>JALGPY010000008.1:66359064-69029916 GCA_023055425.1 Linanthus parryae
CTGACCAAAAGATAGGTCACCTAAATAGAGATAAAAACAAAACAACCTAAGATTTTTCTCCCCCTTTTTGACTTTCATAAAAAAGAATGAGAAGATGTTGGATCAGTGTCTGGAAAATTTTGAAAATAAATATTTAAATAGAAAGAATGGGAAAGAAAGAATAGGCAGGATTAAGGGGTTGGGTCTTCATCTCCATCCGGATCTTCCTCTTCTTCCTCACTGTCTTCATCAGTCTTATCCTGTTCTTCTTGTTCCTCTTCATTCTCACCAGCAGTTTCTTCTTCAGCCTTGTACTTAGTAGAAGTCTTTGGTGATTTCTTCTTCTTCTTCAGGGTTATCAACAAATCATCTAAGTCAGGTTGTCTACTTCATTTCCTTCTTGAGCAGCTTGTTCAACTACCACCTGCTTACCTTTATCTTTGACTGGAGCAGCCTCTCTGGTTGGAATGTTCGCTTGGCAGGTTTTTGTCTGAGCAATCTTTCTTGGTACCTTCTTCATCCTCAGGGACATCAAACACAATCATGCTTCTAAAGATGGTTTCCACCATGACTTTGACCTGTGAGAGATCAATCTCAAACCCATGCTTATTCTCTTTGATCTCACTATTTTCCATCTCTTGACCATCAAGTCTCTGAAGGATTGAAGAGAAATCAGGAGGCTGAGAGGTCTGGCTTGAGGTAGGTGTCAAGGCCATGGGCTTTACAATATTTTTTGCATTCAGCTCTTCTTCAGTCGAATCTGAAAACAACTTCCAAATCTTCTCTTTGGTCTTCACTACCCCAATATTCTCAAAAGCTTTGTCATTTAGCACACAAATCCTAGAAGTGATAGACTTTTCACGAGTAGTAGGAATCTCAAGGTGTTGGAAGAACAGAGTGAGGAAGTTTGCATAAGGCAAAGGATGCTTTCTATGAACTGTTTGACTGAATAGCATGTGTTCCATTACATGTTTCTGCAGATAAATGTCATAGCCATGCATGATCCAATACATAATGTAAAACACCCTCTTAGTGACTAACTCCTTGTAATGTTCCCTTGGAAAGATGCATCTCATCAAGATAGTAAATAAAACTTTAGCTTCAACATTTAACACAGAGTGTGTTAACTGTTTGGATGAGGCAGGAACATTGGGTAGAAAGAATTCTTCTCAGGACAATTTCAAAGCTTCATTTTTGGGAGGATAGTTCTGTGTGTCATACCTCTTAGGACACCCTAGGAAAGATAAAAACTCAGCATGATCTAATTCCATTGTACCCCCAGCAACTAAGACTTGATAACTAAGTGTGGAGAGTTCTTAAGTTGCTTCATGTTGAGTTAGAAGAATCTGGTAAGTCTTGGATAGGCTAGCTCAGGGGGGTTTAGCATGAACCAAAGAGAGCTTTTCTTCAACATAGTGATACAATTCAGATTCACTCCAAGCAACATATGCGTACTCATCAAGCTACATAAATAAATCTTCCTAGATGCAAAACCATCCAACCACCGACCTTTTAAAGTGTTTGAGATTAACCAAGATTCATCAGGAGAAGTGTTCTTTGAGTAGATCTGCAAGGATTTCTCCACATTGTCTTTTGACTATTCCTCAGTTAGCTTCCCTTTCCCCTTTTCAGCTTGAGTTTCCTTCTTCTTTTTCTTCAACTTCTTGGGGTTAGAGACCTTTGTTTCAGGTTGCTTCTCTGCAGCAGCCTTCTCTTTCTTCTTCTTCTTCTTCATGTCTGAGGAGGGATTTGCATTCTTCTTGACTTTCTTCTTGGGTGGAGGAAGCTCTGCAACTGCCTCTACACTAGGGGTTCTAGAACTAGAGTCCCCACTAATCTCTTCAACTTCATCCACTGCTACCTTCCTCTTCTTCTCTGTACTCTGTTTTGAACCTCCGACCATCTTGGTTATGTATGAGGCTCTTCTAGTGCTCATTAGGGTTTGGGAGAAGAATAGAGAGAAGTAGATTTGATACGGAGTGAAGGAGAAGAGAAGAAGATAAATACTAAGAGAGTTTGTATTCGAAAAGTAAACTGCAATATTTTTCTGATCTTAAAAGATCTGTAATGATCAAGAAGGATTCAAATCTTTGATGGTGATGGAAAGAAATAATTTTATACTATATTTGGCTGAAAAAGAATTTTGAAAAAGTTAGGGGCAATATTGAGAAAATATCTACAAAGATAGCACCCAATACTGAATTATCCAAGAATTATTCACTAACTTGTTATCAGACTCATTTTCAAGGTTTTGAAAATAGTTTCAAGGTCTTGAAAAGCTGTTAAGCTGAAACACATAAGATCAAAACTTTGATCAAATTTTCAAGGCTTTGAAAATTTGTTCAAAATTTTGAAACACATAATAACTTACATTCCTTACCTGATGCTCTCCCTAAACCAATGCATCTTTTTAGCATGCCTAATTCCAGTCTTAGAGCTGAAAATCTTACATCAGGCAATGGTTAAGTAAAGTTATCTGCAAGTTGCATGTTAGTACAAACAAATTCAAGAACAATATCACCTTTCTGAGCATGATCTCTGATGAAATGGTGTCTGACATCAATATGCATGGTTCTTGAATGCTGAACTGGATTCTTTGTAATAGATATTGCACTAGTATTGTCAAATTTGATGGGAATACTTATGAAATCAAATCCAAGGTCCCTCAGTTGTTGAGCAATCCATAATACTTGTGAACAACATGCTCCAGCAGATATATATTCAACATCAGCTGTTGATAAAGCAACTGAGTTTTGATTCTTGGAATGCCAAATGATCTGAGATGATCCAATAAATTGGCAAGTTCCAGAAGTACTTTTCATGTCAAATTTGTAACCTGCAAAGTCAGCATCTGAAAATCCATGCAAAGGGAACTTAGAATGTCTTGGATACCAAAGCCGTAAATCATTGGTACCATTGAAATATCTGAATATTCTCTCCACAACACTTATGTCTGATTGCTTTGGATCAGCTTCAAATCTTGCACACATACATACACTGAACATGATATCTGGTCTACAATCAGTGAGATAAAGTAATGATCCAATGATACCTCTTTAACATTGACACTCTTACCCGATTCATCTTTATCTAAAGACAGTGTAGAACTCATGGGAGTCTTGACCTCTTTGGATTGAGACATGTTGTACATTTTTAACAAGTCCCTAGTGTACTTGCATTGGTGTCGAAAGATGCTCTGCTTCAGCTGATGTATTTGAAGTCCAAGGAAGAAGTTCAACTCTCCCATCATACTCATTTCAAATTCCCTGCTCATAAGACTTGAGAATTCTTTGCGTAGAAGATCATTAGTAGCTCCAAACAGAATGTCATTAAAATAAATCAGAACTAAAAGTAAATCTTTCTCATGAGTCTTTATGAAAAGGTTCTTGTCTACCAATCCTATTTTGAAATCATTTTCAAGCAGAAACTTTGACAATCTTTCATACCAAGCTCTTGGAGCTTGTTTCAAACCATAGAGAGCTTTTTCCAGTTTGTAAACATGATCTTGAAACTTATCACTTTCAAAACCAGGATGCTGTGAAACATAAACTTCCTCTTGCAAGTAGCCATTCAAAAATGCACATTTCACATCCATTTGAAATAGTTTCATGTTTTTGTAAGATGCAAGTGCAAGTAAAATTCTAATTGCTTCTAACCTGGAAACTACAGAAAAAGTTTCCTCATAATAAATACATTCTTCTTGAGTATAACCCTGAGAAAATAACCTAGATTTGTTTCTAATCACCTTACCATTATCATCTAGTTTGTTTCTGAACACCCATCTGGTACCAATGACAAACTAGTTTGTTGGTTGAGGAACTAGGTTCCATACCTTGTTTCTTTCAAACTCATTCAGTTCACTTTGCATAGCTATAATCCAGTCTACATCTTGTAATGCTTCCTTCACAGTTTTGGGTTCTACAAGAGAAATGAAAGCATTGAAGGCAGAAAGATTCTTCAACTGTGATCGTGTTTGTGTAGCAGTGGTTGGGTCAGAGATGATGTTGTCAGATGGATGAGATGAAAGATATTTGAAACTCTTTCTTAGAGAGCAGGGTTCAGGCTCTCCATATTGCTTCTCTGGTCTTGAAGTTGTAGAGTGATCACTTATATCTTTCTGATAATCTTTGTTAAGGCTTTGATCTTTGTTTTCAAGGCCTTGAGTCTTGTTTTCAAGGTATCGAAAATGACGTCTGTTTCCATCTGAACATTTCTTGAACCCAAGTAAGTTCTTAGCTTCTTCTTCTGATTCATGCTTGTTCAGATTCATGTCTGCAAAACTTTCACTCAAAGAATCATAATAGCTTTCATCAAAAATAACATGAATACTTTCGTCAACCAGCTTGGTTCTTCTATTATAAATTATGTAAGCTTTGCTAGTAAGAGAGCAACCAAGAAATATACCTTCATCACTTCTTGCATCAACCTTACCCGAAATTTCCTTACCATTGTTGTGGACATAGCATGTGTAACCAAAGAGTCTGAAGTATGAAATGTTTGGCTTCCTACCTTTTAATAGTTCATAGGGGGTCTTCTTCAAGATGGGTCTGATCAAGCACCTGTTAAAACTGTAATTTGCTGTATTCACAGCTTCTGTCCAATAATATTTTGGCAGCTTGTTATCTAGAAGCATTGTTAGTGACATATCTTCAAGAGTTTTGTTCTTTCTTTCAGCAACTCCATTTTGTTGAGGAGTTCTAGGAGCAGAGAAATTGTGAGAGATACAATGATTAACACAAAATAAATCAAATTCTAACTTATCAAACTCTCTACCATGATAACTTCTGATTGAAGCAATGGGTAGGTTATTCAAGTTTTAAAGTTCTCTGCAAAGCTTTGAAAATTCACAAAGGGATTCAGATTTTTCTTTCAGAAACATAACCCAAGTATATCTATAATAATCATATACAATAACTAGCATATACCTGTTACCTTTTGGAGTTGGTTTCCTCATAGGACCACACAAATCCATGTGAAGTAGTTCAATAGATCTAGAAGTACTTACAAACTTCTTTGGTTTGAATGAGATTCTGGTCTGCTTACCCTGAGCACAAGATTTTCATACTTCATCTTCTTTGAACTTGATAGATGGTAATCCTCTTAACAGGTCTTTAGAGATTAATTTATTCAAGGTATGCAAGCTGATGTGACCAAGCTTTCTGTGCCAAACCCTTGAATCCTCTTTCAAGGCCTTGAGACACTTTAAGCTTTTACCTGCAACTTTGTTAGTCTGAAAGGTATAAAAATTGTTTGATCTAGAGGCTGTGAGAATGCAATTGCCTGATTTCTCATTTTGCACCACACACTTTTCTTTATCAAAGATAACCTGATTTCCATTATCACAAAGTTGAGATACACTAAGCAAGTTAAAGTTAAAGTCATCAACTAGATATACATCAGAAATAGATTTTTCAGAATTTTTACCAACTTTACCAATACCAAGTATGTTGCATTTTCTTTTGTCACCAAGTGTAATTGAACCTTGAGATTGCTCTTTCAATTTTGAGAATAGAGATATCTTTCCACTCATGTGTCTTGAGGAACCACTGTCCATAAACAACTTATGTTCTTTGAAATTCGTGACAAACTCCAAACACCAATCACTGCCTTACCCAGCTATTAGACCAAGTGTGGAATTTGGACTCATACTGAGGATCAACCATGTTAGGTGGTCTGACCATTTTAGGAACCCAAATCTGTTTGACTTGTCCTTTAAGAAGAATTGGGAATCTGTTCCTCATTATGTGAGGGTCTCTTCTTCTGAAAGCACAAGTCATCTTCATATGACCCATCATGTTACAAAAATGACACTAAGGAGATGTTTTGTATCCAGCTTTCATAAATCTAGAATTGTTCTTTCTTGTAATGTTAGGATTGTATCCAATACCAGTTTTGTGAACTGACTTTGAACTTTCTCCAAGGATTAGGTTCAACTTGTGTTCTGAGCCTGCAAGATTGACTTTGACTAATTTAGATTCTTGACGTTTCTCAGTAAGATTAGTATTTTGTTTATATAATTCATCAACTTGGCTACTTCCTTGATTTGTGTTTTCAAGGCTTTGAAACTGGTTTTCAAAGCCTTGAAATCACTGCCAGTTTTCTTCTAAGAGATTTCAAGATTCTTATTAAGACAAACAAGTTGTAAATTCTCTTTTGCTTGCTCATGAACTTTTTTTTTCAAAACTCTAATTTCTTTTAGATAATCTTCTTCTTTTAAAAGCATTGTTTTAAGATAATCTGAAAGTGCTTCTTCTTGGTTTTAATATCAAAAATTTAACATTACCTCAATCTTCTTCTTAGAGCATTCATCATGCTTGGCAATGAAGCATAGGTTGGCATGTTCTTCTTCAGATTTTGATTCACTTGAGCTATCTGAATCACTCCGTGAAGCTGTCGTAGATTTCTTTCTTCTGTCATGGTTTTTTTTCTGAAAGTTCTTGCTTTTCTTGTGTGGACAGTCTCTTATCAAATGTCCTACATCACCACACTTAGAGCAGTTCATGACTTTGGATTTATTCTATGAAGAAGACTAACCTTTGTAGTCCTTGCTACTGGATGATCTGTGTCCAAAGTTTTTTTTTCATCTTGGGGATTGAGGTCAAGGCTTTAGAAATCAATGCAAATGGATCTTCATAATCATCTTCTGTTTCAAGGCTTTGAATTTTCTCATACTCTTTGGCCATGAGTGCTAAGTTCTTACACCTTCAGGTAGCTCTCCATCATCCTCATTAATGGATATTTCATGTGTCAGGAGCTTCCCTTGTGGATCATCAAGTTGTAGTGATGAGAGATCTTAAGCTTCATCAATGGCTGTTGTCTTCGGTTCCCATTTAGCCTTTGGAAGAATTCTCAGTATCTTCCTCACCTTTTCTTCTTTGGAAATATGCTTTCCCAATGAATCAAGGTTGTTGACAATGTCTGTGAACCTCTTGAACATGTCTCTGATTGACTCATCTGCATTCATCTTGAACAACTCATATTGCCTGAGATAGATGTTGATTTTGGTTTTCTTGACTTAACTTGTTCCTTCAAATGTCACCACAAGCTTATCCCAAATCTCTTTGGCAGTCTTGCAGTCTGAAATCCTGTTAAATTCATATGTACTCTAAGCACAATACAAGATGTTAATAGATTTGTAATTATTATAAAATTGTTCTAATTCAGAAGAGGAAAGTGAGTTTTCAAATTTCGGAGTTTTGATCCAATCTTTCTGTTAAAGAGAGTGTGAGGTACATTCTGAATAATTGTCCAAAGCTCTATGTCTTGATCATTGATGAACATTTTGATTAGGGCTTTCCAGTGAGCAAAGTTATCTCCACAAAATAGAGGAGGTCTGTTGGCAACTCTTTCCTGTGAGAAACCACCATCTCCTGCATAACTCCTGATCACCAGATGGTTAAATCTTATACAGTGATATAAGATCTCATACCAATTGAAAGGGGAGTATGCAGATAGATATGAAAGACAGATACTCTATAAGGGGGGGGGGGGTTGAATAGAGTATGCCAACTTTTTGCAAAACTTGGTGGAAGAGAAGAAAATCCTTGAAGAGCAGTGAAGTTCAAGGCCTTGAAAACAGTTTCAAGACTTTGAAGTAAAATATAGTTTGAAATAAAACAGACAAGTCTTTTTAAGGCCTTGAAAATAGTTTCAAACCCTTGAAAACAAACTAGTTTGAATGTTATAAAAACTCTGAATGTAAATGAACTGTAAATGCAAGAGACAAGTGACTTTTAGAGTTCACTCCACTTGGACCTACGTCTCCACCTCAGGGATCTTCTCCCTGCAGGATTTTCAACTAAATTCTTATTAATCAAAAGCTAATCCCTAGATCTCAAGCACAGAGAGTTGTCTTACTCTTTTTACACCTTGTGGTTCTCTCTAACCTATCTAGTACCTGCTCTAGCTAACTAATTAACTGATAATTCTCTATTTTTCACCTTTAAAATACCTTGAGAATGAAATGGAGAAGTATTACAAAAATGATCTAAAAATAAAGCACAATACAGAAGAAAACTAAAGTGTAGAACTGCAGTGAAGAGTGCAACGATCTTCTGTGAGATGGATTGTGAGAATGATGAACTTCTTGGATGATTTTCAATCCAAAAATATGTCTCTCTTTTTGCCCGTTAAGTTTCCTCCTATGATGCTTCAAAATGAGCTCCATTTATACTGTTTGAAGCTCTGCAAATGTGCCCAGATTTTCAGCAACAACTTCCTATTTTGTCGGTAACAAACTTTGACTCTCTTAACAGCCTTCTCCAACGGATAGTTGATCACAATATTCAGAGATATTGTTGTGACATTGTCGTTAACTAATCTGAGAAACTGTCATAAATCTTTAATTGATCACATAATCATCATCTCTTATTATTTTCTTTCGTGCAAAAGCCTGATTAGGAACCATTCCTGCATATTTGGAAATTAAAATTTCCCTGCAAAACTAAGTCAAACTGATAGACTAAAACATGTTAGATATATCATAACAGTTTGTTTTTCATCATCAAATAATAGCACATCAAGCACAGGAGTGATAGAGATCAAATAGAATTAGAATAGTTCAGAAAAACACCCCCTTAGAGCATGCATACAGACCAGACAGTTTCAAGGCTTTGAATCCTGGTTCAAGGCCTTGAAATAGCTTCAAGCCTGTTGGACCTGATTCAAGGCTTTGAAAACTTGTTCAAGGCCTTGAATAACTACGTATTTCAAGTCCATGAAACCTGTGACCTTAGACACCTGAAGGGGCTCATCCCATAGGGTGAAAGTGGGTCTTCAAGAAGAAGACTAACATGGATGGAAAGGTAGTTGCCTACAAGGAGTGATTGGTGGCCAAAGTTTATAGGCATATTCATGGTATCGACTATGATGAGACCTTTTCACCAGTCACCATGACTAAATCCATTCGAATCCTACTTGCTATTGCAGCTTACAATGACTATGAGATTTGGTAGATGGATGTCTAAACCACATTCTTTTATGGGAACCTCCTCGAGGATGTGTGGATTACACAACCGGAGGGTTTTGAGGATCCAGGGAATTCCAATAAAGTATGTAAAATGCAACGATCCATTTATGGATTAAAGAAAGCTTCTTGAAGTTGGAATCGACGTTTTCTTGACGCAGTCAAAGAGTTTGGCTTCATCATGAACGAAGATGAGCCCTCTTTTTACAAGAAGGTTAATGGGAGCTCTGTTGTGTTTCCAGTCTTGTATGTGGATGACATAATACTCATTGGAAATGACGTTCCTACTTTACAATATGTTAAAGATTTTATAGGAAAGTATTTTACAATGAAGGACTTTGGGGATGCAGCTTATATACATGGTATAAATATCTATAGGGATATATCTAGGAAGCTGCTCGGCCTAAGACAAAGTACATATATAGACAAGGTGTTGAAACAGTTCAACATGCAAGATTCCAAGAAGGGATTCTTTCCCATGTCGCATGGATTCACTCTCTCTAAGACTAATTGTCCCTCCAATGAGATTGAGTGGGACCGCATGAGTAGGATACCCAATGCTTCGGCCATAGGATCCATCATGTACGCCATATTGTTTACTAGACCATATGTATCATACGCATTGAGTATGGTAAGCAGATATCAGACTAATCTAGGTGAGAGGCACTGGATTGCTGTCAAGAACATCCTCAAGTACTTGAGAAGAACTTAGGATGCGTTCTTGATATTTGGAGGTGAGGAAGAGCTCAATGTAATTGGTTACACTGATGCGAGCTTGCAAACCGACAAGGATGACTACATATCGCAGTCGGGGTATGTGTTCTACCTGAATGGATGAGTTGTGAGCTGGAAGAGTTCCAAGCAAGAGACAGTTGCTGATTCTAAAACTGAAGCTGGGTACATTGCTGCTACAGAAGCAGCAAAAGAGGTTGTTTGGATAAAATATTGTATCACAGAGTTCGGTGTGGTCCCTAACATCGTGGATCCCATGGCGTTGTACAGTTATAGCTCTAGAGCGATCGCACAAGCCAAGGAACCAAGATCACACCAGAAGTCGAAGAATGTACTTAGGAGATTCCATCTTATTCGTGATATGATCAATAGAGGAGATGTGAAGATGTCCAAGATTCCAAAGGATTACAATATTTCAGATTCGCTCACAAAGCTGCTCGTTCAGCGAAAGCATGAAGGGCACACTACAACTATAGGCATACGAGTTGCACCATATTGGATCTGGTGCAAGTGGGAGACTATTGGAATAGGTGCCCTAGAGGCAATCTATATTTAATATGAACAATGTTTGGTTAGAGCATTAATTTATTATTTATTGTGATATTTAATATAACGAAGTCCTTAGATACAATGTGTTGTTTATATTAAATATCCCTAGTCCATTATATTGATTAACGGGACGCTCAACTATAGACAAGTATGTGGGTAGATTGATTTGGAGATATCAAGTCTAACACATGGGTATGCATTAGGAGTAATGTCATACTGGATTGACCCACAACGAGAAGGATGCATTAGATTATGTCGAATTAACAATCGCTTCTCGTAGTGCTAATGGTATTGTAATCCTTAGACTTGAAGTCACTAGATACTATAGTTGTGGAATATCGTGCTTTGATATTATCAAACGTTGCGCCTTAACCGGGTAACTATAAATATAGTTATCGGGAATGATAGTAAGCAAGTTTTAAGATCGTAGTGATGTAGGGAGGATTTTTCCCTCCCACATAATGGGAGAAAATATCCATGGGCCACTCGAGGGATGGTTCTTATATAATATCAGGCCAGACTTAGATAAATAATTATGGAGATATTGATGTTATCTTCTCGCGTAAGCATATTCCCAGGATCGAGAAACTATGAATTGGATATACTAGTGTGACTAATATGTCTCGTGTCCAATCCAGATATGGAGACAAAGGGATAACAAAATACATGAACATTGGGCACAAGGTTTATCGGGATCACTGACTTATTTCTATTAGTTGGGTGACATGGATGTGTTGGTAGACACCGCTACATGTTAGTAAATAGTTACTACCAACTAAGTAGAAACGTATGGGGTCACACACCAGATGGATTAAAATTGGATATTGCCATTAATTAGTTGAACTAATTAATAAAAGGATCATAATGCAACCACAAGCAAACTTAGTGGGACTAGTTTTCAAGTGGAACTAATCCATGTAAGTACATGATTAGTATTGGGACCTTTGTGTAGTTAATAAAGAGTTATTACTATATAAAGGAACTCTAGCTTGTTACTTCTCAAGACAAGTCCTTATTGAGAGAGCATAACAAAGAGAGAGAGAGAGAGAGAAACAATAGAGGCCGAACCCCTATTGTCGCCCCCTCACCCGTTGGCCACCAAAGGAGGACCGCCCCTCCTTCGCCTCATTTTGCATGAGCTGTTCCTCCTTATTCCGTTGCTAGAACTACACGGTGGGAAGGAATCCAATCAATTAACTAAGGTGTGGATACTCGTAAAGAAGAATATACTATTCTTCGTGTGATCTCCAAAACTTATGTACACATCTTTTATGCCCTTATCATGTTATGATAGCTTATCTGTGATCCTTGGAGGGATTTGAGCAAGATGAATTTTGTTATTCCGCCGTGTAACCAGCCTTAAAACCCTACAAAAACGTTGAAACATCCAATGGTAAGTCGGATCTACCATAGTCCCGATGTCCACCCTTACCTTTCCCTTTAACCATGGATGAACCGCCATCATGATCCTCAAACTTTGACATATTGTGCTTCAATTCCCTTGTGTGCAATGCAGAACGAACTTCCGTTAGCGTTATTGTCTCCTTCCCAATAACAAACGATTGGACGAAACCCTAAACAGAAGGAGTTAGAGACACCAACAAAATCAAGAGTGCATTATCAACGCTAACGGTCTCATCACTATTGCGCAATTCAAGCAAAATAGTGTTGAGATTGTCAAGGTGATCACCAATAGGCTTACCTTCAACCATCTGAAGACCAAAGAGCCATTGCTTCAACATCCACTTGTTTGCCACTGATTTATTTGCCTAGAGATCCTCCAACTTCTTCCATACGCAAGCGGCCAATGTTTGATTTGCGATTCAAGAAATCACGTCGTCCGCGAGGCATAACATGATCATCGAATGCGACTTATCCTCCATATTCACGAACTCCGATGTGGTCTTGTCATTGCCCGATTTTTTAGATAGTGGAAACCACAGATCTTGTTGCTTTAACAAAGCACGCAGCTTGATTAGCCACAAGATAAACCCATTCTTCCCAGCAAAACGATCAATCTTCATCATATTCGACATCACTCCTCAAAAACTTGAGATCCAACAACTGGGCTCTGATACCACTTGTAAGAAAACGATGCAGAAGCCAAGAGGACCAAAGAGACAATGAAAAAGATGAAGACACGACACAATCAATTAACATGGTTCACTAATTTCTACGCCAGCTACCTCCACGGCCGAAACGAACCATTTTTATTGATGAGAAGCCAATACAATGCACCACACAATGTTAGTCTCCAAAGAAATGAAGAAACATTCCAAAATTGAACAAGGAAATATTGAAACCCCCCCAGCCCCGATGTCTTTGCACGAAGACTCTTTGCACGAAGACAAATTGTCTTCGCGCGAAGACCCAACATCAGCTTCCAATGCTGCTTCTTTTTTCTTCCTTGCTTCGCCAATTTCTTCGCCATTTCGTCCGAACACTTAGCTAGGAACTTCAATCACCAAAACATAACAGACCAATCAAACAACAACCTTCCATTATCCACCCTGAATGAAAATATTCTAAAATCTAGAGTCGACCCCACTAAATGGTAGAAAACTTAGAAAACCGAAAAATCCAAGAACCCTCTATTTCACCAAAAAAAAAGAACGGTTCCCCAAACATCTCTGCTCGACCAAAAATGTACTAAACCCATAACCACCAACCAAAACGAGGAAACCTGAACATGACTTCCACTGTTCCTTTTCCTTTCTTATTCGAAACCGAGACACAAACCACAACCAAAACCATATATTGGGAGGGAGAGAAAATATTAAGAGATGGAGAGAGAAGGTATGTAGATAATAATTTTGTTTTTGAGTTTCCGGATCACATAAACAGAGGAGGCACAAAAGAGACTAAGAAGGGGGAGGGGGTGGGGGCATTGGCGAAAGACATGCATTAGAGTGAGTGATCAAAATTTTGTATCATCTTTATAATTGTCTTTATTTCAATCAATAGCCCAAATATCAGGTAAAATATGGCCCAATAAGTATCACAATCTGCATTTAGTCCCATACGCTCTATGCTATGCGGGATGGTATTTCTGCCTTTTCAGCAGTAGCTAGGTTTAGCATAAGTCATTACACGAATCAACTCCTTACAAAGACTGAAGAGTCTTTCCTCTTCTGAGCCACCTTCATCCTCTCTCTCATTCCATCTTCTCATCTTCTGTATCAAAGTTGTGAGTCAGACACGATGATGAAATTTATGTATCCTCGATTGTAAACCTTAATTGTGGCTTCTCGAGAATCAAAGGCTTCAGCCACTAAGGGATTCGAGTTCAACGGGATCTGATAACACAGTCTGCAAACAAAACTTGCCTTCTGAGTTGCGCAATCTAGCTCCGACGCTAGATCTATGATGGATGAGGGAGATTGCGGCTTCGATATTCAATTTCAGATGACTTGGTGGAGGCGGAACCAAGCGTCCAACTCCGATAATTGTTTGGGTTCCTGCACGCACGATTTATTCCAAAAGTATAAGTTTCCTTAAACTCTTCGTTTGCAGTTAAAGCCCCCAAGATCATATCTTCGTCTTTCTTCTCAACACACTCAAATAAAATTCTATTTCTAGGAATACAAATTAGCCACAAAATATGCAGAAAAATATTCCACTTCTCCTTGTTTAGTTGAATGAAAATATCACGAATTTGAACGGAAAATAGTTTGTTTGTGTGATTAAATTTAAGATCAAGAAAAGTAGAAGTGAGGATCGGTTTGGTCGTGGGACAATCGAGAAGTGATGCTAAGTCTCTTCAGCATTCAAAGAGTAGCTATAGGTGAAACGTAAATCAACTCCTTTCTGTTTGAGTCTCTTCTTGATTGGAACACAATAATTAAAATTCTCCAGAAGAAGATTTTTATTTGATCAAGGAATAACTTAATAGTCTCCAAATTAGGATTAATGAGAGGAATATTTATAATTAAATTGGCTTCATCCTTAGAAAAATGATTGTTGATTAAATCTTGCTTCGAAGTGAAGTTATCATTTATAAGATCAGACACTCTGAAACGCATTGGAAAAATAAGAAAGCTGCAAAATAGGGGTGGTAAGTTGATCGTTACACAAATTCGAAGTGGTTAGTATGTTATTGACCCCAATTTTATTATTGTTGTGTCTAAATCTCTTGTGTAAATTACCTTTATTGCAAGTCGTTTATTGGATCATTTGGTTTAAATTACCCTCCTTGAACGTGATTAAATATGTACTTTAAATACTTAATTAGTCATATATCGTTGTGTGTATCCATCATGAAATCGAAATTGATACCCTGAATCATGTAATCCATGACATGCACCACTAGGATGCACTGTTTTGTACTTGCGCTAGATACAGAAAAATACATTAGTCGAATTAATGGAAAGGACGACCATCGTAATACTGAAACTCTACTCAATTTATCTTTGTACGTAGGAAAATGATATCTGAACCTTCAGAACTTCAGCATAGTCCCTTCTGTCCACTTATCCTCCTTAGTGGCCAAGTTTAAAAAATTAAGGAAATTCGAGGATTGATCTAGATCCTGGTTCATTGATCCCTACCTCTTTTGCGATGCATTCAATTTAGGGTCATGCACTCAACAAATCCACGTATCGAGGCATGCAGTAAGAGTTATTCTGTGATCCCTTAAATGCCAACTCATGGACCATTTATGTAGAGCGTACCAAGGAGAACCCCACAACAACTTGTCGCATTTCATATACACTATTACTCTAGTGAATCACACTCTGAGGCGCTAAAATCTTGTTGAGACCTTCGATGCTCAAATAACATAATTTGTTTATATAATGCATGAGAATACCTGGATGAAAGTATTAAACCAAGAACACATGTGGACGTTGAGAAAACAATGAACATAGTATACTTCTTTAGCTTATGAGGCAATAAGGGAAATTAAAGCTTGGACATTTCGTGATGTGCTAGGGTCATGGAAGCTGCATAAAAATAATTTTTGGTGGTATAAAGAAGTTAACGCCGGGTTAAACACCGAGCGGGGAATCACAGATGAATCAACACAGAAAATGGTAAAGAACTAGGGCTCGAAGCTCTCTAGAGTTCGGTAATATTCAATGTTCAAAAACAGGCGTTCAATTACCCACAAGCCGGGTATTATACCTGAAAACCTAATTTTGTCAAAAATGGCAAAATTACAAGACTGGGCCAAAACTATTGGCTTTATTGAAAATAATGCGTAAATGATAGTTTGACCCAAATCGGGCTGAATAAAGATGTCAAAATACGAAAATTGAAAAACTGCCAAAAATAGCAAAAAATATCTTCCAAGTCTGCGATGACTGGTCAAACGTCCTTTTCTGGGGATGAAATCTTGCGTGACGGTGGATCACCGCCAACATTTGTGTCCGTCTGACCGAGAGCTTTCCGAAAACATATTACAATAGGCATTTTGATCCCTGTAGCTCAAGTTACGCCCAAAACAGTGTGGCGTGACCAAAAGTGACCATTTTGCACTTCTCTTGCGCTTGTCGTCCATGTCGTGATAGTTTAGTGCCAGATTTGTCGCGTCTGACAGCTCGGCCTCGTCTGGTTCATCTGCTCCTGCATTAGAAGTTAGCTAGGCAATCAATGTTGGACTATCATTTGTTGGATACAACTTTACCAGGATATTTCTTATCCTAGTTAAGTAACTTACTGAAGTAGGATTACGCTTTCTTGTCTTTATCTTTCTAGACCTTTTTGCCTCATTGACATGATGTACAATGCTGAGGTTTATTTGTATATGGAGATCCTGGGAAGATGAGTGGTTCAATAACTTTAAAAAATGGGTGAAAAAGCTATTGTGGATTATGACTCAGAGACTTAGAGAGAAAAATCAGACACCATGTTTTCAATTGGCGTTGAAGTGCTAAAACCTCAGTGAGAGAGAGAGAGAGCGTGATGAAGGAAGAGATGGCTGATGGTTGAAAAGGGCAAAGGAAGAGACCCACAGAGCTGACTGTGTCACAAACAATTTGAAGTCTAGAAATTGTACCAAACTAAATCCAAGTTACAGCCTCCAAATATATGACACATGTAATTTCCATAAAGATAACTATTGATATTTAAAGAAATTGCAAGGTTAAAATTTGTTAAAGATAATTTAATCAAAAGCACTTTCTTGAAAAGTATCTTACCCCTTACTTCTTGAAAATTGTTGTGGGACAACAGAAACTGTAAGTAAAAGCAGAAATTTTATTTTTACCAAACGCGCTAAAGCTGCTTCTGTTGTTGCAAAGCAGCTATGTTGGCAGAAGAAGCATTCCCAAAATCACCCAAAGTCTCTCTTCCAGCAAGTGAACCTTGCTATCAGAGTCCACGGCTGTGTAGGTCTGATTACGATTTTTTATCAATTTCTAGCCTCTTCTGGTTCTCAACCTCGCTCTGATACCAACTTGTGGGGACTTCGAGTATCAGGGACCTTCTCCGGAGCTAATAATGTCGGGATTAGAAAAGAGAACGAAGAAAGGAGATTAGAGATTCAAGGATAAGATAGATAATAGAGATCGCACATAAAAAGAGCGGGAAGTGAAATATTTCATTAAACATAAACTAGAAATTATAACCCTAACTTATATAATGCAGGGGGGAACTAGTTGAAGTAATAGAAACTAGCAACGTTGTGGTCACATAGGCCAACCGTGACAGAAGTGAACCATGTAGAATGCTGATAACTCCACATTAGGAGTTATATTGTCTATGATCCATGACCGTTTTGCGAGTTTTTCGGTATATTCATGTGAGAAATTGACCAAATTCGAGTTGTTTTGAGCATACGTGAGTTATTGAGCTTTATTTCGTAATCCGGGCGATTTTCGTATGATTTATATCTTGTTTATCGCATGTGATCTTCCGGGTTGTTTAGTTTTGTGTATCTCAGGTAAAAGAGGTGTAATGGAGCTTATGAGATGCTTGGATATGCTTGGAATGGAGCTAGATGAAGAGGAGAAAAGGAGACGCACAAACGAAGAAAAGTTGGAAAAGTCACACAGGACCAGCCTGCACTCTTTTCGATGCCTAGGAAAATTTACAAATAATTTTGAAGCAAGGCTTGCGGAATTGGAAAGTAGAAATTCGTAGCTTTCAAACGATATATGGTAGGCCACAAGACGAGTCCGTATGGGGGAGATACAGCCCGCTCAAAATCAGCAAATAATTATGTCCGGGAATTACAAACTACAGGGGCTGAAGTGCAATTTCGGCTAGTTTTCATTGAAAAGCGTGCCCAGCTGGTAAAAAACGAGGGGGACGACCTCAGAACAACACATTCACGCATTTTTGGAGTCTTGGGAGCTAGAGAAGACGGGAGACAAAGCTAGGAGCTTGGAAGATCATCAACATTGAAGATTTTAGCGTTTGATCATCTTTTCTTCTTCTTTTTCTTCATGAACTCTACTATTTCGTTTATGTTGAACACTATTATGTATAGCTAAACTTTTTAAGCTAGGTGATTGATGAAAACTAGGGTTTCATGACGTTTTTTTGGATTTTGGACTTGATACATGCATTAGCTTAAATTTTATGAATGCTCTAGTTATCTTACATATTCTTGTACTTCATTCTTAGTATTTTTGGCATGATCACCCTTAGGATACTAGTCGTTGAGATTGTTGCACGAAAGTCAACTTTTTGATACGTGTTATAGAATATTGTAGGTAATCTTGTAGTTTCTTGAGACTGAGAGGATATAAAAATTGATTAATCGTGTGAGGGTAGTTTTGATTGATTGTGTTAGAACTTAGTGAATTCGGTTGACCGATAGGACCCAGTGAACGAGCCAAAAAAATCAATTAGATTGTAGTGATAGACGGAAGTGGACCGAGAGGACCCGAAATCTATTGTTTACACAAATTCACGTGAGATCGAGAGAAGATTGTGATGAGTATTACCCAATATAACTAGAACGTGAGTAGAGTGTTTCATGCATAATTCCGGAAATCGTTAACAACCCTAGGGACATCAATTGCCTAGTTCTTTCTCATTAATCGTAGTCAATCTCAATTTATTTTCGTTTAAAAATTAAAAACCATACTAAAATAGTTACTTACTTGTTATTTAATTTACGTCGCTTGTTTGTGGGCGACAACGTTACAAATTCAAAAAACTTTTTACCGGCTACTTAGATCTCCTATAATTACTTTCTAGTCAATTATTAATCGTAAATTCCCTTGGGTTCGATACTCGGAGTCGTAAAATACTCCACATACTACTTGACCGTATACTTGCGATTAAGCGCGTAAAGAATTCGTGTCAAGTTTTTGGCGCCGTTGCCGGTGAACTTAACGGTTAATTAGTTTAGTAGAAATTGATTTAGGATATCTCTTTTACTTTTTGTTTAATTAGCTATTTGTTTTCTCATTTGTATTTGATTTTGCTTTTCAGGTCGTCTTTGTATGCCCAGGATCCCTAGAGAACTTGTGCCCTCACTTGAAGACCCGGAACAGTTATTCAGAGATCAGAGGAGAAGACAGAAACATAGCAAGATGGGTGATCAATTGACCAACGCGCAGCTCAATGAGAAAATGGAAGAGTTGGCGAAACAGTTGAATGATCGCAAGGCCCAGAAACCGTACAACAAGTCTGGGCAGGCTATTGTGGAGAAATTCCAGACGTCGACGTATGGACACAATCCGGCAAATGTAGTGCCAGACATACAGGCTGAGCATTTTGATCTCAAGCCAGCTACGATCCAGACAGTCACCAATCAGTTCCAGTTTTATGGGAACAAGGATGAGGATCCCAACAATTTCATTGGGAAGTTCAATGCTTATATCAAGACTGTGAAGTATAAGAACGTGACTCCAGAGGCATTGAAACTTATTCTATTTCCCTATTGTTTGAAAGGTGCAGCTGAGATGTGGCTTGAGTCGAGAGCTCCAGATTCAATCACTACATGGGCTCAATGTGTGGATGAATTCATGGCAAAGTTTTACCCAGTTCAGCGGGTGATTCAGTTACAAGGTGATATCCTTGGCTTTCCGCAGCAGGCCCATGAGACCGTGGTAGAGGCGTGGGATAGATTTATGCATTTGATCAGGAAGTGCCCAAATCACGATTTTGGGGACTACAAAATTTTGCAGGTCTTCTACCATGGCTTAGAACGCCATAACCAGGAGTTGGTTAACAGGGAAGCTGGAGGAAATTTCATGTATTCAGTTCATAAAGAGGGTGCATTTGCACTTATGAAACAACTAGCCAAGAAGGATACGCAGTTTTATGATTCTAGAAGACTTTCAGCATTACCTGAGGCGAAGGATAATGAGTGGAAGGATGGGATCAGCAAGATGGTGTCAAACTTGGCCAAGCATGTTTATAAGGACAAGAAGACAGTAGCAAGTGTTGAGGAGCAAGAATATGATGCAGCAATGGCACACATGGCAAATGAGGATTTGAACTATGTGGGGGCACAGGGACAAAGGCAGAACTGGAATCAACGGAACTACAGGCCAGGCACGAGAGATCGTCTAGGATTCAGGTATGGGGATCAGTCTGGAGCGACATATGCACCGGGGTTCCAGCTTAGGCCACAAGTTTCAAAGGCTCCACCAGCAGCTGTTGCAGCAGCAAGTTCTGACATCTCTGAGTTGACAAAGGCATTGGCACAACTGAGTGACAACATGAATACCATGACCACCAATGTGAACAACATGTCCACGCAGGTTACTGCTGTGTCTGCGGATTTACAGGCTACGAAGACTTCTCTTCGTTCTCTTGAGGTACAGGTGGGTCAGATTGCTACTCATCACTCATCTAGAGCTCCAGGTTCTTTGCCATCCAACACGGAAGAAAATCCTCGTCAAATCAATGCAATCACTACTCGAAGCGGGATTGCATTGAAAGATCCGCCATATCCCACTCATGCTAGAGCCGATGCTTCTAAGGCTAAAGAGCATGAGATATTTGATGATGATACTAATGTCGTGATCCCCCAATCAAAGGGCGCGACGGATGAGGAGGCGGTGAAATACAAGGATGAGGTACGTATTGATACTACTGTTTTTAAGTCAGTTCCATATCCGTTGAGAACGAGAAATAGGGATGATTCTAGAGATTTTCAGAGGTTTCTTGATATATTCTTGAAGGTGGAGATTAACATTCCTTTTGCAGAGGCTATCTCTAAAATGCCTACATATTCCAAGTTTCTCAAGGATATTCTTTCAGGAAAGAGACGCATGAGTGATTTTGCACAGCTGAATTTGACTGCTGAGACTTCTGAATGTGTCAGGAATGGATTGCCTAAAAAGAAGAGAGACCCTAAGAGCTTTGTGATACCGGTTACTCTTGGTGATTCTCTCACTATGACTGCATTGTGCGATTTGGGGGCAAGCATCAATTTGATTCCCTTATCCATATTCAGGAAGCTAGGTGTGGGGGAACCTCGTCCAACCCGAGTTACCTTGCAGATGGTTGACAGGTCGATCCGTAGAGCATATGGGGTGATTGAAGACATTTTGGTCAAAGTTGGTACTCTTATCTTTCCTTCAGATTTTGTTATCCTAGACATTGAGGTTGGCGAAGTACCTCTCATTCTGGGCAGGCCCTTCTTAGCTACAGGGGAGGCTATTATTCATGTGAAGAGTGGAAATTTGTTTATGCAAATCAATGATGAGAAAGTAGTATTCGATGTGTTCAAGGCAATGAAAATGCCTTCATGCTTCAATTATGAATATTGCTTTAGTGTAGAGATTTTTGATGAAGACATGGGAGATGAGGAAGCAGAATTGATGTGGGAGGAAATTGATGGAATGTACAAGAATGAATATCCGAGTCCCACCATGGATTTGTGTCACATGAGCAGCTGGAACAAGCTGGATTTACATGAGCAAGGGGAGCAAAAGTTAGCTCTTGTTCCTTCACTCAAGTCACCACCCGTGCTTAAGTTGAAGCCATTACCTAGCCATCTCAGGTATGCTTTTCTTGGTGTTGATAACACATTGCCCGTAATTGTTTCTTCTGTTTTATCTCAGGCACAGGAGGAGCAGCTTTTGGATGTGCTAAGGAAGCATAAGGGAGCAATTGGATGGACTATCGCAGATATAAAGGGGATCAGCCCTGTCTATTGCCAGCACAAGATCCGGGTAGAAGAAGTAAAGAAGCCAGTGATCCAAGCACAGCGGAGATTGAATCCGCATATGAAAGAAGTGGTGAGAAAAGAGGTCATGAAGTGGCTAGAGGCTGGTATTATTTTTCCGATCTCAGACAGCACTTGGACTAGCCCGGTCCAGTGTGTGCCTAAGAAAGGAGGGATGACTGTGGTAGAGAACGACAAGCATGAGAATATTGCTCAACGGACAGTTACTGGATGGCGTGTGTGCATGAATTACAGGAAGCTGAATGAAGCCACGCTCAAGGATCACTTTCTGGTGCCGTTTATCGATCAGATGCTTGATTGTCTGGCTCATCACGAGTACTACTGATTCTTGGATGGTTATTCAGGATACAACCAGATCGCCATTGCTCCAGAAGACCAAGAGAAGACTACCTTTACATGTCCCTATGGCACATTTGCGTTCCGCGGCATGCCATTTGGATTATGTAATGCACCGGCTACTTTCCAGCGGTGTATGATGGCCATCTTCTCGGACATGATTGAGAAGCATTTAGAGGTTTTCATGGAATACTTCTCCTTATTTGGTGACAGTTTTGAGGACTGTCTACATCATCTCGGTCGTGTCTTGGTTCGTTGTGAAGACACTAATCTCGTGCTGAATTGGGAGAAGTGCCACTTCATGGTCACAGAGGGGATAGTTCTTGGTCACAAGATTTCTCGAAGAGGTTTGGAGGTTGATCAAGCGAAGGTAGAGACGATCAAGCAGCTCCCTTATCCGACTTCAGTGAAGGGGGTCAGAAGCTTCTTGGGAGATGCAGGTTTCTATCGCAGATTTATCAAGGACTTCTCGAAGATCTTCAAGCCTTTGTGTGAGTTGCTAGGGAAAGATGTCCCGTTTTTGTTTGATGAAGCGTTCAAGAAGGCCTTCGAATTTTTGAAGGAACAGCACACCTCAGCTATTAACATCACAACTCCTGATTGGAGTTTTCCATTTGAGCTCATGTGCGATGCCAGTGATTTTGCCATTGGAGCAGTGTTGGGGCAAAGGAAGGAAAAGGTATGCCATGTTATTTAATATGCTAGTAGAGTTCTTAATGAGGCTCAACTAAACTATGGCACTACTGAGAAGGAGTTATTAGCTATGATTTTTTCTCTTGAGAAGTTCCGGCCTTATCTTGTGGGATCGAAAGTGATTGTCTTTACAGATCATTCGGCACTGAAATATCTTCTTGATAAGAAGGATGCCAAGCCAAAATTGTTGCGGTGGGTACTTTTGATGCAGGAATTTGATGTTGAGATCCGCGACAAGAAGGGTGTTGAGAATGTGGTAGCGGACCACCTCTCAAGACTCGAGAATGGAATGGTAGAGAAGGTGCCGATTCAAGAGAACTTCCCTGACGAGAGCTTGATGTCTTTGGGGGATACTGAGCCTTGGTATTGGGCAATTTCTAACTATCTCACCAATGGGAAAATTCCAGAAGAATGGAAAGTACAGCAGAAGAAGCGGTTCTTGTATGTGGTGAAGCAATACTTTTGGGAGGATCCATATCTATTCAAGATGGGAGCCGAAACTATCATTTGAAAGTGTGTGCCTACCCATGAGATCTATGATGTGATTAAGTAGTGTCATGCAGCACCTAGTGGAGGCCATTTTAGCGGTCCTCGCACCGCCATGAAGGTACTACAATCCGGTTTCTTTTGGCCTACTATATTTAAAGATTGTCATGATTGGGTTGCAGGATGTGATAGTTTCCAAAGAACGGGTAACATCTCCAAGCGAGATGAGATGCCAATGTCTGAATGGCTTGAGGTGGAGCCCTTCGATGTTTGGGGCATAGACTTCATGGGACCGTTTCCTCCTCCTTATGGGAATTTGTACATCTTGCTTGCTGTGGATTACGTAACAAAATGGGTTGAAGCAATTGCATGCCCCAAGAACAATGCAGAGACGGTAGAGAAGTTTCTGAAGAAGCATATCTTTACTCGGTTTGGCACACCAAGGGCAATGGTGAGCGATGAAGGTTCACACTTCATAAACTGAGGGTTTTCCAGAGTCTTGAAGACGTACGGGGTGTCTATCCATAAGGTTTCCTTACCTTATCACCCCCAAACCAATGTGCAAGAAGAAGTTTCAAACAGGGAGATTAAAGTAATTCTTCAGAAAATCGTCAACACCGGATGCAAGGATTGGGCAGTGAAATTAGATGATGCATTGTGGGCATACCGTACTGCATGGAAGACGCCATTGAACATGTCACCGTTCCAGCTTGTCTTCGGTAAGGCATGTCACCTACCCGTTGAGTTAGAGCACAAGGTTTATTGGGCGATCAAGCAGTTGAACATGGATCCTGAGTTAGCAGGACAAGCAAGGAAGATGAAGCTTCTTGAACTTGAGGAATGGAGATTACAAGCCTATGACAGTTCCCGTATTTACAAGGAGAAGACGAAGAGATGGCACGACAGTCGTCTCAAACCGAAGGAACTTCGTGTGGGACAAAAGGTATTCTTATTCAAATCATGCATGAAGCTCTTTCCGAGAAAGCTTCGTTCGAGATGGTCCGGGCCGTTCCGGATCCACCAAATCTATCCTTGGGGTGCGGTTGAGTTAGAAGATCCACATACGAATGAGTGTTTCCGCGTCAATGGAAGCAGAGTCAAGCCATACTTGGAATCCGCGCCAATTTCGGCCAAAGTGGATGTTATCTACTTTGACGAGCCGTGATCGTATTGAGGTAACTGGGTCGGGCCGTCGACCGTAAATTACAAAGCTCTTGTTGGGAGGCAACCCAACGTATTTTATGCATTAGTGTAGAGAGTGTGTTTTAAATACTGTTGTGTGCGTTTTTAATTCCGTTTTGTTATCTGAGGGGTGGGAGAATGAGAATTTGACATTTGAATTGAGCCTCCGCAGGTTTACAGGTTATTACGCGATTCGGACTCCCCTTCTTGATGTGCGTAGACTCGCATGGAAATACGCGCATCGGAGTTCGGACGTAAAAGAAAGGCGGAATTTGAAAGAGAAAGATGTGATCACGAGGAGATTCCCGAGGATGTTGGGAAGCGTGTCACGAAAAAAAATGAGCTCAAGAGCACATAGGGGCACATGAAATTCAAGCTAAGGAACCTTGAAGATTAAGAAAACAAAGCAGATCAAATAAAAAAAATCGAAGGAAGTTGAAGAAAAATTGCCAGGAGATCGCATGATCAAAATGTTAGATCGTGGGATCAGCTTGAACACTTAGAAGAAATTCCTACGGAAAAAGTTGAGCAACTCACTGGAGTACACTATCACAGAGGATATCCCATGATCAAGTCAGATCGTAGGATCATGTATAGTGATCGCACGATCAACAAGAGAACTTAGAAAAACTTTGCCGCAACAAAAGTTAGCAACTCACTGGAATTGGCGATCAAAGGGGAGATCGCACGATCACATCAGATCGCACAATCACCATAAGGTGATCGCACGATCACAAGCAACAAAGGGCGATCATTAAACAGGGGCACAGAGGTCTTTTCGCAGCAATTGAGAGGAGAATAAAGGTTTACCCTTACAAGTCAAACCAGAAACACAGCAACACTTCACCACCCGTCCCTCTCTCTCTCGTGAGTTCTCTCAGTGCTCAAGAACAACAATTTGAAGAAGTTGCTCAAATTCATAAACAAGATAGGGGTTTTGCTCGCCTAAAGATCCTCTAAAACTATTGTGAAACCAAGTGTGCTAGTTTACAAGAGACAAGTGTGGGGGAAAAGAAGGAATCCCAAGCCCTAGAACGAAGAATCATCGATTCGTTCTCCATCATTTCAAATTTCAACAAACCGGATTCGGGGTTTTGACGGGGACACCAAGGGGAAGCTAAGGAGCTAAAAATCTCATGTCGGGAAAAATACAGAAAAATCAGTCAATTTGACTGATTTTTTCAGGTATTCCTAAACTTCAGCGTATTATTTGATTCTTGCACTTGTATTTTCTGCATTTGCTTGACAATTGATATGTGTGTGAGATGAGGCGTAATAGAGGCAAGAAGGTGATGGGTTCTTCGGTTGATAAAGCGAAACGTAAGTTGAATGAGAGTGAATTACTTGACCGTTACCAAAACGAGGATGACCCTGAGTTGGAGATGGGAGATGAGACATCTAGTGACGATGAGGTAACCTATTTTCCTAAGTCATCTAAGTTTAGTTGGCTTAACGGTCCCTTTCCCGCTAATCCTAAAATGTGGGCATCTAGGAAGCACCCTATGAAGGATATCACTGATCCTAGGAAGATTGAACCCACAAATTTCTTCACCCATAGATTTGTTTGTCATGATGCTCATTTGTTTTTCTTAACAAACAAGGGGATCAAGTTTAATTTTAACCCCGAGAAAGAGTTCGACTTTACAGTCACTGATGTGCCTCAGGAGATTAAAGATGCGGCCAAGCGTGAGAACTTTCTGGGTATGTATGCACTACTCAAAGAATTCTCATGTTCGGAACTCGTTCGTGAAATGACTGTGAATGCTCGGTACTCTATTTGTGCATGCCACCATGGTGAGGTTAGCGATGAGAGGATAATTTATGCTAGGGGCAAGTTTGTGGTTTTCACCCCGGATTCTATTGTTGATGCCTTTAAGTGGCCACCCCTAAGTGAGAAGTGCAAATTTCATGAGGTTTTGAGGCGCAGAGGGATTGAGGAGGAGATAGGACAGTTTTTCTTTGAGGGGGTGCCAGGGGCAAATTGGGTGAGAAGAGAGAATAAGAGAGACTGGCTGATTGAGAACAAGGTTCTCCTAAAGCCTGCACGGTGGTTAATAGAGTGGGTAGAGACATGGATCTTAGGTGTTACTTCTACCCAATGGGTGGACTTTGATACCTGTGTCATGGCTTATTGTTTGTTCAAGGGGTGGAGGTTTGACATACCTGCACGAATTCATAAGAATTTTCTATCCAGGTTGGAAAAAGGGAATAAGAGGGTGCCCGGATATAGCTATTTGCTATTGCATTTGGCTACCGAGACCAGTGTGACGCTAACCGATTCTGAGCGCGATAAGCAAAAGCCTCCGGAACAGCTTTGGAATAACATTCCTACCCCTTTTAGGAACTTGCCACCGAGCGGCAGTAGGAGGAGAGGAAGAGCTGCAGTAGGAGGTGTTGAGAGTGGCTCGACTGAGCCTGTACCCAGTTTTGATTTCGAGCGGTCATTTCGTAGGTTGGGGGCGAAGGAGGATAGGCATTTTGCGCATACTCGTAGTAGTATGAAGAAGATAGGAACAGAGGTGGCTAGGCAGAGTAGGTTGTTGGCCCAGTTAGCCATACAACACAACTCTGGCGTTGATCCTCAGGCCGAGCTTTTCGATTATGCCTCTGATCCTTACCAGATCCTGGAGGATGAGTAGATTCACCGCCCCTCACATTAGAAATGCTGAGTCTTCGATTGTACTTCTTAATTCGTTGAGGACAACGACGTATTCTAGTGTGGGGGGAGTTTTAGTCTTGACTAGCTAGTCAGTGTCTGCATCGCCATGTCTGCATATAGTTTGTTCGTGTCGTTTTTTGTCTGTTTATGTGGCTCGTGTCGTGTTTTTGTGATAGTGTATCGTATTGTGATATGTTATTCGTTTAGTCTATATACTTGTTTGAGTTTGCGTTTAATATTGCATGTTTTCTTATTTGAGTCTACCTACCCTATCGACTGTTTTGTGTAGTTACGTTCGTGTCAGGCTTGCATGTAGTGTAGGAATTATATGAGAAAAATCAAAAAAAAAAAACAAACAAACAAAATATGAAATATCCAAAAAAAATTAAAAAGAGAAAATTTTGAGAAAAGGGCAATCGAAAGAGGCTAAAGTTTGATAAATCGCGATGTGTGAGGATTTTAGGCATAGGGCATGATTTGCGATCGAGAGTGGCGACGTGAGTCCCCCCTACTAGGTATAGAGAGACTTTCTTTACGGGAGTGCCTACCTATTTTTAACACTTATGTGATTTTCAAAGCCAAAGTGTGTGCCTATTTTCTTACAAGAGTTGTGCTCGGTGTGAGCTAAACAAGCCGAACATCCATGTGTACGTCTTAGGTAGTCGCCAACCCACCTCGTAGTGGCACACGAAACAGCTGTGCGAGGACGTGTATTATAGCACTCACTGCTTTTAGAACTCACGTTGTAGGACCATTAGACGCCCCAATTTGAACCGTGGATTCTTTGCTAGCCTTCGGACCTAGGGTGACGATTCTTGGCTTTCATCACAAACTGATTAGAATCACCACTTTAGTGCGTCACGAGGGAGTTGTGTAGTTGAGGGGGTTCGATGAGGGAGTGATTATACAATTGTTGAGTTTTACATCTCGCTTGCGCTTCATTGATTATCTACGAGGGGATGCGAGGGTGAGTAAGTAGGCTTGCACACTTCGGTGTGGCGGTGTTCAATGCCACTACATCATGGACACAGTTGCGGAGAGCCGTGAGTGTGTGAATCTAATACGCAAGGAATTGGGTTGGGTGAACTTAATTGGTAGATCGTGCTAGGTACCGGTTTTGATTACGTTGGTGTAGGAGGATCGGTTAGATTAGGAACGAGATACATTCATCTTCGGGACTACTTGAGAGGGGATATGGTGACATTCGAATGTGGGGGTGTCGACTTTTGACTCCGGACATTGAGTGTGAGCTTGCTACGACTCCACTCCCACACATGTACTTCACTGATTTTGCGGCTTGGATTTAACATGGACTTTGATTGAGTTAGGAGGAGATGATATTTTTTATGTGATATTCATTCATCGATTTACGTGTTTCCTTCTCCTAGCATATTTGATTGTTATTTGAAGACCACTCGGATATTATTGTTGGATTGTGATGGTATTTTGAGAGAATTGTGGAAAAAAAAGAAAGAAAAAAAAAAGAAAAAAAAAGAAAGAAAAGAAAAAAATAAAAAAATAAAAAATGAGAGAAAAAGAAAAAGGAGAGATGAAATAAAGTTTGAGTGGAAATTGAATCGAAACGAGTGGTGTAGCTACTTTGACGACGACGGTTCACGTTTCATGCACGACGAACGACGAGGGCCACGGAGATCACTATTGTACCGGGGTTTGATCGGATTGAGGGCCGGAGGTGGTGAGCTTCGGGTTTCGGTTTCTATCATTGTGGTGAGGGTGTATGAGATGTGGGATTTGATGTGAGAATGTGACGCTTAGGACTTTATTTCAACGAGATTATCTTTATGTCCCTAGGCCTCATCATATGAAAACCATTAGCGGATTAGGAGCTCGGACCTTGGATGTGGCTTTGCCTAGCGTAGTCTCTTATTTCGTGGCACACGCAAAGAGGTAGCGTACTCTTGTACTTAGTAAAGCTAGGCTTTCTATACTAACTAGGGGAGAGTCTCGTTGTCGAATTTAGTTTTAACTCATGCTTTGATTCTAGGATTCTCATCACTTCATGATAATCGATTTAAGCCAATGGAGATTGCCCGATCTCAACCAAAATGATAAAAAGTGTGTTTTGTGTATATATGTGTTTGTGTAGAATCGAGTCGCAGTTTGCATTTGCATCATATTGTTGCATTGTTGAGTCTTGTGTCGTTATTGAGTTGGCTAGTTAGGATTTGTATGCAACGGTGTTTCTAGTAAGTATGCAATTCTCGATTCGTATCACTTGTGGGGTTGTGTTTCATTGGAGATATTTTGGTTGGATTTTGGCCGGATTTTGGTTGTACTTTATTTGGATTGCTCGGGACGCGCAATAGGTTAGTGTGGGGGTGTTTGATAACTCCACATTAGGAGTTATATTGTTTATGATCCATGACCGTTTTTCGAGTGTTTCGATATATTTATGTGAGAAATTGACAAAATCCGAGTTGTTTTGAGCATACGTGAGTTATTGAGCTTTATTTCGTAATCCGGGCGTTTTTCGTATGACTTATATATGTTTACCGCATGTGATCTTCCTGGTTGTTTAGTGTTGTGTATCTCAGGTAAAAGAGGTGTAATGGAGCTTATGAGATGCTTGGATATGCTTGGAATGGAGCTAGATGACGAGGAGAAAAGGAGACGCACAAACGAAGAAAAGTTGGAAAAGTCACACAGGACCAGCCTGCACTCTTTTCGATGCGCAGGAAAATCTGAAAAGAATTTTGAAGCAAGTCTTGCAGAATTTGAAAGTAGACATCTGTAGCTTTCCAACGATATATAGTAGGCCCAAAGACGAGTCCGTATGAGGGAGATACAGCCCGCGCAAAATCAGCAAATAATTCTGTCCGGAAATTACAAAGTAGAGGGGCTAAAGTGCAATTTCGGCTAGTTTTCATTAAAAAACGTGCCCAGCTGGTAAAAAACGAGGGGGACGACCTAAGAACAACACATTCACGCATCTTTGGAGTCTTGGGAGCTAGAGAAGACGGGAGACAAAGCTAGGAGCTTGGAAGATCATCAACATTGAAGATTTTAGCGTTTGATCATCTTTTCTTCTTCTTTTTCTTCATGAACTCTACTATTTTGTTTATGTTGAACACTATTATGTCTAGATAAACTTTTTAAGATAGGTGATTGATGAAAACTAGGGTTTGATGACGTTTTTCCGAATTTTGGACTTGATACATGCATTAGCTTAAAATTTTATGAATGCTCTAGTTATCTTACATATTCTTGTACTTCATTCTTAGTATTCTTGGCTTGATCACCCTTAGGATACTAGTCATTGAGATTGTTGCACGAAAGTGAACTTTTTGATACATGTTAAAGAATATTGTAGGTAATCTTGTAGTTTCTTGAGACCGAGAGGATATAGAAACTTGATTAATCGTGTGAGGGTAGTTTCGATTGATTGTGTTAGAACTTAGTGAATTCGGTGGACCGATAGGACCCGGTGAACGAGCCTAATAAATCAATTAGATTGTAGTGATAGACGGAGGTGGACCGAGAGGACCCGAAATCTATTGTTTACACAAATTCACGTGAGATCGAGAGAAGATCGTGATGATTATTACCCGATATAACTAGAACGTGAGTAGAGTGTTTCATGCATAATTACGGAAATCGTTAAAAACCCTAGGGACATCAATTGACTAGTTCTTTCTCATTAATCGTAGTCAATCTCAATTCATTTTCGTTTAAAAATTGAAAACCCTACTAAAATATTTACTTACTTGTTATTTAATTTACGTCGCTTGTTTGTGGGCGACAACGTTACAAATTCAAACAACTTTTTACCGGCTACTTAGATCTCCTATAATTACTTTCTAGTCAATTAATCGTAAATTTCCTTGGGTTCGATACTCGGAGTCGTAAAATACTCCACATACTACTTGACCGTATACTTGCGATTAAGCGCGTAAAGAAATTGTCTCAAATGCGAGGCGTGGCTGACTCATTAGACTCATTGAATAGTTAAAAGGGAGCGACTCTTCTTACTAATGCACTTGAATAAAATTTTATAAAGATCTAAGGGTCACAATTATATGACGAGAACCCATCCAACTAAAACTGTTACCCCTCCGTTCACATAGCCAGTCTGGAGGATTTTGCAGTTTAGTCCAAGTGATGGATCCTGAAAAACGCACGTATATCTCCCCTTAGCCTTTTGTCATGGGTTTTATGGGCCAATTCTCTACAGGTACCCAATCTGATGCTCCACCGGAGAATAAAGTGGAAGTTATGTTTATGTTTCTGCTCATAATTTCCCTAATTCAGTGTATTAGATAGTTGAACATAGGGGAAATGGAAAAACCTGCGACAAAATCAGCAGAAGTTCCCAACTACTTTTCATGCGCAGGGCCGACCCAAGATACTTGGTGGTCTAAAACGGGTAATAAATGTGGAACCCCAAATTAAAAAAAAGGTGTTCACGTACAAAGGTTTGTTTAAAACAAACACTTGTACACTTCTAATAATTCATGTTGTAAGATATTAATTACCACCAATGTAACATACACTTCATAAAAATGAATATTAAAGTGTGCAACTAACTGAAATATAACTATCTCATAGAAATTGAAGTTATAACATGGGGCCCTGCCGACTCGGGGGCCTAAGGTGGCCGCTCCGGTGCCTAGCTAGCTATAGGGCCAACCCTGGCCGCGCACAAACTGATATTCTAAAATGTAGTTTTCATAGTGACTTATAATAAGTCCTCTAAGACCTGAAATAATGATAATTGTAGGAGTTAAAGTTATTTCGCTCAAGCGAGCATGTGAATCAAATTTATCATAGCAAGTACTAAAACCGAATCTTATTGGTGAACTAAGGCGTCAGCCGAACGACTCTTCAGAGTTTAATAAGATTCATATAAGCAAAAAATTAAACCGAGAAAGAAAGTAATGGATAACGTCATCTCAGGAACAACTGATTAGAGTTACCATGGTTTTCCTTCTCAATTAGTTACGGATTTTTCGCATTTTTATCCATAATTTTTCTTACAAATCTGGGTGATGTATTCCCAAGCCCAATATAAAGGAAAAGAAAAGCATTAAAGACATAGAACATACGTTATTTGTATTTGTATGGAAGTAATTCTTCATCTGCGGAAAGACATATCTTTTCCAGTTTATGCCATCGCCAAAATGGAAGCCACCTATCGAAACTACCTGAAAAGCAGCCGGATCCAAACCACATATGAACAACATCTTATACTTACGGGGAAAGATGAAAGAATCCCATTAATCAGCGCCTTATACATATTAAATAGATCCAGACATTCTTTTGTGAAGCACATGAGCTGTAGGGAATTCACCCAATCCACCTTTAGGAGTGAGCCTGCTATGTCCACCAAGGGTTAGGAACTCCATCAGATCTTTAAGGAACTCCTCATGCAAGGAAATCCCACCGAGGACTCTAATATGAGGATCTACACACAGATTGCACCTTAGAGTGAAAATAACTTTAGCACCTAAAGATGAAACAAAAATTGACCTAGGAGCAAATCTGCAGCGGGCTTCCGCCACATCCATGTTTCTTCATTCCCTGCCTATTACAGAAGAAAAGAAGTCCATGGGCATCCTCTTTCTCAAAATATAGCACATTTACTCCCTGAATGCAAGCAATGCCAAGCGCAACTAAACTACGATATAAACTGTCATGTGCTAGTAGTTGCAATACATGAAAAGACATGCCCTGACAAGAAAAATTCTTGATAAGAAGGAAAAACTTGCGTATGTTTGCCACAACAATAGGAATTCTTATCAAGAATTCATCTTACTGTGGCATGTATTTTCAGGTATTGAAACTACTAGCACAACACAGCTCATATCGTAGTTTAGTTGCGCTTCGCATTGCTTTCATTAAGGGAGTAAATGTGGCATCTTTTGAGAAAGAGGATTCCCAGAGACTTCTTTTCTTTTGCGGTAGGCAGAGAAGGGAGATACATGGATGCGGGAGAAGCCCGCTTCAGGTTTGCTCCGAGGTCAGTTTTTGTTTCATCTGTAGGTGCTAAAGTTATTTCCGCATGTAAGGTACACTTAGTGTGTGAATACTCATCTTAGAGTCCTTGATGGGCTTTCCTTGCAGGAGGATTTCCTTAACGATCTGATGCAGTTCCTAACCCTTCATGGACATAGTAGGTTCATTCATGAAGGTGGATTGTGTGAATTCCCTGCAACCGTCCTTCAAATAAAATTATCTGGATTTGTTTAATAAGTATAAGGCGATGAGTAATGGAATACTTTCATCTGTCCACTTTACTACAATTTGCAGTTCATATGTGGTTTGGAATCCGCAGTTTTTCAGGTAGTTTCAATAGTTGGCTTCTATTATGGCGATGGCATCAACTCGAAAAGAAAGGTCTTTCCGCATATGAAGAATCACTTCCATACAGATGCCCTATGTTCCAAGTCTTTTTCCTTTTCTTTTCCATTATATTGGGCTTGGAAATACATCACCTACAACTTGTAAGAAAAATGATGGCTACGGATGCTACCAATCTGTAACTAATGGATAAGGGAAACCATGGTAACTCTAATCAATTTGTTCCAAAGATGACACCATTCGTTACTTTTTTTCTCGGTTTATTTTTTCGCTTAGTTGAATCTTATTGAACTCAAGAGACTCTTAAGGTGAACTCCTTATTTCGGTAATAAGATTTTGTATTAGTGCTTTCTATCAAAAAATTTAGTCACATGCTTTTTTGAAAGAAATGAATAACTCTTACAATTTTCATTATTCGGGGTCTTAGAAGACTTATTATAAGTCACTGTAAAAAATACCTTCTGGAATTAGTATTAGTTTGCACATGAGTCGGCCCTATAGCTAGGCACCTGAGGCGGCCGCCTAAAGCCTCGGAGTTGGCAGGCGTCCATGTTTAAACTCTAACTTTTTTTTGAAACATAGTTATAGTTCAGTTAATTTCATACTTTATATAAATATTTTAAGAAGTTTGTATTAGTTTGGTGGTAATTATTATTTTTGCCACAAGTTGTCCCAAGTTTGAATTGTGTTGATGATGAATGTAGATTTTTTAATTATTACATATCAAAAAATTGTAAGGTTAAAGCATCAAGTAAAAAAAAACATAAATCTAATATATTACACATTAATTATTAGAAGTCTACAAGTGCTTGTATTAAACAAACCTCTGTACGTGTAAAAAGGTTCTTTAATTTGAGGCTCCAAATTTAATACTCGCATTAGAACTCCAAGTATCTTGGGCTGGCCATTCACATGACGAAGTAGTTGGGAAGCTCTGCTTATTTTTTCGCAAGTTTTTTTCCTTTCCCCAATCGTCATCTATCTAATATACTTAATTAGGGAAATTATGAGCAGATACATGAACATAACTAAACAATGAGACCCGTGGAGCGTCAGATGCGGTACCTGTAGAGCATGGCCCATTATAACAGTGAAAAAAGGCAACGGGATTTTGAATGAGACAAAATGCCAAGGGGAGCTATGTGTGCGTTTTTCTAGATCCATCTGTTGGACTAAACTGCAAACTCCTACAAATTGATAACATGATGGAGGGGTAGGAGTTGTCGTTGGACGGGTTCTCATCATCGGATCAGGACGCATAAATCTTTTAAACATTTTAAGTAAATGCGTTAGTAAGACGACGCGTTACCTTTTAAGCGTTCAACGAGGCTGCTGAGTCAGCCACACCTCACATTCTAATTGGTTCACTTCGGTCACAGTTAGCCTACGTGGCCATCCTGTGTGCTAGTTTCGATTATTAGAATTAGCTCCCCCTTGCATTATATAATTCGGGGTGTAATTGCTATTTTTAGTTTTATAAAATATTTCACCTCCCCACCCTTTTTCTCTGCAAATCCCCGTTCCCTATCTTCTCCTTGAATCTCCGATCTTCTTTCTTCCTTCTATTGCTAATTCCAGCATTACTAGCTCCCGCAAAGGTCCCTGATGCTCAAAGACCTCTAAAGTTGGTATCAGAGCCTGGTTGAGAACCAGAAGGTTCTAGAAAATGACCAAAACAAGCAACTAGACCTACACAGCCATGTAAACTGATGGAGATGTTCAGGTGCTTGAAGAGAGACTTAATGACCTGGATGACACCTTGGATGGAGTACGAGTCCAGTTTGTGATGCTCGGTGAAGGTATGCAAGCTCTAATCCATGTATTAAGCATCTATTTGAAAAATGGCCTGGTTTGACTAGAATGGAGAAGTAATTTGATGATGAAATAGGAAAATGATAGAACTGCTATAACCTCTTAGCAAATTAGAAAGACAAAGAGAAGCTAGCTAGCTAGCTAGCTGCAAACTATGAGGTTTGCCATGAAGGGAGTATGACTCCTATTTCTGTGAGTAAGAGGCCTGGATGAAGTTACAATAATTTTAAAGAAACTAACCATGAAGAAATTATTACTTGTGTAAAGAATTATTCTACTGGCATAATATCCTTGCCAAAGCTTGAATTTCACCTAGTTAATGTCTAAGACGTAGTTGCAAAAAGTGGAAAGATATTTCCAAATATATTTAATGACTGACAGTAAAAAACAGGTGATGTTATCTTTGCATTGGATGGTGAGGCTTACAGCCAGTTAAGGTTTGATTTTGATAATGTGGAGGCTGTAACTATGGTTGAATTTGGTCCAAAGGTTAGCCTATATTTTTCTGAATTTTGTCATGATAATTAAACGGGATTTTTCAACAATTCACCAAACTATTCTGGCTGAATACCAAGATAGTTTTGAACTCCGTTGCCTAGAATCAAAGAAATGTATCCCTAGGCCACATAGATGTAAGTTGTAAAGAGTTTTATGAGTGGCTAGAGAAAAGATCTTCAAACAGCTGTACACTTGCAATTTTCCCAAACCTCATCTCAAGCCAAGGCAATAGCTAGATTTCAGGAGGGGCTTGTAGATTCTCTTGAGAGGCACATAAGAAGGGAAGCAATAAGTAAAATATTGCACATAATAACAATATGGATAAGAAAAAGTTGACCCAACGAGGAGGGCCGAAGATGGATACAACTTTCATAACTCCTAAAACGACGTTCAAAACACTATTTGCAGCTGAAATGAAGGAAAAATGGATAAGAAACTTTGTTTCTGTTGTGATGAAGGCTATACTCCAGGGCATAAGTGTGCTAAAATTACTTTGTACTTACGTATTCCTAATGAGGAGGAAGAGGAAGACAATTCAAGAATTGAGGAGCCAAGAGCCTGTGTAGACACTGTAGAGGCATCAGATGAAGAGGAAGTACCCTTGAGTATATCAGTAGATTCAATGTCTCGATGCACTAGTATGAATACTATAAGACTCTCTGATCACATCAATGTAAAGTTAGTGCACATACTAGTTGACAAAGGGAGTACACACAACTTCGTTGACCAAGGCACTAGTATAAGAGTGAGTTGTGACAAAGAAAACACTAGAGAATGTAGGTAGCAATAGCTGATGGTATCAGGATTAGCAGCACTACTTTGTGTCAACAAGTTTTGATTCACCTTCAAAAGTGTGGGTACATAGTACATTATACGAACATAAGGGCCTCAAGTAAACAGGTCGTCTGGCCCAGGAAAACCTACAGACGGCCCTATGTGTGATATGGTGCTCGGAGCTCATTGTTTAAAGAATGTGATTCCCATCTATTTGGATTTTGATAACTCTGTATTAGAGTTATATTTCTTCTACGTTTTTGTACCATTTTGTGTGAATTTTGGGTAGATTATATTAGAAATACACTATGAACTTGAGGAGATTTAATAACTTGAGCTTTGAGCGCTAAATTGGAAATCCGGACGTTTCTCGCGTTATTTTATGCTATTTTGTCTCGTTTGATCGCACGGGTGTGTTTTCGTGTTGTTTTGACAGGAAACGTAACTCGGGGACTTAACGAAGAGGAGAAAAGAACTTCTGGAATTGAGACAAACCTTGGGATTGGTCATGAAATGACAAGAGAGGAAGTAGGCGAAGGAAGAAGACAAGTTCACCAGTTCGCACGATCAGCAAAATTGAGGTCGTGCGATCTGGAGCAAGACTTAGAAAAAATTTATAGAAGAAAATTGAAGAACTTACTGTTTTCACGATCTGAGTGGATGATCGTGCGATCAGTTAATCAGGTCACACGACTTGATATTGCAGATTGTGCAACCAGACTTCGTCTTTAGAGATTTATCGTACGATCTGAGGCAAAAGGAGAAGCAGATCGCACGTTCAGCTTTAAGGAGATCGTGCGATCTGCTGAAGTAAAAAACTACAGAGATGAAGGAAAAAAAAGAGAGGCACGGGTTGTCTCCTACTTGATCTAAACTACGTAGTTTTGGGGGTTAATTATTTCCTAAACCTAATTGGAAATAATTAGTACCCTACAACTACAATTAATCAAGGGGAGAAGATTCATTCAAGAAGAATGCTATCAACGTGAGGGAAGGGAGGACGGACGCACGCAGAGGATTGAAGCTCTAGGTTTCATCTTCTTCTTCTTTCAAATCTTGTATGGAGAAACTATTGCACTTTGTTTGGTTGATTATTATGAGCTAGACGTTTTGGTAGGCGTCTCTATGAGAGCCTAGGGTTTATGTAGACGAATGATTTTACGGATTCAAGTCTTTGTTTCATGCGTTTGTATTTGATCCAATGAACAATTGTGAGTTTCATGATTAAATTGATGATTCTAGTCTATTGACACGGATAGTGTAGGATTTGATAGTCATTGAAGCTAGGTTTTGTTCCTGAATCATTTTATTGCTTAATGTTAATTTTTGTTCTCTTTACATGTTCATACGCTGTGCTTAATCCTTAGCAAGAATGGATTCGCGACCTGAACTTTTTAATTAAATAGAAAGTGCACGACGGTGACTTAACCTAGTTGTGACGAGTATATGAACACAATCCCGAATCACCGAGACCAAAAAGGAGAAGTGTTAGGATTGACCATAGTGTGGGTGATTCGGTAGGATTATCCAGTTGTTCCGTGAAATGGTGGGCCGACATGACCGGTTATCGTACCAGTAGATGACCTGCGAGAACATACCGGTAGATAACATGAGACTGAGAGGAGATTGTAGTCAACCCGAGATGTAAAATGACATGAGACCGACAGGATATGGTCATAGCCTATTACCCGGATTGATCAGGATAGGATTAACGTGTTAATCAGATAATCCGGAAATCGTCTACAGCCCTAGGTGATCTAGAGATTGCCTAGTTTCTCCAAACTTGTTTCTTAAATATAAAAAAATACAAAAATATTAGCTTAGATGTTATTTCAATTCTAAAATCCATCAAATCTTTCCTCCCGCACCGTACTCTAAATTAACAAACCAATTAGATAATCTAAATTCTGTCCTCGTGGGATTGATAACTCAGGGTTGAAATACCACCCCTATATTACTTGACCGTGAACTTGCGCATACGCGTTAAGAAATCGCGTCAAGTTTTTGGCGCCGTTCCCGGGGACAGTGGTAGATTATTTAGTTAGGAGCTAGTTTAGAGTACTTTTTTTTAGTTTAGTTTTTTTTTTCTTCGATACCTCTGTGCTTCACGGGTGTCTTGTGAGTCTGTTTTTCAAGAACGCAGGAAGCAAGAGACAATATAAGCATGTGGAGCGAAGACTGTTATTTGGGTCCCCCTACTCTTTCCACTGCAGGGGTAACCATGAAGAAGAGGACGCATGAATAACTTTGTGCTATGTATGCGGCATTTGGCACGACCGTAGAGACTCATGTCGAGTACATGCACCCCAGCTTCATCAGCACCCGGAAGACTCATCAGCGATTATGGCAGAACGGCGTAGTATTATGACGGACATCGAAGTGTGCGCCAAATTTTTGTCCATAGCTGCACAAGTTCCACAAGAGGATTTAGTCGTAGGTATGGAATACGTAAGGGAGATGATGGAGAGAATAAATTAACGACTAGAGAAACTGTCAACAGGAGGGGAATCAAGTATTCAAGAGCCACAAGAAGAGACCTTTCCATATGACAGTGAGCCAAAAATTTAACCTTCATCATCCCCACCACAAGTGGAAGAAGAGATAGCTGAGCCGAACGAAGACTGCAGTGTCCAGGAACCATCGGTGGACTCTTCCATTTATAAGGACTCAGACTCTGATTCAGACTGGAGTGGACTTGTGTGCCCAAGATGGGAGGACCTTCAGTATTTCGAGCCTAAACTACAAGATCCCTCACTCCCTTGGGATGAATGGGAAGAAACCGACACCGAAAGCCTATGGTGTGCTGATGATGAAGCTGATGAATCACTTGTGCCCATATCTGTTGGGGGTAAAATCCCCTACTCATACTTTTGAAGAAGTCTCCATATCTCATATTAATCTAGTATGTGATGAGTTGGAAAGACTTGTGTATGGAGATTCTTATGGGGAAGAGCATCATGAGAAATTTTCAATTCCTTGTCATATTGGCTACTTTATTGATGATCCATATGCCATAGTCAAGGAGTTGGAAATCAACAAGTTTGGGGGTGTGGAGGAATTTCATGAGTCATTTGAAGATCATCTAGAACCAAGGATGTACAACTGGGATGAATTTATGGAAAATGATGCATGTGAGCCTAGTGGTAATTTATGGAAGTTGATCAAGAAGATAAATTTCAAGATGAAATGAGTCCGCTACTACCATCCTTTTCGGTTGAGGTAATCGGGTCTGGCTGTCGATCTTAAATTACAAGCTCTACTTGGGATGCAACCAATGTAGAGTAGGATGCTATTTATTTCTGTTTTGTCTTTTAGTTCTTCATATATGATTTTGAGGGAAAGAGTTGTGTTAATTCTTTCAATAAGTGTGTAGGGACACAGGTACAGAAGACGCTCTCGATTCCCCTTCTTGATGTGCGTGATGGAGAATGTTGAGTAGGCGCATCGGAATCCGGACGCGAGTGATACTTTTTCAGAAACTGTCAACGGTGCACAAGGCCCCTTCTTGTTGTAGTATCGCGGCAACGGTGCCCATGTAGGTCCGGGCACCACAGGTATCTCCAACTCTCTCTGTTCTACATTTTGAGCGATAATTGTGTAGATCAACCGCAAACACATTTAAGAGAGGACACCTCATACTTGATCTCTAAATTCGTTGTGGACAACGAAACGCTTAAGTGTGGGGGAGTTTGTGTATAATTTCACAATCCATGTTTTGTCTTGCATAGCCTTGTTACATGTAGTTTGTGTAGTACTATGTTGACGTGGTTAGTGTAGAGTGGTGTTTTAGTGTCGTATTGTGCTAGTTTAATATTTTTGCATTGTTGCACGTTTAATTATTGAGTTTCCTACCCAAAATGTGTGGTTAATCGAGTTGGCCATAAGCACGTAGAGTCTAGGAAAATATGAAAAAAAATTAAAAATTAAAAATTCAAGAAAAATCTTAAAAATTTAAAAGTTTTGAGAAAGGGCAATCAAACAAAGTGAATGTGGAGAGGGCTTAATGATAGAATTCCTTAGGAGTATGAAAATCTGAGGTGAGGTAAACGCGAGAATATGGAGTAGGAAGACTTATAGGGCTAATGCACATTAGAAATGCGAGTAGCTGCCTCTCATACTGGTTATCCTACTAGCGCTACACCACCGTCCCTTAGGTAGTCGTCAACCCTCCTCGTAGTGGCAACAGAACAGCTGTGGGAGTGATTTTTATGGGGGCCTCACATCCCGTATCATAGCCTAGGTCCACTAGTTACCCATTTTGAACCATTTACCCCTTTTATTCACAGCTTCTAGCATAGGAAGCCTTTCATTGTGACTTTTATCACTTAAAGAATGGTCCTTTCCTATGCGTCATGATAGAGGGAGTTGAGTTAGGGAGGTTCGATGAGGGTGAGCTGATTTGATACATCTTACGTGGATTCTCTTACATGTCGTCTATTGAGAGGATGTGAGGGTGAGTTAGAGATTGCAGCACACTTAGGTGTGGCGGTCATTCGTGTCCCTACACCACGATCACATGTGGAGTGTCGTAGTGCGTGACATTTTTTCCGCACGTCATGGGGTGGGGGTTCGTTGATCTTATAGGAGGTCGTGCTTATGCTTCATTTATATTCTCTATATCTTAGGTGATGAGGAGGATCGGTCGGAAAAGCACGTTCACACATTGACTACCGGGTTTTTAATGCTTTACATTGAGTGTGGGGGTGTCGATATCTATTTTGATTATACTATTGGTTTGACACATTCCACCCCCACCTTATTTGATACTTGGATTTCCTTGGATATTACTATCATTATTGTTGGCTCCATGGAATTTGTTTGAAGAAAAAAGAAAGAAAGAAAAGAAAACAGAAATTGAAAGTGAAAGGGAATAAGGAGTTGAAATTGAATATCTTGAAGACCGGGGAGATTAGCTATGGATCTTGATCACTCTTTCACATTAGTGGCCGCGAGAACGGCGTTTCACCATGATTGAGGGAATGAGGGATGGAGTAGTTATATCCGATGTGGTTCCTTGGATTTTGGAGAGGGGGTTTGAGAATCGTGTTATTGTGAGATATATCATGACGTCTAGGACTACGATTCTAAATATCCTATCCTACCTGTCCGAAGCCGTCAATAGTTTAAGCCGCGGATAAATAGCTCGGAAGGTAAGTGCTAGGGATACGTTTGATGAGTGTGCGAAACCAACTTATTTTGTGTTCGTGCCCGTTCTGTCTGATGAAACTGGCCGCAAGTCCTACCGATCACTAAAGTTAGAGTTTCCGAAGGAATATGAGAGCCTTATGACATGCCGGTTTACATTTTGAGATTGCCCAATCTCTAACTAAAAAGAGAAAAATATATATTTTTGTGTTGTTTTAATTGTTGCATTGTTTGATAATCGAGTTGTATTGTTTATAGGCATGTAGATTGCATTGTGTGTGTGTGTTGTTTGTGTCACATGTCTAGTAGAGTTGTATGCAATTCGGAAGATTTAGAACATAGTGTGAGGATTGATTTTGCTCGGGACACGCAAAAAGGTAGTGTGGGGGATTTGATAACATTGTATTAGAGTTATATTTCTTCTACGTTTGTATACCATTTTGTGTGAATTTCGGGTAGATTATGTATAAAATACACTATGAACTTGAGGAGATTTAATAACATAAGCTTTGAGCAATAAATTCTAAATCCGGGCGTTTCTCGCATTATTTTATGCTATCTTGTCACGTTTGATTGCACGGGTGTGTTTCGTGTTGTTTTGACAACTAACGTAACTCGCAGACTGAACGAACAGGAGAAACGAACTTTGGGAATTGAGACAAAGCTTGGTGTTGGTCAAGAAAGTAAAAGAGAGGAAGTAGGCAAAGAAAGAAGACAACTTCAGCAGATCGCACGATCAGCGACACTGAGGTCGTGCGATCTGGAGCAAGACTTCGAAATAATACAGAGAAGAAAATTGAAGAACTTTTCACTATATGAGTGGATGATCGTGCGATCAGTTAATCAGGTCGCACGAATTGATATTGCAAATCTTGCGATCAGACTTGGTCTTTAGAAATATATCTTACGATCTGAGGAAAAAGGAGAAGCTGATCGCACGATCAGCTTTAAGGAGATCGTGCGATCTGCTGAATTAAAAAACTACATTGACGAAGGAAAAAAAAAAGAGAGGAACAGGTTGTCTCCTACTTGATCCAAACTACGTAGTTTTGGGGGGTCGATTATTTCCTAAACTTAATTGGAAATAATTAATACCCTACAACTACAATTAATCAAGGGGAGAAGATTCATTCAAGAAGAATGCTATCAACGTGAGGGAAGGGAGGACGGACGCACGCAGAGGATTGAAGCTCTAGGTTTCATCTTCTTCTTCTTCTTTCAAATCTTGTATGGAGAAACTATTGCACTCTGTTTGGTTGATTATTATTAGCTAGAAATTTTGCTAGGTGTCTCTATGAAAGCTTAGGGTTTATGTAGACGAATGATTTTCCGGATTCACGTCTTTGTTTCATGAGTTTGTCATTGATCCAATGAAGAATTGTTAGTTTCATGATTAAATTGATGATTCTAGTCTATTGACACGACTAGTGTAGGATTTGATGGTCATTGAAGCTAGGGTTTTTCTTGAATGACTGTATTGCATAATATTAATTTTTTTTTCTCTTTACACGTTCATACGCTGTGCTTAACTCTTAGCAAGAATGGATTCCCGACCCAGACTTGTTAATTAACTAGAAAGTGCACGACGGTGACTTAACTTAGTTGTGAAGACTGTATGAACACAATCCTGAATCACTGAGACCTAAAAGGAGAAGTGTTAAGATTGGCCTTAGTGTAGGTAATTTGGTAGGATTATCCAGCTGTTCCATGAAACGGTGGGCCGACAGGACCCGTTATTGTACCAGTAGATGACCTGCTAGAACAGACTGATAAACAACATGAGACTGAGAGAAGATTGTAGTCAACCGAGATTTAAAATGACATGAGAGCGACAGGATATTGTAATAGCCTATTACCCGGCTTGATTAGGATAGGATTAACGTGTTACTCAGATAATCCGAAAATCGTCTACAGCCCTAGGTGATCGAGAGATTGACTACTTTTCTCCAAACTTGTTTCTTAAATATAAAAAGATACAAAAATATTAGCTTAGTTGTTATTTCAATTCTAAAATCCATCAAATCTTTCCTCCTGCACGGTACTCTAAATTAAATAACTAATTAGATAATCTAAAGACTGTCTTCGTGGGATCGATAGCTCGGGGTTGAAATACCACCCCTATATTACTTGACCGTGCACTTGCGCATACGCGTTAAGAAATCGTGTCAAGTTTTTGGCACCGTTCCCGGGGACAGCGGTAGATTATTTAGTTAGGAGTTAGTTTAGAGTACTTTTATTTTATTTTAAGTTTTTTTTATTCCATATCTTTGTGCTTCACGGGTGTCTTGTGAGTCTGTTTTTCAAGAACGCAGGAAAAAAAGAGACAATATAAGCATGTGGAGCGAAGACTGTTATTCGGGTCCCCCCTACTGTTTCCACTGCAGGGGTAACCATGAAGAATAGGACGCATGCATAACTTGGAGCTATGTATGCGACATTTGGCACGACTGTAGAGACTCATGTCGAGTACATGCACCCCAGCTTCATCAGCACCAGGAAGACTCATCAGCGATTATGGAAGAACGACGTAGTATTATGAAGGACGTCGAAGAGTGCGCCAAATTTTTGTCCATAGCTGCACAAGTGCCACAAGAGGATTCATCCATAAGTATGGAATACGTAAGGGAGATGATGGAGAGGATAAATGAACGACTAGAGAAACTGTCAACCGCAGGGGAATCAAGTATTCCAGAGCCACAAGAAGAGACCTTGCCATATGATAGTGAGCCAAAATGAAGCTTCATCATCCCCACCACAAGTGGAAGAAGAGATACCAGAGCCGAACGAAGACTGCAGTGTCCAGGAACCACTGGTGGACTCTGCCATTTACAACGACTCAGCCTCTAATATAGACTAGCGTGGACCTGTGTGTCCAATATGGGATGACCTTCCGTATTGCCAGCCAAAACTATAAGAGCCCTCACTTCTTTGGGATGAATGGGAAGAAACCGACATTGGAATCCTATGGTGTGCTGATGATGAAGCTGATGAAGCACTTGTTCCCATATCTGTTGAGGTAAAATCCCCTACTCATACTTTTGAAGAATTCTTCATATCTCATATTAATCAAGTCTGTGACTAGTTGGAAAGACTTGTGTATGGAGATTCTTATGGGGAAGAGCATCATGAGAAATTTTCAATTCCTTGTCATATTGGCTACTTTATTGATGATCCATATGCCATAGTAAAGGAGTTGGAAATCAACAAGTGTGGGGTGTGGAGGAATTTCATGAGTCATTTGAAGAGCATCTAGCACCAAGGAGGTACTACTGGGATGAATTTATGGAAAATGATGCATGTGAGCCTTGTGGTACTTTTGAGGAAGTTGATCAAGAAGATAAATTGCAAGATGAAAAGAGTCCGCTTCTACAACTCTCTACCATCTTCACAACACAAGGGTGCACTTGAAATTCTGGAGGAAGAGATGGTGGAAGAAGAAGAAGTGAAGGGATAAACCTGCCTCCACCATCCTTTTCGGTTGAGGTAACCGGGTCGGGCTGTCGACCTTAAATTACAAGCGCTGCTTGGGAGGCAACCCAATGTAGAGTAGGATGTTATTTATTTCTGTTTTGTCTTTTAGTTCTCCGTATATGACTTTGAGGGGTGAGAGAGTTGTGTTAATTCTTTCAATCAGTGTGCAGAGACACAGGTACAGAAGACGCTCCTGATTCCCCTTCTTGATGCGCGTGTTGGAGAATGTTGAGTAGGTGAATCAAAATCCGGACGCGAGTGAGACTTTTCCGGAAACTGTCAACGGTCTACAAGACCCCTTCTTGTTGCATTTTCGCGGCAACGGTGCCCATGTAGGTTCGGGCACCACAAGTATCTCTAACTCTCTCTGTTCTACGTTTTGAGCGATAATTGTGTAGATCCACCGCCAACAAATTGAGGCGAGGAAACGTCTTACTTGATCTCTAAACTCATTGAGGAAAATGAAGCGCTTAAGTGTGGGGGAGTTTTTGTATAACTTCACCAGCCATGTTTTGTCTTGCATAGCCTTGTTACATGTAGTTTGTGTAGTACTGTGTTAATGTGGTTAGTGTATAGTGGTGTTTTAGTGTCGTACTGCGCTAGTTTAATATTTTGTCATTGTTGCACGTTAAATTTTTGAGTTCCCTACCCAAAACGTGTGGTTATTCGAGTTGGCAAAAAGAAAGTAGAGTCTAGGAAATTATGAAAAAAAAAAGTTAAAAATTCAAGAAAAGTCATAAAAATTTAAAACTTTTGAGAAAGGGAAATCGAAGAAAATGAATGTGGAGAGGGCTTAGTGATAGAATTCCTTAGGAGTATGAAAATCTGAGGTGAGGTAGATGCGAGAATCTGGAGTAGGAAGACTTATAGGGCTAATGCACATTAGAAATGTGAGTAGCTGCCTCTCTGACTGGTTATCTTACTAGCGCTAGACTACCGTCACTTAGGTAGTCGTCAACCCTCCTCGTAGTGGCAACGGAACAGCTGTGCGAGTGATTTTTATGGGGGCCTCACGTCCCGTCTCACAGCCTAGGTCCACTAGTACTCCTTTTGATCAATTTACCCCTATTATTCACAACCTCTAGCCTAGGAAGCCTTTCATTGTAAATTTCATCACTTGTTAGAATGGTCATTTCCTATGCGTCATGATAGAGGGAGTTGAGTTAGGGAGGTTCGATGAGGGTGAGCTTTTTTGATACATCTTACGTGGATTCTCTTACACGTCGTCTTTTAAGGGGACGTGAGGGTGAGTTAGAGACAGCAACACACTTAGGTGTGGCGTTGAGTTGTGTCCTTACACCATGATCACAGGTGGAGTTCCGTAGTGCGTGACTTTTTTCCGCACGTCATGGGGTGGGGTTGGTTAATCTTATAGGAGGTCGTGCTTATGCTTCATTTATATTATCTACATCTTAGGTGATGAGGAGGATCTATTGGAAAAGTACGTTTACACATTGACTACCGGGTTTTTAATATGGTTTACATTGAGTGTGGGGGTGTCAACATCTATTTTGATTATACTATTGGTTTGAAACATTCCACCCCACGTTATTTGATACTTGGATCTCCTTGGAGATTACTATCATTATTGTTGGCTCCATGGAATTTGTTAGAAGAAAGAAAAAAAAAATAGAAAGAATAGATACGCAGAAATTGAAAGTGAAAGGGAATAAGGAGCTGAAACTAAATATGTTGAAGACCGGGGAGATTAGCTATTGATTGAGGAATGAGGGCCAGAGTAGTTATATTTGGTGTGGTTCCTTGGATTTTGGTGAGGGAGTTTGAGAATCGGGTTATTGTGTGCTATATCATGACGTCTAGGACTACGCTTCTAAATATCCTATCCTACCTGTCCTAAGCCGTCAACAGTTTAAGCCTCGGATAAATAGCTCGGAAGGTAAGTGCTAGGGATACGTTTGATGAGTGTGTGAAACCAACTTTTTTTGTGTTCGTGCCCGTTCTGTCTGATGAAACTGGCCGCAAGTCCTACCGATCACTAAAGTTATAGAGTTTTCGAAGGAATATGAGAGCCTTATTACTTGCCGGTTTACTTTTTGAGATTGCCCAATCTCTAATTTAAAAGTGAAAAAAAAAATATATTTTTGTGTTGTTTCAATTTTTGCATTGTTTGATAATCGAGTTGCATTGTTTATAGTCATGTAGATTGCATTGTGTGTGTGTTGTTTGTGTCACATGGCTAGTAGAGTTGTATGCAATTCGGTGGATTTAGAACGTAGTGTGAGGATTGATTTTGCTCGGGACGCGCAAAAAGGTAGTGTGGGGGATTTGATAACTCTTATTAGAGTTATATTTCTTCTACGTTTGTGTACCGTTTTGTTTGAATTTCGGGTAGATTATATTAGAAATACACTATGAACTTGAGGATATTTAATAACTTGAGCTTTGAGCGATAAATTGTAAATCCAGGCGTTTCTCGCTTTATTTTATGCTATTTTTGTCACGTTTGATTGCACAGGTGTGTTTCGTGTTGTTTTGACTGGAAACGTAACTCGGAGACTGAACGAAGAGAAGAAACGAACTTTGGTAATTGAGACAAAGCTTGGGATTGGTCTAGAAAGAACAAGAGAGGAAGTAGGCGAAGAAAGAAGACAAGTTCAGCAGATCGCACGATTAGCAAAACTCAGGTCGTGCGATCTGGAGCAAGACTTAGAAAAAATTCGGAGAATAAAATTGAAGAACTGACTATTTTCACGATCTGAGTGGATGATCGTGCGATCAGTTAATCAGGTCGCACTACTTGATATTGAAGATCGTGCGACTAGACTAGGTCTTTAGAAATAGATCGTACGATCTGAGGCAAAAGAAGAAGCAGATCGGACGATCAGCTTTAAGAAGATCGTGCGATCTGCTTAAGTAAAAATCTACACAGATGAAGAAAAAAAAAGAGAGGCACGGGTTGTCTCCTACTTGATCTAAACTACGTAGTTTTGGGGGTTAATTATTTCTTGAACCTAATTGGAAATAATTAATACCCTACAAGTACAATTAATCACGGGGAGGAGATTCATTCAAGAAGAACGCTATCAGCGTGAGGGAAGGGAGGACGCACGCACGCAAAGAGGAGGACTCGACCTGCATTGAAGCTATAGGTTTCATCTTCTTCTTCTTTCAAATCTTGTATGGATAAACTATTGCACTTTGTTTGGTTGATTATTATTAGCTAGACGTTTTTCTAGGCATCTCTATGAGAGCCTAGGGTTTATGTAGACGAATGATTTTCCGGATTCAAGTCTTTGTTTCATGCGTTTGTCTTTGATCCAATGAATAATTGTTAGTTTCATGATTAAATTGATGATTCTAGTCTATTGACACAACAGTGTAGGATTTGATAGTCATTGAAGCTAGGGTTTGTTCTTGAATCATGGTATTGCTTATTGTTAATTTTTGTTCTCTTTACATGTTCATACGTTGTGCTAAATCCTTAGCAAGAATGGATTGGCGACCCGGACTTGTTAATTAACTAGAAATTGCACAACGCTGACTTAACCTAGTTGTGAAGAGTGTATGAACACAATCCCGAATCACCGAGACCTATCAACGTGAGAAAAGGGAGGACGGACACACACAAAGAGGTGGACTCCTCCTCCATTGATGCTCTAGGTTTCATCTTCTTGTTCTTCTTTAAAATCTTGTATGGAGAAACTATTTCAATTTGCTTGGTTGATTATTATTAGCTAGACGTTTTTCTAGGCGTCTCTATGGGATCCTAGGGTTTATGTAGACGAATGATTTTCCGGATTCAAGTCTTTGTTTCATGCGTCTGTCTTTGATCCAACGAAAAATTGTTAGTTTCATGATTAAATTGATGATTCTAATCTATTAAAACGGCTAGTGTAGGATTTGATAGTCATTGAAGCTAGAGTTTGTTCTTGAATCATTGTATTACTTAATGTTAATTTTTGTTCTCTTTACATGTTCATACGTTGTGCTTAATCCTTAGCAAGACTGGATTCGCGACCCAGACTTGTATATTAACTAGAAAGTGCACGACGGTGACTTAACCTAGTTGTGAAGAGTTTATGAACACAATCCCGAATCACCGAGACCAAAAAGGACAAGTGTTAGGATTCGCCTTAGTGTGGGTAGATTCGGTAGGATTATCTAGCTGTTCCGTGAAATGGTGGGCCGACATGACCCGTTATCGTACCAGTAGATGACCTGCTAGAACAGACCGGTAGACAACATGAGACTGAGAGGAGATTGTAGTCAACCGAAATGTAAAATGACATGAGACCGACAGGATATTGTCATAGCCTATTACCTATCTTGATTAGGATAGGATTAACGTGTTATTAAGATAATCCAGAAATTGTCTACAGCCCTAGGTTATCTTGAGATTGCCTAGTTTCTCCAAACTTGTTTCTTAAATATAAAAAATACAAAAATAGTAACTTAGTTGTTATTTCAATTCAAAAATCCATCAAATCTTTCCTCCTGCACGGTACTCTAAATTAAATAACTAATTTGATAATCTAAAGTCTGTCCTCGTGGGATCGATAACTCGGGGTTGAAATACCACCTTATATTACTTGACCGTGCACTTGCGCATACGCGTTAAGAAATCGCGTCAGATTTCTAGAAGAGAGCTTTTGGATTTCTAACATCTTTGCAGAGAGAAGGTGATACATGGCAGTAGTTGTTAGAAGAATATTCCAGAGATATAACTGAATGTATTGCGTAAATACTGTCTCCAAAATGCTTCTTGTGTTACATCTCAACTCTACTCCGTATATGCAGTGGGAGGTACCATAGATTTTCCTAAAAGGTCACATAAACTCATTCAATTAGTGGTGCGAATTGCATGCCAAGTACCCATCCAAAGCTAGGGGATATGTGGAGTTAAGAACACTACAATAAACTTAGGGGGAACTTTTGTAATAATATAAGTCACCAGGTTTTCAATTGCACGACCACAGTGAGAGGGAGAGAGATAGAGAGATATTGATGCCGGATTTAATCGAGGCGAGGGATCAAACGCGGCAGAACAACGAACAAAAGGGCATAAACCAGTAGAGAGGCTCTCTAGGGTTCGAAGAAAATAATGATTAACCAAAACTGATGTTCAATTACCCACAAGACGGGTAATATAGCAGAAAACCTTATTTTACCAGAAATGGTAAAATTACAAAATCAGCCCAAAACTATCGGCCTTATTAAAAACAGTGCGAAATATAAGTTTGAACCAAATCGGGCTACTTAAATAAGTCAAAACGTGAAAAAGGGAAAAACTACAGAAATAGTAAAATAAGTATTTGGGGCTTCCGTTAACTGGTAAAACTGCATTTTTCGGGGCTGAAGTCGCGTCCGTCTTGTCGAGAGCTTTCCGAAAATATGCTGTAATAGCCATTCTGATTCCCGTAGCTGAAGTTACGCCCTGAACATTGTGGCGTGGCCAAAAATGACTATTTTACCCCTCCTTTGCGCCTGTCTTCCACGTCATGATACTGAATCGCAAGATTCGTCGCGCGTGATGGGGGGAAACCAATCAATCGTGTCCGTCTCGTCGAGAGCTTTTCGAAAATATGCTGTAATAGCCATTCTGATTCCCGTAGATAAAGTTACGCCCCGAACAGTGTGGCGTACTGAATCGCCATATTCGTCACGTCTGACAGCTCAGCCACGTCTAATGACTTAGCTCCTGCATCAGTCTCCCCGGGTTGGAAACAACTCGTCCTCGAGTTTACAGCAATGTCTTCAGGATTAACAAAGCAAGGAGTGAGATGCTTCACATTGAACACGTCTGAGGTCTTCATGTGACTTGGAAGCTTCAACCAGTAAGCATTATCATTGATCTTCTGCACGATCTCACAAGGTCCAATCTTCCAATCCTTCAGCTTATTCTACTCGCCAACACGAAAACGATCACGAGTCAATACAGCCCACACAAAATGACTAACGTCAAATAGTACCTGACGACGATGCTTGTCCACCCGAGCCTTGTACTTTCTGTTATTCTCCTCAATCGTTCTTTTCACCGGATCATGAATACCTTTCAAGTGATGCTCCATCTACTCGGCCTTATGATGAATGCGGCCCACGCGCGGAATAGGGGCTAAGTCCAACTGTAGATAGTGCTTTCCAGACAGACAGATCACAGCCACGTGCCAATCATCTATTACACCTAGCTGTGCTCCACATACACTGGATCACCACCCGCGCTGATCCATGTGGGGGCTGCAAGACAGGGCCCTCGCATACTACAACACGTTACTTGTAGGGACTAAGTGGTTTGGAGGCTAGAGAAGGTTCCGTCGCGCGAGAGCGACAACCAAGCCCGCGAGCGACCTTTAGTAACTTCTTTGAGAGATTTATGGCACGAGCTCCATAACCCGGTCAACCTCATAACGGTTCAGGTATACGCGGACGAGGTGTGTAACGGTCCCTATATATGCCGACGAACGTGCCGTTGTGGTTAAGGTAATTAAGTCGCCATTAATGGGCGCATTAACCCACTACAACGGTCATATTCTCCACTATATATATAGGATCGTTAACTCTTCCTTACATAACACCAATCACCTGAACTATGCGGAAGCTCTGCAAAAACTATGTCTCTCTCTCATACAACTACTACGGTCTTACTCACTCCCTAAACCCTACCTCTCCTGTGTTTCTCATTTCCTGTTCTTGGTGTACGTCAAATCTTGCTTAAAGTATTCCTCCTGTACACATTTGGTGAACCCGACGTGAAGCTTACCGTTGCAAGCAACCATGTCTCATGATGAAGATGTCAGCAACAGATCTACCTCAACCAAGACGACCTCAGGGGAGGAAACCAGCAACAATTCTATGGAAGACAGCAGTACTCCAACCTTGGAGTCATTGAATGCCTGTCTCCAGAGTCAGGCGAAGGCCCTCAAGGCTCAATCTGCACAGATGGCTCATATAATGTCCTTCTTGTGATCTCTTGCCCAGAATTCGGCACTGGGAACTGCCGTCTCTCTAAGAGCTGGAACCCCTGACTCCAAGGGAACAGATTTAACACCTACACCACCTAACCCTAGTTTGCAAAGACCACCGAAAATGGTTCAACCACCTCCTACTGAAGGACAAACGATCCAACAACTGTCCATTGTCACACCTGTTTCCCAACTCCCACCTATTCCCTTCAACATTTCCTCACAATATCCCCTGCCTTCTCCGCCAGCAACTGTAAGCAATGTGGCTTACGCCCCCAACCCAACTGCTGTTTACGTATCCTACCGGCTGTAACCCTTCCTCCTGCTGTGGGAGGGAGTGCGCTAGAAAGCATGACGGCTTTGGAGCAGCGCATAGAGAACTTCCTGGCCAACCAGTCTTTTACAGACACTATCATCCCGAAGGTTGACAATGCACCTCCAATCCCACGTGAGATCTACTTGGTGCCCAACCCTGCACGGTACAAGGCCCCTAAGTGGGACAAATTTAACGATGTTAATGGAAACACCCAAGAGCATGTCATGCGTTTCATTGATGTGATGGGGCCATATGGGGTTGACCCCAACCTGTTGATGCTTGAGTTCCCCAAGTCTTTGGGGAATGTTGCTTACAAATGGTATAGAACGCTGAAGGCCGGATCTATCAAGACCTGGGATTACATGGTTAAGAAGTTTTATACCAAGTTCTTCAAAGTAGAGGATAAGGTTACGATGATACATCTTTAGCGTATGTACCAGAAGCGTGACGAAGATGGTATCACATTCATTAAGAAGTTCTGAGCCAAATCATTGGAATGGAGAGATGAAGTGCTCGAAAGCCGGCTTGTAGAAATATGTCTCCAAGGGATGCGAGATGAATACAAGGGTATGTTAATTAACATGCAGACGCCTACTTTTTCGTAGTTAATTGAATGTACCAAGAATATAGAGCCTATAGTCGAGAGGCAAAAGAAGAAACATGCTCCTGAGCGATCTCCAGGAGGGCCGACTTTCAAGATTGGGAGGTTTAGCTACAAGAGGGGACGCGAAGTTGAAGTCAATACAGTTTCGCGACACAAGCAACCCAGGGTTTCGACCTCAGATTTCCCGCCTCTGCCATGTTCTCTGGAGGAGGTGATCGATCTATGCAAACAGTGGCGCAAAGATGGGGTCCTACCTCCACTTGAAAGAACGCCCTCCAGGTAAATGGTAAGGGACCTGAAGGGGTGTGAGTGCCACGGAAAAGTTATGCACCCCACACTTGACTGCAAAAAGCTCAGGCATCTTGTGAGCAGAAAAATGAAAGAAGGGGAGGTGATTGTCAGCGATTAGAGGCAAGACGTACGCAACAATCCCCTCCCAGCCCATGCGGAGCAGGTGCCGAAAGACAAAGAGGTAGCCATGATCGCAATCATGGACCACGAAGATATTGCCAAAGATGGCCTGCCTGTTATAGCTGAAGTCCATGAGGAGGAGTATTACTGCATGTACACTAAGAACTCGCGTGCCGACAGGATGAAAGGGTCGCACGACTTCAAAAGGTTCTTTGATGATATGAGCTTCTCTGAGAAGTGCCGGAAGGAAATGAAAAAGGTAATCCTCAGAATTGCGGAGGACATCGAGGAGTACATCGTCGTCTCCAACAGAAGAGTTGTCAGGGCCTCTCGCTCAATAGAAAAATATAATGACCTTCTCCGAAAGCGACAATAAGAAAGACTCGAGCCATCAAAAGCCCTTGTACATAACAGCAGTAATCAACGAAGTTGAGTTCAAGAGGGCATTCGTTGATGGAGGAGCATACGTTAACGTGGTCTCAATTAAGACCCTGAAGTTGGCAGGGATCCGTGAGAAGAAGACCGTTAGGCGCCCATCCTCGCTGATCGGATTCAGAAGTGACTCCAGGATGACAATGGGTTGGATCCGCCTAGGTATCCAGATAGGAAAGATCAATTGTTCCGCCAAGTTTTACGTCATTGATGCGAAAACTACTTATCACATAATCATAGGCCGAGCGTGGATCCATCGCTTTGATGTAGTTCCTTCAACAGCACACCAAGTGATGAAGGCCATTTGGAATGGCAAGGTAGTCGAGATACCAGCCTCGACGAATCCCTTTAATCTGAATGAAGCGCATCTCACCGAGGCAGTATGGTTCTCCAAAATGGCGGATGAAGAGACATCGGGGCCATTCTACCCAACTCCTCTTCCTCGATGGGAGGACATCAAGGATCTGTCATCAGCAGGAGTGATGGTAACAAGAGAAAATGCCAAAGAAAAAGTTCCCACAACAACTATGAGCCAGTGATAGAGGAGGAGCTAGAAGGTCCTGAGATCGATGCAATCGAGTCGCCATACTGGAAGATACATTTCGATGGGTCATCGACGAGGAAAGATCAAGCAAGAAATAGTCAAGTTGTTGAATGCCAAATTCATCGAGCCAAATCATCATCCCTCCTGGTTGGCCAACATTGTGCCAGTGGTAAAGAAGAATGGACAGCTTCGCATCTGTGTAGACGTCAGGGATCTTAATCGTTTCTCCACAAAAGACGATTTCCCATTGACAAACATTTACATTCTCATCGACTCTACTGAAGGACATCGGATGTTCAGTGTTATGGATAGTTTCAGCGGGTATAACCAAATCATCATGGACCCTGAAGATGCAAGAAAAACTGCGTTCATCACACCAGTTGGGGTCTTCAACTACACAATCATGCCCTTTGGCCTGAAGAATGCAGGTGCAACCTATCAGGGAGAAATGATGGCCATCTTCCACGATATGATGCATCAGGAGGTAGAATTCTATGTTGATGATTTGGTTATCAATTCAAGAGAAGAAGCAGACCATCAGGGAAACCTGCAGAAAGTATTCGAATGATGCAGAAGCTTTCAATTGAAGATGAATCCGATGAAATTCACGTTTAGAGTAACTTCTGAGAAGTTCTTGGGATGTGTGATCCACCGCCATGGGATGGAACCTGACCCTGAAAAGATCTCTGCTATCACCAGCATGACGACACCCCATAATCAGAGCACTATGAAGACATTCTTGAGGAAGCTGTGTTATCTGTGAAGATTTGTCCCAGCAATTGCAGATCTGAGTTACTGCTTAGGCGATCTTCTAAAAAAGAATGATGTGTATAACTGGAAAGAGGAGCATGAAGCCGCATTTGGGAAGCTGAAAGATTTGTTGACATTCCCAAGAGTAATATTGCACCGCAGTTCGGATCGCCACTCCTGTTCTACCTGAAATCGACCAAGAAATCCATAGGGGCACTGCTAGCCCAAGAGCATGAGGGGTATGAAAGGCCAATTTATTACATCTCTCGTGTGGTACAGCCGGCTGAGTCAAGGTACACTGATATAGAGCGTCATTGCCTTGCTTTATTTTTCGTAATAGAGAAGTTAAATAGAGAAGTCAAAGAGTGACCCTATCCGGTACCTCTTGAGTCACTCCTCTCCCTGCGGAAGATTAGCAAAGTGGTACATGACCATCTCGCTGTACGACATAACGTGTGCTCGACCAAAAGAAATTAAATCGCAAGCAGTGGCAGACCTTTTAGCACAGTTTCCAGACAACAACTATGAGCCAGTGATAGAGGAGGAGCTAGAAGGTCCTGATATCTATGCAATCGAGTCGCCATACTGGAAGCTACATTTTGATGGGTCATCGACGAGGAAAGGAGGTGGAATCGGCATTGTACTAACTAAGCCAGATGGGGGGGTCATCCAAATGTCCACTAAGCTATATTTTCCAATAAGAAAAAATGAAGCAGAATATGAAGCTTTGATCGCAGGGCTCCACGCGGCCAAGGCGTTGGAAGTTAACAATTTGGTGGTCATGGGAGACTCCAAGCACATTTTCAAGCAAGCTTCAGGAGAGTATGGATTGAAGGAGGTAAACCTTCTTCCTTATAGGACTATGGTGCAGAAGCTGGTGCAGCAATTTCATGATGTCAAGTATGAGTACACGCCTAGAGCTGATAACCGGCACGCGGACGCTTTAGCCACCCTAAAATAATAAATTGATGCGGACAAGTGCCCAGCGAGAATCTTAATCGAGGTTAGAACAAATCCAGCCTTAACGCAAGAAATATGCGAAGAGGAGCCCACAAAATATGAGGATTGGAGGAAGCCAATATTGCGCACGATTGCTGAGGGAACGAGCAAAGATAATTGGGCATTCACGAAGGGATACTGCGTGCATGATAATTCCCTTTACTTCAAGGGACCAGGAGGAATACTGATGCGGTGTGTCTCGCACCAGGAAGGGCAGGCATTATTGGAAAAGATCCACCAACACTCTTGTGGGGAAAACGAGTTATCCGTTTACAGAAAAGCCCAGAGCTATGAGATCCATTGGCCGGATATGTCGACGTTCTCCGCGATTATTCCAGGGAACTGCGAGAGCTGTACATTGGTCAAAGAATCTTTGGAGATTGCTGCAATCGACGATGATACAGATTGGAGGAAGCCACTCTTTGACTACTTAACGAAAGGAATTGAGCCAACTCAGAGAAAAGAAGCTGAGAAGCTTAAAACAAAGGCAACCCGATATGTTGTAAGGGAGAACATACTCTAGCGTAGAGGCCATGAGGGGAATTTACTCTGATGTTTGGATAGCTCGCAAGCGCAAGAAGTAATGGCCTTGTCCCATCAAGTGGAGCAGCAAGGAGGCATGAAGCTATGCATACAGCTCCTCACTGTTGGTTACTTCTGGCCCACAATGGAAGAATATTCTCGCAACAAGGTTAAAAGATTTCAGGAATGCTAGTTCAAAGGCAACCTTGTGCACGCTCCTGCTGTAGACCTGCACGCTTGGGAACGCCTTGGCCATTCCACACATGGACCTTGGATTTTATCGGCCCCATTCGACCGTCCACGCATGGGAATCAGTTCATCTTGACTGAAACGGAACAGTTCACTAAGTGGGTGGAGCAGTGACACTCAAAATAGCAAATGCGCTTACGGTTGTCAACTTCGTTCAAGAGAACATCATATACCGATTCAGGATCCCCAATACTATCCTCTCGGAAAATGGCACTCCTTTTATGAATCGCAAGGTGGCTGCAAAGTTAGTAGAGTACAACATAAGGCAGGTGTGGTCCACGCCTTATTACCCGAAGGGGAACGAACATGCAGAAGCAACAAATAAAACACTACTGAGGATTCTGAGTAAAATGGTCGCGGATGATCAAAAGAAGTGGGCAAGCTCTCTTAATTTGAGTCTATGGTCATATCACACTTCCCCAAGAACTGCCACAGGGGTTTCTCGTTCCTTCTATGTTACGGGGCAGAAGCTGTTGTACAGGCAGAAATTAAAGTTAACTCCGCCAGGATAGCTTTTCATGCCTTGTATGAAAATCAACGTGATCATGATCTTATTCTGCTGGAAGAAAAGGGTGAAGAGGCTAAGAGAGCTAACACAAGATACAAGGAAAGGCTCGCGCTTACAACAAAACAGTTAAACACCGAGACTTCGCGGTTGGAAACTTGGTCCTACGAGCTTCAGATCATTGTATGCGGGAGGCAGACCATCCTAAGTTCGCCGCTAACTGGGAAGGACCATTTGAAGTCAAAGAAGTCTTCTACAGTGGTTATTGCACAATACAGAGACCTAATGGGACTGCAACAACTCCAAGCCAATCAATATGTGATGTATCAAAAAGTATTATCCTTAGCTCATCTCCTTATTTCTAATTCCAAAGTCCTGTTCCTTCATTACTTTCGATTTAATAGTCTTGTTGCTCTCATGTATCTCGCATTGCTTCCTCCCATATGAGGAATCTGTTCTCATGCTCCTCCCATATGAGGATGCCTTAATAATAATAACTCTCCCATATGAGAGAACTTTATTAAACTTGTTGCTTTATCTATTTAGTTGTTCATCTTCTTATTTATATCTGCCAATGCAATCCAAAGCCTATCTGCCTAGATAGGAGCTATAACAAATATGATCCTATGTGATCTAAAAGCCTATCTGCCTAGATATCATCCATAACAAGATATGATCCTTTGCGATCCAAACCCTATCTGCCTAGATAGTAGCTATAACAAATATGATCCTATGTGATCTAAAAGCCTATATGCCTTGATAGCAGCCACGACAAGATACGATCCTATGCGATCCAAAGCCTATCTGCCTAGATAGCAGCTATGTCAAATATGATCCTATGTGATCCAAAGCCTATCTGCCTAGATAGCAGTTATGACAATATGATCCTATGCGATCCAAAGCCTATCTGCCTAGATAGCAGCCATAACGATATATGATCCCATGTGATCTAAAGCCTATCTGCCTAGATAGAAGCAATAATAAAAATGCTCTGACGCGGTTCAAATTCTATCCATTCAGATAGCAACTTATTTAAATATTATTTGGATAAAATTGGAGCAGAAACACAAAGCTTGTTTCATTATATAGCAAGTTCATACACGAAGTTACAATTTATAGTAGCAGACAAAATATCAAATGAAAAGCATACTTTCATAACAGTCAAATATGGCTTACAATTTATCTGTCTAGGTAGCAGCTTACAAGAAAAATCTTACAATGAGAGAAAATTCCTAAATTAAGCCCGTATCTACGAATACTAAAGCTACTAAATGTGTTCATGTGCTCGACGTCCTCGACCAAAACAGAGCCCTTGTTCGTACCCTTTCCATGCTGAGATGCCAAATGAACTTCAAGCCATGAATGTTGCTGATGTGAAGAACAAATGGGAGAACAGCTCAGGGGGCAGGAAGCGAATTGTGTACAAGGGATAAACACAATCACTTGTTACACCTTGTCTGAAACATTTGTGGCAAATAGTTCTCTGTCGAAGAGCCGACAGAGATTCACACCATTCGTTACTTACTGATAGTGGAACCGGTACAAGGTTATGCCTCGCCGGAAAGCTGCCGGAGATGATCCCTGCAAACATACTGAAGAAGAAAGAATCTTCGTTCAAACACAAAAGCCTACACAATTGATCATCAAAAAAATAGGTTGAATCAGAAATCTTTTCGGAGAATTTCTTGGGAGAAACTTTTATAGCAAAACGCACAAACCCAAATTTGGAAGCCCCGACCTGAGGAAAATCACCAAAATTCAAGGACAATACAAATCGTCGTGAGGACTCACGGGAAACAACATTTTGGTGAACAACAAAATTGCAAGAAAGAAGGTTTATATAGAACTCAGAGGAGACTCCTCAGTTTCCTTGATGAGTAAGCAATGCCTCAGGAACAAGCAAGAATCAATGACCCTACTAAAAGCTAGGATGATACGGTATCACGCCTTTTTTAATGACTCCGGGTCATGATAAGGATGGGGCCCACTGTAAGGTAAGCATGCCTTATTTAATACATTTATGCACAATAATTCAGGTAATTACGTCAAAACATGACGTCACGATTGTTATAGCATTGAAACGCGAGTAGAAGTTCTTTCAGAAAAGCAAAGAGCAAATAGAGTTCAAGTGTTTAAAAAAGGGGGGGCATTACAATATGCGCAACTCTCAAAATAAATCCTTGTCCAGAGTATCTTCTGGTGATAACAAGAGCGAAGCCTTCTCTGCTTTGTTAACCTCTTGTTTTAGCTTTTCATAGCTAGCCTTCATCCCATACTTCCTACTGGGCTTCTGATAACAAAAGTGAAGCCTTCTCAGCCCTCTTATTTTGCTCCTCAAATTTCTTCTTTTCATGTGAGAGGTTGCGATAGCCGTACTTCCTGTTGGGACGTCCACACTCGTGTGCGATGGCTGCAAGATGACTTGGCCAGTTTCTGCTTTCTCAAGGAATTCCTCATTCACAAGAGGTTCCTTTGGCTCGGGATCATACATTGGAGCATCAACATCTTCATGCAATGCTATTTCTTCCATGACCTGTTCATTTTCATGAACATCAGCTTTAGCACCCTCTGCTTCCATCTCTCCAATTGTTCCACTTTCTCCTACATCATCCCAAGCATCTCCCTCTTGCATTTCGGTGTCAGGACTGCCATCGTCAGACACCTCGATCACATCTTCCAGAGGCTCTCCTACATCTTCAGCAACCATGGCAGGTTTCTCTATGTGCGAACTTCGTTCTGGACCATGAGACATGGAAAGCTGACTTCTCTGCTCAAGCAACATGTTCTCTTCAGAGCCGTCATCGCTCGCCTCATCAGTAGCCAAACTCGCACTGGGAGCATTAACAATCACGCCTTGCGCATCAGCATGCTCAGTTGTAGCAGCAGCAGGTTCATGAGAAACAATATCGCCTGCAAAAACAAATTTAAGATAAGTCATTGAGGTAACTTATGAGTTATTTACTGCATTACATACTATATTTAGATCAAAAGCGATCACCTCCACACTTATGTTGGATCGCAGCTCCAACATCATACGATATAGATTCGACACCATATCCTACAGAGGTGTCCTCACTTATCACGTCCTTAAGGTGTGCATGACCTGATGTTACTTAAAAACTCGTCACAATAGGGAATGAGTTGTTAAGCTTCGTTTACAAACATTGTTCAAATGTTTACCTGAAGGTTTGCCACTTTTGCTCACTAACCATCAGCGAATATCATCTTTAGATAGATCGTACTTTAATGCACCAAAAATTACCTCTTGGTAAGATACAACAAGGTTAAAAATTTTACCTTCTTCATTTCCTGCGATCTCCTCGAAATCTTGTTGAGCTCGTTCCAAGGCAGCCACACTCATGCTACCAGCATGCTGCTCTTCCAGGCTTCTTCTCTTCATGGTCTCAATGTCATCTTCCTCGCGCTTTCTCCTTCTCTCTTCTGCCTCAGTAGCCATTCTTTTAGACTCGGAGATTATAGCCTCGTCTATGGGTCACTACATGCATCTGAACGAGATCCCTTTGTCTTTCACTTTTCCTTGGCAAAAAGGCCACTAAAGTCTCAGTATCATAATCTGCGAAGAAAGATTTTAACATTAACGACTTTATTGTGAAAGTCTTGATTCAAAGAAGATTAAGTTCATTTGATATTACCTCCTCAGCTTTCTTCTCCTATCTCTTCTTCTCTTTCTTCATCTTCTCTTTCTTATTCTCTTTCCTCTTCTTCTTCACTTTCTTCTTCAACTTCTTCCTCCTGGTCATAGGGGACAAAATTTTCAACCGCGAGATATTTTCTCGGCTTGCTCTGCATGCGACCCTTGCCTTTGCCCTTGGGTATCCAAAAATCTGAGCAAATTTCCCTCGTGACCTCTTCGCCAGAGTATGTTTTCCTTTACGACATATCGAGTTGCCTGTCTTTTGAGCTATTCAGCTTCTTTCCTCTGGGTTGGTTCAATTCCATCCTTCAAATAGTCAAACAATGGATTCCTCCAATCTATGTCGTCATCGATTGCATCAAAATCTAATGAATCTTTGACCAATGCGCAATTCTCGCAGTTCCCTTGGATGATTGCAGCATACTTTGACATCTCAGGCCAGTGAATCCCATATCTCCGGGCTTTTCTATAGATGGACGCTTCATTTTCCCCACAGGAGTCTTGGTGAATTTTCTCTAATAGTGCCTGTCCTTCCATCTGTGAGACACATCGCATGAGCACTCCTCCTGGTCCCTTATAGTAAAGGGAGTTATCATGCACACAGAACCCCCTTTGTGGATGCCCAGTTCTCTTTGCTCCTCCCTTCAGCAATCGCATGTAGTATTGGCCTCCTCCAATCTTCAACTTCTGCAGGCTCCTCTTCGCATACCTCTTGTGCTAGAGCCGGAGTAGTTCCGAATTCGATCAAAACCCTTGCTGGAAATTTGTCGGCATTGATTTTGGACCCCAAATTTGCTAAGGCATCTTCATGTCAGCTATCTTCCCCAGGAGTATGCTCATAATTGACATCGTGGAACTGCTGTACTAACTTCTGAACCATAGTTCTGTAAGTCAACAAGTTGATCTCCTTCAACCCATACTTGCCTGAGGCTTTTTGGACAACAAGCTTTGAATCTCCCATTACCATTAAGTTGCTTACTTCCAGTGCCTTAGCTGCGAGGAGACCTGAAATTAGAGCCTCATATTCTGCCTCATTGTTAGTGACTGGGAAATCTAATTTAGTCGACATTTGAATGACTTCCCCGTCTGGCTTGGTCAGAAAAACACCAATTCATCCTCCCTTTCTTGTTGATGACCCATCGAAATGCAGCTTCCAATAGAGTGATTCAATCGAATAAATTTTAGGTCCTTCTAGATCCTCCTCTATCATAGGCTCATGATTGTTGTCTGGTAATTTTGCCAATAAATCTGCCACTGCCTGAGGCTTAATTGCTTTTGGACGAGCGCACGTGATATCATACTGTGAGATGGTCATTTACCACTTCGCTAGCCTTCCACAGGGAGAAGAATGACTCAAAAGATACCGGATGGGGTCACTCTTCGTGATGACCGCCACTTTGTGCGAAGCAAAATTGTGCTTTAACTTTCCTATGAAGAAAAATAAAGCAAGGCAATGGCGCTCTATATCAGTGTACATGGATTCAGCCGGGTGTACCACGCGGGATATGTAATAGATTGGTCTTTCTTGCCCCTCATGCTCTTGAGCTAGCAGCGCCCCTATAGACTTCCTGGTCGACGTCAGATATAGCAGAAATTGGTGACCCCAATTGAGGTGCGATCATTACATGTTGTGATGTCAACAGGTCCTTCAGCTTTTCAAACATGGCATGATGCTCGTTTGTCCAATTAAACATGGCGCTTTTCTTGAGAAGATCACCAAAACAGAAGGTCAGCTCTGCGATTGCTGGTACAAATCTTCGTAGATACGATAACTTTCCCAAGACTGTCTTTAAAGTGCTTTGGTTGTGGGGGCCACCATGCTAGTGATAGTTAAAATCTTCGCACGGTCGCGCTCGTTCCCATGGCGATGAATCACACACCCAAAGAATTTCCCAGAAGTTACCCCAAATGTGCACTTCATTAGGTTCATTTTTAGCTAAAATTTGCTGCACCTTTGAAGCACCTTTCATTGATTTCCCAAATGATCTGCTTCTTCCCTTGACTTGATGACCAAATCATCAACATAGAACTCAACTTCCTGATGCATCATATCATCGCACGGTGATAAGTTGCACCTGCATTTTTCAATCCAAAGGGCTTGACCGTATAGTTGAAAACCCCAACTAGCGTGATGAACGCAGTTTTCTTTGCATCTTCAGGGTCCATCTTGATTTGATTATACCCACTGAATCCATCCATGAAACTGAACATCCGGTGACCTGCGGTAGAGTCGATGAGCATGTCTATGTTTGGTAGTGGGAAATCGTCCTTGGCGAAAAAGCGGTTGAGATCTATAAAGTCCACACAGATGCAAAGTTGTCCAATTTTCTTGACGACTAGCACAATGTTGGCTAACCAAGTAGGGTGATGGTTAGGTTCAATGAACTTGCCGCTCAGCAACTTGACGATTTCATCTTTGATCTTCATGTTCATCTCTAGTCTGAAACTCTTTGTGCCCTACTTTACCGGTTTCGACCCTGGGACAACATCCAGTCTATGCATTGTTACCCCAGTATCAAGGCCAGGCATCTCGTCGTACTCCCACGCGAACACGTCCTTGTATTCTGTAAGCATTTCTATCAAATTTTCTTCTTCTTCGCCTTTGAGATCTGCACTCAAGAACACGGGCCTATTTTTCTCTTCGAATGGGTTTTAGAATACATCTTTTAGCTCCTGATTTTGCGGCTTTGGTTTGTCCTCCATGCATTCGGGCGCTTCGCTCAATTTCTCCTCTAGTGAGTCTGGCTTCAGTTTGACCTCTCTTGGTGGTCGCTCGAGTTGGTTGATTTGCCCACGGATATCCCCATGCTGAGGCGGGGGTACCCCCGCACAACTTAATATGCGGTAGCATTTCTTCCCATTGGAGTAGAAACTTTCCACTTCTTTTACTTTGTTGTCAAGTTTTACTTCCGTTTTTAGGGTGTACACGTTCTTCTTATGATAAGCAGTCTTTGGCACCTCTTCGCACGCAGTCAACTTCTCCTTTGGAACTTCCCTTGTGACCATAACCCCTACAGGCGGGTGGTCCTTGATATCTTCCCATCGAGGCAAAGGGGTGGGCTTAAATGGCCCAGGTGTCTGCTCGTCAGCCATCTCGGTGAACCACAGCGCTTCAGTCAAGTGCGCCTCATTCAAGTTGAATGGGTTTATCGAAGCAGGTATCTCAACTACTCTGCCATTCGAAATGGCCTTCATCACCTGATGGGATGTTGAGGGTACTGCGTTAAAACGACGGATCCACGCCCAACCGATTATCACGTGGTAAGTGGTGTTCGCATCAATGACGTAGAACTCGGCAGAACACTTTATCTTTCGTATCTGAAGTCCCAGGCGAGTCAAGTCCACTGTCAACCTCGAATCGCTTCCAAATCCCATTAACGAAGATGGGCACCTGACAATCTTCCTCTCAGGATTGCCTGCTAGCTTCAAGGTGTTGAGCGAGACTACGTTGACGGCCGCTCCTCCATCAACAAATGCCATTTTGAATTCGACGTCATTAACCACCACCGTGACATACAGTGGCTTATGATGGCTCGCATCTGTCTTCTTGTATGATTCAGAGAAAGCCATTACCTTCTCAAGGGAGCGAGAGGCCCTTACAACTCCCATTAGAGACAACAATATCCTCCTCGAAGTCTTCTGCGACTCGGTGGATTGCGTTTTTCATCTCCTCGCGGCACCCTTCTGAGAAATTCATTTCATCGAAGAAACTCCTGAATCTGTGTGATCCCTTCATCGTGTCGGCCCACGAGTCCTTCGTGTCCATACTATAGTCTTCCTCATCATGAACTTCAGATACGATAGGTAGCCAATCATCTGCGATTTCTTCAAGGTCCATAATCGCGATCATTGCCACCTCTTGGTCTTTTGATTCTTGTTCTGACTGGGCTGGTGGGGGATTGTTACTCCGATCTTGCCTATGTTTGCTGATGATCAGCTCCCCTTCCTTCATCTTTTAGTTCACGGGCCACTTGAGTTTCTTGCATTCAGCTAGCAAATGCATGACTCTACCGTGGCATTCACACCACTTTGGATCCCTTAGCTGCTCCCTAGTAGGTGGCCTTTCGAGCTGGGGTAGGATCCCGTCCTTGCGCCACTGTTTGCATAGCTGAGTTGCCTCCCCAATGGAGCATGGCAGTGGCGGAACATCTTTGGGCGAACCCTTTTCTTGTTTGTGCGGTGAAAAGCATCCCCTCTTGTAGTTAAACCTGCCAACCCTGAAGGTCGATCCTCCTGGGGCTTGCTCAGTGGAATGCTTCTTCCTTTGCCTCTCAACTATGGGCTCAATATTCTTGGTACAATCAATAAACTTAGAAAAAGTAGGCATTGGCAAGTTAATCAGCATACCTTTGTACTCATCCCGCATTCCTTGGAGGCATATCTCGAAGAGGCGACTTTCAGCCACCTCATCTCTTCACTCCAGTGACTTTGTCCTGAATTTCTTGATGAACGCGACTCCTTCCTCATCAGGCTTATGATACATGCGTGATAGGTGAATCATTGTGACCTTCTCCTCCATCAGGATGAACTTAGTGTAGAAATTTTTGACCATGTCCTCCCATGTCCTTATGGAGCCAACCTCCAAAGTCCTATACCACTTGTATGTGACGTGCCCCAAAGACTTAGGGAACTCGCGCATCATTAGATTAGGATCAACCCCATGTGGCCCCATCATGTCGATGAAGAGCATGAAATGCTCCTGAGCATTCCCATTGACCTTGTCGAACTTCTCCCATTTGGGGGCTTTATACCCTACAGGGTTGGGCATCAGGTAAATCTCGCGCGGAATAGCAGGCGCGTTATAAAACTTCGGAATAATTGTGTCCGTGAAGCATTGATTCGCAAGGAAATTATCTACATGCTACTCCAAGGCTGTTATGCTTACTGGTGCACTTCCTCCCGTAGCAGGAAGAAGGGTTTCAGCCGGGGAAGGCACATATGCAGCACTTGGATTGGGGGTGTAACCTGCGTTGTTTACAACTGCAGGCGGGGAAAGTAGGGGGTGCTGCGTTTGGACATTAGTGGGAATGACAGGTAGTTGAGAAAAAGGCGCAGTAACCGATGATTAGGAAATATGTCCTTGGGTAAGAGATGGCTGGAAAATTGTTGGTGGGCTTTGTAAGTTGGAGCTAGGGGGTGTGGGTGTTATCCCTGTCCCCTGGGAGATAACATTTACCAGTGATGGATTCTGAGCAAGAGCTACCAGAATCGACATGATCTGGGCCATTTGTGCAGACTGAGCCTCGATAGCCTTTGCCTGGATTTGGAGGATTGCATTCAACATCTCGAGGGTTGGAGTAGCACCAGGTGCTGCGGAATTAGGGCGGGTTTCCTCCCCTGAATTTGTCTCTGTTGAGGGAGATCGGTTGCTATCATCTTCATCGTGAGACATGTTTGCTTGCTAAAGTCGGTTCACGTCGGGTTCACCAAGTATACAGGAGGATCCTTTGAGGAAGATCCAAGTGTACACCAGGGATTGAGAATAGAAACACGTAGAATGTAGGTTGTGAGTAGGGAGAGAGCAAGCAGTGATAACTGGGAGAGAGATAGACAGTATATGGCCAGAGCTTCAGCGTAGTTAGAAGATTGCAATGAAGGGTTAACGATCCTATATATATTGAAATGTGACAGTTGTACTGGGTTAATGCGCCCATTAATGGCAGCTTAATTACCTCAACCAATAACGGCACGTTCGACCGCATATATAGGGACTTTAACGCACTTCACCCGTATATACCAAAACTGTTATGTGGTTGACCGGGTTTATGGGAAACGTGGCCATAAATCTCTCAAAGCAGTTACCAAGGGTCGCACGCGGGCTTGATTTTCGCTCACACGCGACAGATGTTACTCTAGCCTCCAAACCACTAAGTCCCTACAAGTCCTGTGTTGGAATGATATGCGAGGGGCCCTGTCTCGCAGCCCCCATACGGATGAGCATGGGTAATGCTCGTGTAGTACTAGAGCACCTCCAGATGTGCTAGATGATTTCCACGTGTAAGCTGACTCACGTGTTAGAACACACTATCAACATCAGGAAAAAAAATTGTTTTCTTGCATATGAGAACTTTCTTGTTTAGCATTTTCAACGGAATAAAAAAAATATGAAATCAACAACTAAGTAAAAGATCTTGGGCACGACATGAAGTAGTTGAGTGTTTGTTAACTGTAATTATTGTTAAATGAAATTCAAATGAGTTTTCAAAGAGAAATTTTGTTAAAAACTATATCTAATCAAACAATATGATTTTTTTTCAAAGACTAAGGTGGTTGATAACGATTACGGTAATGTTTGCGAAAGTCAATAAATAGTAAGTCATAAACATTCCAAAAGAAATATCAAGGATCCTTCAAATTCTCGATTTAAGATAGAATAGTAATCACACACACAAACACACACACATATGTATATATATATTTATATATATATAGATATAGATTTCGGTCATGAATTAGCCAAAACCAAAAAGTGGTGAATTCATTTGACTTATGCTGCTTTGCCATGTTTTCTTTTCAACTGTTTTCTCTCAACTCCCTTTGCATACTCGTGAAAAGAACAACAAACAGTTGCCCACAAATGACAAAAAAAAAAAGAAGCACCCATTTCCTCAAATTATTGTCAGTACGTGTTTAACCTGCTATGAGAAACCTCATATGCCGTTTAAGAAACATCATATAAAAGAGACTATTAACATTTTCTATAAAATTATAGAAAAATTGAAAAACCTTTGTGCATACCAAACTGAAATGAGTATAAAAAATAAATTTAAGGATCGAACAAAGAAAATCTTATTTGAGAAATGGAAGACGTGCTCTTTAATATTAGTTGCATTGGTAACCAAGTAGTTGGGTCGATTCCTCATCTATTCTCCCATGTATATGTTTCACCGGGATCTTCATATATGGTTCGTGGAGAAATGAAGGACGTGCACTCAGATAAATATATGTGAACTTTGAGAACACTTCATGAAATGACAGAAAAAAGTTATATATTTGATACGATTTAATCTGTTCATGATCAAATATAATTACAATATCGTACACCATGATTGAATGGTATACGAGTCACATCATAACAACTCTCAGATCAAACATGTATGAATCTAATGAATTTGGATTGAGATATTATGAGATACTAATCTTTTATACTGTCATCCATTCGTATAAGCGATTGAGGAGGATAGAAATGTGAATTTTAATCCACATTTCATATGGGTAGGTATAAAAGAGAGTGAGAAAATTAAATTATATAAATAATTTGATATTGTTCCAGAACTTTAGTCTTTCAGATTTCTAAAAAAAAAAAAAAAAAAAAAAAAACTTTAGTCTTCCAGTTGATCGCATTTATTCAGCAAAAAAATTGTTTTCTTGCATATGAGAACTTTCTTCTTTAGCATTTTCAACGGAATCAAAAAGAATGAAAGAAACAACTAAGTTAAAGAGCTTGGGCACAACATGAAGTAGTCGAATGTTTGTTAACTGTAATTATTTTTAGTGTAATTAAAATGACTTTTCATACTGGAAATATGTTAAATTATTATATCTAATCATACAATATGAAAGACTAAGGTGGTTTGTAACGATTATGTTGATGTTTGCAATTGTTAATAAATAGTAAGTTATAATCACTCCCTAAGAAATATCAAGGATCCTTCAAATTCTTAATTTAAGATGGAAGAGTAATCACACAGACACACACACACATATATATAGATTTCGATCATGAATTAGCCAAAACCAAAAAGCTGTGAATTCATTTGAATTATGTTGCTTGGCCATGTTTTCTTTTCAATTGTTTTCTCTCAACTCCCTTTGCATACTCGTGAAAAGAACAACAAAGAGTTGCCCACAAATTAAAAAAAATAAACAACTATGTAAGAAATAAAAAAATAAAGATAAAAATTAAAATCACCCATTACCTCAAATTATTGTCCGTACTTGTTTAACCTGCTATAAGAAACCTCATACGCCATTTAAGAAACCTCATACAGAAAAGAAATATTAACACTCTCTATAATATCAAAGAAAAAGGAAAAAATCTTTGTGCATGCCAAACTGAAAAGAGTATAAAAAATAAATTGAATGATATTTGAGTAATGAAGGACGTGCCCTTTAATATTACTAAGATCTCATTGCACGTTCATTTTTCAATAATGAGATTATAACCATCATGAATATCAAAAAAGATATGATGCATATGTGAATTTTGATTGCATTTGTGGACTAAATTTAGTGAACAAAAAATAATACTTAATGACACTGAAATGTTGGGGCAATACTTGACCACACTAAAATGTTGGGGTATGTTAGAAGACATGCATGAATATTTTATTTCTCAAGGATTATTATAGGAATATTGGAATTTTCATGTACGCTATGAACTCGTGTAATATTTTTCAGTAATGCAGAAATTACAATGTCCTTATGTTATTATTGATTTGCTTTAGATTGTAAGCACTGATTTCAAATTAAGTTTTTATACCCTCTAAAAGAATTAATTTTTTCCTCTTCTTATGAGATATATCAATGATATTATACTTTAAAGTAATATATTTGATTAGCCATATCTAATATTTCATATTTCTACATTTTATCGAGTTTTATAAATCATGTGACACGAAATGCCTAATAATTTACAATTAGTGCGATTAGTGAATATTAGTTCCTATGAGACATGATGCACTAATTCTAATATGGCTTATGAATATTTCGATGCAAAAATTGAGATATGGGTTTCGATCGCTTATCTTTTAGAGGAAAAAATGCAACGAAAAATCATTAACCAATCATCACATATTACAATTTATTTCCTCAAAACTAAACATATTACAATTTATTAAATTTATACTTAGTTTTATAATTTGATATACATAAAAAAATTATGTTTTTTTTAAGACTAAAAAGATTGATAACATTAAAAACATCATAAATAATCGGTCACATATTATAATATATATATATGTTTTATAACACACACACATACACACACACACACACATATATATCTACACATATTACACAAGTTCTTATAATCCTAGGTTGAGTATATGAAAATATGAACTTATCATAGTGGAAAAGTTGTAGGATTTGAAGACAAGAGTATTACATTTTTTATAGTAAAAATTATTTACATTTTTAAGATGATATGAATGTCTCCCAGTAAATGCTTTAAATAATTTACCCTTTAGTGATAGCATTAAATGCATGGAGGTTACATTGCAATTGATTTCTTTGGTATAATATAATTTAAAGAAATTGAATTTAATGTGGAAATAAAAGTGCCATAGCGGCTGATGTGTATAAGTAAAATCTCATTTGGCTAATAATGATAAATACCTCTTTAAGGAGAATTATAAAATGACAAATGGCGAGCTCATATCAAACCTGAGTACTTGTCTTATTTTATATTTAATATAGATATAGATTTTAGGAATTGTTTGAACACAAACATGAACTAGCCAGTGTGAAGAGGAATAAAGTTTATCTGCCACAATGCAGTCCACTTTAAAAATAACTAAGTTACTACCTTTCACTTCCTAGACCTTATAAAACCGCCAGCTACTTCTTCTTCTCCATCTCTGCCTCCATCTCTCTCTATCTCTCTGTCCCTTCCACTTAGGTTTTAGTACTTCAGTGCGAAATCGTAAACCTGGCGACTTCTATTATTACAAAACCGCCCCCTAAGTTTATTGTAAGTGGTTAACTCCACAACTCTGATTTCTCCAACGCAACTCGCACCACTAATTGGTTCTCTAAAGTATGCTCTCTCCACTTACCAATGTATTTCATCTTGTAGTATTTGATAAACTGGATATTGTTCATTGGGCAATACTTGACCAAATGAGCACACCATCAAGAGTAGTATCTGTTGGATTAGAGACCAACTAGAAACGGTTTACATTATATCTTTGTTAACATTGGGAGATTAGTTTTGAAAAATTATTGAAACAACATAGTTTAGGTGTCGTCGTAGTAATAATGTAATTACTGTTTAAATAGTTCAAATATTGGAACGTCGTCGTTCTTAACTAAGTGGGAGTGAGTGAGCTAATTTGTCTACGTGACATAGGCTAATTGGTTGTTTCATAACAAATTGGCTAATTTCAATTTCTTTTCATTTTCTTTTTTCGTTTGCGTTTCATTTTTCAAGTGTGTATGTATAAGCAAACTTTAAGTGATTCCTTCATCAATTTGAATTGGATATTCAATTGATTTCTACTCTCCTGGTTTCTTAATATGGTATTGAAGCCTTGGTTTTGATACTCATCAGAGTTCACCAGACCAAAGTTTCTAGGGCTGCTATTTGGAGACGATTTTGTTGTATTGTTTCTCTGTAGCTATGGCGCTTCCAGAGGATGCAAGTATGTGGCAGTCTTGAGTTACTGGCGATTTTGGGGGGCAAAGTTAGTTGGATGGATGTTCTCCTTTTCTTGCACAACTCAGATTCATCAGGTATGGTTCTGGTTTCTCAAGTTTTCTCTAGTGATCACTTCTATCTATAAAATAGATCTATGATTGTAAAACTAGAGGCATAGAACAAACTAAATTTTGTTACTGAAGTTATTATTGAGCCAGAGAAAATTTGTGAGTTGTATTGATTGCGGAAACGTTGTGATAGAATTGTTATTTCAAGGTTGTTAAATATTATCTCCAAGGAAATTGCTTTTAGTGTTGTGCACTACATCTAGAGAAGTTTTGCTTTACTTGTTCCAATGGTTTTCCCAAAAGAAATTACCCCAAGTCTTTCACTAAGCAGTGCCATTATGAATCTAAGACGGGGAAGCATGAGTGTTACTGCTTATTTCGGTACATTCAAGCTCTTTGTGATGAGTTGGAGAACTGCATAGAAATACGTATGTGTACATGTGGTCTGTTACACAATTGTACTTGAATATTAAATGGATGAACAATTTAAACACAAGGAAGAGCATATTATGTAGTACTTTATGGGCAAGAACTCTTGTTATTCTTCTGCTAGAGACCAGGTTTTACTCATGGATCAATTGTCTGGCCTCAATAGAGTGTTTGTTAAGATGTGCAGCATGAGATGCAAGAAAATATAAGTAGTATTGGTTCTTCTTGAGTACCTACCATGGCTATGTTCTTACGCGGTTATAATCTCAATTCACAAGTTGCAATGTATTCATCACCATTTAATCATGGTCTACGATATTGGATCCTGTCTTAGGGAGGTTATGAAGATTGTATGTAGGTTAGCAGTACATGATCAAATACTTCAGGCGGGGGGTTGAATAAATTATTGAAACTTTTTCCAAAGATGAGGATTTAAAACAAAATGAGAAGACGGGCAAAACTTTGAAAAGCTTTGAAACCAAAATAGGCAGTTTGAAATGAACTGATAGTTTTCAAAGCTTTGAAAAGCTTTCCAACACTTTTAAGTGAAAACATGTTTTGAAGAAGATATAGATACAAGTAAAGAAATGAACAAGACAATGAACACGGTGATTTTCAAGGAGTTTAGTCATCAATGACCTACTCTCTGTCTGAGGGATATAATCCCTCCAAGATTTCAAAAAAACTTATTCTTTATCAAAAGCTTAGCCCTAGATATCAAACCAAGCGAATTGCCTTACTCATGTACCTTGTGGTTTTTCCTTACCTATATTGCACCTCCTCTAGCTAACTGATACAATAAGAATTCCCTGTTGTTTCTCTTGAATAACTAACGAGAATAGATGATTAAGTAGTATAGCAGAATGATATACAAATAAAACTGAAAAGAATAACACTACGAAGACATTAAAGGAGTATGAAGTGTTCCTCTGGGATCTGGAATTGATTTAATGAGTGTGTAAACTTCATAAGATGATGCTTATAAATCCGTGAGAGTGTATGAATCTATGTGTAATGCTCTGTGCTTCTCAATCTCTCACAATCTATCAGTCACCTTCGGTTATTTGAATTGCAAATTAAAGAGGGAACTTCCAACAAAGATCCCTAAAAATCCTCGGCAGAATCTTTACTCTCAACAAACTTCTTCATACGGCTAGCTGCTTTATTCTCTCATTGATTTTGATATGATCTTCAATCTCCAAGTGTAAGTAAATATCCAGACATCCTTCCATAACAATAAAACTGAATCTCGAGACATTGATTGCCACTAATGCATCTCTGTAAATAATGAAACTTAGCTAAACCTGCATCACAGAGTTAGCTCACAATTTATACAGTGAAACTTTTGACAAATTAATTGATCAATGAATGATATATCATATTACTAGTTTTTCTTTCATCATATAATTTAGCATGATCAAGTACAGGGGATTAGAGACTGAGTAGGAGTGAAGACTCCCCCTCAGTTCATCCTGTGAGTTTTCAAGGCTTTGAAACCAATTTTCAAAGCTTTGAAAACACTGTGAAGTTACAATCTCCCTCTTTCATGAAAGGCAAAACCAACTATTCTGTCTGAATAGATTTTCTACAAAAGAGAGACATTAGTAGCATAGAAGAAACAGTAATTTAAGATAAAAAAAAAAAACAAATTATATTACTAACTATTATAATAACTGAATCAAAATCAAACTAAGTAACCATCCAAAACTTACAACCAAAAAGACAATGCAGTTCAGCCACACATCCAAATCAGATAACAAACTGGGTACTTCCCTAAATTTCTCCCCTTTTTGACTTTCTTCAAAAGAGTGAGAAATGTTGGATCAAATTGTTTTTAAAAGAACTTAAAAACTTCAAAACCTGAATGAAGTAAAATTTTTGAGGGAGAAAGTGGATTCAAGGTTTTGGAAAGTAGGAAATAAATGCTAGAATCAAGGCTTTGTATGTGCCTCTGTCTGGTCTCCTATGGCATCTTCCTGATCACTTTCTTCTTCAGCTTCTTCATGTGCATCCTCTTCTTGTGCAAATTCTTCGCTAGGCTCATCAGCCACCACATCATCCTCTAACAGATCACTTGAGTTGACAATGGTTGGAACCTTTCCTTTCAATTTCTTCTGTTTCAATTCTTTGAGTAGCACTACTATCCAATGTCTTCTTCATCATGTTCCATTACTTGGGAGTCTTTGCCCCTGCATCCTTATCCCCAACAGCCTTCTCCCAGAATAGTGCTCATCAAATAAATCTCTAGTAGATTGTGACTGCCTTGAGCCTTCTTGAACTGGTTTACCCACTTCTTCCACATGTATCAAGTTAATGCTTTTAAAAACACTCTGAATCATGTACTTCATCTGCCTGAATTCAATATGTATAGTTTTGATTCATGGATGCGCAACGGAAACACAAACAATCATAAACCATGCAAAACCCTCCAACAATCACAAGTCAAGAGACATAACGATGGTAAAGGAAGAAATCAATAACACACCTTAGTGTTCTCCTTTGATGACTTCAAACGCGAATTGTGTCACATCTCTACGGTTGATCCACGCCTAGAGGTGAGATCTAGATCTTCAAATCCTTGGTGCTAGCCCGGAAAGAGGAAGAGGAAGAAGAATCACGCAACAACGGAGCACCAAAGTGGGGCGGCTCATCCTTGTAGGCCGACGGGTAGGGGGCGGTCCCAATGGGGGGTTCGGCCCTCTTTTGGGACTTGCTCTCTCCTTGATTTATTCTCTCCTTACTTCTATCATATAGATATGTGTTGTGTAGAGAGAAAAATAGCTAGGAGTGTTCTTTATATAGTCCCACAACTCCTCGTCCTACTACATAAAGAACCCCTCTCCTAATACTACACAAGTTCGGATTAGTCCCTTTTTGCAAAAAATATTATCCTTTTCATTAGTTAATCATATTAATTAATTATTTCCCATGTCTAGTTCACCCCTATATGGCGTGTGACCCCATAGGCTCTATTTAGTTGGTAGTAACTATTTACTAATATGGAGCGGCCTCTAGCAAGACATCCATTCTAGCCAACAAATAGAATAGTCATCATGACAAACCTTGTACAAGTAATTGTCTCATCCCTTTGTCCTAATATCCGGATAGGACACGAGGCATACAAGTCACACTCGTATATCCAATCCATAGTTTCTCGATCCTGGGAATAGCCTTATTCGTGCAAATAACATCAATATCCCATATTGATTTATTTGAGTCTGGCCAGACATTTTATAAGCACTATCCCTCGAGTGGCCTAGGATATTCGCTCCTGTTATGTGGGAGGGACAAATTCTATCTACGTCTACTACGATCTCTAAGCTTGCTTCTTATTGTATCCAGTACACGCCTTTATAGCTACCCAGTTACGGTGTAGCGTTTGACGCTACCAAAATCACAATAATCCACAACTAGAATATCTAGTGACTTCAAGTCTAAGGATGACAACACCATTGCACCGCGAGAAGCTCTTGTGACTTAACATAACATGTATGTAGCCTTCTCGGAGATGGGTCAATCCAGTATGCCATTACTCCTAATGCATACCCATGTGTTGGATCATGATATCTCCATATCAATCCAACCCCATACTAGTCTATAGATGATTGTCCTATTAATGATTATAATCGACTAGGGATATTTAAGAATATAACACTTATATTCTAAGGACTTCATTCATGTTAACAAATCTCCATATCAATAACATAATGAATCGTAAATCCATAAATGTCACAATTAATTGATTGCCTCTAAGGCACAATTCCAACAGTCTCCCACTTGCACTAGAGTCAATCTCCTGCATCATATGCCTATTGATCTAGCGCGGCCTTCCACGCTTACACGGCGTAGAGGCGAGACATCCGCTGGTGCTTTGCAAATATTCACATCTCCTCTATCAACAATTTGATTGAGATTGAATATTCTGAGTAAGTGCATCTCATGCAGTAATTTACTCAGTCCTCTATGTTAGAATCAGTGACTGAATCTTACCTGGAACCTTTCCAGCTCACAGTCGCTCCCACTAGGGCAAAACTCAAAACTCGACTTATAATCTGAATCTTCTTTGTCAGATTTGAAGTTCGCATCAATGTAACCCCTTACAGTAAACTCTTTGTATCTTCCATTTATCAAAAATTCATCCTTAGTGCTTCTCAAGTACTAAAGGATAATCTTGATAATTTATCGAGTGACTCTCACCCGGATTTGACTGGTATCTTTGTGTCATGCCTTATGACACATCAGGTCTAGTACATTCCATGGCGTATCTCGTGAATCTAATTCATACGGTCCATTCCCAATCTAACTGGAAAGACAATTAGCCATCCAAAGACTAATTCCATATGACATGGGTAAGAATCAATATTCTTTTCACGTTGAACCATTTCAACACCTTTGTTAATTTATGTACTATGACCTAAGCTATACAACCATCTTGATCTACCTCAATAGGTCTTCACAAGTTGCTTCGCTTAAGTCTACCATTAGAAAGTCAACTCCCTAGTCAATCTGCGTAAGACTGCCAAGTAGGGGCAACATTCCCAAAGATTAAGTATGTCTCCACATACAAGACCAGAAACATAACTGTGCTCCCACAAACCTTCTTGTACACACAAGTCTCATCTTCAATTTTGATGGAACCAAACTCCTTTGATTACATCATCAATCGAAGAGTCCAACTCCAAGAAGCTTAATCCAATCTATAAATAGATTGCTACAAGCAAGATGAGAATGGATTTAAGCATCACCATTGGGGAAAGATTTTGTCATAGTCTATACTATGATCTAACATGAAATCCCTTTCCTACCAATTTTTCCCTTAAGGGTAATCATATTACCATCCATGTTGGTTTCCTCATAACCCACTTGCACCCTATGGGTCCTACCCTTCAGGTGGTTCCATCAAAGTCTATACTTTGTTGGTATATGTGGATTCCATATCGTATCTCATGGCTCCAAGCCATTTCTGAGAGTATGGCCACACGTAGCCATCTCATAGGTTGTAGGCTCATCTTGATGAGCAATATAGCAGGGGTTATGAGAAATCCTTATTCCTCTAGTCCCTCGATATATCCTACCTTACCTACGAGGTTCTTGTCTTTTCTGAGTAGGTTGCTCAACAACACCTTGTGATCCTGCTCATGTTCCATCAAAAGGATCAATGTTATGTTGTGGTTCTTGAACTTCTTCAAGTTCTACTGTCCTCGCACTGTTTCTTTTAGAGACAATCTCTATATAGAAACATTGTGGTTCGAGAAACAAACAGTTTGTTTCTCGATTGAGTTGTAGAAATAATATCTTTTCAGGATATCCCACAAAACATTTATCTGACTTGGGTCCAAGTTTATTTGTAAACTCTTTTACATAAACGTCATAACCCCAAATCTTTATGAATGACATACTAGGACACTTCCTAGTCCATATCTCATATGGCGTTATTCATAATCCGTTTTTGCTGGAACAAGGTTAAGGGCAAAATTTGCTGTAATTAGATCATAGCCCCAAAAGTAAACTGGAAGTTCTGTTTGACTCATCTTTGGACCGAACCGTGTCTTACACGGTTTGAACTCTCCTCTTAGACATGCCAAACCCATGTGGCGTGCTAGGTGGAACGAGTTTTGGATCATATCCAACACTCCCATAGATTCTTGTCAAACTCTTGACTCAATTACTCTCCTCTATGATCCAATCGTAAGGCCCTGATACTTTTACCAAGCTTGTTCTCTACTTCATTCCTGCATATTTTGAACAATTCAAAGGATTCTGATTTGTTTCTTCATAAGATACACAAATCCATATTTCCCTGATCCCATCAGTAAATATGATGAAGTACTGAAAACCATCTTTAGCATTTGTGCTTAGCGGCCTTCATACATCAATATGTATGATTCCCAAAAGATCATATCTTTGCCTAATAATTCTTACATGTCTCATATGATTCAATAATCAAATGAGTTCCAGAAATCCATTCTCATGGAGTTCTAGATATGTATCTCTTATTTATGAGGCCTAAACGATAATGCTAAAGATAAGTGAAGTTCATATCATTATATGCAAACCTCTAGGTATTAATGTTATAGATGAAATTATCATGATCATGGATATAAAATCCACTTAGACAAAATTTCATTACAATAACGCTTATCATAATAAATGGAACAACATTTGTCCTTTATTATGATAAGGAGCTTTCTTGTCCAAACAAGAAACTATGATAATGGCCCTAGTCATAGCACGGACATAATCGCTTTTTTCTAATTCATGAACAGCTTCTTAAAGGTAGAAATAATTCCCTACGGCTTATTGAGCAACCCTTTGCTTCATAGCCCCACGTGTAGGATTATTTCTTCCTTATCCAATTGTCTTCGTCTCTTGAGATCCTCCACATTTCTATAAATGTGAGATCCTCATCTAGTATCATATACTTATGATGATGATATAGACACATTGATTTCTATAACAAAATACCTATATTGGAATTCATAATTCCTTTATTACTTACTTCCAGGTACTTTGGGTAGCCTCTCTTCCTCTACACCACCTATGGGACTCCAAGTCAACTTGGTTTTAGCAACAGGCTTGCTTTATACCAATGGGGTCGGCGCAAACCATCTGCCCTCACCCATGCTGTTAATCATTAACAGCTTTGCCCATGCCCATTATGAGTGTTTTATTTAGTGATCTTTTTCAATCATATGGAGTAAATCAATTTTAAAACAAAACTATAACTGCATCAAATGCAATTCTTGGTCCACTTGGGTGAATAACCGTTTATTCTTTATCTATCTCATAGATAATTCCCATTCACTAATGTTTCAATCATATAGAATTAGCTTATTTACATAACGCAAAGTGGAGCAACACTTCAAACCTTTCATGTCTAGCTCGCTCTTTTGAAAGAGCTTCTTTCAATGTTTGATCATATCATACTTCTCCATGTTTCTATTCTTTCTTCCAAATCTCAGAGTTCATGGCAGCTAACATGAGGCAAGTCATAACCAAAGAACCATTCTTTGGTGTTCCTTTCATAGGTTTTAGTGTGTTTTGGTAGTCGGTGGAAGAGAACTTTATGTTCTACGAAGTACAGCAAATTCTCTTTTATTTGAGAACAATTCTCAATTTTATACCAGTCTAGAAAAAGATAAAGTCGTGTTTTTGTTTGTTTAATGCCATGTGTATTCAACACAATAGGATTATGCAAAGTTTGTGACGTTTTAACTATATTAAACAAGGACTTAAATTGTTAAACATAGCTCCCACTATTTTTCTACGGATTAATAACCCTCAAGATATTAATGCGGAAAATATCCTTATATTTTCTAGTGGGCCAAGATCCATGTTTCATCTCCTTATGAGCTTGCTTTGGCAAGTCACCCAAAATTTGACTACTTTAGGTAGAAACAATTCCAATTGCATCTCTATGCAACTCTTGGTTCAATTGGGAAAATAACTCCTTATTTATCAATCCGTATGGATAATCCCAATTGGTTGCCTCTAGGTTTCTTAATCACATTAATAGCCTAGTTGTGTTCAACCTCTTATTTAAACAGTTGCACATTACATGCTTGTGCCATCGCATTCCATCATTATGAACCAAGTCGCCATGTTTTGGCACGCACGAAATTGATAAATAATGATGATAATGAGTGTTTAAATAGCGAGAAGGCAAGAACACAATATTTGAATTTTGAGGGATTTTTAAATTCAATTTTAATTGTTTTGTTGATCAATATCAACTAATCTATCTATTTGAGCTTGGGCACAAATCCAAATAATAGATCCGGGTTGTCTAATTATCTCATTATCCTAATTGAATGCATCGTCCATACACCAACCACAAAATAATAAGACAATAAAGTAAACAACCACAAAGCATAAATAAACGTGATGTGGATATGGCCTTTTCTAGACTAAGATATTCCAAGCCAATGGAATTATCTATGAACCCTAAAAGCAAACACATCTCCATGTCCATCCTTCAGAGTCATGTGGAATGCTCCATGCTCCATATTTTGTGGCTCCCTTTGGCTTTGGGCTTCTTTTCTTCAATCTTGGCTAACAATCTACTCTATCTAGCACTAGCTAACAACTATACTAAATAAAATAAATCTCACAAGTTGAGAAAAAATGGCTCGCAGGCCATGAAACCCTAATTAATTATTAAAATTAATTGATCAGCTCGCAGGCTGTAAACCAAACAAAAAAAATTAAACATCCACATCAAACTACATCATAAGGCCATATCCAATCACCATGCGAATTGCACATAAACAGTTAAAATCCAATTTTAACACGCTTGGTCAATTTTAATTGATTTTATGATATTTTAGGGTTAAAACGGTCCATGGGCCCAACAATCCAATTGCCCGGGCCCAAAAAGGTGAACCGCAAGGCCCTAGGGCCGGCCGGCCCCTAGCCCACGCGGCTAGGAATGCCCCGGCCCCTCGGGCGGCCAAGGCTTGGGCGGCAAGCAAGATGGGCGGTCCCTCTAGGGGGCCGAACCTCTATAGGGAGTTGTTTCCAAAACAACTCCCTTGCTTGGTGCCCAAGTTTGGTTGTTTCCTTGTTTTGGAAGAACTTCTTCTTCCCCAAGGATGCCCAAACCCTAGATCTAAGATACTAAAATTTCTCAAACTTACTAATTCAAGCATCTAATGCAAAAACCAGATCTTTTAATGATTCATTATTGATAAATTGCATCCATGCTTGATTTGTCTTATTTTACGCGATAAACAATCAAATTAAGGTGTAAAACTATCAAAACGTAACACATAAACCACGTTTATGCTCTACGACCTGTGGCTCTGATACCACTGTAGGGTTTTGATTCATGGATGAGCAACGGAAACACAAAAAATCATAAACCATGCAAAACCCTCCAAGGATCACAAGTCAAGAGACATAACAATGGTAAAAGAAGAAATCAATAACACACCTTAGTGTTCTCCTTTGATGACTTCAAACGCGAATTGTGTCACGTCTCTACGGTTGATCCATGCCTAGAGGTGAGATCGAGATCTTCCAATCCTTGGTGCTAGACCAGAAAGAGGAAGAGGAAGAAGAATCACGCGACAACGGAGCACCAAAGTGGGGCGGCTCCTCCTTGTAGGCCGACGGGTAGGGGGCGGTCCCAATGGGGGGTTCGACCCTCTTTTGGGACTTGCTCTCTCCTTGCTTTATTCTCTCCTTAATTCTATCATATAGATGTGTGTTGTGTAGAGAGAAAAATAGCTAGGAGTGTTATTTATATAGTCCAACAACTCCTTGTCCTACTACATAAAGAACCCCTCTCCTAATCCTACTCAAGTTCGGATTAGTCCCTTTTTGCAAAAATAGTCCTTATCATGTCAATACATGGATTGGTTCTATTTGCAAATTAATCCTAATCATGTCTCTACATGAATTAGGCCACCTTGGCATATCCTAATCATGTCTATACATGGATTAGTCCAACTCGCATATTAGTCCAACTCAGTTAGCAAGTTGTTGCGATTTATTCCTTTTAATTAATTAATCATATTAATTAATTATTTCCCATGTCTAGTTCACCCCTATATGGCGTGTGACCCCACAGGCTCTATTTAGTTGGTAGTAACTATTTACTAATATGGAGCGGCCTCTAGCAAGACATCCATTCTAGCTAACAAATAGAATAGTCATCATGACAAACCTTGTGCAAGTAATTGTCTCATCCCTTTTTCCCAATACCCGGATTGGACACGAGACATACAATTCACACTCGTATATCCAATCCATAGTTTCTCGATCCTGGGAATAGCCTTATTCGTGCAAATAACATCAATATCCCATATTGATTTATTTGAGTCTGGCCAGACATTTTATAAGCACTATCCCTCGAGTGGCCTAGGATATTCGCTCCCCTTATGTTGGAGAGACAAATTCTATCTACGACTACTATGATCTCTAAGCTTGCTTCTTATTGTATCCAGTACACGCCTTTATAGCTACCCAGTTACGGTGTAGCGTTTGACGGTACCAAAATCACAATAATCCACAACTAGAATATCTAGTGACTTCAAGTCTAAGGATCACAATACCATTGCACCGCGAGAAGCGCTTGTGACTTAACATAACATGTATGTAGCCTTCTCGGAGATGGGTCAATCAAGTATGCCATTACTCCTAATGCATACCTATGTGTTGGATCATGATATCTCCATATCAATCCAACCCCATACTAGTCTATAGATGATTGTCCTATTAATCATTATAATCGACTAGGGATATTTAAGAATATAACACTTATATTCTAAGGACTTCATTCATGTTAACATATCTCTATATCGATAACATAATGAATCGTAAATCCATAAATATCATAATTAATTGATTGCCTCTAGGGCACAATTCCAACACAATACCCAACTAATACTCACCCTGCTTAAGTTCATCTATCTCATTCTCAATAATATCTAGCTTCTGCAAATCTTGAGATTGGTCTTGAGTGGAAGAGGCTTGTTGAGACGTTAAGAATTTAGCCTTTGGTAACTTCTTAGCTTTCAAATCTTCTTCATACAGTTCAGAAAAAAAATTCCACTCTCCCTCATTGGTTTTCACAATTCCAATCGTGTGAAAGGACTTTTCATCTATCATTCCAAAACCAATAGTAATGGTCTCTTCCCTATCAACAAGTTTTTCAAGGTATTGAAAGAAGACTGAAAAAAGGTTGACATAGGGTAGAGGATGTTTCCTGTTCTTGGTGCAGGTATACAAAATGTGTTCATTCCAATGCTTGGCAAATCAATCCGATAACCATGCATTACCAAGTACATCAGATACAAAAACACCAATTAGACGGCAACTCCTCGGAATTATCTTTTGGCACCAAACACCTAATTATGATAGCAAACAATATTTTCGCTTCAACAGTTAACACTGAATGAGTTAACTTCTTAGACGTAGTAGACACATTAGGCAAAAAAAAAATCTTCCTTACCCAATTTTAGAACACCAATGCTGCTATGTGAGTTTCTCATATTGTACCTCTTTGGACAACCGAATACATTAGTTAACTCAGCATGATCTAACTGAACCTCAGTACCAACTACCTTAAATGATAAAGTAAACCCAAAATATTCACTTGTTTCAGATTCAAATAAAAGAGTCTGGTAAGCCTAGGCAATTCTACTTTAAAGGGGTTCAGAATTTTCCAAATTGAACTCTGTTTGAACCTCCTAATACACTCCAAATCCATGGAATCCAACATCCTAGTACTGATCATACTACAGTAAGAAATAGGAGAAGGTACAAAACCACCCAACCAGATACCTCTTGAAGCATAATTTATAAACCACTTAAGGGAAAACATATCTTACCAGAAGTTCTTTGCTCTTCAGAGTAAAACTGTATTTCCTTCTCCTTGACATTTTCTTAAACTTGTATCACCTTCCCTTTTTTTGATTATGATTCTTATTTTCTTTCTTCTCTTTCCTAGGGCTACCAATCTGAATGCCCTTTTGCTTCCCATAAGAAGTAACTCGATCTGAATTCTTCATGCGGGAAGCAGTTTGATCATCCTTGTCCTTCTTGCTTTTCTTCTACGGAGGGGCTTGCTTGGTAGCACTCACAGTTCTTGAACTGGAGCTACCACTAATAGTTTGCACCTATTTTTCTCCATCTTTTCTTTTCTTTCCTGTACTCTTCTTTGAACCTCCACCAGCCATCTTTTCTGTACTCTTCTTTGAACCTCCAGCAGCCTCCTCCTATAGCTTTCTCCCGTCGTCTCTCTCTTCTTTTTTCGTGAACCTATGGTCTCCAGGCAACCTAGGTCGTCCTTTACTAAAAAATCATTAAAATACGTAAAATTGTGTTTTTTCCCCTGAGATTGGACTTTAGTGTCAGGGCATTTCGGGCCGAAATAGGGTGCATTTTGGTCCGAAATGCACTGGCAAGTTGCTTCTGCAGTTGGCATATGAATTCTCCAGTCTATCTTCGTCCGATCTCCTATTAAGCTCCTAGACCTATCGTTGGAAATCTCTTCGAGTCTAGTTTTACATGGCACCAGTCTCACTCCAAAATTCATTGTAGAACTAAAGATATCATCAGATTAGTGCCTACTTGTCATCCTATCTCCTCCAACTTGGCTTCTCTTAACTCCACTTGAGCTCCCGTTGTTTCCAAATTTCACTTCATGCCTCTTATCAACCGATTAGAATCTGTTACTTCCAAGACAACATGAACAAACATACCAACCAATTATATTAGGAAAATTACAACAAAATATGCATATAAACGCCCGAGCTAATAATAAAGCACATATGAGGCATCAAGTGATAAAGCGCATCATAGTCTCTACAATTAAGCTGAAATACCTCATGATAATTTGGAAAATTACAGTTATAATTAGCTCTTAAAAGGCGCTATCGAATTCCCCCACACTAACTTCTTGCTTAACCCGAGCAACACTTGCTTTCAAGATTCACATATATCTTTACTTTACCTTAGACACTACGAATCTAACACCGGACTATGAAATCTACATGACTTTAAACATGCAACTCGATTATAAACAATGCAACAAAGCAAATAAAACTATATTTTTTTTTCTTTTTTTTTAGAAATTGGGAAATCTCAAAAAGGAAACCGACATGTAATACGATTCTCATATTCTCTTAGAGATTTTATAAGTTTTGTGATCGGGGGAACTTCCATCAAACGTATCCCTAGCATGGAAACGGGCACGAACACTAAATAAGTTGCTTGTGCACACTCATCAAACGTATCCCTAGCACCTACAATCAGAGCTATTTATCCACGGGTTAAAATGTTTACGGCTTAGGATGGGTAGGATAAGATATTTAGAAGCGCAGTCCTAGACATCATGATACAACTCAAAAAACCCGATTCTCACACTCCCTCACAAAAATCTAAGGAACCCCACCGAATCTAACTACATCGGCCCTCATTCCCTCAATCTTGGTGCAACGCCGTTCTCACGGCCACAATGTGAATAAGTGATCTAGATCCATAGCTAATCTCCCCGGTCTTCCTGAATTTCAAGTTTGCTCCGCTATATCTTTCACTTTCAATTTCTATTTATTTATTTTCTCTTTTTTTTGTTCATTTCCACAACACAATATCACATGGAGCTCATAGTAGAAGTGTAAATATCCGAGGAGAAAAATCATCAATGCAAACACTATAGGGGTGGAATGTGTCAAATCAATAATATATCAAAATAGATGTAGACACCCTCACACTCGATGTAAACCATATCAAAACCCGGTAGTCACAGTAAAAGTACGAGCTATTTCAACCCAATCATCTGTTGGAATAGATGCCCTAGAGGCAATATAGTTTAGTATGAACAATAAATTGGCTAGAATATTCATTTTATTATTTATACATATATTTAATATAATGAAGTTCTTAAATTTACAATTGTGTTGTTTATCTTAAATATCCCTAGTCAATTTTTGGGATTAACAGGACAATCATCTATAGACTATTATGGGGTTGGATTGATATGTAGATATCATGATCCAACACATGGGTATGCATTAGGAGTAATGGCATCCTGGATGGACCCATCTCCGAGAAGGCTACATACATGTTATGTTAAGTAACAAGTGATTCTCGCGGTGAAAACGGTATTTCATCCTTAGACTTGAACTCACTACATCATCTACTTGCGGAATATTGTGTTTTGGTAGCGTCAAAAGCAACACCGTGATTGGGTAGTTATAAAGGCGCGTATCGGACACAATATGAAGAAAGCTTAGATTTCGTAGTGCTGTAGACAGAATTTTTTTGTCCCACATAACGGGATCAAATATCCTAGGCCACTGGAGGGATAGTGCTTATAGAATGTCTGGCCAGACTCCAATAAATCAATATAGGATATTGATGCCATTTGCACGAATAAGGCTATTCCCAGGATCGAGGAACTATGGATTGGATATACGATTGTGACTTGTATGCCGTGTCCAATCCGAATATTGAGGAAAAGGGATGAGAAAATACTTGCACAAGGTTTGTCGGATGACTATTTCTTTTAGTTGGGTGGTATGGATGTCTTGCTAGAGACCGCTCCATATTAGTAAATAGTTATTTCCAACTGAGTAGTAATATATGGGGTCACACGCCATATGGAATGAACTAGACTTGGGAATTAATTAATATGATTAATTAATTAGAAGGATCAAAACGCCACAACTTTCTAACTTAGTTGGACAAATGTGCAAGTTGGACTAATCCGAACTTGAGTAGGACTAGGAGAGGGCCTTTATGTAGTAACAAGGAGTTGTTGTACTATATAAAGGATTCTTCTAGCTTCCTTCCCTCATAACTAGAGCTCATAAAATAAGTTGAGTAGGTGAGAAGCAAGGACAGAGCAAGACAAAGAGGGATGTCCGACCACCCTCGTCCGCTCCCTACCCGTCGGCCAAAGAAGAGAGGCCGCCCGTCTCTTTTGGTCTCCGTTGCGTGATTTCTTCCTTATCTTCCATCATTCTTGGCTAGCACTGGAGGATCTATATCTCAATCCTATGCGTGGATCAGCCGTAGAGATGTGACACTATTCACGTTTGAAGTTATCAAACGAGACCTACAGGGTACTTGTTATGAATCCTTTACCATCGTTATGAATTCTCTTACAGTGATCCATGGAGGGTATTGAATGGATAATTTAATGTTTATGTGTTACGATTTTATTGTTTTTCACCTATAACTGATGATTATTGCGTTAAAACGACAAATTAAGCATATTAGATTCATGTTAAATATGATTCAACCGAACAAGATCTAATTTTTACATTGGATGTGGGAATTAGTGAGTTTGAATCACATAGAATGTGAATTCTGGATCTTGACGGCTAAGGTTTTGGGCACATGCTTGGGAAAAATGGGGTTTCAAACATAGAAACAACTAATCTTGGGCAACAAGGCAAGGAGTTGTTTTGGAAACAACTCCATAAGGAGGTTCAGCCCCCTAAGGGACCGCCCCCTTGCCTTGCCTTCCAAGCTAGGGCACAACCAAGGGCTCGGGCCGGTCGAGCGTGCGGCTTGGCTGCACGTGGGGCTCGGCCGACCGTCCCAAGGCCGTGCCTTGGTCCGTTAGGGTTTCCTCCAAAGCCCTGGAGGACCCTATTGGACTGTTTTAACCCTAGCACATCCAAAAACAATTAAAATTGACTAAGCGCCTTAAAAGTTGGTTTTAACTGTGTATGTGCAATTCGCATGGTGATTGGATATGACCTTAGGTGTGGTTTGTTGTGAATGTTTAATTTTTGTGGTTTGTTTGTAGCCTGCGAGCTGATCAATTGGATATAGTAATTAATTAGGGTTTACGGCCTGCGAGCCGCTATATTTTTTCTCAACTTGTGAGATTTATTTATTTAGTTTAGTTTCTAGCTAGCACTAAATAGAATAGATAACCAAGATTGAAGAAAAGAAGCCCAAAGAATTGAACGAGCCACAACATGGAGCATAGAGCATTCCACAAGACTATGAAGGATGGACCAAAAAATTGGAGGCACATGGAGATGCTCTTGCTACTTTTAGGGTTCATAGATATTCTCATTGGCTTGGGAATATCTTAGTTAGGAGTTCATATCCATATCACATTAATTTCTTTTGTGGATGTTTACTTTATTGTCTTATTATTGTTGTTGGTGTATGGATGATGTCTTCAATTTTATAATAAGATGATTAACAACCCGGAACTTTTATTTGTGAGTTAGCCAATCTCAAAATAAGTATATCAGTTGATATGATCAACAAAATAACTTAAAATTGAAAAGAAAATCCCCCAAATTAAATATTGTGTTTTTCCTTCTCGTTATTTAAACACTTTTCATGATCTTGATTAGCAAGCTCGTGTGTGCCAAAGCAGGGCGACTTGATTTGTCATGATTGTGTTGCAATGGCACAAGCAAGTAATTTGCAACTGTTTAAGTAAGAGGTTAGACGCAACTGGGTTATTTTCATAAGATTAAAAGCCTAGAGTCAACCAATTGGGATTATCCATGGGATGGATAAATAAGAAGTTATTTCCCAGTTAAACCAAGAATTGCATGAGGATGCAATTAAAAATTGTTCCTACCTAAATAACTAATTTTGGGTGACTTGCCAAAGCAAGCTCAAAAGAAGTGAAATATGGATCTTGGCACCCACTAGAAAATATAATAATATTTTCCGCATTAATATTTGAGTGTAATTAATCCGTAGAAAAATAGTGAGAGATGTTTTATAATAACCTAGCCATTATTAAATATAGTTATCCGTTCACAAATACTAAAACTTGCGTATTTCTTTTTGTAGAATTCCAATGACAAACAACTCATCGAGTTCATCACACTCCCTACGCTCTGTCCTTGAGAAGGACAAGCTCTCTAGGACCAATTTTCGAGACTTGTACAACTTGAGAATCGTTCTCAAGCAGGAAAAGATAATGTACGCTCTAAAGAAGCAAGATCTTGAAGGTCAGAAAAACAATACTCCTGCAGCTACAAAGGCGTATCAAAAGCATGTTGATAAAGCTAATGATGCGGCATGCCTAATGCTTTGCACCATGTCCTCTTCTCTTCAGAAGCAACATGAGAACATTAATGCAATCGATATAATAGCACACTTGAAGCAACTCATTGAAGAGCAAGCTCGGGTTGAGTGGTATGAAGTTTCCAAGGCATTGTTCAAATGTCATCTCTCAGATGGAAACTCGGTGGGGCCGCACGTGTTGCGTATGATCGACTATTTAGAGAGCCTCGACCGCCTGGGGTTTCTGGTGGGTCAAGAGTTGGTCACCGATCTCATTTTGCAATCGTTCCCTAAGAGTTATGGACAGTTCATCATGAGCTATAACATGAATGAGATCGTGAAACCTCTTCCATATTTACTCAATATGTTGAGGACAGCTGAATGAAGCATCAACAAGGGTGAGGGAAAATCCATAATGATGGTACAGAAATAAAGGGAAAAAGGTTTCCCTCTACCTCCAAGGGATAAGGCAAGGCAGTTGCCAAAACCAAGGACACTTCCTTAAGCCTTTTGGTGGCATTGGAAAAGGTATGACTAAAGGTGAGTGTCTCTACTGCACTTAGCTTGGAAACTAGAAGAGGAACTTCCCAAAGTATCTGGAGGATAAAAGGCTTGGAATAGTGATTCCACCACCACCACTTATTTTTTTTATAGATGTCAATATTACCTTCTCTTCTTCTTGGGTATGAGATACTGGATGTAGATCTCGCATTTTTTGAAATGTGCAGGATCTAAAGAGAAGTAGGAGAATGGCTAAAAGAGAGATAAATCGGCGCGTTGGGAATGGAGCAAAAGTTGCTACATTGGCTGTAGGCGTGTACGAGCTGTGTCTGCCTTTAGGATTAGTTTTAGAATTAAATAATTTATATCTTTTGCCTGCTATGATCAGAAACATTTTTTCTATTTATTTTTGGACGAGGAAGGTTTTAATGTTTCAATAAAGGACAATTGTTGCTCCATTTATTTTGATCTTATACACTATTGTAGTGCCCAATTATTTAATGGATTACATATCCTTCATCTAAATAATTATATCTATAACATAAATACCAAGAGGATTAAAATAAATTATTTAAGTACTGCTTATCTATGGCATTGTCGTTTAGGCCATATAAACGTGAAACGTGTATCTAGACTCCATAAGGTTGGATTGCTAGACTCATTTGATTTTGAATCATGTGAGGCTTGTTTATTGGGAAAAATGACAAAGTCCCCTTTCAATAAGAAAGGTGAGAGGACTAGTGAGCAACTGGCGCTAGTACATACTGATGTATGTGGGCCATTTTCCATGCCTTCCAGGGGTGGTTACGTCTACTTCATCACATTTACTGATGATTTCAGTAGACATGGATTTTTATACCTTATGAAGGCCAAATTCGAGTCCTTTGGAAAGTTCAATGAATTCAAGAATGAAGTATAAAAGTAGCTTGGCAAAGTTATTAAAGCTCTACGATCGGAATGTGGAGTTGAATACTTGAGCCAAGAGTTTGACGATTATCTTAGAGAGTGTGGGATAATATCCCAGCACACTCCACCTTGAACTCGACAACTGAATGGCATGTCCGAGATGAGGAATCGAACTCTATTCGATATGGTTCGATCTACGATGTGTCAAACTGATTTTCTATTATCATTTTTGGGCTACGCACTATTGACTGCAGCTTTCACCATTAATCGTGTTCCATCTAAGTCAGTTATGAAGACAACACAGGAGATGTGGAGTGGGAATTGTCCCACAGTGTCGTTCATGAATATTTGGGGCTGCGACGTCTATGTAAAACATTTACAATCAGAAAAGCTAGGACCTAAGTCGGACAAGTGCAAGTTTGTGGGATACCCAAAGGAAACTAAGGGATATTATTTCTACAATCCAACTGAGAACAAAGTGTTTGTTGCTCGGTCCGACGTGTTTCTAGAAAGAGAATTTGTGTCTAAAGAATCAAGTGGGAGGATTGTTGAACTTGTAGAGGTTCAAGAACCACAAAGAATTGATCCTACTATGGAACATGAACAAGAACCACAAGAGGTTGTGGGGCAGCCTGTTCAAGTAACACAAGAACTTCTTACGTCGAGTACAGTGCGCCAGGAGCCAGAGAGGTATTGACTTCTCTTGACTGAGTATGGTGACACGTTTCTCATTGCTGATGAGCCTACCACCTATGGAGAGGCCATTAAACTGCCAGACTCTCAGAAGTGGCTTGAGGCCATGAGATCCGAAATGGAATCCATGTATACCAACAAAGTATGGACTTTGGTGAAACCACATGAAGGGGCTCGGACCATAGGGGGAAAGTGGGTCTTCAAGAAGAAGATCTACATGCATGGTAATGTGATTACATATAAGGGCCGATTGGTGGCCAAAGGACTCAGACATATTCATGGTATGGACTATTATGAAACCTTTTCACCAGTCGCAATGACCAAATCCATCTGAATCTCACTTTCTATTGCAGCTTACTACGACTATGAGATTTGGCAGATGGATGTGAAAACACCATTCATGTATGGGAATCTCCCCGAGGATGTGTGTATGACACAACCTGAGGGTTTTGAAGATTCAAAGCAAGCCAACATTTTCTATAAAATGCAACGATCCATTTATGGATTGAAGCAAGCTTCTAGAGATTGGAATCGACGTTCTGATGAAGTAGTCAAAGAGTTAGGCTTCATCAGAAACAAAGATGAATCTTGTGTCTACAACAAGGTTAGTGGGAACTCGGTTGCTTTTCTGGTCTTGTATGTCGATGACATACTACTCATTGGAAACGACATTCCAATGCTGCAATCTATTGAAGATTGGCTAGGAAATTGTTTCTCAATGAAAGACTTAGGTGAAGCAGCTTGTATAAACGGTATCAATATCTATAGAGACAGATCTAAGAAGCTGTTCGGCCTAAGTCAAAGCAAATATATTTACAAGGTGTTAAAGCGATTCAACATGCAAGATTCCAAGAAGGGATTCTTGATCATCTCGCATGGAATCACTCTTTCGAAGACTGGTTGTCCTTCCAATGAGATTGAGAAGGAACCTATGAGTAGGGTTCCCTATGCCTCGGCCATAGGATCCATCATGTACGTTATGTTATGTACTAGACCAGATGTGTCATATGCATTGAGTATGACAAGCAGATATCAGTCTGATCCAGGTGAGAGTCGCATTATTGTAGTCAAGAACATCCCAAAGTACTTGAGCTGAACTAAGGATACGTTCTGGATATTTGAAGGTGAGTAGGAGTTGCGTGTAAGGGGTTACACGTATTCAAGTTTCCAAACCGACATAGATGATTTCATGTCACATTCGGGGTTTGTGTTTTGCCTGAATGGAGCAGCGGTGAGCTGGAAAAGTTCCAAGCAAGAGAAGGTGACTAATTCTACAACACAGGCTGAGTACATTGTTGTAAATGGCGCAGCAAAGGAGGCTGTTTGGATTAGGAAATTTATCACTGAGCTTGGTGTGGTTCCTAGCATTTCGGATCCAGTAGAGTTGTATTGTGACAACACAGGTGCGATCGCGCAATCAAAGGAACCCAGGTCACACCTGAAATCCAAGAACGTACTCGGGAAGTTCCATCTTATTCGAAATATTATCGAATGAGGAGATGTTCGCATATACAAGATTCCTATAGATGAGAATCTGTCAGATCCACTAACTAAGCTGCTTGCTCAGCGCAAGCATGAAGGACACACTAGGAGAATTGGCATACGAGATGCACCAGATTGTCTCTAGTGTAAGTGGGAGACTGTTGGAATAGATCACCTAGAGGCAATCTAGTTTAGTATGAACAATAAATTTGCTAGAATATTCATTGTATTATGGGTAAAAGACAAAAACCACCCCTCGAGTATGGGGTATATACAAAAACAACCCTCGTGTTCGGGGATATAAAAAAACCACCCTTTTCATCTAACGGCGAATAACGACAACTAACGGAGCGAAAAAAAGACATATGTACCCTCACCTTCAAGAAAAATTAAACTACTATAAAAGCATTTCTTCTCCTCACCCCTCATTTCTAATCCAAACAGCTCATCTTTTCCTCTCTCTCCCACCTCTCTTCACCTCCTTCCCTCTGTCTCCCACTAGAAGAAATCGATCGGCCTGATGCAATCGAGAGGCTCCACGACCACGTGACGATTCTCCCAGTCATCGTCGCCTTGAAATCCTCTCTGAGCGAAGAGACCGTCGTAACATATGGTGTTCGTCGACCTCTAATCGCTCTCACATTCGGATCTAGGTCTCATGTTTCTGGTGGTGGCCAAGCATCTGCTCGCAAAGGTGGAGGTCGCCTGAACCAGCGCCGTCGCCCCTCGCAAGGAAGCTCTAGCTGAAGAGGGAGTTCTTCTATATCGTGATGCAGTGCCTCAGAGCGATCTACGGCGCCGGCGTCGTGAAGAGGTTTCAGGGGAGTTCGCAGTACTCATTGCTCGTCGGTAGAGCGAATTCCATCGATCATGGGTACGAGCGGACTTGGGGCGGATATTGTAGGTTTGTGCTTGTTTAAACCGTCGTCTCCGCCACCGTTGCCAAACACAGTGCCAGGGACTCTCATGTTCCGGTCAGTACCCAATTGGGAGGGTATAATAAAGTTAATTGATTGATTTCTCTGTTTTGGTTACTGCAATCTGATGGATGACTTTGAATTTTTTTGTGGGTTGTAGATCATGGCGTCGTTGCCCATTGGGTTTGCGAACCCAGGTCTTGATCTCTATCCCAACAATCTGATGATGTTGGTGGAGATTAAAATTGGGTGTTGAATAGGTTGGCTAATTGGACTTTGCAACTGACACAATCTAACCACAAGTGTATGGCCGTCGTGTGTAGTTATATCCGCAACTAATTAGTATGATTAACTTTATGTGGGCTAAGCGCGTTGTTTGTTTTCCTAAATTCTACTAAAATTGAAAAAGGACAATTATCCCTATTAATTCGATGAATTAATTCACGATTAATAAAGATTTATTTTTAGGAGTTTCTCAATAAGTTGACAAAATCAGGATATCTCTACGGGTCACTAGGTGTTTCTCGCGAATTCGGATTTATGTTTTGTTAACACGATGATTTATTATTCTAGCTAAGCGAGCATGAATGTGTTAAAGATGTCTCAACCAACACCAATACTTAAACTAGCAAAGCCGATGTCTCTAGCCTAAACAAGTTCAAGTATGCATTAAGATCATTAATCTACTCTTCGTTCTTAGCTAACTAGCAAGATTTCTCAACCCTAGATACGGCTAGCGTGTATTTTTATTTTCCGGGCAATGAATATAGATGTCTCTAACTTTCATAACCTAGCTCTATCCTATCAATACGTCTATTGATAGCAAAGATGAATTAAACACATAAAATACACATAGCTAGATAAAAAGTTCATCAATTAAGCATAATAGCATGAAATCAAATCCATAAATCACAAATATCGTGATTAAACCCTAGCTCCCTACGAGATACCCTGAGAAAAGTGTTTAGCTACGCAAAAACATGATTCACGTACAAAGTTTTTGTGATCAAATAACAAAACTAGAGAAGAAACGGAGTTTTAGAGGTCAAACGAATGATTCCAAGCTTCCTTGATCGTCTCCTAAGCTCCAAGCTCTCTTCAACGTGATAGAGTACGTGATAATCCCCAAAAACGTGCCCTAACCAAGTCTAATACGTTCTCCCAATGTTTAGAACAAGTTAGGAATAATTATAAAGCAACCCCAAAAAGTTACAAAACAATTCTGTCCGAACTAGGTCGTGTGACCTAGTTAAGTAGGTCGTGCGACCTACTGTGCTGCCCAGAACAGGTCGTGCGACCTGTATAGTAGGTCGTGTGACCTACTGAAACTAGCTGAAATCTCCAACTAGGTCCTGCGATCTACTATTAGGTCGTGCGACCTAGTTACTTCATCAAATTTTTCCATCTTCTTCACACTTGTTCCTCTTGCTTCCGAATCACTTCCCGGGCATCGTTTCTTCATTGAATCCTCCATTTTGAGCTCTCCTCATGCCTCAACACTCGTATCATCTTCTCTTGAGCCTCTTTAGCACTTGATCCTTCAACTCTCGCTTTCCTTCCCAAATCTCGATCTCGCCTCACTTCCGAAGTTTGTTTCCTCTATCCACTTGCTCCCCGCGTGCTCCGGCCCTGAAAATCACAACACATACACCCCGCGAAGATCAAATGTGACAAAATAAGATAAATAGCACGTAAAATGATGCAAGAAATGCCCAGACTTCACATTTTAGCCTACAAACTCATTTTCTCAAATAAACACATGATTTACTCGAAAAGACGCAACATTCTCCATTATGAGCACACAAAATGTAGAAAAATAAGCAATAAAATAACTCCGAAAACGGAGTTATCAGCAACCTACCGCCGGTTGACTTTGTGAGAATTTTGCAATCTACAGTGACTTTGTAGTAAAATGAGAATTAGGGTTGTACTAGTGATAACTCTCTATTAGGAGATATGTTTATACTTCCATATTACTTTTATTAGGCTTATTTCACATGATTTATATGTTATATTTGCACAAATATAAGAATTTGACGATTTATAAGCCTAAGAGTGAAAATTTGTGTTTTCTAGCTTATCGAAAAGATCTTAGTACTGGTAGAATCGAGGAGTGTGAGAAATTTAGGCATAAGTCGTGACTTGCGATCGAGAGAGACAATGTGTGTTCCCCTTAGTACGTATAGAGATACTTTCTTTACGGGAGGGCCTACCTATTTTTAAAAACTTACTTGATTTTCAAATCTAAAAGTGTGCCTAGTTTTCTTACAAGAGTTGAGCTAGGTGTGAGCTAAACGAGCCGAACATTCATGTGTGCGTCTTAGGTAGTCGCCAACCCGCCTCGTAGTGGCACACGAAACAGCTGATTTGAACCTTGGATTATTTGCTAGCCTTTTGACCTAGGGTGACGATTCTTGGCTTTCATCACAGATTGTTTAGAATCACCATGTTAGTGCGTCACGAGGGAGTAGTAGTTGAGGGGGGTTTGATGAGGGAGTACTTCATGATATACTTATGTGAGTCCTACATGATCGCTTGTACTTCATTTGATATTTTTGAGGGTGAGTGAGTAGGCTTGCGCACTTAGGTGTGGCGGTGTTCCTGTCGTTACACCATGGAAACAGTTGTGAAGAGCCGTGAGTGTGTGACATCTAATACGCACAAATTTGGTTGGGTGATTTAATTGGTGGATCGTGCTAGGTACCGGATCTCATTCATCGTGGTGTAGGAGTTTTGGTTGGATTAGGCACGAGACTTACAGTGTTTTGACTACTTGAGAGGGGACGTGACTAAATTCGAGTGTGGGGGTGTCGACTTTTGACAACGGACATGGAGATTAAGCTTGCGACGAATCCATCCCCACACATGTACTTGATTTGTTTGCAGCTTTGTTTGGTGGCACCATGTACTTCATAGAGTTAGGGGAAGATGAATTTTATATGTGATACTCATTCATTGGATTGTTTGTTTTCTTCCCCTAACATATTCGTTTGACTACTCTTGGAAGACCACTCGTACGTTTGAAAGGATTGTGTTGATCGTGGAATTCTATTTGACAAAAAAAAATTAGAGAAAAAAATAAAAAAAAAAAGAAAATGAAAAAAAAAAGAAGAAAAAGAAAAAAAAATGATAGAAAAAAGGAGAGATGGAATAAAGGAAGGAAATTGATCCTAACGTAAATCGAATGGAGGAAGCAACTATTTCGGTAACGACGGTTTGAATTTCGTACACGACTCAAGACGGTGGACACAAGGTCGTAATTGTACAGGGGTTTGAGGGAATTGAGGGTCGGAGACGGTGAGTTTTGGGTTGCGGTTTCTATCATCGTGGTGAGGGTGTGTGAGATGTGGGGTATAATGTGAGAATGTGACGCTTTAGGACGTGTTTCATCATGATTATCCTTATGTCCCTAAGCCTCAACATTCTAAAACCGTTAGCGGAGTAGGAGCTTCTAGCTTGGATGTGGCTTAGCCTAGCGTAGCCTCTTACTTATCGGCACACGCGAAGAGGTAGGATACTCTTGTACTTAGTAAGATTAGGTTCTCTATACGATATAAGGGAAATTCTTGTTGTCAAGTTTAGTTTCAATTCACGCCTTGTACCTAAATTGATCATCACTACATGAGAACCGGTTTAAGGACTTGAGATTGCCCGATCTCGCCAAAAAGACAAAAAGTTAAGTTTTGTGTGTGTGTATAAATATATGTTTAGGATCGAGTCTAGTTTGCATTGCATCATATTGTGGCATTAATCGAGTTGTTAATTGAGTCTTGTTTGCGTCAAGTCGGCTAATATTCGGTTATGTATGCAATATGGTGGGTTGAAAGCTAGTTGATTTTGTAGATTGGACATGATGTGAAAGTTGGGATTTGCTCGGGACGAGCAAAATGTAGTGTGGTGGTAGTTGGTAAATCCGTTCTCCGAGTTATTTTATTGCTTATTTTGCTACATTTTGTGTGCTCATAATGGAGAATGTTGCGTCTTTTCGAGTAAATCATGTGTTTATTTGAGAAAATGAGTTTTTATGCTAAAATGTGAAGTCCGGGCTTTTTTTCCATCGTTTTACGTGCTATTTATCCTATTTTGTCACATTTGATCTTCGCGGGGTGTTCGTGTTGTGATTTTCAGGGCCGGAGCACGCGAGGAGCAAGTTGATAGAGGAAACGAACTTCGGAAGTGAGGTGAGCTCGAGATTTTGGAAGGAAAGCAGATTTGACAGATCAAGTGCTAGAGAGGCTCAAGAGAAGATGATACCAGTGTTGAGGCATGAGGAGAGCTCAAAAATGGAGGATTGAAGGAAGAAACGATGCCCGGGAAGTGATTCGGAAGCAAGAGGAACAAGTGTGAAGAAGCTGTAGAAATTTGGTTAAGTAACTAGGTCACACGACCTAATAGTAGGTCGCACGACCTGTTAACAGATTTCAGCGGGTTTAAGTAGGTCGCACAACCTACTATACAGGTCACACGACCTGTTCTGGGTTCACAAGTAGGTCGCACGACCTACTTTTCAGCACAAAATTTTTAAAAACGTTCGGGGGCTTTTTGTAATAACTTGTAACTTGCTCTAAACATTATGGGAACGTATTAGATCATGTTAGGGCACGCTTTTTAGGCATATATTACGTACGAAACACATCTTGGAGAGCTAGGAGGTGCCATTGAAGCTTGGGAGCTATTGGATTCTTCGTTTGATTCCTAAACTCTTCTTCTCTTTAGTTTTTTCTATTCTCATCATGAATCTTTGTGTTTTGATCATGAGTAAGCGTAGCTAAACCTCTTTATCGGGACATCTCGTATGAAACTAGGTTTTGATCACTATGTTCGGTGATTTATGGATTTGCTCTCAAGCAATTAAGCTTAATTGATGAATTTTGACTAGTTATGTGTATTTTATGCTTTTCATCTATCTTTTCTATTGGTAGACGTATTAATAGAATTGTGCTTGGTCATAAACGATAGAGATATCTACAAATGTTGCCCGGAAAATTGAAATACACACTAGCCGTATCTAGGGTTGAGAAATCTTGCTAGTTAGCTAAGAACAAAGAGTAGACTAACGATTTTAATGCACACTTGAACTTGATTAGACTAGAGACATCGGCTATGATAGTTTAAGTGTAGAAGTTGGTTGAGAAATCTTCAACGTATGAGTGCTCAGTTAACTAGAGAAAGAATCATCGTGTCACCAAAACGTAAATCCAACATAGTATGAAATTCCTAGTGATCCGTAGAGATATCCTGAATTTGTCATCTTATTGAGAAACTTCTACAAATCAATCTTTATTAATCGTGAATTAATTCATCGAATTAATTGGGATTCTTTTCTTGTATTTTCCGTAGGAATTAGAAAACAAACAATTGCGATTGACCCACATAAGGATTAAAATTATTAACTAATTTAGAGAGAAGTCTCTTGGGTTCGACAACCCGGATTTCCACAATATTATCACGCAATATTATCACTACACCGACAACTGTGCACTTGCATTTGGAGCGTGTCAAGATCACATACTCATTTTTTTTCAATGTGTATTTATTATCAAAATAGTTGTTGCGTACTTTAACTGAAATGTAATCTTCATAGATAATAATCAACTTTTGTTTATTGATTGCCGCATTGACCCTAAACTGAGATCCCGAGAAGTTCCAGTAAAGGCTCAACCACTGTATTTAGTACGCCTTCAAACAATTCTTTCGTTGAGTTGCACAAACTATAAAGGGAGACAACTTGGCTTCCCCCCAAACCCGAGATTGTCGGAAGGTACCTTAGAGCAGGTTGACAGTTCCTCTAACACTCTCCAAGATAATCAGGCAGTAAATGTGTTACAACACCGCCAACCATTATGATTCTCTGCAGTTGGAATGTACGGGGGCTGGGGAACACTCAACATTCCACACTCTCCGTGATGAATGAGGAGTTAATTCCCCGATAAAGTATTTGTGATGGAGACAAGACTCAATGCCAGGCAGATGGAACGGCTTCAAGAGTGACTCAACTTTCCTAACGGACTCCACGTTATTAATGTAGGGAAGAGTGGGGGTTTGTCTCTTATGTGGTTGCATCAGGCTATTTTTATGTTATTTTGTTTTTCGAAGTATCTTATCTCCGTATGGATTCGCAACATCAATTGGGAGAAGGGCTGGTTAATCAGAGCTTTCTATGGGGATCAAGATACCAGTCAGAGACACTAACCGTTAGAGTATGTAGGGTTCCTAAGACCACCCCTGAGTTCCCTAGTTTCGTGATGGAGGATTTTAATGCTTTTACATCCTCTGAGAAGGAAGGAGGCCGAGCAGTTCATTTTTGTCAGATTGAGCCTTCCATCGAGGCAATTGATAGATGTGACTTACGTGATATCGACTAATTTGGCGTTTCTACACTACGTCTAACCGACATAGAGACTTTACACTTATAAGAGAACACTTGGACCGTGTCATTCTGAATCCAGTTTGGAGAGATAAATTTTGGGATCCTTAGTATACCATCGTGTTTTACCGAATTCGGAGAACGTGGCGGTTATCTTAAAACTCGGTATGGAGAATATCTCAAGATAGGGAAGGAGGAAATTCCAATTTGAGCCGTTTCAGATCACGTAGCGCTTATCCTAAAACTTTATTTGGAGAATGTCTCATGACAGGGAAGGAGGAGATCCCAAATTGAGTCGTTTTGGACGAACAACCATAGACGAAAATCCAAGATCGATGAGCATTGGAGCCGTACAGGACCTGTTGAAGGTAATCTACGGTCCCTTGCCACTCAATTCATTGTGTGGCAAAATTCGGAGTTTGGAAACATTTGGCAACGGATTAAAGATCTAAAATTTTGGCTGCAGAACTTGTGGTACACCCAACAAAACGGTACATACCTTAGCAAAAGAGTATATATGAACTTAATAGCCTTTATAGTATGGAAGAGGATATATGGAGTCAGTGAAGTCGGTTTCTCTCGCTCAAACATGGTTACAGGAATACTAATTTCTTTAATCATATGGGCATTGAATCGCAACAACATGAATCGAATTAGTGGTTTGCTGAGCGAAAGCAATTGAATTAATCGTTAAGTTTAGCCGAGGCATGTCTAGAGCCACGAGCAAAATCGATGTAGACAGAGGGATCGCGAAGTAATCATAAAGGGTTCCTTCTAGGGTCTATCAAACCTTATTTCACCCGAGCGTTGAGGGAGCCCATACGTCGATCCCCGCTCACAATTCATAGCTAAATGGCCTTAAGTGTCAACACCCCTTTACCGTAGTGACCCTTACAAGTATAAGTATCACTTTATATCTCTACAAACCCCAATAACTTGGTACATTTTAGCTCGTCGGGGTCGGATTTGCGAACATTCAATTTCTATCACATAATAGAAAGCATTGCTTCAATGGTCGTAGCCATAAGTAATAGGAGGATCGCTTGGCGCCTCCGACCGGAGACATAAATAAACACAACTATGTACATATTTCTAAATATATTATAAGTGTTTTAATTCTTCTCTTTACCATAGCCAAATAAGATTTGGGAAGTAATTTTCAGGAGTTCTCACAAAGAATTCATGAATATCCAAACAACTTCCGAGTACAAATCATGCTTTTCATACTATTTCAATCAACAACATATTAATTTGAGAAATCACACATATGGTCACATTTTGATAAGTAAGGGTCGCACATATGTACTTACCACTGAGATGAATCACAACCAAAATAAAGAATTTAAGCCTAGCACTCCAACGACAACCACTCTCTCCTACGAGGCCGATGTCTACAAGTACATGTATAACATTTCCCGTTATAACCAATTTACACATAAATCATCCAATGAAACCCTACATGCCAAATAGTCTTAGATGTCACAAATTCACATATAATGATGTTCACTTATAAAAACAAGTCCAAAAAAATACTTCGAAGATAAAAAAGTCAAGTTTTCTCAAGAAATGTAAAACTACAATTCTGGACAGAACTGTAGCTCTGACTTTAGAGCCATATTTACCATATCAAAACACTTCATATAATTGTGAAAATAATTCAGAAGATAGATAAATATGTCTACTTTCTGAAAAATCAAGAATCTTGTCCATATCTTAAAGTGTGTAATGCAGGTATAAAACATGATCAATATACCCTAGAAGGGAGGGGGTTGAATAGAGTATGCAAACTTGTGCCGAATTGAACTTTTGTAACTTTAACAGAGAGATCTCATGAACTCTCAAAGCTTTCGACAAGTAAAGAAAAGGTTTGAAACAGATTGAAACAATCTGGAGCTTTTGTGAATAGAAAGAAATGTAGAACTGTCAAATAGATGAACACAGTGATTTTTTACGTGTTTCAGCCACCAATGGACCTACTATCCGCCTGAGGGATACTATACCTCCAAGATTTGAACAACTTCTTATTATTCACATACCTAGCCCTAGATCTCAAGCTTAAGTGAATTAAATTTCACCTATACAGCTTGTGGTTTCCAACCTATCCTGTTTCAACTACAATGTGATAAAACAATAAGAACCTCTATTAATTCACTTGAACAACTAACTTACTAAAATTTATGAGGTATATAAACTCTAATTAATTACAAAGATAAAGCACAATAAAGAAGAACACGTGAAACACATGAAATAGATAAGCAGTGAAGCTTGGAAGTGTTCTTCAGATGTCTAGAATGATTGAGATGATTGATATTTTTCAATGTTGATCTCTTAATCTGTTTGAATTGTTGAATAGTTGTTGATTGATCTCCCACGTATATGCTCTCTGCCCATCTCTCTTGTTAAAGCTTGAAATTCAAACTTATAATAGCTCCAACAACAACCTGAACAACCAGAGAGATTTTAGGAACATAATTCCTATAAATCCTCAACCACCTAACAACTTCTTTCAACAGCTATATTTGAATAGCTACTTTGATTTTGTTATGCAGATTTAACCAAAGTCTTGCCCTGAAAAACATGAACATAAGTTAAGATCAAATCCAAACAAAATAGCATAAGTAGAGTGACATGTTTGGCAGATCAGATTAACCAGTAAGCTTAGCTATTTTCTGTGATAATAAACACTATATATATGTGTATATATATAACCAAATGACAATTAAAATAAAGATTATGACTTATAACAAGTGAGTATCCAATCACATAACCAGATAAGTTAACCTCCAACAAGAAATAGTTAGCCATAATAACTTCGCTAAGAATCCAGTATAAATTACAAAGCTTTGGAGCTTTGACATCCTTCAAAGCTGTGCCCCGCAAGCTGTGATTATTAAGACATATCAAATTAACCACTTATTCAACCATATAACCTCAATAATAGGCTCAAGAATATTTTTAAAACACAACAAATAACTTAGAAACATCATTCGATCTAATGCCCAGTCTGCAACACAAAAATTTTTCAGCAGATATATAACAATACTATGGGAAATGTTGAGCTTCAAAGCATTGGAGCATTGAACATGTCTCTCAAACAATTCTGTCTTTCATCATCTTCAAAGTATAACTATCCTTGAGTTTATACACATCCTTAATTCAAAGGGATTGCATTATAAATATTCCCCTTGATGAATGACAAAACAAATATTCTTGATGTCTCATTTATCTTGAAAATTAAAAGAAATTTTAATAGCAACAGATAGAAGTAACTGTAGCACTTAACACATATCACATAAAACAAATATAAAAGAACACTGAACTAATATACATAAAACCTAGGTAAAACATACATCATCCAGATTATTATAGAATCCAACTCAAAAATACATATCCTCCCACCCTTTTTTTACTTTCATCAAAAGAGTTAAAGGAATTTATCTATTTCAGAGTTTTAAAAGAAATAAAATAATAAAAAATAAAAAAGACTCCAACGCTCTGGAATAAAAGAAAGAAATAGATAGAAGAGGGGGTTCAAGGCTTTGAAACACAGGCTTCAGCATCCTTCTTGGCTTTCTTCGTTCTTCCTTTAACCTTGCTCTTTTTCTTGTCCTCTTCCTTGGCTGTCTCATTTCTTCTTCTTGTTCAACTTCATCTTATTCATCTTATGGTGATCCTTCTTCTTGTTCTTCTTCCTCTGCTTCCTCATCACCTGATTCTTCTTCATCACCAACAACTTCATTATTACCAAAACCTTCATCAACAGTAGCTTCATCTACATAAACTTTATATCCACCATTTTCATCACCAGCAGCTTCATCATCACTTTGTTCAAGCAATTCCTTTGAGTGGACAGCTGGTACTTTATTCTTCTTCTTCTTGACTACTTCTCCAATGATCATATCTGAATATATGCTATCAGCATCTTGACTCTCCGCAGATGGTAATTTCTCTAGATTCGATCATTTGATGATCATGTCCAGCTTTGCTTCCACTAAAGACTTGAACTTCCCAACTTCCTTGTACAGATCAAACTTACCTTGTCTCAAATCCTCAAGTCCATCTTCCAGAAAGTCTAATTTGTCTATGATCTGGGAAAAGTATAGAATAGTTGAGGCTGTGGGTGTAATTGCTGCTTTGGGTTTGATATAGTTCTTCTCTTTAAGCTCAGCTGAAGATAACTCTGAGTAAGACTTCTAACTCCCTTTACCAGTCTGCACTACTCCAATCCTTTGAAGAGAAGTTCCATCCACCAAGCCAAAGTGACTTGTAATATTCTCTTCATCCTTCAAATGTACCTCAAAATGCTTATAGAAAAGAGGTAACATGTTTGGATACGGTAGGAAATGGTTTCTTTTCCTAGTACCACAATATACCATATGTACCATTACCACACTGGACAAATCAATGTCAAAGCCTTGAAATATTAAATACATTTGAATCAAAACCCTATCAGTAACCATTTCCTTTGAATGCTCCATGCGAACTACAAACATCATGATGATAGAAAACAGAATTTTGGCTTCACAATTCAACACATAGTCTGTTTATTGTTTTGGTCCAGATGGTGTACCCTCCATAAAGAACTCAGATTTGGTCTTTTCTAAACATTCTCTCCTATCAGGATATTCGTCAACCTTAAACTTCTTGGGAATCCCAAAAACTTTGATAAACACCTTGGGACCAAGCCTTATGTCTAAACCATCCACCCAAGAGGTTAAAATATCACTCTCCTCTTGCACAAGATTAAGATAAAACAATCTAGTCAACATAGGGTAAGCCTCAAAACTGGGGTTTAAGATCTGAGAAACATATAAATCTCTAAGTTTTCTCATGCAGTCTATATACAATAAATCTTCAGAGATCATACTACAGTAGGCTACCTCGAAAGAGAAATATCCATCCTTCCATACACCTTTAAGCTCTGGATTTATAAACCAATATTCAGGGAGTAAATTCTTACCAAAACCTGACTTCTTAGTCTTCAAGGCACTGTGCTTGACTTTGGTATTCTTCACAAGTGTCTGATCATCCTTTTTCTCTTCTGATTTCTTCTTTTTTTGATCATATTTCTTATCCACTTATGGCTTCATTTTTGTATGATCCCCTTCTTCCTTCTTGTTTTCTCCCTTGGCTTTCTTGCTTTCCCCCCGTTATTTTCCAGAACCAGCTCCTTTTTCCTGTACATCCTTTCTACCTGGAGGAGAAGTACCTTGCATGCTTGGATTTCTCCCTGATTTTGAGTCAGAGATTGTAATCTCATTCTTTCTATTTTCACTTCTCTTCTTCCCCATTGATGAACCTTGACTCTGTTGCTTAATTCTTTGTGATTTTCTCTCTAATAGGGTTTAGGATTTTAGAAGATATTGGAGAGAGAACGAGATAGAGATACGGAGATAAAGATGGAAGAGACAGAAGATAAATACTTGAGTGTTAGACTTAAGTAGGAAAATAATTTTAAGTGAAAAAAGATTCTTTTGAAAGTTTGTGTAAACTGTATCTAAAATATTTTTTGGGATATTTTGAAAGATTCTCTGAACATTTATAATATTCTGCAATTATCAATTAAGATATGCAAAATATTAAATGATCCAATTGTTGAACAAAATATGCAGGATTACTCTTAAAAGCTTTGAAGTACAGGTCAAAGCTTTGAGAAACTGCAAAACTCTCAGAAACTGCAAAGCTTTGAGGAACACTTTCAAGGCTTAAAGTATTCTTTCAAGGCTTTGAGAATTTCACACAAACATAATACATGTAAACTAATACTCCCCCTAAACCAATGCATCTTTTTTTAGCATGCCCAATTCAAGCCTTAGAGCTGCAAACCTCTCATCTGGAAATGGTTTAGTAAAAATATCAGCAATCTGCATAGCTGTAGATAAAAAAGATAAGACACATAACCTTTTTCAACATGATCCCTTATGAAATGGTGTCTCACATCAATGTGTTTTTTTCTGGAGTTCTGCACCGGATTCTTTTTTTTTTATTGAAATGGCACTTGTGTTGTCACAATTGATAGGAACTTCTCTGAATTCATAGCCAAAGTCTCTCATTGTTGAGCAATCCACAACACTTGTGAGAAAAAGGTTCCATATGCTATGTATTCGGCCTCTTAACTTGACAAGGCTATTGAGTTTTTCTTCTTTGAATGCCAGCTGATCAGTGACGAGCCAAGGAATTGGCAACATCCTCATGTGCTCTTCCTGTTAACTTTATATCATGCAAAGTCAGCATCTGAATAACCGCTCAAAGAGAAATTATACCTTATTGGATACCAAAGCCCCAAGTGTTTGGTACCATTCAGATATATAAAAATTCTTTTTACAACAAGTACGTGATAATCCTCAGGACTTGCTTGAAACCTTGCACACATACAGAGCCTAAATATGATATCTGGTCTACTAACTGTTAAGCACAATAGTGAAACAATCATACCTCTTTATTCATTTTTATTCACACTCTACCATTTGTATCCTTGTCTAAGGATAATGAAGAACTCATGGGAGTCTTAGCTACCTTGGACTGTGACATATTATACTTATTCAGAAAGTCCTTGGTATATTTACCTTGATGCACAAAAATTTATTTCTTCATTTGATGCACATGAAGTCCAAGAAAGAAATTTAAGTATCCCATTAAACTCATCTCAAATTCCATGCACATTAGACTTGAAAACTCTTTTGATAGAGCATCATTAGAGGCACCAAATAATATATCATCAACATAATCTTCACTATTGATGTCTTTTTCATGAGTATTTATGAAAAGAGTTTTGTTTACTAGGCCTCTTTTAAAATTATTTTCAAGTAAATACTTTAAATGTCTGTCACACCAAGCCGTTGGAGCTTGTTTGAGGCCATAGAAAGCTTTGTCCAAAATGAAAACATAATTAGGGAAATTATCATCTTAAAAACCAGGTGGTTGAGAAACAAATACTTCTTCTTGTAAATAACTATTTCAGAAATCACATTTTACATCCATTTGATAAAGCTTTCTATGTTTGTGGGATGAAAATGCAAGAAGTATTCTGATAGCTTCTAACCTGGAAATAAGAGCAAATGCCTCCTCATAATCAATACTTTTTTCTTGAGTATACCCCTGTGCCACAAGTCTGGCTTTGTTTTTTACAATCTTACCATTGTCATCAAGCTTGTTTCTGAAGACCCACCTGGTTCCAATCATTGATTGATTCTTTGGGCTAGGAACCAAGTTCCATACCTAGTTCCTTTCAAATTCATTCAGCTCACTCTGGATTTCTACCTTTGAAAAAAGTTTAAAATACTTATCAAACTTACCAAGATAACAAGTACAACCACAAAGTTTAAAATACGAAACACTTGGATTTCTACCTTTGAAAAGCTCATCTGGATTTTTCTTCAAAATAGGCCTAATCCAGCATCTATTGAGAACATAATTGGCAGTGTTAATAGCTTCTGCCCAAAAATATTTTGGAAAATGATTTTCAAGAAGCATAGCTCTAGGAAAATCTTCAAGTGTCATATTCTTTCTCTCTACCACTCCATTCTGCTGAGGAGTTCTAGGTGCAAAAAAGTTGTGTGCGATCCCATAGTGTGCACAAAATAAATCATACTCAGGCTGATCAAATTCTCTACCATGATTACTTCTAAAAGATGGAACAAGCACATATTTCAAATCCTGAAGCTCTTTACAAACCTTTGAGAATTCATGGAGTGCTTCATATTTTTCTCTAGTAAACATAACTCAAGTAAATCTAGATTAATAATCTACCACTACAAGCATATACCTTTTACCTATGCGTGTTTGAACTCTCATAGGAGCACACAAGTCCATATGCAGCATCTCTAAGGTCTAGTAGTACTTCAAAAGTTTTTTGGCTTGAATGAACTCCTTTTTTATTTACCTTGGGTACATGCCTTGCATATCTCATTATTTTAAAACCTCATTGCTGGTAATCCTCTTACGAATTACTTTGAGATAAGCTTGTTCATTGTGTGCATGCTTATATTCCCAACTTTTCTTCCAAATCTTAGGATCTTCCTTCACACCTTTTGAGTCACTTTAGACTTTCACCTGCAACTTTGATAGTATACATAGCATAGACATTATGACTTAAGAGTAGTGAGTATACAATTTCCAGATTTCTCATCTAGCACCACACATTTCTCCTTGTAAATGACTTTATTACCCTTCTCACATAATTGAGAGATAATAAGCAAGTTATATTTCAAACCATCTCCAAGATAAATATCAGAAATAGAGCTAGCAAATTCATTACCAGTACTACCTATGCCAACGATGTTGCATTCTGCTTTGTCACCAAGTGTGATTGTTCCTCTAGAATATTATTTAAGTTATGTAAAGAGAGACTTCTTTCCACTCTTGTTACTGGAGCAACCACTATCCAAAAACCACTTCTGATCCTTAGCCTTGGTGACAACCTGCAAAATTCAATCAAAGCCTTAACAGGCTATCAGACCAAGTGTAGAATTCGGACTCATATTCAGAATCAACCATATTAGGTGGTCTGATTCCTTTAGGAAATATAATCAGCATCACTTGTACCTTAAGCTGATAAGGATAGGTGTTCCTCATAATGTCAGGTTCTTTCTTTGTAAATGGGCAAGTTAGCTTCACATGTCCAAGCTTTCCACAGTAGAAGCATTTTGGAGAATGTCTGTTTCCTGCTTTCACAAAGGTGGTTTGGATTTTCTTTTAAAAAGTTGAATCGTAACCAATTCCACTTTTATGTACAGAATGCAGAATTCCTCCAAGGATGAGATTGAGGTTATGTTCTGAGCCTGCAAATCTTGATAAGACTTTCCTTGATTCTTAAAGTTTCTCGGGCAATGAAGTGTTTTTTTGTTCTAAATCACTTGAATGATGTTTTAGATCAACAAACTTATCAGTTAAAAGAGTATTTTCATCTACCACTTTCTTGACCTGTGGCTTCAAGTCTTTTAACCTGCTATCCAAATATTTGAGGTCACTATCAGTTTTAAACTGAAATACTTTAAGAGTTTTTTTTTTGAGATAAACAAACTCTAAATTTTCTTTTCCATGCTAAACTTTGACCTTCAAAGTTTCAATCTCATTTCAATAAATTTCCTCATTTAAAAACATTCTTTTGAGGTTTTTTGGTAGAACATAAGAAGGTCTAGCAAGGTTTCTTACCATTTCCTCAATATGTTTGTCTGAGCTACTTCCTTCTTCATGCTTAGCCATTAGGCAAAGATTGACTTGTTCCTCATCTGAGTCTGAATCACTTGATAAATCAGAATCACTCAATGAAGCCACCATAGCTTTCTTCCTTCTATTGTCATTTTCCTTCTTAGGAAAATGCATGTTTTTTTATTTTAAGGAAAATACCTCACTAGGTGATCTGCATCTCCACATTCAAAGCAATTCGATACTTTAGATTTATGTGAATCTGAAGAAGACTTACCTTTATGATCCTTGCTGCTTGAGGATCAAAACTTTTCTTTGATGTAGTCCTTGTTTCCAAAGTTCCTTTTCACTTTCAGGATTCTGGTAAAAGCTTTGGAGATCATGTTGGATTAGGTTCCCTATAAGCAATCTATATTTAGTATGAACGATGTTTTGGCTATAATATTCATTTATTAATTATTATGATATTTAATATAATGAATTCCTTAGAGACAATGTGTTATTTATCTTAAATATCCCTATTCCATTATATTAGTTAATAGGACAATCAAATATAGACTAGTATTTGTGTAGATTCATATGGAGATATCAAGTCTAACACATGGGTATGCATGAGCAGTAATGGCATACTGGATTGACCCATGACGAGAAGGATTCATTAGATTATGTCAAAGTCACAATCGCTTCTCGTAGTGCCAATAATATTGTAGTCCTTAGGCATGAAGACATTAGATAATCTAGTTGTGGAATATCATGCTTTTATGTTAACCAACGTTGCGCTTTAACCGGGCAACTATAAAGATAGCTATCGGGCATGATAGGAAGTAAGCTTAGAGATCGTAGTGATGTAGAGAGGATTTGTCCTTCCCACATAATGGGAGAAAATATCCATGGACACTCGAGGGATGGTGTTTATTGAATGTCTGGCCAGACTCAGATAAATCAATATGGAGATATTGATGTTATCTGCTTGCATAAGCATATTCCCAGGATCGAGAAACTATGGATTGGATATAAGAATGTGAATATTATGTCTCGTGTCCAATCCGGAAATGGAGACAAAGGGATGATGCTGAAAGGGGAGTATGCAGATGGATATGCAGCACAGATACTCAAGAAGGGTGGGGGGGTTGAATAGAGTATGCCAACTTTTTGCAAAACTTGGCGGAGGAGAGTAAATTCTTTGAAGAGCAGTGAATTTCATGGATTTGAAAACTGTTTCAAGCCTTTGAAGTGATATACATTTTGAAATAAAACAGACAAGTATTTTTTAAGGCCTTGAAAAGAGTTTCAAACCCTTGAAAACAAACGAGTTTAAATGATGTAAAAACTATGAAAGTACATGAACTGTAAATGCAAGAGACAAGTGATTTATAGAGTTTAGTCCACTTGGACCTATCTCTACCTCAGGGATCTTCTCCTAGCAGGAATTTCAGCTCAATTCTTATTAATCAAAAGCTACGCCCTAAATCTCAAGCACATAGAGTTGCCTTACTCTGTTTACAGCTTGTGGTTCTCTCTAACCTATCTAGTACCTGCTCTAGCTAACTGATTAACTAAGAATTCTCTATTGTTCACCTTGAACAATCCTTGAGAGTGAAATGAAGAAATATTACACAATGATCTACAAATAAAGCACTATACAGAAGAGGACTAGAGTGCAGAGCTGCAGTAAAGAATGCAGTGATCATCCGTGAGTTGGATTGTGAGAATGATGAACTTATTTGAAGCTTGTCAATCGAGAAATGTGTCTCTCTTTTTGCTGGTTGACTGTTGTGTCTATTTGCTTCAAACTGATCTCTATTTATACTGTTTGAATCTATGCAAATCTTCCCCGATTTTCAGAAATAACATCGTATTTTGTAGGCAACAAACTTTGACTCTCTTCACAGCCTTCTCCAACGGATAGTTGATCACAATCTTCAGAGATATTGTTGTGATCTTATCATTAAACAATCTGAGAAGCTGTCATGAGTCTCTGATTGATCATAGAATCATCTTCTCTAAGTATTACCCTTCCTGCAAAAACCAAATAAGGAAATAAATCCTGCATATTCAGGAAATGAAATTTCCCTGCAAAACTGAGTCAAACAGATCAATTAAGTGATTTTAGGTATATAAATACATTTTGTCTTTCATCATCAAAAAATTACATGTCAAGCACAGGGGTGATAGAGATAAAATCAGAGAAGACTATTTGAGAAAAAATCCCCCTTCGAACATGTATATAGGTTAAACAGTTTCAAGGCTTTGAATCCTGGTTCAACGCCTTGAACTAGCTCTGCTATCTCAAGCCTGTGAAACCTGATTTAAGGCTTTGAAAACTGGTTCAAAGGCCTTGAAATAACTGAGTATTTCAAGTCCTTGAAACCTGTGACCTTACAATCTCCCCCTTGATGAAAGATAAAACCTAAATCTGTTTGATCCTTAGTTTCTGAAAAAAATACTGATTAGTACACAGTTCAAAAAGTAATAACACAGTAATTTAAAAAGATCCAAATTATTAATAACTAAAGTAGAGAAAAAAGAAACACATAGGTTGCAGATAATCCTACTGAGAAAAAGATAGGTCACTTAAAAAGAAATAAAACCTAAGGACTTCTCCCCCTTCTTGATTTTCATCAAAAAGAATGAGAGGATGTTGGATCAGAGCCTGGAATTTTTTTGAAAAGGAAACTTAAAAAGAGAAAGAAAGAGTAGGAAATATTATAGGGTTGGGTATTCATCTCCATCCTGATCTCCCTCTTCTTCCTCACTGTCTTCATAAGTCTTATCCAGTTTTTTTGTTGCTCTTCATTCTCACCAGCAGTCTCTTCTTCAGTCTTGTCCTTAGTAGAACCCTTTGGAGATTTCTTCTTCTTCTTCAGGGTTATCAGCAAATCATCTAAGTCAGGGCTGTCTACTTCATCTCCTTCCTGAACAGCTTGCTCAACTACCACCTGCTTTCCTTTATCCTTGACTGGAGCAGCCTCTTCCTGGTTGGAATGTTCAGCTGACGGGTTTTTGTTAGAGCCATCTTTCTTGTCACCTTCTTCATCCTCAGGGACATTAAACACAGTCATGCTTCTAATGATGGTTTCCACCATGTATTTGACCTGTGAGAGATCAGTCTCAAACCCATGCTGATTCTCTTTGATCTCACTATTGTCCATCTCTAGACCATCAAGTCTCTTAAGGGTTGAAGACAAATCAGGAGGATGAGATGTATGGATTGAAGTAGTGGTCAATGCCTTGGGCTTAACAAATTTCTTTTCATTTAGCTCTTCTTCAGTCAAATCTGAATACAACTTCCAAATCTTCTCTTTGGTCTTAACTACCCCAATCTTCTCAAAAGCTTTGTCATTCAGCACACCAATCCCAGAAGTGATAGACTCTTCACCAGCAGTTCGAATCTCAAGGTGTTGGAAGAACAAAGTGAGCAAGTTTGCATAAGGAAAAGGATGCTTTCTCTGATCTGTTTGGCTGAATAGCATGTGTTCCATTACATGTTTTTGCTGATCAATGTCATAGCAATGCATGATCAAATACATAATGTACAACACCCTCTCAGTGACTAACTCCTTGGAATGTTCCCTTGGAAAGATGCATTTTATCAAGATAGTGATTAAAAATTTTGCTTCAACATTTAACACAGAGAGTGTTAACTGTTTGGATGAGGCAGGAACATTGGGTAGAAAGAATTCTTCTCATGACAATTTCAAAGCTTCATTTTTTGAAGGATAGTTATGTGTGTCATACCTCTTAGGACACCCTAGGACAGATGCAAACTCAGCATGATCCAATTCCATTGTAACCCCAGCAACTAAAGACTTGATAACTAAGTGTGGAGAAATCTTAAGTTGCTTCATATTAAGATAGAATAATCTGGTAAGTATTGGATAGGCTAGCTCAGGGGGGTTTAGCATGAACAATATAGAGCTTTTCTTCAACATAGTGATACAATTCAGATTCATTTTAAGCAACATATGCATACAGATCAAGCTAAAGGAAGAAATCTTCCTAGATGCAAAACCATCCAACCAATGACCTTTTGAAGTATTTGAGATGAACCAAGATTCATCAGGAGCAGTGTTCTTTGAGTAGATCTGCAAGGCTTTCTCCACATTGTCTCCTGGCTGTTTCTCTGTTACCTTCCCTTTCCCCTTTTCAGCTTGAGTTTCCTTCTTGTTTTTCTTCAACTTCTTGGTGCTAGAGATCTCTATTTCTGGTTTCTTCTCTGCAGTAGCCTTCTCTTTCTTTTTCTTCTTCTTCTTTTTCTTATTCATCTTCTTCTTCTTCATGTCTGAGGAGGGAGTTGCATCCTTCTTGACTTTCTTATTTGGTGGAGGAAGCTCTGCAACTCCCTCTGCACTAGGAGTTCTAGAACTAGAGTCTCCACTAATCTCTTGAACTTCATCCACTATTGCCTTTCTCTTCTTCTCTGTACTCTATTTTGAACCTCCGGCCATCTCGGTTCTGTCTGAGGCTCTTCTAGTGCTCATTAGGGTTTGGTAGAAGTGTAGAGAGAAGTAGATATAATACAGAGTTAAGAGAGGAGAAGAAGATAAATACTGAAAGAGTTTGTATTTGAAAAGGAAACTGCAATATTTTTCTGACCTTAAGAGATCTGTAATGATCAAAAATTATTCAAATCCTTAAGGCCGTTGGAAAGAAATAATTTTATACTATATTTGGCTTAAAATCAATTTTGAAAAAGGTAGGGGCAATATTGAGCAAATATCCATAAAGATAGCACCCAATACTAAATGATCTAGAAGTTATTGACTAACCATTCATCAGACTTATTTTCAAGGCTTTGAAAATAATTTCAAGGTCTTGAAAAGCTGTTAAACTGAAACACGTAAAATCAAAGTTTTGAAGAGATTTTCAAGGCTTTGAAAATCAGTTCAAACCTTTGAAACACATAATAGCTTACATTCCTTACCTGATGCTCCCCTAAACCAATGCATCTTTATTTAGCATGCATAATTCCAGTCTTAGAGCTGAAAATCTTTGATATGACAATGTTTAGTGAAGATATCTGCAAGCTGCATGCTAGTTGAAACAAATTCAAGAACAACAACACCTTTCTCAGCATGATCTCTGATGAAACGGTGTATGACATCAATATGCTTGGTTCTTGAATTCTGAACTGGATTCTTTGTAATAGATATTGCACTGGTATTGTCACATTTGATGGGAATACTTCTGAAATCAAATTCAAGGTCCCTCAATTGTTGAGCAATCCATAATAATTGTAAACAACATGCTCCAGCAGATATATATTCAGCTTCAGCTGTTGATAAAGCAACTGAGTTTTGTTTCTTGGAATGCCAGCTGATGAGAGATGATCCAATAAATTGGCAAGTTCCTGAAGTGTTTTTTCTATCAACTTTGTAACTTGCAAAGTCATCATCAGAAAATCCATGCAAAGAGAAGTTAGAATGTCTTGGATACAAAATACCTAATTCTTTGGTACCATTGAGATATCTGAATATTCTCTTCACACCAGTCAAGTGTGATTCTTTTGGATCAGCTTAAAATCTTGCAAACATACATACACTGAACGTGATATCTGGTCTACTAGCAGTAAGGTATAGCAATGATCCAATCATACCTGTATACTCTTTCACATTGACACTCTTACCAGATTAATCTTTATCTAAAGACAGTGTAGAACTCATGGGAGTCTTGATTTCTTTTGATTAAGACATGTTGTACTTGTTCAACAAGTTCCTAGTGTACTTGCTTTGATGTAGAAAGATGCCCTTCTTCAATTGATGTATTTGAAGTCCAAGGAAGAAGTTCAACTCTCCCATCATGCTCATTTCAAATTCCCTGCTTATAAGACTTGAGTGGCAACTGGAGCAAAATTTTCCTCATAATCAATACCTTTTTCTTGATTGTAACCTTGAGCTACTAACCTTGCTTTGTTTCTGATCACCTTTCCATTATCATCTAATTTGTTCCTGAACATCCATCTGGTACCAATGGAGGACTGGTTTTTTGGTGGAGGAACTAGGTTCCACACCATGTTTCTTTCAAACTCATTGAGTTCAGTTTGCATAGCTATATTCCAGTCTGCTTCTTGTAATGCTTCCTTCAAAGTTTTGGGTTCTACAAGAGAAATAAGAGCATTAAAAGCACAAATATTCTTCAGTTGTGATCTTGTTGTGTACCAGTACTGGTTGGATCAGATATTATGTTGTCAGTAGGATGAGATGAAAGATATTTGAATCCCGTTCTTGGAGACCAGGGTTCACGCTCTCCATATTGCTTCACTGGTCATGAAGTTGTTGCCTGATCACTTATATCTTTCTAATCATCTTTGTCAAGTCTTTGATCTTTGTTTTCAAGGCCTTGAGTCTTGTTTTCAAGTTCTTGAAAGTGTCTTCTGTTTCCTTATGAGCTTTTCTTGAAACCAAGTGAGTTTTCAGCTTCTTCTTCTGATTCATGCTTGTTCAAATTCAAGTCTGCAAAACTTTCACTCAAAGAACCGTCATACCTTTCATCAAAAATAAAATGAATATTTTCTTCAACCTCCTTGGTTCTTTTATAATAAATTCTATAAGCTTTGCTAGTAAGAGAGTACCGAAGAAATATACCTTCATCACTACTTCAATCGAACTTACCCAAATTGTCCTTACCATTGTTTTGGACATAGCATGTGCAACCAAAGGGTCTGAAGTATGAAATGTTTGGATTCCTCCCTTTGAAAAGTTCATAGGGGGTCTTTTTCAAGATAGGTCTAATCAAGCACCTGTTCAAAATGTAATTTTCTGTATTCACAGCTTCTGCCCCAATAATGTTTTGGCAGCTTGTTTTCTAGAAGCATTGTTCTTGACATATGCTCAAGAGTCCTTTTCTTTATTTCAACAACTCCATTCAGTTGAGGAGTTCTAGGAGCACATAAATTGTGAGAGATACCATGCTTAACACAGAACAAAAAAAATTCTAATTGATCAAAATATCTACCATGATCACTTCTTATTGAAGCAATGGGTAGGTTTTTCAATTATTGAAGTTCTCTGCAAATATTTTACCTTTTGGAGTCGGTTTCCTCATAGGAACTTACAAATCCATATGAAGTAGTTCAATAGGTCTAGAAGTACTTACAAACTTCTTTGGATTGAAAGAGCTTCTGGTCTGCTTACCCTGAGCACAGGCTTTGCATACTTCATCATACTTGAATTTGATAGATGGTAATCCTCTTACCAGATCTTTGGAAATCAACTTGTTCAAGGTATGCAAACTTATATGACCAAGCTTTCTGTGCCAAACCCTTGAATCCTATTTCAAGGCCTTGAGACACTTTAAGCTTTTATGTGCAACTGTGTTAGTCTGAAATGTATAAACATTGTTTGATCTAGAGGCTGTGAGAATGCAATTGCCTGATTTCTCATTTTACACCACACACTTCTCTTTATCAAAGATAACCTTATTTCCATTATCACAAAGCTGAGATACAATAAGCAAGTTAAATTTCAATCCATCAACTAGATATACATCAGAAATAGAGTTTTCAGAATCTGTACCAACTTTACCAATACCAAGAATGTTGCATTTGCCTTTGTCCAAGTGTAGTTGAACCTTCAGATTCCTCTTTCAATTCTGATACTAGAGATCTCTTTCAACTCATGTGTCTTGATCAACCTCTGTCCATAAACCACTTCTGTTCTTTGACATTGGTGACAACCTGCAAACATCAATCAGTGCCTTACCCAGCTGTTAGACCAAGTGTGGAATTTGGACTCATACTCAGGATCAACCATGTTAGGTGGTCTGACCCATTTAGGAACCCAAATCTGTCTCACTTGTCCTTTAAGTTGAAAAGGGAATGTTTTCTTCATTATGTGAGGGTGTCTTCTTCTGAAAGGACAAGTCATCTTCATATGACGAATCTTGTTGCAAAAATAACATTTAGGAGAAGCTTTGTTTCCAGCTTTCACAAATCTGGTATTGTTCTTTCTTGGAAAGTTTGGATTGTATCAAATACTAGTTTTGTGAACTGACTTTGAACTTTCTACGAGAATCAGGTTCATCTTGTGTTTTTAAGCCTGCAAGCTTGACTTTGACTAATTCAGATTCTTGAAGTTTTTCAGTAAGATTAGTCTTTTGTTTATCTAATTCATCAATTTGATGTCTCTGATCAACAAGACTGTAAGTCAGTAATGAGTTATCAGTGACTACTTCCTTGACTTGTGTTTTCAAGGCTTTGAAACTGGTTTTCAAGGCCTTGAAATCACTGTCAGTTTTCTTCTAAGAGATTTGAAGATTCTGATTCAGACAAACAAGTTGTAAATTCTCTTTTTCTTGCTCATGAACTTTTTCTTTCAAAACTCTAATCTCATTCAGATAATCTTCTTCATTTAAAAGAATTGTTCTAAGATAATCTGAAAGAGCTTCTTTTGGTTTTGAAATCAAACTGTTTACAATTACCTCAATGTTCTTCTCAGAACTTTCATCATGCTTGGCCATGAAGCATAGGTTGGCATGTTATTCTTCAGATTCAGAATCACTTGAGGTATTAGAATCACTCCATGAAGTTAGCATAGCTTTCTTTCTTATGTCATGGTCTTCATTCTAAAAGTTCTTGCTTTTCTTATGTGGACAGTCTCTTATCAAATGTACTGCATCACCACACTTAAAGCAATTCATGACTTTGCATTTATTTTTTGAAGAAGACTTACCTTTGTAGTCCTTTCTACTGGATAATCTGTGTCTTTCTTTGTTGAAGTCCTTGTTTCCAATTTTTTTCATCATCTTGAAGATTCTGGTCAAGGCTTTGGAAATCAATGCAAATGGATCTTCATCATCATCTTCTGTTTCAAGGCTTTGAATTTTATCATTCTCTTTGGCCTTTAGTTCTAAGTTCTTGACACCTTCAGGTAGCTCTCCATCAGCCTCATTCATGAATATTCAATGTGTCAGGAGATTCCCTTGTAGATCATCAAGTTGTGGTGATGACAGATCTTGAGCTTCTTCAATGGCTGTTATCTTTTGTTCCCATTTAGCCTTTGGAAGACTCATCTGTATCTTCCTCACCTTTTCTTCATTGGAAATATGCTTTCCCAATGAATCTAGGTTGTTGAAAATGTATGTGAACCTCTTGAACATGTCTCTGATTGACTCATCTGCATTCATCTTGAACAACTCATATTGCCTGAGATAGATGTTGATTTTGGTTTTCTTGACTTTACTTGTTCCTTCAAATGTCACCACAAGCTTATCAAAGATTCTTTGGCAGTCTTGCAGCCTGAAATCCTGTTAAATTCATCTGTACTCAAAGAACAATATAAGATGTTAATTGATTGTAATTTTTAGAAAATTGTTCTAATTCAGAAGAGGAGAGTGAGTCTTCTGATTTGGGAGTTCTGATCCCATCTTTCTCTATAAAGAATGTGTGAGGACCATTCTAAATAATGGTCCAAAGATCTATGTGTTGATGAATGATGAACATTTTCATCTGAGCTTTCCTGTGAGCAAAGTTGTCTCCACAAAATAGGGGAGGTGTATTAGCAGCTCTTCCATGTGAGAAACCACCATCACATGCAGTACTCATGATCACCAGATGGTTAAATCTTATACACTGATACATGCTCTAATACCAATTGAAAAGGGAGTATGCATATAGAAATGCAGCACAAATACTTTAGAAGGGGGGTTGAATAGAGTATGCCAACTTTGTGCAAAAATTGGTGGAGGAGATTAAATTATTTAAAGAGCAGTGAAGTTCAAGGCCCTGAAAACTCTTTCAAGCCTTTGAAGTGAAATATAGTTTGAAATAAAACAGACAATTCTTGTTCAAGGCCTTGAAAAGAGTTTCAAACCCGTGAAAACAGCCTAGTTTGAATGCTATAAAAACTATGAATGTAAACGAACTATAAATGCAAGAGAGAAGGGATTTATAGAGTTCAGTCCTCTGGGACCTACGTCTCTACCTCAAGGATCTTCTTCCTGCAGGATTTTCAACTCAATTCTTATTAGTCAAAAGCTAATCCCCAGATCTCAACAACAGAGAGTTGCCTTACTCTGTGGTTCTCTCTAACCTATCTAGTACCTGCTCTTGCTAACTGATTAACAAAGAATTCTCTATTGTTCACCTTGGACAATCCTTGAGAATGATGTTGGATTAGGTGCCCTAGAGGCAATCTATATTTAGTATGAACGATGTTTTGGCTAGAATATTCATTTATTACTTATTGTGATGTTAAATATAATGAAGTCCTTAGAAACAATGTGTTGTCTATCTTAAATATCCCTAGTCCATTATATTGGTTAATAGGACGATCAAATATAGACTAGTATCTGTGTAGATTGATATGGAAAAATCAAGTCTAACACATGGGTATGCATTAGGATTAATGGCATACTGGATTGACCCACGACGAGAAGGATACATTATATTATGTCAAAGTCACAGTCACAGTCGCTTCTCGTAGTGCCAATAATATTGTAGTCCTTAGAGTTGAAGTCATTAGATACACTAGTTCTGGAATATCATGCTTTTATGTTATCCAACGTTGCGCATTAACCGGGCAACTATAAAGATAGCTACCGGGCATGATAGGAAGCAAGCTTAGAGATCGTAGTCAGGTAGAGAGGATTTTTCCCTCTCACATAATGGGAGCAAATATCCATGGCCACTCTAGGGATGGTGCTTATTGAATGTCTGTCCAGACTCAAATAAATCAATATGGGGATATTGATGTTATCTGCTTGCATAAGCATATTCCCATGATCGAGAAACTATGGATTGGATATAAGAGTGTGACTATTATGTCCTGGTCCAATCCGGATATGGAGACAAAGGGATAATGCAATATGTGATATTGGGCACAAGGTTTGTCGGGATCACTGACTTATTTCTATTAGTTGGGTGGCATGGATGTGTTGCTAGACACCGCTCCATGTTAGTAATAAGTTACTACCAACTAAGTAGAAACCTATGGAGTCACACACCGGATGGATTAAATTGGAAATTGGTATTAATTAGTTGGACTAATTAACAAAATTATCATAACGCCACAAGCAAACTTAGTAGGACTAATTTGCAAGTAAGCTAATTCATGTAAGGACATGATTAGTATTGGGGCCTTCACGTAGTTAATAAAGAGGTATGACTATATAAAGGATCTCTAGCTTGTTAATTCTCAACACAAGTCATTATTTGAAAGAACTTAACAAAGCAAGAGAGAGAGAGATAGATAACAAGTTGGGAAGGCCGAACCTCCCCAACCCGTCCGCCCCTTTCCCGTCGGCCACCACAAGGCATGGATGAGTGCCTTGTTTTGCGTGATCTTCTTCCTCCTTCTTTCGTTGCTAGCACATCTCGGTGAGAAGGATTCCAATCAAGATCCAAGGTGTGGATATTCATAGAGACGAAGACATTATTCTTCGTGTGATCTCCCAAACCAAGGTACACATCTCTATGCTCTCATCATGTTATGATTGTCTCTTCCTGTGATCCTTGGTTGAATTTGAGTAGGAAAACTTTTATTATCCGTTGCGTTACCTACGTCAAAACCCAACAGATCAAGGCTAGAGCTTCTTCATCATCATTATCTTCCTTTTCAAGGCTCTGGAATTTCTCACAATCTTTTGCCCTCAGTGCTAGGGTCTTCATATGTTCACTCATATCAGCATCCACTTCCTTCATAGAAATCTCATGACTGAGCAGTTGCCTTGCAGATCATCTAGATCCAGAAGATTCAAGTCCTGAGCTTCCTCTGTTGCAGTTGTCTTTGGTTCCCACTTGGCCTTAGGAAGACTCCTCAAAATATTTCTAACATTTTCTTCATTTGAGAAAGCTTTCCCCAAGGACTCTAGGTTATTCACAATGTTTGTGAACTTTTTGAACATGTCCTTTATGGATTAATCTTGAATAACTCATACTGCCGTAGAAGAATATTGATTTTGGTCTGCTTGACCTGGATAGTTTCTTCATAAGTTACCACCAATTTGTCCCAAATCTCCTTGGCACTTTTTCAGTTGGATATCCTGTTAAACTCAAATGTACTAAGAACACAATATAGTAAGTTCATAGCTTTATAGTTCTTTGATACCTTCTCCAATTAAGTGACTACAAGATCATCCACTGATTTGATAGTCTTGATCTCATCTATAGTATAATAGTAAACATATGGACCATTTCTGAGTGATTGACAATAGTTCCATTTCGTGATCTATGATGAACATTTTCATCAATTCTTTTAAATGCCCAAATTTGTAACCACAGATCAGTGGGGGTCTGTTGTAGGGTTTTGATCATGGATACGCAGCGGAATAAACAATAATTTATCCGATCAAGACCCTCCAAGGATCACAGGAAGAGAATTCATAACGATAGTAAAGGATTCGTGTCATGTACCTTGTAGGTCTCCTTTGATGACTTCAAACGAGAAAAGTATCACGTCTCTACGGTTCATCCACCCTAGGATTGAGATCTAGATCCTCCAATATCCTTGTGCTAGCTATGAAGAATTGAATAGGAAGAAGAAATCACGCAACGGAGGACCAAAGAGAGGGCGGCCTCTCTTTGTGTGGCCGACGGGTAGAGGGGGCAGCAAGGGGGAGTACGGGTTCCTTGATGGCTCTCTCTCCTACTCAACTTATGTGATGAGCATATGTTATTAGGGAAGGAATCTAGGAGCATACTTTATATAGTCCAACAACTCCTTGTTACTACATAAAGGCCCTCTCCTAATCCTACTCAAGTTCGGATTAGTCCAACTAGCATATTAGTCCTACTAAGTTAGAAAGTTATTGCGATTTGATCCTCTAATTAGTTAATCATATTAATTAATTCCCAAGTCTACTTCAATCCATATGAAGTGTGAACCCATAGGTTTCTACTTAGTTGGTAGTAACTATTTACTAATATGGAGCGGTCTCTAGAAAGGCATCCATACTACCCAACTAATTGAAATAGTCATCCGACAAACCTTGTTCAAGTATTGTCTCATCACTTTGTCTCAATATCCGGATTGAACACGATACATACAATTCACAGTCGTATATCCAATCGATAGTTCCTCGATCCTGGGAATAGCCTTATTCGTGCAAATAACATCAATATCCTATATTGATTTATTTGAGTATGGCCATACATGCTATAAGCACTATCCCTCGAGTGGCCTAGAATATTAACTCCCGTTATGTGGGAGGGAGACATTATATCTACATCACTATGATATCAAAGCTTACTTCCTATTGTGTCCGATACGCGCCTTTATGACTACCCAGTCACGGTGTAGCGTTTGACGCTACAAAAACACAGTGCTCAACAACTAGATGATCTAGTGACTTCAAGTGAAAGGGTGAGAATACCGTTTTCACCGCGAGAATCACTTGTGACTTTACGTAACATGTATGTAGCCTTCTCGTAGATGGGTCAATCAAGTATGCATTACTCCAAATGCATAACCATGTGTTTGATCGTGATATCTCCATTTCAATCAACCCCATACTAGTCTATAGATGATTATCCTCTTAATTAGTATAATGTACTAGGGATATTTAAGATAAAAAATACAATTATAAATCTAAGGACTTCATTTTATTAAATGTCTCAATAAATAATACAATGAATATTCTAGAAAATTTATTGTTCATACTAAACTAGATTGCCTCTAGGGCACCTATTCTAACATTTGTTTGATGCTTTCCCTGTGAGAATCCTCCATCACCTACATTACTCATTGTCACAAGATGGATAGATCCTTACAGTGACCCAAGCTCTGATACTAATTGAAAGTTTGTAATGCATGTATAAAACAGGATCAATATTACTGTAGAAGGGGGGGTTGAATAGAGTATGCCATCCTTTAATAAAATTTAACTTTTGAAACTTTAACACGGAGATCTGATGAAGTCTCAAATCTTTGGACAAGCATAGAAAATGTTTGAAACTGATTGAAACAATCTAAAGCTTTAAACCTTTGAAACAGGGAATTCCTCCAAAGCTTTGGAGTTTCTCTATGTTGTGCAGTTTGTGAATATAATGAATTGCAGAACTATAAAATAGATTAACACAGTGATTTTTACGAATTTCAGCCACTAACGGGCCTAATCTACGCCTGAGGGATCTCCCTCCAGGATTTGAACAACTTCTTATTAATGAAAGACTTATCCCTAGATCTCAAGCGTAAGTGAATTCCCTTACACCTATACAACTTTTGGTTCCCAACCTATCTAGTTTCAGCTACAATCTGATAAAACAATAAGAACATCTTGTCGTCCACTTGAACAACTAACTTGCTAAAGTTCATGAGGTATAGAAATTCGAATGAATTACACATATAAAGCACAATAAAGAAGAATACATGATATAGATAAGCAGTGAAGCTTGGAAGTGTTCTTCAGATGTCTGGAATGATTGAGATGATTGATTTTCTTCAATGTTGATCTCTCAATCCTTTTGAATGGTTGAAGATTTGTTGATTGATATCCCATGTATATTCTTTCTGTCCATCTCTCGTGTTACTGCTTGAAATTCAAACTTATAACAGCTGCAGCAACAACCTGAACAACCCGAGAGATTTTAGGAACATAATTCCTATAAATCCTCAACAACCTAACAACTTCTTTCAACAGCTATAGTCAAATGGTTGTTTTTATTTTTTATGTATAATTTACAAAATTAAAGCCCTGCAAAACTTAAACACAAGTTAAGATCAAATCCAGACAAAATAGCATAAGTAGAATGACCTGTTTGGCCGATCAGATTAACCAGTAAGCTTAGCTATTTTTTGTGAGAATAAACACTATATATATGCATATATATAGCCAAATGATAATTAACATAAAGATTATGACTCATAACAAGTCAGTATCAGATGACATAACCAGATAAGTTAACATGCAACAAGAATTAGTTAGCCAGAATAACTTATCTAAGAATCTAGTATAAACTTCATAGCTTTGACCTGGAAGGTCTGATTCTTAAGACATATCAAATTAACCACTTTTCCAGCCATGTAGCCTCAATAAATAGGCTCAAGAATATTTTTAAGAGACAACAAAGAACTTCGAAACATCATTCGATCCAATGCTCAGCCTGTAACACATAAATCTGTCAGCAAATATATAACAAGACTATAGGCAATGTTGAGTTTCAAAGCTTTGGAGCTTTGAATATGTCTCTCAAACAATTCCCTCTTTCATCATCCTCAAAGTATAGCTCCCCCTGAGTTTATACACATCCTACATTCAAAGGGATTGAATTATCAATATCTATTATAGAATTAAGGATAGAAAATAAAAAATGGTATTGTGCAGAGATAAGTTTGGCAGAAGATTTCAACTTTGAGGGACCATTACACTACTTGGAGAATAGAAATAATGCTCATCTTCTCCAGAATTAATCCTTAATGTGTTTAGTTACAACACAAGAATGATGAGGTGCCAAAAATTTCTGAAAATTGGGTGTTTAGTAAAATGGCAAGACTAGTCCAGAACATAGCTTCTGAAAACATGCAAGTTCAAAGGACCATATATCCTTAACTAAGAATACTATGATGATGATTTTTATCTCAAAATGACCCACTTTGCGTCTAGTTTCATAAAATATAAGATTTGAAAATTTCAAAGCAACAAAATTTGGAGGGAATCCATATTTTTCACTAACTGGTCAGATTTTATCAACGTGTATTTTTTTCACAAATCAACCGTAATGGCTCTACTAGTACATGCAACTTAAGAAGAGTTGATTTTCACCCGAAAAAAATATCATTTTAAGCATTAGATAAGATTTTTGAATTGTCTTAACAGAAATTATCAAGATGTTCTTGAGATTCAAGTGTAACTAACAATAAATTCACCAAGTGCATGTGGGTTCTAGTGTGAGTTTCTTGAAATAATTTAAATTTGTAGTCAACTCGTGATCTAACCATGGAAATAAAGATTCAAGTATGAAAATGAAGAAACCTAAGATGAAATATCATCAGTCAAAGCTAAACATGGACATGCGCGTATGAATTCAAGACTAGAAAAATTTTGTACCCCAAGATTCAAGAAGATGGTGAGGAAAAGAGTGAAATTGACCTTCAATACTTGAGAAGAATGGTGAAAGAGCTCCCCTCCACGATCATACTATCCTTGCAACCGAGTTCATCATGCTTGGAAGACTAAAAACTTAAATTTTGATGGTGTTTTTGTGAGGTCAACATCCAAAAACGGGAAAGATGTTTGGAAAGAGGGAAGAGATTTTGTATGAGTGCTCTTGACGAGAAAGAAGATATGAAGAATTGAGAGATAGAGATAGGAAGTGATGGAGATGAATGGAACGAGTGTGATGGGAGTTTGCATATGTATAAGTGTATGAATACTACACATGTGATCTATATGCTATACAGACTTGAGTTTGAATGATTTTACCAACTCAAGGGTTTGGTGACAAAAAGAATTAAGCTACATGCCCAGTGTCAGGATGGATCTTGCTTTGTTCCTGATCACCTTTCCATTCTCATCTAATTTTTTTCTGAATACCCATTTGGTGTCAATGACAGACTGATTTCTTGGTGGAGGAAACAGATTCCAAACTTTGTTCCTTTCAAAATTATTGAGTTCACTTTGCATTGCTATAATCCAGTCTGCTTCTTCTAAAGCTTCCTTCATAGTTTGAGGTTCTACAAGAGAGATAAAAGCATTAAAAGCACAAAAAAATTTCAACTGTGATCTGGTTTGTGTACCAGTGGTTGGATCAGAAATAATGTTATTTGTTGGATGAGATGAGAGATATTTGAATCTATTTAAGGTTCAGGCTCTCCAGGTTCTTTCTCAAGTCTCTGAGATCTTAAGGTAGTGGCTTGATCTTCTGTCTTTTCTGGAGGTTCTGTTTCAAGGCTTTGAACTTTAGTTTCAAGACCTTGAAAATGTGTTCTTTATTCCTGTGAGATATCCTTGGAACCTTTTGAGAATTCGTCTTCACTATCTGAATCATGCTTGTTCAGATTAAGATCTGCAAAACTATCACTCAAAGAACCATCATAACTTTCATAAAAAATAACATGAATACTTTCTTATACAAGCTTGGTTCTCTTGTTATAAACTCCATAGGCTTTGCTTGTTTGTGAATAGCCAAGAAAAATACCATCATCAATTCTTGCATCAAACTTACCAAGATTATCCTTACCATTTTTGTGAATGAAACAGGTACAACCAAAATGTATGAAGTAAGAACTGTTTGGCTTTATTCCTTTGATTAGCTCGTAGGGAGTCTTCTTCAAGATTGGTCTGATCAAGCATCTGTTCAGAATATTGTTTGTTGTATTCACAGCTTCTTCCCAATACTATTTTGGCAACTTGTTTTCCAGAAACATTATTATTGACATGTCTTCAAGAGTCATGTTCTTTCTTTCAACAACTCCATTCTGTTGAGGAGTTCTAGGAGCAGAGAAGTTGTGAGAGATACCATGCTTAGAACAGAAAATATCAAACTCTAGTTGATCAAACTCTCTACCATGATCACTTCTGATAGAAGCAATAGGTAGGTTTTTCAATGTTTAAAGTTCTCTACAAAGCTTTGAAAATTCAAAGAGAGCTTCAGATTTTTCTTTAATAAACATAACCCAAGTATATCTAGAGAAATCATATACAATAACCAGCATATACTTCTTACCCTTTGGAGTAGGAGTCCTAATAGGACCACAGAGATCCATATGAAGTAATTTAATGGGTATAGTAGTACTCACAAATTCAGTAGAACCTCATAGGACAACAGATATCCATATGAAGTAATTTAATGGGTCTAGTAGTACTTACAGAGTTCTTTGGCTTGAATGGGCTTCTGGTTTGCTTTCCTTGGGCACATGCCTGATCACCTTTCCATTCTCATCTAGTTCAAAGTTGAAGAAGTATCAAAGTTCTTGAATGACTTCTGGTTTTACTTTCTGTTGGAATTATCAATATTGTTTGGTTACCAAATAGTGCCAAGGTTCTTGTGTTGTTGATTTGGTGGGGAATATGTTTGCATATGGGACATAGAGTAAATTTGGCGGTTTGAAGTTGGCTACGCGACGTGGGGGTGAAGCCCCTTTGTCGTGGTGGTCGGACAATTCGTCGGGGTATGGGTGCTCACTTTGTACTCTCTCTATGTTACTGCTCTTTCCATTGATCTGTATACTGCCTACTATGCTTTAGATTTTTAGGGTGTCATTGGTCTCCCTGTAGGTGCACGTGGATGCGGGATTTTTCACACGCTCCTCATTCTCGAGAATTGGCTTCCGGTCATGCAGTCCCAAGTCTTCCTGATGCCCCTTGCTTGTATATGCGCCCCACTATTCCACCGATGTATCGTATTGGGCGCAAACGTGGTGGGGGTATGTGCGTATTGTAGTTTTATCTGGTACTGATGTGATGATTACTTTCTTCGTATGTTGATGATCCTTGAAGTGCTAAATGTCTGATTGTAATGATTTTACTGTTGAATCATTTCGAGGTTCCGCTGTTGTCGATTTAGATTGAAATTTGCGGGTGGACGTGGGCTCCAATGCCATTTGTGCAGGTGTGTCTGCTGATGCCGCGGTGAAGAGTACAGTGGTTGCTTCGCATTCGAGTGCGTGCAGAAGGCCTCCAGTCTTTCGTCCCTTCGCTGGCAAGAGTTCCTGGGAATTGGAGATCGGGCTAGGTTTGTATGTTGATTCCTGTATCTGTTTTAGTGCTACCTCGATTGATGTTTGTAATGCACACTATGTTGGAGAATTACATGTTTTTTATTGTGTTCACACCGGTGGAAGTGGCGGTCAGAATGTGGTGGCTCGATTTGATTCCGGAGACGTGTCTTTTGCTGGTGCGGTCCCATGTACTTCCGCCGACATTTCCGCGGGTAGGGTGTGCGGTGTTCCTGAAGCGCATCGTGTCGGTTGCAAGCATTCACGTGGTAAGTTTTTATCGCTAAATGTGGATGCCCTAGTTCTCGTACTGCTGTAATCCTACCTAGATGTGCGACATTGCTGTGTGGGAATATATTGAACGTTGCGACTTTAATTTTTTCAAGTGTGCTTTGTCGTGCGTCGAATAATGTTTTCCACGGTTTTGATGGTGTAACGAGAACGGGAACTTCTACAGCTGGCAGCCCTGCTGGAACAGATGTTGCCTTTGTAGTAGGAGGCTTGAGTGGTCCTGTGCGCGTCAGTATACACTCATACCCTGGGGTTACTGGTCGACCTCGTGATGCCCTTAGCTCCTTCGTCCGTAAGAAGTTTCCTTTTTTGCGGCTCACACATTCGCTGTTGTCTACGGTTGGTTCTTCGACTGCTGTTACTGCCTCTATTGGTGTGCAACCCATTTCTTGTAGGCCCGTCGTGCCTGTTGGTGATGTGGTTAGCAGTTCCCGTCCAACCAACAGTACATGTGCATGGTTTTGTTATTATTGCTGCCATTATTAAACGTAGACATTTGTGTTTTATTTGTTGGTTAAAAAGTGTTTGTGCAGGGGGGTTCTCCTCATGTGTGGGTACATATGCGTTACTGGTGAATATATGTGGTTGTGAATTTTTCGCGCTAATGACATGATAAATGTATTTGTCAATGCGAATGTTGCACGTTCTTTTAATGAGTGGGTGGTAGCTGCTATTATGATGATTTATTATGTGATGTAGAAATTTCGTTGGTTGATAGTGTGCATGATAGACCAACTATTTGCGGAGATTGGAGCTGCATTTCAAGTGTGTTTCTTAGACCTGATCATGATCTGCCGCCTGCTTCTTCTGCGGTGCACATCATTGCACCGGTGCATAGGGAAGCTGCAGTTCATTCAAGCATTGGGTCGCGTGCATATGCGTCTCGGCATGGGATGCATTCACCATTGGGTAACCATAGTTTTTTTTGCGCTGAAGTTACCTGTATGGGTGCGCAGTCTCTTTCTGGTAGGATAGGTTTGCGTAACGGTGCTGCAACCAACAGTACTTGTTAGGGGATCAATACATGTGTGCTCTATTGTGTGTGCGCTTTTTCCCTTTCACTCATTTACATAATGATTCATTCATTATTGCTCCGTTGGTTAACAAGTTCTTGTGCATACGGATGTTCATCTTATGGTTGTACAAATGCATAGCTGGTAAATGTATCTGGTTGTCGATTTTTCACATTGATGTCATGATGAATAGATATGTTTCTGCTAATATTGTCTGCTCTTCTGACGACTGTATGTTGTGTGCTAAGTTGGATGATACGCTATGTGTTGTAGAAATTCCGTTTGTCGATAATGTACATGGTGAAACAAGTCTCCGTAGAGACAAAAAGTGCAGCTCTAGTGTCTCGATTACCCCCGACCACGTTATTCCTTCTACTTCTTATACAGTGCGTTTCACTGTACCGATGTCTGGGGAAGCTGTTGTTGATTTAAGCAGTTGTTCGAATATACGTGTGTCTCCAGTAGCTGCAACCTTTACGAGTTCTTCGCCCACTTCCCGTGCAAAATGCGTTTACATGGGTCCTAAAGCTGCGCATCAAGCTTCGTCTTCTAGAGATGCTGAGTGTCAAGGTGTTCCCAGTCGAATGGCTGCACAAAACATACCTCCTAACCGCCTATCTCATTCATTGCTGACGCGTTATTTGGATTTTCTTCTTCGATAAGATGCCACATGTTGATGGAATTTGAAGTTTTTTCAGGCAAATGGAAACGAAAGAAATGGGAAAGTGATCCTCCTCCGCCACTGCAAGCGCCAAGCGTATTGGACCCACCTTGCAGATGCCCACATTGTCATGCTAAGTTATTTATGCATGAACCAAAGGGGTTCTATTGCAACGAGGGATAGATTATTCTTGCTCCTCATGAAATTTCAGAAGATATTGCTAACCTTTTGTTATCAGATGATTCTGTTGCGAAGGGTTTCCGGACTGCAATTCTTGGATATAATAGCTTGTTTTCTTTCACATCATTGGGGGTTAAGTTAGACGAGAGCACGACGAAGCAAAGTCGAGGTATGTATACTTTTCGTGAACAAGGACATGTCTACCACTATATTAATCATCTTAATCATGGGGGCGGTGTGCTCCGGTATCTGGAACTTTACATCTATGATCCTCAGTATGAACTTCAGCGTCGGATTGAAATGTTTGATAATATGGATGCGACAGTTATAAATCGGTTGACTGAAATATTGCACAGTAATCCTTATAATGAGTGCTTCCGCGCGATCCGAGAATTGGTGGTTCATTCCTCATGTGATGTTATTATCAAGTCTAATACGGGCCTAGACCAAAGACGGTATGGTTTTCCAGCTTTGAATCAGGTTGCAGGAATCTGGACAGATGATGAGCGCACGTCTGGGTCATATTCTCGCGACATTTTGGTGCAACGCCAGAGTGGTGACAGCCAGCCTGTCAAGTACCATCTCGATTTCTATGATCCGTTCCAATACCCTATTATGTTTCCCCGTGGTGAATCTGGCTGGAAGGTAGGGATCGAGAAGAAACCTCCCAAAAAAAGGCGTGTGTTAGTGGGTCAACATCTTAGGCCGATGCATGTATAGACGGTATAATACTTAGATTGTATGTGTCAATGCATACGTGCATATGGGATATGTTTGAAAATGTTTTATGTTGTTGGCAGGAGTAAACATCTTGGAATCCAGCAGTTACACTATCATTTGTCATCAATATTATTGTTATCGTTTGCAGATTCGAGATCAGGATGAGTCTATGCTACTGCTGTTTGATAGGCTCCTACAACAGTATTTTGTTGACATGTACATCAAAATTGAATTTGGCTGATTAGATTTCTTCCCATGTCGTCAGGGTCTGATCAGGGTTGAGTTATACCGGGGCATACTTGATAGCCTTGCCATTGGTGATACAAATCAAGATAAGGTAGGCCATCCAGTTGTATTGCCTACTTCATTTATTGGTGGGTCATGTGATATGAAACGCTGATATCAGGATGCAATGACCCTTGTGCGCCAATTGGAAAGCCCGGTTATTTCCTCACTATAAATTCTAATCCAAATTTGGCGGAAATCAAGCCAGAACTTTGCCCCCAAGAGATAGCACAAAATCGTCCTGACCTTATGGCGAGGATTTTCCGCGCTAAAATTGTTGAATTGAAGCATGATCTGATTCAGAAGGAAGTGATGGTTGCTGCATATACTTATGTCGTTCAGTATCAAAAGAGAGGAATTCCTCATGTACATTTCTTGCTGATTCTTAAAATATTTGCTAAACTTTAAGCTGACTAAAAATCTTCTTACTGAAGTTTGTTGGTAAAAGATAAGCGGTGATAAGATTTATATTTGATACTTTTTCGGTCCCGTTATTTTTATTCTTTTGAAAAATTCAACTATTTAAGGGGATATGTAATCTTTACGTCCCTATTATTTTTTTGTCAAGTCATTCATTAAATGCTGCTATTTTATTTTTCTTTTTGATGACGTCACATTTATTTTTTAAGGTAAATTAGGAAAAGAATAATGATAAGTAGCTCACTCCCGTAGGCAGAATAGTAGCCATAATGTGATGTGTTGTGCAACATCAACAAATTGAGAGAGGAAAAGAAAAAAAAAATAACATGAAAATGTAAGAAATCAAAACAAACTAGAAAGAAAACTCAAGTAAGTAAACAGATGAAAACACTAGAAAGAAAAAGTGGGTAATTAAAACAAATGAAAAGAAATGATTTCCTCTCTCAATTTGTTAATGTGGGGTGCCACATCATATTCTGTCTATCGTTATGGATATGTGAGTTGGCTACTTATAATTACTCAACAACAAATTATGATTATCACGAACAAAATGTTACAAGAAGGAACGGTGAAAATCGGATGAAGGGTGCTAAAGGGAAACAAGTCCGTCAATCATGTCGGGTCTACAGGATATTATACAAGAGGAGGCTCCATGCGGGGCCGGCCTTTGCCTTAGGCAAGTTAGGCAATTGCCTATGGCCTCCATATTTGGAAGGCCTCCAATTACCGGTTAATTAATTGATATTATATATAAAATTAATGTTTTACTATAGTTATTGAGAGGCAATTGGTGACAATTAAGGGCCTTATTTGATAGTGAGGATAATTAGGAGAAAACTGAGCATTGATTGTCCATGTGGGAAGATAATTATGCTTGGAAAAAGGCAACGTTGAGTTATTTAAGGTATAAATGATATTGAATGACTTTTGTTTACGAAACTACAAGTACAATTTAAGAGTTTAAATGGGAGATTAATTTTGGTGTATAAGAGGTGTTATTATTAGTCAATTGTTTCTTCTTTTGAAAATATCGTAATAATGACTTGTAAGGAAGTGATATTTATATTTTCCGAAATTGTATTACGAGGGAGATATGCATTTTTTTTGAGGAAAATCATATTATTAAATTGTATTACGAGGGAGATATGCATTAAAATGTAGTAATCTTAAAATTGTTTAAAATAATTTAAATCACACATAAAAAAATAATGTAATTCAGACATAGGAATTTGTTCTTCTTAATTTTATTGTGTGCACTGGACTAGTACTTACTCATTGTAAGTTGTTTGTAGTTCTTTAGAATAGTAGTTTTATTTTTCTAAACAAAGTTCGAAGTTTTCTTCGTCATAATGCAAATTCTGAGTAGTACAATTACTCCACTATTTTGCGTTTATTAAATTATATTGAATTTTGGCATTTTATACTTCAAACCTTTTAAGTACGTCCCTTTGTTTAGTTTCAAATTGCTATTCCCTTGATTCAAGACATGTTGTTGATCGCATTTCCCTAAAAGAATTATGTGAGAAATGATGTTCACAAGTTTAATTTAGGAAACTTAGTTAATATATCAACATTTCAAATTTTATCTACGTACTTGTATGTCAGGAATATAACTCATGAGAATTTAGGCCACACATATCAAGTTCGCCTAAAGCCTCTAAAAACCTTGAGACGGCCCTGGCTCCATGATCGCCTGGGAATCTTGAAGTTTGGCATGTTCTTCTTTGTATTATGCTTATAAATCGTGTATGGTCAAACCTAGTCGTCAGATCTCTTTTGCGGCGGCGGCTCTAGCCTGAGGGGCTAAAGCCTTTTGAGAAAGGATGTTCTTTCCATGGCGTATTCAATCGATGTGTGCAGACATCTTGAAGTCACATACAGTTAGATCGTGAATGAAAAAGTCTTCCAAATGCAGAGTTTTCTCGTTGAATGTCTCGCGTAATGAAAGAAAGAGCCTAGGAAGTAAAATAACATTTGACAGAGTACGCGCGGCAAGCTCGAAGTTTGAAACGGCAGCCATCTTTAAGCTCTTCCCAGGAGAGCTGAAGTAAGGAATGGAGTTCATAATCTGACATTATTGAGTAGTAACTGGTCAGTACCGCGGGAATTGGGGGTATGGCAAGAAACGCTTCTGACCGTTGCAAGGGATGCGAAGCGATCATGATTAGTGTCAAATTGTTTACCAGCTGGGGAGGATGAATCACCACCAACGACCCACGATTTGTCCACTGCTACTGGTGATAGATTGACACCACCAGCATCATGGAATATCACGCTGACGCTGTCAACAACATGAGGAACACGAAGCTCTGAAATAATGGTCGTTGTAGGCTGAAGTACTGGAATGGACAAAGATTGGGTGACAAAGAGGAGGTCGGCACCATTAGGGTTCAAATTGGAAAGATCTGCGGTAGCATTGTCGGGAATTAGACTGATAGTTGGGACTGAGTTAGCGACTACAGATCTAGAGGCCTTTAAATCACAAATTGGGACATAAGAAATGTCTAAATGAGAAGCATACCCAGATGTAGCTGCTCTAGTCAAGCGGATGGGAGAGACACTCCTAAGTATTTTGGTTCGTCAACCCAAGCTGGTGATCCCCACTCGAGAACTTCTTCGTTGATGTGAAAGGAGCTGCTTACGTTTCTCAAAAGGGGGAAAATGACGGAATTGACTGTCCTGCGAGCACACTTTCAGGAGCATCTGATGATGCACCTGGAAGCAAAATTAGAGAAATAGCAAAATGCTGAGAGAAGGAATGTAAGCATAAAAGAAAAATGGGCCTTTCTTTCCTTATTTTTGTTTCTTGATCACACGTCTTGATTAAATTCGGCATCATATTTTGAAATAGCAAAGCCGAACAACGGAAAATTGAAGTATGAAAAACAGAGTAAGAGCATGCTACAATATGTAATACAAGATTTGGTGCACAATTATTGTTGTAACATAACTCCTGTTTCAGAGCTCTGTTACCAGTTTGTTATAACCTGGTTATTCGAGCAAGAACGATGTAACGAAAACAAAAACGAGACAGATATTTAACGTGGTACACTAACAAATTCGCAACGAACCCGTTAGCTAATCCCCGGCCAGAACCAGATATTTTATTGAGAAGAGAACCCGATTACAATGCAAGTCGTGGCCACAACGACCACGGCGGCCACCCGAATACACCCATACGGCACACACGCACAAACAACTCTCAACTCACCAAACAAACCTGAGTGTTGCTCTGTGTGTATGCTACTGACTATACAAAGCATAGGCTTTTAGCCTCTTTAAATAGCCACTATCAACTAAGCCATTTAGGAAACAAAAAATCCACCGCAACAAAGAACACATGGAACGTTTCCATGCATGTGACCAATGCCATTATTTCCTTGCTGACTTGATTCAAAGTCAAACCTAACAAATCTCCACCTTGACTTGAATCATCTCAGCAACCCGAAACCAGAACCTAATGCTTCTCTTCTCAAACTTGAATCAGATGCGTCTCCCAAAACCAGAAACGAGCAAGCTTCCCCCAAACAGATGTTTCACAGCAGTATGTGAAATCCGAATCGCCAAATCGTTGCTCCAAATACCATGCGTCCATGCACAAATGCGCCCAATGTGGTTGCACCTCCTGAAACAGAAACAAGTGCTCCATCCAGAACCAGATTCGAATACATTCACTGAGAAAGCAGGACCGAATGCATTCCCGATGCGCCCAATTGCGCCAGACAGATGCACCATGACAAGTGCCCAGATGTCATTCAGACCAGATGCACCAATGACGAGTGCCCAAATTGTCATGCCAATGTGCCCCGTATGCCTCAGATGCGCCAGATGCTCGCCAGAAACAGATCGCGCCAGATGCGAGCTCAATGCGTGTCATGGTAAACACCCCAAAACCAGAACATATACACGCCAGAACAAACTCGTGCGTAATGCGCGCCAGAACCAAGATAAGATGGGCGTGCTAGAAATCTCACCCGCCAGATGCTCGTCGTTGTTCCAACTCCAACGAGTTCCTGCAATGCATGAGCCAGAAACAGATTCCATTCACACGCCAGATGCTCCACGCCGGGAGCGAGATTGCGCCTAAACGCCAATCGCCAGAATGCCAAATGCACGTGAACTGCCAGACTCGCGCCAGTACCCAATGCGTGCGGGATGTGCCAGATCCCTTGAACGCTTAATCAGATGCCCGCCAGATTGCTCTGAACGGAACCCGGATAGCCCCCCCACGGGGCTTCAGATGGTGGGTGTACCTGCTTCTCTCTCATGAGCAGATCGATCTTCATCGCCAGACCCGGCATTGTTCTTGGCGGAATCTCGAAACCCAACCTCCCGATAGCCTGCTCCACCTGAATCGCGAAACCCTAGCTTTGAGTTCCACCAAAACGTGAAACCCTACCTCTTGGCTCCACCCTGATCTTGGAACCCCGGCTCTGATACCATTTTGTTGTAACATAACTCCTGTTTCAGAGCTGTATTACCATTTTGTTTAACCTGGGTATTCGAGCAAGAACGATGTAACGAAAACAAGAACATGAAAGATATTTAACGTGGTTCACTAACGAATTCGCAACGAACCGGCTTGCAAATCCACGGCCAAAACCAGATATTCTGTTGAGAAGAGAACCCGAATACAATGCACGTCATGGCCACAACGGCCACGGCGGCCACCCGAATAGACCCACCCTTCACACACACACAAACAACTCTCAACTCACCACACAAACTTGAGTGTTTCTCTGTGTGTATGCTACTGACTATACAAAGCATAGGCTTAGCCTCTTTAAATAGCCACTATCAACAAAGCCATTTAGGAAACATAAAATCCACCGCCACAAAGAACACATGGAACGTTTCCATGCATGTGACCAATTCCATTATTTCCTTGCTGACTTGATTCAAAGTCACACCTAACAATTATATGGTCAAAAGAGAAATCGAGTAAAACCCAAGAGCATTGTCTATAATAATCGTACTACATTTTATTTATTAGTTTAGCTATGGCGTACTATAGACCAGCGGGTGAGGAATGCAGAAGAGAGGTCACGATGCAATTGTATCACAATAGGTGCACCTCTTGGGATATCACAAAGCCAAGTTCACCCCGAGCGTTAATATGAATCCCATCGTAACCCCACTCAAAATATAACTATGAGACCTTAAATGTCGATACCCCTATATAACCCATGGACCGCAGCACCTCGGTGCATGTTAGTCAACCACCAGGCTAGTTATGTAATCTCAATAAAATTAGCCCCCGAGGAGGATCGCAACATTGTTCCTCCCGCCGTAGCCTCCACGCACGTCCTTTGTACATCAACCCCAATTCTATTATAGTCTATTTTTATTTCATAATTACGCAGTAGTAACGATTCTCAAAACATGTTTGACAAAAATTTGATCAGTTCGTAAAGTATCCTAAGTTTCATAAATCATATCATGATTATAGATGCTCAAGTGACACACAAAATCACATCAGAAAGGTAAGGTATTGTAAATAGTGGTGTCCCAGTGCGCGTAGTACGGGACCCCAACACATTTAATTCTTATTAACACATGGGAAATATATAAAATTTGTGCAATCATGTCCTATATGATATGTAAATGCAACCCCACATAATTTCACCCAAATACGTTTATAAGAAATTAATTATAAATTAAAGTCGATTCAAAATATAAATTTAATACGCTATAATAATTTAGATGAATTAACTAAGGAAATATAAATTAGAAAAGACTTACTTTATTTTTTGAAATCGTAAATTCTTTTTGAAAACTATTTGTTAACAAAATGAAGTGTTTATATCATGCTATGGTACATTAAAAAAATTAATAAAATTTAGGTTTTATTTAATAAATGAAAGGAGAAAATTTTTATAACAAAAATAGACCATAATTTAAATAAAGATAGAACTTCTTAATTACGTAGAAAAAAAGTATTTTCTTGAAAATGTATAAATAACGTTATTACTATTTTTTATAAAATAGTAGAGAAGAGAGAACAATGTAGGGAGGAATATCAAGTTTGTATTATTCTCCACCAAACCACCATTTTATATTGGGTGTGGGGGTCAATCAGTATCAACTATACATGGTAGTACAATATTCTGTGAATATTCACCATATCAATTATATATTTCATAACACTCCCCCTTGAATATTCACTTAATACGATGCCTCGTTAAAACCTTTTCAAGCAAAACCCGTTGGGACAAAAGCTCTGACGGAGGAAAAAGAGTACATCGCCTTGTAATATAATATCCCCCTCTTTGCATCATCTTGATGTCACACTTCATACGTGAAAGTCAATTTATGGGAAATACATAATGTCTAACATAATATGATGCAACATGATCATTCCAGATAGTAAAGAACTATCAGTTAATAAGTATGACATGTTATACACTCATGAGGCATTCGTCATACTAAATAATATGCATATATAACTAAACTACTCGCGAGTGTGTATCTTCGATTTGCTTTAGCAAAAAAGTATATATCTCATGGGTAATAGTCTCCATATAATTCAGATATAGTGATTTGTACGATCATTTTGTGTAACTAGTTACTTTCATGTTCATACTCTTAATACCAAACGAAATATCGTAATCACTCTTATCAATAGAGGATTTGTTGGTTATAATTATAACCATGAGAAACGTATGAACATTGCTTGCAATTTAGCCTGTTTCTTTTTCAATAGTCTCACGCATTCAACCATAAGGGTACGGACATTTGAATATGTTGTTCTTATACGAACATGGATGCTTGAGGCATCTCAAGTACTTCAAAGTACTTCACATATATGCTCGATGCATTAATTGCGGAGCTCGTGTAAATTTATACACACGAGTGTTGACTTTGATTTTTGCCAGTAAATAGTCAAACACAATTCCACTTTAGTGGTTTAAACAAATCATATGATTCCAAGTGGTTTAAAAGTAATATCATCAACGATCATATGCATAAAATCCAATGTAGGTAAAGTCTTACTTCTACATGAGTTGTTGCCTCTTTAAGGGCATTGATTTTCCAACGTTGGTTTGATCGTTTGTTGATGATTCTCTTGTGTTCTTAATTTCTGTTGAATTGTAACTAACAAGGTCATGATCCTTATAGAGGCTCTATATGATTGCATAGACAAGATTTACATGCTTCATTTACATAAAGCTCATAATCATTTGAACTTGAAGTTTGAAGTCACATATACTCAGGTATAAGGAAGACAGTGAAGTTCATGTAATAGGGTCTCTCCTCCCCCTCATGACATGAATTATATAATCAATGTCATAAAGATATGCTCTCGGCATCTTTAGATACTCGAGCCAAAAAAATCTTGGCGAGAATGTATCTCCTTTAGGAGATAGAATTTGTCATAATTTAAACTTGTAGTTCTCAAGAACTCTAAAATACTGTCATCTTTTGGATAGGAATTTCACTTATGAGAATACACTAATCCCATGCTCCTCCTTTAAAGGGGTTCAAATGGGATAGATAATGAGCATAGAGCATGTAGATGTATAAAAGCTCATATAAAAATCAATCTGAATGGATTATATTGCACAACTCCTAAGAAGTGCATATATAGTCAATCTAAAATAATCATGAAGAATAGTTTAAGTCTTATATCAATTATTCAAGCAACCAATCACTTTTAGTCATGTCAACGGGGACAAACTCAACCTTCAAATTTATGGACGATTTCATGTCAAAAATGATTGATCTCTTCTAGAGGCGATAAGTCTTATAGGTCCTCGAAATAAGATATGCACATTTTTTTTTAATGTGAGATTGACAACATTAAAGCCACTTTAGGGATGTATAAGAAATTTTGGATGTTATATGAGATTTTTTATGGAATCACAACGCATCAACTAGGCGTCGATTGGGCGATGCAATGCATCAAGCCTTGACAAAATTCTCTACGTTGTATGAGCGATGTAATGAATCAAGCCAAAATTATCTGTGAGAAAGTATAATTTTGTAACATTGAATCTCAATATTCAATGGTAATTCTCGTGTCAAAACGAACACAAATGTGCTAAAACGCTACAATTAGGAGCCTTGAAAGGTCTCATGTACATCCTTGAATAGAGGGTTTTTTTTTTCAATCGTCAGAACTTCTAGTTTGAAAAATTGTAGGTTACCTCTTGTGGGGTACCTTTTTTATAGACTCAAATATTTCATAACATGAGCCAATAACCACACTTAAAGGGCTTATGCATTTTCTGCTATTATCACTTATTCTTCTTTTTTCTGTGTGAGCTATAAATAAAAAAAGGCTCATGGCAATCAAGAATATCACATTACAAAATGTAGAGAAAAAAAATAAAATGTGAGGATATATGAAGTACGCACTTTCTCATGTCACAAGATTATATATCTTCAAAAGAAATATGTAAAATTTGAATATCATATTCTAGAAAAATATCGTGAATGTTCGTTTAGAATAGGTAATGCATAAATTGTAATCTGAAAGATAATATTGTAGCATAAAAATTTGAGGTGGGAAAGTGTAATGTAAAATGTCACGTGAGTTGGTAGGATCATTAATCACTCGACCATAAACTTACATATATATCAATGGAAGTGCCAATGAGTTGGGAGGATTTTGAATCACTCAACCAAACATTTGAATAGATATTGGGAGGATAATGAATCACTCAATCAACAATTCTAATAGATATCAATAAAGAAATGTGGCGTATTACAATTATGCGACCATGCCTACTCACTAGGGGTCAATATTTGCAACTATCGTTGCATTTTTCCCCTCTCTCCCCCTGTTTTCATGTGGTCGTAGGCAATCAATCTTGAATTCTCATTGTACCATGACGATAAAACTATTGCAACCTAGTCCAAGACCATGCAGATTATTTTGACGAGATAAATTTATGAGATTTACTTAAAGGGATACATCTATATTCACATAACGGAGTATGATAAAACATCATCTCCTGAGATCCGCTACCATTCACACTTGGGAATGGGTCAAACTAGTCAGATTTTTTACAAAGTAACATTGCATGTATTTTTTTTTTTCTTCTTCCATAACTCAAGGTTATGGGAAAAACTATATTGTGCATCAATCAACAATAATAATTGCTTTGATGTCCATATCCGTCAGTGATAGCATTCCGATGATTTTTTTTTAAAGTGCTTAAAAATAGCAATACAAGAGGAGAAGAAGTACAATCGAATCTTCTAGTTCGATTATGTAATTCTCACTCTAGGAAGAAAGAACTATAACTCTCGGATATAGATAGTCTTTATTTGCTCATAACTTCATGTATAAAAACATGGTTTAACTAAGCATACAAATTGCTTAGGAGCATTTCATTTTTTCTTTCCTTTTTGAACACAACGCAATAACAATATAACCTTGTTAAGCTATTAAGCGATAAAATCCATATTTTTTTTTAAATTTATCCAAGTTGTGTTTATTCGGGCAAGCGCCTTGAGGTCACGAGTACAAAACTCTAGTGACATTCTTTGCAAATAACGGAAAAACGGTAAAGTTGAAAACATAAAATAAACTAAAATAATATAGAAAAAATCGTAATTCTCAGTCACGAGTTTGAAACTCTAGTGATATTTTTTTTTCTTTCACAGAGGTTTAATAAATTATATCAAGAAACTCATCCCACCTTAGCGGTAATGTCACGAGTTAGAAACTCTATTGACTTTTTGCTTTTGTTTTCAGATTAATAAATGATAAAACAATCGCGCATTATGTAACAAGCAATTCCAGGTATATGAGATGACAATTTATAGGACTCTATATGGTGCGCCAAATTGATTCACTTGCTCACGCGTAATGGTTCAAATTGAGCATCCTCAAGGTCACGAGTTGAAAACACTCTAGTGACTTATATTAATTTTTTCGCGTTCTTGAAGTCACGAGTTAAGAACTGTAGTGACACACGATAAAAGTATAATAAGATCTCTTGCTCATGCGTAATTGCTTCAATTGCGCGTCCTTAACGTCACGAGTTTATAACACTCTAGGGACTTCGTATTTTTCAGAGAGAGTACCAAAACACGTGCTTTTGCATTGCATAACACCAACGAGTTTTGAATTCAAATCTCTGTATAACGTTTTTTTTAGATAACAATGAATTAATAAAATATTAATATAGCAAATTATGGAGCTCTTAAGCTCTACATCACAATGCAACCCACATGTTCTTGGCTAAAGCTGTAATACCCCGTTTAATCCGTAAGGGTAAAATAGTCATTAAAGAAGCATAATAATAATTTTTATTGGCAAAATAATATGAGAATAAAATTTTTGAGCTTTGTTTGTAGAAAATTTTAGAAAAATAATAGATTAACAATCGCGAAATAATACGTTAACGTTTCGTAGATTTTAGTTAAAATCTTAGTTTTAAACGCGTACCCGACCACCGCGAGACTAGGTGTGCTTGTCACACCCAATCACTAAAAACACTAGTGCTTCACCCACACACTACAACTTCTCCCTCTCACTCATCCCTTTCACATTTTTCTTCACGGCAAAACAAAGTTTCACCGCCTTCAACCCGTAACCGCCCCAACCCCTTCGTGAAGCTTCACGCCGCCTTCTACTCCTTGGCCACCAAGTAACCTACCCTACTTAAGTGCCTCACCAGCAGCCACCACCTCCAAGCAAACCCACCTCCTCACCGTCCACATCGTCATCACCACCATTGCCGTAGCTTCGGCAAACCCACCAACATCACCACTTTCATCTCTCTCTCACCCTCTCTACCTATCTGCCACCAGAAACCAACAGGAGCAGCAGCAACAAGGCAGAGGTGGCAGCAGCCTCACCACCACCGCACCCGCCATCGTTACCGGCGGCAAGAACCCGGAAGAAGCAAACCCACTGCCACTACCGTCTCTCTCTCTCCTTCACCTCTCTGCCTCTGTTTCACTCTCTTTCCAATTGAAAGAGCTTCCAGAACCCAAGTAGAAGCAGCAGCAGCAGCCGTGCACAGCCACTGCCGCCACCCCGACCTCCATTAAAGCCGGCCAAAAACTCCGGCCAAGTGCAGCAGCAACACCCAACCCCTCCCTTGCTTCCGGTGGACTCCTACAGCCCCGACTAAGTCAGTAGCAAGCTCAGAATTGGCCAAGAAGCCATTAAATCCGGCGGGTGAACTTCAAAGTCCGGCGACTCCGATTCGAGACTTCGACCCGACGCATATCTCAACGGTTTCCGGCCATTTTTGGCCTAGGTACGTGCTATACCCTCTGTTTAGTTGTTATATGAAATCAAAATCAAGAATTGGTAGCTAAAATCATGACTAGAGAAGCTAAATCAAGTTGTTCTTGAAAAAGGGGTTAAAGTGTAATTTTTCAGAAATTTATTATAACATGACATAGGGGCTGTTTTGTATTTTATGAAACTAGGGGGTGACTAGTGACTTTTAACATAACTGTTTTTAATATAAACTAGGTATTTGTTGATTTTTAATTAGAGTTTAAACCACACTTTTAGTCAATAATAATAATAATAATAATAATCATAATAATAATAATAATTTTTGGATTAACAACAATTTCTAAAAAAATAGTAGTTTTTGTAGTAAACGGGTGGTTTGTTAAAAAATTATAATAGAAGCGTTTTTGTTAAAAACTTGCAATAAATAATGTTTAATCACTTAGCTTATTAAATTAGTTGTTAACTTGTAAAATTAGACTTTTCACTATTTTTAAATAATATAGTATCGTGTGAAGTTTCTCTTAAAAACATAATAGTTGAAATATTACTTTGTCATTTTAGTTCTTAAGTATAATTTCTTTAGTTTATAATTTTATTAATCTAAATAGTCACTTTTAAATGATAATACTAATAATAAGAATAATTGTTTAAAAATAGATGAGTTGTAGCATTTCTAGGAAATTATAAATAGGTAATAAAATGATAGAAATATAAATAGTGGGGTTTTAAGTTGATATAAACACTCTTTAAGGACTTATAGCATTTATTTGAATATTTGTTGACTTAGAAGATACGATTTGTAGGTGACATCTTTGTAGGCCCGAGCCACTGCTACGACGTGCTTTTGCTACGGAAAGTAAGGTAAGTGAACATGCCAAGCCTTGCGTGCCAAGCTCCCTTCGTGTCGCAAGTTGATTTTAATAATTGTCTCGTAAAGTGTCTGTTATTTATTTATATGTTTATTTCAGATTTCCTTACATTTTAAAGAAGTTTTTGCTTGATATTGTCACACGAATAACATTAATGCATAATTAATTAAAGTGGAAAGAGTTGTACGGGAGAAGCGTATTATTGCCGTGTTGACTTTGTTCACTCGGCCTGTGATTAGATTGGTCGTGTTGGCTTCGTCCTCTCGACCCGTTTTCAGTTTAACCCGGTCGCAACCTGCCGGGTCGCACCATGTACTCACCTCTCTGGCCGCAAGAAGTCTTAGGGGGGTGCCGGCACTTAAGGTCTTGGATGCGTAGAGTTAGTAGATTCTTCCCCGTGTCAACAAAGTTAATAATACGGATTCTCTGAGATATGGATATTTAAGAAAGAGAAGAAGAAAGAGACTGGGACTAATCCTCCCCGTTTGCAAGTTGAGAAAGGAAGATTAAAAGAATAAGAATTTTATAAGTGTTTTTACTGGATGTATCAGGTTTACTTTTCACAGTTTTACAGTTATATTTGAGTTCCCGATTTACTTTGCAAATTTACAGTTTTATTTCCTCTCGTATTTGTTATGAAAAGAAAGCTTTGTCTCGTCTTCTGTTTTACGAGCTTGGGTGTCACTTACTCAGTATTTCCATGCTGACTTTGAAAACTGCGGTTCCTGTTTCCTTCCCACCGCAGGTTTAGGAGCTGAAGACTAAGGTGTAGCTGGGAACGAGACTCACGTAGTTGGATTTCACCTTGAGTAGAATCTAGTTTTGGCTAGTTAAGAATAATGTAGTAGTTTCCGAAACGCTTGTGTAATATCTAGAAACTTTTGTGTTGTTTAATATTATGTAATAAATAAAGAAGTTGGGATGTTATGCTTTTGATTTCCGCCGTTACTTTTAGCATCGCCCTCCCGGTCTTGTCCGAGCCGGATAAGGGGGTTGTTGCAGGTGGTATCAGAGCCTGGTTCGTTCCAGTATAAAACCTGTAGGGCAACTTAAAATGAACATAGGGCAAGATAATTAAAATTGGAAAAGCCGTTGGGGTTATGGGTAGCCTAAGTATAAGTTTTGATTATTCCAGCCACCCTCATCCTGCTTTGAGATTGTTGAGTTTTATGTGATACAGTTTGATTTGAGATTCAATGATTATAGATAATTGTTACTTTCATGATGAGAATAAGGATGGAGATAGAGTTTGATTTCTGCTTGCTGTGCAAAGAAGAGTTATAGTTGTTGACATAAGTTATATGTGTTACTGTGAAGTTGCTATGTGATGTGTGCTACGTGTTAGAAGCATTGCTAATTATGAAATTATGAGAAAGTTGTTGAGATTTCCAGACCATAACCCGGAATACCGTAGGATGAGACTGATAGACCGTTACGATATTACTTAGGGAAAGTTTGACAGGAACAGATGTCTGAGAACATCACTATGGAGTAATTCTTCGTGCAAATGACACAGATGATGAATAATGGAGGACAGACAGGAACTAATTGGGCCAAGCAAGTGGCAGATATGAAGCCAATGGATTTTACGGGAAAAGAGGACCCTGTGGAATTAGAGGATTGGGTTATAGAAATGGATAAAATCCTGGAGACCGTAGAATGTCCTGATGACCGGAAAGTCAACTGTGCTGTCTTTTACTTAAAAAGCGAAGCGCATCTTTGGTGGAGGAATGCAAGAGAAACTCTGCTAGCCGATCCGAAATTCAACTGGGAATCCCTTCAATCTGCGCTGAGAGCTCGCTTCTACCCTCACCATGTGAAAAGGAGCAAGGAACTAGAATTCCAGAACCTACAGCAAGGAAACGATTCAGTGACTGACTACTTCCGGAAATTTACTGAGTTGACGAGGTTTGTAGGCAACATGGTACCTGACGAGGATTCCAAGATCTCTAAATTCATCGCTGGACTGCACGAAAGACTACAGGAGTCTATGTTATGTAGAACCTATTCTACTCTCCATGAAGCCTATGACAGAGCTGCTGACATTTATCGAGTTCGTGTCACCCAAGAAGAGAAACGCAAGAAACGTAAGCTAGAAGAAGCAGGAGGAAGCAACACCAACTCTGCAAAGGGCAAGCCTAGTAATGGGGGAGGTAACCATGAGAAAAACCGAGGCAACGAGCAGGATGTTGAAACTCAACCAATTCGCCGTCATTACTGCAAAAAGTGCCCCCGAAACCACCCTGGAGCAGATTGTGAAGGAAACGTAGTCACATGCATCAATTGTGGAAAGAGGGGACACCGCTCTTACGAATGTCGACGGCCACCAGGTGGGAACCAGCCAATAATCCAAGGAGGCAACTTTGGAGGACCACAACAGAACAACTACCAGGGAAACCGCCAGCCGAATGGGAACCGTCTGAACAATGGAGGCAATGGATACGGAAGGCAGCAGAACTACAACCCAGGAAATACAGGACAGAATGGAGCTCAACTCAGGACTGGAAACAATAATGCTGGATACAAGATGAACAACAATAATGGGGCAGGAGGGGCAGGAGCTCAAAATACCAATGTAGGAAGAATTGCAGTGTTGACAAAGACTGAGGCAGAAGCTGAGTATGGAGTTGGCACAGGAGATTTCCATGACTATGAGCAGCCAACTTCGGGTTGACAACCTACTTGATCAGGTACTAAGGGCTCGTATATTTTTCGAATATTGAGTTCAGTTCTAGGGACGGCAACCTTTCGATAAAGTAGTGTTACGTTCTTAGTACTATTGAGACATGGTTAGCCTTGAGACTTAGTAACCTAATGGGACCAAGACCACTTAATTAGTTAGATGTGACCACGACCTTATATGGTGTTACGTATATCTTAAAATGGCTATTTGCTACGTGAAATTACTTGCCAGCCATGTGACATAAATTCTGTTAGATAGTTGTTTATTACATTATCTGAGTATCATGAGTAGTTGCCTGATTTTAGCTTCGAGGACGAAGCTTTGTTTAAGGGGGGAGGGATGTAATACCCCGTTTAATCCGTAAGGGTAAAATAGTCATTAAAGAAGCATAATAATAATTTTTATTGGCAAAATAATATGAGAATAAAATTTTTGAGCTTTGTTTGTAGAAAATTTTAGAAAAATAATAGATTAACAATCGCGAAATAATACGTTAACGTTTCGTAGATTTTAGTTAAAATCTTAGTTTTAAACGCGTACCCGACCACCGCGAGACTAGGTGTGCTTGTCACACCCAATCACTAAAAACACTAGTGCTTCACCCACACACTACAACTTCTCCCTCTCACTCATCCCTTTCACATTTTTCTTCACGGCAAAACAAAGTTTCACCGCCTTCAACCCGTAACCGCCCCAACCCCTTCGTGAAGCTTCACGCCGCCTTCTACTCCTTGGCCACCAAGTAACCTACCCTACTTAAGTGCCTCACCAGCAGCCACCACCTCCAAGCAAACCCACCTCCTCACCGTCCACATCGTCATCACCACCATTGCCGTAGCTTCGGAAAACCCACCAACATCACCACTTTCATCTCTCTCTCACCCTCTCTACCTATCTGCCACCAGAAACCAACAGGAGCAGCAGCAACAAGGCAGAGGTGGCAGCAGCCTCACCACCACCGCACCCGCCATCGTTACCGGCGGCAAGAACCCGGAAGAAGCAAACCCACTGCCACTACCGTCTCTCTCTCTCCTTCACCTCTCTGCCTCTGTTTCACTCTCTTTCCAATTGAAAGAGCTTCCAGAACCCAAGTAGAAGCAGCAGCAGCAGCCGTGCACAGCCACTGCCGCCACCCCGACCTCCATTAAAGCCGGCCAAAAACTCCGGCCAAGTGCAGCAGCAACACCCAACCCCTCCCTTGCTTCCGGTGGACTCCTACAGCCCCGACTAAGTCAGTAGCAAGCTCAGAATTGGCCAAGAAGCCATTAAATCCGGCGGGTGAACTTCAAAGTCCGGCGACTCCGATTCGAGACTTCGACCCGACGCATATCTCAACGGTTTCCGGCCATTTTTGGCCTAGGTACGTGCTATACCCTCTGTTTAGTTGTTATATGAAATCAAAATCAAGAATTGGTAGCTAAAATCATGACTAGAGAAGCTAAATCAAGTTGTTCTTGAAAAAGGGGTTAAAGTGTAATTTTTCAGAAATTTATTATAACATGACATAGGGGCTGTTTTGTATTTTATGAAACTAGGGGGTGACTAGTGACTTTTAACATAACTGTTTTTAATATAAACTAGGTATTTGTTGATTTTTAATTAGAGTTTAAACCACACTTTTAGTCAATAATAATAATAATAATAATAATCATAATAATAATAATAATTTTTGGATTAACAACAATTTCTAAAAAAATAGTAGTTTTTGTAGTAAACGGGTGGTTTGTTAAAAAATTATAATAGAAGCGTTTTTGTTAAAAACTTGCAATAAATAATGTTTAATCACTTAGCTTATTAAATTAGTTGTTAACTTGTAAAATTAGACTTTTCACTATTTTTAAATAATATAGTATCGTGTGAAGTTTCTCTTAAAAACATAATAGTTGAAATATTACTTTGTCATTTTAGTTCTTAAGTATAATTTCTTTAGTTTATAATTTTATTAATCTAAATAGTCACTTTTAAATGATAATACTAATAATAAGAATAATTGTTTAAAAATAGATGAGTTGTAGCATTTCTAGGAAATTATAAATAGGTAATAAAATGATAGAAATATAAATAGTGGGGTTTTAAGTTGATATAAACACTCTTTAAGGACTTATAGCATTTATTTGAATATTTGTTGACTTAGAAGATACGATTTGTAGGTGACATCTTTGTAGGCCCGAGCCACTGCTACGACGTGCTTTTGCTACGGAAAGTAAGGTAAGTGAACATGCCAAGCCTTGCGTGCCAAGCTCCCTTCGTGTCGCAAGTTGATTTTAATAATTGTCTCGTAAAGTGTCTGTTATTTATTTATATGTTTATTTCAGATTTCCTTACATTTTAAAGAAGTTTTTGCTTGATATTGTCACACGAATAACATTAATGCATAATTAATTAAAGTGGAAAGAGTTGTACGGGAGAAGCGTATTATTGCCGTGTTGACTTTGTTCACTCGGCCTGTGATTAGATTGGTCGTGTTGGCTTCGTCCTCTCGACCCGTTTTCAGTTTAACCCGGTCGCAACCTGCCGGGTCGCACCATGTACTCACCTCTCTGGCCGCAAGAAGTCTTAGGGGGGTGCCGGCACTTAAGGTCTTGGATGCGTAGAGTTAGTAGATTCTTCCCCGTGTCAACAAAGTTAATAATACGGATTCTCTGAGATATGGATATTTAAGAAAGAGAAGAAGAAAGAGACTGGGACTAATCCTCCCCGTTTGCAAGTTGAGAAAGGAAGATTAAAAGAATAAGAATTTTATAAGTGTTTTTACTGGATGTATCAGGTTTACTTTTCACAGTTTTACAGTTATATTTGAGTTCCCGATTTACTTTGCAAATTTACAGTTTTATTTCCTCTCGTATTTGTTATGAAAAGAAAGCTTTGTCTCGTCTTCTGTTTTACGAGCTTGGGTGTCACTTACTCAGTATTTCCATGCTGACTTTGAAAACTGCGGTTCCTGTTTCCTTCCCACCGCAGGTTTAGGAGCTGAAGACTAAGGTGTAGCTGGGAACGAGACTCACGTAGTTGGATTTCACCTTGAGTAGAATCTAGTTTTGGCTAGTTAAGAATAATGTAGTAGTTTCCGAAACGCTTGTGTAATATCTAGAAACTTTTGTGTTGTTTAATATTATGTAATAAATAAAGAAGTTGGGATGTTATGCTTTTGATTTCCGCCGTTACTTTTAGCATCGCCCTCCCGGTCTTGTCCGAGCCGGATAAGGGGGTTGTTGCAAAAGCCTTGATGGAACTATTAAGCTCTACATCATATTGAACCCAACAAGATCTTAGATCAAACCATTTTTTTTCAAATGAGAACATAAGAGTAAGAACGCGCGTCTACGACTAATCAAAATGCAGCAACAGTTTGCATGGATTGAATTTGCTTGGGTTCAACACCCGGATGCAACAAACAACTTTTTTATTTTGATTTTTTTTGAGCGAGAAATAAGAAGTCAAATGCGTATTAAACCAAAAAAAATGGGTGTCGATCTTGTAATAATGCTCCAGAACCCATAGTTCGAGCTTCTGCCCATTTGTATAACCGGTACTATGCGCGCTTTGGGGTCACAAGCTCAATACTTCGGATTACTCTTTCTTTCCTCTTTTTTGCACATACTGCTAATTGACAGTTAATAAACAAAACACTTGATAGCATAATGTGATTTCCAGATGAGTTGGTTCTTTGGTTGTGCTTTGGGGCACATGGGCGCTAGATCACATGTTTGATCTATGCAGCCTCCATTTTTTTTTGTTATACATTGAACACAACATATCAATACATATAATATTGTATTGATCAGGCCATCAACCCAGATGGTCGCAGTGCATAGGACCCGGGGTTAGAACCAGCTGTTCTGCAGTGCAGCCTCCTTAATTTTTCTTTTCTTTTTGAAGCTGAACTGTACTAGCGATAGTAGAAGGTAATAAAATGCGCTGCCATGTAATTAGTTGATGCTACATCAGCGGGCAGCAGCGGTACATCTGGCGTACTAACCTAGCCACATTGTGAGGGTTCGAAACCCAACAACATCATGTCATGATTTTTCTTTTTCAGATTTGAAATAAATAATTTAATAATGCATTAATAACAACATAATGGGGGTGTCAACCACAAACAAAATTACAACAGAAAGGGTTCGAAACCCAACAACGTCATGTCATGATTTTTCTTTTTCAGATTTGAAATAAATAAATTAATAATGCAATGGTAACAACATAATGGGGGTGTCAACCACAAACAAAATTACAACAGAACCTGTTCGGGAGCAAGTCCATTTCAAAGGAGGGAGAGAATCTTTTTCTCTTTTGATTTGATTCGATCGCATTCATGGAGAGGATGTTGGCGGGAGGGCCATGGTCTTTCGATAACTTCCTCCTCGTGGTCCAAAAGTGGGATCCTTCTATCCCACCATTAAACTTTGTGTTCACTGACTTGGCGGTTTGGGTGCAGATTCATGGGCTCCCAACCCACCTGCGGAATGACGATGTGGGTACTCTCGTTGGGGACGGGCTCGGTCTAACGCTCAAAACGTTTTTCGGAGAGGATGAGAATAACGAGAAGCTGCTTCGGGTAAGGGTTCAAATTCCAATAGAAAGGCCGTTAAGGAGGAAAGCGTATGTTGATATTGGAAGGGGAGAATCATGCTTAGTGAATTTCAAGTATGAACGTATTTCGGCTGTGTGTTATCGATGTGGTGTTATATCTCACCGAATGAGTAATTGTCCTATGAATGCACAGAGTGCAGGTGCCAAGATGAAGTACGGCTCTTGGATCCTATTACCAGCGGGGTACAAAGCAACGATGGTTGGTGTGAAGGCAGGTGATAACTCTGTATTAAGTTATAATTCTTACACAATTTGCTATCGTTTGTGTGATTTCCGGGTAGAATATGTTAGTTGTACACTATGAACTTGAGTAAATTGAGTAAGTTTAGATTTGAGCTTTAAATTGCTAATCCGGGCGTTTCTCGTGTTAATTTATGCTATTTTGTCACGTTTGATCGCACGGATGTTTTTCATGCTATTTTGGCACGAAACGGAACATGCGTGATTAAGCAGAGAGGAGAACGAACTTCGGAACACGACTAAAGCTCAAGAAAGTGAAAGAAGAAAACAGAGCAGACAAAGAGGAATCAAGAGAAAAAGTAAAAAGAAGCGAAGAAAAATTGCAAGCAGGTTGCACAATCAGGAATTTCAGGTCGTGCAACCAGGTCTGATACTTAGAATTTTTTGTGCGGCACAATTGAGAAGTCCACTGCTTATGCGATCTAAGTGGCTGATCGTGCGAATAGCTAGTCAGATCTCACAATTTGTTTTTTGTTGATCGTGTGATCTGATGAAGAAAAACAAGACCTGGACGCAACTCACCCCGAGATCGCACGATCAGGAATTTCATATCATGCGATCTCCTTAAGGAAAAATCACACGGAAGGGGAAGGAAGAAAAATAGGCTAGATTTCGCTCAAAACTACGTAGTTTCATATTAATTATTTCCTAAAACCTAATTTGGGAATAATTAATACATGGGGGCTGATTTATTAAGGAGAGGGATTGATTTCTACAAGGATATCAACCTGAAGAGAAGATCAAAGTGAGAAGAGACGGGGAGAAAAAGGAAGAGACGAAGAAGACAAAGCCACCATTGAAGCTTCTTTGCGTTTGATTTCTTCTACTCTTATTGATCAATTTTAATGGAGAAACTCATGAGTATTTCGTATTTAGTTTTGAGTAGTTAAACACTTTTTCTAGGCATCTCGATTTGACAGCCTAGGGTTCATGTAAACGATGAATATTTTCCGAATTTCATCTTTGCTTCATGATTTCTTGATTTCTTCTTTTGAATCAATTCTAGTTTCTTGTTTATGTTAGTAATCCTAATTGAGTGACGCGGTTAGGAGATAAAACTAGGGTTCAAGAATTAGGGTTTGGTTTAATCATTGATTCATGCTTAAAGTTAGAAATATTTTAATTCAATTGTTCTTGTACTGTGCTTAATACTCAGTGTTAATGGAGTAGCTAACCGGAAACATTGCTTAGTTAGCGAATGCACGATAGTGATTCTAACTAACTAGGATGAGACTTGAACATCAATCCCGTGTCACTGAGACTGAGAAGAGATGTGTTAGGATTGGCCAAGTGTGGGTAGATTCGGTAGGTGAGATTCAACTATTTCGTGCAAAGGTGGACCGACCGGACCCGTTTCCATGCATGTCGTTAGCCTACTAGAACGGACCGGTAGATACAAGAGACTGATAGGAGATTGTAGTCTACCGTGAAGTAGAATGACTTGAGACCGATAGGAGATAGTCAGCGATGTTACCCGGCTTAGTTAGAATAAAGTTAATGTGTTGCTCAGATAATCTGGAAATCGTTTACAACCTAGGTGATCAACGAGATTGCCTAGTCCTCTCCATTAATTGATTAAGAATTCTTCTTAATTCCAGTTTACTATTATTTTTGTTATTGATCGCAGCCACTTGTTTGGGGGTGGCAACACCACAATTCACACACTTCTTACTACGGTTACTCAGCGAACTGCACTATTTTGTTAATTATAAACTTGTTGCGAGATTGTCCTCGAGGGCTCGACAACCCGGAGTCCTAAAAATACTCCACTCTTACTACTTGACTGTGCGCTTACGTAATACGCGCTATTAATCCGCGTCAAGTTTTTGGCGCCGTTGCCGGGGACAACGGTCAACAAGTTTTTAGTTAATAATTAGTTTAGTTTGCTTTTATTTTTCTGTTATATTTGCTATTTCGATTTCTCAGTTTTTTTCTGATTTTCTGCTATTTGAGGTACTCAGTGCATGCACAGGATCCCAAGAGAGCTTGTGCCCCCACTAGAAGACCCAGAGCAGTTGTTCAGAGACCAAAGAAGAAGAAAAAACAGAGCACCATGGGCGAACAATTAACCAACGCGCAACTCAATCAGCGGGTGGAAGAGTTGTCTAAGCAGCTAAATGATCGCAACTCCCAGACACCATACAACAAGTCTCGTCAGGCTATTGTGGAGAAGTTTCAGTCGTCCACCTATGGACACAATCCGGCAATTATAGTGCCAGAGATACAGGCCGGGCACCTTCATCTTAAGCCTGCGACAATTCAGACGGTGACTAATCAGTTCCAATTCTATGGGAACAGGGATGAAGACCCCATTGAATTTATTGGGAGGTTCAACGCGTACATAAAGACTACCAAGTACAAGGATGTGACAGCAGAGGCGTTGAAGCTAATTCTTTTCCCTTACTGTCTGAAGGGTGAAGCTGAGAAGTGGCTACAGTCAAGAGCTCCTGATTCGATCACTACATAGGCTCAGTGTGTGGATGAGTTCATGGCCAAGTTTTATCCAGTTCAGCGGGTGATTGAGCTACAGGGTGATATTCTAGGTTTTCGGCAACAGGCCAATGAAACCGTGGTGGATGCATTGGACTGTTTTATGCATTTGATCAGGAAGTGCCCAAATCATGATTTTGGGGATTACAAAATTTTTCATGTCTTCTACTATGGTTTAGAACGTCAAAATCAGGAGCTGGTTAACAGAGAAGCTGGTGGCAATTTTTTGTACTTTGTTGACAAAGAAGGAGCTTATGCGCTCATGATGCATCTTGCTAAGGTGAACTCACAACTCTACGATTCCAGGAGATTAACGGCATTTCCTGAATCTAAGGATGATGAATGGAAGACAGGGATCAGCAAGATGGTGTCTGACTTAGCCAAGCATGTGTATAGGGATAAGAAGCCTGTTGCAAGAGTAGATGAGCAAGAATTTGATTCAGCCTTGGCCTAGATTGCAAGTGAAGATGTGAAAATTGTGGGGGCACAAGGACAGCGACAAAATTGGAAACAAGGGAACTACACACCAGGCACACGAGATCATCCAGGTTTCAGGTATGGGGATCAGTCTGGAGCTGTATATGCACCTGGGTTTCAGCACCTGCCACAAGCACCAGTTTCACAGGCTCCACCACCAGCTGCTGTAGCGCCAAACACAGAGATTTCTATACTTACTAAGGCGTTAACACAGCTTTGTAACAACATGAACGATATGACCACGACGGTCAATGCTATGTCTTTTGATTTGCATGATACGAAGACTTCTCTTCGTTCACTAGAGGTTCAAGTTGGGCAAATTGCAACGCAATTATTTGCTAAGGCACCTGGATATCTACCGTCTGACACAAAGAATGTGTGCCAGGTAAATGCCATTACCACTCGCAGCGGGGTTTCGTTCACTGACCAACCATACCCGAGCCGTTTCGGGGCTGAAGCATCAAAGGCCAAGGAGCATGGGGTCTTTGATTCTGAGAAGACACCTGTCATGGTCCCCCAATCAAAGGGCATGACACCACATGATGAGGAAAAGTCCAATGAGGTATTACCACCACCCTCTTCTTCTAAAGATGTACCTTCTCCATTGAAAACTAGAAAGAAGAAGGATGACTCTGAGGAGTACATGCGATTTCTTAGTATTATTTCCAAACTGCACATAAACATTGCGTTGATTGAGGCGTTGCAGAAAATGCCTAAGTATGCGCGGTTTATCAAGGATGCAATCGATGGGAGAAAAGTTATGGATAACTTTCAGACAGTGAAACTGAATGAGCAGGTGAGTTCAGGTTTCTTGCATGGGCTACCTAATAAGAAGAAAGATCCAGGTAGTTTTGTGATTGAGGCTACACTTGGCGCGGCATATACAGGCAGGGCTCTATATGATTTGGGGGCGAGTGTCCACCTGATGTCGCTTTCAGTATTTAAAAAGCTAGGTGTGGGGGAGCCTAGTAAAACATGGATCAATCTGCAGTTCGCAGATAAGTAATCCAAGAAGGCCATTGGGGTGGTAGAAGACTTACTTGTGAGGGTTGGTAGTTTGATCATGCCAGCCGATTTTGTGATACTGAACATGCCTATTGGTGATGTTCGGACCATTCTTGGTAGGCCCTTTCTGGCTACCGGTCGGACGTTAATTGATGTGGAGAATGGAGAGTTGATCATGAGGGTCAACGATACTTTGGAGACCTTTCAGTTTTTCAAACCGACTCCACAGTACACTTATGAGGTGAAGCCAGACTTGCCATTTCCTGTGAAAGTTGTGTGTGGAATTTCAGAGCTGACACAGGAAGATCCGCCAGATCCTAAGGGTAAAGAATCGAGTGTGCAGGCGCACGAGGTAGTCATGATTATCCAGCGCCAGAAGTTGCATGCGACACGACTTGCCAAACCGCCTTTTTGAGCCTCATGAGGTAACATGGTCGGGCCCGCGATCTTAAATTACAAGAGCTGCTTGGGAGGCAACCCATGTAGAGTAGGATTCGTTTTGTTTTTGTTTTTATTTATTGATGAGTTCTCTATATTTGACTATGAGAGGTAAGAGAGAGTGGACTTATTTTTTCAATCAGTGTGCAGGGACACAGGTACAAAAGACGCATCAGATTCCCCTTCTTGATGTGTGTGCTAGAGATTGAACAAAATCGTGGAAAGAAAAGGCCCCACATGAGTATGCAGAAAAGATATAGAGAATTGCTCGAGGTCGAGGAGCAGTTCCGATATGTTGAGTGCCACACGCATGAGAGGACTACAGTTTATATCTTAGACGCACATCGGAATCCGGGTGCGTAGAGACTTCTACGGATATTGTCAACGTTCCACGAGACCCCTTCTTGTTGCAATTTCGCGACAACGGTGCCCATGTAGGTCCGGGCACCCCAGGTACCTCTAACACTCTCTCTAATCTACATTTTGAGCAATAAATGTTGAAATCCACCGCCTGCACATTTAAGCGATGAGTCCTCCTTCATTATCTCTAAATTCGTTGAGGACAACGAAACGCTTAAGTGTGTGTGGGGGGGGGGGTTGTATCTACTTTCACTAGCCATGTCTTTGTTTTCATCGCCTTGTTACATATAATATGTGTTCGTATTGTGTTGTTTTGTGGTAGGATTGTGTAGTTTATGCATTTTATTAGCACTTTTACTTTATTGAGTCCCCTACCCAAAACTTGTGTTTAATCGAGTTGGCCAAATGCATATAGAGTAAGGAATCATTAAAAAAATGGAGACTTTTGAGAAATGGCAATCAAAGAGAGTGAATGTGGAGAGGGCTTAATGATAGAATTCCTTAGGAGTATGAAAATCTGAGGTAGGTAGACGCGAGAATCTGGAGTAGGAAGACTTATAGGGCTAATGCACATTAGAAATGCGAGTAGCTGCCTCTCAGACTCTTATCCTACTAGCTCTACACCACCGTCACTTAGGTAGTCGTCAACCCTCCTCGTAGTGGCACCGGAACAGCTGTGCGAGTGATTTTTATGGGGCCTCATGTCCCGTCTCCATCTCCTATGTCCACTAGTTACCCCAATTGAACCATTTACTCATTTTATTCACAACCTGTAGCCTAGGAATTCTTTCATCGTGACTTAATCACTAGTTAGAATGGTCCTTTCCTATGCGTCATGATAGAGGGAGTCGAGTTTGGGAGGTTCGATGAGGGTGTGCTGAGTTGATGAATCTTACGTGGATTCTCTTACATGTCGTCTTTTGAGGGGATGCGAGGGCGAGTTAGAGACGGTAGCAGACTTTGGTGTGGCGGTGAGTCGTGTCCTTACACCGCGATCACAGGTGGAGTACCGTAGTGCTTGATACTCTTTCCGCACGTCATGGGGTGGGGGTTGGTTGATCTTATAGGAGGTCGTGCTTATGCTTTATTTATATTCGGTATATCTTAGGTGATGAAGAGGATCGGTTGGAAAAGCACGCTTACATTGACTACTGGGTTCGTGATTTGCTCTGCATTGAGTTTGGGGGGTGTCGGCATCTATTATATTACATCACTGATTTGAGACATTCCACCCCCATGTTATCTAATTTTGACATTTGATCTCCTCGGATATTACTATCGTATTGTCGGCTCCATGTGCTTAATGTCATTGTGTAGAAATGAAAAAAAAAGAGAGAAAAAAAGAAAGAAAGAAAAAAAGAAAATTGAAAGTGAAAGTGAAAGGGAATAAAAGAGCAAGCTTGAAATTGAAGACCGGGAGATTAGCTATTGTTCGAGATCACTTCTTGACATTCGTGGCCGCGAGAACGGCGTTGCACCAAGATTGAGGGAATGAGGGCCGGAGTAGTGATATTCGGTGGGGTTCCTTGGATTTTGGTGAGGGAGTGTGAGAATCGGTTTGTGAGTTATATCATGACGTCTAGGACTACGCTTCTAAATATCCTAACCTACCTCTCCTAATCCGTCAACAGTTTAACCCGTGGATAAATAGCTCGGATGGTAAGCTCTAGGGATATGTTTGATTAGTGTGCGCAAGCAACGTATTTTGTGTTCGTGCTCGTTCTGTCTAACGAAACTGGCCACAAGTTATACCGATCACCAAAGTTATAGAACTTCCGAGGGAATATGAGAGCCTTATGACTTTCCAATTTACTTTTCGAGATTGCCCAATCTCTAACTAAAAAGAAAAAATATATTTTTGTGTAGTTTCAATTTTTGCATTGTTTGATAATCGAGTAGCATTATAGAGCATGGAGATTGCGTAGTCGTGTGTGTGAGTTGTTTGTGTCACATGGCTAGAGGAGTGGAATACAATTCGGGTGATTGAAAATCATAGTGTGGGAGATGTTTTTAATTTTGCTCGGGACGCGCAAAAAGGTAGTGTGCGGAATTTGATAACTCTGTATTAGAGTTATAATTCTTACACAATTTGCTATCGTTTTGTGTGATTTCCGGGTAGAATATGTTAGTTTTACACTATGAACTTGAGGAAATTGAGTAAGTTTAGATTTGATCTTTAAATTGCTAATTCGGGCGTTTCTCGTGTTAATTTATGCAATTTTGTCACGTTTGATTGCACGGGTGTTTTTCATGTTATTTTAACAGGAAACGGAACGTGCGTGATTAAGCTGAGAGGAGAACGAAATTCGAAACACGATTAAAGCTCCAGAAAGTGAAAGAAGAAAACAGAGCAGACAAAGAGGAATCAAGAGAAAAGGAAAAGAGAAGCGAAGAAAAATTGCCAGCAGGTCGCACGATCGGGAATTTCTGATCGTGCGACAAGGTCTAATACTTAGAATTTTTTGTGTGGCACAATTGAGAAGTCCACTGCTTATGCGATCTAAGTGGTTGATCGTGCGAATAGCTAGTTAGATCGCACGATCTAGTTTTGGCTGATAGTGTGATCTGATGAAGAAAAACAAGACCTGGACACAACTCACCCTGAGATCGCACGATCAGGAATTTCAGATCATGCGATCTCCTTAAGGAAAAATCACACGGACGGGGGAGGAAGAAAAAATAGGCTAGCTTTGGCTCAAAACTACGTAGTTTCATATTAATTATTTCCTAAAACCTAATTTGGGAATAATTAATACATGGGGGCTGATTTATTAAGGAGAGGGATTGATTTCTACAAGGATATCAACGTGAAGAGAAGATCAAAGTGAGCAGAGACGGGGAGAAGGAGGAGACGAAGAAGACAAAGCCACCATTGAAGCTTCTTTGCGTTTGATTTCTTCTACTCTTCTTGATCAATTTTAATGGAGAAACTCATGAGTATTTTGTATTTAGTTATGAGTAGCTAAACACTTTTGCTAGGCATCTCGATTCGAGAGCCTAGGGTTCATGTAAACGATGAATATTTTTCGGATTTGATCTTTGCTTCATGATTTCTTGATTTCTTCTTTTGAATCTATTCGAGATAGGGTGGAGTGGGCCTATCTACGAGCTGTGATGCTGAAAATGGGGTTTGGACTGAATTTGGTTGATCTGATTATACGATGTGTCTCTACAGCTCGATACTATTTCGTGCGTAATGGAGAAATTATTGGGAACGTCATACCTCAAGGGGGTTGCGCAAGGGGTGCCCCCTCTCACCATATCTCTTTCTTTTATGCATGGAAGGATTATCACATTCCATACTAAATGCTAGTAGAGAAGGCGTCCTAACGCCTCGGCAAGCCTCCAGAACGGGGCCGCCTGTATTTCACTTGTTGTATGCAGACGATAGTATATTCTTTCCAAGAGGAGATGCGACTGAAGTCCAAATCCTTTTCCATACACTAGGTGCGTATGAAGCTGCGTCAGGACAACAGATTAACCTCCAGAAATCGGCGGCGATGTTCTCGAGCAACGTGGCAGTCGCGAACCAGGAGTATTTGTGTCAGTTAGCAGGTATTCAGCGAGTTGCTATATTTGATAAATATCTGGGTCTACCGTCGAAGGTGGGGAGGTCTCGGACTCAACCTTACACGGGAGTTTTGGAGCGAGTTAGCATGAGGTTGAATGGTTACAAGGAGAAACTTTTGTCGACGGTGGGTAAAGAGACGCTTATCAAGGCAGTCATTCAAGCAATTTCGACTTACACGATGTTTTGTTTCGTCATGCCGAAGTCCCTTATTGATATAATTGAGAGTCTAATACGAGACTTTTGGTGGAACCTCAAGGAAGGGATGGGTATTTGCTGGGTAGCGTGGAACAAAGTCAAAGGTCAAACAGTTTGGGGGCATTGGTTTCCGTGATCTTGGATCTTTCAATCTCGCCTTATTGGCAAAGCAAGGATGGAGGATTCTTTCCTCACCCGACTCCCTAATGGCAAGAGTTTTGAAGGCCAAATATTTCGCAAGCTCGGGATTTCTTGAGGCTTATTTAGGTCATAACCCTTCTCATGTTTGGAGAAGTATCATGTCGGGGAAGAAGGCCCTTGAAAGAGGGTTTATCAAAGAGTTGGAGACGGTGCTTCCATAAATGTTTTCACCGGGACGTGGCTTCCACACCCGTTTAGTTTCTGCGTCGGTTCCTCTAATTCAGCAAACTCTTTCTCATCAATGGAGTTCAGATCGACTTGATAGTTTGCTTAACCCTACTGATGTACAGGCTGTGTTATTGTCATCCCGGCTACACATCAACGGGACTCATGGTCATGGTTTTTTGAGCCCCATGGTTGCTACACGGTTCGGTCCGGTTATCACGTCGCTGAGGAGTTGAGTTGGCTGGTTGTGGGTGGGGATGCAGCATCCTTGTCCTCGCCTATAACAGGTTCATTAATGAGGTTGTGGAATTCTAAAGCTCATAGCCTTGCTATTCATACTTCTTGGAGAGTTTTGCATGGGTCTTTACCTACTTGTATGAACTTAGTCAGGCAGGGAGTTAACATCTCAACTCAATGTTCATGGTGTCAGCGAGGTGAAGAGACTGAAGGGCATTTGTTCCTCAAATGCAAACCGATGGTGAAGGTGTGGGAAAGAGGTTGGGTCCTCAATCACGCCATAATTCTCATAGCAACATTACAGATTGGATTTATAACTTGTTGGAATCGCTTTCTGATGACGATAGAGCAAGATTTGTGACTACAATCTGGCTTGCGTGGCGCCAAAGGAACGGGAGGATATTTGAAGGGCTTGATACAACGGTTGATGAACTGGTAAACCGTATCTCCTATTGCTACGAAGAATTTAGAGGGGCGAATGCTAGGGCTGATCTGGTATCGAATACGAATTACTCGGGTTCAAGCACCTCTGCTGACTCCGGCCGGCGATTATGGCGTCCTCCGGTGGTAGGGTGGCATAAGTTGAATATCAATGGCGCTTGGAATGACGAATCCAAGAAAGCAGCAGGGGGGCGGTGATGCGCGACAGCTCTGGTCATGTTATTGCCTCCATGTCTCGGAACATAACAATGGCATCAAACCCTCAGGAGGCGGAGGGTCTAGCTTTGAGTGAAGGTATGCTCCTAGCATGGCGATTGGGTCTCCAAAACCGTGAAATTGAGTTGATTACCAAACAATTCCTCTATTTTTCAAGCGACCCTCAAACAATTCTTCCTTCGCGTCGATGGATCGGTCTCAGTTTGGAACTATTATGATGGATTGTCAGGTTATAACTCAGCGTTTTCGGGAAACTACCATCACCTGGTTTCCGCGTGCATTGAATAAAACTAGCTCACTTGTATGCTGAGTATGGCTTGCAGATCGATTCCACTAGTGTTTGGATGGGTATTATGCCTACTTGGGCACAAGATTGTACTTATCAGGAGTTCATGTCCTTTTTTCAATGATCTAATGATATCTCATTTTCAAAAAAAAAATATAAAATTTATTTAATTAATCACAAGTTATATGTAATTATGCATATATACTCAAATATAAATACGTATGCAACTAATTTAAGCAATAAATTTGTTATAATTAATAATAAAATATGTACTAATAATTTAGAACATTAACTGCAAATTCAGAAAATAAAACTGATAGTAGAATGCCTGAACTTTCCTTACTTTTGTAGAAACTACACCTACCCCCATGTGTTACATAATCAAAATGAAAAAGATGCACCTTTACCCTAGAAAAACTACACCTACCTCTCCCAAATTTTCATAACATGCAACATAACCTTCAACTTAATAATTTTCTTTCACCCGTAATCTCCAAACATCAAACTTCCATAACTTCTCATACAGTTATACCCACATGATTTTATACGTATATAAACTCATATAAGAATATAAAGGCTTCATTTTGAACAATAAAATGATGAAAAGATGATTTGTTGCCGGGTTACCAATCGAAACAAAGAGGCATCAAATAGTGACGCAACGGCGTTGGGGGATGTCGTTGCGGCTGCTGCTGCTTGTGGCGTCGACGTGTAGCGAGAGAGACACGAGGGAGGGAACGTGAGAGCAAGAGTGATGGCGAAAGTGATGCTGGTTGTGGGTTTATGTTGGAAAATATGATTTTGACTCGACTTCAAACCCGGGTTCGAGAAAGCTCGCTTGAGAGTTTACATAAAAACTATAGAAGTAAAGAGATTAGTTCGTGATAAAACCCGTCAAAATCATTGATTGATGAATGAAAAAAGGAGACATTTAAGGTTGACGTCTTTCAGCCGAGGAATGTAAAGTAGTTGCGCGTTTTACTTTGAATTGAAAAGTTGTAACCTTTCAATTTGAAGTGAACTATTGCAACTATTCGTAAAGGGTGTCTTATCTCTATAAATAGCACCCTCTCCTCTCATTCTAATCATTCCTATAATCATATTCTTATTTCTTAATATCTCTCAAACATAGTTTCGTTTGTCGTGTACTGTACACTGGTGCATCGTCTACAGTACATGAAGGATTCGCCTTGTAGTATTCCACAAAGACGCACCAAATGTGGGGGGCGAATACTGCTTTACGGAGATCGTCGTCGTACAAGACCTTTCTTCAAATCATTTCCGTTTTAATTGGCTTTTATTCTGTAAGTTTGTTTTATCTGTTTTGTGTTATTCTCCACTTCTGTTTTCTTCATATTAGAACAAATTTGAGTCTACTTTCTAACAGTTTATATAGGTGATGGGTGATGGAGAAGAAGGAATAGTTTTTGATTTTTTTTTTCTATATTAGATTTCTGATTGGAAGAAATGGAGAGAGTGAATTAATTAAATTAATTGCGAGAAATTAAATTGAGAGGGAAACCAAGGAGATGGAGAAAAGTCGGGTGATTGTTTTGTGTTTACCGAATGTGTGTTTAGGAGAGAGTGGGTTTTTATTTTGGTGCATTAGGATCACCAAAAATTGATGACTAGGGGGAATCTTTTATTTTGGGCTTTGGGAGTACAGTAGAGTGTTTAGGGAATTTTTTATTGAGTGTTTTGGGGCACGTAGTGTTGGTGACTGGAGGGATGTTTAGTTAGGTGGTTTGGGAGCACCAAGACTATGGTGTAAAATTTAGGATTTAAAGAATAAAATTAAATAGAGAATAAAATTAAATAGGATGAGTAGACAATAACTAACTATAGTTTAGAAAAAATAATATAAAAAATAGAAAAAGATAATGGCTTAAAAATAAATTTAGGGAATTGTGTTGAAATAAAATGCAGGATAAATAAATATAAGTTTTAGACTATATTAAAAGTTAAAAATAAATAGAAGTTTAGATTACGTAAGAATAAAATAGTAAATTAGATTAAATAGCAAGCAAAATATGAATGTTTTTTAACATTGCTTTAAAAAATTAATTACTAAAGCATCCTGTATTAACTTGCAGGCAATTGATTAGTGACTTAGACCTTCGGCTGGAATAGGGTTGCTGATTGTCTTGTCAAGCATATTGTGAGGAATTTAAGTCCCTGTTTAACTTATCTTGTTTCTGCTTTTGGTTGTAAGTTTTCTTAACATTGTTGCCTTTTTTCACCTCCCAGTTTGTGGGAGCTATTTTGTTGGAGGATGGAATAATGTCCTTAGTTTTTTAGTTTAAAAGGATCCAGTTTATCAACAACAATGTTTCTCCTCATATTTTTATCACTATTCACTAGCTTAATGTGACATGGTGATTTTGATAGAAAAATAATGTAATTTTTTAATAATTTTTTTTATGATATTATAAAAGAACTACATCGTTTTGTAATCCAAATCACCCAGTCAAAATAACTCAAATAAGAATAAAAAAAGTCAAATGAAAAAAAAAGGAGAAAAATTAGAGTGGTTGGTAGAAAAACTTTTACGAACACTTTTAATTCCTCGACTAGAAAAACTTTTGATTCTGTTTTGCACCGAGTCTCTGAATCCAGTGCAATGTCTCATCGTTAGATGTGCATGTGCCCCATGAGCTTCTTGAGACTGAATTTCCTTGGAATTGGCATCACCATCACCATCACCATCGAGTTCATGTACTTCTCACAAATGTGATTATAATAATGATCTTTTGGAATCAATGCTGATTAATCTCCCATAAAACGAAAAGGCATCCTAATGCCTTGATTAAATACACTGAAAGCCTCTGCATTTCATGACTAATTCAATGGCTGGAACATCAAACTCATCCAGTGATGAACTTTTAGTAGATGATTTTTACTTTTCAGTTCTGCTAGAAGAAGATGAAATCTTCCCAATCTCGGATGAGAAATATGCAGAAGAACTACAGTTACAAGAAGCTCTGTTTGCATCAGCAATATCGTCAATACTACCAAGAAATCCTCAATCCCGCGACAAAGGAATCCAAATCAACAACTATGAAAAAGGCGAGTCGTCTCATCAGCCAGCTGAGACAAGTTTCTGCACGATCTGCATGGACGTGAAACGCGCATCAGACATGTTCAGTAACAGGACATGCACACACTTGTTCTGCTCAGAGTGCATTTCCAAACACGTGGCTGTAAAAATACAAGAGAACATCTCTGTGGTCAAGTGTCCAGACCCGAAATGCCAAGGCACGATAGAGCCGGATCTCTGCCGCCCTATTCTACCTCAGGAAGTGCTTGGCAGGTGGGGGGACGCCTTGTGTGAGGCACTGGTTTTGGGATCGGAGAAGTTTTATTGTCCTTTCAAGGACTGTTCGGCAATGCTGATTGATGACGGGAGCGAAGGTGTTGTCACTGCTTCTGAGTGTCCTAATTGCAGGAGATTGTTCTGTGCTCAATGCAAGGTTGCATGGCATGCTGATTTGAACTGCAGCGAGTTTCGGAACATGAAGAAGGGCAACAGTGAGAGAGAAGATAAGTTGGTAATGGAGCTTGCTAAGAGCAAGAAATGGAGGAAGTGTCCAAAATGCAAATTCATCGTTGAAAAGAAAGACGGGTGTTTGCATATTTCCTGCCGGTAAGTAACTACAATTTGCACAAATGGAATTTTATACATTTTTTCCTTCTTTTTGAAAACTTTTGAACAGTTCGTATATGGATCGATGATTGTTTTCGTTATATTTTACAGATGTGGGTGCCAGTTTTGCTACGGATGCGGATCTTTGTGGACACAGACTCATAGATGTGCGGCCTAAGCTATATCATTTGTGAAACTATATACTTACGGATATTGTCCAACTAATTCTACCTGTTTCATATTTTATCTCAGCGGAAGTAGTATTGAGACAGTCGGTAACGGATTTTTTTAATTTCCCAGTTTGATGGTATCAATTTATAATCATTTTCAGTATTGTTTCGAACTTTGAGCGTTTGAGCAAAAAAGAGATTCATGGACGTCGATGTAATCTTTTTCGACTCAGAATCCGGGACTAAATGTGTTTGAAGGGCCGCTGATCCGTTTCATTCTTCTGTTTCCACGTAGTAGTATTTCACACATCAATTAGTTATAACCTTATTATGAGATGTTATGTCTTTATTATGATATGTTATGTCTGACAAAATGTAATGGGTACATATGAATTAAACTGTTGTTTGAGTTTCTGACTGGATAGTCATAAAGGCGCGTATCGGACATAATATAAAGCAAGCTTAGAGATCGTAGTGATGTAGATAAAATTTGTCTCTCCCACATAACGGGAGCGAATATACGCGGCCAATCGAAGGATAGTGCTTATAGAATGTCTGTACAGACTCAGATAAATTAATATGGGATATTGATGTTATCTGCACGAATAAGGCTAATCTCAGGATCGAGAAACTATGGATTGGATATACGAGTGTGATTTGTATGTCTCGTGTCCAATCCGCACGAACAAAGGGAGGAGACAATACTTGTACAAGGTTTGCCGGATGACTATTTCTATTAGTTGGGTGGAATGGATGTGTTGCTAGACACCGCTCCATGTTAGTAAATAATTACTACCAACTAAGTAGAAATCCATGGGGTCACACGTTTGAATTGAACAAGACTTGGTGTGTACAGGAGAATCCTTTGAGGAAGATTGAAGTGTACACCAAGAACAGGGAATGAGAAACACAAGAGGTATAGGGTAGTGAGTAGGGAGAGAGTAAGACAATAGCAACTGTATGAGAGAGAGACATAGTTTTGGCAGAGCTTCCGCGTAGTTCAGGAGATTAGCCTTCTGTAAGGAAGGGTTAACGATCCTATATATAGTGGAGAATATGTCCGTTGTAGTAGGTTAATGCGCCCATTAATGGAAGCTTAATTAGTTCATCCGCATATATAGGGATCGTTACGCACTTCGTCCGCGTATACCAGAACCGTTATGAGGTTGACCGGGTTTATGGAGCTCTTGACCATAAATCTCTCAAAGCAGTTACTAAAGGTCGCGCGCGGGCTCGGTTGCCGCTCGCGCGCGACGGAACTTACTCTAGCCTCCAAACCACTAAGTCCCTACAAGTCCCGTGTTATGGTGTGCGAGGGCCCTGTCTCGCAGCCCTCACATGGATCAGCGCGGGTGGTGATCCTGTGCATGTGGAGCACAGCTAGGTGTGCAAGATGGCTGCCACGTGTCTGTGATCTGTCTATCAGGAAAGCACAATCTACATTAGCCCCTTTTTTGCTCATGAGGACACTAATCGGATAGACTTCAATGCGCAAAAACCAGCGCGCGTGTTGCAGCTACGCACCAATTCAAATACACGAAAAATCAGCCCACATGCGTGTTATAATGACCTAGAATCCCTAGAGTCGTGCCTTCTGTTCCTCTAGGGTTTTAGCCGTGACATCAACATTAGCCTGTGATTGCACAATTCGGCGGTGACGGTTGCGGTTCGACCACGGAAAGGACGCGACTCTTCAGTGGATTTGAATAAGTAATCCTCATTCTCCATTGTTGAAAGCTACTGCTTCTCTCTAGAGTGAATGTTTTCTGAAAACCTCCTAGAGCAAATCCAGATAATCAACCACCAGTTCTTCCTTGCAAATCGTCTACTTCAAATCGCTTCATCATCACAAGGTTGGCTTGCTCAGTTTAAATTAATGCTCTTCGTACCTTTCTCTTGAAATGTCTTGAATCTGGAAATCCAGAAACGTTTGAAATACACCATTGTTTGAAACTGTGGAAGAGGTTCCTTTAAAACCCTAAAATATTGAAACTTTTAAAACGATAGGTTTCTGAACCCAGAAGTGTTCATCTCCCAAAATTGACATTCATATCAGTTATCTTGGAACCCAAAAACTTGTAGGATTTACTTTTGGATTTGAAACTGAAAGTGGATATATCTTCCCCCCTTTTTCTTGCTTTGATGTAGAAATGGCCAAGACAAAGGTAACCAAATCTGAGAAGGAAGCTGAGGAAATCCCTGATCTTCCCGAGACCTTGTGGAAGAAAGCTCCATATCTGGGTGGGGAAGACTTCTACCATGCTAGAACCGAATTAAGGAATCTAACAGACCCCGGTTTTGAAGATCTGCTATTGTTGAATCCTCCAACTAATCGAGCGGAATTGTACCTAATTGATGCTAAGGATGTGGTGAGATTAGGTCTTGAAAATGGATTCTACCCCCATACTGATATCTCTACCCAGTCCTTCGTGTAGAAGATGAAAATAATGGATGAGTGGTCGATCATGTGCTGACCCATCATGCTATTTTACTAGACCAGGCTAAGATTTACTACGCTGTTAGGGCTACGAAAGGTGCTGCCGTGAAACTGGATCAGACTATGCTTCTAAACCTCTTTTCTCGATACTCACCTGCGACTCACACTTTCAATTTTGCTGAGTTTGAGGCAGCCCCCACTTTGGAAGATGTGCACATGCTATATGATCTTTCTCCCATGGGCGAAGTCGATCCCTTGGCCCCTCTGAAGTCTGATGAAGAACTCGCTCTTTATGCGCAGATGGAGGAGTGCTTAACAGAGGTGAAAGAAAATTTCAACTCGTTGGACATCTGCAGAAGCTCTTCCAACATATCAATTGGTTGAAACTTCTGCGAAGAACACTTGGGGCAAGTGGGTGCAATACTTCTTCCGTGACTATGAGAATAGTAAGATCACCAAGGAGATACTCGAGAAGGATCCTAAGGCGAAGAACTATGTCGAAGGGAAAGGGTACCACTTGACCTTTTGTGGATTTCTTTGCACTTGGCTCTCGCGATATTTGATCGACGGTCATCCCCATGACGGGGTCTTTTATCACGTCTTACCCCTTGCAGTGAAGCTGTCTTTAGGCCAAAATGTTGCACTCGGGCCTCTGGTGTTGAGAACCATGTATCATCGGTTAAATCAACTTGTATTTGCAATTGAAGAATCACGCGGGCGCCTTGATGTGCTGACTTTTTGTCAAAATTTCATTCCTCACCATGTGGGTATTTGAAAGGTGGCCTTCCTATGCTCCCATCCCTTCAAAACCCAATTCTTGGAATGTTCCGGGTGCGAAGAACGCACTTCTGAGTGGCATAGCCGCTCGATGGTATAAGAACAAAGAGTCTAAGTGTTCATGGATCTTGGTCTGCGAAAATCGAGCAAAGTTTACATCCAGGCCTTATACCACTCGTATTGAAAATGTGTGGTTCTTCCCGAGAATGTACCCAAGTAAAGGTGGCTCCCTCTCCGAGGAAACTATCGTCAAAGGGGATAGCTGCTATAGAGAATTCCTCTGCTGGTGTTTGACGGGTTCACTGCTCGCTCTTGCTGAAAATGTCCCTAAGATATCTTCTAAGTATGAGCGGATCACGGTCGATGTTGACCCTACTCGCGTTTGCCCCCAGTTTGGCTTCGACGCAGTGGCTCCTTCAATTTGGCCTAAGTCAGTGAACAGAGATTGCTACAAGCGACTGCTGATAAAGAGATGTAAATCCATTCTCCTTAGCAATTTGCCTTTCATCCAGCCTTCAGGGAGACGCGAAGGTCGTCCTACCAAATATTGGATTTCCTTCTGGAACGCTCAGCAAGCAAGGTTTGCTTCATCCGCTCCTCCGCGTCTCAGCAGGGCTCCTTCCATCAGAAGGAATACTTTCCCATTCCGTCAGAACTACATTTTGGACAACTCGAAATACGGATTCTATTCCCTTCTTGACAATGATAATCACTTGTGTCCAAACGTGATCCTTTCTGAAAAGATGACCGATGTTAGGGGCGGAGTTGTATGTGTGATCGAGTACAGCGAATCTTTTGCCACGGTAAATAACACTCCTTTGTCCTTCTTGAAGCACCTCTCTCTTTGAAATGCTATGCTTTACATAAGTTTTTTCTTTTTCAGTGTTGTTTGAGGAGATTCGCATCTGGAGACCGTTGTCCGTCACTGGTCAATTCTATTCTTCAAGCGAAGAGGCAGAAGAAGGTTATCCCTCTGAACATGGAAATGGATCCCAAAGTGTAGGCTCTTGTGCGTCAGGAGATGGAGTTATTCGCTTGTTCATTGATAAGCGAGAATGTTGAAGTAGACGCAGAAATTGCTCCAAAGGCCAAGAGGCAAAAGAAAAAGGCAATTGTGATCTCCTCACCGCCGAGAGAAGCTCCAGCTTCGTCGGCCGCGAAGTCTCCTGATCCCAAGGTCAAAGGCAAAGGTCGCACACAGAGCAAGCCGCGAAGAGATCTCGCAGTCGAGAATTTCATCCCCTATGATCAAGAGGAAGAAGTCGGAGAAGAAAGAGAAGAAGAAAGAGGAGAGGAAGAACAAGAAGAGGAAATAGGAGAAGAAAGTTCGGAAGGTAACCCATATGAACTTAATCTTCTTTGAATAATAACTTTCAACAGTAATGTTATTAAGACAAAATCTTTCTTCGCAGATGATGACACTAAGACTATTAGTGACCTTTTGGCCAAGGAAAGGCGAAAGACAAATGGATCTCGCTCAGATGCGTCTAGTGAGCCCATAGACGAGGCCATAATCGCAGAGTCTAAGAGAATGGATGCTGAGGCAGAAGAGAGAAGGAGGAAGCGCGAGGAAGATGACATAGAGACGATGAAAATTAGAAGTCTGGAGGAGCAGCATGCTGGTAGCATGAGTTTGGCTGCTTTAGAACGAGCTCAACAAGATTTTGAGTAGATCGGAGGCGATGAAGAAGGTACAATTTTTAACCTTGATGTGTCTTACCAAGAGGTAATTTTTGGTGCATTAAAGCACGGTCTGTCTAAAGATGACATTCGCGGATGGTTAGTGGGCAAATGTGGCGAACCCTCAGGTAAACATTTGAACAATGTTTATAAGCACCGCTTAACAAATCATTCCCTATTATAATGAGTTTTTACGTAACATCAGGTCATGCACACCTTAAGGATGTGATAAATGAGGACACCTCTGTAGGATATGGTGTCGCATCTATATCGTATGATGTTGGAGTTGCGATCCCACATAAGTGTGGAGGTGCTCGCTTTTGATCTAACATAGAATGAAATATAGGAAATAATTCATAATGCAAGCTACCTCAATGACTTTTCCAAATTTGTCTTGCAGGTGGTACTGCTTCAAATGTCATGGTGCTTGAGCAGAGAAGTCAATCTCCCATATACCGTGCTCCAGAGCGAAGTTCGCACACAGATAAGCCTGCTATGGTTGGTGAATATGCAGGGAAGCCCTTGGAAGATGTGATTGAGGTGTCTGAAAATGGCGGTCTTGACACCAAAATGCAAAAGGAAAATGCTCAAGATGAGCATGTGGGCGAAGCTGGTATAGTCGAAGAGATGGAAGCAGAGAGTGCTAGAGCTAAAGTTCATATCAATGAACAAGTCATGGAAGACGCAGCATCTCATGAGGATGTTGATGCTCCAATGGTCGCTCCTGAGCCACAGGAACTTCTTGTGAATGAGCAAGTCCTTGGGCAAGCAGAAGTTGACCAAGGCATCCTGCAGCCATCGCACACGGATGTGGATGCCCAAGCGGAAGTAGTAGTTGGTGGCGACAGTGGCGGTCCTCCCACTGTCATACATGTTGCTGAAGTTAGTGGTGTTGATACTCCACCCACTTCTTCGAACCCTGCTTCTTTAGTTACTTTTCCAGGGCCTCAGCAAAATCCTGCAATCTATTCTGTTGAGATCTATTCTTATTGTATCCAGTACACACCTTTATAACTACCCAGTTACGGTGTAGCGTTTAACGCTACCAAAATCACAATAATCCACAACTAGAATATCTATTGACTTCAAGTCTAAGGATGACAATACCATTGCACCGCGAGAAGCGCTTGTGACTCAACATAACGTGTTTGTAGCCTTCTCGGAGATGGGTCAATCCAGTGCAACATTCCCTAATGCAAACCTATGTGTTGGATCATGATATCTCCATATCAATCCAACCCCATACTAGTCTATAGATGATTGTCCCATTAATCATTATACTGGACAAGGGATATTTAAGATAAACAACACAATTGTAAATCTAAGGACTTCATTATATTAAATATCCAATAAATAATAAATGAATTTATAGCCAGAAATAATTCATACTCAACTAGATTGCCTCTAGGGCATCTATTCCAACAGTCTCCCACTTGCACTAGAGCCAATCTAGCGCATCTCGTATGCCCATACTCCTAGTGTGCCCTTCATGCTTCCAGTGCGTGAGCGGCTTCGTAAGCGGGTCTGACAGATTCTCATCTGTAGGAATCTTGCATATCCGAACGTCTCCTCTATCAATAATATCTCGAATCAGATGAAACTTCTTGAGCACGTGCTTGGACTTCTGGTGCGATCTTGGCTCCTTTGATTGTGCGATCGCCCCAGTGTTGTCACAAAACAACTCGACTGGATCCGCAATTCTAGGGACCACACCAAGTTCAGAAACAAACTTTCTGATCCAAACAGCTTCCTTTGCTGCGCCATTTGCAGCAATGTACTCAGCCTCTATTGTAGAATCAGCCACCGTCTCTTGCTTGGAACTCTTCCAGCTCACCGCTGCTCCATTCAGGCAAAACACATATCCCGACTGTCATCTAAAGTCATCTCTGTCGGTTTGGAAGCTTGCATCAGTGTAACCCCTTACACGCAACTCTTCCTCACTGCCAAATATCAAGAAAGCATCCTTAGCTCTTCTCAAGTACTTTAGGATATTCTTGACTGCGATCCAGTGAATCTCACCCGGATTGGATTGGTATCTTCTTGTCATACTCAAGGCATATGACACATCTGGTCAAGTACATAACATGGCGTACATGATAGATCCTATGGCCGAGGCATAGAGAATTCTACTTATGCGTTCCTTCTCAATCTCATTGGAAGGACAACCACTCTTCGAAAGAGTGATTCCATGTGACATGGGCAAGAATCCCTTCTTGGAATCTTGCATGTTGAACCGTTTCAACACCTTGTCAATATATGTAATTTGACTTAGGCCTAGCAACCTCTTAGATCTATCTCTATAGATCTTTATACCGAGTATATAGGCTGCTTCCCCTAAGTCCTTCATTGAGAAACACTTACCTAGCCAATCTTTAACAGATTGTAGCATGGGAACGTCGTTTCCAATGAGTAGTATGTCATCCACATACAAGACCAGAAAAGCTACAAAGCTCCCACTAACCTTCTTGTAGACACAAGACTCATCTTCGTTTCTTATGAAGCCAAACTCTTTGACTACTTCATCAAAACGTTGATTCCAACTCCTAGAAGCTTGCTTCAATCCATAAATGGATCGTTGCAGCTTACAGACTTTGTTGGCTTTCTTTGGATCCTCAAAACCCTCCGGCTGTATCATATACACGTCCTCGAGGAGATTCCAATAAAGGAATGCTGTTTTGACATCCATCTGCCAAATCTCATAGTCGTAGTATGCTGCAATCGCAAGTAGGATTCGGATGGATTTGGTCATAGCGACTGGTGAAAAGATTTCATCATAGTCAATACCATGAATCTGTCTGAATCCTTTAGCCACCAATCGGCCCTTATAGGTAATCACATTACCATCCATGTCGATCTTCTTCTTGAAGACCCACTTGCACCATATGGGCCGCGTCCCATCGGGTGGTTCCACCAAAGTCCATACTTTGTTGGTGTACATGGATTCCATCTCGGATCTCATGGCTTCAAGCCACTTCTGAGAGTCTGGGCCATTCATGGACTCCTCATAGGTAGTAGGCTCATCATTTATGAGCATCGTGTCACCGGAATCGGTCACGAGAAGTCCATACCTCTCGGGTTCCTGGCGCACTCTACTAGATCTACGAAGCTCTTGTGTTACCTGAACAGGTTGCTCCACAACTGCTTGTGGTTCCTGTTCATGTTCCATAATCGGTTCAGTGATTTTGTGGTTCTGGAACCTCTTCAAGTTCTACATTCCTCCCACTTGCTTCTTTAGAGACAAACTCTCTTTCTAGAAACACGCCGGTCCCAGCAACAAACACTTTGTTCTCGGTTGGATTGTAGAAGTAGTATCCCTTAGTTTCCTTAGGGTACCCCACAAATTTACACTTATCCGATTTTGGCCCTAGCTTGTCTGATTGTAAGCGTTTTACATAAACATCGCATCACCAAATCCTTATGAACGACTGTGTGGGACGCCTCCCACTCCACATCTCATATGGTGTCTTCATGACTGATTTAGATGGAACACGGTTAATGGTGAAAGCTGCACTTAATAGAACGAATCCCCAAAATGATAATAGAAGATTAGTTTGACACATCATAGATCGAACCATATCCAATAGGGTTCGATTCCTCCTCTCAGACACGCCATTCCATTGTGGCGTTCCGGGTGGAGTGAGTTGGGACACGATCCCACACTCTCTAAGATAGTCGTCAAACTCTTGGCTTAAGTATTCTCCTCCACGATCCGATCGTAGAGCCTTGATACTTTTTCCAAGTTGCTTCTCTAGTTCATTCTTGAATTCTTTGAACACTTCAAAGGATCCGGATTTTGCCCTCATAAGGTACAAAAACCCATATCTATTGTAATCATCAGTAAATGTAATGAAGTCGACATAACTACCCCTGGCAGGCGTGGCAATGGCCCACATACATCAGTATGTATGAGTGCCAATTGCTCAGTAGTCCTCTCACCTTTCTTATTGAAAGGGGACTTAGTCATTTTTCCCAATAAACAAGCCTCACATGTCTCATATGATTCAAAATCAAATGAGTCTAGTAATCCATGCTTATGGAGTCTAGATACACATTTCTCATTTATTTGGCCTAAACGACAGTTCCATAAATAAGCAGGATTTAAATCATTTATTTTAATCCGCTTGGTATTAATGTTGTAGACAGGATTGCTTAGATCAAGGACATAAAGTCCATTAAATAATTGCGCACTAAAATAGTGAATATTATTTAAATAAAAGGAACAACAATTGTTCTTTATTGAAAATAATAAAACCATCCTTGTCCAAACAAGAAATAGAAATGATGTTTCTGCTCATAGCAGGCACAAAATAGCAATTATTTAATTCTAAAACTAATCCTGAAGGCAGAGATAGCTCGCACACGCCTATGGCCAACGCAGAAACCTTTGCTCCATTCCCAACGCGCAGATCTACCTCCCCTTTAGCCAATCTCCTACTTCTCTTTAGATCCTTCATATTTCGACAAATATGAGATCCACATCCAGTATCTAATACCCATGATGTAGAGACAGTTAAATTGACGTATACAACAAAAATACCTGGTGGTGGTGGAATCACTATTCCAAGCCTCTTGTCCTCTTGATATTTTGGGCATTTCCTCCTCCAGTGTCCAGGCTGACTGCAATAGTGACACTCACCTTTAGTCACACCATTGGCAATGCCACCAACAGGCTTAAGGGCAGGTTCCTTGGACTTGGCAACTGACTTGCCTTTTCCCTTGGAAGAAGAGGCAAACCTTTTGCCCTTTCCTTTCTGTACCATCATAACGGCCTTGCCCTTACCCTTGTTGATGCTCTGTTCAGCCGTCCTCAACATATTGAGTAAATCTGGCACTGGTTTCACGATCTCATTCATGTTATAGTTCATGATGAATTGTCCATAACTCTCGGGCAATGATTGCAACACGAGATCGGTTGCCAACTCTTGGCCGACCGGGAATCCTAGTCGGGCGAGATTCTCCAAGTACCCGATCATACGGAGTACATGGGGTCCCACCGGGTTCCCTTCTGCCAGATGACACTTTAACAGTGCCTTGGAGACCTCATTCCTCTCTACCCTTGCCTGCTCTTGGAAGAGCTGCTTCAGATGCTCGATCATATCGACAGCATTCATGTTTTCGTGTTTCTTCTGAAGCTCAGAAGTCATGGTGCATAGCATAAGGCAGGCCGCATCATTAGCATCATCAACACGCTTTTGATATTCCTTTAGGGCAGCAGGTGTTTGGTTCTCTGGACCTTCTGGAACATGCTCCTCTATTGCGTACAGTTTCTTCTCTTGCTTGAGAACAATTCTCAAGTTTCTGTACCAATCAAGAAAGTTGGTTCCAGAGAGCTTGTCCTTCTCAAGGACAGATCGTAGGGAATGTTGTGAACTCGATGAGTTGTTTGCCATTTGTAATTCTACAAAAAGGAAAATACGCAAGTTTTAGTATTTGTGATTTTTGACTATATTCAATAATGGCTAGTTTATCAAATATAGCTCCCACTATTTTTCTACGGATTAATAACCCTCAAGATATTAATGCGGAAAATATCCTTATATTTTCTAGTGCGCCAAGATCCATCTTTCATCTCCTTATGAGCTTGCTTTGGCAAGTCACCCATAATTTGACTACTTTAGGTATGAACAATTCCAATTTCATCCCATATGCAACTTTTGTTTCAATTGGGCAAATAACACCTTATTTATCCATCCACATGGATAATCCTAATTGATTGCCTCTAGGTTTCTTAATCAAATTAATAGCCCAGTTGTGTTCAAACTCTTATCTAAACAATTGCACATTGTTACGTGCCATCGCATTCCATCATTATGAACCAAGTCGCCATGCTTTGGCACGCAGGAACTTGATAAATAATGATGATAATGAGTGTTTAAATAATGAGAAGGCAAGAACACAATATTTTAATTTTGAGGGATTTTTAAATTCAATTTTAATTTTTTTTTGTTGATCAATATCAACTAATATATCTATTTGAGTTTGGGCACAACTCCAAATAATAGATCCTGGTTGTCTAATTATCTTATTATCCTAATTGCATGCATCATCCATACACCAACCACACAATAATAAGACAATAAAGTAAACAACCACAAAACAGAAATTAAACGTGATGTGGATATGGCCTTTTCTAGACTAAGATAATTCCAAGCCAATGGAATTATCTATGAACCCTAAAACAAACACATCTCCATGCGTCTTGATCTTTTGGTCCATCCTTCATAGTTATGTGGAATGCTCCATGCTCCATCTTTTGTGGCTTCTTTGGCTTTGGGCTTCTTTTCTTCAATCTTGGCTAACAATCTACTTTATCTAGCACAAGCTAACTTCTATACAAAATAAAATAAATCTCACAAGTTGAGAAAAAAATGGCACGCAGGCCATAAAACCCAAATTAATTATTACAATTAATTGATCAGCTCGCAGGCCGTAAAAACAAACCACAAAATTAAACATCCACATCAAACCACAACCTAAGGCCATATCCAATCACCATGCGATTTGCACATAAACAGTTAAAATCCAATTTTAACGCACTTGGTTAATTTTAATTGATTTTAGGATTTCTAGGGTTAAAAACGGTCCATGGGCCCAACAATCAAATTGCCCGGGCCCAAAAAGGTAAACCACAAGGCCCTAGGGCCGGCCCTGCCCAAAACCCACACGCCTAGGCCACGGGTTAGGGCCGCCCGGCCCTTAGGGCGGCCAAGCTTGGGCGGCAAGCAAGAGGGGCGCTCCCCTAGGGGGGCCGAACCTCCTAGAGGGAGTTGTTAAACAACTCCCTTGCTTGGTGCCCAAGTTTGGTTGTTTCCTTGTTTTGGAAGAACTCCTTCTTCCCCAAGGATGCCCAAACCCTAGATCTAAGATCCTAAAATTTCTCAAACTCACCAATTCATGCATCCAATGCAAAAATTAGATCCTGTTATGATTAATTATTGACAAATTGCATCCCATGCTTGATTTGTCTTGTTTTACGCGATAAACAATCAAATTAAGGTGTAAAACAACTAAAACGTAACACATAAACCACGTTTATGCTCTACGACCTGTGGCTCTGATACCACTGTAGGGTTTTGATTCATGGATGCGCAACGGAAACACAAACAATCATAAACCATGCAAAACCCTCCAAGGATCACAAGTTAAGAAACATAACGATGGTAAAGGAAGAAATCAATAACACACCTTAGGGTTCTCCTTTGATGACTTCAAACACGAATTATGTCACGTTCTCTATGGTTGATCCACGCCTAGAGTTGATCCTAGAATCTCCCAAGTCCTTGGTGCTAGCCCGGAAGAGGAAGAGGAAGAAGAATCACGCAAAACGAGACCCAAAAGGAGGGTCTCGGCCTCCTTTGTGGCCGACGGGATGGGCGGCGGCAAGAGGGGCGGTCGGCTCCTCTTGTTGCTTGCTCTCTCTCCTTTTGTTATTTTCCACTCTTTTTTATGTTCAATAATGAGCATAAGTTGTGGAAGGAATGAAGGAAGGTCCTTTATATAGTCCAACAACTCCTTGCCAACTACCTAAAGGACTTATTCTAGTCCTACTAGAATTCAATTTAGTCCCTTCCTCGCAAATTAGTCCCTACTAAGTTTGCAAGGTTTTGCAAAGTGATCCTTCTAATTAATTAATCCAATTAATTAATTCCCAAATCTAGTTCAACTCTATATAGCGTGTGACCCCATAGGTTCTATATACTTGGTAGAAACTATTTGCTAATATGGAGCGGTTTCTAGCAAAACATCCATTTTAGCCAACTAATAGAATAGTCATTTTGACAACCTTTGTACAAGTAATTGTCTCATCCCTTTGTCTCTATATCCGGATTGGACACGAGACATACAAGTCACACTCGTATATCCAATCAATAGTTTCTCGATCCATGGGAATAGCCTTATTCGTGCAAATAACATCAATATCCTATATTGATTTATTTGAGTCTAGCCAGACATTCCATAAGCACTATCCCTCGAGTGGCCTAGGATATTTTCTCCCGTTATGTGGGAGGGACAAATTCTATCAACGTCCACTACGATCTCTAATCTTGCTTCTTATTGTATTCAGTACACGCCTTTATAACTACCCAGTTACGGTGTAGCGTTTAACGCTACCAAAATCACAATAATCCACAACTAGAATATCTAGTGACTTCAAGTCTAAGGATGACAATACCATTGCACCGGAGAAGTACTTGTGAATCAACATAATGTGTATGTAGCCTTCTCGGTGATGGGTCAATCCAGTGCAACATTCCCTAATGCACACCTATGTGTTGGATCATGATATCCCCATATCAATTCAACCCCATACTAGTCTATAGATGATTGTCCCATTAATCATTATACTGGACTGGGGATATTTAAGATAAACAACACGATTGTAAATCTAAGGACTTCATTATATTAAATATTCAATAAATAATAAATGAATTTATAGCCACAAATAATTCATACTAAACTAGATTGCCTCTAGGGCATCTATTCCAAGATGAATCTTTTGAATGCATGAATTTTGAATCACTTTGTGGCTTTTGTAGTTTGAACCTTTTTAAGGCCTTAAGCGATATTATGTGCATCTGAATTTTGCTTATGAAGAAGTTTTATTACTTTTACCAAAAGAGATGAGCTTTCAATCGCGTATTGCCACTGTCTAAGTAGAATGCTTTCAAATATCACAGCCATCTATATAGTTAGTCTTTCAATCATATATTGCTGCTGTCCAAGAAGACAAGCTTGATTAAGAATGGCTGCTATCTAGAAAGATAGTCTTAAGTTCGTGCCTCGATGCTATCTAGGTAGATAGGCCTCTGGTCGAACGTGATTGCTATCTGAACAGATAGGCTTATACTGAGTTTTTTTGCTATCATGACAAATAGACTTAATAAGCATTGCTGCTATCTGGACAGATAGGCTTTATCGAGCATAGCTTCTATCTAGACAGATAGGCTTTATTGAGCATGGATGCTCTCTAGACACATAGGCTTTATAATTGCGCATTTGGCTGCCATCTAAACAGATGGGCTTAGAATTATACATTTGGCTACCATCTAAAAAGATGGGCTTAGAATTATGCATTTAGCTGCTATCTAGACATATAGGCTTTTGTATTTGCTGCTATCTAGAGAGATAGGCTTTGTCGCGTTTGGCTGCCATCTAAACAGATGGGCTTAGAATTATGCATTTAGCTGCTATCTAGACAGATAGGATTTCGTATTTGCTGCAATCTAGACTGATATGCTTTGAATATGCATTACTGCTATCATATGAGATAGGCTTACGTTCATGTATTGCTGCTAGCATATGAGATAGGCTTACGTTGCATTACTGCTATCATATGAGATAGGCTTATGTTCGTGTATTGCTGCTATCATATGAGATAGACTTTGGATTTGCATTACTGCTATCATATGAGATAGGCTTACGTTTGCGTATTGCTGCTATCATATGAGATAGGCTTTGAATTTGCATTACTGCTATCGTATGAGATAGCCTTACGTTCTCGTATTGCTTCTATCATATGAGATAGGCTTTGAATTTGCATTACTTCTATCATATGAGATAGGCTTACGTTGTAAGAAATATCTTAAGGGAAATACCTCTTCAATAGTTGATCCACTGAAGTATATCTTCGCTTGTCAAACGGATTGGGAGTGTCGCAATTCCATGACGTCACGAGATCATGCAATAGCCACTTCTCTTCCTTAGACTTTTGTTAAATTCACATACTGGAATGACCCACATCGAGAAGGATACATTAGATTATGTTAAAGTCACAATTGCTTCTGGTAGTGCTAATGATAGTGTAATCCTTAGTCTTGAAGACACTAGATACTCTAGTTGTGGAATATCGTGCTTTGATATTATCGAAGATTGCGGCTTAACCGGGTAACTATAATGATAGTTATCAGACATGATAGGAAGCAAGCTTAGAGTTCGTAGTGACGTAGAGAGGATTTCTCCCTCCCACATAATGGGAGAAAATATCCATGGGCCACTCGAGGGATGGTTCTTATAGAATGTCTGGCCAGAATCAGATAATCAATATAGAGATATTGATGTTATCTGCTTGCATAAGCATATTCCCAGGATCGAGAAGCTATGGATTGGATATACGAGTGTGACTAATATGTCTTGTGTCCAATCCTGATATGGAGACAAAGGGATAACACAACACGTGAACATTGGGCACAAGGGTTTTCAGAATCACTGACTTAATTGTATTAGTTGGGTGGCATGGATGTGTTGCTAGACACCGCTCCATGTTAAGTAGTTACTACCAACTAAGTAGAAACCTATGGGGTCACACACCGGATGGATTAAATTGGATATATGTATTAATTAGTTTGACTAATTAATGAAAGGATCATAACTCAACCACAAGCAAATTTAGTAGGACTAATTTTCAAGTGGACTAATACATGTAAGGACATGATTAGTAATGGGGCATTTATGTAGTTAATAAAGAGTTATTACTATATAAAGGAACTCTATCTTGTTAATTCTCTACACAAGTCATTATTTGAGAGAACATAAAAAAGCAAGAGAAGAGAGACAAGGAAGGCCGAATCCAACCCGTCCGGCCCATCCTTGGAGTCGTCGAACCTTCTTTGGGCGTGCCTCCTCCTCGTTTTGCGTGATCCGTTCCTCCTTTCTCCATACTAGCACTACACAGTGGAAAGGAATTCAATCACGATTCCAAGGTGTGGATATTCATAGAGACGAAGACACTATTCTTCGTGTGATCTCCCAAATTAAGGACACATCTTTTATGCCCTTATTCATAGATACGAAGACACTGTGATCCTTGGTGGGATTTGAGCAAGATTACTTTTTTTATTCCAACCTGCATCAAAACCCAACAGTGGTATCAGAGCCACAGGCCGTAGCGCATTTCATGATTATATGTGTTACAATTTTTCAGTTTATACACTGTATTGTTTATATTACGCATATTACATAGGATTCAAGGAAAACAAGACCTAATTTAACATTGGATGTGAAGATTAGTGAGTTTGATCACATAGGATGTGAATAACTTTGGATATAGGAGCTAGGGTTTGGGAACAAGCTTGGAAAAAGGGTTTTTCAGACTTGGAAACAACTAAGATTGGGCAACAAGGCAAGGAATTTTTTTGGAAACGATTCCATGGTGTAATTCGACATTTACGATAATTTAGAACTTTATTTCGAGTTATTTTGTAGTTTCGGAAAGTTGTGTAATACTATACGAAAATTATTGCGTATATTTAGGACTTCTTTGTAGCTGTTTAAAAAGATGGGTCTTGACATTTATATACGTAATATATTATTTTGAATTGCTTGGTCAATTTTCTTGTTCATATAAATTAGCTTTTATGTGTTATATATTAATTGAAAATTATATCTTCACCCCTCAACTTTTAGCTTTCACATTTCATCCCCAACTAGCAATTCATCTCTTGATTATTTATACTCAAGCCCCTCTTCACTTATTTGATCAACTCAATTAAATTGAAAGAGACCATCATACTAGCTACATTTCTAGTTACATTCATCCCATACCTACAATCCTCCCTCAACAACTCCCACTACCATATTGAATGTACATTCCTTGTGGGATTATTCACTTTACCATCAAATCTCTTCAATTTATCATCATGCTCTAGCTTTCTCACTCTCATTTTTTGTATCTTTCTTCCCTTCAAGAACACACATACTAGCTCTTTTCTCTCTCTCAAAACTCCATGCCCGTTTTTGGGTGTTGACTTCACAAAAACATCATCAAAACTCATTTTTATGGTCTCCAAATCATGGAAAACTTGAGTCCAACCTTATTATCATCATGGAGGGGGTTTATTTCACCATTCTACTCATGGATTGAAGCCCAATTTCATCATTTTCCTCACAATTTCTTGAATCTTTGGGTAAATCTTCCTTCTAGTCTTGAAAACGTACATGCATGTTCATGTTTTTCATTGATCTATGATATTTCATCTTCGATTTTTTCCTTTCCATTCTTTATTCTTCATTTTCATAGTTTGATCAAGAGTTAAACTCCAAAATTTTGACTATTTCATGGAACCCACACTAGAACCCACATGCACGTTGTGAATGTCATCTTCTTTGCATTTGTTACTAATAGATTTTTGATAATTTGTGTCAAGATCATGTGAAAATCTTACTTCATGCCTAAGATGATGTTATTTGAATGAAGATCAAGTCTCCATAAGTTGCATGTATCATTTGAACCAAACTTGTTGATTTTTTTGAAAAATGCATATTGACACAATCTGGCCAGTTTGTAGAAAACATATATTATCTTAAAATTTTGTCTCTGTGAAATTTTTAACTCTTGCATATTCTGAAACTAGACTCAGAGGGGGTCATTTTGAGAATAACATCCATAGCCATTTTGTTAGGGAGATATGCTCATTTTAAGGTGCATGTTTTCTGAAATTCTGTTTTTGGACAAGTTTTCCCATTTTTGTTAAAAATTTTATTTCCAAAAACTAATGGAACCCAATATTTCTTGTCATGACACTAGACACATAGGGTATTCATTATGCATAATATGGGAATTTTTCCTCTTCTCCAAGTAGTAGTAATTGTTCTTCAAAGTTGAAGCTTTCTGTCAAAATTTTCTCTGCATAGTAGTGTTTGTTATTTTTGTAACTTGAGTTTTGTAATAGCTATGCATGATTTTTCTTGTTTTTTTCTGAAAGTAGACACATGTAGGTTGATCTTAAATTAATTTCATAATTCTAAGAGATGTTTTGATATGGTAAATATGGCTCTTAAGTCAGAGCTACAATTCTGTCCAGAATTGTTGTTTCGTCGTTTATAGAAAACTTGAATTTTTAAAATTCTAAGTGTATTGTTTGATTTATTTTGATAAGTGAACATCATTATATGTGCATTGGTGACATATAGGACTATGTGGCATGTAGGTTTGAATTTGTAAAATGCATGTATAAATTATTTGTAACGAATATGTTATACGTGTGATTGTAGACATCGACCTCGTAGGAGAAAGCGGTTGAGTGCTAGGATTAATTTCTTACTTTTGGTTGTGCTTCATCTCAGTGGTAAGTACATATGTGCGACTTTTATTTATCAAAATGTGAGTTCTTGTGTGATGTCTCGAATGAATATTTGTTGGTTGAAAAAGTATGCAAAGCATGACTTAATATCGAAGTTGTCTGGATGTAAATTGAATCCTCTTTTTAAGTCTTGGAACTTTACTTGCGATAAGTTGATAATCTGATTTTATCTATTTTAAAGAGAAGAAATAAAATACATATGTGCAAACTTTAATTATCACATTGTGATCATGTGTTTGACGTTTTAAATGAATAACGTATTTTTTGGAAGAGTATGAAAAGCATGATTTATACCGAAAAATTCCGATTATTGATTTATACTGAGGACTCTTGGAAATGACGTGTGAAGATTGTATACCAACTTTGGTTATGCGAAATAAAGGTAATAAGATACCTCTAATAGATTTAGGACGATGTACAGAGTTTTGTTATTAATGGGAGGCGCCAAGCGATCCTCCATTTTCTTATGGCTAATGCCATTGAAGCAATGCTTCTTATTATTGGATAGAACTTAATTGTTCGTAAATCCGCCACCGATGAGCCAAAATGTACCAAGGTATTTCGGCCAAGGGTTTGTTAGAGCTATAGAGTGCTACTTATACTTGTAAGGGTCACTACAGTATAGGGGTGTCGACTCTTAAGGCCTTTTAGATATAGTTGTAAGCGGTGATTGACGTATGGGCTCCCTTAACGCTCGGGTTAAATAGGGTTTGATATACCCTAGAAGGAACCCTTTGTGATTTTTTCGTGATCCCATTGCTTACATCGATTCTTGCTGGTGGCTCTGGACATGCCTTAGCTAAACTTAACGCTTAATTGATCTTGAAAGAAAATTGACTACTCTATTGTTGTTGTTTGTGGCTCTGGATATGACTTAATCAAATTAAATGAGTTTAAAAGCATTGGATACTCGTGATTTAATATCATTATCAGTTCAATTGAACTTGTTTACTGTTGATATCTAACTTGTTTAAGAATATGTAGAATACTCATGGTTTACTGATATTTTAAAGATGAGAAGTAGTTGATATGCGACTACTTATACTTGTTCAGAAGCTCCTACCTCTTTACTTATTAATGTTTCAAAACTCTTGACTTATTTCAACTCATGCTTTCGTGCAACTCGTTGCTTTACATGTCGTAGTGTGTATTTACTCAATTTTTACTGATTATTTTCTTCAAAACTGCGTCGGATTTTGCCATTTTAAAACTGACTGTCATCAATCAAGGTGGGGATGGGGAACGCGTATCGAGACGTAGCTGCGTGCTTAACTTAGGTCACTTAGAATGTCACACACTTTTTATTTATTTATTTTTTTAAACTTACTTCGACAAGATTTGTTGTATACACTAAACGAAATGTAATCTTAAAAGTATACTTCTACTTTTTGGTTATCGATTGTCTCTTTAACCCTGAACCGGGATCCCGGGTTGTTTCATTGGGCCCCCTATGGGGACCACCCCTCTTGCCTTGCCACCCAAGATAGGGCTCGGCCAAGGAATAAGGTCAGCCTAGCATACGGCCTAGCTGCGCGTGAGGCTTGGCCGACCTCCCCAATGCCTTGCCTTGGTCCTTGGGTGGTTCGGCCATGGTGGATGGTGGAATCCTTGGACTATTTTGACCCTAGTTGCCTAATTTTAAACTAAAATTGAACAAGCGCGTTAAAATTTGATTTTAACTGTATTATGTGCTTTGTTGCATGGTGGATGGATATGGCTTAGGTTGTGGATGTTTATTTTGTCGTTTGGTTTACGGACTGCGAGCTGATTAAATTAATGTAATAGTTAGTTAATTTTACGGCCTTCGAGTTGATCATCTTCTCAACATTTGAGGTTTTATTTATTCATTCTAGATGTTAGGTTAGAATTAGAATTTTAGATGATAGCCAAGAGTATGGAGAAGAAGACCGGAAGACCAAGAAGTCAAAAAGACGATGAGGACTCCCATCCTAGGCGCGCGACTATGGTGGAGCACATGGATATGAGTTTGTCACTTTAGGGCATATAGATATTATCATTGGCTTGGTAATATCTTAGTCTAGGGGCCATATCCATGCCACGTTAATTTTTCTTTTGTGGATGTTTATTATTTATGTCTTGTTATTTATTTTTGTGTGTATGGGTGATACAAGAAAATTTTTAACAAGATAATAACAAACAAGTTTGATCTTTTATTGTGGATTGCCTAATCCAAATAAGTAGATCATGTTGATGGGATCAACCAAAAAATTAGATAATGACTATTAAATCCCTCAATGGAAATATTGCGTTTTGCCTTCACTTGCCTAAAAACCCCTTCATGATCAAGGCCTATTAAATTCGGGCTTGCCAAAGCAAGGCGTTTTGATTCATCTTGGTGTGTTGCGGGTGACACAAGCAAGTAATGTGTGATTGTTGAAGCAACATGTTGGACGCAACTGGGTAAAATCAATTGGATTGATGAGCCTAGAGGCATGACAATTAGGTGTTATATAAAGGATAAAGAATAAGAAATTATTCACCTAATTGGAACAAGAGTTGCATGGGATGCAATCGGAAGGGTTCCTACCTAAATAACCAATTCTTGGGTGACTTGCCAAAGCAAGCTCAAGAAGAAGTAAACAATGGATCTTGAACTCACTAGAAAAATAGTGGGATATATATTTAATGATCTAGCCATTGTTGAATATAGTTAAATTGTTCAAAATACTAAAATTGCACATGTTTTTTTTTTCGTAGAATTCTAATGGCAAACCAACACGCATCGACTTCATCCCCGCGATCTGTCCTTGAGAAGGACAAACTGTCTGGAACAAATTACCTTGACTAGAATAAAAACTTAAGGATCGTCCTTAAGCAAGAAAAGAAACTGTACGTCTTAGAAAATCCTATACCAGAACCACCCCAGGATGAGTCTGTTCTACCTGCCGTGAGAGCACAGCAGAAACATGTGGATGATTCTAATGATGTGACTTGTCTCATGCTTTCCACCATGACCTCTGAGCTTAAGAAGCAACATGAGAACATGGAAGCCTACGATATGATCGAACACGTGACACTGTCGTTTCAAAAACAGGCAATACATGAGCGGAATGAGGTATCCAAAGCACTGTTCAAGAGAAATCTCGCAGAAGGGAACCCAATTGGGCATCATGTACTCCGAATGATCGGATACATAGAGAACCTCACGAGGCTGGGGTTCCCACTCGGCCAAGAGTTGGAAACTGATCTTGTCTTGCAATTGTTGCCTGCCAGTTATAACCAGTTCATCATTCGGTAAAGCTTTTTCGGACTTGCTGAACATGCTACGGACAACTGAACAAAGCATCAATAAAGGCAAGGGCAAGGCCATAATGATGGTGAATAAGAGGAAGAGCAAGGGAGTTGCCTCTACTTCTAAAGGAAAGCGAAATAAAGTTTTAAAGTCCAAGGAAGCCCTAAAACCTAGTGGGGGCGTGGATAAAGGTGATTGTCACTACTGTAGGCATCCGAGTCACTGGATGAGGAATTTCCCCAAGTATCGGGAGGATAAAAAGCTTGGAATAGTAATTCCACCACCACCAGGTATTTTTTTTATAGACGTCAATCTATCTATTTCTTCATCTTGGGTATTGGATATTGGATGTGGATCTCACATTTGTCGAAATGCGCAGGGTTTGAAAAGAAGTAGAAGATTGGCTAAAGGGGAGATAGATTTGCGCGTCGGAAATGGAGCAAGAGTTGCTGCATTAGCTATAGGCGTGTGAAAGTGTGGGTATACTGATGTATAAGCAGCTAAGATACTCTAGAAGGGGGGGGGGGGTTGAATAGAGTATGCCAATTTTTTTCAAAACTTGCTAGGAAGATGAAAACTTGAGCAAACAATGATACAGAAAACATAGATATGGTAGTATACCCACTTTGTGTATAAAAGTCTCTCTCTTTCACCATTGTTGTTGAGCTACGGTAAAATCTAAAATCTGGTTCTACTTTTGCTATGATTCTTATATTCTCGTCAGAATGTTCTAAAATGTGTGCTAGTATAGTATTTTTATTAAATTTGATCTTCATTTGTGTTTCTGATTTAATTTAGGTTCATTATATTGATGTTGTGTTCTTCATTTTGGGTTTGATGTGTATTGTGGATTGTGTGGAGACAAGAACGAGTAGATGCTCGTCCTTGTATTTTCTGAAAGGACTGGGACAATGCATGTGCCCGTCCCAGTCTATGACATGGACAACTAAGTCGTGTAACCAAAACTGAGACGAGCAAATGCTCGTCTCAGTTTGATCTTCCATACGAGACTGAGACGAGCATTTTCTCGTCTCAGTTTTGGTTACACGACTTAGTTGTTCACTTCATAGACTGGGACGGGCAGATGCATCGTCCCAGTCCTTTTAGACAATACAGGGACGAGAATCTACTCGTTCAGTCTCCACACAATCCACAACACACATACTGTGACGAGCATACCCTAAACCCTAAACCCTAAAATCATTACTAAATGTTTTTAAACCTTGTCAAAAATGTTTAGTGTAATTACTAAGCCACAAAATCATGTAAGGTAAACTTTTAACCCAAAAATCATGTAATCTTGAACTCTTAATCATGTAATCCTAACACTTGGATCATAAACCAATATCATACAATTGTGAAGTACTACGTTCAAACCAACTTAGGAACCATTTCAATGATCACTAAAAATGTTATTCAAATCATGTAAAACCCCTCTAATCAATAAACCATGAATTCTTAAATCCTAAATCCATAAAACCCAAGTCTTGTAAACCCTTAAACCATAGATCATCTATTCTAAACTCTAAAATTGCAGCTAATAAACACTTAAACCAACTATGATTACTAAAAATGTAATTCAACCATGTAATACCACTCTAATCAATAAACCATGAATTCCTAAATCCTAAATCCATAAACCCCAAGACACGCCAATCCCTTAAACCATAGATCATCTATTCTAAACCCTAAAAATGTAGTCAATAAACACTTCAACCAACTAAATACCATCAATATGATTGATAAAAATATAATTAAACCATGTAATACCCCTCTAATCAATAAACCATGAATTCCTAAATCCTAAATCCATAAACCCCAATTCATGTACCCCCTAAACCCTATATCATGCAACCTAAATCCTCTTTGTAAGACCTCAAGACTGAGACGATGGATATCTCGTCTCAGTTTTCACATCCAGCCGAGGTAGTTACTCGTCTCAGTATTGGAGGTCTTCCACGTATTCATAAACTGGGACGTTCATGTTCACAATATTGGGACGAGTAACTGCTCGTCTTAATTTGTAGTCATCCTCTTCCCTGTTATCTAAAGGTTCTTACTTGCCTTATCTTGCAAGTCACCAGGTGTCACTGTCTCCACATAATGAACAAATGTGACACCAGTAACCCTAATATTGTAAACAATAAATTCTAAAATGTTACCTATACCCTTAAATCCGACATTTTTTTAGAATCTTTAAAATCCTATTATCATAAATAAAATGTTTTTCATATAATTTAACCTGAATCTTTAAAACCCTAACATTGTTGTGTACGAGAGAATCCTACAACGAGAATTCAATATATACCAAGAGTAGAGGATAGAAAGAACAGAGGAAGAGTAGGGTTGTGTGTAGGGAGAGGGTAAGACAATAGCACTGTATGAGAGAGAGACAAGATTTTGGCAGAGCTTCCCCGTATCTTTGGTGATTCGCCCCCGTATGGAAGGGTTCACGATCCTATATATAATGGAGAGTGTGACCGTTGTAGTGGGTTAATGCGCCCATTAATGGCGGCTTAATTAGCTTAACCACAACGGCACGTTCGTCCGCGTATATAGGGACCGTTACGCACGTTATCCGCGTATATCGGAACCGTTATGAGGTTCACCGAGTTTATGGAGCTCGTGCCATAAATCTCTCAAAGCAGTTACAAGGGGTCGCGCTCGGGCTTGGTTTTCGCTCGTGCGCGACAGGACTTACTCTAGCCTCCAAACCACTAAGTGCCTACAAGTCCCGTGTGGTGGTGTGCGAGGGCCCTGTCTCGCAGCCCCCACGTGGATCAGCGCGGGTGGTGATCCAGTGTGTGTGGAGCACAGCTAGGTGTGCTGGATGGTCGCCACATGGCTAAGATCTGCCTGTCTAGAAAGCACTATCTACATTAGCACCTTTTCTACGCGTGAAGGCACACAGCCGGATAGGCTTCAATGCGCAGAAACCAATGTACGCGTCGCCACCACGCACCAATTCAAATACACGCAAATTCAGCCCCGTGCGTTTCATTATGACCTAAAATCCCTTGATTCGTGCCGTCTGGTCTTTTAGGGTTTTAGGCATGACGTCAGCTTGTCATGTGATTGCGCGATTCGACGGTGAAAGGACGCGACTCCTCATTGTTTTTGGATAAATACTATGTGCTCTCCCTTGTTGCAAAGCATCACTTCTCTCTCTAAAGTGAATGATACCCGGAAGCCTTCAAGATCAGATTCAAGTGATTAATCATCAATTCTTTCTTGTCAATCGTCTCCTCCACTGGCTTAATCAAAACAAGCTTTACCAAAACAAGGTTGGCTTTGCTCCATTCCATTTAATGTACTGAAATATGCTTTGAACAGTATTGGATCTGCAAACCCGTGACTATCTTAAACATGTCATTCGTTGAAAACTACAAAAGAGACCTTGTTCTTAAACCCAGAACTGATCTAATCACCAGATTGTAACGATTTTGAATGGGGGACTTCTGAAATTCCAAGCAATATAAACGATTCGGAACATTTAAACCCAGAAGTGAAACTGAACTGTTCATATTTTCTTGGCAAAACATAGTTGCTCAAACTGAAATTCGTACTGATTCACTGAAATTCGAACTGATTCTTTAAGATTCAAACTGAAAGCGTGTATATTTCTCCCCCCTTTTTTTTCTTGCTCTTCCGCAGGAATGGAAAAGACAAAAGGAACCAAACCCATTAAAGAGGCCGAAGAAATACCTGATCTTCCCCAAACCTTGTGGCAGAAAGCCCCCTATTTGGGTGGGAAAGATTTTTATCATGCTAGGGTTAAGGTGAAGAACCTGCCGACTCCTGTTTCCTCTAGAGAGTTGCGGACATTGACCCCGCCTGTTAACGCAACCATGTTAGAATTGATCGATTCCAAGGATGTGGTTAGATTAGGGGTTGAAAATGGGTTTTTCCCATATATCGTCGTTTCGACCCAAGCGTTTGTCCCAAAATTGGACTTCATGGATGAGTGGATCGACCACATATTAACCCACCATGCCATCTCATTGAAAAATGCTGGCGTTTATTTCGCAGTTCGTGCTATGAAGGGTGCTGCAGTGAAGTTGGATCAGTCCATGCTTCTAAACCTTCTCTCCCGTTATTCACCTGCGACTCATACCTTCCACTTTGCTGTATTCGAGGCTGCTCCCACTCTGGAGGATGTACACATATTGTATGATCTTTCTCCCGTTGGTGAGGTGGATCCTCTGAGTCCTTTGAGGACTGATCCGGAACTTGCTCTATACAAGCAGATGGAGGAATGCTTGTCTGAGGTAAAGAAGATTTCCACGCGGTGGACATCTGCGAATGTTCTTCCTGACTGGCAGCTTGTTGATACATCTGCGAAGAACACCTGGGGCAAGTGGGTGTAGTACTTCTTTCGCGACTATGCGAGTAGCAGTATCACCAAGAAAATTCTGGACCAGAACCCAAAGGCGAAGAATTATGTGAATGGGAAAGGGTACCATCTCACCTTTTGTGGCTTCCTCTGTGCCTGGTTATCAAGGTACCTGATCGATGGTCACCCTCATGATGGGGTTTCTATCATGTACTTCCTCTTGCTGTAATATTGACCCTCGGCCAGAGAGTCGCACTATGGCCACTAGTCCTGGGTACTTTGTATCACAGACTGGATCAATTGGTAGTGGCGACCAAGGACTCTCGCGGTCGTCTTGATGTGCTTACCTATGTCAACATCGCATGCCTGACCATGTGGGTCTTTGAGCGATGGCTCTCCTATGCTCCTATTCCTTCTAGGCCCAACAAGTGGTGTGTCCCAGGTGCGACGGACGAATTTTCAAGTGGGAGAGCTGCTACATGGTTCAGAACCAACCTTCCCAAGTGCACCTGGAGCTTGATATGCGATGACCGAAGCAAGTTTACGGCTAGGCCTTATGCCACGCGAATTGAGAATGTGCGATGGTTTCCAAAGTTGTATCCTGCCAGATCTCTTACTTTTTCAGAAGAGCTTCTTTCCGAGGGTCATGAGCTCTTTCATGAGCGCTATCGCGAATTCTTCTGCTTGTGTATAAGGGATTCCCTTCCCGCTCTTGCGGCGTATGTTCCTGAGCTCACTCCCAGGTATGAGAGAATCACAGTGGATGTTGATCCAACTCGCGTTTCTCCCCAACTTGGCTTTGATGAAGTGGCACCATTGGTTTGGCCTAGATCCATCGTGAGAGGCTGCTACAAGCCGCTGTTGTCTGGCGAATGCCAAACGATCTTGAGGAGCAACTTGCCTTTTGTTCAACCTTCAGGTGGCCGCGCAGGTCGCTTCTCCAAAAATTGGGTCGCTTACTGGACTACTCAGCAGGACAGATTCAAAACGCAGTCGACCCCTCAGGCCAGCAGAAGATTTTGCTGAGGTAAACAATTTTCTTTGTGAGTGTTAAGTTTCTTCCCCTTGATGCATTAATACTTACACCATTTCCTGCTTTAGTGCTATCTGAGGAGGTTTGCATCTGGGGAGCGTTCCAAGTCGCTGATCAACACCATTGTAGCTGCGAGAAGGCGGGGCGAGAAAATTCTGCTGTCAATGGGAATGGCTCCCACAGTTGAGGCCCGGATTCGCGAAGTAATGGATGCATTTGTTGAATCGCTGATAGACAACACTCCAGCTTTGTCTCCTCCCAGGAACGCTCCATCTCCTCCAGCAGACGCTGCCCCAAGGGAGAAGAGACAAAAGCAGAAGGGCCTTACAATCTCTTATCCTAGGAGTGCTCCAGCTTCCTCTCCTGCGAAGTCCCTTACTTCCAAGGACAAGGGAAAAGGTCGCATGCCAAGAAAGGTGCGGAAGGAACTCGCAGTCGAGACTTTTGTCCCGTTTGGTCAGGAGGAAGAGGAGGAAGAGGATGAGAGGAGAGAGGTGAGAGGTGATGACCAAGAAGAAGAAAGATTAGAGAGTGAAAAAGAAGAAGAAAGAGGTGAGATACAAAAGGAAGATTCAGAAGGTACTTCAAACAAATTCCTCTTATTAGTACTTTAGCTCTTGTAATATTTGCTGAACAGTTGTTCTTTCGCAGATAATGACACAGAAACCATAAGTGGCCTTCTGGCCAAGAAACAGAAGAAAACCAAGGGTTCTTACTCTGGCGCTCCAAGCGAAGCTATAGATGAGGACATCCTTGCTGAGTCTGATAGAACAGCGGCGGAGGCTGCAGAAAGAAGAAGGAAGCGAGAAGAAGATGAGATCGAACTCATAAAGAAGAGAAGTTTGGAAGAGCAACATGTCGACGACTTAGTTCAGCAAGCCGATGAGGAAGATGCGGCGGATGATTTGGATGCGGCTGCTTTGGAACAAGCTCAAGCAGATTTTGAGGAAATCGCAGGAGGTAAACAAGGTGAGATTTTTAACCGCGCTGTGACTTATAAAGAAGTGATTACGGGTGCGTTAAAGCATGGCTTGTCAAAAGATGATATCCGCCGATGGCTAGTAAGCAAGTGTGGTGAACCATCAGGTAATCATTCAAGCAGTGTTTGTAAATCAGGCTTAGTTACCCAAGAATCATCATAACTGGTTTCTTCGCACCCCATGTCACGCCCACCTTAAGGATGTGCTTAATGAAGATACCCTAGTCGGATATGGTGTCGCGTCTTTAGCGTACGATGAAGATGCTGCAATCCCACCTACGTGTGGAGGTGCTTTCTCTTGATCTATCGAAATAACAGAACCTTATATGATACAAGTTCTCACATTTTCCTGTCTTGTATCGCAGGCGATGCTGATGAGGCCATGCCGGAACAAAGAAGTCAGCCTCCTGCATCTTATGTTCCAGAGCGAAGCTCTCATGTTGAGAAACCTGTCGCAGCTGCCGAGTATGCAGGAGAGCCCTTGGAGGATTTCATCGAAGTTTCTGATGACATTGAAGCTGACACTATGCTGATGGAAGAAGATGTTGATGCTGCAGCTGAGAGAATGGAGACAGATGCTGCCGGTGCTGAGTGACACATTCTAACCACAAGTGTATGGCCGTCGTGTGTAGTAAGATTCGGAAATCCGGGTTTATCGAACCCAAAGGACTTGTCGTGAACTAATTAGTATGATTAACTTTATGTGGGCTAAGCGCGTTGTTTTTTTTTCCTAAATTCTACTAAAATTGAAAAAGGACAATTATCCCAATTAATTCGATGAATTAATTCACGATTAATAAAGATTGATTTTTAGGAGTTTTTCAATAAGTTGACAAAATTGGGATATCTCTACGGGTCACTAGGTATTTCTCGCGAATTCGGATTTAAGTTTTGTTAACACGATGATTTATTGTTCTAGCTAAACGAGCATGAATGTGTTGAAGATGTCGCAACCAACACCAATACTTAAACTAGCAAAGCCGATGTCTCTAGCCTAAACAAGTTCAAGTATGCATTAAGATCATTAATCTAATCTTTGTTCTTAGCTAACTAGCAAGATTTCTCAACCCTAGATACGGCTAGTGTGTATTAAAAATTTTCGGGCAATGAATATCGATGTTTCTAACATTCATAACCTAGCACTATCCTATCAATACGTCTATTGATAGCAAAGATGAATTAAACACATAAAATATACATAGCTAGATAAAAAGTTCATCAATTAAGCATAATAGCATGAAATCAAATCCATAAATCAAAAGTATCGTGATTAAACTCTAGCTCCCTACGAGATACCCTGAGAAAAGTGTTTAGCTACTCAAAAACATGATTCACGTACAAATTTTTGTGATCAAATAACAAAACTAGAGAAGAAACGGAGTTTTAGAAGTCAAACGAATGATTCCAAGCTTCCTTGATCGTCTCCTAAGCTCCAAGCTCTCTTCAACGTGATAGAGTACGTGATAATCCCCAAAAACATTCCCTAACCAAGTCTAATACGTTCTCCCAATGTTTAGAATAAGTTAGGAGTAATTACAAAGCAACCCCAAAAAGTTACAAAACAATTATGCCCGAACTAGGTCGGGTGACCTAGTTAAGTAGGTCGTGCGACCTACTGTGCTGCCCAAAACAGGTCGTGCGACCTGTATAGTAGGTCGTGTGACCTACTGAAACTCGCTGAAATCCCCGACTAGGTCGTGCGACCTAGTTACTTCACCAAATTTCTCCATCTTCTTCCCACTTGTTCCTCTTGCTTCCGAATCACTTCCCGGGCATCGTTTCTTCATTCAATCCTCCATTTTGAGCTCTCCTCATGCCTCAACACTCGTATCATCTTCTCTTTAGCCTCTCTAGCACTTGATCCATCAACTCTCGCTTTCCTTCCCAAATCTCGAGCTCGCCTCACTTCCGAAGTTCGTTTCCTCTATCCACTTGATTCTCGCGTGCTCCGGCCCTGAAAATCACAACACGAACACCCCACGAAGATCAAATGTGACAAAATAAGATAAATAGCACGTAAAACAATGCAAGAAACGCCCGGACTTCACATTTTAGCATACAAACTCATTTTCTCAAATAAACACATGATTTACTCGAAAAGACGCAACATTCTCCATTATGAGCACACAACATGTAGCAAAATAAGCAATAAAATAACTCGGAAAACGGAGTTATCAACTACCCCCACACTACATTTTGCTCGTCCCGAGCAAATCCCAACTTTCACATCATGTCCAATCCACAAAATCAACTAGCTTTCAACCCACCATATTGCATACATAACCAAATATTAGCCGACTTGACGCAAACAAGACTCAATTCACAACTCGATTCATGCAACAATATGATGAAAGGCAAATTTGACTCGATCCTAATCAAATATATTTACACACACACAAAACTGAATTATTATTATTATTTTTTCGGCGAGATCGGGCAATCTCAAGTCCTTAAATCGGTTCTCATGGAGTGATGATCAATTTAGATACAAGGCGTGAATTGAAACTAAAATTGACAACAAGAATTTCCCTTAGATCGTATAGAGAACCTAACCTTACTAAGTACAAGAGTATACTACCTCTTCGCGTGTGCCGATAAATAAGAGGCTACGCTAGGCTAAGCCACATCCAAGGTACGAGCTTCTAATCCGCTAACGGTTTTAGAATGTTGAGGCTTAGGGACATAGATAATCATGATGAAACACGTCCTAAAGCGTCACATTCTCACATTATAACCCACATCTCACACACACTCACCACGATGATAGAAACCGCAACCCGAAACTCACCGTCTCCGGCCCTCGATTCCCTCAAAACCCCGGCACAATTACGATTCCGTGGCCACCGTCTTGAGTCGTGCACGAAATTCAAACCGTCGTTACCGAAATTGTTGCTTCCTCCACTCGATTTCCGTTAAGCTCAATCTGTTTCCTTTATTCCATCTCTCCTTTTTTCTCTATTTTTTCTTTCTTTTTTTATCCTCTCATTTTTTTTTCCAAATAAAATTCCACAATCTACACAATCCTTTAAAATGTACGAGTGGTCTTCCAAGAGTAGTCAAACCAATATGTTAGGGGAAGAAAACAAACAATCCAATGAACGAGTATCACATATAAAATTCATCTTCCTCTAACTCTATGAAGTACATGGTTCCACCAAACAAAGCCGCAAACAATTCAAAGAACATGTGTGGGGATGGAGTCGTCGCAAGCTCAATCTCGATGTCCGTGGTCAAAAGTTGACACCCCCACACTCGAAGGTAGTCACGTCCCCTCTCAAGTAGTCAAAACAGTGTAAGTCTCGTGCCTAATCCAACCAAACCGCCTACACCACGATGAATGAGATCCGGTACCTAGCACGATCCACAAATTAAATCACCCAACCCAATTTGTACGTATTAGATGTCACGCCCTCACGACTCTCCACAAATGTGTCCATGGTGTAACGACATGGAACACCGCCACACCTAAGTGCGCAAGCCTACTCCCTCACCCTCGCATCCCCTCGCAAATATCAAATGAAGTACAAGCGATCATGTAGGACTCACATAAGTATACGATGCAGTACTCCCTCATCGAACCCCCCTCAACAACGACTCCCTCGTGACGTACTAAAATGGTGATTCTAAACAATCTGTGATGAAAGCCAAGAATCCTCACCCTAGGTCAAAAGGTTATCAAAGAATCCAAGGTTCAAATTCGAGTTTTCTAATGGCCCTACAAGGTTAGATCTAAAAGCAGTGAGTGCTCTAATACACATCCTCGCACAGCTGTTTCGTGTGCCACTACGAGGCGGGTTGGCGACTACCTAAGACTCACACAAGAATGTTCGGCTCGTTTAGCTCACACCTAGCTCAACTCTTGTAAGAAAACTAGGCACACACTTTTTTGAAAATCAAGTAAGTGTATAAAAATAGGTAGGCACTCCCGTAAAGAAAGTTTCTCTATACATACTAATGGGAACTCACATTGTCTATCTCGGTCGCAAGTCACGCCCTATGCCTAAATTTCTCACACTCCTCGATTCTACCAATACTAAGATCTTTTTGATTGCCCTTTATCAAATATTTATTTTTTTTTTAATTTTTTTTTCATGCACGCCCACTCGAAAGAAGACTCGATACTACTCGATGGTAGGGAGACTCAAAGTAAGAAAACGTGCAATCATATAATGCGAACACATATATATCACAAGACACTAAGACACAAACACACTCTACGCCAAAGAATACGAAACACACTACGACCCAAACATCCTATATGCAATTGGTTCATGCAGACACGGACTTGGCTAATATTCAGAAAAATCACCCCACACTGAATGCTTCGTTGTCCTCAACGAATTTAGAGAGTATGCAAGAAGACTCAGCAATCAATGTGTAGGCCAGTAGATGAGATGAAGCATGACATATACAAAATAAAAGAAACACATAATTCTGCAAAAGAAAAAGATACTCACAACCACCTCAAGGGTGGGGACGAAATCGCGCCAAGCATTCCCCAAGCACAGTAGTGGTGCCACCATGCTCCCAACGGTCATTGTGTTCTCGCACACCGGGGTAGAGTGCCCTCCTTTGCTAAAATCTGTGTCTTGGAGAATCCCCAACTCTTATACACGAGTCCCCATAAAGGTCGTGTGTGCCATGGCACACCGGGGTAGACTCTACCATAACATGCTCAAATATGTCACTAGGAAATATCATTAGTCCCTCTCTCTCATCTCTCCATAAATAATATAAATAAAACACAACACAACTGTATTAAAAGCGCACTCCCTAAGTTAAGAAAATAAATAGGTTGGGTTGCCTCCCAACAAGCGCCTTGTAATTTAAGGTCGACGACCCGACCTAGTTACCTCAAATATGATTGAGTCGGTTTTTCTCTTCATTTTTTCTTCTTCCACCATCGCTTCTCCCTTTGTCTCTTCTCAAGTAAGCGTGCATGAGATGCGTATGGCGCAACAAAATTATAGAAGACGGTCTGAAACAATTTCTTCTTAATGTGCTTCCACTCCTTGATCACCGGTCTTCTCGAGAATTCATTCACCACATCATGATCCCTTGTACCTCTCCTCTTCTTCTTCTTCTTCCAATTTTTCACAATCAACGTCATTGAGGACTGGTCATGTGGAAATAGAGTCTCAGTTGGAACGGTAATGGAAAGGAGTGTTGTCTTGACTGCTTCATGTCCTAGTGTTTGTCTTGGTATCACAGGTGGCAAATCATGTATTGCATAAAACTGGGGTCTTTGGTCCTCTTCGTGTGATTCACCCCTTTTGATGATCTCCAAAAGATATGGATTAGACGGAGGAACTTCATGATACATGTCCTTGCAAACATCTCCCTGCGGTAATTCCTTAGCTTCATGACTTTCTTCAAAGCAAATATCTTCAGTGGGCCATAAGCTCGCAATGTCCACACTCTCCCATTCATGCCATGGCGCCAGAATTATGCAAGGAACAAGTTTTATAGGCTTCACAATATCATCCCAATCTGAGTCCGAATCCGAGTCTGAAGCAGCCCGATGATCTATTACTTCATGATGAACTGCATTGTAAACATAGACCTCTGGGAGCTCTTCGTCTTCCTCTTCGCACTCCTCAACTAATTCAGGAATGATGCTACTTGGCCCATCATCATTATCTGCATATTCCAATGCACTCGAAAGTTTTGCCAAGTGTTGTCCATGATGCATGACAGTTTCCTCCATCCTATCCAGCCCTTCCTCCATTTTGTCCGTTTTTACTAGCATGAGCTTCAATATTTCTTTAATATGCTCATCTTCTTGATTGCAAGGAGGAGGAGTGTAAAAATCTCCATAGGAGTAGTACGGTGAATAGCCTGAATATTGCCCATAATAATTTTTCCCCCACATGATCACCAAGTTATCTGTAAAATAATTTACTAGGGAGCCAGTGAGAAAAACAAATAAATAAATAAAGACAGAAAGATAAAATCCCTAAAGTTAAGAATCCTAATCAATTCAACCGAAGTCCCCGGCAACGGCGCCAAAAACTTGACACATTCTAACCACAAGTGTATGGCCGTCGTGTGTAGTAATATTCGGAAATCCGGGTTTATCAAACCCAAAGGACTTGTCGTGAACTAATTAGTATGATTAACTTTATGTGGGCTAAGCGCGTTGTTTGTTTTCCTAAATTCTACTAAAATTGAAAAAGTACAATTATCCCAATTAATTCGATGAATTAATTCACGATTAATAAAGATTAATTTTTAGGAGTTTTTCAATAAGTTGTCAAAATTGGGATATCTCTACGGGTCACTAGGTATTTCTCGCGAATTCGAATTTATGTTTTGTTAAAACGATGATTTATTGTTCTAGCTAAACGAGCATGAATGTGTTGAAAATGTCTCAACCAACACCAATACTTAAACTAGCAAAGCCGATGTCTCTAGCCTAAACAAGTTCAAGTATGCATTAAGATCATTAATCTACTCTTTGTTCTTAGCTAACTAGCAAGATTTCTCAACCCTAGATACGGCTAGTGTGTATTTCAATTTTCCGTGCAATGAATATCGATGTCTCTAACATTCATAACCTAGCTCTATCCTATCAATACGTCTATTGATAGCAAAGATGAATTAAACACATAAAATACACATAGCTAGATAAAAAGTTCATCAATTAAGCATATTAGCATGAAATCAAATCCATAAATCACAAATATCGTGATTAAACTCTAGCTCCCTACGAGATACCCTGAGAAAAGTGTTTAGCTACTCAAAAACATGATTCACGTACAAAGTTTCGTGATCAAATAACAAAACTAGAGAAGAAACGGAGTTTTAGAAGTCAAACGAATGATTCCAAGCTTCTTTGATCGTCTCCTAAGCTCCAAGCTCTCTTCAATGTGATAGAGTACGTGATAATCCCCAAAAACATGCCCTAACCAAGTCTAATACGTTCTCCCAATGTTTAGAATAAGTTAGGAGTAATTACAAAGCAACCCCAAAAAGTTACAAAACAATTCTGCCCGAACTAGGTCGTGTGACCTAGTTAAGTAGGTCGTGCGACCTACTGTGCTGCCCAGAACAGGTCGTGCGACCTGTATAGTAGGTCGTGTGACCTACTGAAACTCGCTGAAATCCCTGACTAGGTCGTGCGACCTACTATTAGGTCGTGCGACCTAGTTACTTCACCAAATTTCTCCATCTTCTTCCCACTTGTTCCTCTTGCTTCCGAATCACTTCCCGGGCATCGTTTCTTCATTCAATCCTCCATTTTGAGCTCTCCTCATGCCTCAACACTCGTATCATCTTCTTTTTAGCCTCTCTAGCACTTGATCTATCAACTCTCGCTTTCCTTACCAAATCTCGAGCTCGCCTCACTTCCGAAGTTCGTTTCCTCTATCCACTTGATTCTCGCGTGCTCCGGCCCTGAAAATCACAACACGAACAACCCGCGAAGATCAAATGTGACAAAATAAGATAAATAGCACGTAAAACAATGCAAGAAACGCCCGGACTTCACCATTTTAGCATACGAACTCATTTTCTCAAATAAACACATGATTTACTCGAAAAGACGCAACATTCTCCATATGAGCACACAACATGTAGCAAAATAAGCAATAAAATAACTCCGAAAACGGAGTTATCACTGAGGTTCGTGAGAATGGGCAGGTCGTAGAAGACGTGACATCACATGAAAATGTGGATGTTCAAATGAATGTTCCCGCGCCACAAGAGCCCCTCGCAGCCTAATAAGTTCCTGGTCGAGTAGCAGCTACTAATTTTTCCATCCCTTCAACAGAGGTAGAGCTTCCAGAGGTTCCCCACGCATGGAGTTTTTTGAGCTTGCAAGTGGGAGCTGCTGCCGCGCCTGCTACGGCTTACACTCTTCCTGCCAACTATGATGAGCTCGAGCTCGCGGCTGACAGACGAGCAATGGAGCGAGGGCAGACTTCAGCCTTCCCGGCAATGCGCATTCCCTCCTTGTGTGAAATCCTTGAAGGAGCTAGTACGTTACTATTTTCCTCATTCTGCACCCTTGTTAAAAGGCTTTCATGCTCTAATCTTGAATTATTTTTATCAGGGTTGAAGCAAGCTGATGTGGACTGGCTAGTTCAGATGCGCCTCTCATACCCCTGGTCATTCGCGAGAGCTCTGGAGATAGAGCCATATGACAGGAGGCTTTTCTTGATCGAAGCCATCTAGATTCTGGAGCAACTATCTGTGGCCACTCCTGCGACCATTTCTCCTCATAGTGCGCAACTGCTTTTCAGCACATGCCAGGGGCTTCAAGCTAAAGTTCAAGGCAAGCTAGGCTTCGGGTATCTTCTCAACAGGATTACCCAAATTCGCGCAGCTGTGAATTTGAAACACGGCTTCAACAATATCGCAGCTGAGAGACGGAAGGTAGAAGAGCAGAGGAAAAAGGACGAGGAAGCTTTCAACCTCTTCCATGCGATCGCCAAGTACGAGCAACTGAAGCGAGAAGTGGACCAAGTGAGAGAGACATCGCTCTTATTTTCTCCAGATGACCCTTTGATCAAGGATTTATTTTGAGAAAGAAGAAAAAATATTATTGTAATGCTGCTAGGGTTTCTCCCCCTTTTTTTCAAAACTTGTATGTCCCGTTTTGCCCTTCCGGGGATTTGCTCAAATATTTTTATGCGTATCAATTATGACGTCACATGGTGACACATCTGCCTTGATTTTCGCGCTAACCACTTATTAGATAAGCACGGTTTCCTTGGGAAGCCCATCCGTATTATGACCTTCCGTCATTAATTAGGGCACGCCCCCGAATCGTCATATCCTTTAGTAGGGTAATTGAATGTTGCCTCTTTTAAGACGAGAGTAATTGATTCTTACCCCTATTCCAAGCTTTGATGACTCAGCTAGGGAATTGAAGAGTCTCTGTAGAGTCTATATAAACCCTGCCTCTTGCTGCTTGGGTTCTTCATCCCAACATGTGGCTTGCCGTGAGTCCTTACGACTGCTGGCTTCAACGCTTGTCTTTTGTTGATTCATGGCAATTTCAAATTGTGAAACCTGAGTTTGTGTCTTGTGCCATAGAAATAGCTTCCAAGATCTTCTTTATGAAGCTTATTGATCTTTATAACCATTGTAAAGAAGAAGTACATAATACCTCAGGTTTGTTCGAAGATTTTTCTTCTTCTATTATGTTTGCAGGTCGTATCTCCGAATGCCTTCCGGTGAGGTGCAGTGCCGTACTAACCTCTTTACCAACTCGTAATGAATGGGGTGTTTCTCCTCTAGCTTTCCTGGAGGAGAACTATTTGCCACCACGTTCTTGAACTAGGGGTGACGAGTCATGGCGCTCGTCTCCGTGGACAATAAGCTTTCTGCCCCAGGAGCTGTTCTCCACTAGTTCTTCACCGCCGCATCCGTGTGAACAGGTGGTTCATCTGGCACATCTCTTGGGGAGAAGACCAGTCAGAAGCCTTGTTCAGCTCTAGGATCTCGAAGATGGTGTCGCATAGCTGCTGTAACATTTGTAGGCCGTTCGTTTTACAGCACGATTTTTCTTGCTATAAATTTTTGCTCGCAGGCTATTATGTCACATAGCTTTTGTTAGGGCTAGTAGGCCGATCATTTTATAGTAAGAATCTCCTTTCTATAAAACTTTCTCTTGTGAGCTACTATCTAGATGAATTGTAAGTCATTTTGACTATGTAATTAGCTCAGTATGAGCTTTTCTCTTGTGAGCTGCGATCTAGACAGATAGATTGTAAGTCATTTTGACTCATAATAAAGCGTTTCGTAGCATTTGATGTTCTTGTTTGATACAAAAAATTGTAATATCGCATGCGCGTTGGCTATGAATAAATCTTTTATTTCAAGCTTGACAAATTTTGCATTCGCACGGGGCGTTGTCGCTATAGCTGGCCATCTGAGAGATAGGCTCGTAGATCAGTTAAGATCATACGTAAAGGCTGCAATCTTTGGCAGATGGGCTTTTAGATCATTTAAGATTGCATTCGAATATTGCTGCTATCTCGGCAGATAGGCTTCAAGATCATTTTAGACGCATTTGCATAGTGCTGCTATCTCGGCAGATAGGCTTTAAGATCACTTAAGATCATATTTGAATATTGCTGCTATCTCGGCAGATAGGCTTTGGGATCAATTAAGATCGTATTGGATTAGCGCTGCTATGTTGGCAGATAGGCTTTGGATCCATTGAGATCGTCTTTGATTAGTGCTGCTATCTCGGCAGATAGGCTTCAGATCGCATGAGATCGTATTTCAATAGCGCTGCTATCTCGACAGATAGGCTTTTATTGTAAATAAGCAGAGAAGTAAACAAAGCGATGAAAAGACAACCATAGTCATAAAATTCTTCTCATTTGGGAGAATTCTTTTATTATAATCACCTTCAGATGGGAGAGGCAAAATTACAAATCCCTCATATGGGAGAGGCAAGAATACAAATCCCTCATATGGGAGGAATGACGCATGAGTCTATCATAATACTAGACATAAATAGACATTGTAATCTGATGCATGTAAAGAGAGAAGTTAAGGATAATACTTCTTAATCCAGCGCATGTTGACTGAGCTTGGGGTTGTGGCCGTCCCATGTAGCCTCTGTATATTGCAGTAGCCACTGTCAAAGACTTCTTTGACTTTGAATGGTCCTTCCCAGTTGGCTGCGAACTTTGGGTGAGCCGCCTCCCGCATGCAGTGATCTGAGGCGCGCAGAACTAGGTCCCCAATTGCGAAGTCTCGATGTTGGACTGTTTTGTTGTATGCGCGAGCGATCCTCTCCTTATACCGTTTATTAGTTCGCTTGGCTTGCTATCGCTTTTCCTCCAACAAAATCAAGTCATGATCGCGCTGATTGTCATATAATGCATGAAAGGCCAATCTCGCAGAGTTGATTTTTACTTCCACCGGTACAACTGCTTCAGCTCCATAGCATAAAAGGAATGGAGATACTCCCGTGGGAGTCCTCGGCGAAGTTCCATATGCCCACAATGCTATGTTCAAAGAATCGGCCCATTTCTTGTGATCGTCTGCAACCATATTGCTCATGATTCTTAGCAGTGTCTTGTTGGTCGCTTCTTCTTGACCACTCCCTTTAGGGTAATAAGGAGTGGAACAGACCTGCCTTATGTTGTACTCTGCTAACTTTGCGGCCACCTGGTGATTTACGAAAGGGGTACCATTATCCGAGAGAATGGTGTTAGGAATCCCGAACCTGTATATGATGGTTTCTTGGATGAAATGAACCACAGCAAGCGCATTTGCTGTCTTCAGTGGTATTGCCTCCGCCCACTTGGTATATAGCTCGGTTGCGGTGAGGATGAACTGGTTCCCGTGTGAGGCTGGTCGGATGAGGCCAACAAAATCTAGAGCCCAAGTGTGGAATGGCCATGGTGTCCCCAACGCATGTAAATCTACAGTAGGGGCATGCACGAGGTTGCCTTTGAATTGACACTCCTGACATCTCCTTACTTTAGTGCGGCAATCTACTTCCATGGTGGGCCATAAATAGCCAACTGTGAGGAGCTGTCTGCATAGTTTCGCACCTCCCTGATGTTTCACTTGGTAAGAGAGATCCATCACCTCTTGCGCTTCCTTGCTTTCTAGGCATCGAAGTAGATTACCTTCGTGACCCCTTCGCCACAGTATGTTTTCTTGTACTACGTACCGGTCTGCCTTCCTTTTCAGTTTCTCGGCTTCCTTTCTTGACTCCGGCTCGATTCCTTTTGTGACAAAATCAAAGAGTGGCTTCCTCCAATCCATGTCATCATCGACCAAAGCAATTGTTAAAGAATCTTTGATCAATGCGCAACTCTCGCAGTTCCCTTGAATTAACGCAGCAGCCGTTGACATGTCCGACCAGTGAATGCCACACCTTTGGGCATTCCGATAGATTGACACTTCACTTTCTCCGCAAGTGTGCTGGTGAATATTTTCCAACAGTGCTTGCCCCTTCTGATGCGAGACGCATCGCATGAGTATTCCAACTGGAACTTTGTAGTAGAGAGCGTTGTCATGTATGCAGTACCCCTTAGTGGATGCCCAGTTTTCTTTGCTCGTTCCCTCTGCGATGGCATTTTATATTGGTTTCCTCCAGTCTGCATCGTCCATACGTTCATCCTCACATGCGTCTTCTGTCAACGATGACGACATTCGTACTTCAATCGAGATTTTCGCAGGGCACTTATCCGCACTAACTTTAGATCCCAGAGTGACCAAAGCATCAGCATGCCGATTATCTGCTCTAGGTGTATGTTCGTACCTAACATCGCAGAATTGTTGCACTAGCTTCTGCACCAAAGTCCGGTAGGGCAATAGATTTACCTCTTTTGATCCATACTCGCCTGAAGCTTGTTTGACAATTAACTTGGAATCCCCCATAACCGTCAAATTGCTTACTTCCAGTGCCCTTGTTGCACGAATACCTCCGATGAGAGCCTCATATTCCGCTTCATTGTTGGTGACTGCGAAATCGAGCTTTGTGGTCATTTGGATGACCTCCCCGTCCGGTTTTGTCAGCACGATTCCAATTCCTCCACCTTTCCTTGTTGACGATCCATCAAAATAAAGCGTCCAGTAGGGTAACTCGACTGCATAGATCTCGGGTCCCTCTAGTTTGTCCTCGATCATGGGCTCGTAGCTGTTATCTGGGAATTGTGCCAGCAGATCAGCCATTGCTTGTGATTTGATTGCCCGCGGACGAACGCACGTGATGTCGTATTGGGATATGGTCATATACCATTTTGCCAATCTTCCTCCAGGGGAGGTATGAGTCAAGAGGTACCGTATGGGGTCACTCTTTGTAACGACCACCACTTTGTGCGAGGCGAAGTAATGCTTCAACTTTTCTATCACAAAGAATAGGGCAAGGCAATGGCGCTCGATATATGTGTACCTTGATTAGGATGGTTGCACTATGCGAGAAATATAATAAATTGGCCTCTCTTGCCCCTCATATTCTTCAGCCAATAGTGCCCCTATAGACCTCTTTGTCGACGTTAGGTACAGCAACAGCGACGATCCAAGCTGCGGTGCGATCATTACCCTTTGTGATGTCCGTAAGTCCTTTAACCTTTCAAATGCAACCTCATGTTCTATGGTCCAATTGTACACAGCATTCTTTTTTAGGAGGTCGCTGAAGCAGAAGGTTATTTCTGCGAACGCTAGGACGAACCTTCGCAGGTAAGATAACTTCCCCAAGAATGTTTTCAGAGCGCTTTGATTGTGTGGTGCCGTCATGCTAGTGATGGATTATACCTTTGCTGGATCGGGCTCGACACCCTGGCGATGCATCACACATCCCAAGAACATCCCTGAGGTCACCCCGAATGCGCACTTCATGGGGTTCATCTTTACTGGAAACTTTTGCATCTGTCAAATACTTTCCGCAGGTCCCCCAGATGGTTCGCTTCCTCTTTGGACATGACAACCAAGTCATCAACGTAAAACTCCACTTCTCTGTGCATCATGCCGTGAAACAGGGCCATCATCGCTCGCTGGTAAGTTGCTCCTGCATTCTTGAGCCCAAACGGCATAGCCATGTAATTAAAGACTCCTACCGGCGTGATGAACGCGGTTTTTCGTGCATCTTCGGGGTCCATTTTGATCTTATTGTACCCACTGGAACCATCCATGAAACTGAACATGCGATGACCTGCGGTCGAATCAATGAGCAGATCGATGTTGGGCAGCGGAAAATCATCCTTAGGGCAGAAGCGGTTGAGATCTCGGAAGTCTACACAAATGCGAAGTTGCCCATTCTTCTTTACCACAGGCACAATGTTAGCCAACCACGTGGGATGATGATTTGGCTTAATGAACTTGGCGGTCAGTAGCTTGACAATTTCTTGCTTGATTTTCACATTTATCTCTGGCCTGAAGCTCCTTGTGCTTTGTTTTACCGGCTTAGAACCCGGGATTACATCTAACCTCTACATGGTAATGCTCGTGTCCAGGCCAGGCATTTCATCGTATTCCCATGCAAACACATCTTTGTACTTAATCAGAAGCTGCAGCAGTTTTTCTTTCTCCTCGCTCGCGAGGTCTGCACTCAGAAAGACGGGCCTCTTCTTTTCTTCCCCTGGGCTTAGAAATACTTCCTTCAGCTCCTGTTTCTGAGGTTTCGGCTTATCCTCCATGCATTCAGGCGCCTCTTTTAGCTTATCCTCCAAAATGTCTGGTGTCGGCTTGTCTACCTCCATGACACGCTCGATTTGATTTATTTGCTCAGGGATATCCCATGCTCGCGTGGTGGTATCCCCGCGCACCTTCATACGCGATAGCATTTCTTCCCGTTAGAGTAGAAGCTTTCTATCTCTTTGCCCGCGGGATCGTGCTTTACTACCCTTTTCAGAGTGTACACGTTCTTTCTTTGGTAGTCAACCTGCGGTGCTTCTTCTCGCACAGACAACTTTTCCCTGGCCTCCTCCCTTGTCACCATTACTCCTGCTGTTGATTGATCCTTGATGTCCTCCCATCGAGGCAAAGGAGTGGGATTAAACAGCCCTGGCGTTTGCTCGTCTGCCATTTCAGTGAACCACACTACTTCGGTGAGGTGCGCCTCATCCAAATTGAAAGGATTTACCGAAGCTGGTATCTCCACTATTCTGTCGTTCCAAATAGCCTTCATCACCTGGTGAGCTGTCGAGGGAACTGCGTCGAAGCGATGAATACAAGCTCGCCGTATGATCATGTGGTACATAGTGTTCGCGTCAATAACGTAGAATTTTGCTGAACACTTGATTTTTCCTATCTGGACGCCCAGACCAATCCATCCTATTGTCATCCTAGAATCGCTTCCAAATCCCATCAGCGGGGATGGACGTCTGACAATCTTGTGCTCCGGGATTCCCGCTAACTTTAAAGTGTTGAGCGAGACCACGTTGACTGCCGCTCCTTCGTCAACGAATGCCCTTTTAAATTCGACACCATTGATCACCGCCGTTACATACAAAGGCTTCTGGTGGCTCGCATCTGTCTTCTTGTCGCTTGCGGAGAAGGCTATGACCTTTTACGTGGAGCGGGACGCCTTGAAAACTTTCCCATTGGAAACCACAATGTCTTCTTCGTAATCCTCTGCTATCCTTAGAATCGCCTTTTTCATTTCTTTCTGGCACTACTCCGAAAAGTTCATTTCATCGAAGAACCTGCTGAACCCGTGCGACCCCTTCATCCGATCGACACATTCGTCCTCTGTGTCTATACTGTAGTCCTCATCATTGTAGACTTCAGCAATGATGGGCAAATCGTCTTCCGCAATCTCTTCGAGGTCCATGATTGCGATCATGGCTACTTCTTTGCTTTCGTCTCTTGCTCTGCATGAGACGGCAGCGGATTGCTTTGCACATCCTGCCTATGATCGCTGACAATCAACTCGCCGTCTTTCATTTTCCGGCTTACCATGTTCCTGAGTTTCTTACAATCAGCCGTGGGGTGCATAATTTTCCTGTGGCACTCGCACCACTTCGGGTCCCTCATCATCTCCTTAGAGGGTATCCTTTCAATCGCTTCCTCCACCGAGCATGGTAGAGGTGGCGCATCCAAGTTTGTAACCATGGGATGCTTTTGCGGCGAAACCGTATTAACCTCAGCTTCACGCCCCCTTTTGTAACTGAACCTTCCGATCTTAAAAGTGGTTCCCCCTGAAGGTCGTTCAGGGGCGTGCTTCTTCTTCTGCCTTTCCACTATAGGCTCTATGTTCTTTGTGAACTCGGTTAGCTTTGAAAAGGTAGGATTTTGTAGGTTGATCAGCATACCTTTGTATTCGTCTCGCATGCCTTGCAGACATATTTCCACGAGCCTGCCCTCCAGCACTTCATCTCTGCATTCCAAGGACTTGGCTCTGAATTTCTTAATGAATGTGACTCCATCCTTCTCGCGTTTCGGGTACATACGAGAGAGATGAATCATTGTCACCTTCTCTTCCACCTAAAAGAATTTGGTATAAAACTTCTGGACCATGTCATCCCAGGTCTTCACGGATCCGGCCTCTAACGTCCTGTACCACTTGTAGGCCATGTTTCCCAGAGATTTTGGGAACTCGCGCATCAACAACTTGGGATCAGCCCCATATGGTCCCATCACATCGATGAAACGCATGACATGCTCGTGAGCGTTCCCGTTAACATCTTCGAACTTGTCCCACTTAGGAGCCTTGTACCCGGCGGAGTTAGGCATGAGGTAGATCTCGCGTGGGATAGGAGGATCATTGTCAACCTTTGGGATGATGGTTTCAGCGAACGGTTGATTGGCCAAGAAGGTTTCCATGCGCCGTTGCAGCGACGTCATACACTCCGGTGCACTTCCCCCAGCAGCAGTTGGAAGGGTTGTTGTGGTCGGCGGCGACACATACGCCGCGGTCGGGCTAAGAGTGTAATGTGAAGTCATGTTGCCCAGCAATGCCGGCGGAGGAGGTAAGGGGTATTGTGATGAAAGGTTGGGTGCCACAGTTGGTGGTTGAAGAATATGTGTGGTAAGATGCAGTATTTGAGCCATTTGCCCCTGAACTGAGGGAAACTGCACCATTGCCAGTGGGGTTTGCGGATTAGGGTTAGGTGGTGCGGGTATCACCCCAGTCCCTTGGGTGGTGGAAGCTCCTCCTCCTTGGGAGACGGCAGTGTCCGATGTAGGATTTAGGGCAAGGGTTCCCAGGATGGCCATTATCCGTCCCATCTGTGCGGATTGAGCCTGAAGGGCCTTTCCCTGATTCTGAATGGTGGCGTTTAGGGCCTCAAACATCTGAGTCTCACCGGCGGCCATAGAAGCATGACGGGTCTCCTCTCCTGAGGTAGTCTCCGTGGAGGGCGATCTGTTACTGACATGATCTTCATGAGACATGGTTGCTTGCAATGGTTCGATTCACGACGGGTTCACCAAATGTGTACGAGAGAATCCTACAGAGAGAATTCAATATACACCGAGAGTAGAGGATAGAAAGAACACAGGAAGAGTAGGGTTGTGTGTAGGGAGAGGGTAAGACAATAACATTGTATGAGTGAGAGACAGGATTTTGGCAGAGCTTCCGCGTATCTTTGGTGATTCGCCCCTGTATGGAAGGGTTAACGATCCTATATATAACGGAGAGTGTGACCGTTGTAGTGGGTTAATGCGCCCGTTAATGGCGGCTTAATTAGCTTAACCACAACGGCACATTCGTCCGCGTATATAGGGACCGTTACGCACGTTATTCGCGTATATCAGAACCGTTATGAGGTTGACCGAGTTTATGGAGCTCGTGCCATAAATCTCTAAAAGCAGTTACTAGGGGTCGCGCGCGGGCTTGGTTGTCGCTCCCGCGCGACAGGACTTACTCTAGCCTCCAAACCACTAAGTCCCTACAAGTCCCGTGTGGTGGTGTGCGAGGGCCCTGCCTCGCAGCCCCCACGTGGATCAGCGCAGGTGGTGATCCAGTGTGTGTGGTGTTGGAATTGTTCCCTAGAGGAAATAAATTAATTGTGACATTTATGGATTTACAATTCATTATGTTATCGATATAGAGATATGATAACATGAATGAAGTCCTTAGAATATAATTGTTATATTCTTAAATATCCCTAGTCGATTATAATGATTAATAGGACAATCATCTATAGATTAGTATAGGGTTGGATTGATATGGAGATATCATGATCCAACACATGGGTGTGCATTAAGGGTAATGCCACTCCGGATTGACCCATCTTCCAGAAGGATACATACATGCTATGTTAAGTCACAAGTGCTTCTCGTGGTGCAATGGTATTGTCATCCTTAGACTTGAAGTCACTAGATTGTCTAGTTGTGGATTATTGTGATTTTGGTAGCGTCAAACGCTACACCGTAACTCTGGATACAATAAGAAGCAAGCTTAGAGATCGTAGTGGACGTAGATAGAATTTGTCCCTCCCACATAACGGGAGCAAATGTCCTAGGCCACTCGAGGGATAGTTCTTATAAAATGTCTGGCAAGACTCAAATAAATCAATATGGGATATTGATGTTATTTGCACGAATAAGGCTATTCCCAGGATCTCGAAACTATGGATTGGATATACGAGTGTGACTTGTATGTCTCGTGTCCAATCCGGATATTGGGACAAAGGGACGAGACAATTACTTGCACAAGGTTTGTCATGATGACTATTCTATCTGTTGGCTAGACTGGATGTCTTGCTAGAGGCCGCTCCATATTAGTAACTAATTACTACCAACTAAATAGAGCCTATGGGGTCACACGCCATATAGGGGTGAACTAGACATGGGAAATAATTAATTAATATGATTAATTAATTAAAAAGGATCAAATCGCAACAACTTGCTAACTTAGTAGGACTAATATGCAAATTGGACTAATCCATGTATAGACATGATTAGGATATGCCACGGTGGCCTAATTCATGTAGAGACATGATTAGGATTAATTTGCAAATAGAACTAATCCATGTATGGACATGAGAAGGACTATTTTTGCAAAAAAGGACTAATCCGAACTTGAGTAGTATTAGGAGAGGGGTTCTTTATGTAGTAGGACAAGGAGTTGTTGGACTATATAAAGAACACTCCTAGCTTATTTTTCTCTCTACACAACACACATCTATATGATAGAAGTAAGGAGAGGACAAAGTAAGGAGAGAGAGCAAGTCTCAAAGAGGGCCGAACCCCCCAATGGGACCGCCCCCTACCCGTCGGCCTCACATGGAGGTGGTGCCCCACCTTGGTGCTCCATTGTTGCGTGATTCTTATTCCTCTTCCTCTTTCCGGGCTAGCACCAAGGATTGGAAGATCTAGATCTCACCTCTAGGCGTGGATCAACCGTAGAGACGTGACACAATTCGCGTTTGAAGTCATCAAAGGAGAACCCTAAGGTGTGTTATAGATTTCTTCCCTTACCATCGTTATGTCTCTTGACTTGTGATCCTTGGAGGGTTTTGCATGGTTTATGATTGTTTGTGTTTCCGTTGCGCATACATGAATCAAAACCCTACAGTGGTATTAGAGCCACAGGTCGTAGAGCATAAACGTGGTTTATGTGTTACGTTTTGATAGTTTTACACCTTAAAATTGTTGTTTATCGCGTAAAACAAGACAAATCAAGCATGTGATGCAATTTGTCAATAATCTATCATAACAAGATCTACTTTTTGCATTGGATGCATGAATTATTGAGTTTGAGAAATTTTAGGATCTTAGATCTAGGGTTTGGGCATCCTTGGGGAAGAAGGAGTTCTTCCCAAACAAGGAAACAACTAAACTTGGGCACCAAGCAAGGGAGTTGTTTTGGTAACAACTCCCAAAGGAGGTTCGCCCCCCCCCTTAGGGGACCGCCCCTCCTTGCTTTCCGCCCAAGCATGGGTCGGCCTAGGGGCCGGGGCAGCCCTAGCCGCGGCCTAGTCGCGTGGGCTAGGGGCCGGCCGGCCCAAGGCCTTTGCGGTTCTCTTTTTGGGCCCGGGAAATTATATTGTTGGGCCCTATGGACCGTTTTAACCCTAGAATATCCTATAATCAATCAAAATTGACCAAGCTCGTTAAAATTGGATATTAACTGTTTATGTGCAAACCGCATGGTGATTGAATATGGCCTTAGGATGTGGTTTGATGTGGATGTTTAATTTTTGTGGTTTGGTTTACGGCCTGCGAGCTGATCAATTAATTGTAATAATTAATTTGAGTTTTATGGCCTGCGAGCCATTTTTTTCTCAACTTGTGAGATTTATTTTATTTAGTATAGTTGTTAGCTACTGCTAGATAAGGTAGATTGTTAGCCAAGATTGAAGAAAAGAATCCCAAAGCCAAAAGGAGCCACAAGAGCATGGAGCATGGAGCATTCCACATGACTATGGAGGATGGACCAAAAGATCAAGACGCATGGAGATGTGTTTGCTTTTAGGGTTCATAGATAATGCCATTGGCTTGGAATTATCTTAGTCTAGAAAAGGCCATATTCACATCACGTTTTATTTTTTTTTGTGGTTGTTTATTTTATTGTCTTATTATTTTGTGGTTGGTGTATGGATGATGCATGCAATTAGGATAATAAGATAATTAGAAAACCCTGATCTATTATTTGGAGTTGTGCCCAAACTCAAATAGATAGATTAGTTGATATTGATCAACAAAACAATTAAAATTGAATTTAAAAATCCCTCAAAATACAAATATTGTGTTCTTGCCTTCTCGTTATTTAAACACTCATTAACATCATTATTTATCAAGTCCGTGCGTGCCAAAGCATGGTGACTTGGTTCATACTGATGGAATGCGATGGCACAAGCTAGTAATGCGCAATTGTTTAAATAAGAGGTTGAACACAACTAGGCTATTAATACGATTAGGAAACCTAGAGGCAATCAATTGGGATTATCCATACGGATGGATAAATAAGGAGTTATTTGCCCAATTGAACCAAGAGTTGCATAGAGATGCAATTGGAATTGTTCCTACCTAAAGTAGTCAAATTATGGGTGACTTGCCAAAGCAAGCTCATAAGGAGATGAAACATGGATCTTGGCCCACTAGAAAATATAATGATATTTTCGGCATTAATATCTTGAGGGTTATTAATCCGTAGTGGGCTAAGCGCGTTGTTTTTTTTTCCTAAATTCTACTAAAATTGAAAAAGGACAATTATCCCAATTAATTCGATGAATTAATTCACGATTAATAAAGATTGATTTTTAGGAGTTTTTCAATAAGTTGACAAAATTGGGATATCTCTACGGGTCACTAGGTATTTCTCGCGAATTCGGATTTAAGTTTTGTTAACACGATGATTTATTGTTCTAGCTAAACGAGCATGAATGTGTTGAAGATGTCGCAACCAACACCAATACTTAAACTAGCAAAGCCGATGTCTCTAGCCTAAACAAGTTCAAGTATGCATTAAGATCATTAATCTAATCTTTGTTCTTAGCTAACTAGCAAGATTTCTCAACCCTAGATACGGCTAGTGTGTATTAAAAATTTTCGGGCAATGAATATCGATGTTTCTAACATTCATAACCTAGCACTATCCTATCAATACGTCTATTGATAGCAAAGATGAATTAAACACATAAAATATACATAGCTAGATAAAAAGTTCATCAATTAAGCATAATAGCATGAAATCAAATCCATAAATCAAAAGTATCGTGATTAAACTCTAGCTCCCTACGAGATACCCTGAGAAAAGTGTTTAGCTACTCAAAAACATGATTCACGTACAAATTTTTGTGATCAAATAACAAAACTAGAGAAGAAACGGAGTTTTAGAAGTCAAACGAATGATTCCAAGCTTCCTTGATCGTCTCCTAAGCTCCAAGCTCTCTTCAACGTGATAGAGTACGTGATAATCCCCAAAAACATTCCCTAACCAAGTCTAATACGTTCTCCCAATGTTTAGAATAAGTTAGGAGTAATTACAAAGCAACCCCAAAAAGTTACAAAACAATTATGCCCGAACTAGGTCGGGTGACCTAGTTAAGTAGGTCGTGCGACCTACTGTGCTGCCCAAAACAGGTCGTGCGACCTGTATAGTAGGTCGTGTGACCTACTGAAACTCGCTGAAATCCCCGACTAGGTCGTGCGACCTAGTTACTTCACCAAATTTCTCCATCTTCTTCCCACTTGTTCCTCTTGCTTCCGAATCACTTCCCGGGCATCGTTTCTTCATTCAATCCTCCATTTTGAGCTCTCCTCATGCCTCAACACTCGTATCATCTTCTCTTTAGCCTCTCTAGCACTTGATCCATCAACTCTCGCTTTCCTTCCCAAATCTCGAGCTCGCCTCACTTCCGAAGTTCGTTTCCTCTATCCACTTGATTCTCGCGTGCTCCGGCCCTGAAAATCACAACACGAACACCCCACGAAGATCAAATGTGACAAAATAAGATAAATAGCACGTAAAACAATGCAAGAAACGCCCGGACTTCACATTTTAGCATACAAACTCATTTTCTCAAATAAACACATGATTTACTCGAAAAGACGCAACATTCTCCATTATGAGCACACAACATGTAGCAAAATAAGCAATAAAATAACTCGGAAAACGGAGTTATCAACTACCCCCACACTACATTTTGCTCGTCCCGAGCAAATCCCAACTTTCACATCATGTCCAATCCACAAAATCAACTAGCTTTCAACCCACCATATTGCATACATAACCAAATATTAGCCGACTTGACGCAAACAAGACTCAATTCACAACTCGATTCATGCAACAATATGATGAAAGGCAAATTTGACTCGATCCTAATCAAATATATTTACACACACACAAAACTGAATTATTATTATTATTTTTTCGGCGAGATCGGGCAATCTCAAGTCCTTAAATCGGTTCTCATGGAGTGATGATCAATTTAGATACAAGGCGTGAATTGAAACTAAAATTGACAACAAGAATTTCCCTTAGATCGTATAGAGAACCTAACCTTACTAAGTACAAGAGTATACTACCTCTTCGCGTGTGCCGATAAATAAGAGGCTACGCTAGGCTAAGCCACATCCAAGGTACGAGCTTCTAATCCGCTAACGGTTTTAGAATGTTGAGGCTTAGGGACATAGATAATCATGATGAAACACGTCCTAAAGCGTCACATTCTCACATTATAACCCACATCTCACACACACTCACCACGATGATAGAAACCGCAACCCGAAACTCACCGTCTCCGGCCCTCGATTCCCTCAAAACCCCGGCACAATTACGATTCCGTGGCCACCGTCTTGAGTCGTGCACGAAATTCAAACCGTCGTTACCGAAATTGTTGCTTCCTCCACTCGATTTCCGTTAAGCTCAATCTGTTTCCTTTATTCCATCTCTCCTTTTTTCTCTATTTTTTCTTTCTTTTTTTATCCTCTCATTTTTTTTTCCAAATAAAATTCCACAATCTACACAATCCTTTAAAATGTACGAGTGGTCTTCCAAGAGTAGTCAAACCAATATGTTAGGGGAAGAAAACAAACAATCCAATGAACGAGTATCACATATAAAATTCATCTTCCTCTAACTCTATGAAGTACATGGTTCCACCAAACAAAGCCGCAAACAATTCAAAGAACATGTGTGGGGATGGAGTCGTCGCAAGCTCAATCTCGATGTCCGTGGTCAAAAGTTGACACCCCCACACTCGAAGGTAGTCACGTCCCCTCTCAAGTAGTCAAAACAGTGTAAGTCTCGTGCCTAATCCAACCAAACCGCCTACACCACGATGAATGAGATCCGATACCTAGCACGATCCACAAATTAAATCACCCAACCCAATTTGTACGTATTAGATGTCACGCCCTCACGACTCTCCACAAATGTGTCCATGGTGTAACGACATGGAACACCGCCACACCTAAGTGCGCAAGCCTACTCCCTCACCCTCGCATCCCCTCGCAAATATCAAATGAAGTACAAGCGATCATGTAGGACTCACATAAGTATACCATGCGGTACTCCCTCATCGAACCCCCCTCAACAACGACTCCCTCGTGACGTACTAAAATGGTGATTCTAAACAATCTGTGATGAAAGCCAAGAATCCTCACCCTAGGTCAAAAGGTTATCAAAGAATCCAAGGTTCAAATTCGAGTTTTCTAATGGCCCTACAAGGTTAGATCTAAAAGCAGTGAGTGCTCTAATACACATCCTCGCACAGCTGTTTCGTGTGCCACTACGAGGCGGGTTGGCGACTACCTAAGACTCACACAAGAATGTTCGGCTCGTTTAGCTCACACCTAGCTCAACTCTTGTAAGAAAACTAGGCACACACTTTTTTGAAAATCAAGTAAGTGTATAAAAATAGGTAGGCACTCCCGTAAAGAAAGTTTCTCTATACATACTAATGGGAACTCACATTGTCTATCTCGGTCGCAAGTCACGCCCTATGCCTAAATTTCTCACACTCCTCGATTCTACCAATACTAAGATCTTTTTGATTGCCCTTTATCAAATATTTATTTTTTTTTTAATTTTTTTTTCATGCACGCCCACTCGAAAGAAGACTCGATACTACTCGATGGTAGGGAGACTCAAAGTAAGAAAACGTGCAATCATATAATGCGAACACATATATATCACAAGACACTAAGACACAAACACACTCTACGCCAAAGAATACGAAACACACTACGACCCAAACATCCTATATGCAATTGGTTCATGCAGACACGGACTTGGCTAATATTCAGAAAAATCACCCCACACTGAATGCTTCGTTGTCCTCAACGAATTTAGAGAGTATGCAAGAAGACTCAGCAATCAATGTGTAGGCCAGTAGATGAGATGAAGCATGACATATACAAAATAAAAGAAACACATAATTCTGCAAAAGAAAAAGATACTCACAACCACCTCAAGGGTGGGGACGAAATCGCGCCAAGCATTCCCCAAGCACAGTAGTGGTGCCACCATGCTCCCAACGGTCATTGTGTTCTCGCACACCGGGGTAGAGTGCCCTCCTTTGCTAAAATCTGTGTCTTGGAGAATCCCCAACTCTTATACACGAGTCCCCATAAAGGTCGTGTGTGCCATGGCACACCGGGGTAGACTCTACCATAACATGCTCAAATATGTCACTAGGAAATATCATTAGTCCCTCTCTCTCATCTCTCCATAAATAATATAAATAAAACACAACACAACTGTATTAAAAGCGCACTCCCTAAGTTAAGAAAATAAATAGGTTGGGTTGCCTCCCAACAAGCGCCTTGTAATTTAAGGTCGACGACCCGACCTAGTTACCTCAAATATGATTGAGTCGGTTTTTCTCTTCATTTTTTCTTCTTCCACCATCGCTTCTCCCTTTGTCTCTTCTCAAGTAAGCGTGCATGAGATGCGTATGGCGCAACAAAATTATAGAAGACGGTCTGAAACAATTTCTTCTTAATGTGCTTCCACTCCTTGATCACCGGTCTTCTCGAGAATTCATTCACCACATCATGATCCCTTGTACCTCTCCTCTTCTTCTTCTTCTTCCAATTTTTCACAATCAACGTCATTGAGGACTGGTCATGTGGAAATAGAGTCTCAGTTGGAACGGTAATGGAAAGGAGTGTTGTCTTGACTGCTTCATGTCCTAGTGTTTGTCTTGGTATCACAGGTGGCAAATCATGTATTGCATAAAACTGGGGTCTTTGGTCCTCTTCGTGTGATTCACCCCTTTTGATGATCTCCAAAAGATATGGATTAGACGGAGGAACTTCATGATACATGTCCTTGCAAACATCTCCCTGCGGTAATTCCTTAGCTTCATGACTTTCTTCAAAGCAAATATCTTCAGTGGGCCATAAGCTCGCAATGTCCACACTCTCCCATTCATGCCATGGCGCCAGAATTATGCAAGGAACAAGTTTTATAGGCTTCACAATATCATCCCAATCTGAGTCCGAATCCGAGTCTGAAGCAGCCCGATGATCTATTACTTCATGATGAACTGCATTGTAAACATAGACCTCTGGGAGCTCTTCGTCTTCCTCTTCGCACTCCTCAACTAATTCAGGAATGATGCTACTTGGCCCATCATCATTATCTGCATATTCCAATGCACTCGAAAGTTTTGCCAAGTGTTGTCCATGATGCATGACAGTTTCCTCCATCCTATCCAGCCCTTCCTCCATTTTGTCCGTTTTTACTAGCATGAGCTTCAATATTTCTTTAATATGCTCATCTTCTTGATTGCAAGGAGGAGGAGTGTAAAAATCTCCATAGGAGTAGTACGGTGAATAGCCTGAATATTGCCCATAATAATTTTTCCCCCACATGATCACCAAGTTATCTGTAAAATAATTTACTAGGGAGCCAGTGAGAAAAACAAATAAATAAATAAAGACAGAAAGATAAAATCCCTAAAGTTAAGAATCCTAATCAATTCAACCGAAGTCCCCGGCAACGGCGCCAAAAACTTGACACATTCTAACCACAAGTGTATGGCCGTCGTGTGTAGTAATATTCGGAAATCCGGGTTTATCAAACCCAAAGGACTTGTCGTGAACTAATTAGTATGATTAACTTTATGTGGGCTAAGCGCGTTGTTTGTTTTCCTAAATTCTACTAAAATTGAAAAAGTACAATTATCCCAATTAATTCGATGAATTAATTCACGATTAATAAAGATTAATTTTTAGGAGTTTTTCAATAAGTTGTCAAAAATGGGATATCTCTACGGGTCACTAGGTATTTCTCGCGAATTCGAATTTATGTTTTGTTAAAACGATGATTTATTGTTCTAGCTAAACGAGCATGAATGTGTTGAAAATGTCTCAACCAACACCAATACTTAAACTAGCAAAGCCGATGTCTCTAGCCTAAACAAGTTCAAGTATGCATTAAGATCATTAATCTACTCTTTGTTCTTAGCTAACTAGCAAGATTTCTCAACCCTAGATACGGCTAGTGTGTATTTCAATTTTCCGTGCAATGAATATCGATGTCTCTAACATTCATAACCTAGCTCTATCCTATCAATACGTCTATTGATAGCAAAGATGAATTAAACACATAAAATACACATAGCTAGATAAAAAGTTCATCAATTAAGCATAATAGCATGAAATCAAATCCATAAATCACAAATATCGTGATTAAACTCTAGCTCCCTACGAGATACCCTGAGAAAAGTGTTTAGCTACTCAAAAACATGATTCACGTACAAAGTTTCGTGATCAAATAACAAAACTAGAGAAGAAACGGAGTTTTAGAAGTCAAACGAATGATTCCAAGCTTCTTTGATCGTCTCCTAAGCTCCAAGCTCTCTTCAATGTGATAGAGTACGTGATAATCCCCAAAAACATGCCCTAACCAAGTCTAATACGTTCTCCCAATGTTTAGAATAAGTTAGGAGTAATTACAAAGCAACCCCAAAAAGTTACAAAACAATTCTGCCCGAACTAGGTCGTGTGACCTAGTTAAGTAGGTCGTGCGACCTACTGTGCTGCCCAGAACAGGTCGTGCGACCTGTATAGTAGGTCGTGTGACCTACTGAAACTCGCTGAAATCCCTGACTAGGTCGTGCGACCTACTATTAGGTCGTGCGACCTAGTTACTTCACCAAATTTCTCCATCTTCTTCCCACTTGTTCCTCTTGCTTCCGAATCACTTCCCGGGCATCGTTTCTTCATTCAATCCTCCATTTTGAGCTCTCCTCATGCCTCAACACTCGTATCATCTTCTTTTTAGCCTCTCTAGCACTTGATCTATCAACTCTCGCTTTCCTTACCAAATCTCGAGCTCGCCTCACTTCCGAAGTTCGTTTCCTCTATCCACTTGATTCTCGCGTGCTCCGGCCCTGAAAATCACAACACGAACAACCCGCGAAGATCAAATGTGACAAAATAAGATAAATAGCACGTAAAACAATGCAAGAAACGCCCGGACTTCACCATTTTAGCATACGAACTCATTTTCTCAAATAAACACATGATTTACTCGAAAAGACGCAACATTCTCCATATGAGCACACAACATGTAGCAAAATAAGCAATAAAATAACTCCGAAACGGAGTTATCACTGAGGTTCGTGAGAATGGGCAGGTCGTAGAAGACGTGACATCACATGAAAATGTGGATGTTCAAATGAATGTTCCCGCGCCACAAGAGCCCCTCGCAGCCTAATAAGTTCCTGGTCGAGTAGCAGCTACTAATTTTTCCATCCCTTCAACAGAGGTAGAGCTTCCAGAGGTTCCCCACGCATGGAGTTTTTTGAGCTTGCAAGTGGGAGCTGCTGCCGCGCCTGCTACGGCTTACACTCTTCCTGCCAACTATGATGAGCTCGAGCTCGCGGCTGACAGACGAGCAATGGAGCGAGGGCAGACTTCAGCCTTCCCGGCAATGCGCATTCCCTCCTTGTGTGAAATCCTTGAAGGAGCTAGTACGTTACTATTTTCCTCATTCTGCACCCTTGTTAAAAGGCTTTCATGCTCTAATCTTGAATTATTTTTATCAGGGTTGAAGCAAGCTGATGTGGACTGGCTAGTTCAGATGCGCCTCTCATACCCCTGGTCATTCGCGAGAGCTCTGGAGATAGAGCCATATGACAGGAGGCTTTTCTTGATCGAAGCCATCTAGATTCTGGAGCAACTATCTGTGGCCACTCCTGCGACCATTTCTCCTCATAGTGCGCAACTGCTTTTCAGCACATGCCAGGGGCTTCAAGCTAAAGTTCAAGGCAAGCTAGGCTTCGGGTATCTTCTCAACAGGATTACCCAAATTCGCGCAGCTGTGAATTTGAAACACGGCTTCAACAATATCGCAGCTGAGAGACGGAAGGTAGAAGAGCAGAGGAAAAAGGACGAGGAAGCTTTCAACCTCTTCCATGCGATCGCCAAGTACGAGCAACTGAAGCGAGAAGTGGACCAAGTGAGAGAGACATCGCTCTTATTTTCTCCAGATGACCCTTTGATCAAGGATTTATTTTGAGAAAGAAGAAAAAATATTATTGTAATGCTGCTAGGGTTTCTCCCCCTTTTTTTCAAAACTTGTATGTCCCGTTTTGCCCTTCCGGGGATTTGCTCAAATATTTTTATGCGTATCAATTATGACGTCACATGGTGACACATCTGCCTTGATTTTCGCGCTAACCACTTATTAGATAAGCACGGTTTCCTTGGGAAGCCCATCCGTATTATGACCTTCCGTCATTAATTAGGGCACGCCCCCGAATCGTCATAGCCTTTAGTAGGGTAATTGAATGTTGCCTCTTTTAAGACGAGAGTAATTGATTCTTACCCCTATTCCAAGCTTTGATGACTCAGCTAGGGAATTGAAGAGTCTCTGTAGAGTCTATATAAACCCTGCCTCTTGCTGCTTGGGTTCTTCATCCCAACATGTGGCTTGCCGTGAGTCCTTACGACTGCTGGCTTCAACGCTTGTCTTTTGTTGATTCATGGCAATTTCAAATTGTGAAACCTGAGTTTGTGCCTTGTGCCATAGAAATAGCTTCCAAGATCTTCTTTATGAAGCTTATTGATCTTTATAACCATTGTAAAGAAGAAGTACATAATACCTCAGGTTTGTTCGAAGATTTTTCTTCTTCTATTATGTTTGCAGGTCGTATCTCCGAATGCCTTCCGGTGAGGTGCAGTGCCGTACTAACCTCTTTACCAACTCGTAATGAATGGGGTGTTTCTCCTCTAGCTTTCCTGGAGGAGAACTATTTGCCACCACGTTCTTGAACTAGGGGTGACGAGTCATGGCGCTCGTCTCCGTGGACAATAAGCTTTCTGCCCCAGGAGCTGTTCTCCACTAGTTCTTCACCGCCGCATCCGTGTGAACAGGTGGTTCATCTGGCACATCTCTTGGGGAGAAGACCAGTCAGAAGCCTTGTTCAGCTCTAGGATCTCGAAGATGGTGTCGCATAGCTGCTGTAACATTTGTAGGCCGTTCGTTTTACAGCACGATTTTTCTTGCTATAAATTTTTGCTCGCAGGCTATTATGTCACATAGCTTTTGTTAGGGCTAGTAGGCCGATCATTTTATAGTAAGAATCTCCTTTCTATAAAACTTTCTCTTGTGAGCTACTATCTAGATGAATTGTAAGTCATTTTGACTATGTAATTAGCTCAGTATGAGCTTTTCTCTTGTGAGCTGCGATCTAGACAGATAGATTGTAAGTCATTTTGACTCATAATAAAGCGTTTCGTAGCATTTGATGTTCTTGTTTGATACAAAAAATTGTAATATCGCATGCGCGTTGGCTATGAATAAATCTTTTATTTCAAGCTTGACAAATTTTGCATTCGCACGGGGCGTTGTCGCTATAGCTGGCCATCTGAGAGATAGGCTCGTAGATCAGTTAAGATCATACGTAAAGGCTGCAATCTTTGGCAGATGGGCTTTTAGATCATTTAAGATTGCATTCGAATATTGCTGCTATCTCGGCAGATAGGCTTCAAGATCATTTTAGACGCATTTGCATAGTGCTGCTATCTCGGCAGATAGGCTTTAAGATCACTTAAGATCATATTTGAATATTGCTGCTATCTTGGCAGATAGGCTTTGGGATCAATTAAGATCGTATTGGATTAGCGCTGCTATGTTGGCAGATAGGCTTTGGATCCATTGAGATCGTCTTTGATTAGTGCTGCTATCTCGGCAGATAGGCTTCAGATCGCATGAGATCGTATTTCAATAGCGCTGCTATCTCGACAGATAGGCTTTTATTGTAAATAAGCAGAGAAGTAAACAAAGCGATGAAAAGACAACCATAGTCATAAAATTCTTCTCATTTGGGAGAATTCTTTTATTATAATCACCTTCAGATGGGAGAGGCAAAATTACAAATCCCTCATATGGGAGAGGCAAGAATACAAATCCCTCATATGGGAGGAATGACGCATGAGTCTATCATAATACTAGACATAAATAGACATTGTAATCTGATGCATGTAAAGAGAGAAGTTAAGGATAATACTTCTTAATCCAGCGCATGTTGACTGAGCTTGGGGTTGTGGCCGTCCCATGTAGCCTCTGTATATTGCAGTAGCCACTGTCAAAGACTTCTTTGACTTTGAATGGTCCTTCCCAGTTGGCTGCGAACTTTGGGTGAGCCGCCTCCCGCATGCAGTGATCTGAGGCGCGCAGAACTAGGTCCCCAATTGCGAAGTCTCGATGTTGGACTGTTTTGTTGTATGCGCGAGCGATCCTCTCCTTATACCGTTTATTAGTTCGCTTTGCTTGCTATCGCTTTTCCTCCAACAAAATCAAGTCATGATCGCGCTGATTGTCATATAATGCATGAAAGGCCAATCTCGCAGAGTTGATTTTTACTTCCACCGGTACAACTGCTTCAGCTCCATAGCATAAAAGGAATGGAGATACTCCCGTGGGAGTCCTCGGCGAAGTTCCATATGCCCACAATGCTATGTTCAAAGAATCGGCCCATTTCTTGTGATCGTCTGCAACCATATTGCTCATGATTCTTAGCAGTGTCTTGTTGGTCGCTTCTTCTTGACCACTCCCTTTAGGGTAATAAGGAGTGGAACAGACCTGCCTTATGTTGTACTCTGCTAACTTTGCGGCCACCTGGCGATTTACGAAAGGGGTACCATTATCCGAGAGAATGGTGTTAGGAATCCCGAACCTGTATATGATGGTTTCTTGGATGAAATGAACCACAGCAAGCGCATTTGCTGTCTTCAGTGGTATTGCCTCCGCCCACTTGGTATATAGCTCGGTTGCGGTGAGGATGAACTGGTTCCCGTGTGAGGCTGGTCGGATGAGGCCAACAAAATCTAGAGCCCAAGTGTGGAATGGCCATGGTGTCCCCAACGCATGTAAATCTACAGTAGGGGCATGCACGAGGTTGCCTTTGAATTGACACTCCTGACATCTCCTTACTTTAGTGCGGCAATCTACTTCCATGGTGGGCCATAAATAGCCAACTGTGAGGAGCTGTCTGCATAGTTTCGCACCTCCCTGATGTTTCACTTGGTAAGAGAGATCCATCACCTCTTGCGCTTCCTTGCTTTCTAGGCATCGAAGTAGATTACCTTCGTGACCCCTTCGCCACAGTATGTTTTCTTGTACTACGTACCGGTCTGCCTTCCTTTTCAGTTTCTCGGCTTCCTTTCTTGACTCCGGCTCGATTCCTTTTGTGACAAAATCGAAGAGTGGCTTCCTCCAATCCATGTCATCATCGACCAAAGCAATTGTTAAAGAATCTTTGATCAATGCGCAACTCTCGCAGTTCCCTTGAATTAACGCAGCAGCCGTTGACATGTCCGACCAGTGAATGCCACACCTTTGGGCATTCCGATAGATTGACACTTCACTTTCTCCGCAAGTGTGCTGGTGAATATTTTCCAACAGTGCTTGCCCCTTCTGATGCGAGACGCATCGCATGAGTATTCCAACTGGAACTTTGTAGTAGAGAGCGTTGTCATGTATGCAGTACCCCTTAGTGGATGCCCAGTTTTCTTTGCTCGTTCCCTCTGCGATGGCATTTTATATTGGTTTCCTCCAGTCTGCATCGTCCATACGTTCATCCTCACATGCGTCTTCTGTCAACGATGACGACATTCGTACCTCAATCGAGATTTTCGCAGGGCACTTATCCGCACTAACTTTAGATCCCAGAGTGACCAAAGCATCAGCATGCCGATTATCTGCTCTAGGTGTATGTTCGTACCTAACATCGCAGAATTGTTGCACTAGCTTCTGCACCAAAGTCCGGTAGGGCAATAGATTTACCTCTTTTGATCCATACTCGCCTGAAGCTTGTTTGACAATTAACTTGGAATCCCCCATAACCGTCAAATTGCTTACTTCCAGTGCCCTTGTTGCACGAATACCTCCGATGAGAGCCTCATATTCCGCTTCATTGTTGGTGACTGCGAAATCGAGCTTTGTGGTCATTTGGATGACCTCCCCGTCCGGTTTTGTCAGCACGATTCCAATTCCTCCACCTTTCCTTGTTGACGATCCATCAAAATAAAGCGTCCAGTAGGGTAACTCGACTGCATAGATCTCGGGTCCCTCTAGTTTGTCCTCAATCATGGGCTCGTAGCTGTTATCTGGGAATTGTGCCAGCAGATCAGCCATTGCTTGTGATTTGATTGCCCGCGGACGAACGCACGTGATGTCGTATTGGGATATGGTCATATACCATTTTGCCAATCTTCCTCCAGGGGAGGTATGAGTCAAGAGGTACCGTATGGGGTCACTCTTTGTAACGACCACCACTTTGTGCGAGGCGAAGTAATGCTTCAACTTTTCTATCACAAAGAATAGGGCAAGGCAATGGCGCTCGATATATGTGTACCTTGATTAGGCTGGTTGCACTATGCGAGAAATATAATAAATTGGCCTCTCTTGCCCCTCATATTCTTCAGCCAATAGTGCCCCTATAGACCTCTTTGTCGACGTTAGGTACAGCAACAGCGACGATCCAAGCTGCGGTGCGATCATTACCCTTTGTGATGTCCGTAAGTCCTTTAACCTTTCAAATGCAACCTCATGTTCTATGGTCCAATTGTACACAGCATTCTTTTTTAGGAGGTCGCTGAAGCAGAAGGTTATTTCTGCGAACGCTAGGACGAACCTTCGCAGGTAAGATAACTTCCCCAAGAATGTTTTCAGAGCGCTTTGATTGTGTGGTGCCGTCATGCTAGTGATGGATTATACCTTTGCTGGATCGGGCTCGACACCCTGGCGATGCATCACACATCCCAAGAACATCCCTGAGGTCACCCCGAATGCGCACTTCATGGGGTTCATCTTTACTGGAAACTTTTGCATCTGTCAAATACTTTCCGCAGGTCCCCCAGATGGTTCGCTTCCTCTTTGGACATGACAACCAAGTCATCAACGTAAAACTCCACTTCTCTGTGCATCATGCCGTGAAACAGGGCCATCATCGCTCGCTGGTAAGTTGCTCCTGCATTCTTGAGCCCAAACGGCATAGCCATGTAATTAAAGACTCCTACCGGCGTGATGAACGCGGTTTTTCGTGCATCTTCGGGGTCCATTTTGATCTTATTGTACCCACTGGAACCATCCATGAAACTGAACATGCGATGACCTGCGGTCGAATCAATGAGCAGATCGATGTTGGGCAGCGGAAAATCATCCTTAGGGCAGAAGCGGTTGAGATCTCGGAAGTCTACACAAATGCGAAGTTGCCCATTCTTCTTTACCACAGGCACAATGTTAGCCAACCACGTGGGATGATGATTTGGCTTAATGAACTTGGCGGTCAGTAGCTTGACAATTTCTTGCTTGATTTTCACATTTATCTCTGGCCTGAAGCTCCTTGTGCTTTGTTTTACCGGCTTAGAACCCGGGATTACATCTAACCTCTACATGGTAATGCTCGTGTCCAGGCCAGGCATTTCATCGTATTCCCATGCAAACACATCTTTGTACTCAATCAGAAGCTGCAGCAGTTTTTCTTTCTCCTCGCTCGCGAGGTCTGCACTCAGAAAGACGGGCCTCTTCTTTTCTTCCCCTGGGCTTAGAAATACTTCCTTCAGCTCCTGTTTCTGAGGTTTCGGCTTATCCTCCATGCATTCAGGCGCCTCTTTTAGCTTATCCTCCAAAATGTCTGGTGTCGGCTTGTCTACCTCCATGACACGCTCGATTTGATTTATTTGCTCAGGGATATCCCATGCTCGCGTGGTGGTATCCCCGCGCACCTTCATACGCGATAGCATTTCTTCCCGTTAGAGTAGAAGCTTTCTATCTCTTTGCCCGCGGGATCGTGCTTTACTACCCTTTTCAGAGTGTACACGTTCTTTCTTTGGTAGTCAACCTGCGGTGCTTCTTCTCGCACAGACAACTTTTCCCTGGCCTCCTCCCTTGTCACCATTACTCCTGCTGTTGATTGATCCTTGATGTCCTCCCATCGAGGCAAAGGAGTGGGATTAAACAGCCCTGGCGTTTGCTCGTCTGCCATTTCAGTGAACCACACTACTTCGGTGAGGTGCGCCTCATCCAAATTGAAAGGATTTACCGAAGCTGGTATCTCCACAATTCTGTCGTTCCAAATAGCCTTCATCACCTGGTGAGCTGTCGAGGGAACTGCGTCGAAGCGATGAATACAAGCTCGCCGTATGATCATGTGGTACATAGTGTTCGCGTCAATAACGTAGAATTTTGCTGAACACTTGATTTTTCCTATCTGGACGCCCAGACCAATCCATCCTATTGTCATCCTAGAATCGCTTCCAAATCCCATCAGCGGGGATGGACGTCTGACAATCTTGTGCTCCGGGATTCCCGCTAACTTTAAAGTGTTGAGCGAGACCACGTTGACTGCCGCTCCTTCGTCAACGAATGCCCTTTTAAATTCGACACCATTGATCACCGCCGTTACATACAAAGGCTTCTGGTGGCTCGCATCTGTCTTCTTGTCGCTTGCGGAGAAGGCTATGACCTTTTACGTGGAGCGGGACGCCTTGAAAACTTTCCCATTGGAAACCACAATGTCTTCTTCGTAATCCTCTGCTATCCTTAGAATCGCCTTTTTCATTTCTTTCTGGCACTACTCCGAAAAGTTCATTTCATCGAAGAACCTGCTGAACCCGTGCGACCCCTTCATCCGATCGGAACATTCGTCCTCTGTGTCTATACTGTAGTCCTCATCATTGTAGACTTCAGCAATGATGGGCAAATCGTCTTCCGCAATCTCTTCGAGGTCCATGATTGCGATCATGGCTACTTCTTTGCTTTCGTCTCTTGCTCTGCATGAGACGGCAGCGGATTGCTTTGCACATCCTGCCTATGATCGCTGACAATCAACTCGCCGTCTTTCATTTTCCGGCTTACCATGTTCCTGAGTTTCTTACAATCAGCCGTGGGGTGCATAATTTTCCTGTGGCACTCGCACCACTTCGGGTCCCTCATCATCTCCTTAGAGGGTATCCTTTCAATCGCTTCCTCCACCGAGCATGGTAGAGGTGGCGCATCCAAGTTTGTAACCATGGGCTGCTTTTGCGGCGAAACCGTATTAACCTCAGCTTCACGCCCCCTTTTGTAACTGAACCTTCCGATCTTAAAAGTGGTTCCCCCTGAAGGTCGTTCAGGGGCGTGCTTCTTCTTCTGCCTTTCCACTATAGGCTCTATGTTCTTTGTGAACTCGGTTAGCTTTGAAAAGGTAGGATTTTGTAGGTTGATCAGCATACCTTTGTATTCGTCTCGCATGCCTTGCAGACATATTTCCATGAGCCTGCCCTCCAGCACTTCATCTCTGCATTCCAAGGACTTGGCTCTGAATTTCTTAATGAATGTGACTCCATCCTTCTCGCGTTTCGGGTACATACGAGAGAGATGAATCATTGTCACCTTCTCTTCCACCTGGAAGAATTTGGTATAAAACTTCTGGACCATGTCATCCCAGGTCTTCACGGATCCGGCCTCTAACGTCCTGTACCACTTGTAGGCCATGTTTCCCAGAGATTTTGGGAACTCGCACATCAACAACTTGGGATCAGCCCCATATGGTCCCATCACATCGATGAAACGCATGACATGCTCGTGAGCGTTCCCGTTAACATCTTCGAACTTGTCCCACTTAGGAGCCTTGTACCCGGCGGAGTTAGGCATGAGGTAGATCTCGCGTGGGATAGGAGGATCATTGTCAACCTTTGGGATGATGGTTTCAGCGAACGGTTGATTGGCCAAGAAGGTTTCCATGCGCCGTTGCAGCGACGTCATACACTCCGGTGCACTTCCCCCAGCAGCAGTTGGAAGGGTTGTTGTGGTCGGCGGCGACACATACGCCGCGGTCGGGCTAAGAGTGTAATGTGAAGTCATGTTGCCCAGCAATGCCGGCGGAGGAGGTAAGGGGTATTGTGATGAAAGGTTGGGTGCCACAGTTGGTGGTTGAAGAATATGTGTGGTAAGATGCAGTATTTGAGCCATTTGCCCCTGAACTGAGGGAAACTGCACCATTGCCAGTGGGGTTTGCGGATTAGGGTTAGGTGGTGCGGGTATCACCCCAGTCCCTTGGGTGGTGGAAGCTCCTCCTCCTTGGGAGACGGCAGTGTCCGATGTAGGATTTAGGGCAAGGGTTCCCAGGATGGCCATTATCCGTCCCATCTGTGCGGATTGAGCCTGAAGGGCCTTTCCCTGATTCTGAATGGTGGCGTTTAGGGCCTCAAACATCTGAGTCTCACCGGCGGCCATAGAAGCATGACGGGTCTCCTCTCCTGAGGTAGTCTCCGTGGAGGGCGATCTGTTACTGACATGATCTTCATGAGACATGGTTGCTTGCAATGGTTCGATTCACGACGGGTTCACCAAATGTGTACGAGAGAATCCTACAGAGAGAATTCAATATACACCGAGAGTAGAGGATAGAAAGAACACAGGAAGAGTAGGGTTGTGTGTAGGGAGAGGGTAAGACAATAACATTGTATGAGTGAGAGACAGGATTTTGGCAGAGCTTCCGCGTATCTTTGGTGATTCGCCCCTGTATGGAAGGGTTAACGATCCTATATATAACGGAGAGTGTGACCGTTGTAGTGGGTTAATGCGCCCGTTAATGGCGGCTTAATTAGCTTAACCACAACGGCACATTCGTCCGCGTATATAGGGACCGTTACGCACGTTATTCGCGTATATCAGAACCGTTATGAGGTTGACCGAGTTTATGGAGCTCGTGCCATAAATCTCTAAAAGCAGTTACTAGGGGTCGCGCGCGGGCTTGGTTGTCGCTCCTGCGCGACAGGACTTACTCTAGCCTCCAAACCACTAAGTCCCTACAAGTCCCGTGTGGTGGTGTGCGAGGGCCCTGCCTCGCAGCCCCCACGTGGATCAGCGCAGGTGGTGATCCAGTGTGTGTGGTGTTGGAATTGTTCCCTAGAGGAAATAAATTAATTGTGACATTTATGGATTTACAATTCATTATGTTATCGATATAGAGATATGATAACATGAATGAAGTCCTTAGAATATAATTGTTATATTCTTAAATATCCCTAGTCGATTATAATGATTAATAGGACAATCATCTATAGATTAGTATAGGGTTGGATTGATATGGAGATATCATGATCCAACACATGGGTGTGCATTAAGGGTAATGCCACTCCGGATTGACCCATCTTCCAGAAGGATACATACATGCTATGTTAAGTCACAAGTGCTTCTCGTGGTGCAATGGTATTGTCATCCTTAGACTTGAAGTCACTAGATTGTCTAGTTGTGGATTATTGTGATTTTGGTAGCGTCAAACGCTACACCGTAACTCTGGATACAATAAGAAGCAAGCTTAGAGATCGTAGTGGACGTAGATAGAATTTGTCCCTCCCACATAACGGGAGCAAATGTCCTAGGCCACTCGAGGGATAGTTCTTATAAAATGTCTGGCAAGACTCAAATAAATCAATATGGGATATTGATGTTATTTGCACGAATAAGGCTATTCCCAGGATCTCGAAACTATGGATTGGATATACGAGTGTGACTTGTATGTCTCGTGTCCAATCCGGATATTGGGACAAAGGGACGAGACAATTACTTGCACAAGGTTTGTCATGATGACTATTCTATCTGTTGGCTAGACTGGATGTCTTGCTAGAGGCCGCTCCATATTAGTAACTAATTACTACCAACTAAATAGAGCCTATGGGGTCACACGCCATATAGGGGTGAACTAGACATGGGAAATAATTAATTAATATGATTAATTAATTAAAAAGGATCAAATCGCAACAACTTGCTAACTTAGTAGGACTAATATGCAAATTGGACTAATCCATGTATAGACATGATTAGGATATGCCACGGTGGCCTAATTCATGTAGAGACATGATTAGGATTAATTTGCAAATAGAACTAATCCATGTATGGACATGAGAAGGACTATTTTTGCAAAAAAGGACTAATCCGAACTTGAGTAGTATTAGGAGAGGGGTTCTTTATGTAGTAGGACAAGGAGTTGTTGGACTATATAAAGAACACTCCTAGCTTATTTTTCTCTCTACACAACACACATCTATATGATAGAAGTAAGGAGAGGACAAAGTAAGGAGAGAGAGCAAGTCTCAAAGAGGGCCGAACCCCCCAATGGGACCGCCCCCTACCCGTCGGCCTCACATGGAGGTGGTGCCCCACCTTGGTGCTCCATTGTTGCGTGATTCTTATTCCTCTTCCTCTTTCCGGGCTAGCACCAAGGATTGGAAGATCTAGATCTCACCTCTAGGCGTGGATCAACCGTAGAGACGTGACACAATTCGCGTTTGAAGTCATCAAAGGAGAACCCTAAGGTGTGTTATAGATTTCTTCCCTTACCATCGTTATGTCTCTTGACTTGTGATCCTTGGAGGGTCTTGCATGGTTTATGATTGTTTGTGTTTCCGTTGCGCATACATGAATCAAAACCCTACAGTGGTATTAGAGCCACAGGTCGTAGAGCATAAACGTGGTTTATGTGTTACGTTTTGATAGTTTTACACCTTAAAATTGTTGTTTATCGCGTAAAACAAGACAAATCAAGCATGTGATGCAATTTGTCAATAATCTATCATAACAAGATCTACTTTTTGCATTGGATGCATGAATTATTGAGTTTGAGAAATTTTAGGATCTTAGATCTAGGGTTTGGGCATCCTTGGGGAAGAAGGAGTTCTTCCCAAACAAGGAAACAACTAAACTTGGGCACCAAGCAAGGGAGTTGTTTTGGTAACAACTCCCAAAGGAGGTTCGCCCCCCCCCTAGGGGACCGCCCCTCCTTGCTTTCCGCCCAAGCAAGGGTCGGCCTAGGGGCCGGGGCAGCCCTAGCCGCGGCCTAGTCGCGTGGGCTAGGGGCCGGCCGGCCCAAGGCCTTTGCGGTTCTCTTTTTGGGCCCGGGAAATTATATTGTTGGGCCCTATGGACCGTTTTAACCCTAGAATATCCTATAATCAATCAAAATTGACCAAGCTCGTTAAAATTGGATATTAACTGTTTATGTGCAAACCGCATGGTGATTGAATATGGCCTTAGGATGTGGTTTGATGTGGATGTTTAATTTTTGTGGTTTGGTTTACGGCCTGCGAGCTGATCAATTAATTGTAATAATTAATTTGAGTTTTATGGCCTGCGAGCCATTTTTTTCTCAACTTGTGAGATTTATTTTATTTAGTATAGTTGTTAGCTACTGCTAGATAAGGTAGATTGTTAGCCAAGATTGAAGAAAAGAATCCCAAAGCCAAAAGGAGCCACAAGAGCATGGAGCATGGAGCATTCCACATGACTATGGAGGATGGACCAAAAGATCAAGACGCATGGAGATGTGTTTGCTTTTAGGGTTCATAGATAATGCCATTGGCTTGGAATTATCTTAGTCTAGAAAAGGCCATATTCACATCACGTTTTATTTTGTTTTGTGGTTGTTTATTTTATTGTCTTATTATTTTGTGGTTGGTGTATGGATGATGCATGCAATTAGGATAATAAGATAATTAGAAAACCCTGATCTATTATTTGGAGTTGTGCCCAAACTCAAATAGATAGATTAGTTGATATTGATCAACAAAACAATTAAAATTGAATTTAAAAATCCCTCAAAATACAAATATTGTGTTCTTGCCTTCTCGTTATTTAAACACTCATTAACATCATTATTTATCAAGTCCGTGCGTGCCAAAGCATGGTGACTTGGTTCATACTGATGGAATGCGATGGCACAAGCTAGTAATGCGCAATTGTTTAAATAAGAGGTTGAACACAACTAGGCTATTAATACGATTAGGAAACCTAGAGGCAATCAATTGGGATTATCCATACGGATGGATAAATAAGGAGTTATTTGCCCAATTGAACCAAGAGTTGCATAGAGATGCAATTGGAATTGTTCCTACCTAAAGTAGTCAAATTATGGGTGACTTGCCAAAGCAAGCTCATAAGGAGATGAAACATGGATCTTGGCCCACTAGAAAATATAATGATATTTTCGGCATTAATATCTTGAGGGTTATTAATCCGTAGTGGGAGCTATGTTTAGGAATTTAAATCCTTGTTAAATATAGTTAAACGTCACAAACTTTGCATAATCCTATTATGTTGAATGCCCATGGCATTAAACAAACAAAAACATGAATTTATATATTTCCTAGACTGGTATAAAATTGAGAATTGTTCTCAAATAAAAGAGAATTTTTTGTACTTCGTAGAACATAAAGCTATCTTCCACCGACTACCAAAACACACTAAAACCTATGAAAGGAACCCCAAATAATGGTTCTTTGGTTATGACTTGCCTCATATTAGCCGCCATGAACTCTGAGCTTTGGAAGCAAGAAGAGAAACATGGAGAAGTATGATATGATCATACATTGAAAGAAGCTCTTTCAAAACAGCGAGCTAGACATGAAAGGTTTGAAGTGTTGCTCCACTTCGCGATATGCAAATAAGGTAATTCAATATGATTGAAACATTAGTGAATGGCCATTATCTACGAGATAGATAAAGAATAAACAGTTATTCACCCAAGTGGACCAAGAATTGCATTGGATGCAATTATAGTTTTGTTTTAAAGTTGATTTACTCAATATGATTGAAAAATCACTAAACAAAAACTCATAATGGGCATGGGCAAAGCTGTTAATGGTTAACAGCATGGGTAAGGGCAAATGGTTTGCGCCGACCCCATGGGTATAAAGCAAGCCTGTTGCTAAAACCAAGTTGCCTTGGAGTCCCATAGGTGGTGTAGAGGAAGAGAGGCTACCCAAAGTACCTGGAAGTAAGTAATAAAGGAATTATGAATTCCAATATGGGTATTTTGTTATAGAAATCAATGTGTCTATCTTATCATCATAAGTATATGATACTAGATGAGGATCTCAAGAGACGAAGACAATTGGATAAGGAAGAAATAATCCTACACGTGGGGCTATGAAGCAAAGGACTGCTGAATAAGCCGTAGGGAATTATTTCTGCCTTTAAGAAATTATTCATGAATTAGACAAAAGCGATCATGTCCTAGCTATGAGTAGGACCATTATCGTAGTTTCTTGTTTGGACAAGAAAGCTCCTTATCATAATAAAGGACAAATGTTGTTCCATTTATTATGATATGCATTATTGTAATGCAATTTTGTCTAAGTGGATTCTATATCCATGATCATGATAATTTCATCTATAACATTAATACCTAGAGGTTTGTATATAATGATATGAACTTCACTTATCTTTAGCATTATCGTTTAGGCCTCATAAATAAGAGATACATATCTAGAACTCCATGAGGATGGATTTCTTGAACTCATTTGATTATTGAATCATATGAGACATGTAAGACTTATTAGGCAAAGATATGATCTTTTGGGAATCATACATATTGATGTATGAAGGCCGCTAAGCACAAATTCTAAAGATGGTTTTCAGTACTTCATCATATTTACTGATGAGATCAGGGAAATATGGATTTGTATATCTTATGAAGAAACAAATCAGAATCCTTTGAATTGTTCAAAATATTCAGGAATGAAGTAGAGAACCAGCTTGGCAAAAGTATTTAGGCTCTATGATTGGATCATAGAGGAAAGTACTTGAGCCAAGAGTTTGACAAGAATCCATGAGAGTGTTGGATATGATCCAAAACTCGTTCCACCTAGCACGCCACATGGGTTTGGCATGTCTGAGAGGAGAGTTCGAACCTTGTAGGACATGGTTCGGTCCATGATAAGTCAAACATAACTTCCAGTTTGCTTTTAGGGGATATGTTCTAATTACATCAAGTTTAGCCCTTAACCTTGTTCCATCAAAAACGGATTATGAATAACGCCATATGAGATATGGACTAGGAAGTGTCGTAGTATGTCATTCATAAAGATTTGGGGTTATGACGTTTATGTAAAAGAGTTTACAAAATAAACTTGAACCCAAGTCAGATAAATGTTTTGTGGAATATCAAGAGGATATTATTTTTACAACCTAATCAAGAACAAACTGTTTGTTTCTCGAACCACATTGTTTCTAGGTAGAGATTGTCTCTAAAAGAAACAGTGGGAGGACAGTAGAGCTTGAAAAGTTAAGGAACCACAACAGAACATTGATCCTTTTGATGGAACATGAGCAGGATCACAAGGTGTTGTGGAGCAACCTACTCAGAAAACACAAGAACCTCATAGGTCAGGTAGGATATATCGAGGGACTAGAGAAATAAGGATTTCTCATAACCCGCGATATATTTCTCATCGAGATGAGCCTACAAACTATGAGATGGCTACGTGTGGGCCATACTCTCCGAAATGGCTTGGAGCCATGAGATACGATATGGAATCCATGAATACCAACAAAGTATAGACTTTGATGGAACCACCTGAAGGGTAGGACCCATAGGGTGCAAGTGGGTTATGAGGAAACCAACGTGGATGGTAATATTATTACCTTTAAGGGAAAATTGGTAGGAAAGGGATTTCATGTGAGCTCATAGTATAGACTGTGACAAAATGTTTCCCCAATTGTGATCCTTAAATCCATTCGCATCTTGCTTGTAGCAATCTATTTATAGATTGGATTAAGCTTCTAGGAGTTGGACTCTTCGAATAGATGATGTAATCAAAGGAGTTTGGTTCCATCAAAATTGAAGATGATACTTGTGTTTACAAGAAGGTTAGTGGGAGCACAGTTACTTTTCTGGCTTTGTATGTGGAGACATACTAATCATTGGGAATGTTGCCCCTACTTGGCAGTCTTACGCAGATTGACTAGGGAGTTGACTTTCTAATGGTAGACTTAAGCGAAGAAACTTGTGAAGATCTATTGAGGTAGATCAATATGGTTGTATAGCTTAGGTCATAGTACATAAATTGATAGAGGTGTTGAAAAGAATATTGATTCTTACCCATGTCACATAGAATTAGTCTTTGGAAGGCTAATTGTCTTTCCAATTAGATTGGGAATGGACCGTATGAATAAGATTCATGAGATACGCCATGTTATGTACTAGGCCTGATGTGTCATATGGTATGACACAAAGATACCAGTCAAATCCGGGTGAGTCACTGGATAAATTATCAAGATTATCCTTTAGTACTTGAGAAGCACTAAGGATGAATTTTTGATAAATAGAGGATATGAAGAGTTTGCTGTAAGGGGTTACAGTGATGCGAACTTCAAATCTGACAAAGAAAATTTCAGATTATAGTCAAGTTTTATGTTTTGCCCTAGTGGGAGCGACTGTGAGCTGGAAAGGTTCCAGGCAAGATTCAGTCACTGATTCTAACATAGAGGACTGAGTAAATTACTGCATGAGATGCACGTACTCAGAATATTCAATCTCAATCAAATTGTTGATAGGGGAGATGTGAATATTTGTAAAGTACCAACAGATGTCTCGCCCCTACGCAGCAGAAGCGTGGAGGGCCGCGCTAGATCAATATGAATATGATGCAGGAGATTGACTCTAGTGCAAGTGGGAGACTGTTGGAATTGTGCCCTAGAGGCAATCAATTAATTGTGACATTTATGGATTTACGATTCATTATGTTATCGATATAGAGATATGATAACATGAATGAAGTCCTTAGAATATAATTGTTATATTCTTAAATATCCCTAGTTAATGATTAATAGGACAATTATCTATAGATTAGTATGGGGTTGGATTGATATGGAGATATCATGATCCAACACATGGGTGTGCATTAAGGGTAATGGCGCACCGGATTGACCCATCTCCGAGAAGGCTACACACATGTTATGTTAAGTCACAAGTGCTTCTCGTGGTGCAATGGTATTGTCATCCTTAGACTTGAAGTCACTAGATTGTCTAGTTGTAGATTATTGTGATTTTGGTAGCGTCAAACGCTACACCGTAACTGGGTAGCTATAAAGGCGTGTACTGGATACAATAAGAAGCAAGCTTAGAGATCGTAGTGGACGTAGATAGAATTTGTCCCTCCCACATAACGGGAGCAAATTTCCTAGGCCACTCGAGGGATAGTGCTTATAAAATGTCTGGCCAGACTCAAATAAATCAATATGGGATATTGATGTTATTTTCACGAATAAGGCTATTCCCAGGATCGAGAAACTATGGATTGGATATACGAGTGTGACTTGTATGTCTCGTTTCCAATCTGGATATTGGAACAAAGGGATGAGACAATTACTTGGCCAAGGTTTGTCATGATGACTATTATATTTGTTGGCTAGAATGGATGTCTTGCTAGAGGCCGCTCCATATTAGTAACTAGTTACTACCAACTAAATAGAGCCTATGGGGTCACACGCCATATAGGGGTGAACTAGACATGGGAAATAATTAATTAATATGATTCATTAATTAAAAATGATCAAATCGCAACAACTTGCTAACTTAGTAGGACTAATATGCAAATTGGACTAATCCATGTATAGACATGATTAGGATATTCCAAGGTGGCCTAATTCATGTAGAGACAGGATTAGGATTAATTTGCAAATAGAACTAATCCATGTATTGACATGAGAAGGACTGTTTTTGCAAAAAGGGACTAATCCGAACTTGAGTAGGATTAGGAGAGGGGTTCTTTATGTAGTAGGACAAGGAGTTGTGGGACTATATAAAGAGCACTCCTAGCTTATTTTTCTCTCTACACAACACACATCTATATGATAGATGTAAGGAGAGAACAAAGTAAGGAGAGAGAGCAAGTCCCAAAAGAGGGCCGAACCCCCCAATGGGACCGCCCCCTAACCGTCGGCCTCACATGGAGGTGGCGTTCCACCTTGGTGCTCCATTGTTGCGTGATTCTTATTCCTCTTCCTCTTTCCGGGCTAGCAACAAGGATTGGAAGATCTAGATCTCACCTCTAAGCGTGGATCAACCGTAGAGACGTGACACAATTTGCGTTTGAAGTCATCAAAGGAGAACCCTAAGGTGTGTTATTGATTTCTTCCCTTACCATCGTTATGTCTCTTGAATTGTGATTCTTGGAGGGTTTTGCATGGTTTATGATTGTTTGTGTTTCCATTGCGCATCCATGAATCAAAACCCTACATGTGGAGCACAGCTAGGTGTGATGGATGGTCGCCACATGGCTAAGATCTGCCTGTCTAGAAAGCACTATCTACAATTGTAAAAAGTAAAACGTAAAACGACTAAGTACTACAATGGGTATCAAAAATATTATTCAATAATTTTAAACCCCTTAATCATAGATTATCATAGATTATCTAACGTAATAATGTTAAATGTCAGGAATGCCTCGCAGAGATTATGATTACGTCGTATTTGTGGGTCGTCAAACGGGCATATATTACCTCTTGGCCAGCATGTCAGGAGCAAACTGTAGGGTTTTGATTCATAGAACGCGCAACGGAAGCATAATCAAACAAATAACCATGCAAAACCCTCCAAGGATCACAAGTCTAGATGCATAACGATAGTGAAGGTAAGAAATCATAAACACACCTTTGGGTTCTCCTTGATGACTTCAAACGCGAATAGTGTCACGTTCTCTATAGTTGATCCACGCCTAGAGTTGATCCTAGATCTCCCACACTCCTTGGTGCTAGCCCGGAATAGGAAGAGGATGAAGTAATCACGCAAAACGAGACAAAAGAGGGGCTTCGGCCCTCTTTTGGCTGACGGGGTGAGGGCGGCGGCAAGGGGTCGGGTTCGGCCTCCTTGTTGCTTGCTCTCTCTCCTTTGTTCTCTCCCACTCTTGTTATGTTCACTAATGAGCATAAGTTATGAGGAAGGAAGGAAGGAGGGTCCTTTATATAGTCCAACAACTCCTTGTTAACTACCTAAAGGACTTATTCTAGTCCAACTAGAATTCAATTTAGTCCCTTCCTTGCAAATTAGTCCCTACTAAGTTTGCAAGGGTTTGCAAAGTGATCCTTCTAATTAATTAATCCAATTAATTAATTCCCAAATCTAGCTCAACTCTATATAGCGTGTGACCCCATAAAACTTGACACGATTTCTTACGTGTATACGCAAGTGCACGGTCAAGTAGTAAGTGGAGTATTTTACGACTCCGGGTATCGAACCCAAGGGAAATAGACGACTACTAGCTAATTAAGAATCAATTAGAAGATACCTAAGTAACCGGTAAGAAGTGGTTTGAGTTTGAATGTTCGTTGCCCACAAACAAGCGACTAAATAAAATGAATGTAGAGACAATATTTATGTATTTTTCAATTAAAATAATTTAATCAAAGTATGGAGAAAACTAGACGATCTATGAATCACCTAGGGTCTTTAGACTGTTCCGGAATTTGTATTGAAACACATTGCTCACTAACTGGTTATGCCGGGTAATAGCACTTACAATCTTCTGTCGATCTCATGTAATTTTACGTAACAGTTTACTTTGGGTCCTGTCGGTCCACCTCCATCTACCGTTACGTTCTAGCTGGCTAGTCAACTTCGTTCACCGGGTCCTGTCGGTCCACCGATTCACTCACCTAACTAGTTCAACCGAATCTACCGACACATGACTACTCCTATTCATCTCACATATCGGTCTCAATGATTCGGGAATAAAAACATGATCTTATTCGTAACCGGATTAAGTCTCTGTCGAGCACCCACCTAGTTCACTAACAACGCCGGTTCGCGACTCCCTTGTTGCTAAGAATTAAGCCTAGATCATGATTTCTAATCAATTAGTTTGTAACATTAAGCTATGAATTCAACTAGTTCATCATCTTCATCTAACATGGTCATTCCATTCATCACTAACACGTGTCAATAGCCTTAGCTTACGGATTCACAATACAAGATGAAGAATAATAAACATTAATTGGATCAAACGCATGAATCAATAAACAAAATCCGGAAAATAAGTCTAAGTCATAACCCTAGGCTCTCCATAGAGCCTAACAAAGAAATTAGCTACTCATTGTTATGCTAAAATCACAAGTATTCTCCATAGAATGATAAAGAGAGGGTAAGAGAAGAATCAAACGATGAAATCGCCAAAGCTTTGGCGAATCTGTGCAATCCCCAAGCTCCTAGGTGCTCTCCAATGGCTCCCGTACGTGAATATCCTCCTATTAGGTCTTCTCTGCCCGTTTTTTACCAGCAGGGTACGCTTTTTAATGAAAACTAACCGAAATTGCACTTCAGCCCCTCTACTTTGTAATTCCCGGACAGAATTATTTGCTGATTTTGCGCGGGCTGTATCTCCCTCATACGGACTCTTCTTTGGGCCTACCATATATCGTTGGAAAGCTACGGATGTCTACATTCCAATGCCGCAAGACTTATTTCAAAATTCTTTTTAGATTTTCCAGGGCATCGAAAAGAGTGCAGGCTGGTCCTATGTGACTTTTCCAACTTCTCTTCGTTTGTGCGCCTCCTTTTCTTCTTTTCATCTAGCTCCATTCCAAGCATATCCAAGCATCTCATAAGCTCCATTGCACCTATTTTACCTGAGATACACAACACTAAACAACCCGTTCAATTATCATAGCAAATATGAGAGAAAACATGCACAAATAAGCTAGAAACACAACTTTTCACTCGTAGCCTTATTAATCGTCAAATTCACATATTTGTGCAAATATAACATATAAATTATGTGAAATAAGCCTATTACAAGTATTATGGAAGTATAAAAATAACTCCTAAAAGGGAGTTATCAAATACCCCCACACTTACCTTTTGCTCGTCCCGAGTAAAATCACTATTTACCAGCCGACTCAAGACGCAAACGACACAAGACTCGGCGGTGCACCAATATGATGCAAATGCAAACTACGACTCGATCCTACACAAACACATATATACACAAAACACACTTTTTATCTTTTTTTTTTGGTTGAGATCGGGCAATCTCCATTGGCTTAAATCGATTATCATGAAGTGATGAGAATCCTAGGAACAAAGCATGAGTTGAAACTAAACTCGACAACGAGACTCTCCCCTAGTTAGTATAGAAAGCCTAACTTTACTAAATACAAGAGTACGCTACCTCTTTGCGTATGCCACGAAATAAGAGACTACGCTAGGGAAAGCCACATCCAAGGTCCGAGCTCCTAATCCGCTAACGGTTTTCATATGATGAGGCTTAGGGACATATAGATAATCTCGTCGAAATCAAGTCCTAAGCGTCACATTCTCACATCAAATCCCACATCTCACACACCCTCACCACGATGATAGGAACCAAAACCTAAAGCTCACCACCTCCGGCCCTCAATTCCCTCAAACCCCGGTACAATAGTGATCTCCGTGGCCATCGTCGTTTGTCGTGCAAGAAACGTGAACCGTCGTCGTCAAAGTAGCTCCACCACTCGTTCCAATTCAAATTCAACTCAACTTTATTTCATCTCTCCTTTTTCTTTTTTTTCTCTCATTTTTTTTTCTTTTTGTTTTTATTTTTTGTTTTTTTTTTTCTTTCTCTTTTTTTTATTCACAATTCTCTCAAACTACCATCAAAATCCAACAATCATATCCGAGTGGTCTTCAAATACTAATCAAATATGCTAGGAGAAGGAAACACGTAAATCGATGAATGAATATCACATAAAAATATCATCTCCTCCTAACTCAATCAAAGTCCATGTCAAGTCCAAGCCGCAAAATCAATGAAGTACATGTGTGGGAGTAGAGTCGTCGCAAGCTCACTCTCAATGTCCGAAGTCAAAAGTCGACACCCCCACACTCGAATGTCACCACGCCCCTCTCAAGTAGTCCCGAAGAATGTATCTCGTGCCTAATCCAACCGATCCTCCTACACCAAAGTAATCAAAAACGGTACCTAACACGATCCACCAATTAAGTTCACCCAACCCAATTCCGTGCGTATTAGAATCACGCACTCACGGCTCTCCACAACTGTGTCCATGATGTAATGGCATGGAACACCGCCACACCGAAGTGCGCAAGCCTACTCACTCACCCTCGCATCCCCTCTAAGATAATCAATGAAGTGCAAGCGAGATGTAGAACTCAACGAACTGTATAATCACTCCCTCATCGAACCCCCTCAACTACACAACCCCCTCGTGACGCACTAAAGTGGTGATTCTAATCAATTTGTGATGAAGGCCAATAATCGTCACCCTAGGTCCGAAGGCTAGCAAGAATCCAAGGTTGAAATTGGGGCGTCTAATGGTCCTACAAGGTGAGTTCTAAAAGCAGTGAGTGCTCTAATACACGTCCTCGCACAGCTGTTTTGTGTGCCACTACGAGGCGGGTTGGCGACTACCTAAGACGTACACATGGATGTTCGGCTTGTTTAGCTCACACCTAGCTCAGCTCTTGTAAGAAAATAGGCGCACACTTTGGATTTGAAAATCACGTAAGTGTTAGAACTAGGTAGGCACTCCCGTAAAGAAAGTCTCTCTATACCTACTAGGGGGGACTCACGTCGTCACTCTCGGTCGCAAATCATGCTCTACGCCTAAAGTCTTCACACTTCGCGATTTATCAAATTTTAGCCTCTTTCGATTGCCCTTTTCTCAAAATTTTCTCTTTTTTTTTTTTTTTTTGGATTTTTCAATTTTTTCAATTTTTTGATTTTTTTCATATGATTCCTACACTATGACATACTATCATATTATTCCTACACTACATGCAAGCCGACACGAACGAAACTACACAAAACAGTTGATAGGGTAGGTAGACTCAAGTAAGAAAACGTGCAATATCAAACACAAACTCAAACAAGTATATACTCGACTAACACAAGACAATATGACATACTATCACAATATCACGACACGGACCACATAAATAGACACAATACGACACGAAGAAACTATATGCAGACATGGCGATGAAAACACTGACTGGCTAGTCAAGACTAAAACTCCCCCCACACTTGAGCACTTCGTTGTACTCAACGAATTTAGAGATTAACCAAGAAGACTCAGCAAATGCGAGGGGCGGTGGTTCTACTCGGAGTCAAAGTCACGGCACAAGAAGGTAGCTGCAATAAATTTAGAGATAATTCAAGCTACGTGCACGTGACAAGTTGTGTGTACCGAAATTAAGCAAGTACTCAAGTAATTCCCTAGGATTCTAACAGCTAATCCAAACGGCGACTAAGCACCGTGACAAAGTAGTCGGAATAAAACCCTAGAGCAAGTACGATGTGCCTAAACGGTAAGTAAAGAAAGAGAAAAGAAACTCACAACCGACACAAAGTCGGGGACGAAATCCGATAAGTGCTGACTGAGATAGCTAGAACAATCCCCAAGCAAGCATTGATGTGCTAACTCCCTTGTGGTCGAGTGTGCGGAACACACCGGGGTCGATTGATCCTGTTGCTGCTGACGAAAAGAGAACGAAGAATCCCCGAACTCGTTATGTGAGTTCCCTTACGGTCGAGTGCGCAAGTAGCACACCGGGGTCGATTGCTTCGTCAAATTCCTCCACAAGTTCCCAACTCGGACCGATTCATATCAGCTGCTCAACGATATCATTGTACAATGACATAATACCAAGATGAGCTCCATTAATGTCCTTAATTAAGTTGGAGGACACTCTCAACCAAACCCCAATTTTGCCTTCATACTACCACTGCCTTCTCCTTTAAATCAAAACTCCAAATACCCAAAGCCATGACAAACCAGTACACCTCATAGCATCTTATGCCATTAGCCTACACTATTGCTACCACCTAAACCCAGATTACTACCTCCAACTTCAACCATATCAGAGCCTCAAATCAGCCACCTCTCTGCCTACACAAACCTGCGACTAAACCCAATAGAATCCTGCCAACAACCAACCCAAAACACCATCATCTCAACCTCTGCAATTCCCTCCTCAACTCCACAATTCAAACACCTAGTACCCACTGCCAATGCCTAGCCTTCTCCACAACCCAAATTAATCTCAACAACCATCAATTTACACCATTATAACAACCATCCATAACCAATCTGTTCACACCATCTCAATACAAAACCACTCTAACACCAACCAATAACTCTGCCCCCTCCTTCACCATTAACACCACTAGACTTCACCTTCACAGCCCTCATCACAACCCCCTGAACCATCAGACCTGCAGAACATATCACCCAATAGCCACCTGAAGCCATGGCCTTCACCCAAAACCTCGACTGCGAAACAGAGGCAACGCAGAGCTAAGAGAGGCAGCGAGCAGAGAAGGCGAAGAAGATCAGAGAAGAAGAAGAATCAGAGGGGAAAGAGATGAATAGTGCGGCTAAAACAAACCCAGTAGCAGCCATGGCCGCAGAGATAACCCAGCAAATCGAAGAAGAAAACAGAGCAAGAGGCAAAACAGAGCAGCACCAACATCGCAGAGAAGAAGCAAGCACAACCCGAATAAACACCGAGCTAATCACAACAGCGAATCAGAACCCATAATCAGCAACAAAAACCCAGTCAATCTTACCCACTGCCAATAACCAACAAAGCCACGCCGTTGAGTTGTGATTCTGGGTTGATCGGGAGATGGTGAAATCAGAGAGCGGTGGGCTGGGTATTGTTCAATTGCCGGCAGAGGACGATTAAGTGGTGAAGGTGGGCGAGGGCGGCGGCGTTGATTTCTGTCGGATTCATGGGGTGGGTTCGCTGGTAATGGTGGTCGAGGATTGGGTTTGCGATGGAGGAAGCTGCGGCTGTTCTGGGTTTGGGCTTAGGTGATTGGTGGGTGTGGGTTTGTTTCTCAGTGAGAGAGGAGAGGACGGAGAGAGGGTTCTTCGCCGGCTTTCATGGCTATCCGGCGGTTTGGTGGTCGGAGAAGATGGGTTCCATCTGGGTTCGGACCGAGGTGAAGGTGGGTATCGATTTGGAGTCCGGTTGTGGCTATGGTGAAGGCTGTGATTTCAGGAGGTCGGTGGTTGAAGCAGGGGGAAGTCCTGGTGGTCGATTGGGACGTGAGGAGGCGGTGTTGGTGGTTTGATTAGAGATTGGTGGTAGCTGCTGGAGAAGAGGGAAGAGCACTGCTCGCACGAACAAATCTTTGTGTTCGTAAGATTTAGTAGTGAATTTTTGGGGCCTCCAGTTCGTGCGAACACAGGGGGTGTTTCGTATGAACACCCCTGACTCCATTTTTTTTTTTTTTTTTTGGTATCTTGACCTCCCGAACTCCGATCCGTATGCCGTTTTCACCGTTAATTCCTTTAATTCGCGTAGAACTCATTCGCGAATTCCCGAAACTCACGGACATTATCCATTCATGCTATTACGCGACTCTTGACTCGAAATCCACCAACTTTTTCGTTCTATAAATTCATCTCTTGCGTTTGGACCCCGATGCGCACATTCTCATCGGTACGCATCAAGAAGGGGAGTCCGGATCGCGTCTTCACCCTGTAACCTACAGAGACTCATTTCAAACATGAGATCCTCACTCTCTCACCTCTCAGATAAACTATATAGTATGAAAAACACACACGAAAGTATTTAAAAACACACTCTCTACACTAAAGCATAAAAATACGTTGGGTTGCCTCCCAACAAGCGCTTGTAATTTACGGTCGACGGCCCGACCCAGTTACCTCTGCTACCTCACGAGGGTGGTCTGGCACTTTGTGCCGCTTCCAGCTTTGTTTTTCTGTGCCGAATTTGAAGCACTGCTTCATGTGTGTGCACTACTGATGGCTTATTTCTTTCCCAGTAGTCAGGTGGATCCCCTTGCGACAACTCTGGGATTTGGCGCTTCACTTGTACAGCAAATGGCACACCTGGCTGATACTCCCATGAACACAGGGGTGACGGTTTGAAGACCCGAAAAGTCTCCATGTCATCATGTACCCTCATAATCAGTTCTCCATTATCTACGTCAATGAGAGTACAACCAGTCGCCAAGAATGGCCTACCCAGAATTAGCGGAACATCACCTACTGGCATATCCAATATTACGAAGTCAGCTGGAATTATCAGGCTCCCAACTCTCACAAGCACATATTTTATCATCCCACATGCTTTCTTGGATGACTTGTCTGCAAATTGGAGTGTTATCCAGGTTTTCGGGGGCTCCCCCACACCTAACTTTTTAAATACCGACAACGGCATCAAATTCACGCTCGCTCCCACATCACAGAGAGCTCTTCCAGTGTAGGAATCACCCAATGTAGCCTCAATGACAAAGCTACCTGGATCCTTCTTTTTCTTAGGTAACCCATGCAAAACACATGAACTAACCTGTTCATTTAAGTTTACTCTCTGGAATTCATCCACCCCTTTCTTTCCAAGAACTGCATCTTTAATAAATCGAGCATACTTAGGCATCTTTTGAAGTGCCTCAATCAATGGGATATTGATATGAAGTTTAAAGAAGACATTCAAAAAGCGCTTGTATTCATCAGAATCATCCTTCTTCTTCCTTGTACGTAACGGGTATGGAAGTTCTGAAGAAGATGGAGAAGATGAAAGTGGTACCTGAGTATGCTCCTCCTCGTCTGGTGGAGTCATGCCCTTTGATTGGGGGATCATGACAGGTGTCTTCTCAGAATCGAAGACTTCATGTTCCTTCGCCTTTGAGGCTTCCGCTCTGGCATGACTCGGATATGGAGGATCTGTAAGTGCAATACCACTTCGAGTGGTGATGGCTTGAGCCTGTCCCTCTCATGTGTCAACAATGCTACCCAGTGCCCTTTGTTCAAGTTGTTCCTTTAGATCTTTTATTTCTGCTTGAGCAACTTGAAGTGCAATTGCTACAGAGCTGACCTGTGTGGACATGTCTGTCATGTGCTGAGCCATCGTCTTTATTATCCCTGTCAGATCGGTCAACTCTAATGGTGGTACTGGCTGCTGCTGATGCATCTCTGAAACATTTGCTTCATGCACTACCTCTACCGCATTCACATGAACAGTGTTATAAGCCATCTTTTCATCTCTTACCAGTTCCATGTGCCTGGACTGGTAATCCATGCTCTCTTCTTGCTGAACCAAGCATCTCATCAATGCATATGCCCCTTCATGATCACAGTTAAATAAGAAGTTTCCCCCAGCTTCTATATCCATTTTGTCTCTATTGGGCTGTCCAAGTGAATCATAGAAGATCTGGATTAACTGTCGCTTGTGAATACCATGGTTGGGACATCTACGTAGCAAATTATTGAAGCGATGCCATGCTTTGACAAGTGATTCATCCTGCTTTTTCCTGAACGTCCAGATCTCATTCTGAAGCTGAATCACACGTGAGATAGGATAAAACTTACTCATGAACAGTGTGACACACTCTTCCCACGATTTGATTGAACGGGATGGCATAGAGTCCAGCCAATCCATAGCAGCTCCCTTGAGACAATGAGGAAAGAGCATCAGTTTGAGCGCTTCAGATGTGACCCCACTATATCGAATTAGCCCACAGTGGCTCTGAAATCTCCCAATGAATGCATGTGGGTCTTCCTCGTCTGTCCCTGCAAAAGTGCACTGATCCTGAGCAAATTGAATTGTGCGCAGCTTGAGACAGAAGGTTTCTGCCTGAATTAGTGGCACCACAATTGCTGGCTTCCTTCCTTTAAGATCTGCCTCAAATGCCTGGATTATTGCTTTCCCTGATCGATTATATGGCATTGAGGTCGGGTGCGGTCTAGATGTTGCTGCCAGTGCTTTCTCTACAGCTTCAGCCACCAAAGTTTGTAGCTGCTCTGTGGTGAGGCTAATCTGCCCTTGGCCTTCCGCCATCGCTACCTGAGAAAAGAACACTAGCACACCCGTGAGGTAAACAGAAAGTAACAAAAATAAATTAAAAGAAGTATCCTAAATTAATTTTTAACTAAACTAATAAACCGTTTAATTCCCCGGCAACGGCGCCAAAAACTTGACACGATTTCTTACGTGTATACGCAAGTGCACAGTCAAGTAGTAAGTGGAGTATTTTACGACTCCGAGTATCGAACCCAAGGGAAATAGACGACTACTAGCTAATTAAGAATCAATTAGAAGATACCTAAGTAACCGGTAGGAAGTGGTTTGAGTTTGAATGTTCGTCGCCCACAAACAAGCGACTAAATAAAATGAATGTAGAGACAATATTTATGTATTTTTCAATTAAAATAATTTAATCAAAGTATGGAGAAAACTAGGCGATCTATGAATCACCTAGGGTCTTTAGACAGTTCCGGAATTTGTATTGAAACACATTACTCACTAACTGATTATGCCGGGTAATAGCACTTACAATCTTCTTTCGATCTCATGTAATTTTACGTAACAGTTTACTTTGGGTCCTGTCAGTCCACCTCCATCTACCGTTACGTTCTAGCTGGCTAGTCAACTTCGTTCACCGGGTCCTGTCGGTCCACCAATTCACTCACCTAACTAGTTCAACCGAATCTACCGACACATGACTACTCCTATTCATCTCACCTATCGGTCTCAATGATTCGGGAATAAAAACATGATCTTATTCGTAACCGGGTTAAGTCTCTGTCGAGCACCCACCTAGTTCACTAACAACGCCGGTTCGCGACTCCCTTGTTGCTAAGAATTAAGCCTAGATCATGATTTCTAATCAATTAGTTTGTAACATTAAGCTATGAATTCAACTAGTTCATCATCTTCATCTAACATGGTCATTCCATTCATCACTAACACGTGTCAATAGCCTTAGCTTACGGATTCACAATACAAGATGAAGAATAACAAAACATTAATTGGATCAAACGCTTGAATCAATAAACAAAATCCGGAAAATAAGTCTAAGTCATAACCCTAGGCTCTCCATAGAGCCTAACAAAGAAATTAGCTACTCAGTGTTATGCTAAAATCACAAGTATTCTCCATAGAATGATAAAGAGAGGGTAAGAGAAGAATCAAACGATGAAATCGCCAAAGCTTTGGCGAATCCGTGCAATCCCCAAGCTCCTAGGTGGTCTCCAATGGCTCCCGTACGTGAATATCCTCCTATTAGGTCTTCTCTGCCCGTTTTTTACCAGCTGGGTACGCTTTTTAATGAATACTAACCGAAATTGCACTTCAGCCCCTCTACTTTGTAATTCCCGGACAGAATTATTTGCTGATTTTGCGCGGGCTGTATCTCCCTCATACGGACTCGTCTTCGGGCCTACCATATATCGTTGGAAAGCTATGGATGTCTACTTTCCAATGCCGCAAGCCTTGCTTCAAAATTCTTTGTATATTTTCCTGGGCATCGAAAATAGTGCAGTCTGGTCCTATGTGATTTTTCCAACTTCTCTTCGTTTGTGCGCCTCCTTTTCTTCTTTTCATCTAGCTCCATTCCAAGCATATCCAAGCATCTCATAAGCTCCATTGCACCTATTTTACCTGATATACACAACACTAAACAACCCGTGCAATTATCATAGCAAATATGAGAGAAAACATGCACAAATAAGCTAGAAACACAACTTTTCACTCGTAGCCTTATAAATCGTCAAATTCACTTATTTGTGCAAATATAACATATAAATTATGTGAAATAATCCTATTACAAGTATTATGGAAGTATAAAAATAACTCCTAAAAGGGAGTTATCAGTGACCCCATAGGTTCTATCTAGTTGGTAGCAACTATTTGCTAATATGGAGCGGTTTCTAGCAAAACATCCATTCTAGCCAACTAATAGAACAGTCATCTTGACAACCTTTGTACAAGTAATTGACTCATCCCTTTGCCTCCATATCCGGATTGGACACAAGACATACAAGTCACACTCGTATATCCAATCCATAGTTTCTCGATCCATGGGAATAGCCTTATTCGTGCAAATAACATCAATATCCCATATATTGATTTATTTCAGTTTGGCCAGACATTCTATAAGCACTACCCCTCGAGTGGCCTAGGATATTTTCTCCCGTTATGTGGGAGGGGCAAATCCTCTCTACGTCCACTACGATCTCTAAGCTTGCTTCTCATTGTATCCAGTACACGCCTTTATAACTACCCAGTTACGGTGTAGCGTTTAACGCTACCAAGATCACAATGAACCACAACTAGAATATCTAGTGACTTCAAGTCTAAGGATGACAATACCATTTCACCGCGAGAAGCACTTGTGACTCAACATAACATGTATGTAGCCTTCTCGGAGATGGGTCAATCCAGTGCAACATTCCGTAATGCACACCTATGTGTTGGATCGTGATATCTCCATATCAATCCAACCCCATACTAGTCTATAGATGATTGTCCCATTAATCATTATACTTGACTAGGGATATTTAAGATAAACAACACGATTTTAAATCTAAGGACTTCATTATATTAAATATCCAATAAATAATAAATGAATTTTCTAGCCATATACAAATTCATACTAAACTAGATTGCCTCTAGGGCATCTATTCCAACACAAACGACAGGATATAAGAACGCTTGCTATATTAGGTATGCAACATATGAAGAGGCTGCAAATGCGTGGTTTGAGAACAAGCAACGCCTGCGTGAAACCGACCGTACCAGAAAACCAACTTCATACGACGGTCCATCCACTTCTCTAGACGTAGTTGATCATGCGCCTCAAAAAGCTAACTTGTTCCTTGTTCTCTTGACTGGTTTTGTTGTTGGTTTCTGTAGTTTCTATATAATCATGTCGTTGGTATGCCTTCGTGTGTTTGTAATTGTTGGTAGTTGTTGTTTGTTCGTTGTTTTCCTATGTAATCAATTTGTAGTAATAAAACAAATTTGAAAAACAAAAATTTCATTCAGCACCAACAAAAGTTTTATCTCATTACAAGTTTTGTACACCAAGTCCACCTACTTACGCACCATCTTGTCTTTCCTCTTACCCTCTCCATCGCAAACTGGAAAGTGAAAAGGAACCATCCAAATTAAAATAAAATAATTTTCCTTCATCTGTTTCACAGCCTTTTTCTCTAGTTCAGTCCAACCCCTAATGGGATTACATTTTATAAGGTGCTCCATCATTCTGACGACATAGAAGCCCGAATCTTTCTTCATATTTGTTGCATATCTCCATTTATCTCCCGGCTTGAAGTAGTGCATCATATCTAACCCATTCCTCTTAATTAACAACCTGATAGGCGCTCTGCATACACCGGACGTTTTTAGCATCTTAGGGAATTCCTTGCGAAGAGCACCAAGGTCCCATTGCCTTTTTCCCATTCCTATCACTGGATCGAAGACTTGAACCAACATATTTTCCACTCCAATGTAAACGAGCAACCAATGTCCTGCCCCTCCCTTATATGGCATTTTTGAGAATCATGGCATGAGCCACTTACGTGCTTTGGCCATCTCTGTCCCACGGTACGGCCTATTCCCTTCAAAATAAATAGCCAACTCCTTCTGTCGCGCTTCCTCAGTCAAGTTCTTATTCACCCGTGTGTGATACGACTTACCGTCGGTAATGACTATGTCGGTCCTGGCCTCGCGGCGTTCCTTCGAGTACAACCTTCTAAGCACATAAGTCATCTCATCCATTTGACCCCATCCCAAAGTAAATTTATCCGAAAATAAATAACGTAAGAATTCTTGTCCAAGTACCTTGCAACCACAGTTTAACCCCTAGTAATCTTTGAATGGATCGTCTAGCCAAGCATAAAATGATTTGCGAAAGTCTGGGCCCGGATTAGTCCTATTCCTCATAGAAAAATCTGGAACATACACACTGGAGAGAAACTTCTTAGGAATACAACCATCTTGTGCCAGTGAAACCCCATACGGCGTAGTCTCCCAATCAATTCTAGCACGATTACGGCTCCAATAACGTTCCCGACCATTCTCATAAATAATTGCCATCTCATCCCGGTCGTATATGTCATGTAACACATTCCCTCTCTTATAATCGTAAAGTGATTGGGGAGACCAGCCCTCTTCCAATCTTTCACTTTCAACCGCGTCATACCACGCAACCCAATCCTGAGGTCCAAACTGATCAATCGCAATCGATTCAGGCTCTGGATCTAATTCTTCACGGAGTTCCGAGTAATTATATTTCATCCATTTCGCCAATTCTTCATCGGTGGCTGCACCCTCATCTTCCTTAAACCCACCTGCTTCCGCTGCCCTGGACGGTCCTGCTTCGGTTTCTACGATTGTTGGTGCTTGGACTTTCCTGGACCTCCCTGCTCCTGTTTCTGTTGTGGGGCTAGCCTCAACTGGATTGGAGCCATCGTTTCCTTCTGTTTCAGTGACTGGGGTTGACTCGATTGTCCTGGAACCCCCTGTCGCTGTTTCACTAACTGTGGTTGGCTCAATTGTCCTGGAACCCCCTTCCGCTGTTTCTCTAACTGTGGTTGGCTCGATTGGAACAGAACCCCATGTCGCTGTTTCTCTAACTGTGGTTGGCTCGATTAGACCGGACCCCCCTTCTGGTTTGGAATGAATGACAGCTTCTCTTTCTGTATCCTAACAATAGGATGAATAGATTTATTAGGTCACAATAACCTTACATTACATAAGTCAAACACCGTAAATAAGAACAATATGCGTACCTCGCTAAGGAACCAAATGCCACTCATTGGGTCTACTCGCACTTCTTCCCAAGCGGTGTGCAGATCTTTTACCATTTTGTGCGTTGCTTGTCCCCACTCACCGAGCTTGTTCAGTCGTTCCTTCTCTTTCGTGTCGTGACGCTTGATCTTTTCACGTACACTAGTGCAACCGGTCTTACAATCGTTTTTTAAGGAAACCAATTCTTCCTCCATCTTACCCATCCTACTGCTCATTTCTGTCATTTTCTCACTCAAATGGATCTGGTTTTCTTTGATAGGAACCAATTCCTCTTCAAAAAGTCTTCTAAGTCTACTCCCACAGTTCTCGAAGCTTCGGGTCGACCGGCGGGTGGAGGTGTTGCAGACACCGAAGGTTGGGTCCTCGGTGGAGATAGAGGTGGGGTTGAGGAAATCACAACTGCACCCTTTCTCCGTCTCAGGACAAGACTAGCATCCTCCTCTTCTTCTTCTTCTTCGTCATCAACAAGAGCAAGTTCTTTGCGCTTCTACGTCTTTTTCTTATTCTTCTTGGACTGTGGGTCAGGCTCGCCGTCGTTAATTGTTTTTTTCTACTTCTTCTTCTGGGGCCCGACCCCATCATCCTTTGCAACATCCTTCTTCGTCCTCCTCTTCTGCGGCGTATCCGAAGCCACTGCCTCATCCGGATGCACTCCCTCAAAGTTGTAGCTGGGTGTGAATTTCCGATTAGAACTCATGTCATCCTCAAGCCCTGTCCTCTTCTCAAACAGAGCAGTCTATCTAGGGTGAAGTGGTTGGTCGGGGTGAGTCCTCCTGTATTCAATGAAGCTACTCTAGTAGTGTTGTTTCTTCTCTTCCTCCGTTGGGACGAGGGTTGGATTAACAGACTTTATCTCACTCCAGCATTCCGCTGCTTCTTCCAAGCCCAATGCGCATCCTCTCCATGTCTAATTAGCCAAGCGCGACAACTTCCTTTCCTTCTCTGCCCTCGGTTTTCCCAGCTGATCACCAAGGTGGGGTATGGCCTCGCAAATCCATGCAAGAAATATGTGTGGAAAGTTCAACATGTTGTACTTCCGGCGACCGAGACCATCCATATTTTTTTTCCAAGCCTCCTCAGCCACTAGCTCAGCGAAATCTGGCCACAAGTACCTGCCCCATCCGAATTTGTTTGCCCATTCAAAATCCGAAAGCAGGCCAAACGGTGTCATGGATATTGTGTCCGCATTGGTTTTCACAAAGCTCATTCGTTCAATCAGGCATACCATTAGCAGTCTCGCATAATCAAATTTCTCCTCCTCAGTCGAATCTTTAATTTTGGGCTTCAGTCCATGCAAAAACTTCTCATTTCAGATACATTGATGTTGTTACCAAACCTGTGATCAGGGAAATACTTTGCTGCCCAACCGTATGCATGCTCTTTATCACCATAGCCAGTTGTTTCGTTGAAGCTCAACCCCGAAACTAAACAAAAATCCTGCAATCCAAACCGAACTGGCATGTTGTGAATGTAGAACCAAAAATCAGGCTCCGTCTTCATCTTTGCGTGCATGACAAGATCCACAACAATACTGGGAAAGGTAACGTTGCTCGCGCAATGGATGTCCAACAAAAACTTCAGCTGTGGGAGCCTTGCCTCAATCAAATCCTGAACCTCAGGGCAGACGTAGTGCAAACTCTACTTGTACACTTTCTAGGCTACCCTCGTAGTGATGTTTCCTTTCTTGACTTTAATCTTGCACAATGTATGCGGTACATCTCCCAACTTCTCGTCGAACTCCGAAACCTTAAGTATTTGCTTCTACAATTCAAATTAAACTTTCATTAATAATGTCAGATTGATAATGAAATACTTCAAAGTATTTATAAATGGTTTGTTACTTAAAAGTTTATAATTTTTTGAATTATTATTAGTGTTACTGAATTTTTTTTAAGGGTATAAGTGTTACTGAATTTAGATTCAATATAAGTGTGTCATTTTTTTTTTACGTGAAGTGTTGATGGGAGATCCTTTACTGTTCAAGTCTACACAGATAAATAATTTTAAGTGTTAAAGTTGCAGAACTGTTCTAAGTCAAGAATCAATGGATTTTTTTTCATCTTTTAACTGCTGAGAGGAGAAGTATAAACTGGATATAATGAGACGAGCTCGTCTCAGTATAAACTGGTCTCTACCGAGACGAGAATTTTGCTCGTCTCATTATAAACTGGTCTTAACCGAGACGAGAGTCATGCTCGTCTCAGTATAAGCTGGCTTATACAGAGAGGAGCGTGAAGTTCTCGTCTCAAGACGAGTAAACTGCTCCTCGGCAGGGTCTTACTTTCTCCTCGTTCAAGTTTTATACGTTCTCGTCTCAGTATTCATCTCGTGATACTGAGACGAGAACTACTCGTACGAGTTCCACGATCTAAAACAGGTCATCGTCAGAGTTCTAGATATGGATCTCGTCCAAGTTCTTGATTTTGTAGAATTATGATCAAATTTTACAGGTGACAACAGATTCAAACATGGATTTGATTTTTCTTTGATTCAAACATCAATTACAAACATGTACATGCAATCATCAAGTAAGTTACAGAATTGAGAAAGGGGGTAATTGAAAAGGCCAACCTCTTCGTCGACGGTGGGTGTCTCAGTGGCGACGGGGTTGGGAAGGGCGGTGGCCGGAGCGGAGGAAGAAGAAGAAGCAGTGGAAGCCATGGGTACAGTTGCAGCGAGCGACGGTGAGTGAGTTGCAGAGAAGAGAGAGAGAGAGTGAGTTGCAGTTGTGAATGATACCCGGAAGCCTTCAAGAGCAGATTCAAGTGATCAATCATCAGTTCTTCCTTGTCAATCGTCTCCTTCAACTGCCTTCATCTAAACAAACTTTACCAAAACAAGGTTGGCTTTGCTCAATTTCATTTAATGTACGGAAATATGCTTTGAAATGTACTGGATCTGCAAACCCGTGGCTATTTGAAACATATCATTCGTTGAGACCTGCAAAAAGAGACATTGTTCTCAACCCCAGAACTGATCTAATCACCGGATTGTGACAATTTTGAATGTTGGACTTCTGAAATTTCAAGCAGTATAAAAGAAATTCTGAACTTCCAAACCCAGAATTGACCCTAGACTATTCATCTTCTTTTGACAAAACATAGTTGCTTCAAACTGAAATTCAAACTGAATATGTGTATTTCTCCCCCCTTTTTTCTTGCTCTTCCATAGGAATGGCAAAGACAAAAGGAACCAAACCTATTAAAGAGGCCGAAGAAATACATGATCTTCCCCAAACCCTATGGCGGAAAACCCCCTATTTGGGCGGAAAAGATTTTTATCACGCTAGGGTTAAGGTGAAGAACCTGCCGAATCCTGTTCCCTCTGGGGAGTTGCAAACATTGACCCCACCTGTTAACGCGGCCATGCTAGAATTGATCGATTCCAAGGATGTGGTTCGATTAGTGGTTGAAAATGGGTTTTTCCCCCATACTCCAATTTCTACCCAGACATTTGTTCAAAAATAGGACTTCATGGATGAGTGGATTGACCACGTATTGACCCGCCATGCCATCTCATTGAACAATGCTGGCGTTTATTTCGCAGTCCGTGATATGAAGGGTGCTGCCGTGAAGTTGGACCAGTCCATGCTTCTAAAACTTCTTTCCCGCTATTCACCTGCGACTCATACCTTCCATTTTGCTGAGTTCGAGGCTGCTCCCACTCTGGAGGATGTGCACATGTTATATGATCTTTCTCCCATTGGTGAGGTGGATCCTCTGAGTCCTTTGAGGACTGATGCAAAACTTGCTATGTACTAGCAGATGGAGGAATGCTTGTCTGAGGTAAAAAAAAATTCCACACGGTGGACATCTGCGAAAGTTCTTCCCGACTGGCAGCTGGTTGATACATTTGAAGAACACCTGGGGCAAGTGGGTGCAGCACTTCTTTCACGACTATGCGAGTAGCAGTATCACCAAGAAACTCCTGAGCCAGAACCCAAAGGCAAAGAATTATGTGAATGGGAAAGGGTACCATCTCACCTTGTGTGGCTTTCTCTGCGCCTGGTTATCAAGGTACCTAATTGATGGTCACCCTCATGATGGGGTTTTCTACCATGTCCTCCCTCTTGCTATGAGACTGACCCTTGGTCAGAGAGTCGCACTTGGGCCGCTAGTCTTGGGGTACCCTGTATCATAGATTGGACCAATTGGTTGTGGCGACCAAGGACTCTCGCGGTCGCCTTGATGTGTTGATTTATGTTAACATCGCATTCCTGACCATGTGGGTTTTTGAGCGATGGCCCTCCTACGCTCGTGTTCCTTCTAAACCCAGCAAATGGTGTGTCCCAGGTGCGAAGGATGAACTTTCCAGTTGAAGAGCTGCTCGATGGTTTAGAACCAATTTTCCTAAGTGTACCTGGAGCCTGATATGCGATGACCGAAGCAAGTTAACGGCTAGGCCTTATGCCACGCGCATTGAAAATGTGCGATGGTTCCCAAAGTTGTATCCTGCCAAACCTGTTGCTTTCTCGGAAGAACTCCTTTTCGAGGGTCATGAGCGCTTCCATGAGCACTATCGCGAATTCTTCTGCTGGTGTCTAAGGGGCTCTCTTCCTGATCTTGCAGAGTATGTTCCTGAGCTTACTCCCAGGTACGAGAGGATCACAGTGGATGTCGATCCCACTCGCGTTTCTCCCTTGTTTGGCTTTGATGCGGTGGCGCCATCAGTCTGGCCTAGATCCATTGTAAGAGGCTGCTACAAGCGGCTGCTGTCTGGCGAGTGCCAAACGATCCTGAGGAGCAACCTACCCTTTGATCAACCTTCAGGTGGCCGCGCAGGTCGCTACTCCAAGAATTGGGTTGCTTACTGGACTACCCAACAGGCTCGGTTCGAGACACAGTTGACCCCTCAACCCAGCAGAGCTCCTGTGATCAAGAGAAATTCCTTCCCCTTCCGTCCTAACTGCAGTTTAGATGACTCCCAGTATGGCTGCTACTCATTACTAGACCATGAGAACCACTTGTGCTCATCTACCATCCTTGAAGAGAAGATGGCCGCAGTTAGGGATGGTGCTTCGCATGTTATCAAGTACAGCGAAGATTTTGCCAAGGTAAACGATTTCCTATGTGCATATTAAGCTTCTTTCTTTTGATGCATCGAAACTTATGCTCCATTTTCTGTTTTAGTGCTATCTGGGGAGGTTTGTATCTGGTGAGCGCTCCAAGTCGCTGATCAATACCATTGTTGCTGCGAGAAGGAAGGGTTTAGCAAATTCTGCTAGCAATGGGAATGGCTCCCACAATCGAGGCCCGGATTCGCGAGATAATGGACGCATTTGCTGACTCGCTGATAGACAACACTCCAGTTTTGTCTCCTCCTAGGAAAGCTCCATCTCCTCCCGCAGACGTTGCTCCAAGGGAGAAGAGACCAAGGCAGAAGGGAATCACAATCTCTTCCCCTAGGAGTGCTCCAGCTTCCTCTTCTGCGAAGTCCCTTACCTCTAAGGACAAAGGTAAAGGTCGTATACCAAGAAAGGCGCGGAAAGAGCTCGCAGTCTAGACTTTTGTTCCGTTTGGTCAGGAGGAAGAGGAGGATGAGAGGAGAGAAGTGAGAGAAAGAGATGATGATGAAGAAGAAGAGAGAGTCGAAGATGAAAGAGAAGAAGAAAGAGGTGATATACAAGAGGAAGATTCGGAAGGTATCTCACACGAACATCTTCTCATTACTTTAGCTCTCGCACTATTTAGTGAACAGTTTGTTCTTCCGCAGATGATGATGCAGAAACCATCAGCGGCCTTCTGGCCAAGAAGCAGAAGAAGGGTTCTCACTCTGGCGTTTCCAGCAAAGCCATAGACGAGGACATCCTTGCTAAGTCTAGAAGAACATATGCGGAGGATGCGGAAAGAAGAAGGAAGCGAGAAGAAGATGAGATCGAACTCATAAAGAAGAGGAGTTTGGAAGAGCAACATGTTGACGACTTGGTGCAGCAAGCCGACGAGGAAGATGCAGCTGCTCTGGAGCAGGCTCAAGCGGACTTTGAAGAAATCGCGGGTGGCAATCAAGGTGAGATCTTTAATCTTGCTGTTTCTTACAAAGAAGTGATTGTCGGTGTATTAAAGCATGGCTTATCGAAAGCCGATATTCGTCGATGGCTAGTAAGCAAGTGTGGTGAACCCTCAGGTAATCATCCAAGCAATGTATGTAAGCTAGGCTTAGCAACCCAATTATCATCATAACAAATTTCTTCGCACCCTAGGTCATGCCCACCTTAAGGATGTGCTAAATGAAGATACATTAGTAGGATATGGTGTCGCGTCTTTAGCATATGACGAAGATGCTGCAATCCCACCTACGCGTGGAGGTTCTTGCTCTTGGTTTATCAAAATAACAGAACATTGTATTGTACGAATTAGCTCATATTTTCCTGTCTTGTATCGCAGACGATGCTAATGAGGCCAGGCCGGAACAGAGAAGTCAACCCCCCGCGTCTTATGTTCCAGAGCGAAGCTCTCATGTCGAGAAGCCTGTCGCAGCTGCCGATTATGCAGGAGAGGCCTTAGCGGATGTCATTGAAGTTTCTGATGACATCGAAGCGGACACTGTGCTAATGGAGGAAGATGCTGATGCTGCAGCTGAGGAAATGGAGACAGATGCTGCCGAGGCTGAGGTTCATGAAAATGAGCAGGTCGTGGAAGACATAACATCACATGTAAATGTGAATGTTCAAATGAATGCTCCTGAGCCCCACGAGCCCCTCGCAGCCGAAGGAGTTCCTGGTCGAGCAGCACTACTGTTGCCATTCCTTTAACAGAGGTAGAGCTTCCAGAGGTTCCCCAAGCATGGAGTTTTTGGAGCTCGCAAGTGGGAGCTATAATCGCACCTGTTGCGGCCTATACCCTTCCTGCTAACTATGAGGAATTAGAGCTCGAAGCTGATAGACGAGCAATGGAGCGAGGACAGGCTTCAGCTGTTGCAGCAATGCGCATCTCTTCTTTGCGCGAGATCCTTGAAGGAACTGGTATGTTACCATTTTTCGCATTTTACATCCTCATTTACAAGTTTCATGCTCTAAACTTGAATCAACATTGTTAGGATTGAAGCAAGCTGATGTGGACTGGCTAGTTCGGATGCGTCTCTCCTATCCTCGGTCGTTTGCAAGGTCTCTAGGGATAGAGCCATATAACAGAAGGCTGTTCTTGACCGAAGCCATCTGGATATTGGAGCAGCTATCTGTGGCCACTCCTGCGACCATTTCTCCTCAAAGTACGCAGCTGCTTTTCAGCACATGCCAAGGCCTTCAAGCCAAAGTTCAAGGAAAGCTAGGCTTCGGGTATCTTCTCAACAGGGTCACCCATATTCGCGCAGCTGTGAATTTGAAACACGACTTCCACAAACTCGCAGCTGAGGGGCGAAAGGTAGAGGAGCAAAGGCAGAAGGCAGAAGAGGCTGTCAAAGTCTTCCATGAGATGAACGCCAAGTACGAGCAGCTGAAGCAAGAAGTGGACCAAGTGAGAGATACATCACTCTCGTTTTCTGCTGATGACCCTCTGATCAAATATTTATTTTGAAACAAAAACAGAGTATTTGTTTGATTTGAAACAAAAACATTATTGTAATGTTGCTAGGGTTTCTCCCCTTTTTTTATTCAAGACTTGCATGCCCTGTTTTGCCCTTCCGGGGATTTGCTCAAACATTTTATGCGTATCAATTATGACGTCACATGGTAACATATCTGCCTTGATTTTCGTGCTAACTACTTATTAGATAAGCACGATTTCCTTGGGAAGCCCATCCGTATTATGACCTTCCGTCATTAATTAGGGCACGCCAACGAATCGTCATAGCCTTTAGTAGGGTAATTGAATGTTACCTCTTTTAAGACGCAGGTAATTGATTCTTACTCCTTTTCCAAGCATTGCTGACTCAGCTGGGGAATTAAAGAGTCTCCGTAGGGTCTATATAAACCCTGCCTCTTGTTGCTTGGGTTCTTCATCCCAAAATGTGGCTTGCCATGAGTCCGTACGACTGCTGGCTTCAACGCTTGTCTTTTGTTGATTCATGGCAATTTCAAGTTGTGAAACCTGAGTTTGTGTTTTGTGTCATAGAAATAGCTTCCAATATCTTCTTTACGAAGCTTGTTGATCTTCATAACCATCGTAAAGAAGATGCACATAATACCTCATGCTTGTTCGAAGATTTTTCTTCGTCTATTATGTTGGCAGGTCGTAGTTCCGGCTGCCTTCCGGAAAGATGCAGTGTTGTACTGACCTTCTTACCAACTCGTAATGAACAGAGTGTTTTTCCTCTAGCTTTCCCGGAGGAGAAATATTTGCCTCCACGTTCTTGAACTAGGGGTGACGAGCCATTGTTCTCGTCTCCGTGGACAAGGAGCTTCCTGCCCCAGGAGTTGTTCTATGCTTGTTCTTCACCGCCGCATCCGCCTGAACAGGTGGTTCATCTGGCACATCTCTTGGGAAGAAGACCAGACAGAGGCCTTGTTCAGATCCTGGTTCTTGACGCTAACGTCGCATAGCTTTGTTAGCGTTTGTAGGCCGTTCTTTTTACAGCAAGGCTTTTCTTGTTATAATTCTTGCTTGTAAGCTGCTATGTCGCATAGCTTATGTTAGGAACAGTAGGCCGATCATTTTATAGTAAGATTTACCTTACCATTAACTTTCACTTGTAAGATGCTATCTAGACAGATAGATTGTAAGTCATTTTGACTCTTAATGAAATACACTTTGAGTATTTGCTGTTATTTGATTGATAGAACAGTTTGTAATATCGCATGCGAGTTGGATATAAAACACGTTATGTTTCATTCGCCTTTTGCATTTGGATATTTTCCTGCATAATTCTTCGTTTTACACAGGGTGTTGCTGTTCTAGCTAGCTATCTAATAGATAGGTTCGCAGACCAGTTAGGATCATACCTTAGAGCTGCTATCTTAGGCAGATGAGCTTTTAGATCATTTAAGATCGCATTTGAATATCGGTGCTATCTCGGAAGATAGGCTTCAATACCACTTTAGATCGTATTTGAATATCGCTGCTATCTCGGCAGATAGGCTTTATGATCACTTTAGATCGCATTTGCATAGTGCTGCTATCTCGGCAGAAAGGCTTTAAGATCACTTAAGATCATATATAAATATTGTTGCTATCTCGGCAGATAGGCTTTGTATCAATTAAGATTATACTTGATTAGTGCTACTATCTCTGCATATAGGCTTTTGTTCTTAAGAAACAGAGAAGTAAATGAAGCGATAAAAGACAGCCAAAGTAGTAAAATTCTTCCCATTTGGGAGAAGTCTTTTATTATAAGCGCCCTCATATGGGAGAGACAAAATTACAAGTCCCTCATATGGGAGAGGCCAGATTACAAATCCCTCATATGGGAGGAACAACGCATGAGTCTATCACAATACTAGGCGTAAATACACATTGTAATCTCATGCATGTAAAGAGAGTTAAGGATAATACTTTTTAATCCAGCGCATGTTAACTGAGCTTGGGGTTGTAGCTGTCCCATGTAGTCTCTCTATGTTGCAGTAGCCACTATCAAAGACTTCTTTGACTTCAAATGGTCCTTCCCAGTTGACTGCGAACTTTGGGTGAGCCGCCTCCCGCATGCAGTGATCTGAAGCGCGCAGGACCAGGTCCCCAACCGCGAAGTCTCGATGTTGGACTGTTTTGTTGTATGCTCGGGCGATCCTCTCCTTGTACCGTTTATTAGTCCGCTTGGCTTGTTCTCGCTTTTCCTCCAATAAAATCAAGTCATGATCGCGCTGATTGTCGTATAATGCATGAAAGGCCAATCTTGCAGAGTTGATTTTCACCTCCGCCGGTACAACAGCTTCAGCTCCATAGCATAAAAAAAATGGGGAAACTCCTGTGGGAGTCCTTGGAGAAGTTTGGTACGCCCACAATGCTATGTTCAAATAATCGGCCCATTTCTTGTGATCGTCCGCGACCATCTTGCTCAGGATTCTTAGCAGCGTCTTGTTGGTCGCTTCTACTTGACCATTCCCTTTTGGATAATAAGGAGTGGAGCAGACCTGCCTTATATTGTACTCCGCTAGTTTTGCGGCCACCTGGCGATTTACAAAAGGGGTACCATTATCCGAGAGAATCGTGTTGGGAATCCCAAACCTGTATATGATGTTCTCCTGGATGAAATGGACTACAGCAAGCGCATTTGCTGTCTTCAGCGGTATTGCCACCACCCACTTAGTGAATAGCTCGGTCGCGGTGAGGATAAACAGGTTCCCATGTGAGGCTGGTCTGATGGGACCGACAAAATCTAGAGCCCAAGTGTGGAATGGCCATGGTGTCCCCAACGCATGTAGATCTACGGCAGGGGCATGTACAAGGTTGCCTTTGATTTGACACTCCTGGCATCTCCTTACTTTAGTGCGGCAATCTGCCTCCATGGTGGGCCAAAAATAGCCAACTGTGAGGAGCTGTCTGCATAGTTTCGCACCTCCTTGATGCTCTACTTGATGAGAGAGATCCATCACCTCTTGTGCTTCCTTGTTGTCTAGGCATCGAAGTAGGTTACCCTCGTGACCCCTTCGCCAGAGTATGTTATCTTGCACTTCATACCGGGCTGCTTTCCTTTTCAGTTTCTCGGCTCCTTTTCTTGACTCAGGCTCGATTCCTTCCATGAGGAAATCGAAGAGCGGCTTACTCCAATCCGCCTCATCATCAACCAGAGCAATTGTTAAAGAATCCCTGATCAATGCGCAACTCTCGCAATTCCCTTGAATTGTCGCAGCGGCCATTGACATGTCCGGCCAGTGAATCCCATACCTTTGGGCTTTCCGATAGATTGACACCTCAGTTTCCCTGCAAGTATGCTGGTGAATCTTTTCTAACAGTGCTTGTCCCTCCTGCTGCGAGACGCATCGCATGAGTATTCCACCTGGGCCTTTGTAGTAGAGAGCGTTGTCGTGTATGCAGTACCCTTAGTGGATGCCCAATTTTCTTTGCTCGTTTTCTCTGCGATGGCGTGCAATATTGGCTTCCTCCAGTCTGCATCGTCCATGCATTCATCCTTGCTTGCGTCCTCTGTCAACGTTGATGAAATTCGTACTTCAATCGAGATTCTCGCGGGGCACTTATCCGCACTAACCTTAGATCCGAGAGTGTCCAAAGCATCACCATGCCGATTATCTGCTCTAGGTGTATGCTCGTACCTGACATCGCAGAATTGTTGCACCAGCTTCTGTACCAAAGTCCGACAGGGCAATAGATTCACTTCTTTCAGTCCATATTCGCCTGAAGCTTGTTGGACGATTAGCTTGGAATCCCCCATAACCGTCAAATTGCTTACGTCCAGTGCCCTGGCTGCGCGGAGACCTACAATGAGGGCCTCATACTCCGCTTCGTTGTTGGTGACTGCGAAATCGAGTTTTGTGGACATTTGTATGACCTCTCCATCGGGTTTGGTCAGAACGATTCCAATTCCTCCACCTTTCTTTGTTGACGATCCATCAAAATGAAGCGTCCAGTAAGGTAACTCGACTGCATAGATCTCGGGCCCCTCTAGCTCTTCCTCGATCATGGGCTCGTAGCTATTATCCGGGAACTGTGCTAGCAGATCCGCCACTGCTTGTGATTTGATTGCCCGCGGTCGAACGCACGTGATGTCGTATTGGGAGATGGTCATATACCATTTTTCCAATCTTCCTCTGGGAGAGGTATGAGTTAAGAGGTACCGTATGGGATCACTCTTTGTAACCACTACCACTTTGTGCGAAGCGAAATAGTGCTTCAACTTTTCTATTACGAAGAACAGAGCAAGACAATGACGCTCGATATCAGTGTACCTTGATTCGGCTGGTTGCACTATGCGAGAAATATAGTAAATCGACCTTTCTTTCCCTTCATATTCCTAAGCCAAAAGTGCCCCTATAGACCTCTTTGTTGATGTTAGGTACAGCATTACCCTCTGTGATGTCAGCAAGTCCTTTAGCCTCCCAAACGCGGCTTCATGTTCTGTGGTCCAATTGTACACAGCATTCTTCTTGAGGAGATCGCTGAAGCAGAAGGTTATTTCTGCGATCGCAGGGATGAACCTTCGCAGGTAAGATAACTTTCCGAAGAATGTTTTCAGAGCACTTTGATTGTGCGGTGCCGTCATGCTAGTGATGGGTGATACTTTGGCGGGGTCAGGCTCGATGCCCTGGCGATGTATCACACATCCCAAGAACTTCCTCGAGGTCACTCCGAATGCGCACTTAATGGGGTTCATCTTTAGCTGGAAACTTCTGCATCTCTCAAATACTTTCCGAAGGTCCCCCAAGTGGTCCGCTTCTTCCTTGGACTTGACAACCAAGTCATCAACATAAAATTCCACTTCTTTGTGCATCATGTCATGAAACAGAGCCATCATGGCTCGCTGATAAGTCGTGCCTGCGTTCTTTAGTCTAAATGGCATAACCGTATTATTAAAGACTCCTACCGGTGTGATGAACGCAATTTTTCATGCATCTTCGGGGTCCATTTTGATCTGATTGTACCGGCTGAAACCATCCATGAAACTGAACATACGATGACCCGCAGTCGAATCAATGAGCAGATCGATGTTGGGCAGCGGAAAATCATCCTTAGGGCAAAAGCGATTGAGATCTCGGAAGTCTACGCAGATGCAAAGCTACCCATTCTTCTTTACCACAGGCACGATGTTAGCCAACCATGTAGGATGGTGATTTGGCTCGATGAATTTGGCAGTCAGTAGCTTGACCATTTCTTGCTTGATTTTCACGTTTATCTCCGGCCTGAAGCTCCTTGTGCTCTGCTTTACCAGCTTGGATCCCGGGATTACATCTAACCTGTGCATGGTAATGCTCGCGTCCAGGCCAGGCCTCTCATCGTATTCCCATGCAAACACATCTTTGTACTCAGTCAGAAGCTGCAGCAGTCTTTCTTCCTCCTCGCTCGTGAGGTCTGCACTCAGAAAGACGGGTCTCTTCTTTTCTTCGCTTGGGCTTAGGAATACTTCCTTCAGCTCCTGCTTCTGCGGTTTCGGCTTATCCTCCATGCACTCAGGCGCCTCTTTTAGCTTATCCTCCAAAACGTCTGACGTTGGCTTGTCTAATTCCATGACACGCTCAATTTGATTGATTTGCTCAGGGATATCCCCATGCTCGCGTGGGGGTATCCCCGCGCACCTCCATATGCGGTTGCATTTCTTCCCGTTAGCCTAGAAGCTTTCTATCTCTTTGCCCGCAGGATCATGTTTTACTACCCTTTTCAGGGTGTACACATTCTTTCTTTGATAGGCGACCTGCGGTGCCTCTTCTCGCGCGGACGACTTTTCCTTGGCCTCCTCCCTTGTCACCATTACTCCTGCCGGTGATTGATCCTTGATGTCCTCCCATCGAGGCAAAGGAGTGGGATTAAATGGCCCATGCGTTTTCTCGTCTGCCATTTCAGTGAACCACACTGCCTGCGCCTCATCCAAATTAAAAGGATTTACCGAAGCCAGTATCTCCACTACTCTGTCGTTCCAGATAGCCTTCATCACCTGGTGAGCTGTTGAGGGAACTGCGTCGACGCGATGAATCCAAGCTCGCCCTATGATCATATGATACGTAGTGTTCACATCAATGACGTAGAATTTAGCTGAACATTTAATTTTGCCTATCTGGACGCCCAGACGGATCCATCCTATCGTCATCCTAGAATCGCTTCCAAATCCCATCAGCGGGGACGGACGTCTGACAATCTTCTGCTCAGGGATTCCCGCCAACTTTAGAGTGTTGAGCGAGACCACGTTAACTGCTGCTCCTCCGTCGACGAACGCCCTTTTGAACTCGACACCATTGATTATTGCCGTTACATACAAAGGCTTCTGGTGGCTCTCATCTGTCTTCTTGTCGCTTGCGGAGAAGGTCATGACCTTTTCTGTGGGACGAGATGCTCTGAAAACTTTCCCATTGGAAACCACGATGTCTTCTTCGTAATCCTCTGCTATCCTTAGAATCGCTTTTGTCATTTCTTTCCGGTACTTCTCCGAAAAGTTCATTTCATCGAAGAACCTGCTGAACCCGTGCGACCCCTTCATCCGATCGGCACGTTCGTCCTCCGTGTATATACTGTAGTCCTCATCATTGTAGACTTCGGCAATGATGGGCAGACCGTCTTCCGCAATCTCTTCAAGGTCCATGATTGCGATCATGGCTACCTCTTTTCCTTTCGGCTCTTGCTCTGCATGGGCCGGCAGTGGATTAGTTCACACATCCTGCCTCTGATCGCTGACAATTAACTCGCCGTCTTTCATTTTCCGGCTTACCATGTTTCTGAGCTTCTTGAATCGGCTGTGGGGTGCATAATTTTCCCGTGGCATTCGCACCACTTCGGGTCCCTCATCATCTCCTTAGAGGGTATCATTTCGAGCGGAGGCAAGATACCGTCTTTACGCCACTGCTTACACAAGTCGGTCGCTTCCTCCATTGAGCATGGTAGAGGTGGCGCATCCAAGTTTGTAACCTTGGGATGCTTTTGCGGCCAAACTGTATTAACCTCAGCTTCACTCCCCCTCTTGTAACTGAACCTTCCAATCTTGAAAGTAGTTCCACTCGGGGATCGTTCAGGGGCGTGCTTCTTCTTCTGCCTCTCCACTATAGGCTCTATGTTTTTCGTGCACTCCATCAATTTTGAAAAGGTAGAGTTTGCAGGTTGATAGCATACATTTGTACTCGTCTCGCATGCCTTGCAGACATATTCCACAAGCCTGCCCTCGAGCACTTCATCTCTACATTCCAAGGACTTGGCTCTGAATTTCTTAATGAATGTCACTCAATCCTCCTCGCGTTTCTGGTACATACGAGAGAGATGAATCATTTTCACCTTCTCTTCCACTTGAAACAATTTGGTATAAAACTTCTGAACCATGTCGTCCCAGGTCTTCAAGGATCCGGCCTCTAATGTCCTGTACCACTTGTAGGCCACATTTCCCAAAGATTTGGGGAACTCACGCATCAGTAGCTTGGGATCGGCTCCATATGGTCCCATCACATCGATGAAACGCATGACGTGCTCGTGAGCATTCCCGTTAACGTCTTCGAACTTGTCCCACTTAGGAGCTTTGTACCCTGCGGGGTTAGGCATGAGATAAATTTCTCGTGGGATGGGCGGATCATTGTCGACCTTCGGAATGAGAGTGTCAGCGAACGGTTGATTGGCCAAGAAGGTTTCCATGCGCCGCTGCAGCGATGTCATACACTCCGGTGCACTTCCCCCAGCAGCAGGAGGAAGTTTTGTTGTAGTCGGCGGTGACACATATGCCGTGGTAGGGCTAGGAGCGTACTGTGAATTCACGTTGCCCAGCAGTGCTGGCGAAGAAGGCAAGGGGTATTGTGAGGACAGGTTGGGTGCCACAGTTGGTGGTTGAGGAATATGTGCGGTAAAAGGTGGTATATGAGCCGTTTGCCCTTGGACCGAGGGCAACTGCACCGTTGCTGGTGGGGTTTGCAGATTAGGATTAGGTGGCATGGGTATCACTCCGGTCCATTGGGTGGTGGAAGCTCCTCCTCCCTGAGAGACTGCAGTGCCTGATGTAGGACTCGGGGCAAGGGTTCCCAGAATGGCCATTATCCGTTCCATATGTGCGGATTGAGCATGAAGGGCCTTTCCCTGATTCTGAATGGTGGCGTTTAGAGCCTCCAACGTCGGAGTCTCTCCGGCGGCCGCAGAAGCGTGACGGGTCTCCTCTCCCGAGGTGGTCTCCGTGGAGGGTGATCTGTTACTGACATCATCTTCATGAGACATGGTTGCTTGCAATGGTAAGTTCACGTCGGGTTCACCAAATGTGTACGAGAGAATCCTGCAGAGAGAATTCAATATACACCAAGAGTAGCGGATAGAAAGAACACAGGAAGAGTAGGGTTGTGTGTAGGGAGAGAGTAAGACAATAGCACTGTATGAGAGAGAGACAGGATTTTGGCAGAGCTTCCGCGTATCTTAAGTGATTCGCCTTGTATGGAAGGGTTAACGATCCTATATATAACGGAGAATGTGACCATTGTAGTGTGGTTAATGCGCCCATTAATGGCGGCTTAATTAGCTTAACCACAACGGCACGTTCGTCCGCATATATATGGACCATTACGGCACGTTATCCGCGTATACCGGAACCGTTATGAGGTTGACCGGGTCGACCGGGTTTATGGAGCTCGTGCCATAAATCTCTCAAAGCAGTTACTAGGGGTCGCGTGGAGCTTGATTGTCGCTCGCGCGCGACAGGACTTACTTTATCCTCCAAACCACTAAGTCCCTACAGGTCCCGTGTGGTGATATGCGAGGGCCCTGTCCCGCAGCCCCCATGTGGATCAGTGCGGCTGGTGATCCAGTGTGTGTGGAGCACAGCTAGGTGTGCTGGATGGTCGCCACGTGGCTAAGATTTGCCTGCCTAGAAAGCACTATCTACACCTAGCAATGAAGAGTTTATCTAATCATCGTAAGATAAACACTAGCAAAGAGTTTCTCCATGGATATGATTAGGAAAGGGAAGATGAAATCAAACAAAGTTCTTCAATGGTGAAGTCTTGGTCTCCGTCCTTCGTCTTTGTCTTCTCTGAACCAGAATGATCGTTTTTCCGTCCCTACGTCGTTCTTCAGTCAATTACCGTCCATAATCTTCAATATTTGCATTCTAACACATAAAATCTTTCTTTGATTTCAGTGGCATTCGTGTGAATGATTCGGGCATTCATACGAATGCTTTTTCACGCAAATGGGACTTCTATTCGTACGAATGGAATCTGGTCCCTGATTTCTCCAGGCCATAACTTCTTCGTCCGATCTCCGATTTAGCTCTGTGACCCATCGTTGGAACGATATTTGAGTCTAATTTTATTTGGCACCGGTATCACTCCCAAATGCATTTTATAAGTCCATATATCATCAAATGGGTGCACAATGGTCATTCTAGCTTCTCTATCTTTGCTTCTCTTCACTCATCTTGAGCTCCCTGTTTCCGAAGTTCGTTCCATCGCTCATAATAACCTTGAAAAAATATTCCAAGCGGTTACATTTGACAAATAACATTGAAATATGGAAAGAAACTCCCGGACAAACAATATAGCGTGTATGAAGCATCAAGTGACAAAACGAATCATATTATGTGCAATTAGGCTCAAATTTCTCATATTAATGTGGCAAATGTCTATAAGGTATAGCTCATAAAAGGTGCTATCAACGCACCTGCAATCGCATTCATTGCGTTGACCTTGTTACAACATCGAAGTCATTGACCTAGGTTATCGATTTAGAAGGGTGAGAGCTCTGGTGAGAGACAAGATCGGGAGCGGTGAATTGCGGGTGCTTCCAGGAGCAGCATCGTGGGTTTATCTATCGATTTAGAAGTCTCACTGCGAGACTCGATTGAAACCTCCTTCAGCTCACTGCGAAATCCGATTGAAACCTCCTATCCGTCGCGAAGCCAAGCCGGTAGCTTCTCCAAATCGCCTCTCTCTCTCTCTCTCTCTCTCTCTCTCTCTCTCTCTCTCTCTCTCTCTCTCTCTCTCAGACAGAAGATCACTCTCTCCGACAAGAAGACCTACCAATTTTAGTGGTGCATTATACAAATCCCCTTATCCCCTCGCAATTTTACCCCTCAATTGAGAGCCGAAAAAACTGAGCGGACTGTGAGATATTTTCATCTTTTTATTTTTCGGTTTTTCAAACGGCTATTTATCCATTCGGAAAAATAGCTGTTGTAGAAACTACTATTTTTTTATTAAAAAATAGATTATCTTAATTTTTAATATACTAATTAAGGGGAATTTTGAAAAAATATAGTAAGTAAAGTAATCAAATTAAATCAAAACCTAATTATTGATCTTAAATTTGTGAGAAGATTTTGGGGAAAAATATAATCAAAGTAATTAAATTAATACCTAATTAATCAGATTCCATAAGCATTGGAGAAAGTTTATAAGAACTCCTCCTACTTGTTCAAACCCCTCTGAGCTTTCTTGTCCTCCTTCTCTTCCCGACTAAGGAAACCACAAACCTACCATCTCTTCCCGACTATGGCAGACCAACTACTCTTGGAGGTATGTAAATATTCTTGATCTACTAAAAGTTTGTGTTTGATTTGTTGTTTGTATGTAAAACATGCTGGATTAAATTGAACAAAAAACACCTCATCAAAAACGAATAGAACAGTAACGAATTGATTGACTTGCCAAGCAAGTTAATGACCAACTTGCATAGCCCTACCTCGTTTGGTCGTAGCCCGGCTTACCAAATAAGATAAAAATCGAGGCCCGACCTAGATAAGACGAAACTCGGACAAGAGTGGTTGGGGCCCGATCTCGTTTGGTCATAGGCCGACTTACCTAGAGAAGACGAACCGCGGCGCCCGACCTAGGTAAGAAAAAACTCGAGGAAGAGAAGTCGAGGCCCGACCATGTTTGGTCATATCCCGGCTTATCTAGGTCGGGCCTCGACTTACCTAGATCGAAGCTCGACTAAAGAAGATCTATCATCCACTTAATTTGATTCACTAACACTCATTCTTTTCTTCTCTCTAGGATAAATTGAAGAATTTTCTCGCAAAACGGCGGAGGAATATAAAGAAGCACTTGATCATGTTGCGCCATGGTTAGAGGGACCATGAGACATGGTCACTCATGCCTGTCATTCCTCATGCGACTAGGGTGTTCTATGGGCTTGGAGGCTTAAATAAGGCATGTCGTATGTGGTTGATGCCCCATGTGCGACCAGTGTTGCACTCTCAAGGCTGAATTGTCAAGCTGTCTTCATTTATGTTAGGTTTGACGTCATCCCTGACAATACTCACGGGATTTAGGGTACGTCATCATCATCATGGGTTGTGGGAAGTCGAACGCCCACATGTCTCCCATTGGTTGCCCTAGCCATACTAGTATAAATAGAACAGTCCTTCATGCCATTTCGTACACTGATCACTCCTGCTGGTATACTCTTATTATTCCACACACGGATGCCTCTGTACCAAATAGTCGAATTGTTGCTACAAGTTGCCTCTCCCTTCCATGAGTATAGTACTTCTTATTTCCACCCTTTTCCTCTACATCTCTCTTTTCTTCGATCGATCTATGTATTCTCATTATAAGGTTATTAACTCTGATTTGCTATAATCCAAACACTATCTCGTAATTTACAACACACCATTTCCATTCCCTCATAAATGCCGATTTCATTTTGACATATTTATTGCAACTACGAGAAAAAAAATAAGCATTTGGTAAAATTAGTGTTTACAATGTGACAATATTCCAATATTGAAAGATGCATTAGGGTCGTCATGAATTGTATTACTACTCCGTCTTACAGTTTAAGTGTAATCGCGGAAGTTCATGGCTTTATATAGCCCGAGAGAGGTATGCGATGAGGATGCCCGCTCTCCCCTTATCTATTCTTACTTGTCAATGAGGTATTATCTCGGCGTCTTGAAGCTTCAGTAGCTTCGGGTTCTCTCACAGGTTTAACAGCTTCTAGAGGGGGTCCAACCGTTTCTCATTTATTCTTTGCTGCGACAATTTGCCTTTCACTAAAGCTACTATGAATGAGATAATGGTCTTACGTTTTATCCTACATGACTATGATGCTGCTTGAGGTCAAAAGCTAAATCAGGAGAAATCATCGGTCATTTTTTCAGATAATGTGAACGACTATGAAAAAGTTACTCTGAGTCATCTTTGTGGAGCTTAGTTGGTCAAACGGCACGATAGCTATCTTGGCTTGCCGACATCTTTTGGTAGAAAGAAGAAAATCAACTTCGGTTTTCTTTCGGAATGCATTGGTAAGAAGGTAAAATGATGGAAAGGGAAGCTCTTATCCACTCGAGGCAAAGAAATCCTCATCAAGGTTGTATTCCAATCAATTCCAATCTGTGCGATGGGGTGTTTTGTTCTCCCTAATCAAGTGAGCCAGGGTATGGAGAGAATTATTAGGCGATTCAGATGGGGTGGAAGCGATGAAAAGAAGACAATAAACTTGGTTGCTTGGAGTAAGATTAAACAGCACAAATCGGAAGGTGGGCTCGATTTCATGGATTTACGTGACTTTAATGTGGCCCTTTTAGCAAAAAATAACTTGGATATTCCTTCGCTTCCCAAGCAGTCTAGTAAGTCGTTTTTTCCAAGCTAAGTACTTTTCTAATTCCAACATTCTTGATTTTCATCCATCTCAGTCTTCACAAGTTTCTTATGCTATCAGAAGCTTTATTTGCAGGTAGAGACACTATCAAATCGGGTTTGATATGGGATATTACAAATGGAAGTAATGTGAAGAATTTTGGAAATTGTTGGATCCCTCGGTCATCAACCCACGTACTTATTATGCCTTGTCCACAAGACATGGAGAACGCTCGAGTTAGTGGTCTTATCGATCCTACCACGGGCATCCCGAAAGTTGAGCACATTAGGCAATTATTGCAGTCGGTAGAAAAAGAGGTTATCACTTCTATTCCTATTCATCATCAAGCTCCGTTCGATACATTTTATTGGAAACACTCAGAAGACCGGGTTTATTTAGTTTCGAGTGGTTATATCCCGCAAAGGCTCCGATTGAAGGACATAGCTTCTCCTTCTTCAGGTCCTCTTAGAATCCCAGAAAAACTAACGGTTAATTACATGTTATAATTCGATTGCCACCCACAGTTCCAAAACCATCTTGTTACCACTTCCGGTTTTTGATTGCAAACAACTAGCAACTGTGTTAACTTTCGTCCAAAATTTTCTGTTAGTTAACGGTTTTTTAGGATTAAATTAGTCTAATCAATAAGACATGAACTTGAAGAACACCATATGAAAATGAAGAACACCGCCACAACATCGCCATAAAACCCAGATTCCGGTGACCACACCCAATACCAAAATTTCGGCAACATTCCATCCAGATTCAAACAAAAAACCCTGAAATTCAAACCAAAATACCCAAAACACAGCTTAAAACACCAGGAATTGAAATCAAACAAGAAAGGGCCAAGTTATGACTCCCACAATACTGAAATCGATAGAAGCACAAATTCCCAAATCTAACTCAGTATCCAGAACCCAAGTTCAACCACATTAGAACTCTCCCATAACCAAAACAAGTGTCCAAACCCATAGAGGCCTGAACCATTCACAGAAGAAGAAGAAGAAGAAGAAGAAGAAGAAGAAGAAGTCAGTGGCTATCTGAGGCTGCGGCGTTTCTGATCTAGCCGCTCTCGAGGTCGTCGGGACGAGAGAGGCGCGGAGTGGAGTTGCTCTTCCTCCCCTCCTCAACCTTCATCATCCTATTTTCCTCTTTTTTATGGGATTGATTTCCCGCGCTCTTCTTCTTATCCTTCTTTTTTTTGAAATTTTTCTTCTTATCCTTTTTATCTTATCTCCTGTTTTCTTTTTTTTTTCTCTTTAATTTGTTATTTATGGAAATTATTTTTTTGTTTTGGGAAATTGTACCCCTTGTGACAGTTAGTAACATAACGGAAAATTTGACCCGGTTCTAATTGTTTTCAATCAAAAACCGGAGGTGGTAACAAGAGGGTTTCCAAACAGAGGGTGGTAAGTGGATTATTACATGATACGGAAAAAGTATAAGATAGAGAAATCAAGGAGATTTAGGAGAAAGTGAGAGAAATTGATAGAAGAATTGAAGAGGAGATGTGAATTGAGAGAGAGTTGGGAGAGACTGAGGGTCGAGCTAATTGATATTCTTATTCCAAGAATAATAATACGAACTATTACATGCTTAAATAGAAAAATACTAACCCTAGCTAGATAGCTTGACCTAATGGGTTCGCCCCGATCTACCAACCAAATAAATAAATAGAAAATTTAACTAATTAAATAAATAAACTAACAAACTGACTATTAATTAAATAACTAAATATTAATATGCCATCCCGTACCACTCTCCCACCCTTAAAAACCACCTTGCCCTCAAGGTGGGTGTTGAAAAAATCTTCAACATTCATGCCCGGATCAATTTGGTATCGAAGAAGCTTGAGAACATTAATATGGAGGCCCAATCTTGAAAAAGGGATGCCGGAATAGTGTTCAGGAGCGCAAAAAACCCCAGGAAAGAGTCCGAGGTTTGAAAATTTCGAGCCGCTGCTCAAAAATAGGCTAAAAAGAGGCTTGTGGCTCACTTTGAACCAAGGAGGAGATGGCGGCGTGGGTTGAGCCGACCGGAAGCCGAACGTGATTCGAGCCGGATACGAGCTAGTGGCTCAATTCAATCCGAACACACGTAAATGGCTGGATCGAGTCGGATACAAGCCGGTTGCATTCTTTCGGCTAAATCGAGTAGGGTTGCTGGACATTGCGGCTTCCCTTTCGCTTGCGACGTCGGAGTGGAGTGGGGTTGCGGAGAATGGGTCGTCTAAGGCCAGAGGAGGCCGCATTCGATATGTGAGTGGTCGCCGGAAGCCACCGGGGGTCCGGTTGGTTGCAGAGGCGACGGGGATTCGTCTCGGAGCTGGTGGTTCCGTTCAACGTTGTTGGCTGGGGAGCTTCCTTTGGTCCGGATGTGATCCGGGACGACGAAAGTGGCTTTGGTTGGAGGTGTACCTCGTAGTTTCTGTAGGCTAAGTTGTCTATGGAGGCCATTGATGGTCCGAGAGCTTCGTCGGACCGGCAATCTTGAGCGAAGAAGGCGACGGCGGCTTCGGCTGGTCATCCACGGCAGTGGCTTTTGTTTGACCTAGCGATTTCTGATGTTGTGGATAGGGCTGCTGGGTTTGTTCAAACGTTGGCGGCGGATTTGGTGGTAGGATCGCCGACTGTGGTTCCAACAGTGGGGTTTCTGGAATAGCGGTGATTTGCTGTTGTTCTTGGGCTAGCGGCATTGGTTGTGTTGCAGCATCAATTGCCGGTTGGATGTTGCTGCTGGTTGTCTTCCGTGATTAGCAGCGGCAAGGGTACTTCGGTATTTGTGGTTTCTTGGGGCGTCGCTGGCGGATGCGGATGATAGATCGATTGATCCGCCATCTGTGGTGGTTGTTCGTCGGACCTTGGAGCTGATTGTGGCGGCGGCGATGGTTGAAATGCCGGATGTTATTCATCTTCATAATATTTTGGATCAACAACTTTGTTTATGCGACGCACCCTGTTGATGCAGTCGTTCAGGGCCGTCACGAGATCCGCCGTGGTGGGTTCGGAGGTACAGTCTATTGTGATGAAGCTTGAGAAACGAACGACGCAGAGAAGAGTTGACCGTCGATGAAAGCACCAATTGATACGGAAAAAAAGTATCAAAGATAGAGAAATCAAGGAGATTTAGGAGAAAGTAAGAGAAATTGATAGACAAATTGAAGAGGATATGAGAATTGAGAGATAGTAGGGACAGTTTCAGGGTCAAGATAATTGATATTCTTATTCCATGAATAATATTACGAACTATTACAATGCTTAAATAGAAAAATACTAACCCTAGCTAGATAGCTTGACCTTATGGGCTCGGCCCGATATAGTAACTAAATAAATAAATATCAAAATAAACTTAATAAATAATAAACGAACAAACTGGCTATTAATTAAATAACTAAATATTAATATGCTATCCCGTATCATTACACTATACTGGAAGTGGTTAATATGTAATTGACCCAAAAACTAATTTTCCAACTTTGGCGTATATTCCAAAATTCACTCCCAGTCACTTCATATTTGGCCCGACGTGGGATTGCAGTGGATCCCATTTGTAAATTTGTCAATCTGCTCTGGAGGAAGAGGACCATCTACTCACAGCCTGCACGAAAGTGAAGAGGTTTGGGAAATTGTGATGGGCAATGATTTTCTACAAAGGGAAAAAGCTCCTCTGCGACAATGGATATTGGATCTTCTGGACGTATTTACAGTCTCACAACGTGAAAAAATGGTCTCTGTTATCTGAACTATTCGGCGACACTTAAAAAAACTACGCTTTGAGGGAGTGGAGTTCTCGTCGGAGTCTGTTGCGAAGTCTGGCACAAATACAATCCTCTGGTATAGGGAGTGTCTACTTCGGGTAGGAGAATTGTTCTCCTAATCTCCAATCGCCGGAAAATCGGCTTCCTCCACCAACTCAGTTCATGAAGATAAATTCAGATGCCTCATGGTGTGTTGGGGCTCATGCAATGGGCATAGGAGTTGTATTGCGTGATGAGACGAAGAACTTTGTTGGAGGGTGAATGATCCGCTCCTTCCCCTCTGTTGGCTGAAGTCTCGGCCATGGTCGCTGGTCTGGAGTACGCGCTGGAATTGAAGGTCAAAAATTTGTATCTGGAAACTGACTCACTTGTTGGGGTTTCTCTCTTCAACACTGATAAATGCGGTAGAATCCAAAGGTACAATGCTTTATCAGAACTGAGAGAGCTAATCCACAGAGGCAGGGTCTTAATGTCACAATTTGAAGATGTCAAAGTATTGCATGTTTGTCGCAATGGCAACAAAGCAGCTCACTTGTTTGCCAGCAAAGATTTAGGCGAAGATGAATCTAGTTTTTACGCTGTAACTGTTGGGTCACGAGGCTGAATCAGACGGACTAGAATGCGAAAACAAAGCCAACACGAACAAGTGCGGAAAAGTAGAAGAATTAGGACATGAGAATTTAACGTGGGAAAAACCCTCTAATCGAGAGCGACAAAACGACCCACTAAACTTCCACTATAACAATTACAATGGATAGACAAATCTCCACTAAAACGTGGGTAAACAAACTAGAAACTAAAAACGGGTAAAACAAATCCTCGCCGCTAGACGGAAACTACGCAAACTAATTGCTAACGAATTACCCGGAATTAGCTCCTGAAATCTTCGTCTTCGTCGCGAACGATTACGTCGCGGTACTCCTCCTCTCCGTCTCGCGTTTACAAACGCGAGGAATCTTCTTCGTCTTGTGTTGCAGTCTGGTCACAAACAGAGCTCTCAAAGAGCTTGCATGTGTTCTCTTAGAACACTCTGACACAATCTAATGATTGAGGGAATTATTGTTGCGTTGCCACCACACACAAACCAATCAACTAGTCTCAGTAATGTTTACATGTCGTTACTCTTCTCAACGTTCTCAGTTTGAGGTACTCTTTATTGTGGTGTATCATAAACAAAGTCAATCATGCCTTTTATATACTAGTAACAATGTAGTGGAGGTGGTATCATCTTGCAAAGGAAACAATTGACTACCTTGCTTCCAAAGGAAGCACGAGCTTGCCGACTTGACTTTGGCCTTCACCGCTCAACCACACATGGAATTGTTTCCATGTTAATCTCACAAAAAAAGGCTTTGGGCTTATTAGTATTGGGTTTGGACCCAACAAATCTCCCCCTCCAAGCCCAACTAGAGGAGGGAACGCCATCAGGACTCCATCACTTGAAGTCCACCCTGGCCATGTCCCTGCAGGGCTCTAACTCTGGCCGAGTGCATACTGTAACATTCATGAACCTTCCTACTGTAGCAGAGTAGGGAATAGTTGCCATCTCATCTCTAGATCCTATGCTAGAGGAACACATGCTGCAAAGTGAAGTGCTAGTAAACTTAGCACCACTCATGTTGAACCGCTCAATCACACGTTCAACGTACTCATCTTGCGACAAAGAAAGCTTCCCTGCTTTACGGTCACGAACAATCTTCAGTGCTTTTCTTTCCTCCAGGAGCTTCATTACTTCATAAGTATCATTCTTATGCAAGGAACTCATCTCTTCTTGCATAGCCTTCATCCAACTGGATTTATCTTTATGAGTTTGCGCTTCCCGGAAACTTTCTGGCTCCCCCTCATCAGTAACTAAAATATACTCAGACGATGGGTACCTGACAGATGGTTGCGGATTCCTGGTTGACCTTCTCAACTGAGGTCCTTCTTTCTCTGGTGGAGGGGGCTGCTCCCCCTGCTCAACACCCTCTTCATCGGAATCATCATCGTCGTCGTCATCTTCCATCTCTGGAATCTCTATCTCTGGAACATCTACAGGAATCTCTTCTCCACCCGTAGCACTAGGGGAGGTATCTGGAATGAGGTCGGGAACAACAACTTCCTTCGACTTTGAAGACATCTCGATATCTTCAATAGTCTGGTTCTCATAGAAAACCACATCCCTGCTTCTTATCAGCTTCTCATTAACTGGATCCCATAACCTGTAGCCAAACTCCGCATCTCCATAGCCCATAAAAACACATGGATTGGCTTTGTCATCAAGCTTAAGTCGTTTCTCCTTGGGTATATGCGCGAACGCCTTGCAGCCAAACACCTTCAGATGAGAGTAGGAAACGTCTCTACCGTGCCATACCTTATCTGTAATCTCAAAACCCAAAGGAGCAGATGGAGACCTGTTAATCACATAACAGGCGGTACGAACTGCTTCACCCCAGAATGAATTTGGCAGCTTTGCCATTTTGAGCATACATCGGACTCTCTCAACAATAGTCCGGTTCATCCTCTCGGCAACGCCGTTGTGTTGTGGGGTACCTGGAACCGTCATCTCATGCTGAATACAGTGGGCGTCACAATAGGCTTCGAACTCCTTTGAAGTACATTCACCACCATTGTCTGTTCGTAGACGCTTCAAAGGATTGCCTGTCTCTCTTTCAACCATGGCATGGAACTTCTTGAAGTAATCAAATACTTCATCTTTAGTCTTCAGGAAATACACCCACACTTTGCGTGAAGCATCGTCAATAAAGATCACAAAGTATTTGCGACCGCCAATAGACTCCACCTCTATGGGACCACACACATCAGAATGCACTAACTCCAGTATCTTCGACTTTATTTTAGCAGAGGAACTAAACGTAACCCTGTGATGTTTTCCAAACAAGCAATAATCACAAGGATTCAGTGGTGTACCTTTGGCAAAAGGAATTAGAGACTTCCTAGCCAGAATCTTCAACCCTTTCTCACTCATGTGAGCAAGCCTCTTGTGCAACAAATTTGGTGATGCTGCATCCTCAACTGCATTCAGGCTATCACCAAGTACCTTCACATGAGTCTTGTAGAGTGTGCAGCAAGCTTCTCCTCTAGCCACGACCATTGATCCCTTGGTCAGCTTCCACTTACCACTACCAAAGTAGTTTTCATATCCTTGGCGATCTAGAGCTACACCAGAGAGTAGGTTCAGTCGTAAATCAGGAATATGGCGTACATCTTTCAACACCATCTTGCACCCAACATTGTTTTGGATGCGAATATCTCCAATCCCTGCGATCTTCGAGGTACTCGTATTACCCATCTTCACAGTGCCAAAGTCTCCAGCTTTGTATGTAGTGAAGAAATCTCGTCTCGAAGTTGCATGGTATGAAGCGGCTGTATCAACAACCCACTCAGTTTCCTGATTCGCTGCAACGTGAAGGCATTCTTCTTCTCCCACAGAGAGTACCACAACCTGTGAGATTGCGGCAGTTGTATCATCATCCTCACTATTATCATTCTTCTGGTTTCTTCTATTGTCGCCTAGGTTCTGATCATTCTTGGGGAATCGGCACGATCTTGCCATGTGACCCTGCCTTCCACAGTTGTAGCACTTGACCTTGGATCTTGGCTGAGAACCTCCATTCATGAACTTGCTGCGACCTCTGTTCTTGTTCCTTGTTTGGCTTCTCCCTTGATCCTTGTTCTTGTCTTTATTCTCCGTGACAAGAGCATGCGCGTTGTCAAATCCCATCTCCTTTCTCCTTGCCTCCTCGTTGAACATCGCGTCCTTGACCATACTCATGGACAACTTTCCATCAGGGGCAAAATTGCTCAATGACACGACCAACGTCTCCCACGAGGTTGGTAGGGAGCTAAGCAGCAACAAGACTTGTGTCTCATCATCCCAGTTGAGCTTGACGGTAGCCAATTGGTTTATGAGACTCTGAAACTCACTCAAGTGCTCAGCAACATGTTGACCGTCTCTGTACTTCAAGTTTACGAGGGATCTCATCAGCAACGCTTTGTTCCTGGCAGTCTTCCTCTCGTACATGCCCTCCAACTTAATCCATAGTTGGTAGGCATCCGTCTCCTGAGCAACATAGTGGAACACCGAATTGTCAATCCACTGGCGGATATGACCAATCGTCTTCATACTCATCTTGATCCACTCATCATCTTTAACTTCGGCTGGCTTGACCCCTTTCGCAAGAATAGGGTCCATCAAATCCTTGCAATAAAGCAAGTCTTGCATCCTAGGCTTCCATATCAAGTAGTTTCTAGTTGTCAAGTTGATCATGGAACCCGTTGATTCCCCCATTGAACCTGGCTCTGATACCACTTTTGTTGGGTCACGGGGCTGAATCAGACGGACTATAATGCGAAAACAACGCCAACACGAACAAGTGCAGAAAAGTAGAAGATGTAGGACAAGAGAATTTAACGTGGGAAAAACCCTCTAATCGAGAGGGACAAAACGACCCACTAAACTTCCACTATAACAATTACAATGGATAGACAAATCTCCACTAAAACGTGGGTAAACAAACTAGAAACTAAAAACGGGTAAAACAAATCCTCGCCGCTAGACGGAAACTACGCAAACTAATTGCTAACGAATTACCCGGAATTAGCTCCTGAAATCTTCGTCGTCGTCGCGAACGATTACGTCGCGGTACTCCTCCTCTCCGTCTCGCGTTTAAAAACGCGAGGAATCTTCTTCGTCTTGTGTCGAAGTTTGGTCACAAACAGAGCTCTCAAAGAGCTTGCATGTGTTCTCTTAGAACACTCTGACACAAGCTAATGATTGAGGGAATTATTGTTGCGTTGCCACCACACACAAACCAAGCAACTAGTCTCAGTAATGTTTACATGTCATTACTCTTCTCAACGTTCTCAGTTTGAGGGACTCTTTTATTGTGGTGTATCATAAACAAAGGCAATCATGCCTTTTATATACTAGTAACAATGTAGTGGCGGTGGTATCATCTTGCAAAGGAAACAATTGACTACCTTGCTTCCAAAGGAAGCACGAGCTTGCGGACTTGACTTTGGCCTTCACCGCTCAACCACACATGGAATTGTTTCCATGTTAATCTCACAAAAAAAGGCTTTGGGCTTATTAGTATTGGATTTGGACCCAACAGTAACGCCGTTTTGGGCTAATGATATGATTCTTGAGGATGCTATGGGTGTGACGACTCCTTTACAAGACACAATTTTTACTAAAAAAGTAAAATAACTTAGATCCAAGCAAAATCAATATGAAAGTTGTACAATAACCCCGAACTTGAAATGCAATAAAATTTATGAAAGATTGTATAACACTTAGTGAAAATACATTATGACCCACAAATTTCACATACTTATAGAATGACACAATGCTTCACAATTTTTTCAAAAGTTATTGTACATCCCACAAGCTTTGTGAAAATACACCATATCCAACAATTTTGTAGGTATACATTTAGACGGGCACTATTTAATCTTTTTACACGTTTTGAATTACTAATATAATCTGTTTAAAAAAAGAAATGCTAACATAATCTTTTTTTTTAGGGACTAACATAATCTAATTATTCGAAGGGATAAACGATGTGTGTGATTCCCATTATGACTAGGAGTTTAAGATCCACTATCATATACGACTTAGAATAGTATAAACAAAGTGTGTAATGACATAAACAACCCTAAAGGTATGACACAATACCAAAACAAGCCATGAGTTATGGCTTTATGGCAAATGCCTAAAACCACTCTAGTAATGGAGAATGGAAAAGCCATACTGCCATACTATATTTACAATCCACTAGGTTCAACCCCGCGCGCGTTGCTCGCGGTATGGCCTTGATGTGATCCGAGGGGCCGTAAGGCGGAGTAATAAGATCTTAACGAAGACGGGTTGATTCTACACCGCAACTGCATACATTGTTTGGCAGTTGAATTCCGGGAATCAAAACTGGTTAAATTTGTTGTTCTGTAGCTTTGTTACACTGAGCAGCGTTCCTACGGCCTCAATATTGTTGGAAGTTCTGAGTATGTTGTGAAGTGCGGAGTGAGCTACAACCTGCAATCCCAAGAGAGAGTTATGAGGAAGAAGATAGTCATGGATAAATAGAATTTTATTCTAACTAATCTACTTATTTATTTTACACCAAAAGAAGGAAAAACTTTATACTCCAAACATAGCTTTGACACAAAACTAAATTATGTTATATATTCGTGGTGAAATGTTCTGAAAATGTGTTGATTAAGAAGAGTCCATCTAAAAAAATATGAAAATATAGTTCTCTCTAGCTTTCTAGAGAGAGAAAAATTCTTGTGTTCTGCAAGTTCGTTACCCCATTCGTGAGAGGTTTCCAGTTCCTGTTCTGCATAAACATGAGTTCGGACGATGAGCTTTCACTCATCAAAAGAATCCAACAAGTTGATCTTCAAGCGGAAGAGGAGGTTGAGATTGACTTGAGTGAAGATGAGGTGGAGGAAAGAGTGGAAGATTATTGTAACAGTCTAGTGGGTAAGGTGATCACGCAGAAACCTGTCAATCTAACAGGTTTGAGAAGAACGATGGAGGAGATCTGGGGGAAGCCAAGAAACTTCAAAGTCGAACATATTAAAGGGAAGTACTACCAGTTCTTCTTCGGAAAGGAGGAGGACATCAACAAATTCATGAGAGGGAGGCCGTGGTTCTTCAAGAACAGCCTTCTCATCCTTAACAAATGGAGTCATGAAAGGGAACCCAAAGATGATGACTTCATCTGGTCGCCATTTTGGGTTCAAGTTTGGAATCTTCCAAATCTGTACATGACAGAAAGAGTCTTGAAGAAGATTGGATCGAAGTTTGGTGAGCTACTTGACAAGAAGCTTGTTAGTAAGGCAACAGAAGCAGGAAGGGTTGCTAGGTTGAAAGTTCTTCTTGATACTTCAAAGCCATTAATTAAAGATGCAAGCTTGAAGCTTCAGGGGCAGAATCTCCTTAGAGTGGAGTTCAAATATGAGAGATTGCCTCAGATCTGTGAAATCTGTGGAGTTATTAATCATAAAGAAATTGACTGTGAGAAGAGTCATCATCAGTCCTCTACGGCTTTTGATTGGAAAAATCTCAAGGCTAAGCACCCTTCAGATCTTTGGTCAGGGGAAAGATCAAAGGAAGATGAAGAAGAAGAGCCAGAGGATAGTGGAGCTACTGGAAGTCCGCTTTTAGCACCGTTGCCTGAATCAGTCAAAAAGAAGCTATCGGAAAAAATGAGTTCGCCGGCGACGGGAGAAGCAGAAACTGAAAGGTCGCGGCAGTGGAGGAATGCGAACGGACGCCCGACAAGCATCACCTCCAATGCAATTAATTTATTGGAACAGGGTGATAGTGCTAAGAATCCATTGGATGCAGAGCTCGAGAAAGAATTTCAGACAAGCTGCTCCAAACTTCAAGAATTTTTGAAATTGAAAGATAGTGGAAGCAGGGAGGGAATTGAAGAAGGTGTAAGTGCGGACTCGGGTCAGCCAGACCGGGTTGACTCTCACAACAACGAGAATCTCTTGCAGCTGGGCCAGAAGGATAAGCCCACTATGATAAGCCCAGTTAATGAGCCTATTATTGAAACCTCTCCGGATCAGGGAGGTCTTAACAGCCCACGCATTGAAAGGCCTGCTCAGCTTTTAAAGGAGGGTAATTTGGTAATTCATGATAAAGACTCCTCTTACACCTCTATTTCTTCTGGGCATGAAGAGAGTGAAGCCTCAGAAACCCTAGCCAGAGAAGATGAAGAAAAGGCAGACACACAAAGGACAGTAAGATCGTGGAAAAGAAGAGCTAGGAAGCAAGCGGTTGTCTCGCAGAAGCCAGAGAATCATATTCAAAGAAGTTTAAAACGGAAAGATGATGACTGGATGGATGTTGATGAAACTGAGGCGGTTGAAGGTAAAAAACTCAGAAACTCATCTTTTGTGGATGCTCAAGATTTTCGGGTGGAGGAAACCAGCCCTAACTGGTCCCAATCCGCCCAATGAGGCTTTTAGCTTGGAATTGTCAGGGAGCTGGTAGATCCCTGACAATTCAACAATTTAAAAAAATCTCCACCAGCCACTTACCAGATGTTTGTTTTCTAAGTGAAACTAAGAGGAAGGCTGGTTTCCTTTCTAAAAATTATTGTGGTAGAAGACTTTGTAAAAGTTTTTGGGTGGATTCTCATGGTAAATCTGGAGGTCTAGGTGTTGTCTGGACATCTGAAATCAATCTGCAGTTGTTGAAATTTAGCCACTTCTTCATTCATGTCAAATTTTGCTCTAAGGACTGGGAGGATTGGCATCTCTTATTTGTGTATTTGTGCACTGATGATAAAGTTAGGCAATCACAGCTTAACTTCTTGGGCAGTTATCTCTCATCTTCTTGTTCAGACAATATAGTGGTTTGGGGGGACTTCAATGACATCATTTCCCCCTCTGACAAGAAAGGAGGCTCAAATAGAACTCAACACTCTTGCAGGCCTTTGAAAAACTTCTTGGATGATAACAATCTCATTGATCTTGGATTCTCTGGTTATCCATTTACTTGGTGGAACAGGAGAGGTAGTTCAAGAAGTATAGAAGAAAGAATTGATTTATGCACAGCAACTCCTAAATGGCTCAATCTTTGGGCACAATCTAAAGTTGAGCATCTTTTAGTGTCTGGATCTGATCATTGCATGCTCATGTTGGACACCCTTCCCATATTTCCTTCTAAAGCTGTACATCCATTTAGATTTGACAGCAGATGGGTCTCTAAGACTGGTGTTAGAGAACTCATTGAAGAAGCTTGGAGCTCCAAAGTGGAGGGAAATCCCATGTTTGTTTTGAAGACTAAACTTAAAATTTGCAGGCAAAGATTGAGATGCTGGAGTAATCACAATGACAGGGGACTGTCAAGAAAGATCAGAGAAACTGAATCTGAGGTTCATAAAATCAGAGAGCAGGGTGATTTTGCTGATCATGATAAGCTTCACTCTTTAGAATCATCACTTGTGTCTCTCTGGATTGAGGAAGAACTTTTGTGGAAAGATAAAGCTAGAGTTAGTTGGTTGGAGGCAGGAGATAGAAATACAAAGTGTTTTCAAGCTGCAGTTAAGCAAAAAAGGAAGAGAAGTCAAATTCCTGGAGTTACAAACAAAGAGGGAGTTTGGTGTAGCTCTAAGGATGAGATTCAAAAGCAATTTCAGGACTTTTACAGCAAGCTCTTTACAGAAGATGAGGTAAGAGATATTGATCCAGTCCTTACTACAGCTAAGAAGAAGATTAGTAGAAGAATGAATGCCTTCTTGACCAAAGACTTTACTGATGATGAAATCAAAGCTGCTTGCTTTGATCTGTCCCCCAATAAAACTCCAGGGTATGATGGTTTTACAGCCAACTTCTTCCAGTCCTTTTGGAGTATTGTTGGAGATGACATCTGTAAAGCTATTAAAAGCTTCTCTAGATCTAGCAGATTGCTAAGGAGTGTTAACATTACCCACATCTGCTTACTTCCAAAGAAGAAGAATCCTATGAGTGTTATGGACTACAGACCTATAAACTTGTGTACTGTGCTCTACAAGATTTTAGCTAAGTGTCTGGCAAATAGACTCAGCTCTATTTTAGACAAGGTGATCTCCCACAACCAATCTGGGTTTGTCAAAGGAAGACTTATTGTTGATAATATCATGATTGCCAAAGAGTTACTTCATCACATTAAGAATAGAAGAAGTGGTAAAGGTGAGATGGCTATCAAACTTGACATGTTGAAAGCTTTTGACAGAGTTAATTGGACATACTTAGATGGCATTATGTCAAAGATGGGTTTTTGTCAAAAGTGGAGAAGCTGGATTATGGCGTGCATAAGATCAGTGAGCTTCAGATTGGTTATTAATGGAGAATTGAGTGATTTTATCACTCCCACCAGAGGCATCAGACAAGGTGATCCCCTCTCTCCTCTTTTGTTTGTCATTTGTGCTGAAGGACTTACTTCATTGCTTAATCATTTTGAAAAAGAGAGGTGGTTTACTGGAATCAAACTATCAAAATTTTGTCCTTCTATTAGCCATCTGCTTTTTGCAAATGATTCTATATTGTTTTGCAAGGCAACCATGACTGATTGTTCAGCCATCAACACAGTTCTTAAACTGTATGAAAGAGCTTCAGGACAATCTGTTAACAGGGACAAATCTCAATTGTTTTTCAGTCCTAGTACAAGTGGTTTGCTGAAGAACTTCTTGCAGTTCTATTTGAGCATTGATAAGGACTTCAAAGATGGAGACTATTTAGGTCTCCCTGCCTTGATTGGAAGATCAAAACATAGCACTTTGAGTTTCTTGAAAGAGAAGTTCACATCCAGGCTTTCTTCTTGGATGTCTTCTTTCTTAAGTTCAGCAGGAAGGGAAGTGATGCTTAAGTCTGTCCTAGCTGCTCTTCCAACATTTACTATGTCTTGTTTCTTGCTCCCTAAAAAAACTTGCCATGAACTCTCTCAAATCATGGCTAAATTTTGGTGGGGAGTTAAGAACCCTGATGAAAAGAAGGTGCATTGGAGAAGTTGGGCTCATTTATGCAAGTCTAAGGATCTAGGTGGGATGGGCTTCAAAAATCTTCATAACTTCAACCTAGCTCTAATTGCAAAGCAATCTTGGAAGCTATGTACTGGAGATAGATCTCTCTTTTATGATGTGTTCAAAGGGAAATATTTTCCTAATACCTCATTTTGGAGTGCATCTATTCCCAAGAATAGCTCTTGGGTGTGGAGAAGTATTTGTGGGGGAAGAGAAGTACTTAGAAAAGTCACTAGATGGAGAATTGGAGGAGGTAGCTCTGTTAAAATTTGGGAAGATCCTTGGCTTCCCAAATCTGATGATTTTATGGTCTACTCCTCAAAACCTGCCAACTGTGGTATTTCTAAGGTTGAAGAGCTCATAATACATGATGAAAGGAGATGGAATAATGAGCTAGTTCTTGGAATATTTTCAGAAGAGGAAGCTAGACAGATTTTATCTTTACCTGTTGGAAGAAAGCACTGCAAAGACAAGCTGATATGGAATTTCTCTGCAAAAGGCTCTTTTAAGGTTAGTTCTGCCTTCAAGCTTCTTGAGGAGGGTGCTAAAGATTTGTTAGCTTCCACAAGTTCAAAACCCCTCTGGAAGTCTTTGTGGAAACTTAATGTTTAACCAAAGCTGAAGAACTTTTTCTGGAAATTTCTCAATGGTTCACTTCCAGTTCTTGCAGCTTTAAAAGCCAGAGGTATATTGGAGGATGATATCTGCAAGCTGTGTGGTGATGGATTTGAGAATGAGCTCCATGTGTTGAAAGATTGTGTAGCAGTGCATAATGTTTGGAAGCTCTCCCCTTTGAGATTATCTGAAGCTAATATTCAAGCAACTAATCAAATGGACTGGTGGTGTCAAATCTGTGATTTTGCTGCAACTTCTATTGATTCACATTGGTATTTGAACTTATTTTTAAATTTATGTTGGAGCATTTGGAAAGCAAGAAATGACTGGTGTTTCAATGCCATCAAATGGAGACCAGATCAAATTGTGTCAAAAGCTCTCAACTCTCTCCAGGAATTTGCCTCTCAAAACAGGAAGCTTTTGATGCCAGAATTCTCAGAGGTTCATCTCTCTCCTCCTTCTCTCTCAGCTGATTTCAATGTTTTTACAGATGCTGCTGTGGATATGGCTGGAGGGAGGGGTGCAATTGCTGCAGTTTGTTTAGATTCTAATGGTATTAATCTGGGATCTTTTCATGCTATTATTCATGGTGTGGTTGAGCCTTCTACCTTGGAGGCATGGGCTATTAGAGATGCTTTACTTTGGTGTATCAGGAATGGCTGGAATTGCATCTCCTTATATTCAGATTGTGAATTGGTAATCAAGCAGCTATCTTCTGGGTCAGATTCTTGGAGCTCAAAGTTGTTTACATTGCTTGATGATTGTTTACATTCCAAGAGAAATTTGGCTAGTTGTAATTTTTTCTTTGTTCCAAGGTGTTTCAATTCTCTGGCTCACAATTTGGCCAAGAATTGCTTGAGAAGTGCTTAACTTCTTTGTACTGATTTTATCGCATTTAATGATAAGCTTCAATTTCTGTTGAAAAAAAAAAATGTTCTGAAACAACAAAACCGAATAAGATATCTTACATCTGTTTCCACCAGTGGAGTCGCCCCTGTCACGACTTCCAGCAGCACTTCTGGCACCGCCATCTTCTTTACTTCTACGCTCCCAACACATGAGGCTTTTTATCTGTAAAAAAACATGAAAAGAAAATAAACATAAAAGTTTGCATCTTCCAATGTTCACGGACATATATAATATGCCAAAGATTAAGATTAGAAAGATGGAAGGAAGCTAAATATTGAAACAGTTTGGATCATTTTGATGAAAAAATCAGTTAGCAATCAAGTCACAACCCAAATGATGTTAGATATTACGATATGTCGTGGGAGTAGTTAGTAATCAAGGCAGCTGATCGAATGACCTATATACAAAATTCATTTAAGTAGCTCTCGAGTTTGATTATGTCTGCACGATTAACCTGCATAATCAATATCCCAATAATGATGTTCCGTCAAAGGTTTGCACTCTCCAAAAGCTTTCACAAGAGTTGTGATGTTCTTTTTAGGGTTTGGCCTGGCAAGTGCAGGTATCATAGACTTTCGTGAATTGCTAAAAAAGGGCATGATCTGCAAGATAGGAAACACCAATCAGAACAAGAAAAGAGAAAACCATCATGTGTCTCTGTTGGTTAACTTTGCAGGATATCAGTAAAACAAACAAGTCATGCGTCTAAAAGTTCGTTCTTATAACAAGTTAACAGATGTGAGCATAGAATACTTGATACCTCAAACCAAATGGGTTGATCTGGAGTTTCAGGACCATCTTCATTTCCTTCTGCATCTCCATATCAGCATCATGTGGGACAATGTGATGAAACTCCATCCCAGGAGGAATGACCTTATATCATATTCAAAGTTCAATAAAACTCATATGTATCATAAAAAATAACTTGTGAAGCAACAAAGATCGAATATGATCTATATTGCACAAGAAAAATCTTAGTCATGAGGATGGTACTCACAATCATACGAGGCATAAACCTTCCATAGCAGCTCACATTGCGCTTGATTCTTGCTCTTAATTTACGCTCTAGAAAGGGATCAAACCCATCATACAAACTCCATTGTTCATCTATTTCCTGTCTGATTCTAGTAATGATTACTTCAGAAGCATCAAGAGATATCAAACACACTTTCCTACCCACAAATCCATACAACTTGATGACCAATCAAATTCATAAGGCAAATAAGCCTATCTAAGGGAGCGGTGATCAAATGTAATAAAATAGCTAAGAATGTATCAGCAGCAGGACCCACTGAAGAAAGCAATGGCCAGTGTGAATCACACTATTACTTAAATGAACTGGAAACACAATTCTGGGAACCCAAATAGATTTCAAAAAATCAATATTCTGTTTGGATCAAGAATTCAACCTTACAGGACAATCATATCGTGCAGAAGGTATCGTAGTAGTACAGGGATACTATCATATCAAAAACTTATCCAATGAAAGTATGCAGCAAGTAATATGCTTACATTGCCATTCCATTCATGAAACTCCTAAACTAAAAAGCCAACTACAGCTAAGAAACGCTAACAAATTCACGACAGAGAACAGAAAAACTCACCCTTCTTGACCTGGACAGGCTTTCCCGAGTCAGTGCAATGCATATGCCGCACACCAGCACCCCCAGTTGTGGCCGCTCTCCCTGTTGCCGCTGCTTGAGCGTTTAGCTCAACCATCAGAGTTATAGCCAAAGGCTATTTGGGAGGAGATGAAAGAACCTCCGCATTCTTATTTGCAACTTTCATCTTCTCCCAATTCTCCTCAGTCAGAAACACCTCCTTCGAAGCCATTTGAAATCATGAAACCTGAAACAACCACCAATCAATCCAACAAAACAGTCCAAGGCAATTGACAACCCTTAGTTCAGATCGACAACAGTCATGTTTAAAACAAAAAAATAAAAATCAAACAATGCAATGACTACAACAAAAATGCACAGAGTCAATTGTTGAATGACTTATTCAGTATATCTTACCTCTTGGAACTTTGAGGATATAGAGAGAGGGAGACGCCGATGCCGGAACCCTATACGGACACCAAAGACGCAGACACCTTAGTCGACGGTGGTCTTATTCTTCTTCTGTGCTTGGTCGTACACCTTTCCACCTCCTCCTCGCTTCGTCTCTCTCTTCCTCTGAAATGAAGAGCAGTAATGATTAGGGTGGATGAAGAGATCAAACGAAAGAAGATAATCATGGATTACGACAAACATGGAGAAGAAAATGGAACAACGCAGAACCTGCTGTGCATGTCTTGGAGGCACATTGACTACATACTGCTCCGACCGATAGATCATTTGTTACACATTTGGGATTCTACAAACTGCGTGTCCTTAGTTCATCTTTCTTTTTCACAAAGTTCATATGCATATAAAACCAACAAATAGAATATTCAGACCCTTATTCTAGGAAACATTATCTTATACAGATGATCCTTTATCCTCTTCTGATGTTCTAAGCACCTAACTGGATGATACCGTGAAAAACATAAATACCGTTGAAAAGAGAGACTCTAATTCAAGTAAAATAAGCTTCAGGAGCACCAATAGTTAATAGGGAGAATCGCACAAGGGGAGCACGTCGTGTTTCCACTTGGCCACATTTCCACAAGATCATACTACGCAATGAGTGTAGCAATGTGTCGTCTGCTTTTTTTTTTTATATCAAGACATCAGGCTGAACTAAGATCAGGTTCCTAAATGCCTCCAGTGTTTAAGGATTCTCTAGTGATTCACTAATCTATTTCATTAGTGTGAAGAGAAACTACTCTTTAAGCAGGTTTACCAGGGCCCATACCTAAACAATCACGTCACAGAAATCCCGAGGGGTAATAAAACACATGTACGAACAGTTTAAACAATAGCAACCACAACCAGGAAAGTAACGACCCAGACACGATAGCATCAACTATAGCTTCAGACTATATAATTTCAAAGAATGCAATGACATTTTACATTAATAAATAAAGAACTGACTGGGGGGAGTAGTCCTTACTGCTTCGCTAACAAAGCATACCGAACAACAGGATATCCCAAACACATGAGACAATGTACAGACATAGAAACCCACATTAGATCTGTAATTATCTACCCTTTAGCAGATATATTATATCAGAAACCAATATAAAGAAATCGTTGCTCCACAACTACACTTGGTATGAAATAATAATCCTCTATTCTACAAGCATATAAATGTGCAAGGATGCAGATTCACATATGGATATCACACTTGAGTGCGGATATGTAGTGTATGGTTCCTACAATGGTAGTACATACTACAAACAGACCGAATTCCGAAAAAGAAAAAATGAATATAAAAATAGGTCCCAAATAATACATGTGATGTGAAATAAACTGATAAAATTATCAGAAAAGAATGCACGTTGCTGATTTCTTATACATCAGCTCCAGATTCATCTTCTAAAAGATTAATGCATAGCATATCAAACTTCATAGGTACACCTATTATCTTTTGTGACAATGAAGTACTAAGAAGATCAAGAATCTGAACCTTTCCTTATGCCCTTTAAAGTAAAGGAGGCAACGATTGTCATACATAGATAGATAACGTAGGGATTCTGGTAAGATAACAGAAGAAACTATTTCAGATCAATTGTCAAATATGTTAAACATGAAAACACAACAAACACGACTTCTCATTTCAAGCTCACCTCCAGAATCTAAATCGTATTTTGACGAGCATATAATAGAACTTGGATAGTGGGTAAAGCATATACGATCAGCACCATTCTTCTTATGAAATGTGGTCTTGAGCAACCTGTAGAACGGAGTCCGGAGTCAGCTCAGGCTAGATAAAAGAAAGAACTACAGTTATACATAATTTTATACTGGATCATTTGTTTCAATTTCATTACAGTAAAATGGAGTCACGGGATATCATAGTTAAATCCTACAAAGATTGAACCTCTCTTCTAATGAGACACCCTGGAAAAGCACAAAAGAAATTTGCACCTAAAGAAACCTTTACAGTCTACCTTTGTAACTAACATCTGTGGAACGCATACGTTAAATCAAAATTAAGGTTAGTGAGCCCTCACGGAGGCAAAAGAAAAGAGCGAATATGTACACTGTATGACTTTCCATGCCGTAGTATGGATGTTCTATGACTTTTCATTCTATATTACGGATGTTGTGTCACCAACTCAACTAACGCTCAATATGAAGTCAAAATTTCAGCATCAGCATTTATTTTCGTATTCACAAGGTCGTGCTCTCCTCCACCAGAAAGAGGCTAGACAAATTCATAGAATGTATATTGAAGCTCTAGTTAATTCTGCTATGATACTGAAATATGGATCACAAACCCATTTGAAAGCCTGTGATGTTTTCTGAAGGCCAATTCTTCAAATCCACATCAAAGACAAACAGATAAAGCAAGCATATAAACCCGATATAGCTAACAAAGCAGCCAAACCAGTTGGAAAGCAACAAAAGTAAGCAAGTAAACGCGAATCGGTGGTATGAATCCTTACCACAGGTTGAGGTAGATCCACGGAGCACTGAAGATAACAGAGGATCAGACCAAGAAGCAGCCATGACAAGAAAAGTGCTACAAAAAAGTAAAATACAGTAAAAAATAAAATAGTTAGCTGTACAAAATCAATACAAGATGGAAGATGCAAACATGCTGAGATAGAACATAATTCAGGTCGTGTCACTGAAACTATAACAAAAAAACAAAGACATTAATAAACTAAAGAAAGGTGAAAAAGAGGAATAACTATAAGATCCAGTAACAACTTACAACCAATGCGATCAGGAGTTGGTAGAAGTAAACAATTTGTTGGGTGGCCAAAACAATAAAACATTGATTAATAAAATGACTAAATAAAGGGAGCTATATATATATATATATATATATATATATATATATATATATATATATATATATATATATATATATATATATAGCTCTACAGAAAGAAATCTCACAAATGTTTGTATCCAAACCTAAAATAGTGGTTAAGAAAACTACTACACACAATTGCTAACACGCCCACCGGTTGACGAGGGAGAGGGGCGGCAGATAATGGGAAATACATCACAGACATATACTGCAGCTTCATGTGCAATCTTACGATTCAATTCATACAAATATAACAAAATGAAATAGTTCAAGTTCTCATAAAATTGTGCTCAAAAATTTCTTAAGGTTGCGTTTGGTAACCATGATTTGAATTTGGATTTGGATTTCAAATAAAAAAGTTTAAATTCTAATATTTCAAAACTGGACGAATTTAAATTCTTCCGTTTGGATCACATTAGTAGATTAGTTTTGGAAACTTTGAATTTGAATTCTAGTTTGTTCTTGAATATTTAATGTGAAGCTATGTAACGCAGTAATTGTTGCTCCAGTGGTTTACATGCATCCATCAAGAGCCACGCACCTGACAGAGGCGTATGTCACGAGTTCGAATGCGTGCGTGAGCATATTTTTTATTATTTCTGGTGAAATTCTGAGAAACCAACAAATCAAACGTCAGTTTCATAGCTAAGTGCCTCATTATGATCAATCGTCTTCCTAATCACGCGGAACTCTTCGCTAGCGAATTTCAAATGACAAGTGGTCGGTTGGAATTTCAAATTCTTTACAAACTGAGGGGTTGAATTTGTCCCAAATCAAATCCAAACCCCTAAACTATATCCAAACATTAGATTTCACTCAAATCATTCCAAATCCAAATCCAACCCCAAATCCATGGTCATCCAAACAGACCGTAAGGGATTGAATTCGACAACTCATTTCATGACTTCACAAATCTTTGCTCAAGGTATTAGGATTTTGAATAATCACAATAGCTACATGAGACAAGGGTAATCTGATAGTGAGAGAATTCTTATGATCCAAACTGAAAAATATAATATTCTCCAACTTACATTGACAATCTTCTGCACAGTAGACTCCCTAAACAGCTTCGCCGAAGGAAATGGAGCTGCACTGACAGAAGAAAACGCCCAGCCAAGTCTTTCCATCCCTACTATTTTTTATGAAATCAAAACACAAAAGCCGTGGATCACCATCCTAGAAGATTCAATAAGATGTTAGGCAATCACTATCTGTATAGCCAAGTTTGATACAATAACATACAAGGAAAAAAACATTTATCTCCAATTGCCTGGTGTAGATAGTGCTTTCTGAACAGACAGATCTTAGCCACGTGGCAATCATCCAGCACACCATATTGTGCTCCACACACACTGGATCACCAGCCGCGCTGATCCACGTGGGGGCAGCGAGACAGGACCCTTGCATACCACTGCACGGGACTTGTAGGGACTTAGTGGTCTAGAGGCTAGAGTAAGTCCTGTCGCGTGCGAGCCAAGCTCGCACGCGACCTTTAGTAACTGCTTTTGAGAGACTTATGGCACGAGCTCCATAAACCCGGTCAATCCGGTCAAACCCGGTCAACCCCATAACGGTTCCGGTATACGCGGATAACGTGCTGTAACGGTCCCTATATACGCGGACGAACGTGCCGTTGTGGTTAAGCTAATTAAGCCGCCATTGATGGGCGCATTAACCACACTACAACGGTCACATTCTCCGTTATATATATAGGACGTTAACCCTTCCATACAAGGGAGAACGACCCGAGATACGCGAAAGCTCTGCCAAAATCCTGTCTCTCTCTCACACAGTACTACTGCCTTACTATCTCCCTACTCACAACCCAACATTTCCTGTGCCATTTTCTATTATCTGCCCTTGGTGTACACAGAGTTCTCTCTGCCGGATTCTGTTGTACACATTTTGGTGAACCCGACGTGAACTTACCATTGCAAGCAACCATGTCTCATGAGGATGATGTCAGTAATAGATCGCCTTCCACGGAGACCACCTCGGGAGAGGAGACCCGCCGTACTCCTACAGCCACTGGTGAAGCCCGAATCTTTCTTCATATTTGTTGCATATCTCCATTTATCTCCCGGCTTGAAGTAGTGCATCATATCTAACCCATTCCTCTTAATTAACAACCTGATAGGCGCTCTGCATACACCGGACGCTTTTAGCATCTTAGGGAATTCCTTGCGAAGAGCACCAAGGTCCCATTGCCTTTTTCCCATTCCTATCACTGGATCGAAGACTTGAACCAACATATTTTCCACTCCAATGTAAACGAGCAACCAATGTCCTGCCCCTCCCTTATATGGCATTTTTGAGAATCATGGCATGAGCCACTTACGTGCTTTGGCCATCTCTGTCCCACGGTACGGCCTATTCCCTTCAAAATAAATAGCCAACTCCTTCTGTCGCGCTTCCTCAGTCAAGTTCTTATTCACCCGTGTGTGATACGACTTACCGTCGGTAATGACTATGTCGGTCCTGGCCTCGCGGCGTTCCTTCGAGTACAACCTTCTAAGCACATAAGTCATCTCATCCATTTGACCCCATCCCAAAGTAAATTTATCCGAAAATAAATAACGGAAGAATTCTTGTCCAAGTACCTTGCAACCACAGTTTAACCCCTGGTAATCTTTGAATGGATCGTCTAGCCAAGCATAAAACGATTTGCGAAAGTCTGGGCCCGGATTAGTCCTATTCCTCATAGAAAAATCAGGAACATACACACTGGAGAGAAACTTCTTAGGAATACAACCATCTTGTGCCAGTGAAACCCCATACGGCGTAGTCTCCCAATCAATTCTAGCACGATTACGGCTCCAATAACGTTCCCGACCATTCTCATAAATAATTGCCATCTCATCCCGGTCGTATATGTCATGTAACACATTCCCTCTCTTATAATCGTAAAGTGATTGGGGAGACCAGCCCTCTTCCAATCTTTCACTTTCAACCGCGTCATACCACGCAACCCAATCCTGAGGTCCAAACTGATCAATCGCAATCGATTCAGGCTCTGGATCTAATTCTTCACGGAGTTCCGAGTAATTATATTTCATCCATTTCGCCAATTCTTCATCGGTGGCTGCACCCTCATCTTCCTTAAACCCACCTGCTTCCGCTGCCCTGGACGGTCCTGCTTCGGTTTCTACGATTGTTGGTGCTTGGACTTGCCTGGACCTCCCTGCTCTTGTTTCTGTTGTGGGGCTAGCCTCAACTGGATTGGAGCCATCGTTTCCTTCTGTTTCAGTGACTGGGGTTGACTCGATTGTCCTGGAACCCCCTGTCGCTGTTTCACTAACTGTGGTTGGCTCAATTGTCCTGGAACCCCCTTCCGCTGTTTCTCTAACTGTGGTTGGCTCGATTGGAACAAAACCCCATGTCGCTGTTTCTCTAACTGTGGTTGGCTCGATTAGACCGGACCCCCCTTCTGGTTTGGAATGAATGACAGCTTCTCTTTCTGTATCCTAACAATAGGATGAATAGATTTATTAGGTCACAATAACCTTACATTCCATAAGTCAAACACCGTAAATAAGAACAATATGCATACCTCGCTAAGGAACCGAATGCCACTCATTGGGTCTACTCGCACTTCTTCCCAAGCGGTGTGCAGATCTTTTACCATTTTGTGCGTTGCTTGTCCCCACTCACCGAGCTTGTTCAGTCGTTCCTTCTCTTTCGTGTCGTGACGCTTGATCTTTTCACGTACACTAGTGCAACCGGTCTTACAATCGTTTTTTAAGGAAACCAATTCTTCCTCCATCTTACCCATCCTACTGCTCATTTCTGTCATTTTCTCACTCAAATGGATCTGGTTTTCTTTGATAGGAACCAATTCCTCTTCAAAAAGTCTTCTAAGTCTACTCCCACAGTTCTCGAAGCTTCGGGTCGACCGGCGGGTGGAGGTGTTGCAGACACCGAAGGTTGGGTCCTCGGTGGAGATAGAGGTGGGGTTGAGGAAATCACAACTGCACCCTTTCTCCGTCTCAGGACAAGACTAGCATCCTCCTCTTCTTCTTTTTCTTCGTCATCAACAAGAGCAAGTTCTTTGCGCTTCTACGTCTTTTTCTTATTCTTCTTGGACTGTGGGTCAGGCTCGCCGTCGTTAATTGTTTTTTTCTGCTTCTTCTTCTGGGGCCCGACCCCATCATCCTTTGCAACATCCTTCTTCCTCCTCCTCTTCTGCGGCGTATCCGAAGCCACTGCCTCATCCGGATGCACTCCCTCAAATTTGTAGCTGGGTGTGAATTTCCGATTAGAACTCATGTCATCCTCAAGCCCTGTCCTCTTCTCAAACAGAGCAGTCTATCTAGGGTGAAGTGGTTGGTCGGGGTGAGTCCTCCTGTATTCAATGAAGCTACTCTAGTAGTGTTGTTTCTTCTCTTCCTCCGTTGGGACGAGGGTTGGATTAACAGACTTTATCTCACTCCAGCATTCCGCTGCTTCTTCCAAGCCCAATTCGCATCCTCTCAATGTCTAATTCGCCAAGCGCGACAACTTCCTTTCCTTCTCTGCCCTCAGTTTTCCCAGCTGATCACCAAGGTGGGGTATGGCCTCGCAAATCCATGCAAGAAATATGTGCGGAAAGTTCAACATGTTGTACTTCCGGCGACCGAGACCATCCATATTTTTTTTCCAAGCCTCCTCAGCCACTAGCTCAGCGAAATCTGGCCACAAGTACCTGCCCCATCCGAATTTGTTTGCCCATTCAAAATCCGAAAGCAGGCCAAACGGTGTCATGGATATTGTGTCCGCATTGGTTTTCACAAACATCATTCGTTCAATCAGGCATACCATTAGCAGTCTCGCATAATCAAATTTCTCCTCCTCAGTCGAATCTTTAATTTTGGGCTTTAGTCCATGCAAAAACTTCTCAATTTGAGATACATTGATGTTGTTACCAAACCTGTGATCAGGGAAATACTTTGCTGCCCAACCGTATGCATGCTCTTTATCACCATAGCCAGTTGTTTCGTTGAAGCTCAACCCCGAAACTAAACAAAACTCCTGCAATCCAAACCGAACTGGCATGTTGTTAATGTAGAACCAAAAATCAGGATCTTTTTTCTCCGTCTTCATCTTTGCGTGCATGACAAGATCCACAACAATACTGGGAAAGGTAACGTTGCTCGCGCAATGGATGTCCAACAAAAACTTCAGCTGTGGGAGCCTTGCCTCAAACAATTCCTGAACCTCAGGGCAGACGTAGTGCAAACTCTACTTGTACACTTTCTAGGCTACCCTCGTAGTGATGTTTCCTTTCTTGACTTTAATCTTGCACAATGTATGTGGTACATCTCCCAACTTCTCGTCGAACTCCGAAACCTTAAGTATTTGCTTCTACAATTCAAATTAAACTTTCATTAATAATGTCAGATTGATAATGAAATACTTCAAAGTATTTATAAATGGTTTGTTACTTAAAAGTTTATAATTTTTTGAATTATTATTAGTGTTACTGAATTTTTTTTAAGGGTATAAGTGTTACTGAATTTAGATTCAGTATAAGTGTGTCATTTTTTTTTACGTGAAGTGTTGATGGGAGATCCTTTACTGTTCAAGTCTACACAGATAAATAATTTTAAGTGTTAAAGTTGCAGAACTGTTCTAAGTCAAGAATCAATGGATTTTTTTTCATCTTTTAACTGCTGAGAGGAGAAGTATAAACTGGATGTAATGAGACGAGCTCGTCTCAGTATAAACTGGTCTCTACCGAGACGAGAATTTTGCTCGTCTCATTATAAACTGGTCTTAACCGAGACGAGAGTCATGCTCGTCTCAGTATAAGCTGGCTTATACAGAGAGGAGCGTGAAGTTCTCGTCTCAAGACGAGTAAACTGCTCCTCGGCAGGGTCTTACTTTCTCCTCGTTCAAGTTTTATACGTTCTCGTCTCAGTATTCATCTCGTGATACTGAGACGAGAACTACTCGTACGAGTTCCACGATCTAAAACAGGTCATCGTCAGAGTTCTAGATATGGATCTCGTCCGAGTTCTTGATTTTGTAGAATTATGATCAAATTTTACAGGTGACAACAGATTCAAACATGGATTTGATTTTTCTTTGATTCAAACATCAATTACAAACATGTACATGCAATCATCAAGTAAGTTACAGAATTGAGAAAGGGGGTAGTTGAAAAGGCCAACCTCTTCATCGACGGTGGGTGTCTCAGTGGCGACGGGGTTGGGAAGGGCGGTGGCCGGAGCGGAGGAAGAAGAAGAAGAAGTGGAAGCCATGGGTACAGTTGCAGCGAGCGACGGTGAGTGAGTTGCAGAGAAGAGAGAGAGAGAGTGAGTTGCAGTTGTGAATGATACCCGGAAGCCTTCAAGAGCAGATTCAAGTGATCAATCATCAGTTCTTCCTTGTCAATCGTCTCCTTCAACTGCCTTCATCTAAACAAACTTTACCAAAACAAGGTTGGCTTTGCTCAATTTCATTTAATGTACGGAAATATGCTTTGAAATGTACTGGATCTGCAAACCCGTGGCTATTTGAAACATATCATTCGTTGAGACCTGCAAAAAGAGACCTTGTTCTCAACCCCAGAACTGATCTAATCACCGGATTGTGAAAATTTTGAATGTTGGACTTCTGAAATTTCAAGCAGTATAAAAGAAATTCTGAACTTCCAAACCCAGAATTGACCCTAGACTATTCATCTTCTTTTGACAAAACATAGTTGCTTCAAACTGAAATTCAAACTGAATATGTGTATTTCTCCCCCCTTTTTTCTTGCTCTTCCATAGGAATGGCAAAGACAAAAGGAACCAAACCTATTAAAGAGGCCGAAGAAATACATGATCTTCCCCAAACCCTATGGCGGAAAACCCCCTATTTGGGCGGAAAAGATTTTTATCACGCTAGGATTAAGGTGAAGAACCTGCCGAATCCTGTTCCCTCTGGGGAGTTGCAAACATTGACCCCACCTGTTAACGCGGCCATGCTAGAATTGATCGATTCCAAGGATGTGGTTCGATTAGGGGTTGAAAATGGGTTTTCCCCCCATACTCCAATTTCTACCCAGACATTTGTTCAAAAATAGGACTTCATGGATGAGTGGATTGACCACGTATTGACCCGCCATGCCATCGCATTGAACAATGCTGGCGTTTATTTCGCAGTCCGTGCTATGAAGGGTGCTGCCGTGAAGTTGGACCAGTCCATGCTTCTAAACCTTCTTTCCCGCTATTCGCCTGCGACTCATACCTTCCATTTTGCTGAGTTCGAGGCTGCTCCCACTCTGGAGGATGTGCACATGTTATATGATCTTTCTCCCATTGGTGAGGTGGATCCTCTGAGTCCTTTGAGGACTGATGCAAAACTTGCTATGTACTAGCAGATGGAGGAATGCTTGTCTGAGGTAAAAAAAATTCCACACGGTGGACATCTGCGAAAGTTCTTCCCGACTGGCAGCTGGTTGATACATTTGAAGAACACATGGGGCAAGTGGGTGCAGCACTTCTTTCGCGACTATGCGAGTAGCAGTATCACCAAGAAACTCCTGAGCCAGAACCCAAAGGCAAAGAATTATGTGAATGGGAAAGGGTACCATCTCACCTTGTGTGGCTTTCTCTGCGCCTGGTTATCAAGGTACCTAATTGATGGTCACCCTCATGATGGGGTTTTCTACCATGTCCTCCCTCTTGCTATGAGACTGACCCTTGGTCAGAGAGTCGCACTTGGGCCGCTAGTCTTGGGGTACCCTGTATCATAGATTGGACCAATTGGTTGTGGCGACCAAGGACTCTCGCGGTCGCCTTGATGTGTTGATTTATGTTAACATCGCATTCCTGTTCCTTCTAAACCCAGCAAATGGTGTGTCCCAGGTGCGAAGGATGAACTTTCCAGTTGAAGAGCTGCTCGATGGTTTAGAACCAATTTTCCTAAGTGTACCTGGAGCCTGATATGCGATGACCGAAGCAAGTTTACGGCTAGGCCTTATGCCACGCGCATTGAAAATGTGCGATGGTTCCCAAAGTTGTATCCTGCCAAACCTGTTGCTTTCTCGGAAGAACTCCTTTTCAAGGGTCATGAGCGCTTCCATGAGCACTATCGCGAATTCTTCTGCTGGTGTCTAAGGGGCTCTCTTCCTGATCTTGCAGAGTATGTTCCTGAGCTTACTCCCAGGTACGAGAGGATCACAGTGGATGTCGATCCCACTCGCGTTTCTCCCTTGTTTGGCTTTGATGCGGTGGCGCCATCAGTCTGGCCTAGATCCATTGTAAGAGGCTGCTACAAGCGGCTGCTGTCTGGCGAGTGCCAAACGATCCTGAGGAGCAACCTACCCTTTGATCAACCTTCAGGTGGCCGCACAGGTCGCTACTCCAAGAATTGGGTTGCTTACTGGACTACCCAACAGGCTCGGTTCGAGACACAGTTGACCCCTCAACCCAGCAGAGCTCCTGTGATCAAGAGAAATTCCTTCCCCTTCCGTCCTAACTGCAGTTTAGATGACTCCCAGTATGGCTGCTACTCATTACTAGACCATGAGAACCACTTGTGCCCATCTACCATCCTTGAAGAGAAGATGGCCGCAGTTAGGGATGGTGCTTCGCATGTTATCAAGTACAGCGAAGATTTTTCCAAGGTAAACGATTTCCTATGTGCATATTAAGCTTCTTTCTTTTGATGCATCGAAACTTATGCTCCATTTTCTGTTTTAGTGCTATCTGGGGAGGTTTGTATCTGGTGAGCGCTCCAAGTCGTTGATCAATACCATTGTTGCTGCGAGAAGGCAGGGTTTAGCAAATTCTGCTAGCAATGGGAATGGCTCCCACAATCGAGGCCCGGATTCGCGAGATAATGGACGCATTTGCTGACTCGCTGATAGACAACACTCCAGTTTTGTCTCCTCCTAGGAAAGCTCCATCTCCTCCCGCAGACGTTGCTCCAAGGGCGAAGAGACCAAGGCAGAAGGGAATCACAATCTCTTCCCCTAGGAGTGCTCCAGCTTCCTCTTCTGCGAAGTCCCTTACCTCTAAGGACAAAGGTAAAGGTCGCATACCAAGAAAGGCGCGGAAAGAGCTCGCAGTCGAGACTTTTGTTCCGTTTGGTCAGGAGGAAGAGGAGGATGAGAGGAGAGAAGTGAGAGAAAGAGATGATGATGAAGAAGAAGAGAGAGTCGAAGATGAAAGAGAAGAAGAAAGAGGTGATATACAAGAGTAAGATTCGGAAGGTATCTCACACGAACATCTTCTCATTACTTTAGCTCTCGCACTATTTAGTGAACAGTTTGTTCTTCCGCAGATGATGATGCAGAAACCATCAGCGGCCTTCTGGCCAAGAAGCAGAAGAAGGGTTCTCACTCTGGCGTTTCCAGCAAAGCCATAGACGAGGACATCCTTGCTAAGTCTATAAGAACATATGCGGAGGATGCGGAAAGAAGAAGGAAGCGAGAAGCAGATGAGATCGAACTCATAAAGAAGAGGAGTTTGGAAGAGCAACATGTTGACGACTTGGTGCAGCAAGCCGACGAGGAAGATGCAGCTGCTCTGGAGCAGGCTCAAGCGGACTTTGAAGAAATCGCGGGTGGCAATCAAGGTGAGATATTTAATCTTGCTGTTTCTTACCAAGAAGTGATTGTCGGTGCATTAAAGCATGGCTTATCGAAAGCCGATATTCGTCGATGGCTAGTAAGCAAGTGTGGTGAACCCTCAGGTAATCATCCAAGCAATGTATGTAAGCTAGGCTTAGCAACCCAATTATCATCATAACAAATTTCTTCGCACCCCAGGTCATGCCCACCTTAAGGATGTGCTAAATGAAGATACATTAGTAGGATATGGTGTCGCGTCTTTAGCATATGACGAAGATGCTGCAATCCCACCTACGCGTGGAGGTTCTTGCTCTTGGTTTATCAAAATAACAGAACATTGTATTGTACGAATTACCTCATATTTTCCTGTCTTGTATCGCAGACGATGCTAATGAGGCCAGGCCGGAACAGAGAAGTCAACCCCCCACGTCTTATGTTCCAGAGCGAAGCTCTCATGTCGAGAAGCCTGTCGCAGCTGCCGATTATGCAGGAGAGGCCTTAGCGGATGTCATTGAAGTTTCTGATGACATCGAAGCAGACACTGTGCTAATGGAGGAAGATGCTGATGCTGCAGCTGAGGAAATGGAGACAGATGCTGCCGAGGCTGAGGTTCATGAAAATGAGCAGGTCGTGGAAGACATAACATCACATGTAAATGTGATTGTTCAAATGAATGCTCCTGAGCGCCACGAGCCCCTCGCAGCCGAAGGAGTTCCTGGTCGAGCAGCACTACTGTTGCCATTCCTTTAACAGAGGTAGAGCTTCCAGAGGTTCCCCAAGCATGGAGTTTTTGGAGCTCGCAAGTGGAGCTATAATCGCACCTGTTGCGGCCTATACCCTTCCTGCTAACTATGAGGAATTAGAGCTCGAAGCTGATAGACGAGCAATGGAGCGAGGACAGGCTTCAGCTGTTGCAGCAATGCGCATCTCTTCTTTGCGCGAGATCCTTGAAGGAACCGGTATGTTACCATTTTCCGCATTTTACATCCTCATTTACAAGTTTCATGCTCTAAACTTGAATCAACATTGTTAGGATTGAAGCAAGCTGATGTGGACTGGCTAGTTCGGATGCGTCTCTCCTATCCTCGGTCGTTTGCAAGGTCTCTAGGGATAGAGCCATATAACAGAAGGCTGTTCTTGACCGAAGCCATCTGGATATTGGAGCAGCTATCTGTGGCCACTCCTGCGACCATTTCTCCTCAAAGTACGCAGCTGCTTTTCAGCACATGCCAAGGCCTTCAAGCCAAAGTTCAAGGAAAGCTAGGCTTTGGGTATCTTCTCAACAGGGTCACCCAGATTCGCGCAACTGTGAATTTGAAACACGGCTTCCACAAACTCGCAGCTGAGGGGCGAAAGGTAGAGGAGCAAAGGCAGAAGGCAGAAGAGGCTGTCAAAGTCTTCCATGAGATGAACGCCAAGTACGAGCAGCTGAAGCAAGAAGTGGACCAAGTGAGAGATACATCACTCTCGTTTTCTGCTGATGACCCTCTGATCAAATATTTATTTTGAAACAAAAACAGAGTATTTGTTTGATTTGAAACAAAAACATTATTGTAATGTTGCTAGGGTTTCTCCCCTTTTTTTATTCAAGACTTGCATGCCCCGTTTTGCCCTTCCGGGGATTTGCTCAAACATTTTATGCGTATCAATTATGACGTCACATGGTAACATATCTGCCTTGATTTTCGTGCTAACTACTTATTAGATAAGCACGATTTCCTTGGGAAGCCCATCCGTATTATGACCTTCCGTCATTAATTAGGGCACGCCACCGAATCGTCATAGCCTTTAGTAGGGTAATTGAATGTTACCTCTTTTAAGACGCAAGTAATTGATTCTTACTCCTTTTCCAAGCTTTGCTGACTCAGCTGGGGAATTAAAGAGTCTCCGTAGGGTCTATATAAACCCTGCCTCTTGTTGCTTGGGTTCTTCATCCCAAAATGTGGCTTGCCATGAGTCCTTATGACTGCTGGCTTCAACGCTTGTCTTTTGTTGATTCATGGCAATTTCAAGTTGTGAAACCTGAGTTTGTGTTTTGTGTCATAGAAATAGCTTCCAATATCTTCTTTAGGAAGCTTGTTGATCTTCATAACCATCGTAAAGAAGATGCACATAATACCTCATGCTTGTTCGAAGATTTTTCTTCGTCTATTATGTTGGCAGGTCGTAGTTCCGGCTGCCTTCCGGAAAGATGCAGTGCTGTACTGACCTTCTTACCAACTCGTAATGAACAGAGTGTTTTTCCTCTAGCTTTCCCGGAGGAGAAATATTTGCCTCCACGTTCTTGAACTAGGGGTGACGAGCCATTGTTCTCGTCTCCGTGGGCAAGGAGCTTCCTGCCCCAGGAGTTGTTCTATGCTTGTTCTTCACCGCCGCATCCGCCTGAACAGGTGGTTATCTGGCACATCTCTTGGGAAGAAGACCAGACAGAGGCCTTGTTCAGATCCTGGTTCTTGACGCTAGCGTCGCATAGCTTTGTTAGCGTTTGTAGGCCGTTCTTTTTACAGCAAGGCTTTTCTTGTTACAATTCTTGCTTGTAAGCTGCTATGTCGCATAGCTTATGTTAGGAACAGTAGGCCGATCATTTTATAGTAAGATTTACCTTACCATTAACTTTCACTTGTAAGATGCTATCTAGACAGATAGATTGTAAGTCATTTTGACTCTTAATGAAATACACTTTGAGTATTTGCTGTTATTTGATTGATAGAACAGTTTGTAATATCGCATGCGAGTTGGATATAAAACACGTTATGTTTCATTCGCCTTTTGCATTTGGATATTTTCCTGCATAATTCTTCGTTTTACACAGGGTGTTGCTGTTCTAGCTAGCTATCTAATAGATAGGTTCGCAGACCAGTTAGGATCATACCTTAGAGCTGCTATCTTAGGCAGATGAGCTTTTAGATCATTTAAGATCGCATTTGAATATCGGTGCTATCTCGGAAGATAGGCTTCAATACCACTTTAGATCGTATTTGAATATCGCTGCTATCTCGGCAGATAGGCTTTATGATCACTTTAGATCGCATTTGCATAGTGCTGCTATCTCGGCAGAAAGGCTTTAAGATCACTTAAGATCATATATAAATATTGTTGCTATCTCGGCAGATAGGCTTTGTATCAATTAAGATTATACTTGATTAGTGCTACTATCTCGGCATATAGGCTTTTGTTCTTAAGAAACAGAGAAGTAAATGAAGCGATAAAAGACAGCCAAAGTAGTAAAATTCTTCCCATTTGGGAGAAGTCTTTTATTATAAGCGCCCTCATATGGGAGAGACAAAATTACAAGTCCCTCATATGGGAGAGGCCAGATTACAAATCCCTCATATGGGAGGAACAACGCATGAGTCTATCACAATACTAGGCGTAAATAGACATTGTAATCTCATGCATGTAAAGAGAGTTAAGGATAATACTTTTTAATCCAGCGCATGTTAACTGAGCTTGGGGTTGTAGCTGTCCCATGTAGTCTCTCTATGTTGCAGTAGCCACTATCAAAGACTTCTTTGACTTCAAATGGTCCTTCCCAGTTGGCTGCGAACTTTGGGTGAGCCGCCTCCCGCATGCAGTGATCTGAAGCGCGCAGGACCAGGTCCCCAACCGCGAAGTCTCGATGTTGGACTGTTTTGTTGTATGCTCGGGCGATCCTCTCCTTGTACCGTTTATTAATCCGCTTGGCTTGTTCTCGCTTTTCCTCCAATAAAATCAAGTCATGATCGCGCTGATTGTCGTATAATGCATGAAAGGCCAATCTTGCAGAGTTGATTTTCACCTCCGCCGGTACAACAGCTTCAGCTCCATAGCATAAAAAAAATGGGGAAACTCCTGTGGGAGTCCTTGGAGAAGTTCGGTACGCCCACAATGCTATGTTCAAATAATCGGCCCATTTCTTGTGATCGTCCGCGACCATCTTGCTCAGGATTCTTAGCAGCGTCTTGTTGGTCGCTTCTACTTGACCATTCCCTTTTGGATAATAAGGAGTGGAGCAGACCTGCCTTATATTGTACTCCGCTAGTTTTGCGGCCACCTGGCGATTTACAAAAGGGGTACCATTATCCGAGAGAATCGTGTTGCGAATCCCAAACCTGTATATGATGTTCTCCTGGATGAAATGGACTACAGCAAGCGCATTTGCTGTATTCAGCGGTATTGCCTCCACCCACTTAGTGAATAGCTCGGTCGCGGTGAGGATAAACAGGTTCCCATGTGAGGCTGGTCTGATGGGACCGACAAAATCTAGAGCCCAAGTGTGGAATGGCCATGGTGTCCCCAACGCATGTAGATCTACAGCAGGGGCATGTACAAGGTTGCCTTTGATTTGACACTCCTGGCATCTCCTTACTTTAGTGCGGCAATCTGCCTCCATGGTGGGCCAAAAATAGCCAACTGTGAGGAGCTGTCTGCATAGTTTCGCACCTCCTTGATGCTCTACTTGATGAGAGAGATCCATCACCTCTTGTGCTTCCTTGCTGTCTAGGCATCGAAGTAGGTTACCCTCGTGACCCCTTCGCCAGAGTATGTTATCTTGCACTTCATACCGGGCTGCTTTCCTTTTCAGTTTCTCGGCTTCTTTTCTTGACTCAGGCTCGATTCCTTCCATGAGGAAATCGAAGAGCGGCTTACTCCAATCCGCCTCATCATCAACCAGAGCAATTGTTAAAGAATCCCTGATCAATGCGCAACTCTCGCAATTCCCCTGAATTGTCGCAGCGGCCATTGACATGTCCGGCCAGTGAATCCCATACCTTTGGGCTTTCCGATAGATTGACACCTCAGTTTCCCTGCAAGTATGCTGGTGAATCTTTTCTAACAGTGCTTGTCCCTCCTGCTGCGAGACGCATCGCATGAGTATTCCACCTGGGCCTATGTAGTAGAGAGCGTTGTCGTGTATTCAGTACCCTTAGTGGATGCCCAATTTTCTTTGCTCGTTTTCTCTGCGATGGCGTGCAATATTGGCTTCCTCCAGTCTGCATCGTCCATGCATTCATCCTTGCTTGCGTCCTCTGTCAACGTTGATGAAATTCGTACTTCAATCGAGATTCTCGCGGGGCACTTATCCGCACTAACCTTAGATCCGAGAGTGGCCAAAGCATCACCATGCCGATTATCTGCTCTAGGTGTATGCTCGTACCTGACATCGCAGAATTGTTGCACCAGCTTCTGTACCAAAGTCCGGCAGGGCAATAGATTCACTTCTTTCAGTCCATATTCGCCTGAAGCTTGTTGGACGATTAGCTTGGAATCCCCCATAACCGTCAAATTGCTTACGTCCAGTGCCCTGGCTGCGCGGAGACCTACAATGACGGCCTCTTACTCCGCTTCGTTGTTGGTGACTGCGAAATCGAGTTTTGTGGACATTTGTATGACCTCTCCATCGGGTTTGGTCAGAACGATTCCAATTCCTCCACCTTTCTTTGTTGACGATCCATCAAAATGAAGCGTCCAGTAAGGTAACTCGACTGCATAGATCTCGGGCCCCTATAGCTCTTCCTCGATCATGGGCTCGTAGCTATTATCCGGGAACTGTGCTAGCAGATCCGCCACTGCTTGTGATTTGATTGCCCGCGGTCGAACGCACGTGATGTCGTATTGGGAGATGGTCATATACCATTTTTCCAATCTTCCTCTGGGAGAGGTATGAGTTAAGAGGTACCGTATGGGATCACTCGTTGTAACCACTACCACTTTGTGCGAAGCGAAATAGTGCTTCAACTTTTCTATTACCAAGAACAGAGCAAGACAATGACGCTCGATATCAGTGTACCTTGATTCGGCTGGTTGCACTATGCGAGAAATATAGTAAATCGGCCTTTCTTTCCCTTCATATTCCTAAGCCAAAAGTGCCCCTATAGACCTCTTTGTTGATGTTAGGTACAGCATTACCCTCTGTGATGTCAGCAAGTCCTTTAGCCTCCCAAACGCGGCTTCATGTTCTGTGGTCCAATTGTACACAGCATTCTTCTTGAGGAGATCGCTGAAGCAGAAGGTTATTTCTGCGATCGCAGGGATGAACCTTCGCAGGTAAGATAACTTTCCGAAGAATGTTTTCAGAGCACTTTGATTTTGCGGTGCCGTCATGCTAGTGATGGCTGATACTTTGGAGGGGTCAGGCTCGATGCCCTGGCGATGTATCACACATCCCAAGAACTTCCTCGAGGTCACTCCGAATGCGCACTTAATGGGGTTCATCTTTAGCTGGAAACTTCTGCATCTCTCAAATACTTTCCGAAGGTCCCCCAAGTGGCCCGCTTCTTCCTTGGACTTGACAACCAAGTCATCAACATAAAATTCCACTTCTTTGTGCATCATGTCATGAAACAGAGCCATCATGGCTCGCTGATAAGTCGTGCCTGCGTTCTTTAGTCCAAATGGCATAACCGTATTATTAAAGACTCCTACCGGTGTGATGAACGCAATTTTTCATGCATCTTCGGGGTCCATTTTGATCTGATTGTACCCGCTGAAACCATCCATGAAACTGAACATACGATGACCCGCAGTCAAATCAATGAGCAGATCGATGTTGGGCAGCGGAAAATCATCCTTAGGGCAAAAGCGATTGAGATCTCGGAAGTCTACGCAGATGCAAAGCTACCCATTCTTCTTTACCACAGGCACGATGTTAGCCAACCATGTAGGATGGTGATTTGGCTCGATGAATTTGGCAGTCAGTAGCTTGACCATTTCTTGCTTGATTTTCACGTTTATCTCCGGCCTGAAGCTCCTTGTGCTCTGCTTTACCAGCTTGGATCCCGGGATTACATCTAACCTGTGCATGGTAATGCTCGCGTCCAGGCCAGGCCTCTCATCGTATTCCCATGCAAACACATCTTTGTACTCAGTCAGAAGCTGCAGCAGTCTTTCTTCCTCCTCGCTCGTGAGGTCTGCACTCAAAAAGACGGGTCTCTTCTTTTCTTCGCTTGGGCTTAGGAATACTTCCTTCAGCTCCTGCTTCTGCGGTTTCGGCTTATCCTCCATGCACTCAGGCGCCTCTTTTAGCTTATCCTCCAAAACGTCTGGCGTTGGCTTGTCTAATTCCATGACACGCTCAATTTTATTGATTTGCTCAGGGATATCCCCATGCTCGCGTGGGGGTATCCCCGCGCACCTCCATATGCGGTTGCATTTCTTCCCGTTAGCCTAGAAGCTTTCTATCTCTTTGCCCGCAGGATCATGTTTTACTACCCTTTTCAGGGTGTACACATTCTTTCTTTGATAGGCGACCTGCGGTGCCTCTTCTCGCGCGGACGACTTTTCCTTGGCCTCCTCCCTTGTCACCATTACTCCTGCTGGTGATTGATCCTTGATGTCCTCCCATCGAGGCAAAGGAGTGGGATTAAACGGCCCATGCGTTTTCTCGTCTGCCATTTCAGTGAACCACACTGCCTGCGCCTCATCCATATTAAAAGGATTTACCGAAGCCGGTATCTCCACTACTCTGTCGTTCCAGATAGCCTTCATCACCTGGTGAGCTGTTGAGGGAACTGCGTCGACGCGATGAATCCAAGCTCGCCCTATGATCATATGATACGTAGTGTTCACATCAATGACGTAGAATTTAGCTGAACATTTAATTTTGCCTATCTGGACGCCCAGACGAATCCATCCTATCGTCATCCTAGAATCGCTTCCAAATCCCATCAGCGGGGATGGACGTCTGACAATCTTCTGCTCAGGGATTCCTGCCAACTTTAGAGTGTTGAGCGAGACCACGTTAACTGCTGCTCCTCCGTCGACGAACGCCCTTTTGAACTCGACACCATTGATTATTGCCGTTACATACAAAGGCTTCTGGTGGCTCTCATCTGTCTTCTTGTCGCTTGCGGAGAAGGTCATGACCTTTTCTGTGGGACGAGATGCTCTGAAAACTTTCCCATTGGAAACCACGATGTCTTCTTCGTAATCCTCTGCTATCCTTAGAATCGCTTTTGTCATTTCTTTCCGGTACTTCTCCGAAAAGTTCATTTCATCGAAGAACCTGCTGAACCCGTGCGACCCCTTCATCCGATCGGCACGTTCGTCCTCCGTGTATATACTGTAGTCCTCATCATTGTAGACTTTGGCAATGATGGGCAGACCGTCTTCCGCAATCTCTTCAAGGTCCATGATTGCGATCATGGCTACCTCTTTTCCTTTCGGCTCTTGCTCTGCATGGGCCGGCAGTGGATTGTTTCACACATCCTGCCTCTGATCGCTGACAATTAACTCGCCATCTTTCATTTTCCGGCTTACCATGTTTCTGAGCTTCTTGAATCGGCTGTGGGGTGCATAATTTTCCCGTGGCATTCGCACCACTTCGGGTCCCTCATCATCTCCTTAGAGGGTATCATTTCGAGCGGAGGCAAGATACCGTCTTTACGCCACTGCTTACACAAGTCGGTCGCTTCCTCCATTGAGCATGGTAGAGGTGGCGCATCCAAGTTTGTAACCTTGGGATGCTTTTGCGGCCAAACTGTATTAACCTCAGCTTCACTCCACCTCTTGTAACTGAACCTTCCAATCTTGAAAGTAGTTCCACTCGGGGATCGTTCAGGGGCGTGCTTCTTCTTCTGCCTCTCCACTATAGGCTCTATGTTTTTCGTGCACTCCATCAATTTTGAAAAGGTAGAGTTTGCAGGTTGATAGGCATACATTTGTACTCGTCTCGCATGCCTTGCAGACATATTCCACAAGCCTGCCCTCGAGCACTTCATCTCTACATTCCAAGGACTTGGCTCTGAATTTCTTAATGAATGTCACTCAATCCTCCTCGCGTTTCTGGTACATACGAGAGAGATGAATCATTTTCACCTTCTCTTCCACTTGAAACAATTTGGTATAAAACTTCTGAACCATGTTGTCCCAGGTCTTCAAGGATCCGGCCTCTAATGTCCTGTACCACTTGTAGGCCACATTTCCCAAAGATTTGGGGAACTCACGCATCAGTAGCTTGGGATCGGCTCCATATGGTCCCATCACATCGATGAAACGCATGACGTGCTCGTGAGCATTCCCGTTAAGGTCTTCGAACTTGTCCCACTTAGGAGCTTTGTACCCTGCAGGGTTAGGCATGAGATAAATTTCTCGTGGGATGGGCGGATCATTGTCGACCTTCGGAATGAGAGTGTCAGCGAACGGTTGATTGGCCAAGAAGGTTTCCATGCGCCGCTGCAGCGATGTCATACACTCCGGTGCACTTCCCCCAGCAGCAGGAGGAAGTTTTGTTGTAGTCGGCGGTGACACATATGTCGTGGTAGGGCTAGGAGCGTACTGTGAATTCACGTTGCCCAGCAGTGCTGGCGGAGAAGGCAAGGGGTATTGTGAGGACAGGTTGGGTGCCACAGTTGGTGGTTGAGGAATATGTGCGGTAAAAGGTGGTATATGAGCCGTTTGCCCTTGGACCGAGGGCAACTGCACCGTTGCTGGTGGGGTTTGCAGATTAGGATTAGGTGGCATGGGTATCACTCCGGTCCATTGGGTGGTGGAAGCTCCTCCCCCCTGAGAGACTGCAGTGCCTGATGTAGGACTCGGGGCAAGGGTTCCCAGAATGGCCATTATCCGTTCCATATGTGCGGATTGAGCATGAAGGGCCTTTCCCTGATTCTGAATGGTGGCGTTTAGAGCCTCCAACGTCGGAGTCTCTCCGGCGGCCGCAGAAGCGTGACGGGTCTCCTCTCCTGAGGTGGTCTCCGTGGAGGGTGATCTGTTACTGACATCATCTTCATGAGACATGGTTGCTTGCAATGGTAAGTTCACGTCGGGTTCACCAAATGTGTACGAGAGAATCCTGCAGAGAGAATTCAATATACACCAAGAGTAGCGGATAGAAAGAACACAGGAAGAGTAGGGTTGTGTGTAGGGAGAGAGTAAGACAATAGCATTGTATGAGAGAGAGACAGGATTTTGGCAGAGCTTCCGCGTATCTTAAGTGATTCGCCATTGTATGGAAGGGTTAACGATCCTATATATAACGGAGAATGTGACCAGTGTAGTGTGGTTAATGCGCCCATTAATGGCGGCTTAATTAGCTTAACCACAACGGCACGTTCGTCCGCATATATATGGACCATTACGGCACGTTATCCGCGTATACCGGAACCGTTATGAGGTTGATCGGGTCGACCGGGTTTATGGAGCTCGTGCCATAAATCTCTCAAAGCAGTTACTAGGGGTCGCGTGGAGCTTGATTGTCGCTCGCGCGCGACAGGACTTACTTTATCCTCCAAACCACTAAGTCCCTACAGGTCCCGTGTGGTGATATGCGAGGGCCCTGTCTCGCAGCCCCCATGTGGATCAGTGCGGCTGGTGATCCAGTGTGTGTGGAGCACAGCTAGGTGTGCTGGATGGTCGCCACGTGGCTAAGATTTGCCTGCCTAGAAAGCACTATCTACACCTAGCAATGAAGAGTTTATCTAATCATCGTAAGATAAACACTAGCAAAGAGTTTCTCCATGGATATGATTAGGAAAGGGAAGATGAAATCAAACAAAGTTCTTCAATGGTGAAGTCTTGGTCTCCGTCCTTCGTCTTTGTCTTCTCTGAACCAGAATGATCGTTTTTCCGTCCCTACGTCGTTCTTCAGTCAATTACCGTCCATAATCTTCAATATTTGCATTCTAACACATAAAATCTTTCTTTGATTTCAGTGGCATTCGTGTGAATGATTCGGGCATTCATACGAATGCTTTTTCACGCAAATGGGACTTCTATTCGTACGAATGGAATCTGGTCCCTGATTTCTCCAGGCCATAACTTCTTCGTCCGATCTCCGATTTAGCTCTGTGACCCATCGTTGGAACGATATTTGAGTCTAATTTTATTTGGCACCGGTATCACTCCCAAATGCATTTTATAAGTCCATATATCATCAAATGGGTGCACAATGGTCATTCTAGCTTCTCTATCTTTGCTTCTCTTCACTCATCTTGAGCTCCCTGTTTCCGAAGTTCGTTCCATGGCTCATAATAACCTTGAAAAAATATTCCAAGCGGTTACATTTGACAAATAACATTGAAATATGGAAAGAAACTCCCGGACAAACAATATAGCGTGTATGAAGCATCAAGTGACAAAACGAATCATATTATGTGCAATTAGGCTCAAATTTCTCATATTAATGTTGCAAATGTCTATAAGGTATAGCTCATAAAAGGCGCTATCAACGCACCTGCAATCGCATTCATTGCGTTGACCTTGTTACAACATCGAAGTCATTGACCTAGGTTATCGATTTAGAAGGGTGAGAGCTCTGGTGAGAGACAAGATCGGGAGCGGTGAAGTGCGGGTGCTTCCAGGAGCAGCATCGTGGGTTTATCTATCGATTTAGAAGTCTCACTGCGAGACTCGATTGAAACCTCCTTCAGCTCACTGCGAAATTTGATTGAAACCTCCTATCCGTCGCGAAGCCAAGCCGGTAGCTTCTCCAAATCGCCTCTCTCTCTCTCTCTCTCTCTCTCTCTCTCTCTCTCTCTCTCTCTCTCTCTCTCTCTCTCAGACAGAAGATCACTCTCTCCGACAAGAAGACCTACCAATTTTAGTGGTGCATTATACAAATCCCCTTATCCCCTCGCAATTTTACCCCTCAATTGAGAGCCGAAAAAACTGAGCGGACTGTGAGATATTTTCATCTTTTTATTTTTCGGTTTTTCAAACGGCTATTTATCCATTCGGAAAAATAGCTGTTGTAGAAACTACTATTTTTTTATTAAAAAATATATTATCTTAATTTTTAATATACTAATTAAGGGGAATTTTGAAAAAATATAGTAAGTAAAGTAATCAAATTAAATCAAAACCTAATTATTGATCTTAAATTTGTGAGAAGATTTTGGGGAAAAATATAATCAAAGTAATTAAATTAATACCTAATTAATCAGATTCCATAAGAATTGGAGAAAGTTTATAAGAACTCCTCCTACTTGTTCAAACCCCTCTGAGCTTTCTTGTCCTCCTTCTCTTCCCGACTAAGGAAACCACAAACCTACCATCTCTTCCCGACTATGGCAGACCAACTACTCTTGGAGGTATGTAAATATTCTTGATGTACTAAAAGTTTGTGTTTGATTTGTTGTTTGTATGTAAAACATGCTGGATTAAATTGAACAAAAAACACCTCATCAAAAACGAATAGAACAGTAACGAATTGATCGACTTGCCAAGCAAGTTAATGACCAACTTGCATAGCCCTACCTCGTTTGGTCGTAGCCCGGCTTACCAAATAAGATAAAAATCGAGGCCCGACCTAGATAAGACGAAACTCGGACAAGAGTGGTTGGGGCCCGATCTCGTTTGGTCATAGGCCGACTTACCTAGAGAAGACGAACCGCGGCGCCCGACCTAGGTAAGAAAAAACTCGAGGAAGAGAAGTCGAGGCCCGACCATGTTTGGTCATATCCAGGCTTATCTAGGTCGGGCCTCGACTTACCTAGATCGAAGCTCGACTAAAGAAGATCTATCATCCACTTAATTTGATTCACTAACACTCATTCTTTTCTTCTCTCTAGGATAAATTGAAGAATTTTCTCGCAAAACGGCGGAGGAATATAAAGAAGCACCTGATCATGTTGCGCCATGGTTAGAGGGACCATGAGACATGGTCACTCATGCCTGTCATTCCTCATGCGACTAGGGTGTTCTATGGGCTTGGAGGCTTAAATAAGGCATGTCGTATGTGGTTGATGCCCCATGTGCGACCAGTGTTGCACTCTCAAGGCCGAATTGTCAAGCTGTCTTCATTTATGTTAGGTTTGACGTCATCCCTGACAATACTCACGGGATTTAGGGTACGTCATCATCATAATGGGTTGTGGGAAGTCGAACGCCCACATGTCTCCCATTGGTTGCCCTAGCCATACTAGTATAAATAGAACATTCCTTCATGCCATTTCGTACACTGATCACTCCTGCTGGTATACTCTGATTATTCCACACACGGATGCCTCTGTACCAAATAGTCGAATTGTTGCTACAAGTTGCCTCTCCCTTCCATGAGTATAGTACTTCTTATTTCCACCCTTTTCCTCTACATCTCTCTTTTCTTCGATCGATCCATGTATTCTCATTATAAGGTTATTAACTCTGATTTGCTATAATCCAAACACTATCTCGTAATTTACAACACACCATTTCCATTCCCTCATAAATGCCGATTTCATTTTGACATATTTATTGCAACTACGAGAAAAAAATAAGCATATGGTAAAATTAGTGTTTACAATGTGACAATATTCCAATATTGAAAGATGCATTAGGGTCGTCATGAATTGTATTACTACTCCGTCTTACAGTTTAAGTGTAATCGCGGAAGTTCATGGCTTTATATAGCCCGAGAGAGGTATGCGATGAGGATGCCCGCTCTCCCCTTATCTATTCTTACTTGTCAATGAGGTATTATCTCGGCGTCTTGCAGCTTCAGTAGCTTCGGGCTCTCTCACAGGTTTAACAGCTTCTAGAGGGGGTCCAACCGTTTCTCATTTATTCTTTGCTGCGACAATCTGCCTTTTACTAAAGCTACTATGAATGAGATAATGGTCTTACGTTTTATCCTACATGACTATGATGCTGCTTGAGGTCAAAAGCTAAATCAGGAGAAATCATCGGTCATTTTTTCAGATAATGTGAACGACTATGAAAAAGTTACTCTGAGTCATCTTTGTTGAGCTTAGTTGGTCAAACGGCATGATAGCTATCTTGGCTTGCCGACATCTTTTGGTAGAAAGAAGAAAATCAACTTCGGTTTTCTTTCGGAATGCATTGGTAAGAAGGTAAAATGATGGAAAGGGAAGCTCTTATCCACTCGAGGCAAAGAAATCCTCATCAAGGTTGTATTCCAATCAATTCCAATCTTTGCGATGGGATGTTTTGTTCTCCCTAATCAAGTGAGCCAGGGTATGGAGAGAATTATTAGGCGATTCAGGTGGGGTTGAAGCGATGAAAAGAAGACAATGAACTTGGTTGCTTGGAGTAAGATTAAACAGCACAAATCGGAAGGTGGGCTCGATTTCATGGATTTACGTGACTTTAATGTGGCCCTTTTAGCAAAAAATAACTTGGATATTCCTTCGCTTCCCAAGCAGTCTAGTAAGTCGTTTTTTCCAAGCTAAGTACTTTTCTAATTCTAACATTCTTGATTTTCATCCATCTCAGTCTTCACAAGTTTCTTATGCTATGAGAAGCTTTATTTGCAGGTAGAGACACTATCAAATCAGGTTTGATATGGGATATTACAAATGGAAATAATGTGAAGAATTTTGGAAATTGTTGGATCCCTCGGTCATCAACCCACGTACTTATTATGCCTTGTCCACAAGACATGGAGAACGCTCGAGTTAGTGGTCTTATCGATCCTACCACGGGCATCCCGAAAGTTGAGCACATTAGGCAATTATTGCAGTCGGTAGAAAAAGAGGTTATCACTTCTATTCCTATTCATCATCAAGCTCCGTTCGATACATTTTATTGGAAACACTCAGAAGACCGGGTTTATTTAGTTTCGAGTGGTTATATCCCGCAAAGGCTCCCATTGAAGGACATAGCTTCTCCTTCTTCAGGTCCTCTTAGAATCCCAGAAAAACTAACGGTTAATTACATGTTATAATTCGATTGCCACCCACAGTTCCAAAACCATCTTGTTACCACTTCCGGTTTTTGATTGCAAACAACTAGCAACTGTGTTAACTTTCGTCCAAAATTTTCTGTTAGTTAACGGTTTTTTAGGATTAAATTAGTCTAATCAATAAGACATGAACTTGAAGAACACCATATGAAAATGAAGAACACCGCCACAACATCGCCATAAAACCCAGATTCCGGTGACCACACCCAATACCAAAATTTCAGCAACATTCCATCCAGATTCAAACAAAAAACCCTGAAATTCAAACCAAAATACCCAAAACACAGCTTAAAACACCAGGAATTGAAATCAAACAAGAAAGGGCCAAGTTATGACTCCCACAATACTGAAATCGATAGAAGCACAAATTCCCAAATCTAACTCAGTATCCAGAACCCAAGTTCAACCACGTTTGAACTCTCCCATAACCAAAACAAGTGTCCAAACCCATAGAGGCCTGAACCATTCACAGAAGAAGAAGAAGAAGAAGAAGAAGAAGAAGAAGAAGAAGAAGAAGAAGAAGAAGAAGAAGAAGAAGAAGAAGAAGAAGAAGAAGAAGAAGAAGAAGAAGAAGAAGAAGAAGAAGAAGAAGAAGAAGAAGAAGAAGAAGAAGAAGAAGAAGAAGAAGAAGAAGAAGAAGAAGAAGAAGAAGAAGAAGAAGAAGAAGAAGAAGAAGAAGAAGAAGAAGAAGAAGAAGAAGAAGAAGAAGAAGAAGTCAGTGGCTATCTGAGGCTGCGGCGTTTCTGATCTAGCCGCTCTCGAGGTCGTCGGGACGAGAGAGGCGCGGAGTGGAGTTGCTCTTCCTCCCCTCCTCAACCTTCATCATCCTCTTTTCCTCTTTTTTATGGGATTGATTTCCCGCGCTCTTCTTCTTATCCTTCTTTTTTTTGAAATTTTTCTTCTTATCCTTTTTATCTTATCTCCTATTTTCTTTTTTTTTCTCTTTAATTTGTTATTTATGGAAATTATTTTTTTGTTTTGGGAAATTGTACCCCTTGTGACAGTTAGTAACATAACGGAAAATTTGACCCGGTTCTAATTGTTTTCAATCAAAAACCGGAGGTGGTAACAAGAGGGTTTCCAAACAGAGGGTGGTAAGTGGATTATTACATGATACGGAAAAAGTATAAGATAGAGAAATCAAGGAGATTTAGGAGAAAGTGAGAGAAATTGATAGAAGAATTGAAGAGGAGATGTGAATTGAGAGAGAGTTGGGAGAGACTGAGGGTCGAGCTAATTGATATTCTTATTCCAAGAATAATAATACGAACTATTACATGCTTAAATAGAAAAATACTAACCCTAGCTAGATAGCTTGACCTAATGGGTTCGCCCCGATCTACCAACCAAATAAATAAATAGAAAATTTAACTAATTAAATAAATAAACTAACAAATTGACTATTAATTAAATAACTAAATATTAATATGCCATCCCGTACCACTCTCCCACCCTTAAAAACCACCTTGCCCTCAAGGTGGGTGTTGAAAAAATCTTCAACATTCATGCCCGGATCAATTTGGTATCGAAGAAGCTTGAGAACATTAATATGGAGGCCCAAACTTGAAAAAGGGATGCCGGAATAGTGTTCAGGAGCGCAAAAACCCCAGGAAAGAGTCCGAGGTTTGAAAATTTCGAGTCGCTGCTCAAAAATAGGCTAAAAAGAGGCTTGTGGCTCACTTTGAGCCAAGGAGGAGATGGCGGCGTGGGTTGAGCCGACCGGAAGCCGAACGTGAATTCGAGCCGGATACGAGCTAGTGGCTCAATTCAATCCGAACACACGTAAATGGCTGGATCGAGTCGGATACAAGCCGGTTGCATTCTTTCGGCTAAATCGAGCAGGGTTGCTGGACATTGCGGCTTCCCTTTCGCTTGCGACGTCGGAGTGGAGTGGGGTTGCGGAGAATGGGTCGTCTGAGGCCAGAGGAGGCCGCATTCGATATGTGACTGGTCGCCGGAAGCCACCGGGGGTCCGGTTGGTTGCAGAGGCGACGGGGATTCGTCGGAGCTGGTGGTTCCGTTCAACGTTGTTGGCTGGGGAGCTTCCTTTGGTCCGGATGTGATCCGGGACGACGAAAGTGGCTTTGGTTGGAGGTGTACCTCGTAGTTTCTGTAGGCTAAGTTGTCTATGGAGGCAATTGATGGTCCGAGAGCTTCGCCGGACCGGCAATCTTGAGCGAAGAAGGCGACGGCGGCTTCGGCTGGTCATCCACGGCAGTGGTTTTTGTTTGACCTAGCGATTTCTGATGTTGTGGATAGGGCTGCTGGGTTTGTTCAAACGTTGGCGGCGGCTTTGGTCGTAGGATCGCCGACTGTGGTTCCAACAGTGGGGTTTCTGGAATAGCGGTGATTTGCTGTTGTTCTTGGGCTAGCGGCATTGGTTGTGTTGCAGCATCAATTGCCGGTTGGATGTTGCTGCTGGTTGTCTTCCGTGATTAGCAGCGGCAAGGGTACTTCGGTATTTGTGGTTTCTTGGGGCGTCGCTGGCGGATGCGGATGATAGATCGATTGATCCGCCATCTGTGGTGGTTGTTCGTCGGACCTTGGAGCTGATTGTGGCGGCGGCGATGGTTGAAATGCCGGATGTTATTCATCTTCATAATATTTTGGATCAACAACTTTGTTTATGCGACGCACCCTGTTGATGCAGTCGTTCAGGGCCGTCACGAGATCCGCCGTGGTGGGTTCGGAGGTACAGTCTATTGTGATGAAGCTTGAGAAACGAACGACGCAGAGAAGAGTTGACCGTCGATGAAAGCACCAATTGATACGGAAAAAAAAGTATCGAAGATAGAGAAATCAAGGAGATTTAGGAGAAAGTAAGAGAAATTGATAGACAAATTGAAGAGGATATGAGAATTGAGAGATAGTAGGGACAGTTTCAGGGTCAAGATAATTGATATTCTTATTCCATGAATAATATTACGAACTATTACAATGCTTAAATAGAAAAATACTAACCCTAGCTAGATAGCTTGACCTAATGGGCTCGGCCCGATATAGTAACTAAATAAATAAATATCAAAATAAACTTAATAAATAATAAACGAACAAACTGGCTATTAATTAAATAACTAAATATTAATATGCTATCCCGTATCATTACACTATACTGGAAGTGGTTAATATGTAATTGACCCAAAAACTAATTTTCCAAGTTTGGCGTATATTCCAAAATTCACTCCCAGTCACTTCATATTTGGCCCGACGTGGGATTGCAGTGGATCCCATTTGTAAATTTGTCAATCTGCTCTGGAGGAAGAGGACCATCTACTCACAGCCTGCAAGAAAGTGAAGAGGTTTTGGGAAATTGTGATGGGCAATGATTTTCTACAAAGGGAAAAAGCTCCTCTGCGACAATGGATATTGGATCTTCTGGACGTATTGACAGTCTCACAACGTGAAAAAATGGTCTCTGTTATCTGAACTATTCGGCGACACTTAAAAAAACTACGCTTTGAGGGAGTGGAGTTCTCGTCGGAGTCTGTTGCGAAGTCTGGCACAAATACAATCCTCTGGTATAGGGAGTGTCTACTTCGGGTAGGAGAATTGTTCTCCTAATCTCCAATCGCCGGAAAATCGGCTTCCTCCACCAACTCAGTTCATGAAGATAAATTCAGATGCCTCATGGTGTGTTGGGGCTCATGCAATGGGCATAGGAGTTGTATTGCGTGATGAGACGAAGAACTTTGTTGGAGGGTGAATGATCCGCTCCTTCCCCTCTGTTGGCTGAAGTCTCGGCCATGGTCGCTGGTCTGGAGTACGCGCTGGAATTGAAGGTCAAAAATTTGTATCTGGAAACTGACTCACTTGTTGGGGTTTCTCTCTTCAACACTGATAAATGCGGTAGAATCCAAAGGTACAATGCTTTATCAGAACTGAGAGAGCTAATCCACAGAGTCAGGGTCTTAATGTCACAATTTGAAGATGTCAAAGTATTGCATGTTTGTCGCAATGGCAACAAAGCAGCTCACTTGTTTGCCAGCAAAGATTTAGGCGAAGATGAATCTAGTTTTTACGCTGTAACTGTTGGGTCACGAGGCTGAATCATACGGACTAGAATGCGAAAACAAAGCCAACACGAACAAGTGCGGAAAAGTAGAAGAAGTAGGACAAGAGAATTTAACGTGGGAAGAACCCTCTAATCGAGAGCGACAAAACGACCCACTAAACTTCCACTATAACAATTACAATGGATAGACAAATCTCCACTAAAACGTGGGTAAACAAACTAGAAACTAAAAACGGGTAAAACAAATCCTCGCCGCTAGACGGAAACTACGCAAACTAATTGCTAACGAATTACCCGGAATTAGCTCCTGAAATCTTCGTCTTCGTCGCGAACGATTACGTCGCGGTACTCCTCCTCTCCGTCTCGCGTTTACAAACGCGAGGAATCTTCTTCGTCTTGTGTTGCAGTCTGGTCACAAACAGAGCTCTCAAAGAGCTTGCATGTGTTCTCTTAGAACACTCTGACACAAGCTAATGATTGAGGGAATTATTGTTGCGTTGCCACCACACACAAACCAATCAACTAGTCTCAGTAATGTTTACATGTCATTACTCTTCTCAACGTTCTCAGTTTGAGGTACTCTTTATTGTGGTGTATCATAAAAAAAGTCAATCATGCCTTTTATATACTAGTAACAATGTAGTGGCGGTGGTATCATCTTGCAAAGGAAACAATTGACTACCTTGCTTCCAAAGGAAGCACGAGCTTGCCGACTTGACTTTGGCCTTCACCGCTCAACCACACATGGAATTGTTTCCATGTTAATCTCACAAAAAAAGGCTTTGGGCTTATTAGTATTGGGTTTGGACCCAACAAATCTCCCCCTCCAAGCCCAACTAGAGGAGGGAACGCCATCACGACTCCATCACTTGAAGTCCACCCTGGCCATGTCCCTGCAGGGCTCTAACTCTGGCCGAGTGCATACTGTAACATTCATGAACCTTCCTACTGTAGCAGAGTAGGGAATAGTTGCCATCTCATCTCTAGATCCTATGCTAGAGGAACACATGCTGCAAAGTGAAGTGCTAGTAAACTTAGCACCACTCATGTTGAACCGCTCAATCACACGTTCAACGTACTCATCTTGCGACAACGAAAGCTTCCCTGCTTTACGGTCACGAACAATCTTCAGTGCTTTTCTTTCCTCCAGGAGCTTCATTACTTCATAAGTATCATTCTTATGCAAGGAACTCATCTCTTCTTGCATAGCCTTCATCCAACTGGATTTATCTTTATGAGTTTGCGCTTCCCGGAAACTTTCTGGCTCCCCCTCATCAGTAACTAAAATATACTCAGACGATGGGTACCTGACAGATGGTTGCGGATTCCTGGTTGACCTTCTCAACTGAGGTCCTTCTTTCTCTGGTGGAGGGGGCTGCTCCCCCTGCTCAACACCCTCTTCATCGGAATCATCATCGTCGTCGTCATCTTCCATCTCTGGAATCTCTATCTCTGGAACATCTCCAGGAATCTCTTCTCCACCCGTAGCACTAGGGGAGGTATCTGGACTGAGGTCGGGAACAACAACTTCCTTCGACTTTGAAGACATCTCGATATCTTCAATAGTCTGGTTCTCATAGAAAACCACATCCCTGCTTCTTATCAGCTTCTCATTAACTGGATCCCATAACCTGTAGCCAAACTCCGCATCTCCATAGCCCATAAAAATACATGGATTGGCTTTGTCATCAAGCTTAAGTCGTTTCTCCTTGGGTATATGCGCGAACGCCTTGCAGCCAAACACCTTCAGATGAGAGTAGGAAACGTCTCTACCGTGCCATACCTTATCTGTAATCTCAAAACCCAAAGGAGCAGATGGAGACCTGTTAATCACATAACAGGCGGTACGAACTGCTTCACCCCAGAATGAATTTGGCAGCTTTGCCATTGTGAGCATACATCGGACTCTCTCAACAATAGTCCGGTTCATCCTCTCGGCAACGCCGTTGTGTTGTGGGGTACCTGGAACCGTCATCTCATGCTGAATACAGTGGGCGTCACAATAGGCTTCGAACTCCTTTGAAGTACATTCACCACCATTGTCTGTTCGTAGACGCTTCAAAGGATTGCCTGTCTCTCTTTCAACCATGGCATGGAACTTCTTGAAGTAATCAAATACTTCATCTTTAGTCTTCAGGAAATACACCCACACTTTGCGTGAAGCATCGTCAATAAAGGTCACAAAGTATTTGCGACCGCCAATAGACTCCACCTCTATGGGACCACACACATCAGAATGCACTAACTCCAGTATCTTCGACTTTATTTTTGCAGAGGAACTAAACGTAACCCTGTGATGTTTTCCAAACAAGCAATAATCACAAGGATTCAGTGGTGTACCTTTGGCAAAAGGAATTAGAGACTTCCTAGCCAGAATCTTCAACCCTTTCTCACTCATGTGAGAAAGCCTCTTGTGCCACAAATTTGGTGATGCTGCATCCTCAACTGCATTCAGGCTATCACCAAGTACCTTCACATGAGTCTTGTAGAGTGTGCAGCAAGCTTCTCCTCTAGCCACGACCATTGATCCCTTGGTCAGCTTCCACTTACCACTACCAAAGTAGTTTTCATATCCTTGGCGATCTAGAGCTACACCAGAGAGTAGGTTCAGTCGTAAATCAGGAATATGGCGTACATCTTTCAACACCATCTTGCACCCAACATTGTTTTGGATGCGAATATCTCCAATCCCTGCGATCTTCGAGGTACTCGTATTACCCATCTTCACAGTGCCAAAGTCTCCAGGTTTGTATGTAGTGAAGAAATCTCGTCTCGAAGTTGCATGGTATGAAGCGGCTGTATCAACAACCCACTCAGTTTCCTGATTCGCTGCAACGTGAAGGTATTCTTCTTCTCCCACAGAGAGTACCACAACCTATGAGATTGCGGCAGTTGTATCATCATCCTCACTATTATCATTCTTCTGGTTTCTTCTATTGTCGCCTAGGTTCTGATCATTCTTCGGGAATCGGCACGATCTTGCCATGTGACCCTGCCTTCCACAGTTGTAGCACTTGACCTTGGATCTTGGCTGAGAACCTCCATTCATGAACTTGCTGCGACCTCTGTTCTTGTTCCTTGTTTGGCTTCTCCCTTGATCCTTGTTCTTGTCTTTATTCTCCGTGACAAGAGCATGCGCGTTGTCAAATCCCATCTCCTTTCTCCTTGCCTCCTCGTTGAACATCGCGTCCTTGACCATACTCATGGACAACTTTCCATCAGGGGCAAAATTGCTCAATGACACGACCAACGTCTCCCACGAGGTTGGTAGGGAGCTAAGCAGCAACAAGACTTGTGTCTCATCATCCCCGTTGAGCTTGACGGTAGCCAATTGGTTTATGAGACTCTGAAACTCACTCAAGTGCTCAGCAACATGTTGACCGTCTCTGTACTTCAAGTTTACGAGGGATCTCATCAGCAACGCTTTGTTCCTGGCAGTCTTCCTCTCGTACATGCCCTCCAACTTAATCCATAGTTGGTAGGCATCCGTCTCCTGAGCAACATGGTGGAACACCGAATTGTCAATCCACTGGCGGATAAGACCAATCGTCTTCATACTCATCTTGATCCACTCATCATCTTTAGCTTCGGCTGGCTTGACCCCTTTCGCAAGAATAGGGTCCATCAAATCCTTGCAATAAAGCAAGTCTTGCATCCTAGGCTTCCATATCAAGTAGTTGCTAGTTGTCAAGTTGATCATGGAACCCGTTGATTCCCCCATTGAACCTGGCTCTGATACCACTTTTGTTGGGTCACGGGGCTGAATCAGACGGACTAGAATGCGAAAACAACGCCAACACGAACAAGTGCAGAAAAGTAGAAGATGTAGGACAAGAGAATTTAACGTGGGAAAAACCCTCTAATCGAGAGGGACAAAACGACCCACTAAACTTCCACTATAACAATTACAATGGATAGACAAATCTCCACTAAAACGTGGGTAAACAAACTAGAAACTAAAAACGGGTAAAACAAATCCTCGCCGCTAGACGGAAACTACGCAAACTAATTGCTAACGAATTACCCGGAATTAGCTCCTGAAATCTTCGTCGTCGTCGCGAACGATTACGTCGCGGTACTCCTCCTCTCCGTCTCGCGTTTACAAACGCGAGGAATCTTCTTCGTCTTGTGTCGAAGTTTGGTCACTAACAGAGCTCTCAAAGAGCTTGCATGTGTTCTCTTAGAACACTCTGACACAAGCTAATGATTGAGAGAATTATTGTTGCGTTGCCACCCCACACAAACCAAGCAACTAGTCTCAGTAATGTTTACATGTCATTACTCTTCTCAACGTTCTCAGTTTGAGGGACTCTTTATTGTGGTGTATCATAAACAAAGGCAATCATGCCTTTTATATACTAGTAGCAATGTAGTGGCGGTGGTATCATCTTGCAAAGTAAACAATTGACTACCTTGCTTCCAAAGGAAGCACGAGCTTGCCGACTTGACTTTGGCCTTCACCGCTCAACCACACATGGAATTGTTTCCATGTTAATCTCACAAAAAAAGGCTTTGGGCTTATTAGTATTGGATTTGGACCCAACAGTAACGCCGTTTCGGGCTAATGATATGATTCTTGAGGATGCTATGGGTGTGACGACTCCTTTACAAGACACAATTTTTACTAAAAAAGTAAAATAACTTAGATCGAAGCAAAATCAATATGAAAGTTGTACAATAACCCCGAACTTGAAATGCAATAAAATTTATGAAAGATTGTATAACACTTAGTGAAAATACATTATGACCCAAAAATTTCACATACTTATAGAATGACACAATGCTTCACAATTTTTTCAAAAGTTATTGTACATCCCACAAGCTTTGTGAAAATACACCATATCCAACAATTTTGTAGGTATACATTTAGACGGGCACTATTTAATCTTTTTACACGTTTTGAATTACTAATATAATCTGTTTAAAAAAAGAAATGCTAACATAATCTTTTTTTTAGGGACTAACATAATCTAATTATTCGAAGGGATAAACGATGTGTGTGATTCCCATTATGACTAGGAGTTTAAGATCCACTATCATATACGACTTAGAATAGTATAAACAAAGTGTGTAATGACATAAACAACCCTAAAGGTATGACACAATACCAAAACAAGCCATGAGTTATGGCTTTATGGCAAATGCCTAAAACCACTCTAGTAATGGAGAATGGAAAAGCCATACTGCCATACTATATTTACAACCCACTAGGTTCCACCCCGCGCGCGTTGCTCGCGGTGTGGCCTTGATGTGATCCGAGGGGCCGTAAGGCGGAGTAATAAGATCTTAACGAAGACGGGTTGATTCTACACCGCAACTGCATACATTGTTTGGCAGTTGAATTCCGGGAATCAAAACTGGTTAAATTTGTTGTTCTGTAGCTTTGTTACACTGAGCAGCGTTCCTACGGCCTCAATATTGCTGGAAGTTCTGGGTATGTTGTGAAGTGCGGAGTGAGCTACAACCTGCAATCCCAAGAGAGAGTTATGAGGAAGAAGATAGTCATGGATAAATAGAATTTTATTCTAACTAATCTACTTATTTATTTTACACCAAAAGAAGGAAAAACTTTATACTCCAAACATAGCTTTGACACAAAACTAAATTATGTTATATATTCGTGGTGAAATGTTTTGAAAATGTGTTGATTAAGAAGAGTCCATCTAAAAAAATATGAAAATATAGTTCTCTCTAGCTTTCTAGAGAGAGAAAAAGTCTTGTGTTCTGCAAGTTCGTTACCCCATTCGTGAGAGGTTTCCAGTTCCTGTTCTGCATAAACATGAGTTCGGACGATGAGCTTTCACTCATCAAAAGAATCCAACAAGTTGATCTTCAAGCGGAAGAGGAGGTTGAGATTGACTTGAGTGAAGATGGGGTGGAGGAAAGAGTGGAAGAGTATTGTAACAGTCTAGTGGGTAAGGTGATCACGCAGAAACCTGTCAATCTAACAGGTTTGAGAAGAACGATGGAGGAGATCTGGGGGAAGCCAAGCAACTTCAAAGTCGAACATATTAAAGGGAAGTACTACCAGTTCTTCTTCGGAAAGGAGGAGGACATCAACAAAGTCATGAGAGGGAGGCCGTGGTTCTTCAAGAACAGCCTTCTCATCCTTAACAAATGGAGTCATGAAAGGGAACCCAAAGATGATGACTTCATCTGGTCGCCATTTTGGGTTCAAGTTTGGAATCTTCCAAATCTGTACATGACAGAAAGAGTCTTGAAGAAGATTGGATCGAAGTTTGGTGAGCTACTTGACAAGAAGCTTGTTAGTAAGGCAACAGAAGCAGGAAGGGTTGCTAGGTTGAAAGTTCTTCTTGATACTTCAAAGCCACTAATTAAAGATGCAAGCTTGAAGCTTCAGGGGCAGAATCTCCTTAGAGTGGAGTTCAAATATGAGAGATTGCCTCAGATCTGTGAAATCTGTGGAGTTATTAATCATAAAGAAATTGACTGTGAGAAGAGTCATCATCAGTCCTCTACGGCTTTTGATTGGAAAAAGCTCAAGGCTAAGCACCCTTCAGATCTTTGGTCAGGGGAAAGATCAAAGGAAGATGAAGAAGAAGAGCCAGAGGATAGTGGAGCTACTGGAAGTCCGCTTTTAGCACCGTTGCCTGAATCAGTCAAAAAGAAGCTATCGGAAAAAATGAGTTCGCCGGCGACGGGAGAAGCAGAAACTGAAAGGTCGCGGCAGTGGAGGAATGCGAACGGACGCCCGACAAGCATCACCTCCAATGCAATTAATTTATTGGAACAGGGTGATAGTGCTAAGAATCCATTGGATGCAGAGCTCGAGAAAGAATTTCAGACAAGCTGCTCCAAACTTCAAGAATTTTTTAAATTGAAAGATAGTGGAAGCAGGGAGGGAATTGAAGAAGGTGTAAGTGCGGACTCGGGTCAGCCAGACCGGGTTGACTCTCACAACAACGAGAATCTCTTGCAGCTGGGCCAGAAGGATAAGCCCACTATGATAAGCCCAGTTAATGAGCCTATTATTGAAACCTCTCCGGATCAGGGAGGTCTTAACAGCCCACGCATTGAAAGGCCTGCTCAGCTTTTAAAGGAGGGTAATTTGGTAATTCATGATAAAGACTCCTCTTACACCTCTATTTCTTCTGGGCATGAAGAGAGTGAAGCCTCAGAAACCCTAGCCAGAGAAGATGAAGAAAAGGCAGACACACAGAGGACAGTAAGATCGTGGAAAAGAAGAGCTAGGAAGCAAGCGGTTGTCTCGCAGAAGCCAGAGAATCATATTCAAAGAAGTTTAAAACGGAAAGATGATGACTGGATGGATGTTGATGAAACTGAGGCGGTTGAAGGTAAAAAACTCAGAAACTCATCTTTTGTGGATGCTCAAGCTTTTCGGGTGGAGGAAACAAGCCCTAACTGGTCCCAATCCGCCCAATGAGGCTTTTAGCTTGGAATTGTCAGGGAGCTGGTAGATCCCTGACAATTCAACAATTTAAAAAAATCTCCACCAGCCACTTACCAGATGTTTGTTTTCTAAGTGAAACTAAGAGGAAGGCTGGTTTCCTTTCTAAAAATTATTGTGGTAGAAGACTTTGTAACAGTTTTTGGGTGGATTCTCATGGTAAATCTGGAGGTCTAGGTGTTGTCTGGACATCTGAAATCAATCTGCAGTTGTTGAAATTTAGCCACTTCTTCATTCATGTCAAATTTTGCTCTAAGGACTGGGAGGATTTGCATCTCTTATTTGTGTGTTTGTGCACTGATGATAAAGTTAGGCAATCACAGCTTAACTTCTTGGGCAGTTATCTCTCATCTTCTTGTTCAGACAATATAGTGGTTTGGGGGGACTTCAATGACATCATTTCCCCCTCTGACAAGAAAGGAGGCTCAAATAGAACTCAACACTCTTGCAGGCCTTTGAAAAACTTCTTGGATGATAACAATCTCATTGATCTTGGATTCTCTGGTTATCCATTTACTTGGTGGAACAGGAGAGGTAGTTCAAGAAGTATAGAAGAAAGAATTGATTTATGCACAGAAACTCCTAAATGGCTCAATCTTTGGGCACAATCTAAAGTTGAGCATCTTTTAGTGTCTGGATCTGATCATTGCATGCTCATGTTGGACACCCTTCCCATATTTCCTTCTAAAGCTGTACATCCATTTAGATTTGACAGCAGATGGGTCTCTAAGACTGGTGTTAGAGAACTCATTGAAGAAGCTTGGAGCTCCAAAGTGGAGGGAAATCCCATGTTTGTTGTGAAGACTAAACTTAAAATTTGCAGGCAAAGATTGAGATGCTGGAGTAATCACAATGACAGGGGACTGTCAAGAAAGATCAGAGAAACTGAATCTGAGGTTCATAAAATCAGAGAGCAGGGTGATTTTGCTGATCTTGATAAGCTTCACTCTTTAGAATCATCACTTGAGTCTCTCTGGATTGAGGAAGAACTTTTGTGGAAAGATAAAGCTAGAGTTAGTTGGTTGGAGGCTGGAGATAGAAATACAAAGTTTTTTCAAGCTGCAGTTAAGCAAAAAAGGAAGAGAAGTCAAATTCCAGGAGTTACAAACAAAGAGGGAGTTTGGTGTAGCTCTAAGGATGAGATTCAAAAGCAATTTCAGGACTTTTACAGCAAGCTCTTTACAGAAGATGAGGTAAGAGATATTGATCCAGTCCTTACTACAGTTAAGAAGAAGATTAGTAGAAGAATGAATGCCTTCTTGACCAAAGACTTTACTGATGATGAAATCAAAGCTGCTTGCTTTGATCTGTCCCCCAATAAAACTCCAGGGTATGATGGTTTTACAGCCAACTTCTTCCAGTCCTTTTGGAGTATTGTTGGAGATGACATCTGTAAAGCTATTAAAAGCTTCTCTAGATCTAGCAGATTGCTAAGGAGTGTTAACATTACCCACATCTGCTTGCTTCCAAAGAAGAAGAATCCTATGAGTGTTATGGACTACAGACCTTTAAGCTTGTGTACTGTGCTCTACAAGATTTTAGCTAAGTGTCTGGCAAATAGACTCAGCTCTATTTTAGACAAGGTGATCTCCCACAACCAATCTGGGTTTGTCAAAGGAAGACTTATTGTTGATAATATCATGATTGCCCAAGAGTTACTTCATCACATTAAGAATAGAAGAAGTGGTAAAGGTGAGATGGCTATCAAACTTGACATGTTGAAAGCTTTTGACAGAGTTAATTGGACATACTTAGATGGCATTATGTCAAAGATGGGTTTTTGTCAAAAGTGGAGAAGCTGGATTATGGCTTGCATAAGATCAGTGAGCTTCAGATTGATTATTAATGGAGAATTGAGTGATTTTATCACTCCCACAAGAGGCATCAGACAAGGTGATCCCCTCTCTCCTCTTTTGTTTGTCATTTGTGCTGAAGGACTTACTTCATTGCTTAATCATTTTGAAAAAGAGAGGTGGTTTACTGGAATCAAACTATCAAAATTGTGTCCTTCTATTAGCCATCTGCTTTTTGCAGATGATTCTATATTGTTTTGCAAGGCAACCATGACTGATTGTTCAGCCATCAACACAGTTCTTAAACTCTATGAAAGAGCTTCAGGACAATCTGTTAACAGGGACAAATCTCAATTGTTTTTCAGTCCTAGTACAAGTGGTTTGCTGAAGAACTTCTTGCAGTTCTATTTGAGCATTGATAAGGACTTCAAAGATGGAGACTATTTAGGTCTCCCTGCCTTGATTGGAAGATCAAAACATAGCACTTTGAGTTTCTTGAAAGAGAAGTTCACATCCAGGCTTTCTTCTTGGATGTCTTCTTTCTTAAGTTCAGCAGGAAGGGAAGTGATGCTTAAGTCTGTCCTAGCTGCTCTTCCAACATTTACTATGTCTTGTTTCTTGCTCCCTAAAAAAACTTGCCATGAACTCTCTCAAATCATGGCTAAATTTTGGTGGGGAGTTAAGAACCCTGATGAAAAGAAGGTGCATTGGAGAAGTTGGGCTCATTTATGCAAGTCTAAGGATCTAGGTGGGATGGGCTTCAAAAATCTTCATAACTTCAACCTAGCTCTAATTGCAAAGCAATCTTGGAAGCTATGTACTGGAGATAGATCTCTCTTTTATGATGTGTTCAAAGGGAAATATTTTCCTAATACCTCATTTTGGAGTGCATCTATTCCCAAGAATAGCTCTTGGGTGTGGAGAAGTATTTGTGGGGGAAGAGAAGTACTTAGAAAAGGCACTAGATGGAGAATTGGAGGAGGTAGCTCTGTTAAAATTTGGGAAGATCCTTGGCTTCCCAAATCTGATGATTTTATGGTCTACTCCTCAAAACCTGCCAACTGTGGTATTTCTAAGGTTGAAGAGCTCATAATACATGATGAAAGGAGATGGAATAATGAGCTAGTTCTTGGCATATTTTCAGAAGAGGAAGCTAGACAGATTTTATCTCTACCTGTTGGAAGAAAGCACTGCAAAGACAAGCTGATATGGAATTTCTCTGCAAAAGGCTCTTTTAAGGTTAGTTCTGCCTTCAAGCTTCTTGAGGAGGGTGCTGAAGATTTGTTAGCTTCCACAAGTTCAAAACCCCTCTGGAAGTCTTTGTGGAAACTTAATGTTCAACCAAAGCTGAAGAACTTTTTCTGGAAATTTCTCAATGGTTCACTTCCAGTTCTTGCAGCTTTAAAAGCCAGAGGTATATTGGAGGATGATATCTGCAAGCTGTGTGGTGATGGATTTGAGAATGAGCTCCATGTGTTGAAAGATTGTGTAGCAGTGCATAATGTTTGGAAGCTCTCCCCTTTGAGATTATCTGAAGCTAATATTCAAGCAACTAATCAAATGGACTGGTGGTGTCAAATCTGTGATTTTGCTGCAGCTTCTATTGATTCACATTGGTATTTGAACTTATTTTAAAATTTATGTTGGAGCATTTGGAAAGCAAGAAATGACTGGTGTTTCAATGCCATCAAATGGAGGCCAGATCAAATTGTGTCAAAAGCTCTCAACTCTCTCCAGGAATTTGCCTCTCAAAACAGGAAGCTTTTGATGCCAGAATTCTCAGAGGTTCATCTCTCTCCTCCTTCTCTCTCAGCTGATTTCAATGTTTTTACAGATGCTGCTGTGGATATGGCTGGAGGGAGGGGTGCAATTGCTGCAGTTTGTTTAGATTCTAATGGTATTAATCTGGGATCTTTTCATGCTATTATTCATGGTGTGGTTGAGCCTTCTACCTTGGAGGCATGGGCTATTAGAGATGCTTTACTTTGGTGTATCAGGAATGGCTGGAATTGCATCTCCTTATATTCAGATTGTGAATTGGTAATCAAGCAGCTATCTTCTGGGTCAGATTCTTGGAGCTCAAAGTTGTTTACATTGCTTGATGATTGTTTACATTCCAAGAGAAATTTGGCTAGTTGTAATTTTTTCTTTGTTCCAAGGTGTTTCAATTCTCTGGCTCACAATTTGGCCAAGAATTGCTTGAGAAGTGCTTAACTTCTTTGTACTGCTTTTATCGCATTTAATGATAAGCTTCAATTTCTGTTGAAAAAAAAAATGTTCTGAAACAACAAAACCGAATAAGATATCTTACATCTGTTTCAACCAGTGGAGTCGCCCCTGTCACGACTTCCAGCAGCACTTCTGGCACCGCCATCTTCTTTACTTCTACGCTCCCAACACATGAGGCTTTTTATCTGTAAAAGAACATGAAAAGAAAATAAACATAAAAGTTTGCATCTTCCAATGTTCACGGACATATATAATATGCCAAAGATTAAGATTAGAAAGATGGAAGGAAGCTAAATATTGAAACAGTTTGGATCATTTTGATGAAAAAATCAGTTAGCAATCAAGTCACAACCCAAATGATGTTAGATATTACGATATGTCGTGGGAGTAGTTAGTAATCAAGGCAGCTGATCGAATGACCTATATACAAAATTCATTTAAGTAGCTCTCGAGTTTGATTATGTCTGCACGATTAACCTGCATAATAAATATCCCAATAATGATGTTCCGTCAAAGGTTTGCACTCTCCAAAAGCTTTCACAAGAGTTGTGATGTTCTTTTTAGGGTTTGGCCTGGCAAGTGCAGGTATCATAGACTTTCGGGAATTGCTAAAAAAGCGCATGATCTGCAAGATAGGAAACACCAATCAGAACAAGAAAAGAGAAAACCATCATGTGTCTCTGTTGGTTAACTTTGCAGGATATCAGTAAAACAAACAAGTTATGCGTCTAAAAGTTCGTTCTTATAACAAGTTAATAGATGTGAGCATAGAATACTTGATACCTCAAACCAAATGGGTTGATCTGGAGTTTCAGGACCATCTTCATTTCCTTCTGCATCTCCATATCAGCATCATGTGGGACAATGTGATGAAACTCCATCCCAGGAGGAATGACCTTATATCATATTCAAAGTTCAATAAAACTCATATGTATCATAAAAAATAACTTGTGAAGCAACAAAGATCGAATATGATCTATATTGCACGAGAAAAATCTTAGTCATGAGGATGGTACTCACAATCATACGAGGCATAAACCTTCCATAGCAGCTCACATTGCGCTTGATTCTTGCTCTTAATTTACGCTCTAGAAAGGGATCAAACCCATCATACAAACTCCATTGTTCATCTATTTCCTGTCTGATTCTAGTAATGATTACTTCAGAAGCATCAAGAGATATCAAACACACTTTCCTACCCACAAATCCATACAACTTGATGACCAATCAAATTCATAAGGCAAATAAGCCTATCTAAGGGAGCGGTGATCAAATGTAATAAAATAGCTAAGAATGTATCAGCAGCAGGACCCACTGAAGAAAGCAATGGCCAGTGTGAATCACACTATTACTTAAACGAACTGGAAACACAATTCTGGGAACCCAAATAGATTTCAAAAAATCAATATTCTGTTTGGATCAAGAATTCTACCTTACAGGACAATCATATCGTGCAGAAGGTATCGTAGTAGTACAGGGATACTATCATATCAAAAACTTATCCAATGAAACTATGCAGCAAGTAATATGCTTACATTGCCATTCCATTCATGAAACTCCTAAACTAAAAAGCCAACTACAGCTAAGAAACGCTAACAAATTCACGACAGAGAACAGAAAAACTCACCCTTCTTGACCTGGACAGGCTTTCCCGAGTCAGTGCAATGCATATGCCGCACACCAGCACCCCCAGTTGTGGCCGCTCTCCCTGTTGCCGCTGCTTGAGCGTTTAGCTCAACCATCAGAGTTATAGCCAAAGGCTATTTGGGAGGAGATGAAAGAACCTCCGCATTCTTATTTGCAACTTTCATCTTCTCCCAATTCTCCTCAGTCAGAAACACCTCCTTCGAAGCCATTTGAAATCATGAAACCTGAAACAACCACCAATCAATCCAACAAAACAGTCCAAGGCAACTGACAACCCTTAGTTCAGATCGACAACAGTCATGTTTAAAACAAAAAAATAAAAATCAAACAATGCAATGACTACAACAAAAATGCACAGAGTCAATTGTTGAATGACTTATTCAGTATATCTTACCTCTTGGAACTTTGAGGATATAGAGAGAGGGAGACGCCGATGCCGGAACCCTATACGGACACCAAAGACGCAGACACCTTAGTCGACGGTGGTCTTATTCTTCTTCTGTGCTTGGTCGTACACCTTTCCACCTCCTCCTCGCTTCGTCTCTCTCTTCCTCTGAAATGAAGAGCAGTAATGATTAGGGTGGATGAAGAGATCAAACAAAGGAAGATAATCATGGATTACGACAAACATGGAGAAGAAAATGGAACAACGCAGAACCTACTGTGCATGTCTTGGAGGCACATTGACTACATACTGCTCCGACCGATAGATCATTTGTTACATATTTGGGATTCTACAAACTGCGTGTCCTTAGTTCATCTTTCTTTTTCACAAAGTTCATATGCATAATAAAACCAACAAATAGAATATTCAGACCCTTATTCTAGGAAACATTATCTTATACAGATGATCCTTTATCCTCTTCTGATGTTCTAAGCACCTAACTGGATGATACCGTGAAAAACATAAATACCGTTGAAAAGAGAGACTATAATTCAAGTAAAATAAGCTTCAGGAGCACCAATAGTTAATAGGGAGAATCGCACAAGGGGAGCACGTCGTGTTTCCACTTGGCCACATTTCCACAAGATCATACTACGCAATGAGTGTAGCAATGTGTCGTCTGCTTTTTTTTTTTTTTTTTTTTTTTTGATATCAAGACATCAGGCTGAACTAAGATCAGGTTCCTAAATGCCTCCAGTGTTTAAGGATTCTCTAGTGATTCACTAATCTATTTCATTAGTGTGAAGAGAAACTACTCTTTAAGCAGGTTTACCAGGGCCCATACCTAAACAATCACGTCACAGAAATCCCGAGGGGTAATAAAACACATGTACGAACAGTTTAAACAATAGCAACCACAACCAGGAAAGTAACGACCCAGACACGATAGCATCAACTATAGCTTCAGACTATATAATTTCAAAGAATGCAATGACATTTTACATTAATAAATAAAGAACTGACTGGGGGGAGTAATCCTTACTGCTTCGCTAACAAAGCATACCGAACGACAGGATATCCCAAACACATGAGACAATGTACAGACATAGAAACCCACATTAGATCTGTAATTATCTACCCTTTAGCAGATATATTATATCAGAAACCAATATAAAGAAATCGTTGCTCCACAACTACACTTGGTATGAAATAATAATCCTCTATTCTACAAGCATATAAATGTGCAAGGATGCAGATTCACATATGGATATCACACTTGAGTGCGGATATGTAGTGTATGGTTCCTACAATGGTAGTACATACTACAAACAGACCGAATTCCGAAAAAGAAAAAATGAATATAAAAATAGGTCCCAAATAATACATGTGATGTGAAATAAACTGATAAAATTATCAGAAAAGAATGCACGTTGCTGATTTCTTATACATCAGTTCCAGATTCATCTTCTAAAAGATTAATGCATAGCATATCAAACTTCATAGGTACACCTATTATCTTTTGTGACAATGAAGTACTAAGAAGATCAAGAATCTGAACCTTTCCTTATGCCCTTTAAAGTAAAGGAGGCAACGATTGTCATACATAGATAGATAACGTAGGGATTCTGGTAAGATAACAGAAGAAACTATTTCAGATCAATTGTCAAATATGTTAAACATGAAAACACAACAAACACGACTTCTCATTTCAAGCTCACCTCCAGAATCTAAATCGTATTTTGACGAGCATATAACAGAACTTGGATAGTGGGTAAAGCATATACGATCAGCACCATTCTTCTTATGAAATGTGGTCTTGAGCAACCTGTAGAACGGAGTCCGGAGTCAGCTCAGGCTAGATAAAAGAAAGAACTACAGTTATACATAATTTTATACTGGATCATTTGTTTCAATTTCATTACAGTAAAATTGAGTCACGGGATATCATAGTTAAATCCTACAAAGATTGAACCTCTCTTCTAATGAGACACCCTGGAAAAGCACAAAAGAAATTTGCACCTAAAGAAACCTTTACAGTCTACCTTTGTAACTAACATCTGTGGAACGCATACGTTAAATCAAAATTAAGGTTAGTGAGCCCTCACGGAGGCAAAAGAAAAGAGCGAATATGTACACTGTATGACTTTCCATGCCGTAGTATGGATGTTGTATGACTTTTCATTCTATATTACGGATGTTGTGTCACCAACTCAACTAACGCTCAATATGAAGTCAAAATTTCAGCATCAGCATTTATTTTCGTATTCACAAGGTCGTGCTCTCCTCCACCAGAAAGAGGCTAGACAAATTCATAGAATGTATATTGAAGCTCTAGTTAATTCTGCTATGATACTGAAATATGGATCACAAACCCATTTGAAAGCCTGTGATGTTTTCTGAAGGCCAATTCTTCAAATCCACATCAAAGACAAACAGATAAAGCAAGCATATAAACCCGATATAGCTAACAAAGCAGCCAAACCAGTTGGAAAGCAACAAAAGTAAGCAAGTAAACGCGAATCGGTGGTATGAATCCTTACCACAGGTTGAGGTAGATCCACGGAGCACTGAAGATAACAGAGGATCAGACCAAGAAGCAGCCATGACAAGAAAAGTGCTACAAAAAAGCAAAATACAGTAAAAAATAAAATAGTTAGCTGTACAAAATCAATACAAGATGGAAGATGCAAACATGCTGAGATAGAACATAATTCAGGTCGTGTCACTGAAACTATAACAAAAAAACAAAGACATTAATAAACTAAAGAAAGGTGAAAAAGAGGAATAACTATAAGATCCAGTAACAACTTACAACCAATGCGATCAGGAGTTGGTAGAAGTAAACAATTTGTTGGGTGGCCAAAACAATAAAACATTGATTAATAAAATGACTAAATAAACGGAGCTATATATATATATATATATATATATATATATATATATATATATATATATATATATAGCTCTACAGAAAGAAATCTCACAAATGTTTGTATCCAAACCTAAAATAGTGGTTAAGAAAACTACTACACACAATTGCTAACACGCCCACCGGTTGACGAGGGAGAGGGGCGGCAGATAATGGGAAATACATCACAGACATATACTGCAGCTTCATGTGCAATCTTACGATTCAATTCATACAAGTATAACAAAATGAAATAGTTCAAGTTCTCATAAAATTGTGCTCAAAAATTTCTTAAGGTTGCGTTTGGTAACCATGATTTGAATTTGGATTTGGATTTCAAATAAAAAAGTTTAAATTCTAATATTTCAAAACTGGACGAATTTAAATTCTTCCGTTTGGATCACATTAGTAGATTAGTTTTGGAAACTTTGAATTTGAATTCTAGTTTGTTCTTGAATATTTAATGTGAAGCTATGTAACGCAGTAATTGTTGCTCCAGTGGTTTACATGCATCCATCAAGAGCCACGCACCTGACAGAGGCGTATGTCACGAGTTCGAATGCGTGCGTGAGCATATTTTTTATTATTTCTGGTGAAATTCTGAGAAACCAACGAATCAAACGTCAGTTTCAAAGCTAAGTGCCTCATTATGATCAATTGTCTTCCTAATCACGCGGAACTCTTCGCTAGCGAATTTCAAATGACAAGTGGTCGGTTGGAATTTCAAATTCTTTACAAACTGAGGGGTTGAATTTGTCCCAAATCAAATCCAAACCCCTAAACTATATCCAAACATTAGATTTCACTCAAATCATTCCAAATCCAAATCCAACCCCAAATCCATGGTCATCCAAACAGACCGTAAGGGATTGAATTCGACAACTCATTTCATGACTTCACAAATCTTTGCTCAAGGTATTAGGATTTTGAATAATCACAATAGCTACATGAGACAAGGGTAATCTGATAGTGAGAGAATTCTTATGATCCAAACTGAAAAATATAATATTCTCCAACTTACATTGACTATCTTCTGCACAGTAGACTCCCTAAACAGCTTCGCCGAAGGAAATGGAGCTGCACTGACAGAAGAAAACGCCCAGCCAAGTCTTTCCATCCCTACTATTTTTTATGAAATCAAAACACAAAAGCCGTGGATCACCATCCTAGAAGATTCAATAAGATGTTAGGCAATCACTATCTGTATAGCCAAGTTTGATACAATAACATACAAGGAAAAAAACATTTATCTCCAATTGCCTGGTGTAGATAGTGCTTTCTGAACAGACACATCTTAGCCACGTGGCAATCATTCAGCACACCATATTGTGCTCCACACACACTGGATCACCAGCCGCGCTGATCCACGTGGGGGCAGCGAGACAGGGCCCTTGCATACCACTGCACGGGACTTGTAGGGACTTAGTGGTCTAGAGGCTAGAGTAAGTCCTGTCGCGTGCGAGCCAAGCTCGCACGCGACCTTTAGTAACTGCTTTTGAGAGACTTATGGCACGAGCTCCATAAACCCGGTCAATCCGGTCAAACCCGGTCAACCCCATAACGGTTCCGGTATACGCGGATAACGTGCTGTAACGGTCCCTATATACGCGGACGAACGTGCCGTTGTGGTTAAGCTAATTAAGCCGCCATTGATGGGCGCATTAACCACACTACAACGGTCACATTATCCGTTATATATATAGGACGTTAACCCTTCCATACAAGGGAGAACGACCCGAGATACGCGAAAGCTCTGCCAGAATCCTGTCTCTCTCTCACACAGTACTACTGCCTTACTATCTCCCTACTCACAACCCAACATTTCCTGTGCCATTTTCTATTATCTGCCCTTGGTGTACACAGAGTTCTCTCTGCCGGATTCTCTTGTACACATTTTGGTGAACCCGACGTGAACTTACCATTGCAAGCAACCATGTCTCATGAGGATGATGTCAGTAATAGATCGCCTTCCACGGAGACCACCTCGGGAGAGGAGACCCGCCGTACTCCTACAGCCACTGGTGAAGCTCCGACGCTAGAGGCCTCGGACGCCACTATCCAGAATCAGGCGAAGGCTCTCAAGGCTCAATCTGCACAGCTAGAACGGATAATGGCTGTTGTGGGGACTCTCGCTCCAAACCCCACACCAGCCACCACCGTCTCTCAGGGAGGAGGAGCCTCCACCACTCAAGGATTGGGAGTGTCAACCACACCACCCAATCCTAACCTGAAAACTCCACCGGCAACTACGCAGCTACCCTCAATTCAGGGGCCAACAGCTCAAATGTTGCCTCTTGCTACTCATACTCCTCAACCTCCAACTTTGGTACCTAATCCGGCCTCGCAGTATCCCTTGCCTCTTCCAACGGCAACATGGGGTAATGTGAATTCACAATATGTTCCTAGCCCTCCTGCGACATATGTGTCGCCTCCGCCTGCGGCAACCCCTCCTCCCGCTGCCGAGGGAAGTGCTCCGGAGTGTATGACGTTGCTGCAATGGCGCATAGACACCATTCTGGCTCACCAATCGTTCGCGGATACCATCATCCCGAAACTTGACAACGACCCGCCTATTCCACGAGAGATTTACCTCATGCCTAACCCTGCTGGGTACAAGGCTCCTAAATGGGACAAGTTCGAAGATGTCAACGGGAACGCCCATGAGCATGTCATGCGCTTCATTGATGTAATGGGGCTGTATGGGGCTGATCCTAAGCTGCTGATGCGCGAGTTCCCGAAATCCTTGGGGAACGTGGCCTACAAGTGGTACAGGACGTTGGAAGCCGGATCCGTGAAGACCTGGGACGACATGGTCTAGAAGTTTTACACTAAGTTCTTCGAGATGGAAGAAAATGTGACAATGATTCATCTCTCGCGAATGTATCAGAAGCGCGAGGAGGATGGAATAAAATTCATCAAGAAGTTCAGGGCCAAGTCCTTGGAGTGCAAAGATGTGATACTCGAAAGCAGACTCGTGGAGATATGCCTGCAATGCATGCGAGACGAGTACAAAGGTGTGCTTATCAACCTGCAAACACCTATACGTTTTCGAAGCTAATCGAATGCACGAAGAATATCGAGCCTATAGTAGAGAGGCAGAAAAAAACGAACGCCCCTGAGAGATCCTCGGGCGGGACCACTTTCAAAATTGGGAGATTCAGCTACAAGAGAGGACGTGAGGCTGAAGTAAATACAATCTCGCCCCAAAAGCAGCCGAAGGTAGTGAACTTCGATGCGCCACCACTGCCATGTTCGGTAGAGGAAGCGAGCGACCTGTGCAGACAATGGCGTAAGGACGGTATTTTGCCGCAGCTCGAAAAAGCACCTTCCAGGGAGATGGTGAGGGACCCGAAGTGGTGTGAGTGTCACGGAAAGGTCATGCATCCCACAGCTGATTGCAAGAAGCTCAGAATAATGGTAAGCCAAAAGATGAAAAATGGCGAGTTGATCATCAGCGATCAAAGGTAGGATGTGCGAAACAATCCACTCCCTACCCATGCGGAGCAAGAGTCGAAAGGCAAAGAGGTCGCCATGATCTCGATTGTGGACCTTGAAGAGGTTGCGGAGGATGGTCTACCCATCATCGCCGAGATCCAAAACCACGAAGATTACAGCATAGACACTGAGGACGAACGTGCCGATCGAATGAAGGGGTCGCATGGTTTCAGCAGGTTCTTCGATGAGATGAATTTCTCAGAGAAATGCCGGAAGGAGATGACAAAGGCGATCCTGAGGATAGCAGGAGATTGCGAAGAGGATATCCTAGTCTCCAATGGAAAGGTTGTCAGGGCATCACGCTCGATAGAAAAGGTCATAACCTTCTCTGCAAGCGACAAGAAGACAGATGCGAGCCATCAGAAGCCTCTGTATGTAACATCAATCATCAATGGTGTGGAGTTCAAAAGAGCATTCGTTGACGGAGGAGCAGCAGTCAACGTTGTTTCGCTCCATACTCTGAAGTTTGCAGGAATTCCAGAGCACAAGATCGTCAAGCGCCCATCCCCGCTGATGGGATTCGGAAGCGACTCCAGAATGACAGTAGGATGGATCCGCATAGGTGTCCAGATCGGCAAAATTAAGTGTTCAGCAAAATTCTATGTCATAGATGCGAACACCACGTATCACATGATTATAGGCCGGTCCTGGATTCATCGCTTTGATGCTGTCCCTTCAACAGCTCACCAAGTAATGAAAGCTATCTGGAATGATAGAATAGTGGAGATACCAGCTTCGATAAATCCTTTCAACATGGACGAAGCGCATCTCAGTGAGGCGGTATGGTTCACTGAGATGGCAAATGAGCAAACGCCGGGACCGTTCAACCCTACTCCTTTGCCCCGTTGGGAGGACATCAAAGATTAGTCACCTGCAGGTGTGATTGTGACAAGAGAGGAAGCCAAGGAAAAGCCGTCTACACGAGAAGAGACGCAGCGGATTGCCTACCAGCGAAAGAACGTGTATACTCTGAAAAGGACAACAAAACATGATCCTGAAGGCAAGGAAATAGAGAGTTTCTACGCCAACGGGACGGGGATGTCCTCACGCGAGCATGGGGATATCCCTGAGCAAATCAATCAGATTGAGCAGGTTTTGGAACCAGACAAACCAATGCCAAGCGTTCTAGAGGAGAAACTCAAAGAAGCACCCGAATGCATGGAGGACAAACCCAGACCGCAAAAGCAGAAGCTAAAGGAGGTATTCCTGAGCCCGAGCGAAGAAAAGAAGAGGCCAGTCTTTCTAAGTGCGGACCTCACAAGGGAGGAGGAGGAAAGATTGCTGCAACTCTTGACTGAGTACAAAGACGTGTTCGCATGGGAGTACGATGAGATGCCCGGCCTGGACACGAGCATCACCATGCACCGGTTAGATGTGATCCCGGGATCCAAACCGGTAAAGCAGAGCACGAGAAGCTTTAGAACGGAGCTTAACGTTAAGATCAAGCAGGAAGTTTTCAAACTTCTGAATGCCAAGTTCATCGAGCCGAATCACCATCCCACATGGCTGGCTAACATTGTGCCTGTAGTAAAGAAGAATGGGCAGCTTCGCATTTGCGTGGATTTCCGGGACCTTAATCGTTTCTGCCCCAAGGATGATTTTCCACTCCCCAACATCTACTTACTTATCGATTCGACCGCGGGTCATTGCATGTTCAGCTTTATGGATGGCTTCAGTGGGTACAATCAGATCAAGATGGACCCCGAAGATGCACGGAAAACCGCATTCATCACCCTAGTGGGAGTCTTCAATTACACGGTAATGCCCTTTGGCCTCAAGAACGCAGGCGCGACTTATCAGCGGGCCATGATGGCCTTGTTTCACGACAAGATGCACAAGGAAGTAGAATTCTACGTGGATGACTTAGTTGTCAAATCCAAGGAAGAGGCGGACCATCTGGGGGATTTGCGAAAAGTGTTCAACAGATGCAGAAGCTTTCAATTAAAGATGAACCCCATGAAGTGCGCATTCGGGGTAACATCGGGGAAGTTCTTGGGATGTGTGGTACATCGTCAAGGAATAGAGCCTGATCCCGCGAAAGTATCGGCCATCACTAGCATGACTGCGCCGCACAACCAAATTACCTTGAAGACCTTCTTGGGAAAGCTATCATACCTGCGAAGGTTCATCCCAGCGATCGCCGAAATCACCTTCTGTTTCAGCGATCTTCTCATGAAAGATGCTGCATACAACTGGACTACAGAGCACGAGGCTGCGTTCGGAAAGCTAAAGGAACTGCTGACATCATCAAAAGTAATGATCGCACCTCAGCTCGGATCACCACTCTTGTTGTACTTGACGTCAACGAGGAGGTCTATAGGGGCACTCCTAGCTCAGGAGTATGAGGGTCAAGAAAGGCCCATCTACTACATCTCTCGTATAGTGCAGCCAGCAGAATCAAGGTACACGGACATCGAACGTCACTGCCTTGCTTTATTCTTTGTAATAGAGAAGTTGAGGCACTATTTTGCTTCGCACAAAGTAGTAGTGGTCACAAAGAGTGATCCTATACGGTATCTTCTGACTCATACTACTCCTGGGGGAAGATTGGAAAAATGGTATATTACCATTTCTCAATATGACATCACATGTGCTCGACCCCGGGCAATCAAATCGCAAGCGGTGGCGGATTTGCTAGCGCAATTCCCTGATAACAGTCATGATCCTGTGATTGAAGAAGAATTGGAAGGACCTGAGATCTACGCAGTTGAGTTGCCCTATTGGACGCTCCATTTTGATGGCTCATCAACAAGGAAAGGTGGAGGCATCGGGATAGTCTTGACCAAACCAGATTGAGAGGTCATACAGATGTCAGCGAAGCTTGACTTCGCAGTCACTAACAATGGAGCAGAGTATGAGGCTCTCATCGCAGGTCTTCGCGCAGCAAAGGCACTAGAAGTAAGCAACTTGACGGTTATGGGAGACTCCAAGCTAATCGTCAAACAAGCCTCGCGCGAGTATGGTTTGAAGGAGATCAACTTGTTGCCCTACCGGACTTTAGTACAAAAACTGGTGCAGCAGTTCTGCGACGTCAAGTACGAGCACAAACCCAGAGCGAACAATAGGCATGCTGATGCTTTAGCTACCTTGGGATCCAAGGTTAGTGCGGATAAATGTCCCGCGAGAATCTCGATTGAAGTGCGAACATCCTCGGCGTTGACGGAGGACGCGTGAGACGACGAATGCATAGACGATACGGACTGGAGAAAGTCAATCCTGCGTGCTATCGCAGAAGGCACGAGCAACGAAAATTGGGCATCCACGAAGGGGTATTGCATACATGACAAAACCCTCTACTAAAAGGCCCCGGCGGAATACTCATGCGATGTGTCTCGGAGCAGGAGGGACAAGAGCTGTTAGAAAAGATTCACCAACATGCTTGCGGAAAAAGTGAGGTGTCAATCTATCGGAAAGCCCAGAGGTATGGGATTCACTGGCCGGACATGTCAATGGCCGGAGCATTGATTCAAGGAAATTGCGAGAGTTGCACACTGATCAAAGAATCTTTATCAATTGCTCTGACTGACGATGATGTGGATTGGAGGAAGCCGCTCTTTGACTTTCTCACACAGGGTATTGTGCCTGAGTCGAGAAAAGAAGCCGAGAAACTAAAGAAAAAAGCAGCACGATATGTGGTGCAAGAAAATCTGCTTTGGCGAAGGGGCCATGAGGGTAACATGCTGCGATGTCTAGACAGCAAGGAAGCACAAGAGGTGATGGACCTCTCTCATCAAGTGGAACATCAGGGAGGAGCGAAGTTATGCAGGCAGCTCCTTTCGATCGGTTACTTCTGGCCCACCATGGAAGCAGATTGCCGCACTAAAGTAAGACGGTGCCAGGAGTGCCAATTCAAAGGAAATCTAGTGCACGCTCCTGTTGTGGATTTACATGCGTTGGGAACACCGTGGCCTTTCCATACATGGGCTTTGGATTTCGTTGGTCCCATTCGACCAACCTCGCAAGGGAATCATTTCATTCTCACCGCGACCGAGTTGTTCACCAAGTGGGTAGAAGCAATACCACTAAAGACAGCAAATGCGCTAGCCATGGTCCATTTCATCCAAGAAAGCATCATATGCAGGTTCGGAATTCCAAACACCATTCTCTCGGATAATGGCACCCCCTTTGTCAATCGCCAGGTGGCTGCAAAGCTAGCGGAGTACAACATAAGGCAGATATGCTCCACCCCATACTACCCGAAGGGGAATGGGCAAGGAGAAGCAACCGACAAGACGTTATTGAGGTTCTTGAGCAAGATGGTGGCGGATGACCACAAGAGATGGGCTGATTCTTTGAACATAGCCTTGTGGGCCTATCGGACTTCTCCAAGGACGCCCACAGGAGTCTCACCATTTCTTTTATGCTATGGAGCTGAAGCTGTGGTACCTGCGGAAGTGAAGATCAACTCTGCAAGGTTGGCTTTTCATGCATTGTATGACAATCAACGCGATCATGACTTGGTCCTGTTAGAAGAGAAGCGGGAGCAAGCTAAAAGGACTAACAAACGATACCAAGAAAGGATCGCTCGCGCGTACAACAAAACGGTCCAACGGCGAGATTTCGCAGTTGGAGATTTGGTCTTGCGCGCGTCGGACCACTGCATGCGAGAGGCGGCTCATCCAAAATTCGCAGCCAATTGGGAAGGACCCTTCGAATTCACAGAAGTCTTTGATAGTGGCTACTGCAGCATACAAAGGCTACATGGGACGGCCTCAACCCCGAGCTCAGTCAACATGCGCTGGATTAAGAAGTATTATCCTTAACTCCCCTCATTATATGCGTTAAATTACAACGTCTGCTTTATGTTGTGTATTGCTAAAACTCGTGCATCTACTCTCCCATATGAGAGAATTGTAATCTCACCTCTTCCATATAAGAGTGTTGTATAATAAAAAAGGCTTCTCCCAAATGGGAAGAACTTTATGATTTCAGCTGTCCTTATTGCTTTGTTTATTTCATTATTTCTCAATAGCGAAAGCCTATCTGCTACGATAGCAGCCTATGCGAATATGATCTTAAGTGATCTTCAAGCCTATCCGTCGTGATAGCAGCCTATGCGAATACGATCTTAAGTGATCTTTTAAGCCTATCTGCTACGATAGCAGCCTATGCGAATATGATCTTAAGTGATCTTCAAGCCTATCCACCGTGATAGCAGCCTATGCGAATACGATCTTAAGTGATCTTTTAAGCCTATCTGCTACGATAGCAGCCTATGCGAATACGATCTTAAGTGATCTTCAAGCCTATCCGTCGTGATAGCAGCCTATGCGAATACGATCTTAAGTGATCTTTCAAGCCTATCCGCCGTGATAGCAGCCTATGCAAAAACGATCCTAAGTGATCTTTTAAGCCTATCTGCCATGATAGCGGCCCATGCGAGTATGATCTTAAGTGATCCTTTAAGCCTATCTGCTATGATAGAAGCACTATGCAAATATGATCTTAAGTGATCTCCAAAGCCTATCTGCCAAGATAGCAGCCGCACTAGAATCCTATCTTGAGCGATTCTCAAACCTATCTGCCAAAATAACAAAGCTATGCGAATGCGATCTCAAACGATCTAAAAACTCATCTGCTAAGGCAACAGTTCTCATAAATGAGTCTCAACCTGCGAATCTACCCGCTAGATAGCAAATCGTAGCGATAACAAAATGCGAATCTGAAACTACAGAAAAGCTTGCCAATATGCATGCGAAAATTGCAACAAGAACAGAAAATCAAACAAGGTGATTATTTATTATGAGTCGAAATGACTTACAAATTATCTGTCTAGATAACAGCTTACAAGCGGAAAAGCTTAAGACAAAGCTAATTACATAGCCAACATGGCTTACAATGCATCTAAATAGCAGCCTACAAGCGGAAGTTACACATCGGGGGAATCCTCACTAAAAGAGGGTCGACCTACTGATTCTAACAGAAACTATGCTACACAACGATCTGCGACCAAAGATCTGTAGCAAGTAGGGTGTTCTTATAAAATGAACAGCCCGCCATGTCTACAAGACCTATGCGACTCTATGTTCAAGATCCCAGGATCTAACAAGGCCTCTGTCTGATCAAACACCCCAAGAGATGTGCCTGAGGAACCACCTGTTCCAGCGAAGGACAGGCGAGCAGCAACTCCTAGGGCAAGAGGCTCCTTGTCCACGGAGACGAGCACGATGGCTCGCCACCCCGAGTTCAAGAACATGGTGGCGAATGATCATCCTCCGGGAAAGCTAGAGGAGAAATCCTCCGTTCATTACGAATCGGTAGCAAGGTCAGTACGGCGCTGCACCTCGCCGGGAGGCGGCCGGAAACATGACCTGCAAGCATAATAGACGAAGAAAATTCTTCGAGCAAGCATGAGGTATTATCTGCATCTTCTTTTTGATAGTTATAAAGATCAATAATCCTTGTAAAGCATATCTTGGAAGCTATTTCTATGGCACAATGCACAAACTCAGGTTTCACAACTTGAAGCTGCCATGAATCAACAAAAGATAAGCGTTGAAGCCAGCAGTGGTAGGGACTCACGGCAAGCCACATTGTGGGATGAAGAACCCAAGTAGTAGAAGGCAGGGTTTATATAGACCCTGTTGAGACTCTTCAGTTGCCTAGATGAGTCAGCAAAACTTGGAAAAGGGGTAAGAATCAATCACTTACGCCTTGGAGAGAGGTAACAATCAATTACCCTACTAAAGGCTACGACGATTCGGTTGCGTAACCTAATTAATGACGGATGGTCATGATACGGATGGACTTCTCAAGGAAAGCGTGCTTATCTAATGAGAAATTAGCGCGAAAATCAAGGCAGAAAATCAATAGCTGACGTCATAAATTGATATGCACAGAGATATTCGAGAAAATCCAGGGAAGGGCAAAACAGGCATTCAAATTCTTTTTGAAAAAAAAGGGGGGAGAAACCCTAGCAACATTACAGTAATGTTTTAGCATTTTGTTCAACACAAATTTGTTATTGTTCAAAACAAGCCTTTGACTAGGGAGTCATCAGGAGTAAACTGACGTGACAAGTTTGCCACTTGCTCCACTTCTTGCTTCAATCGCTCATAGTTGGCGCTCATTTCATGGAAGAGCTTCACAGCCTCTTCAGCCTTCTACTTTTGCTGCTCCACCTTCTGCTCCTCAGCTGCGAGGTTATGGAAGCCGCGCTTCAAATTCACGGTCGCGCGAATCTGGGTGACTCTTTTGATAAGATAACCAAAACCCAGCTTGCCTTGGACTTTGCGTGAAGGTTTTGACACATGCCGAAAAGCAGCTCCGCGCTCTGAGGAGAGATGGTCGCAGGTGTGGCCGCAGATAGCTGCTCCAAAATCCAGATGGATTCGGTCAAAAACAGCCTTCTGTCGAAGGGCCCTATCTCCAGAGATCTCGCAAATGATTGAGGATAGGAGAGACGCATTCGAACCAGCCAGTCCACATCAGCTTGCTTCAACCCTAAGCAATGTTAAACCAAGTTAGATTATCGAACTTGTAAATGAAGAACGCGAGATGCGAACAACAATCACAACATACCAGTTCCTTCAAGGATCTCGCGCAAAGAAGGAATGGGCATTGCTGGGGCGGCTGAAGACTATCCTTGCTCCATTGCCCTCCTGTCAGCTGCGAGCTCTAACTCCTCATAGTTGGTAGGAAGGGTATAAGCCGCACCGGGTGCGATTGCAGCTCCGACCTGCGAACTCCAAAAGTTCCACGCAGGAAGAGCCAATGCAGGCTGAGTCAGTGTCGAAGGCATAGCAGCGGTAGAAGTTGCAGCTTGATCAGGGATGCCTTCAGGTGCGATAGCATCAGCAGCATCTGCTTCTGTTTCCTCAGCAGCAACATGGGCATCTTCCTCCATCAACACGGTGTCAGCTTCGGCATCGTCAGAAACCTCAATGATGTCCTCGAAGGGCTCTCCCGCATACTCAGCAGCTGCGATGGGCTTCTCAGTGTGAGAACTTGGCACCGGCACATAGGATGCAGAAGGTTGACTCCTTTGTTCCAACATGGCTTCATCAGCATTGCCTGCGATACAAGATACGATGATGTGAGGTAACTTGTATTGCATAATATTTTATTATCGTATCAATAAGCCAAGAGTTTACACCTCCACGCGAGGGTGGGATTGCAGCATCTGCATCGTAGGCTAAAGACGCGGAACCATGGCCTATTAATGTATCTTCATTAAGTATATCTTTAAGCTGAGCATGACCTGGGGCGCGAAGAAACCAGTCATGATTATGTTTGGGTTACTAAGCCTAGTTCACAAGTGTTGTTCAAATGATTACCTGAAGGTTCACCGCACTTGCTTACTACCCAGCGGCGAATGTCAGCTTTCGACAAGCCGTGCTTTAACGCACCAACAATCACATCTCGGTAAGTTACTGCAAGATTAAAAATCTCACCTTCGTTACCACCTACGATTTCTTCGAAGTCCGCTTGGACTTGCTCTAGAGCCAGCGCATCAAAGCCAAACTGAGGAGAAACGCGAGTGGGGTCAACATCCACTGTGATCCTCTCGTATCTGGGGGAGAGCTCATGCACATACTCCGCAAGAGCAGGAAGAGAGACCCTTAGACACCAGCAGACGAATTCGCGATAGCGCTCGTGGAAATGCTCCCCGCCCTCGAAAAGGAGCTCTTCCGAGAAAGCAACAGCCTTGGAGGGATACAGTTTTGGGAACCATCGCACATTCTCGATGCGCGTGGCGTAAGGTTTGGCTACGAACTCTTCCCGATTTTCGCATACCAGGCTCCAGACGCACTTAGGAAAGTGAGTTCCAAACCACCTCGCAGCCCTGCCGTTATTGCGCTCTTCCTCCGCACCTGGGGGACACCATTTACTGGGCATAGAAGGATTGGGGGCGTAAGAAGGTCACCGCTCGAAGACCCACATAGTCAGGAAGGCAATGTTGACATAGGTCAGCACGTCGAGACGACCGCGCGAGTCTTTAATTGCAACAACCAGTTGATCTAATATGTGGTACAACGTACCCAAGACTAAGGGCCCAAGTGCGACTTTCTGACCGAGGGTCAGTTTCACAGCAAGAGGAAGAACATGATAAAAGACCCCATCATGCGGATGGCCATCGATCAAATACCTCGACAACCAAGCGCAGAGGAAAGCACATAGGGTCAAGTGATAACCCTTGCCATTCACATAGTTTTTAGCCTTCGAGTTCCGGCCCAAAAGCTTCTTGGTGATACTACTGTTCGCATAATCGCGAAAGAAGTATTGCACCCACTTAATCCAGGTGTTCTTCGCAGATGTGTCAAGCAACTGCCAGTTGGGAAGAAGTTCTGTGGGAGTCCACCGGGTGGAAATTTTCTTCACCTCTGACAAGCACTCCTCCATCTGCTTGTACAAGGCAATCTCTGCATCAGTTCTCAAGGGACTCAAAGGATCCACCTCACCCACAGGGGACAGATCTTTCAGCATGTGCACATCTTCAAGAGTGGGGGCAGCCTCGAACTCAGCAAAGTGAAATGTGTGAGTCGCAGGCGAGTAACGCGAGAGAAGGTTTAGAAGCATGGACTGGTCCAGCTTCACGGCAGCACCCTTCATAGCACGAACTGCGAAATATATGCCAGAATCGTTTAAAGAAATGGCATGATTGGTCAGTACATGGTCAATCCACTCATCCATGAAGTCCAATTTCTGAACAAACGCTTGAGTGGAAATCGAAGTGTACGGAAAAAAACTATTTTCGACCCCCAATCGAACTACGTCCTTGGAATCAATCCATTCGAGCATGGCCGCATTAACTGGAGGGGTCAGCGTTTGCAATTTCTCAGAAGAGACTGGAATCGGAAGGTTCTTCACCTTAACCCTAACATGGTAAAAGTCTTTGCCACCCAGATAGGGGGCTTTTCGCCATAAGGTCTGGGGAAGATCTGGTATTTCTTCGACCTCCTTAATGGGTTTGGTTCCTTTTATCTTTGCCATTCCTGCGGAAAAGCAAGAAAAAAGGGGGGAGAAATACACATACTTTAGTTTGAATTTCAAGATTCAGTTCAAGGCATACGAGGATTTATTGGAAGAAAGATGAACAGTCCAGTGTCAATTTTGGAGTTTGAAGTTCAGAATCGTTTGCATTATTGGGAATTTCAGAAACCCTACATTCAAAATCCTTACAATCTGGGGATTAATCAAGGTTGGATTCAAAGAGCAAAGGCTTCTTCATAGTTTTCAGTGGATAATATGTTCTGGAGAGTCATGGGTTTGCAGATCCAACACAGTCCAAAGCATATATCGGTACATTAAACAAAATTGAACAAGGCCAACCTTGTTTTGGTAAAGCTTGCTTGGATGCGCACAGTTGAAGAAGACGATTGACATGAGAGAATTGATGATTGATTATCTGAATCTGCTCTTGAAGGCTTCCGGGTATCATTCACTTTAAGAGAAAGAAGTGATACTTTGCAAAAATGGAGAGTACAGAGTATTTATCCAAAAACAATGAAGGGTTGCGTCCTTTCAGTAGTCGAATCGCAACCGTAACCGTCGATCGCGCAATCACAGTAAAAGCTGACGTCAGGCCTAAAACCCTAAAAGACCAGACGGCACGACTCTAGGGGTTTAGGTCATAATGGCACGCACGGGGGCTGAACTTGCGCGTATTTGAATTGGTGCGTGGCGGCGACGCGTACGTTGGTTCCTGCGCATGGAAGCCTATCCGGCTATGAGTCTTCACGCGCAGAAAGGGGGCTAATGTAGATAGTGCTTTCTGAACAGATAGATCTTAGCCACGTGGCAATCATCCAGCACACCATATTGTGCTCCACACACACTGGATCACCAGCCGTGCTGATCCACGTGGGGGCTGCGAGACAGGGCCCTCGCATACCACTGCACGGGACTTGTAGGGACTTAGTGGTCTGGAGACTAGAGTAAGTCCTGTTTCGCACGCGACCTTTAGTAACTGCTTTTGAGAGATTTATGGCACGAGCTCCATAAACCCAGTCAATCCGGTCAACCCCATAACGGTTCCGGTATACGCGGATAACGTGCTGTAACGGTCCCTATATACGCGGACGAACGTGCCATTGTGGTTAAGCTAATTAAGCCGCCATTGATGGGCGCATTAACCACACTACAACGGTCACATTCTCCGTTATATATATAGGACGTTAACCCTCCCATACAAGGGAGAACGACCCGAGATACGCGAAAGCTCTGCCAGAATCCTGTCTCTCTCTCACACAGTACTACTGCCTTACTCTCTCCCTACTCACAACCCAACATTTCCTGTGCCATTTCCTATTCTCTGCCCTTGGTGTACACAGAGTTCTCTCTGCCGGATTCTCTTGTACACACCTGGTAAGAGATAGGATAGCAAAATACCTCGTCAAACAGAACCATGTAGACATTCAGGTCGCGATAAAATTGGAAGTCGTCAGAGCTGCAACAGAAAACAAGTAACCCCCACGAATTAAACTCAAAATGCGATCAAAAGAAACAATTTTGCACTTTGGAGTAGGAAAAAGTTTGGGCATTTGCTCTGAAATTCGGAAACCCACAGTAAAATTGTCAAAGATTCAAACATCAACAACCAATGAAAGATTATAAAAGAAAAAAAAAAACATACCTGCATACCCGAATGAAGCAAGAAATCAGAAAAGCGCAAATCAAGTGTCCATAGATGTCTCCCCGTACCGCATACTCCTTGTGTGTTACAGTATTTCAAAACAATTGATTAAGAAAACAGAGCAAGGAATAAAAGTTAGAGGAAGAAATCATCGAATTGAAACTGAAAAACTCACAACTTAGTGGAGCTCCTCGTCTTCTTCAATCTATGTACAGAGAAATGGAGAAGTTGAGCCCAGCATTCAGCAACACCTCATCAGACCACTTTAGGAACATGCAAAGAGGGAAACTGAGAAGATGGATGGGTTCGTGAATCATGAGTCTCGTCCGAATCCATCCAGTCATCAGACGCTTGGGTTTCATATCCATCATCAACTGGTGGAGAGTCGGTAGACTCGTACGAATCGGGTACATGGAAGAACGGATCCATCGCCGGCTTACAAAGCAACCAATAACTCAACCCAAAAAATCGAGGGCTTCGGGGTTTCAAGAACCCAATTGGAGAACTCAACGCAAAAAATCACAGGAACAGAAGAGATTAGTGTGGGGGTAGAAAGAGAGAGGGCTACCCTAAGAACCGCCTCCTTCTCCTCCGCCTCCGCCATCGCCTCGCCTATCTCTCTCTCTCTCTCTCTCTTTCTTTTCTCTGTTTGTCTTACTGTAACAACAGCTTCTTTTCGAAGCCTCGGTGGAGCACATAGCACACCACAAATACCCCCTCACACCACTATAATTACAGAGATACCAAGTCACACCCAGTGTCTCAGCCACAGTACTTTTAAAGAAAACGCGGGGACACAAATGCAAAATGAAGGAATCTCAATTCAGAACATGAGGCCGTTGCTGAGAGGAACGCGGTGGACAAAACCGTGAGGAGGCGCCTACGCGTAAGGGGCAACTCCCTCTTTTATATAAGATAGGTAGATTATTATTTTTTGTTTTTTTTTTTGTTTTTTTAGACTTAGGAAGTGTTATAAAAGAAGGCTGAAGCACGATACCACATGTTAGGAATTAAGAAGAGTAATGAGGCGAAGAACAAGATGAAGAACAACAAATGATTTAACATGGTTCACTAATTTTGAGACTAGCTCCATCCATAGCTAAACAATCACAATTTATTTATGAGAGAGCCAATTACAATCCAAGACACACCACACTTGTCAGCAGAAGAGTCCTACACCCATATATAGGCCTAAGCGACTGACTTGTACTCAAAGTAACGTCCAAACATTGCCAAAATCGAACAAGGAAACAATTCCAAAACAGACAAGGAAACAATCCTTAGCCGCGTTGGACCAAGTAAATTTTCTATGGTAGGTATTTGAATCACAAAAACCTAACAGGAAGGACAATAACTTGTTTTTCCTCTTCGTCTTTGTAACCTAAACAAGCAAATGCCTCAATCTATTTCCATATATCCCCACAATCCCACATACCAATCCCAATCTTAAACCCAATACCACCACTTCTGCCACCACCAACCTAACTACCATCACTGCCAAACCAACTTAATCAAAGACCAACTGCAAATCGCCCCAAATCCGAAACTCCAAGACCACCAAATTCATATCTTCCCATCTTCTTGAACCAATTTCTGAGAAGAATAAATCCGATTACTGAGGTTTCACACTACAGTTCTCACCAGAAATCAGATCCAGTCACCAAAGCTATGAATCTCTGAGGCCTCCGAGATGACAAGACCTTCGCGGAAGCTAATTCGGCCAGAACTAGCTAAAGAATCGAGGGAAGGAAGACCGGAGATTCAGAAGAGAAGAGAGGGAAGAGAGAAATGCAGAGAAAAGGGAAGAAAATGAAATATTCATAAACACATTTAAGACATACTAATTCCAATGACAACACTGGCTTTTATAGTGAAGGGGAGGTAGTTGTAGTAAGCGGAAATATTACGCTAACTGTGACTGGCAAGAACCAATCTGAAGCCAAGCCTTGGCAGACTCAGCTGCCTCGCTGGCCTCCTGAGTAGAACGAGGAGGGCCTACTCCAGATTTGAATTACAGTGACTAACAAAACTAAAGGTCACGATTAGAAGCTATATTCCTAATCTAACTGTTATTGCTGCTCCTCCATTCATGCAATAAGTTTGGTAGAGTTTGCAATTTAGTCCGCCCTTGAATCTTACAGAATCGAGACAACCCCTTAATTAGATGAGATAATGAGAATCCCTCTTCAATTACCGCAAAAATCAAACTGAAACTACACCACAATTCCACCTTCTTCCATGTAAACAAACTCATCCAAAATCATCAAATCGCAGCTCAGATACAAGCTCGCTCTATATCAACCTCCTTCAGTCATAGTACGGCAGAAACCATGATTAGAATCTACAGTTGAAAGTCCTACCCACCTTACCTAATTCGCTGAACCCAATCACCACCAGCTCCATGATGTCTTTCTAGGAATTTAGGGGTAAAAATGTCTCAAACTGATTGTAAAACGTGGACCTGCTTATTTGTTGGTGTTGGGAATATGCCTTGAATAGGCTCGAGAAGCTCGACGAGGAGTTAGGTGACGAAGATGGGCAAGGAAACAAGGCCAAACGGGGGATCAAGACGAAGAGGAGGAAGACAATGCAGTTGCTATTTTTGGGTACTGTAGCAGGTCGTGCGACCTACTCTAGACCTACTACAGTAGGTCGTGCGACCTTAGGTGGGAAAATTTGGCGCCTTATATTTGTAGTTTGTAGCTAGAAAAAGGAGGTAACTAAAACCCATGTTAAGTTTTAGAGATAATTTTTTACAAAACTTGGTAACAAAAAATAGTATTTATTTTATATTCATTAAATTATTTCAATACCACAACCCAGTTTAATAAAGAAACCGCCTCCACCTATCTAAAAGCCTCTCCCACTAACCTAAGAAGTCTGAGTTTGTGTTGGAGTGAAATTCCCGCCGTTTCGGTGCCGTAGATATATTCTACATCTCTCGGATAATCTTCCAATCAAATCTCCAAACAGCTGTGTCAATCTCCAGTGCGTCGTTGAAGCCAGACGGCTTATTCTCCAGCCAGCCTTTCTTCGCCTGATCATTGTTCCATCTGAACGACCAGCTGTAAGGTCTACAATCCCCTCCGGCCACTGAGAATACAACTTTCTACATCCATCGGTTCCTCGATTGAGGGTATGGTCGATTTGGTTGTTGTTCCCTTTTTCAGGATTCAAAGTTATATCCATTGTCATATCCATCTAATTCTGTTCGATTTGTTTGGTATTTTTGTGTGTAGCTTGTCCTGTTGATATTTTGGTAACTTGTTGAGGTTGAAATTGAAGTTGAAGCAAGGAAATATCAGGTTTGTTCCAAGTTTCTTCTTTGTAATTGCTCTTTCGGTTTATAACTTTGTTAGACTTGTTCATTCTTTTCACTTGACTTATCTAATAGCACGTGGTGTTGACATCTAAATTCGATCATGTGATGAACATAATTGTTTATACATGTGGTGATATACATATACATACAAATTATCTGACTAAAATTAAAGGAAAATATATCATCTCTGAGATAATGGACCTTAAGCTTTGGGTTTATAATTGTCGTGGTAGAGGCCCTCGGAGAGGCTATTGAGCACCGTTAAGGATGTAATTCATCTCTTTCGGTGAGGGGCTGTTTGGGGGGGGGGCTTGTGTTGGAACAAAGAAAAATGGGTAAATTTTATTTGGTTGTATACCTCAATCTGTTTTATTCAGTTTATATATGTTGTAGATAGCATCACCTTCGTCAACTTGAATCCACATCTTAAAATTAGAAGGAGGGCTCTCAAGCTCAGTATAGCTTTTCCCCTGGACTCTTGCTATTTGTTGTGCTATTACAACTTCTTGGAGAAAAATTAAAATAAAAGCTTTTTGAAATTGTCCCAGACTTCTTAAATGACGAACTTGATGTCCCACGGAGGTTTTATTTTCTTCTCAGCCACTAGCATCAAAATTTGGTTATCACTCTCTATCACTACATTTATGAAATCTAGTTTTGTGATCAATCTACTGGCTTCTCTCAGTCTTAGTGCCAGTACCTCACCCTGAATAGTGCAATTTCAGATGAAGTTCTCTGAATGAGTAAGCACCACTTTTCCCAAATGATTTCTTAGTACAATGCCAGCAAAACCCTTCTGATTTTTCTTCCTGAAATCACAATCTGTGTTTATTTTAAGGCATCCAAACCCAGGAGCTCTCTGATGAGATTCTTCAATTGTAGCAAATCTTGACAAGTGATCATTATATGCTACATTGTATCTCAAGAATTCAGAGCATTTGACTATAACTTTTCTCGCTGTGAATAGAGAACCTGGGTGTTTGTTCACAAACACTTCTGAATTCCCGCTTCTCCAAATATGCGACATAGAGAAGACCAAAACAACATGAACCTATTGGAAGAGGTCCTTGAGGTCTTCTATGATCTGAACTCTGAAATCCCCACTTAACCTAAAACTCATCAACCCATCCACATAGTAGGAACAGGTGCTCAAGTCTTTCCACATTTTTTTTACAGATAGAACAAGCTGGGAGTTTGATTATTTTCTTCTTGTAGAATGTTTCTCCTGTGGGTAAGCTCATGTGACAAAGATTATAAATAAAGATTTTGAGTTTTGGTGGGACTATAGTCACCCATAGGAGCTTACACTCTTCCCCACTGATGCTTCTTGATGAAGTGCCTCTCTTGTCCTCCTTTTAGACCTTCACTTAGGCTAATATATCCACTCTTCACAAGAACTGGCTTCACGTTCCACCGAATCGATGTTGCAAGAGGGGTCCTCCATCATAAAGAACTGCAGCACCTCCTCAATATGGGTCTCATTAATGGAGAACTTGTCGATCTCCATGATGTTCAGCTTCAAAGCATGAGGCCCACAAAACCTTTGATCCAATTTCCTTCGTTGTCCATAGAAATGCCTCCATAGCCTGCATCCTGTTTACAGCCTCCTTAAACATTAATTTTCACCCTTCCTGTAGGAGAAGCAAGCCAAAAGCAAACTTAAGAAGTAGTATAATTGTTAGAGATGATCTGGTGATTAATTTTAGTACCATTTTCCATATCTTTGACCAAGTTCATTAGGAATAGGCCTATTAGCCCTGTTTTCATCAAAAAAATAATATAGAATCCCTGGTTGTGTAATACTATGTGAAAAAAGGACCTAAGTTTTTAGGGACCATGACATTGAAATTGAACTTTTTTTAGTAATGACATAGAACAATGCTAACCTGGGTAAATTGAGCATGTACGTGAAGGCTTATCATAATGCATACACCATCCATCTGGACCAACCATGCTTCCGTATAGCTGGAAATTGTTTGAAACAAAGATCTAACAAATCAAGACACTAAAAGGGATATCTGGAATCCGCTTCTATCATATTATTCCAATTTCCCAAATGCAAATTATCATATAGTTCCATAGATGAGACTTTTATTCATTTACAACCGCGGTCATAGTTTATTTACTGATCCACGAATGTCAACTGCCCAACATTGACATTGGGAGTGTATAAAATATGGAACTGCGGCTTCTCCTACGTTTAATATTAGGAGTCTCATCTGAGCCATCATTTAACAAAATGAGTTTCACTTCTAAATTGAACATACACTTGCCCACAGACATGGTTTTGTGTCAGCAAACGCTTATGTTCTAGTTTACTATTCATTTGCAGTTAAGACAAAAAACCAAGTTCTGCAAAAGTTAATTCGAACATTAGAAACAGCCAAGAACGGATCTGGGAAGTTGAGTCTGGCACTGTAAATTATGACAGCATACTAGGTTCTGGGGAAGCTTCTTCATATTCGGCCGGAGGATCTGTTTTGTTAACAATATTATCAGCAACCTGCGGGTGTATGTACCCCTCAACTTCATTTTCAGCAGGGCCTGCCTGTTATACGGAACCCGTTGCTGCATATAATAATATTAGTAAAAGAAAGTTGTTGCAAACTATCACAAGTGTAATATGAATAAAAAAATCCTTCACTTACGGCAGGCTAAGTATATTCTTTAGCTCACTTGAAACAGTACAAAGATGATGAATTTCATGCTGACAGGAAATACCACTATAGAAAGTTTATACTCAGTTAATCGGTTCCAAAGGGAAGATGGGCCTTCTATGTAATCCCTTAACATTACGAGGCACCATTCAATTTTGAGATTGGGAATATTATACTATAATTTTTTTTTAGTAAATAAACATAGAGTTCCCATTGTCCTTCACCCCTTACAGTGTAACCCTATTACCCAAAGTTTCTTATGCGCTCCACTAATTGGTTTAAATTGAGGTGCCAGACTTGCCTCCCACCTCATATATTTTTATATTCTGAATCCAACTTTCCTATTCCGGACATCCCAAATTATATGTCAAACGAGTTTGCGTTCCTTTCCACTCTTGCATCCCACCTTATCTATTTTCAAATTTGTATATTCAAACTCAATTTTGATTGTCAATAAAGCAGGCTCAATAAGACCAAGGGTAATATTTTTTAAAATTCATAATCTCCAGTGGCTATTCGGAATCAAGTCTCTAGACATTCATCTCCACAATTGAGGGTATGTGATCGTTTTTGGTATTATTCCCACTGTAAAGATTCACTGTAGTGATATCTTCTATTATAGCTATCTACTTATGTAAAATTTTGTTGGTACTTTTGTGTGTAGCTTCTTCTTTTTATCTTGGTAGTCTGTTGAAGTTAAGTGTAAGCAAGTAAATATCAGGTGTGTTCCCTGCTTCTTTTCTGTAATCGTTTTTTCTATAACTATGTTTGTTAGGATTTTGCTTCTTTTGACTTGATGACTATTGGTGATGAGGTGGATGAATGACCTAGAAAAAGCACAATTGTTGATGTTCATCTTACGACTTGAATCTATATATGTTATTGCTATATTTCTGTTAAAGTTATTGCTATATTTGTGTTATATTGATTGATCTGATTAGAACATTTCAGCGTTGAATGAATGTCGATAGCAAAATCTGTTTTCTGCTTTTTATTTTCGGGTTACTGTTAGGAGTAACACGTGCTTATTGTAAACTTTAACCAGTTGGTTTAGGGGCAAGAAAGTATATTTTCTAGGATAGATAAATAAAGGAAAACACACACAGAACAAGGTTTAACATAATAAAAGAATAAAAACAGCTAAAATAAATAGCATTCATGATTGGAAACAGAGACCCTCGTGAACAACACTAGGCAGTAGCTGCATTGTGGATATCATCAGTTGTCAGCTTGAATCCACATTTTCAAATTAGGAGGGCTCGTGAGCTCAGTATAGGTTGTCCCTGGCTCTTGCCCGCTTTGCCAGCAGATCTGCACAAGAAAATTCTTCCCGTTTAACCGACCTGATGTTGCAATTAATAGCCAGCACTTTCATCTTGTTCTCCATGATGGTATATTGGTATTCCAGAGAGGATATTCAGTACCAACCGAGTAATAAGATCACCTGCTTGAATTAATGGTTCCTACGTTAAAAGGAGTTCTGATCATTGTGAGACATAGGGAAGTTAACATCCCAATGATGGTTAATGAGGACTCTATCTCTCCTGGAAGTAATGGGATTCAGGTTATACTTATTATTCCATGTCAAATGAGGACCTGAGAACCTGAGGTCAAAAAGACCTAGTATCAACGGTTGATCAGTTCAGTTTCAGACGCTGATCTTAAATTTTTAAGATTTTGCATCATCTCCTAATTTCTTGTACTGCTCTGCCTCATAACTCAAACGCCGAAGCTCTCTTGAAATGCCAGTGAAATTTTCTAAGTCACTCCATCGTTGACATCTTTCTGTTGCTTTTTTTAGGCCCTCCAAGTTAAGCTTGGTTGTTTCCAATACTTTTAAGAAATCAAGTCTTTCCTCTTTCTTTTACAATCAGATCTTTCTCCAAATTCTGAGCTTCTTCCTCTAATTTAGTGATATGAAAAGCCTTGATTCTTCCACGAATTATCTTTGTTTCTAACATCCTGAAATGGACGCTGATAATGAGTTTTCAAACCCAAATTTATTTTTATGATCTCTTAATGCAAGACCAATATTGCTGCCTCAGGACGTAAGCGGTGTCACAACCGCACCAGTGGGCCAGCATCAACATTAATTTTGAGGGATAGTATCAATAGGTATCTAATCCTGTTTATTAAACAGAAAACACAGACACCGCAGCCTCTTTATGCATGCATTTTTTATGTTCAAGGGAAATTCACTAAAATCCTAGGTAAATTTAAGTTGCTAATGAGAAAGAAGAATCTTTATTACTTAATCACAATACCTAGCTCCGCGACAGACGCCAAGTTCATAGCACTGGGTTATTTCGAGATGCCAAGTTAGTATTAATAAGAATATTAAAAGCACCAAAAATGGGTAAGGGTAACCATGAAAACATTGAAAATGGGTAACCATGAAGACGAGTAAAATCGGCAACCTTGCAGTCGGTGTTTTTCGTATCTCGATCTTCTCCTGACGGCGTCTTTCTATTAGTTCTTCTCCTATGTCCATAGTGGGCATTGTCCTTTCTGCCCTATTCCTCTAGGTAGTTTGTTTTTTTGAATTTGAGGGTATAAGTGGAATAAGAAAAGGCTTCACCAAATTGCTTATTCCCTTCCCTTTCTGTATCAGGACGACATAATAACACCCTAGTCTCTCCTGATACCGTAAAGTTCCCATTCAGCCTTTTCATTGATCCTCTAACCCACCAAATTTAACGTAAAATAAGTGGTGATTGATCCCCTCGTCTCTCTACTTAGCAGCATGTTTGGCCTTGGAATGAGACTGCAAAGCAACTTCCGAATTGAATGTCTTGCTGCAAGAACCACATGTTAATTTCCCAGCAGATTTAGGACTTTGTTCCTTTCTCTTGGACTTGTTGCCACTAGCAGGAGTTTTTCCTCCTTGCTTTGAAGGGTGAGGACTTGCCACATGAATGCTACCCTTCTTGCCATCTGTATTTTGTGGTGTCTCTAGTTTTGCTTTCTTGGCGGAGCCTAGTGTTTTTGCAGCAAATTCAGAAGGTCACTTCTTGATGGGTACAACAATCGTGGGTGTTTCCTCCTCATCCTCCGAGTCGTCCTCTGAATAACAGATTCAAACTTTTAACTGAATCCTGAACTTGGTGCACCCAAAGTCAGAGTTGAAATGAATTTTAAACATAACTAACTTCTGGATTTGAAACCGCTAGGGACTGCGAAGGATATACTTGAATTGGAACATACTCTTTGAATCCAACTATGTAGCAGTTGGACTAATCATGAAACTTTTCTACTCATTTCGGACTTAGTTAAATCAGAGTTAAGGACAATGCAAACTGAGACCACATGGCAATGAACTTCCTGAAACAGCATGGTGAAGAGGGACCTTGTTAGGCAAAATCTGATTTAGCATTAGAGCTCCATACACCAAGAATGAGGTGTTTCAAGTTCTGAAATCCATTCCTTGTTCCCCAAACATTATTGAAAGAAAAGGAGAACTGACCTTCTCCAATTAATGTGCAGATATCTCAAATTAGATTATAAACTTCCACCCACTGTATTAGCAACTTTCAATTACACAATTATACAATGTCATATGGTTTTTACCCTCAAAAGATGAGCAAATTTCAAACAGAAAATTACTACTATTAATTGTACCATAGAAGCAGTTGTGTTATACTTTCCTTTCAGATATCAATCTCAAGTGATAGAAAAATATAGGGCAACGAAAGCATATTAATAGCAGCAAAGGAGAAACTCTAAATCACAATCAGTGTCTAACCTGAATAGAAGCTAGGTATTGAAGCACAGGAATGGCAGCAATGAAGTTTAGTTTTAGTAAATTGTATTTTTTATTCATATTATTTTTCATTCGTTTTAGCTTTTCTCAATGAAAATTTTCTTGTGTTCCACAGATGACGTAAATGTGTTGGAGCACGATGCAGCAGTTTATGATTCAGTGTGCACATCCAGAAGGAAATAAAGTGATACAATATTCTAGTTCAAATAGTATGGTCAGATGATAATGATTAATGTCAAGTCGATTCGAGTGTACTCCGAATTCCAGTTAAACTATTATGAATCTTCATGAGGAGGGATTTTTGTTACAATTTAGGTGTACAAAATATGTTTTTTTGTTATGACTAGTTCACAGTTTTGTTAAGAAAATGATGTTACTAAAAGTTGTATGTGGTGGTAATTTGTTACCATTTTTTTTCTATCTTTTGTTACGACATATTTGTTGTTCTTAATGATAGTTTGACTTTTTGTTGTTACAAAACTAATGATCATAGATGTACAATTACGTTACAGACACCATGATATATTGTTACGGACACTTGTGGTGGAAACCGTATGTTCTATGACGAGAAACCTGTAACAAAATAGTATATCAAAATTGTTACCAAATTTGGTGGCAAAACGTAAGATATTTTATTACAGCCTTGTCGTAACAAAATGTTGGACATTTTGTTACAAACAGCTTCGCTGTAACATTAACTTCTAGCCACGGACATAATGCAACGACTGTGTTACGAAGAAAAATTCGTAACTGAAACTTCTTGTTACGTGATTTGCTTCATTTGTTACGGGATCTTTTTTAACAAAAATCTATATTTGTTGTAGTGAAGCAAGCCTACTAGGTCTATATAAACGTGTATAGGCATAGGCTAAAGTGTGGTTGTCACTATGGCCTTTTGGCCATAGTGCGGGTTGTATTCGTATCGTTTCTCTCTAATAAACAGGGGTTTTGGGTTGTGTAGGTAGCTAGCTCATCGCTAGTGAACCACGTTATATCGGGTGTGTTCTTGTGTTCTTGTTTTTATCCTATCATCGTTCTCTAAGCTCTGCCCGGATCATAACTGTTGGACAGAACGAAAGGGTGCTTTGTGTCAACTAGTTTGGATAAGAGAAGGGTGCTATAAGTTATTTACCATAGCCAAGGGCTTGTTTTTATATTATCCCATACCTTAGGGGTAACTTCTGTTATTTACCCTGAACAAAATCCCAAACGTGAAGTCTATTTAATATCCGAAACCCTAATACCAACAAACCCTAGAGAAGAACGTTCCAAAGCTATGAATCGGTGGTTTGGTCCAGGAATCTACAACCGGAGGAGGAAGCTGCAGAACGCCGACATCGCTGTGACGCCGGTATTCAACAAAGTAAAACCCAAGCACGAAGATGTTAAAGAAGACAAGAATAAGAAGAAGAAGCCGGTGACTTTTTTCCCTGACTCCTACGAAGAAGAATACCAAAAACAATTAAATGAAGCCATTATTCAATCTGTAATCTGCATGAATGAAGAACCACCATCTCCTCCACCTCCGGCCGTCGACCGGAAGCAGAAAGGGGTAGATACGTCTTTCGAGTTGAAACTCTCCTATGAAGATACCTCGGACCGCAAATACAGGGATCGAGGTGAGTCTTCGTGTACTGTTTACTCATGTGTGGTCTGCAAAGACGATAGACTTAATGAGGAGTTGGTCCATTGCAAGCGTTGCTCACACCACTTCTGCAGAGACTGTGTTTCGCCCTACCTTGCTCAGCAAGTAAACGAAACTGATGACATCAGCGAGGTCAAGTGCCCCAATCCAAAGTGCAAGGCTGTTCACGGGCTTGAGAGTTTTCGCCCTTTTGTTCCTGAAGGAGTGATGAATAGGTTGACAGCGGCGGTAAATGAGCTATCCAACCTCGCTGAACTTGCTTTTGCAAGGAAAATCAAATGCATATACCACAATTGTAGGATGACTTTCATTGAAAAAGGGAAGAAGGTTGATTTTCCGAGACGAGTGTGCCCATTTTGCCAAAAGGACTTTTGTGGCAAGTGTAAATCCCGGTGGCATAAAGGGAAGAGATGCGAGGACTTCCCAAGGAGGAAGAGTAGATGGCATTAATAATGAGGTCTAATCGTCAAAGGGAAAACCCATATTTTGGTTGCTGATTTTAGCGTATTTTACAGTCTGTCGTCTTCATACTCTCCTATGATTTGTTAGTCATAGTTTAGTAGTTTTTTTTTTTTTTTTTTTTTTTTTTTTTTTTTTTATTTTTTATGAATACATGGATGATGAAAGATTTACGTATGCTTTATTTGGCAAATTGTAGTTACTTTCACATGGTTAATCGGTTGTGGACAGAAGCTAGTGGCCGACTAGGGGCAACTCAGCTCATCTGCAGATTGCGAAACCAGTGTTTGCTTGAACTTTGGAAATAGGCTATAATATATATGAAGATCACGTATTTTGTTGGAAGAAATGTTTTGAACGTCACTTTATACGTGACTTGTGCTTGGTTTTAACCCGGCTCACTTGTGGGTTAACAACACAATTTCCATCTTTAGAAAGAGAGCAACTTGGTGGTCGTTTTGTAACTCACTTGTCCAAAACCATTAAGAAATGAATGATCAAATCGAGCTCTCAAAATGGGTTCATGATAAAAGAGGGCAACTGGTACTTCTGGAGCACAACTGTGATGACACCTGTGGACTGCTGATGGGTCCATGTGGTGCGTGGTGCTTCATTCTTGACTGGCTACATGAGATTAAACATTTAGAAACCCCATGTCCCAAATCATGTGAAAGTAAAAGATGAAATCGTAAAACCCTATTCCAAACAGCAGAAATAGTAACATCTTATAATGCACCTGCAATATTGTTAAGTGTATGCGGTTCCTCTATTTGCAAAACGGATAGGAGGTGGCTTAACTCAGATTGTGGCAAAAAAAGAAGATGGCGATTGCAAAGCATCCGATGAAGACCATGTTCGGAAGATTGAAATTCAAACATACACGCATGGATCACCTCTTGTGGAAGGGAGAGACGACAATGTTGATACAGGGGGTAATGCTATTGATGTGAAAAACCGACAAAGAGTTGCGTCTTTTGGCAGCGACGTACGAATACGAAGGCGACAGGCACAATGACCTTTACCAAAGGGAATGGTAAAACGGCAATTGATAAAGGGGGATCTCGTATTAGGCGAAGAGTCTGGTTTGTTAGAAGGAAAAGTCGTCAAGGAGTGGATTGAGCAACAAACACGAATAGTAAAAAAGAAGCATTTCTGTAATAAATAATGTAGACGACACTTTTTCTAATAAACAATATTAGGAACACATTAAGATTCTCCACCTGTTGCAGAGAGTAAAAATATACTTCTTCCTCGGTTCCACCTCTCTCTTCCCCGGACACTATTCACTGGTCACATTGACCCGCCGATTTGATTAACAAAACAATTAAAGAATTTGGTAATCTTTTAATGGTGTGGTAGAGTTTCATGGTGTCGTACTCTACGACACCATGAAAATATTACCAAATTCTTGCATCGTTTTTGCGAATCAAATCGTGGAGTCAATGTAACCCAGAAAGTCAAAAACATAAGAGAGAGGTGGAATGGAGAAAGTAATACACACGCCTCTATATTTCCTTTAGGTCCAGGGCCACTAGTGTAATTTCCGTCTGTCCCAATCAGCAGCAAAAAGTGAAACGCGGACTCGCGGAATTGTAGTTGGAAACTTCCATACAACAAAAAGGAAGCAAAATCCTAAACTGATTCGTATTCCTAAACCCTGCTAAACTTAGAGTCCATTTAAGAAGAAACCCTAATAGAACCCTTCATAAAAAAACCCTAAGAATGAAGTAGAAGAACTAGGAAGGAAGAAGACGGATCGAGGCAAGCTAAATGGGGCGTTTTTTGTCCACCGGCTACCGTGCGGAAGAAGAAGAGGAAGATCCGGTATCTATTTGGTCCATGGAAGATGATTGGGATGATGAAGAGACCAAGAAACAAATAGATCTAGCGATAGTTCAATCCATGCTTTCTGCTCCAAATCAGTCGTCGTCTTCCACTCCTTCTCCGGTCATCGACCTGAAGCAGAAAGGGGAAGACAAGTCCTTCGAACAGAAGTTCTTATACGAAGCGATGTCCGGTGGATGCCGGGTAAGAGGAGAGTCTTCGTTCACTGTATATCCATGTGTGATCTGCAAAGACGATAAACCTAAGGAAGAGTTGATTCGTAACAACAGTTGCGATCACTGTCTTTGTAGAGACTGTATCCCGCCTTACCTTGGTGAGCAGGTGAAAAAAATCAAAGACATTACGAAGGTTAAGTGCCCAGATCTAAAGTGCAAGGTTGTTTACGGACCGGACACCTTTCGGGAATTTGTTCCGAAAGAAGTGATGGATCGATGGACGGCTGCGATAAGGGAGTTAAGGGAGTTGTCAAACCTTGAGTTTTGGAGGGGAAGGAAGTCGATGATGGGGAGAGGATTCCGCTATGGCATGCCTCATAACCACCGTCGAGCTATGAGACGATATGGCTTTCAAGATCCCCGATGTATTATGCCTCATTACCGCTTTGGTGGCCACTTCGACCTTCATCCTGGTATGACAGGATGTCGTGACTTTGATGACCACTTCGACCTTCATCCAGGTATGACAGGATGTCGTGACTTTGATGACCCCAACTTTGATGGTAACATCAATTATCATCATGGTATGGGAAGATTTGGACACATGCATGGCGACATTGACGGCCCCCGAGGTATGAAGACAGTATATAACCAGTTTCATGACCGCCGCAATTATCATGGAGGTAAGAGAGGATTTGGCGACTCTGATGGCTCTGATGGCGACTCTGACGGCTCTGATGGCGACTCTGACGAATCTTGTCCAGATATTGAAGTACGTGATCACCAAGATTAAGAAAAATTGAACTTTATCATAGTCTTAATGTTTTCAGATGAATAGGGGAGAAATTATTTTTTTATTGTTGAATACATGGGGGAATATTTTATTTGGCTTTATTAATTTGGTGGAATTACTAACTGCTTTGCCGTTGTTTCTTATTTTTCTTTTGCTTCACTTTTGCGTCACTGATGATTGAACTTGTGAAGGAGAGATTGCAATTTCTAGTAGGTTTTGACTTTCTCCTCTTTCCGGAAAAGATACAAATTATTGTGAACTCAGTAAGGAGAAGAGAAACACAAAGTTTTGAGGAGTATTAAGTGTATATTACTTTCTAACAAACCACCATTTATATATGCAGTTGTGACAGTATTTAGTATATGTCTACATGCATTACATGATCATAGTCTGGACTTATTTGGCCTTTAATGTCATGTACCGGGTTGAAGTGAAGAAACCTAAAGGAGACCGAATCTATTCTATAAAACAGCACGGTTGACTTTTTTTCAGCCCTTAGATCAAAATCTCCCACAGCACTTAGATCTCACCTACCACCCAATCATAGTTAAAATTCCTAACAATATGGTGATGGGAGCAGATCGTGGGGTAAATACACTACACGACGTCTCTCTCTCAGATGCTTTGCCGCTCTCTGTCTCTCTCTCGCCTGAAATCCTCCTCAGATTTGGTACGAATCAAGAACTACGACCTTCAGACGTTGTTGTGCCTGATTGCCCTCGAGGAAACATGACGATAGAGAGGAAAAGTAGGAGCGGACCAAATCCAGAACTCGATTGCCCTGGATTGAATGAGAGAGAGGAGATATAAACGCTTGCGTTCACAATCATCACCATGGCCTCTGTTCCTCAATCTTCGTGGTTTTATACTCGGAGACCCATCAACAATGAAATCGTCTCTTCACAGAAAGTAGTAAACCCTAGAATCTGCACGCTCAAAGTCTCTTCATCATCTTCCAATGCCGAATCTTCACCACCCCAAGTCAAGAAAATCCCAGCGGAACAGAAACAGAGCGGTGTCGATCCAGTGAAACTCGCCTTCAAGAAAGCAAAACAGTCGATATCAACTCCTGGAATTGTTTAAAACGTAGTCGCTGCCTCAGAATTTGGGGAATTAGGAATACTAATGATGGAGAACCTTCAATGGTTGGTGAACCATCACCCATTACTAATACTTCTGCCTCAATGATACCAGCAGGAGTGATGCGAGCAAGGAGATTCCACTTTCAATTAAGGTTGCAGTGGCGGCAGCAAAGGATTACAAGAAAAATAGGCAAGAAAGTGATGTAATTTCAGGTGATTTTTAGTTCATGTAAGTTGTGGGCTTTATTCAGTTTAGGTAATTGGGAATGGGTCACAATGTGTTTACCTTAACTAAATTATATGAATCTGTTATAGCTGTTAACTGAATCCCAATTATCAAATCTGCTGAATAGCAATTGAAAATGGTGAGAAATCAAGAAAAAGTGTTGGAAACAATGGGAAGTAAAGAGGTTCTGGCGGCTGTTAAACTCGCACTAGAGAAAGCAAAAGAGGACAAGAAGAACAAAGGAGTAATGGGTGATGATGAAGGTGCCACTGCTGAAGGAAGTCAGACAGTTGCAGGTATTCTCTGCACAATGTGAGTTCCTTTTGATAACTTAATTCTATGGAATATGGACTATATTAAGTTCGATGAAGAGGGAAATCAATAGCTTAATAAGAAAGGCCAGCATCTTACTCCTTTTTTTCCCCTTCTTCTGTAGAATGCAAGTTTGTAAATATGTGAAAGGACAGCATATCGGGTTATTTAGTTGTTGATTGGCACTTTTATGATTTGCTCATGCTTCCATTTCTTCTAGGTGCAATTGGCTGATGACATTCTCAATGCAAAACACCTTATTTTTCCTGGAGTTGGTGCATTTGCTACAGCTATGGATGTGCTAAAGCAAAACGGGTCAGATAAATGACATACTTCTTCCTATTTGAAATGTAGAAATTTCTTCTTTTTTTTTTTGTGAGGCAGAAAGTTTTAGAATTCTATGGCGAGATCGATGAAGTTGTGGCGTAGGTAAATCATTTGCTTTGTATTGTTTTGTAAAGACCCCCTGGGTACTTCCTTGATAAGTACATCTTACTTGCTATTATGGAAGTAACCTGAAAGTCTTTCGTACTTTGAATTTTCCAGAATTACAGTGACATTGAGGCGTCTACTACTCACTTAGGTTATTTCTCTTAGCAGCGGGGATGAATCCACTGTATGTTCGCCATGGGCTGCAGACGCCATTTCTAACGCTAGCACTACTCTTAATTTGGTAATTTACTGATCTAGATTGTACAATGAATACTCCTCGGGTCTTCTAAAGCTTAGTTCATGCTTTTGTACATGCATACACGTATGTGGTCTACATTCTTCTTTTTCAACAAAATAGTTCATGGGTGATTATCTTTCAGGAACATGATATCCCAAATTTGGCTTTTGCTACGTGTTTCGTTGTTTTTGAATGTTGTATTTCATGGTCAAATGGCCTCTTTTAGCTGAAAATCTTCCATTTGTTGGCGAATATTCTTGGAGACATTAGATTGATATATTTTGGGAGACTTGGAGAATTGTTGGGGTTTAGAATTTCATATCCTTAAAATTTTAGGGATTGGTAATGGTAATCTACACGATGTATCAGGCACATGATTTTTAGTTGATCCGCTTCACTATAATTTGTGCACCCCGCATTGAGAAATTGACTTGGTACTGTAAAATTTAAAATCCAGGAAATTTTTCTTTGGAGTGGGGTATTTTGTCTCTGAACAACCACAAAAGGTTCAAAATCTTTCATAAGTACAAAGGTAAAGTCCTAATACTGGGCACAAGAAAGAATCAATGAAGTTGGAAGCAAAACTAGAGAATAAGAAATAGGGCTGATGTTTTTAAGTCTTACCCTCCCCTAACTTCCTTTCTCTAATTAAATTGCCTCATTTGACTTCGGGGAACAAAGGGATCTAATAACATTTCTACTACCTGGCTCTCTTATCAGGTAAACTCTTATTCTGTTTGGATATTCGTTTCAATCTGATTGACAATGTCGATCCTACATCAATCATAGTAATTTGGTTGAAAGCTATATTTAGTCAGGTAACACTTGGACTGACATTGTCGTCCACAACTTCTGCAGGGAATTTTCTGCCAGATTGTGTTCTCTACGTGTTTCTGACTTATTCAGAATGAGAACTACTATTATTTTATTTTCTTCACAAGCTAATTGTGTAATCGTTCATGTTTTTGAAGATGAAATATTAGAAGTCACTTAACTTGATCCGAATTATTATTAGTCCCATTTCCCAATGTGATTTTGTATTTGGAATTTTCGGATTCAATATTTTTTAGGTACTTCAAATTGACGAAACATTGTAAGTATTTGTTTGGGATAGTGCCCTCGGGCACGGGCTATCCCCTAGTTATAACAACAAAATGCGAAAAGATCACTATGCTCCTGGCGCTAAAGCCCTTTATATATTTTTTTTGAGAATAACAGCCCTTCATACTCATGGGGCACCTCAGTGCTCAATACAGTTATAATCCTTGAATAATAAGGACCAAGTATTTGGTATCCATTGATCTGAAAATATTACAATGAATTGTACTATGGATAGTCAATGAAAATCTATCTTTAATTCTTCTATTCATCTATCGTAATTAATTATTTTACTGTTCTTGCCTTTCCTTTCTTGTTCTTATATTTCAATATATTTTTCACTATTGAAGTTAGATATAAACAAAACTTTTGAATTCTTGGTCCTTAATCACCAATTTATATCAGAGTGCCGGGTTCCCTTACTAAATGTAGATGACATTGAGGTAGCATTGAGGGCTGAACTTGCAGCAAATTACCAGCAACATAATGAATACATTGAACTGGAACGGAGGAGGAGGATCATTTGCAGCGACTACTACATTCTCAATTGCCAAGTTTATTAGAACACTAAGAAGTATGGAAGGGAAAAAGAAAGAGGAATTTCCCAAAATACACCTGTTTAGTACTAAAAATCCTTAAATACCACCGTTTTAACAAAAAATCCAAAAATGCCACCCTTTTGAACAATCTCTGTGAAATTGAGGTGTCATTCAATGAAACCTTGTTTATTAATCAATTATATTAAGGGCACCCCAGGCAGGGATTTAATTTCAGAATAATTAACTATTTATTAATCAATTATATTAAGTTATTATTATAATCTTAAAAGAAAAATCATTTTTTGTTATTATCTCCTACGTGATTTGTGGAATCACTTATAATGGTGTTGTTATATCATTTCATAGTTTAACAGATTACGCGACCTATGCAGACATGCTCTCATGTATTTATATGGAGCATCGGCACTCAGAAATGTCATTCACTTATTCAACTTTCATATTTGTCACCAAAATAACTTCGAAAATGATGTACAAGTAGATCAAAATAACACTATTAAGGAAGATAAATGTATAGAAGTGTGAAACCAAAACTTGAGGCGTTCCTAGATTTCTAGTTCAGAGATTAATAGATATAGTTGTGTAAATGATAAAATTTAAAATTTCACAATTATTAACATATAAAGGGCAGACATCGAATTTCCCTTTCACTTAGGGCACCAAAAAACTTAGAGACGCCCCCTACTTTAACCCTATGTGTCTGAAGAACCATCTTTTAGCTTAGTACCACTCTGTCTCTTGCCTTTCTTGACTTTATCACTATTCACTGGGTCACTTTGACGGTGATTTAGATAGCAAAATGATGAAATTTTTTATAATCTTTTTGGTGTTGTAGAGTAAACGCTGCTCTATAACACGGGTAAACAATTATAAAAAAACCTCATTATTTTGCGATCCAAATAACCCGGTCAAATTGACACAGATATGAGTCAAAAAGTCAAGATGGGGAGAAAGAGAAGAGACGGAGTAGTAGTCGTTTTCTTAGATCTTCCATCTTTGCGATCCAAATCACCCGGACCACCAAGCTTGATTTCTTAAATGAGACTACTGCTAATCCCGGTGCTCCTATGGAGGTTGAAGATGGTGGGGGAAAATTTAGTCTTTTCTCTTGAAGACTCCTCCTCCTCTGAGCAGTTCTTCTCTCCAAGACCCGACTTTGATTTGGACCTCCCGACCCATCCCTTTTTCCTTACCCTCCTCAAGTTGTTAGGCTGTTTTTCTCCTCTTCCACAAAATCCAATGATATATCCCAATCCATCTCCTTAAACCATCCTATTGGGCCCCCATCCTACCAATTCATTTTAACCTCCTGCCCCGTACTAAACCGCCTTCAGACCCGTTCAACAATAATCTTCTTCCTATTTTTCAACCCAAGCCGATCAACGTCCCTCGGGTCTGGGTACACATCCCTCCAACCTGATTCCTACATTTTAACCACTTCCTTTACCGAACCCTACTTCGGATCTTGAACCTGCCCCGAACCAAGTTGTTCCTGCCTTATCTCTTCCCGCTTCTTCACCTGAACTCGACCCATGCATGCTTTCTGTTACCAATTCCCAAGACATCCAACCATTTCCAGCAACTCAAACGCTGTAGCACTTAAAGACTTTGAGATTAGTGAACGGGATTCAATAAGGATTCATGGGAATAGCCTTATTCTTGCAAATAACATCAGTATCCCATATTGATTTATTTGAGTCTGGCCAGACATTCTATAAGCACTATCCCTCGAGTGGCCTAGGATATTTGCTCCCGTTATGTGGGAGGGACAAATTCTATCTACGTCCACTACGATCTCTAAGCTTGCTTCTTATTGTATCCAGTACACGCCTTTATAACTACCCAGTAACGGTGTAGCGTTTAACGCTACCAAAATCACAATAATCCACAACTAGAATATCTAGTGACTTCAAGACTAAGGATGACAATACCGTTGTACCGCGAGAAGCACTTGTGACTCAACATAACGTGTATGTAGCCTTCTCGGAGATGGGTCAATCCAGTGCGACATTACCCCTAATGCACACCTATGTGTTGGATCATGATATCTCCATATCAATCCAATCCCATACTAGTCTATAGATGATTGTCCCATTAATATTTATACTAGACTAGGGATATTTAAGATAAACAACACAATTGTAAATCTAAGGACTTCATTATATTAAATATCCAATAAATAATAAATGAATTTCTAGCCACAAATAAATTCATACTAAACTAGATTGCCTCTAGGGCATCTATTCCAACAGTCTCCCACTTTCACTAGAGCCAATCTGGCGCATCTCGTATGCCCATACTCCTAGTGTGCCCTTCATGCTTCCACTGCGTGAGCGGGTTTGTAAGCGGGTCTGACAGATTCTCATCTGTAGGAATCTTGCATATCCTAACGTCTCCTCTATCGATAATATCTCGAATCAGATGAAACTTCTTGAGCACGTGCTTGGATTTCTGGTGCGACCTGGGTTCCTTTGATTGCGCGATCGCCCCAGTGTTGTCACAGTACAATTCGACTGGATCCGCAATGCTAGGAACTACACCAAGTTCAGAAACAAACTTTCTGATCCAAACATCTTCCTTTGCTGCGCCATTTGCAGCAATGTACTCAGCCTCTGTTGTAGAATCAGCTACCGTCTCTTGCTTGGAACTCTTCCAGCTCACCGCTGCTCCATTCAGGCAAAACCCATATCCCGACTGTGATCTAAAGTCATCGCTGTCGGTTTGGAAGCTTGCATCAGTGTAACCCTTTACACGCAACTCTTCCTCACCGCCAAATATCAAGAAAGCATCCTTAGTTCTTCTCAAGTACTTTAGGATGTTTTTTACTGCAATCCAGTGACTCTCACCTGGATTGGATTGGTATCTGCTTGTCATACTCAAGGCATATGACACATCTGGTCTAGTAAATAACATGGCGTACATGATAGATCCTATGGCCGAGGCATAGGGAATTCTACTCATGCGTTCCTTCTCAATCTCATTGGAAGGACAACCACTCTTCGAAAGAGTGATTCCATGTGGCATGGGCAAGAATCCCTTCTTGGAATCTTGCATGTTTAACCGTTTCAACACCTTGTCAATATATGTACTTTGACTTAGGCCTAGCAACCTTTTAGATCTATCTCTATAGATCTTTATACCGAGTATATAGGCTGCTTCCCCTAAGTCCTTCATTGAGAAACACTTTCCTAGTCAATCTTTAACAGATTGTAGCATGGGAACGTCGTTTCCAATGAGTAGTATGTCATCCACATACAAGACCAGAAAAGCTACAGAGCTCCCACTAACCTTCTTGTAGACACAAGACTCATCTTCGTTCCTGATGAAGCCAAACTCTTTGACTACTTCATCAAAACGTCGATTCCAACTCCTAGAAGCTTGCTTCGATCCATAAATGGATCGTTGCAGTTTACAGGCTTTGTTGGCTTGCTTTGGATCCTCAAAACCCTCCGGCTGTATCATATACACGTCCTCGAGGAGATTCCCATAAAGGAATGCTGTTTTGACATCCATCTGCCAAATCTCATAGTCGTGGTATGCTGCTATCGCAAGTAGGATTCGGATGGATTTGGTCATAGCGACTGGTGAAAAGGTTTCATCATAGTCAATACCATGAATCTGTCTGAATCCTTTAGCCACCAATCGGCCCTTATAGGTAATCACATTACCATCCATGTCGATCTTCTTCTTGAAGACCCACTTGCACCCTATGGGGCGCGCCCTTCGGGTGGTTCCACCAAAGTCCATACTTTGTTGGTATACATGGATTCCATCTCGGATCTCATGGCTTCTAGCCACTTCTGAGAGTCTGGGCCCTTCATGGCCTCTTCATAGGTAGTAGGCTCATCATCTATGAGCATCGTGTCACCGGAATCGGTTACGAGAAGTCCATACCTCTCGGGTTCCTGGCGCACTCTACTAGATCTACGAAGCTCTTGTGTTACCTGAACAGGTTGTTCCACAACTGCTTGTGGTTCCTGTTCATGTTCCATAATCGGTTCAGTGATTTGTGGTTCTTGAACCTCTTCAAGTTCTACAGTCCTCCCACGTGCTTCCTTAGAGACAAACTCTCTTTCTAGAAACACGCCGGTCCGAGCAACAAACACTTTGTTCTCGGCTGGATTGTGGAAGTAGTAACCCTTAGTTTCCTTAGGGCACCCCACAAATTTACACTTATCCGATTTCGGCCCTAGCTTGTCTGATTGTAAACGTTTTACATAGACATCGCAGCCCCAAATCCTCATGAACGACAGTGTGGGACGCCTCCCACTCCACATCTCATATGGTGTCTTCATGACTGATTTAGATGGAACACGGTTAATGGTGAAAGCTGCACTTAATAGAGTGTGGCCCCAAAACGATAATGGAAGATCGGTTTGACACATCATAGATCGAACCATATCCAATAGGGTTCGATTCCTCCTCTCGGACACGCCATTCCATTGTGGCGTTCCGGGTGGAGTAAGTTGGGACACGATCCCACACTCTCTAAGATAGTCGTCAAACTCTTGGCTTAAGTATTCTCCTCCACGATCCGATCGTAGAGCCTTGATAATTTTTCCAAGTTGCTTCTCTACTTCATTCTTGAATTCTTTGAACACTTCAAAGGATTCGGATTTTGCCCTCATAAGGTACACAAATCCATATCTACTGTAATCACCAGTAAATGTAATGAAGTAGACATAACCACCCCTGGGAGGCGTGGCAAATGGCCCACACACATCAGTATGTATGAGCGCCAATTGCTCACTAGTCCTTTCACCTTTCTTATTGAAAGGGGACTTTGTAATTTTTCCCAATAAACTAGCCTCACATGTCTCATATGATTCAAAATCAAATGAGTCTAGTAATCCATCCTTATGGAGTCTAGATACACGTTTCTCATTTATGTGACCTAAGCGACAGTGCCATAAATAAGCAGGATTTAAATCATTTATTTTAATTCGCTTGGTATTAATGTTGTAGACAGGATTGCTTAGATCAAGGACATACAGTCCATTAAATAATTGCGCACTAAAATAGTGAATATTATTCAAATAAAAGGAACAACAATTGTTCTTTATTGAAATAATAAAACCATCCTTGTCCAAACAAGAAATAGAAATAATGTTTCTGCTCATAGCAGGCACAAAATAGCAATATTTAATTCTAAAACTAATCCTGAAGGCAGAGATAGCTCGCACACGCCTATGGCCAACGCAACAACTTTTGCTCCATTCCCAACACGCAGATCTACCTCTCCTTTAGCCAATCTTCTACTTCTCTTTAGATCCTGCATATTTTGACAAATATGAGATCCACATCCATTATCTAATACCCATGATGTAGAGACAGTTAAATTGACATCGACAAAAATACCTGGTGGTGGTGGAATCACTATTCCAAGCCTCTTGTCCATCAGATATTTTGGGCAGTTCCTCCTCCAGTGTCCAGGCTGACTGCAATAGTGACACTCACCTTTAGTCACACCTTTGGCAATGCCACCAACAGGCTTAAGGGCAGATTCCTTGGACTTGGCAACTGACTTGCCTTTGCCCTTGGAGGATGAGGCAAACCTTTTGCCCTTTCCTTTCTGTACCATCATAATGGCCTTGCCCTTACCCTTGTTGATTCTCTGTTCAGCTGTCCTCAACATATTGAGTAAATCTGGCAGTGGTTTCAAGATCTCGTTCAAGTTATAGTTCATGATGAACTGTCCATAACTCTCGGGCAACGATTGCAACACGAGATCGGTTGCCAACTCTTGGCCGACCGGGAACCCCAGTCGGGCGAGATTCTCCAAGTACCCGATCATACGGAGTACATGGAGTCCCACCGGGTTCCCTTCTGCCCGATGACACTTGAACAGTGCCTTAGAGACCTCATACCTCTCTACCCTTGCCTGCTCTTGGAAGAGCTGCTTCAGATGCTCGATCATATCGACAACATTCATGTTTCCGTGTTGCTTATGATGCTCAGAATTCATGGTGCATCGCATAAGGCAGGCCGCATCATTAGCGTCATCAACACGCTTTTGATACGCCTTTAGGGCAGCAGGTGTTTGGTTCTCTGGACCTTCTGGAACATGCTCCTCTATTGCGTACAGTTTCTTCTCTTGCTTGAGAACAATTCTCAAGTTTCTATACCAATCAAGAAAGTTGGTTCCAGAGAGCTTGTCCTTCTCAAGGACAGACCGTAGGGAATGTTGTGAACTCGATGAGTTGTTTGCCATTTGGAATTCTACAAAAGGAAAATACGCAAGTTTTCGTATTTGTGAATTTTTGACTATATTCAATAATGGCTAGTTTATCAAATATAGCTCCCAATATTTTTCTACGGATTCATAACCCTCAAGATATTAATGCGGAAAATATCCTTATATTTTCTAGTGGGCCAAGATCCATGTTTCATCTCCTTATGAGCTTTCTTTGGCAAGTCACCCATAATTTGACTACTTTAGGTAGGAACAATTCCAATTGCATCCCTTATGCAACTCTTGGTTCAATTGGGCAAATAACTCCTTATTTATCCATCCATATGGATAATCCCAATTGATTGCCTCTAGGTTTCTTAATCATATTAATAGCCTAGTTGTGTTCAACCTCTTATTTAAACAATTGCACATTACTAGCTTGTGCCATCGCATTCCATCATTATGAACCAAGTCGCCATGCTTTGGCACGCACGAACTTGATAAATAATGATGATAATGAGTGTTTAAATAACGAGAAGGCAAGAACACAATATTTGAATTTTGAGGGATTTTAAAATTCAATTTTTAATTGTTTTGTTGATCAATATCAACTAATCTATCTATTTGAGTTTGGACACAACTCCAAATAATAGATCTGGGTTGTCTAATTATCTTATTATCCTAATTGCATGCATCATCCATACACCAACCACACAATAATAAGACAATAAAGTAAACAACCACAAAACAAAAATAAACGTGATGTGGATATGCCCTTTTCTAGACTGAGATAATTCCAAGCCAATGGAATTATCTATGAACCCTAAAAGCAAACACATCTCCATGCGTCTTGATCTTTTGGTACATCCTTCATAGTCATGTGGAATGCTCCATGGTCCATCTTTTGTGGCTCCTTTTGGCTTTGGGCTCCTTTTCTTCAATCTTGGCTAACAATCTACTTTATCAAGCACTAGCTAACTTCTATACTATATAAAATAAATCTCACAAGTTGAGAAAAAATTGGCACGCAGGCCATAAAACCCTAATTAATTATTACAATTAATTGATCAGCTCGTAGGCCGTAAAACCAAACCACAAAAATAAGCATCCACATCAAACCACATCCTAAGGCCATATCCAATCACCATGCGATTTGCACATAAACAGTTAAAATCCAATTTTAACGCGGTTGGTCAATTTCAATTGATTTTAGGATTTCTAGGGTTAAAATGCTCCATGGGCCCAACAATCAAATTGCCCGGGCCCAAAAAAGGTGAACCGCAAGGCCCTAGGGCCGGCCCGGCCCCTAACCCGCGCGGCTAGGCCGCGGGCTAGGGCCGCCCGGCCCCTAGGGCGGCCAAGGCTTGGGCGGAAAGCAAGAGGGGCGGTCCCCTAGGGGGGCGAACCTCCTTGAGGGAGTTGTTTCCAAAACAACTCCCTTGCTTGGTGCCCAAGTTTGCTTGTTTCCTTGTTTTGGAAGAACTCGTTCTTCCATAAGGATGCCCAAACCCTAGATCCAAGATCCTAAAATTTCTCAAACTCACCAATTCATGCATCCAATGCAAAAATTAGATCCTGTTATGATGGATTATTGACAAATTGCATCCCATGCTTGATTTGTCTTGTTTTACGCGATAAACAATCAATTTAAGGTGTAAAACAACTAAAACGTAACACATAAACCACGTTTATGCTCTATGACCTTTGGCTCTGATACCACTCTAGGGTTTTGATTCATGGATGCGCAACGGAAACAAAAATTAACCATGCAAAACCCTCCAAGGATCACAAGTCAAGAGACATAACGATGGTAAAGGAAGAAATCAATAACACACCTTAGGGTTCTCCTTTGATGACTTCAAACGCGAATTGTGTCACGTTCTCTATAGTTGATCCACGTCTAGAGTTGATTCCTAGATCTCCCACTCCTTGGTGCTAGCCCAGAAAGAGGAAGAGGAAGAAGAATCACGCAAAACGAGACGAACCAAAGGAGGTTTCGGCCTCCTTTGGGGCCGACGGGGACGGGGCGGCGAGCTAGGGGGCGGCGGCTCCTCTAGCTTGTTGCTCTCTCTCCTTTTGTTCTCTCCCACTCTTGTCATGTTCGATAATGAGCATCATTTGTGGGAAGGAAGGAAGGAAGGTCCTTTATATAGTCCAACAACTCCATGCCAACTACCTAAAGGACTTATTCTAGTCCTACTAGAATTCAATTTAGTCCCTTCCTTGCAAATTAGTCCCTACTAAGTTTGCAAGGTTTTGCAAAGTGATCCTTCTACTTAATTAATCCAATTTATTAATTCCCAAAATCTAGTTCAACTCTATATAGCGTGTGACCCCATAGGTTCTATCTAGTTGGTACCAACTATTTGCTAATATGGAGTGGTTTCTAGCAAAACATCCATTCCAGCCAACTAATAGAATAGTGATCTTGAAAACCTTTGTACAAGTAATTGTCTCATCCCTTTGTCTCTATATCCGGATTGGACACGAGACATATAAGTCACACTCGTATATCCAACCCATAGTTTCTCGATCCATGGGAATAGCCTTATTCGTGCAAATAACATCAATATCCCATATTTATTTATTTGAGTCTGGCCAGACATTCTATAAGCACTATCCCTCGAGTGGCCTAGGATATTTGCTCCCGTTATGTGGGAGGGACAAATTCTATCTACATCCACTACGATCTCTAAGCTTGCTTCTTATTGTATCCTGTACACGCCTTTATAACTACCCAGTTACGGTGTAGCGTTTAACGCTACCAAAATCACAATAATCCACAACTAGAATATCTAGTGACTTCAATTCTAAGGATGAAAATACCGTTGTACCGCGAGAAGCACTTGCGACTCAACATAACGTGTATGTAGCCTTCTCGGAGATGGGTCAATCCAGTGCGACATTACCCCTAATGCACACCTATGTGTTGGATCATGATATCTCCGTATCAATCCAACCCCATACTAGTCTATAGATGATTGTCCCATTAATCATTATACTGGACTAGGGATATTTAAGATAAACAACACAATTGTAAATCTAAGGACTTCATTATATTAAATATCCAATAAATAATAAATGAATTTATAGCCACAAATAAATTCATACTAAACTAGATTGCCTCTAGGGCATCTATTCCAACAGTTGCGAAGGTCACTTTGACCCTCTGATTATGTTGAAAAATGATGCAAACATTTGTGCATCCAGTCCGGGATAAAGTGGCCTTCGCATCTACTTGCAGACTATAGAGAATGAAAGGAGGAATTAGAAGTATAAGATATTTCAGTATAGTTCAAGTATTTTATGGTTCAATGCATTGACTTCTTGCTCATATAGTATATTTCAGTATAGATATTTTCACCCTGCTGTCTTCATCTCCTATATCTTTGGTTGTCATGATTTGGGGCTCTTCATGGTATTATGATGTTCTTTATGCTCACTGCTTGCTCAGTGTAAGAGGTCGTGATGATATGGATCGTTCGAATTCACTCTTTGTAGTCGATAGAGTGTGATATTCATGGAAAGGGAAAATCCTTTTGCATCCTGTGATAATTGATCTCCAATATGGTGTTCATGAGTACAGATCTGAGCCTCTTCATTCTCACGGTATGTTTTCATTGTATGTTGATATGGATATATATCTAATTCACTATATTGCATGTGTGTTAGTATTGAGAGCAAAATCCACACCCTCTAAAGAGGAGGAGGTCACCACTGCTCTAACACGACGACCTCGAATGTATTTGAATGCTCCAGTGGTCATCTCTGATTCAGAGTATGAAAATGATGACACACCGAAACTGACTGTATTCCAGGAAAGCCTGAAGTTGAAAGTATTTCATATATTTATAAACTTATAAGTGTTTGATATATATGAGTATGTTAGTCAGGTGAGATTATATCAGTCTGACTAGTGAGTTTGGTCATATTTAAAAAACTAAAATTTCAAATATTATATTATTGTCGTTTTGAAATTTGTGATTGGCCGGCCCAAGGTTCCCGAGTGCCTAAACCGAGTAAGAAATTTGAGGGCCCCATTTAAAAAAATATTTATTTTTTTTAAATAAAATATATGTAATATGTCGGGTTGTTTTTTTTTTAAAAATATTTTAAATTTAATTAATGTTCACTTATGTGATCAACAAGATTCAACCTCGGGTTAAGTTTGTGTCAAAAATATATTTACCACCAAATTAATTAATATATATACAACTATTGATGAAATTGCATCAAAATATGTAATTAAGATTACTATAGAGAAATTACAGTTAATAAAAACAGGGTCTCGCGGGGGCGGGGGCCTAAAGCGGCTGCCTCGGCTGCATTACAATATTGTCGGCCCTTTTTGTGAATTATCGTTTAGAAAGACTATTGTAAGTTCAAATCTGAAAGGAAAAGTCACATCTACTGTGAAAGTTGGTCCAGAAGGTTCGTCAACTCTATATGAAGTCAACGGTTAAATTTTCGGTCTCCACTTAGTCAACCATATAGGTTCGGACGAATGAAGTCAACGGTAAAATAGAAGGCGAACTGTACAGTCAAAGGTGAGCTTAGAAGTCAACTCCACAGTCAAAATGCATAATTTTCTACCCTAAACCCTAAACCCTAAACCCTAAACCTGATTTTTAGGTTACTAAGCAAACTATGTATTGAACGGCTAATTTTTCGGTCTCCACTTAGTCAGACTAATTGGTTCGGACAAAGAAAGTCAACGATAAAGAAAAGGTCAACTCTATAGTTAAATTTGAGCTCACATGCTACTCAACTGTATAGTCAATGCATGGTATATGAACTATACATGTGGTAGACCCTAAACCCCTAAACCCCTCGTATGAGGTAAGAAGCCAACTATGAAGTGAATGGTCAACTTCTCAGTCTCCACTTAGTCAAACATATATTGTCGGGCAGAGAAGTCAACTGTGAAAGAAAAGGTCAACTCAACACAGTTAAAGGCGAGCTCACAAGTCAACTATGGAGTCAATGCATGTTATAAAATGCGGTATATAGTACAATATATATCAGTATCGATTCTGACCTCAATTTGAAACCAATGTTTCTATTGTCTTATAACTTGTATATTCCACGAACCTTGTCAGTTTCTAAAGAGAAATGAAATTTGTTTTAAAGTCCGGGTAAAACAATCCAATGAAGAAAATACATTTGCAGGGAAGAGAAATTCCATTACAATGAAACTTTGGGAGGAAATTCCAATTAACGAAAATATTTTTAAGGGAGGGGAATACAATTACATCTAAATATTGGGATGAAAATACATTAAATCCAAATAATATTGTAAGGGAATCAATTAAACAAAATGACACTTGGACCCGTTTCTCCCCACTCATTCTCCACCAATTATCCACACTCGCGATCTCTCTAGAGCTTTCCCCCGACCGATGGAACCAGTGAATCTCTTTGTAACGGTGACTGGTGTTGCGCCTGAAGGTCACCGGAGTGTATCTTAAAAAACCCACGGATTCAATATTGGCTTAGCCTCAAGGACGGTCGGTTTGGACTAACTTCTCTCAAACTCTTGTACAATAATAGTTGTTGTTGAATTCTCTTTTAATTCGTGGTTTATCTCTCTAATGCATTGGTTCCGACCCGTGTTGTTGTATTTTGGGCTCCGTTTAGTATGCAATTGGATTAGAAATATCGTATTTTGGGATTTAGTATGTGTTCATAGTATGGATGTTTTTTCTATAGTTAGGGCTTCACTCTTCATCTGGGGTGGTCCAAAAAAAGCTTGTACATTTATTCTTCTGTGTTGGTCTCAGTGTTTGTTCTTCATGGTGATATTGTCAACTATTTAATTGTGGGGCATTCAGGAGTGTTTTTTCTAAATGACAAACCCCAGTTTAAAACTAGGTGCTAAGACTGGGACGAGCAACTGCTCGTCTGACAAATAAAATGTTATAATTCAACGAAAAGGAAAAAAAATATGCAATTTTCATTAAACATAAACTGTTAGAACAATTACAATACCCCCTTAACCCAAAAATCCTAACACAAGTTTTTTTTTTCTTCGGGAATCCATGGCACAAAAGTGCTGATATCACGTTCCCAGTCATGTCTGGTACGTTTTTTCGGTGGAACTTGTGGCTTTCTAGATCAGGCATCTTTCTTTCTGGAAGTTTTTCTTCGAGTTCTTCTTCACCCCAGTCTTCTTCTTAGGTTTCTTCCTCAGTCTCTTCTTCGGTTTCCTCCTCGGTTTCGGTTTTTCAGCTGTTTCTTCATCCGTCTCTTCATTCCAGTTTGACAGTTCTTCCTTTTCTTCTTTCTCCGGATTTGTATCTTGTTTCTATGATGGGCGCTTTTTGCCATTGTTGATTGTGATGATTTTTGTGGTAATTAGGTTTAGTCCTTTTATAGAGTGTAGAAAGAGTTGGGTAGACGAAGAGGCGAAGACATAATTGCAGGCTAATTGTACGACTTCGATTTCCTATAAGACTTGTAATTATGGTACACAACTTCATTATTATCTATTTTTTTTTTGATAAACCATCATTATCTTTTAATTCATTACCGAATACGTAAATTATAATTGCAATCTATTATAAACTACATCTTTCAATGTATGATTCTTAATAGGAAACTAGAATAATCACATACTTTTATATACAATAACAACTTCCAATTTCTTATGCAGATTATTATACTGTAGATAATTAGGATATTTTAGGAATAACATCATGAACATGAATACACAAAATAAAACCATAGTTAGTACAGGGAGGAGGCACCAACCCTTACAACCTCAACCATATCCCCCCCCCTCCTCAAACCATGGGAGGGAGGCTCAAAAGCCATTTTTCAACATTTGATTTAAAACAAGATATTAAAAGGGATTCAACATAGAAAATGGAAGAGACGGCAGAGGAGCGACTGCAAAGGCGCTTTGTTGGCATACTTGTGCCCATTCTCCAGCTTCACATGCGGCTCGATTAGTTCCTAGCAGCATGCACTCGTGGAAACACGTGCATTAATCACAACTAGTGATTAGGATTTTCACACATCTAAAAATAAAGAGTAATCTATATATGTATGTGCTAAGGCATGTGATTGAAAATATTATAGAACTATTAGCTTTGGAAGACATCAAACCTTGACCGAGGCATGGATCTCATGCGGAGACACAGCAAGGACATCCACCAAATCCAAATAGATAAGCCACAATGCATCTATCCAAGAGATACACAAATGCATCTGACCCTGCCCCCATAAATTCTGGTTTCAGTTACGCAAACAATGTTTGGCATGTGATTGCCAACCATAGTCGTGAAGTTGCTTCTAAAAGCACCACTACCAGCATCCTTACAATTCTAGAGAAGAAACCTCATGGGAAATTTCGACACCCTAACTCCGTACAGCAACCCCCGTGGTGCCCATTCTTCTTTAGTCTCCCGCCGTTGCTCTGATCTCCTCCTCCTCTACCACATCCATCATATTTCCGCCTTCCGCCAAGAAGACCCCCTTCTGTAGGACCGTCTGAAGGTATTCCCATAAGTGTAGCTGCATGCTTCCCGAATACTCTACTATCCATGTTGTCTTGTAGTCCTCCATCTTTACATGCTCTGCTTCTCCAATGCCGGCTAGAAACTGGACGATGTAGCAGAGGTTCGAGCTAAGACTATCATCTGCTGTCACAATCTGGTTGTCTGGAACAATGTCTCCTGCCACCCAAACTTCCTCTTTAGTGATCATATGATTGATTTCATCAGATGTCCAACTGACTATTTCAGGAGGCTATTGAGGCTCCCTTGCTCTACGATCCATGCTCTTGGGGCCTTCAGGTGAGTCATGATGGTGGCCATATTTTTTCAGGGAGATGGTATGAGTGAAAGATGAATGCACCACTTAGTGGAGATCACACATTGCTTCACTCTCTCTTTGAAGAATTTATAGCAAACCAACCAAGTCTCCTTTGACCTGGAGCATCCTCCAGATTCACATGAGGTAATGTGTTGTCCCATAACATTGACAAGCTTGGCAGAATCTTAACTTTATCTAGGATTAAATGTGTTGTAAATGGAAAAAAGTTGTAGGCTTTTTGTTTTATACTGACTATATAGGTTCAGACTGGGAGATCATGGGGAGGTGGGGGTTATAACAATATGCAGAGTTAGAAGATGGAGAGGTGGGAGTTAGTGGAGGTTAACTGGCCTAATCATTGTTCCACAAATAACTCATAGTCTCCAGATAATTAATGGAGATAATTACATTACTGCAGATTATTAAAAGAAATTACTTTATTCATAATTTAGAAGATGGATAGTTGGGGTAGCTAGTGGATGTTAATTACTGCATGTTTAATTCAGAAGTAACCCGTGTTCCTTTCTAAAAAAATAGATGTTCCAGAATTAACTGATATTTTTTGGATGAAATAATAACTGCATAATAGCGTTTGTTTGTCAGAAATAACAGGTATGTTGTTCTCCTTTTTTATTTAATTTTAATGAATTTTTAGATTAAGTAATATTTTTATTAAATTAATACTTTATTACATTTTTATGTATAATTCTCAAAAAAAGACATTTGTATGTGTAACTTGCATTTTTTTCTACATATCATTACTTGAGATGCTCTAAGACAACTCATGCATATTGTAGAATATTAATTTCATGTATTATTTTCATTAAAATTTCATATATAACTACTGGAGATGCCCTAACCTGGAACCTCATCACTGTCCTTACTGTGAAAATGAGCTGTGTAGTCATCTCCAAAAGGCTCCATGGTGAAGTTCTCAATGATTTACTTTTTGGTGCTTTTGTGATAACCTACAGAAAGCATGCATATTCTGATTCCCCCTTTATTTCATTTAAGTCCAGTAAGTCTCTTCTTGATGTTGAATTCCCTTTTGGAGGGAAACCTTGTATTAAGTGGAAATAGCACTCTATAGCTTTTAGTTTCTTCTGTGAATGCATTAGTTGTGTCCCGTGGGAACATTTTGTTGTGACCTGTCAGAAAAAAAATGTGAAGCACTAGCCCTAAACTCCAGCAGATTCTTTGTGGGCATCACAAGATAGTTGGGTAGGTAGTCCAAAACCTATGGATGTTAAACATTTTCTAAATGAAGATAACCCCTACTTTCCCATATCTTGTGCGCTTCAGCTATGAGAAACAGAGGTCTGCCTGAATGTAGAATATATGTTATGTTCTGACCACATCCAACAGCTTCTTTGTGATAATTCCATGCATCACAAAGCTACTGGAAGTGAGCCACAACATAACAGAATCAACATCGAAGGATATTTTTGAAATTTTTGATATTGACATGCTTGCCGAATAAAAACTTTATCTGTATGGATGAAAGGTGGAGTAAAATGGACAAGGTTGTAGGTTAAAGTTTGTAATTTAAATAAATGAACAGGATCAAATACTCTAGAAGGGGGAGGGGTTGAATAGAGTATGGGAACTTTTGCTCAAAACAGTCTTTTGAAACTTTGAGTAGATGTGCAGTTGATATCTCAAAGCTTCGGAAAAGATTTGAGATACTAGAGATATAACTGCAGCTCACAGAAGCTTCAAGGCTTTGAGATTGGAAACCCTCCAAAGCTGTGGAGCTGGCTGTTCTTAACTGTAATGAAAATCAATCAAAATAAATAACAATGACACGGGGATTTTTACAGAGTTCAGTCACAATTGGACCTAGTCTCTGCCTGAGGGGTCTAATCCCTCCAGGATTTCAAAAAAACTTCTTATTAATCACCCAGATCTAGACCTAGATTTCAAGCCTAAGTGAGCTACCTTACACTTATACAGCTTGTGGTTCCTAACCTATCTAGTTACCAGCTACAATCTTTTGAAACACTAAGAACCTCTTGTTGTTAACTTGAACAACCAAACTTCTAAGTTCTGTGAGGTTTAGAAAGATAGAATGAATAATACAATTCTAGAAAAGTAGAAGAACTCAGGAAGAATAATCTAAATAAGCCTGGAAGAGTTCTTCAGATTTTGATGAATGATCTTCAATCTCTGCAGTGTTGATTGGTCTAATTGTTTGAAGAGTTGTGTAATTTATTCTCCTGTTAGTAACTCTCTTTAAAAAACACGTTGATCAGCCTCTGTCTGTGTGTCCCTGACTTTGAAATTCAAACTCAGCTTATGTATCAACAACCTGCAACAGTTCTGAGAGATTTTAGGAACTAACTTCCTACAAATCCTCTCCCCTGAGATGCTTCTTTCAACAACTATGTTTAAATAGATTTTGAATTTGATTTATGGACTGCACAATCTTAGCAACAAAGATTAATCATAATCTCGGCAAAATAGTTACAAAAGATCTTACCTGTTAGACAGTCAGTTCCTGCAAAAACCCTAACAGATTTTGCCTTGGATAAATTCTAATATAAAAAGCCACATGTGAATATAATTTCAAGAGAAGATAAATATCATAATGATAAGTTAAAATAACTCCCAATACAATCTTGAATCCATCATATTTATCCTGCACATAGAAAATAGTTGAGCAGTTATGATCGTAAAAGCAATCTCAAAGCTTGGGAGCTTTGATCTACAATTCATATAATGAAACCTGCAATCTGCAAAACTAATTCAATCCTTAGAATTAGCTTAAAGATACTTGTTAAAGACAATAACAAATGATTGAATCACCACTCAATCACATCTTCAAGCCTGCAAACACATAAACAGTTAAGAATTCAGACAATTAATACAAACGAACAGTATCTCAAAGCTTTGAAGCTTTGAGACTTATAACAGTTCTGATTCTTTTGGCTTTCATCATCAAAGATCAAACTCCCCCTGAGTTTGTAAACACATTCAAGTTGAAGATATTGAACTATCAATCCCCCCCTTGATGAAAGACAAAACAAATAGGATTGCTTCCAGGATTTCCTGCCACTCAAAGTCACCATTAAAGCTTAACAGGATAAATTATATCACATACACATCAAAACAAACACAACATGTATATCTAAAAGAACTGATATCATAAAAACATCAACCACATCCTACAGTATCAAAAATTATTACAAAAACTTCTGAAAACCTAGGAAACAGCAAATAGCACATACGTCTCCCCTTTTTGACTTTCATCAAAGAAGTAGAAGAAATGTAGGATCTTGTTCAGAGTTTTTCAAAAGGAAATAAATAAAAATTCAGGTCTCAGAAAAGAAAGAAGAAACGATAGATTGGTCTAAAATATAATGTCTTCAAGGCTTTGAAGTCCCAGATTTTGCACCTTTGTTTGTAATCTTCTTTCCAGCTTTAGTTTTTTCTTTACCTTTTGCCTCAGTCTCCACTTGTGCTTCTTCAGCAGTTTCATATTCTGATTCCTCTCCAGCATCAGCTTGTTCATCCATCTGCTCATCTTGTTCCTTCACATTTTTAGCTTCTACATCAGCATTCACCTTCTCAAGTTTAGCATTATCCTTCTATGTTCCTTCTTCAGCATTTTCTTCATCTCCTTCTTCCTCATCACCAGCTTCCTCATCACCAGCTTCTTCATCAAACTGTTCAAATAAGTCCTTTGATGTAATAACTATTGGAACCTTTTTTCTTTTGCTTCGTAAAAGCTTCTCCAAGAATCTCATCTGAATCAATGCTAGTGTCTCTGCTTTCTGAGGATGGTACCTTCTCTATGTTCAGACTTTTGATGATAACATCTAACTTTGAGTTCACCAAACCCTTGAACTTGAAAAAATCAGTAGACAAATCAAAAATACCTTGTATGAGATCTTCAACACCGTTATCCAGCACTTCAAATCTATCAAGAATCTGAGAAAAATCCATACTACCAGAACACTTTTGATGTTGTAGCGGCTCTAGGTTTGATATAATCCTTCTTCTTCAATTCCCTTGCAGACAACTAAGAATAAAACTTCCACTTGCCTTTAATAGTATGGACTATACCTATCCTTTTAAGTGACACTTCATCCAGCAACCCAAAACCACTTGTAATCTTCTCCTCATTTTTCAAAAAAAAATTCAAAGTGTTGAAAGAACAAAGGCAAAAAATTAGCATACGGAAGTGAGTGATTCCTGGTTCTAGTCCCACAATACATCATATGATCCATGATCACAATAGGCAGGTAAATATCAAAGCCTTGACAAATCAGATACATCAAAATCAAAACAGTTTGTCACCAACTCTTTGGAATGTTCTCTAGGAACTACACACATCATAATGATTGAGAAAAGAATTTTGGCTATATAGTTCAAGAATGAATGTGTCAACTGCTTGGGTCCAGTTGGTGCTCCCTCCAAGAAAAACAAAGATCTTGCCATATCCAAACACTCCTTTCTCTAAGGATGCTCATGAACTGTAAACTTCCTAGGAATGCCCAAAAATTAGGAGAAATCCCTATGATCTAGCCTTATATCAAGCAACTTTTGAAGATAAGACATAACTCTCATTGTCATCAATCTCTTGAACCAAGTTCAGATAAAACAACCTAGTAAATCTAGGATAAGCCTCAGAAAGTGGATTCAATATCTTTCCAATAGAAGAATCTCTTAAACTCTTAATATAGCCTATGTTTAATTTCTCCAACAACTCATCACTTATAAGACTACAAAAAGCTATCTTTGAAGAAGCATAACCATCCATCCAAACTCTTTTAAACTTAGAATTGATGAACCAAGATTCAGGCAACAAGTCCTTACCATATATAGCAGCTTTATTGGTGTTCACAGCACTGTAACTCCCTTCTTCTCTAATGGTGGATCCTTCTTCTCTTCCTCTGGCTTCTTTTCTTTTGAATATGGAATATCCTTCTTTTCACCTGTCTTATTCAATCCACTAGCCTATTTCTTCTTGATTGACTGATATTCTTTATCTTTATTCTTCTGCTCCTTGTCTTTCACAACCTCCTGTGTCTCAGAATTAGATTCAGATCCATCTTCTTAAACCTCTTCTTAAACCACTTTTCCCTTCTTGATCTTCTTTGAAGGAGGAGAGGCCTCTTGAATGATGACTGTATTTTCAGTATCTTATCCTTGATCAGTGATCTTTCTATTAGCCTTCCTCTTCATCCTGTTACCATAACTCTGACCATGCGGCTTAATCCTTTCGGATTTGCTCTCCATTGGGATTATGGTTTCAGAAGGTAAAGGAAAGAAATTGCGATAGAGATAGATACGGAGAGAAAGAGGTGAAGATTGAACAATAAGACCTGAAGCTGGCTTAAGTAGGTAGAAGAATTGGAATGAAAAAGGACGGCATGAAAAATTGATTTCAAAAGATTTCATTGAGGTATTTTTGAGAAATTTAATCAAAATCCTCCGAGAAAATCGAATATTCTGTAATTATCTAAAAAGATATCACAAAATATTTCATGATCCAATTTTTAAAATAATTTAACATAGAAGATTACTCACATCTTTGAAACAGTGGCTCAAAGCTTTGAGAATTTTAAGACTGCCAGAAAACTTCAAAGCTTTGAAGCATACTTTCAAGGCTTAAGAAATTATGATCTCGAGGTTTTGATATTTTCACACATAGTACAAGTAAGAACTATTACTCCTGAACCAAAGGAGAAAAATAAATCTTCAGTTTTGACCTAGTGCTATGAGGAGAAAAACCCAGTTTTCGCCGCCACCCAGTTTTCGCCGTTAGGGTTCCGACAGTGAAAGGAAGACAAAATGAGAGTTTCGGTAAGCATGGAGGCGCAACAGATGGAGGTTCCTAACCAGGGTAGTCGGTATACCTCTGAAGAGGAAGACGTTTTTGAGTTTGACGACGAGTTCTGAAAGGAAGCGATCAAAGGGTTCGAATACAGCTTGATTGGTTCTTTTGTCATACCAGGGGTAATCCAGTCGTGGGCAATGAAGATGATTTTTTAAGAAAATTTGGACGAATGGTGATAAGATCAGTATCTTTGAAACAAGGTCTAACGTTTTCATCTTCAAATTCCCAGATCGAGACACGATGAACTAGGTTCTAGCCGGCGGTCCGTGGAATTTTGACAAAAACCTAAAGCCATGGGAGCACAAAATTTATACTGATTAGGTAGATTTTAGTCATGCAGATATTTGGAATCAAGTTTTGAACCTTCGAGCTTATTTTCTAAAACCTGCGGCGGCGGAGAAGCCTCTCAGAAAGCAGAGGGAGATTATCGCCACCGACGAACGTATATTATCAGTTCCAGACGGGGAGTATGTTAGAGTCTGTGTGCGAATCAATGTGAAGAAACCATTGTGCAGAGGTAGATTTGTCAATATAATTGGAGTGAGAAGGTGGATTGATTACAAGTACGAGAGAATCCCGCAAGTAAGTGAATGGTGCGGTTGTGTTACACATCACGACTATAATTGTGTTAATCAAAAGACAGGGGATGCCAATGCAGTTGCTGGGTACGACCCCTATCTTCTTTACAAACCTCCTCCGAGAAGAAAATCAAACAATAAGAATAAGCGGGATGATGAAGAGAACAAAGATAAAATAGAGGCTTCGGCAAAAGTGACGAATAGCAACAATGAGGGTAGGATAGAGGACCATTATGCGGAGGAACAAGAAGATAGTGAGCTATCCGGGTCGGAGATGGAAGAAGACGGTGGAGAACACGATAACACTAATGAAATGGAACTAAATACAGTTTATGAGAATCCGCTGGCTATTGATGGTAAATCAGGTGTTCCTATGAGTGAGAAAGGTAAAGGGGTTGTAGGGGCAAACCAGGAGACGAAGAAGTCACAGAACTCGAAGAAGGAGAAGAAAGCAAAAGAAGCGAAGGCGAAGAGGAAGTTGCAAGATTTGAGTGTCACACCAAATGCAAAAGAAAAGCTTCCGGACCGTAGACTGAGCACAAGAAAGAAAGGGGTAGATAAGATGAATGATATGGAAGGGGCAAACAGAAACACAGGGGAGGGAGGAGCCTTGAAGTAATCACATGCACCAATGGTGGCGCCTGCTAGGCAGGGCCGCCAAGCGCAATGAATGTGTTGAGATGGAACATACGGGGGCTTGGGAACCTCCGTAGTGCTCTTAGCTTGCAAAGCCTCATTATAGGTAAGCGACCTAAAATTGTCTTCATTATGGATACAAGGCTCAAGAGAAGTGAGATGGAAGGAGTACAACACAAGCTAGGGTTTAACGCCGGCTTTAGCGCAGATTTTTTAGGGTGTGGTGGTGGTCTTGCGTTAATGTGGAGGGATAAGGTGGACGTTCGGGCTAGATACGTCACTCAGCACTGCATTGATTGTACCATTAGAGATACGGAGGGTATTTTCTTTGGAAACTTACTTGCTTTTATGGAGATCCGGTGAGTGGTGAGCAACACAACTCGTGGAAGCTTCTTTCTTACCTAAAGAGGGAAGAAAATATTCCATGGTGTGTTATTGGCGATTTCAACGCCATGACTAGCTACGAAGAGAAGGAAGGATGTCTACTTGCGGACTTCCAATTGATGGAGGATTTTCGTGAAACCCTATCAAATAATGGTATATTTGACTTGGGTTACAACGGAATAGATTTACTTGGACTAGCAATCCGAGGAACGGTGAAAGAATACGAGAAAGGTTGGATATGGCGGTTGTCAACTTAGCTTGGCTTGACAAGTTTCGCAATGCTCAAGTCAATCATTTGACTAGTACAACTTCGGATCATATTCCGATTGAATTAGTGTGTACTTGTTTAAAAGGAAAGAGAAATCGGTTCTATTCGAATCAATGTGGATTGGTCATGAATATTACAATACATTCCTAAAGAAAGAATGGTTCGAGCTGGGCAGTACACAATTGGAGAACAAATTAGAAGTCTTGAGTAATAGATTGAGGTTATGGGAACGTGAAGTTTTCGGCCGTGTAAAGGTAAGGCCGAAATTCTTGAGAGAAAAAATTTCTTTTCTAGAGAAGGGGTTCATGACTGAAGATAAGTGTAATGATGTACAAAAGCTTAAAAATTAAGTCAATACCCTCCTTGCTAGGGAGGAAGAGACGTGGTTACAAAGGTCGCGGACCTTATGGTTGAAAAAAGGGGATCGTAATACTAAGTACTTTCATATGAAGGCAACGATTAGAAGATCGAGAAACACTCTCAAAGGTCTAGAAGACACGAATGGGTGTTGGAAAACGGATGAAGGGGACATTGTGACGGTGTTAGAAGATTACTTCGCTGGTATTTTCAAATCGGATGAACCCACGCATGACCACATCAGTGACATGCTATCGGGTATGACAGCCAATATTTCGATCAATCAAGCAGTCAAGCTTGACCAACCGTTCACTAGGAGAGAAGTCGAAGAAGCGTTATTTAGTATGGCTCCCTGGAAGTCTCCGGGAATTGACTGATTTTCAGCTGGATTTTACAAAAAATAGTGGGCCACCGTTGGTGATGAGGTTAGCAATACTTGTCTCGATATTTTTCATGGGAAAAGAAGTATTAATGGTTTTAACAAAACTACTATTGCTTTAAGTTCTAAAATTAAAAAAGTTCGAAAGCCTAGTGATCTCAGGCCTATCAGTTTGTGTTCTACAATCTATAAGATTATTGCTAAGATATTGGCTAATCGTCTTAAGATTGTCTTGAATTGATTAATATTCGAGTACCAAAGTGCATTTTTCCTCGGAAGGTTAATCACGGATAATATTATTATGGCGCACGAATTACTTCATACAATGAGAACACGGAAGAAAGGAAAAGAGGGCTTCATGGCTGTGAAGCTCGATATGGCGAAGGCATATGATCGGGTGGAATGGATTTTTCTTTCAGCAGTAATGCGCGAAATGGGATTCAGCGATAATTGGATACAAATTACTAATTGTATCAGTACGGTGACTTTCTCAGTTTCGGTGGGGGGACAAGCTCAAGGTTCAATCATTCCGGGCAGAGGCCTTCGTCAAGGCTGCCCGCTTTCACCTTATTTGTTCTTTTATGCGGTGAAACTTCGTCACAAAAATTAACAATGGCAGTTGACGAAAAAAGATTGTCAGGTCTTTCGGCCTCCCAAGGAGGTCCTGTGATTTCACACTTGTTTTTCGCGGACAATAGTATTGTTTCCATAAAAGCTAAAGTTACTGACGTTCTTGTTCTACAGGAAATCCTACAAAGTTATGAAAATGCATCTGGACAAAAATTCAATCTATCAAATTCGTCAGTGGTGTTCTCTACTAAGGTTGCAAACCAGGATAAAGCTACTATCAGCCAAATGTTGGGGATTCCACAAGCGGATGGACATGAGAAATACTTGGGTTTGCCAACAACAGTGGGGAGGAGCAAAATTGTCAGCTTTGCCAACCTGTCGGAAAAAGTTGAAATTAAAATGAAAAACTGGAAACAGTCGGGGTTATCTACAGCTGGTCGTGAGATTTTGATAAAAGCAGTGGTGCAAGCCATCCCAGTTTACACTATGAACTGTTTTTGTCTCCCGAAACAACTGTGCACGAAGATTGAAGCTATGGCAAGCCGATTTTGGTGGAGAAAGAAGGAAGATCAACGCGGTGGACATTGGATCTCTTGGCAAAAATTGAAGAGACCGGCTAGTGAAGGTGGGTTGGGTTTTAAGGTTCTACACAGTTTTAATCAAGCACTGCTAGGAAAACAATTGTGGAGAATTCTGCAATCAGATTCATTAATGAGCAGATTGTTTTGAGCGAAATATTGCTCAAGAAAGTCAGTTCTTGATACTGAAATAAAGTCCACAGATAGTTTCTCTTGGAAGAGTATTGTAGGAAGTAAACCCATTATGAAAAGAGGTGTTAGGTGGAAGGTGGGAGATGGTAGGTCTATCAAAATTGGTGTGGATCAATGGCTGTTGCGTCCTTACTCTTTGAAGCCAATAGGTCTAGTAAGAGGGGATAGGAACACTCCAGTTGGAGAGTTCATTACAGAGGACAGAACATGGCATAGAGAGAAGTTATCACAGAGTTTTATCTCACTGGACATTAAAGAAATCATAAGAACCCCCATACCTTATTCGACAAGACAGGACAGATTGGTCTGGCATCATACGGAAGATGGCCTATATAGTACAAAATCAGGATACAAAGAAGCATAAAAAGTCATCAGAGAGAGTGTGAATCCAGTGATTGAAGGTCCAAGCAACCCAAGTATGTGGCGCAAAGAACTTTGGCAGGTCAAGCTTCCGAAGAGGTACCTGTTTACAATTTGGAGGGCAAGTTTGAACTCTTTGGCTAGTGGAAACAACCTGAGAAGATGCGGAATTACAACAACAGGGGAGTGCCCACTATGCCACCAGGAGCAGGAAGACCCTGAACATCTCATTATGAGATGTGAATTTACAGAAGAACTGTGGATAGAACTGTTGGGAGAGGAATTTCTTGACACAAGAACTTATCGATTTGAGGATTGGGTTCAGATCAGAATACAAGCAAAGAACAAAGAGGAGATTCAACGATTCTGCTTGACGATTTGGGCACTATGGAAAGAAAGAAACCAGAGAGTCTTCCAAGGTAAACAGAAGCGGGTGATAGATCCAAAGATTCAAATCCAGAGCTTATTCCAAGAACAACTCGAAGTCACGAAGAAGTCGAATCCCACGAGGGTGCCGAAACAGAATGCGAAATGGACTCTCCCTTCGCCAAATTGGGTCAAGCTGAATGTCGATGGGGCTTGGGAGGAGAACAGTGGATGTGGAGGGGGTGGAGTAGTAATTCGCAATCACGCCGGAAAGTTCATAGCTGGAATAAGCTCGCTGTTCCTCACTATGCAGTGGAAGCAGAGATCTCAGCGGCGATAGCAGGGCTTGGGCTAGCAAGAAATCAGGGCTATAGGCAGATTGAGCTCGAGATGGATGCCCAAGCGATAGTCAAACAGTTTAATCTGGGAAGAAAGCGGCCTCCAGATGTTTCAGATGTTGGTTTTTTGATTGAAGAGGCAGACAATTTACGGAGTTCCTTTGAAGAGATAAAAATACAGTACATTGGTTGTACCGGTAACATAGTAGCACATAAATTAGCCAGAAATAGTCTACCACTGTTAAATATGTACGTATGGATTGATATAGAGCCTGATTGGGATGTTCAGTTTCTTTTAGACGATGTAATGGGTTTGCAAAGCCCCTCTTCAGATCATTAATGGAAAGAAATTGTCTTTTTCTCACAAAAAAAATAACTATTACTCCCCCAATACCAATGCATCCTTGTTTAGCATACCCAATTCAAGACTTAGGGTTGCAAACCTTTCATTTGGAAAAGGTTTAGTAAAAGTATCAGCTATCTGCATAGAGGTTGAAATAAAGGATAAAGATACATCACCTTTCTCAGCATGATCCCTTATAAAATGTTGTCTCACATCTATATGCTTAGTTCTTGAATGCTGCACTGGATTATTTGATATTGAAATGGTACTTGTATTATCACATTTAATAGGCACATTCTTGAAATCATATCCAAGATCCCTTAATTTTTGAGCAATCCAAAGCACTTGAGAACAGCAAGCACCAGCTCCATTGTATTCAGCTTCTGCAGTTAACAAGGCTACTGAGTTTTGCTTCTTTGAATGTCAATTGATCAAAGATGAACAAAGAAATTTACTGCATCCAGAAGTACTCTTTCAATCCACTTTGTAACCTGGAAAGTCTGCATCTGAATAACCACTCAAATAGAAATTAGTTCTTCTTGGAGACCAAAACCCCATGTCTTTGGTTCCATTCAAATATATGAAAATCCTCTTAACAGCAGTAAAGTGACTTTCCGTAGGATCAGCTTGAAACCTTGCACACTTACATACACTAAACATAATATATGGTCTACTAGCAGTTAGATATAAAAGTGAACCAATCATAGTTCTATATTCCTTTTGATTTACACTCTTACAACTTGTGTCCTTGTCTAGGGACATAGATGAACTCAATGGAGTCTTCAATACCTTGGACCGATACATGTTATACTTGTTTAACAAGTCCTTGGTATACTTCCTTGATGTACAAAATTCCTTTCTTCATTTGATGAACATGAATTCCAAGAAAGAAAATAAGTTCTCCCATCAAGATCATTTCAAAATCCCTGCACATTAAACTTGAAAACTCTTGCAACAGGAGTAAATGTCTCCTCACAATCAATTCCTTCCTATTTATTATATCCCTGTGCCACAAGTCTGGCTTTCTTCCTCACAACCTTCCCATTTTCATCAAGTTTGTTTCTAAATACCCATCAGGTTCCAATAACAAATTGAGTCTTTGGTCTTGGAACCAAGTTCCAAATCTTGTTCCTTTCAAACTCATTTAGCTCATTCTGCATATAAATGATCCAATATGCATCTTCTAGTGTCTAATTTGCATTTTTGGGCTCAATATGAGATACAAAAGCACTAAATGCACAAATATTCTTAAGCTTCCCTCTTGTCTGTGTTCCAGTTGTTGGATCTGAAATAATTTTCTTTACAGGATGATTTGATAAGTATTTGAACTTATTTCTTGTTGTCCAAGTGTATGGTCCTTCAAGGCTTTGAGATCTTAACACAGTAGTAGGAGCATCATATGTTCTGTAAACCTCAGTCTCACGGCTTTGAGATTTTGGCTCAGGAGGATGTTCAAGGCCGGCCTTGAGATTCTTCTGACTGTTCCTTCATGACAGTTTGCTTCTTTTCGCTTTTTCACAATCATCATCTGCCTCATACTTATTCAAGTTGAGATCAGAAAAACTTTCACTCAATGAATCATCAGTTCTTTCATCAAATATCACATGAATGCTCTCTTCAAAAATCTTAGTTTTCTTCTGAAAACTTTATAAGCCTTGCTAGTTTGAGAATAACCAAGAAACACACCTTTATCACTTCTAGCATCAAACTTACCAAGATTATCCTTTCCATTATTATGCACAAAACAAGTACATCCAAAAGGCTTAAAATAAGGAACACTTGGCTTCCTTTCTATGAAAAGTTCAAAAGGAGTTTTCATCAAAATAGATCTAATCTAGCATCTGTTCAGCACATAATTGGCAGTGTTAACAACTTCTTCCCATAAATACTTTGGCAAGTTAATTTCAAGTAGCATGGTTTTAGACATATCTTCAAGTGTCCTATTCTTCCTCTCAACTACTTCAGTCTGCTGAGGAGTTCTAGGTGCAAAAAATTTTTGTGAGATGCCATGCTTTGCACAAAACTCAATCAAAATCAAGCTGATCAAATTCTCTACCATAATCACTTCTAATAGATGCAACAGGTAAGTTTTTCAAAGTTCGAAGCTCTCTACAAAGCTTTGAGAATTCAAAAAATGCTTCAGACTTCTCTCTAATGAACATAACCCATGTAAAATCTAGAGTAATCATCTACTACAACAAGCATATATTTCTTACCTTTAGGAGTATGAACCCTAAATAGACCACATAGATCCATGTGCATCAGTTCTTAAGGCCGGGAGGTACTTAAAAAGTTCTTTGGCTTGAATGAACTCATGGTCTTCTTACCTTGAGTACATGTCTTGCAAATATCATCATCTGTGAACTTTAGGTTTGGTAATCCTCTTACCGAGTCTTTTGAGATGAGCTTTTTCAAGGTATGCATGCTAATATGCCCAAGCTTTCTATGCCAAATCTTTGAGTCCTCCTTCAAAGCTTTGAGGCACTTCAGACTTTCACCTGCAACTTTGTTAGCACTAAAAGCATAGATTTTATGTGACCTAGGAGCAGTGAGTATGCAATTTCCAGATTTTTCATCTTGCACCACACATTTCTCCTTTTCAAAAACTGTTATGCTACCTCTATCACATAATTTAGATATACTAAGAAAATTATACTTTAAACCTTCAACTAAATAAACATCAGAAATTGTACTTGCAGAACCATTACCAATGCTTCCAATACAAATTATACTGCATTTTGCTTTGTTACCAAGTGTGATGGTTCCTCCATAATGCTCTTTAAGATCAGTGAATGAATATTTTTTTCCACTCATATGTCTGGAACAGTTGGAATAGATTCCCTAGAGGAAATATAGTTTAGTATGAACAATAATTGGTTAGAATATTCATTGTATTATTTATTGAGATATTTAATATAATGAAGTCCTTAGATTTACAATTGTGTTGTTTATCTTAAATATCCCTAGTCAATTATACTTATTAACAGGACAATCAACTATAGAATAGTATGGGTTTGGATTGATATGGAGATATCACGATCCAAGACATGGGTATGAATTAGGTGTAATGGCATACTGGAATGACCCATCTCCGAGAAGACTACATACATGTTATGTAAAGTCACAAATGTTTCTCGCGGTGAAAATGGTATTGTCATCCTTAGACTTGAATTCACCAGATGATCTAGTTGTGGAATATTATGTTTTTGGTAGCGTCAAACGCTACACCGTGACTGGATAGTCATAAAGGCGTGTATCGGGCACAATATGAAACAAGCTTAGATATCGTAGTGATGTAGATAGAATGATTCCCTCCCACATAACGGGAGAAAATATCCACGGCCACTCGAGGGATAGTGCTTGCAGAATGTCAGGCCAGACTCAAATAAATTAACATAGGATATTGATGTTATTTGCACGAATAAGGCTATTCCCAGGATCAAGGAACTATGGATTGGATATACGAGTGTGACTTGTATGTATCGTGTCCAATCCGGATATAGAGACAAAGGGATGAGACAATACTTGCACAAGGTTTGTCGGATGATTATTTCTATTAGTTGGGTGGTATAAATGTGTTGCTAGACACCGCTCCATATTATTAAATAGTTACTACCAACTAAGTAGAAACCTATGGGGTCGCACGCCATTTGGATTGAACTAGAATTGGGAATTTATTAATCTGATTAATAAATTAGAAGGATCAAATCGCAACAACTTGCTAACTTTGTAGGACTAATTTGCAAGTTGGTCTAATCCGAACTTGAGTAGGATTAGGCGAGGGCCTTTATGTAGTAACGAGGAGTTGTTGGACTATATAAAGGATGATCCTAGCTTCCTTCCTAAATACTAATGCTCACAACATTACTTGAGTAGGAGAGAATCAAGGAGAGAGAGCAAGACAAAGGAGCCGACCGCCCCCTTGTCCGTCCCTCTACCCGTCGGCCACAATAAGGAGGCCAAGCCTACCTTTGGTCCTCGTTGCGTGATGTCTTCTTCCTCTTCCAACTTTCCTAGATAGCTCAAATGATTTGGGGGATCTAGATCTCAATCCTAGGAGTAGATCAACCGTAGAGACACAACAATATTTGTGTTTGAAGTCAACACAGGAGACCCACAAGGTACTTGTTAAAAATCATTTACTATCGTTATGAATTCTCTTCATGTGATCCTTCAATGGTATTGAATGGATAAATAATTGTTCATTCCGCTGCGTATTCATGATCAGAACCCTACAATGGTATCAGAGCCACAGGTCGTAGAGCATAACGTTGTTTTTGTGTTATGATTTTCTTGTTTTTCACCTATAATTGTTGATTATCGCGTTAAAACAACAAAGTAAGCATATTAGATGCATGTTGAATGTGATTCAACCAAACAAGATCTAAGTTTTACGTGAGATGTATGAATTAGTGAATTTGAGAAATTTTAGGATCTTGAATCTGGGGTTTGGGAACAAATTGGGAATGAGTTTCAATTTGGAAACGTTTAGGACTTGGGGACACTACTAGAAAAATGTGCTTTTTCCACAGGTAACTAGTGTGGCTAAATCATCAATTCCCGTGGCAAATAGATTTAGCCACGGGAGACACCACGGTAAGTGACCGTGGAAAGAAGAGCCGTGGCTTTTCAGTTTAGCCACGGGTAACAGCCGTGGCGAAAGTTTTGCCACGGTATGTCCCGTGGCTATCGTCGTACCTCCAGTTAACCACGGTGAATCTAAAACCCGTGGCTATAGTGTTCATTAGCCACGACAATCTACCATGTCTAGTTTAAATTTTTTCCGCGCTGGTTAACTGTGGCTATGTTATTAATGGCCATTGCAATTAATACTTTTTGCCACATTTGTTATCCGTGGCGAATTTTAGTGTGGACAAAAAACATTTTTCTTGTAGTGGGAACAAGGAAGAAGTTGTTTTGGAAACAACTTTTAAAGAGGTTCGGCCCCAAAGGGGACCGCCCCTCCTTCCTTGCCGCCCAAGTCACCTAGTCTGAAGGCCTAGGATGTGCGAACGACCCCACGGGTGGGGCCGACTGGCCTAGCCTCAGCCCAAGAGGCTCCAACGGGTTCGACCACTAGTTGGTTGGGCCTCTTGGACCGTTTTGACCTTAATAATCCTAAAATCAATCAAAAATTGACTAAACGCGTTAAAAATTGATTTTAATAGTTTATGTGCAATATGTATGGTGGTTGGATATGGCCTTAGATGTGGTTTGTTGTGAATATTTAGTTTTTGTGATTTGTTTACGGACTGCAAGCTGATCAATTGGATGTAATAATTAATTAAGGTTTACGGCCTGCGAGCCGGTATTTTTCCCAACTTGTGAGATTTATTTTATTTAGTCTAGATGCTATCTAGTACTAGATAAAATACATGATAGTCAAGATTGATGAAAAGAAACCCAAAAAATGAAAGGAGCCACAACATGGAGCATGGAGCATTCTACGAGGCTATGGAGGATGGACCAAAAGATGGAGGCACATGGAGATGCGCTTGCTATTTTAGGGTTCATAGATATTCTCATTGGCTTGGGAATATCTTACTCTAGGAGGTCATATCCATATCATGTTAATTTTTATTTTGTGGATGTTTACTTTATTGTCTTATTATTGTTGTTGGTGTATGGATGATGCATGCAATTTGATAATAAGATAATTAAATAACCCGGATCTTTTATTTGGATTTTTCCCAAACTCAAATAAGTAGAACAGTTGATATGGATCAACAAAATAATTAAAATTGAATGAAAAATCCCTCAAAAGTAAAATATTACATTTTGCCTTCTCGTTACTTAAACATTCATCACAAAATCGATTAATCAAGCTCATGCGTGCCAAAGCAGGGCAACTTGATTCATCATTATGTGGTGCGATTTCACATGTAATGTGCAATTGTTGGAGTAAGAGGTTGGATGTAACTAGTTAATTTTAATAAAGATTAGAAACCTAGAGGCACTCAATTGGGATTATCTATGGGATAGATAAATAGGGAGTTATTTTCCCAATAGAAACCAAAAGTTTCATAGGATGCAATTGGAATTGTTAATACCTAAATAACTAACTTTTGGGTGACTTGCCAAAGCAAGCTCAAAAGGAAGTGATATGGGTCTTGGCCCACTAGAAATATAATGATATTTTCCGCATTAATATCTTGAGGTTTTTTAATTCGTAAAAAAATAGTGGGAGCTGTATTTAATAATCTAGCCATTATTAAATATATTGAATCATTCACAAATACTAAAACTTGTGTATTTCCTTTATTTATAATATCAATGGCAAACAACTCATCGGTTCATCACACTCCCTAAGATCTGACCTTGAGAAGGACAAGCTCTCTGGAACCAATTTTCTAGACTGGTACAGAAGCTTGAGAATCGTTCTCAAGCAGGAAAAGAAACTGTACGCTCTAGAGGACCAAGTTCCTGAAGATCTGGAAAACAATACTCCTGCAGCCCTAAAGGCGTATCAAAAGCGTGTTGATGATGCTAATGATGCGGCTTGCCTAATGCTTTGCACCATGTCCTCTGAGCTTCAGAAGCAACATGAGAAGATGAATGCAGTCGATATGATCGCACACTTGAAGCAGCTCTTTCAAGAGCAGGCTAGGGTTGAGAGGTATGAAGTTTCCAAGGCATTTTTCAAATGTCATCTTTCAAAATGGAACCCGTTCGGACCGTTGCGTATTTCGGCTATCTAGAGAGCCTCGGCCGCCTTGGGTTTCCGGTGGGTCAAGAGTTGGCCACCGATCTCATCTTGCAATCGTTTCCTGAGAGTTATGGACAGTTCATCATGAACTATAACATGATTGAGATCGTGAAAACTCTGCCAGATTTAATCAATATGTTGAGGACACCTGAACAAAGCATCAACAAGGGTAAGGAAAATCCATAATGATGGCTCAGAAAGGAAAGGGCAAAAGGTTTACCTCTACCTCCAACGAAAAAGGCAAAGCAATAGCCAAACCCAAGGAATCTGCCCTTAAGCATGTTGGTGGCCTTGCCAAATGTGTGACTAAAGGTGAGTGTCACTACTGCAGTCATCCTGGATACTGGAGGAGGAACTGCCCAAAATACCTGGAGGATAAGAGGCTTGGAATAGTGATTCAACCACCACCAGGTAATTTTGTTATAGATGTCAACTTAACTGTCTCTTCATCATGGGTATTGGATACTGGATATGGATCGCACATTTGTCCAAATATTCATGATCCAAAGAGAAGTAGAATATTGGCTAAAGGGGAGATAGACATGCGTGTTGGGAGTGGAGCAAAAGTTGATGCATTAGTCATAGGCGTGTACGAGCTGTCTCTGCCTTCAGTATTAGTTTTAGAATTAAATAATTACTATTTTGTGTCTTCTATGAGCAGAAACATTATTTCTATTTCTTGTTTGGAAAAGGATGGTTTTAATATTTCAATAAAGAACAATTATTGTTCCATTTATTTTGATAGTATTCACTATTGTAGTGCGAAATTATTTAATGAATTATATATCCTTGATCTAAACAATCCTGTCTATAACATTAATACGATGAGGATTAAAATGAATAATTTAAATCATGCTTATCTATGGTACTGTCGTTTAGGCCATATAAACGAGAAACGTGTATCTAGACTCCATAAGGATGGATTTCTAGACTCATTTGATTTTGAATCATATGAGGCATGTGAGGCTTGTTTATTGGGAAAAATGACTGAAAGTTCGTAATGTAAGTATATCAACAGGATCTAAATACTCTAAAGGGGGGGGGGGTTGAATAGAGTATGCCAGCTTTTGCTTAAAAACAGTATTTTTAAACTAGAATACAGTATGCAAATGATATCTCAAAGTTTTGAAAAATATTTGAGAAACTAGAGATATGACTGCAGAACACAGAAGCTTCAAAGATTTGAGATTTGGAAAACTCCAAAGTTTTGGAACTTCCTTCTCAGACTGGAATGAAAAAGATAATAAAAGTAAGCATCAAGAACACAAGAAATTTACAGAGCTTAGTAAGAATTGGACCTAGTCTCTGCCTGAGGGATCTTATCCCTCCAGGATTTTAACACAACTTCTTATTAATCACCCATATTTAGCCCTAGATCTGAAGCCTAAGTGATCTACCTTTCACCTACACATCTTTTGGTTCCCGACCTATCTAGTTCCAGCTACAACTTGCTGAAACAATAAGAACCTGTTTGTTGTTCACTTAAACAACTAAACTTCTAAGTTTGTGAGGATTAAGAAAACAAAATGATAATACAAGTTTGTGAGGATTAAGAACACAAAATGATAATACAGGTGTGAATAACATAGAATAGAAATAAGCAATAAAGCTTGTAACTGTTCTACAATCTCTGATGAATGATCTTGCTTCTGCAGTGTTAATGGCCTGATGAATAGAAGAATTGAGTGATCCGATCACTCCTGTTTGTAGCACTCTTCAATTCTTACGTTGATCAGCCTCTCCTTATCTGTCTCTGCTTGAAATTCAAAGTCCTGATCTCTTAAATAACAGCCTGCAACAACCAGAGAGTTTTTAGGACCTGAATGCGTAAAAATCCTCTCCCTGATATGCTTCTTTCAACAGCTATGCTTGGATAGCTATCTGATTTGTTTATGGACGTTGGAATGCCCAACAACCCTACATACACTCAATAAACAAGATCAAACAATATCCGGACAAACTAGCATTAAGATCTGATCAGCATTATGCTAACAGTTCATGAAGAAATTATGCTAAGTTTTGTCTGATAACAAAAACAGTTTGTTCATCCAATTAAATGGATAGAACAAATAACCATTATTGAAAAATTATTAATAGAATTATATAAGTCAATAGCACATTATAAAACCAAATGAATTGACCTGCATACACAGATCTGGTTAGATAAACTTAGCAGTAAAAAGTACTCAAAAACTCTCAAAGCTTTGAAGCTTTGACTTCTAGTTGATCACAAAGAACTTGGATTCCCAATCCAACTCAAATCTGTACAATGTGTTGTACCAATCAAAAAATGATTCCATAGCATTTGCAGAACATCATAGAGAATAACAGAATCATTCCAAACACCAACTTATAGACCTGCAAAATATAGAACAATTAAGAGCATATAAGGCAACCAACACGGTCTCAAAGATTTGAAGCTTTGACCCATGTATTTCTGGCTTTCATCATCAAGGAATCAAAGCTCCTTCTTTGTATATATCCACATATTGACACCAAAGAGATTCTGATCTATCAATCTCCCCCTTGATGAAAGACAAAACACTATTATTGAAGTCCAGAAATCTTAAATATTTCCCTGGAACACAAAAACACAAGTAATTCGCAAATACCAGTAGTAAAACCAACCTAAGCAGTCTTAAAATATCATGGCAACACATTTAACAAAACAACCAATATTAAATAGCACAAAGACAAGAACTAGCATCCTACAAGATCCAGAATTATTACAAATACTTAACAAAACATAAAACACAAATTATCTTCTCCCCCTTTTTGACTTTCATCAAAAGAGTAGAAGGAACGTAGGATCTTGTTCAGAGTGTTTTAAAAGAAACTAAAAAATTAAAGAACTTTAGGACTTGGATGAAATAAAAGACAGAAAGAATAAGAAAGATAGGTTTCAAGGCTTTGAAGATTCAGCTTCAGGATCCTTCTTCGCAAATTTATTTCCAGGCTTAGCATTTCCCTTTCCCTTGTCCTAAGCCTTTTCCTGTTCTCCCTCAACAGTCTCAGCTTCTGAATCTCCTTCAGCTTCATCTTGTTATTCTCTTTGTTCACCTTGTTCATATGCTTCCTCAGTTTCAACTTGCATTTTTTCCATCACTTCATCAATAACCTTATCCAAATCAGCAGCTTCCTTTTCAGCGGTCTCTCCAACTGTTTCCTCAACACCAGTCTCATCCTCAGATTGGTCAAAAAGATCCTTAGAAACAAGAACAATAGGGACTTATTTCTTCTTCTTCTTATGCTTTTTGAGAGCGTCTCCAATTACCTCATCTGAATCAATGCTAGTGTCTCTGCTGTCTAAAGATGGTATTATCTCCAGGTTCAATCTATTGATGATGATATCAAGCTTATTGTTCACCAAACCTTTGAACTTAGTGAAATTAGTAGATAGGTCAAATAACCCTTGTCTCAAATCCTCCACTCCATCTTCCATAACTTCAACCCTATCTAGTATTTGAGATAAAATCCAAATTACCAGACACTTTGGGGGTTGTTTGAAAAAATCCTTCTCCTTCAACTCTTTAGCACTCAATTCAGAATATAATTTCCACTTTTCTTTGACATTTTGACATATCCCAATCATTTGAAGAGATGCCTCATCCACCAACCCAAAACCAGTTGTGATGTTCTCGTCATCTTACAAAGAGACTCCAAAGTGTTTGAAAAACAAAGGTAACACATTGGTATAAGGCAGGTAATGGTTCCTATTCGTAGTGCCACAGTAAACCATATGCTCTATCACAACAGTAGGGAGATCAACTCCAAACCCTTGACATATCAGATACATCAGAATCAACACCCTATCTGTCACCAATTCTTTAGAATACTACCTGGGGACTACACATCTCATAATGATGGAAAACAGAATTTTAACCTCACAAGTAAACACAGAATGTGTTACCTGTTTTGGTTCAGTAGGGGTTCCTTCCAAGAAAAACAAGGCTTTGGCCTTCTCCAAAATCTCCTTCCTATCAGGACGATCATTAATCCTATACTTTCTAGGAGCTCCCAAGACTTTGGAAAAAACCCTGTGATCCAACTTAATATCAATCCCACCAACTTTTGATGTAAGAATGTAATTGTCACTATCATTCAATTCTTGAACCAAGTTCAGATAGAAAAGTCTAGTTAAGCTAGGGTAAGCCTCAGACGGTGGATTTAACAAACTCCCAACATATGATTCTCTCAATTTCTTAATGTAGTCTAGGTCCAATTAATCCAACAACTCAGTACTAATTATACTACCGAAAGATATCTTGGATGATGCATAACCATCCATCGACATAGTCTTAACATCTGAATTCACAAACCAAGGATCAGGCAAAATGTTCTTACCAAAATTTGTAGCCTTCTTTGTCTTTGCTACACTGTGTTTCACTCTTTTCTTCTCTGGAGTTCTTTCATCCTTCTTCTCATCATCTTTCTTTTCCTTTGAAGATGGTACACTCTTCTTCTCACGTTTTCCTTCAGCCTCTTCCTTCTTCTTCTTGCTTGATTTTTCTCCCTGATCCTTACACCCCTATTTTTTTATCTTCACCACTTCTTCTGTTGCAGACTCAGATTCTGACCCAGCCACTGGTTCTTCTTGAACTTCCTTTCCATTCTTGACCTTCTTTGAGGGTGGTGAAGTCTCATGGAAAATAGCTGTCTCTTCTGAATCTGATCCATGAATGGTGATCTTCCTGTTAGCCTTCCTCTTTGTCCTCTTGTTAGAAGTATTTCCTTGTTGCTTGATCCTCTCAGATTTGAGCTCCATTGTGGTTAGGGTTTGAGAGGGTTTGAGAGAGAGAAGAGAGGGTGAGATAGGTACGAAGAGAAGAAAGGTGAGAATGAAAGAAATAAGCCCTGAAGTTGATTTAGTAGGTAGAAGAGTTTTATTTAAAAAAAGGATTTGCATGCAAAAGAGATTGCAAAAGATTTCATGAGATTTTTTTGGGATATTTTGTCAAAATCTCTGAACATTTGAAATATTCTTTAGTTATCTAAATAGATATTACAAAATATTCCATGATCCATTGTTTAATAAAACGTATATCCCCTTAATTAAACAGTTCAACAGTAGTTCAAAGCTTTGAGAGGTTCAGACCAAAACAGAAACCTTCAAAGCTTTCAGGCATACTTTCAAGGATAAGAAAGTATGATCTCGAAGTTTTGAGATTTACACATATAATACACATAGAGACTAATACTCCCCCTAAACAAATGCATCCTTGTTCAACATACCCAATTCAAGCCTTAGGGATGCAACCTCTCATCTGGCAATGGTTTAGTGAAAATATCAGCGATTTGCATAGTAGTAGAAATAAAAGATAGAAAAATATCACCTCTTTCAGCATGATCTCTAAGAAAATGATGTCTCACATCTATGTGCTTTGTCATTGAATGCTGAACTGGATTCTTTGATATAGAAATGGCACTTGTATTGTCACAGTTGATAGGAACATTTCTGAATTCATATCCAAGATATCTTAGCTTTTGAGCAATCCATAAAACCAGAGAACAAGAGGCTCCAGCTGCAATGTATTCAGCTTCTGCAGTTCATAGAGCTACTGAATTTTGCTTCTTTGAATGCCAACTAATCAGTGATGAACCAAGAATTGGCAGCATCCTGAAGTACTCTTTATGTCTACTTTGGAGCCTGAAAAGTCTTATACTGTGACATGTTATATTTATTTAACAAGTCCTTGGTGTATTTCCCTTGATGCACACAAGATTCTTTTCTTGCAACAGGGGCAAATGTTTCCTCATAATCAATTCCTTCTTCTTGATTATATCCATGTGCAACCAGTCTTGCTTTATTTCTCACAACCTTACCATTTTCATCAAGTTTGTTTCTGAACACCCATCTAGTCCCAATCACTGATTAATTCTTTGGTCTAGGAACCAAATTCCAAACTTTGTTCCTTTCAAACTCATTCATCTCATTACGCATTGCAATGATCCAATATGTATCTTCTAGTGCTTCTTTTGCAATTTTTGGCTCAATAAGTGATACAAAAGCACTGAAAGCACACAAATTCTTCAGTTGACCTCTTGTCTGAGTTCCATTGGTGGGAATTGATATAATGTTCTCTGCAGGATGATCTGATAAGTATTTGATCTTCTTTCTAGGTGTCCAAGTTTATGATTCTTCAACGCTTTGAGTTCTTGACACAGTAGAAGGAGTATCATATGTTCTGTCAGTCACAGTCTCAAGGCTTTGAGATTTTGGCTCAACAGGGGGTTCAAGGCCTTGAGATTCTTATAAATGTTTCTTCAGCTTAGTTTTGCTTCTGTTAACTTTCTCCTTGTCATCATCACCCTCATACTTGTTCAAGTTGAGATCTGCAAAGCTTTCACTCAGAGAATCATCAGTACTTTCATCAAAAATCACATGATTACTCTCATCTACAATCTTAGTTCTCTTATTGTAAACTCTATGAGCTTTGCTAGTTTGAGAATAACCAAGAAAAACACCTTCATCACTTCTAGCATCAAACTTACCAACATTACCTTTGCCATTGTTATGAAAAAAACAGGTACAGCCAAAAGGCTTAAAGTAAGAAACACTAGGCTTTCTGCCTTTAAACAGTTCATAAGGAGTTTTGTTCAAAATGGGCCTGATAAACATATATTGAGCACATAACTGGCTATATCAACAGCTTCTTCCCACAGATACTTTGGCAAATTATTTTCAAGTAGCATGGTTCTAGACATGTGTTCAAGAGTTCTATTTTTCCTCTCAACTACTCCACTCTGCTGAAGAGTTTAGGTGCAGAAAATTTGTGTGAGATGGCATGCTTTGCACGAAATAAATCAAAATAAAGCTGGTAAAATTCTCTACCATGATCACTTCTAATAGATGCAACAGGTAAATTTTTCAAAGTTTGAATCTCTTTACAAGATTTGAGAATTCAGACAATGCTTCAGACTTATTTCTAATGAACAGAACCCATGTAAATCTGGAATAATCATCAACCACAACAAGCCTATATCTTTTAACTTTGGGTGTTTGAACCCTCATAGGACCACATATGTCCATATGCATCAGTTCTAAAGGTATAGAAGTACTTACAAAGTTCTTTGGCTTGAATGAACTCTTGGTTTGTTTACCTTGGGTACATGCCTTGCAAATCTCATCATCTTTGAATTTCAGGATTGGTAAGCCTCTTACCAAATCTATTGAGATGAGTTTTTTCATAGTATGTATGCTTATATGACCAAGCTTTCTATGCCAAAGCTTTGAGTCATCCTTCAAAGCTTTGAGACATTTCAGACTTTCACCTGTAACTTTATCATTGCATAGAGCATAAACAATGTGTGACCTAAGAGCAGTGAGCATGAAATTTCCAGATTTTTCATCTTTTACCACACATTTCTCCTTGTCAAAAACTACCATATTTCGTTTATCACAAAGCTGAGAAATACTCAATAAATTATACTTAAGACCATCAATTAGATAAATATCTGAACTTGGCCATGGAGAGTTATTACCAATACTACCTATACCAATGATATTGCACCTTGCTTTGTCACCAAGTGTGATTGTTGCTTATGATTTCTCTTTAAGCTCAGTGAATAAATATTTCTTTCCACTCATGTGTCTAGAACATCCACTATCCAAAATCCATTATGATCTTTCAAAGCTTTTGTGACATCCTGCAAGATTTAATCAATGCCTTAGAGGCTATTAGACGAAGTGTAGAATTTCGATTCATACTCAGAATCAACCATGTTATGTGGTCTAATTTCTTTTGGAACCCAAATATGTTTCACTTGTCCCTTAATCTAATAAGGATAGGTGTTCCTCATTATATGAGGTTATGTACTTCTAAAGGCGCAAGTTAATTTCACATGTCCAATTTTACCACAATAGTGACATTATGGAGAATGTATGCTGTCTGATTTTACAAATGTGGTTTGGTTTATTTTTGAAAAATTTATATTATAGCGAATTCCACTTTTGTATACAGAATGTATACTTCCTCCAAGCATAAGATTTAGCTCATATTCTGAGCCAGCAAAGGTTGAAAGAATTTTCTTGGATTCTTGAAGCTTACTAGTCAATGAAGTGTTCTGTTGTTCTAAATCATATGAATGACTCTTTAGATCAACATATTTGTTAATTAAAGGAGAGTTTTGAACAACAACTTCTTTGAGTTGTGATTTCAAAGCTTTTATTTGTCCAAGGCTTTGAAGTCACTGTCAATTTTCAACATAGTAGCTTCAAGACATTTGTTTTGAAAACCCAAATCTAAATTTTCTTGTTGCCTTGCTCATGAACCTTTACTTTCAATGAATCAATCTCAATCCTGTAACTTTCCTCATTCGAAACATACTTTTGAGGATTTCAGGCATTACATCAGAAGGGCTAGATAAAATATAATTTACCATATCTTCAATTGGCTTCTCTGTAGAGTGATCTTCTTGATATCGATCGATCAAACAGAGATTGGCTTGCTCTTCATCAGAATTTGAGTCCAAAGAGTCTGAATCACTCCATGAGGCTACCATTTCCTTCTTTCTTCCGTTGTCATTTTTCTTCTTAGCAAATTTCCTCCATTTCTTCTTTGGAGGGAAATCTCTTACAAGATGATCTGAATCTCCACATTCAAAGAAATTCATATGTTTAGTTTTATATGAATGTAAAGAAGATTTACCTTTATCATCCTTGTTGGTTGAGGATCTGAATTTTCCTTGTTATAGTCCTTGTTTCCAAAGTTTCTCTTCTTTTTTCAGAATTCTGGACAAGGCTTTGGAAATCACGGCTAAGGCTTCTTCATCATCATCATCATCCTCCTGTTCAAGGCTTTGATATTTTTCATTGTCCTTTTCCTTGAGTGCCAGGTTCTTGATGTTGTCACTCAGGTGACCATCTACCTCCATCATGGAGATCTCATGAGTGAGTAATTTTCCTTGCAGATCATCAAGTTCCAAGATGCTTAAGTCCTGAGCTTCCTCAACTGCAGTTGTCTTAGGCTCCCATTTATCCTTTGGCAAAATTCTAAGTATCTTTCTGACCTTTTCTTCATTTGAGAAGGCTTTTCCCAAAGATTCCAAGTTGTTCACAATATCTGTAAACCTTTTGAACATGTCCTTGATGGATTCATCAGAATTCATCTTAAACAGTTCATACTGTCTCAAAAGAATATTGATCTTTATCTGCTTGACTTGGCTAGTTCCTTCATAAGTAACACTTAGCTTATCCCATATCTCTTTTGCACTCTTGCAGTTGGATATCCTGTTAAACTCATCTGCACTAAGAGAACAATATAATAAGTTCAAAGCTTTGTAATTTTTTGATACCTTTTCCAGTTCAGTAACTGAGAGATCTTCCTCTGATTTGACAATTCTAATTCCATCCGAAGTAGTATGGAACAAGTTTGGGCCATTCACGATAATAGACCATAGCTCCATGTCTTGATCTATAATGAAAATTTTCATCAGTGCCTTCCAACGCACAAAGTTATCACCACAGAACAGTGGAGGTCTATTAGCTGCTCTTCCTTGTGAGAATCCTCCATCACCTACATTACCCATTTTCACAAGATTGTTAGATCCTTAAACAGTGACCCAAGCTCTGTTACCAATAGAAAGTTTGTAATGTAAGTGTATCAACATGATCTAAATACTCAAGAAGGGGGGTTGAATAGAGTATGCCAGCTTTTGCTGAAATACAGTCATTTTAAACTAGAATAGAGTATGCAGTTGATATCTCAAAGCTTTGAAAAAGATTTGAGAAACTAGAGACATAACTGCAGAAAACAGAAGGTTCAAATCTTTGAGATTTGGAAAACTCCAAAGCTTTGGAACTTCCTGCTTACACTGGAATGAAAAGAAAATAAAAGTAAGCAGCAAGAACACAAGAAATTTACAGAGTTCAGTCACAATCGGACCTAGTCTCAACCTGGGTGATCTTATCCCTCTAGGATTCTAACACAACTATACATCTTGTGGTTGTGTTAGAATCACCCAAATTTAGCCCTCGGTCTGAAGCCTAAGTGAGCTACCTTTCACCTATACAGCTTGTGTTTCCCAACCTATCTAGTTCCAGCTACAACTTGTTGAAACAATAAGAACATCTTTATTGTCCACTTGAACAACTAAACGTCTAAGTTTGTGAGGTTTAAGAACACAAAATGATTATACAGGTTTAGTACAGGTGTGAAGAACATAGAATAGAAATGAAATAAAGCTTGGAAGTTTTCTTCAATCTCTGATGATTGATCTTGCTTCTGCAGTGTTAATGGCTTGATGAATAGAAGAATTGAGTGATCTGATCTCTCCTGTTTGTATCACTCTTCAATTCTTACGTTGATCAGCCTATCCTTATCTGTCTCAGCTCGAAATTCAAAGTACACATCTCTTAAATAACAGCCTGCAACAACCAGAGAGGTTTTAGGAACTCAATGCCTAAAAATCCTCTCCCCTGATATGCTTCTTTCAACATCTATGCTTGAATAGCTATCTGATTTGTTTATGAACGTTGGAACGCCCTACAACCATGCATACACTCAACAAACAAGATCAAACAATATCCAGACAAACTAGCATTAAGATCTGATCAGCATTATGATAACAGTTCATGAAGAAATTAGGCTACGTTTCTGCTGATAATGATGGCTAATACGTTGCGAAAGTGTGTCAATGAAAACTAGGTCGTAGTGGCCTTTGCATGAATTTCCAATGAATTTATTTCGGTACAGTTGAAGTATGATATATATGGCTTGATGAATTAATTGCTTGGAAAGTTATGAATGATGCAGATGGTAATTATTTTGACACCCGTTTGGTAACCTTCCCGATCGGGGTCGCATAATTTGCAGCCTGCTGTGATAGTCATTTATTTAGTTTTAATGAGTAATGATTTGAGCATTTTCATGCTCACTGTTAGCGCTCACTGTGAGGCCGTGATGATATGGATCTATCGAATTCACTGCTTGACGTTGTCAGAGTGTAATATGCATGACAAGGCAAAAATATTTTTGCAACCTGCCGTAATTATCTCTTATTTGGTTTTAATGAGTACATATCGGAGCCTCTTCATGGTCACTGAATAGGCCGTGATGATTTGGATCTACCGAATTCACTCTTTAAGCCGATAGAGTGGCATGATATGCATGGCGAGGGAAAATCATTTTGCAGTCTTTCATGATTGATCTCTTATTTGGTTTTCATGAGTATAGATCTAAGCCTCTTTCTGTATTTCCTTCTGTTCATTCCATGTCTGGGCCGCAATCTCTTGTACATATCTCTTCTTGATTGGCAAAACACGCCTTTGTACTGTCATCTCTGCGCTCAATTGCGTATTGAGGGGACAGTGATATCGCGTGTGATATACTTGTCCTAATTGATGCGTAGCCTGTCGCACATATTAGTTTTCTTAGAATTTGAGTGTGATTGTTGTTATTTTATCCGTTCAACCTCTCTATTTTGTGCGGATTTTCGAAGGTCATTTTGACCCGCCGATAATGTTGTCAAATTATTAAAAATATTTTTGTGCATGAAAATCGGGTCAAACGTCCTTCGCAACTACCCGCAGACAGTAGACGATGAACAGAGTAATTACCTATAGTAGTTATTTCATTAATATGTCAAAATAATGCAAAACAAAATTATCCATTGATAAAGACAACCTGCATACATACATAGAAAATAAAATATTATCATGAATAAGAGAAAAATTACAGAGAATAACAAAAAATTAAAATCTAGGCCACCTTGTCCTCTTTAAGTTATTCATCTGTCTGGGCCTTTTCTGGTTCGTGCTTGTGTGAAAGCTTTCTCCTGGTAGCCCCCCTGTGTCTCTTTTTTATTGGGAAAAGAGATTCACCGATTCCTTTATAGAATTCGACAGGCATAACCAACCTATAATTTTCAATTTTCATCTGCTCAATTAAAAGGATTCTCCATTCAGTCTCTTATATTTTCTTTCGGCTTTCCTCCAATGCAGTATGCCTCTTCTTATACAACCTCACTGAAGGGAAGTCATAGCTAGTTGAATCTTCATCCAATGAATCAGAGATAAAAATTGGAGCATCCTTGTAGGACCCTGGTAGCCCTGTGAAAGGACTGGTGACCTCCTCCTTTTCACGTATCTGTTTGCGAGTGGGTTTCATGGTAAGGGGATTTTGGGGACTGGACTTTGATGGAGTCTTGGGGAATTGATTTAATTTGCTATGATTGATTTTGGAATGGATGTATGAGATTACTAATGTAAATAGAGATAATCAACTTCAGTTTCTCTTTTATTTACTCCTCATTATGTGCATTGTATTGATTGGCTGCATGTACATTAATGTTGTTCAGTTTGGGAATTCGAGCAGTTGCTTCAGAAATTGTTTGTGCGTGGTCATGATGATTAGTGGTTTATAGGTTTATTATGAAATTCTTCATGCCCGCTGCTTGTTTACATGTAGTACCGACTGGGCCTCTTCATGATAATTATAATCTACTCCATGCTAACTGTATGCGCTTTAATGATCCCCAATTTTTCACAATCATATTCGATAATGGTTATGCACTGTGTGGAATTTCGGCAGAGGTAAACATTGTTTCATTTATCTTGGTGATCCCGAATTTACACATCAACGTTAAATGTATAAAAAAAACTAAGTACTTCCTATCAACTGTTACAGGTAACATTTCCAGGATACAGAACACTATACGTACTATAGTGCGCACAGTTTGGACTTCCGCCAAAGGTAAAAAACTTTAGGTTCCCCCTTTCATTTCTTCAAGTCTATTCTTGATGTTGAAATTCCTTTTTGGACGGAAACCTTGTTTTATGATCGTGCAACCTAGATTTAGAGCAACTAATGTGTGGACTAAACAATTTTGAAATCGACTTAACATTTAATAAAAGAAGACAACCCATGGTTCCCATAGCACAAGTGTGCATCTCTAATTAGCAGTTGTGCTATGAAAATCAGAGGTTGGCATCGATTTAGCACTCATCTCAGATCGATGAGAAGTTGTGCTATAACAAACAGAGGTTGGTATCGTTATTTTCTGACCACCTAAAGCAGCATCTTTGTGATCATTTCATGCATCATAATGCTGCATCAAGACGGCCAAAACATAACGAAATCAACATCAAAGGAGATTGTTGACATTGACATGCTTTCCAACAATCAAAACTCTATCTAGGTGGATGAAAGGTGTAGTGAAATGAACAAGGTTGTAGTCTCCGTTTTATAGACAGTCGGGAAGCTGGGGGGTTAGGAGAAGATGGAGAGTTAAAAGATGGACATGTAGGGGGTGGGGCATTAATGGAGTTTAATAAATGCTGGTTTATTAAGTGGTGGTTTCTTGATGTAGAATGTGTTATTTTCTTGCCACCTCCAGAAGCTTGTGTGTGACCATTCAATGCATCACAATGCTTTAGTAAGGGGGCGATAACATCACTGACTCTTGACACAGACATGCTTTCCCAGAATCTAAATTTTATCACGATGGATAAAAGGTCGAGTGCAATGGACAAGGTTGTATGCTCTGGTTTTATACACAGTGAGGAAGCTGGGGGTTAGGAGAAGATGGAGAGGTGCGGGTTAATGGAGTTTAATAAATGCTGGTTTAAAGATGTGGTTTCAGATAAATCATTGCTGGTTTAAAGAGTAGTGCAGGTAAGTAGGTATAGGTTCAAGAACTACCTCATTGATTGGGGGTGGCAACATTACAAAATTATAACTTTTTTCTATCACCTATTGCAGGTACAATTTTCATGTTATATTGATAGTATGAGTACGTCCATACGTAGTATATAGTGTGCATTGTTTGGACTTTCGCCAAAGGTACACATGCTATCATTTAAGTATGTCAAAGTATGTTTTTCTTTTAACTTGTTTTAGTATAGCAACTTTGCATGGAGCGGCCAATGATCATTTTTTAATTCGAATTGACAATGCAGACAGTTCTACGGGCACTTTGGAGGAAAAATAAGCAGTAACCATCAAATGAATCAATTGCAGGAATACTGTAACAAATAAATGAGTCTACAGTCATATTATGGGTTGTTTAATTATGTTAGATATTGTAGTATTTTGGCCGGGTTTGAATGGGTGGGTGGAAATACTTGCTTTCTATCCTATTTTCTAAACACCTACACATAATAGTCATATCCATACTACCCAAATTCCCACGGCTTGTCAAATTTTAGATATTTTTCCTATATTCATTTTATTTACCATAAAAAGTTTCGATTTCCTTTTTTGAATGCCGGCTCTGATACCACCTTTAACACCCCCAAATAGCCCAAGCCGGAGGCCCGGGGATGTCACTCCGTACCAGAAGTTAAACCCGAATACAAGGAGATTTTATAACATTGTTCTCAAGCAAAACATCCATAAAAATAATTAAAACTAGTCGTTATTACAATCCAATTTTCCTAGCCTCAAACCGGGCATAAACAAATTAAAGTATTTAAAATACTAAAGAGTCCAAATTTAAAATAAAAATGCTAATGATCCAAATGATGATACGCGTTCCCCTTCTACGCCAGACAACCATCCTCTAAACCGGTGGTGCGGAATCAAAAAGAAACACCACAGTACAAAATCAGCATATAAATACTGGTAAGAAAACACTCACGCATGTAAAATGATGATAGGATAGTTATAAAACAAAGACTCATTAGAGTTTTTCTCAAAATCACAACTGAAATGAAGTTGACACTTGTGGGAAAATATGAGAGTTCCCAATTCCATAATATTTCCAAACCAATTCCATAATCATTAGGAAATCCAAAATCACATATTAATTCTTTTTCCATTAACAAAACCAAAATCCATCATTATTAATTCGTTTTGACGGGGGAAACCAACCATCTCGCAAGCATCCAATACCTTAAGTGTCGACACCCCCCCCCCCCCAAAGACTTCTGGCGGCCAGAGGAGTGAGTACAGGGAGCTATCCGGGGACTTGCAACCGGATTAAATAAAATAAATTAAAACAGAAGACCGAAGACCGAAGTCAACACGCCCAATGCCAATAGTAACCAATAATAAATGGCCCCGCACAACTCTTACACTTTACGTTGTAGTTCATTATAATTATCATGGTGATATTTTCAAGAAACATTTAACAAGTAAAAATCACATATTGCATGTCACATCACATAAAGACATTGTGAGACGTAAAGAAATATAAGAATTCATTCGACACGAAGAAGTTAGGCACACTAGGTATGGCATGTTTACTTACCTCAAAGCAAATCAACTACCGCAAATCAGTCGATGTACTTGATGCACTCGTTGTTGAAGAACTCGTCACCTACACGTAACAATACCCTAATTAAACATAATACTCTAGCAACATAATTGCTATACTACCTATATGCATATGAAACTCGACGGTTTAGGTTTCTAACACCAACCCAACATCCCACTTAATTCATACTTCAAAACTAAACCCAAAATCTTGTCCCAAAATCCTATAACCTAATGTGTACATAACCTATCATAACTTCGCCACTTTTATTACTCCAATTTCCCAAACAGATCATGGCTCAAAAACAGTCTCATTAGATTCAAAACACTCTGAATAATAAGTTTAACCTCAAATGGATCCGAATTTCGATTCCTGGATCAAAAGTTATGCTAGTTTTAAGTTTCCAATTTCACTCATAGTACCCATACGAGAATTATCACTTTTCATACAACTAATCTCCAAAACATCTAGTTAGTCCCGTATTCAAACAAAATCTAATGCAACATGAATACCCACATCAAATCAGGTTACTAACCACATACTATGATCATCAAATCACCCAAATCGCTTAATCAAACGTCTCTTCCATGACTAGGGTTATTTTTCATAAACTAAGAACATGATTAAACCAAAACTTGATGATTAATCCTATGACTTCAAGAATGATGAAACCAACAATAAAAATCTTAAAATTAAAGATTACATGCTACGTACATGAATCGTAAACAAGTGATCAAGAGAACAAAATAAATCAAGAGAAAAAGAAAATAAGAAGAAACATGATCAAAACCCGCCGCCCATGGAGGGTCGGACGGAGAGAGAGTCGGACGGAGAGAGAGAGAGAAAGAAAAGAAAAGAAAAGAAAAGAAAAGAAAAGAAAAGAAAAGAAAAGAAAAGAAAAGAAAAGAAAAGAAAAGAGAAGAAAAGAAAAGAAAATAAAATAAAAGAGAAGAGAAGAAAAGAAAAGAAAAGAAAAGAAAAGAAAAGAAAAGAAAAGAAAAGAAAAGAAAAGAAAAGAAAAGAAAAGAAAAGAAAAGAAAAGAAAAGAAAAGAAAAGAGAAAGAGAAAGAGAGAGATTACCTGCGACCGGAGGGAGAGAGGGACGGCGGCGGCGGTGGTTGCGGCTGCTGCTGCTGCCGTCGGGGAAGAGAGAGAGACCGAGAGAGTGAGAGAGAGGGACAGGTGAGAGGGGGAGAGACGTGAGAGAGATAGAGAGAAATAGGGAGAGTGAGGGTTTTATGAGAGTTGGAAAAAAAATCAACTTCATAAGGAAAGAAATCCTCCTGGATTAGGAAACTTTATGTAGGAAGAAAAGTTGGGTCAAAAGACACTTTTCCCCCTTAGTTTTGCCAAAAGACAACTACTTCCCCCAAACTCAAGTAAAAGACACTAAAACTCTTGGATTAAAGTCACAAAGATCCACCAAAAGCTCGTAACCATTATAATTAACTCTCGACAATTAAATCAACTCCCCAACACTTACAATAATATCACAAAATACCCGTAGTCACAAAACCGGATATTGCACTTGTAGTCCGAAGTTTCATCTTTCTTATTAACTAACAAGACAAGAGCTGCAAATGGATTAGTGATTGGCTGAATGATCCCATTTTGCATGATTTATTTCACCATTTTCTCTATTTCATTCTTCTATATATATGGATACATGTATGGCCTTAAACAAACAGGGTTACCTCCTTCCTTCAGGGGTATTTGGTTGTCCTGAGACCTTGGGGTGGTAATTGTGTTGGCTCAAAAAATATGTCTTCATATTGTTGTATGAGTGGTTGTAACTCTGAGGGAGTGTCAGGGGAGGGTATCACCACTCCAATAGAGTACAGTTGAGTTGCAATGCAATGCTTAGTTTGCTTGTAGTATTAACCTGTAAGTGTGCTTCCTGCATTTGCGTTACCTCATTGTGAGCTAAGAACCACCATTTCTTTCCCATCCAACTGAAATCCAAATGTTCTCTTATTGAAGTCTAATGGAATGGGACTCACTTTCTTCAGCCATTGTGCTCCGAGCACAACATCACAACTACCAAGGGCTAATACCGTTAAGTAAGTACTCACTGAACAAGATTGTAGTTGAATCTGCACCTCCTTACACATTACATTACTACTGATCCTGCTTCCATCTGCTACTGAAACCTGCATCTCTCTGACTGCTTGACTGGAACTATTCACTCTCCTTGATGTACCCTGATCTATGATGTGCAGCCAGACATGGCATGTAATGAAATGCTCAGGGGTTGTTCTTCTTCACTAACTGGCAATGCATGGTCTTCCACCCCTATTGTTAAATCATTTGAATCTTTTGTACTTCTGTCATCCTCCTCCTCCTATTCAGTGCAAATCAGTAGATACAATGATTTCTTAGTACACCTGTGCCCTGGGTGTAACTTTTTATCACAATAGAAGCACAGTTTCTTGTCCCTTTTCTCTTTCATTTCTGCTGCACTTAACCTCTTAAAAATGGAAGTGGAGGTCTTAGCATTACTCTCTTCCTTGGAAATATTGGCTCTAGGCTTCTCCGAACTGGTGTTAGAGGTGTGGCTTATGGTACTTCCTTTCCTCGTCATGTGTTTCTCCATTGAGTCAACATATCCCTCTTCCAATCTGGCAATTGCTTTGTCTTGGGACAAGGTCTTAGGGAACTGGAGTTGTACATCTTTCTGCAAATCTTCTCTCAGTCCACTTAAAAACTTCTCACAAAGTATATTTCATCTGCACAGGGTTGCAAGGCTTTGATTCTATGCCTATGAGCCTCAAACCTTGACTTATATATAGATACTGTGGTGTGCTCCATTAGTTTATTGAAGCCTCCTAGTACATTTTCATGTCCAGGTTCAGCAAATTCTCCACACAACCTTATACTGAAATGAGACCAGGTAATTGTGTCTAAGTCCTCAAACTCTGATCTAAAGCAGTAATCAGCATCCCCTTCCAAATGTAATGAAGCCATAACTAAATTTTGGAAATCATTCATCTTATAAATTTGGAAGTATCTTCAACCTTTTTCATCCATCCAAGGGGATCAGTTCCTCCAACTTTAGGAAATTCGATTTTAGGTAAAGGAATACTCCCTCCAGAAAAGTTTCTCACACACATAGTAGCTTCATCAGTGTTGATTTCTCTAGTAGAAGTGCTACTTCCTTCATTTTTCTTCCCATTAGATACGGGAGTCCTACTCTCATCATTTAAAACTTCTAAATAACTTGCGATTTTCTCCTTGTCTCTTTGATTAGCTAACAAGTTATAGCAGTTCATGATTTTCTTAAACTGATCATCAAACTTTCGTTCCATGGAATTCAATCCTTGATTTAGGTCATTTTTCATCTCAGATCTAATATTGTGGAATTGAGTATGTATACCTTCTTCGAGCTTGACAAACTGTACTCGGATGCCGTCTAGCGTCTCCTCAAAGTCGTGGAGCCGCTCTTTAAGAACCAAGACCTTCGAATCGGTATCCATGGAAATGAGCTTTTGACTTCTGGTGTTAGGCATTTTGAACCTCCGAAGTGGATGAAACCAGGCTCTGATACCAACATGTGAGGTCTCCGACCTCACAGACGCTGTAGCCGGTCAATTTACGACCGGAAAAAGAGAAGAATCGGAGAATTTCTCCGATGAAGGAGGAAGAACCAGAGAAGGGTTTAGAGAGAGAGCAGAAATTGGGGAAGAACTGAAATATTCATAAAACGTGCTCCAAACGAATAGGTAAATGCAATTAGACAAACTAGCTAACGCTCTGCCCACGTCAGCTGGAGAGATCCGAACGGACCAATCAGGGACGAGTATTCGGCTGACCTGTCCTTCCCGCTTGTCACTTAAGCTGAACGGCGATTTGAACCAAACGGCCGAAACAGATCAAAGGCTGAGATTAGTCTCTCAACCTGATCTAACGGCTATTGCTATCCAAAATTATACAACCACAATTTATGAAACATTACACTTGGGTCCTAAACATACAACCACAGTTTACTAAGCATTGCAGTTAGGTCCTTGCCATGTGATCCTCACACTATTCAAGTTGCTGGAAGAAAAAACTGGGAAAAGGTTTATTGCTCCGGCTTAGTTTTTAATGTTTTGCCTCAGGGATGTTTCTTCGTTTTAGTTTGTGATAATCTAAATTGTGTCTTAGTTGTGTCTCAAAATACTGCCAGTCTTTGGATTTCAAGATCACTTTTCTTGTTTTGCTTAGGTGTTCTAGTCGGATCTTTGTACTATTTATACTCTCCTTTGGTTGTTTTCTAACTGAAATTCTCTCTCTTTCGCGGAGCAAAAAAATTGTAGTCTTTCCCTAAAGAAAAAAAACACTTGCAATGATTCATTGACTTGAGGGCACTTTTGTCCAGGGCAGAAACATTCCATAGTGTTTGCAAATTTCCATAACCGTTCACTAGCTAGCTTGACCATCAAGAAACCCAGACTAACAAGGAAGGTATTTAAAGGAAGAGCCCTAACAAAGAAAGTAATGAATCCCACAAAGCGACTACGTGAAGAAACAAACAGAGCACCTTCACCGACTGATCACAGGCTTACAATGGCGACCAACGGGAACAACCACAACACCAAGAAGGTGAAAAAAATCAAAGGCGTTCAAGAAACAGATCAAGGAACAGAGGAAGAAGTATGCAAACCCACTTCGGATTCTGAATGGTTTCACCGAGAAGATGAAGAAGACAGTCTATTAAAGTATGCAATTGCCCAATCGTTACTCTGCGGAGACAGCAATCAAGAAAAGGCCAATAAAACGGAGAAAGATGGAGACAAAATCAAACCCAATTCGAGTTCTTCATGGCTAAAAGAAGAAGACGATGAAGAAATTCAAGTCAAGTACGCAATCCAACAGTCGCTACTCTCATTGTCAGAAGAAGCTGTTCAGAAACTACCCATTGAAGAACAGATTAAACCCACATCGAAATCTTTATCGTCGTACCAAGAAGAAGAAGAAGACGGCCTATTGAAGTACGCAATTCAACAGTCACTACTCTCATTGTCTTCTCCCCAATTTAAGCAAAAGGGTCCGATTTTCAATTCCTTAGAACAGCTACCGGATTCGACATTCGAAGGCAGAGTATTCGAAAGGGGCGAGTCTTCAATGGACTCTGTCTCTTGTTGGATGTGCAAAGACGCAAGACCAACACACAAATCAGAGTCCATCCTCACCAGTAACACTTGCCCCCACCCTGTCTGCACAGATTGCCTTCTCGTGCATATCGGAAGTCAAATTCAAGAATTGAAAGATGACGTCACGAAGGTGAAGTGCCCTGAACCCAAGTGCCAAACCAAGTTCCATTACGAGAGTCTTCGGAGATACCTCCCGGAAGAAGTTTATCAGCGGTGGCTGCGTATGGAGCAGGAGTCTTTGGCTTTGATTGATCCCAAATACATCGTGTGCCCTTTCGAGGAGGAATGCGGGAAGTATTTTACGGATGATAGGAGGGGTTATCTGATCAAGGCTTGCCCTCATTGCTGGAGAGTCTTTTGTAGCAATTGCATGGTTGGGTGGCATCTGGGGATGGGGTGTGAGGAGTTTCAGATGAGATTGCAGAGAAGTAAGCAGGTTGAATTTGAGAATCGTCTTGAACATCTTATCAGTCGTGGATTGATGATCTATCATGTGTAAGAATGATTTTTGGGGTTCTCTGATTCAGCCTGAGAAAGAAGAAGGCCAAGAAAGCTCTGCTTTTCAAGTTCAGGGCAAATCCTACGTCTGTCAGTTACTTTAGTTCTTCAATGAATCTCTGGCCTGTGTTCTTCTGGATCTTCGTTCTTTAAAAATTGAAAAATTTGGACTTTCAGTTTGAGTTCATTACGAGTAGTTTGAGTTGCTGTAGTGAAGAACACCATATGTTCGATGAAATGTCACTGCCTTTCTGATAATTTTCTTAGTCTGCAAAGCAAATTCTACATAGGAGATTCACATATGAATATGGTTCACCTCATTCAAGACATCAGAGGATTTATTTATCGTTGTTATCAAATCTCTATGTTTCAATTTTGACATTCTTCAAGGTTTGTTAATGCTAAATGACAGAATACCAACCATTTAGAACCTAACTAGTTTCATCGCGACATTCACCAATGTGAAAGTGATGATTTCTTGATTGAGTTTCAAGAATATGTCATTAACACATCCACATATGAACTGTTGATCCTTTATATATCTGGGTTATGTAACTGCTATTTATGGTGCATGTATAATTACTGCTTACTGCACACAATTTTGAATCCTAGTGCAGGTGTAGTACATAGAAGAATCAGATTTAACTTCGACGAGCATTCTGATAGTTCCTCAAGGGATGTTATAGTTCGTAATTAGCATGCTTTCTCATGGTTTATATTTCATCAAGGGATGCTATAGTTCGGTCTTCTTTTGAAACTATCAGTGTGAGATTTAGGCAAAAACAGACGCACTATTGCTCAGAAATAGCCCCATTAGTACAAACATGAAGAATATCTACATAATGCAACTGTGTATATAAGCCCAAATTAGCACAAACAGTACACACCCTGTTAGCAATCAAACAATACGGTAGAAGTCTAGTTTAGTGGATATAAGAAACACAAGGCATCTATGAAAATTGGCTAAGCTAGATCTGAACCTATTGTGTAATGAATGAGTGATTACTGGATCTTTCTATGAGGTGGATCTTGTGTGGTCACCAATGTTAGGGTAGAGATTTCTGGCGATGCATGACAAACTCATGTCATAAGGGCACGAATCATCGTAGTTTTAAATTTTTTATATACTGACAATGGTCGGCGATTGAGTTAAAAGGTTAAATTCTCATTGCATTTCAGAAATAATTAGAAGAGACCTACTGATTGGAACTATTATGTGTTTAGACATATTACTAGGTACAGATGAGCTTTCACCTAGATCAACATCTAACAACATTTGGAGATCACTGATATGTTCCTTTAGTTTAGCTACAACACTCTTTTGCTGCTTTCTTCACCACCCAATCAGCACGTTGGTTTGCATCTCTGCCTATCCAGCAAATTGTGACCTTCCTTCCTTTTCTGAGTTCATCAATGTCCTTGATTATTGTAGCCACATTTTTGTCTGGATGCATCTTCTTTTCAACTAGTTGAACTGCTTTATGATTGTCACATTCAACTATTTCCACCCTGGGGCTACCTATTGCCATCTCCACAGCCATTCTAATTGCAAGAGTTTCTGCAGAAAGAGCTGAATTTGTCATAGTGCTCTGATTTTGACCTTCAACTAGGGTCCCATTCCAATCTCTGGTGACTCCAGCCAAGCTTGTACAGTTGGATTGTTTTTCACAAGATGCATCTCATTTATCTTCCATGCTCAAATCTTTGGTTTTGTGACTTTAGTCCAATGCTGGACTTCTGGAGGTGATGCGTTTTGGTGCTAAGCTTGTAGTTAACTGAGAGATTACAAGAAATCAGACCCCCAAGTCATAGCTTCATTCACTACTTCTTCTGGGTGAAGACTCTCAGCATTGAAATTGTGTTGATTCCTGACTAACCATATGCTCCAAGAAATAAAGATTACTCTTTTCATGTAGTCTTGTGGAATATTACCTTTCTTCTTGTCATGCATAAGTGCCAAACCCTGATTGATTGTATGTTTTGAAGTTCATTTAAGCTAGAAGGCCTACAACAAACCACACTGGCCTGGTCCAATGACAGTGGAAGATGGCATGTTCAATGGTTTCATCAGCCTTGCGACAAATAAGGCAGATTGGGTTATCAGAGCACTTTCTCCTCACCAAGTTAGCTCTTGTGGGAAGAGCTCTGACTAGCACTCTCCACCAGAAGTGTTCCAATTTTTGAGGAATACTAATACCGTAGATGGATTTGAGATCATTATTGAAGGTTTGGGAAGATGAATCAGCACTTTGGATGGGGGTCTTCAAAGTTTGGATCTCTTGTTGCTGCCTCAGTGTTGTCTTATATCCAGAACTTATAGTATAGGGCTTCACACTTTCCAGTTCCAAATCATTCTATCTGACTGTGCTGTAATTGACAAATTGGTAGAAAGAATCTCTGTAGCAGCTTCTTTGTTGAAGAGATTGCAGACAAGCTGGACCCTTCAAGCATCGAGATGCTGATTAGGTAAGTCTGCCACTTTCAACTTCTCATCCACCTCTTGGCACTTAGTACACCTTCTCATATCTGGATCTTTCGCTAACCATTTGCCTTTAAAGACCAAGATTGACTCCCAATTACCAACTTGCCATCTTGGATCAGATATTAAAACACTCCTTGCAACCATTATGCTCTTCCAAACTACATAGCTTCCTTTGAGCTTCTTTGCTGCCCAGAAATCAGTGTTTGGGTAATACAAAGCTTTGACAACTTGAGTTACTAGAAGATTAGGGTTTTGAGAAAGTCTCCAGCCTTGCAAAGGGCTTGATTGAATCATTTTAGATCTTTTAACCCTAGGCCACCGTTGCTTTTTTGCTTAGTGATTTTGTCCCAAGCCACATAACATATTTTCCTTTCTTTGTGGTCATTGATCCACCAAAAGTTCCTCATTTCAGTTGTCAAAGCATTAAGAAGGTCGTTATGTAGAATAAGAGTGGCCATAATGTAGCTTGGTAAGGATTGTACCACAGCTTTAACGAGAGTTTCCTTGCCACTTTGGGACAGTAAAAGGCTCTTCCACCTGGCGCTTCTTTTAGATTCTTGAGAGTAACATGTCTGCAACTTTCCTTCTATTTTTTTCTCAGAAGAGGCAAACTCCCTGGTACACAGTATCCTCTTTTAGACTTGGAACTTGCAGGTTGTTCTCAATATCTACTTTGGTACGAGGGTCAAATTTGGAGATATCATGATACCTTTGATCTCCTTCCAATCTTTACACTTGAATTCCCAGATTTGTGTCTCTTCTACTTCATGAGTTGCGTCTTGGTATTCTTTAGCTTATTATCCAGAATTTACATTTTTTTAGCCAGTACCTTCTAGTTTCCAGTTATCAGAGATTACTTGTAAACAACTTTTAGATTGCAACCAAGCCTCTCAAACTTAGAGATCCTCCTCTGTTTTCTCACTCTTAGACTTGTGTTGACAACAATGGGGCAGTGATTTGAACCAATGTGAGCTTCATGAGTGAGTGTAGCATTCTGGTGTTTCAATTTCCAATCCACAGTGTTTAAAACTTATCAATCCTTTCTCTAACCAAGTTATTGCTTCTTTAGTTACACCAAGTATAAGAAGCACCGTCACACTCTAGTTCTAGAAGTCCCAGCTCAGACACATTGGATTTGTATCTATTCATTCTCCAATTTAAGGTTTCACTTCCTCCTTGATTGTCACGAGCATAACTAATTTCATTGTAAATTTGTACTCCCCCAATATACACCAAGGGTGAGAAATCTCTGTACTAAGCTTATGAATTCTCCCCAAATTGCTTGTTTCTTCTTATCTCTGGGATCCATATACATGAATGTTCACCATTGCTTTTATCCATTCACCTTGATGCTGGTATGAGTCATAGAGGATGTTTTGAAGAAGACATTAACCTCTAGATTCATCACCCACCACAACATTAGTCCTCCCGCCAAGCCTTTAGGTTCCACATAAGTAGCATTTGGAAACCTCATACTTCTCCTTAATCTTTCTAGGTACATAACATTATTCTTAGTCTTCATAAAAAAACAAGAGACTAAGATGTTGGTTGTACACAATCCTAACAATTGCTGGACTATCAGGAGACCTCCCAATCCCTAACAGTTCCAACAGAAGGCTAACGCGGTGCTTGTGGCTGTTTAGGATCAGCCACCACCACCCTTTCCACATTAAGAATTTGAGCCAATTCAGACATGCCTTCAACAAAGATTGTTGCAGCTCTTACCACAAATTTTGATGGTTGTTCTTGGGGGAATAGGACCTCCGACGCTGCTTTGCTGCTCTTCTTAGCTACAGTCTTACGCTTCTTTTGGGATCTTTGTGATTGTTGTACCTCCGATATATATAATGTAGGTTATATCGCTTCTCCTTCTCCTTTGCTTCATCTTCGAAATTCGGTTTCTTTTTGGTATATCGTACGGGATTATTGGTCATCTAACCTTACCCCAATTCGAAATTGGACATCGAACCTCGGAGGAAAAAGACAAACAACTTTGCCTCTCACAAATGCAGGGTAGATGTGCTATTTTGCATTGGGGGCAAGTTTAGAGAACAAAGAGCTAATTGTGACAAGGTTTTAGTACCAATTTTCTATTCAAATCTAAAAAATTGGGAAAGGAACCACGCCAGGCATTGATCTTTGACATATAACCTCGGTTGACATTTCTTTTAGTGATTGACATCATTTGTGGCTTGATGAGAAATTACATCAAAACGAATGAAAAATTACTAATAATTAACTTTTGTACATTTTCAAAACAAAACAACATATTTAAACTAAAGAACTTTCTCTCTCTACTCTCCCCTCATGAACTCACAAGAAGCTAGCCCCATCTTTCACCCAACTAGGCCTCCAGCTACAGCTATAGACCCGCACATGGAAGTGGAAACTTCAACAACTCATCAAGACATGGGCGTGGACAACAGGATGAAATCAAGCTTTAAAGACGCTCTACTACACACAGCTTCACCAACAAGTCAACAAGCTTCACAACCTCACGTGGGGAGCATCATCACAAATCAGGGAAGTACTTCCAACTCTGACTCTCCTACTTGTACCATTCAAGATGATTTAACACTTCACTTTAATGAAGACTATTACAACCACCTAACAAATAAATGGAAACTTTCAATTATTATTAAAATAATTGGTCACGATACAGCTTTTTTTAACATCTTCAAACGATTGAAAGGTATTTGGAAAACTAAACAAGATTTTTCTCTCATCGATCTTGATTATGGCTTCTACATAGTCTCCTTCCAGAATTACGATGATTATCATAAGATTCTTCATAATGGACCATGGTATCTGGGAGAATATTGTCTCTATTATCAAAAGTGGGAACCCAACTTTCGCGCAGCTACAGCAAAAATTACTTCCATGCCAGTTTGGATTCGACTAGAAAGTCTTCCCATTGAATATTTTGATGATCGGGCTCTCACAGATCTCTGTCAAATTTTAGGACCACTCCTCAAAATTGATAATGCAACTAGAGAAGCCACCAGAGGCAAATATGCTCGAATCAGTATCCAAATGGACCTTTCAAAACATCTTAAGAAAACTATCAAGTTCCCCACTTTTGAACAACCCATTCTATATGAAAATTTACCATCATTCTGTTACACATGTGGAATGGTTGGACACTTTCAAAATCAATGTAAAACTTATTTAGACAAAATCTCTCTTGCAAACAATCAAATAACAAAAGATTTATCTCCTGTTGAAACTCCAACTTTAGTCACAACTAATGCAAAAAACAACCCATCAGCCCATTCGGTCGGCCACGTGGAGACGTACGGACCGTGGATGGAAACCAAGAGGAAAACTAGAAGATCACGTCACTCCACTAATTCAACAAAGTCAAATTCACCGCCTGAAAAAATCTCCCACTTTATCTACTCCCCATAAAAGTAATCCACCTTTCCCATTAAAAAAATCAACCATATCCCATCATTACTTCCAAAGATTCACGTCACTCCAACCCTAATTCACCTTACCCTTCCCCACCGCCGTCTTCCTCAAATAAAAAACAAACCCCTCCTACGCTGGTCCCACATCCAGAAGAGTCTTCCCACGTTTCTTCACACATTACTCCCTCCTCTGTCACTCTCATAAATTCCTCCCCCGACCCACATCCCACATCACTGCCATCACCAACTCTCTCTCAAGACCTCACTACTCCCCTCCCCCATGGCGACACCACCAAATCCACCACCATCAACCCCATCGGAGGAATCGGTCACCTCCAAACCACAGGTAGTCCCTCAACTCCACAACGATTCCACCCTACCGGCGACCCCCCAGACGCCTTGCACCCACCAAACACCCAACAATCCGACCATTCCACCGATCTGGTTCTACCAGTGCAACGACTGCAGGGAACCAGTACCATTCATTCCGGTTCCGATCCCTCCTCCGGCGACAATTGCATGGATCACCGAACAGGTCAAGTCGCAGGTGAAGGCAAAGCACCCATGCGACACGGAGGCAACCACCACTCCACTGGGTGCCCCAATTCCGGGATACGCGCCTATGATGAATCCAACTTCAACAATGGGCACGATGCCCAACCCGGTCATTCACCCGATCAAACCACCGGAAGCCTCCCATCACCGCCACGAGACACCACCAAGCACTCACCAGGGAATCAGCTTCCACCGTCGGCACAATTACAACAAGAACAGGGTCCCTCCCAAGAAGCGCGAACCCGAATGCTTCCTGCCGAAACCGGAGGCTATCCACCGTCATCTCAGCCGCGAGTCTCTCGAACTCGAAATTCCCGAGGAGATCGATACTCTCGAGGTCATCCATATCAACAACACACAGTTTCCACTGTCACTGGTGTTCAAGCAGTGGCAAAGAATTAACCTCCCCACGGAGGGCAGCAAATTGAGGATCAAACCCCTGGGGAAACCGAAAGATCCGCTGGCCAATTGGAAGTCAGTGGTCACTAATCCCAGTAACCTACTCAAAGATCTCCTTGACAACCCACCTATCATCCCCATGAAAATTCTCGCCTGGAACGGAAATGGTACTGGTTCAACTCGTTTTGAGATCCAATCTCAAGACCTCCTCAACCGTTTTGACCCGGAGATATGTCTCATCTTTGAAACCAAAAGTGCGGGTAGAGAGGCGATGGAAAGAGCACGGGTCCTTGGCTTCCTTGGCATGCATATCATCGATGCAATGGGACAGAAAGGAGGCATTTGGGTTTTGTGGAAACCCCATCTAGTGGACCTTGATTTTATGGATGAGTCTTTCCAAGTTGCTACAGCTGTGGTCCAGGTTCATAACACAAATCAATCTTTTATTTTATCGGCTGTTTATGCTTCTCCTAGAGCTACAATTCGTACTTTTTTATGGTCTAAGATTCGCCATTTACATACTGTTATTAATTTACCATGGCTACTTATGGGTGATTTTAATGATATCGTTGCTCCGACTGAAAAATTTGGTGGTCGTATGTACCATTACACTCGTGACTCCCTTGCTACTTGCATGCATGACTGTAGTTTTCAGGATTTAGGATTCAATGGCGTACCCTACACGTGGACCAATAAACGCCCCCTTCCTAACTTAATTATGGAACGTCTAGACCGTGGCTTAGTAAACGACAACTGGAATATTTTATTCCCTAACAGTTTTATTCAACATTTACCACGTTTAGAATCTGACCATAACCCTATTCTATTACACACGGACAATTATCACACACCCCCACGCACGAACCACTTTCGTCTTGAATCCTTCTGGGTTCGTCATCATACTTTTAATAATCTAGTTACTACGTATTGGACTGAACATCACTCCCTTCCTCTATGGACCAAACTGATGAACCTACAATCTCACATTCAACAATGGAACTTTCAAGAAAATGGAAATTTATTTTCTAAAATTAGGCAACTTCGTACTAAAATTGAGCAAATTCAACTCCAAAATGCCTTTTCACCCACATCTCCCACTTTAGACTTGGAACAGGCTCTTCTAACTAAACTCTGTCAACTTCAAAACGATGAAAAAGACTAATGGAAACTCCGGGCTGGGTGCGACTGGCTTTCAGATGGTGACCAAAATACGTCCTTTTTCCATCGTATTGTTCTCCAAAAAAGACGAAAAAATAAAATCACCATGCTTAAGAATACTTCGGGTGAGTGGTGTTTCGATCCCAACATTATCAAAAACCTAGTCACCAACCACTTCCACACTAGATTCCAAGTTAATCCTGACCCGGGACAACACTATCTTAACATCCCGGAAAATTATGTTAGTTCTCCAGATTTACATCATCTCACCTCTACAATCAATTTGGATGAACTAAAAACTGCGGTCTTCTCCATGAAATCACATAAAAGCCCCGGACACGATGGATATCATCCCTATTTCTTTCAACATTTTTGGGACTCCATTCACCTGGATTTGCTTCACAATATTAACGAGTTTTTCCACGATGGGACAATCCCTACACATATTAATCAGACCCTCCTGATTCTTATCCCCAAACAATTGGCACCGCAATCTCCCAATGACTTCCGGCCTATCGGCTTATGTACCACCTTTTACAAAATAATTACAAAAATTTTAGTTAACCGTCTCCGGCCACTTGTGACCCAATGGATATCCCCTACCCAAGCAGGGTTCATTGCCGGACGCCGGGCGGCCGATCACATTCTCCTTGCACAAGAAGCAATGTATAGTATCTCCAAGTGCAAAGCAAAAAAAGGCTATTTCGCTGCCAAACTTGACCTTACGCAAGCCTATGATAAGCTCAATTGGAATTATTTATTCCAAACTTTGTTTCAGCTCAAACTTCCTCTCACTATCATTAAACTAATTCATCAATGTGTGACCAATACTTCCTACTCCCTGATTTGGAATGGAACCCGTGGAGATTATTTCAAACCAACCTGTGGCGTACGTCAAGGAGACCCTTTGTCAACATATTTATTCATTGTTTGCCTTAATAATCTCTCACGAGCTTTAGACTCGAAAATTCACCAAAATAAATTTATACCTCTTTATCTTTTCAAACATGGCCTTCCATTAAGCCACCTCTTTTTCGCAGATGACATTTTATTTTTCGGAAAAGCCACAAAGAAAAATGTGCAAACTCTTCACAAATTAATCACAACTTTCTGCTACCAATCAGGGCAAGTGGTCAACCCGTCTAAGTCTCATATGGTTTTTTCCCCTAATATGACCACGACCCATAAAAATCAGTTAGCCTCTATTTGTGGATTATCCACTACTTCCCAACTAGGCATTTATCTAGGTGTACCCATTTTAACCCGTACGGGGACCAAACAAGACTATGCCTACCTTATCGACAAGTTCGTCAAAAAACTTGCGACTTGGAAGACAAATTTTCTAACCCTTGCCGGACGCAATATTCTCTCCGCACATAGTCTTAACTCCATCCCCCAATATACCATGCAAATGACGCTCCTTCCTCTTTCTATAACAAACCAGCTCGATAAGATACAACGAAACTTTCTTTGGGGAACATCTTTCCACGCTGCCTCGTGGGACCAAGTCACCCAACCCCTTAAGCAGGGTGGTCTTGGACTACGCCAGGCACATCTCAACAACAGGGCGCATCTAATGAACCTTTGTTGGCGTATAGCAACTCTTTCCGATGCCTGGTGGGTTAAGATCCTCAAGGACAAATACTTCCCCCATTCCCCCTTCCACAAACACCACACTTGCCCCCCTAGGGCCAGCCCCTTTTGGAAAAAACTTTGTACCATTAAAAATAAATACTTTCTACCCCACATCCAACATCTCATAGGAGATGGTACGTCAATTAACTTTTGGACAGACTTCTGGCTCCCCCTCGGTCCCATACGTGCCATTCTTCAGGGCCCCCTCCCCCTACATGACGAACAACGCACCATCCACGAATATCGGAACCATGATGGCACTTGGAACCTTGACGCAATTCCCTTCCCTTACCTACACACCTTCTTGAATACATTAACAAAACTCTTTTTCCTTGCTTTCCGCGGCAAGATAGTTTCATTTGGTCTACCCATAAAGGCCACTGCACCACAAAGGCCGCGTACTCCATCTATACACGTCGCATTTCCACATCCACAGCTTGGATTTGGAAACTCCCAGTTGCGCCTAAAATCAGATGTTTTATTTGGCGCATTATTAAGGGCCGCCTTCCATTAAATGTCAATTTAGGCCCCTACCATGACCATGCCTGCCCCCTATGTCACAACCACATGGAAACTTTACTTCACCTCTTTCGGGATTGCTACTACACGTCCATCATCTGGAAACATATTCTTCCCACTCCCTCTTCCACTTTCTGGCAGCACCCTACCTGCCCGGACTGGATTTCGCAACAATGCGATCCCCACAATCCCCTCACCTACCCCCGAGCACCTTGGCCCACCCTCTTTTGCTACACACTATGGAACATTTGGGTCGCTCGTAATAATCTAATTTTTAAAAGTACGGGGTTTTATACCTTTAAAATCATTAATAATACCTACAATTCCACCCACAATTACACTTTCCTACAACCCGTCCACACCCCCCATCCAACTACTACAATTCAAGTCGCTTGGTCCCCTCCCCCTCCTAATATGACCAAACTCAACACCGATGGGTCCTTCAACTCTCATACGGGTTTAGGATGTAGTGGGGGGTTATTTCGTGACCATCATGGAAATTGGCTTGTTGGTTTCTCCGCTGCCACGCCTTTTTCTTCGGTCCTCGAGGCGGAATGTCTGGCGTTGTGGTACGGGTTGGCTCTTGCCCACCATTACCACCTTACTGCTTTACTAATTGAACTTGACTGCGCCACACTTGTTTATCTCGTTCATCACACTACTCCTGCGCCTTATTATATTCATAACATGTTGTTGGATTGCAGGAAACTCATGCAGCTCCACCAGGATTGGACAGTCACACATATCTACAGGGAGGCCAATCAAGCGGCGGACCTTCTGGCCGCGGAGGGCCACCGGCTCTCTATACCTTTTTAGCTGCACCAGACAGCACCACCAACAGTACAGCAAGCTTTGGAGTTTGACCAGGTGCCTCGCACTTCTTCCCGGAAAATTTCCACTGCTGCTACAACCTGATGGCTGCTGTCCACTTTTGGAGGATGATCATGTCGCCTACTCGTCTCTTGTTATCTTGTCCTGTGTCAGTTTGTACAAATGTCTGTGTATCTACATGTACTTTTTCGATGCACTGTTTAGCTAGTTGGGATCTTTTGATATGGCTTTGTAAAATAGTGGACGGCCACCCCATCCTTGGTCCCTGTCCCCCGATGGCCTTCCTGGCCACGTGTATGTTATTCGTCTTTTCAATGTAATATAACTGTGTGTTTTTGCCAAAAAAAACATATTTAAACTATTTCTCTCTCTATCCCACACACTTTGCCAGTTGCAAACTTTCTCTCTCTCTCTCTTCAAAATCTCTCGTGGCTTCTTCATCTTCTTCCTCCTCCATGGCTGCCTCCACCAGTGCCACTCCATCACCACCAGCACCACCAGCAGTCCCTCCACAGTTGCTGCAATCCCTACTGCCAACCCTATTCCCATTGTGGCTGCAATCCCCAATGCGAACCCCACCCCCGATGCAAACACCACAACTGAAAACTCACTCGACGCCATCTTTGTCGATGTCCCCTCTGCTCTCATTGTTGTCCCGCCACCATCAAGCAATTTTGTTGCCCAAGAGGTTGAAAATCACCCTTTAATTTCCCGTTTGATCTCAACTGCTAATCAGTTATTGTGTTTAAATGTGAAGGGTTGCAGAAAAATCGTCAATTTGGGAATTGACGATTTAGGTCTGGAACCCTAGTTTCGTCAAATCCTCACAAAAATAGTGTTCCAGTCTGTTTAGTGAATTCCCAAAACGACAAAATGGGTACTAGTGATCCGACCTTGAGCTGAAAATGCTCTTGATTTATCAATCTTGATTTGACGATTCTAGTGGAATTTGACGAAAAAAGTTTATTTTCTTGTCAAATTTGCACTTGATTCCTTGATTGAAGTTTTGATGAAATAAATGAAGTTCTGCGAACCTCGTTGTTTTCTTCAAAACCTCAATTGAGGAATCAAGTGTAGTTTGACAAAAAAAAGTGAATTTTTCGTCAAACTTCCCTTAATTTGCTCAAACTTCATCTCAAGTTTTGACAAAATAAACATATTAAGTGACAAAATTAATGACCAATGGACAAGTAAATGACCAAATAAATAGCAAATGAATAAATAAGCATATTATTTGGTGGAATAAGTGATGAATTAATAGTTAACTAATGAAAAAACAAAAAATGACGAAAAAGCAACACTTAGAAAGAATAAAAACTTGCAAAAACTCATAACACGTTAGCCCTTCCCATTGGACACTAGTGGACTCACGAAGCCAAGCCTTAGAGCATCTCCAACAGTGGAATTGTCCTGGACTCAATTTGTACCTGCCTTATATTTTACACGTGCACTTTTAGAGTTTCTGCTCCAGCAGCTGGCCTAAATATAGGTCAACAGCATTATTTTTTTTATTTTCATTATTAAACAGTTATGTTACTATATCTAATAATTATCATAATTTATAAATTTAATATCGAATTAATGAAAGTATTAAGTGAGTTGAAGGTAATTTTTGTACTTTTTTGTTTTTGTTTTTTTTTCATTTAATTGTTGATAAGTATGTATAAATTTTTCTAATTTATTGTTGGTACGGTAAATCCGAACGTTGGAGGAGTTGTAGAGGATCAGGAGGAGGATCAGAGGAGAAGCAAAGCAATAAATCATAGTTTTTTATTTTTTCCACCAGGTTCAAACTGTCCTCAGTTTAGGCCAAAACTGGTCCAATTATAGGCCTGGCTCAAATTTAGGCAAGATTTTGCACCATCTGTTGGAGCTGCTTTTTGGGCAAAACTGGCCTAAATTTGTGCCAAAGACAACTTATAGGCCATCTCTTGGAGATGCTCTTATAGTCATCAACGTAACAGAACTGTGAGAAACCTCTGCACTGTCTCCGATGCGCGTTCGGCATGATCAAGGATGAATTGAGCATGATCTTCTTTTTACGATGCCCTTATTTTTGTTTAGTGCAAATGGTGGGGTTTATGGCTTGGCCATAATATCTGGCTCCAGAAAAGGTTACAAGGATGAGATAGCCCCCTAAATGAGTCAGTGGCGGCAAGAGTGGGAAAAAATATTGAGAAAAAAAGGGATCAAAGAGTACTATGGTTACGCTTGATTAACTCCGCTGGGAAAAAAATCCACCTCCCGAAAAGGTTGCATTATGCTAGAGTAAGTCACCAGCAAACAAAGTACTGACAGGGAAGCGCCATGGCTGCTTGGTTACGACGCCGATAAGATTAGGAGTCTTCATCCCACTTATAGCATTCATCCAAAAATGGAGATTCCAAAGGGAAAGACATTGGCAGTACGTCAAGGAAACCTAAGCTGTTATAAGTGATTTGGCGCCATTACCCCATATAAATAGACGTTCATACTAATGTACGGGGGACATTCTCAATTAGTGGGGGCTTTAACACATATTGCTCGAGAGGACCTTGATTATATGTTCTTTAATTCTCTATTCCAAGCCAAGAGTTTTTCTAGATTACTTGACCAATTGGCATTGTAAATGAGTGTTGCTCATTATAACCATCCGAGAAAAACTGATTCTCAATGTATTCCATTACGATCATCTATCTCAATTTCTCTTATGGCCTCTCAATTTCTCTAGTGAATCAGAGTTGCTTTCTTTTAAAACCTCACTTTTAAACCTATAACTCAATGATTTCTTTTTTGTTCTTAGAAAAGAACAATGCAGCCATATAATCACAATACATATTCGTAAGCTTAGAGATGGAGTTAAAATATTTAATCATGCAATGAAATTCATTAGCCATATAGCATGTGTCCCACAATCAAAACATGCCACAACCTCTGCTTGCATAGCTGAAGATGTTATAGGAGATTGTTTAGGTTTTCCAAAATATTGCTCCACCTGCTAGCATGAATATGTACCCCATGGAGGATTTTCAATCATCAGAACAACTTCAAAATTGTTCATCAGAGTAGCCTACGATCTGAAGAGTATCAACATTCTTATAAACAAGCATGTAATACTTTTTTATGTAGATAGCTAAGAACTTTCTTTGCCCCCACCCAATGATCATGATGTGTTAGAAGATTATCTACCTGACACACTTGTAAGATAAGCAACATCAGGGTATAATGAAAGTAGCAGCACGCGTAGGGCTACAAACTACATCTTTTAAGGGATAATTTTCATTGACTATCTCATAAGATCATCTAGTAGACATTGGGTGTTATTGAGCTATCCCCCCTGCAAAAACGCGCAACATATGATTTACAATAATGCATACCAACCTTATGAGGACACGATCATATAAGCTCTATGAGACAACCACAAAATCTTCCTACTTGGATCTCTCTTAATATCAATCCCTGACAACAAAGAGGCTTCACCGATATCTTTCATGTCAAAGATATCAGAAAACATTTTCTTGACTTCATAAAATAGTCCCAAACCTCTACTGACAATCAATATATCATCCCCGTACAAAATAAGAAAACAAACTTGGTCCCTATGATCTTGAGATATATGCATGAATCGATTGTGTTCTCAATGAAACCAAGATACAATATTACGTGGTGAAACTTTTAAGTAACATTATATTGTGGCTTGCTTAAGGCCATCAATCAATTTCTTTGGTTCCAAATGGTATGAACACCTCGAGTTTCACCATATACACCTCATCATAGGATCCCATTCAAGAATGCTATTTTTACATCCATTTGGAAAAGTTATAAAGAAACGTGAAGTCAATGCCACAATGATACAAAAAAACATCCTTTAAGGAAACAGGAAAAATATATTAGTGTAATCAACACCCTCTCTTTGATTAAATTATTTACCACAATTCTAGCTTTAAAATTTCAATATAATCGATCTAATCATTCTTGGTCTTGAACATCCATTTACATCCAATGGTTTTAGAATGCTGAGGAAGCTCCCAGAACTCCCTTACCTCATTGTTCGACATTTGTTTCATTTTCTCTTTCATTGCATCAATCTATATATCTGATTAATTCCTACTAAATGCATCACTATATGTTATGGGATCAATTATATCATGCTCACCAAGATAAATAAAATCATTGGAAGTCATAGGTCTCCTCACCCTTTCATATATATGCAAGAGAGTTGGAGTATGTTGTACATGTAGGGTTTTGTAATGGATTACGCATCGGAAAAACAATAATAATGATCCGCACAAGACCCTCCAAGGATCACAGGAAGAGACATCATAACGATAGTGAAGGTTATAGTAACAATTACTTTGTTTGTCTCCTGTGATGACTTCAAACGCAAAATATTGTTTGCATCTCTATAGCTAGTCCACGCCTAGGATCAAGATCTAGATTCCTCCTTGTCTTGTAGAGGAATCTAGGTTCTAGTACCAATTACTTTTTTGTGTAAACAATTACTTTGTATGGCGGATTTGGCTGATGACCCGGTGCATATAACCCACAGTTTGGATTGGCATAGCTGAAGTTGGGGTGATTGCGGTTATTAGGATGATAAGTGTTAGGCCAATTCTGCTGTCGTGGTGGAGCCAAGTGGTTCACATCTTCAATTGCAGTGCCATATCCTTGATTCTCATCTGCCATCATGTCTCCCACAGACTTCACCTGTGCTAATGGATTTATACTGTTAAAAGCTGAGGTCGTGACTGCCATTTGATGTTCAAATTTCTACTCCACAATTGACTCAATCATGTTTACTAGAGCTGCATCGGATTTCGAGTATCTACGAGTCTTAAACCTCGTAGACTCACGCTTCGCCACAGTGTTTAGCAAATTTTGGCATCGCTACACTCTCAAGCTCATAAAATTGCCTCCAGCTAACATATCTAGTTCATGTGATGTTTCCCTGTCTAGAGCATTATAGAAATAATGGAGGAGTTTATACCACGGCTCTACATGAGTAGGGAATCTACGAAGAAGTTGGTTGAATTTCCTCCATGTATATCCTAGAGAGTCATCCTCTTTCTGAGTAAAATTCCTAATATCAGCCATGAGCTGAGCAAATTTGGATGACGGTAGATACTTTCTCATAAACTATTTGCAACATTCATCCCATGTAGTAATTGATCCCCGGCAACGGCGCCAAAAACTTGACACAATTCAACCGCAAGTGTACGGTTGCCGCGTGTAGTAATATCTAGAAATCCAGGTTTATCGAACCTAAGGGACTTGTCGCGAACCAAGTAGGATGATTAACTTTGTGTGGACTAGAAATTGAGTTTTTTTACTAATACAAAGATTAAAATAGCACACTAATTATTGAAATTTAGATTAATGCGAGAAACTAGTATCAGGATTTTCTCTAGGGTCACTAGGTATCCACCGTTAATGAATTTTGTTTTGAAACACATATGATGATTTAATTTGCCAAACGAGCAGCAATACTCACCGAGTTACCAAGTGAGATTGCAATTCCTAGGTTGAACTAGAACTGAGTTACCAAGTTCTTAATTTTCATTAAGAGAATCTAGTTCTACTCAATGTTCACAGTCTGTGGTTGATTCCTCTAACTCGTGACTACGTGTTTAATTATAATATCTGGGAAATTAGTTGCTTTCACTAACTAATTACCTATGATCTCCATATAGGTGATCAAACTACACAAAGATGGGTTAAGAACAAGAATAAAACATAGCACAACCATTCATCATCAATTAAGTTTAAGCAAAACGTGAATCAAATTCATAATCTGCCAAAACGGCTTCAAACCCTTGCTACCATGAAGAAATCCCGATAATGAACTTAGATACTGAGATTCATGAGTAACAGTATGAAGTTTATGTTGTTCATGATCAAAAACAATGAAAAATATAGAGTAGAGAGATCAAACGATGGAATCCTCGCTCTCACGACGAACTCCAAGCTCCAAGCCTTCCTCCAACGTCTTCTTCTTTGTCTCCAGCAGCCTACTCTTCCCTCTAAGTCTAAAAATCGTCATTTATAGGGCTGGATACAATTTTTAATCGATTGTGGCCGAATTTGCAATTCAGCCCCTCTAGTTTGCAATTCTCGGACAGATTTCATAAGGTGATCTTCCGCGGGCCTTTTCTCCCTCATCCAGACTCCTTTTGGGCCTATCTTATATCGTTGGAAAGCCCTGGATGTGTACTTTCAACTGACGCAGGCCTTGCTCCAATATTCTCTCTGTAGCTCCATATATATCCCAAATACTAAAGACTGATCCAGTGAACTTTTCCAGCTCTTCTTCGTTTTTGCGTCGTATTTGACGGACCATATCATTCTCATCCGGACTTTGATTGAGCTCCGTGACCTACCATTGAAAGATATTTGAGTCTACTTTCATTTGGCAGCTATCTCACTATATCAGGTCTTGTAGAACTCCGGATATCATCAAAATAGTGAAGGTTGGTCCCTTTTGCTCCTCTAACTTTGCTTCTCTTGCTTCCTCTTTACTTCCGAAGCTCGTTTCTTCTCTCCACTTGCTCTCGTCATACAATGTTCCTGTAAATCACCACACGAAGACTACCGCGAAGATAAAATGTGACAAAATCATGCAAATCATATGTAAAACTATTCAAGAAACCCCCGAATTGTACGTTTAAGCTCAAGAACATCCAAAATCTCATTTTCTCTTCAAGTAAGTCCGGAATTCATCACTTTGCACCGAAACGCACACAAAATAACAAGGTAAAGTGTACGTAAGATAAATCTTATTAAGGAGTTATCATTTTGTAGGGTTTTGATCATGGATACGTAGCGGAATAAACAATAACTTATCCGATGAAGGCCCTCTAAGGATCACAGGAAGATAATTCATAACGATAGTAAAAGATTCATAACAAGTACCTTGTGGGTCTCTTATAAAGAGTTCAAACACAAATATTATTGTGTCTCTACAGTTGATCCACGCCTAGGATTGAGATCTATATCCTCCAACTCCTTGTTCTAGCTAGGAATGATGGAAAAGGTTCAAGAAATCACGCAACAGAGACCAAAAGAGAGGGTTCGGCCTCTCTCTTTGGCCGACGGAAAGGGGACGGACTGCAAGGGAATTCGGCCTCTTGTTTGTCTCTCTCTCTCCTTGCTTCTCTCCTACTCAAATTATGTTATGAGCATTGATCATCCTTTTATATAGTCCAACAACTCTTTGTTACTACATAAAGTCCCTCTCCTAATCCTACTCAAGTCCAGATTAGTCCAACTTGCATATTAGTCCTACTAAGTTAGCAAGTTGTTGTGATTTTATCCTTCTAATAATATTAATTAATTCCCAAGTCTAGTTCAATCCATATGGCGTGTGACCCCATAGGTTTCAAATTAGTTGGGAGTAACCATTTACTAATATGGAGCGGTGTCTAGCAACACATCCATGCCACCTAACTAATAGAAATAGTCATCCGACATACCTTGTGAAAGAATTGTCTCATCCCTTTTTCTCTATATCCGGATTGAACACAAGACATACAAGTCACACTCGTATATCCAATCCATAGTTCCTCGATCCTGGGAATAGCCTTATTCGTGCAAATAATATCAATATCCTATATTGATTTGTTTGAGTCTGACCAGGCATTCTATAAGCACTATCCTTCGAGTAGCCTCGGATATTTTCTCTTGTTATGTGGGAGGGAAAACTGCTATCTACATCACTACGATATCTAAGATTGCTTCATATTGCATCGGATACGCGCCTTTATGACTACCCAATCAAGGTGTAGCGTTTGACTCTACCAAAACACAATATTCCACAACTAGATGATCTAGTGACTTCAGGTCTAAGGGTGACAACCATTGTCACCGCGAGAAGCGCTTGTGACTTTACATAACTTGTATGTAGCCTTATCGGAGATGGGTTAATCCAGTATGCCATTACCCCTAATGCATACCCATATGTTGGATCGTGATATCTCCATATCAATCCAACCCCATACTTGTCTATAGATGATTGTCCTGTTAATCAGTATTGACTAGGGATATTTAAGAATATAACACTTATATTCTAAGGACTTCATTCATATTAACATATCTCTATATCGATAACATAATGAATCGTAAATTCATAAATGTCACAAGAAATAGATTGCCTCTAGGGAATTTATCCAACAGTCTCCCACTTGCACTAGAGTCAATCTCCTGCATCATATGACCATTGCTCTAGCGCGGCCCTCGCACTTTCACTACGCAAGGTAAGAGAGACATCTGCTGGTGCTTTGCAAAGATTCATATCTCCTTTATCAAAAATTTGATTGAGATTGAATAGTCTGAGTAAGTCCATCTCATGCAGTAATTCACTTAGTCCTCTATGTTAGAATCAGTGACTGAATCTTGCCTGGAACCTTTCCGGCTCACAGTCCCTCCCACTAGTGCAAAACATAAAACTTGACTTATAATCTGAAATCTTCTTTGTCAGATTGGAAGTTCGCATCACTGTAACTCCTTACAGTGAACTCTTCATATCCTTCATATATTAAGAATTCATCCTCTAGCTCTTCTCAAGTACTTAGGCCAGTACATAACATGGCGTATCTGGTGAATCTTATTCATACGGTCCCTTTCCCAATCTAATTGGAAAGACAATTAGTCTTCCAAATACTAATTCCATGTGACATAGGTAAAATCCATATTCCTTACATGTTGAACCATTTCAACCCCTTTGTTAATATATGCACTTTGACTTAAGCTAAGCAGCTATCTTGATATATCTCCATAGATCTTAAAGATTGGTTTGCCTAATTATGTCATTGAAAATTAATTCCATAGTCAACCTACATAAGATTTCCAAGTAGGGTCATCATTCCAAATGATTAGTATGTCTCTACATACAAGACCAGAAATATAACTTTGCTCTCACTAACCTTCCTGTAAACATAAGTTTCATCTTCAATTTTTATGGAACCAAACTCTTTTGATTGCATCATCAATTCGAAGAATCCAACTCTGAGAAGTTTGAATCAACCTATAGACAGATTGCTACAAGCAAGATGCTAATGGATTAAGAACCACAACTGGGGAAAAGATTTCGTCATAGTCTATACGATGAACTCACAGGAAACCATTTTTCCAACCAATTGTCCCTTAAAAGTAATCATATTACCATCCATGTTGGTTTCCTCATAACCCACTTGCACCCTATGGGTCCTACCCTTTCAGGTGGTTCCAGCAAAATCCATACTTTGTTGGCATACATGGATTCTATATCATATCTCATGGCTCCGAGCCACTTATGAGAGTTTTGCCCACTTGTGGCATCTTCAGAGGTTGTGGGCTCATCTCTATGAGCAATATATCACCGGGTTATGAGAAATCTATATTTCTCTAGCTCCTTGACATATCATACCTGACCTACGAGGTCCTTATGTGACTAGAGTAGGTTGCTCCACAACACCTTGTGATCCTACTCATGTTCCATCAAAAGGATCAATATTCTGTTGTGGTTCTTGAACTCCTTCAAGTTCTACTGTCCTCCCACTGTTTCTTTTAGAGACAATCTCTATCTAGAAACACAGCGGTTTGAGAAACAAAAAATTTGTTCTCGACCGGATTGTATAAATAATATCCGTTGTTTCCTTAGGATATTCCACATAGTACATTTATCCAACTTAAGTTCAAGTTTATCTGTAAACCTTTTATATAAACTTCGTAACCCAAATTCTTTATGAACGACATACTAGGACACTTCCTAGTCCATATCTTATATGGTGTTTTTCATAATAAGTTTAGATGGAACGAGGTTAAGGGCAAACTTTGCTGTAATTAGAACATGGCCCTAAAAAGTAAACTTGAAGTTCTATTTGACACATCATGGACCGAACCGTGTCCAACAATGTCCGGTGTCTCTTTTCAGACACACCATTACATAATAGTGTTCTAGGTAGAGTGAGTTGGGATCACATCCCATACTCTCTTAGATTTTCAAACTATTGGCTTAAGTATTCTCCTCTACGATCCAATCGTAGAGCCCTAATACTTTTGCCAAGCTGGTTCTCTACTTCATTCTTGAATTCCTTGAACAATTCAAAGAGTTATATTTTTTTTCTTCATAAGATACACAAATCCATATTTCTCTGATCCCATCAGTAAATATGATGAAGTACTGATAACCACCTTTAGCATTTGTGCTTAGCGGCATACATACATCAACATGTATAATTCCCAAAGACCATATCTTACTTAATAAATAAGTCTTACATGTCTCATATGATTCAATAATCAAGATGAGTCCAGAAATCCATCTTTATGGAGTCTAGATATGTATCTCTTATTTATGTTGCCTAAACAACAATGCCAAGATAAGTGAGGTTCATATCATTATATGCAAATCTCTTGGTATTAACGTTTATAGATGAAATTATCATGATCAAGGATATACAATCTACTTAGACAAAAGTGCATTAAAATAATGCATTTTATCAAAATACATGGAACAACATTTGTCCATTATTTTAATAAAAGATATTTCTTGTCAAAACAAGAAACTGTGATAATGTCCCTACTCAAAGCAGTGACATAATCGTATTTGTCTAATTCATGGATAATTCCAAAAAGTTATAAATAATTCCCTACGGCTAATTCAGCAACCCCTTGCTTCATTGCCCCATGTGTAGGTTTATTTCTCCCTTATCCAATTGTCTACATCTCTTGAGATCCTCCACCTTACTATAAATGTGAGATCCTCATCTAGTATCATATACTCTTAATGATGAGATAGACACATTAAGTTTTATAAAAAAAATACCTAAACTGAAATTCACAATTCATTTACCATTTCCTTCTAGGTACTTTGGGCAGTCTCTCTTCCACAACACCACCTATGAGATTTTAAGGCAACTTGCTTTTAGCAACAAGCTTGCTTTATACTCATGGGTCGGCGCAAACCTTTTTGTCCTTACCCATGCTTTTAACTATTAACATGTTTTGCCTTTGGCCCTTTATGAGTGCTTTGTTTAGCGGTTCTCAATCATATTGAGCAAATTACCTTTGAACAAAAGTATAATTGCATTCAGTGCAATTCTTGGTCCACTTGGGTGAATAACTGTTTATTCTTTATCTATCTCATAGATAACTCTCAAAATCTAAGATTTTAATCCTATTAAAATAGCTTAGTTGCGTTTTACCTCTTACTTCAGCAGTCATACATTACTAGCTAGTGTCCTCCTGTCATATCTTGATGAATCAAGTCGCCCTGCTTTGGCACGCACGAGCTTGATTAATCTCCATCATGACGAGTTCTAAGCAAGAGAACGCAACGTGGAGCAACACTTCAAACCTTTTTCATGTCTAGCTTGCTCTTTAAAAGAGTTTCTTTGATGGTATGATCATATCATACGCCTCCATGTTCTCATCTTGCTTCCAAATCTCAGAGTTCATGGTAGCTAACATGAGGCAAATCTCATCCAAAGAACCATTCTTTCATGCTCCTTCCATTAGTTTTTAGTGTTATTGGCATTTGGTGGAAGGAAAACTTTATGCTCTATGTGGAATATTTTTCTACTTGTTTTTATTTGAGAACAATTCTCAATTTTATACCAGTCTGGACAAAAGATTCCAGATAGCTTGTCCTTCTTAAAGACATAAAGTCGTGTTTCGTTTGTTTAATTTCATGGGTATTCAACACAATAGGATTTATGCAAAGTATCGTGACGTATAACTATATTTAACAATGACTTAAATTGTCAAACATAGCTCCCACTATTTTTCTCGGATTAGTAACCCCCAAGATATTAAAGCGGAAAATCTCATTCTATTTTCTGGTGGGACAAGATCCATATATCACTTCCTTTTGAGCTTGCTTTGACAAGTCACCCAAAAGTTAGTTATTTAGGTAGGAACAATTCCAATTGCATCCCATGCAATTCTGGGTACCATTGGGCAAGTAACTTCTTATTTATCGATCACATAGATAATCCCAATTGATTGCCTCTAGGTTTTTAATCCTTATAAATTCCTAGTTACGTCCAACCTCTTACTCCAACAATTGCACATTGTATGTTCCATCACACAACACAATGATGAATCAAGTCGCCTTGCTTTGGCACGCACGAGCTTGATTAATCGATTTTGTGATGAGTGTTTAAGTAACGAGAAGGCAAAACGTAATATTTAGTTTTGACGAATTTTTCATTCAATTTTGATTATTTTGTTGATCTTTATCAACTGATCTACTTATTTGAGTTTGGGAAAAACTCCAAATAAAATATCCGAGTTTTTTTAATTATCTTATTATCAAATTGCATGCATCATCCATACACCAACAATTATAAGACAATAAAGTAAACATCCACAAAATAGAAATTAACGTGATATGGATATGGCCTCCTAGACTAAGATATTCCCAATCCAATGAGAATATCTATGAACCCTAAAATAGCAAGCCATCTCCATGTGCCTCCACCTTTTGGTCCATCCTCCATAGCCTTGTGGAATGCTTGATGCTCAATGTTGTGTCTCCTTTAATTCTTTGGGCTTCTTTTCTTCAATCTTGGTTATCATCTATTTTATATAGTACTAGCTAGCATCTATACTAAATAAAAAAAATCTCACAAATTGAGAAAACTACCGGCTCGCAGACTGTAAACCCTAATTAATTATTACATCAAATTGATCAGCTCGCATGCCGTAAACAAACCACAAAAATTAAACATTCACAACAAACCACATCTAAGGCCATATCCAATCACCATGCGAATAACACATAAACAGTTAAAATCCAATTTTAACGCGCTTGGTCAATTTTAATTGTTTTTGGATGTACTAGGGTCAAAACGGTCCAAGAGGGCCCACCAACCAATCCCTTTAACGGACCACCCAATGTCCTTGGGCATGCCGGTCCCTATCCCTCACGCTAGGTCTTGAGCTAGGGCTGCCCCGGCCCCTTGGCCGAACCTAGCTTGGGCGGCAAGGAAGGAGGGGTGGTCCCCTATGGGTGCCAAACCTCCTTTAGGAGTTGTTTCCAAAACAACTTGTTGCCCAAGTTTGGTTGTTTCCCTATAGAAATAACACATGTTTTCAATTGGTTGCCCAAGAACCCTAGATCCAAAAATTTCTCAAACTCACTAATTCATACACCCCATAAAAAATTAGATCTTGTTTGGTTGAATCACATTCAACATGATGCTTAATTTGTCGTTTTAACGCAATAATCAACAATTATATATGAAAAACAACAAAAACGTAACACATAAACTACGTTATCTCTACGACGAGTGGCTCTGATACCACTGTAGGGTTTTGTTCATGGATACGCAGCGGAATAAACAATAATTTATCCGATCAAGTCCCTCTAAGGATCACATGAAGATAATTCATAACGATAGTCATAACAAATACCTTGTGGGTCTCCTGTGATGACTTCAAACAAAAATATTGTTGTGTCTCTACAATTGATCCACGCCTAGGATTGAGATTTAGATCCTCGAACTCCTTGTGCTAGCTAGGAATGATGGAAGAGAAAGAATAAATCACGCAACGGAGACCAAAAGAGGGGGTTCGGCCTCTCCCTTTGGTCGACGGGTAGGGGGCGGACGGAAAGGGTCTTCGGCCTCTTGTTTGTCTCGCTCTCTCCTTGCTTCTCTCCTACTCAACTTATGTTATGAGCATTAGTAGTAGGAAGGAAGCTAGGAGCATCCTTTTATATAGTCTAACAACTCCTTGTTACTACATAAAGACCCTCTCCTAATCCTACTCAAGTTCGGATTAGTCCAACTTGCATATTAGTCCCACTAAGTTAGCAAGTTGTTCCGATTTGATCTTCTAATTAATTAATCATATTAATTAATTCCCAAGTCTAGTTCAATCCATATGGCGTGTGACCCCATAGGTTTCAACTTAGTTGATAGTAACTATTTACTAATACCAACACATCCATACCACCCAACTATAGAAATAGTCATCCGACATACCTTGTGCAAACATTGTCTCATCCCTTTGTCTCTATATCCGGATTGGACACGAGGCATACAAGTCACACTCGTATATCCAATCCATAATTCCTCGATCCTCAGAATAGCCTTATTCGTGCAAATAACATCATTATCCTATATTGATTTATTTGAGTCTAGTCAAACATTCTATAAGCATTATCCCTCGAGTGGCCTCGGATATTTGCTCTCGTTATGTGGGAGGGACAAATTCTATCTACATCACTACAATATCAAAGCTTGCTTCATATTGTGTTCGATATGCGCCTTTATGACTACCCAGTCACTGTGTAGCGTTTGACGCTACCAAAACACAATATTCCACAACTAGATGATCTAGTGACTTCAAGTCTAAGAATGACAATAGAGTTTTCACCGCGTGAAGCGCTTGTGACTTTACATAACTTGTATGTAGCCTTCTCGGAGATGAGTCAATCCAGTATTCCATTACCCCTAATGCATACCCATGTGTTGGATCGTGATATCTCCATATCAATCCAAGTCCATACTAATCTATAGATGATTGTCATGTTAATCAGTATAATTGACTAGGGATATTTAAGAATATAACACATATATTCTAAGGACTTCATTCATGTTAACATATCTCTCTATATCGATAATATAATGAATCGTAAATTCATAAATGTCACAAGAATAGATTGCCTGTAGGGCATCTTTCCAACAGGGTTGGGCTTCAATGTGGGGCTGAGAAAGAGGGACAGAGGTGGAAGAGCCTATGGAAGACGGCAGAGAAGTTGAAGAAAGAGTCTGCATATAGAGAGAGGGCGTTGAGAGAGAGTTTACAAAGCAGATAGAAATAAAGTGTTTCCATGTGAAAAATAAGATTTATTCAAAATTTCAATTAGCTTGTACTTCCTCCGTAGCCTCTCATTCTCTACACTTTGATTTTTTTACTCGTAATTTGGTCACTTTGAATCGGTGATTTGATTAACAGAACAATGTAGTTTTTTTAATATTTTTTTATAATGGGCTTTGCAACACCATAAAAAGATTATAAAAAAAATTGATCGTTTTACTTTGTCAACATAACCCAATAAATAGTGGTAAAAGTCAAAACGTAGAGAAAGAGAAGTTACGGATGAAGAATGTTCACTTCATTTACTATAATTACTTATTTTTTTTTTGAGAAGTGGAATTTTATTAAGAATTAACCAGAATTTGGGCTTGAGAGGCCCAATACATCAGTAAATAAAGCTCTAGATGCCCAATGGGGCTCATTTTGGGTCCAACACTCCTGGTCCGTTAGAGTGGATCCGTATTTGGCATGAAGATGTGCTACTGTGTTGTTGGTACGACCGGAGTACTGGAAAACTATTCCATGGAAGTCTCGGGAGAGGACGAGAGCATCCATTAATAGCATCCCTACGTCCGAGAGGACTTTCCCATTTCCCCACCTCATCGTTTCTATCTCTTGGACCAGAGACGAAGCGTCCGTCTCTACCACGAGCTTCTGTCATCCCACCTCTTTTGCAAAGCACAAACCATCTCTAATGGCTTGAGCCTCCGCCGTTTTAGATCCGGTGCCGAACGGGATCTTCTTTGCGAAGCTTGCTAAGAATTTCCCGTTCCGGTCTCTAATCACTCCTCCGGCTCCGACAATTGACTTTTGGGAGTCCCACGACCCATCAACGTTGATTTTTAACCAGTCCTCTTCAGGGGGACGCCATTTCTGTTTCACCGACACCGTTATTCTTGGAGGCTTTCTTCGGTTGACTTGGAAGGCTTCAAGCTTTTCTACGGCCAATCGAGCAATTTCAGATCCAGGGGACTTTATGTTGTTGAAAATCCATCTGTTCCGATTGCTCCACAGATCAGCTACACACATGCAGATAAGTTCTTTCTCCTTCTCCCCTATCTGCGATTTCATTATTTCTTTGAACCACCCACTGAAATTTGTATTTCTTCTTCGCAGATCCAAGTTACGGAAGGCCGATTTCCAGACTTCTTTTGCAGTTTTACAATTTAGGAAGATATGTGTTTCATCTTCCTCCTCTTGTCCACACAATCGCAGCGGATGGGTACTTGTAAGTTTCGCTTTCTGAGATTCCGTTTAGTAGGGAGTGATCTTTTCCAGCCTCTCCAAGCTGGATAGAGATATCTTCGTGCAACTTTTAATTTCCAATACTTCTTTAGCCATTCTGATTCTGTATCCGTGGATCTATGTTCTCTGTTTTGAGAAGATTGTTGGAGTTTTTTTTTGGCCACTTGGTACCCTGAGTGCATGCTGTACTTGCCTGTGTCGGTAAAACTCCAGGCTAGTGAGTCAGGTACTGGCCGAGTTGGCAGAGGGATCTTTTTGATGTCTTCTATGTCCACCAGCCAGAACTTCTCTTCTAGCTTCTGGATGTTCCACCTCCCTTGCCCTTGGATAATGAGGTCTTGAACAAGTAGCTCTTGATCCTCTGACATTGTTATAGGCTTGTATGGATAATATTTGGGTAACCAGGGGTCTTTAAACACCCTTATGTTGCTGCCATTGCCGACTGTCCACTTTAAACCCTCCATGATGATGCTCCGGCTGGAAATAATGCTTTTCCAGGTATAAGAGCACTGAGAGGTAGTCCCAACATCGAAAATACTCATACGGCCACAGTATTTGCTAAGCAGAACTTGGCTTAAGAGAGAATCTGGGTTTGTTATGATCCTCCAAAACTGTTTACCCAGCATAGCTGTATTGAAGCATTGAATGTCGACAAAACCAACTCCCCCTTTCTCTCTTGGTTCTTTTAATTGATCCCACGAAATCCAGTTGATGCCTTTACTGTCTTCCTCATGAGCCCAGAAAAAGCTTCTGCAAATTGTCTCTATTTTCTTGCAAATTGAAACTGGGAGTTTAAAGCAACTCATTGTATAAGTTGGGACCGCTTGGGCAACTGCTTTAATAAGAACTTCTCTACCTGCAAAAGAAAGGGAATTTTTCTTCCATGACTTACATTTAGCTTCAACTTTGATGGGGACAAAATTGAAATCTAAAAATGTGTTTTTTCCAACTGTTGTAGGCAATCCCAGGTAGCTGTCGTGAGATTCAACCAACTGGACTCCAATTCGGTTGCTGAGTTCCACTTTACGATCTTCTGAGATGTTGGCGGAGAAAACAATTGCACTTTTGTCAAGATTAACTTTCTGTCCAGTAGCTTTTTCAAAACTTTGTAATAACTGTAATGTGTAGTCTAGCTCCTCTTCCGTAGCTTTTGAGAATATGATACTATCGTCCGCGAAAAACAAGTGGGAGATTTTTGGTCCGCTCCTAGACGCAGCAAGACCCGAGAGGCTACCAGATGAAACAGCAGTTGTGAGACTTCGTGAAAGAGCTTCACCGCATAGGAGAAATACATACGGAGATAGGGGGCATCCCTGCCTTAACCCCCGTTCAGGTATGACCTCTCCACACATTCTCCCTTCATACGCAAAGCAAAACGAAACTGTAGTGATACAATCCATAACAAGACTGACCCATCTGGTTCCAAAACCAATACGCTCCATACAAGCTTTTAAAAAGCCCCATTCCACACGATCGTAAGCTTTTGACATGTCAATTTTGAGGGCAAAACTTCCCCATCTATCTTTTTTACGATACTCCATCGAGTGAAGGAGTTCAAAAGCAACAAGAATATTATCGGTAATTAAACGACCCGGAACGAAAGCACTTTGATTATCAGAAATCAACAAATTCAGTACCTTCTTAAGACGATTCGCCATGGTCTTTGTAACCAGTTTATAGACCACTGAGCAAAGACTTATAGGTCTAAGCTCAGTGGGCTTTCTGGCTTGCTTCACCTTCGGAATTAGGGCAATAACTGTCTTGTTAAAATCTGCCATACTTGTCTTACCATTAAGTATCTCCAGGCACACTTGTTCCACATCTTTGCCAACGATGTTCCAATAAGATTGGAAAAAAGTAGCAGGAAAACCATCAAAGTCCGGAGCTTTGATAGGCCCCATTTGTAGCAGGAAAACCATCAGATTCAATTACTTATTTTTAACCATCAATTACTTATTTTTAACACAAGTGAGGTCACCGAATCTCACTAAGTCCCATAAAGGGTAGAGTGCAAAGATGAAGAGCGAGGGTTCAAGACCCAATTTCCATATTTTGGTTGATCTTTCTGTCGAAGAAGAGCGAGGGCACATCTCTGCAAAGTCCCATAAAGTGCGAAGGCCTCGGCAGTGAGCTCTGCGCCATCGGCGAGCCCTCCCCACCAGCTTGGCGAGTTTTAGCTCCTAACTGTTCGCAGAGCCCTTATTTGAAGCGAACAATTGGTATTTCCTCATCTCTTGCAAATATCTTTGATTCTCGGTTCTCGAAGCTTTATTTACGACACTCACAGTTGGTTCATGTTGAAATTTGACGAATTTGAGGAATAGATGTGGGATTACCTTTGATTTTTTGCAAGGGGTCAGAATTGTAGGTTTTTTTGAAATGGTGAAATTGGTTTGCACACAACATCCTGAAAATGCTTAACTGTTTTCTGGTTTTTTCGAATTTCTTTACAAAAATGTACAAACTTGAACACAAATTACTCATGAGAATTACATCACTGTAGATTCCTAGAATCCTTAGTGGTTCTTTTTTAGAACGAACCCTAGACATCGCATTGTTGGAGTTTTCATTGAGATAATGAATCTTATACAGTTATACTATTCAATATTTCAGTATCAGGAGTAGTAATGTATAAGGAGGCCTCAATTGATATCAACCAGAAACTCTGATCATCTGTAGGATGTTCCTCCTTATGTGGGTGCTTTGTCAGTTTTGAGTATTTGACGTCACTCTCTCCGCAGGTTATTACAAATCGTAGTTGTCATTTGAGAATGCTATGGCAGGGTCATCCTTGTGCAAACCTCAGGTCAATTCTCTGCTCATTCCCGTTTGAACAGGTTTTCTTAATATTAGATGTTAAATGTTCCATGTAATCACTATAATTATTATTTTTCCGCGAGTAATCTGTGAAGCCTAAGAAGTCTTTAATTCAATTGCTTTGATCAATAGAGGGCTACTTGTTCAGACGACCGGATAAGCAAGCTGCCTGATGAGATTCTCGTTTGCATATTGTCTCTTTTGAAAACCAAAGAAGCAGGAAGGAGTTGCATTCTTTCGAACCGATGGCGGAATTTGTGGAAATTCACCAGCCGTCTCAACTTTGATCTGCCCCGACAACTAAGGAAAGCACGGAATACATACTATTTTAAGAAAACAACGGATATACGGACCAGGTATGTTACATGGGTGAATCAGGTTCTGAGATCTCGTGAGCATTGTTCGCTAGAGGAGTTTAGAATTCATTTTGACTTGGATGCAAGCTTTAGCGAGCACATTGATGAATGGATGAAGTTCATGATATTAAATCAAGCCAAAAGAATAGAGATTGACTTGACACCATGTTTTGGTACCGATTTCTACAGCCTCTCGCAGGAGTGTAATGAATATTTCAAAAGTGTGTCAAACTTATCGAACATAATGTGCCTCAGGAGTCTAACGTTAGGTGGGGTGAATGTCGATGAAGAACTTATTGAGTATTTGTTATCCAAGTGCCCCCATCTGGAGATGTTATCTATTTCATACTCACACAAACTTGTTAGACTAAAAGTAGCTGGTCCTTCCCTCCCGTTGAAGTCCCTCAAGATTTGCAGATGCAACTTGTTGGAGAGTATTGAGCTTTGTGCTCCTAGCCTTGTGACCTTTTTCTACCTTGGGAAGCCATTAAATTTTGTTATTGGTAGAAACCCAGTTCTTTCTGAGTTACACATTGAAGGGGGACACAACGAGAACGTGGCGGCTTGTTGTCTCTCTCTATTTTCAAGCCATTTCTCGCAGATAGAGACCTTGTCATTGGGGATATTATTCAAGGTCAGTGTGGTCATAGTGTTTTCATATTTCTTTTTTCCATTGCTGTTCTGCTGAGTGTGGGCTGAAATCCGAAAACTGTTTATTCTCTTTTCCGGTTGTATTAATGTAAACAGGATTTCGTAGAACTTCCGGCAATTGGTGGGTTCGAAAACCTCAAGCACCTAGTGTGGCGATTTGATGCTAGTGACAACCTTGGCCTTAGAGGTTTGGCCAAGTTTATAATGGCGGCTCCATGTTTACAGAAACTGACATTGCAGGTAAACATATTTTAATTAGATCAATCAGTGTCTTGTGTGACATAAGTGTAAATGAAAGTTCATTTTTTTTTTTCATTTTTTATATTTTGTAGCTGCTGGTGAATTCTCCGTATGACCAGAATCCGATAATGGAGCCTTTGATTCAATTTCCTGAGGGCCTGAAAGAAATTGAAATATGTGGGTATTATGGATATATGCGTCATTTGGAGCTAGCATGGTATTTGTTAGAAAGTGCAATACATATTGAGAAGATGGTTATTGATCAGGAGTTTTACGGGTTGACCAGAAATGAAAGAAGAAAGGCAGCAGAATTGGTAGCAGAGCAAGCTGTTCAGCTGAAAGGATGCCTACCCTGTGGAGCTCAGTTAATTATTCAGTAGCTGTTCAGATTTAATGAATCAGTTTTGGCACCATTTATTCTTGCTGAATATTGCACTTGACGTTTTATGCGGTATGAGCACAAATTTAAGTTTCACATTAGTGTTGCTGAACAAAAAGAAGATATATGTTGACAAAGGCAATTTCAATTTTTATGTTCTTACATTCACTTGCCAGCACTCCCATTCTGCGCACTAGTTTAGGGTTTGAATCTCCCACATGCTCTCAGAAATGCAGCGTAATTTTTCTATCCCCTTCCAGTTAATGTTGGATGATGATTTGGTGGTCCTATATACAGCGAGCTTCTGTACAAGAAGCTTCAGTTTTCTCAGTTCTCGCAACCTATGAGATGCGATTGGGTCCAAAAGTGAACAATAGTAAGTTCTCGATCTGCTAAGAATGGGTTTGAAGGAAGCTGTGTATCTAGAAGCTCCCATGTTTTTGAATAGGTCTGGGGCAGGCCTCATTCTCTTGGGTTCTGTATACGGAGGCAGATTACTGGTTTCTAAGTTATCAATTGGAGGGGTATTTCCTGGGAATGCAGTGGTTCACTGCCTTTCTCTATTTTTGAAGTCATTTTTGACAAATAGAGATCCTGTGATTGAGGATTTGTTTCCGGGCCATTGTGGTCATCCAATTTTTTTTGGTAAGATCATATTTATTCAAAACCAACTACAGACCAGAACTACAAAACTCCTGGAGGGCTATATCTACTACTATTTCTATCTCAAAATCATCAGCTCCCAAACAGGAAACAGCTTTCTTATCTAAATTTTTCCTAGCCAGTGTATGAGCAGTTAAATTAGCAATTCTACTACAAAAATGGAGACTGCTACCAAAGGCTCTCAACCAATTCAAAATACTAGCAGATCTACCAGCCAAGTGCCACAGAGCTTTACTATTGTTCAAAATACCAGCAACCATATTTTGACAGTCAGATTCGAGAATCACCTCCCTGACTTGATTAATCATGCACCATTTAACTGCCAATTCAATAGCAAGCAACTCTGCTTCCTCCACTGAGAGATTGGGGCTGTAAAACACACCACCTCCTTTCAAGTTTCCTTGGCTATCTCTTAGAACCCAAGCAGCACTAGCATCTGTTTAGAACACTCCCATCACAATTAATTTTCAGTTGGTCATTAGGAGGAGGAGAACATTTGCTGCAGAGTTCAAGATGCTGGTTACTGATTATCTCCATCTGGAAATGATCTTCAATGACAATCCTGATGTCTTCGATTATCTTCTGAAGGTTAGGAGCTCCAAAGTTGAAGCAGCACTCATTCCTGCATTTCCACAGTTCTTGCATAATAATAGCTGCTACCAGAATCAAAGGGGTGTCCTTATATGGACAAAGATTCTGAAATCTCTTGTCCAACATAAGAAGATCCAACCATTGACCCATATCCAGGTTTGGAAGAATATCAGTTCTAAGGCCACATATAGTGAACCAGATCCCCCTGGCCACATTGCAGTAGAAGAAGATGTGTGTTGGAGATTCACTTTCCACATTACACATAACACAGAGAGGTGAATGTTGATGATACCCGGAGTGTATTGTTTGGTTACAAGGTAGAATATTCTTGTTGATTCTCCAAAGAAGCATTTTGAATCTTGTGTGTATAGGAAGCTTCCAAATGGCCTGCCATCTAGGATTGTTTCTGAACATGCAGTCTGCCTCCTTGAGAAGGTGACAGCAAGCTTTGGTAGTGACTGTGCCTTTTGACTCTTTTGTCCAATCCCATCTGTCCTCTGAAGGGAGGCGAATCCCTGGACCAGTTCGATTGCATGTCTGCTATACGGATTAAAACTAGTTTCAACATGAACGCTATAAACCCTACTAGGCGGAATTAGGGTTCATACCTTCGTCCAAGCTATCTGATGTAGGTCTGAATCCTCCGGATCTTCTCCCGTATTCCTGAAGTTCTTCCTGGATGCAAGTGTGGGCTTGCTACTTCCAGAATCCTTCTTGGCCTTCAGACGTATTGCTCTCACTCTCGAAACCCTATATTTCACTGTGTATCTAAAGCATATGAATTCTGAAGGCTAAGGAAACTTATATAGGCTACTGGAGGGACCTGGAGGAGAAAATACGAATCAGGCTCCTAACTTTATTAGGACTTCTGGTTCCACCCGAACTTAGCCCGAATAAAGTTAATAACAGTTAGTACCACTAAATAACTGTTATTGCACTCCTGTCCATATTATCAAAAAATAATATTTCGAGCTCCTATTATTAAATATTTATTATCTCCCCATGTTAAGATTACAGATAGTCGTCGATTAAATTAATTACTGACTAATTCATTTAATCAACCTCTTCCTAATTCCTTGATCCTTACCACTTAACTTATTTGATATGTCCAGATTACCTAGTAATCTACCTGCAGGGTTTGACATAATCAAAACTTATAAGCTTCATCAAGGGGATATCATCAATCCCATAATTGGGATATGGATTCCTTCGATATATCAAATTTACACCATGGACTTAATAGTATCACCCAACTCATCGAGGTTATTGATTCCATAGGAATCTCACTCACTTGACTTGTCAAAGCAATAACTACTGAATACATGTGCACATTGACTATCTAAGGATTAAGAGCATAAGTAATCATAATAACCATGAGACATAGTTTGTCTTGTTATGTCGGTACAAAGACAATGATCTCAACTTGGTCCTGTTCAATATACACAAAGTATACTAGCCCATTGAGTTGAAACTATAGTATGAACTATGCTGTTTCCTGTAGCCAAGACATACCTACTAAAACAATGTGCTACAACCATTCCGATGGTTTGCCTAATTCCATCTAGATTGTGAAATCACAACTTTCATTCCACAAGAACCGAAGATAAGATCTTCTGTGTGTAAGCTAGACTCCACACACCAGATCTTCTACTATGTGGAACAATAGACAACTATGCACAATAATAATATAATGCAAAAACATTGCCCAAAACCATTCTCATAAATATCAAATTCACATAATCCAATACAAAGAGCATGGCTTTTAGTATTCAATCCAACATCCTCACACTTCACTATAGGGATTTTGATATCTAGGATAGCTTTGCCTTCCTCAAGAGTGAACCACCTCTGCACTAAGTCTTGTTTCCAGGTTCTATCTTCATTTATCAATTCATCAACCCATTTTGGAGCCACATGTAGGTCATCCGGAGGTTTAGGCTTCCCATTTTCAAGATTTGGCACCCAAGGTTCTTGCCAAATAATGATAGGTGACGGGGATTACTAACGCGTATGCGCAAGTGCACGGTCAAGTAATATAGGGGTGGTATTTCAACCCCGAGTTATCGATCCCACGAGGACAGGCTTGAGATTATTTAATTAGTTATTTAATTTAGAGTATGGTGCAGGAGGAAAGATTTGATTGATTTTAGAAATTGAAATAAAAACTGATCTAATATTTTTGTATTTTTTTTATATTTAAGAAACAAAATTGGAGAAACTAGGCAATCTCTAGATCACCTAGGGTTGTACACGATTTCTGGATTATCTGAGCAACACGTTAACTATATTCTAACTAAGCCGGTTAACAGCACTGACTATCTCATATCGGTCTCAAGTCATTCTACTTCACGGTAGACTACAATCTCCTGTCGGTCTCTTGTGTCTACCGGTCCGTTCTAGTAGGCTAACGACATGCACGAGAACGGGTCCTGTCGGTCCACCGTTGCACAAAACAGTCGAATTTCACCTACCGAATCTTCCCACACTAGCCAATCATAACACGTCTCTTCTCAGTCTCAGGATACGGGATTGATGCTCATATCTCATCCTAGCTATTTAAAGTCACTGTCGCGCACTTCACTAGCCAACTAACGGTTCCGGTTAATTACTCCATCCCCATTAAGAATTAAGCATAGATTATGAACAATTGATTTAGAAATTAATCAACTTTAAGCATGATTCATTCTATGAGCAAACCCTAGTTCATTGATTATCAATTCCTATCTTAGTCGTGTCAATATACTAAGATCCTTAACAAGATTCAAGAACTAACATCCATTCAATAGTATAAATCAATAAGCATGAAACAAAGATTAAGAATCCGGAAAAAATCATCGTCTGCATAACCCTAGGCTCTCTAGAGAAGCCTAACAATGGAGTTTAGCTAATACTAATCAACCAAACAAAACTTACAAGTTTCTCCATACAAGATTTGAAAGAAGAAGAAGAAGAAGAAGAAGAAACCCTAGATCCTCAATGGAGGAGGAATCCTCCTCTTGTGCGTGTCTCCTTCTTGATTCTACGTTGATGGCTTCTTTTTTTTCCGTTTCTTTCTTCTTAAACTAGGGTGTATCAATTAATCATCAAACAATATTAATTAATAAACCTAATGCCCCTCTTTTTTCCCGTGCATGCGCTGATCCTGCCTTCAGATCGCACGATCACCTTATCCTGATCGTGCGATCTGCTGTTATGCGAGCTTCTATTCTTCTGTCTGATCGTGGGATCACCAAATCTGGTCCTGCGATCTGCTGTTGATCGTAGGATCAACTTGTGATCCTACATTCCAGTGAGTTTTCTTTTTTTTCTCTACCAACTTCGCCCAACTGATCGTGCGATCACATATTGTGATCCTGCGATCTGCTGTTGATCCTAGGATCAACTTTTGATCCTACACTTCAGTGGGTTTTCTTCTTTTTTCTTCCGCTCAATTTTTCTAAGTCTTCTCTTCTATTCTTCATTGGGGGTGTTAAGTGTCATTATCCAAACTTTCTAAAATGACACTTTGACCCCCTTTTTCCATCTTTGTCCTCTTTTCTTCCGATTTCTTTCTCTCCCAAGCTTCCACATATGTTCCGAAGTTCGTTTTCCTCCTCCTCTTGATCCATGAGCTCCGTTTTCTGTCCAACACAACACGAAAATAACCCGTGCGATCAAAAGTGACAAAATAAATGTAAATAATGTGAAAAACACCCAGATTAACAATTTATCACTCAAAGCTAAACTTATCCAATTTCCTCAAGTTCATAGTGTATTTCTAATATATTCAACCCGGAAATTACACAAAACGGTACACAAACGTAGAAGAAATATAACTCTAACATAGAGTTATCAAATCCCCCCACACTACCTTTTTGCGCGTCCCGAGCAAAATCAAAAAACATATCTCACACTATGATTTTCAATCCACCGAATTGCATTCAACTTCACTATCCATGTGACACAAACAACACACACACCCATGCAATCTACATGACTATACAATGCACACGACTATTTCAAACAATGCAAAAATTGAAACAACACCAATTGTTTTCAATATTTTTTTTAGAGATTGGCAAATCTCGCTATCACTAACCAAAATCATCAAGCTCTCACAAGTCTCTTTCGAAATTTCACAACCAATAGCAATACATTGAAGTAGAATGATCCTACGCACAAGTTCACTAAGGGATCCCCAAACATCCACCATAATCAAACCAAGATTCGGGCACGTCCTTTAGCTCAGAGGGTCTAGGCATCCTTAGTACTAAGGTAGTCTTTCGTCGCCAAGTCATACGAGGTTTTCAGACCCTCTTAGCCGTTATTGAATGTGAATGCAAATTGTCCCAGTGACGGGAGACACAAGTCCGTGTAATACGACTTGACTTTAATTTTCCCTAGTTGCTCTAATTGGATTGAATCCAAATTCCCCGTGTAAACGGAGGCACATTAGGCTGTTCACCGTATCTAATCCAAGAGAAGATTTTGATTTATTTTTTTTTTTTCATTCTCTTGTACTTTTTTTTCAACCGTGAATTTAGAGCAACTAAGTGTGGGCTTTTTCGAAATTTCTCTTAGAACCACCTTAAGGGATGGTGGTGTACGCTCCCCGACTTCGCTTAGGCCGAAGACTCGTACCACATAGAACCGACTCTACACGAAGGTCCACCCCTGATTCTAAGAGTCCACAAGTTTCCACTCGAAAACAGACTATTCGACTTCTTAGGACTAAATCCTCCTAGCACAATATAGGAACTAAAGGTATGCCCTCATCTACTTTCCACTTTTCCCTGAATACCCGGGACATCCTTTCGTGAAACCGGTGCGCAAAATACTAAATATTTAGAACATTCCTACTACGGTGCTTCCTATTCTCAGAGACTCTTTCAGTGAACTCTCTTCGGTTTCTAGCCTCATCAATTGCCCAACTCAACATTTTCAATTTTTATGGATTTTTGTTTTCTTTTTTTTTTTTCTATTTTTTTTTTCAATTTTCTCATATTTTCCTAGACTCTACATGCCTTGGCCAACTCGAATAATCACACGATTGGGTAGGGTGACTCAATAATGTAAAAGTGCAACAATGCAGAAAAATTTAAAACTATCACAATACGATACTATATCAAACATTCTAGACTAACCACACGTACTACACAATACGACACAGCTGCATGTAACTGGCGATGCATAACTGACATGGCTAGCAAAATTGTACACAAACCCCCCATACTTAAGCGTTTCGTTGTCCTCAACGAATTTAGAGATAAAATAAGAGGACTCATCGCTTAAATGTGGAGGCGATGGATCTCCACAATTATCGCTCAAAACTTAAACGCCGAGAGAGTAAGAGATACCTGAGGTGCCCGGAACAACATGGGCACCGTGTCCGTGAAACTGCAACCAGAAGGGGTCTTGTGGACCGTTGACAGTTTCCCGCTAATGAAGATGACCTGAGCAATCCCCAAGCTACACCATGCTACAATGTAACTCCCCTAAGGTCGTGTGTGCCTCGCACACCGGGGTAGACTGCTCCATCTAGGCAACTCATCACTCCCTCTTTCTCACCTCTCAAAATCAGGTATGGAGAACTAAAACAGAAATAAAAGAAATAACATCCTACTCTACATTGGGTTGCCTCCCAAGAAGCGCTTGTGATTTAAGGTCGACGTCCCGACCCGGTTACCTCAACCGAAAAGGATAGTGGAGACTGCTTTATCCCTCCACTTCTTCTTCTTCCACCATCTCTTCTTGATAAGCCTTTTCTCACGAGCACCCATGTGCTCTGGCAATGGTGGACAACTGTGAAAGCTAACTCTTTTCATCTTGCAATTTATCTTCTTTATCAGCTTCCACCAAGTACCACCGGGCTCATATGCATCGCTCTCCATAAAGCATCCCAGTAATACCTCTTTGGTGCTAGATGCTCATCAAATGACCCATTCAATTCATCCACACCCCCACACTTGCTGACTTCCAACTCCTTGACTATGGCATATGTATCATCAATAGAATCGCCCATAGAACAAGAGATTGGAAGTTGCTCATCAAATTCTTCCCCATAAGAATCCCCATACAGTAATTGTTCCAGCTTGTCGCAAACTTGCGTGACATAGGATATAAAGAATTCATCATTAATCATAGTTGGGGCTTTTACCTCAATATCACTGAGCACAAGTGTTTCACCAGCTTCATCGTCGGCACACCACATACTTCCAATGTCGGTTTCTTCCCATTCATGCCAAGGATGTGAGGGTGCCTGCGGTTTTGGCTCGCAATACGGAAAATCTTCCCATCTTCGGCACACAGGTCCACCCCAGTCTGAATCAGAGTCTGAGTCCTCATAAATGGCAGTGTCCACCAATGGTTCCTGGACACTGCAGTCTTCGTTCGGCTCAGGTATCTCTTCTTCCACTTGTTGGTGGGGATGATGAAGGTTCAATGTGAGGCTCACTGTCATGTGGCAAGGGCTCCTCTTGTGGCTCTTGAATACTAGATTCCCCTGCTGTTGACAATTTTTCTATTCGTTTCTTTATCCTCTCCAACATCTCCCTCACGTATTCCCTACCTGTAGCTGAATCCTCTTGTGGTAATTGTGCATCTATGGATAAAAATTTGGCGCACACTTCGATGTCATTCATAATACTACGCCGTTCTGCCATATCCGCTGATGAGTCTTCCTGGTGCTGATGAAGCTGGGGTACATGTGCTCGACATGAGTCTCTACGGTCGTGCCAAATGCCGCATACATAGCACCAAGTTATGCATGCGTCATCATCTTCATGGTTACCCCTACAGTGGAAACAGTAGGGGGGACCCGAATAACAGTCTTCTCTCCAAATGCTTAAATTGTCTCTTACTTCCTGCGTTCCTGAGAAACAAACTCACAAGACACCCGTGAAGCACAGAGGTATAGAATAAGAAAGTATTAAAACTAAAACTAAAATAAAAGTACTCTAAACTAATCCTAACTAAATAATCTACCGCTGTCCCCGGCAACGGCGCCAAAAACTTGACGCGGATTACTAACGCGTATGCGCAAGTGCACGGTCAAGTAATATAGGGGTGGTATTTCAACCCCGAGTTATCGATCCCACGAGGACAGGCTTGAGATTATTTAATTAGTTATTTAATTTAGAGTATGGTGCAGGAGGAAAGATTTGATTGATTTTAGAAATTGAAATAAAAACTAATCTAATACTTTTGTATTTTTTTTATATTTAAGAAACAAGTTTGGAGAAACTAGGTAATCTCTAGATCACCTAGGGTTGTACACGATTTCCGGATTATCTGAGCAACACGTTAACTATATTATAACTAAGCCGGGTAACAGCACTGACTATCTCCTATCGGTCTCAAGTCATTCTACTTCACGGTAGACTACAATCTCCTGTTGGTCTCTTGTGTCTACCGGTCCGTTCTAGTAGGCTAACGACATGCACGAGAACGGGTCCTGTCGGTCCACCGTTGCACGAAACAGTCGAATTTCACCTACCGAATCTACCCACACTAGCCAATCCTAACACGTCTCTTCTCAGTCTCAGTGATACGGGATTGATGCTCATATCTCATCCTAGCTATTTAAAGTCACTGTCGCGCACTTCACTAGCCAACTAACGGTTCCGGTTAATTACTCCATCCCCATTAAGAATTAAGCATAGATTATGAACAATTGATTTAGAAATTAATCAACTTTAAGCATGGTTCATCCTATGAGCAAACCCTAGTTCATTGATTATCAATTCCTATCTTAGTAGTGTCAATATACTAAGATCCTTAACAAGATTCAAGAACTAACATCCATTCAATAGAAGAAATCAATAAGCATGAAACAAAGATTAAGAATCCGGAAAAAAATCATCGTCTACATAACCCTATGCTCTCTAGAGAAGCCTAACAATGGAGTTTAGCTAATACTAATCAACCAAACAAAACTTACAAGTTTCTCCATACAAGATTTGAAAGAAGAAGAAGAAGAAGAAGAAGAAGAAGAAGAAGAAGAAACCCTAGATCTTCAATGGAGGAGGAATCCTCCTCTTGTGCGTATCTCCTTCTTGATTCTACGTTGATGGCTTCTTTTTTTTCTCCCGTCTCTTTCTTCTTAAACTAGGGTGTATTAATTAATCATCAAACAATATTAATTAATAACCCTAATGCCCCTCTTTTTTCCCGTGCATGCGCTGATCCTGCCTTCAGATCGCACGATCACCTTATCCTGATCGTGCGATCTGCTGTTATGCGACCTTCTATTCTTCTGTCTGATCGTGGGATCACCAAATCTGGTCCTGCGATCTGCTTTTGATAGTAGGATCAACTTGTGATCCTACATTCCAGTGAGTTTTCTTTTTTTTTTCTCTACCAACTTCGCCAAACTGATCGTGCGATCACATATTGTGATCCTGCGATCTGCTGTTGATCATAGGATCAACTTTTCATCCTACACTTCAGTGGGTTTTCTTCTTTTTTCTTCCGCTCAATTTTTCTAAGTCTTCTCTTCTATTCTTCATTGGGGGTGTTAAGTGTCATTATCCAAAATTTCTAAAATGACACTTTGACCCCCTTTTTCCATCTTTGTCCTCTTTTCTTCCAATTTCTTTCTCTCCCAAGCTTCCGCATATGTTCCGAAGTTCGTTTTCCTCCTCCTCTTGATCCATGAGCTCCGTTTTCTGTCTAACACAACACGAAAACAACCCGTGCGATCAAAAGGGACAAAATAAATGTAACTAATGTGAAAAACGCCCAGATTAACAATTTATCACTTAAAGCTAAACTTATCCAATTTCCTCAAGTTCATAGTGTATTTCTGATATATATTCAACCCGGAAATTACACAAAACGGTACACAAACGTAGAAGAAATATAACTCTAACATAGAGTTATCAATAGGTTTACCAACACCTATCAATTTAAGAGCATAAGGTTTCAACATATCTCTCACCTGCATCATTCCCTTCCAGAAGAAAGACTGAGATGGGTGGACATCAAGGAGATGAAATGGGATCAGGTGGCAATACTTTTGGGTCAAGAGACTAATCCATAAGGTTTTATTGTTTGTCCATAAAGTCCAAGCTAATTTGGAGAGTAAGGCCAAGTTGTGATCTTTCATTTTCCTGAAGCCTAGCCCACCATTCATTTTGCTACAGCACAAAACATCCCAATTTGTCCAATGTGTTTTCTTCTTGGAGTCAGCACCAAAATCTGGCACTTAAACTGTCCAGCTTCTCAGATAATGCATCAGGGAATCAGAACATTGACATTGCATAGGAAGGTATGGTATTCGCAACTACCTTGACCAAGGTGGTTCTCCCAGCCCAAGACAACATTTTTGTTTTCCACCCTGCAGCTTTATTATGAGCTTTTTCTAGAACTGGAGAGAAAGCTCTAGTCTTAGATCTGGGTAGAAACATGGGGAGGCCAAGGTAATTTGAATATTCAGCCAATTAGTTTCACACATTTCTCACTGTTATGCATCTAATGTGTGTCATCAGTTTACACTATCATTATGCCAAATTTTCAAATATTGTCTCGTGGCTTTTAACATCTTGTAGGAATGTGGGAGGCATGCTAATGAGGATGAGTTAGTCGTTGCCATGATTAGTCGTGATGCAACAAACCTTTAATTTGTGTAGATACAGACTGTCATGCTAAAGACGCAACATAATCCTTGTTCGCATTTTGGTTTTGATTGTTTATCGTGTTTTTTCGAATTGTCTTTACCGCTACTCGGACTCCAGTAGGTTTCAGGTAGCTGGTTGTGGTTGGATGAAGGATACTTTTCTGTAATTTTATATTTTCTATTTGTGGAGTGGAAGTTGTGAAGATCCTACTGATATCGATCTAAATTTCGTTCTTATGCTAGATGTTTTTATTTCTGCATTTTTTGGGTTCTTTGGGAATCTGATCCGAAATCTATGTGATTCGTATTTGACAGATCTTGAAAGCAGAAACCAATTTGATAGTTTATATTAGATCTGAGTGCGATGGTTATATATGAATCTGATAGGATCAGAGTTCGATTGCGATTTCTGCTGATTTGAATCTAATATGAATTTCTTCTTTTTTGAATATTCATGCGGATATAGCGGGTTCGAACCTGAAACATTATGCACAGGTTCAAACGCTCTACAATGAGCAAGCACCCATTTGCAACAACAAAAAAATGTGACCCTCCTTTACGTGGGTACCAGTCTGAAATCGGTGCACCGGATTCATCAATTTTTTTGTTTTAAAACAAGAAAAACTAGAGTAATAGTTTACCTAGACATGCAAATAATTTATATAGATATGCATATGACACTAGATTACACTACACAAAAATTGTGATAATTTCTTAAATTTGAATGATTAGGATTGTCTTATGATGAAGTAATTTAGTTCATCAAATATGGAAGGGATAAACTATTCAACATATCATATTTTGAAGAATAATTTATTCTCCATAACAGCTTATTTTGTAGAGTTTCTATAACATTGTAGTATTTCAAAATATAGATGGAGCCCAAAGCCATGACCTACAACCAATTCCAAACCAAAGCCCATGGGCTTGTTTGGTGGGGAGGTATCCATTTATTTAGGGCGGTGGATTCCCTCTCCAATTCGGTAATCAACACCGAACTTATAGTGAAAAGTAAACACACTATATATCACCGCTCTAATTCTATATTGCTTGCTCGTAGCTCATGGGTCCCTCGGGAGTATTCGTCTAAAGGGGTTCGGATTCATTAAGGAAACTCTTTGTTTTCGTTCGATCTATCTGAGTTTCCTTGGACGCCAAGCAACAGCGGCTAAGCCCGAACCCTATTTAAAGCACACACCCAAAGAGGGATCAAAGACTGATTTTCGAGTCAATGAAACGTTCCCGTGTAGACATACTTCCGTTTTCGCCTACCAGGAAGAACAATAAGCAGAAGCAGATCGCCGCCACAAAACGTGCAGAAGCAGCTTGGAATAGTTATTTCTCGTCGTACGGAGTCGACGACGATGACGAAGAAGACGACCTTGAACTTGAGCAAGCACTTCAGCAATCGCTACTCTCTTACAGAAACCAATTGGCCGTCGATTACAAGCAAAAGGGCGTGATTAGGTCGAATCCATTAAAACCCATTCCCCAATCCACCTTTTACGGCAGAGTATCCGAAAAAGGCGAGTCTTCCACCGCCTTCTCCTCTTGTTCGGTCTGCAAAGACGCGAGACCAAGACCAGGCTTCATCGCCGACAGCAACGACTGCGATCACATCTACTGCCGCAAATGCATCCCCGTGTACCTCGGACAGCGAATCAACGACTTGAAAGACATCACCATGGTGAAGTGCCCTGAACCCAGCTGCGGAATTGTGTTTTATTTCGAGGGTTTTCGAGATTTCATACCTGAGGAGGTGATGGACCGGTGGCGGGCGGCGACGACCGAGTCTTCGGTCCTGTACAAGCCATTGCTCTTGCAGTGCCCTTTTCAACAGTGTGGGAAGGAGTTTGTGGATGATAGGAGGGGTTTTCAGATTAGGGCTTGTCCTTATTGTAGGAGGGTGTTTTGTTTGGTTTGTAGGGTTGAGTGGCACTTGGGGAAGAGTTGTGAGGAGTTTCAGGCTGAGTTCAGGATTGAAGAGGAGCTCCGGCGGTTTCAAGAACTGATTGAAGAGGAGCTCCGGCGGTTTTCTTAGAAGTTTCAATTTTGGTTACAGTAGATGATTGTTATCGATCGAGAACGCAATTTTGTTGCTCCATGATACTACTACAATGGAAATCGGCAGAAGATGTGTTGCGGCTGCGCGTGTTGCGGACTTTTTTCTGTTTGAATTATGATACCCACTATCATTGGGTGGGGTTTGGTACGAAAGTTTTGGATTTTAAGTTGTCTTAAAAGATTGTGGAAAAAAGTCTGTGACACAAAAGTTAGAGAAAAAAGATGTATGAGTTTTGTAAAAAAAGTTTGTGCTACAAAAAAGTCAGTGATGTAATTGTTTTTTTGTTTAATGAAAGTTACCGATATGCCTATTTTATCTATTTATTGCCAGTTTCTTGATTTGAGTGGTGAGGACATTATTATCAATTTCATGATTTGAGGGAAAAAAAGTAACAAAAAAGCTAATCCAAACCAATTTTTTCTTCCATCCATTTTTCACTAGAATCCAAAAGTCACCTCAAAAAAATTGATATCAAACCTTTGTAAAAAATCCAAAAAGCCAAAAAGACTCTTTAGGATTAAAAGACAAAAAAAAAAAAAAAAAAAATTATACCAAACCCCTCCCTATCTTATAAAAGTTATGTTTTTGAATCGGCTTCGCATGTATCTTGGTTTTCTGTTTGATTTTATGTGTTTCATCCTCAACTTCAGCTTTATTCTTTTGGCTTAATTACTTAAGGCTTAATTGCTGATTGCATATAATTATCTGATTGCAATCTCCCTTTTTTTATTGGCTGATTGCTCTCCCCATTTGCAATTATACCGGTTTATTGCAAATGGTAAAGTAACACCGTTATGTCTTCAACGGAGTCCAAGGGTATTTTTGTCCGGAAAAAATCAACAAAGTCTACCTACACCACTACAACCACCTTCTCCATCTCCATCCCATTACCAACCATATTTCCACCATAATCCCAGATTTCGGCGACCATCGTCGACATTCTAGAAGCCCAACCTCCATGGAACTCAAACAACAAAACCAATCCACCACAGACCAAAAAATAGGGACTCTCGTCAAACTCACACCGAATAGAAAATCTTCAACCAACCCATAAATCACAACCATCAACCATGAAATTGAGTTCTTTGCTTGTCGATTTGAGCTCCCAATCATGTTGGTGGAGAATTGGGCGAAAGAGTTCGAATTTGGTTTCAGAAGGTTTGAATTAGAATATGGTGGAGTCCTAGTTCATAATCATAAATTCAGTTGCCCAAAAACAAACCATCGGGTCTCAAATCGACTAACCAAAACTTGACCCTTCCCTGTCAAATCGAACTTGCATCCATCAAAATCAATGTCCCAACTCAATTCAAGCCTAAATTGAACATGAATTTACCCTTAATTCAAGCAATTGCCATATTTCCATTATAGCAAAAGCGTGTAAACAAGCTTTGTCGAGGCAATACCTTGGCATGGATTTTCTACTGTTGAAAGCCGAGAGAGAAGATATGGAGGCGTCGGTCCCCAAGAGACCCAAATCAAGGCAGTATCGTCGAGGTACATGTCTCTTCCCCCTTCACCTTTGAAACCCCTGGTGATTTCTTCGACATCATACCTTCCCGGAGGTGCCCATCTCCTCTGTTTTCGTAAATTTCGACTCCATGGTTGAACATTGTGGTGGGTGCTGTCATGATCACCAATTTTCTGGCCATTTGGATTTATTTTTAAGTCAATTTTGAGAGCTCAGGATGGGAGTTTTTACTACTGTTCATTTGGTCATTTGTTATTATTATTCAGCAACCGTCCGATGGGATAGAAATCTCTTAATCTCAGTCGTTGATGTCTTTTAAACGTTGAGTTTAAAGCGGTTAGTGAAGCAGGGTTGTTTTGGGTTGGCGCTGCGTCAGCAATCTCTGATTGGTCCACGTCAGAGACCTACGGTCTGCAGTCGGCTCAGTGGACGAGTTGGTTACAAACTTTCTTTTATTTTACTTTGGCCCATAGATTGTTTAATTTACGAATCAGCCTTGAAGTATAAAAGGCATGTAGCCTTCGTTCTAAATCATCAATGAAAAAATATATCTTCTAGTTTCCTTTTCAGTTTCTCTTTTGTTATCATTCATCAACGTTTGATTCAGATCGGTGAACAAGTGATTGAATCACTTCTTACCACCGGATTCAGCATCTCGCTGGGATCCGATTGATACAAGACAAGGGTGGATCCGGTTCATTAACGGCTAATCAAAGGTCCGGGAGATCGAGACCTTTACAATTGGTATCATAGCCTCCGATCAATCAAGACCAGAGACATGGTGTGTGTGGACGATGTAGCTGCTAAACTTAACCACCCCGATTCCATAATACGGGATTTGGGAGCACAACAAAGTGAGATGAGGGAGACCTTGCAGGATCTCACCGGTAAGATTTCTGAACTCTTGCTCATTTCTGCTAAAACAGCCGCAGAAAAAGGGAATGAGAAAATGGATCAGGGTGGTTCATCGAATTCTGGTTCTAGTGAACAACGATCCCATCTCTCTGAACTACCCCACCACCAAATTTGACACCACCCCCCTTGAAATCAGTTCACCTAACCAGCACTTCCAAAACCCTAAACCCCCAAAATTCAGTATCTCTTAACCCTAATTTTTGGATTCATCAGGGGATTCACTCTCCCAATATCACTAGTTCCTTCAACCCTTCTTATGTATCACCCAACAATGTTCCGCTCCCATCACCTCTCTTCCACACCAGCACTGCAACCAGCCTACCTCCATGGCCCCCTACACACTCCAGTCCTTATTCAAACACCATACCCAACTATTATAACATTCACCAACCTCCTAGCACAATGTACTCTTAACCAACCCAGAATTATGCTAGAACATATATGGGAGCCTCTCATTGGCCAACTTGGCTCAGTGGTTTTCAAGTTCCCAGGTTGGAAATACCAAAATTCACAGTGGAGGATGTACATGGTTGGCTGCAACAATGTGAAGTTTGTTTCCTCATTGGCAATGTGCCACCTGAGAACAAGGTCTTACTAGCTTCAGTCTACTTTGAAGGATTAATTAAGTTTTGGTTTAAGACCCTCATCCAGTCCAATTGGGGAATATCTTGGGAATTTCTTAAACATGAACTAGTAGTTAGGTTCAATGACTATGGATTTACAAATGTAACTGGAACCTTCAACAAAATACAACAAACTGGAAGTGTCTCAGAGTACCTGTTAAGGTTTGAAGAGGTGAGATCATTGGTTATGAACAAGGGAGGCCAGATGCTTCATGAAGGAAGGTATGTGGAGAGTTTCATAAGTGGATTGAAGGAATAAATCCAAATGGATGTTATGATAGCCAATCCAAACTCACTGACACAAGCTATTAAGTTAGCTAAAATGTTTGAAGCCAAGGTGAACATGGTTGCAAGGAAAACCAAACAAAGCAAGTGGACCTCTAATCCTTCACAATGGCAGAAAACCAACCCCCCTACAAGCCAAACCAACAATTACATAACAACTTCCAAGGGGATCTCCAACACCACTTCCAACAGCTCAAAATGGCCAATTAAGAAGATAACTGCAGTGGAGATGCAGGCAAGAAGAGATAAGAACCTGTGTTACTATTGTGATGAAACATTCACACCTGGGCATAGGTGTAAGAGAAGGCAGCTCTTCATGATAATGGGATGTGAAGGCTTATCAGATATTAACCAGGAAGAGGTAGAGGTGGAATCAGACAATGATGAAGAAATTGAGGACAACCCATGTTCAATGCAAATAACCTCAATGTCTTGTCTGGGAATCCATCACATGAAACACTTAGAGTGACTGGCAAGGTGCAAAAGAATCAAGTTACCATATTAATGGACAGTGGGAGCACCCACAATTTTCTAGATGCTAATACAGCTAAGAAGGTGGGTTGCTAACTTCAAGAAACCAAACCAATGATGGTCACAATGGCTGATAGAGGAACCCTGCTTAGTACTCACAAATGCAATTATTTCACATGGAAGATAGACAACCAAGTGTTTACAGCAGAGATGAGGATCTTGCCACTAGGTTGCTATGATGCTGTCCTATGAACGCAATGGCTAAAGACAATCGGTCCTGTCTCCATGGACTTCAATCAGCTAACTCTTGGGTTCAGGTACCAAGACCAGCCAGTGTTGTGGAAAGGTATCACCACTGAGGTTACAAACCCCTCCTTGAGGATGGTAAGTGTCAATGGGTTCCTAAACTACATTCAAAGCAATGTTAATGCTCCTTGAGATATTTGTGTTCAATCAACCCCTCTTCTGACAAAACAGAACCAGTACCTAAAGAGCTTCTGAAAGTATTAAAGGAGTATAAGGATGTGTTTCAAGAACCCACTTAACTACCACCACAGAGGTCTCATGACCATGTCATTCCCTTGAAGGAAGGAGCTGAACCAGTCATTATCAGACCCTATAGGTACCCCCATTTTCAAAAAAATGAGATAGAAAGAATGGTGCAAGAAATGTTTGTAGGGTTTTGATCATGGATACGCAGTGGAAAAAGATAATTGATCCACTCAATACCCTCCAAGGATCACATGAAGAGAAGCATAACGATGGTAAAGGAAGAATCATGTTACACACCATAGGGTTTCTCCTGTGATGACTTGTAACATGAATTGTGTCACGTCTCTACGGTTGATCCACGCCTAGATTTGAGATCTAGATCTTCCTTCTCCTTTGTGCTATCTTGGACCAGAGGAAGAGGAAGATGAAATCACACAACATGAGGCAACAAGGAGGTTTCGGCCTCCTTTGTTGGCCGACGGGACAGGGCGGCGCAAGGGGGTCAGGTCCGGCCCTCTTGTTGCTTGCTCTCTCTCCTTTGTTCTCTCCCACTCAAGTTATGAATAATGGATTCGTAAGTGTGGGAAGGAAGGAAGGAGAATCCTTTATGTAGTATAACAAATCCTTGTCAACTACCTAAAGGCCCTATTCTAGTCCTACTAGAATTCGGTTTAGTCCCTTCCTTGCAAGTTAGTCCTACTAAGTTTGCAAGGTGTTGCAAAGTGATCCTTATAATTAATTAATCATATTAATTAATTCCCAAATCTAGTTCAAATCTATCTAGCGTGTGACCCCATATGTTCTATCTAGTTGGTTGCAACAATTTGCTAATATGGAGCGGTCTCTAGCAAGACATCCATTCTAGCCAACTAATAGAATAGTCATCCGACAAACCTTGTGCAAGTAATTGTCACATCCCTTTGTCTCCATATCCGTATTAAACACGACACATACAAGTCACACTCGTATATCCAATCCATAGTTTCTCGACCCTGGGAATAGCCTTATTCGTGCAAATAAAATCAATATCCTATATTGATTTATTTGAGTCTGGCCAGACATTCTATTAGCACTATCCCTGGAGTGGCTTCGGATATTTGCTCCTGTTATGTGGGAGGGACAAATTCTATCTACGTCTACTACAATTTCAAAGCTTGCTTCTTATTGTATCCGGTACAAGCCTTTATAACTACCCAGTTACGGTGTAGCATTTGACGCCACCAAAATCACAATAATCCAAAACTAGACAATCTAGTGACTTCAAGTCTAAGGATGACAATACCGTTGTCACCAAGAGAAGCGCTTGTGACTTTACATAACATGTATGTAGCCTTCTCGGAGATGGGTCAACCTAGTGCGCCATTACCCTTAATGCACACCCATGTGTTGGATCATGATATCTCCATATCAATCCAACCCCATACTATTCTATAGATGATCGTCCTGTTAATCATTATATTCGACCAGGGATATTTAAGATAAACAACACAATTGTAAAATTAAGGACTTCATTATATTAAATATCCAATAAATAATACAATGAATGTTCTATCCAAAATAAATTCATACTAAACTAGATTGCCTCTAGGGCATCTATTCCAACAGTCTCCCACTTGCACTAGATCCAATCGGATGCATCTCGTATGCCAATGCTCCTAGTGTGCCCTTCATGCTTCCACTGAACAAGCGGCTTTGTAAGTGAATTTGACAGTTCTCATCTGTAGGAATCTTGCATATCCGAACGTCTCCTCTATCGATAATATCTCGAATAAGATGAAACTTCTTAAGCACGTGTTTCGATTCTGGTGTGATCTCGGCTCCTTTGATTGCGCGATTGCCCCAGTGTTCTCACGTACAACTCTACTGGATCCGCACTGCTAGGAACCACACCAAGTTCAGAAACAAGTTTTCTGATCCAAACAGCTTCCTTTGCTGCGCCATTTGCAGCAATGTACTCAGCCTCTGTTGTAGAATCAACCTTCGTCTCTTGCTTGGAACTCTTCCAGCTCACCGCTGCTCCATTCAGGCAAAACACATATCCCGAATGTGATCTAAAGTCATCTCTGTTGGTTTGGAAGCTTGAATCCGTGTAAACCCTTACACGCAACTCTTCCTCTCCCCCAAATATCAAGAAAGCATCCTTAGTTCTTCTCAAGTGCTTTAGGATGTTCTTGACTGCAATCCAGTGACTCTCACCCGGATTGGATTGGTATCTGCTTGTCATACTCAAGGCATATGACACATCTATTCTAGTACATAACATGACGTACATGATAGATCCTATGATCGAGGCATAGGGAATTCTACTCATGCGTTCCTTCTCAATATCATTGGTAGGACAACCAATCTTCGAAAGAGTGATTCCATGTGACATGGGCAAGAATCCTTTCTTGGAATGTTGCATGTTGAACCGCTTCAACACCTTGTCAATATATGTACTTTGACTTAAGACTATCAGTCTTTTAGATCGATCTCTATAGATCTTCATACCGAGTATATAGGTTGCTTCCCCTAAGTCTTTCATTGAGAAAAACTCCCCTAGCCAATCTTTAACAGATTGCAGCATGGGAACGTCGTTTCCAATGAGTAGTATGTCGTCTACATACAAGACCAGAAAAGCTACAGAGCTCCCACTAACCTTCTTGTAGACACAAGACTCATCTTCGTTTCTGATGAAGCCAAACTCTTTGACTAGTTCATCAAAACGTCGATTCCAACTCCTAGAAGCTTGCCTCAATCCATAAATGGATCGTTGCAGCTTACAAAATTTATAGGCTTGCTTTGGATCTTCAAAACCCTTCGGATGTATCATATACACGTTCTCGAGGAGATTCCCATAGAGGAATGCTGTTTTGACATCCATCTGCCAAATCTCATAGTCATAGTATGCTGCAATTTCAAGTAGGATTCGGATGGATTTGGTCATAGCGACTGGTGAAAAGGTATCATCATAGTCAATACCATTAATCTGTCTGAATCCTTTATCCACCAATCGGCCCTTATAGGTAATCACATTACCACCCATGTCGATCTTTTTCTTGAAGACCCACTTGCACCCTATGGGCCGCGCCCCTTCGGGTGGTTCCACCAAATTCCATACTTTGTTGGTATACATGGATTCCATCTCGGATCTCATGGCTTCTAGCCACTTCTGAGAGTCTGGCCCTTTCATGGCCTCTTCATAGGTAGTAGGCTTACCATCTATGAGCATCGTGTAACCGAAATCAGTCATGAGAAGTTCATACCTCTCGGGTTCCTGGCGCACTCTACTAGATATACGAAGCTCTTGTGTTACTTGAACAGGTGGTTCCACAACCTCTTGTGGTTCCTGTTCATGTTCCATAGTTGGTTCACTGATTTGTGATTCTTGAATTTCTTCAAGTTCTACAGTCCTCCCATTTGCTTCTTTAGAGACAAACTCTCTTTCTAGAAACACGCCGGATCGGGCAACAAACACTTTGTTCTCGGTTGGATTGTAGAAATAGTAACCCTTAGTTTCCTTAGGGTACCCCACAAACTTTCACTTATCCGACTTTGGCCCTAGCTTGTCTGATTGTAAACGCTTTACATAGACATCGCAGCCCCAAATCTTCATGAACGACAGTGTGGGACTCCTCCCACTCCACATCTCATGTGGTGTCTTCATGACTGATTTAGATGGAACACGCTTAATGGTGAAAGTTGCACTTAATAGAGCATAGCCCCAAAATGATAATGGAAGATCAGTTTGACACATCATAGATCGAACCATATCCAATAGAGTTCGATTCTTCCTCTCGGACACGCCATTCCATTGTGGCGTTCCGGGTGGAGTGAGTTGGGACACTATCCCACACTGTCTAAGATAGTCGTTACACTCTTGGCTCAAGTATTCTCCTCCACAATCCGATCGTAGAGCCTTGATACTTTTGCCAAGTTGCTTCTCTACTTCACTCTTGAATTCTTTGAACCTTTCAAAGGATTCAGATTTGGCCTTCATAAGGTACACAAACCCATATCTACTGAAATCATCAGTAAATGTAATGAAGTAGACGTAACCACCCCTGGATGGCGTGGCAAATGGCCCACACACATCAGTATGTATGAGCGCCAATTGCTCACTAGTCCTCTCTGCTTCTTTATTGAAAGGGGACTTTGTCATTTTTCCCAATAAACAAGCCTCACATGTCTCATATGATTCAAAATCAAATGAGTCTAGAAATCCATCCTTATGGAGTCTAGATTCACGTTTCTCGTTTATGTGGCCTAAACGACAATGCCATAAGTTAGCAGGATTTAAATCATTTATTTTAATCCTCTTGGTATTAATGTTGTAGACGTGATTGCTTAGATCAAGGACATACAGACCATTAAATAATTGCGCACTACAATAGTGAACATTATTAAAATAAAATGAACAACAATTGTTCTTTATTGAAATAATAAAACCTTCCTTGTCCAAACAAGAAATAGAAATAATGTTTATGCTCATAGCAGACACAAAATAGCAATTATTTAATTCTAAAACTAATCCTGAAGGCAGAGACAGCTCGCACACGCCCACGACCAATGCAGTAACCTTTGCTCCATTCCCAACGCGCATGTCTATCTTCCCTTTATCCAATCTTCTACTTCTCTTTAGATCCTGCACATTTCGACAAATGTGAGATCCACATCAAGTATCCAATACCCGTGATATAAAGATAGTTAAATTGACATCTACAACAAAAATACATGGTGGTGGGGGAATCACTATTCCAAGCCTCTTGTCCTCCAGATATTTAGGACAGTTCCGCCTCCAGTGTCCAGGCTGACTGCATTAGTGACACTCACCTTTAGTCACATCTTTGGCAATGCCACCAACATGCTTAAGGACAGGTTCCTTGGGCTTGGAAACTGACTTGCCTTTGCCCTTGGAGGATGAGGCAAACCTTTTGCTTTTTCCTTCATGTACCATCATAATGGCCTTGCCCTTACCCTTGTCGATGCTTTGCTCAGCTGTCCTCAACATATTGAGTAAATTTGGCAGTAGTTTTACGATCTCGTTCATGTTATAGTTCATGATGAACTATCCATAACTCTCAGGCAACGGTTGGAGTACGAGATCGGTGGCCAACTCTTGGTCGACCGGAAATCCCAGTCGCGCGAGATTCTCCAAGTACCCGATCATGCGGAGTACATGAGGTCCCACAGGGTTTCATTCAGCCAGATGACACTTGAACAATGCCTTAGAAACCTCATACCTCTTAACCCTTGCCTGCTCTTGGAAGAGCTGCTTCAAATGCTCGATCATATCGACATCATTCATGTTCTCGTGTTGCTTCTGAAGCTCATAGGTCATGGTTGAAAGTGTGTAATGTAGACTAAATACAGGACCTAAATACTCTAGAAGGGGGGGGGGTTGAATAGAGTATGGAAAATTTTTTCGAAACTTAAAGTTTAACAGGATAGCTTTGTGTGAAACTTGAAATCTCAAGGCCTTGAGATTTTGTAAACTGTCTGAAACTCACTAAGGCAAAATTGTAAGCTTCAAGGCCTTGAGCTGTGAACAATACTAAACAGCTTTTAAACCCTAGTTTGATTTGAATTGTGTGCATCAGATAATAATCAAACAGAAAAATTAAAGAACACAAAGCAATTTACAGAGTTCAGTCCCAATGGACCTAATCTCTGCCTGAGGGATCTAATCCCAGCAGGATTGGGCAAACACTTCTTATTACTCACACAGAAACAGCCCTAGATCTTCAAGCCTAAGTGATTTCCCTTACACCTATACAGCTTGTGGTTCCAAACCTATCTAGTTCCAGCTACTAACTGTTGAGCTAACAAGAACCTCTTGTTGTTCACTTGAACAACCAACCACTAGGTTAAGTGAGGTTTAAGATAAGATAGAGATACACAGATGAAGTACAAATGAAGAACACAATATAAAGATAAACTGTTGAAAGTCAGGAAGTGTTCTTCAGGAATGACTGGATTGATTTGATCTTCAGAAGTCTGGAATGAAGCTTGAAAGATTGTGTGTTTGAATGATTGATCTCACACTAATTTGTCACACCTCTTAGAGTATTCTGCAAGCCTCTATCTCTTCAAAAAATTCAAACCAGTCTCCTTTATCCACAGCTACAACTGATTGAGAGTTTTTAGGATCTCAGTTCCTAAAAATCCTCCTTCTGTTTTCAACTTAAATTCAAACATCTTTCAGGTGGATATCCGTTGGAGTTTGTTGAGATTTCGCCTGCACGTTTAACAAACCTGAAACAACAAAGAAACACTGCAACAACAAAATCCAAACAACTAACAGTACTGAGACTGTTTGGTTATACAGTTTCTGGTAAAACTGTTTAATAAATTTAGGACATCAATCTGCATATCCTCTAGAACAAATAAGATATGAGAAACAATTTTAAGACACTTAGAAGTGAATGAATAATCAAAATAATAAGAGTCATAACCTGCAAGAAAGAATCAATCAAGTTCTGTAAAAACTATCAGTAGCTCAAGGCATATCTCAAGGCCTTGGAGCTCTAAACCTGTTTCACAGCATTCCAAAATTAAGCCCAAATAACTTTGATTCTTCCTGTTCTGATCATCTGCAATTGTGTTAGATATATAAAAAGTACAAATCATAAATATATATCATAAACCACTGATTTGAATAATCAGATATCCAATTCTGCAACACAAATATGTTAGAACACATAGCAGAATAAGCAGTCTCAAGGCTTTGAAGTTTCTGTCAATCTCAAGGCCTTGAGATGACTAACAAGCCTTTGCTGCTAATGTCTTAGCCTTTTGTCTTTCATCACTCATAAAAAATTACCAATCAAAGCACATTCAGAGATCTTGACTCAACAATGGTGCATAGCATACGGTAGGCTGCATCATTAGCGCCATCAACACGCTTTTGATATGCCTTTAGGGCTGCAGGGGTATTATTTTCTGGACCTGCTGGAACTTGCTCCTCTATTGCGTACAGTTTCTTCTCTTGCTTGAGAACGATTGTCAAGTTTCTGTACCAATCAAGGAAGTTGGTTCCAGAGAGCTTGTCCTTCTCAAAGACTGACCGTAGGGAATGCTGTGAACTCGATGAGTTGTTAGCCATTAGAATTCTACAAAAGGAAAATACACAAGTTTGAGTATTTGTGAATTTTCGACTATATTCAATAATGACTAGTTTATCAAATATAGCTCCCACTATTTTTCTACGGATTAATAACCCTCAATATATTAATGCGGAAAATATCATTATATTTTATAGTGGGCCAAGATCCATGTTTCATCTCCTTTTGAGCTTGCTTTGGCAAGTCCTCCAAAATTTGACTACTTTCGGTAGGAACAATTCCAATTGCATCCCTTATGCAACTCTTGGTTCAATTGGGCAAATAAATCCTTATTTATCCATCCATATGGATAATCCCAATTGATTGCCTCTAGGTTTCTTAATCTCATTAATAGCCTAGTTGTGTTCAACCTCTTATTTAAACAATTGCACATTACAAGCTTGTGCCATCGCATTCCATCATTATGAACCGATTCGCCATACTTTGGCACGCACGAACTTGATAAATAATGATGATTATGAGTGTTTAAATAACGAGAAGGCAAGAACACAATATTTGAATTTTGAGGGATTTTAAAATTCAATTTTAATTGTTTTGTTGATCAATATCAACTAATCTAACTATTTGAGTTTGGGCACAACTCCAAATAATAGATCCGGGTTGTCTAATTATCTTATTATCCTAATTTCATGCATCATCCATACACCAACCACAAAATAATAAGACAATAAAGTAAACAACCACAAAACAAAAATTAAACGTGATGTGGATATGGCCTTTTCTAGACTAAGATAATTCCAAGCCAATGGAATTATCTATGAACCCTAAAAGCAAACACATCTCCATGCGTCTTGATCTTTTGGTCCATCCTTCATAGTCATGTGGAATGCTCCATGCTCCATCTTTTGTGGCTCCTTTTGGTCTTTGGACTTCTTTTCTTCAATCTTGGCTAACAATCTATTCTATCAAGCACTAGCTAATCAACTATATTAAATAAAATAAATCTCACAAGTTGAGAAAAAAATGGCTCGCATGCCATAACACCCTAATTAATTATTACATTAAATTGATCAGCTCGCAGGCCGTAAACAAAACCACAAATTTAAACAATCACATCAAACCACATCGTAAGGCCATATCCAACCACCATGCGATTTGCACACAAGCAGTTAAAATCCAATTTTAACGCGCTTGGTCAATTTTTAATTGATTTTAGGATTTCTAGGGTTAAAACGGTCCAAGGGGCCCACCATCTAATGGCCGAACCCTATTGGAGCCGTCCCGTGCCGAGCCTAGGCCGGTTGAACCAACCCGAGGGGTCGGCCGACCGCCTAGGCCCTCGGCCTAGGTGGCTTGGGCGGAAAGGAAGGAGGAGGGGCGGTCCCTAGGGCCGAACCTCCTAGTTGTTTCCAAAACAACTCCTTCCTTGTTCCCCAAGTCCAAAAGTTTCCAAATTTGAAACTAATTTCCAAATTGGTGCCCAAACCCTAGATCTAAGATCGTAAAATTTCTCAAACTCACTTATTCATGCATCCAATGCAAAAATTAGGTCTTGTTTTGTTTGATTATTGATAAATTGCATCATATGCTTGATTTGTCTTGTTTTACGCGATAAACAATAAATTTATAGTGTAAAACTATCAAAATGTAACACATAAACCACGTCTATGTTCTACGACCTGTGGCTCTGATACCACTGTAGGGGTTTTGATCATGGATACGCAGCGAAAAAAGGTAATTTACCCATTCAATACCCTCCAAGGATCACAGGAAGAGAAGCATAACAATGGTAAAGGAAGAATCATGTTACACACCTTAGGGTTTCTCATGTGATGACTTATAACGTGAATTGTGTCACGTCTCTACGGTTGATCCACGCCTAGAGTTGAGATCTAGATCTTCCTTCTCCTTTGTGCTAGCTTGGACCGGAGGAAGAGAAAGAAGAAATCACACAACACGAGGCAACAAGGAAGTTTCGGCCTCCTTTGTTGGCCGACAAGGACGGGGCGGCGCAAGGGGGTCAGGTTCGGCCCTCTTGTTGCTTGCTCTCTCTCCTTTGTTCTCTCCCACTCAAGTTATGAACAATGGATTCATAAGTGTGGGATGGAAGGAAGGAGCATCCTTTATATGTTCCAACAAATCATTGTCAACTACCTAAAGGCCATATTCTAGTCCTACTAGAATTCTGTTTAGTCCCTTCCTTTCAAATTAGTTCTACTAAGTTTGTAATGTATTGCAAATTGATCCTTATAATTAATTAATTATATTAATTAATTCTCAAATCTAGTTCAACTCTATCTAACGTGTGACTCCATAGGTTCTATTTAGTTGGTAGCAACAATTTGCTAATATGGATCGGTCTCTAGCAAAACATCCATTGTAGCCAACTAATAGAATAGTCTTTCGACAAAACTTGTGCAAGTAATTGTCACATCCCTTTGTCTCCATTTCCGGATTGGACACGAGACATACAAGTCACACTCGTATATCCAATCCATAGTTTCTCGATCCTGTGAATAGCCTTATTCGTGCAAATAACATCAATATCCTATATTGATTTATTTGAGTCTGGCCAGACGTTCTATAAGAACTATCCCTCGAGTGGCCTTGGATATTTGCTCCCGTTATGTGGGAGGGACAAATTATATCTACGTCTATTACGATTTATAAGCTTTCTTCTTATTGTATCCGGTACACGCCTTTATAACTACCCAATTACGGTGTAGCGTTTGACGCTACCAAAATCACAATAATCCACAACTAGACAATCTAGTGACTTCAAGTCTAAGGATGACAATACCTTTGTCACCACGAGAAGCGCTTGTGACTTTACATAACATGTATGTAGCCCTCTCAGAAATGGGTCAATCCAGTGCGCCATTACCTTTAATGCACACCCATGTGTTGGATCATGATATCTCCATATCAATCCAACCCCATACTAGTCTATAGATGATCGTCCTATTAATCATTAAATTCGACCAGGGATATTTAAGATAAACAACACAATTGTAAATCTAAGGACTTCATTATATTAAATATCCAATAAATAATATAATGAATGTTCTAGCCAAAATAAATTCATACTAAACTAGATTGCCTCTAGGGCATCTATTCCAACAATTTTAGCCACTGAGGTGATCAAGCCAAGTGTTAGTCATTTTGCCTCACCAGTTTTGTTAGTCAAGAAGAATGATGGAAGTTGGAGATTCTGTGTAGATTACAGAGAACTCAACAATAAAACCATCAAAGACAAATACCCTATCCCAGTCATAGATGAACTGTATGATGAACTTGAAGGTTAAACTATCTATTCAAAGATGGATCTCAGGTCTGGTTACCACCAAATTAGAATGAGGGAAGAGGATATACCTAAGACAGCTTTTAGGACTCATGATGGACATTATGAGTTTCAGGTGATGCCTTTTGGGCTGACAAATTCCCCAGCCAGCTTCCAAGCCATGATGAATGAGGTAATCAGACCACATTTGAGGAAATTTGTACTTTTGTTCTTTGATGACATCTTGGTTTACAGTCAGTCCATTGATCAACATGTGGTGCATTTAAATGAAGTATTGGGCCTCTTGAGGAGACATAGACTTTATGCAAAGCTTTCTAAATGTGCATTTGGTCAAAGTCAAATGGAATATTAGGGTCATGTCATATCTGCTGCAGGAGTGGCTTCAGACTCCAAAAAAGTTGAGTGTATGCTTCAATGGCCCACACCAAGAACTCTCAAGGGCCTTAGAGGATTCTTGGTACTCACAGGGTATTACAAGAGGTTTTTGCATAAGTATGGGTGGATTAGCAAACCCTTGACAGAGCTCCTTAAGAAAGGCCAGTTCCAAAGGAGTGCAGAAGCTGAGAAAGCATTTCAAGAGCTAAAAATAGCAATGACTACCACCCCAGTACTTGCCATGCCAGACTTTTATAAGCCATTTGAAGTGGAGACAGATGCTTGCAATGTTCGCATAGGTGCTGTCTTGATGCAGGGGCACATGCCTATAGCATTTTACAATAAAACTTTGAACACTAGACATCAAGCCCTCTCAACATATGAGAAGGAGCTCATGGAAGTGGCTTAGTCTGTCACTAAGTGGAGGTCCTACTTAGAGGGAGTTCCATTCACTATCAAGACAGATCATCAAAGCATTAAATATTTTCTTGAGCAGAGACTTAATACCAATATGCAGCACAAGTGGCTCTCAAAGTTGATTGGCCTTAACTATACTATTTCTTATAAGAAATGTAGAGAAAACATGGTGGTTGATGCTCTCTCAAGGTTAACAGAAGAAATGGAAGCAGGAGAATGCAAAACAATCACAGTGGTACAACCTCAATGGCCTAAGTCTATTCAGCAATTTTACACTGATGATGCTTGGGCTCAAACCTGGCTGCAGAAGTTGTTCATTGACTCTAAAGCTGGTAATGGGGTGTATGCTCTCTCTAATGACATGATATGGAGGTCACATCAAATTTATGTGGGTACTGGGAATGATTTAAGAAAGGAGCTCATACAGATGGGGCACAACACAGGGGTGGGGGTCATTCTAGCATCTTGGGGACATAAAAGAGAGTCAGCCATCATTTCTTTTGGCAATGGATGAAGGAAGAGTTTAAAGACTGGGTTCTTACTTGTGATGTTTTCCAGCAAATGAAACATGAAAATGTGCACTATCCAGGTCTTCTGCAACCCCTACCTGTGCCCTCTCTTCCTTGGACTGATATCAACTTAGTGGTGGTGATCTTAGTGGTAGTGGATAGATTCACTAAATATGGTCACTTCATAGCCCTATCACACCCCTTCAGAGCTGCTAAAGTGGCTCAATCCTTCTTTGACCACATTCACAAATTACATGGATTGCCCTCTACCATATTCTCTGACAGGGATCCTGTCTTCATGAGTAGTTTTTGGCAATGCTTATTCAAGTTACTTAACACAACCCTAGCTCACTCTACAGCCTATAACTCTCAGTCAGATGGACAAACAGAAAGGCTAAACCAATGTTTGGAGGCATATCTAAGATGCATGACGGGGGGTAGACCAACTCATTGGAGTAAGTGGTTGGGTCTAGCTGAGTTCTGGTATAACACAAATTACCATAGCTCACTGAAGACTTCACCCTTTCTAGCTCTTTATGGTTATGCACCCCCTCAGCTGAGCTTTCACCAAATCAACAATTCACCTTGTGAGGAGGTAAACAACTTCTTACATGACAGGCAAAAGCTGTTGTTGCTTCTACAGACCAATCTCAAAGAGGCTCAAGCAAGGATGAAGTTCTTTGTAGATCAGAACAGGAGTGCGAGAAGCTTTTTGGTTGGAGATTGGGTCTACCTCAGGCTGCAAACCTACAAGCAGACTTCACTTCTTCAATCAAGATCTCACAAGCTTACCCACATATTTTATGGGCCATTCCAGGTCCTGGAGAAGGTGGGTAAAGTGGCCTATAAATTAGCACTACCTACACATTCCAAAATTCATTCAGTATTCCATGTCTCACTATTGAAGAAGAAACTGGGACACAACATACCAGTTCAGGCTACCTTGCCTTTCCAGATCTCAGATGGACAACTTTTAGTTGAACCAGTGGCTGTACTGGACAGAAGGTCTGTTGACAGAGAGAATGCCAAAGTCTCACAATGGCTCATTCACTGGGCTAACACATTTCCCTCTGAAGCCACCTGGGAATATGAGGCCCAGGTGAATCAGTTCTTTCCCTCATTCCATCCATGAGGGCATGGATGTTCTCAAGGGGTAGGGAATGTCATGATCACCAATTTTTTGGCCATATGGATTTGTTTTTAAGTCAATTTTGAGAGATCATAATTGGAGTTTTTACCAAATGAACAGTAGCTTTACTGTTCATTTGGTCATTTGTTATTATTGTTCAGCAACCGTCCGATGGGATAGAAATCTCATAATCTCAGCCGTTGATGTATTTTAAACGTTGGGTTTGAACTGGTTAGTGGAACAAAGTCGTTTTGGGTTGGCGCCGCGTTAGCAATCTCTGATTGGTCCACGTCAGAGACCAACGGTCATCGGCCGGCTCTGTGGACGAGTTGGTTACGAACATTATTTTATTTTACTTTGGCCCATAGATTGTTTAATTTACGAATCAGCCTTGAAGTATAAAAGGCATGGAGCCTTCGTTCTAAATCATTAATCAAAAAATATATCTTCTTGTTTCCTTTTCAGTTTCTCTTTTGTTATCATTCATCAACGTTTGATTCAGATCGGTGAACAAGTGATTGAATTACTTTTTACCACCGGATTGAGCATCTCACTGGGATCCGATTGATACCAGACAAGGGTGGATCCGGTTCATTAACGGCCAACTGTTGTGTGTGTGGGTGTGCGTTGAAAGGAGAGAAAAGATTGATAGGTGAGGATAAGGGACGAGGTTGTCAATTTTACTCTCATAAAATAGGAAACAAACATCATCTAACGAAATATTCCCTAATCAATGTAAGGATGTTAATTTACCATTTGCAATAAGCTAGTATAATTGCAAATGGGGAGTGTAATCAGCCAATAAAAAAGGGAGATCGCAATCGGCCAATTATGACTAACTGGGGGTATGCAATTAGCAATAAAACCATTATTTAATGCATGCCCCCAGTACGTAGAAATTCTCCCTTTGCCACCCCCAGTTCTGAAACTAGCTAATTGCATCCCCCATTTGAAAAAATAAAACGTCAATCTCAAACTGGTAAAAAATAATCATACAAACACTATCCATGTATAAACGGTAAATTTGTCAATACAAAAACCCACTAATATAGTATTTCTTTTTAATGAATAATGTAAAACGAAATTAAATTCAAATACGAAAAAATAAATAAATTAAAAATATAAGGATGAATATGTTCAATTTTACAAGTGGCTTCATCAATTCCAATCTTCATGTCGACTTACAATGAGGTACTCAACACCAAGCCATGATTTGCAGAATGGACAGCTGGAACTAGGGTCCAGTTCGTCCATTCGATTTCTTGGTGCTGGTTCTCTTCCCTAGTTTGACTCCTTCACTTCAATTTACAAAGAACTTCACAGCTTTTTGGAAACCCGTGAACAAATCGATCAAACCGGTAAACAAAGAATAAGAAGAAGAAGAAGAAGAAGAAGAAGAAGAAGAAGAATAAGAAGAAGAAGAAGGTGAAGAAGAAGAAGAAGAAGGAGGAGGAGGAGGAGGAGGAGGAGGAGGAGGAGGAGGAGGAGGATGAGGAGAGAGAATTGTGAAATGAAAGGAACCGAATAGAGGGACCGACCTGTAATTGTCACAGAAGGGAACAAGATGAAAACCTCCATCTGTCTATCCCTCCCATGCTCTCTGTAGTCTCTTTCACTGTTTTTCTTCATTTCTCTCATCTCTTCTTCCGAAATTCTCTCATCTGTTCTTCTACTCGGACCTCCCATAGCGCGGTATGCAGATCCAACCAAGACCTCGGTATGAAAGGTCTGGGTTCTGGGTATGCTGTTCTATCACCAAGAATCAATCTCTCTCATTCCATTTATCTTCGCCGAATCAAGGGTCGAATCCACTGAACCGAGCTCAAACTGGCCGGCTTTTGGTTTCTTGATCTTTCTCTTTCCTTATGCTCGATATGCCCAAATCTGGTTGTTGTTGGGTCTTGAAAATTATTGTTGAAAACTGCTCGATCTTGTGAGAGGTTTGGTCGGAATCTGGGTAAAGGGATGGGTGATGGTGGTGGTTGCGGCGGCATTTGTGATGGCTGTGCTGGTGTTCTTATTTTGTAGGAATGGACATTTTTACCCTTTAAAAAATGTACATGTTTGTCAACTAACGGAATATTCTACTTAAGATAATATTTTTACCAGATTGAGATTGACGTATTTTTTGCAAATGAAGGATGCAATCAGCTAGTTCTATAACCAGAGGTTGCAATGTGAGAGTTTTGACATACTGAGGTATGCATTAAGTAATTAAGCCTATTCTTTTTAGCTACTTCGGAAAACTAAATGTTCAAAAGCGAAATAACAGCAACAAGAACGAACAAAACATAAAACAAACACTAGAAGAACATCCCAACCCCAAGGCGGTCGACAATGAGGAGGCCCTTGATGTTGTACGGGGCTTCATCAAGGATCTTCCCATGATCAACTTGTTCCGCCCCCATGTTATCCAGAGCATTGGACACCTCGTTTGCATCTCTTCCAACATACTTAATTCTGCTCACAATCCTGCTTAGCAACACTTTCCCATCATTAACCTGAGCACTCATGGATGGGAGACTCTTGATATTTCCTTGGAAGATGTTCGCCGCCTCAACTTCAACTTATACACTACGATATCTTGTTCAATAGGAACTTGTCTTCAAATCCAACACTTTATTTCTTTTCTGATAAGTTATGTTTCAATTGGAATCCATTTCTTTTTTTTCCACACATGAACCATGGAATCTGTAATTTTATCTACACGAATATGGTGTGATTCAGATTTGAACTAGAACCCGTTTAAATGAAATGCATTTTTTTTTTCTCTTTTTTATGAATTGCCTAACCCCACTTATGCCTCATAGTGTTATGATATAATGTGTATTTCCTATGTGAGGATCCTACACACGACATTCACTGGAGGAAAATATCACTTCCAAACCCAATTCGCATATCTGTCAAACAGATAGCAAATTGAGATGGAGACTATGAACCAATAATGTATCTGAAATAGATAGATTATTCTGTGAAATCTGACGAGTATGGGTAACACTCAGAGTTGTACCGTCAGCAGTATAAATAATCGGAGCAAAAGATGTCTCATGAAGCCCTTTAAAGAGTGTAGAATCAAAAATCATTTGGCCCGACTGTTTTTGTCGACAATATCTGCATACACGAACAGGACAATGAAACAGTCTATGTCCAGGGGCATGACAATATTAGCACATATCACAAACGAGACTACGAGAACGATCCATGATCATAGAACGAGAGTTGGAGCCGCAACTTGATCTCAATAGCACACCAAATCCAAATAAAAGTTGAGAAAGAAGAGCGTGGGCGCATCCGGTGGTGTTTCGTCATGAAATTTTCGGGTTATGCTCGATTTTTTATTCTAAGTCGATTGGGACTAGCGTTATTGAAATCCGACGATCTTGAGACGATCGAATTCGATAAGTCCGAGAAGATGAAACTTGAATAAAAAACGCAAACAACAAAGCAAAGGGGACTAAGCACGGAATCGTAAAAGCTCCGATACCATGTTAAGAGTCATGGTGTTCTACCTGAAAACCTCAACACCAAAGAGGACTATATGTTCTAAAAATTGTAGTGCCATTTAGATTGCTCACAATGATTTTTTCATGAGCGGAAAAAAAAACATTGAGATAGATTTCCACTTTAACCACCATCATCTTTGTGCTGGCACAGTTCATCGTAAGCATGTGTCTTCTTCAGATCAAAATGCTGATATTCATACGAAGTCTCATCCGCCTGGACGCTTTCGTACCTTGGTCTCCAAACTTCCGCTTTACACGACAGCTTCAGTTTGACGAGGGCTGTTATAATATAATGTATATTTGTCCCAAATTGCATATGCATGTTAGTTTGCTCCTTGTATAGTCTATAAATATACAGATTATTTTGCTTCAATCGCTTCTTCTCTTGATCCGAACAAATAGTTTTCTTGAGATAGTTTTGTTCGAGGGAGAGTATGGAACATATGTATGGAAATGATTGACAACGTCGATTGAAGTCCTGGTTTCCCCTTTTAAATAGGGAAGCTAGCTATTTTGTACTCGAATGGGAAATTGAGTAAAAAAAACTTGTATGAAAGCCTTTATTGTAGGGTTTTGATAACGGATACGCAGCAGAACAAACAAAATTAAATCCGTTCAAGACCCTCCAAGGATCACAAGTCTAGACATCATAGCGGTAGTAAGGGTTTGAGTATCATAATACCTTGTGGGTCTCCTGTGATGACTTCACTCGTGAAATAGTATTCACGTCTCTATGGATAGTCCACTTTTAGGGTTGAATTTGGATCCATCAAGCCTTTGTGCTAGCTAGGGATGAAGGAAGAAGAAGATCACGCAAACCGGAGCAATGGAGGGGGCGACACCCTCCTTGTGGCCGACGAGTAGAGGGGCGGCATTAAGGGGGTTCAGTCCTCTTAGTGTTTTGCCTCTCTCCTTGTTTTTCTCTCCTACTCAATGTATGTTATGAGAATTGATTGAGAAATAAGCTAGGAGTGCCCTTTATATAGTCCAAAAACTCTTTGTTAACTACATATTAGCCCCTCTCTTAATTCGGTCCATACACGGATTAGTTTAACTTGAAAATTAGTCCTACTAAGTTTGAAAGTAGTTGCATATTGATCCTTCTATTTAATTAATCGTATTAATTAATTACCAAGTCCGGTCTAATCCATAGGGAGTGTGACCCCATAGGTTTCTACTTAGTTGGTAGTAACAATTACTAACATGGAGAGGCCTCTTGCAATACATCCATGCCACCCAACTAATAGAAATAGTCATCTGACAAACCTTGTGCAAGTATTGTCTCACCCCTTTGTCTCCATATCCGGATCGGACACAAGACACACTAGTCACACTCGTATATCCAATCCATAGTTTCTCATAGTCTTATCCATGAAGATAACATCAATATTCTATATTGATTTATCTGAGTCTGGCCATACATTCTATAAGCACCATCCCTCGAGTGGTCGCGGACATTTGCTCCCGTTATGTGGGAGGGACAAATTCTATCTACAACACTACCATCTCTAAGCTTGCTTCCTATTGTGTCTGATATGCGCCTTTATTTCTACACGGTTACGGTGTAGCGTTTGACGCTATCAAAACACAATACTCCACAATTAGGGGATCTAGTGACTTCAAGTCTAAGGATGACAATACTGTTATCACTACGAGAAGTGCTTGTGACTTTACAGAACTTGTATGTAGCCTTCTCGTAAGTGGGTCAATCCAGTATGACATTACCCCTAATGCATACCCATGTGTTGGATCGTGATATCTCCATATCAATCCAACCCCATACTAGTCTATAATTTATCGTCCAATTAATCAATATAGTTTACTAGGGATATTTAAGATAAACAAACACATTTGTATCCTAAGGACTTCAATAAATTAGATATCTCCATATATAATACAACGAACGTTCTATCCAAAAGTAATGTTCATACTAAATACGATTGCATCTAGGGCATCTATTCCAACAGTCTCCCACTTGCACTAGAGCCAATCTGGTGCATCTCGTATGCCAATAGATCTAATGTGCCCTTCATACTTGCGCTGAACATGCGGCTTCGTAAGCGGATCTGACATGTTCTCATCTGTAGAAATCTTGCATATCTTCACATCTCCTCTATCGATAATATGTCGAATAAGATGGAACTTTCTGAGAACGTGTTTGGATTTCAAGAGTGACTTGGGTTCCTTGGATTGTGTGATCGCTCCAGTGTTGTCACAATACAACTCTATAGGATCCACAATGCTAGGAACCACACAAAGCTCAGTTATGAACTTCCTAACCCAAACGGCCTCCTTTGTTGCGCCACTCGTTGCAATGTACTCAGCCTCAGTTGTAGAATCAACAATCGTCTCTTACTTGGAACTCTTCCAGCTCACCGTTGCTCCATTCAGACAAAACACAAATCCCAAATGCGATCTGAAATCATATATGTCGGTTTGGAAGCTTGCATCCGTGTAACCCTTTACACGTACCTCTTTCTTACCTCCAAATATCAAGAACGCATCCTTAGTTCTTATAAAGTACTTCGGGATGTTCGTGACATCAATCGAGTGACTCTCACCAGGATTAGACTGATATCTTCTTTTCATACTAACGCGTATTTCATATCTGGTCTAGTACACAACATGGCGTACATGATGGATCCTATGGCCGAAGCATAGGAAATCCTACTCATGCGTTCCTCCTCAATCTCATTGGAAGACAATCATCCTTCGAAAGGGTGATCCCATGCGACATGGGCAAGAATCCATTCTTGGAGTCTAGAATGTTGAACCGATTCAACACCTTGTCTCTATATGTACTTTGACTTAGGCCTAGCAGCTTCCTCGATCTATCCCTATATATCTTGATATCAATTATATAAGCTGCATCCCCCAAGTCTTTCATTGAGAAACACTTTCCTAGCCAATATATAACATATTGCAACATAGGAATGTCGTTTCCAATGAGTAGTATGTCATCCACATACAAGAATAATAAAAGCAATAGAGTCTCCCACTAACCTTCATGTAGACACAAAACTCATCTTTGTTCTTGATGAAGTCAAACTCTTTGACCGCTTCATCAAAACCTCGATTCCAACTCCTAGAAACTTGCTTTAATACATAAGTGGATCGTTGTAGCTTACAGACTTTATTTGCATTCTCTGGATCCGCAAAACCCTCAGGTTGTGTCATGTACACATCCTCGAGGAGGTTTCCATACAGAAACGTTGTTTTTTTATCCATCTACCAAATCCCATAGTCATAGCAAGCTGCAATATCAAGTAAGATTCGAATGGATTTGTTCATTACGACTGGTGAAAAGGTTTCATCATATTAAATACCATGAATCTGTCCGAATCCTTTTTCCACCAGTCGGCCCTTATAGGTAATCACTTCACCATCCATGTCGTTCTTATTCTTGAGACCCACTTGCACCCTATGGGCCGACCCCCTTGGGGTGGTTCCACCAAAGTCCATACTTTGTTGATATACATGGAATCCATCTCGGATCTCATGGCCTGAAGCGAATTCTGAGAGTCCGGCCCTTTCATGGACTCTACATAGGTAGTAGGCTCATCATCTATGAGCAACGTGTCACCAGACTCAGTCATCAGAAGTCCATACCTCTCTGGCTCATGGAACACTCTACTCGACATACGGAGTTCTTGTGTTACTTGAAGAGGCTACTACACAACTTATTGTGGCTCCTGTTCATGTTCCATAGCAGGATCAATGCTTTGTGGTTCGTGAACCTCTTCAAGTTCTACAGTCCTCCAACTTGCATCTTTAGAGACAAATTATTTTTTCTAGAAACACGTCGATATGAGCAACAAACACTTTGTTCTCGGTTGGATTGTAGAAATAATATCCCTTAGTTTCCTTAGGGTATCCCTCAAACTTGCATTTATCCAACTTGGGCCCTAGTTTTTCTGGTTGTAAACGTTTTACATAGACATTGCAGCCCCAAAATATCATGAATGACACTGTGGACGCCTCCTACTCCACATCTCATATGGAGTCTTCACCGACTTAGATGGAACACAGTTAATGGTGAAAGCTTCACACAATAGAGCATAGCCCCAAAAGGATAATAGAAGATCAGTTTGACACATCATAGATCGAACCACGTCCAACAGTGTTCGATTTCTCCTCTCGGACACGCCATTCCATTGTGGCGTTCCGGGTGGAGTAAGTTGGGACAAGATCCCACACTCTCTAAGATAGTCGTCAAACTCTTGGCTCAAGTATTCTCCTCCATGACCCGATCGTAGAGCCTTGATACTTTTGCCAAGTTTCTTTTCTACTTCATTCTTGAATTCTTTGAACTTTTCAAAGGATTCGAATTTGGCCTTCATAAGGTATACAAATCCAAATCTACTGAAATCTTTAGTAAACGTAATGAAGTAGACGTAACCACCCCTGGAAGGCGTGGCAAATGACCCACATACATCAGTATGCACGAGTGTCAATTGCTCACTAGTCCTTTCTCCTTTCTTGTTGAAAAGGGACTTTGTCATCATTCCTAATAAACAATCCTCACATGTCTCATATGATTCAAAATCAAATGAGTCTACAATTCATCCTTATGGAGTATAGATACACGTTTCTCGTTTATATGGCCTAGACGACAGTGCCATAGGTAAGCATGATTTAAATCATTCATTTTAATCCTCTTGGCATTTATGTTATATTTAGGAATGCTTAGATCAAGGATATACAATCCATTAAATAATTTCCCACTACAATAGTGAATACTATCAAAATAAATGGAGCAACAATTGTTCTTTATTAAAATAGTAAAACCTTCCTTGTCCAAACAAGAAATGGAAATGATGTTTCCGCTCATAGCGGGCACAAAATAGCAATTATATAATTCTAAAACTAATTATGAAGGCGGAGACAGCTCGTACACACCCACGGCCAATGCAACAACCTTTTCTCCATTCCCAACATGCAGGTCTATCTCCCATTTAGACAATCTTTTACTTCTCTTTAGATCCTACACATATCGAAAAACTTGAGATCCACATCCAGTATCCAATACCCAAGATGAAGAGAAAGTTAAATTGACATCTATAACAAAAATACCTGGTGGTGGTGGAATAACTATTTCAAGCCTTTTATCCTCCAGATACTTTGGGCAGCTCCTCTTCCAGTGTCCAGGCTGACTACAATAGTGACAATCACCCTGAATAACGCCTTTGGCAACGCCACCAACAGGCTTAAGAGAAACTTCCTTGGATTTGGCAACTACCTTGCCTTTTTATTTGGAGGTAGAAGCAAACATTTTGCCTTTCCCTTTATGCACCATCATTATGGCCTTGTCCTTTCCTTGTTTTGATGCTTTGTTCAGCTGTCCTCAACATATTGAGTAGGTCTGGCAGGGGCTTCACTATCTAAATCATGTTATAGTACATGATGAATTGTCCATAACTCTCAGGAAACAATTGCAAGATGAGATCAGTGTCCAATTCATCTCCCACCGAAAACCCTAAGCGTGCGAGATTCTCCAAGTACCCGATCATACGGAGTACATGAGGTCCCACAGGGTTTCCCTCTGACAAATGACATTTGAACAATGCCTTGGAATTTCATACCTCTCAACCCTTGCCTGCTCTTGAAAGAGTTACTTCAAGTGTGCGATCATATCATACGCACCCATGTTCTCGTGTTCCTTCTGAAGCTCAGAGCTCATGGTGAAAATCATAAGGCAGGCCGCATCATTAGCATCGTCAACGATCTTTTGATGCGCCTTTTATGGTTGCGGATGAATTATTTTATGGACCCTCATTAACTTCCTCCTCTAGAGTTTATGGTTTCTTTTCTTGCTTGAGAACGATTCTCATGTTCCTATACCTGAAACAGCCCGAAGGACCACGGTTCACAGCTAGTACAATTCAACCAAAATCCCAGGTACATCATTTATAAATAAAAAGGAGAACCCTCCAACAACGTTTGGAAACAATGAAATAACAATGACTAAACCGTTTGAATGTCTGAGTGATGAAATGAAAACTAAACTTTATTTGCTGCAAGGTCCCTAAGCTTCAAAACGTGTGCGCGTTTCCCCCAACTCAATGCCACCCTGCGGGTTTTACAATAGACAAAGCCAACCGCAGAAAAATTTTAATTAGTAAAAACTAATTAAGATATACCACAATATGTAAAACAGAGTTTTGGCTAAAAAATAACACACGATTTGATAAAATCCCATTTAAAATATAATAATGAGTAATTGATAAACGCAATGCTGGAGAGATTTCGAGCACATATAAACAGTAACCAAGATCCATATTTTAATGTTCGGTTTGGTTGAGGCGTAGCCCACGAGCCCTAACGAGTATGATGTGGACAGAGAGGTCACGATGGAATAAATAATAATAATAATAATAATAATAATAATAATAATAATAATAATAATAATAATAATAATAATAATAATAATAATAATAATAATAATAATAATAATAATAATAATAATAATAATACTAATAGGGGTGCTTCTTGGGATGTACAAATATTCTCTGGACGTTAGTAGATAGTCGTTCGCTATCCCGCCCTAACAATTCTAATGAGACCTTAAGTGTCGACACCCCTATACAGTCGTGACCTAAACATGCATAGGTGGTATTCATATATTCCACGATAAAAAAGAGGGTAAGAACCCTAGGGAAATCACACATAGGTGTTCCCGCCCGTAGCCTTCACGAGCATCCTCTGCACATCGTTCCCAATTCTATTATCGTAAAATTATCATTTCACGTAACCAAGCTAGTGACCACTTATTTGAGTTTTCACATGTAACCACACATTTTCAAAGTAGAACTTGCAATAGAGATTCAAGACTTATCAAATTTTCCCAGTATCACAATTATAGTAGTTCATGAGCATTTGAAAGATAACACACGCCAAGAGACAATTTGACAATTTAAAAGTATTGTGCATATAACTTACTTGGATTGAAGAAAGCTCCACACACACAAGCAAGCACGGAACTAGTACTCGTAGCACGGATCACCAACAAACTGATCGTCTACAAACCCGAAATCTACAATATTGAAATAATCCTAACATAACACGTGACCAAACTCATACAAAAAATGCAATTATTTTCTATATGCAAGGGCAAAGAATATTTCCCCAACAAGTTTCCAAATTTAATTTACCCCCAATTACATTACGGAACTCTAGTATTAGAAAAAGAATATTAATTTATAAAATTATGATATTAAAGTAAATAATAATAAAACTAGAACAATAGTATCCTTAACATTTATTGACAACCAGTTATAAAGAAAAGATTAAATATATAGAAAATATACTACTTTTAAAGAAAGTTAATTTAATTACTAAAAAAAATACATATCTAGTTATAAACAATATATATTTTACAAAGAAGAATATTGAAATAAACACATAATGTAAAGTTATCTAGATATTAAGAAACACAAATTTTATTTAGCAAACATCTATTTATTTTTTTTTATAAATAAAACTCTTCTTATAAAATTATACTATACCAACTTATATTTATTTTCATATTACAGAAACTAATTAATTAGAATTAACAATTGATAAAAAAACACTAATTAGTATAGTAACTAAAAGAAACAAGTTTCAAATGGTTTTGGGGAAACCGATTGACAGTTTTTTAGAGAGAGAAATGTTGGAATTGTGCCCTAGAGGCAATCAATTAATTGTGACATTTATGGATTTACGATTCATTATGTTATCGATATGGAGATATGTTAACATGAATGAAGTCCTTAGAATATAAGTGTTATATTCTTAAATATCCCTAGTCGATTATAATGATTAATGGGACAATCATCTATAGACTAGTATGGGGTTGGATTGATATGGAGATATCATGATCCAACACATGGGTATGCATTAGGAGTAATGGCATACTGGATTGACCCATCTCCGAGAAGGCTACATACACGTTATGTTAAGTCACAAGCGCTTCTCGCGGTGCAATGGTATTGTCATCCTTAGACTTGAAGTCACTAGATATTCTAGTTGTGGATTATTGTGATCTTGGTAGCGTTAAACGCTACACCGTAATTGGGTAGTTATAAAGGCGTGTACTGGATACAATAAGAAGCAAGCTTAGTGATCGTAGTAGACGTAGATAGAATTTGTCCCTCCCACATAACGGGAGCAAATATCCTAGGCCACTCGAGGGATAGTGCTTATTAAATGTCTGGCCAGACTCAAATAAATCAATATGGGATATTGATGTTATTTGTACGAATAAGGCTATTCCCAGAATCGAGAAACTATGGATTGGATATACGAGTGTGACTTGTATGTCTCGTGTCCAATCCGGATATTGAGACAAAAGGATGAGACAATTACTTGCACAAGGTTTGTCATGATGACTATTCTATTTGTTGGCTAGGATGGATGTCTTGCTAGAGGCCGCTCCATATTAGTAAATAGTTACTACCAACTAAATAGAACCTATGGGGTCACACGCCATATAGGGGTGAACTAGACATGGGAAATAATTAATTAATATGATTAATTAATTAAAAGGATCAAATCGCAACAACTTGCTAACTTAGTAGGACTAATATCCAAGTTGGACTAATCCATGTATAGACATGATTAGGATTTGCCAAGGTGGCCTAATTCATGTAGGGACATGATTATGATTAATTTGCAAATAGAACTAATCCATGTATTAACATGATAAGGACTATTTTGCAAAAGGGATTAATCCGAACTTGAGTAGGATTATGAGGGGTTCTTTATGTAGTAGGACAAGGAGTTGTTGGACTATATAAAGAACACTCCTAGCTTATTTTTCTCTCTACACACACACCCATCTATTTGATAGAAGAAATGAGAGAAAAAAGCAAGGAGAGAGCAAGTCCCATAGAGGGCCGAAACCCCATGGGACCGCCGCCCCCTACCCGTCGGCCCAAAGGGTGCCGCCCCACCTTTTGGCACTCCATTGTTGGCGATTTCTTCTTCCTCCTCCATTCTTCCTAGCTAGAACATGGATTTGGAGGATCTAGATCTCACCTCTAGGCGTGGATCAACCGTAGAGACGTGACACTATTCGCGTTTGAAGTCATCAAGGAGAACCCAAAGGTGTGTTTATGATTTCTAACCCTTACCATCGTTATGTCTCTTGACTTGTGATCCTTGGAGGGTTTTGCATGGTTTTATGTTTGATTATGCTTCCGTTGTGCAATCCATGAATCAAAACCCAACAGTGGTATCAGAGCCACAGGTCGTAGAGCATAAACGTGGTTTATGTGTTACGTTTTAGTTGTTTTACACCTTAAATTGATTGTTTATCGCGTAAAACAAGACAAATCAAGCATGGGATGCAATTTGTCAATAATATATCATAACAAGATCTAATTTTTGCATTGGATGCATGAATTAGTGAGTTTGAGAAATTTTAGGATCTTAGATCTAGGGTTTGGGCATCCTTGGGGAAGAAGTAGTTCTTTCCATACAAGGAAACAACCAAACTTGGGCACCAAGCAAGGGAGACCGCCCCTCCTTGCTTGCCGCCCAAGCAAGGCCGCCCTAGGGGCCGGGGCAGCCCTAGCCCGCGGCCTACCCGCGTGGGCTAGGGGCCGGCCGGCCCTAGGGCCTTGCGGTTCACCTTTTTGGGCCCGGGCAATTGAATTGTTGGGCCCATGGACCGTTTTAACCCTAGTATATCCTAAAATCAATTAAAATTGACCAAGCGCGTTAAAATTGGATTTTAACTGTTTATGTGCAATTCTCATGGTGATTGGATATGGCCTTAGGATGTGGTTTGATGTGGATGTTTAATTTTGTGGTTTGGTTTTACGGCCTGCGAGCTGATCAATTAATTGTAATAATTAATTAGGATTTTATGGCCTGCGAGCCATTTTTTTCTCAACTTGTGAGATTTATTTTATTCAGTATAGTTGTTAGCTAGTGCTAGATAAAAGTAGATTGTTAGCCAAGATTGAAGAAAAGAAGCCCAAAGCCAAAAGAAGCCACAAAAGATGGAGCATGGAGCATGGAGCATTCCACATGACTATGAAGGATGGACCAAAAGATCAAGACGCATGGAGATGTGTTTGCTTTTAGGGTTCATAGATAATTCCATTGGCTTGGAATTATCTTAGTCTAGAAAAGGCCATATCCACATCACGTTTAAATTCTGTTTTGTGGTTGTTTACTTTATTGTCTTATTATTGTGTGGTTGGTGTATGGATGATGCATGCAATTAGGATAATAAGATAATTAGACAACCCGAATCTATTATTTGGAGTTGTGCCCAAACTCAAATAGATAGATTAGTTGATATTGATCAACAAAACAATTAAAATTGAATTTAAAATCCCTCAAAATTCAAATATTGTGTTCTTGCCTTCTCGTTATTTAAACACTCATGATCATCATTATTTATCAAGTTCGTGCGTGCCAAAGCAGGGCGACTTGGTTCATAATGATGGAATGCGATGGCACGTAACAATGTGCGATTGTTTAAATAAGAGGTTGAACACAACTGGGCTATTAATATGATTAAGAAACCTAGAGGCAACTAATTGGGATTATCCATAAGGATGGATAAATAAGGAGTTATTTGCCCAATTGAACCAAGAGTTGCATAAGGGATGCAATTGGAATTGTTCCTACCTAAAGTAGTCAAATTATGGGTGACTTGACAAAGCAAGCTCATAAGGAGATGAAACATGGATCTTGGCCCACTAGAAAATATAAGGATATTTTCCGCATTAATATCTTGAGGGTTATTAATCCGTAGTAAAATAGTGGGAGCCATATTTGACAATTTAAATCCTTGTTGAATATAGTTATACGTCACAAACTTTGCATAATCCTATTATGTTGAATACCCATGGCATTAAGCAAATAAAAACGCGACTCTATCTATTTCCTAGATTGGTATAAAACTGAGAATTGTTCTCAAATAAAAGGAAATTGTTGTACTTTGTAGAACATAAAGTTCTCTTCCTACCAACTACCAAAACGCACTAAAACCTATGAAAGGAACACCAATGAATGGTTCTTTGGTTATGACTTGCCTCATGCTAGCCGCCATGAACTCTGAGCTTTGGAAGCAAGAAGAGAGACATGGAGAAGTATGATATGATCATACATTGAAAGAAGCTCTTTCAAAAGAGGGAGCTAGACATGAAAGGTCTGAAGTGTTGCTCTACTTTGGGTTATGCAAATAAGCTAATTCAATATGATTGAATCATTAGTGAATTGGCATTATCTATGAGATAGATAAAGAATAAATGGTTATTCACCCAAGTGGACCAAGAATTGCATTAGATGCAATTATAGTTTTGTTTTAAAATTGATTTACTCAATATGATTGAAAAATCACTAAACAAAACACTCATAATGGGCATGGGCAAAGCTGTTAATGGTTAACAGCATGGGTAAGGGCAAATAGTTTGCGCTAAACCCATGGGTATAAAGCAAGCCTGTTGCTAAAACCAAGTTGCCTTGGAGTCCCATAGGTGGTGTAAAGGAAGAGAGACTACCCAAAGTACCTGGAAGCAAATATTAAAGGAATTATGAATTCCAATATGGGTATTTTGTTATAGAAATCAATGTGTCTATCTCATCATCATAAGTATATGATACTAGATGAGGATCTCACATTTATAGAAATGTGGAGGATCTCAAGAGACTAAGACAATTGGATAAGGAAGAAATAATCCTACACGTGGGGCTATGAAGCAAAAGGGTTGCTGAAAAGCCGTAGGGAATTATTTCTACCTTTAAGAAATTGTTCATGAATTAGACAAAAGCGATAATGTCCCTACTATGATTAGGACCATTATCATAGTTTCTTGTTTGGACAAGAAAGCTCCTTATCATAATAAAAGGACAAATGTTGTTCCATTTATTATGGTATGCATTATTGTAATGCAATTTTGTCTAAGTGGATTCTATATCCATGATCATGATAATTTCATCTATAACATTAATACCTAGAGGTTTGCATATAATGATATGAACTTCACTTATCTTTAGCATTATCGTTTAGGCCCCATAAGTAAGAGATACATATCTAGAACCCCATGAGGATGGATTTCTGGAACTCATTTGATTATTGAATCATATGAGACATGTAAGACTTATTAAGAAAAGATATGATCTTTTGGGAATCATACATATTGATGTATAAAGGCCACTAAGCACAAATGCTAAAGATGGTTTTCAGTACTTCATCATATTTACTGATGGGATCAGAGAAATATGGATTTGTGTATCTTATGAAGAAACAAATCAGAATCCTTTGAATTGTTCAAGGTATTCAGGAATGAAGTAGAGAACCAGCTTGGAAAAAGTATTTAGGCTCTACGATTGGATCATAGAGGAGAGTACTTGAGCCAAGAGTTTGACAAGAATCTATGGGAATGTTGGATATGATCCAAAAACTCGCTCCAACTAGCACGCCACATGGGTTTGGCGTGTCTAAGGGGAGAGTTCGAACCTTGTAGGACATGGTTCGGTCCATGATGAGTCAAACAGAACTTCCAGTTCACTTTTGGGGCTATGTTCTAATTACAGCAAATTTCGCCCTTAACCTTGTTCCATCAAAAACAGAATTATGAAAAACACCATATGAGATATGGACTAGGAAGTGTCCTAGTATGTTATTCATAAAGATTTGGAGTTATGAAGTTTATGTAAAAGAGTTTACAAATAAACTTGGACCCAATTCGGATAAATGTTTTGTGGGATATCCTGAAAAGGATATTATTTCTACAACCCTATCGAGAACAAACTGTTTGTTGCTCGAACTACAGTGTTTCTAGGTAGAGATTGTCTCTAAGAGAAACAGTGGGAGGACAGTAGAACTTGAAAAGTTCAAGAACCACAATAGAACATTGATCCGTTTAATGGAACATGAGCAGGATCACAAGGTGTTGTGGAGCAACCTACTCAGATAACACAAGAACTTCGTAGGTCAGGTAGGATATGTCAAGGGACTAGAGAAATAAGGATTTCCCATAACCCCTGATATATTGCTCATCAAGATGAGCCTACAACCTATAAGATGGCCACGTGTGGCCATACTCTCAGAAATGGCTTGGAGCCATGAGATACGATATGGAATCCATGTATACCAACAAAGTATAGACTTTGGTGGAACCACCTGAAGGGTAGGACCCATAGGGTGCAAGTGGGTTATGGGGAAACCAACATGGATGGTAATATGATTACCTTTAAGGGAAAATTGGCAGGAAAGGGATTTTATGTGAGTTCATAGTATAGACTATGACGAAATCTTCCCCAATTTTGATGCTTAAATCCATTCGCATCTTGCTTGTAGCAATCTATTTATAGACTGGATCAAGCTTCTAGGAGTTGGACTCTTCAAATGGATGATGTAATCAAAGGAGTTTGATTCCATCAAAATTGAAGATGAGACTTGTGTTTACAAGAAGGTTAGTGGGAGCACAGTTATTTTTCTGGTCTTGTATGTGGAGACATACTTAATCATTGGGAATGTTGCCCCTACTTGGCAGTCTTACGTAGATTGACTAGGGAGTTGACTTTCTAATGGTAGACTTAAGCAAAGCAACTTGTGAAGATCTATTGAGGTAGATCAAGATGGTTGTATAGCTTAGGTCATAGTACATAAATTGACAAAGGTGTTGAAATGGTTCAACGTGAAAAGAATATTGATTCTTACCCATGTCACATGGAATTAGTCTTTGGAAGGCTAATTGTCTTACCAATTAGATTGGGAATGGACCGTATGAATTAGATTCACGAGATACGCCATGGAATGTACTAGACCAGATGTGTCATAAGGCATGACACATAGATACCAGTCATATCCGGGTGAGAGTCACTGGATAAAATATCAAGATTATCCTTTAGTACTTGAGAAGCACTAAGGATGAATTATTGATTAATAGATAATATGAAGAGTTTGCTGTAAGGGGTTACAGTGATGCGAACTTCAAATCTGACAAAGAAGATTTCAGATTATAAGTCGAGTTTTAAGTTTTGCCCTAGTGGGAGCGACTGTGAGCTGGAAAGGTTCCAGCCAAGATTCAGTCACTGATTCTAACATAGAGGACTGAGTAAATTAATGCATAAGATGCATTTACTCAGAATATTCAATCTCAATCAAATTGTTGATGGAGGAGATGTGAATATTTGCAAGGTGCCAGCATATGTCTCGCCCCTGCGCAGCTGGAAGCGTGGAGGGCCGCGCTAGACCAATAGGCATATGATGCAAGAGATTGACTCTAGTGCAAGTGGGAGACTGTTGGAATTGTGCCCTAGAGGCAATCAATTAATTGTGACATTTATAGATTTACGATTCATTATGTTATCGATATAGAGATATGTTAACATGAATGAAGTCCTTAGAATATAAGTGTTATATTCTTAAATATCCCTAGTCGATTATAATGATTAATGGGACAATCATCTATAGACTAGTATGGGGTTGGATTGATATGGAGATATCATGATCCAACACATGGGTATGCATTAGGAGTAATGGCATACTGGATTGACCCATCTCCGAGAAGGCTACATACACGTTATGTTAAGTCACAAGCGCTTCTCGCGGTGCAATGGTATTGCCATCCTTAGACTTGAAGTCACTAGATATTCTAGTTGTGGATTATTGTGATCTTGGTAGCGTTAAACGCTACACCGTAACTGGGTAGTTATAAAGGCGTGTACTGGATACAATAAGAAGCAAGCTTAGTGATCGTAGTAGACTTAGATAGAATTTGTCCCTCCCACATAACGGGAGCAAATATCCTAGGCCACTCGAGGGATAGTGCTTATAAAATGTCTGGCCAGACTCAAATAAATCAATATGGGATATTGATGTTATTTGTACGAATAAGGCTATTCCCAGGATCGAGAAACTATGGATTGGATATACGAGTGTGACTTGTATGTCTCGTGTCCAATCCGGATATTGAGACAAAAGGATGAGACAATTACTTGCACAAGGTTTGTCATGATGACTATTCTATTTGTTGGCTAGAATGGATGTCTTGCTAGAGGCCGCTCCATATTAGTAAATAGTTACTACCAACTAAATAGAACCTATGGGGTCACACGCCATATAGGGGTGAACTAGACATGGGAAATAATTAATTAATATGATTAATTAATTAAAAGGATCAAATCGCAACAACTTGCTAACTTAGTAGGACTAATATGCAAGTTGGACTAATCCATGTATAGACATGATTAGGATTTGCCAAGGTGGCCTAATTCATGTAGGGACATGATTAGGATTAATTTGCAAATAGAACTAATCCATGTATTGACATGATAAGGACTATTTTGCAAAAGGGATTAATCCGAACTTGAGTAGGATTATGAGGGGTTCTTTATGTAGTAGGACAAGGAGTTGTTGGACTATATAAAGAACACTCCTAGCTTATTTTTCTCTCTACACACACACCCATCTATTTGATAGAAGAAAGGAGAGAAAAAAGCAAGGAGAGAGCAAGTCCCATAGAGGGCCGAAACCCCATGGGACCGCCGCCCCCTACCCGTCGGCCCAAAGGGTGCCGCCCCACCTTTTGGCACTCCATTGTTGGCGATTTCTTCTTCCTCCTCCATTCTTCCTAGCTAGCACATGGATTTGGAGGATCTAGATCTCACCTCTAGGCGTGGATCAACCGTAGAGACGTGACACTATTCGCGTTTGAAGTCATCAAGGAGAACCCAAAGGTGTGTTTATGATTTCTAACCCTTACCATCGTTATGTCTCTTGACTTGTGATCCTTGGAGGGTTTTGCATGGTTTTATGTTTGATTATGCTTCCGTTGTGCAATCCATGAATCAAAACCCAACAAGAAAATCCTCTCAAACACCGCCTGCACCATTATCGCCGATAACACTGTTCATCTTCCTCGCCTACGCCAATCTCTGATCTGCCTTCAATCGGATTTAACTTGTTGCCCTAATTCATCTCACGTTTCCTACCCCAACACAATCACTGATTGGGCACTTCCATATCAACAACTATTCACCCAAATCTCACTCTTCCTTGCAAACTCATCATCAACCTCCGAACCAATTATCCCCCTTCTCCACTGCACCACTCTTCCCCAACCTCCCATGCGTTGATGATTTCCAACGCCAATCATACCCTTAGTTCTTCTCGGCAATTTAAATTTCTCCCCTTCCCAACATCGCCTCTCTCTCCATCTCTGCAAACTGTGCCGACTAAACACCCACCATTCCTCCAGCCTTAACCCTAAAGCTAGCCGCCATTATTTCTGCTACCACCCTACCACTCACCCTACGACGGCAACGCCTCGTATTCCTCTCTCCACCAACAGTCACCACTGGTGACTTTCCAGGTCTTTAAAATGAACCTCCTAGCACCATGACACGCCTCATCCCATCACAAATCGCCATATCTTCCAACCATGAGCCACAATCCATATCACCCACCACACCGCCGCCGTGGATACAGGCCGCCACCTCCACATCTTCCTCCTCCACCACCGCCAAACCCTCGCCCGTTCAATCTCCAGTTAAATCACCCTCCACCGCCTCCTCATCGATTCCTCCGCCCTCCTCCCCCTCCTCCACCCCCACAACCAAATCCCCGCCACCACCGCACACAACCCCGTCCGCCAAATAACATCTTCCCCGCCACCCGTGTATACCGCCCGCCGGGCCTCCCTCAAGACGCAGCGCGCCGTGGAGCCCAAACCTTCATTTCAAATACCATTGCTGATTACTATGAACCAACCCCACACCAAAGCCTCACTGTTGCAGTGGTGGATGACATGGTGTTCAATCCTGAAATTCTTCTCATCTTGCTGCGAGAGCTTTGGCGGTCACAAGCTCAGATTCAACTTATCGGGCACCGCAACAATCTCCTGGTTCTTCAATTTGAAGACTTCAACGAATTAATTAGAGTTCTATATGGCGGCCCCTATTCAGTTCGTGGTGCTCTACTTGTAGTTGATCACTGGGATCCCTCAGTCCCTCTAGCAGAACTCCCTCCACCTCGCCTCCCAATATGGTTCCGCCTCTACAACGTCCCTCTCCGAGCTTTTACCCCTGCCTCAGCTGAGTACTTGGCGTCCCTTCTTGGAGATGTGGTTCGTGTGGACATCGCTTTTGCCTCTTCACGTCCCCACGGCTATCTTCGGGTCCAGGTTTGGGTGGAGCCAGACAAACCTCTCCTACCAGGGTTCTACCTCATGGACGATGCGGGAGACCTGACTTGGATTGCTTGTCAACCGGAAAGGTTTTTGCGGTACTGTTATGCTTGTGGACGGGTAGGCCACCTTCACCAACGCTGCAGACGATCGGAGGAACAAGCTAGGGCACACATTGACCAGCGCATTCAACGGATGGCGGACACAGTCAACGCCCCCATTCTCACACAACCCCAAGTTAGCCTTTACCGCAACCAATGGCGCCACCCTATCTCTCCTCCACCAACCCCGCCTCCATCTCCGCAAACCCTAATGCAGCCACATCAGAACCCTTTCCAACACCAGACGCCTCTCCACCCGGCAATTGACCCCTCCACTGATGAAATATTTATCTATCCACACCCTGATTTCAATGAACAACATTATGACAACTTCATCAGACTCTATGATGAACACTGGGAAAGCCATGGGGCACAAACACACAACTAATTCCTCATCCAAGAAGACCCACCAGGTCAGCAGCAAGTCCAAGACAACTCCAACATATTCATGGCACCACATCACCCTCCCTTACAGCTCTCTCCAGATTCATCACCTACACCATCGCCGGACACCTCGCCGATGTCCACCCTACAGCCACTTCCGCCATCGCTTCAAAGTGAGCCGTCCTTGCCAGCTCCACCCCCGATCGAGCCACTGCCATCCCATCTTGCTGAAAAACTACTCGATGAAAGCTTTATTCCATCTGAAGAGGACTGGCGACTGATTTCTGATTTCTGGTCCGCCTTCATGGCCACCGCTGGGAGATCTTCTTACGTTCTTGAGTGCTCAGAAACAGAGATTGAAGATTCATGCTTTGACGTAACTTTGGAAGTTGGTCTCACCGGAGTTACAGCTTTATCAGTGCCTCCACCACCGCCACCACAACCACGTCATGTTCTGCCACCACTTCAGATCAGAGAACCACCAATGAGGAGCTGTCCCCCTCCAACTACGGCACTACCTGACAAGCAAAAGGGTAAGGGTAAAGCACCAGCTTCGCCAGAACAGGACTCTTCGGACGACGACTCTCCGGTTCGTTCATCTCGCTCTAGACCATGGCATGTCTCGCAAGAATATGGCTCCCACAAACGCAGCAGATCAGATGTTCCCCCGCTCCCACAACAGAATAACTCTCTTGCAAACGTAGGTGAATCCAGTTTTGCTGCTGTTATTGGCTCCAAAAGGCCGTCCCCTGTCACTGAACATACCCAGAAGGCTCCAAAAAGCCCTCGTATTCTGATGTCCTTGCTGATTTCCCTGAACTTTGGGCTGAACCACATCGCTTCACGGCCACGGATCACATGTTGGCTTCGGTCTTCTTTGAAGAAAGGTTTACGGTTTTCATGGCTTATCATGACTATGACTACGCCATGGTTATGTACTAAGTGGTGAATTCATTGACTTCTGCAGAAAGATGGAGGCTGCTCGTCGGCTTCCATCGTCGCCATGAAAATCCTAAGCTGGAACTGTCGAGGATTAGGACATGACCTCACAGTTCACACGCTAAAAAAACTATGTTCCAATAATCGGCCTTGTATCCTCTTTGTTATGGAAACCAAGAAGCCAGTGAATGATCTTTTGTTTATGGTTAATAACTTAGGTTATGATTCGCATTTTGGTTATGATTCACTCGGCTCTAAGGGAGGAATTTTAGCAGCTTGGCATTCCTATATTCATATCGTTCCTTTATTCTCTTGTTTATGGTTTTTAATTCTGCAAGTTTGTGATTCAAGCAAGGGACCTTGGAATCTTGTTTTCTTCTATGGTCATTCAAAAGCTTCGCAACGACAAGTGGTCTTCTCTCAACTTCAAGACCAGCTGGACTATCTTTCTCAAACTTTTATTATTATGGGAGATTTCAATCAAATTGCCTCCCCCCAAGAAAAAGTGTCAGCAACAAAAAGAAAGCCCTGCGGAATGCAGCACATTCACTCGCTTATTCAGAGCTATGATCTAATGGATCTCCCGGCCCATGGTGTTTATTTCACCTGGACCAATGGACGCCAAGGAAAACACGTCACATATGAGCGGCTTGATAAAGTATATATGCAGTCGACATGGTATTCATATTTTCCCAAAGCATTAGTGGTCAACTTACCCATACAGCGATCCGATCACAGCCCATTTTGCTTTACACGGATGGTCTTTTATTTAAGCCCAAAAGGCCGAAAAGGTTTGAAGCTGCGTGGCTACTCCACGATGCCTCCGCAAAAATCGCAGCTAAGGTCTGGTCTCTTCCATATGTGGGCTCCTCTTCCTATGTACTCATGCGCAAACAAGAAACTCTTATCAACCATCTTCGAAATTGGGATGTCACCGCTCTTCAATCATTACCACTTCGTATCAAAGCGGCGCAACAGGATCTCCTTTATCTACAACAGCAACTACAAACACCTCAAGCCACATCAGCTTCTATTACGGCACTTGCTCGGAGAGAGCAAAATGCACGCGTTCATATGGATAAACTACTGCTTGAGGAGGAAATCTATTGGAAGCAACAATCAAAGCAAGCTTGGCTTAAATTTGGTGACTCAAACTCCAAATTTTTTCACCGAGCAGCGTCTTTTCGACGAAACTGCTCGCTTATTGTCGGCATTAACACTTCGGATGGTATCTTTACTCAAGATCCCACCAAAATCATGTACTACTTGGTCTCTCATTTTAAATCTCTTCTGCAACATAGCTCTACGCCGTCACCTCCACAAGGCGGTTTTAACTGCTGACGTCTTTCCAAACCCCGTCCCCCACGCGGCTGTAGCTCAGTTAGAGGCGCCATACTCAGCAGATGAGATAAAAAAGGCAACTTTCCAGCCGGGAAAAAATAAAGCGCCTGGTCCTGACGGTATCATCGTGGATTTTTTCCAGCAAAACTGGAATATAGTAGGGGATCTTCTCACCGCAGCTGTCCTTCGGCCACTAACCACGGGTTTTCTTTTACGCGAGCTAAATTTCACCTTCATCACGCTTATTCCAAAAAAGAGTGAACCGCTTTCTCCGACTGATTTCCGTCCCATTAGCCTTTGTAACACGGTCTACAAGATAATCGCCAAAGTTCTCGCAAATCGTTTGGCCGTCACCATTCCCGATATCATATCCTACAATCAAGCAGCTTTTCAGCGAGGCAAGCTCATCACGGATAACATTCTCATCGCTCATGAAATCCTCCACTCCGTCCGCAAGAAAAAGCAAGGAAAGGTCTCATTATTTGCTCTCAAGTTAGACATGAATAAAGCCTTCGACCGAGTATCATGGTCCTTTCTCCACACGTGCTTACAATGGTTGGGCTACGGTGATATTTTTATTCAAAACATTCTGATATGCGTCATGACTGTTTCTTCTGCAATTTTGGTAAATGGTCAGCCAACAGCGTATTTTCAGCCAACTCAAGGTCTCCGCCAGGGCGATCCACTCTCCCTTTTTTTGTTTCTTATTATTGCAGAGGCATTATCTGCAACACTTACGCACCTTGCTTCACATGGCGAAATCAGCGGAATCAGTATTTCAAGACACTCCCCTCCTATCACACATCTACTTTTCGCCGACGATACGTTCATCTTTCAGGAATACGATCCCCATAAGCTGGAAACTCTTAAACAGGCTTTAGAATCCTACTGCACTCAATCAGGTCAGCTTATTAATTATCATAAGTCTGAAATTTTTTGCAGCCCCAACATGGATCCTCAAAGCGCCCTTCACATATCCCAAGTATTAGGCATTGCTCCAGTTGCCAAACCTAGCCGATATTTGGGTACTCCCATGGATTTCACCTTGCCAAAATATATGTTGTTCCGACATGTGCTTGACCGTATCAGACAAAAGCTTGCCAGCTGGAAAAAATCATCGCTTTCATTCGCAGGAAGAATTACATTAATAAAGGCCACCTTATTCTCCATCCCAACATATATGTTGTCCGTTTTCAAAGCGCCGGCGTCCTTCCACAAAGACCTCCTGAGTATCATCAAAACATTCTTGTGGGGAAACGGTAACAAACGTGGGATACACTGGAAATCTTGGGACTTCTTGTGTTTAGACACCCAGAAAGGTGGGTTGGGATTCCGAGATGTTCAAGCGCACAACCAGGCTCTTCTTGCGAAAACGGCTTTTAATCTCATTACCAAGCCACAGTCCATGCTCGGAAGGATTCTCAAAGGTCGCTACTTCCCCAATGGCGAGTTTATTGATGCCAAGGAACCGTCGTCCTCCTCATGGGGTTGGCGCAGTCTATGCTGGGAACGCGCCATTGCTCTACAAGGCAGTCAATGGTTAATAGGCAACGGACACACTACGCATGCTCTCAAACAGGCTTGGATTCCTCAACAGCATTCATTCCCCACTCCGGCTCCCATTCTCATGCAGTTATATCCTACGCTCACGGTCAGCCGCTTCATAAATGAGTCTACAGGTACTTGGAACTACACACTGCTTCGAAATTTCTTCGACCAATCGCAGATTAATTGCATCAACACTATTGCTCTCCCGCAAGCTTCGCAACCGGATACCATCGTGTGGAAATACTCCCATTCGGACCACTTCACAGTTTCCTCGGCTCACACTTTGGCAACCAGAATTTTTGACCCGGGTATTACTGATCAAACTGCATTCACACAGCTCATACCACTTTTACAGAAACTACACCTGGAACCCAAAGTATACTACTTCATTTGGAAATCGCTGATTGGTGCCTTGCCCCTCAAAATGAATCTGCTGCAGCGACGTGTGCCTCTACATACTACTATTTGTGACTGCTGCCGTGTAAGTGACGAAACTCTAACCCACTGTCTACTTGACTGTCCCCACTCTCGCGTTGTCTGGTTTGGCCCCCGCCTTGGTTACCGACCATCACACCAACCATCCTCCTCTTTCGCTTCCTTCCTCCTCCACGTCATGAGTTCCCTACCCTCTCAACAGGACCTGGTCTACTTCGTACTAGTCCTCCGAAAAATTTGGCTCGCCAGGAATTCCATCACTATGGCCCGCACAAGTGTCTCCCCGGCAGAATCCCTCATAGCCATTAACGTCTCCGAACAACGCCACCACCATCGGCTTCGCAGCAGCCATACCTTCAGTCCCCCACCAACGGCAACATCGCCACATGCAGTTACTTTCATGGATGGCACCCAAATGTCAGACACCGAGCACCTTCCCCCTTACAACTTGGACGACTTCATTGTCGACGCCACATGGAAACCACACATCAAATCTGTAGCAGCTTGGATGAAACTTCATGATCACTCCCACGGTAATTACAAAGTTTTTCAAGCCCTCTCCCCGCTTCAGTCTGAAGCACGGGGTGTCTCCCAGGCTCTCAAATGGATTTTATACCATGGCTACACTACTATTCATTTACACACGGACTCGCAGCTCCTCATCTCAGCCATTGCGCAACGCTCAACCAACAATCAGATACACATGATCGTTCAGGACATCATCGCCGACGCCCAGCAGTTTACTTTATGTAAAATTTCATATGCCGCGCGCACTGTCGTGCAGCCCGCTCACTGTTGTGCTCGCAACATTGTAAAACACTACCCACAGTCGCTTCCACTTTCTTAATACAATACGTTTTCTTTCAAAAAAAAAAGAAACAAGTTTCTAGTAATAACCAAGACCACCCCAAGGTTTTCTGAATGTACAACAGCCACCCCAAAAATTTTACAAAATGCCAAAGAGTACCCCACAAACCAACTAAACAATTTCGGATTAGCCATCTTCCTCCTCTTCACATTACGGTGAATTCAAATGGTCACCCACACCCAGAGACACTTTCAACTCACATGATTAACAATCGTCATGAAGATATAGGAGAAATTGAATGTAAATTGAAGAGAACTCGAATCAAAGAGATGGTACTTGTTTACCGATTGAAGAATGGACGAAGTGAAGAAGAAGACGGCGACGGCGATTGGAGGGTCCGATGCTGCTGCTACTGAGCTCCAGGTTTTGCTGGAAATTGAGGATGACGGAAGCGAGAGGGAGAAAGGACGGCGTCGAACGAAAAGAAAGGACGAGGGGTCGCCGGATTTGCGTCGGCCTTTTCTCGGGTCGGAACCGGGTCCGAGCAAAACAGAGCCGAGGATGGCTCTGTTACCGCCTGGTGGTTCGCCAGATTCAATGGGGGTTGGAAGCGAGCTGGTGGCAGGTGGGTTTCGCCGGAAATTTCGGGGACGGTGGTACTGATGTTCGGCGGTGATTCTGAAAATAGGGGAGGCTCTCTCTGGGTTTACTTTTTTTTTGGGCAAAACAGAGGGTAAGGGTGAGATGGAGTGACGAGGGAGAAGAGGTGAGGGTGATTTATGTTAGACTGTAGCTGACATTGAGGAGACCGTGGGTGAGAAATGTGGAGACGTTGAGGGAGAAGCGGGGAGAGTTCGTTGAGTTTCAGATGGTTTGTTCCGAGAGAGGGAGAGAGATAGAGAGAAGTGGTGAGTGCGTTTACACCCAAGTTTGTGAAAAGACAATTTTACACCCCACATTTAAGTTTAGGAAACTACAAATACATACACCCAGATTAGGAAAGAACAATTGTAACCCCAAACTCAAGAATAATCCCCCGAATACCCTATTAGAAAATAGGGGTATTACAATACTTGTCCAGAAAGTTGGTTCCAAAAAGCTTGTCCTTCTCAAGGACAGCTCGTAGGGAATGTGATGAGCTCGATGAGTTGTTTGCCATTGGAATTCTACAAAACGATAAATATACAAGTTTTAGTATTTTGTGAACAAATGACTATATTTATTTAATGGCTATATTATTAAACATAGCTCCCACTATTTTTTTTTTGGATTAATAACCCTCCATATTAATGCGGAAAATATCATTACATTTTCTGGTGGGCCAAGATTCATGTTTCACTTCCTTTTGAACTTGCTTTGGCAAGTCACCCAAAATCAGTTAAGTAGGTAGGAACAATTCCAATTGCGTCCCCATGAAACTCTTGGTCCAATTGGGAAAATAAATCCTTATTTATCCATCCCATGGATAATTCCAATTGGTTGCCTCTAGACTTTTAATCCTATTAAAATTACATAGTTTCATCCAACCTCTTACTCCAACAATTTACACATTTCTAGCTTGTGACATCGCACCACATCATGATGAATCAAGTCGCCCTGCTTTGGCACGCATGAGATTGATTAATCGTGACTATGATGAGTGTTGGAATAACGAGAAGTCTAAACGCAATATTGAAATTGAGAGATTTTTCTTTCAATTTTAATTGTTTTGTTGATCCATATCAATTGGGTTGGGCAATCCCAAAATAAAAGATTCGGGTTGTTAATTATCTTATTATCAATTTTGAATGCATCAACCATACACCAACAATAAATAATAAGACAATAAAATAAACAAGCATAAAAGAAAAAATATAGTGATGTGGATATGGCCACTAGACTAAGATACTCCCAAGCCAATGAGAATATCTATGAACCCTAAAAAACAGTAAGCTCATCTCCATGTGCCTCCTTTTAGTCCATGCTCCATAACTTGGTGGATGTCGCATACTCCTTGGCTTGTGGAATGCTCCAACTTGTGGTTCTTTGATCCCTTAGGCTTCTTCTCCATGTCTTGACTATTATCTACTCTATCTAATACTAGATAGCATCTATACTAAATAGAGAGATCTCAAAAGTTGAGAAGAAGACCGGCTCGCAGGCCTTAAAACCTAATTAACTATTACATTAATGTGATCAGCTCGCAGGCCGTAAACCAAACCACAAAATTAAACAATCACAACATTCACACCTAAGGCCAAATCCAATCACCATTCGAATAGCACATAAACAGTTAAATCTAATTTTAACGCACTTAGTCAATTTTAGTTTATTTTGGATATACTAGGGGCAAAAGGTCCTAGAGGACCACCATCACCATGGCCGAACCACCAATGGACCGCCACAAGGGCCGGCCGGCCCCTAGCCCACGCGTCTAGGCTGTGCGCTTGGGAGCGCCCTCCTGACCATGGCTTACTTAGGCAGCGAGGAGGAGAGGGACGGTCCCGAGGGGGGCCGAACCTCTTTTGGGAGTTGTTTCCAAAACAACTTCCTCCTTGTTCCCCAAGTTTAGTTGTTTCCAAGTTTGAAAAACACATTTTTCCCAACTTGTGCCTTAACCCTAGTTCTCAAGATCAAAAATTTCACATCCTATGTGATCCAAATTCGCTAATCCTTACATCCCATGTAATATGAGGTCTTATTTGGATTGAATCATATTCAAGGTTGCATCAATATGCTTACTTTGTCCGTGTTACGCGATAAACAATAATTAGAGTGTAAAACAACAAAAATTGTAACACATAAACTACGTTATGCTCTACGACCCGTGGCTATGATACCACTTTAGGGTTTTGATAACGGATACACAGTGGAATAAACAAAATTAAATCCGTTCAAGACCGTCCAAGGATCACAAGTCTAGACATCATAACAATAGTAAGGGTTTGAGTATCATAATACCTTGTGGATCTCCTATGATGACTTCACTCATGAAATAGTATGCACGTCTATGTGGATAGTCCACGCCTAGGATTGAATCTGGATCCTTCAAGCCTTTATGCTAGCTAGGGATGAAGGAAGGAAGAAGAAGAAGATCATGCAAACTGGAGCAAAGGAGGGGGCGACACCCTCCTTGTGGCCAACGCGTAGAGGGGCGGCACTAAGGGGGTTCAGCCCTCTTAGTGTTTTGTCTCTCTCTTTGTTTTTCTCTCCTACTTAATGTATGTTATGAGCATTAGTGAGAAACAAGCTAGGAGTGCCCTTTATATAGTCCAACAACTCCTTTTGTTAACTACATATTAGCCCCTCTCCTAATCCTGTCCATACACGGATTAGTCCAACTTGCAAATTATTCCTACTAAGTTTTCAAGTAGTTGCATATTGTTCCTTCTATTTAATTAATCATATTAATTAATTCTCAAGTCCGGTCTAATCCATAGGGAGTGTGACCCCATAGGTTTTTACTTAGTTGGTAGTAACAATTACTAACACGGAGAAACCTCTAACAAGACATCCATGCCACCCAACTAATAGAAATAGTCATCCGACAAACCTTGTGCAAGTATTGTCTCATTCTTTTCTCTCCATATTCAGATTGACACGAGACATACAAGTTTCACTCGTATATCCAATCCATGGTTTCTCGATCTTGGGAATAGTCTTATCCATGCATATAACATCAATATCCTATATTGATTTATCTGAGTCTTTCCAGACATTCTATAAGCACCATCCCTTGAGTGGCCGCGGATATTTTCTCCCGTTATGTGGGAGGGACAAATTGTATCTACATCACTACCATCTCTAACCTTTCTATCTATTGTGTCCGATATGCGCCTTTATTGCTACCCAGTTACGGTGTAGCGTTTAACGCTATCAAAACACAATACTCCACAACTAGAGGATCTAGTGACTTCAAGTATAAGGATGACAATATCGTTGTCACTACGAGAAGCGCTTGTAAATTTTCCATAACTTGTAAGTAGCCTTCTCGTAAGTGGGTCAATCCAATATGACATTACCCCTAATGCATACCCATGTGTTGGATCGTGATATCTCCATATCAATCCAACCCATACTAGTCTATAGTTGATCGTCCAATTAATCAATATAGTTGACTATGGATATTTAAGATAAACAAACATATTTTTAATCTAAGGACTTCATTATACTAAATATCTCCATAAATTATACAATGAATGTTCTAGCCAAAAGTAATGTTCATACTAAATTAGATTGTCTCTAGGGAATCTATTCCAACATTTATGTAGTACTCCCATGCAGGCGTACCTTTGGGGAGTCCCTAACATACCCAGATTTCTTCATGTTATGTCAAACCACCTCACGTACGATATACGAATAAATAATAAACGAGAATTTTACGTGGTTTGTTAACGAAAGGTTCACTAATTACGTTCACGGCAGAAAAATACATTTATTTATCAAGACGAACAAATTATAATATTTGCATCACCTCGTAGTGTGGCTACTATATTATATTTATAATGGTAGGAAAACCCAAAGTAGGCTAATATTGGACAACAAAAGAGAAAGGGCTGAGTCGATGGCCCAATGGCATGGTGCCGCCTCCTCTTTTGTTTCTCAAACCTAGCCACGTGTTTTACTTAGCATTCAAGGCATATTCAACAAATCTCTACCTTGCCTTGAGTTCTCTCGTCAACCGCAGTTGCTCCTCTTCTCGTAAACAAACCTACGTTTTCTCCGCACCCAATGTCTCTCGTCATCTAGACTCATTGGACCCCAATCGGGTTAGACAAGCCCCAAAGGGCCTCACTGGCTCATGATGTTTAGCAATTTCAGGCAATGCGGAAACTTGATCTACGGAACCGAGTTGGTGAACATATCCGCGAGGTTGTCAGTTCTCCCCACCTTCTTGATCTTGATACTGCTATCGTTTCTCAGAAAATGATACATACCATCGTTATATTTTGTCCTCTCATGATGTACCAGATCCTTAGTTAAGCAAATAGCACTCGGGCTATCATAATGGACTATAGCTTGATCTTGATGTAGGCCTAGATCATTGACCAACCCGTTAAGCAAAATTTTATATGTGCTACTTTTGTCAAAGTCATGTACTCTGTTTCCATGCTTGACAAAGTCACCGTCGACTGTAGCGTAGCCTTCGAGCTCACAACAGACTCTCAGAGTGAACGCATATCCGGTTGTATGGTTTGGTTTGTTTAAAATAAGAATGAGCACGAACTTGAGCCGAACAATTTTTAGGTTGTTTGAGTTTGTTCGATTCAATTTTATTCGAACTCAAGTCGAATACAAGTCTGCAATCGAGCCCATGGTTAAGAAAATGTTAATGCAATTATGTTTCAACATTTTTATCTGTATGATTTAGGATAAAAAAAATTATCAATGATCCCTTACAAATATACCCTAAAGCTATCATTAAACACAACAAAACTAGAAAGTTTTAAAGTAAAGTCACTTATGAATTTTGAAGAATCGCATTTTCCTTGTAAAAGTACATATAAAAAAAATATGTAAATAACAATTATTCACGAACTAAATAAACAAACGAGCTAAGGCTTATGTTTGTTTGTTTATTAATCGAATAAAATCTTGTGTTTGAGTTTGTTTTTTTATTTTCTGAACCGAATTCGAACGAGTTTATGGCGAGCCGAACACGAGTTGTTGGAAATGACTTAGTTCATTTACAGCGGTACATGATAAAATCTTTTAATAAACGATACAAGAGCCATCACCGATGGATTCTCATGACCCAAATCCAACGGTTACAATCTAGATCTGGAATGATAATTGCCCCGAAGTCCATGAGGTCAGTCTGGGCGTTGACTTCGCCTAAGTCCTTGTGTTGTTTGCCAGCACCTCTGATCGTCATGGGCTTGTGCTAAGGCGGCTTAGGCTGCTTGGGTTTGGGTTTGGGGCTAGAGCTAAGTCGAGGGCCCTTGCCGATCCGGGTTTGGCCGCCTAACCCAAACACTAAGCCTCTGGCAGACTTTTCTTGAGCGGCAAGCAACCGTGTAGAAGAACCGAAACCCTATTAAAACAAACCCATCCGAGGCCGGAGTGCCCTCGTCTTTCTACGCATATGTCAACCAATAGAGGGCTCTTGGTTGACGGCCGACGCACCTTGTCCAGCAACCGGAAGAGGAAGCGGCGGCGGAAAAGGAGGAAGAACAACAACAACAACATGAACGCCGCCCGAAAGCCGCCATTCCATCACGGAAAAGAAGAAGAAGAAGATGGTGACACTAAACCCTCTCAGAATCCTCCATCGCCCGACCCATACGAAGAGGAGGAGGTTGAAAGCTCCTTGGTGGACTACGTAATTGGCCTCTCAAAACTCTCTTACCGATCCGACTACAAGCAAAAGGGCGTAATGGTGTCGAATCCTCTAAAACCCATCCCAAGATCGAAACCAGAATCGACCTATGAACTGGGCGGATCCTCGACCAAGTTTGTGACATGCACGGTTTGCAAAGAGGCGAAACCGATAGGGGCAGAAGATATGGTACACGTCAAGCGATGCGGCCACATCTACTGCCTCGGATGCATACCCGATTTAGTCGCAGGTCAAATCAACGACCTGAAAGATATCACCAGGGTGAAGTGCGCTGAATCCAAGTGCAAGAACGTGTTCTCATACGAAGATTTTAGCAGTCTCGTCCCCGAAGAGGTGATGCAGCGGTGGAAGGCGGCGAAGGATGAGTCGTCGGTCCTCTGGTGGCCGATGTATATGCGATGCCCTTTTGATGAGGAATGCGGGATGTTATTTGTTGATGATGAGAGGGGTTTTCAGATTAGGGCTTGTTCGTATTGTTGGAGGGTGTTTTGTGTCCATTGTAGGGTTAAGTGGCACTTGGGGAAGAGTTGTATGGAGTTTCAGGAGGAGAAGCGGCGGGAGGAGATGGAATTGGAGAGGAAACGGGAGGAGGACGCGGTTTTGCTCGTTCAGCTGATTCAAAGATTTGATACGGTGAACGAGGAGATAGAGCTGTTGCAGAAGCAAGCAGAGCTGCTCAATGAAATTAGGAATCATAATTCACGTGGAATATTTCACAGAAGAAGATCAATGTGGTAAGCGAATTTTGTTTGATTATTATTACTTTATTTTTTGATGTCTCGGTTCGTGCAGATATAGAAAAAAGATGAACATTGATGCTAACTTTTGTGGTTTGTTATTCTATTTGGTATGCAGGGATAATGATTGGGATGTGGAGACACAGCGAGCTGAGAGGATGGAACAACTGGAGCAAGAGAAAGCGAAGATTCTGAAGCAACTTGCTGATTTGGGTTTGCCTCTAAGAGCAGTATGGTAAGAATTTCGTTCCTTCTGAATTTTCACAATTAGGGCTTGATTTAGATGCCCTGTTATTTACATATCCTTGCACTATATATAAAGATGCTAATCTTTTTCTTTTGCTTCTTTTATGCAGGACTGTTAATGATATGAATGAGGAAGAATGAGTATAATTTCTTAGTGATTTGTATATGTCAGTACATCGCATATGGACTTCTTTTTTCAGTCGAGCTTAGTGCCGGTAGTTACATCTAGTTCATTCTTGAAAAATTCGGGTTTTTTGGCTAGTATATAAAATTTCATCTCATTTGATTGTGCCCTATTCCTAGTTACAGTACTTCTTATAGTCTGATACACGTTCATGCTTCAAAAAGATGCACTTCACACTTCATCTCATAGTGTTCATGTCTTCAAAATATCTGTCTTATTGGACCTTTGCGTTATTGAGGTGAAAATTCGATTTGTGAAATATCTCGTGGGGAGTTTGAGCTTAATAAACGCATCTCTGACACTTTGAGTTATAGTTAGGCTCATTGCTGATTGCACACACCCAATGTAGTATAACTGCTTGATTGCAACCCCAGGGAAAATTTCCATCCAAACACCGTTCGGTGCTTTGGAGGTCGAATTGTCCATTCAATAATAATAATAATAATAATAATAATAATAATAATAATAATAATAATAATAATAATAATAATAATAATAATAATAATAATAAAAACAAGGGTAAGTTAAGAGGAAGAAGCTGCCTCTCCTCTGACTCTCTCTCGTTTATGCAACAACCAATCCATAACTATGTTCACACACGCAAATCCCAGATCGTTAATCGTCGACTGATAAGATGGTCTCTTTCACCCCAATTTTTTTGTAAGGAGAGAATGAAGTTATAAAAGAACATGAGCTACCTCATGGATCAGATACTCCCTGATTGGCAAGGATCTGAAGAAGCAACTGAAACTCATCTATCCCAACAAGGCAACGTTGACTCTACTAGTACTAGCCGTACTAAATGTGCCAGGTTGGCCACCGACGGCCGAAGGTGTGGTGACGAAGGAGGTGACTGATTTCTTGACGCTGTTAGAGAAGAAGATTGAGAAGTTCAACTTTTCTTTCCCCGTTAAGGTCGAGGAGTACATATTGAACATGGCCAAGTTGAGATCATTGTCTTTGTACTGACATAACAAGACAAACTATGTCTCATGGTTATTATGATTTATGCTTTTAATCCTTGGGTACTCAATGTGCACATATATTTAGTAGTTATTGCTTTGACAAGTCAAGAGAGTGAGATTCCTATGGAGTCAATAACCTCGATGAGTTGGGTGATACTATTGAGTCCATGGTGTAAATTGATATATGGAAGAAATCCATGACCCGATTTATGTGATTGATGATATCCCCTTGATGAAGCTTATAAGTTTTTATTATGTCAAACCCTGCAGGTAGATTACTTGATAATCTGGACATATCAAATAAGTTAAGTGGTAAGGATCAAGGAATTGGGAAGAGGTCGATTAAATGAATTAGTCAGTAATTAATTTAATCGACGGATATCTGTAATCTTAACATGGGGAGATAATACGCATTTAATAACAGGACCTCGAAATATTATTTTTTGAGAATACGGACAGGAGTGCAATAAGAGTTATTTAATGATACTAGCTGTTATTAACTTTATTTGGGCTAGGTTCGGGTGGAACCAGAAGTCCTAATAAAGTTGGGAGTCTGAATCGTATTTTCTCCTCCAGGTCCCTCCCGTAGACTATATAAGTTTCATTAGTATTCAGAATTCGAATGCTTCAGATACACACCGAAATCTAGGGTTTCGAGAGTGAGAGCAATTTGCCTGGAGGCCAAGAAGGATTCTAGAAGCAGCAAGCCTACACTTGCATTCAGGAGGAACTTCAGGAATACAAGAGAAGATCCGAAGTGATTCAAACATATATCAAGTAGCTAGGAAGCAGGTATGAACCCTAATTTTGTCTAGTAGGGTTATGGCGTTCTTATTGATAAACGAACAAATTTGAATCGACATAACATACATGCAATCGAAGTGGTCCAGGGATTCGCCTCCCGTCAATCAGCCTCAACCCGGTAGGTAATTGGCCAGTTTATTCAAGTATAAGTCATCACTGCCCCCAACCATATCAAACTGGTAATTAATTAAATGGAAGATGGTTGGAGATTCTGAATGGACTTGGAGATTAGAGTTGGTTCATTCCGTGTAGTAATATTTTGGCTTCTAAGAGCAACTGATGAAAAATTCATTAAAGGGAGAAGATATATGAGAAATCTATTATTACGACATAACAAAAATCCATAGATAATGTTTACCCTGAGCTTTGTGATAATTACAGTGCAACCCCCTGGACGCAACATGTAATAAGTCTAACATATTCTTTCAGTCTCCTATCTATTAGACATGTAAAGAGAGTTTTATTCACCGTGTACATGACATAGTACAAGTGATTTCGAGACCGCATGGGTAATGCTTTTACTTTCTAGAATTTTGTTTTTCTGGACAGTAACCGCTTTCTCATTGCAGGTTTTGAGAACTAGGGAGGCTTGCTTTTTCCGGACGTGCTTTTTAATAATTTTATTCATAGACATTTTCATCGATTAATAAATATCAAAATTGATTATTTTAGTTGAACTATTTATTATATCATATATGATATTGTCAGTTCAGCACTAACAACAAGTATAAATCAATAATTACCGAACACAAAATGTCAAATGTATTTTTCCACAACGAGTTATATACGGAGTTCACCAAAACTTGAGATGTGAATTTTCACAACAGCTTTCTCACAATACCTTTTACACGACAACTTTCAAACACGAAACAACATTCCAAAAACTCTTTATCCATGTACGATGTTTAAGAGATCTATGAAATGCTTAACTTCAAAAAAGAAAATAAGTAGAGGGGCATACCAATCTTAAGCAAGGAAATTATCAGTGGAAAGGGATATTATGGTTGTTAGTAGCTAATAAGTGGCTAAGATTGAACAACTGGACATGGTAAGTTCACTAGTCTATACTTGGTGTGTAAGGACAAACCATTTGATTGATTAATTAGATAACTAATCTACTCGGCCCTGTAGTTAACTAAATTAGATACACAATAAAATGCAACTTGCATGATCTACTTCCTAGCTCTGTCTCTCGCTGTCTCCTCAGAAGCTTGAAACTTGAAATTTGCTACAGCTACTCATGTTATAATATCTTGCGCCTTCACCGGTTGAATAATAGGGCATAACCGCGATTGACTGATTTGTTAGGCTGCCAATGCCACTTTGTTAATTCTAACTACAAATTATGTTAATGAGTGGACGTGTTCATAAAACTAATTTTCATCTTTCTTGCTAGACGTGTCTCTAATATTTTTCCTATACAAGGTATTGATGATCACTGACACGATATTTCATTAGCTGCAATTATTATTTTCGATTTGAAATTTCATGAACCAAAATCGAATAAAGCATTTTATTGAACCAAACAGAACAAAATAGCAGTCTAGTCTGGTTTGCAGTTCAACTTGCAGCCCAATGTGTACTCGGATTGTCTTGTCTATACTCCTACGTACAAAATTCAGTTTTGTAAATGATTTCCAATATTACTTCCCAATATAAAAAGGAAAATAAAATACACATATTTGACATGCATCGATTGGGAAGCTTTGCCAATTTTGCTTTACCTCGTTTCATCCTACTGCTATCATCACCAAATGCATTCCTCATAATTTCCTGCTATCAAAGATGTTTTTTTTATATGAATGGTCATTTAGGTTTACGGCTGGGACTCGAAATGAAGTGGCGCATGCTCTAGCTGCTTGCCAGTGAAACGATGTTGACTTTGTAGAATGGATAGATGAGTTCCCCTCTTGAGACCTACCTTTAGCATTGAAAGATGTAACTGAAGTGGTTTTTGTTTCCCCAAGTGGTTTCTAACATATTTCTTATTCTAAAAAAATGCATTAATCAATGACAAAAAAGCTCCCAAGTCTTACCCTAAAGACAAATCCGTAAAGCTAAATCAAGGTAGTGAAAAGAATTCGAAGAACCCATAAACATTTCCATTGGTACCACATGAATATTATGAGTTGTAAAAGACACAAACTTTGGGACAAAGAGACGTGTATATCAAAATATCTCATATTATAACTGCTACTAGTCCTCGTCAGCTGCATGTTTGTGGATAATATCAGGACTATTATGTCTATCTTACACTAATTAGTTGGGAAGATTATGAGGATTGAGGAGCCCCTTGTTAGTGCACAGTACATTCTTACTAGTATATTTTTAGGATAATGATTCTTAGGGATTTAATATTGTTGCTTATAAAGACACTAATTAATGTCGTGTTTTCAATGACAACTTTAACTTTTGGACCATTTCGGGTTAGTTTGAGAACGATGTGGAGTTTCATAAAGTCACTGTGCTGGAAGTGATGTGAGGAAGCTGTTGTAGAAATCTTCTTAAATAGTGTTGTGGTAATTTCATAAAAATTATTTTTTACATTTTATATTTGGAAATTATTTTTTTAGAAGTGTATTAGGTGTCACGTGACAAAATCAGCCAGTGTAAAATGTTATTGCAATTAGACAGGTATTCTTTGAATTTACCGTTATGTCCTATTTAATTTTATTTTTTGGGCAAGAATCACTATCATATTTTTATTTGAATTTTTGGCATATAACATATAATCTCATGTAGTATATTTACACTAGCACTGTGATAGATGCATTATGAAATTTTATGATTTTACTTCCCATGAAGAAGCAAACAACTGTTATCATAGAATGGGTTGTTAAAAAATTTGAACTCGTGACTTGGTACAGAGACTATCAATGTTTGTTTTCATTATTATTGCACGTTATTCGTCTTTCTAAAAGTAGAAGATTTGGTATGAAATTAAGATACTAAGAACAAGAGGGGCATAATAATGTAATTAACATTGGGTAATGAGTCTTAGTATAAGCTTAATCAAGGAAATGGTCAGTGGCAATGATTATAATAATTGTTAGGAGCCAATGGTGTATGTGGCTAAGATTGAACATCCTGACTTGGTAAATTCACTAATCTGTGTGCTTGGGGTAATAACAAACATTTTGATGGATTAGTTAGTTTACTAATACTACTCGGCATGTTGTTAAACTAATTAGATACACAATAATATGCAAGTTGCATGATCTACTTGCATACCCACTTGGCTCTCTCCTTGATGCTAGAAATATGATCAACCAATTAAAGTGTTTCGTGTTACCACATCATTCATACTCCCGTTGTACTGATTATCTTCTCTCGCAATAGGTCATTGGTGAATGATGGTAAAATTGTCCTCTGTGGACTTCTCCTTTGATTAGCAATATAAACAAAACTTATACAACATTAATTACACTTTAGTCCCTAAATTAAGTGTTGCTATCGCTATTACACTCCCGCAGTCGGAACGGGAGAATGATGAACGTTCAGGCTGGAGCGGAACCTTTCAAATAACTGACGAGGCAGACATTTGGTGAAGATATCAGCATACTGAAAATCACCGTGTATATGAAGAACCCGAAGTTGGCCGAGACAAACTTTTTCCAGGACAAAGTGAAGATCGATCTCAATATGTTTCGTGCATTGATGCTGAACCGGATTACCCGATAAGTATATTGCACAAACATTGTCACAATAGCAGAGTGAGACCTTCGGAGGATAAACCTTAAGCTCAAGAAGAAGATTGCGAAGCCAACAGAGCTCAGCAACAGCGTTGGTCACGCCACGGTACTCGGCCTCGGCGCTAGAACGGGAGACAGTAGCTTGTCGTTTGACGACCACCTGAGAAGGTTATCTCGAAGAAAGTGCAGAAACCAGAAGTCGAGCGACGCGTGTTCGGGCATCCAGCCCTGTCAGCATTTGTATATGTCGTGAGACTGGTGGAAGTAGTAGCGAAGATGTGAAACTCGAGATCAAGAGTACCACTCACATAGCGAAGCACGCGTTTCAACGCACGAAAATGATGCTCTCGAGGATCATGCATGAAAAGGCAGATTTGCTGTACAACATAGGAGAGGTCGGGTCGTGTAAAAGTGAGGTACTGAAGCGCACCGGCTAAACGCGGTAGAGAGTGGGATCATCAACCGGAGGGCCTGAACCTGCGATGAGTTTGGAGACAGTCTCAACCTGAGTGCTAATGGGCTTACAACCCACCATCGATGTACGTTGGAGGATCTCAGATGCATACTGGCACTGAGAGAGAACCATACCAGAGTCAGTCCGAGTAACTGCAATGCAGAGGTCCAAGATCAGTCATAGCGAAACTCAGTGGAGAGTTAAGAAATAAGGCGCTGTACAATTGAAGGCGAGGACCCTGTAATGATGATATCATCAACATATAGGAGGCGGTAGACAATATCGGTTCCCTGACTGTAGACTAACAGAGACTCATCACACCGACAACTGGAGAACCTGACTAATCCTGTGAGAAATGTAGCCCATAGAGGGACTTACGGAGGCGGCATACATGATCCGTATGGCGAAGATCCCGATAACCCGGTGGCTGATGCATATATACGACCTCATCCAGGTCACCATGTAAGAATGCATTCTTGACATCCAACTGACGGATGAGCCAAGAACGCGATACAGCAAGGGTAAGAACAGTGCGGATGGTGGCCGGTTTGACCACGACACTAAAGATCTCATCACAATCAACTCCCACTAACTGAGACTTGTCGTTTGCTACGAGGCGAGCTTTGTACCGTTGAAGAGTACCATCAGCCCGAAACTTGTGAAGAAATAACCAGATAGCCCGAAGAATGTTAGCCCCTGACGGGCGAGGTACCAATTTTCCAAGTTTGATTCGTAATCAAAGCTTGAAACTCATCATCCATCGCAGCTTTCCAGTGTGGGTCCGATGGGGCAGACACATGGGATTGAGGCAATGGAGACACGGTATGAGGGAGTTGGGCATGCAAAGTGAGACGAGAGATTGGTTTATGTGTACCATGCTGGGATCGGGTTCGCATCTGAGGAGAGAGGGGTGGGGCTGGTGGTTCAGGAGAGACCGGTGGAGAGACCACGGCAGAGGGAGAGACCGGGGAAGCCTGAGGTGGGATTGGGGCAACAGTAGGAGGTGCACCTTGACGACGAGTGTAGTGAAGAGGAAATGGAGGGGTCAGCCCTGGACGGAGGTGGCGGGTTATGGGCATGACCGGACAGATCAATGGGGGGAAGGACATCATCAGGGTCAGAACCAGTGTGCCCAGGAAGAGAGACAAAAATCGAGTGGGCAAAGGGGAAGACATGTCATCAAACGTGACATAACGGGATATGTGAATACGACCCGTGGAAAGATCCAGACACCGATAGTCCCGATGATCAGGAGGGTAGCCAAGAAACACACACCGAGTGGTCCGAGGAGCAAGCTTGTGTGAGGACACAGCAGTCAGGTTGGGATAACACAAACACCAAAAGGTACGAAGATGATCATATGTCGGTAGACGATAATATAGTATAGTGGTGGGTATGTCACCATATAGGGCTTTGGTGGGAAGGATGTTGTGGAGGTAGACGACAGTGAGAAGAGACTCCACCCAGAAGCGAGGAGGCATGGAGGCCTGAGAGAGAATAGTGCGAGATACGTCAATGATACGGCGTATCATACGTTCGGCCTTGCCGTTTTGAGAGGATGTTTGCGGGTAGATACGCAAAAAAAAAAAAAAAAAAAAAAAAAAAAAAAAAAAACACGTTTTAGGTGGGTTCATGACGGGACATAATTCAGCTGACAGAGAGAGTGAAAGGCAAAGACGCAAAAAAAAAAATTAACTGATTCTTTTTTGTAATTTATTTAAGATGTTGCTAGATAGTAATAGAATTGTGTCTGTTTCTATGTATCTCTCTGTATCTTATGTGTTTTTCTTCTGTTCACAAACGTTCACAAACATTTTTAGCATATTACAGCAAGCTGAATGCTTGATTTTTTTTTTTTTAATCCAACGCTTGAATTTTAATAAACTTGGGTTGTATTAACTACTATAATATTTGACAAAAAAACTACTATAATCCTCTTTATTTTAGTTTAGGATAATTTTCAGTGACATTATTTAGTTTCACTTTACAAAATTTATTATCATTCTAGTAAACAAACCACAGATTGATGTTGATATTTGACAAGTACTCTACCAAAATTAATTTTGTTAAATAAAACTTCAAATTCACTCAGTGTTGATTTCATTCTCGAATTTTACCTTTTGACAACAATAAAATATATATTCTAGTAATTTATAACAATCCATGGAGAGGTGAAATAGTCATACCATTTAATGGTATGAATAGTAATATCTAAGCATCTAACGGTTAAAAGAGGATTATATACCACAAGAGGGCATAATAGGCATGAACCAAACACCCAAAGGTGTACCCCACTGTCAACTCACAAAATAGGGGTGTTTCATGTCAATTGACAAATAGTAAGGATGTGTATTGCAATATTTACCTAACTTGGGGGGGTAATAAGTGTAAATTATTAAATTTCAAGGGGAAAAGGTACATGAAAAATACACCCAAAAGTGCGACCCACAATCACTTCACTGCTCCCTAACGAAAATGGACGGAGAGATAGAATTTGTAATTATTATTGCACAAAATAGGAGTGTCCCCTGTCAATTGATGAACAATATGAGTAAGGAATGCCTATTTACATGAACCTGATGGTGCAAATTGTAAATTACCCTTTTTTGTTACTATTGACCTATATGTAATGATGTCCAAAAGGTTTGTACAATAATACGGATTAACTGCATCACAATTAAAGAGTATAGGTTTTCGAAAGTTTGGCACATTAAATGTTTGAAAGTGTCATTTTTCAAATTAGAAGGGGTGAAAGTGTCTTTCCAGACCCTGTCCTAGAGGGGTGAGGAGAGAGATGTGAAGCATGATTTTCTTGTTACGTTTATGTTTTTGACCTTTATGTAATGCTGACCAAAAGGTTTGTATATACGGATTAGCTGTCTCTCTGGCCCCCATACAAGGTACCAGTCCGTCCCAGCTCTTTCTTCCTATCTAACTTTTTTTGACTCGTATTTGGGTCACTTTGACCGGATGATTTGGATAGCAAAATAATACGATTTTGATAATTTTTTCACCATATTATAGAGCACATTTTATTCTACAACACCATGAAAAAATTATCAAAAAATTACATCGGTTTGTTATTCAAATCACCGGGTCAGAGTGACCCAGTGAATAGTGACAAAACTCATATTGGGAAGAAAGAGCTGGGACAGACTAGTATTGATGATCACTGACACGATATTTCGTTAAAAGAGATTATTATTTTTGGTTTGTTATTTCATGAACTTAAATCAAATTAAGCTATTTGTTGACCTAAACTGGACAAACAATAGCGATTCAGTTTGCTTTACAGTTTAACTAGTTTAACATGCAGCCCAATTTGTACTCGGCTTGTCTTGTCTATACTCATACAAAATTCATTTTTGCAAATGATTTTCATTAGTACTTCCCAAGAGAAAAAGGAAAAAAATACCAATATTTGACATGCATCGATTGGGAAAGCTTTGTCGATTTTGTCTTACCTCGTTTCATCCTACTGCTATCAACACCAAATGCATTCCTCATAAAGACAAAATGTTTCCCAAGTTCTACTCGAAATGCAAACCCATAAGGCTAAATAAAGGGAGTGAAAACTGAACAGTATCCGAAGATCCCATAAACATTCCCATTGGTACCACATGAATATTATGAGTTGTAAAGATACAAACTTTGGGATGAGAGAAGTGACACAATCTAACCACAAGTGTATGGCCGTCGTGTGTAGTAATATCCGGAAATCCGGGTTTATCGAACCCAAAGGACTTGTCGTGAATTAATTAGTATGATTAACTTTATGTGGGCTAAGCGCGTTGTTTGTTTTCCTAAATTCTACGAAAATTTAAAAAAGACAATTATCCCAATTAATTCGATGAATTGAAAAAAGACAATTATCCCAATTAATCCGGGTTTATCGAACCCATAAACCTTCGTTTGAAACACCTGAATCATCAACAATTTCAATCTCAGCATTTTTTGTATCTTCAATGAGCTCAAACGTGAGAGGCTCCAACAAATTTGCAACCGGAAAGTCAAGATCATCAATATTAATTCCATGAAGAATGCCATTAAGCTCACCGAAAATTTCATCATGCTTGACCCTCATATTTGACTCGAGCCATGATTCAATGTTTGGACAACTGGGAATGCACAATGGCTCATCATCCTCTTCTTTAAGCGTTGGAAAGGTTGGAGCATCCTCTTGATTTGAATGGAGAACGCATTGCGCGTCCATGTGTGTTGTCTCCATTCCCATTCTTGTTGCTCGTTGTCGCCATTCTTCCACATTAGGAATCATCTCCTCAAGCATGCAACCAAGGAAGAAGAGTAACTTAGTGGGAGGGGTTGAGTCATCAGGACGAAAGGTATAACATTGTATTTCCATGGCTACCCTCTCTCTAATGCCATTCACATGGCACTCCTTCACGAATTGCTCATATGAAAGGTTGCATGCTTCAAATATGCTTGCAAAACGGCGATATTTCTCATCCTCCATGCTTAGAGTTGAATGTCTGCACACATAAAATCTCAAGTAATACCGTGAGGCAATAAGAACAGAGAATAACAAAAAAAAATTCCCTAAAGCTAATAATTCTAACTAATTCAACCGAAGTCCCCGGCAACGGCGCCAAAAACTTGACACAATCTAACCACAAAGTGTATGGCCGTCGTGTGTAGTAATATCCGGAAATCCGGGTTTATCGAACCCAAAGGACTTGTCGTGAACTAATTAGTATGATTAACTTTATGTGGGCTAAGCGCGTTGTTTGTTTTCCTAAATTCTACGAAAATTGAAAAAAGATAATTATCCCAATTAATTCGATGAATTAATTCACGATTAATAAAGATTGATTTTTAGGAGTTTCTCAATAAGTTGACAAAATCAGGATATCTCTACGGGTCACTAGGTAGTTCTCGCGAATTCGGATTTATGTTTTGTTAACACGATGTTTTGTTATTCTAGCTAAACGAGCATGAATGTGTTGAAGATGTCTCAACCAACACCAATACTTAAACTAGCAAAGCCGATGTCTCTAGCCTAAACAAGTTCAAGTATGCATTAAGATCATAAATCTACTTTTTGTTCTTAGCTAACTAGCAAGATTTCTCAACCCTAGATACGACTAGTGTGTATTTCAATTTTCCGGGCAATGAATATCGATGTCTCTAACATTCATAACCTAGCTCTATCCTAACAATACGTCTATTGATAGCAAAGATGAATTAAACACATAAAAATACACATAGCTAGATAAAAAGTTCATCAATTAAGCCAAAGGCATGAAATCAAATCCATAAATCACAAATTTCGTGATCAAACCCTAGCTCCCTACGAGATACCCTGAGAAAAGTGTTTAGCTACTCAAAAACATGATTTACGTACAAAGTTTCGTGATCAAATAACAAAACTAGAGAAGAAATGGAGTTTTAGAGGTCAAACGAATGATTCCAAGCTTCCTTGATCGTCTCCTAAGCTCCAAGCTCTCTTCAACGTGATAGAGTACGTGATAATCCCCAAAAACATGCCCTAACCAAGTCTAATACGTTCTCCCAATGTTTAGAACAAGTTAGGAGTAATTACAAAGCAACCCCAAAAAGTTACAAAAAAATAATCTGCCCGAATTAGGTCGTGCGACCTACTGTGCTGCCCAGAACAGGTCGTGCGACCTGTATAGTAGGTCGTGTGACCTACTGAAACTAGCTGAAATCTCCAACTAGGTCCTGCGACCTACTATTAGGTCGTGCGACCTAGTTGCTTCATCAAATTTTTCCATCTTCTTCCCACTTGTTCCTCTTGCTTCCGAATCACTTCCCGGGCATCGTTTCTTCATTCAATCCTCCATTTTGAGCTCTCCTCATGCCTCAACACTCGTATCATCTTCTCTTTAGCCTCTCTAGCACTTGATCCCTCAACTCTCGCTTTCCTTCCCAAATCTCGAGCTCGCCTTACTTCTCAAGTTCGTTTCCTCTATCCACTTGATTCTCGCGTGCTCCTGCCCTGAAAATCACAACACGAACACCCCGCGAAGATCAAATGTGACAAAATAAGATAAAAAGCGCGTGAAACAATGTAAGAAACGCCCGGACTTCACATTTTAGCATACGAACTCATTTTCTCAAATAAACACATGATTTAATCAAAAAGACGCAACATTCTCCATTATGAGCACACAAAATGTAGCAAAATAAGCAATAAAATAACTCCAAAAACGGAGTTATCAAGAAGTCTAGATCAAAATACCTCATATTACTAGTCCTCGTCAGCTGGATGTTTGTGGATAAAATCAGGACTACTATGTCTATCTTAAACTAATTAGTTGGGAAGAATATGGGGAGCCCCAAGGGCACAGTACATTTTTACTAGTATATTTTTAGGATATTGATTCTTAGGGATCTAATATTGTTGCTTATAGAGTCACTAATTAATGTCGTGTGACAACTTCAAGTTTTGGACTATTTCGGGTTAGTTTGAGAGTGATGTGGAGTTTCATAAAGTCGCGGTGCTAGAAGTGATGTGAGAAACCTCCTTCTTAAAAAGTGTTCGGTAAATTTCATATAAGTCGCTTTCAGGGTTGCTATGTCTATCTTAACTAATTAGTTGGGAAGAATATGGGAGCCTTAGTGCACAATATATTTTTACTAATATATTTTTAGGATAATGATTCTTAGGGATCTAATATTATTGCTTATAGAGTCACTAATTAATGCCGTGTTTTCAACGACAACTTTATCTTTTGGATCATTTCGGGTTACTTTGGGAACAGTGTGGAGTTTCATAAAGCCACGGTGCTGGAAGTGATGTGAGGAAGCTCATTCTTAAATAGTATCTGGTAAATTTTATATACATATATATATATATATATTGCATTTTGTGTTTGGCAGTTATTGTTTAGAATTTTATTAAATGTCAAAATGACAAAATCTGACATTGTAACATTTAATTGCAGTTAGATAGGTAATATTTGAATTTATTGCTACGTCATATTTAATACTATGCAGATCTTAGTCCAGTAGCCCTTCTGACCACTAACCCGAGTAGTGAGATGTCACACAATTGCCTACGAAAAACGGTTCTTGCATCTGGCTTTCTCTACGTAGATTGTACATGGTTTTGGGGTATCAACCATGTTCGAAAAGGCCATAAACCAATCTCACCTTGGAACTTTTTCTGATGTGACAATTGAATCTATGTGACATGCATATTGCTCTAATGATAGATGTCAAGCACGTAGCATAAGCCATACGCCTCACAGGATAGGCGTCTCTTATCATATCATAGGCTTCTAGATCTTATCGGGAATCTGTCTCATCTTCTGCCTCACCTAGACTATCCAGGATATGAAAAGGTGGTCGCTCTTGTGAGGGAGCCGACCTAGTGTCTGCGCGACATGCTTTATGCTAGTACAGGAAATGTAAAGTGTCAATCAACGTGCAACATAAACAAATTTAATTAAAATCGAATTATCAATGTCTCATATGCTCATCAAACACATTACAAGTCATCGACTACCGAGTCCCATTTCTCTAAAGTGATCCACAAAGACAATTCTTAAGTGGTTTTTGGAATGTGGTGAGCCAGCACTTTGACCCGTAGTCGATCCAATCCAAGATTACTCTTCAGGTAGTCATTTCACATTTTGTGAAATGGTACTCTTTTCTATGTGTTTGACCTTATCGTAGTGCAGTAGCCATATGCCAGCACGAATTATGGCAACAGGTTCGTCGACAGCTCATAAGCTTACCTGAAACCTTCTTATCTAAACACATTTCTGTCCGGTGACAGAACAAGCAACATATTCTAGCTTCCATGGATAATGGAGCGGTCCAATAGGACCGTGCAACACTTATGTTGCTGTTCCATGCGATGCGTCTGTCATCAAGCATGGACGATGGCTTGTAGTGGATCAATGTGCATCTAGGTCCCCACCCTATTCAACATGCATAGACAACTAGTCGAAGCATCTATCTCCGATAGACAGAGCACGTGATCCATTGTATAGAGTTATCTGAGTATCCTCACGACTGCAATCTTGTATCTTATATCGGATTTCCTCAAATCTACTTTTCCGATTGCATAGCATTTGATGGGTCTGACTACATACCATAGTGTATAGAAGAATCCCACTGCATCGGGCCCTCTGGTCATCTGGTCAATGTTGTATGGTGTCCTTTAAGGCACATATTTAGGCTTGTAAAGTCTTGCATTGAGCTATAGGAGTATCATATAGCTTTGGGTTCATAATATGGAATCTCTCAAGCATCTTCTTAGTGTGTTCCTTTAGCGACAATGTAAGAAGTCCCTATGAACGAACGAGAAGCCTTCTCACCCTAACAATATCCTTCGTCATAATTGAGAGGATAACTACTCCTTCGTGGACAAGAATAGTCCTCCAGATCCACCGAAAAATAGTGTGTCTTCGATATCATGTGATGTTATTATCAACTCTCTACTAGCTGAAATCTCCAACTAGGTCCTGCGACCTACTATTAGGTCGTGCGACCTAGTTGCTTCATCAAATTTTTCCATCTTCTTCCCACTTGTTCCACTTGCTTCCGAATCACTTCCCGGGCATCGTTTCTTCATTCAATCCTCCATTTTGAGCTCTCCTCATGCCTCAACACTCGTATCATCTTCTCTTTAGCCTCTCTAGCACTTGATCCCTCAACTCTCGCTTTCCTTCCCAAATCTCGAGCTCGCCTTACTTCTCAAGTTCGTTTCCTCTATCCACTTAATTCTCGCGTGCTCCTGCCCTGAAAATCACAACACGAACACCCCGCGAAGATCAAATGTGACAAAATAAGATAAAAAGCGCGTAAAACAATGTAAGAAACGCCCGGACTTCACATTTTAGCATACGAACTCATTTTCTCAAATAAACACATGATTTAATCAAAAAGACGCAACATTCTCCATTATGAGCACACAAAATGTAGCAAAATAAGCAATAAAATAACTCCAAAAACGGAGTTATCAACTACCCCCACACTACATTTTGCTCGTCCCGAGCAAATCCCAACTTTCACATCATGTCCAATCCACAAAATCAACTAGCTTTCAACCCACCATATTGCATACATAACCAAATATTAGCCGACTTGACGCAAACAAGACTCAATTCACAACTCGATTCATGCAACAATATGATGCAATGCAAATTAGACTCGATCCTAATCACATATATTTACACACACACACACACACACACACACAAAACTTAATTTTTTTTGTATTTTTGGCGAGATCGGGCAATCTCAAGTCCTTAAATCGGTTCTCATGGAGTGGTGATCAATTTAGACACAAGGCGTGAATTGAAACTAAACTTGACAACAAGAATTTCCCTTAGATCGTATAGAGAACCTAACCTTACTAAATACAAGAGTATCCTACCTCTTCGCGTGTGCCGATAAATAAGAGGCTACGCTAGGCTAAGCCACATCCAAGGTACGAGCTCCTAATCCCCTAACGGTTTTAGAATGTTGAGGCTTAGGGACATAAGGATAATCATGATGAAACACGTCCTAAAGCGTCACATTCTCACATTTTAAACCACATCTCACACACCCTCACCACGATGATAGAAACCGCAACCCGAAACTCACCGTCTCCGGCCCTCGATTCCCTCAAACCCCGGTACAATTACGATCCCGTGGCCACCGTCGTTAACGAAATAGTTGCTTCCTCCACTCGATTTCCGTTAAGCTCAATCTCTTTCCTTTATTCCATCTCTCCTTTTTTTTCTCTTTTTTTTTTATTTTTTTTGTTTATTTTCTATCTTTTTTTCTCTCATTTCTTTTTTTCTTTTTTTTTCAAATAAAATTCCACAATCAACACAATCCTTTCAAATGTACGAGTGGTCTTCCAAGAGTAGTCAAACGAGTATGTTAGGGGAAGAAAACAAATAATCCAATGAATGAGTATCACATATAAAATTCATCTTCCCCTAACTCTATGAAGTACATGGTGCCACCAAACAAAGGCGCAAACAAATCAAATCACATGTGTGGGGATGGAGTCGTCGCAAGCTCGATCTCGATGTCCGTGGTCAAAATTCGACACCCCCACACTCGAATGTAGTCACGTCCCCTCTCAAGTAGTCAAAACAATGTAAGTCTCGTGCCTAATCCAACCAAACCTCCTACACCACGATGAAGGAGATCCAGTACCTAGCACGATCCACCAATTAAATCACCCAACCCAATTTGTGCGTATTAGATGTCACGCACTCACGGCTCTCCACAACTGTGTCCATGGTGTAACGACATGGAACACCGCCACACCTAAGTGCGCAAGCCTACTCTCACTCACCCTCGCATCCCCTCGTAAATCACAAATGAAGCATAAGCGATATTGTAGGACTCACATAAGTATATCATGAAGTACTCCCTCATCGAAACCCCTTCAACTAATACTCCCTCGTGACGCACTAAAATCGTGATTCTAAACAATCAATGATGAAAGCCAAGACTCGTCACCCTAGGTCAAAAGGTTATAAAAGAATCCAAGGTTCAAAGTCGGGTTTTCTAATGGTCCTACAAGGTGAGATCTAAAAGCAGTGAGTGCTCTAATACACATCCTCGCACAGCTGTTTCGTGTGCCACTACGAGGCGGGTTGGCGACTACCTAAGACGCACACATGAATGTTCGGCTCGTTTAGCTCACACCTAGCTCAACTCTTGTAAGAAAACTAGACACACACTTTTAGATTTGAAAATCAAGTAAGTGTATAAAAATAGGTAGGAACTCCCGTAAAGAAAGTCTCTCTATACGTACTAAGGGGAACTCCCATTGTCTATCTCGGTCGCAAGTCACGCCTTATGCCTAAATTTCTCACACTCCTCGATTTTACCAATACTAAGATCTTTTTGATTGCCCTTTCTCAAATATTTAATTTTTATTATTATTTTTTTTAAATTTTTTTTACATGCAAGGCCATTCGAAAGAAGACTCCATACTACTCGATGGTAGGGAGACTCAAAGTAAGAAAACGTGCAATCATATAATACGAACACATATATATATCACGAAACACTATGAGACAAACACACTCTACGACAAAGACTACGAAACACACTACGACACAAACATCATATATGTTGTTGGTTCATGCAGACACGGACTTGGCTAATATTCAGAAAATCTCACCCCCACACTAGAATGCTTCGTTGTCCTCAACGAGTTTAGAGATCATGCAAGAGAACCCAGCAATAAAATGTGTAGGCCATAGATGAGATGGAGCATCACATGTAAGAAGAAACACATAATTTTAGCTAAAGGAAGAAATACTCACAACCGCCTCAAGGGCGGGGACAAAATCCACTCCAAGCAATCCCCAAGCACTAGTGGTGCCACTGTGCTCCTATATAGTCAGTGTGTTCTCGCACACCGGGGTAGACTGCCCTCCTCTGTTAAAATCTGTGACTTGGAGAATCCTTAACTCGCATGCAAGAGTCTCCATAAAGGTCGTGTGTGCCATGGCACACCGGGGTAGACTCTCCCATATCCTGCTCAAATATGTCACTCAAAAGATGTTTAAGGAGATTTCTCTCTCCACTTTTTCTTCTTCCACCATCTCTTCTCGATCTTTCTCTTCTCAAGTGAACAAGAACAAATTCTCACAAGACGCGCAAATCTCAATAATGATGAACCCGGGTTGCAAAAGTGAAAGATCTTCGTAAACGTTTTCTTCTTCTTCTTCTTCTTCCAATTCATGAAAACCGTCATCATAACGATTTCAACTCAAGTCTCTCATGTGGTGGAAATCTATGAATGCCTTCTTTACCCGTTTTCTCACTTTGCGATATCTTCATTGAAATTTCGAACGGCAACACATAAAATATGAAAGTTTGAGTACCTTCATCACCTTCGTTTGAAACACCTGAATCATCAACAATTTCAATCTCAGCATTTTTTGTATCTTCAATGAGCTCAAACGTGAGAGGCTCCAACAAATTTGCAACCGGAAAGTCAAGATCATCAATATTAATTCCATGAAGAATGCCATCAAGCTCACCGAAAATTTCATCATGCTTGACCCTCATATTTGACTCGAGCCATGATTCAATGTTTGGACAACTGGGAATGCACAATGGCTCATCATCCTCTTCTTTAAGCGTTGGAAAGGTTGGAGCATCCTCTTGATTTGAATGGAGAACGCATTGCGCGTCCATGTGTGTTGTCTCCATTCCCATTCTTGTTGCTCGTTGTCGCCATTCTTCCACATTAGGAATCATCTCCTCAAGCATGCAACCAAGGAAGAAGAGTAACTTAGTGGGAGGGGTTGAGTCATCAGGACGAAAGGTATAACATTGTATTTCCATGGCTACCCTCTCTCTAATGCCATTCACATGGCACTCCTTCACGAATTGCTCATATGAAAGGTTGCATGCTTCAAATATGCTTGCAAAACGGCGATATTTCTCATCCTCCATGCTTAGAGTTGAATGTCTGCACACATAAAATCTCAAGTAATACCGTGAGGCAATAAGAACAGAGAATAACAAAAAAAAATTCCCTAAAGCTAATAATTCTAACTAATTCAACCGAAGTCCCCGGCAACGGCGCCAAAAACTTGACACAATCTAACCACAAGTGTATGGCCGTCGTGTGTAGTAATATCCGGAAATCCGGGTTTATCGAACCCAAAGGACTTGTCGTGAACTAATTAGTATGATTAACTTTATGTGGGCTAAGCGCGTTGTTTGTTTTCCTAAATTCTACGAAAATTGAAAAAAGACAATTATCCCAATTAATTCGATGAATTAATTCACGATTAATAAAGATTGATTTTTAGGAGTTTCTCAATAAGTTGACAAAATCAGGATATCTCTACGGGTCACTAGGTAGTTCTCGCGAATTCGGATTTATGTTTTGTTAACACGATAATTTATTATTCTAGCTAAACGAGCATGAATGTGTTGAAGATGTCTCAACCAACACCAATACTTAAACTAGCAAAGCCGATGTCTCTAGCCTAAACAAGTTCAAGTATGCATTAAGATCATAAATCTACTCTTTGTTCTTAGCTAACTAGCAAGATTTCTCAACCCTAGATACGACTAGTGTGTATTTCAATTTTCCGGGCAATGAATATCGATGTCTCTAACATTCATAACCTAGCTCTATCCTAACAATACGTCTATTGATAGCAAAGATGAATTAAACACATAAAATACACATAGCTAGATAAAAAGTTCATCAATTAAGCCAAAGGCATGAAATCAAATCCATAAATCACAAATTTCGTGATCAAACCCTAGCTCCCTACGAGATACCCTGATAAAAGTGTTTAGCTACTCAAAAACATGATTTACGTACAAAGTTTCGTGATCAAATAACAAAACTAGAGAAGAAACGGAGTTTTAGAGGTCAAACGAATGATTCCAAGCTTCCTTGATCGTCTCCTAAGCTCCAAGCTCTCTTCAACGTGATAGAGTACGTGATAATCCCCAAAAACATGCCCTAACCAAGTCTAATACGTTCTCCCAATGTTTAGAACAAGTTAGGAGTAATTACAAAGCAACCCCAAAAAGTTACAAAAAAAAATCTGCCCGAACTAGGTCGTGCGACCTACTGTGCTGCCCAGAACAGGTCGTGCGACCTGTATAGTAGGTCGTGTGACCTACTGAAACTAGCTGAAATCTCCAACTAGGTCCTGCGACCTACTATTAGGTCGTGCGACCTAGTTGCTTCATCAAATTTTTCCATCTTCTTCCCACTTGTTCCTCTTGCTTCCGAATCACTTCCCGGGCATCGTTTCTTCATTCAATCCTCCATTTTGAGCTCTCCTCGTGCCTCAACACTCGTATCATCTTCTCTTTAGCCTCTCTAGCACTTGATCCCTCAACTCTCGCTTTCCTTCCCAAATCTCGAGCTCGCCTTACTTCTCAAGTTCGTTTCCTCTATCCACTTGATTCTCGCGTGCTCCTGCCCTGAAAATCACAACACGAACGCCCCGCGAAGATCAAATGTGACAAAATAAGATAAAAAGCGCGTAAAACAATGTAAGAAACGCCCAGACTTCACATTTTAGCATACGAACTCATTTTCTCAAATAAACACATGATTTAATCAAAAAGACGCAACATTCTCCATTATGAGCACACAAAATGTAGCAAAATAAGCAATAAAATAACTCCAAAAACGGAGTTATCAAGAAGTCTAGATCAAAATACCTCATATTACTAGTCCTCGTCAGCTGGATGTTTGTGGATAAAATCAGGACTACTATGTCTATCTTAAACTAATTAGTTGGGAAGAATATGGGGAGCCCCAAGGGCACAGTACATTTTTACTAGTATATTTTTAGGATATTGATTCTTAGGGATCTAATATTGTTGCTTATAGAGTCACTAATTAATGTCGTGTGACAACTTCAAGTTTTGGACTATTTCGGTTTAGTTTGAGAGTGATGTGGAGTTTCATAAAGTCGCGGTGCTAGAAGTGATGTGAGAAACCTCCTTCTTAAAAAGTGTTCGGTAAATTTCATATAAGTCGCTTTCAGGGTTGCTATGTCTATCTTAACTAATTAGTTGGGAAGAATATGGGAGCCTTAGTGCACAATATATTTTTACTAATATATTTTTAGGATAATGATTCTTAGGGATCTAATATTATTGCTTATAGAGTCACTAATTAATGCCGTGTTTTCAACGACAACTTTATCTTTTGGATCATTTCGGGTTACTTTGGGAACAGTGTGGAGTTTCATAAAGCCACGGTGCTGGAAGTGATGTGAGGAAGCTCATTCTTAAATAGTATCTGGTAAATTTTATATACATATATATATATATATATATATTGCATTTTGTGTTTGGCAGTTATTGTTTAGAATTTTATTAAATGTCAAAATGACAAAATCTGACATTGTAACATTTAATTGCAGTTAGATAGGTAATATTTGAAGTTATTGCTACGTCATATTTAATACTATGCAGATCTTAGTCCAGTAGCCCTTCTGACCACTAACCCGAGTACTGAGATGTCACACAATTGCCTACGAAAAACAGTTCTTGCATCTGGCTTTCTCTACGTAGATTGTACATGGTTTTGGGGTATCAACCATGTTCGAAAAGGCCATAAACCAATCTCACCTTGGAACTTTTTCTGATGTGACAATTGAATCTATGTGACATGCATATTGCTCTAATGATAGATGTCAAGCACGTAGCATAAGCCATACGCCTCACATGATAGGCGTCTCTTATCATATCATAGGCTTTTAGATCTTATCGGGAATCTGTCTCATCTTCTGCCTCACCTAGACTATCCAGGATATGAAAAGGTGGTCGCTCTTGTGAGGGAGCCGACCTAGTGTCTGCGCGACATGCTTTATGCTAGTACAGGAAATGTAAAGTGTCAATCAACGTGCAACATAAACAAATTTAATTAAAATCGAATTATCAATGTCTCATATGCTCATCAAACACATTACAAGTCATCGACTACCGAGTCCCATTTCTCTAAAGTGATCCACAAAGACAATTCTTAAGTGGTTTTAGGAATGTGGTGAGCCAGCACTTTGACCCGTAGTCGATCCAATCCAAGATTACTCTTCAGGTAGTCATTTCACATTTTGTGAAATGGTACTCTTTTCTATGTGTTTGACCTTATCGTAGTGCAGTAGCCATATGCCAGCACGAATTATGGCAACAGGTTCGTCGACAGCTCATAAGCTTACCTGAAACCTTCTTATCTAAACACATTTCTGTCCGGTGACAGAACAAGCAACATATTCTAGCTTCCCTGGATAATGGAGCGGTCCAATAGGACCGTGCAACACTTATGTTGCTGTTCCATGCGATGCGTCTGTCATCAAGCATGGACGATGGCTTGTAGTGGATCAATGTGCATCTAGGTCCCCACCCTATTCAACATGCATAGACAACTAGTCGAAGCATCTATCTCCGATAGACAGAGCACGTGATCCATTGTATAGAGTTATCTGAGTATCCTCACGACTGCAATCTTGTATCTTATATCGAATTTCCTCAAATCTACTTTTCCGATTGCATAGCATTTGATGGGTCTGACTACATACCATAGTGTATAGAAGAATCCCACTGCATCGGGCCCTCTGGTCATCTGGTCAATCTTGTATGGTGTCCTTTAGGGCACATATTTAGGCTTGTAAAGTCTTGCATTGAGCTATAGGAGTATCATATAGCTTTGGGTTCATAATATGGAATCTCTCAAGCATCTTCTTAGTGTGTTCCTTTAGCGACAATGTAAGAAGTCCCTATGAACGAACGAGAAGCCTTCTCACCCTAACAATATCCATCGTCATAATTGAGAGGATAACTACTCCTTCGTGGACAAGAATAGTCCTCCAAATCCACCGAAAAATAGTGTGTCTTCGATATCATGTGATGTTATTATCAACTCTCTACTAGTAAGAGTGTTTTGCAACGGTTTCCATCCGTTATTGTAAACATGTGGTAAACGATCTCACAATGAAATACGACTGTCCAGAGGACTTGCTAAGACCAGATATGGAATTAATTATTTTTCACCCATCTGTGCATTTAATATTACGTCTCGAAACCCTGTGGTCGAGTCATATAGATCACCTCGCTGATTTCTCATTGAGAAATGCAGTCGTCACATTCGTCGATATGGAGCTCCAAGTCTACCATCACAACTATTGCCGAAATCACTGCAAGTCATATGCCTTACCACGCTTCTGTCTGGGTCTCTAATTGACCTTGGAAATCCATTGATCTCCAATAGTCTAACATCCAGTCGGAAAAGTCAACCTAGTCTCAGACTTGGTTGGCCCATCATAGACTCTAATCTTCCTGTAAAGCTTACCTTCTTCATAATTAGGGAACGATAAGGCCTAGGATTCTATCCTATCGTTTATTCAAGGTCATCTTAAATATCATCCCTTCGATCTCAAGTGGTCGATGGGGTATGCTCCATTGAGAAATTCCTTTGCATAGGAGGATCATCATTTTCCGTCATTCGTAAGGATAGGCACCTTTCTTGGAAAGTTACTCCCACTCTCCAAAGGATTCTTGAGGAACTATTTCCTCATAATCGTCCAAGGAAGGGGCGTCTTCCAGCGGTTCCTCCATGCTCGCGGAAATCATATATCTCGTGAATCCATTTATGTTACACTACTAATCGATTGTTGCGTTTCGAATAAGCAACTCCTAGAGGGCTCCGAATAGCGAAGATACGTCACTCCATGAAGATAAGTTTCATCCATCTCGGGTCCAATTTCCAATTCATTATTGTCAGGTGATGAAAGAGCCTTAGGACAATTTCCTAGGTTCATCATCGTCTTGCGTGGTGACCCTTATGGCCTTCCCTTCGGTGTTAAATCATCAAACGTTGTGCCTTAACCGGGTAACTATAAAGATAGTTATCGGGCATGGTAGGAAGGAAGCTTAGAGATCTTATTGACGTAGAGAGGATTTTTCCTTCCCACATAACGGGAGCAAATATCCATGGGCCACTCGAGGGATGGTGCTTATAGAATGTCTGGCCAGAATCAGATAAATCAATATGGAGATAATGATGTTATTTGCTCACATAAGCATATTCCCTGAATCGAGAAACTATGTCTTGGATATACGAGTGTGACTAATATGTCTCGTGTCCAATCCGGATATGGAGACAAATGGATAACACAATACATGAACATTGGGCACAAGGTTTGTCGGGATCACTGACTTATTTCTATTAGTTGGGTGGCATGGATGTGTTGCTAGACTCCGCTCCATGTTAGTAAGTTGTTACTACCAACTACGTATAAACTTATGGGGTCACACACCGGATGGATTAAATTGGATATAGGTTATAATTAGTTGGACTTATTAATAAAAGGATCATAACGCAACCACAAGCTAACTTAGTAGGACTAATTTGCAAGTGGACTAATCCATGTAAGGACATGATTAGTATTGGAGCTTTTATGTAGTTAATAAAGAGTTATTACTATATAAAAGAACTCTAGCTTGTTATTTCTCTACACAAGTCATTATTGAGAGAACATAAGAAAGCAAGAGAAGAGAGACAAGGTGAGGCCGAAGCCTACCCCGCCCGTCCCCTTGGAGCCGTCAGCCCTTCCTTGGGCACACCTCCTCCTCGTTTTGCTTGATCCTCCTCCTTTCTTCCGTTGCTGGCACTACACGGTGGGTAGGAATTCAATCAAGAATCCAAGGTGTGTATATTCATAGAGACGAATACACTATTCTTCGTGTGATCTCCAAAACTAAGGTACATATCTTTTATGCCCTTATCATGTTATGATGGCTTGCCTGTGATCCTTGGAGGATTTGAGCTGTATTAATTTTTGTTATTCCGCTGCGTAACCTGGATCAAAAACTTACAAAGGCGACCTCATATAGGTTGCATTTTGGTCCACATCTCGTAGGGTGTAGTGGCTACAGACTTTGTGCACTTCTTGGTTGAGTATGCCGATAGCCGTTTAGCAAAGTATCTCCTTAAAAATAAGGCACATGCATTTCGCACGCTCTATCATACATCAAACCACTTCAAGCAGTATCCTATTCCTCCTATCCGCTACAACATCCTGATGCGGAGTGCAGGGAAGGCCCAACTGTCTTACTATTCCTTTCCATCACATAGATCTTTCTAAGATAGATACTCGCAATATCTTTATGTTCAAAAGGCATGTTATTTTTTCAGATGGTTCTCTACCTTTCGTAGATACATGTCCGAAGCACCCTGGTGCCTTAGACTTATGTGGCATCTAGCACACATAGTTGAGGCGCGTACAATTACCTACAAATGTGATGGAATAGTAAGCACAATGTCTTAGATTTAAACTTTAATGGATCACAACAACATAATGAATAAGATATAAAGACTCAATAGTCCTTAATGCTTTACTGTACGTTGGGCATATTCCAAGCAGGCATGCCCTAGCTAGCCTGAACATCCTTTCCTGACATTGTGTGTCTCAATCTAGCGCGCGACAAATCAGAATCTTAAGTCACTACTCTATATGTTACATCCATGGATTATGAGGCGTTACTCATGCTAGAATTCAAGAGCGCATAACCATACATAACATGACCAATTCCAAAGAAAAAATGTGACCAAAAACAACTTTGGTGGCTACTTCCTCAAAGATAATCTTATGGATCCTTAGAAGAGAAGTTGGTAACAGGTCTGAACTTTTCTCTAGTCTTCAGAAAAAATCTTTTTCCTTCTTTGCGTTTGCCAGTCTTGGGCTATTGGTGTTATACCAATATTGACCCTAATTCCCTTATCCTTGCCCCCACCTATTTTCTCACTGTCCTAATACCGGGCTAGGGACTACATCTGCCGATCATACTTCATTCATAGCCTTTAGCATTCATATATTGCTTAGACTTCAGAAGTATGCTGGACTTGTATTCTTAGAAAACTCTTGGTTTCTTAGATCCTAGAACGGAGTGATGTTTGGTCTTATCCAAAAATCTTGACACTTTCAAAATATTTCATATAACGTTTCATGGCACTGCATGAAATATGGCAGAGATTGCTACAAATTGCTATAGGATAGCTAGTACCTGGCAACCTTTAAGTCTTTTATCATAAATAGCATGAATCTCGGACGCTATAGTCGAGTTCTCAATTTCATGACATGAGTCACTACTCATAGTTTAAGGCGGGATTTATGAGTCGTTACTCACAATTTTATGTACGCAAATGGATAAGGTGGATCCAATATTCTTCTTTGGCCAATTCCTACAATGATTTGAATTTCAAAGTGGTCTAGAACATGCTGAGGAGGTCATTTCCCCCACCTTGGCATAGCACTCTCTAATGACATTATCTTGACTGCCTCCCACTATTGGTGAGCCTAAAGATAATGTTTATGTGCTGTTGTGACAACTATTCATATCATGTTCAACTATACTTGTAGGTGGTTTGACAACCTATGTCCAATAAATGGTTACATAGTACGGCGACTCGTCATATCGATTGTTGTCACCATTTAGCCTTTACAATTTCGATTTAGACACGATTGATCTGAGACATTGCTTGGGAAATTAATACTAGCATTTACTTAGCTCCTAAATAACATGTGACATCGATTAAAATTTAATAGTTCCTCACAAGGACTCCACCAAAACCTAGCAGCAATTCTAGGAATCAAATCTTGTCACTTGTGATTCCCTATTAGTTTTAATCATGTCTCATGTGAGCTATTTTGTTTTAGTTCTTTAGCATGCAAGTTTATACAGTTATATCCAATCACATGCATTTATAACATAAAACAAGCATAAGCATAAAATAAATATGAATGGATGTGGCCCCTAAGTTTCACTCCCACTATTGGGAATACTTCTTGAGCAAATCTTGAACTTCGTCTCTCGCTATATCGCCTATCTCGCCATTATTGAAGTTCTTTAGGTCGTCTATTTGCTCCGTGCACCTTGCACCATGTCTTTTGGTTTGGCCACCTATCTTGAAGCTTCTATCTTCAATCTTCATAAACTATCTTATTTCTAATAAGAAATAACCTCTAGAGAGACGACTGGATGAGAGGAGAAGACATATAGAGTATGTAGAGAGGCACGACACGCAGGCCGTATTTTGATTACATATTCAAAACCAAAACCAAATATAAAACATATATGCCACATCCATGCACCAAACACATCCATTTAACCCACAACAGTATCTAAAATAATATAATAAACATACTGGAATTTTCTGGAAATTTCCAGAATTAAATACTAATTACTGGAAAATTTATAAGCAATAATCTAATTAACCCTAAATAATCAAATATTGCTCCAAACCTCCTAGCGTCTCACCACCTATGGCAGAAAGTAGGGGAATTATCTTAGTCTCCAGAAAAAGTTTGTGTTGAAAACATTGTCTTTTTGGTCGCTTAATTGCCTCGGGAAATGTGCTAAACACTAATTAACTAATCAGGAAATTAATAAAATTTTCCGTATTTCAAAAATTATGAAAAATTATCCAAAAAATAGGAAATTAGATTTGGAGTATACTGAAAAAAACTGGACTAAAAATGACGGCGGGAGGACGCCACACGCGCCCTCAAGCGCCGCCGCGCGTGGGCGCGTCCGCCTCCGTCACGCGCTGTTCGTCGGCCTTCGCCACGACACCGCTGCCACATGGCGTGCCACGCCAGTATGCCATGTCATCTACCACGTCATGTGACAAGTGGTTGCCATGTCAACCTTGTGATGACATGTCACTGCCACATCATGCCAAATCAGCCTTAGCCATGTCAGCAGCCGCCGCCAGCCTTTAGGCGCGTGGCGTGCGTGGAAGCGGCGTCACTGGCGCATGGAGCCCACGCACCGCCTTCCCGTTCTCAGTTTCCGATGCTTCTTATACCACTGGAATCGTCTTTTCGTCCTGATCACGATTATGTATTCAAAGTTAAATTTTAACAACTTTGAAAAAACCTGATTTAAAAATTGAATCAAAACAATCCAGATTAATACAGTTCCGAATCTTAAAACAGTGATAACTAGGGATGGCAACGGATCGGATTCGGATCGAATCCACCTATATCCATATCCGAATTCGATCAAAATAAGTGGATCCATATTCAATCCAAATCCGACCGGATCCAAAACGGATTCGGATCGAATACGAATCGGATTTAATTTGCAATATCCATATTCGATCTGCTAATCCGAATCACCGAAAACGGATCTTATTCGGATCCATATTCGGATCCTGAGCAAATTTTTTCACTTCTCATAAAAAATACGCAACAATTTCAGAAAAATACGTAAAAAAAGTCACCTCACAAAATAAAATCTGGATAAAAAAGTAAAAATATGCTAAAAATATTTTACCAATATGACAAACACACTACCATGAAATATAAGAAAGTCATTCAAAGGTTTAAGGCACTAATAATGACTAAAATGGTCTACAAATTCAATCAAAACCACCACTGAAATTGTCCATAAACATAGTGAAATATTTTCTTTAGGCCTGAAAAGATGATGTGTAGTGAATTGTGTAATGTATTTATATATATGTAGGTAAAAAGATAATTTTTGTAACTCTAACGGTATTTTTGTAAAACTATGTGTCTTCGAATCCTTTCGGGTCGGATATCCATTGGATATCTTAATAAATTCGGATCGAATTCGGATACGGATCGGATTTTGATTTTTAATATCCATATCCGATCCATTTTAAAATGGATCGAATTCGGACTTGATCCATTCGGGTCGGATCACTCGGATTTCGGATCGATAGAACCAAATGCCATCCCTAGTGATAACTTTTTCTACATTTATCCAAAACTCATGATCTTTATATTTATGGGATCCTCGTGAAAACTCTATCCATTTATATAGGGTTCACCAACTGATCATGAAAATTGAAAAAACTTGATTTTCTACAGCAGTCCAGATTCGGGCACACAATACGAGGTACGAAAAACAAGCCTAGTGCTCTGATACCAATGAACGAAAAGCATGATCTAAACATACATAGATCTACAACATGAATTAAAGCGGAAAATTCATGTAATACCTTTTCGCCTAAGCTCCTAGGGAATCGGATGAATGTAGGTTGCTTGCTTTCACGTTCCACCGTCTTGCTCCCAACAGCCTGGCTCGAATCACTAGGACGAAAGCTCTTGTTCACACCACGTTCCACTAACAGAGGCTAATTAGAGAGAGATGCTAGGGTTCCTAGAATTGTCTTTGATCAACACATGAAACATTTATTTTATGTGTATTAAGTAACACTACTGCTTGTAGTTTATTCAGTAGGAGACCGTCTCCTTATATAGCCAGACTTATACCTAGTTTGCAACATAACCCCCTAGGATTTGTGCATTTGCTACTAATCTCTTATGGTTTGTGCTTTATGTCAGTCAACACCATAAGATTGTGATAATTACATGTGCACATCATATGGGCGCTACTTGTAATTTCCTAACACTATCAATGTTCGTTTTCATTTGTCATAGCACATTTTTCGTCTTTTCCAAAAGTAAAAGATTGGTATGAATAATATACTAAGAACAAGAGGGGCATAATAATGTAATCAACATTGGGCAATGGAGTTTTAGTACTAAGCTTAATCAAGAAAATTGTCAGTGGTAAGAATTATTATAATTGTTAGTAGCTAATATGTGGCTAATATTGAACATCCTGACTAAGTAAATTCACTAATCTGTGGTTGGTGGGTAAGAACAAACCTTTTGATGGATTAAATAGTTAACTAATGCCACTCGGCATGTAGTTAAATTAATTAGATACAAAATAATATGCAAGTTGCATGATCTACTTGCATATCCACTTGGCTCTCTCTCTCTATCTGCCTCCTTGATGCTAGAACTGAAAAACTTCAAAGTGCACGCAATCGGTCATTGGTTGTTCAATGGATAACTCCAATGTTATTTTCGCATCCAATGGTGAAATTAGCTACAATTACTACTTCCGCCTTCAATGTTTGAATATTAGAGCATACCTCCGAATTGACTGATTTGTTAGGCTGCAAATGTCACTTGGTTAATTCTGAACTACAATTTTCTGCTGGATGTGTTACTATTATCTTTCATATACAAGGTATATTCAAGATCGCCATACAATATTTCATTTAAATTTTTTTGTCCATACATCATACTTCTTCCGTATCCTCTCTTTCTCTATGTTTTGAGTTTTACAACTATTCACGGGGTCACTTTGATCCGGTGATTTGGATAGTGAAATTATTCAATTTTTTGATAATATTTTAATTGTGTTGTAAATTAAAAGTTACTCATCGTTTTGCAATCCAACTCAACCGGTCAAAGTGACCAAATTACTAGTCAAAACACCAAAGTCTAAAGATAGAGAGGATGCGCACGAAGTATTATCAACTCACCCACATATGTGGGATATAGCTTTTCAATTGTACTATTCACGGATTGCTCCACCGTTAGAAATTCATTAGTTCTCTAGAATGCATGTCACCATTTCCTTTGTTATAGCAACTTCACTACTCTACACTATTCATAGTACTCGCTCCGGTCTAGATATCTTTGTCATGTTTTCTTGTCCAATACATCATCTTTTCAAAATGCTTGGAAGAATACAAGTCTAAGAGCCTAATTGGTACCATTCCGTCCCACCTCTTTTGCACCATTTGAACTTTTTCACCCGTAACTCGATCATTTTGATCCGGTGATTTGAATCGCAAAACGATACAAATTTCGATAATTTTTTATGGTCTTGTAAAATAAAAGTTACTTTACAACACTAGAAAAAATTATTTAAAAATTATAAAGTTTTGCTATCCAAATCACCGGGTCAAAATGACCCAATGAATAGATGTAAAAGTCCGAATGATGCAAAAGATATGGGACGTAGTGGTACCTCTTTAAAAACAGGAAAAATGATAAAGCACACTTTCGGCCCCTCTAGTTTGACTAAAGGACACTTTCACCCATTCTATCTAGTTTGGTAAATGACTTTTTCTCCCCTTTACTCTGCCAGACATGAAGTAACTTACGACCCTTGATTGTGATATTGTTCGTTTCATGATAGAATTCATATTTGAAAATAGACAATTTTACCCCCATTTCATGCATAGAGACTATTGTACTTTTGAGTAATTCCTATATTTTGCATAACTCCCGCCCTGATGTTATGCTTGGGGTGGAGTAAAAAACACATCCACCCCTTGAATGTACAATTTCGTACAGTAAGCGAGAGAATTTGTTCCAAAACAGTTATCAGTGAAGAAACTCACTCGGGCTAAATGAGCCACAATTAGGGAGTGCACTGAATGGGTGAAAGTGTCATTTTCCAATTACAATGGGTAAAAGTGTCTTTGCATATACGACCCTAAGCCTACAGGGTGAGGAGAGAAATGTGAATAATGATTTCCTTGTTACGTTCAGTTGACCTTTATGTTATGCTGATTAAAAGGTTTGTAGAATAGTAGTATCCAATAAACCAAGGATTATAAAGTGTTCTGAAATTTAGCAAACGGTTGAAAGTGTAATTTACCAAACTAGAAGGGGTAAGAGTGTCTTTCCATAGTCTATCCTAGAGGGGTGAGAAGAAAGACGTGAAGCATGATTTTCTTGTTACGGATTAGCTGTCTCTCTGGTTCCGAGCTCCGACTTGTTGTCTTTATAACCAGCACACTTCCACTGACAATTTCATCATCATCAACACTAGAAAAAAACTAACTTCATCAGTCAGACGTTTCTCGTCGCCTGAATTCAAATCATGTGTGCTGGCGCCGTTATCTCCGACATCGTTCCTCGGACTCGGACTCGGACTCGCCGGGTCACGGGGAGTATTCTCTGGCCCAACGCCGCCTCTAAGAAGGCCGTCCGATCAGACATTATCGTCCTCGACGATGATCTGGAAGCTGATTATCAGGACTTCGTGGATCGCTTTGTTACTGGCGGCGACGATTTGTTCCCTTCTTCAGGCCCATCTCACGGTATGATACTTTCCTTGCCACTTTTGTATCCATGATTTACGCAACTCCGTCCATCCCTAATTTGAGAATCTTCAATTGAATCCCTATGTAGAGTGACGAAAAACTTGTAGAATTTTAAGAGCAAAAATGTGAAACTTTTGAACTTAATCTCATGCTTCAAAATTTCTGATGTTTATTATAAAACTTTTGACAGAAAACTCCTCTTGCAGTATCACTTTTACCCACATTTAACTACCAGGAGTTTTAGTAAAATGGTGCGCGACGTGGGTAGTAGTGAAACTGCAAAGGGTTTTTTGGCAAAATCAGTACTGCGCGCAGCTAAGCGTCAGCGAAACGATACTGCAAGGGGGTTTTCTGTCAAAAGTTCTTTATTATTTTAGGGACCCCTGTATCTGAATTAGGAGCAGGATGTTTATTTCAGGATTTTTGGGACTCCTTGTCTTGATAATTATCAGACTACTCTGAATCTGAATTCTTTTTATTCTTGGCTTAATAATCGAAGTTTAAGAATGAGACATGAGAGGTAGCCTTTGCTCCTCCTTCTGCAAAAAGGATCTGAGAGGGCATGCCACATAAGAGAGGGAAGCCACTTGAATTATGAAGAAAAAGAAAAGCATCACAGACAAATAGACTTCGTAAAGATTGGATACCCATTGAACTGAGTGACAGGTGACAATCCCTAACGAAACATGTCTTGTTACAACCTAGGCTTTGCCCTGTAGGTAGGGGCGGATCCAGGATATTTCTTCAATGGGGGCTAAAGTTTAAAAACGTAAAATGTTGATGAAAAAACATAAACGAAAATGGTTATTATTGTAATTAAGTGGGGGCTTCATTGCATTTAGTAGATATTATATAGGGTAAATTACAATTTCCCGAAGTTGAGTAGGGACTATAGCCCCCACATCCCCTAAGGTGGATCCGCCATTGCCTGTAGTGGAAAGCGCACTTAAGAAGAAAAGAATGTGCATTGGCTGTAGACAGCCTTTTAAGGAATTGGTCAAAATGTGTTGGCCGTTGACAGTCTTTTAAGGAACGAACTGGTCATCCATAACTAATCATTCTTCATGATCCTCTTTGCTAGACTTCTTAATTGTTGTTATGTCTTAATTTTGACTATGATAAAATTACACGGGAATCAATTGGCTTAGTGATTCAGAGCCACTGTTTTCTTATTTGTTGAAATGGAGCAGAATTGTATATTGTGTGTTACATCCATTTATATATGCAAACTCGTGAAGGAAATTCATATGCGACTGGTTTTGGGAAGTCACAAGTCTTCCATGGTTTCTCGCCTTCTTAAAGCAAGAAAACTAATCTATGGACTTCCATTCTGTGTGTGGAAATTATACTTTTGCATTGTGACATCAATTGTACTAAGTGAAGGAAAATAAGTAATCTTGTCTATGCATTATTCATTGTACATTAGTAACAATTAAATTTGACATTTTTTTTTTAATCGGAGCACATTGCGTCAAATAAGGCATCTTAACTGTATATGTCAAAATGTCGCATTTGCATTTCCAGACTTGAAGTTGAAGCATCAGTTTCATTTCGACCTGGCAAATAGGATCAATAGTACTACTGAACTTTTTTGTTGGTTTGTTTAAACAATCATACATTCATACTACTGATTCGATATTAGGTACACAATACATTTTCCCATTCAGTACATTACTATCATGCCAAACAATGACAAATTTGAAATTTTGGTTAGAATTACTTTTACAACACCGGGGGACAAATAGTCAGAGAGTTTAGTCATAAACCAGCAAGGTTTATTTAAGTGTCAGGTTTTTTAGTTTATTTTCCCCTAATAATATGTTGCACGGACACTCCATCAGGGGTGCCGTTCTCGTTCGGACACTCGGAAACGTGTCGGAAACTCGGACACACCTGAACAACGTTTTGGAAATTCCACCTGGGGTTTCCAAATAAAATTAATAAGGATATGGCCCGAAATGCCTGGGACCCACCTGAGACACACGTCTTCATCTGGGGAGACGTAGAGAAAGAGAGTTTGACAAAGTTGTTGGTCAGTTTACCTGACCACACTTCATTTTTCTTTCTTCTCTTCCTCTTTGTTGTCTTCGTCAAAGAGTCAAAGAGATTGTGCGGATAGGGTGGGTGAAGACTGTATAAATAGGAAAACATGAGACATTGTTTTCACCTCCATCTCCTGTATTTTTTTAAATTTCAAAAAACACCCTAATAATTTGTATGTTTTCTAGTTGCTCTTTTTTGGATATTAAGCTTCATTCAACTCTTGCAATGAATGTTGTTTAAAAAATTTCATTTACTTTGAATTAATATATACATATAATTATATTTATACACATTTACACCCACATGTACGCCGTGTCGGTTCAGAGCTGCGACTGCTCTTTCCATAAAAACAGACATCTAGGATATAGTGATAGGTTGCTGAATCAAGCTAACACAATAAGCTTCTTTTTTCTTTCAGGTTGCTCATGTGTAGCAATGGTAGATATTCTTAGACCATTATTCACAATATAAATAATACTTGCTAACTTGCATGGTTTACTTAATGTTATTTGATTTCAGTATTTGTGACATTTTCTCCTTTCTCTAAATTTCAGGCTCAAGATTTTCAAACTCTGTGGACTGTAATGGGCAATCTGAGAGATCTGCAAAGAGAAAGAGAGTTAAGAATAGCCAATTCAAAGGGATTCGACAACGCCCATGGGGGAAATGGGCTGCTGAGATCCGTGACCCAGTGAAAGGGGTTCGTGTTTGGCTTGGAACTTACAGCTCCGCAGAAGATGCAGCAAGAGCCTATGATGCTGAGGCACGGAAGATTCGTGGCCATAAAGCAAAAGTAAATTTCCCTGAGAAGATCTTGGAAGCTGGCACAAAGTGTATCATCGAATTCACTTCTCAGAAAGTACTTGGCAGTAAGAACACATGCGCAATTCAACTAAATTCTCAGAGCCAAATCTCTAACTGCACGAACAACTTAGACGATGATTACTACAACATGAGTTATGTAGACGAGAAATCAACAACTAAGAAGAAGAACGCATTTGCAGATAATAAAGAAGATGACTACATTGATTGGTTTGATATTGGGTGGGGAGGAAATCGCTCATATGATACTTTAGGAGTTTCTTCTGTTATTCCAGTGTCTGTTGAAGGTGATCTAGTTCAATTCGTTGAAAACAATTACTCGGTGAAGAAGCTCAAGTCTAACCCTGAGAGTAAGGAAGCTGTTGAAGGAAGTCGTGAACTGAAGACAATGCAAGAAGAGCTTTCTGCTTTTGAGGCCCAAATGAACTTCTTGGATATCCCTTACCTGGAAGGGAATTCTGATGCTTCAGTTGAAGCATTTCCTAAAGGGCATTCAGCCCAGAACTGTGAAAGCTATACTGATCTGTGGACCTTTCATGATCTTTTTCCTATGGTTGATGAAGCTTTCTGATCAACCTCACTTAAGTAAAGTTTCTGTAAATAATGTACGTTCCTCAACAAGTCAGTGAAAAATTACTCGTTCAAGTTTTCATCCTTGAATAGAAATCTGATGTGCTGAAATTTCATTGTCTGCTTTGTTTTTGGTCAGGTGTATGATAACGGAGCTTGCTTGAAGCCTACCATTGAGCTCTGGCCTCTTTGTATATGAAGTGTAATTTAGCCGATGACTACCATTCTTTTGCTATTTACATCATTATGATGAATCCATTCTGGTTTAAATCTTAATATTGGCATGTCATAAAAGCCATAAACAGAGAGGTAGTCTTGTTTTCTTTGGCCTTGTTGTAGGGCAACCAGAATTTCCCTTATCCTAAATTTCTGCAAATGTAATTAGTCTTTTGAACGTGATTGAATCTATTCATGTTGATTTTTTTGGAAGGCATTTTTTCTTTCTTCACGGTCCTGGATTTTTACAGGATGAGAAAGCGATCAAATAGTTTTGATTGACTGTTTGCCTGAGTGAAGGTACAACCAATTTCATCTGATGTCTCTCAGTATTCCTAGTTGGCGAATGATGCCCAGAAATGGGGTTCTTAAAAAATTCATAATCACTGTGATACTGAAGCCCCGAAAGGTAAAACTAAGTCTTAAAAAGAATCGCTGAAAGATACTATTTGCAGCATAATCCATTCTTCTTGGAGTGGAATAATTGTAGCATGGTTCGAAGTATCGACCGGTAATTGTGGCTGAACTGGGAATTTAACAAGAGGAGACAAAATTTCTTTCATAGTAGTCGCCAATAAAAAATTGTGAAACGAGAGGAGATTTCACCTTCAAGTCTTACAAAACAAAAATCCTTAAATCTTAAATCAAATGACACTAGATTTCACCTTCACGTCTCCATCATATTTAGGATCTTAATTGCAGGAGTTTGTCATAAGTCACCGTGATTTGGACTTTGGAGAAATAAGAAGTTTCATCTGGTCACAATTTTTGTGCATCTCACCGCGCGAGGGAACCATTTTTGTTTGCTCTTAGAGCAAATGATGTGAATTTACTCTAATCATACACCACATGACACGTCAAGAAGAAAGAGAATGAGTGGCAGACAAAAGAAAGTGAATTCCTACATGTTCCTGACGTGTCCTGTGATGAATTGATTAGCGCACCATGCCATATTTACTCTTAGAGCAAGCAATAAAGACTCGGTGAGGTATCAGGTAAGTATTAGAGTATTGACCATTTAAAGCTTTGGGCTACATCACTATTTGTTTCAGAACAGTAAAACCCAATGTCTTATTATTTATCTTGGGCCTCTTCAGCCGTCTCTAAGCTTTCAGCCCATGTATATATTAAAGGCAAGTTAGTCTTTTTCCCTTTGACTATAATTCTGCTGTAAGGTTTCTTATAGCCGCCACAATCCTACCGTTGGATTGTGGCAAGTTTCTTGTGACCCTTAGATGCTCTTTATTTATCTCAACAGTCAACCTTTGATTGTATCGTCGTTTCATCATCATTTTGTTATATTCATTACTCTGTGTTGAGTTTCTAATCTTCTATTATGGTACAGAGCCTTGACGATGCTCTCTACCACCACCATTACATCGTCTGCGACTTCAAATCTGCTGGTTATACTATCCAATATCCATAATCTCATCCCTTAAAAATTAGATCCATCTAACTATGTGCTCTGGAAGCACCAACTCTGTTCTCTTTTACGAATCCAGTCTTTTTTAGGGTTCCTGGATGGGTCTAATCCCTGTCCGCAGCAGTTTACTACAGCCGCCAACGGCACCGTTTCAGCGACGGTCAATCCCAACTTCACTCCTTGGCACATGCAAGACCAAGTGATTCTCCTCTTCTGAGTGCCACTCTCTCGCAAGAGGCTCTCACCCAGATTATTGGCGTTTCTGATTCTCGTTCTGCGTGGTACCCCAGAGAATCGGTATGCTTCTCTCTCTCTCGATCCCATATCCTCCAACTCAAATCTGATTTGCAAACCCTAAAAAAGATGGTCCGATTCCTCGATCTCTTCATGCACCAGATGAAATCTCTTCGTGATAGGCTTGCGGCCTCTTCTATTCTTATTGAGGACAAAGATATGCTTCTCTATGTTCTGAACGGTTTACCCCTTGAATACAATTACTTACGTTCATCTCTTCGCACCCGTTCTGAACCCCTTACCTTTCATGTTTTGCGAGTGCTCATTTAGTTTGAGGAACACATGATTGAGTCTCGTAATGTCTCTGCTGAGTCTAACCTCGCCGCTTCTACACCACATATTCTCGTGGTTGTGAGGATGGTGGCGATGGTGGCCAAACCCCTATTGTGGTGGTTGCGTTTCTGGTCGTTTTGGTCACCGGGGTGGTGGTTGGCTTGACCAAAGCAGAGGCCGATCGGGTTATTCAAGGGGTGGCGACTGGAACCCTAGCTCTGGAAATAGGGGTTGTGGTTGTTCTTATGGATCTTCTGGGTCAACTCCGACACTTATCAAGTTGTGTCCTCATACAAGAACTCCACTCCTATCAATTGCCAGATATGTGGGAACAACTATCACTCAGCCATTGACTGTTGGCACAGGATGGATTACTTGTATCAAGGATGGATGCCTCCTCAACAGCTCATTATCGTGGCTGCAAACACTCAGCAAGACACCTCTGATGGAAATTACTTGTTAACAAACACAGGTGCATCGCGCCATATGACTTCACATTTGAAGAACCTATTTCTTTCTGAACACTATTTTGGGACAAAACAAGTTCAAGTGGGTAATGGCAATTCCTTTCCCATACAAAATTCTGGTACTGCCCTTATCTCTACCAATTCTTGTTCATTAAAACTGTGTGATACATATCATGTTCCTCATTTATCTGCCAACATGCTATTTGTGAACAACTTTGTTTTGAACACAATATAAGAGCCATCTTTGATTCTACCTCATTCGATCTTCGGGACAAGGCTACAGGAACCATTATTTACTGGGGTGTGAGTGAAAACGGTTTTTATCCCATTAAAATTGTCTGGTAGTTTGTCAAACATACTTCTCAAGCCTTACTTGGTCAAAAATGTTGGTATCATTTATGGCATGCTCATTTAGGGCATCCCTCCATAATGGAGTAAATCGACAGAATTACCAGCACGGTGGAGGTTACAACAACGATAGGAGGAAAAACAGAGGAGGCCTTAACCGAGGAAACAACTGGGAAGGTGGAAACGGCTCCAACAACCAACCTCAAGGAAACAATGCAGCTGCAACAGTAGCAGCTCCAACAGTACCAATAGCTGCCACCCGTACTGTAACTGGGGTAATCAGTGTCATGATCAGACACAAGCAGAGCAAGCCAACATGTTGACTGGTACATTCCTTATCCATTATGTCCCTGTATTTGTCCTATTTGATTCAGGATCCACATTTTCTTTCATATCATCGACATTTGTTCAGATACTAGATCTAACCTCTCCTACACTCATATACGTTGCAATCTCTACCCCTAATGGAGAGGTTGTATTCGGTAATACCATGTGACCTGATGTCAAACTAGATATCCTAGGTACCGAACTACCTTCGGACTTGATCCCTCACAACTTGGGTAAGTTAGATGCCATCTTGGATATGGATTGGCTCAGCAAGTATAAAGCAATCATAGAATGTTTAGGTTTCGGGGACCCAAGGGTGAGCGTTTATCTTATAGAGGTGTAACAAATGGACCAAGAATCCAAATTGTGTCAGCCTTAATCATCCTCTCATAAGTGAACAAAGGGCATAAGGCATGTCTCTGTACTATCCATGATCAAGAAAGGGAAGGGGAGAAGTTGGAGAACATCCCAATAGTAAACGAGTTTCCAAACGCGTTTGCGGAAGAGCTTCCAGGAATGCCACCAAAGACGACATTGGACTTCACGATCGGCCTAGTACCAGGGACAGGACCAATCTCCAAAGCACTGTACAGAATGGCACCAGCAGAGTTGAAAGAATTGAAGGAGAAACATAATAATTTGTTAGACAAGGGCTTTATCAGGCCTAGTGTCTCACCATGGGGAGCACCAGTCTTGTTCGTAAAGAAGAAGGACGAGATTCCCAGGCTTTGCATAGACTACCGCGAACTGAATTGTGTAACCGTCAAGAATTATTACTCGCCCCAAGGATCGACAACTTTTTTGACCAATTACAAGGAGTACATTTTCGAAGATCGACTTGAGGTCAGGATACTACCAACTCGGGATAGCAGAACAGGATATTCCTAGAACAGCTTTTCGAACTCAGTATGGTCTTTATGAGTTCACAGTGATGTCGTTCGGTTTGACTAATGAACCATCGATGTTCATGGAGTTGATGAACCGCGTCTTACCGAAGTACATGGACAGGTTTGTTGGAGTGTTCATCGACGACATCTTGATCTACTCCAAGGGAAGGAAGAGCAAGAATAGAACTTGAGGTAGGTATTGGAAACTCTTAGAGACGAGAAGTTATATGGGAAGCTATCGAAGTAAGATTTCTGGCTTGATCGAGTACCTTTCCTAGGCCATATCATATCTAAGGAAGGTGTGTCCTACGGAAAGTGACAGCAGCGAAAGAATGGCCAACACCGAAGAGCGCGACAGAAATAAGAAGTTTTTGGGGCTTGCAGAATACTATAGAAGGTTTGTGAAAGATTTCTCGAAGATCGCAAAACCTTTGACTAACCTGATAAACAAGACGACCAAGTATTTGGGACAGCATGTGTGAGGATGCGTTCCAAACACTCAAGGATAAGTTGACATCAGTACCCGTGTTGACGGTACCCACTAAAGGAGGAGAGTTTGAAACTTATAGTGATGTGTCGAAGCATAGTTTAGGATGAGTTATGATGCAAGATGGGAGGGTGATTGATTATGCCTCTAGGCAGCTAAATCCCTACAAGGAGAATTATCCCACTCATGACTTAGAGTTGACAACTATAGTATTTTCTTTGAAGATGGTGAGACATTACCTATATAGTACGACTTGCAAGATATTCACATATCACAAGAGTCTGAAGTATATATTCACGGAGAAGGAGCTGAACATATGGAAAAGGAGGTGGTTAGAATTGGTGAGGGACTATGACCTTCAAATCCAGTACCACGAAGGGAAGGCCAATGTAGTAACAGATTCATTGAGTCGAAAGACAGGTACATGGTGAACGCTTTGTGGGTTTTGCCGCATAAGCTATATGAAGAGTTTCAGAAGTTGGAAATTGAAGTTTGTACGAGGGAGATCACGAATAGTATGTTATGCACAAGGTTTTCAAACCCGTGGGTCAGCATAAACCCATATAGGGTGGGTAGACGCGACTCATGACCCGTGACCCGAGACTCGCCCGGGTCACGTTTTACTTTAAATCTTCAAATTTTTACGTATACATTTCTATTCACCTATGAAAAGTTTACTTTTTCAAATCTTTGATGATTAAATGCTACATTTGTCTTTATGTATATAAATTATTTCAATGCTACAAGCTTTAAATTTAAAAGTTTTAGAATTAAACCCAATTTATTTATTTGTTTATTTATTTATTCGTTCATTTATATATCTTCCTTGCATCGAGCTACTTAGTTGAATTAAGGGTGTAACTAAAATTTACTAAACTAAATTCTATATACGATCACTTCATTAAGTCCCTCAAAAAATGAAAAATAAACTTGCATATAACCTTAATCAGTGTAGTCTGTTTGATATGTACACAGTAATCGGTGTGGTTGATTAGATATTGCTCGTTATAGTTTATCTCTTAATCTTCTGATAATTCCAATGGTTAACCAGTGTTTGAAGGTGGGTGACTATATAACCCATTTTTTTCGTGCACTAAAAGATCAAAAACCTAATAAAGCAACACTATTTTCACAATGAGTTGACTCGGTAAACCCGCGGGTCAACCCGCGGGTCTACGGGTTTGACGGGTTTGCACGAGTTTGTTGCGGGTTTATCAGCCGTCGGGTTTTCGGGCGGGTCTACCCGACTGCCCATGTAGACTCGTAAACTCGTTAAACCCGCTGCTTTGACAACCTTGGTTATGCAATTCGACGATCGTGACGAACATCTTCGAGGAGATAAAGGAAGCATAAAAGGAGGATGCTTTCCTGAAAATAAGAAAATATCAGTAAGGGTGAAGCTCTTGGTTTCAAGGTTAAGGACGACGGTAGCGTGAAGTTCAAAGGAAGATGATGCATACCATCGAAATGTGCTGAGGTGAAGGAGAAGATTATGAAATAAGCTCATCACACGCCATATTCAATAAACCCAGGAGGAGACAAGCTATATAAAGATCTGAAGAAGAACTTCTGGTGGAAGGGCAGAAAGAAGGAACCATAGGATTATGTATCTCGATGCCTTACGTATCAAAAGGTCAAATTTTAGCACAAGAGACCAGGGTGGATGTTAAAACCGTTAGATGTGCCAATATGGAAATGGTATTTCATCTCAATGGACTTCGTTACGACATTGCCAGCTTTGACTAATGACCTAAACCAAATTTGGGTAGTAGTTGATCGACTGAAGAAGACGGCATGATTCATCCCATTGAAGGACAAATGGGATATGGAAAAGAGGGTGTATGCTTACATTAAGAAAGTGGTAAGACTACACGGAGTACCTAGTTCAATTGTTTTCGACAGAGATTCAAATACCTTATCACATTTCTGGAAGGAACTACAGAAGGCTATGGGTACAAAATTCAGATTTAGCATTCCTTTTCACCCAACTACAGATGGACAGACAGAGAGGACAATTCAGACACCGATGACATGTTAAGAGCTCGTATTCTATACTTTGGAGGAACGTGAGTGGACAAGCTGCCACTGATAGAGTTCTCTTACAATAACATCTATCGTGCCGGCATAGGAATGCCACCTTACGAGGCGTTGTATGGAAGGAAATGATGGACACCTCTGTGTTGGAGTGACATGAGTGAGACAATCATTCTAGGACCACAAATGATTGAGGAGTCGACGAACCAGATTTAGATGATTCAACAAAGGATGAGGGCAGCCCAGGATCAACAAAAGTCTTATGCTAATTCAAAGAGGAGACCTTTGGAATTTGAGGTAAGTGACAAGGTATTTTGAAGGTTTCTCCAACCAAAGGAGACATGAGATTCAACCTGAAGGGAAAACTGAGTCCCAAGTTCATTGGACCATGCAAGGTGTTAGATCGTAAAGGATAGGTTGCTTATCGCCTAAATCTTCCCAACATCCTAGGCCGAGTTCATAATTTTTTCCATGTCTCTCAACCCAAGCCTTAGAGTCATGACCCAAGCCATATCCTTGACCACGAACCGGTTGAGCTTGACACGTCTCTTTCTTACGAAGAGCAGCCCATCAAAATTCTCGATAGGAAAACCAGGAACACCCATACCAAGTCAACTACGCTGGTTAAAGTTCCCTGGTCCAACCAACTAGAGGGAGCTACATGGAAAGTAGAAGCTGACATGATGAAACGTTACCCCCACCTATTTGACCAGGTAAACAGAGTTGCGAGAAAGTAACCCTACCATCTGGTATCTGTTATTTCCCTTATACTACATAAGGCATTGGAATACCATATCGCATGACAAATCACGACATTACTTATGCATTTCATGGCATTACATGGGTGTTTCATGAAATATCTGATACATCATAAAATACACACATCATCATACTATATAGAAGTCACTTAACATGTTGTAGCACTAGCTTCGATGACTATGCTCTTTTTAAGGACGGTATGATGAAATACCTCGTATTTACAATAAAGGGTAAATTGAACACTTTTGTTTAATTCAAGGGTGGTAATCGTAGTTTATTAAAGTCAAAAGATAGTAAATGCATTTAATTGAACACCCATAGTTTCAATATTATTATTCTTAACACCCTTGTTGACATTATTTTCACCCAAATATTTTTCACCCTCCACGTAACCCCTCCTCCATGGAAGATTCATTCCTTCCACCCCCCCTCCCCCCCCCCCCCCCATTTTTTCTTCTTCTTTTCCTCCCTCATGTAACTCTCCCAACCAATTCCGTTCAACATCACTTCCATTCTCCTTCACCCGAACCATAGCCTCCCCTACTTAAACCAATACCTCGTTCTTCATTTCTATCTCAGTACAACACCCAAAACACCAACAACCACAAACTCAACAACCCATCTTCCTCTTCTTTCTTCTCCTTCGGCAATGAATGGTTCCTACCGCAAGTGTACGATTGTCGTGTCAAGTAATAAGTAAGATTACAGATTGTCTGTAGGGTTTTGATTCATGGATCGCGCAACGGAAGCATAATCAAACAAATAACCATGCAAAACCCTCCAAGGATCACAAGTCTAGATGCATAACGATAGTAAAGGTAAGAAATCATAAACACACCTTTGGGTTCTCCTTGATGACTTCAAACGCGAATAATGTCACGTTCTCTATAGTTGATCCACGCCTAGAGTTGATCCTAGATCTCCCAAACTCCTTGGTGCTAGCCCGGATTAGGAAGAGGATGAAGGAATCACGCAAAACGAGACAAAAGAGGGGCTTCGGCCCTCTTTTTGGCCGACGGGGTGAGGGCGGCGGCAAGGGGGTCGGGTTCGGCCTCCTTGTTGCTTGCTCTCTCTCCTTTGTTCTCTCCCACTCTTGTTATGTTCACTAATGAGCATAAGTTATGAGGAAGGAAGGAAGGAGGGTCCTTTATATAGTCCAACAACTCCTTGTTAACTACCTAAAGGACTTATTCTAGTCCAACTAGAATTCAATTTAGTCCCTTCCTTGCAAATTAGTCCCTACTAAGTTTGCAAGGTTTTGCAAAGTGATCCTTCTAATTAATTAATCCAATAAATTAATTCCCAAATCTAGTTCAACTCTATATAGCGTGTGACCCCATAGGTTCTATCTAGTTGGTAGCAACTATTTGCTAATATGGAGCGGTCTCTAGCAAAACATCCATTCTAGCCAACTAATAGAATAGTCATCTTGACAACCTTTGTGCAAGTATTTGTCTCATCCCTTTGCCTCCATATCCGGATTGGACACGAGACATACAAGTCACACTCGTATATCCAATCCATAGTTTCTCGATCTATGGGAATAGCCTTATTCGTGCAAATAACATCAATATCCTATATTGATTTATTTGAGTCTGGCCAGACATTCTATAAGCACTATCCCTCGAGTGGCCTAGGATATTTGCTCCCGTTATGTGGGAGGGGCAAATCCTCTCTACGTCCACTACGATCTCTAAGCTGCTTCTCATTGTATCCAGTACACGCCTTTATAACTACCCAGTTACGGTGTAGAGTTTAACGCTACCAAGATCACAATGATCCACAACTAGAATATCTAGTGACTTCAAGTCTTAGGATGACAATACCATTTCACCGCGAGAAGCGCTTGTGACTCAACATAACATGTATGTAGCCTTCTCGGAGATGGGTCAATCCAGTGCAACATTCTGTAATGCACACCTATGTGTTGGATCGTGATATCTCCATATCAATCCAACCCCATACTAGTCTATAGATGATTGTCCCATTAATCATTATACTTGACTAGGGATATTTAAGATAAACAACACAATTGTAAATCTAAGGACTTCATTATATTAAATATCCAATAAATAATAAATGAATTTTCTAGCCATATACAAATTCATACTAAACTAGATTGCCTCTAGGGCTTCTATCCCAACAGTCTCCCACTTGCACTAGAGCCAATCTGGCGCATCTCGTATGCCCATACTCCTAGTGTGCCCTTCATGCTTCCACTGCGTGAGAGGCTTTGTAAGCGGGTCTGACAGATTATCATCTGTAGGAATCTTGCATATCCGAACGTCTCCTCTATCGATAATATCTCGAATCAGATGAAACTTCCTGAGCACATGCTTGGACTTCTGGTGCGATCTGGGTTCCTTTGATTGCGCGATCGCCCCAGTGTTGTCACAGAACAACTCCACTGGATCCGCAATGCTAGGGACCACACCAAGTTCAGAAACAAACTTTCTGATCTAAACAGCCTCCTTTGGTGCGCCATTTGCAGCAATGTACTCAGCCTCTGTTGTAGAATCAGCTACCGTCTCTTGCTTGGAACTCTTCCAGCTCACCGCTGCTCCATTCAGGCAAAACACATATCCCGATTGTGATCTAAAGTCATCTCTGTCGGTTTGGAAGCTTGCATCAGTGTAACCCCTTACACGCAACTCTTCCTCACCGCCAAATATCAAGAAAGCATCCTTAGTTCTTCTCAAGTACTTTAGGATGTTCTTGACAGCAATCCAGTGACTCTCACCCGGATTGGATTGGTATCTGCTTGTCATACTCAAGGCATATGACACATCTGGTCTAGTACATAACATGGCGTACATGATAGATCCTATGGCCGAGGCATAGGGAATCCTACTCATGCGTTCCTTCTCAATCCCATTGGAAGGACAACCACTCTTCGAAAGAGTGATTCCATGTGACATGGGCAAGAATCCCTTCTTGGAATCTTGCATGTTGAACCGTTTCAACACCTTGTCAATATATGTACTTTGACTTAGGCCTAGCAACCTCTTAGATCTATCTCTATAGATCTTTATACCGAGTATATAGGCTGCTTCCCCTAAGTCCTTCATTGAGAAACACTTTCCTAGCCAATCTTTCACAGATTGCAGCATGGGAATGTCGTTTCCAATGAGTAGTATGTCATCCACATACAAGACCAGAAAAGCTACAGAGCTCCCACTAACCTTCTTGTAGACACAAGACTCATCTTCGTTTCTGATGAAGCCAAACTCTTTGACCACTTCATCAAAACGTCGATTCCAACTCCTAGAAGCTTGCTTCAATCCATAAATGGATCCTTGCAGTTTACAGACTTTTTTGGCTTGCTTTGGATCCTCAAAACCCTCTGGCTGTATCATATACACGTCCTCGAGGAGATTCCCATAAAGGAATGCTGTTTTGACATCCATCTGCCAAATCTCATAGTCGTAGTATGCTGCAATTGCAAGTAGGATTCGGATGGATTTGGTCATAGCGACTGGTGAAAAGGTTTCATCATAGTCAATACCATGAATCTGTCTGAATCCTTTAGCCACCAATCGGCCCTTATAGGTAATCACATTACCATCCATGTCGATCTTCTTCTTGAAGACCCACTTGCACCCTATGGGCCGCGCCCCATCAGGTGGTTCCACCAAAGTCCATACTTTGTTGGTATACATGGATTCCATCTCGGATCTCATGGCTTCCAGCCACTTCTGAGAGTCTGGGCCATTCATGGCCTCCTCATAGGTAGTAGGCTCATCATCCATGAGCATCGTGTCACCGGAATCGGTTACGAGAAGTCCATACCTCTCCGGTTCATGGCGCACTCTACTAGATCTACGAAGCTCTTGTGTTACCTGAACAGGTGGCTCCACAACTACTTGTGATTCCTGTTCTTGTTCCATAATCGGTTCAGTGATTTGTGGTTCTTGAACTTCTTCAAGTTCTACATTCCTCCCACTTGCTTCTTTAGAGACAAACTCTCTTTCTAGAAACACGCCGGTCCGAGCAACAAACACTTTGTTCTCGGTTGGATTGTAGAAGTAGTATCCCTTAGTTTCCTTAGGGTACCCCACAAATTTACACTTATCCGATTTAGGCCCTATCTTGTCTGATTGTAAACGTTTTACATAGACATCGCAGCCCCAAATCCTCATGAACGATAGTGTGGGACGCCTCCCACTCCACATCTCATATGGTGTTTTCATGACTGATTTAGATGGAACACGGTTAATGGTGAAAGCTGCACTTAATAGAGCGTAGCCCCAAAATGACAATGGAAGATCGGTTTGACACATCAAAGATCGAACCATATCCAATAGGGTTCGATTCCTCCTCTCGGACACGCCATTCCATTGTGGCGTTCCGGGTGGAGTGAGTTGGGACACGATCCCACACTCTCTAAGATAGTCGTCAAACTCTTGGCTCAAGTATTCTCCTCCACGATCCGATCGTAGAGCCTTGATACTTTTGCCAAGTTGCTTCTCTACTTCATTCTTGAATTCTTTGAACACTTCAAAGGATTCGGATTTTGCCCTCATGAGGTACACAAATCCATATCTACTGTAATCATCAGTAAACGTAATGAAGTAGACATAACCACCCCTGGATGGCGTGGCAAATGGCCCACACACATCGGTATGTATGAGCGCCAATTGCTCACTAGTCCTCTCACCTTTCTTATTGAAAAGGGACTTTGTCATTTTTCCCAATAAACAAGCCTCACATGTCTCATATGATTCAAAATCAAATGAGTCTAGTAGTCCATCCTTATGGAGTCTAGATACACGTTTCTCATTTATGTGGCATAAACGACAATGCCATAAATAAGCAGGATTTAAATCATTTATTTCAATCCGCTTGGTATTAATGTTGTAGGCAGGATTGCTTAGATCAAGGACATAAAGTCCATTAAATAATTGCGCAGTAAAATAGTGAATATTATTCAAATAAAAGGAACAACAATTGTTCTTTATTGAAATAATAAAACCTTCCTTTTCCAAAAAAGAAATAGAAATAATGTTTCTGCTCATAGCAGGCACAAAATAGCAATTATTTAATTCTAAAACTAATCCTGAAGGCAGAGATAGCTCGCACACGCCTATGGCCAACGCAGCAACCTTTGCTCCATTCCCAACGCGCAGATCTACCTCCCCTTTAGCCAATCTTTTACTTCTCTTTAGATCCTGCATATTTCGACAAATATGAGATCCACATCCAGTATCTAATACCCATGATGTAGATACAGTTAAATTGACATCTACAACAAAAATACCTGGTGGTGGTGGAATCACTATTCCAAGCCTCTTGTCGTCCAGATATTTTGGGCAGTTCCTCCTCCAGTGTCCAGGTTGACTACAGTAGTGACATTCACCTTTAGTCACGACCTTGGCAATGCAACCAACAGGCTTAAGGGCTTGTTCCTTGGACTTGGCAACTGACTTGCCTTTGCCCTTGGAGGAAGAGGCAAACCTTTTGCCCTTTCCTTTCTGCACCATCATAATGGCCTTGCCCTTACCCTTGTTGATGCTCTGTTCAGCCGTCCTCAACATGTTGAGCAGATCTGGCAGTGGTTTAACGATCTCGTTCATGTTATAGTTCATAATGAACTGTCCATAACTCTCGGGCAACGATTGCAACACGAGATCGGTTGCCAACTCTTGGCCGACCGGAACCCAAGCCGGGCGAGATTCTCCAAGTACCCGATCATTCGGAGTACATGGGGTCCCACTGGGTTCCCTTCTGCCATATGACATTTGAACAGTGCCTTTGAGACCTCATACCTCTCTACCCTCGCCTGCTCTTGGAAGAGCTGCTTTAGATGTTCGATCATATCGACAGCATTCATGTTTTCGTGTTGCTTCTGAAGCTCAGAAGTCATGGTGCAAAGCATAAGGCAGGCCGCATCATTAGCGTCATCAACACGCTTTTGATACGCCTTTAAGGCAGCAGGTGTCTGGTTCTCTGGACCTTCTGGAACATGCTCCTCTATTGCGTACAGTTTCTTCTCTTGCTTGAGAACAATTCTCAAGTTTCTGTACCAATCAAGAAAGTTGGTTCCAGAGAGCTTGTCCTTCTCAAGGACAGATCGTAGGGAATGTTGTGAACTCGATGAGTTGTTTGCCATTTGGAATTCTACAAAAAGGAAAATGCGCAAGTTTTAGTATTTGTGAATTTTTGACTATATTTAATAATGGCTAGTTTATTAAATATAGCTCCCACTATTTTTCTACGGATTAATAACCCTCAAGATATTAATGCGGAAAATATCCTTATATTTTCTAGTGGGCCAAGATCCATCTTTCATCTCCTTATGAGCTTGCTTTGGCAAGTCACCCATAATTTGACTACTTTAGGTAGGAACAATTCCAATTGCATCCCATATGCAACTCTTGGTTCAATCGGGCAAATAACTCCTTATTTATCCATCCATATGGATAATCCCAATTGATTGCCTCTAGGTTTCTTAATCAAATTAATAGCCTAGCTGTGTTCAACCTCTTATCTAAACAATTGCACATTGTTACGTGCCATCGCATTCCATCATTATGAATCAAGTCGCCATGCTTTGGCACGCACGAACTTGATAAATAATGATGATAATGAGTGTTTAAATAATGAGAAGGCAAGAACACAATATTTAAAATTTGAGGGATTTTAAATTCAATTTTAATTGTTTTGTTGATCAATATCAACTAATCTATCTATTTGAGTTTGGGCACAACTCCAAATAATAGATCCGGGTTGTCTAATTATCTTATTATCCTAATTGCATGCATCATCCATACACCAACCACACAAATAATAAGACAATAAATAAACAACCACAAAACAGAAATTAAACGTGATGTGGATATGGCCTTTTCTAGACTAAGATAATTCCAAGCCAATGGAATTATCTATGAACCCTAAGCAAACAAATCTCCATGCGTCTTGATCTTTTTGGTCCATCCTTCATAGTCATGTGGAATGCTCCATGCTCCATGCTCCATCTTTTGTGGCTTCTTTGGCTTTGGGCTTCTTTTCTCCAATCTTGGCTAACAATCTACTTTATCTAGCACTAATTAACATTTATACTAAATAAAATAAATCTCACAAGTTGAGAAAAAAAAATGGCACGCAGGCCATAAAACCCTAATTAATTATTACAATTAATTGATCAGCTCGCAGGCCGTAAAACCAAACCACAAAATTAAACATCCACATCAAACCACATCATAAGGCCATATCCAATCACCATGCGATTTGCACATAAACAGTTAAAATCCAATTTTAACGCGCTTGGTCAATTTTAATTGATTTTAGGATTTCTAGGGTTAAAATGGTCCATGGGCCCAACAATCCAATTGCCCGGGCCCATTAAGGTGAACCACAAGGCCCTAGGGCCGGCCCGGCCCAAAACCCGCAAGCTAGGCCCGCGGGTTAGGGTCGCCCGGCCCCTTAGGGCGGCCAAGCTTGGGCGGCAAGCAAGGGGGGCGGTCCCTAGGGGGGCCGAACCTCCTCGTGGGGTTGTTTCCAAAAAAATTCCCTTGCTTGGAGCCCAAGTTTGGTTGTTTCCTTGTTTTGGGAGAACTCCTTCTTCCCCAAGGATGCCCAAACCCTAGATATTAGATCCTAAAATTTTTCAAACTCACCAATTCATGCATCCAATGCAAAATTTGGATCTTGTTATGAGTGATTATTGACAAATTGCATCCCATGCTTGATTTGTCTTGTTTTACGCGATAAACAATCAAATTAAGGTGTAAAACAACAAGAATGTAACACATAAACTACGTTTATGCTCTATGACCTGTGGCTCTGATACCACTGTAGGGTTTTGATTCATGGATCGCGCAACGGAAGCATAATCAAACAAATAACCATGCAAAACCCTCCAAGGATCACAAGTCTAGATGCATAACGATAGTAAAGGTAAGAAATCATAAACACACCTTTGGGTTCTCCTTGATGACTTCAAACGCGAATAATGTCACGTTCTCTATAGTTGATCCACGCCTAGAGTTGATCCTAGATCTCCCAAACTCCTTGGTGCTAGCCCGGATTAGGAAGAGGATGAAGGAATCACGCAAAACGAGACAAAAGAGGGGCTTCGGCCCTCTTTTTGGCCGACGGGGTGAGGGCGGCGGCAAGGGGGTCGGGTTCGTCCTCCTTGTTGCTTGCTCTCTCTCCTTTGTTCTCTCCCACTCTTGTTATGTTCACTAATGAGCATAAGTTATGAGGAAGGAAGGAAGGAGGGTCCTTTATATAGTCCAACAACTCCTTGTTAACTACCTAAAGGACTTATTCTAGTCCAACTAGAATTCAATTTAGTCCCTTCCTTGCAAATTAGTCCCTACTAAGTTTGCAAGGTTTTGCAAAGTGATCCTTCTAATTAATTAATCCAATTAATTAATTCCCAAATCTAGTTCAACTCTATATAGCGTGTGACCCCATAGGTTCTATCTAGTTGGTAGCAACTATTTGCTAATATGGAGCGGTCTCTAGCAAAACATCCATTCTAGCCAACTAATAGAATAGTCATCTTGACAACCTTTGTACAAGTATTTGTCTCATCCCTTTGCCTCCATATCCGGATTGGACACGAGACATACAAGTCACACTCGTATATCCAATCCATAGTTTCTCGATCTATGGGAATAGCCTTATTCGTGCAAATAAAATCAATATCCTATATTGATTTATTTGAGTCTGGCCAGACATTCTATAAGCACTATCCCTCGAGTGGCCTAGGATATTTGCTCCCGTTATGTAGGAGGGGAAAATCCTCTCTACTTCCACTACGATCTCTAAGCTTGCTTCTCATTGTATCCAGTACACGCCTTTATAACTACCCAGTTACGGTGTAGCGTTTAACGCTACCAAGATCACAAAATCCACAACTAGAATATCTAGTGACTTCAAGTCTAAGGATGACAATACCATTGCACCGCGAGAAGCGCTTGTGACTCAACATAACATGTATGTAGCCTTCTCGGAGATGGGTCAATCCAGTGCAACATTCCGTAATGCACACCTATGTGTTGGATCGTGATATCTCCATATCAATCCAACCCCATACTAGTCTATAGATGATTGTCCCATTAATCATTATACTTGACTAGGGATATTTAAGATAAACAACACAATTGTAAATCTAAGGACTTCATTATATTAAATATCCAATAAATAATAAATGAATTTTCTAGCCATATACAAATTCATACTAAACTAGATTGCCTCTAGGGCATCTATCCCAACATTGTCGTGTCCCAAGAGACTTCTTGTAGACTAGTTAATATTTCTCAACCTTATGTGCGCTAGTAATTTGAGTTTGAGTTTTCTAATTCTTCTTAAAATGAAACGAAAACTATCTCAATTAATCGGTTGAATGATCTCACGATGAATAAAGAATGATTACTAAAGTTACTTATAAATGAAAAAGTTCAGGATATCTCTTATGGTTCACTAGGGATTTCACACCGTTAATGATTTACGTTCATGCGACACGACTATGCTCTTCTTAGCCAAACGAGGAACACTAATTTGAAGATTCCTCAACCAAAGCCTATACTTAAATTCACGTAATTGATTCCTCTAGCTTACGCAAGTTTAGGTACGCATTATGTTCTTGAGATCAGTTATTAGTTCTAGTTAACATGGATACAACTAGTGCAAGATTCAAGTTTCCGGGTAGTGAATATTGATTCCTCTAACATACTCTACCTATGAGCAATTGTATTGTGACGTCAAAACAATAGAAACGATGATATAAAGCTCCTAAATCAAGTATAGCTAAGTAGAACACATTCGATTATGCTAAAAGCATGAAACACGATTCATAAATCACCAAACACGGTGTTCAAACCCTAGTTACCGATAAAATATCATGAATAGAGTGTTTAGCTACAACTAGACATTGTCAAAATAACAAGTTTTATGATCATGTAACAAAAACTAAAGAAAGAGAAGAAGATAGAATCCAAACGATGAAGTTCCAGTTCCTAAGCACGATCCAAAGCTCTCCAAAACGAGGTATCAATTGTCTCCCCTTTGAAAATACGACCTAACACTCCTAAATACGTTTCCAAAACAATAGGAGGAAGATCGGATAAATTACATAACAGCCCCAACACAAACAGCCGACTTCTGGTATCTCTTCGTACGAAAACTCGAAGTCTTCATGCGAATAAGAAGTTTCCTTCTTGCGAAGGCCTTCGTGGAATGCGACAGAGAGCTCTTCTGCGAACATATTTTCTTTAGACTCGAACTTCTCTAAGTGTATGTCTTCGTACGAAGACTTTGTGCCCCTTCGTGCAAATACCTTCGCAGATTGAGATTGCATTTGATTCCATGAAGACTATTGCTGCTTTTCTGAATTTCTTCTAAAGACCAGTCTTTGTGCGAAGACTATTGTCTTCGTGCGAAGACCCTACAGATTCTGGATTCTTGCCTTTTTCTCCTTGATTTCTTCATTTCCGAAGTTCATTTTCTTTCTCGCATGATCTCCAAGATATAATTCCTTGCCAATCACAACAAGAAACACAACTCGTGATCATATCACAATAAAAGCACAATTTACTCAATTTCAACGCAAATTCTCCATGATGAGCATACAAAATGCAGAAAAGTAAGCACTAAAATAACTTCGAAATCGGAGTTATCATCTACCCCCACACTACATTTTGGGCGTCCCGAGAAAATATCCTAGCCAAAACTCACTCCCTAAACTAAAATTCACCTCATTCTAATTCTATCCTTCCTTGCATACATTCCCCACGCCATTTGCATACTCACACCCACACATTGCATACTCGTCCGAGTCGAGGATAACCATATTGCATACAAACCTTTTACTAGCCGACACGACTCGGTTATACACAATGAAACTACATGAAATGCAATATATACAATGCAAGTATTTAAACAACAATTTGTTTCTTCTTTTGGCGAGATAGGGCAATCTCAATCAACGTGAACCGGTTCTCATGGAATGATGAAAGAGTTAGGCAAGAGGAGTGAATCGCGACTAAACTCGACAACAAGAATTTTCGCTAGTTAATATAGAAAGCCTTGCTTTACTATAAAGAATAGCCTACCTCTTCGCGTGTGCTGAAAAAAATAAGAGGCTACCCAAGGCTAAGCCACTTTCATAGTCCGAGATCCTGTTTTATTAACAGTTTAGAATGATGAAGCTTAGGGGTAAACGGATAATCATGAAGTGATACGTCCTAAAGTGTCACATTCTCACATTAAAACCCATGTCTCGCGCACCCTCACCATGATGATAGAAACCGCAACCCGAAATTCATCGTCTCCGGCCCTCGATCGCCTCAAACCCCATTACAATAACGATCTTCGTGGCCATCGTGGCAAAACATGAACTAAACTCAAACCATCTTCCAACGAAATACGAGCTCCACCACTTGATTTCCAATAAGCTCAAAATATTCCTTTATTCCTCTCCTTTTTTCTCTCTCTTTTTTTCATTTTTTTTTCTATTTTTTATTTTTCTTTTTTCTTATCTCTCAATAATAATTCAAACACAATACCATCAATCAAAATATATGAGTGGTCCCCCCCCCCCCCAAGAATCAAGAAATAAAAGCATGTTAGGGGGAGGATTCTTCGAAAGCATAATCTCTATGTCCATAATCAAAACTCGACACCCCCACACTAGAATGTTGTCATGTCCCCTTCTCAAGTAGTCGATAAAAAATGAATATCGTGCCTAATCTAACCGAACCTCCTACACCAAGATGAATTCGATCTGGTACCTAGCACGATCCACCAATTAAGCTCACCCAACCCTATTTTCGTGAGGATTAGACGTCACGCACTCATGACTCTCCACTACTGTGTCTATGACGTAATGACATGGGACACCGCCACACCGTAATGCGCAAGCCGACTCACTCACCCTCGCATTCCCCTCGAAGATACTAAATGAGGCACATGCGAACAGTAGGACTCACATAAATGTGAAATGAAGCACTCCCTCATCAAACCCCCTCATCTACGACTCCCTCGTAACACACTGAAGAGGTAATTCTAAAATATTTTTGATGAAGGCCATGAATCGTCCCCCTAGGTCAAGAGGCTAGCAAATAAAAAAAATGTTCTAATCGGGCTTTCTAGTGGTCCTACATGGTGAGATCTAAGCACCAGTGGGCGCTCCAATACACGTCCTCGCACAGCTGTTCAGTGTGCCACTACAAGGCGGGCTGGCGCATACCTAAGACGTACAACATGAACGTTGAGCTTGTTTAGCTAACACCAAGCTCAACTCTTTTAGGAAAAACGACACACACTTTAGCTTTTAAAATTCAGTTTAGTGTGAAAAATAGGCAGGCACTCCGGTGAAGAAAGTCTCTCTATACGTACTAGGGGGAACTCACATTGTCACTCTCGGTCAAAATTCACGCCCTATGCCTAAATTTTTCACACTCCTCAAATCTACCAAGTCTATGTTTCTCTCGATCGCCCTTTCTCATTTTTCATTTTTTTTTTTGAAATTTGAATTTTTTTTATTTTTTAATAAATCCTAAACTCTACATGCAAGGGCCAACTCGATTAACGACTCGATAGGGGTAGGGGACTCAATCAAGTAAATATGCAAGAAGAAATGAGAAATAATAAAGAAAATATAAGGATATAACCAAAAAAATCTAGCTAAATGTGACTGGCAATGCAGACTCGACTCAGGCTACTAAAAGCTACCACCACCCCCACACTAGACTGCATCGTTGTCCTCAACGATACGATTAGGACTCAACAATCCTTGTGCAAGGGCTCACTCTCCTCTGCTCCTCATCACCGGAGTACGGGGCATCTCCGTCTCCGCCATCATCTCCACTCTCGTTTTCACTTTCCTCATCACTAATAGGCAGGACCGGATCCTCGTAGTCACTCTCCTGATACCACTTCTGAGCATCGGTGGCAGGTGAGACAAATTCCTCCTCTTCCAGATCACTCGACTTGACTACCCACTAGCCAACCATCTAGTTCAAACTACCCAACTGCGCCTGATGGCTCCTCAGATGAGCAAACTGGCGCCTTCTCTCTGCACAATCTCTCGCCGTCTCATCTCTCAATTTCCGGTAAGAAGCCCCGTGGTCAAACCTCAACCTCGAGCCACTTACCCCTATGCTACCCTTCCTACCTTTGTTCCTTCCCAAGGCTTTCTCCTTCTCATCTAACTTAGCCCACTTGCGGTCCCGGAAATTTTACAAGTTCAAGTCCATCGCTCTCACATTTCCCTTGGCATTTATCGCCATTTGGGTCAGCATACACATATGGCCTGGAGCCATTTTGTTCTCAACAGGAATCCTCTCCATCATGTTGGTTCATATCATACGGGGAATATCAATTCTCTTCCCCAACCACAAGCACATGGCCATAACAAAAAGCTTGAATGAGTATTTGGGATTCGGTGTGATTCCCAAAACTCAATTCTTTAGCAATTCACAAATCCAGCGAGCTTGCAGACGAAGGTAAAACCTATGCACCTTCCACAATGGAACTCACTTTTTTCTCTCCCACGAGTCTAAAACTTTCTTAAAACAGAATGCATTCACCCTGGCGATGATCACCTCACTCCTAGCCATATCGTGGTATGCACATGCTTCTCTCAAAGTCAGGAAGTTCATTGCTTGCCATATAGTCTCTGGCGTGAAGACTGTCTAGCGGTTCCTGCAGTAAATGACCCTCTAGTCCCGACTCTTTCCATCCTTTGCATAGCTCAGAATAACACATATTTCTCTACCTATATGAGAACCAGACTATGTTCATAGAGCATACAATCTCTAACTTCTCCGTCTCGATGAGACGTTTCAATTCTTGAGACATCACATCATGGACCGGGAATTCCTTCTCATCCTGCCCCTCCTTACTCAAATAAGAGTCACCAAACGAGTCTCGGTGAGCCTTGAAAGTCACAAACCAGTAACTACAGTATTTTCTGGGGCCTACCTTATCAATAGCTATGTTCTTCCTAGGTAGCGGAGGTAACGGATTTCCAAGAATGGCATGTCTCGGCAACTCCGGAACCTCGCTCTGCGAATTTCCCTATCCATACGCATCATGAGAAAAACCCTAACTGGTCTTTTGCTTTTTGGTGCCATTTAGATGCAAAATAGGAACAAGTACAAGCTACAGTGCATGTTGGCAGGAAGTGAGTGCAGAAATTAAGCAAGCAAACAAGTAATCTTGATAAATCACGCCTAGGACACTAGTCAATCGCCCCATTTCATAGGTATAGCATAAAATAATGGGCTTTTAATCAATATAATTTCCTAACATAATTGTGCCTAGACGCAAAAAATCGAAATGCTAGAGACAAGAGTGTAGCAGGGCACCCGGAGTTCCTCTCTTAAGGGTGTCGTTCTGCGAAAATTTTGACAAAAAAAGACGATTTGCCCGTCGAAATGTTTTCCGGAAAAGAAGTGTTTGCTTAACTTTTTGCAATCTCCTCGTTGTCCTAGTATCTTCCCTTCTTCACCGTCTTGTGAATCCCCTTCCAATTCCTTGAATTTCAGATCTAGGAGTAAGAACCCTAGTTTCTTCTTCTCCAATTTCACCAGAGAGCTGAAGATGATGACATCTTCAAGAAAAATTAATGTAGGCACCTCAAATCACTTCAAAATCCACCCAATTTCAGTGAATTTTGAAGCAAACTTGAGTTTTGGTTGCTAGGTGTTCTTGGTGATGAAGAAGAGAGCTTTAGAGCAAAGAGGGGTTTTCGATCGTGAAAGGCAAGTGAACCATTGGGCTGTGTGTTTCTCTAAAGGGTCAAAAATTGTTGAAAAAATACCCCTGAAGAGACCCCCTTTTTACCCTCACTGTCCAGCATTTATGAACGAATTTGGCAGGGTCTTCGTAAGAAGGCACGATGTCTTTGTGCGAAGACCTTCGTACGAAGACTGTGGTCCCTCGTGCGAAAACCTTCGTGGAATGAGACAGCACCTTGTTTCAAGAATACATTTTGGGCACCTCAAAAATTTTCTAGGTCCATGTCTTCGTACAAAGACTAAGAGTCTTCGCACGAAGACCATGTTGGACAGGTCAAAAACGTCCAACTTTTATCGTTTTGTGTTCCAGTGCTCATGCCTTTGCTTCCAAAGGATCTCCTCGACCTCGAGACTCCTTTTGTGATACAAAAGTTCCCAAAGTTTGGGGAACCCTTCATTCTTCATTTCCACGCCTCCAAAGGCTTACTTACCATTTCTGGATGTGTTTGACCACTTCTTATTCACTTTTGCATCCTTTTGGCCATAAATTTTGCGTCCAGGCTCCAATGTGCGCGATACACCTGTCTACTGAAAGCTCTCAACTACCACCAAACAAACTCTTCAATTCAGCTCATATTTCTTTTTGAATAATCGCCTCATAATTCGTGCCATTGCCAGCTTTCTCAATTCTCTAATGCTTCCTTTGCTTAAATCAAGAGGGGGAATCCGGATACGCGCTCTTCCCCATGTGCGTATGTTGAGTGAGCATAGGAATGCAGCTTTGTGCCGATTTCTTCATTCCGAATCTCGATACGCGTGTTGGGTTGCTTTTTCTAGATTTTCGTGACATTCTTTACACACGCATCAAGACGGGGGATCCGGAATAGGCCTTTCACCTAAAATTCCTGCACACACTCATTGAAATATCAGTCCCACTCTCTCGCACCTCTCAGATAACATTAACAAAAACAATATATACAAAGTTGTATTTAAATCCTACACTAAAACAGTAAATAGGTTGGGTTGACTCCTAACAAGCGCTTGTAATTTATGGTTGACGGCCGACCCAGTTACCTCACATGAGATCAAATACCAGGAATTGCATTGAGGCGCTCAATTGCCCCAATGAAATTTTCGTCCACGTACAGCTTGGCTCTCTATCCGTTCACCTTGAACCGATTACCATTTTCAGCTTCAACTTCAAGTGACCCCCATGGGTATACCACGGTGATCGTGAAAGAGCTGCTCCTCCTTGATTTCAACTTTCCATGAAACAGACGCAGAAGTGCGCTGAAGATCATCACCTTCTGTCCCACCTTGAAGTCTCTCAGGATGATGTGCTTATCGTGTCATTTCTTGGTTCCCTCCTTGTAGATCTTCGCACTCTCATAAGCCATCAACTGAATATCTTCAAGCTCTAGCAATACATGTTTCCTTTGCTCACCTGAGAGTTTTGCATCCAAGTTGATCTTCTTCAGCGCCCAAAATGCCTTGTGCTCAAATGTTGGGTTTTGATACGGATTACGCAGCGGAATAAACAATAATCATCTACGTTCAAGACCCTCCAAGGATCACAGGACTAGACATCATAACGATAGTAAGGGATATAATCATCATGTACCTTGTTTGTCTCCTTTGATGACTTCACGTGAAATAGTGTCAACGCCTAGGATCAAGTCTATAGTCCTTCCACTTGTTTGTGCTAGCAATTGATGGAAGGAGGAAGAATAAGATCACACAAAACGCAGCAAAGGAGTGGCGCGCCTCCCTGAGGCCGACAGCGCACGGGGAGGGGGCGGACGGGTGAGGCTTCGGCCTTGCCTTGTCTTGCTCTCTCTCATTTCTTGTTATTTCACTCAATGATGGAACATTATGAAATAACAAGCTAGAGTTTGCTCTTATAGTCTAAAGACTCCTTGTTAACTACGTATTTGCCCCAATACTAATCATGTCCTTACATGGATTTTTCCACCTTGCAAATTAGTCCTACTAAGTTTGTTTGTGGTTGCATATTGATCATTGCATTTAATTAATCATATTAATTAATTCCCAATTGTAGTTTAATACATAGGGCGTGTGACCCCGTAGGTTTCTACTTAGTTTGTAGTAACAATTACTAACATAGAGCGGTGTCTAGCAATACATCTATGCCACCCAACTAATAGAACTAGTCATTAATCCGACACATCTTGTGAAAAATGTTACCGTATTGTATTATCCCTTTGTCTCCATGTTCAGATTTGACACAAGACATACAAGTCACACTCGTATATCCAATTCATAACTTCTCGATCCTGGGAATAGTCTTATCCATGCAGATAACATCAATATCCTATATTGATATATCTGAGTCTGGCCAGACATTCTATAAGCACTACCCCTCGAGTGGCCGCAGATATTTTCTCCTGTTATGTGGGAGGGACAAATCCTATCTACATCACCACCACCTCTAAGCTTGCTTCCTATCATGTCAGTAACTACCTTTATAGGTACCCGATTAAGGTGCAATATTTGATAATATCAAAGCATGATATTTCACAACTAGAGTATCTAGTGACTTCAAGTCTAAAGACCACAATACCATTGTCACTATGAGTAGCACTTGTGACTTTACATAACTTGTATGTATCCTTCTCGTGGTGGGTCAATCCAGTATGCTATTACATGCATACCCATGTGCTAGATTTGATATCTCCATATCAATCCACCCACATACTAGTCTATAGTTGATCGTCCTGTTAATCAATATAATCGACTAGGGATATTTAAGAAAAACAACACATTTGTAATATAAGGACTTCATTATATTAAATATCTCCAAAATAATACAATGATTATTCTAGCCAAAATAATGTTCATACTAAAATGATTGCCTCTAGGGCATCTATTCCATTAGTCTCCCACTTGCACTAGAGCAAATCTGGTGCATCTCGTATGCCTATAGATCTAGTGTGTCCTACATGCTTGCGCTGAACAAGCGGCTTTGTAAGTGGATCTGACAGATTTTCATTTGTAGGGATCTTGCATATCTTCACATCTCCTCGATCGATGATCTCTCGAATAAGATGGAACTTTATGAGTATGTGCTAAGATTTTTTATGTGACATGCTTCCTTAGATTGCGCGATCTCTCCACTGTTGTCGCAATACAACTCTATTGCATCCACAATACTAGGAACCACAGCAAGTTCAACAATGAACTTCCCAATCCAAACAGCCTCCTTTGTTGCACCCGATGCAACAATGTACTCAGCCTCAGTTGTAGAATCAGTAACCGTCTCTTGCTTGGAACTTTTCCAGCTCACAGCTCCTCCATTCGGGCAAAACACGAATCTCGACTGCGATCTGAAATCATCTTTGTCGGTTTGGAATCTTGCGTCTGTGTAACCCCTTGCACGCAACTCTTCCTCCCCTACATAGATCAAGAACGCATCCTTTGTTCTTCTCAAATACTTAAGGATGTTCTTGACCGCTATACAGTGACTCTCACCTGGATTGGACTGATATCTGCTTGTCATACTCAACGCGCATGACACATCTGGTCTAGTACATAACATGGCGTACATGATGGATCATATGGTCGATGCATAGAGAATCCTACTCATGTGGTTCTTCTCAATCTTATTGGAAGGACAATCAGCCTTCGAAAGGGTGATTCCATGCGACATGGGCAAGAATCCCTTCTTGGAATCTTGCATGTTGAATCATTTCAACACCCTGTCTATATATGTAATTTGGCTTAGGCCGAGCAACTACCTAGATCTATCCATGTAGATCATGATACCAAGTATATAAGCTACATCCCCTAAGTCCTTCATTGAGAAACACTTTCCTAGCCAATCTTTAATAGATTGCAAGGTAGGAATGTCGTTTCCAATTAGTAGTATGTCATCCACATACAAGACCAGAAACAAAATAGATCTCCCACTAACCTTCTTGTAAACACAAGGTTCATCTTCGTTCTTGATGAAGCCAAACTCTTTGATCGCGTAATCAAAACGTAGATTCCAACTCCTAGAAGCTTGCTTCAACCCGTAAATGGATCGCTACAATTTACACACGTTATGGGCATGCTCTGGATCCTCAAAACCCTCTGGCTCTATCATGTACACATCCTCAAGGAGATTTCCATACAGAAATGTTGTTTTGACATCCATCTGCCAAATCTCATAATTGTGATAAGCTGAAATAGCAAGTAAGATTCGAATGGATTTGGTCAGTGCAACTGGGGAAAAGGTTTCATCATAGTCAACACCATGAATTTGTCTGAATCCTTTAGCCACCGGTCGACCCTTATAGGCAATCACATTGCCATTTATGTCGGTCTACTTCTTGAAGACCCACTTGCACCCTATGGGCCGAGCCCCTTGGGGTGGTTCCACCAAAGTCTATACTTTGTTGGTATACATGGATTCCATTTCGGATCTCATGGCCTCAAGCCACTTTTAAGAGTCATGGCCCTTTCATGGCCTCTCCATAGATAGTACGGTCATCATCTATGAGCAACGTGTCACCACGCTCAGTCACGAGAAGTCCATACCTCTCTGGCTGCTGGCACACTCTACTCGACCTACGAAGTTCTTGTGTTACCTGAACAGGTTCTTCCACAACATTTTTTGGTTCCTGTTTATGTTCCATAGTAGGATTAGTGGTTTGTGGTTGTTGAATTTCTTCAAGTTCTATTGTCCTCCCACTTGCTCCTTTAGAGACAAATTCTCTTTCTAGGAACACGCCAGTCCAAGCAACAAACACTCTTTTCTCGGTAAGATTGTAGAAATAATACCTCTTTGTTTCCTTAGGTTATCCCACAAACTTACAATTATCCGAATTGGGCTCGAGCTTTTCTGTCTATAAACACTTTACATACACATCGCAACCCCAAATACTCATAAAAGACAATGTGGAACGCTTCCCACTCCAAATCTCGTATGGAGTCTTCATGATTGATTTAGATGGAACACGATTAAGGGTGAAACCTGCACATCATAGAGCGTGCCCTTGAAAGGATAATGGAAGATCAGTTTGACACATCATAGATTGAACCATGTCCAAAAGAGTTCGATTCCTCCTCTCAGACACGCCATTCCATTGTGGCGTTCCCGGTGGAGTGAGTTGGGACAAGATCCCACACTCTCTAAGATAGTCGTCAAATTCTTGGCTTAAGTATTCTCCTCCACGATCCGATCGTAGAGCCTTAATACTCTTGCCTTGCTTCTCTACTTCATTCTTGAATTATTTGAACTTTTCAAATGATTCAGATTTGGCCTTCATAAGGTACACTATCCATATCTACTGAAATCATCAGTAAATGTAATGAAATAAACATAAGAACCTCTGGAAGGCGTTGCAAATGGACCACATACATCAGTATGCACGAGAGACAATTGCTCACTAGTCCTCTCTCCTTTCTTATTAAAAGGGAAACTTTGTCATTTTTCCTTATAAACAAGATTCGCATGTCTCATATGATTCATAATCAAATGAGTCTAGGAATCCATCCTTATGGAGTCTAGAAATATGTTTCTTGTTTATATGGCCTAAACGACGATGTCATAAGTAAGTAGGATTTAAATCATTAATTTTAATCATCTTAGTGTTTATGTTATAGACATGATTACTTATGAAAGTGGAGTATGCAGGTAGAAATGCAATATAGATACTCTAGACGGGGGGGTTGAATAGAGTATGCCAACTTTTTGCAAAACTTGTAAAGGAGAAGAGTTTCTAAAAGGATCAGTGAAGTTCAAGGCCTTGAAATTAGTTTCAAGCCTTTGGAATGAAATACAGTTTGAAAGAAAACAGACTAGTGTGAATGCTGCAAAAACTAAGTATGCAAATGAAACTGTAAATGCAAGAGACACAGGATTTGTAAAGTTCAGTCCACTTGGACCTACGTCTCTACCTCAGGGATCTCCATGTAGGATTTTCAACACAATTCTTGTTAATTAAAATCTAAGCCCTTGATCTCAAGCACAGAAATATGTCTTACTCTGTCACAGCTTGTGGTTCTCTTTAACCTATCTAGTACCTGCTCTAGCTAACTGATTAACTAAGAATTCTCTATTGTTCACTTTGAACAATCCTCGAGAATGAAAGAAATACGTAGTATAATAATGATATACAAATTTAGTACAAGTCAGAAGAACACTAAAGTGTAGAACTGCAGTGAAGAATGCAGTGATCTTCTGTGAGATGGATTGTGAGAATGATGTGCTTCTTTAATGCTTGACAATCCTGGAATGTGTCTGTCTTCTTTGCCCGTTGAGCGTTGTTTACTGTTGCTTCAAAATGAGCTCTATTTATACAGCTCAGAGCTCTGCAAATCTTCCCAGATTTTCAGCAACAAACTTCCTATTTTGTAGGAAACAGCTTTGACTCTTTGAACAACCTTCTCGAACGGATAGTTGATCATAATATTCCGAGATATTGTTCTGATCTTGTCTTTAAACACAGAATCACATTCCCTTCAAGTTTCCTTTCCTGAAAAATCCAGATTAGGAAACCAATCCTGCAAACTAGGAAATAAAATTTCCCTGCAAAACTGAGTCAAACAAATGGATTAAATGGTGTTAAATACATCAAAATAGTTTTTCTTCCATTATCCAATAATAACAGATCAAGCATAGGGGTGAGAGAGATAAAATCATATCAGAAGAGTTCAGAGAAACTCCCCCTTAGAAAGTGCATACAGGTCAGACAGTTTCAAGGCTTTGAATCCTGTTTCGAGGCCCTATTTCAAGCTTGTGAAACCAGTTTCAAGGCTTTGAATCCTGTTTCAAGGCCTATTTCAAGCATGTGAAAACTGTGAACTTACAATCTCCCCCTTGATGAAAGACAAAACCTTAAACTGTTTGAATCTTATCATGTACACATCCATCTGCCAAATCTTATCATGTACATGATACAAAGTCCAAATTTTTGCCTAGGTCACCACTCCAATATTCTCAAAAGCTTTCTCATTAAGCAAACCAATCCCATAAGTGATAGACTCTTCACCAGCAGTTGGAATTTTAAGGTGTTGGAAAAATAGAGTGAGCAGGTTTGCATAAGGAAAATAATGCTTTCTCTGATCTGTTTGGCTAAACAGCATGTGTTCCATTACAAGCTTCTGAAGATCAATGACATACCCATTCATAATCAGATACATAATGTATAGCACTCTCTCAGTGATCAACTCCTTGGAATGTTCCCTTGGGAAGATACATCTCATCAAGATGGTAAATAGAACTTTGGCTTCAACATTTAATACAGAGTGTGTTAACTGTTTGGATGAGGCAGTGATATTAGGTAGATTGAATTCTTCTTTCGCCAACTTCAAAACTTCACTTTTGGGAGGATGGTTATGCGTTTCATACCTCTTAGGACAGCCTAGGACAGATGCAAACTCAGCATGATCTAGTTCCACAGTAACACCTGCAACTTTAGTCTTGATTACTAAGTGTGGAGAGTTCTTAAGTTGCTTCATGTTGAGATAGAAGAACCTAGTAAGTCTTGGGTAGGCTAACTCAATAGGATATAGCATAAACAACGGAGAGCTTTCTTTCACGTTGTAATGCAATTCAGATTCATTCCAAACATAGGCATACTGATCAAGCTACAGAAAGAAATAGACCTAGAGGCATAGCCATCCAACCACTGACCTTTGGAAGTGTTTGAGATGAACCAAGATTCATCAGGCGCAGATTTCTTTGAGTAGATCTGCAATGCTCTTTCCACATTGTCTCCTGGTTCTTCCTTTGTCACCTTTTCTTTTCCCTTTTCAGCTTGAGAGGCCTTCTTTTTTCTTCAAATTCTTGGGGCTTGAGATCTGTATTTCTGGTTGCTTTTCTGTAGCAGCCTTCTATTTCTTCTTCTTCTTCTTCTTGTCTGAAGATGGTGTCACATCCTTCTTAGTCTTCTTCATTGGTGGAGGAAGCTCTGCAACAACTTCTGCACCGGGATTCCTGGAGCTTGAGTCCCCACTGATTCTCTGAACTTCATCCTCAGCTGTCTTTCTCTTCTTCTCAGAACTAGGTTTTGAACCACCGGCCATCTTGATTCTGTTAGAGGTTCTTCTAGTGCTCATTAGGGTTTGGGAGAATAATAGAGAGAAGTAGGAATGATACGGAGTGAAGGATAAGAGAAGAAGATAAATACTAATAGAGTTTGAGTTTGAAAAGGAAACTGCAACATCTCTCTGATCTCAAAATATTTGTAATGATCAGAGAAGATTCAAATCTTTGAAGCCTTGGAAATAAAATATTTTAATACTATATTTGGATGAAAATTAATTTTGAAAAAGGTGGGGGAAATATTGAGCAAATATCTACAAATATAGCACCCAATGCTGAATGATCCAAGAATTATTGACTACCGAGTTATCAGACTTATTTTTAAGGCTTTGAAAATAATTTCAAGGTCTTGAAACGTTGTTGTACTGAAACAAATAAAATCAAAGCTTTGAAAAGATTTTCAAGGCTTTGAAAACCAGTTCAAATCCTTGAAACACATAATAACTTACCTTCCTTACCTGACGCTCCCCCTAAACCAATGCATCTTTATTTAGCATGCCCAATTCCACTCTTAGAGCTGAAAATCTTTCATCTGGCAATGGTTTAGTGAAGATATCTTCAAGTTTCATGTTGGTAGAAGCAAACTCAAGAACAATATCACCTTTCTCAGCATGATCTCTGATGAAATGGTGTCTGACATCAATGTGCTGGTTCTTGAATGCTGAACTGGATTCTTTGTAATTGATATTGCACTAGTGTTGTCACATTTGATAGGTATATTTCTGAAATCAAATCCAATGTCTCTCAGCTGTTAAGCAACCCATAATACTTGTGAACAACATGCCCCATATGATATATATATTCAGCTTCAGCTGTTAATAAAGCAACTGAGTTTTGTTTCTTGGAATGCCAACTGATCAAGGAGGATGCAATGAATTGGCAAGTTCCTGAGGTGCTTTTTCTATCAAATTTGTAACCTAAAAAATCAGCATTTGAAAATCCATGCAAAGAGAAGTTAGAATGTCTTGGATACCAAATCCCTAAGTCTTTGGTACCATTGAGATATCTAAATATTCTCTTCACAGCACTTAAGTGTGATTCTTTTAGATCAGCTTGAAATCTTGCACACATAAGTACACTAAACATGATATATGGTCTGCTAGTAGTAAGTTATAGCAATGATTAAATCATACCTCTATACTCTTTTACATTGACACTCTTACCAGATTCATCCTTGTCTAAGGACAGTGTAGAACTCATAGGAGTCTTGATTTCTTTGGATGAGACATACTGTATTTTTTCAACAAGTCTCTAGTGTACTTACTTTGATGTAGAAAGATGCCCTTCTTCAACTGATGTATTTGGAGTCCAAGGAAGAAGTTCAACTCTCCCATCATGCTCATTTCAAATTCCTTGCTCATAAGAATTGAGAATTCTTTGCATAATAGATCATTAGTAGATCCGAATAAAATACCATCAACATAAATCTGAACTACAAGTAAATCTTTCTCACGAGTCCTAATGAAAAGGGTCTTGTCTACCAATCCTCTTTTGAAATAATTTTCAAGAACAAACATTGGCAATCTTTCATACCAAGCTCTTGGAGCTTGTTTCAAACCATAAAGAGCTTTGTCAAGTTTTTAACCACGATCTGGAAACTTATCACTTTCAAACTCAGGAGGTTGTGCAACATAAACTTCCTCTTGCAAGTAACCATTCAAGAATGCACACTTCACATCCATTTGAAATAGTTTCATGTTCTTGTAAGATGCAAAGGAAAGTAAAATTCTAATTGATTTTAACCTGGCAACTAGAGAAAAGTTTCCTCATAATCAATACCTTCTTCTTGGTTGTAACCTTGAGCAACTAATCTTTCTTTGTTTCTGATCACTTTTCCATTCTCATCTAGTTTGTTTCTGAATACCTATCTGGTACCAATGACAGACTGGTTTGTTGGTGGGGGAACTAGGTTCCACACCTTATTTCTTTCAAACTCATTGAGTTCACTTTGCATAGCCATAATCCAGTCTGCTTTTTGTAATGCTTCCTTCACAGTTTTGGGTTCTACAAGAGAGATAAAAGCATTAAAAGCACAAATATTTTTCAACTATGATCTTGTTTGTGTACCAGTGGTTGATCAGAGATGATGTTGTCAGCTGGATGACATGAGAGATATTTAAGTCTCTTTCTTAGAGACCAGGGTTCAGGCTCTCCATATTGCTTCTCTGGTCTTGAAGTTGTAGCCCGATCACTTATATCTTTCTGATCATCCTTGTCAAGGCTTTGATCTCTGTTTTCAAGGCCTTGAGTCTTGTTTTCAAGGTCTTGAAAATGGCTTATGTTTCCTTCTGAACCTTTCTTGAAACCAATTGAGTTCTCAGCTTCTTCTTCTGATTCATGCTTGTTCAGATTCAAGTCTGTAAAACTTTCACTCAAAGAACCATCAAAGCTTTCATCAAAAATAACATGAATACTTTCTCCAACCAGCTTGGTTTTTTTATTATAAACTCTATAAGCCTTGCTAGTAACAGAGTAACAAAGAAATATACCTTCATCACTTCTTGCAACAAACTTACCCCAAGTTGTCCTTACCATTGTTGTGGAAAAAGCATGTGCAACCAAAGGGTTTGAAGTATGAAATGTTTGGCTTCCTCCCTTTGAAAAGTTCATTGGGGGTCTTATTCAAGATAGGTCTGATCAAGCACATATTCAAAATGTAATTTGCTGTATTCACATCTTCTGCCCAATAGTGTTTTGGCAGCTTGTTTTCTAAAAGCATTATTCTTGACATATCTTCAAGAGTCCTGTTCTTTCTTTCCCATTATGTTTAGGAGTTCTAGGAGCAGAGAAATTGTGATAGATACCATGCTTAACACAGAAAAAATAAAATTCTAATAGATCAGATTCTCTACCATGATCACTTCTGATTGAAGCAATAGGTAGGTTTTTCAAGGTTTGAAGTTCTCTGCAAAGCTTTGAAAATTCAGAGAGGGCTTCAGATTTTTCTTTTATAAACATAACCCAAGTAAATTTAGAATAATCATCTACAATAACTAGCGTATACCTTTTATCTTTTCGAGTTGGAGTCCTCATAGGACCACAAAGATCCATATGAAGTAATTTAATAGGTCTAGTAGTACTTACAAATTTCTTTGGCTTGAATGAGCTTTGGTCTGCTTACCCTGAGCACAAGATTTGCATACTTCATCTTTGAACTTGATAGATGGTAATCCTCTTACCAGATCTTTGGAGATCAACTTGTTCAAGGTATGCAAGCTAATGTGACCAAGCTTTCTGTGCCAAAGCTTTGATTCCTCTTTCAAGGCCTGAGACACTTTAAGCTTTTACCTGCAACTTTGTTAGTCTGAAAAGTATAAACATTGTTCGATCTAGAGGATGTGAGAATCCAATTTCCTGATTTTTCATTTTTCACTTTTCACCACACACTTCTCTTTATCAAAGATAACCTTATTGTCATTGTCACAAAGATGAGATACACTAAGCAAGTTAAATTTCAAGCCATCAACTAGATATACATCAAAAATTGAGTTTTCAGAATCTGTACCAACTTTACCAGTACCAAGAATGTTGCATTTGCCTTTGTCACCAAGTGTAATTGAACCTTCATATTGCTCTTTCAATTCTGATAAAAGAGATCTCTTTCCACTCATGTGTCTTGAGCAACCACTGTCCATAAACCACTTCTGTTCTTTGACAATGGTGACAACCCGCAAGCACCAATCACTGCCTTACCCATCTGTTAGACCAAGTGTGGAATTTGGACTCATACTGAGGATCAACCATGTTGGGTGGTCTGACCCCTTTAGGAACCCAAATCTGTCTGACTTGTCCCTTGAGTTGGAATGGAAAAGTGTTCCTCATTATGCGAGGGTCTCTTCTTCTGAAGGGACAAGTCATCTTAACATGACCAATTTTATTGCAAAAATGACACTTAGGAGAATATTTTTTCTAGCTTTCACAAATTTGGTATTGTTCTTTCTTGGAAAATTTGGATTGTATCCAATACCAGTTTTGTAAACAGACTTTGAACTTTCTCCAAGAATAAAGTTCAACTTGTGTTCTGAGCCTGCAAGCTTGACTTTGACTAATTCAGATTCTTGAAGTTTCTCAGTAAGAGTAGTCTTTTGTTTATCTAATTCATCAACTTGATGTCTCAGATTAACAAGGCTATCACTCAGTAAGGAGTTCTCAGTGACTACTTCCTTGACTTGTGTTTTCAAGGCTTTGAAACTGGTTTTCAAGGCCTTGAAATCACTGTCAGTTTTCTTCTGAGAGATTTCAAGATTTTGATTCAGACAAACCAGTTGTAAATTCTCTTTTGCTTGCTCATGAACTTCTTCTTTCAAAACTCTAATCTCTTTCAGATAGTCCTCTTCATTTAAAAGCATTGTTCTAAGATAATCTGAAAGGGCTTCTTTTTGTTTTGAAATCAAACAGTTTACCATTACCTCAGTGTTCTTTTCAGTACTTTCATCATGCTTGGCCATGAAGCATAGGTTGGCATGGTCTTTTTCAGATTCAAAGTCACTTGAAGTATCTGAATCACTCCATGAAGCTATCATAGTTTTCTTTCTCCTGTCATGGTCTTTCTTCTAAAATTTCTTGCTTTTCTTGTGTGGACTATCTCTTATCAAGTGCCCTGCATCACCACACTCAAAGCAGTTCATGACTTTTGATTTACTTTGTGAAGAAGACTTACCTTTGTAGTCCTTGCTACTGGATGGTATGTGTCTTTCTCTGTTGAAGTCTCTGCTTCCAAAGTTTTTCTTCATCTTGAGGATTCTGGTCAAGGCTTTGGAAATCAAAGAAAATGGATCTTCATCATCATCTTCAGTTTCAAGGCTTTGAATTTTCTCATTCTATTTGGCCTTGAGTGCTAAATTATTGACACCTTCTGGTAGTTCTCCATCAGCTTCATTCATGGATATTTCATGTGTCAGAAGCTTTCCTTCTAGGTCATCAAGTTGAAGTGATGAGAGATCTAGAGCTTCTTCAATTGCAGTAGTCTTCGGTTCCCATTTTGCCTTTGGTTGACTTTTAAGAATCTTCCTCACCTTTTCTTCATTGTAAATATGCTTTCCAAGTGAATCTAGGTTATTGACACTGTCTGTGAACCTTTTCAACATTTCTCTAATTGACTCATCTGCATTCATCTTGAATAGCTCATATTGTCTGATATAGATATTGATCTTGGTTTGCTTGACTTGAATGGTTCCTTCAAATGTCACCACAAGCTTATCCCAGATCTCCTTGGCAGTCTTACAGCCTAAAATCCTGTTGAATTCATCTGTACTAAAATCACAATACAAGATGTTAATACCTTTGTAATTCTTAGAGAATTGTTCTAATTCAGATGAAGATAGAGAGTCTTTAGATTTGGGGGTTTTGATCCCATCTTTATCTGTGTAGAAAGTGTGAGGTCCATTCTGAATAATGGTCCATAGCTCTATGTATTGATCAATGATGAACATTTTCATCAGAGCTTTTCAGTGAGCAAAATTATATCCACAAAATATAGGAGGTCTGTTAGCAGCTCTTCCCTGTGAGAAACCACCATCACCTGCAGTACTCATGATCACCAGATGGTTAAATCTAATACAGTGATACAAGCTCTGATACCAATTGAAATGAGAGTACGCAGGTAGAAATGAAATACAGATACTCTAGAAGGGGGTGAAGAATATGCCAACTTTTTGCAAACCTTGTAAAGGATAAGAGTTTCTAAAAGGATTAATGAAGTTCAAGGCCTTGAAATCAGTTTCAAGCCTTGGAATGAAATACAGTTTGAAAAAACAGACAAGTATTTTTCAAGGCCTTGAAAAGATTTTCAAACCCTTGAAAACAGACTAGTTTGAATGCTGCAAAAACTAAGTATGCAAATAAAACTGTAAATGTAAGAGACACATGATTTATAGAGTTAAGTCCACTTAGACCTATGTCTCTACCTCAGGGATCTTCTCCCTGTAGGATTTTCAACATAATTCTTATTAATCAAAAGCTAAGCCCTAGATCTCAAGCACAGAGATATGCCTTACTCTGTTACAGCTTGTGGTTCTCTCTAACCTATCTAGTACCTGCTTTAGCTAACTCATTAACTAAGAAGTATCTATTGTTCACTTTGAACAATCCTTGAGAATGAAAGAAATAAGTAGTATAAGAATGATATACAAATTTAGTACAAGTCAGAAAAACACTGAAGTGTAGAACTGTAGTGAAGAATGCAGTGATCTTCTGTGAGATGGATTGTGAGAATGGTGTGCTTCTTTGATGCTTGACAATCCTGGAATGCGTCTCTATATTTTTTGCACGTTGATTGTTGTGTATTTTTGCTTCAAAATGAGCTCTTTTTACACAGCTCAGAGCTCTGCAAATCTTCCCAGATTTTCAGCAACAAACATCATGTTTTGTAGGCAACAGCTTTGACTCTTTTAAAATCCTTCTCCAATGGCTAGTTGATTATAATCTGCAGAGATATTGTTATGATCTTGTCTTTAAACAGATTGAGAAGCTGTCAAGAGTGTCTGATTGATCACATAATCACATTCCCTTCAAGTTTGCTTTCCTGCGAAATCCAGATTAGGAAACCAATCCTGCAAACTAGGAAATAAAATTTCCCTGCAAAACTGAGTCAAACAGATGGATTAAATGGTGTTAAATACATCAACATATTTTGTCTTTCATCATCCAATAATAACAGATCAAGCATAGGGGTGAGAGAGATAAAATCATATCAGAAGAGTTCAGAGAAACTCCCCCTTAGAAAGTGCATACAGGTCAGACAGTTTCAAGGCTTTGAATCCAGTTTCAATGCCTTAAAATAGCCGCCTGTGAAACCTGATTCAAGGCTTTGAAAACTGGTTCAAGGCCAAGCCTGTGAAACCTGTGAACTTACAGCTTAGATCAAGGATGTACAATCCACTAGATAATTGCGCAATACAATAGTGCATACTATCAAAATAAATGGAGCAATGTTTGTCCTTTACTGAAAAAATGTAAAACATTTCTCGTACAAACAAGAAATAGAAATAATGTTTTTGCTCATAGCAGGCACAAAATAGCAATTATCTAATTCTAAAACTAATCTTGAAGGCAAATACAACTCGTACACGCCCACGGCCAATGCATCCCCTTTTGTTCCATTCTCAACGCGCGGGTCTATCTCCACTTTAACCAATCTTCTACTTCTCTTTAGATCCTGCACATTTTGACTAATGTGAGATCCACATCCAGTATCCAATACCCCAGATGAAGAGATAGTTGAATTGACATCTATAACAAAAATACCTGGTGGTGGTGGGATCACTATTCCAAGCCTTTTCTTCTCTAGATACTTTGGGCAGTTCCTCTTCCAGTGTCCAGGCTGACTGCAGTAGTGACAGTCACCCTTACTCACGCCCTTGACGACGCCACTAGCAGGTTTAAGGGAAACTTCCTTGGGTTTTGCAACTTCCTTGCCTTTTCCTTTAGAGGTAGAAGCAACTCGCTTTTATTTTCCTTTTTTCACCATCATTATGGCCTTGCCCTTTCCCTTGTTGATGCTTTGTTCAGCTGTCCTCTACATATTGAGTAAATCGGGCAGACGCTTGTTGATCTCATCATGTTATAGTTCATGATGAACTGTCCATAACTATGAGGAAATGATTGTAAGATGAGATCAGTGGAAAACTCTTGACCCACCGGAAATCCCAGGTGTGTGAGATTATCCAAGTACCCGATCATGCGCAGTACATGAGGCCCCACTGGGTTTCCATCAGACAAATTACATTTGATCAATGCCTTGGAAACTTCATACCACTCAATCGTTTCCTGCTCTTGAAAGAGCTGCCTCATATGTATGATCATATCAAACGCAACCATGTTATCATGTTGCTTCGGAAGCTTAGAGCTCATGGTGAAAAGCATAAGACAGACCACATCATTAGCATCCTCAACGATCTTCTGATATGCCTTTAAGGCTGCAGGAGTATTATTTTCTGGACCTTGACAAACTTGTTGTTCTAGAATATACAGTTTCTTTTCTTGCTTGAGAACTATTCTCAAGTTCCTGTACCAGTCCAGAAAGTTTTTCCAAGAAAGCTTGTCCTTCTCAAGGACGGATCTTAGGGATGGTGATGAATTGATGAATTGTTAGCCATTGGAATTCTACAAAATGAAAAATATACAAGTTTTAGTATTTTGTGAACAAATAACTACATTTAATCATGGCTAGATTATTAAACTTAGCTCCCACTATTTTCATCAAGATAATAACCCTCCATATTAATGCGGAAAATATCATTATATTTTCTAGTGGGTCAAGATCCATATCTCATTTCCTTTTGAGCTTGCTTTGGCAAGTCATCCAAAAATCAGTTATTTAGGTAGGAACAATCCCAATTGCATCCTATGAAACTCTTGGTTCAATTGGGCAAATAACTACTTATTTATCTACCTCATAGATAATCTCAATTGTTTGCTTCCAGGCTTTCAATCCTGTTGCAGTTGCCTAGTTGCATTCAACCTCTTACATCAACAATCGCACATTACTAGCTTGTGCCGCCGCGCCGCATCATGATGAATCAAGTCGCCTTGATTTGGCAAGCCCAAACTTGATAAATCATGATTATGACGAGTGTTAAGTAACAAGAAGGGAAAAACACAATATTTAAATTTGAGGGATTTTACCAATTTTAATTTTAATTGTTTTGTTGGTCCATATCAACTGATCTACTTATTTGGGTTGGGCAATCCCAAAACAAAAGATTCGGGTTGTATTATCTTGTTACCAATTTGCATGCATCATTAGTACACCAACAATAAATACAAGACAATAATTTAAACAACCACAAACAATAAATAACCGTGATGTGGATATTGTAGGGTTTTGATCATGGATACGCAGCAGAAGAAAGAAATTATCCATTCAAGACCCTCCAAGGATCACAGGAAGAGAATCATAACGATGGTAAAGGAAGAAACAAGTAAAACACCTTAGAGATCTCATGTGATGACTTGTAACGTGAATTGTGTCACGTCTCTACGGTTGATCCACGCATGGGGTTGATATATAGATCTTCCTTCTCCTTTGTGCTAGCTTGGACCGGAGGAAGAGGAATAAGAAATCACGCAACAAGGATCAAAGAGAGGGCTTCGGCCTCTCTTTGTGGCGGACGGGTAGGGGGGAGGACGCAAGGGGGCTTCAGCCTCCTTGTGGTCTTGCTCTCTCTCCTTTGTTTCCTTCCCACTCAACTTATGTTATGAGCATTAGTGTGGGAAGGTAATACCCCCACACTTACCTTTTGCTCGTCCCGAGTAAAATCACTATTTACTAGCCGACTCAAGACGCAAACGACACAAGACTCGACAATGCAACAATATGATGCAAATGCAAACTACGACTCGATCCTACACAAACACATATATACAAAACACACTTTTTATCTTTTTGGTTGAGATCGGGCAATCTCCATTGGCTTAAGTCAATTATCATGAAGTAATGAGAATCCTAGGAACAAAGCATGAGTTGAAACTAAACTCGACAACGAGACTCTCCCCTAGTTAGTATAGAAAGCCTAACTTTACTAAGTACAAGAGTACGCTACCTCTTCGCGTGTGCCATGAAATAAGAGACTACGCTAGGCAAAGCCACATCCAAGGTCCGAGCTCCTAATCCGCTAACGGTTTTCACATGATGAGGCTTAGGGACATATAGATAATCTCGTCGAAATAAAGTCCTAAGCGTCACATTCTCACATCAAATCCCACATCTGACACACCCTCACCACAATGATAGAAACCGAAACCCAAAGCTCACCACCTCCGGCCCTCAATTCCCTCAAACCCCGGTACACTAGTGATCTCCGTGGCCATCGTCGTTTGTCGTGCATGAAACGTGAACCGTCGTCGTCAAAGTAGCTCCACCACTCGTTCCAATTCAAATTCAACTCAACACTTTATTTCATCTCTCCTTTTTCTTTTCTTTTTTCTTTTTTTTTTCATTTTCTATTTTTTTTTTTTTTACAATTCTCTCAAAATACCATCAAATCCAACAATAATATCCGAGTGGTCTTCAAATAACAATCAAATATGCTAGGAGAAGGAAACACGTAAATCGATGAATGAATATCACATAGAAATATCATCTCCTCCTAACTCAATCAAAGTCCATGTCAAATCCAAGCCGCAAAATCAATGAAGTACATGTGTGGGAGTGGAGTCGTCGCAAGCTCACTCTCAATGTAAGGAGTCAAAAGTCGACACCCCCACACTCGAATGTAACCATATCCCCTCTCAACTAGTCCCGAAGATGAATGTATCTCGTGCCTAATCCAACCGATCCTCCTACACCCAAGTAATCAAAACCGGTACCTAGCACGATCCACCAATTAAGTTCCCAACCCAATTCTGTGCGTATTAGATTCACGCACTCACGGCTCTCCACAACTGTGTCCATGATGTAGTGACATGGAACACCGCCACACCGAAGTGCGCAAGCCTACTCACTCACCCTCGCATCCCCTCGTAGATAATCAATGGAGTTCAAGCGAGACGTAGAACTCAACGAAATGTATAATCACTCCCTCATCGAACCCCCTCAACTACACAACCCCCTCGTGACGCACTAAAGTGGTGATTCTAATCAATTTTTGATGAAGGCCAAGAATCGTCATCCTAGGTCCGAAGGCTAGCAAAGAGTCCAAGGTTCAAATTGGGGGCGTCTAATGGTCCTACAAGGTGAGTTCTAAAAGCAGTGAGTGCTCTAATACACGTCCTCGCACAGCTGTTTCGTGTGCCACTACGAGGCGGGTTGGCGACTACCTAAGACGTACACATGGATGTTCGGCTTGTTTAGCTCACACCTAGCTCAGCTCTTGTAAGAAAATAGGCACACACTTTGGCTTTGAAAATCACGTAAGTGTTAAAAATAGGTAGGCACTCCCGTAAAGAAAGTCTCTCTATACCTACTAGGGGGGACTCATGTCGTCACTCTCGGTCGCAAATCATGCTCTACGCCTAAAATCCTCACACTTCGCGATTTACCAAATTTTAGCCTCTTTCGATTGCCCTTTTCTCAAAATTTTCTCTTTTTAAATTTTTTTTTGGATTTTTCAACTTTTTTTTGATTTTTTTGATTTTTTTCTCTATTTTTTTTTTCATATAGTTCCTACACTACATGCAAGCCGACACGAAAGAAACTACACAAGACATTCGACAGGGTAGGTAGACTCAAATAAGAAAACGTGCAATATTAAACACAAACACAAACAAGTATATACACGACTAACACAACACAATATGACATACTATCACAACATCACGACACGGACTACAAAATTAGACACAATACGACACGAACAAACTATATGCAGACATGGCGATGCAAACACTGACTGGCTAGCAAATAGCTAAAAATCCCCCCACACTTGAGTGCTTCGTTGTCCTCAACGAATTTAGAGATCAACCAAGAAGACTCGGCATTCAAATGCAAGGGCGGTTCTACTCGGGGTAGAGTCATGGAACAAGTAGATAGTTCAACAAATTTAGAGCTAAAACGAACTAAATGCACGTGACAAGTTGCGTGTACCGAAATTAAGCAAGTACTCAAGTATTCCCTAGGATTCTAACAGCTAATCCAAGCGGCGACTAAGCACCGTGACAAAGTAGTCAAAATACGATCCTAGAGCAAGTACGATGTGCCTAAACGGTAAGTAAAGAGATAGAAGAGAGACTCACAACCGACACAAGGTCGGGGACGAAATCCGAGAGATGCTGACTGAGATAGCAAGAACAATCCCCAAGCAAACATTGCCCGGAACAATGCAAACTCCCTTACGGTCGAGTGTGCGGAACACACCGGGGTCGATTGATCTGCTGTTGCTGACGAAAAAGAACGAAAAAATCCCCAAACCCATTATCTGAGCTCCCGTAACGGTCGAGTGCGCAGTAGCACACCGGGGTAGATTGCTTCGTCAAACTTTTCATCCCGCTTCGAACTTAAGCCAACACATATGTTCCTTCACTAGTTCTGTAGTGACAGAACACCGAGACTAACTCTAGTCATTCTCTTAATAGCTGAAGCTATATATCAAGAACCTCTCAACATAACCCCAACCCTCTGCCTTTAGACATACCACAACCACTTGTGCCATGGAAAAGTTACGAGTCCAAAAATTTCAATTGACCAAATTCACAAGCAAATAATCCTTTTACTGCCAAGTTTCTAACTATGGAATTACATTAAAACAAACTCTTCAATTGATTGAACAGAGAAGTTGGGGGAAAAGATGGCGTTGGTTGAGGGTCAGACCTCCAATTGACGAAGTCAGAGAGATGGCTGATGGTGGTGGTGACTGGGTTTCGAATTGGACGGCACAGAAACGTCAGATGGATGTCTCGGTTTCAGGGGGGTTGTTGGTTGTTCGGGTTTGGTTTCGAATTGGGCTGCGGAGAAGGGTCCGATAGATGTCTGGGTTGTTCGACGGAGAATAGTGATTGGGATGGTGGTGATTGTAGGTTTTGGGCAGTGGTTTTTCTGATTGGAGACAGGGGAATTAGAGAGAGGCGGCAGAGGGGTCGGTGGTTTTGGCTGGGGATTGTTTCACCGGTGGTTGCGGAGAGAAGCGGTTGTGGCGTTTCGATGGTGGTGGTCTGGGTTTCTGGTCGGAGGGTGGTCTGGTAGTGGTCGGAATTGCTGGATTTCAGGGGAATTGGGGATGAGGGTTACGGTGGTTGTGGTGGTGTCGGGTGAAGGCTCAGTGGGCGGAGATGGAGGTCCAATCGGTGATTTCAAAGGAAGAGTGGAATTGGCCGGTTTTATGGAGGCTTTGGTGGCTGTGGCGATGATGGAGAAGAGGGGTTCTGCAAATTAGGGACAGAGGCGGTAGTTGTGGTCGGTTGTAGCAGCAGTGGTGAGTTGTGGGTGGAGTTGCTGGGTTGTATTCGAGATTGATGGTGGTTGGTTGTTCGATTCTTGGTCAGGAACAATGGTGGCAGCCGGTAGAGGAGGTGGCTTGTTGGGTGTCGTTCTCTGTGGCTAGGGCTGCAGGAGAGAAAGCTGAGGAAGACGATGGTGACCGGTTGCGTTGAAACACAATGGGGTACGCAGGTGTATTTTTCAGAAGTCTAGTTATTTTCACTTGCCTCCCCCAATGCTAAGAAGCAACCATAAGGGGCTTCACTGGACATTTTCAGAAACCACGAACAGCACCCCCTGCTGTTAGAAAATACACTTTTCTCGCCATTTTTTCTTCTTCCACCACCTTTTTTCTTTCACTTTCTTCTCAATTGAGCAAAAATAAACTCTCGCAAGGATCATATATCTCAATAACGATGAACACGTGTTGTAAAAGCGATCGTTATCCCGAAACTTTTTCTTCTTCTTCCAATCCATAAGAATAAACATCATAACCAATTCATGAACGTCAAGCCTCCCATGTCGTGGAAAAAGATTGATGTGATCTTTGACCGCCTTTTCAACTTGCAACATCTTTACTGAAATTTTAAACGACAACTCATAAATTATGAAGGATTGTGTACCTTCATCTTCTTCATATGAATTAATCGAATCATCTACGAAGTCAATATCGGCGTCTTGTTCATCTTCGTTGGGCCCACACGTGAGATTATCCATCAAATCCGCAATCGGAGAGTCGAGATCGTCAACATTAATTTCATGAAGAATACTTTCAATCTCACCGAAAATAGCATTGTGCTTCTCCCCCATACTTGATTCAAGCCACGAATCAATGTTTGGACAACTTGGGATAAACAATAGCTCATCGTCATGTTCTTCGGGCTTTGAGAAGGTTGGAGCACATTCTTCGTTAGAATGGAGATTGACAATCGTATAGAATTCGTCAAGTCCTGCTTTAAATTCTGCCACGTCCAACCCCATTCTCATTGCACTCTGTTTCAATTCTTCGATTCCCTTATGCAGTGCTCCAAACAATTGCTGAAGCAAGTATTGGCGGCTATACATCATGCTTTTGTTGGCATAATATTCTGCAATATCTCCTTCAGGGTAAAATCCATCCTCGCGATCAATCAGTTCCGCTAAACAGACAAAACGTCCTTCGTTATTATCCCCCATGCTTAGCAAAATTCCTGCACACCAAAGATCTCAGAAAATAACGTGAGGTAATAAGAATAAATAATAACAATAAAAAAGTAAAAACTCTATAAACTAATTTCTAATTAGCAAATAAACCGCTGTCCCCGGCAACGGCGCCAAAAACTTGACACGATTTCTTACGTGTATACGCAAGTGCACGGTCAAGTAATATAGGGGTGGTATTTCAACCCCGAGTTATCGATCCCACGAGGACAGATAGTAGGTTTATTGTTAATTAGAGATTAAATTTAAAGAGTGTATTTGAAATAACAGTAAGAAAGTTGTTGATTTGAGAAGTTGTCACCCCAATCAAGTGACTGTATTAAACTAACTAAAAGACAATATTTTTGGTTTTTTTATAATTAAACAAGGTTTGATCAAATACTAAGAAAGACTAGGCGATCTATGGATTACCTAGGGCAGTAGACGATTCCGGATATTGCTTTGAAACATGTAACAAAAAATATGCTCTTGATCACGTTTAACTACTCACAATCTTCTTTCGATCTCATTTAAGCCTATGTTAGATTCAATAGTCGTCATCTGTCGATCCATAAACTATATCACCTAACAAGCATTAAGAATAATCCTACGTTTTGATCCAAACCCTAACATTTCTCCTTTCGGTCCATCATGATACGGGGTTGCTAGCAATCCTAAATTCACAAGCTAATTAATCTTCACCTCTCAGTCCATCAATCTTTCACCAAGTAGTTACCCTAGTTCATGACGCTAAGGTAGCATAAAATTAAGAACAAGATTACTAGAAGAAGCAAATTCACTATTACTTTAAGCTAAGATACACGTTATGGATCGAAGACATCTCTATTCATCATTCATATCCTACCTAAAACGTGTCAATAGTTCTAGGTCAACAATACATTAATAGAGAAGAAAAGTAATCAATAACGTGAATCCATACGCGTGAATCAAACAAACAAATCCGGAACGGTGTCTAACAAAACCCTAGGCTCTCCATAGAGCCTAGCAAATAAAACTACTCAAATATACTGAAAATAAAAGCTAACGAGTTCATAGTATTGAGAAACGATGAAAAGATAGGAGGGATAGTCAAACTCGTGACGAAAATCGCGTTCCGGCGACTCCGGCGTTGTTCTCCATGATCCTCTTCTCCCCTAGCGTTCCTCCCTCTTTTCCAGCAGCCTCTCGTCTCTTCTTAGGTCTGATAATGCGTTGCCCAAGGCCTGGGCACGCTTTTTAATGAAATATGGCCGAAATTGCACTTCAGCCCCTCTACTTTGTAATTCCCGGACAGAATTATTTGCTGATTTTGCGCGGGCTGTATCTCCCTCATACGGACTCGTCTTCGGGCCTACCATATACCGTTGGAAAGCTACGGATGTCTGCTTTCTAATGCCGCAGGCCTTGCTCCAAAATTCTTTGTAGATTTTCCTGAGCATCGAAAATAGTGCAGGCTGGTCTTGTGTGGCTTTTCCAACTTTGCTTCGTTTTTGCGTCTTCTTTTCTCCTCTTCATCTAGCTCCATTCCAAGCATATCCAAGCATCTCATAAGCTCCAATGCACCTCTTTTACCTGAGATACACAACACTAAACAACCCGTGCAATTATCATAGCAAATATGAGAGAAAACATGCACAAATAAGCTAGAAACACAACTTTTCACTCTTAGGCTTATAAATCGTCAAATTCACATATTTGTGCAAATATAGCATATAAATCATGTAAAATAAGCCTATTACAAGTAATATGGAAGTATAATAATAACTCCTAAAGAGAGTTATCAGAAGGAAGCTATGAGCATCCTTTATATAGTCCAACAACTCCTTCTTGGACAATATAAAGGCTCTTCCTAATCCTACGTGAATTCGAATTAGTCCCTTCCTTGCATATTAGTCCTACTAAATTTGAAAGGGGTTGCAAAGTGTTCTTTCCAATTAATTAATCATATTAATTAATTCCCAAATCCAGTTCACCCCTATTGGGCGTGTGACCCCATATGTTCTATCTAGTTGGTATCAAAAATTTGCTAATATGGAGCGGTCTCTAGCAAGACATCTAGCCAACTAATAGAATAGTTATCCAACAAACCTTGTGCAAGTAATTGTCTCATCCCTTTGTGTCCATATCCGGATTGGACACGATACATACAAGTCACACTTGTATATCCAATCCATAGTTTCTCGATCCTGGCAATACACTTATTCGTGCAAATAACATCAATATCCCATATTGATTTATTTGAGTCTGGCCAGACATTCCATAAGCACTATCCCTCGAGTGGCCTAGGATATTTGCTCATGTTATGTGGGAGGGACAAATTCTATTTACGTCCACTATGATCTCTAAGCTTTCTTCTTATTATATCCGGTACACACCTTTATAGCTACCCGGTCACGGTGTAGCGTTTGACGCTACCAAAATCACAATAATCCACAACTAGATAATCTAATGACTTCAGGTCTAAGGATGACAATACCGTTGTCACCACGAAAAGCAATTGTGACTTTACATAACATATGTAGCCTTATCGGAGATGGGTCAATCCAGTATGCCATTAGCCTTAATGCATTCTCATGTGTTGGATCATGATGTCTCCATATCAATCCAAACCCATACTAGTCTACAGATGATTGTCCCATTTAATCATTATAATGGACTAGGGATATTTAAGATATACAACACAATTGTAAATCTAAGGACTTCATTATATTAAATATCCAATAAATAATACAATGAATATTCTAGCCAAAATAAGTTCATACTAAACTAGATTTCATCTAGGGCATCTATTCCAACAGTCTCCCACTTGCACTAGAGGCAATCTGACGCATCCCGTATGCCAATGCTCCTAGTGTGCCCTTCATGCTTGCGCTGAACAAGCGGCTTTGTAAGTGGATGTGACAAATTCTCATATGTAGGAATCTTGCATATCCGAACGTCTCCTCTATCGATAATATCTCGAATAAGATGGAACTTCTTGAGCACGTGTTTGGATTTCTGGTGTGACCGGGGCTCCTTTGATTGCGCGATCGCCCCAGTGTTGTCACAATACAACTCTACTGGATCCGCAATGCTAGGAACCACACCAAGTTCAGAAACGAATTTCCTAATCCAAACAGCTTCCTTTGTTGCGCCATTCGCAGCAATGTACTCAGCCTCTGTTGTAGAATTAGCCACCGTCTCTTGATTGGAAGTCTTCCAGCTCATCGCTGCTCCATTCAGGAAAAACACATATCCCGATTGTGATCTGAAATCATCTTTGTCGATTTGGAAGCTTGCATCCATGTAACCCTTTACACGCAACTCTTCCTCACCACCAAATATCAAGAAATCATCCTTAACTCAAGTACTTTAGGATGTTCTTGACCGCAATCCAGTGACTCTCACCTGGATTGGACTGATATCTGCTTGTCATACTCAAGGCATATGACACATCTTGTCTGGTACATAACTTGGAATAAATGATAGATCTTATGGCCGAGGCATAGGGAATTCTACCCATGTGTTCCTTCTCAATCTCATTGGAAGGACAATCACTCTTTGAAAGAGTTGTTCCATGTGACATGGGCAAGAATCCCTTCTTGGAATCTTGAATGTTGAACCGCTTCAACACATTGTCTATATAAGTACTTTGACTTAGGCCCGGTAGTCTTCTATATCTATCTCTATAGATCTTGATACCAAGTATAAAGGCTGATTCCCCTAAGTCCTTCATTGAGAAACACTTTCCTAGCCAATCTTTAACAGATTGCAGCATGGGAATGTCGTTTCCAATGAGCAGTATGTCATCCACATACAAGACCATAAAAGCAACAGAGCCCCCACTAACCTATTTGTAGACACAATAATCATCTTCGTTTCTGATGAAGCCAAATTCTTTGACTACTTCATCAAAACGTCGATTCCAACTCCTACAAGCTTGCTTTAATCCATATAGGGATCGTTGCAGCTTACAGACTTTATTGGCTTGCTTTGGATCTTCAAAATCCTCAGGATGTATCATATACACGTCCTCGAGGAGATTCCCATGGACGAATGTTGTTTTGTCTGCCAAATCTTATAGTCGTAGTATGCTACAATGGCAAGTAGGATTCGGATGGATTTGGTCATAGCGACTGGTGAAAAGGTTTCATCATAGTCAATACCGTGAATTTGTCTAAATCCTTTAGCCACCAATCGGCCCTTATAGGTAATCACATTACCATCCATGTCGATCTTCTTCTTGAAGACCCACTTGCACCCTATGGGACGCGCCCCTTTGGGTGGTTCAGTCCATACTTTGTTGGTATACATGGATTCCATCTCGGATCTCATGGCTTCAAGCCACTTCTGAGAGTTCGGCCTGTCATGGCCTCTTCATAGGTAGTAGGCTCATCGTCTTTGAGCATCATGTCACCAGACTCAGTCACGAGAAGTTCATACCTCTCTGGCTCCTGGCGCACTCTACTAGATCTACGAAGCTCTTGTGGTACTTGAACAGGTTGCTCCACAACCAATTGTGTTTCCTGCTCATTTTCCATAGAAGGATCAATGCTTTGTGGTTATTGAACTTCTTAAAGTTCTGCAGTCCTCCCACTTTCTTCTTTAGAGACAAACTCTCTTTCTAGAAACACGCTTGCCCGAGCAACAAACACTTAGTTCTCAGATGGATTGTAGAAATAGTAGCCCTTAGTTTCCTTAGGGTACCCCACAAACTTACACTTATCCAACTTGGGCCCTAGCTTGTCAGATTTTAAACGCTTTACATCGCAGCCCCAAATCTTCCTGAACGACAGTGTAGGACGGCTCCCACTCCACATCTCATGTGGCATCTTCATGACTGATTTAGATGGAACACGGTTAATGGTGAAAGTTGCACTTAATAGAGCATAGCCCCAAAATGATAATGGAAGATCGGTTTGACACATCATAGATCGAACCGTATCCAACAGTGTTTGATTCCTCCTCTAGGACACGCCATTCCATTGTGGCGTTCCGGGTGGAGTGAGTTGGGACACAATCCCACACTCTCTAAGGTAGTCGTCAAACTCTTGGCTCAAGTATTCTCCTCCACGATCCGATCGTAAAGCCTTGATACTTTTGCCAAGTTGCTTCTCTACTTCACTCTTGAATTCTTGAACCTTTCAAAGGATTCGGATTTTGCCTTCATAAGGTATACAAATCCATATCTACTGAAATCACCAGTAATGTGATGAAGTAGACGTAACCACCCCTGGCAGGCGTGGCAAATGGCCCACATACATCAGTATGCACGAGCGCCAATCGCTCCCTAGTCCTCTCACATTTCTTATTGAAAGCGTACTTTGTCATTTTTTCCAATAAACAAGCCTCACATGTCTCATATAATTCAAAATCAAATGAGTCTAGAAATCCATCTTTATAGAGTCTAGATACACGTTTCTCTTTTATGTGGCCTAAACGACAGTGACATAAGTAAGCATGATGTAAATCATTTATTTTAATCCTCGTAGTATTAATGTTGTAGACTGGATTACTTGGATCAAGGACATATAGTCCATTAAATAATTGCGCACTACAATAGTGAATATTATCAAAATAAATGGAACAACAATTGTCCTTTATTGAAATAATAAAACATTCCTTGTCCAAACAAGAAATAGAAATAATATTTATGCTCATAGCAGGCACAAAATAGCAATTATTTAATTCTAAAACTAATCCTGAAGGCAGATACAGCTCGTACACGCCTACGGCTAATGCAGCAACATTTGCTCCAATCTCAACGCGCATGTCTATCTCCCCTTTAGCCAATCTTAACTTTTCTTTATATCCTGCACATTTCGACAAATGTGAGATCCACATCCAGTATCCAATACCCATGATGTAGAGATAGTTAAATTAACATCTACAACAAAAATACCTGGTGGTAATGGAATCACTGTACCAAGCCTCTTGTCCTCCAGATATTTTGGGCAGTTCCTTCTCCAGTGTCCAGGCTGACTGCAGTAGTGACATTCACCTTTGGTCTCACCTTTGGCAATTCCACCAACATGCTTAAGGGTAGGTTCCTTGGACTTGGCAACTACCATGCCTTTTCCCTCGGAGGATGAGGCAAACCTTTTGCCCATTCCTTTCTGCACCACCATAATGGCCTTGCCCTTACCCTTGGTGATGCTTTGTTCAGCTGTCCTCAGCATATTGAGTAAATATGGCAGTGGTTTCACGATTTTGTTCATGTTATTTTTCATGATGAACTGCCCATAACTCTCAGGCAACGATTGCAACACGAGATCGGTGTCCAACTCTTGGCCGACCGGGAACCCTAGTCGTGCGAGGTTCTCCAAGTACCCGATCATAAGGAGTGCAAGAGGTCCCACAAGGTTTCCTTCCCCCATATGACATTTGAACAATGCCTTAGAAACTTCAAACCTCTCAACCCTTTCCTTCTCTTGGAAGAGCTGCTTCAAGTGTTCGATCATATCGACTGCATTCATGTTCTCATGTTGCTTCTGAAGCTCAGAGGTCATGGTGAAAAGCATGAGGCAGGCCGCATCATTAGCGTCGTCAACACGCTTCTGATACGCCTTTAGGGCTGCAGGAGTATTGTTTTTTGGACCTGCCGGAACTTGCTCCTCTATTGCGTACACTTCTCTTGCTGGAGAACGATTCTCAAGTTTCTGTACCAGTCAAGGAAATTGGTTCCAGAAAGCTTGTCCTTCTCAAGGACAGAGCGTAGGGAATGTTGTGAACTCGATGAGTTGTTTGCCATTTGGAATTCTACAAAAGGAAAATACGCAAGTTTTAGTATTTGTGAACTTTTGACTATATTTAATAATGGCTAGATTATTAAACATAGCTCCCACTATTTTTCTACGAATTAATAACCCTCAAGATATTAATGGGGAAAATATCACTATAGTTTCTAGTGGACCAAGATCCATGTTTCATCTCCTCTTGAGCTTGCTTTGGCAAGTCACCCAAGAATTGACTATTTTAGGTAGGAACAATTCCATTGCATCCCATGCAACTCTTAGTTCAATCAGGCAAATAACTCTTTATTTATCCATTCGTATGGATAATCCCAATTGATTGCCTCTAGGTTTTAATCATATTAATAATCCAGTTGTGTCCAACCTCTTATTTAAACAATTGCACATTACTTGCTTCTGCCATCGCACCACATCATTATGAACTAAGTCGCCTTGCTTTGGCATGTACGAGCTTGATAAATCATGACGATGATGAGTGTTTAAATACCGAGAAGGAAAAAACACAATATTTGAATTTTGAGGGATTTTAAAATTCAATTTTAATTATTTTGTTGATCCATATCAACTGATCTATCTATTTTGAGTTTGGGCACAACTCCAAATAATAGACCCGAGTTGTTAATTATCTTATTATCCTAATTTCATGCATCATCCATACACCGATCACAAAATAATAAGACAGAAAAATAAACAACCATAAAATAAATAAAACGTGATGTGGATATGGCATTTCTAGACTAAGATATTCCCAAGCCAATGGGAATATCTATGAACCCTAAAAAGCAAACACATCTCCATGCGCCTCCATCTTTTGTTCCATCTTTCATAGCCTTGTGGAATGCTCCATCTTTGTGGCTTCTTTGTCTTTGGGCTTCTTTTCTCCAATCTCGGCTAACAATCTATTCTATCTAGCACTAGCTAATAACTATACTATATGAAATAAATCTCACAAGTTGAGAAAAAATTCGGCTCGCAGGCCGTAAACTCAAATTAATTATTACATCAAATTGATCGGCACGCAGGCCGTAAACCAAACCACAAAATTAAATAATCAGACCAAACCACATCCTAATGCCATATCCAATCACCATGCGATTTGAATATAAACAGTTAAAATCAAATTTTAATGCGCTTGGTCAATTTTAATTGATTTTAGGATTAATAGGGTCAAAACGGTCCAAGAGGCTCAACCATAGCATGGCCGAACCACCTTGGAGCCGCCCCGGGCCGAGCCTAGGAAGGCCGGCCCAACCCGTGGGGTTGGCCGACCGCCTAGGACTTCGGCCTAGGTGGCTTGGGCGGCAAGGAAGGGGACGGTCCTCCTAGGGCCGATCCTCTTGAGTTGTTTCCAAAACAACTCCTTCCTTGTTTCCCAAGGCCAAAACGTTTCCAAACTTGAAACTAGTTTCCAAATTGGTTCCCAAACCCTATATATAAGATCCTAAAATTTCTCAAACTCACTAATTCATGCATCCAATACACAAACTAAGTCTTGTTTAGTTGAATCACATTTAACATGCATATTTATGCTTAATTTGTCCGTTTTAATGCAATAATCTAACAATTATGTGTGTAAATGACATAAAACGTAACACATAACCCACGTCTATATTCTACGACTCGTTGCTCTGATACCGCTGTAGGGTTTTGATCATGAATACGCAGCGGAAGAAAAAAATTATCCATTCAAGACCCTCCAAGGATCACAGGAAGAGAATCATAACGATGATAAAGGAAGAAACAAGTAACACACCTTGGAGATCTCCAGTGATGACTTGTAACGTGAATTGTGTCACGTCTCGACGGTTGATTCACGCCTAGGGTTGATGTCTAGATCTTCCTTATCCTTTGTGCTAGCTTGGACCGTAGGAAGAGGAAGAATAAATCACGCAACGAGGATCAAAGAGAGGGCTTCAGCCTCTCTTTGTGGCGGACGGGTAGGGGGAGGACGCAAGGGGGCTTCGGCCTCCTTGTGTTCTTACTCTCTTTCCTTTGTTTCCTTCCCACTCAACTTATGTTATGAGCATTAGTGTGGGAAGGAAGCTATGAGCATGCTTTATATAGTCCAAAAACTCCTTGTCAACTACCTAAAGGCCCTTCCTAATCCTACATGAATTCGAATTAGTCCCTTCCTTGCATATCAGTCCTACTAAGTTTGCAAGGTGTTACAAAGTGATCCTTCCAATTAATTAATCATATTTATTAATTCCCAAATCTAGTTCAACCCCATTGGGTGTGTGACCCCATAGGTTCTAACTAGTTGGTAGCAACAATTTGCTACTATGGAGCGGTCACTAGCAAGACATCCATTCTAACCAACTAATAGAATAGTCATCCGACAAACCTTGTGCAAGTAATTGTCTCATCCCTTTGTCTCCATATCCGGATTGAACACGAGACATACAAGTCACACTCGTATATCCAACCCATAGTTTCTCGATCTTGGGAATAGCCTTATTCGTGCAAATAACATCAATATCCCATATTGATTTATTTGAGTCTGGCCAGACATTCCATAAGCACTATCCCTCGAGTGTCCTAGGATATTTGCTCCCGTTATGTGTGAGGGAAAAATTCTATCTACGTATACTACGATCTCTAAGCTTGCTTCTTATTGTATCCGGTACACGCCTTTATAGCTACACAGTCACGGTGTAGCGTTTGACGCTACCAAAATCACAATAATCCACAACTAGATAATCTAGTGACTTCAAGTCTAAGGATGACAATACCGTTGTCACCACGAGAAGCGCTTGTGACTTTACATAACATGTATGTAGTCTTCTCGGAGATGGGTCAATCTAGTATGCCATTACCCTTAATGCATACCCATGTGTTGGATCTTAATATCTCCATATCAATCCAGCCCCACACAAGTCTATAGATGATTGTCTCATTTAATCATTATAATGGAATAGAGATATTTAAGAAAAACAACACAATTGTAAATCTAAGGACTTCATTATATTAAATATCCAATAAATAATACAATGAATATTCTAGCCAAAATAAGTTCATATTAAACGAGATTGCCTCTAGGGCTTCTATTCCAACAAATATGGCCTCCTAAACTAAGATATTCTCAAGCCAATGAGAATATCTATAAGCCTTAAAAATAGCAAGCTCATCTCCATGTGCCTCCATTTTTAGTCCATGTGCCTTAGCTTGTGGAATACCGCCATATTTTGGTTTCTTCAATTCTCTAGGTTTCTTCTCCAATTCTTAACAATCTTCTACTCTATCTAATACTAGCTAGAAATCTATACTAAATAGAGAGACATCACAAGTTGAAGAGATGACCGGCTCGCAGGCCGCAAAACCTCTTTAATTATTTATGATAATAAACCGAAACCACAAAAATAAACATTCACAACATCCACATCTAATGCCATATCCAATCACCATGAAAAAGCACATAATACAGTTAAAATCCAATGTTAACGCGCTTGGTCAATTTTATTTGATTTTGGATGTACTAGGGTCAAAACAACCCAAGAGGGTCCACCAACTAGCTTGGTCAAACCCCTAATGGACCGCCACAAGGCTTGGGTCGGTCGGCCCTAGCCCACGCGGCCAAGCCGCGCGCTAGGCCGTCCCGGAACCTTGGCCTTGGCTTCCTTGGCGCGCAAGGAGGGGGCGGACGGCCCTAGGGTTGTTTCTTTCCTCTCCTTCCTTGTTTCCCAAGTTTGCTTGTTTCCAAATTAAGAAAAAACCATTTTTCCTAATTGGTGCCCAAACCCTAGTTTTCTAAATCCAAAATTTCGCATCATATGTGATCCAAATTCACTAATCCTTACATCATATGTAAGATTATATCATTCTTGTTTGAATCATATTCAAATTGTATCATTATGCCAAATTCAGTTTTACGGGATAAATTGTAATTACGGTGTAATAATTGACTAAAAAGTAACACATAAACCACGTTATGCACTACGACATGTGGCTCTGATACCGCTGTAGGGTTTTGATATGGATTATGCAGCTGAATAAACAATAATTATCTCCATTTAAGACCCTCCAAGGATCACAGAACTAGACATCATAACGATGGTAAGGGATATAATCATCACGTACCTTGTTTGTGTCCTTTGATGACTTCACGTGAAATAGTGTCCACATCTCTATGGAAGTTCACTCCTAGGATCAAGTCTAGAGTCATTCCGCTCGTTTGTACTAGCAATTTATGGAAGGAGGAAGAAGAATATTACGCAAAATGAAGCAAAGGGGCGGCGTGCCTCCTTGAGGCTGACGGCGCACGGGGAGGGGGTGGACGAGTGAGGCTTAGGCCTTGCCTTGTCTTGCTCTCTCTCTCCTTGCTTGTTATTTCACTCAGTGATGGAACATTATGAAATAACAAGCTAGAGTTTCCTTTTAAAGTCTACCAACTCCTTGCTAACTACATATTTGCCTCAATACTAATCATGTCCTTACATGGATTAGTCCACCTTGCAAATTAGTCCTACTAAGTTTGCTTGTGGTTGCGTATTGATCCTTCCATTTAATTTATTATATTAAATTAATTCCCAATTCTAGCTTAATCCATATGGCGTGTGAACCCCTATGTTTCTGCTTAGTTGGTAGTAACAATTACTAACATAGAGTGGCGTCTAGCAACACATCTATGCCACCCAACTAATAGAACTAGTCAGTAAGCCGACAAACCTTGTGACCAATGTTACCATATTTTATTATACTTCGTCTCCATATCCGGCTTGGACACTGGACATACAAGTCACACTCGTATATCCAAGCCATAATTTCTCGATCCTGGGAATAATCTTATCCATGCAGATAACATCAATATCCCATATTGATTTATCTGAGTCTGGCCAGACGTTCTATAATCACTACCCCTCGAGTGGCCGTGGATATTTTCTCCCATTATTTGGGAGGGACAAATCCTATCTACATCACTACCACCTACAAGCTTGCTTCCTATCATGCCTGATAAATACATTTATAGTTACCCGGTTAAGGCACAACGTTTGATAATATGAAAGCATGATATTTCACAACTAGAGTATCTAGTGACTTCAAGTCTAAGGACCAAAATACCATTGTCACTACGAGAAGCACTTGTGACTTTACATATGCCATTACCAATAATGCATACCCATGTGCTAGACTTGATATCTCCATATCAATCTACCCACATAGAAGTTTATAGTTGATCGTTCTGTTAATCAATATAATCGACTAGGGATATTAAGATAAACAACACATTTTTAATCTAAGGACTTCATTATATTAAATATCTCCATAAATAATACAATGATTATTCTAGCCAAAATAATGATCATACTAAAAAGATTGCCTCTGGGGCATCTATTCCAACATCAAGTTCAACAGGGAGATAGCATGACTTCCCAAACACAAGACATGCCCAAAGGAGTCTTGTATGGAGGCCGATAAGCCCATACACTATCATCCAGATGTTGAGACTTTGCGTCCTTGATTGATTGTCTTCTCTAGGATCTCATAGATCTCACGATTTGACACTTCAGCTTGCCCATTTGAATGCGGATGGTAGGCCAGTGATATATTATGCGTCTTCACCCGATATTTGCTCAAGAAATTGGCAAAGACCTTGTTCACAAAATGCAACTCCTCATCACTGATAATTGCACTGGGCATCCCAAACCGCGTAAAAATGCTCTTACGCACAAACTTCTCAACTGTAGCATCGTCGCTCGTTGGACATGCCAAAGCCTCCACCCACTTGGTCACATAATCCACAACCAACAGAATATACAAATTACCAAGCAAAGATGGTATGGTCCCATGAAATTAATACCCCATACGTCAAATGGCTATACCTCTAAGACATCTCATTTCGTTTGGAGATATTGCCAGTTCTCTAACACCGGTCACACCTGCTGCATAAATTTCTGAGCATCTTTATGTAAGGTAGGCCAATAAAAACTTTCTCTGAAGTACATTGGCCGTTGTTCGTGAAAATTTCCCCCATAACTCAACTCGTGGCAGTGTATGAGAATATCTAAAGTGTCTTGTGACGCTACACATCTCTGTAGTACATTATCTGCTCCAATCTTGAAAAAATAAGGATCATCTCAAAAATATTGTCGTGCATCTGCAAAAGAACTTCTTCTTCTACATGGAGACAAGTCACTAGGAACAATGTTTCTTGCCTTGAAATTTACCAAGTCAGAAAACCAAAGCATAGCTGAAACCACTATTATGTTGTTCATCTGGAAAATCATCTTTGATAGGCATCTCCACGTGCTCCTCAATCTCTAACGTGATAGATGGTCAGCCACAACATTCTCCACCCCTTTCTTGTCCTTTATCTTTATTTCAAACTCTTGCGTCAAAAGAACCCACCGGATCAATCTTGGCTTTACGTCCTTCTTGGTGAGAAGGTACTTGAGGTCCGCATGGTTAGTAAATATAGTCATCTAAGAACCCATAAGAAATGGGCGAAACTCGTCCAACGCGAAGATAATGGCCAACATCTCTTTCTCGATAATAGCATAATTAACCTATGCACTGTTAGAGTCCGACTGGCATAATAAATGACATGAGCTACCTTGTCTTTCCACTGTCCTAGAACTATTCCCACCGCATAATCACTAGGATCACACATGAGCTCAAACGCCAAAGTTCATTCTGGGATAGTGATGATAGGCACGCTAATCAGTTTCTCCTTGAGCAAATCAAAAGCTAATATGCACTCCTTATTAAAATCAAAGACTGCATCTCTCTCAAGTAATCTGGACAAGGGCTTCGTGATCTTTGATAAATCTCTAATGAAGAGCTGGTAGAACCCTTCATGTCCCAAGAAAATCCTTACCCCTCTGATAGAAGTAGGGTGAGGAAGCTTCTCAATGACCTAAATCTTAGCTCTATCCACCTCTGATCAACAAACGGAAGAGGAAAATGATCTTTGTGAGTTGGATCATTCAGCTTGCGGTAATCCATGCAAGCTCTGCACCCTATCATAGCCCGGATAGTAATCTGATCTCCTCTTTTCCCTTCCACCACAATCATACCTCCCTTCTTAGGGACACACTGCACCGGGCTAGTCCATTTGCTGTCGAAAATTGGGTAGATGATGCCCGCTTCCACTCATTTAAGCACCTTTTTGTTCACCACCTCCTGCATATAAGGGTTGAGGCAGCGCTAAAATTGTACAACCGACTTTCTATCCTCCATAAGCCGGATCTTGTGCCGGCAAACTATGGAGCTGATCCCCTTGATATCCGCTATGGTCCATTCCATAGTTGTCGTTCTTCCCTGCAATATCCTGAGCAGTAGATCCTCCCCTGTCCAAACAAGAAGACACGATCACATGTAAAGTTTCATTAGCACCCAATATAAATATTTTAAATGTGCAGCTAGAGGCTTTAAATCTAGAGTAGGAGCAAGTTCAAGAGAATGAGTAAGAGTATTCATGCTTCCCTCGTTGAAGATCGGTAGGGGCTTGCGCCAATGAGCCTCCATAGCTTGATGTTTTTTGCTTGAATCAAGCAGAGCAAGTTCCTCATATATCTGTTCGAATAATGCATCATACTCGTTGGATGTGTATGCCTCCACACTAAAGCATTGCTCATTCACTCCATATGCAGGACTTCATAGCTTCAAAAACATTAAATGCCACATTCTCATCATTGATCTGTATTGTCAACTCTCCGTTGGAAAAATCACTGATTGTCTTCCCCGTGACAAGGAATGGCCGTCCCAATATGAGTGGGACATCAACATCAGCCTCCATGTCAAGAATCCCAAAATCCGCAAGGAATATGAGTCCCTCAACATTCACAAGTGCATCCTTTCGAAATGGAATATGTGCGGGTATGGCACATGCACAATGTACTCTTCCTTTCTATTTTGCTTCTCCTCCGACTTCATCACCGTGTCCTTTTATTGGAGAATCACGGTAGGCACGGGTATTTCTTCACTCAACGCCTTCTCAGTGACTTTAGTCGTCTCAGCTCGCTTGTGGCTAGGATATGGAGGATCCTCAGTAGTAATGCTAGCGAGTAGTGATCGCCTTTAACTGTTCATGCGGAATGATGGTATTAGCTGGAAGCATGCCAGGTGGTAGATTTCCATACAGAAACGTTGTTTTGACATCCATCTGCCAAATCTCATAATTGTGATAAGCTGAAATAGCAAGTAAGATTTGAATGGATTTGGTCAGTGCAACTGGGGAAAATGTTTCATCATAGTCAACACCATGAATTTGTCTGAATCCTTTAGCCACCGGTCGACCCTTATAGGCAATCACATTGCCATTTATGTCGGTCTACTTCTTGAAGACCCACTTGCACCCTATGGGCCGAGCCCCTTGGGGTGGTTCCACCAAAGTCTATACTTTGTTGGTATACATGGATTCCATTTCGGATCTCGTGGCCTCAAGCCACTTTTAAGAGTCATGGCCCTTTCATGGCCTCTCCATAGATAGTACGGTCATCATGTATGAGCAACGTGTCACCACGCTCAGTCACGAGAAGTCCATACCTCTCTGGCTGCTGGCACACTCTACTCGACCTACGAAGTTCTTGTGTTACCTGAACAGGTTCTTCCACAACATTTTTTGGTTCCTGTTCATGTTCCATAGTAGGATTAGTGGTTTGTGGTTGTTGAATTTCTTCAAGTTCTATTGTCCTCCCACTTGCTCCTTTAGAGACAAATTCTCTTTCTAGGAACACGCCAGTCCAAGCAACAAACACTCTTTTCTCGGTAAGATTGTAGAAATAATACCTCTTTGTTTCCTTAGGTTATCCCACAAACTTACAATTATTCGAATTGGGCTCGAGCTTTTCTGTCTATAAACACTTTACATACACATCGCAACCCCAAATACTCATAAAAGACAATGTGGAACGCTTCCCACTCCAAATCTCGTATGGAGTCTTCATGATTGATTTAGATGGAACACGATTAAGGGTGAAACCTGCACATCATAGAGCGTGCCCTTGAAAGGATAATGGAAGATCAGTTTGACACATCATAGATTGAACCATGTCCAAAAGAGTTCGATTCCTCCTCTCAGACACGCCATTCCATTGTGGCGTTCCCGGTGGAGTGAGTTGGGACAAGATCCCACACTCTCTAAGATAGTCGTCAAATTCTTGGCTTAAGTATTCTCCTCCACGATCCGATCGTAGAGCCTTAATACTCTTGCATTGCTTCTCTACTTCATTCTTGAATTATTTGAACTTTTCAAATGATTCAGATTTGGCCTTCATAAGGTACACTATCCATATCTACTGAAATCATCAGTAAATGTATTGAAATAAACATAAGAACCTCTGGAAGGCGTTGCAAATGGACCACATACATCAGTATGCACGAGAGCCAATTGCTCACTAGTCCTCTCTCCTTTCTTATTAAAAGGGAAACTTTGTCATTTTTCCTTATAAACAAGATTCGCATGTCTCATATGATTCATAATCAAATGAGTCTAGGAATCCATCCTTATGGAGTCTAGAAATATGTTTCTTGTTTATATGGCCTAAACGACGATGTCATAAGTAAGTAGGATTTAAATCATTAATTTTAATCATCTTAGTGTTTATGTTATAGACATGATTACTTATGAAAGTGGAGTATGCAGGTAGAAATGCAATATAGATACTCTAGACGGGGGGGTTGAATAGAGTATGCCAACTTTTTTCAAAACTTGTAAAGGAGAAGAGTTTCTAAAAGGATCAGTGAAGTTCAAGGCCTTGAAATTAGTTTCAAGCCTTTGGAATGAAATACAGTTTGAAAGAAAACAGACTAGTGTGAATGCTGCAAAAACTAAGTATGCAAATGAAACTGTAAATGCAAGAGACACAGGATTTGTAAAGTTCAGTCCACTTGGACCTACGTCTCTACCTCAGGGATCTCCATGTAGGATTTTCAACACAATTCTTATTAATTAAAATCTAAGCCCTTGATCTCAAGCACAGAAATATGTCTTACTCTGTCACAGCTTGTGGTTCTCTTTAACCTATCTAGTACCTGCTCTAGCTAACTGATTAACTAATAATTCTCTATTGTTCACTTTGAACAATCCTCGAGAATGAAAGAAATACGTAGTATAATAATGATATACAAATTTAGTACAAGTTAGAAGAACACTAAAGTGTAGAATTGCAGTGAAGAATGCAATGATCTTCTGTGAGATGGATTGTGAGAATGATGTGCTTATTTAATGCTTGACAATCCTGGAATGTGTCTCTCTTCTTTGCCCGTTGAGTGTTGTTTACTGTTGCTTCAAAATGAGCTCTATTTATACAGCTCAGAGCTCTGCAAATCTTCCCAGATTTTCAGCAACAAACTTCCTATTTTGTAGGAAACAGCTTTGACTCTTTGAACAACCTTCTCGAACGGATAGTTGATCATAATATTCCGAGATATTGTTCTGATCTTGTCTTTAAACACAGAATCACATTCCCTTCAAGTTTCCTTTCCTGAAAAATCCAGATTAGGAAACCAATCCTGCAAACTAGGAAATAAAATTTCCCTGCAAAACTGAGTCAAACAAATGGATTAAATGGTGTTAAATACATCAAAATAGTTTTTCTTCCATTATCCAATAATAACAGATCAAGCATAGGGGTGAGAGAGATAAAATCATATCAGAAGAGTTCAGAGAAACTCCCCCTTAGAAAGTGCATACAGGTCAGACAGTTTCAAGGCTTTGAATCCTGTTTCGAGGCCCTATTTCAAGCTTGTGAAACCAGTTTCAAGGCTTTGAATCCTGTTTCAAGGCCTATTTCAAGCATGTGAAAACTGTGAACTTACAATCTCCCCCTTGATGAAAGACAAAACCTTAAACTGTTTGAATCTTAGTTTCTGCAAAAAAAAAATACTGATTAGCACACAGTTCAAATAATAGCAACACATTGGTTCCAAAAGATCCAAATTATTCAATGAAAAACTTAAACAAAGCATATAAGTCCAGATAATCCTACTGACCAAAGAGATAGGTCACCAAAACATAAATAGAAAAACCTAAGATTTCTCCCCCTTTTTGACTTTCATCAAAAAGAATGAAAAAATGTTGGATCATATTTTTTGGAAAATTTTGAAAATAAACTTAAAATAGGTGGGAAAGAAAGAGTAGGCTAGGGTTTATGGGGTTGGGTTTTCATCTCCATTCTGATCTCCTTCTTCCTCACTGTCTTCATCATTGTCCTGGTCTTCTTCATCTTCTTCATTCACACCAACAGTCTCTTCTTCAGCCTTATCTTTAGTAGCAACCTTTGGAGATTTCTTTTTCTTCTTCTTCTTCTTCTTCTTCTTCTTCTTCTTCTTCTTCTTCTTCTTCTTCTTCTTCTTCTTCAGGTTTATCAGCAATGGAACTGAATAAGGACTGTCTACTTCATCTCCGTCTTGAGCAGCTTGTTCAACTAACACCTACTTTCCTTTGTCCTTGTCTTGAGCAGCCTCTTCCTGGTTGGAGTGTTCACTGGGCAAGTTCTTTTTAGAACCATCTTTTTGTACACCTTCTTCATCCTCATGGACAACAACCACATTCATGCTTCTAAATATGGTCTCCACCATGTACTTCACCTACCTGAGATCAATCTCAAAACCATGTTGATTCTCTTTGATTTCACTAGAGTCCATCTCTAAATCATCAAGTATCTGAAGAATTGAAGACAAGTCAGGAGGCTGAGAGGTCTGGCTTGAAGTAGGGGTCAAGGTCTTGGGCTCAACAAACTTCTTTGCATTCAACTCTTCTTCTGTCAAATATGAATACAACTTCCAAATTTTTGCCTAGGTCACCACTCCAATATTCTCAAAAGCTTTCTCTTTAAGCAAACCAATCCCATAAGTGATAGACTCTTCACCAGCAGTTGGAATTTTAAGGTGTTGGAAAAATAGAGTGAGCAGGTTTGCATAAGGAAAATAATGCTTTCTCTGATCTGTTTGGCTAAACAGCATGTGTTCCATTACAAGCTTCTGAATATCAATGACATACCCATTCATAATCAGATACATAATGTATAGCACTCTCTCAGTGATCAACTCCTTGGAATGTTCCCTTGGGAAGATACATCTCATCAAGATGGTAAATAGAACTTTGGCTTGAACATTTAATACAGAGTGTGTTAACTGTTTGGATGAGGCAGTGATATTAGGTAGAATGAATTATTCTTTGGCCAACTTCAAAACTTCACTTTTGGGAGGATGGTTATGCGTTTCATACCTCTTAGGACAGCCTAGGACAGATGCAAACTCAGCATGATCTAGTTCCATAGTAACACCAGCAACTTTAGTCTTGATTACTAAGTGTGGAGAGTTCTTAAGTTGCTTCATGTTGAGATAGAAGAACCTAGTAAGTCTTGGGTAGGCTAACTCAATAGGATTTAGCATAAACCACGGAGAGCTTTTCTTTCACGTTGTAATGCAATTCAGATTCATTCCAAACATAGGCATACTGATCAAGCTACAGAAAGAAATAGACCTAGAGGCATAGCCATCCAACCACTGACCTTTGGAAGTGTTTGAGATGAACCAAGATTCATCAGGCGCAGATTTCTTTGAGTAGATCTGCAATGCTCTTTCCACATTGTCTCCTGGTTCTTCCTTTGTCACCTTTTCTTTTCCCTTTTCAGCTTGAGAGGCCTTCTTTTTCTTCAAATTCTTGGGGCTTGAGATCTGTATTTCTGGTTGCTTTTCTGTAGCAGCCTTCTATTTCTTCTTCTTCTTCTTGTCTGAAGATGGTGTCACATCCTTCTTAGTCTTCTTCATTGGTGGAGGAAGCTCTGCAACAACTTCTGCACCGGGATTCCTGGAGCTTGAGTCCCCACTGATTCTCTGAACTTCATCCTCAGCTGTCTTTCTCTTCTTCTCAGAACTAGGTTTTGAACCACCGGCCATCTTGATTCTCTTAGAGGTTCTTCTAGTGCTCATTAGGGTTTGGGAGAATAATAGAGAGAAGTAGGAATGATACGGAGTGAAGGATAAGAGAAGAAGATAAATACTAATAGAGTTTGAGTTTGAAAAGGAAACTGCAACATCTCTCTGATCTCAAAATATTTGTAATGATCAGAGAAGATTCAAATCTTTGAAGCCTTGGAAATAAAATATTTTAATACTATATTTGGCTGAAAATTAATTTTGAAAAAGGTGGGGGCAATATTGAGCAAATATCTACAAAGATAGCACCCAATGCTGAATGATCCAAGAATTATTGACTACCGAGTTATCAGACTTATTTTTAAGGCTTTGAAAATAATTTTAAGGTCTTGAAACGTTGTTGTACTGAAACAAATAAAATCAAAGCTTTGAAAAGATTTTCAAGGCTTTGAAAACCAGTTCAAATCCTTGAAACACATAATAACTTACCTTCCTTACCTGACGCTCCCCCTAAACCAATGCATCTTTATTTAGCATGCCCAATTCCACTCTTAGAGCTGAAAATCTTTCATCTGGCAATGGTTTAGTAAAGATATCTGCAAGTTGCATGTTAGTAGAAGCAAACTCAAGAACAATATCACCTTTCTCAGCATGATCTCTGATGAAATGGTGTCTGACATCAATGTGCTGGTTCTTGAATGCTGAACTGGATTCTTTGTAATTGATATTGCACTAGTGTTGTCACATTTGATAGGTATATTTCTGAAATCAAATCCAATGTCTCTCAGCTGTTAAGCAACCCATAATACTTGTGAACAACATGCCCCAGATGATATATATATTCAGCTTCAGCTGTTAATAAAGCAACTGAGTTTTGTTTCTTGGAATGCCAACTGATCAAGGAGGATGCAATGAATTGGCAAGTTCCTGAGGTGCTTTTTCTATCAAATTTGTAACCTAAAAAATCAGCATTTGAAAATCCATACAATGTACTCTTCCTTTCGATTTTGCTTCTCCTCCGACTTCATCACCGTGTCCTTTTATTGGAGAATCACGGTAGGCACGGGTATTTCTTCACTCAACGCCTTCTCAGTGACTTTAGTCGTCTCAGCTCGCTTGTGGCTAGGATATGGAGGATCCTCAGTAGTAATGCTAGCGAGTAGTGATCGCCTTTAACTGTTCATGCGGAATGATGGTATTAGCTGGAAGCATGCCAGGTGGTAGATTTCCATACAGAAACGTTGTTTTGACATCCATCTGCCAAATCTCATAATTGTGATAAGCTGAAATAGCAAGTAAGATTTGAATGGATTTGGTCAGTGCAACTGGGGAAAATGTTTCATCATAGTCAACACCATGAATTTGTCTGAATCCTTTAGCCACCGGTCGACCCTTATAGGCAATCACATTGCCATTTATGTCGGTCTACTTCTTGAAGACCCACTTGCACCCTATGGGCCGAGCCCCTTGGGGTGGTTCCACCAAAGTCTATACTTTGTTGGTATACATGGATTCCATTTCGGATCTCGTGGCCTCAAGCCACTTTTAAGAGTCATGGCCCTTTCATGGCCTCTCCATAGATAGTACGGTCATCATGTATGAGCAACGTGTCACCACGCTCAGTCACGAGAAGTCCATACCTCTCTGGCTGCTGGCACACTCTACTCGACCTACGAAGTTCTTGTGTTACCTGAACAGGTTCTTCCACAACATTTTTTGGTTCCTGTTCATGTTCCATAGTAGGATTAGTGGTTTGTGGTTGTTGAATTTCTTCAAGTTCTATTGTCCTCCCACTTGCTCCTTTAGAGACAAATTCTCTTTCTAGGAACACGCCAGTCCAAGCAACAAACACTCTTTTCTCGGTAAGATTGTAGAAATAATACCTCTTTGTTTCCTTAGGTTATCCCACAAACTTACAATTATTCGAATTGGGCTCGAGCTTTTCTGTCTATAAACACTTTACATACACATCGCAACCCCAAATACTCATAAAAGACAATGTGGAACGCTTCCCACTCCAAATCTCGTATGGAGTCTTCATGATTGATTTAGATGGAACACGATTAAGGGTGAAACCTGCACATCATAGAGCGTGCCCTTGAAAGGATAATGGAAGATCAGTTTGACACATCATAGATTGAACCATGTCCAAAAGAGTTCGATTCCTCCTCTCAGACACGCCATTCCATTGTGGCGTTCCCGGTGGAGTGAGTTGGGACAAGATCCCACACTCTCTAAGATAGTCGTCAAATTCTTGGCTTAAGTATTCTCCTCCACGATCCGATCGTAGAGCCTTAATACTCTTGCATTGCTTCTCTACTTCATTCTTGAATTATTTGAACTTTTCAAATGATTCAGATTTGGCCTTCATAAGGTACACTATCCATATCTACTGAAATCATCAGTAAATGTATTGAAATAAACATAAGAACCTCTGGAAGGCGTTGCAAATGGACCACATACATCAGTATGCACGAGAGCCAATTGCTCACTAGTCCTCTCTCCTTTCTTATTAAAAGGGAAACTTTGTCATTTTTCCTTATAAACAAGATTCGCATGTCTCATATGATTCATAATCAAATGAGTCTAGGAATCCATCCTTATGGAGTCTAGAAATATGTTTCTTGTTTATATGGCCTAAACGACGATGTCATAAGTAAGTAGGATTTAAATCATTAATTTTAATCATCTTAGTGTTTATGTTATAGACATGATTACTTATGAAAGTGGAGTATGCAGGTAGAAATGCAATATAGATACTCTAGACGGGGGGGTTGAATAGAGTATGCCAACTTTTTTCAAAACTTGTAAAGGAGAAGAGTTTCTAAAAGGATCAGTGAAGTTCAAGGCCTTGAAATTAGTTTCAAGCCTTTGGAATGAAATACAGTTTGAAAGAAAACAGACTAGTGTGAATGCTGCAAAAACTAAGTATGCAAATGAAACTGTAAATGCAAGAGACACAGGATTTGTAAAGTTCAGTCCACTTGGACCTACGTCTCTACCTCAGGGATCTCCATGTAGGATTTTCAACACAATTCTTATTAATTAAAATCTAAGCCCTTGATCTCAAGCACAGAAATATGTCTTACTCTGTCACAGCTTGTGGTTCTCTTTAACCTATCTAGTACCTGCTCTAGCTAACTGATTAACTAATAATTCTCTATTGTTCACTTTGAACAATCCTCGAGAATGAAAGAAATACGTAGTATAATAATGATATACAAATTTAGTACAAGTTAGAAGAACACTAAAGTGTAGAATTGCAGTGAAGAATGCAATGATCTTCTGTGAGATGGATTGTGAGAATGATGTGCTTATTTAATGCTTGACAATCCTGGAATGTGTCTCTCTTCTTTGCCCGTTGAGTGTTGTTTACTGTTGCTTCAAAATGAGCTCTATTTATACAGCTCAGAGCTCTGCAAATCTTCCCAGATTTTCAGCAACAAACTTCCTATTTTGTAGGAAACAGCTTTGACTCTTTGAACAACCTTCTCGAACGGATAGTTGATCATAATATTCCGAGATATTGTTCTGATCTTGTCTTTAAACACAGAATCACATTCCCTTCAAGTTTCCTTTCCTGAAAAATCCAGATTAGGAAACCAATCCTGCAAACTAGGAAATAAAATTTCCCTGCAAAACTGAGTCAAACAAATGGATTAAATGGTGTTAAATACATCAAAATAGTTTTTCTTCCATTATCCAATAATAACAGATCAAGCATAGGGGTGAGAGAGATAAAATCATATCAGAAGAGTTCAGAGAAACTCCCCCTTAGAAAGTGCATACAGGTCAGACAGTTTCAAGGCTTTGAATCCTGTTTCGAGGCCCTATTTCAAGCTTGTGAAACCAGTTTCAAGGCTTTGAATCCTGTTTCAAGGCCTATTTCAAGCATGTGAAAACTGTGAACTTACAATCTCCCCCTTGATGAAAGACAAAACCTTAAACTGTTTGAATCTTAGTTTCTGCAAAAAAAAATACTGATTAGCACACAGTTCAAATAATAGCAACACATTGGTTCCAAAAGATCCAAATTATTCAATGAAAAACTTAAACAAAGCATATAAGTCCAGATAATCCTACTGACCAAAGAGATAGGTCACCAAAACATAAATAGAAAAACCTAAGATTTCTCCCCCTTTTTGACTTTCATCAAAAAGAATGAAAAAATGTTGGATCATATTTTTTGGAAAATTTTGAAAATAAACTTAAAATAGGTGGGAAAGAAAGAGTAGGCTAGGGTTTATGGGGTTGGGTTTTCATCTCCATTCTGATCTCCTTCTTCCTCACTGTCTTCATCATTGTCCTGGTCTTCTTCATCTTCTTCATTCACACCAACAGTCTCTTCTTCAGCCTTATCTTTAGTAGCAACCTTTGGAGATTTCTTTTTCTTCTTCTTCTTCTTCTTCTTCTTCTTCTTCTTCTTCTTCTTCTTCTTCTTCTTCTTCTTCTTCTTCAGGTTTATCAGCAATGGAACTGAATAAGGACTGTCTACTTCATCTCCGTCTTGAGCAGCTTGTTCAACTAACACCTACTTTCCTTTGTCCTTGTCTTGAGCAGCCTCTTCCTGGTTGGAGTGTTCACTGGGCAAGTTCTTTTTAGAACCATCTTTTTGTACACCTTCTTCATCCTCATGGACAACAACCACATTCATGCTTCTAAATATGGTCTCCACCATGTACTTCACCTACCTGAGATCAATCTCAAAACCATGTTGATTCTCTTTGATTTCACTAGAGTCCATCTCTAAATCATCAAGTATCTGAAGAATTGAAGACAAGTCAGGAGGCTGAGAGGTCTGGCTTGAAGTAGGGGTCAAGGTCTTGGGCTCAACAAACTTCTTTGCATTCAACTCTTCTTCTGTCAAATATGAATACAACTTCCAAATTTTTGCCTAGGTCACCACTCCAATATTCTCAAAAGCTTTCTCTTTAAGCAAACCAATCCCATAAGTGATAGACTCTTCACCAGCAGTTGGAATTTTAAGGTGTTGGAAAAATAGAGTGAGCAGGTTTGCATAAGGAAAATAATGCTTTCTCTGATCTGTTTGGCTAAACAGCATGTGTTCCATTACAAGCTTCTGAATATCAATGACATACCCATTCATAATCAGATACATAATGTATAGCACTCTCTCAGTGATCAACTCCTTGGAATGTTCCCTTGGGAAGATACATCTCATCAAGATGGTAAATAGAACTTTGGCTTGAACATTTAATACAGAGTGTGTTAACTGTTTGGATGAGGCAGTGATATTAGGTAGAATGAATTATTCTTTGGCCAACTTCAAAACTTCACTTTTGGGAGGATGGTTATGCGTTTCATACCTCTTAGGACAGCCTAGGACAGATGCAAACTCAGCATGATCTAGTTCCATAGTAACACCAGCAACTTTAGTCTTGATTACTAAGTGTGGAGAGTTCTTAAGTTGCTTCATGTTGAGATAGAAGAACCTAGTAAGTCTTGGGTAGGCTAACTCAATAGGATTTAGCATAAACCACGGAGAGCTTTTCTTTCACGTTGTAATGCAATTCAGATTCATTCCAAACATAGGCATACTGATCAAGCTACAGAAAGAAATAGACCTAGAGGCATAGCCATCCAACCACTGACCTTTGGAAGTGTTTGAGATGAACCAAGATTCATCAGGCGCAGATTTCTTTGAGTAGATCTGCAATGCTCTTTCCACATTGTCTCCTGGTTCTTCCTTTGTCACCTTTTCTTTTCCCTTTTCAGCTTGAGAGGCCTTCTTTTTCTTCAAATTCTTGGGGCTTGAGATCTGTATTTCTGGTTGCTTTTCTGTAGCAGCCTTCTATTTCTTCTTCTTCTTCTTGTCTGAAGATGGTGTCACATCCTTCTTAGTCTTCTTCATTGGTGGAGGAAGCTCTGCAACAACTTCTGCACCGGGATTCCTGGAGCTTGAGTCCCCACTGATTCTCTGAACTTCATCCTCAGCTGTCTTTCTCTTCTTCTCAGAACTAGGTTTTGAACCACCGGCCATCTTGATTCTCTTAGAGGTTCTTCTAGTGCTCATTAGGGTTTGGGAGAATAATAGAGAGAAGTAGGAATGATACGGAGTGAAGGATAAGAGAAGAAGATAAATACTAATAGAGTTTGAGTTTGAAAAGGAAACTGCAACATCTCTCTGATCTCAAAATATTTGTAATGATCAGAGAAGATTCAAATCTTTGAAGCCTTGGAAATAAAATATTTTAATACTATATTTGGCTGAAAATTAATTTTGAAAAAGGTGGGGGCAATATTGAGCAAATATCTACAAAGATAGCACCCAATGCTGAATGATCCAAGAATTATTGACTACCGAGTTATCAGACTTATTTTTAAGGCTTTGAAAATAATTTTAAGGTCTTGAAACGTTGTTGTACTGAAACAAATAAAATCAAAGCTTTGAAAAGATTTTCAAGGCTTTGAAAACCAGTTCAAATCCTTGAAACACATAATAACTTACCTTCCTTACCTGACGCTCCCCCTAAACCAATGCATCTTTATTTAGCATGCCCAATTCCACTCTTAGAGCTGAAAATCTTTCATCTGGCAATGGTTTAGTAAAGATATCTGCAAGTTGCATGTTAGTAGAAGCAAACTCAAGAACAATATCACCTTTCTCAGCATGATCTCTGATGAAATGGTGTCTGACATCAATGTGCTGGTTCTTGAATGCTGAACTGGATTCTTTGTAATTGATATTGCACTAGTGTTGTCACATTTGATAGGTATATTTCTGAAATCAAATCCAATGTCTCTCAGCTGTTAAGCAACCCATAATACTTGTGAACAACATGCCCCAGATGATATATATATTCAGCTTCAGCTGTTAATAAAGCAACTGAGTTTTGTTTCTTGGAATGCCAACTGATCAAGGAGGATGCAATGAATTGGCAAGTTCCTGAGGTGCTTTTTCTATCAAATTTGTAACCTAAAAAATCAGCATTTGAAAATCCATGCAAAGAGAAGTTAGAATGTCTTGGATACCAAATCCCTAAGTCTTTGGTACCATTGAGATATCTGAATATTCTCTTCACAGCACTTAAGTGTGATTCTTTTAGATCAGCTTGAAATCTTGCACACATAAGTACACTAAACATGATACATGGTCTGCTAGTAGTAAGTTATAGCAATGATTAAATCATACCTCTATACTCTTTTACATTGACACTCTTACCAGATTCATCCTTGTCTAAGGACAGTGTAGAACTCATAGGAGTCTTGATTTCTTTGGATGAGACATACTGTATTTTTTCAACAAGTCTCTAGTGTACTTACTTTGATGTAGAAAGATGCCCTTCTTCAACTGATGTATTTGGAGTCCAAGGAAGAAGTTCAACTCTCCCATCATGCTCATTCAAATTCCTTGCTCATAAGAATTGAGAATTCTTTGCATAATAGATCATTAGTAGATCCGAATAAAATACCATCAACATAAATCTGAACTACAAGTAAATCTTTCTCACGAGTCCTAATGAAAAGGGTCTTGTCTACCAATCCTCTTTTGAAATAATTTTCAAGAACAAACATTGGCAATCTTTCATACCAAGCTCTTGGAGCTTGTTTCAAACCATAAAGAGCTTTGTCAAGTTTTTAACCACGATCTGGAAACTTATCACTTTCAAAACCAGGAGGTTGTGCAACATAAACTTCCTCTTGCAAGTAACCATTCAAGAATGCACACTTCACATCCATTTGAAATAGTTTCATGTTCTTGTAAGATGCAAAGGAAAGTAAAATTCTAATTGATTTTAACCTGGCAACTAGAGAAAAGTTTCCTCATAATCAATACCTTCTTCTTGGTTGTAACCTTGAGCAACTAATCTTTCTTTGTTTCTGATCACTTTTCCATTCTCATCTAGTTTGTTTCTGAATACCTATCTGGTACCAATGACAGACTGGTTTGTTGGTGGGGGAACTAGGTTCCACACCTTATTTCTTTCAAACTCATTGAGTTCACTTTGCATAGCCATAATCCAGTCTGCTTTTTGTAATGCTTCCTTCACAGTTTTGGGTTCTACAAGAGAGATAAAAGCATTAAAAGCACAAATATTTTTCAACTATGATCTTGTTTGTGTACCAGTGGTTGATCAGAGATGATGTTGTCAGCTGGATGACATGAGAGATATTTAAGTCTCTTTCTTAGAGACCAGGGTTCAGGCTCTCCATATTGCTTCTCTGGTCTTGAAGTTGTAGCCCGATCACTTATATCTTTCTGATCATCCTTGTCAAGGCTTTGATCTCTGTTTTCAAGGCCTTGAGTCTTGTTTTCAAGGTCTTGAAAATGGCTTATGTTTCCTTCTGAACCTTTCTTGAAACCAATTGAGTTCTCAGCTTCTTCTTCTGATTCATGCTTGTTCAGATTCAAGTCTGTAAAACTTTCACTCAAAGAACCATCAAAGCTTTCATCAAAAATAACATGAATACTTTCTCCAACCAGCTTGGTTTTTTTATTATAAACTCTATAAGCCTTGCTAGTAAGAGAGTAACAAAGAAATATACCTTCATCACTTCTTGCAACAAACTTACCCCAAGTTGTCCTTACCATTGCTGTGGAAAAAACATGTGCAACCAAAGGGTTTGAAGTATGAAATGTTTGGCTTCCTCCCTTTGAAAAGTTCATTGGGGGTCTTATTCAAGATAGGTCTGATCAAGCACATATTCAAAATGTAATTTGCTGTATTCACATCTTCTGCCCAATAGTGTTTTGGCAGCTTGTTTTCTAAAAGCATTATTCTTGACATATCTTCAAGAGTCCTGTTCTTTCTTTCCCATTATGTTTAGGAGTTCTAGGAGCAGAGAAATTGTGATAGATACCATGCTTAACACAGAACAAATAAAATTCTAATAGATCAGATTCTCTACCATGATCACTTCTGATTGAAGCAATAGGTAGGTTTTTCAAGGTTTGAAGTTCTCTGCAAAGCTTTGAAAATTCAGAGAAGGCTTCAGATTTTTCTTTTATAAACATAACCCAAGTAAATTTAGAATAATAATCTACAATAACTAGCGTATACCTTTTATCTTTTCGAGTTGGAGTCCTCATAGGACCACAAAGATCCATATGAAGTAATTTAATAGGTCTAGTAGTACTTACAAATTTCTTTGGCTTGAATGAGCTTTGGTCTGCTTACCCTGAGCACAAGATTTGCATAGTTCATCTTTGAACTTGATAGATGGTAATCCTCTTACCAGATCTTTGGAGATCAACTTGTTCAAGGTATGCAAGCTAATGTGACCAAGCTTTCTGTGCCAAAGCTTTGATTCCTCTTTCAAGGCCTGAGACACTTTAAGCTTTTACCTGCAACTTTGTTAGTCTGAAAAGTATAAACATTGTTCGATCTAGAGGATGTGAGAATGCAATTTCCTGATTTTTCATTTTTCACCACACACTTCTCTTTATCAAAGATAACCTTATTGTCATTGTCACAAAGATGAGATACACTAAGCAAGTTAAATTTCAAGCCATCAACTAGATATACATCAAAAATTGAGTTTTCAGAATCTGTACCAACTTTACCAGTACCAAGAATGTTGCATTTGCCTTTGTCACCAAGTGTAATTGAACCTTCATATTGCTCTTTCAATTCTGATAAAAGAGATCTCTTTCCACTCATGTGTCTTGAGCAACCACTGTCCATAAACCACTTCTGTTCTTTGACAATGGTGACAACCCGCAAGCACCAATCACTGCCTTACCCATCTGTTAGACCAAGTGTGGAATTTGGACTCATACTGAGGATCAACCATGTTGGGTGGTCTGACCCCTTTAGGAACCCAAATATGTCTGACTTGTCCCTTGAGTTGGAATGGAAAAGTGTTCCTCATTATGCGAGGGTCTCTTCTTCTGAAGGGACAAGTCATCTTAACATGACCAATTTTATTGCAAAAATGACACTTAGGAGAATATTTTTTCTAGCTTTCACAAATTTGGTATTGTTCTTTCTTGGAAAATTTGGATTGTATCCAATACCAGTTTTGTAAACAGACTTTGAACTTTCTCCAAGAATAAAGTTCAACTTGTGTTCTGAGCCTGCAAGCTTGACTTTGACTAATTCAGATTCTTGAAGTTTCTCAGTAAGAGTAGTCTTTTGTTTATCTAATTCATCAACTTGATGTCTCAGATTAACAAGGCTATCACTCAGTAAGGAGTTCTCAGTGACTACTTCCTTGACTTGTGTTTTCAAGGCTTTGAAACTGGTTTTCAAGGCCTTGAAATCACTGTCAGTTTTCTTCTGAGAGATTTCAAGATTTTGATTCAGACAAACCAGTTGTAAATTCTCTTTTGCTTGCTCATGAACTTCTTCTTTCAAAACTCTAATCTCTTTCAGATAGTCCTCTTCATTTAAAAGCATTGTTCTAAGATAATCTGAAAGGGCTTCTTTTTGTTTTGAAATCAAACAGTTTACCATTACCTCAGTGTTCTTTTCAGTACTTTCATCATGCTTGGCCATGAAGCATAGGTTGGCATGGTCTTTTTCAGATTCAAAGTCACTTGAAGTATCTGAATCACTCCATGAAGCTATCATAGTTTTCTTTCTCCTGTCATGGTCTTTCTTCTAAAATTTCTTGCTTTTCTTGTGTGGACTATCTCTTATCAAGTGCCCTGCATCACCACACTCAAAGCAGTTCATGACTTTTGATTTACTTTGTGAAGAAGACTTACCTTTGTAGTCCTTGCTACTGGATGGTATGTGTCTTTCTCTGTTGAAGTCTCTGCTTCCAAAGTTTTTCTTCATCTTGAGGATTCTGGTCAAGGCTTTGGAAATCAAAGAAAATGGATCTTCATCATCATCTTCAGTTTCAAGGCTTTGAATTTTCTCATTCTATTTGGCCTTGAGTGCTAAATTATTGACACCTTCTGGTAGTTCTCCATCAGCTTCATTCATGGATATTTCATGTGTCAGAAGCTTTCCTTCTAGGTCATCAAGTTGAAGTGATGAGAGATCTAGAGCTTCTTCAATTGCAGTAGTCTTCGGTTCCCATTTTGCCTTTGGTTGACTTTTAAGAATCTTCCTCACCTTTTCTTCATTGTAAATATGCTTTCCAAGTGAATCAAGGTTATTGACACTGTCTGTGAACCTTTTGAACATTTCTCTAATTGACTCATCTTCATTCATCTTGAATAGCTCATATTGTCTGATATAGATATTGATCTTGGTTTGCTTGACTTGAATGGTTCCTTCAAATGTCACCATAAGCTTATCCCAGATCTCCTTGGCAGTCTTACAGCCTAAAATCCTGTTGAATTCATCTGTACTAAAATCACAATACAAGATGTTAATACCTTTGTAATTCTTAGAGAATTGTTCTAATTCAGATGAAGATAGAGAGTCTTTAGATTTGGGGGTTTTGATCCCATCTTTATCTGTGTAGAAAGTGTGAGGTCCATTCTGAATAATGGTCCATAGCTCTATGTATTGATCAATGATGAACATTTTCATCAGAGCTTTTCAGTGAGCAAAATTATATCCACAAAATAGAGGAGGTCTGTTAGCAGCTCTTCCCTGTGAGAAACCACCATCACCTGCAGTACTCATGATCACCAGATGGTTAAATCTAATACAGTGATACAAGCTCTGATACCAATTGAAATGGGAGTACGCAGGTAGAAATGAAATACAGATACTCTAGAAGGGGGTGAAGAATATGCCAACTTTTTGCAAACCTTGTAAAGGATAAGAGTTTCTAAAAGGATCAATGAAGTTCAAGGCCTTGAAATCAGTTTCAAGCCTTGGAATGAAATACAGTTTGAAAAAACAGACAAGTATTTTTCAAGGCCTTGAAAAGATTTTCAAACCCTTGAAAACAGACTAGTTTGAATGCTGCAAAAACTAAGTATGCAAATAAAAATGTAAATGTAAGAGACACATGATTTATAGAGTTAAGTCCACTTAGACCTATGTCTCTACCTCAGGGATCTTCTCCCTGTAGGATTTTCAACATAATTCTTATTAATCAAAAGCTAAGCCCTAGATCTCAAGCACAGAGATATGCCTTACTCTGTTACAGCTTGTGGTTCTCTCTAACCTATCTAGTACCTGCTTTAGCTAACTCATTAACTAAGAAGTATCTATTGTTCACTTTGAACAATCCTTGAGAATGAAAGAAATAAGTAGTATAAGAATGATATACAAATTTAGTACAAGTCAGAAAAACACTGAAGTGTAGAACTGTAGTGAAGAATGCAGTGATCTTCTGTGAGATGGATTGTGAGAATATTGTGCTTCTTTGATGCTTGACAATCCTGGAATGCGTCTCTATATTTTTTGCACGTTGATTGTTGTGTATTTTTGCTTCAAAATGAGCTCTTTTTACACAGCTCAGAGCTCTGCAAATCTTCCCAGATTTTCAGCAACAAACATCATGTTTTGTAGGCAACAGCTTTGACTCTTTTAAAATCCTTCTCCAATGGCTAGTTGATTATAATCTGCAGAGATATTGTTATGATCTTGTCTTTAAACAGATTGAGAAGCTGTCAAGAGTGTCTGATTGATCACATAATCACATTCCCTTCAAGTTTGCTTTCCTGCGAAATCCAGATTAGGAAACCAATCCTGCAAACTAGGAAATAAAATTTCCCTGCAAAACTGAGTCAAACAGATGGATTAAATGGTGTTAAATACATCAACATATTTTGTCTTTCATCATCCAATAATAACAGATCAAGCATAGGGGTGAGAGAGATAAAATCATATCAGAAGAGTTCAGAGAAACTCCCCCTTAGAAAGTGCATACAGGTCAGACAGTTTCAAGGCTTTGAATCCAGTTTCAATGCCTTAAAATAGCCGCCTGTGAAACCTGATTCAAGGCTTTGAAAACTGGTTCAAGGCCAAGCCTGTGAAACCTGTGAACTTACAGCTTAGATCAAGGATGTACAATCCATTAGATAATTGCGCAATACAATAGTGCATACTATCAAAATAAATGGAGCAAAGTTTGTCCTTTACTGAAAAAATGTAAAACATTTCTCGTACAAACAAGAAATAGAAATAATGTTTTTGCTCATAGCAGGCACAAAATAGCAATTATCTAATTCTAAAACTAATCTTGAAGGCAAATACAACTCGTACACGCCCACGGCCAATGCATCCCCTTTTGTTCCATTCTCAACGCGCGGGTCTATCTCCACTTTAACCAATCTTCTACTTCTCTTTAGATCCTGCACATTTTGACTAATGTGAGATCCACATCCAGTATCCAATACCCCAGATGAAGAGATAGTTGAATTGACATCTATAACAAAAATACCTGGTGGTGGTGGGATCACTATTCCAAGCCTTTTCTTCTCTAGATACTTTGGGCAGTTCCTCTTCCAGTGTCCAGGCTGACTGCAGTAGTGACAGTCACCCTTACTCACGCCCTTGACGACGCCACTAGCAGGTTTAAGGGAAACTTCCTTGGGTTTTGCAACTTCCTTGCCTTTTCCTTTAGAGGTAGAAGCAACTCGCTTTTATTTTCCTTTTTTCACCATCATTATGGCCTTGCCCTTTCCCTTGTTGATGCTTTGTTCAGCTGTCCTCTACATATTGAGTAAATCGGGCAGAGGCTTGTTGATCTCATCATGTTATAGTTCATGATGAACTGTCCATAACTATGAGGCAATGATTGTAAGATGAGATCAGTGGAAAACTCTTGACCCACCGGAAATCCCAGGTGTGTGAGATTCTCCAAGTACCTGATCATGCGCAGTACATGAGGCCCCACTGGGTTTCCATCAGACAAATTACATTTGATCAATGCCTTGGAAACTTCATACCACTCAATCGTTTCCTGCTCTTGAAAGAGCTGCCTCATATGTATGATCATATCAAACGCAACCATGTTATCACGTTGCTTCGGAAGCTTAGAGCTCATGGTGAAAAGCATAAGACAGACCACATCATTAGCATCCTCAACGATCTTCTGATATGCCTTTAAGGCTGCAGGAGTATTATTTTCTGGACCTTGACAAACTTGTTGTTCTAGAATATACAGTTTCTTTTCTTGCTTGAGAACTATTCTCAAGTTCCTGTACCAGTCCAGAAATTTTTTCCAGGAAAGCTTGTCCTTCTCAAGGACGGATCTTAGGGATGGTGATGAATTGATGAATTGTTAGCCATTGGAATTCTACAAAATGAAAAATATACAAGTTTTAGTATTTTGTGAACAAATAACTACATTTAATCATGGCTAGATTATTAAACTTAGCTCCCACTATTTTCATCAGAATAATAACCCTCCATATTAATGCGGAAAATATCATTATATTTTCTAGTGGGCCAAGATCCATATCTCATTTCCTTTTGAGCTTGCTTTGGCAAGTCATCCAAAAATCAGTTATTTAGGTAGGAACAATCCCAATTGCATCCTATGAAACTCTTGGTTCAATTGGGCAAATAACTACTTATTTATCTACCTCATAGATAATCTCAATTGTTTGCTTCCAGGCTTTCAATCCTGTTGCAGTTGCCTAGTTGCATTCAACCTCTCACATCAACAATCGCACATTACTAGCTTGTGCCGCCGCGCCACATCATGATGAATCAAGTCGCCTTGATTTGGCAAGCCCAAACTTGATAAATCATGATTATGACGAGTGTTAAGTAACAAGAAGGGAAAAACACAATATTTAAATTTGAGGGATTTTACCAATTTTAATTTTAATTATTTTGTTGGTCCATATCAACTGATCTACTTATTTGGGTTGGGCAATCCCAAAACAAAAGATTCGGGTTGTATTATCTTGTTACCAATTTTCATGCATCATTAGTACACCAACAATAAATACAAGACAATAATTTAAACAACCACAAACAATAAATAACCGTGATGTGGATATTGTAGGGTTTTGATCATGGATACGCAGCAGAAGAAAGAAATTATCCATTCAAGACCCTCCAAGGATCACAGGAAGAGAATCATAACGATGGTAAAGGAAGAAACAAGTAAAACACCTTAGAGATCTCATGTGATGACTTGTAACGTGAATTGTGTCACGTCTCTACGGTTGATCCACGCATGGGGTTGATGTATAGATCTTCCTTCTCCTTTGTGCTAGCTTGGACCGGAGGAAGAGGAATAAGAAATCACGCAACAAGGATCAAAGAGAGGGCTTCGGCCTCTCTTTGTGGCGGACGGGTAGGGGGGAGGACGCAAGGGGGCTTCAGCCTCCTTGTGGTCTTGCTCTCTCTCCTTTGTTTCCTTCCCACTCAACTTATGTTATGAGCATTAGTGTGGGAAGGAAGCTATGAGCATCCTTTATATAGTCCAACAACTCCTTCTTGGACAATATAAAGGCTCTTCCTAATCCTACGTGAATTCGAATTAGTCCCTTCCTTGCATATTAGTCCTACTAAATTTGCAAGGGGTTGGAAAGTGTTCTTTCCAATTAATTAATCATATTAATTAATTCCCAAATCCAGTTCACCCCTATTGGGCGTGTGACCCCATATGTTCTATCTAGTTGGTATCAACAATTTGCTAATATGGAGCGGTCTCTAGCAAGACATCTAGCCAACTAATAGAATAGTTATCCGACAAACCTTGTGCAAGTAATTGTCTCATCCCTTTGTCTCCATATCCGGATTGGACACGATACATACAAGTCACACTTGTATATCCAATCCATAGTTTCTCGATCCTGGCAATACACTTATTCGTGCAAATAACATCAATATCCCATATTGATTTATTTGAGTCTGGCCAGACATTCCATAAGCACTATCCCTCGAGTGGCCTAGGATATTTGCTCATGTTATGTGGGAGGGACAAATTCTATTTACGACCACTATGATCTCTAAGCTTTCTTCTTATTATATCCGGTACACACCTTTATAGCTACCCGGTCACGGTGTAGCGTTTGACGCTACCAAAATCACAATAATCCACAACTAGATAATCTAATGACTTCAGGTCTAAGGATGACAATACCGTTGTCACCACGAAAAGCAATTGTGACTTTACATAACATATGTAGCCTTATCGGAGATGGGTCAATCCAGTATGCCATTAGCCTTAATGCATTCTCATGTGTTGGATCATGATGTCTCCATATCAATCCAAACCCATACTAGTCTACAGATGATTGTCCCATTTAATCATTATAATGGACTAGGGATATTTAAGATATACAACACAATTGTAAATCTAAGGACTTCATTATATTAAATATCCAATAAATAATACAATGAATATTCTAGCCAAAATAAGTTCATACTAAACTAGATTTCATCTAGGGCATCTATTCCAACAGTCTCCCACTTGCACTAGAGGCAATCTCACGCATCCCGTATGCCAATGCTCCTAGTGTGCCCTTCATGCTTGCGCTGAACAAGCGGCTTTGTAAGTGGATGTGACAAATTCTCATATGTAGAAATCTTGCATATCCGAACGTCTCCTCTATCGATAATATCTCGAATAAGATGGAACTTCTTGAGCACGTGTTTGGATTTCTGGTGTGACCGGGGCTCCTTTGATTGCGCGATCGCCCCAGTGTTGTCACAATACAACTCTACTGGATCCGCAATGCTAGGAACCACACCAAGTTCAGAAACGAATTTCCTAATCCAAACAGCTTCCTTTGTTGCGCCATTCGCAGCAATGTACTCAGCCTCTGTTGTAGAATTAGCCACCGTCTCTTGATTGGAAGTCTTCCAGCTCACCGCTGCTCCATTCAGGAAAAACACATATCCCGATTGTGATCTGAAATCATCTCTGTCGATTTGGAAGCTTGCATCCATGTAACCCTTTACACGCAACTCTTCCTCACCACCAAATATCAAGAAATCATCCTTAACTCAAGTACTTTAGGATGTTCTTGACCGCAATCCAGTGACTCTCACCTGGATTGGACTGATATCTGCTTGTCATACTCAAGGCATATGACACATCTTGTCTGGTACATAACTTGGAATAAATGATAGATCTTATGGCCGAGGCATAGGGAATTCTACCCATGTGTTCCTTCTCAATCTCATTGGAAGGACAATCACTCTTTGAAAGAGTTGTTCCATGTGACATGGGCAAGAATCCCTTCTTGGAATCTTGCATGTTGAACCGCTTCAACACATTGTCTATATAAGTACTTTGACTTAGGCCCGGTAGTCTTCTATATCTATCTCTATAGATCTTGATACCAAGTATAAAGGCTGATTCCCCTAAGTCCTTCATTGAGAAACACTTTCCTAGCCAATCTTTAACAGATTGCAGCATGGGAATGTCGTTTCCAATGAGCAGTATGTCATCCACATACAAGACCATAAAAGCAACAGAGCCCCCACTAACCTATTTGTAGACACAATAATCATCTTCGTTTCTGATGAAGCCAAATTCTTTGACTACTTGATCAAAACGTCGATTCCAACTCCTACAAGCTTTCTTTAATCCATATAGGGATCGTTGCAGCTTACAGACTTTATTGGCTTGCTTTGGATCTTCAAAACCCTCAGGATGTATCATATACACGTCCTCGAGGAGATTCCCATGGACGAATGTTGTTTTGTCTGCCAAATCTTATAGTCGTAGTATGCTACAATGGAAAGTAGGATTCGGATGGATTTGGTCATAGCGACTGGTGAAAAGGTTTCATCATAGTCAATACCGTGAATTTGTCTAAATCCTTTAGCCACCAATCGGCCCTTATAGGTAATCACATTACCATCCATGTCGATCTTCTTCTTGAAGACCCACTTGCACCCTATGGGCCGCGCCCCTTCGGGTGGTTCAGTCCATACTTTGTTGGTATACATGGATTCCATCTCGGATCTCATGGCTTCAAGCCACTTCTGAGAGTTCGGCCTGTCATGGCCTCTTCATAGGTAGTAGGCTCATCGTCTTTGAGCATCATGTCACCAAACTCAGTCACGAGAAGTTCATACCTCTCTGGCTCCTGGCGCACTCTACTAGATCTACGAAGCTCTTGTGGTACTTGAACAGGTTGCTCCACAACCAATTGTGTTTCCTGCTCATTTTCCATAGAAGGATCAATGCTTTGTGGTTATTGAACTTCTTAAAGTTCTGCAGTCCTCCCACTTTCTTCTTTAGAGACAAACTCTCTTTCTAGAAACACGCTTGCCCGAGCAACAAACACTTAGTTCTCAGATGGATTGTAGAAATAGTAGCCCTTAGTTTCCTTAGGGTATCCCACAAACTTACACTTATCCAACTTGGGCCCCAGCTTGTCAGATTTTAAACGCTTTACATCGCAGCCCCAAATCTTCCTGAACGACAGTGTAGGACGGCTCCCACTCCACATCTCATGTGGCATCTTCATGACTGATTTAGATGGAACACGGTTAATGGTGAAAGTTGCACTTAATAGAGCATAGCCCCAAAATGATAATGGAAGATCGGTTTGACACATCATAGATCGAACCGTATCCAATAGTGTTTGATTCCTCCTCTAGGACACGCCATTCCATTGTGGCGTTCCGGGTGGAGTGAGTTGGGACACAATCCCACACTCTCTAAGGTAGTCGTCAAACTCTTGGCTCAAGTATTCTCCTCCACGATCCGATCGTAAAGCCTTGATACTTTTGCCAAGTTGCTTCTCTACTTCACTCTTGAATTCTTGAACCTTTCAAAGGATTCGGATTTTGCCTTCATAAGGTATACAAATCTATATCTACTGAAATCACCAGTAATGTGATGAAGTAGACGTAACCACCCCTGGCAGGCGTGGCAAATGGCCCACATACATCAGTATGCACGAGCGCCAATCGCTCCCTAGTCCTCTCACCTTTCTTATTGAAAGCGGACTTTGTCATTTTTTCCAATAAACAAGCCTCACATGTCTCATATAATTCAAAATCAAATGAGTCTAGAAATCCATCTTTATAGAGTCTAGATACACGTTTCTCTTTTATGTGGCCTAAACGACAGTGACATAAGTAAGCATGATGTAAATCATTTATTTTAATCCTCTTAGTATTAATGTTGTAGACTGGATTACTTGGATCAAGGACATATAGTCCATTAAATAATTGCGCACTACAATAGTGAATATTATCAAAATAAATGGAACAACAATTGTCCTTTATTGAAATAATAAAACATTCCTTGTCCAAACAAGAAATAGAAATAATATTTATGCTCATAGCAGGCACAAAATAGCAATTATTTAATTCTAAAACTAATCCTGAAGGCAGATACAGCTCGTACACGCCTACGGCTAATGCAGCAACATCTGCTCCAATCTCAACGCGCATGTCTATCTCCCCTTTAGCCAATCTTATACTTTTCTTTAGATCCTGCACATTTCGACAAATGTGAGATCCACATCCAGTATCCAATACCCATGATGTAGAGATAGTTAAATTAACATCTACAACAAAAATACCTGGTGGTAATGGAATCACTGTACCAAGCCTCTTGTCCTCCAGATATTTTAGGCAGTTCCTTCTCCAGTGTCCAGGCTGACTGCAGTAGTGACATTCACCTTTGGTCTCACCTTTGGCAATTCCACCAACATGCTTAAGGGTAGGTTCCTTGGACTTGGCAACTACCATGCCTTTTCCCTCGGAGGATGAGGCAAACCTTTTGCCCTTTCCTTTCTGCACCACCATAATGGCCTTGCCCTTACCCTTGGTGATGCTTTGTTCAGCTGTCCTCAGCATATTGAGTAAATATGGCAGTGGTTTCACGATTTTGTTCATGTTATTTTTCATGATGAACTGCCCATAACTCTCAGGCAACGATTGCAACATGAGATCGGTGTCCAACTCTTGGCCGACCGGGAACCCTAGTCGTGCGAGGTTCTCCAAGTACCCGATCATAAGGAGTGCAAGAGGTCCCACAAGGTTTCCTTCCCCCATATGACATTTGAACAATGCCTTAGAAACTTCAAACCTCTCAACCCTTTCCTTCTCTTGGAAGAGCTGCTTCAAGTGTTCGATCATATCGACTGCATTCATGTTCTCATGTTGCTTCTGAAGCTCAGAGGTCATGGTGAAAAGCATGAGGCAGGCCGCATCATTAGCGTCGTCAACACGCTTCTGATACGCCTTTAGGGCTGCAGGAGTATTGTTTTTTGGACCTGCCGGAACTTGCTCCTCTATTGCGTACACTTCTCTTGCTGGAGAACGATTTTCAAGTTTCTGTACCAGTCAAGGAAATTGGTTCCAGAAAGCTTGTCCTTCTCAAGGACAGAGCGTAGGGAATGTTGTGAACTCGATGAGTTGTTTGCCATTTGAAATTCTACAAAAGGAAAATACGCAAGTTTTAGTATTTGTGAACTTTTGACTATATTTAATAATGGCTAGATTATTAAACATAGCTCCCACTATTTTTCTACGAATTAATAACCCTCAAGATATTAATGGGGAAAATATCACTATAGTTTCTAGTGGACCAAGATCCATGTTTCATCTCCTCTTGAGCTTGCTTTGGCAAGTCACCCAAGAATTGACTATTTTAGGTAGGAACAATTCCATTGCATCCCATGCAACTCTTAGTTCAATCATAATCCCAATTGATTGCCTCTAGGTTTTAATCATATTAATAATCCAGTTGTGTCCAACCTCTTATTTAAACAATTGCACATTACTTGCTTCTGCCATCGCCCCACATCATTATGAACTAAGTCGCCTTGCTTTGGCATGTACGAGCTTGATAAATCATGACGATGATGAGTGTTTAAATACCGAGAAGGAAAAAACACAATATTTGAATTTTGAGGGATTTTAAAATTCAATTTTAATTATTTTGTTGATCCATATCAACTGATCTATCTATTTTGAGTTTGGGCACAACTCCAAATAATAGACCCGAGTTGTTAATTATCTTATTATCCTAATTTCATGCATCATCCATACACCGATCACAAAATAATAAGACAGAAAAATAAACAACCATAAAATAAATAAAACGTGATGTGGATATGGCATTTCTAGACTAAGATATTCCCAAGCCAATGGGAATATCTATGAACCCTAAAAAGCAAACACATCTCCATGCGCCTCCATCTTTTGTTCCATCTTTCATAGCCTTGTGGAATGCTCCATCTTTGTGGCTTCTTTGTCTTTGGGCTTCTTTTCTCCAATCTCGGCTAACAATCTATTCTATCTAGCACTAGCTAATAAATATACTATATGAAATAAATCTCACAAGTTGAGAAAAAATTCGGCTCGCAAGCCGTAAACTCAAATTAATTATTAGATCAAATTGATCGGCACGCAGGCCGTAAACCAAACCAGAAAATTAAATAATCAGACCAAACCACATCCTAATGCCATATCCAATCACCATGCGATTTGAATATAAACAGTTAAAATCCAATTTTAATGCGCTTGGTAAATTTTAATTGATTTTAGGATTAATAGGGTCAAAACGGTCCAAGAGGCTCAACCATAGCATGGCCGAACCACCTTGGAGCCGCCCCGGGCCGAGCGTAGGAAGGCCGGCCCAACCCGTGGGGTTGGCCGACCGCCTAGGACTTCGGCCTAGGTGGCTTGGGCGGCAAGGAAGGGGGCGGTCCTCCTAGGGCCGATCCTCTTGAGTTGTTTCCAAAACAACTCCTTCCTTGTTTCCCAAGGCCAAAACGTTTCCAAACTTGAAACTAGTTTCCAAATTGGTTCCCAAACCCTATATCTAAGATCCTAAAATTTCTCAAACTCACTAATTCATGCATCCAATACACAAACTAAGTCTTGTTTAGTTGAATCACATTTAACATGCATATTTATGCTTAATTTGTCCGTTTTAATGCAATAATCTAACAATTATGTGTGTAAATGACATAAAACGTAACACATAACCCACGTCTATATTCTACGACTCGTTGCTCTGATACCGCTGTAGGGTTTTGATCATGGATACGCACCGGAAGAAAAAAATTATCCATTCAAGACCCTCCAAGGATCACAGGAAGAGAATCATAACGATGATAAAGGAAGAAACAAGTAACACACCTTAGAGATCTCCAGTGATGACTTGTAACGTGAATTGTGTCACGTCTCGACGGTTGATTCACGCCTAGGGTTGATGTCTAGATCTTCCTTATCCTTTGTGCTAGCTTGGACCGTAGGAAGAGGAAGAATAAATCACGCAACGAGGATCAAAGAGAGGGCTTCAGCCTCTCTTTGTGGCGGACGGGTAGGGGGCGGACGCAAGGGGGCTTCGGCCTCCTTGTGTTCTTACTCTCTTTCCTTTGTTTCCTTCCCACTCAACTTATGTTATGAGCATTAGTGTGGGAAGGAAGCTATGAGCATGCTTTATATAGTCCAACAACTCCTTGTCAACTACCTAAAGGCCCTTCCTAATCCTACATGAATTCGAATTAGTCCCTTCCTTGCATATCAGTCCTACTAAGTTTGCAAGGTGTTACAAAGTGATCCTTCCAATTAATTAATCATATTTATTAATTCCCAAATCTAATTCAACCCCATTGGGTGTGTGACCCCATAGGTTCTAACTAGTTGGTAGCAACAATTTGCTACTATGGAGCGGTCACTAGCAAGACATCCATTCTAACCAACTAATAGAATAGTCATCCGACAAACCTTGTGCAAGTAATTGTCTCATCCCTTTGTCTCCATATCCGGATTGAACACGAGACATACAAGTCACACTCGTATATCCAACCCATAGTTTCTCGATCTTGGGAATAGCCTTATTCGTGCAAATAACATCAATATCCCATATTGATTTATTTGAGTCTGGCCAGACATTCCATAAGCACTATCCCTCGAGTGTCCTAGGATATTTGCTCCCGTTATGTGTGAGGGAAAAATTCTATCTACGTATACTACGATCTCTAAGCTTGCTTCTTATTGTATCCGGTACACGCCTTTATAGCTACACAGTCACGGTGTAGCGTTTGACGCTACCAAAATCACAATAATCCACAACTAGATAATCTAGTGACTTCAAGTCTAAGGATGACAATACCGTTGTCACCACGAGAAGCGCTTGTGACTTTACATAACATGTATGTAGCCTTCTCGGAGATGGGTCAATCTAGTATGCCATTACCCTTAATGCATACCCATGTGTTGGATCTTAATATCTCCATATCAATCCAGCCCCACACAAGTCTATAGATGATTGTCTCATTTAATCATTATAATGGAATAGAGATATTTAAGAAAAACAACACAATTGTAAATCTAAGGACTTCATTATATTAAATATCCAATAAATAATACAATGAATATTCTAGCCAAAATAAGTTCATATTAAACGAGATTGCCTCTAGGGCTTCTATTCCAACAGATATGGCCTCCTAAACTAAGATATTCTCAAGCCAATGAGAATATCTATAAGCCTTAAAAATAGCAAGTTCATCTCCATGTGCCTCCATTTTTAGTCCATGTGCCTTAGCTTGTGGAATACCGCCATATTTTGGTTTCTTCAATTCTCTAGGTTTCTTCTCCAATTCTTAACAATCTTCTACTCTATCTAATACTAGCTAGAAATCTATACTAAATAGAGAGACATCACAAGTTGAGGAGATGACCGGCTCGCAGGCCGCAAAACCTCTTTAATTAATTATGATAATAAACCCAAACCACAAAAATAAACATTCACAACATCCACATCTAATGCCATATCCAATCACCATGCAAAAGCACATAATACAGTTAAAATCCAATGTTAACGCGCTTGGTCAATTTTATTTGATTTTGGATGTACTAGGGTCAAAACAACCCAAGAGGGTCCACCAACTAGCTTGGTCAAACCCCTAATGGACCGCCACAAGGCTTGGGTCGGTCGGCCCTAGCCCACGCGGCCAAGCCGCGCGCTAGGCCGGCCCGGAACCTTGGCCTTGGCTTCCTTGGCGCGCAAGGAGGGGGCGGACGGCCCTAGGGTTTCGGCCCTAGGGTTTTTTCTTTCCTCTCCTTCCTTGTTTCCCAAGTTTGCTTGTTTCCAAATTAAGAAAAAACCATTTTTCCTAATTGGTGCCCAAACCCTAGTTTTCTAAATCCAAAATTTCGCATCATATGTGATCCAAATTCACTAATCCTTACATCATATGTAAGATTATATCATTCTTGTTTGAATCATATTCAAATTGTATCATTATGCCAAATTCAGTTTTACGGGATAAAATGTAATTACGGTGTAATAATTGACTAAAAAGTAACACATAAACCACGTTATGCACTACGACATGTGGCTCTGATACCGCTGTAGGGTTTTGATATGGATTATGCAGCTGAATAAACAATAATTATCTCCATTTAAGACCCTCCAAGGATCACAGAACTAGACATCATAACGATGGTAAGGGATATAATCATCACGTACCTTGTTTGTGTCCTTTGATGACTTCACGTGAAATAGTGTCCACATCTCTATGGAAGTTCACTCCTAGGATCAAGTCTAGAGTCATTCCGCTCGTTTGTACTAGCAATTTATGGAAGGAGGAAGAAGAATATTACGCAAAATGAAGCAAAGGGGCGGCGTGCCTCCTTGAGGCTGACGGCGCACGGGGAGGGGGTGGACGGGTGAGGCTTAGGCCTTGCCTTGTCTTGCTCTCTCTCCTTGCTTGTTATTTCACTTAGTGATGGAACATTATGAAATAACAAGCTAGAGTTTCCTTTTAAAGTCTACCAACTCCTTGCTAACTACATATTTGCCTCAATACTAATCATGTCCTTACATGGATTAGTCCACCTTGCAAATTAGTCCTACTAAGTTTGCTTGTGGTTGCGTATTGATCCTTCCATTTAATTTATTATATTAAATTAATTCCCAATTCTAGCTTAATCCATATGGCGTGTGAACCCCTATGTTTCTGCTTAGTTGGTAGTAACAATTACTAACATAGAGTGGCGTCTAGCAACACATCTATGCCACCCAACTAATAGAACTAGTCAGTAAGCCGACAAACCTTGTGACCAATGTTACCGTATTTTATTATACTTCGTCTCCATATCCGGATTGGACACTGGACATACAAGTCACACACGTATATCCAAGCCATAATTTCTCGATCCTGGGAATAATCTTATCCATGCAGATAACATCAATATCCCATATTGATTTATCTGAGTCTGGCCAGACGTTCTATAATCACTACCCCTCGAGTGGCCGTGGATATTTTCTCCCATTATTTGGGAGGGACAAATCCTATCTACATCACTACCACCTCCAAGCTTGCTTCCTATCATGCCTGATAAATACATTTATAGTTACCCGGTTAAGGCACAACGTTTGATAATATGAAAGCATGATATTTCACAACTAGAGTATCTAGTGACTTCAAGTCTAAGGACCAAAATACCATTGTCACTACGAGAAGCACTTGTGACTTTACATATGCCATTACCAATAATGCATACCCATGTGCTAGACTTGATATCTCCATATCAATCTACCCACATAGAAGTTTATAGTTGATCGTTCTTTTAATCAATATAATCGACTAGGGATATTAAGATAAACAACACATTTTTAATCTAAGGACTTCATTATATTAAATATCTCCATAAATAATACAATGATTATTCTAGCCAAAATAATGATCATACTAAAAAGATTGCCTCTGGGGCATCTATTCCAACATCAAGTTCAACAGGGAGATAGCATGACTTCCCAAACACAAGACATGCCCAAAGGAGTCTTGTATGGAGGCCGATAAGCCCATACACTATCATCCAGATGTTGAGACTTTGCGTCCTTGATTGATTGTCTTCTCTAGAATCTCATAGATCTCACGATTTGACACTTCAGCTTGCCCATTTGAATGCGGATGGTAGGCCAGTGATATATTATGCGTCTTCACCCGATATTTGCTCAAGACATTGGCAAAGACCTTGTTCACAAAATGCAACCCCTCATCACTGATAATTGCACTGGGCATCCCAAACCGCGTAAAAATGCTCTTACGCACAAACTTCTCAACTGTAGCATCGTCGCTCGTTGGACATGCCAAAGCCTCCACCCACTTGGTCACATAATCCACAACCAACAGAATATACGAATTACCAAGCAAAGATGGTATGGTCCCATGAAATTAATACCCCATACGTCAAATGGCTATACCTCTAAGACATCTCATTTCGTTTGGAGATATTGCCAGTTCTCTAACACCGGTCACACCTGCTGCATAAATTTCTGAGCATCTTTATGTAAGGTAGGCCAATAAAAACTTTCTCTGAAGTACATTGGCCGTTGTTCGTGAAAATTTCCCCCATAACTCAACTCGTGGCAGTGTATGAGAATATCTAAAGTGTCTTGTGACGCTACACATCTCCGTAGTACATTATCTGCTCCAATCTTGAAAAAATAAGGATCATCTCAAAAATATTGTCGTGCATCTGCAAAGAACTTCTTCTTCTACATGGAGACAAGTCACTAGGAACAATGTTTCTTGCCTTGAAATTTACCAAGTCAGAAAACCAAAGCATAGCTGAAACCACTACTATGTTGTTCATCTGGAAAATCATCTTTGATAGGCATCTCCACGTGCTTCTGAATCTCTAACGTGATAGATGGTCAGCCACAACATTCTCCACCCCTTTCTTGTCCTTTATCTTTATTTCGAACTCTTGCGTCAAAAGAACCCACCGGATCAATCTTGGCTTTACGTCCTTCTTGGTGAGAAGGTACTTGAGGTCCGCATGGTTAGTAAATATAGTCATCTAAGAACCCATAAGAAATGGGCGAAACTCGTCCAACGCGAAGATAATGGCCAACATCTCTTTATCGATAATAGCATAATTAACCTATGCACTGTTAGAGTCCGACTGGCATAATAAATGACATGAGCTACCTTGTCTTTCCACTGTCCTAGAACTACTCCCACCGCATAATCACTAGGATCACACATGAGCTCAAACGCCAAAGTTCATTCTGGGATAGTGATGATAGGCACGCTAATCAGTTTCTCCTTGAGCAAATCAAAAGCTAATATGCACTCCTTATTAAAATCAAAGACTGCATCTCTCTCAAGTAATCTGGACAAGGGCTTCGTGATCTTTGATAAATCTCTAATGAAGAGCTGGTAGAACCCTTCATGTCCCAAGAAAATCCTTACCCCTCTGATAGAAGTAGGGTGAGGGAGCTTCTCAATGACCTAAATCTTAGCTCTATCCACCTCTGATCAACAAACGGAAGAGGAAAATGATCTTTGTGAGTTGGATCATTCAGCTTGCGGTAATCCATGCAAGATCTGCACCCTATCATAGCCCGGATAGTAATCTGATCTCCTCTTTTCCCTTCCACCACAATCATACCTCCCTTCTTAGGGACACACTGCACCGGGCTAGTCCATGTGCTGTCGAAAATTGGGTAGATGATGCCCGCTTCCACTCATTTAAGCACCTTTTTGTTCACCACCTCCTGCATATAAGGGTTGAGGCAGCGCTAAAATTGTACAACCGACTTTCTATCCTCCATAAGCCGGATCTTGTGCCGGCAAACTATGGAGCTGATCCCCTTGATATCCGCTATGGTCCATTCCATAGTTGTCGTTCTTCCCTGCAATATCCTGAGCAGTAGATCCTCCCCTGTCCAAACAAGAAGACACGATCACATGTAAAGTTTCATTAGAACCCAATATAAATATTTTAAATGTGCAGTTAGAGGCTTTAAATCTAGAGTAGGAGCAAGTTCAAGAGAATGAGTAAGAGTATTCATGCTTCCCTCGTTGAAGATCGGTAGGGGCTTGCGCCAATGAGCCTCCATAGCTTGATATTTTTTGCTTGAATCAAGCAGAGCAAGTTCCTCATATATCTGTTCGAATAATGCATCATACTCGTTGGATGAGTATGCCTCCACACTAAAGCATTGCTCATTCACTCCATATGCAGGACTTCATAGCTTCAAAAACATTAAATGCCACATTCTCATCATTGATCTGTATTGTCAACTCTCCGTTGGAAAAATCACTGATTGTCTTCCCCGTGACAAGGAATGGCCGTCCCAATATGAGTGGGACATCAACATCGGCCTCCATGTCAAGAATCCCGAAATCCGCAAGGAATATGAGTCCCTCAACATTCACAAGTGCATCCTCCAACACGCCCCTTTGACGTTTGGTGGTGCGATCAGCCATATGCTAGAACATTTTGGTAGGTTTTGGATATCCCACAACGAGTTGCTCAAAAAGGATGTGGACATCCAAATTTATAATTGCACCAAAATCACACAATGTCCGCCCATGAAAGCATCTCCCAATGTCACAGGGATGAGAAAACCGCCAGGATCTTTCATCTTCTTTGGTAACTTTGTTTGCACCACGACGCTACTCATCATTAAGAGTCACAGTCTCAAAGTCATCCATGTGCCTCCTATTAGATAAGAGGTCCTTGAGAAATTTAGCATACTTGGGAATTTGTGAAATGGCCTCCGCGAAAGGAATGTAAATGTGCAACTTCTTGAAGATATCCACAAAATTCTTGAAGTGATTGGCATCTTCTTGGCTCTTCAACCTCTGCGGGTATGGCACATGCACAATGTACTCTTCCTTTCGATTTTGCTTCTCCTCCGACTTCATCACCGTGTCCTTTTATTGGAGAATCACGGTAGGCACGGGTATTTCTTCACTCAACGCCTTCTCAGTGACTTTAGTCGTCTCAGCTCGCTTGTGGCTAGGATATGGAGGATCCTCATTAGTAATGCTAGCGAGTAGTGATCGCCTTTAACTGTTCATGCGGAATGATGGTATTAGCTGGAAGCATGCCAGGTGGTAGATTGGTAGCCTGATTGGCAATTTGCCTAATTTGTGTCTCATGGCTCTTCACAGTGGCTTCAATGGATACAGAATTTCTCTCCAGCCTATCAAGCTTCCCACTCATCTTTTGTTGCTGAGTAACCATTTGTCTCAACAAACCTTTCATTTCGGAATCCTATTCTTGTTGTGCCTGCTACTGCGGAGCTTGTCTCTTTGCCTGATATGGAGTATTAGGCTGCTGACCAGGTGCGCACAACCCACTATTTGGATTACTGTAGCTGAAGTTTGGGTGATTGCGGTTATTGGGATGACAAGTGTTCGGCCACTGCTGCTGTCGTGGTACACCCATATAATTCATGCCTTCAATCCCATATCCCTGATTCTCATCCGCGATTAGGTCTCCCATAGACTGTAGGGTTTTGATTCATGGATGCGCAACGGAAACAACAATTAACCATGCAAAACCCTCCAAGGATCACAAGTCAAGAGACATAACGATGGTAAAGGAAGAAATCAATTAACACACCTTAGGGTTCTCCTTTCATGACTTCAAACGCGAATTGTGTCACGTTCTCTATAGTTGATCCACGCCTAGAGTTTATTTCTAGATCTCCCACTCCTTGGTGCTAGCCCGGAAAGAGGAAGAGGAAGAAGAATCACGCAAAACGAGACCAAACCAAGGAGGTTCGGCCTCCTTGGGGCCGACGGGGATAGGCGGCGGCAAGAGGGGCGGCGTGCTCCTCTTTGCTTGCTTGCTCTCTCCTTTTTGTTATCTCCCACTCAAGTTATGATCTAATGAATCATAAGTGTGGGAAGGAAGGAAGAAAGGTCCTTTATATAGTCCAACAAATCCTTGCCAACTACCTAAAGGACTTATTCTAGTCCTACTAGAATTCAATTTAGTTCCTTCCTTGCAAATTAGTCCCTACTAAGTTTGAAAAGTTTTGCAAAGTGATCCTTCTAATTAATTAATCCAATTAATTAATTTCCAAATCTAGTTCAACTCTATCTAGCGTGTGACCCCATAGGTTCTATCTAGTTGGTAGCAACTATTTGCTAATATGGAGCGGTTTCTAGCAAAACATCCATTCTAGTCAACTAATAGAATAGTCATCTTGACAACCTTTGTACAAGTACTTGTCTCATCCCTTTGTCTCTATATCCGGATTGGACACGAGACATACAAGTCACACTCGTATATCCAATCCACAGTTTTTCGATCCATGGGAATAGCCTTATTCGTGCAAATAACATCAATATCCCATATTGATTTATTTAAGTCTGGCCAGACATTCTATAAGCACTATCCCTCGAGTGGCCTAGGATATTTGCTCCCGTTATGTGGGAGGGAAAAATTCTATCTACGTCCACTACGATCTCTAAGCTTGCTTCTTATTGTATCCGGTACACGCCTTTATAACTACCCAGTTACGGTGTAGCGTTTAACGCTACCAAAATCACAATAATCCACAACTAGAATATCTAGTGACTTCAAGTCTAAGAATGACAATACCATTGCACCGCGAGAAGCACTTGTGACTTAACATAACATGTATGTAGCCTTCTCGGAGATGGGTCAATCCAGTGCGCCATTACCCCTAATGCACACCTATGTGTTGGATAATGATATCTCCATATCAATCCAACCCCATACTAGTCTATAGATGATTGTCCCATTAATCATTATACTGGACTAGGGATATTTAAGATAAACAACACAGTTGTAAATCTAAGGACTTCATTATATTAAATATCCAATAAATAATAAATGAATTTCTAGCCACAAATAAATTCATACTAAACTAGATTGCCTCTAGGGCATCTATTCCAACAGTATCCCAGTTGCACTAGAGCCAATCTGGCGCATCTCGAATGCCCATGCTCCTAGTGTGCCCTTCATGCTTCCACTGCGCAAGCGGCTTTGTAAGCGGGTCTGACAGATTCTCATCTGTAGGAATCTTGCATATCCGAACGTCTCCTCTCTCGATAATATCTTGAATCAGATGAAACTTCCTGAGCACGTGCTTGGATTTCTGGTGCGACCTGGGTTTCTTTGATTGCGCGATCGCCCCAGTGTTGTCATAGTACAACTCAACTGGATCCGCAAGGCTAGGAACCACACCAAGCTCAGAAACAAACTTTCTGATCCAAACAGCTTCGTTTGTTGCGCCATTTGCAGCAATGTACTCAGCCTCTGTTGTAGATTCAGCCACCGTCTCTTGCTTGGAACTCTTCCAGCTCACCGCTGCTCCATTCAGGCAAAACACATATCCCGAATGTGATCTAAAGTCATCTATGTCGGTTTGGAAGCTTGCATAAGTGTAACCCCTTACACGTAACTCTTACTCACCACCAAATATCAAGAAAGCATCCTTAGTTCTTCTCAAGTACTTTAGGATGTTCTTGACTGCAATCCAGTGACTCTCACCTGGATTGGATTGTTATCTGCTTGTCATACTCAAGGCATATGACACATCTGGTCTAGTACATAACATGGCGTACATGATAGATCCTATGGCCGAGGCATAGGGAATTCTACTCATGTGTTCCTTCTCAATCTCATTGGAAGGACAACCACTCTTCGAAAGAGTGATTCCATGTGACATGGGCAAGAATCCCTTCTTGGAATCTTGCATGTTGAACCGCTTCAACACCTTGTCAATATATGTACTTTGACTTAGGCCTAGCAGTCTCTTAGATCTATCTCTATAGATCTTTATACCGAGTATATAGGCTGCCTTCCCTAAGTCCTCAGTGAGAAACACTTCCCTAGCCAGTCTTTAACAGATTACAGCATGGGAACGTCGTTTCCAATGAGTAGTATGTCATCCACATACAAGACCAGAAAAGCTACAGAGCTCCCACTAACCTTCTTGTAGACACAAGACTCATCTTCGTTTCTGATGAAGCCAAACTCTTTGACTACTTCATCAAAACGTCGATTCCAACTCCTATAAGCTTGCTTCAATCCATAAATGGATCGTTGCAGCTTACAGACTTTGTTGGCTTGCTTTGGATCCTCAAAACCCTCGGGTTGTATCATATACACGTCCTCGAGGAGATTCCCATAAAGGAATGCTGTTTTGACATCCATCTGCCAAATCTCATAGTCGTGGTATGCTGCAATCGCAAGTAGGATTCGGATGGATTTGGTCATAGCAACTGGTGAAAAGGTTTCATCATAGTCAATACCATGAATCTGTTTGAATCCTTTAGCCACCAATCGGCCCTTATAGGTAATCACATTACCATCCATGTCGATCTTCTTCTTGAAGACCCACTTGCACCCTATGGGCCGCGCCCCTTCGGGTGGTTCCACCAAAGTCCATACTTTGTTGGCATACATGGATTCCATCTCGGATCTCATGGCTTCTAGCCACTTCTGAGAGTCTGGGCCCTTCATGGCCTCTTCATAGGTAGTAGCTCATCATCTATGAGCATCATGTCACCGGAATCGGTCACGAGTAGTCCATACTTCTCGGGTTCCTGGCGCACTCTACTAGATCTATGAAGCTCTTGTGTTACCTGAACAGGCTGCTCCACAACCGCTTGTGGTTCCTGTTCATGTTCCATAATCGGTTCAGTGATTTGTGGTTCTTGAACATCTTCAGGTTCTATAGTCCTCCCACTTACTTCTTTAGAGACACACTCTCTTTCTAGAAACACGCCGGTCCGAGCAACAAACACTTTGTTCTCGGTTGGATTGTAAAAGTAGTAACCCTTAGTTTCCTTAGGGTACCCCACAAATTTACACTTATCCGACTTTGGCCCTAGCTTGTCTGATTGCAAACGTTTTACATAGACATCGCAGCCCCAAATCCTCATGAACGACAGTGTGGGACGCCTCCCACTCCACATCTCATATGGTGACTTCATGACTGATTTTGATGGAACACGGCTAATGGTGAAAGTTGCACTTAATGGAGCGTGGCCCCAAAATGATAATGGAAGATCGGTTTGACACATCATAGATCGAACCATATCCAAAAGGGTTCGATTCCTCCTCTCAGACACGCCATTCCATTGTGGCGTTCCAGGTGGAGTGAGTTGGGACACGATCCCACACTCTCTAAGATAGTCGTCTAACTCTTGGCTCAAGTATTCTCCTCCACGATCGGATCGTAGAGCCTTGATACTTTTGCCAAGCTGCTTGTCTACTTCATTCTTGAATTCTTTGAACACTTCAAAGGGTTCGGATTTTGCCCTCATGAGGTACACAAATCCATATCTACTGTAATCATCAGTAAATGTAATGAAGTAGACGTAACCACCCCTGGCAGGCGTGGAAAATGGCCCACACACATCAGTATGTATGAGCGCCAATTGCTCACTAGTCCTCTCACCTTTCTTATTGGAAGGGGACTTTGTCATTTTTCCCAATAAACAAGCCTCACATGTCTCATATGATTCAAAATCAAATGAGTCTAGTAGTCCATCCTTATGGAGTCTAGATACACGTTTCTCATTTATGTGGCCTAAACGACAGTGCCATAAATAAGCAGGATTTAAATCATTTATTTTAATCCGCTTGGTATTAATGTTGTAGACAGGATTGCTTAGATCAAGGACATACAGTCCATTAAATAATTGCGCACTAAAGTAGTGAATATTATTTAAATAAAAGGAACAAAAATTGTTCTTTATTGAAATAATAAAACCATCCTTGTCCAAAAAAGAAATAGAAATAATGTTTCTGCTCATAGCAGGCACAAAATAGCAATTATTTATTTCTAAAACTAATCCTGAAGGCAGAGATAGCTCGCACACGCCCACGGCCAACGCATCAACTTTTGCTTCATTCCCAACGCGCAGATCTATCTCCCCTTTAGCCAATCTTCTTTTTCTCTTTAGATCCTGCACATTTCGCCAAATGTGAGATCCACATCCAGTATCTAATACCCATGATGTAGAGACAGTTAAATTGACATCTACAACAAAAATACCTGGTGGTGGTCGAATCACTATTCCAAGCCTCTTGTCCTCCAGATATTTTGTGCAGTTCCTCCTCCAGTGTCCAGACTGAATGCAGTAGTGACACTCACCTTTAGTCACACCTTTTGCAATGCCACCAACAGGCTTAAGGGAAGGTTCCTTGGACTTGGCAACTGACTTGCCTTTGCCCTTGGAGGATGAGGCAAACCTTTTGCCCTTTCCTTTCTACACCATCATAATAGCCTTGCCCTTACCCTTGTTGATGCTCTGTTCACCTGTCCTCAACATATTGAGTAAATCTGGTAGTGGTTTTACGATCTCGTTCATGTTATAGTTCCTGATGAACTGTCCATAACTCTCGGGCAACGATTGCAACACGAGATCGGTTGCCAACTCTTGGCCGACTAGGAACCCCAGTCGGGCGAGATTCTCCAAGTACCCGATCATACGGAGTACATGGGGTCCCACCGGGTTCCCTTCTTCCAGATGACACTTGAACAGTGCCTTAGAGACCTCATACCTCTCAACCCTTGCCTGCTCTTGGAAGAGCTGCTTCATATGCTCGATCATATTGACAGTATTCATGTTTTTGTGTTGCTTCTGAAGCTCAGAAGTCATGGTGCATAGCATAAGGCAGGCCGCATCATTAGCGTCATCAACACGCTTTTGATACGCTTTTAGGGATGCAGGTGTTTGGTTCTCTGGACCTGCTGGAACATGCTCCTCTATTGCGTACAGTTTCTTCTCTTGCTTGAGAACGATTCTCAAGTTTCTGTACCAATCAAGGAAGTTGGTTCCACAGAGCTTGTCCTTCTCAAGGACAGATCGTAGGGAATTTTGTGAACTCGATGAGTTGTTTGCCATTTGGAATTCTACAAAAAGAAAATACGCAAGTTTTAGTATTTGTGAACTTTTGACTATATTCAATAATGGCTAGTTTATCAAATATAGCTCCCACTATTATTTCTACGGATTAATAACCCTCAAGATATTAATGCGGAAAACATCCTTATATTTTCTAGTGGGCCAAGATCCATGTTTCATCTCCTTATGAGCGTGCTTTGGCAAGTCACCCATAATTTGATTACTTTAAGTAGGAACAATTCCAATTGCATCCTTTATGCAACTCTTGGTTCAATTGGGCAAATAACTCCTTATTTATCCATCCATATGGATAATCCCAATTGATTGCATCTAGGTTTCTTAATCACATTAATAGCCTAGTTGTGTACAACCTCTTATTTAAACAATTGCACATTACTAGCTTGTGCCATCACATTCCATCATTGTGAACCAAGTCGCCATGCTTTGGCACGCACGAACTTGATAAATCATGATGATAATGAGTGTTTAAATAACGAGAAGGCAAGAACAAAATATTTGAATTTTGAGGGATTTTTAAATTCAATTTTAATTGTTTTGTTGATCAATATCAACTAATCTATCTATTTGAGTTTGGGCACAACTCCAAATAATAGATCCGGGTTGTCTAATTATCTTATTATCCTAATTGCATGCATCACCCATACACCAACCACAAAATAATAAGACAATAAAGGAGGCAACCACAAAACATAAATAAAACGTGATGTGGATATGACCTTTTTCTAGACTAAGATAATTCCAAGCCAATGGAATTATCTATGAACCCTAAAAGCAAACACATCTCCATGCGTCTTGATCTTTTGGTCCATCCTTCATAGTCATGTGGAATGCTCCATGCTCCATGCTCCATCTTTGTGGCTCCTTTTGGCTTTGGGCTTCTTTTCTTCAATCTTGGCTAACAATCTACTTTATCTAGCACTAGCTAACTTCTATACTAAATAAAATAAATCTCACAAGTAGAGAAAAAAAACGGCTCGCAGGCCATAAAACCCTATTATTACAATTAATTGATCAGCTCGCAGGCCGTAAACCAAACCACAAAAATTAAACATCCACATAAAACCACATCCTAAGGCCATATCCAACCACCATGCGAATTGCACATAAACAGTTAAAATCCAATTTTAACGCACTTGGTCAATTTTAATTGATTTTAGAATATTCTAGGGTTACAAACGGTCAATGGGCCCAACAATCCAATTGCCCGGGCCCAAAAAGGTGAACCGCAAGGCCCTAGGGCCGGCGCCCCTAGCCCACGCCGCTAGGCCGCGGGCTAGGGCTGCCCCGGCCCCTAGGGCGGCCTAGCTTGGGCGGCAAGCAAGAGGGGAGATCTCGGGTGGAGTGAGTTGGGACACGATCCCACACTCTCTAAGATAGTCGTCAAACTCTTGGCCCATTCCATTGTGGCGTTCCGGGTGGAGTGAGTTGGGACACGATCCCACACTCTCTAAGATAGTCGTCAAACTCTTGGCTCAAGTATTCACCTCCACGATCTGATCGTAGAGCCTTGATACTTTTGCCAAGTTGCTTCTCTACTTCATTCTTGAATTCTTTGAACACTTCAAAGGATTCGGATTTTGCCCTCATGAGGTACACAAATCCATATCTACTGTAATCATCAGTAGATGTAATGAAGTAGACGTAACCACCCTTGGCAGGCGTGGCAAATGGCCCACACACATCAGTATGTATGAGTGCCAATTGCTCACTAGTCCTCTCACCTTTAAACAAGCCTCACATGTCTCATATGATTCAAAATCAAATGAGTCTAGTAGTCCATCCTTATGGAGTCTAGATACACGTTTCTCGTTTATGTGGCCTAAACGACAGTGCCATAAATAAGCAGGATTTAAATCATTTATTTTAATCCGCTTGGTATTAATGTTGTAGACAGGATTGCTTAGATCAAGGACATACAGTCCATTAAATGATTGCGCACTAAAATAGTGAATATTATTCAAATAAAAGGAACAACAATTGTTCTTTATTGAAATAATAAAACCATCCTTGTCCAAACAAGAAACAGAAATAATGTTTCTGCTCATAGTAGGCGTTCTTTATTGAAATAATAAAACCATCCTTGTCCAAACAAGAAATAGAAATAATGTTTCTGCTCATAGCAGGCACAAAATAACAATTATTAATTCTAAAACTAATCCTGAAGGCAGAGATAGCTCGCACACGCCCACGGCCAACGCATCAACTTTTGCTCCATTCCCAACGCGCATATCTATCTCCCCTTTAGCCAATCTTCTACTTCTCTTTAGATCCTGCACATTTCGACAAATGTGAGATCCACATCCAGTATCTAATACCCATGATGTAGAGACAGTTAAATTGACATCTACAACAAAAATACCTGGTGGTGGTAGAATCACTATTCCAAGCCTCTTGTCCTCCAGATATTTTGGGCAGTTCCTCCTCCAGTGTCCAGGCTGACTGTAGTAGTGACACTCACCTTTAGTCACACCTTTGGCAATGCCACCAACAGGCTTAAGGGCAGGTTCCTTGGACTTGGCAACTGACTTGCCTTTTCCCTTGGACGATGAGGCAAACCTTTTGCTCTTTCCTTTCTGCACCATCATAACGGCCTTGCCCTTACCCATGTTGATGCTCTGTTCAGCTGTCCTCAACATACTGAGTAAATCTTGCAACGGTTTTACGATCCCGTTCATGTTATAGTTCATGATGAACTGTCCATAACTCTCGGGAAACGATTGCAACACGAGATTGGTTACCAACTCTTGGCCGACCGGGAACCTCAGTCGGGCGATATTCTCCAAGTACCTGATCATACAAAGTACATGGGGTCCCACCGGGTTCCCTTTCTGCCAAATGACACTTGAACAGTGCCTTAGAGACCTCATACCTCTCAACCCTTGCCTGCTCTTGGAAGAGCTGCTTCAGATGCTCGATCATATCGACAGCATTCATGTTTTCGTGTTGCTTCTGAATCTCAGAAGTCACGGTGCATAGCATAAGGCAGGCCGCATCATTAGCGTCGTCAACACGCTTTTGATACGCTTTTAGGGCTGCAGGTGTTTGGTTCTCTGGACCTGCTGGAACATGCTCCTCTATTGCGTACAGCTTCTTCTCTTGCTTGAGAACGATTCTCAAGTTTCTGTACCAATCAAGGAAGTTGGTTCCAGAGAGCTTTTCCTTCTCAAGGACAGATCGTAGGGAATGTTGTGAACTCGATGAGTTGTTTGCCATTTGGAATTCTACAAAAAGAAAATACGCAAGTTTTAGTATTTGTGAATTTTTGACTATATTCAATAATGGCTAGTTTATCAAATATAGCTCCCACTATTTTTCTACGGATTAATAACCCTCAAGATATTAATGCGGAAAATATCCTTATATTTTCTAGTGGGCCAAGATCCATGTTTCATCTCCTTATGAGCTTGCTTTGGCAAGTCACCCATAATTTGACTACTTTAGGTAGGAACAATTCCAATTGCATCCCTTATGCAACTCTTGGTTCAATTGGGCAAATAACTCCTTAGTTATCCATCCATATGGATAATCACAATTGATTGCCTCTAGGTTTCTTAATCACATTAATAGCCTAGTTGTGTACAACCTCTTATTTAAACAATTGCACATTACTAGCTTGTGCCATCGCATTCCATCATTATGAACCAAGTCGCCATGCTTTGGCACGCACGAACTTGATAAATCATGATGATAATGAGTGTTTAAATAACGAGAAGGCAAGAACACAATATTTGAATTTTGAGGGATTTTTAAATTCAATTTTAATTGTTTTGTTGATCAATATCAACTAATCTATCTATTTGACTTTGGGCACAACTCCAAATAATAGATTCGGGTTGTCTAATTATCTTATTATCCTAATTGCATGCATCATCCATACACCAACCACAAAATAATAAGAGAATAAAGTAAACAACCACAAAACATAAATAAAATGTGATGTGGATATGGCCTTTTTCTAGACTAAGATAATTCCAAGCCAATGGAATTATCTATGAACCCTAAAAGCAAACACATCTCCATGCGTCTTGATCTTTTGGTCCATCCTTCATAGTCATGTGGAATGCTCCATGCTCCATCTTTTGTGGCTCCTTTTGGCTTTGGACTTATTTTCTTCAATCTTGGCTAACAATCTACTTTATCTAACACTAGCTAACTTCTATACTAAATAAAATAAATCTCACAAGTTGAGGAAAAAAAATGGCTCGCAGGCCATAAAACCCTAATTAATTATTACAATTAATTGATCAGCTCACAGGCCGTAAACCAAATCACAAAAATTAAATATCCACATCAATCCACATTCTAAGGCCGTATCCAACCACCATGTGAATAGCACATAAGCAGTTAAAATCCAATTTTAACGTGCTTGGTTAATTTTAATTGATTTTAGGATATTCTAGGGTTAAAAAATGGTCCATGGGCGCAACAATCCAATTGCCCGGGCCCAAAAAGGTGAACCGCAAGGCCCTAGGGCCGTCCGGCCCCTAGCCCACGCGGCTAGGCCTGCCCAGGCTCCTAGAGCGGCCTAGCTTGGGCGCCAAGCAAGAGGGGCGGTCCCTTTAGGGGGGCCGAACCTCTTAGGGAGTTGTTTTTGCTTGGTGCCCAAGTTTGGTTGTTTCCTTGTTTGGGAAGAATTCCTTCTTCCCCAAGCATGCCCAAACCCTAGATCTAAGATCCTAAAATTTCTCAAACTCACTAATTCATGCATCCAATGCAAAAACTAGGTCTTGTTATGATTGATTATTGACAAATTGCATCACATGTTTGATTTGTCTTGTTTTACGCGATAAACAACAATTTAAGGTGTAAAACTATCAAAACGTAACACATAAATCACGTTTATGCTCTACGACCAGTGGGGTCACACGCTACCAACTAGCAAATAGTTGCTACCAACTAGATAGAACCTATGGGGTCACACGCTAGATAGAGTTGAACTAGATTTGGGAATTAATTAATTGGATTAATTAATTAGAAGGATCACTTTTCAAAACCTTGCAAACTTAGTAGGGACTAATTTGCAAGGAAGGGACTAAATTGAATTCTAGTAGGACTAGAATGAGTCCTTTAGGTAGTTGGCAAGGATTTGTTGGACTATATAAAGGACCTTCCTTCCTTCCTTCCCACACTTATGATTCATTAGATCATAACTTGAGTGGAGAGAACAAAAAGGAGAGAGCAAGCAAGCAAAGAGGAGCACGCCGCCCCTCTTGCCGCCGCTCGTCCCCGTCGGCCCCAAGGAGGCCGAACCTCCTTGGTTTGGTCTCGTTTTGCGTGATTCTTCTTCCTCTTCCTCTTTCTGGGCTAGCACCAAGGAGTGGGAGATCTAGAAATCAACTCTAGGCGTGGATCAACTATAGAGAACGTGACACAATTCGCTTTTGAAGTCATCAAAGGAGAACCCTAAGGTTTGTTAATTGATTTCTTCCTTTACCATCGTTATGTCTTTTGACTTGTGATCCTTGGAGGGTTTTTCATGGTTAATTATTGTTTCCGTTGCGCATCCATGAATCAAAACCCTACAGTGGTATCAGAGCCTGGTTCGATCCATGGGAATAGCATTATTCGTGCAAATAACATCAATATCCCATATTGATTTATTTGAGTCTGGCCAGACATTCTATAAACACTATCCCTCGAGTGGCCTAGGATATTTGCTCACATTATGTGGGAGGGACAAATTCTATCTACGTCCACTACGATCTCTAAGCTTTCTTCTTATTGTATCCGGTACACGCCTTTATAACTACCCAGTTACGGTGTAGCGTTTAACGCTACCAAAATCACAATAATCCACAACTAGAATATCTAGTGACTTCAAGTCTAAGGATGACAATACCATTGCACCGCGAGAAGCACTTGTGACTTAACATAACATGTATGTAGCCTTCTCGGAGATGGGTCAATCCGGTGCACCATTACCCCTAATGCACACCTATGTGTTGGATCATGATATCTCCATATCAATCCAACCCCATACTAGTCTATAGATGATTGTCCCATTAATCATTATACTGGACTAGGGATATTTAAGATAAACAACACAATTTTAAATCTAAGGACTTCATTATATTAAATATCCAATAAATAATAAATGAATTTCTAGCCACAAATAAATTCATACTAAACTAGATTGCCTCTAGGGCATCTATTCCAACATAGACTTCACCTGTGCTGATTGATTTATGTTGTTAAGAGATGATGTCATGACTGCTATTTGTTGTTTAAATTTCTGCTACATTGACTAAATCTTGTTGACTAGAGTTGCATCCCCACCAGATCTGGATAATCTACGAGTCTCATACCTCGTAGACTCACGCTTTGCCACATGGTTGAGCAGATCGGGAGCTCGCTGCAATCACAATCCCATAAAATTACCTTGGGCTAGCATATCTAATTCATTCGTTGTTTCCCTATCTAGAGCGTTATATAAATAATGGAGGAGCTTATACCACGACTCTCCATGATTAGGGCATACGCGAAGGAGCTGGTTGAATTTTCTCCAAGTATCTCCTAATGAATCATCCTCTTGCTATGTGAACTTTGTGATATTAGCCATTTGCTGAGCAACTCTGGATGGCAGGAGATATTCCTGAGGAATTCCTGAAAACACTCTGCCTATGTTCTGATTGATCCAGCTGGAAGGGAAAAAAACACCAGCTTGACTATTTCATCTGAAACTCTCTGACGATGTAGTGTCAAAGTAATTTGCTCGAAGTTGAGCAGGTGAGCATTCGGATCATCTCCGGAGCTCCAGTGAATAAGCACTCATCAAAAAAAATTATCATTTGTTGGCGCAACCCAAAGTGTTTTGCATTAATATGTGCTCTCAAAATGGTAGGTTGGTATCCGACTGGCGTGGTTATGAAGTAATCCACCAAAGGACGATCCTCAATAGCAGCATTGTACACTTGGGCTGCAATATTTTTGTCCATTTTTTCTATTTCCTCCATTGTTTCTTCCATTATTGCCACCATTGTTTCTATCAGTTTCCCCTACACCATGTGGTGGTGGTGTATTTAGGGGGTTGATGCATGCGCCAACTACTTGCATCTCAGTCATTGGAGCTCTGAGCCGCTCAGCTTCTTGCGCTATATTCGCCACATTGGTTTCTGCAACGGCTCTGGCAGCCCGTTCATCTTGTGCTTCCTTGCGAAACCTTTCAAAATCAGCTCACTCTTTCATCCATAAGAACTGAGTGTGATTTCCTCGAGTCTTTACCTTCAACGCGTAACAAAGATTTCGTTTTCAAGCAACGGGTACAAAGGCTCGCCTCGAGAATGGGTCATGCACCGTGAGATTCAACCTGAAAGCACTGATCACATGAAGAAAATAGGTGAGTAACGAATATAGACAGTAAATTAAAATCCCCAATGTTAAGAGTTAAAACTAATTTAACCGAAGTCCCCGGCAACGGCACCAAAAAATTGGCATGTTCCTACCGCAAGTATACGGTTGTCGTGTGAAGTAATAAGTAGGCTTACGGGTTGTCATATCCCAAGAGACTTCTTGTAGATTAGTTAATATTTCTCAACCTTATTTGGGCTAGCAATTTGAGTTTGAGTTTTATAATTCTACTTAAAATGAAAAGTCGAATATCTTAATTGGTTGATTGATCTCACGACTATTAAAGAATGATTACTAAAGTTACTTATAAATGACAAAGTTCAGGTATCTCTTATGGTTCACTTGGGATTTCACACCGTTAATTATTTACGTTCATGCAACACGAATATGCTCTTCTTAGCCAAACGAGTAACCCTACTTTGAAGATTCCTCAAACAAAGCCTATACTTAAATTCATGTAAATGATTCCTCTAGCCTACGTAAGTTTAGGTGCGCATTATGTTCTTGAGATCAACTCTTAGTTTTAGTTAACTAGATTGATTCCTCTAACCTAGATACGAATAGTGCAAGATTCAATTTTTCAAGTAGTGAATATTGATTCCTCTAACATACTCTACCTATGATCAATCCTATTGCGACGTCAAACAATAGAAACGATGATATAAAGATCATAAATCAAGCATAGTTAAGTATAACACATTCGATTAATCTAAAAGCATTAAACACGGTTCATAAATGACCAAACACGGTGTTCAAACCCTAGTTACTGACGTGATATCCTGAATAGAGTGTTTAGCTACGACTAGACATGATCAAAACAACAAGTTTTATGATCATGTAACAGAAACTAAAGAAATGGAAGAAGATAGAATTCAAACGATGAAGTTCCAACTCCTAATTAAGCACGATCCAAAGCTCTCCAAAACGAGTTATCAACGGTCTACCCTCAGAAAATACAACCAAACACTCCTAAATATGTTTTCAAAACAATAGGAGGAAGTTTGGATAATTTATATAATAGCCCCAGCATAAACAGCCGACTTCTGGTATCTCTTCGTACGAAGACTCAAAGTCTTTGTGCGAAGTACTTCGTGAGAACAAGAATTTTCCTTCATGCGAAGGCCTTCCTGGAATGTGACATAGAGCTCTGCGAATATATTTTATTCAGCCTTGAATTTCTCTAAGTGTTGGTCTTTGTACGAAGAATTCTTGCCCCTTCGTTCCAAGACCTTCCAAGATTGAAACATCCTTTGATTCCAGGAAGACTATTGTTTCTTTTCTGAATTTCTTCTAAGGACCAGACTTCGGGCGAAGACTATTGTCTTTGTGCGACGAACCTGTAGATTCCAGATTCTTGGATTTTTCTCCTTGAGTTCTTCGTTTCCGGATTTCTTCTCCTTTCTCGCATGATCTCCAAGCTATAATTTCCTGCCAATCCTAACAAGAAACACAACCCATGATCATAACACAATAAAAGCATCAAAATAAACAAAAGAACCAGATTCGACATTGACCGCTCAAGAAATCATTATATTCAAATAAAGAATACTTTACTCAATTTTGACGTAAAAATTCTCCATGATGAGCATACAAAACCCAAAAAAGTAAGCACTAAAATAACTCTAAACTCGGAGTTATCAGGCAACAACACAAACACCACCACTTTTCTTCTTCCTCCATGTAACACCCCTCGTTCCCGAGCTTTCCGTTCCGGACCAGAGAGCCTAGGAGGGTGCAACTCAAAAATGAAGCGGCGGAAATCAAGAATAACACATCCGATATTTATATATTACAACTCTTAACTTGTCGACAATATACTGTTACACAAGGTGATATTATACTAAGAGTGCGCCTTATTAAAAGTGATATCAAGTACTAGATGAGTCTCGATTCCCGCTACTCCATAAACCCAGCTCTTAGACCTGCGGGGGAAAGATACAAAGACCACAGTTTTTCCAAAGTCAGCAAGAAATGCTGAGTATGTAAACACCCCAACGTGTAAATAGCAAATATGCATGCTTTTCTTTAAAGAACACGAATAATAAAAAGGAATGAGATATAGTAGTGCAAATGACCAAGTATGCGATGATATAAAGCTTTGAATATTCTCAAAATATTACCGCTTATAATTCCAATGTAGTATTTTCAAACCACCATATTGTCCCACTTAGGGATAATCTCATAATACTGTCTCAATTAGGGGAAAATCTCATGTTGTAGCGGGGAAGGAAGCAATCCATATTCCATCACAATGTCCATAAGTAACCAACCATATCCCATGCATCCAAGACCTTAAGTGTCGGCACCCCCCTAAGACTTCTTGCGGCCAGAGAGGTGAGTACATGGAGCAGCCCGGGGCAAATTGCAACGAGCAAAATATCACAATAGGTCGGGTGGCCGTGCCATCTCAAATATCATATCCACGGTGTATATAAGAATCAGAATAAGGTTCCGCCGCCCAACTGTTTCCACTTGAGTTATTACGCATTATTAATTTCCATGCGATAACTTGAAAGGATCATCTGGAAAAGTAACTGAAATCCCAAGCCAAACATGTTTAGACAAGTATTTGAAATCTCAAGTCGAGCACGTATAACACAAGTCACATTTTGAGACATAAAATCATAAAAATATTTGGAAACGAAAGAAGGACAGGCACATTAAGCAGGGGATGTTTACTCACATCGAGTAGCCAAGCAAACAGCACGATAACGCTCGTACGGATATACGTAGCCCCTTTCTATGAACTTTTCACCTACAATTTATATCTCCTAATCAATTACAAGTCCAATTGTGCGAGTATGGTGTGCAAAGTGCTATGATTCTTAACGAGTCTCTTTTGAAATTACCCCTCATTACGCCATTAATTTCTAGCATGAAACAATATGACAAATTTGTGCTAAAATAATTATTTTCCTTATAATTAATTCCAAATAATATAAGTACTAATTCGTAAAAATTATTGTGCAAGAAATTGCATATTAAATTTATACACTCTTATAGTTAGATAATAATGATTTATTATACAACCTATTTATTTGCAAGTGACTACAAAAATTTAACTCGAAGTCATTTAATTATAGTTAATCATTTATTTTAAAAAGTACATATACTATAAGAGAATCCAACTCATAAATGAAACCCACAAAATGTTTATTAAAACAAGTGCAATGAGAAGTACATAATTATTAACTTATGTTGGAGATAAAATATATGGAAAAATATTCAAGTTTTATTTAAATATTAATTAAGGAGTCTACTATTAAATATTTTCTAAAATAGCTTCTTGGCTTCTTTTATTTTATCAATATTACCTAAATAACCCATTATACTCAAAACATTAGTTTACAAGTACTTGAATGTATTTATTTAACAACATATATTTTTATCTTGCTTATTTTCAAGAGAAATAACAATATTTTATACTAATTAACTCATTTATAATTTCAAATAGTCAAATTTACTTTTACATAATTAAAACAATATATAGAAATGTTAATACTAAAATTGCATTTTGAATTTCTTATTTTATATTCAGTTTATAAAAACAACACGTGGATCTCCCAAGTTCTCAAGAATGACATATAATCACCCTCCCACTACACATGCAGTTTCAGATGCGATACTTCTCACCCTCAACTTTTCAGAAAGTACAAAAACTACACCCCAAACATGAACACATAAATAATCTCACAACCGAACAACCCGATTCGATCTAGAGCTAACAAAACCAGATTTTGGTGCTCAGTAATGGGTAAGAGGGTGAATTAGAGCTTACTTATGAGAAAAATCGCGAGAAACGGTCAAGAGATGAGGCGGATCTCGAATCCGAAGGTGGCGGTCGGTGGTGATGAACGACAGCGAACAATCGGGCGTTCTTGGATCCGTTTGTTGATGCTAATGAACTCCTCGGACCTCCAGGAGCTTTTTGGTACCCACTTCGAAGGGTGGGTGCTCCGGAAACGCAAGGTGGAGCTTCTCGCCGGAAACTATGGTGGTCGGCGGCGTGTGGAGCTCGACGGGACTTCTTTGAGGGTTCTTGGATCTAGTTGAGGTCTCTTAAGGCGTGGTCAGACCTCAGGGATTCGAATGGGATTGATAGCCGAGGATGGGTACGCCTGATTCGTCGATCGTGCTTTTCGCCGGCGTTAATGGCGGTCGACGGCGTTGGGGTGGTTCGGGCTGGTCTCTGCAGCTAGCTACTGCTGCTGATTCATCTCCTTGAGTCGAAACATAGAGGGGGAGAGAGCTGGTGATTCAAAACAGAGAGAAGAGATAGATGTTGGTGGGGTGGCGGTGGTTCCATCGGGGATGGGAGCGGCCTTGTGCCGCTGCTGTTTCTGCTAGGTTTTTTGTCGGCAAAAACCAGAGAGACAGAGAGAGAGATCGGAGGGAGGTGAGGGAGAGAGAGAGAGTGGTGGCTGTGGTGGTGGAGTTGGTGCCGGTGGTGGTGGTCGTGGGTGTTGTAGTGGAAGAAGAAGAAGATGAAGAATTCAAAGAAGGAGAGAGAGAGAGAGAGAGAGAGAGAGAGAGAGAGTTACGTGAGAGAGCGAGAGAGATTGTTGGGGAGTGGGAGAATGGTCAGGTGTTGGAGAATGGGAAAGAAATTCATTTTTGTTGTTGTTGTTGTTATAATTTTGCTATAATGTGTTAGGAGCACCAATAGGTAGAGAAATCTAGTGTGCCGGGTGCACCACTATGCTAGGCATTTTATCACTTATTATAAAATAATAAATTTCTAAAAACAATTGCTCAAGAAGGATAACGTTTTCTATAATTAATATACGAGTTTCCCGTCTATATTTTGAGCCCGAAAAATTACCCAATCCGTTACTCGTAAATAAAATCAAAGTTCTCGCATAAATTACCAATTTACCCTTCGTATTAAAACGGGGTATTACGCTCCACCCCCGAGAACATCCACCAGTGCAGCTCCACCTACCTCTCAATATCCTATGCCTCATCCGTCCCTCTTTCGGACTGAAAGAGCTGTAGAAAGTTGCTGCAACAAAAGGGCCGCAACCCACGCCACCACCGTCGCCACTAACGGCGGCAACAAGCTCCAACACGAATTCATCAGTGATAACCATCCCACACCGGTTGTATCTCTGCGTTCCTGAGCCTCCAAGGACCCCGTAGAACCATTCAAACGCAACCAAATTTGGCAGAATTACTGGCGTTGACCACCACCACCGAACCCACAAATGGAAGCCTCGATGCGCTTCATTTTTCAGACGTTTCTCGTGATCTTGGGGATGGGTATGCTCTAAATCCTATCGTAGTTCACTTTTTATTATCAAAGTCGGATCTTCATGGCTAAAATTCATAATTGGGCCAAGTTACGTATGAGGAGGATGACACAAATAAAATGTTCAATAAATTGTGGGGTGGTTCATGCATGATATGAAACTTTGGGGATGTTTAGCCATTTAAGAAGATTGTTAGTTATTAGTGGGAGGGGCAGAATTGTTGTTACAAAAACTCTGGGGGGAGCTAGGTGTATTTTACCTAAGGGTACAAGTGCATCATCTTCTTTTAGCAAAATAGCATGTGGGGCGTTGCTTGTATTTTCTAAAAATATAGGAAAGGTAGGTGTCTTGTACAATTAGTTTTATTGACTAAAATCTGAAATTTCAGTTTACGTTTTCAAATTGTAAAAAATATTTTCAGGATTAACTATAATTAACTATTTACTTGTTCTAGTTGTCTACATAATTATATTGGACATATATGTATAATTACATACAGTTTTAGAGTTAATGCAAAAACCTTGTTTTGCTAACCACATAACCAAACGATTTGTGACAAAATGAATAGTTACTAGTTGCGATAATATAAGTAGTACAATATTTATATATGCATATGGAATAACTTCATTCCATTAAATATTAACCTCGTATTTAAAAGAAAACTTAGTGAAAACGTAAATAAATTATACCTCTGTTTCTTCTCTTTCAGCCTGGTTTCCTAACGAGAAGTTTCTTCTTATTCAGTCTACTTTCCATTTTTAGTAAGTTTTCTGTTAAAAATAACTTTTTTACACTCTTTAAAAAAATGGATTGGAAATGGATTGGGTTAGTATTTCATAACATGGCCCAATCTATCACGTATGCTAAACTAACCCTAAACCCAAATCCAAACCCAGCCCAAACCTAATTTAGATACACCGCCAAACAAAACACGTTTTTTTTTTTTTGCTTTGACCAACTTTATTCAGCTTCATTCATCTCTCTCGGTAGCCTCTCTATCTCTCGTGTTCTTCACTTCTTCCCAAAACGTTCAAGTGGCAGAAACCCTATCTCTCTATCTTCTTCGTTTCCTTGATTCGCTTCTGTTTTCTGGTTTCTTGGTCATGGCGGATTCCTACGATGGCCTAACGGTGGCCGACTCGTACAACTCCAACGAGACTCAGTCCGATATCGATGATGTCGATTCATACTACCAAAAGCCATACATTTCCGATGAGCTTCGCTTCCCAGGAGTGTTACCCTCCCCCTAGTTCAGAAGTTGAATCCCCATAATAGGTGAAGAAATTGTAACCCTATGTTTGCTTATTTCTTACATTCTCAATTTTTTCCGATTCTTATCCTGATTTGTTGATTTTTTTATAGCCTTAGTGAATCGGAAGGTTTGATTGTGTCGGATTTACTTGACTCCAATGAGAACAAGGCTCCCTCTCACGGTTCCCAGAGCAGGTGATGAGACCCTACCTTTATTTTGTCATAAAAATTCAATTTTTTGTTCCATTTCTTCTATTCTTAAACCCTTATTCTGATTTCTTTGTAGTTTCAGTGAGCCTGAAGCTCTGTATGTCGCTGATTCAATTGATTTTGATGAAATTAAAGCTCCTTCAAGGGATGAAACTGATGAGATATCATTCAAGTCTGATGAAGACAGATTTGAACACTATCGACGTAAGGGATTGATCTGCCCTTCGTGTTTGAAGTTGTATCCCCTGGATAGGAAGGTTTGCTCTCTTAAACCATGCTTTATCGGCTTCTCTTTGTTGTTTGCTGATGACGATCTGCTTTTTTTTTTGTGGTGATTACCTGCTTATGATTGTTGGTGATTACCGGCTTCTGTTTGTTGGTGATTATCTACTTCTATTTGTTGGTGTTTATCTGCTTCTGTGAGGTATATGATATACTGATGCTCTACTATCACTGAATTACAAATAATGATAAGAACATGTTGCTGCATTTTGGATTTAGGCTAACACCTCTGATAAGAACATGTCGCTGCAACTTGAATTCAGGTTAAGAACTCTGATTTTTTTAGATAAGAGCAAATTTAATGGATTTGATATCTGCTGATTTACGAGATAAGAACAGATATCTTCAAATGGCTTTAATTGATTTACGAGATAAGAATAGGTTACAGCATTGATCATATGTGAGATTGTGTGCCTGCATTTGAAGAATTGTTCATATATAGGTTGAGGAGTAATCGGAAAATATTGTTCCCCATACTATGTGCATTCAACAACTCAATGATGATTACACAAAGATATGAGAGTTCTCATATGCACAATGCATTTCCCAAAAATTTACATTATGATAATACTACAAACAAAATGTATGCACTTCTCAAAAGCTTGCCTACCCCAAAGCTAATTTGAAGTTGTAACATAATCAAGCCATTCCATTAGGGCTTGGTTATCTACTTTTACCCCTATACTCAACAAATAATCTATGGTTTCCTTCACCAATTGCATACTCACCTTCAAGTATTAGGGAAGTTCACCCAACTTTTTCAGTTTCTTCTTCCCCCTATAGGGGATCTTGTACTTGGTGTGACCCTTCATTTTCATGATCCCAATCATGCAACTTTGAAGTGTAAGGAACAAAAAGTTTAGGGTCTCATATTCCATGTCTTCAAAGCTCATGTCTACTGCATCTATCAGCTCATCCGTTTTCTTAGTTTCCATCTTATTTTGTACACTCTGAATTGAGTTGAAAAACACCAAATCATTTATGTTAATATTTGGAGACTTTGATGATTGATTAACCAATCTTGTGTTGAAACCATCACATGTTACAGAACTCTCAATATCCTCATCGTCATTGGTGATGTGTGGAGTGGCATTCTCTTGTTGGATAGAGACATTTTTTGATAATTTACTTGGCCAAGCTGCTTTGATTGTTTGAATGATGTTATGAGTTATCATGTCTTTAATGGCCTCCTTCTTTATTGAAGGGATGAATTTTGTCACCAAAGTCCCTCTAGATCTGTTTCTTGAGCTTCTTTGTGCTTCCTTGTCTTCAACAAACGGCCAAATATGTACCTAGCTTGCCATCCCATAACTCTTCCCCCTCTTTCCCACAAACTGGTCTTGCTACTGCACACATAAACATTGCATTGGTGATGAAATTCTGTGACATCAATGTTTTGTGTGGTGGTTCTTCATCTGGTAGGAGAATGTACTTCTCATTTATTTTTTGCTAGTAGAACCACTTCTCATCTATATGCACGACTATAAACATGTCCTTGAACTGAATTTCATAATATGGGGTAATTTCAAGTGCTTTGAGATAGAACTTCAATCTTGCGATTTTGTGTATCTGTCAATTCTGGTTATACATGGTTGTTAGTCTTCTTGCAATCATTTCCAAATGGTAGAAGGGCTGACTTCATAAGACTCTGCAGTCAGTATGTATGATCATTATTTAGAGTACTTGTAATCTTTAGATAGTGAAAAATGTGAATATGCTACTGTTTTAATGTGAGTATGATACTCTTTTGACATTACTTGAAGCATTTTTACTTGGTTAATGTGAGTATGCTACTGTTTTACCTTTACTTAAAACACTTTTTCATGAAAAATGTGAATATACAACTTTTTTTTATTTTCCTTGAAGCATTTTTTTGAAAAATGTGAGTATGAAAGTTTTTGATTTTACTTGAAGCTTTTTTGCATGAAAAATGTGAGCATGCAACTGTTATAACTTTACTTGAAACATTTTTACATGGTTAATGTGAGTATGCTATTGTTTAACCTTTACTTGAAACATTTTTTCTTGAAAAATATTAGTATGCAACCGTTTTGATTTTTGTTGAAGCATTTTTACATTAAAAATGTGAGTTTGATACTGTTTTGATTAACTTGGAGCATTTTTACATGAAAAATGTGAGTATGCAACTGTTTTAACTTTACTTGAATCATTTTACATGAAAAATGTGAGTATGCTACTGTTTTAACTTTACTTGAAGCATTTTTACATGGTTAATGTCAGTATGCTACTGCTTTGACTTTACTTGAATTATTTTTACATGGTTAATGTGAGTATGGTACTGTTTTACCTTTACTTGAAACATTTTTTCATGAAAAATGTGATTATGCAAATGTTTTGATTTTACTTGAAGTATTTTTTTACATGGAAAATGTGAGTATGGTACTGTTTTGATTTTACTTTTAGCATTGTTCCATGAAAAATGTGAGTACGCAACTGTTTTAACTTTACTTGAAGCATTTTTACATGAAAAATGTGAGCATGCAACTGTTTTTTACTTTACTTGAAGCATTTTTACATGGTTAATGTGAGTATGCTACTGTTTTGACTTTACTTAAAGCATTTTTACATGGTTAATGTGAGTATGTTACTGTTTTAACTTTATTTGAAGTATTTTTTCATAAAAATGTGAGTATGCAACTGTTTTAACTTTACTTGAAGTATTTTTACATGGTTAATGTGAGTATGCTACTTGAAGTATTTTTACATGGTTAATGATCATTACACAAATGGTGATGCTTCAGCAACTACATCTGCCACACTCTGTTTTATTGTTATAAATATTTGATTTTTGTTGTTTCAGTATTGTTCTTCATCAGTTGTTGATGAACAACGGTTGTGTGTATGTCTCATATTGAGTGTTTCTAATGTGGGTTATATAGGGGGGTTGATTATACCCTACAAAAGGCTCATATTTTAATTTTTATGCAACTCAATGACTTAATTCCACAATCTGGGATCAGGGTTGTACTTGTACATTTGGTGATTCAGATTATGTCCCATTTTAAAGAACATGTATTGGGTTGAAGTGGCATAAATATTTATTGCTCCTCATGCACGATTCTTCACAACTCAATGATGAAAAATCATGAATTTCTGAGAGTTGAAAATAAACAATAATTCAATCCTAAGTACAGAGTGACTGTAGTAAAACATGCTAGTTGTCTGATTTTGTCGATATCCGGGTAGAATATCATTCAATTTGTCAACGTTTAGCTTTGACTTCCGTTTTCCATCCTTGACTTCGCATATATGGGTTCTCCAAGTTGGCTGCATTTATGTGCCCTTAACATTATGGTAGTAATTGTTCTTGGGTACTATATGAACAGGCTTGACAAAACCCTTGTATGGCTTCATCGATTTCTCGATGAAGAAAATGTTCTCTATTGATTCAAACATTGTACCTATCGGATAGAGATAGAGGAAGAAGGAAAAATCGAAGATTTCACATAATTGAAAAATCAATCTGATATATTATGGTATTTTGTATAGAATAGGAAAACAAAAAGAATTCCATTTCAACCATTATTATGATATTCCATATTCTAATATGCTTGAATACCAGAAAAATAAATGATCGTCGATTCAGCATTGGATGAAAAAAGTATGAAATACCCATTTTTCCAATAAATGGTTCATCCTAAATGAAATGTGACATTCTTGAGTGGTGAATTCTGAATTTCGTCGCTACTTCGGCTACTTTGTCATGGTTTACAACCATGTTTGTACTGCTCTGTAACACCCGCGATTTCCACAGGGGCAGGATATTGGGGTAGTGTCATCCATACAGGGAATTACCCTTTCGTATAAGGATAATTAGTAACAAGAATGTGAAAGGAAACATTCAAACTACTGATTAATAGTTCACACGATAACATTGTTTCTGGCTGATTACAAACAGGAGGACAAGCCTAAAAAAAGAGGTCGTCCACCAAAATTTTACACTTCGGTTAATTACTGATTGCTACTGTTTGCATGTGAGAACGAGTAGAAATTCCAGCGCGTTACCCCATGCAAACTGCAAACTAGTTTCATACCTGCCGAGGAGTTAAAAGAACACAAGACCGCAGTGTTTCGAGTATCACTAAAGGCTGAGTGAATATACAACTTAGCATACAAAACCGAATGGCTTAGAGAGGTTATGGGGGTTGCATTTGAAATAGTTTGAACGGTAATAGAGTATCTGCATAAAGATTAGAGTTTGCAATGTTTCATAAAAATCTCAAACGTTCACATTTCAAGGATCTTTTCTCAAGTGGCATGTCTATTCAGAAAACGGCTTATAAGTAAATGTTTCCAGATTTAGAGACAAAGCAGTCGTATTATTAATTCACAGTAATCAGGGTAAACCAGGGTAAAAGTATAGTAACAAACGGTACTGGCGTATAAGGTGTGGTGAAACCCAACCTCTATGCCAAGCGTTTTGGATCGGTCCCATGTCCCACTAGACATCAATAAACGCAACCAACAAAACCTTAAGTGTCGATACCCTCTTAAGAACGTAAGTCAGAAGAGTAGTAATAGATTTTGTACCCCAGCCCAAGGCGAAAGGGGTCGGGTCGCATGGAGTCCCAAATTATTTATGGACTAAATCTCAGGGAATCATCACCCGATATCATATAGATGTAAAGTAACACAACATAGGTGTATAGCACTGTCGTAAACCCAACTGGTACCGGTACTTGCCATTCTCTCACTTTACAATATTAATGAATTCTGACTTAGTTACATTTGAATAATTATTTTTTCGATTTGAAAACATGTAGTATAGTGACGATTTAAAAAGCAAATACGACAAGTTTAGAAATTTCGGAGTTACGTACGACAATTGTTTTCAGATAAACAAGTATATCACATGAAAGAATTTGGCACGCAAACTAAGCATGTATACTCACCGAGAGAGCCAAAAAGTGCTATTTACGCTGCTGCCCGAAAACAACGTCCAGGTCAACTACCTCGTCGAAGACGGCTCTATAATCATACACATACGTTCATAATCAGAAACAAGTCTGTATCACAATATGATCTTATTTTTCAAAAAAAAAAACTTATAATTTATAGAAATTTTGTATTTTAACTAACATCAAAACTATATATTTTTATTTATTTATCCTAGTATATAAATTAATATAATTTAAATAAAGATTTAATCTAATTAAACACAACAAGTAAATGCATATGTGTTTACATAAAGCAGTTTAGTGATAATGACAACAAACACTCTCACTACAAAGTAACAACTTTTAAACATGTGACAACATGCCCTTCAGTTCTCTTATTGTGCAAGAATACCCCCTGCCCACACAACAGAATCATCTTCTTCCTCTCGATTCTCACGGCAATTCATACACACGCGCACAAATTCAACTGTAAAGATATGATTTTGATGAATAAAATGGAGTAAGATGGAGTGGAGAGAGTACCCAAACGAAAAAATGAGTCAAATTGGTCAAGAGGAGCTCTGTGTCGCAAATTCGTTGGAGCTTGAACGGTAATGGAGGTGGTGATTGTTCTGGGTCTTGGTCATCGGTTTGTTGTGGTGCTGAGCTTCGTCGGGGCACAGGAGAGACTTGGAGAGAGGGAGGCGGCACTGGTGGTGTCGGGGTATTGCTGGTCGGGCCTTCAGTTCAGGTGGAAGTGACAGCTCGAAGCTACTCTACCGACTCTGCTACTGCTGCTATTTTTGGGTTGCTTCCGAGGGAGAGAAGGGGGTGATGATAGTGGTTTTCGGTGGAAGTTGGAGTTGGGTTATGGTGGGGGTGTCTCTCGCTAAAACAAGAGAAGAATAAAGTGATGGAGGTGAAAAGGGTGAAGAAGAGAATAGGATTAAGAAGGTAAAGATGAGCATCAGAATTGAGGAGAAAAGGGGGATCGATGGTGATTTGATAGGAGCTAAATGGTAGCTACTTGGTGAGGAGCACGCCGAGCGTGGGTTGTGCAGGGGAAGGAGGTACGGTGGTGTCGAGGAAGGCGTCCGAAGAAGAAACAAAGCTGGGGAAAAAAGGGATCTCATAGGAGAGAGAAAATTATTCCATGTGGTTGGGTCACGAAATTACGCGGTGGTTCGATACGCGAAATGTGGTGCGCGACGAAAAATTAATGCGCGACGAATGTTTTATAAACGCGAAGAAAGTTTACACGTGATAGAGCGATAAAGGATGAATAATAAATTATTGTTTATATAATACACACATTTTTTTGAAATACAAATAAAGATGTATAGTATAGCAAAAAATGTGAAATTTGTTCTCTCTCATCAGCACTTAATCGTTTCTTACTTGCAATTGCCATTACTCCAACTTTAATTCTTCTTATGTTCATGTTTGTACTGTTTGATATGAAAAAATATAGAATTTGTTCTCTCTCATCAGCAATAATTGTTTCTTACCTGCAGTGCCATTACTTTAACTTTAATTCTTCTTATGTTGGTTTGCAGGGAATTGATAAAGATGGAGTTGCTGCTGATGGTGGTTGATGATGATACAAATTTTGATGATGATGGTGATGCTTCATCTGCTACATATGCCACTATGTTTTGTAGTTATAAATGTTTTGATTTTGTTGTTTTAGTTGTTCTTCAGCAGTTGTTGATGAAGAACATATGTGTATGTTGTTAAGAGATCAAAAGATTGGGCTTGCTTTAGGACTTGGGCTGCTGATGAAGCTTCACAGAACTGGACTACATTGGGCTTGTATAAATCAACCCAAGCCCAATGTTTATTGAAGAATTAGAAGAGTTGCTTCCAGAAGGACTTAAATGCATTTCTCTCCAACCTTTAGGGACTTAAGTTGTAATAACCTTTAGGGTTCCGAACGGATCATTTTCTGACCGTTCGATAACCCATGTATTTATACTTCATGTTCATTGAATGGAAACTTAGCGGCGTTATTCTTCTCCATTTCTCTCGCCGACTCTTTCTCTCTTCTCTCTCTCAAACCCAGAAAACTCTTCTGAGTTTTCATGGTATCAGAGCCATATACTGGCAATAATGGCTCTCACAACCTCAAATCCACTCTATATTCTCACCAATATCCATCATTTGATGCCCTATAAACTCGATAACAACAACTATGGGTTGTGGAAACACCAGTTCTCATCGATTCTTGGCACACAGAGTCTCTTTGGTTTGTTGACGGTTCTGTCTCTCCACCTCCGGCCACACTTCTCGGCTCCGATGGCTCCTCCAGTCCAAATCCGACGTTCCAAGACTGGTTTCAGCAAGATCAAGCGCTCCAGACCATCATCAACGCTACTCTTACACCAGAATCCCTCTCTCACATTATTGGTAAGACCTCAGCCCGGGCCATCTGGCTCGCGCTTGAGGGGAGGTATGCGTCTCTTACCAGATCTAACATCCTTCAACTCAAAAATGACCTTCAAACCATAAGAAAACGTTCTGATTCTGTAGATCTGTACATGCAAAATTTGAAATCCATTCGTGATAAACTTGCTGTGTCTCTTGTTCTAATTGATGATGAGGATATGCTGTTATATGCCTTGAATGGTCTTCCTGTTGAATACAATGCTTTTCGCACTACGATTCGTGGTAGATCTCATGCTATAAGTCTAGAAGAACTTCATGTGTTAATGAAAGCTGAAGAACAAATGCATGAGAGTCAATCTGCTGATTTTAATTCTTCTGCCTTGAATGTTTCTACTGCCTACTCTGCCTCTTCTAATTCTTACCGAGGATCTGGTCGTGGCCAAGGACAGGGTGTTCTTGGCCCTGGACCTCAAACCGGTCGTGGTGGTCGAACCGGTTGGGGTTATGGACGGTCCAATGGACCGGGTCATACGAACCAGGGAGGTAGATACGACTCTAACAGAGGCCGTGGTGGTGGTGGTCAAAGGGGCTCCTCACGGGGCAGAGGTAATGGCAATCGTTACAATCCAAACCCTAGACCAACCACTTCACCTATTAACTGCCAAATATGTGGCCTAGATTACCACTCTGCTGCTGATTGTTGGCATAGGATGGACTATTTCTATCAAGGTGGGAAACCTCCTTCTGATCAGTTGACTGCATACAATGCTTCATCTTCTTCTAATAGCTCTATTCCTGACTACTGGCTTTCTGACTCTGGTGCTACCAACCATATGACTACTGATTTAAGGAACCTTTCTTTGGCTGATACTTATACTGGCTCTGATCAAGTCACTTTGGGCAATGGTCAAGCTGCACAAATCACACATACTGGTACTGCACATTTAAAAACACACACTCATACATTTGATCTCTCTAATACTCTTCATGTTCTACGACTTGCATCAAATTTGCTTTCTGTTTACCAACTCTGCAATCAACACAACTGTTGCTTTAATTTTTTTGCCAAATCCTTTTCTATTCAGGATCTGGATACGGGCAAAATCCTTTACACAGGCTTGAGTGAAAATGGCCTCTACCCTATTTATACTTGTCATTTTACTATTCAAAATCCCAAGGCTTGTTTGGGTGCTAAAGACAATGTTTCTTTGATACATGCCATGCTTGATCATCCAGCCAAATAAATTTTAATATCCTTGTTTGGTTCTTCTTTTAATTCTGTTTCTGAATCTTCTATGTATGAATCTTGTCTTAAAGGGAAAATTCATAAACTACCTTACTCTAAATCTACAAACGTCACTCACACACCACTTCACCTTCTTCATTCTGATGTATGGGGACCTGCATCTACCAAATCACTTCATGCTATAGATTTTATGTACTGTTTATTGATGATTACTCGCGTTATACTTGGTTGTTTCCTTTATTCATTAATCTGAAGTTGCTCCTGTCTTTCCTAAGTTCAAACTTCATGTTGAAAACTTACTGGGTTATAAAATTAAAATTTTAAGATCTGATGGTGGAGGAGAATATGTCTCTATTCTGTTTCAAAAACATCTCTCTGATCATGGAATTACACATCAAAAATCTTGCCCACACACACCTCAGCAAAATGGCATTGCTGAGAGAAAACATAGGCATATCATTGAAACTGCTATTACCATGCTCCAACATGCTTCTTTACCTCACTATTTTTGGTATCATGCTATAGCTACTGCTATCTTTCTAATTAATCGCATGCCTAGCACTGTCACTAATCACAAATCACCATTTGAACTCCTTTTTCATAAGAAACCTGATTACAAATCTCTCAAAGTGTTTGGCTGTGCTTGTTATCCAAATCTTAGACCTTACATTAAATCTAAATTTGATGCTAGAACTGTTCAATGCATTTTTCTGGGTTATGCTGATAATTATAAAGGATACTTGTGTTATCACAAAGCTTCTCAAAGGTTTTATATCAGTAGAGATGTTGTGTTTAATGAACTGTTGTTTCCTTACACCGTACCAGCTGCCTCTTCTACTGCTACTGATGCTCCTCTGTTTACTGACACTACTATGATTGTCCCTGTTCCAGGAAATGATGAAGTCAGTTCCCCTTCTGCAGTTGACCTAGCTGGGAGTCACTCTAATTCTGAGGTGCAGCTCAGTGATGGAGGAGATGATACAGAACAGATACCAGAACAGATACCAGAACAGGTACTCCCATCATCCCCCATCCCTGACATGGCACCAGCGGAATCATCAGTGCCCTCTCCAGCACCTGGTCATCCAATGAAGACTAGAAGCAAGTCTGGTATTTTCAAAAGAAAAATTCTTGATTTTGCTTCTAAGTGTGGTACTTCTGATCCCCCTCTCTCTTCACAAATGCATACTTTTACTGGTTTTGCCAAACTGTCTGGATTTCCAAACTCAATTACTTCTTTAAATGTCTCTGCTTCTGACCCAACTTGCTATTCTGAGGCTAAGAAACACTCACACTGGCATAATGCCATGGCTGATGAATACCTTAGCCTCATAAATCAACAAACTTGGAGTCTTGTTCTACCTCCTCCAAATGCCAACATTGTTGGTAATAGATGGGTTTTTAAAACTAAATTTCACCCTCATGGTTCTGTTTCAAGGTACAAGGCTAGATTAGTGGCAAAGGGATTTCATCAAACTCAAGGAATTGATTTTGATGAAACCTTTAGCCCAGTTATTAAACATGTTACAGTTAGAACTATACTTGCCTTAGCAGCCACTTTTGATTGGCCACTTCAACAATTAGATGTGAAAAATGCTTTTCTACATGGTCATCTTCTAGAACATGTGTATATGAAACAACCACCTGGGTTTGTTGATCCATCTAAACCCAACCATGTTTGCAAACTTCACAAATCAATTTATGGTTTGAAACAGGCTCCAAGAACATGGTTTTCTAGATTTACTACTTATATTTCTTCTCTTGGCTTCACACAATCTACTGCAGATAGCTCTTTATTCATTAGACATACTTCATCTGGTATTACCATTCTTCTTCTCTATGTAGATGATATCATTCTCACAGGTAATGATTCCAGTTACTTAACTGTTCTTGTTAAAGCTCTTTATTCTGAATTTGATATGACCAATCTGGGTCCTCTTCACTATTTTCAAGGTTTAGAAATTACCAGATCTTCATCTGGAATTTTCATCAATCAAAACAAATATATAAATGGTGTTTTGGCAAGATTTAATATGACACATTGCAAACCTTGTCCAAATCCTCTGCCTTCAAATGGTAAATTTCATGCCTTAGATGGAGTTCCTCTTAAAGATCCTACTGTCTTTAGACAATTACTTGGCTCTTTACAGTACTTAGTGTTCACTAGACCTGATATTGCATTTGCTATAAACCATCTTTGTCAATTTATGCATAAGCCCACTTCCATGCATCTTATAGGGGCTAAACGTATTTTAAGGTATTTAAAAGGGTCTCAACACAATGGGCTTTACTATACCAAAGGCCCAAGCCCAATCAATGCATTTACTGATGCAGATTGGGCTGGGAACCCAACTGATCACAGAAGTACTACTGGTCTTGTAATTTTTATTGGGGCTAACCCCATCCATTGGGCTGCAAAGAAGCAGCCCACTGTAGCAAGGTCCAGCACTGAAGCCGAGTACCGTGCATTAGCTATAACTGTTGCTGAGATTTCTTAGCTTAATATGTTATTTAAAGATCTCCATATTCGTGTTAATTGTCCTCCAACTCTCTGGTGTGATAACTCCTCTGCTATAAAAATGACTGCTAATCCCATTATGCATGCACGAACTAAACATATTGAGGTAGACTATCATTTTGTTCGTGAGAAAGCTCTGCGTAAGGAACTTACTATTTCTTTTGTTTCCAGCACACATCAACTTGCAGACATTTTCACAAAAGGTCTTCCCACACCACGCTTCACTGAATTGAAAGACAAACTCATGGTTTCATCACCACCATGAGTTTGAAGGGGGCTGTTAAGAGATCAAAAGATTGGGCTTGCTTTAGGACTTGAGCTGCTGATGAAGCTTCACAAAACTGGACTACATTGGGCTTGTATAAATCAACCCAAGCCCAATGTTTATTGAAGAATTAGAAGAGTTGCTTCCAGAAGGACCTAAATGCATTTCTCTCCAACCTTTAGGGACTTAAGTTGTAATAACCTTTAGGGTTCCGAACGGATCATTTTCTGACTGTTCGATAACCCATGTATTTATACTTCATGTTCATTGAATGGAAACTTAGCGGCGTTATTCTTCTCCATTTCTCTCGCCGACTCTTTCTCTCTTCTCTCTCTCAAACCCAGAAAACTCTTCTGAGTTTTCATATGTCTCCTCTTTGGTGTTTGTAATGTGGATTGTATAAGGGGGGATTGAAAAGACCCCTATTTTGGCTCCATACTTTAAACTTTTTGTTTATGCTTTTAGTGGCGATTTCAGATGTGTTCACACTGATTTTCAGTACTTCCATGTGTAAAACTAAAAGGCACAAGTTTATTAAAACTTGTGTCAGTTTCTCTCAACTATTCCATAGGAAACATATGTAGTACTTTTCTTCTAGATTAGTTGCTAGATATTCTCTATACTTGAATATATGATTTTTGAAATTAAATGTTTACACTTTTCATGTTTAAACCTAAATTACGTAATCATATTTAAGAAATAATAGTAGGTTACAGTTTCGAATATTCATATCCCTGCCAAAGAAATAGTTGTCAGCTAAACTTTAGAAAATTATTAATAGTTAAAACTTGACTTACTTACTCTAGTAAAACTATCCCCTGGGTCGTTATGATTTATAATTAAATTGATCATTAATAAAAAAATAAGTTATTATAACTATATTAGGGGTACAATTGGACGGGAAACTTAATTGGGGCATGCTATGCATATAGGAAATGACTTCTATCATTGTATAAATGAGCTATGTGTTGATAAGAATCAATTACGTATTTTTAGATGCCAGTTCGTAGACGACGAGTTTGTTGAGTACGAGTTCTAGGACTCCTCTTGTCATAGATAAATCGATATCCTTACTACTGGTAAGTTCATATGTGCAATACTTGAACTTTCAAATGTGATTTTTTGTGCGTGAATCAATGAACTTGTTATAACTTTCTATGCTTGGAATGAATAAAATGTTTGTTAAATAAGTTATGAGAAATTTTCTTTTGAGTATCCCGGTTGAAAATTATGAATTTCGAAAGCAGTGATACTATTATGGAATGACAATTGAAAATAAATGATACTATTGAGAAATGACGGTTTGGAACCAGATGATACTATTGTGAAATGACAGTTGAATAATGCACTATAATATAATTGGGGCAATGCATAGAGGATGCATGCTATGGCTACAGCCATGGGCGCTAGTAAGCGATCATCCCTTTTGTTGTTATGGCTCCAGCCGGAGGCGCCAATAAGCGACCATCCTTTATTATTATAGCTACGGCCGGAGGTGCCAGTAAGCGATCCTCCTTTATTATTATGGCTACGACCAGCAGTGTCAATAAGCGATATCCCGTATTGTGAAACTATGGAGTATTACTTATGCATGTATGGGTCACTACAGTAGAGGGGTGTCGACACTTTAGGTCTCATAGTCGGTATTATGAGTGGGGATTGGCGTATGGGCTCCCATAACGCTCGGGTGAATTGGGATCTGTGATATTCCAAGAGCCACTCTTATTCTGTTTTGTGGCATCGTATCTCCTTGTGGCGTTCGTTACCCGTTGGGCGACATTACACCAGGTAAACTATTGATGAGAATTTAATAGATTACTATTTGATAGCTCACGTGGGTACTTTTTAAATTTCAGGTGATTATTTAGGAGATTGGGCCAAAACTCATTTTCCATGTTGCAATATGAGCTTACTCAATTTTTACTGATTAAACGCTTTCCTGCGGTCCGACTTCGGCTATTTAAAATCCGCATGTTACGAGTGAGGAGAGAGACTTTCGCAACACTGCTGGCTAGAGCATTATGCTGCTCAATACTTTATCTATTTCATTTTGTAAATTGTTGTACTTGTATCTTTCAGATAATATCACTAGTTTATCCGGAATGTGTAATAAATTAGATAGAATTGTCGACGGTTGTACTAACTATGAACCGTCGATCCTGCTTCGTACCCAATGGGGTTTATCTCCTCAAGTGAAGACATCTTTCCATATATACGGTCCGATCGACCGTTTGATTTGGGGGTGTTGCAAAAAGGAGAAGCTTTTATGTTGCGGTTGGTTTATTGAACACGAAAATTTTCCTGATACATGACGAACATCAAGGATTTTGGAGAGATTAGGGTTGTAGAGGGGCATAAAACACTTGATGCAAGTAAAGAGTCCAATGCACGGTGTAATAGGATTTTATATATGACAAGGTTGTTGGCATTTGCAGATAATGGAATTTAATCAGGACCACTGAAAGGAAACTTATGAGATTGACACAGTAGAGGAGGCACCGATTGAAACAAAAACATCACTCAAATTGCTTGGTGGTGGAGAGTTTCACCAAAAGGGTTGAAGTTATGGCTGAAGTTCTTAGGTTGCACGTCTTCCTTTCACTGTTGCACCAATACGGAAGGGACACGTGCAAAGGGCTATGTTGATATATGAACTTCACTGATATATTTTATGGTGTCAAAGTGTGAAATCTGATAAGTATGAAGTTGAATGGTGCGTGAGTCAGTAGAGGGAAAGAGTTAGTGTAACAACCCGTATTTTACTATAGGGTTATTTTAGTAATTTAAAACACTATATTTATTATTCGAAAATGTGAGAATCGTATTGTTTAATATTAGTGTTTGTCGTAATAAGACGTTGCATATGTTGCGTGTGATTTATGTCGTTGTGATAAACTCTGCGATTATAACTATCTTGATAAATGTATATATTCCTATAACGTTATTTAAATTTTATCGTTTCGTTTTAAATAATAAGTTAACTATTTATTTTAAATTAATAGTGTAGTAAATGTTTATTAAAATAGAACGTTGAAGAGTTTTTCTCAAAATTAATATTTAAACTTTTATTAAAAACATTAGTCAAATTATTTTTAACAGTTGTTAATCAACTTTCGTTTTCTAGTCGAACTCTGTTTTATTAGTCAAACTTAATTTTTGTCAGTCGAATTTCGTTTATCAGTCACATTATAATTATTATTATTATTATTATTATTATTATTATTATTATTATTATTATTATTATTATTATTATTATTATTATTATTATTATTATTAAACAGTCCAAATTTACTTTGTCAGTCAAAAGTTTATTTTATCAGTTGAATTTCACTGTTTCAGACAACGTTTAATCTTTCTGCCGAAATCATTTTATTTTCGTATAAATTATTTGTCTCGTATTAATTTTCGTCACGCTTCAACGTAATTGTCGCGTCTAAATTTTACTTCGTGTTTTTATTATTTGTTGCGTTTCTAGTCACTTTTCGCGTCGCGAACCACCGCGTAATTGTGTGACCCAACCACACCCAATCTTTTTCTCTCTCCCATCCCATCTCCTTTTTTTTTCTCTTCTGCTGTATTCTGCAACAGCCACCGACCAGCAGCACACCTTCAGCCTCCATCCGTACCTCCTCTCCTCCTGCAACAGCCCACGCTGGGCGTGGCTTCCTCTCCAGCTACACCTAGCTAGCTCCTGTGTTATCACCATCAATCCCTTCCTCTTAATCTTCTCCTTCCCCTTCATCTTCTTTACCCTCAACTCTCCTGTTTCACCGAGAGACATCACCACTGCCATCACCACCTCCACCTCTGCTCCACCTCTCTGCCTCTCATCCCCATCACTCTCTCTCCCTTTCTCTGGTTTTACCGAACCCATAAACAGCCCCCACCATCAACCTCCGAACCAACCAAACACCACCAGCACCACCGGCCATAACCACCCCCGACACCGAACACCACCACGGCCACCTCCCTCCATTCACCACCACCACCTGCTCCCTCCATCTCTCACCTCCATCTCCCTCTCTGCCTTTCTCTCTGTTTTGCCGAGCAAACCCAGCACTACCATCATCCACCTCCATCTCCACACTCTGTTTTTGCCGAGAAGAAACCCGACAAAACAGAGCCCCGCCAATCACCACCTCAAATCACCACCACCACGCAGCACCATCCTCACCCAACTATTCCCCCTCCTCTCTCTGCCTCGGAAGCAACCCAGAAACACATAGGAGCAGCGGCAACCGCTGCAAGTAGCAGCAGCCGACGCCGGAGAACAGAGCCCCGACGCCGCCACCGCCGCTGCAATCGGCGGCTTCCTCCCCCACCTCTGTTCGCCTCTCTCTCTCCGCCTCCCTGTCGAGCTCCGACGAAGCCCATCCACCGGATTAAACCGGCGACCAATACCCAGAACCATCACCGCCTCCATTACCGTCAAAGCTCCGACGAAATCGCCACCCGGAGCTCCTCTTGTCCGATTCTACTCGTTTCTCGTTTGGGTACGCTCTCAAATCCATATTAATCCATTTAGCTTCATCAAACTCATGTCTTGATTGCTAGATTCGTGTTTTAGGTTGAGTTGTGTTGGAGAAGATGGCATAAGTGAATATAAACTTGTTAAAGGGGGGTTTTCTTGTGCTATATGAGACTTCGGGGGCATGTTCTGTCACATGTCAAAGGTTATTATTATGTAGTGGGGGTGCTTGTTGTAGTTATCTAAACTGTTTTATATACATATATACATATATATTTACATTTTTATGTTTAGTTAGTTTAACTATTTATTTAAGTTATGTTAATTTATTACTATAATAAATAAATAAATATGAATAGTTTTGTAAAATAAATAAAAATATAATTTTCTAAAAAGATAATTTTCTATAAATTAGAAGTTGGTTAAGTTTAAATACTTGTATTTAAATTGTGTATTTAGCTAGTATAATTTTTTTTTTATTTAATTTCGGTTAATCTTTATACTAAGTAAACAAATACTTTTGTAATATAAAATAAAAAGATAAAATTATATGAATTAGAAATTTGTTACAATTAAATACTTATAATTATTTCATGAAAAATAAGTTAGTAAAATATATTTTGTATACGTTTAAATATATATATTCAATAAAGATTATTTTCTTTAAAATATAAATGAAAGATAAATCCCGTTTTAATTACTTTATTATTAAGATTTCAATAAAGTGTACATTTGATATTATGTTATCAATACATAAATTTGCTTAGTTAGAATATTAAATCATTTTATATTCTTAAAATTATTATTTAATTTTTCAAAAATCGTTTTGGAGATTTGTGACTTGGTAGTCGATATATAATTTGCTTCCGTAATATAATTAGGTGGTTATAATTACTTAGAGATTTCGCTTGCATTCAAATAGGACACGTGCATCGTCATACGTTGTAAACCAAACTTGTTTGTGACTAGGACTATTTGTGTTTGTTTGTAGAGCCTGACTTCGTAGAACCAGGCGTTGTCTACCTGTAGTGCAACTTGCGTATCTTCGGCTCTCACGGTGAGTATTCATGCTTAGTCTCGTGTGCTTATCTTCTTTCGTGTCGAAACGTGATTTATGTCTTGTCTCAAAATATATGCTTAGATTTGCGTGTCAATTCCTTTCATGTGATATACTTGTTTTATTTGAAGATAATTGTCGCACCTTATTTCGAAATTTCTAAACATGTCGTACTTCCTTTTAAAACGTCACTTTACTACTTGTCTTGAAATCGGAAAGACTGAGTATCCAAATTTCACTAAGTCAGAAATCATTAATAACGTAAAGTGAAAGGATCGCAAGTACCGGAACCAGTTGGGTCTGTGACAGTGCTTTACGCCTACGTCGCTTGTTACTATGTTGGCTACGCCCGTAATTATTTATTCGGTAGAATGCCTCGACTACTTGTTGGAGTCTTGGACCTGCCCTAAGTTGGGGACTCTGTGCCTCGGCTCTTCACCTTGTTGGTGAGAGTCCAGCATTCTAGTACTACTCTTCTGACTTACAATCTTAAGGGGGTGTCGACACTTAAGGTCTAGTAGCTGCTTGTATGATGACTAGCGGGACGGTTGGAATCGTCTTTAACGCTTGGTAAAAAGGTTGGGTTATCATAACCCCCTACATGCCAGTATCATCTTTTTCTATTTACCCTGGTCTCCCCTGGTTACTGCGACGTAATAATACGACTTGTTTCATTTCACGTTTGGAAACGTGTGAATATCTCGATAAACAAATTTGCTACTCATAATAACTATCAGTTTAGAAACAACAACTTTTGGAGGACTCTGATAATCGTCACTTCTACTTGTACTTATGTTTCTGAAAATAGTTCAAGTCTTTACTCTGATGTTTATACTTATACTCTGTTACTGTTTAAACTATGTCAAATGTAAACCCGGTAACCTTTCTTAGCCACTCTGTTTTACATGCTAAGGTGTTTATTCACTCAGTTTTTACTGATACTCGAAAAACTGCGTCCTTGTTTCTTTTAAATTCCCCGCAGGATTATGATTGGTTGCTTGGGGTAACGCGCTGGGCTCACGAACACGTTCTCTCATGCAAACAGTAGAGTTTAGTGATTAACCGGAGAGCTCACTTTTGATGTAAAATATTTTGTTAGACTTGGTGTCCAGTTTGGAACCAGTCACGAACGTTGTAAACTTTTATCGTAATGAATCAGTAGTTGGATGTTTCCTTTCACTTGTTTTTGGTTACCACTCCTTGTACGAAAGGGTAAAATCCCCTGTACGGAGGGCACCAACCGGTTTCCGGCTCCTCTGGGAATCGGGGGTGTTACAGTTGGTATCAGAGCAGTGACATCCAGTAGGACTGTAGGGAGAAAACACTTAAAACTAAGATTTTTGAAAGTAGCTAAAGCTAATTTTGAACTCGAAGTTGAAATCGGTAGGGCAAGACAAACTGAAAAGTAAAATCTGAATAAGCCGGGGATTTGGGTTATGTCTCTTGTTTATCCTCGCCTGCCTAACTGATATGTGTTAACTGTCTTTACTTTCATTTCATTTTCAAGTCTCAGTGCTTATACATGTTCGAATGACCAGTGACTGACGTGGGTATTTCCCGCCCACCCTCATCCTTGGTTTTGAAATATTATATCCTACACTTATGTATGTTCTTTCTTACACGGCTTAAGGGTGTTTTACCTGGCTTTGTGCTAATTTCTTATTTGTTAATCGCACTTCGCTATATGCTTCGTTATTTGTGAGTATTATATTCTCAATTTCCGCAAATTGCAATGAGTCTCTTATATGATTTGCCATTGTGTGCGTATTTGTACGATGTCTTCTTGCACGGTTAGAACCGTTTTTGTGCGTAATATCCATACCTATTTGCATACCCTCCGAATCGCGTAATCGATAAGAAATCGTATAGGGCATATGAACGATAGGCAACACCGCTACGCCACCAGAAGCAACACGTCTACCCAAATGGAAGGAGTTGAAGAATTACACCCACAGGTGACTCAGCTGATCGCTCAGATGAGCCATTTTGTTCAGGCTGTGAACAACAACCAGGGCAATCCAAACAACATTGTTGCCAATGAACGGGAACCAGACTGGTCTAAGAAGATAGGTCTGAGGAACCCGAGCAACTTCTATGGGAAAGAGGATCCAGTACTGCTCGAAAACTGGATCAGGGACTTCGATAAAATCTTCCATGCAATGGAATGTCCCGAAGCCCGCAAGGTCAATGAGGCGGCTTTCTATTTCAAGGACAAGGCCGATAACTGGTGGACAGCTAATCGAGCAAGGCTCGTAGCTAAAGAAGGCTTTGACTGGGAAGCAATGAAGGCTGCTATGAGAGCAAACTTCTATCCAGAGCACGTCAAGGAAAAGAAGTATAATGAATTCATCGCGTTGAAGCAGGGAAACGACTCCGTGACGGACTATTATGACAAGTTCGTGGAGTTAGCACGATTTGCAGAAGACACAGTGCCTACGGAAGGACGCATGGTCACCCGCTTCATAGCAGGTCTAAGGCTCACCCTTCAGAGAACCATGCTTACGAGGACCTACGACACCATGTCCGAAGCCTATGGGATAGCTGCAAACATTTGGAGGGTCGACCAAGAGCTATCACAACAGCTAGGAAAGAGGAAAGCGGAAGGCCAAGAGGCTGGCAACGATGGCCAAGGAAGAAACAGCAACCAGGGGTCGGACAAGCATTTCAAGGCTGACAATGGTAAAGGAAATTACTACCCGAATCGTGGGAATGGCCGGAACCAACACAACCAGGTGGCGAAGCCTGCTCGCCACTTCTATTGTAAAAGATGCAACGGGGACCACCCAGGTGTTACTTGTGATGGAAGGAAAGTAACATGTGACTATTGCGGCATCTTGGGCCACAGGAGGTACGAGTGTAACAAAAGAAAAGCTGCAAATAATGGAGGGAACAATCAAGGGAATGGACAAAACTATCAGGGGAACAACCATAACCAGAATGGGAACACCTACCAGCAGGGAAACTACAATGGCCATGGCAATGGGAATGGGGCGCATAACAAGAATGGGACTGCCAATGGTGGCAACGGTAACAATGGAGCTAGAAACAATGGAAACGGGAATGGAAGGAACGTAGCTCAGGGCAACAACCAGAGGCCAGGTGGCCAAATCTATATGATGAACCAAGTAGAGGAAGAAGCGGCAAATAACGTGGTGACAGGTACGCTCTTTGTCACTATCACCATGCATTTCATTTCATATTAGAAACATGTAGAGACCTTTAGGAACTCTCTCGAGCTTCGAGGACGAAGCTCATTCCTAAGTGGGGGAAGATGTAACGACCCTGTTTTTGTCCCTGCATTTCATTTGCTTGCTAATTGTCGTTTTGGTAGTTGTGACTTGAATAGAGACCCGTAAGACCTAGTACCGCGTTCAAGCTTCGAGGACGAAGCTTAGTCCAAGGAGGGAAGGATGTAACAACCCGTATTTTACTATAGGGTTATTTTAGTAATTTAAAACACTATATTTATTATTCGAAAATGTGAGAATCGTATTGTTTAATATTAGTGTTTGTCGTAATAAGACGTTGCATATGTTGCGTGTGATTTATGTCGTTGTGATAAACTCTGCGATTATAACTATCTTGATAAATGTATATATTCCTATAACGTTATTTAAATTTTATCGTTTCGTTTTAAATAATAAGTTAACTATTTATTTTAAATTAATAGTGTAGTAAATGTTTATTAAAATAGAACGTTGAAGAGTTTTTCTCAAAATTAATATTTAAACTTTTATTAAAAACATTAGTCAAATTATTTTTAACAGTTGTTAATCAACTTTCGTTTTCTAGTCGAACTCTGTTTTATTAGTCAAACTTAATTTTTGTCAGTCGAATTTCGTTTATCAGTCACATTATAATTATTATTATTATTATTATTATTATTATTATTATTATTATTATTATTATTATTATTATTATTATTATTATTATTATTATTATTAAACAGTCCAAATTTACTTTGTCAGTCAAAAGTTTATTTTATCAGTTGAATTTCACTGTTTCAGACAACGTTTAATCTTTCTGCCGAAATCATTTTATTTTCGTATAAATTATTTGTCTCGTATTAATTTTCGTCACGCTTCAACGTAATTGTCGCGTCTAAATTTTACTTCGTGTTTTTATTATTTGTTGCGTTTCTAGTCACTTTTCGCGTCGCGAACCACCGCGTAATTGTGTGACCCAACCACACCCAATCTTTTTCTCTCTCCCATCCCATCTCCTTTTTTTTTCTCTTCTGCTGTATTCTGCAACAGCCACCGACCAGCAGCACACCTTCAGCCTCCATCCGTACCTCCTCTCCTCCTGCAACAGCCCACGCTGGGCGTGGCTTCCTCTCCAGCTACACCTAGCTAGCTCCTGTGTTATCACCATCAATCCCTTCCTCTTAATCTTCTCCTTCCCCTTCATCTTCTTTACCCTCAACTCTCCTGTTTCACCGAGAGACATCACCACTGCCATCACCACCTCCACCTCTGCTCCACCTCTCTGCCTCTCATCCCCATCACTCTCTCTCCCTTTCTCTGGTTTTACCGAACCCATAAACAGCCCCCACCATCAACCTCCGAACCAACCAAACACCACCAGCACCACCGGCCATAACCACCCCCGACACCGAACACCACCACGGCCACCTCCCTCCATTCACCACCACCACCTGCTCCCTCCATCTCTCACCTCCATCTCCCTCTCTGCCTTTCTCTCTGTTTTGCCGAGCAAACCCAGCACTACCATCATCCACCTCCATCTCCACACTCTGTTTTTGCCGAGAAGAAACCCGACAAAACAGAGCCCCGCCAATCACCACCTCAAATCACCACCACCACGCAGCACCATCCTCACCCAACTATTCCCCCTCCTCTCTCTGCCTCGGAAGCAACCCAGAAACACATAGGAGCAGCGGCAACCGCTGCAAGTAGCAGCAGCCGACGCCGGAGAACAGAGCCCCGACGCCGCCACCGCCGCTGCAATCGGCGGCTTCCTCCCCCACCTCTGTTCGCCTCTCTCTCTCCGCCTCCCTGTCGAGCTCCGACGAAGCCCATCCACCGGATTAAACCGGCGACCAATACCCAGAACCATCACCGCCTCCATTACCGTCAAAGCTCCGACGAAATCGCCACCCGGAGCTCCTCTTGTCCGATTCTACTCGTTTCTCGTTTGGGTACGCTCTCAAATCCATATTAATCCATTTAGCTTCATCAAACTCATGTCTTGATTGCTAGATTCGTGTTTTAGGTTGAGTTGTGTTGGAGAAGATGGCATAAGTGAATATAAACTTGTTAAAGGGGGGTTTTCTTGTGCTATATGAGACTTCGGGGGCATGTTCTGTCACATGTCAAAGGTTATTATTATGTAGTGGGGGTGCTTGTTGTAGTTATCTAAACTGTTTTATATACATATATACATATATATTTACATTTTTATGTTTAGTTAGTTTAACTATTTATTTAAGTTATGTTAATTTATTACTATAATAAATAAATAAATATGAATAGTTTTGTAAAATAAATAAAAATATAATTTTCTAAAAAGATAATTTTCTATAAATTAGAAGTTGGTTAAGTTTAAATACTTGTATTTAAATTGTGTATTTAGCTAGTATAATTTTTTTTTTATTTAATTTCGGTTAATCTTTATACTAAGTAAACAAATACTTTTGTAATATAAAATAAAAAGATAAAATTATATGAATTAGAAATTTGTTACAATTAAATACTTATAATTATTTCATGAAAAATAAGTTAGTAAAATATATTTTGTATACGTTTAAATATATATATTCAATAAAGATTATTTTCTTTAAAATATAAATGAAAGATAAATCCCGTTTTAATTACTTTATTATTAAGATTTCAATAAAGTGTACATTTGATATTATGTTATCAATACATAAATTTGCTTAGTTAGAATATTAAATCATTTTATATTCTTAAAATTATTATTTAATTTTTCAAAAATCGTTTTGGAGATTTGTGACTTGGTAGTCGATATATAATTTGCTTCCGTAATATAATTAGGTGGTTATAATTACTTAGAGATTTCGCTTGCATTCAAATAGGACACGTGCATCGTCATACGTTGTAAACCAAACTTGTTTGTGACTAGGACTATTTGTGTTTGTTTGTAGAGCCTGACTTCGTAGAACCAGGCGTTGTCTACCTGTAGTGCAACTTGCGTATCTTCGGCTCTCACGGTGAGTATTCATGCTTAGTCTCGTGTGCTTATCTTCTTTCGTGTCGAAACGTGATTTATGTCTTGTCTCAAAATATATGCTTAGATTTGCGTGTCAATTCCTTTCATGTGATATACTTGTTTTATTTGAAGATAATTGTCGCACCTTATTTCGAAATTTCTAAACATGTCGTACTTCCTTTTAAAACGTCACTTTACTACTTGTCTTGAAATCGGAAAGACTGAGTATCCAAATTTCACTAAGTCAGAAATCATTAATAACGTAAAGTGAAAGGATCGCAAGTACCGGAACCAGTTGGGTCTGTGACAGTGCTTTACGCCTACGTCGCTTGTTACTATGTTGGCTACGCCCGTAATTATTTATTCGGTAGAATGCCTCGACTACTTGTTGGAGTCTTGGACCTGCCCTAAGTTGGGGACTCTGTGCCTCGGCTCTTCACCTTGTTGGTGAGAGTCCAGCATTCTAGTACTACTCTTCTGACTTACAATCTTAAGGGGGTGTCGACACTTAAGGTCTAGTAGCTGCTTGTATGATGACTAGCGGGACGGTTGGAATCGTCTTTAACGCTTGGTAAAAAGGTTGGGTTATCATAACCCCCTACATGCCAGTATCATCTTTTTCTATTTACCCTGGTCTCCCCTGGTTACTGCGACGTAATAATACGACTTGTTTCATTTCACGTTTGGAAACGTGTGAATATCTCGATAAACAAATTTGCTACTCATAATAACTATCAGTTTAGAAACAACAACTTTTGGAGGACTCTGATAATCGTCACTTCTACTTGTACTTATGTTTCTGAAAATAGTTCAAGTCTTTACTCTGATGTTTATACTTATACTCTGTTACTGTTTAAACTATGTCAAATGTAAACCCGGTAACCTTTCTTAGCCACTCTGTTTTACATGCTAAGGTGTTTATTCACTCAGTTTTTACTGATACTCGAAAAACTGCGTCCTTGTTTCTTTTAAATTCCCCGCAGGATTATGATTGGTTGCTTGGGGTAACGCGCTGGGCTCACGAACACGTTCTCTCATGCAAACAGTAGAGTTTAGTGATTAACCGGAGAGCTCACTTTTGATGTAAAATATTTTGTTAGACTTGGTGTCCAGTTTGGAACCAGTCACGAACGTTGTAAACTTTTATCGTAATGAATCAGTAGTTGGATGTTTCCTTTCACTTGTTTTTGGTTACCACTCCTTGTACGAAAGGGTAAAATCCCCTGTACGGAGGGCACCAACCGGTTTCCGGCTCCTCTGGGAATCGGGGGTGTTACAGTTAGAGGTCCTAAGGTTTGACTGAAGCGAAGGACAGTGTCAAAGGGTCGAGAATTGAGCTATCAGAGCCTTAAAGAGACGAATTAATCATTCTCTCTGTGGAGAAAATAATTGAGAAATTATAGAGAGAAGATTTGTTCATATTTCATTATTCTCACTTAATAAATTGACTATTGATTTAATCACAGTGAGATAAATAGCACTTGTTGAGGCTCTGTCGACGATACTTGTATTGTTTGAGATTAGTCTTAGATATTCTTCTGATCATGTGTAATCCATTCTCCAAATTTACTAATGGCCAAATCCTACACATTTGTACAAATTGCACTTCTAATTTGTTTCTGATTCAAAATCAAGTTATTGGCATTAACAAACATATTTGAAGACAATTGGGGTTTAGAACTTCAAAGTTTAAAATTATATGATGGGTAAAAAGACATTTTCCACCATTCGATTATGGAAAAAATACAATTTCCCCCCTGATTTATGGAAAAAATACATTTTGCACCCCTGTTAACGGATGGAGGGTGGACAGATACCACCCTTCTGTAACAATCTGTTAGTGGAGGGGTGCAAACTGACTTTTTGTGACCATTTTCCCTTATTGATTGTGGACAAATACCACCCTTTTTTAGTGTTCATCATGTTCTTGATGTTCTTGGTGTTCTTGAGCACCACCTCCAATACAACCAAACCAAAACCACCACCACCAACACAACAACACCGCCACCAGTACCACCATCACCAACACCACCACCACCGAATCACCACCACCACCACCAACCACAAAAACAACAACAAACAAACATCTATGCCTTCATTACTCCATCCCCAACAACAAACAACACTAATCCTTCACACATATCTGCCTCAATTACTCCATCCCCAACAACAAACAACACTACTCCTTAACCAATTCACCACCTCAATTACTCCACCCCCAAATGCAACAAACCCCATGTCTCACTCACCACAATACCACTGCCATGACCCACATCATCACAAACCCACTAGGAAATCCCCTGAAGCTAGCACCAACACCAACATATTGTCATCCAAAGCCATCCCTCATAGCAACCCAATAACACCACCATCTTTAGGCAATGCAGCTCTCATCTTCTTTGTTGGAGCCTCAAATTTTAGATTCACCAAAAAGAAAGAAAAAATCTTTTTGATTCGGACATGTTAATCTTTTCATATCCAGAGGGTCATAACTTCGGATCAAAAGGAACCCACCCATGATCGCCTGCGCGATGTTATATGCGTGGTACCCAGAAACCTTCTCCTCTGATTCCAACCCTGTCAGCACCAGATCGGGCTCCGACAAACGACTACCAAAAAACTCATTCGCCGCAACGTCGACATTGGACCCCAATCGTCCACTTAGTTCCGCATGTGGGTTTTCTAGGGAGAGGAAATGATTGGGGGACGATGATGAATTCGATCATGGTTAGCCGCCACCGTCAATGAAACCCATGACCATGGCCTCTCTTCTCCCCCATTTACAGTACACGGAATAGACATCTCTCTCGACCATAATGTCCGACGATGCTGGAGTTGTCGTAACCGAAAATCCAAATTCGGCGACCCTCAATCAAAGAAGAAGAGAGAGAGAGAGATAGTGGGTTGATAGAGTGATCGAACCAACCTCACCAAAGCTCCGGCGGGTTACCTGTGGTCGAATGACAACTTAGAGCGGTGGTGGCGCTCTCGGCCTAGGTCGTTGCTGGCTTTGCCGGCGGTGGCTCCTGCTGGGTCCTGGTGGTCCAACGGGGAGAGAGAGACCAGAGAGACAGAGGTGGGTGAGGGCGGTGGTTGGGTGAAGAGAAGTTCTGAGAGAAGAGAGAGCGAGAGGAAGAGATAATGTTAGGGTTAGGAAATGAGGAGGAGAAGGAATGAAGGAAATTTATAGTGGGGTAATTTTATAAATATCAGGGGTATTTTTGTCTTTTCACCCCTCTATTGGTCCACTGTTAATTTTTAACTTTTACAGGGGTGCAAAATGTATTTTTCCATAAATTAAGGGGCAATATGTATTTTAGGCCTAGTCGGAGGGTGAAAAATGTATTTACCTTAAAGATGATTCATAACTCAATATTCAAAGAGTGTTTAACATTTCATTCTTTTTATAACAATTAGTTCACCATTCTCCCAAGAAAAGAGAATATGTACATGAAAGCAGGGTTTTAATATATTAAAAATTGCACTGCCAAAGAGATTACAGAAATTAATCGACAGTAGTTAATTGATTCCCTAAATTTATCAATGAAACTAAGTAAAGATATGGGTATAGATTTTTCGTTTATTTAATTTATTGAGTAAAAGTGTAATAAAATTTGAGTAAAATATGTGCATAATTTTTTTTCTATAGTCTGTATTATTTATTTTTTATACGATTCATGTATAGAATAAATAGACGCAAATGTGTCTTCTTATTCTAACAATAGAGATGAAGCTCAAATCTTTGAAAGCGAGAAGAAATGTAAGAAACATTGTTTCATCATATTACTAAGATGTGCACTTTCATTTGATTTTGATGACTCTTGGAAGCATATGCTAACAAGGAATCAAATCTGGAAAAGAAATAAAATTAAATTGTCTAAATTTTGATGGAAGTAATAATAAAATTTCATTTTAATTACACTAGATATCTAAGCAGAAAACCACTTATACACAATTAGTAACAATATTACTATGTATTTCTCTTAAAAGTTATGGTTGTACTTACAGTATGAGCAAATTTATTTTTATCACAAATCGTGGACGCCCAACTAAACCTTAACTTGTTAGTTTTGAGAAAAAAGTATTTTTTTTATTATAATCAACTACATAACTTCTAATTTTTACAGAATACATTTATGGTCTAAATATTATCTACTACTAACCGTACAATTATAGATTAATGAACCGGTATATCATCAATGCATTGCACATGTTCAGATCTAGTTATCTTCTATTATAGATAACACAACAAACAAATCGACATCTACATGCAAACCCTCTCTCCACATTATTCATGTAAATGGCTCATATTACAATATTTATCTTCTATTGCAGGTTATAAGTCCTAACATAATTATAGAATAGCAAAATTGTACGTACTCAACTTTTGAATTTTGTTATAGTTTGGTACCCACTTTTTCAATTTCGTCACTGTTGATACCTGAATGTTGATTTTGTTACACAGTGATATACATAAATAATAAAATGACCATGATGCCCTTAAACTTTCTAATTTATCTCATAGCTATTTTTATTTTGTTCTGCCCCTATAACATTTCGAGGTAATTTTATGCCTACCATTTGCTCTCATGCGTCTTGGCTTTGAGGATTAGAGTTTCCTCTATGATCTTCTCCCCCTTAATTCTTGTCGCTTTTTTCGTTTCTTTTAGTGAAAGTAATCCTAGTTAATTTGATGTTTTCCAGTATATTTTTTCTTTTTTTTTTGGTTACGTTTATTTAGTTTTGGTCTAATTGTTAAAGGGTAGGCATGAAATTAACTCTAAATGTTATAGGGGCAAAACAAAATAAAAGATAATCATGGAGATGATTTCAAAAAATAAAGCACATCATGGGCATTTTAGTACGTATGGGTATCAACTTCGTAACAAAAATAAAATTTGGATACCATCAATGACGAAATTGAAAAGGTAGGTACAAAACTGTAATGAAAGTCAAAACTAGGTACCACAGGGTGCAATTTTGTCCTGCAAAATAAAGAAAGTTGGTCACACCCATCATTATAATTTCAACACAAATTACTCTCATCCTCCGTAATATTCAGGTAAAAAAAAACTATTTTAGTTATTCTATCACTCTCACTCTCACCGTACCACTACTGGTAGCCTTAGAAAGAGAACTTGACTTTAATCCGGTTTAGATAAGTTTGATTTGTGTGCGGTTGGATGATTGACCAATAAGATGTGTCCACGTATGGATGGATATGAGTAGTGAAGTAAGTTTGATATGTAAAAGCTCATATGCGCGCGTTATTACATGCTCTCCCTCTCATCTTCCTTGAAATATGTCCTCAACGTCTGGTTATCCTCTACAAATCTCCCACGTCGATTCGTCTTTATGGATATATATGTTCCCGATTAATTTACAATATTTTATTAATTATAAGAATAATGTATGAATGGAGTCTTATTTGTCGTTGAGAGTCAGAGTGTGATAACAAAGAGTACAAAAATGAAAACTATTCTAATCCTAGATCCACAAGTGGTGTCATCAAGACCATGTCAAAATTCGGAACCCAACTCTTATCAACTTGAAAAATTGATAGACGATTTGTTTGAACTTTATTACCTTTTTAATCTTGTTTGAGTTAAGAGATAATTCACAACATAAATCTTCAACCCACATTCAACAAATTTTGCGCGCATATGTTTAAAACATGACACAAAATTGTGAATTGGGCTAAATAAGGATGACCGATATAGTTTTATACCGACCCTTATATGAATAGTCAAAAGAATTGTATGGATTTAAACGGGAACAAAGTCGAGCCCTAACAATCAATAGTCAGATCTATAAATCTAAAGAAAATATATGATACTTAACTTAATAAAGTACTTTAAACTCCTCATTTACTTAAAAAATAAATAAATTAACATGCAGCGTTGTATATTGAGAACACTTATTTTTTTTAATTTGATGGCACGAAAGAAAATAAAATGGCAAAAAAATGATGAAATAGATAGAGGGGAATATATGCCAATGATATAATGCTTAATAGAAAGTCAATCATCATCTTGGATTCTCGAGCATCTAAAGGTGTTTTATGTTGGGTAATCTACCAAGTTTGGTTTTTGGTGATGTTCATGGGGGGCTTCAACTTTGTGAATAAACTTGAAGAAGTCCTCAAAAAGAAAAATAAATAAATCCCCTTTCCTTTTATTTTGTATTTTTTCGTGTGGATGCAGTCGCCGGAACTGTGATTTTCTCTCTCCTCTCTGTCTCTCGGAAAGCATCAACAAAAAACACTTCTCCTGAATTGATCTTTCCATTTGTCTGTATCCACACCTGTATCATCATCATATATACATACATAGACTCTTCTTCTTTCTTCTTCTTCTGCCCTTGTTTTGTTGTCCAATTTCGCATCTAAGCTTCAACCCCAGCTTCGATTTGTTGTCTCACTAATTTTTCATTTCACTTGCGATATATCACCCATTTTGGAGAAGAGAGATCACCAAGTCGTTTTGTTGGGTCAGATCGAGCTCTGGACTTTGTTTGCGTCAACGAACCCTCATTTTGTACTTCTTCCTGTATCTATAGATTAGATTCAGCTTCGGACCCATTTTTCTTATGCCGCTTGAGAGTTTCTGTACAATGACGACTTGGCCAGCGATGATGAACCAAGGAAACGAAATCTAGGGTTTTCTGATGCTGAGTTGACCCTGGGTTTTCAACCATGGCCTCCGATTACGAGCAGCGGGCTCGTATCGAAGAGGCGGCCAAACAGGGACCTTCCTATTTGCAGAAGTTCAGGCTATATGAGACTTGTTCGGTAAAATGTTTCTCCATTTCCTATTTGTCTCATCATCTATGGAAATGTTTCTATCTTGTGCATTTATCCCCTGTATCTTGTTTTAGATTGAGTCTACTTGGATGTGTTTCTGAATTTGGCTCAATGTTGTTCCATGTTGGGGAACTGTATTGAAGTAAATGGTTGTCTCTCTTACTAGTTGTGATTGTTAGTTAGTCAAGCATTGTGTGTTTTCTTGCGGAATAGAGCTTGCTCGGTTTCCCTTTTCATGTCAGCTTTGTGATTGAGTGTTTTCAGTTTCAACGGATTTGTGTCAAAATGATTATGCGACTGTATGATAAGAGATACAGTATATTGACGCTATCATGGAGAAGAATGTGCTTCTTATATCATTCGTTGCCCTTTCTTTTTTATACACACTCCTTTCTTTGTCGTTACGTGGCACGTCACCAACATGAAATGCGCTGTGATAATCTTTTTCCGTGCAATATTTTCTTGTTTCTTCAAATACTGAAGATCCAATTTTTTTATTTGTTGCAATTGGAGGGAGTCTAAACTAGCCTTAATCTAGGGTTTTAGGTAAGCAACGGTGGGTTGAATGTGTTACTCAGGTACCAATGTGTGATCTCTGTATATAGTGGAAATTCACAAGTTTACCCTAGAAGACTTAATAGTCGTGTCTTTATTCGTTTTTACCTCACCTCTGTTCCCGTCTCTGACCTGGAGTGGTGCTTCATATATTTCTCCCTGCTGATTGAGCCGTTTACAATTGCTATGCTATTTCCATATATGTTGGGTTACTATGATACAACTTTAAGCCTATTATGCATGCGTAGGACTCTCAACTTCCTTACTCCCATAAAAAGAGAAACAAGAAGGGGATGTCAAACACTCAAAATTTAAGTCAATCAATAAATAAACCAGTGTGGATGTGTGAAACTATTACTGTTCTGTTTTGAGTATATCCGTTTTACGTATTCTACATTCGCGAGACCTTTTATGGGAATTCAAAATCATACTGACTCGTAATTCTACCATTTTGAGAGAGAGCATGTTTTGAGTATATCCGTTTTACGTGGATCTAAATGTTGATCTTTGTTTATTCTGCTTGGTTTTGTATCTCTTGGGCACCTTTTCGGCACCTTTAATTGGATATTCTTTAACAAATTTTCCGTACCATTTACTTGATGCAGAACTTTTATATGATTGGACGGGATAAGAACAGAAGTTTATGGAGAGTCTTGAAGATTGACAGATCAGAACCTTCCGAGCTAAACATTCTTGAAGATTCTACAGCATACTCTGAAATTGAATGTCGTGACTTACTGAGGCGAATGCATGAAGGAAACAAGCCAATTGGTGGGCTTAAATTTGTCACCACTTGTTATGGAATTATTGGTATGCATCTGTTAACTTTTCTGCTTGGTGACTCTTACCTTGTTCTCAGTAAATCTCATTTTTTTATGTTATTCTAGGGTTCATTAAATTCTTGGGGCCTTATTACATGCTGCTGATTACTAAACGGAGGAAGATTGGTACAATATGTGGACATGCAGTATATGCAATTACAAAGAAAGAGATGATTCCAGTCCCAAATTCTACAGTGCTCTCAAATATGGATTATTCTAAGAATGACAACAGGTCTTTTGTCAATTCTTCATGCAATTGTAAAATGTCACTGGTATTTCTAAGATTTATAAGAAATGATTATAGGGAAATGCTTTTATGTGCTTTTCCATTTGTACTTTTCCACCATGGGTTTCTTTGCACTCTAAATTACTTACTTTGTACTTATAGTTTGAGCTTGGATGTCAGTGTTTGCTAATACACAGGTTCTCCGCTATGGAGGTAATCTGTATACAATTGTTGTGGATGCAATCTTTTGTGTCGTACAGTAATGTGTAATATTTTAGTTATCATATGGTTCAAACTTGTTTGCTACATACAATCTCATAACAAAGAACACAATTAAATATCCGAGTTCAAGAATGTTCAACTGCATACCACTTTAATCCTCTCTAGTTACTTCTTAAGAGCTACCACCAGATTACTTCCTGTGGATCTACAGGGGCAAATCCATTGCTGTTCTGATGTAATTGTAACATACTGACAAGGTATCATCTAAGTTTCAGTGGGGGAGGGGGTTGGGATGTTCACTTTATGATCGTTCCTTATTTCTCTTTAATTTTTAAGTTTTTTGTTCATGTCTTAGATAGATTGCTGTTCTATTTGTTTCCTGTTTTGGTTCTCAGTTGCTACTGATTTTTTACTTATTTGCTGTTTTTTCTTCTTCTTATGATGAGATAGATATAAGAAGCTCCTCGGCTCTGTGGATCTTACGAAGGACTTCTTCTTTAGCTACTCCTATCCTGTAATGCACAGTCTCCAAAAGAACTTATGTGATAATGAGACCAGAAAAATCCATGATGATACCATGTTCGTATGGAATGAGTTCTTGACCCGCGGAATCCACACTTGCGTTCAAAATACTCATTGGACCGTTGCATTAGTATACGGCTTTTTTGAGCAGGTATATGACATATACTATGTTATGGCTCCCTCCTCGAATTGATTTTTGGAAATCTTTTGCGAACTTCTTTTCTTAAATATAGAGGAAAACTATTGTTATGAAGTTACAGTAAGAGGGTTAGTTGAATAACAGGGTCTTAATTTTAGTTACTTTTTACCCTTAACGGCGAGCGTCCTATACTGCCGTAAGAAGTCAGCTCTTCTGTTGCTTAAGCCTAACCCATCACACCACCCTTCTTTTTAGTAACACTTATTTGTATCTGTGGTCATTTTCATGTTTGTCCTTTGACGTTTGTGGTCAAATATCAAATTTTGTTGTGCTAACTGTCTGCTTTTGTAATAACAGATCAAACTTTCTATATCTGAGAAGGACTTCACATTAACCCTCATAGCGAGACGATCCCGTCATTATGCTGGCACAAGGTTTGATAAATTTAAACTACTAAACATAAATTTCTTTCTGTACTCGCAACTATAGATGTTTTTACAGCATATTATTCACTCCATGATGTTGAATGTTTTAGTTCCTGGTATATCTCACACCTGAACAGGGACAAGACACATGATGTCATTCTAGCTATTTTAATCTCGAGTTTTTCAAGAAGCTATACTGCACTACCACATTGCCGACCTGGAAAGTAGCTCGTTAAGGCTATACAGTTAGTGGAGCAAACCATGAAGTTCATTGTAGGTTCCTAATAGAGGTGTCAAAGGGGCGGTTTGGGCGAGTTCAACTGCTAACTAAAATGAGTTTTAGGGCTGAACAATTACAAGTTGAAAAAGTTGAGTAAGTAAACTGCGCTAACTAAAACAGTTGACATTCTTGATTAATCATTACGTTTGGCTGGTTCATTGCATGTGAGGAGGATTTGGAGATTGGGCTAGTTTGAGAGTTAGAAAATAATATGGGGGAAAACTAGATTTATAAAATTTGGAAGTAATTTTAGAAGAAGGAACTAGAAGTTTTTAGGAAATTAAAGAAGATTTTTTATTAAGATAATAATAATAATAATAATAATAATAATAATAATAATAATAATAATAATAATAAAATTGGAAAAGACTTTATGATTTATAAAATATAAGGGAAATTTAAGAGGAAAACACGTCTAAATTATTTTCCAAAAAATGCTTATACGCGCCAAACGTTTTAATTTTTTTTTTAAAATAGGCCCTAACGGAGAGAAATTACTAAAATATCCCTAATTTCAAAACGAGGTATTTCAAAAACTCTCACAGGGATAGCATCAGAGCATGTCTAACAAAACCCATACCTGGACCCGAAAGTTTCCTCAAATCCACCAAAATAGGAACATGATAACTTACGATATCTACTACCACCACCACCACCACAACCGGCTTATCACCACCACCATTACTACTGCCAAGACAACCACCACTGCCGCCACGCCATATTGCTGTCAACACCACCGCAAATCACCATCAGTAGATTCGGAAAAATATCTCGACCAATTAAACTCACGAATCGGGTAGCCAGAACCAAGTGAAGGAGGATTAGAAATTATTCACAGTACCCATAAGGAAACAACAATTTGAAGCAATTAAGAACAGAAAATTTACAAAGAAGCAGAACCAGTTTAGGAAAGTTTCGCATCATCGGGTTGGCTGCTTCCAACACCCAATTAAGAACCAGAGGGTCTCTGTTTGTAAACATAGTTTGTATAGAGATGTAGGCAAATTTATATCAATAGGTAAGATTTGTTGTACCTTGTCGCCGGATGACATACGTGATTGACCGACGCCGCGAGTGACGAATTGCCGTTCGGGGTGGTGGAATCGCCGGCGAACCGTCTGACTAAGTAATTGTCACTTTATCTATCTGGAGATGCTGAATAATCGCACATTCCACACCAGATTGATGTCTTTCACTCTCAATGTCTCTCGTCTCCTCTCAATTTCTCTTGTCTAGCAGAGTGAAAGACATACGGAAGGGAGGGAGAGAGAGAATGAATACCTACTTCATTCGGGTTAGACATGTCGACCACTTCCACCCACTTCCACCCACTTAACTATGGGTTGAAACGGATGGGCCAATAATAACCCAGTTATTTCAATGTGTGGGTTTTGACTGCATTTAATTTTAACGGACACATGTGGGTTCACGGGTCCGGGTCAAGATTCACAGCTTTAGTTCCTAGTAATACCTGGTTTAAAAGTAGTGCACAGTGCACGATAATTGAAAATTTAGCAACCAGACTGATCTTCTCTTTTGCTGTTTTCCTGAGAATAGATACTTGAAACGAGGTGTGAATGAGAGGGGTCAAGTAGCTAATGATGTGGAGACAGAGCAGATTGTCTTTGACAGTGTTCCTGAAGGATGTCCAATGAAGATGAGTTCTGTCGTGCAGTACCGGGGTTCAATACCCCTTTTTTGGTCGCAAGAAACTTCAAGATTGAATATTAGGCCAGACATCATAAGTATGACATAGCCTCCCTGAATTACAGTATATTATTAATTACACTACCTCTCTTTTCTACCCTGACATTTCTTATTTTCAGTATCAAAGAAGGATGACAAATACCAAGCCACTAGACTTCATTTTGAGAATCTTGCTGAGAGATATGGACATCCAATTATTGTACTGAATTTGATAAAGGTGATCTTCTTGCTTTGATTGGCCCCTTGAGTTCAGTTTTGTAAATCTTTATTGTAGCTGACTTATGGTTCATATTCTTCCACCTATTGTGACCGTTCTTTGTTTAAAGACTATGGAGAAGAAACCCCGTGAATCAGTTTTGCGTTCAGAGTTCGCCAATGCTATTGCTCTAATCAATAAAGATTTAGCAGAGGAGCGTCGCTTGAAATTCTTGCACTGGGATTTGAGCAAATGCTCCAAAAGGTAGGAGTTTTCTTCTTGCTTTCAGCTCGACTCATATACTAACTTTTGATCAATATTAACTTAAATGTGATTCCTTTCTTTGACAGTGGAGAAGTAGATGTTCTATATCTACTGGGAAGAGTCGCTACACATGCATTGGATTTTACTGGATTTTTTTTCTGCAAAACAGCTCCAACCTTGGGAAAACAGAATTTGGAAACTCCGTCGTTCTCAGAGTAAGTTGAGCATGGAAGTAGCTTGCTGCAGATGAAGTTTCTCTATATACATCATCACTTTAGTGTGTAAATCATTTTATTCAGCACCTTTGTTGTTCTTCAATCTTCACTTAATAGGTGTTGTTCTTATCTACCTATCTGGCTTGAAGTTAGGTCGTTATTTGGGTTGGGTGAGGCCTGTCCAAGGCTTGTGGAAAAATTCCTGGAGACTGCTTTTTGCAGTCTCAAAACCTTCCAACCCGACTTGAGATTGAATGTTTGATCTTAAACATTTTTTAGCTTTCCAAACCTGATATAGGCTATCTTAATAACTTGATGATGTGATTGGTGATTACGTGTATGTTCAGTTCACACTTCTGTGGATGAAAGGGGGAAGTATGCATTTCTTCATCTTTTTTATATCACCTAAGCCAACAACAAATACTAACTGTACAGAAAATAGAGATTTTTATTGTGACGTCGGGGAAGACAAGAAAATTTGCATGATGATGTATTTCCCCATCCCTTCTGAAACTGACTTTGAATCTTGTACCTCAACCCGGGTAGGGCTCTATGTGAGTTAGTACCGGGTTTCAGTTGTGCATTTGCCCTCTCTTCTCTAGGTTTCTTGCCCTTAAATTGTGAACCACCTGCAGAAAGATTAAGTTTTCTGAAGGTTGTATGATTTGTTGTTTCTTATTGTCTTCCTTAATGAGGCTGAAGCTAAGATTATTTTACTTTATTCAGATATAGCTTGAGTCATAGCCTACCGAGAATGTTTTAATAATTTGCTTTGTGTAGGGCTCTGACTAGCTATTAATTAATCTGATAAGAAAAATTGACGCAGGAACACTAGTGATGATTTGTCTGGGAAGGACCATTTTGATTACAAGAAGAATACGGAAGATGCAAGATCTGCAATAAGGAAAAGTATTTATAGTTTTGATGCAGGAGGAGACCATTACATCAAGCCGCAAATGACTCAGAATGGAGTTCTAAGGACTAATTGCATAGACTGTTTAGATCGCACAAACGTTGCTCAATATGCATATGGGCTAGTTGCTCTTGGGTATCAGTTGTATGCTTTAGGATATGTTGATGACCCAAGTATTGAGTGGGATACTCCATTGGCAAACGACTTAATGAAGGTGTATGAGACAATGGGTGACACACTTGCATTGCAATATGGGGGATCTGCAGCACACAATAAGGTACTCTTTCCATTTTTGATGGTAGTGGTACCAATCTTTGAAATAGGGAAAAAAGAGTTACTTAGCCAACCTGTGCCCAATATTCCTGCGCAACTACAATCTTTTCTCCAAATGGGTTATGCCTGCAATCTTTAACACCCTATGCTTATTTTCTCAGTACCTAATTTGTTGATGAGGTATGAAGTAGCTTAACAGCAGACACACATTTTCAACGTATTGCTATCTTATCCAGATTTGCATGTTTGTTTGACTGACATAACTCAATTCCAAAAAAAAAGAAAAAAACTCATTGCATTCCCAAATCAAACTAGGTAGTATGCAGCACTGTTATTTGATATTTGAATTTTTGCATATTTAATGGGGCATTATTGTTAGTTCATAGCGTCCCCATGTTGAGTACGTATTGTTTCCTTAGAGGTGTCTCATATCCTCACACTTCAACACAATAAAATAAAATTACATTTTAAAGTTCTTGTGCTTTCTGAAATGCTAACAGATATTTTCTCAAAGAAGAGGTCAGTCGAAAGCAGCAACTCAGTCTCAGGAGTTCTTCAGAACTCTTCAACGATATTACAGTAATGCTTACAGGGATGCTGAAAAGCAAGATGCTATCAACATGTAAGTCAGATTGGCATCTCTTTGTTCATGTAAAATCAAGGTCAGCTGATTTGTGGCAGAAATCAAAATTTGGATTGCACATATTCTCGTTAGTAGTCTGTCAACTTCAATATGTTCTGGCACTTATAGCTGGGAATTGGTTTGTTTAGATATGTTGTGTGTTTTTTATACTGTCTAAAGTGTGTCAGCTGTCATTCATCGCCAAAGAGGAACGACTCTAACCCATTTGACAACATGGCTAGTCACTAAATCTTTGTTAAGGTTATAGGTATTTAGATTGTTGGTAATGATTAATGACAATAAAGTTACTCTTAAGGGAATAATTTTGATAATCGTAATAGCTATAATTATGTGATGGAGGACTGGTGCATTCAGGGAAACTGAGTTTTGGTTAATGATATGTATCACCGAATCACGTTGAATACCATGCTGGCATTCACGATTTGCCGGTAGATAGGATTCGTTGAGGCATTTAATAAGGCATTTTTTTGTTCCGTCATATTTCTAATTCACTTTCTTTTTCTGGTTACTTTTAAAAGAAGTGATATTTCTACAGTAGAAATTTTAAATTTGCATTCAACTACTTTCATATGGTGATTGTCATTTGTCATGTTGGGTATAATCTTAATGTTTATATGACTCAATATTTGAACAGATTCCTGGGACATTTCAACCCACATCAAGGTAATTCAACTCTTCAGGAACTTAACTCAGATCAACCTTCCAACATTGAAAGGCGTGGTTCAAACTTTGCCGCGGAAATTGCAAGGTAGGTTCATGCTTGGTACAATCATTGTATTTGATAATAAACTGATATGAAATATGATGTAGCTATCATTTAATTAGCAACAACGTGCATTGTTTTAGTTAACAGAAAGTACCCCTATATGTTGGGCGAAAGACACTTGCTACCATGTGGTGTGGGAAAAGAGAGAAACTACCCTAACGGTTTTTTATGGCTAACAGAACTGTACGATAACTTTTTACCCACAGTAAATACTGAATGTTTCACTCGGCTTCTTAAAAATTAAAAGAACGTTCTCTCTTGTCTCTCTCCTCCTCTCTTCTTCTTCCGACCTCACCACTCCAACACTACCGCCCGTCACTGCCGATCTAACACTCACCACCAGTCAGATGGACACCCAAATCAATTAGAGATGGGTTCAGATCGGTTTTCTAATCAATGGTCTACTGGGTTTGGTTTGTGGTGGGTTGGGGATTTAGGGGTTCAAATTGGGTAGCAGCTTGGTCATGTGGGTTCAAATTGGAGATTGTGGCTAGCGGAGCGACGGACAGAGAGCTCGACTAGAGAGAGCTCAAGCAGACGAGGCTTGAGGAGAGGCATGACGAGTTCTTGGAGAGCTCTGTGTGAGGGCAGAGAAATAGACAATTAGACATAGCAGGAGAGAGAGAGTTCTACTCGGCTGTGTGTTTGGGAGCTCAACAGAGCTTCAATATCTCAAGAGAGAGAATAAAACTAAAAAAAAGTGAGCTCAAACCCGACAGCAATTAAGAGGTTTGGAAGGTCAAAGTGGATGAAGTTCAACGGTGTTGATGTTGGTATATGAACACCTAAGTGGTGTGGTTGTGAGCTCAATTATATGGTGGCGACACTTGAGAGATCTTTATTCTCTGACTTTGGTAAAATGTGGTCTTGACTTCAGTTAGGGGTCAGTTTGGCAGCATATATTATTCCGTTTTTTTTGGATTTAAAGTCAAACGGATTATTGGAAGTGTTTGTTTGCAATGGATTAAAACAAGCTTTTAAATTAGTTTTTTTCTAAGTTGGTCTTGGAGGAAACAGAAATCTTGTGAATGATTGGATGTTCATTTCAATGAGTTTCGTGTGTTTGAGTGGAAATGGGTGAGTTTGGTGGGAGTGGAGGTGGTGGTGTGGGTTTATTTTGGTGGTGGTGATAATAATTGTGGTGGGATGGTGGCTGGGATTGGCAGGAGGTTGGATGTGGTGGTGGTAATGGTGAAGTTGTGGGAGAGGGGTGAAAAGGGAGACCTTTTACTTAACAATAGGGCAATTTGAGGCTGAATTGTATGGCATCATCGTTTCTCATCCATTCACTAACACTCCGTTAGTTAAAGTGATCTGAATATCCATCACTTAAGCAAAAGCAAGGGTGGTTATCTTCTTTTCTCATACGACAGGGGTAGCAGCTGTCTTTCGCCCTAAATGTTAGTGTAGTTTCTTTTGCCCTAGAAACTGTGGTCCAATTTCAGATCTCCAATCAATGCACAAGTTTCTTTTCGTGATGGTTAAAACATTGAGGCTGAACAATTCTTATTTCTTCATGTCCACTTTTAGTGAAAATTGTAGAGATGCCTATTTCTACTTTTAGGCAAAAAGCCAGGCAGTCCCAATGTGGTTTGTGATAAGACACAAGAAACCCTTACAGCAAACTTATGCCAATGGACTTGATACAGTTACTATTTTTACCCTCGTCATTTTATAAAAAAATCCTAAATCACTCAGCTCTCTTCCCTTTACCATAAAATCAGTCTCTCCAATGCAACCTTTCACCGCCCCCACGACCACTAATTTATCATAATCCTGAAACAACCCATGCCCCAAACGAACTCCTCCTCAGCTTCTCTCTCTCCCGAAACCTAAACTCAATGTCAATGCTAAAGCACCCACCAACCAATAACCTCCAAGGAAACCCCTCCCATAGATCCCCGATCGAGCTTAATTCGTCCCATCACTCCCTCCCCAAGATCCAGCACCACGGTCTCTGTCTCCACCACCAACAGCCACCATAATCACGGGCAACCTAAGACCTACCCCAGCCACCGCCAACAACAGCTACCAGTTGCCCGGTATAACTGCCCCAACCATTAACAACCACCAATCGGTCGACCCACAACACAAAATCCCAAATCATCACAGCACAGTTTCTCACCCACCAGATGAATCACAGAGCGCAACAATTATTCCTAGTTCCGGAACCATTTCAGTGGAAACAGATGGCAGATTGGGGTTACTTTACAGACCCAAAAAAATTGACATTTTTGTCTCATTGTGTTTTGTGCGGGCTTCGGTTGCACCGAGGGGAGGTTGAGGGTACAGATTGGGCGGTGTTGGAGTTTCACTTAGTTGTGTGGTGATGGTGCAATCTCAGTCAAGATTCAATTTTTGGATTTGGATCGAGATTCAGAGCCTGTTTGGTACCAGATGAAAATCTCAATAATCAGCTGAAAATAATCTTGAGTAAATAATCAGGCTGAAATGTAAAATCAGAAAATTGTTTGGTATTGCTGAAAATTATAGATAAAAAATGTGTGCATTTTATAGTTTTCAAGATTGAATTTAATGTAATAGCCCTATCAAATCCTTATTGCTAGTTAATCTCTCAAATTCTTCAAAAGCACAGGTCACAGGTCTATCCAATCCCTCAAATATCCATTCTCTCTACTTGGTCAACATAACATTCAGTAAAATTCAGAGAGAGCCAACTCATCGCCTGAGTTATGTAGTCATCCAAGGACCACAACTCTCTTTCCTTTGGATCTATCAAGCTCTGCTTTCTCTTCGTTGCGATTCTCCATTTAGCTTTCTTCAACTTTTATGTCTATGGTGAGTATCTTCGAGTACTCATCGTCTTCCTCGTAAATCTCAGATGTTTCTCCTACTCTCTCTCTGCATCGACGGTTTATGAAATATTGCTCAATCGTTGCTAATCTGAAAAAGGGATAAGGATTGAAATATGTTTTAGTTCTTTTACATTGAGGACATAATTGTCTTTTAGCATGAATTAGCTGAAAGTATCCCCGAATTCGGCAATTGTATAATGTAAGATTTTCAGCTCATGGTATTATAATCTATGATGCCAAACAAGCACTCAATTGTTAGAGAGAGAAACAATTGGGTCAGATTTGGTGCTGTGGTGGCACTGGCTTGAGAAGAAGAGAGACTTTGGAGTTGTTGGTCGTGGTGATGGGGTGTGCTTAATGTTGGAAATTCACGAAAGGAATCAACGGTATTTCATTTTCCCTGATGCGGTTAGTCAAGGGGTCCTTGCTGCGTTAGTTAGGCAAAATGGTAGTTTCTAGCTTTTTCCCAAACTACAGGGGTAGTATGTGTCTTTTTGCCTTGAAGTAGGGGTAGTTTCTGTCTTTTGCCCTAAGTTAACCCATTTACAAGAAATGCGTTTCATTTCATGAAAATAATCTGTGTACTTTCTGTCTGTTTAGGTTTTTTAAGAGGTCTTTATCTGAAGGCAACATTCAGTGTAAAAGCAATTTATCAGCTGACGCAACTGACGATGGACAAAATGAGGATAACAATCTGCTTTTTCCTGATAAAACTTGCGGTGCTAACAAAGTTCTTTCAGAGTCAACACCAGATATTTCAACTTGTGATAGCAAGTTATCTTCTCCTAGGTGAGGATATTCCTAATATTATTTATCATACTTTTTCTTACGAGAAGAGTTTTGATTGGTCTAATATCTTTGGGAAGGACACCATTGCATTTCCTTGAAATTGGAGCTACATTTGGCTCTTTTTCTAGCAGCAAAATTTGGGTCTTCCCATTCTTTATTTTAGTGTATTCTAATACTTTGAAGTGGTGTTCACAGGGCCGTTTGGGCGGGTGAAAGCTATATTTCTCCCCCAACCCAACAACCACGGGTTGGAAAAATCTCTATCCAAACCTAACCAAGTGATCAATAAACCCAAACCTAACCAACCATTTCGGCTCGGCCTGGTTCGGCTTGGTTTGGACGGGTTTTCTCCGATAAAATATAGAAACATACCCGTAAGAATGATACACACACATTAGGATCATATACTCAATCAATCCTCAATGGATAATGAGCAAAAATTCTTTCTCGTTAAAAGATATTCAAAATAATTATACTAGAATATTACATTTCAAGTTTTATAATATTATTGTTCCTTCGGCATTTGGGAGACTCCAAGGGGTGAAAAAATGCAGAAAAGTTACTTGTGTAAAGGTGAATTTCATATGAAGATGTTAATTTGACATAAACCAAATTAATTTGTGTGTGTGTGTGTGAATAAATCATACTAATTTTCTGTAGTCACAGATTAATAAATATAGAAATGAAAACTATATACTTGCTAGTATATCAAAAAAAAATCTCGGTCATGTTGGGTGGGGCGGTTCGGGGATAAACGGCAATATTTTTTAATACATACCCATAATCAATCGGTAGTGGGGGGTTGAAACCAGAATCAATCATTTAGTCTTGTTCTCTTTATATTTTGGGTAGGTTTGGCTCGGACCGGTCAGTTAGGGTGGGCTGCTCGGGTTTTTGAACACCGTTTGCACTAATAAGCCGTCCATTTACATAATTACACAGTTTTAGAACATCACATTAGAGGTTTATAGTAATAATATAATGCTCGGAAATCTCAGGAGTGATCTGTTGAGGCCTAGTTACGATTAGCCTACCGAACTTATCTAGCTTTCTATGAAGCTCCTGTTTCCTGTTGAACGGAAGTTCAAGACATTCAAAAAGTTCAAAGTTTGGATTATGGTGCGGAAACAGTGAATTGTTTAGCAAGTCTGTATCCTTATTTCCGTGGACAGTGGTTGATAGAACTTAGAAGTTTCGCGTCTGCGTATGAGGGGGTGCTTACATTCTTTACGCAGTACATGACTCGTTTGAATCCATAATCTGGACATTTCCATTAGTATCCTAGATTAACTAACAGTACTGGGTTTTAGATAAGCTACTTTGAGTTCCAATATTTGCACTTGAATGTGCATAAGATATGCTCATCGCCGATCTCTCCGTTCGGTTACTTATTAGAAAGTGGTTTCACATTGTTGCATTACAAAATGTGGTTGTGTTACTGCGAAATGTCTCATATGTACGATTTAGTTCAAGATCCTTTGTTCATGTTGTCAAAGTTCTATAAAATGTTAAGCGTAAAACAGAGTATGATAATCAAGAACAAGAAGTTGGTAGGATAGGCAACAGAGCACGGATGGTGATATAACTAGAACCACTAGGGTACCTGCATAACCCACTTCATTTATAATAGGGTAAATAACAATTAATTGTCTGTGGTTTGGGCTCAGTTCTCTTTGCCGACATGTGTTTTCAAAAGTTTCACTCAGGTGACATTTGATTTGCTCCGTGTTTCACATAGCAATTCCGTCTGTATTTCTGTTAATAAGTGAAAGGGTTAATTGTATTTTGCTCTGAAATCTAGTAATATTACCATTATTCATTAAACTAATAAATAAACCAAATAAAAAAGGTTGGGGAAGAAAAAAACATAGAAGAGAGACACGAGGAAGACAAACCACGACCAATTGAACACCCCCCCCCCCCCCCCCCCCACCACACACACACACACACACACACACACACACTATTATCAGGAGGACAAACACAGATTCATGTGACATCCCTGTCTGCCTCTTTATCTCCTCTCTGTCTGCCCAAAGAAACTACTTGCACTTATGTGCGTTCTGTCAATCATAGGGGCTCCCCGCCAGCGAGTCCCATGTTCTTCCGCTTCTTTCCTCAATTTCTTTTTTGTTTTATTTAAGTATTTTCAGTTTATCCCACCTAAGAGCGGTTTTCTTTCGCCAAAAGGCGGTTAACAGTGCCTGGGAGCAGTTCTCTTCCGCCATAGGGCGGCCAACTACCGATTGGGAGTGGCTCTTATCCGCCAGAGGGCGGCCAGCTACCAATTGGGAGTGTTTCTTTTCCGCCAGACTACCACATACATAGGAGCGGTTCTTTTCCGTCAAAGGACGGCCATCTACCGCCTAAGTGCGGTTATTGTCTACAATGAGGTGATAATCTACCGCAGAAGTTCGACATTACGCCTCACTTGGTCTTACAGATTTGCTATAAATTTCTTGTGGAGGCCGAATTCTGCTGTCTGATAGACGCATTATTATCTTTACTCCTCTCATTGCTCCCAAAGTTGGCTGTGAAAAGACTATTCGGTAGTCAGTTGGTGGTGATGTTGGAGTGTATAAGTGTTTGGAAGTCGTTTTAATCGATACCTCGAGGTTTGTTCTTCTTAAAAATTAAAAGATTATGTAGGCTAGATTTCTATAAAATATCTAATATAGTATTATGTTTCGTGCGTGTTAAACCTGGTAACTGTGGTTGTTTGTGATGAATGAGAATGGTTGAATGCAATTAAAAAAAAAGACCTAATCCAGAGTTCTGGCAGCAACGTCGCCTGTTTTCAGCGCGGGTTCTTCCGGCCGGACGTTGGTTCAGCACCGTCTGCTCAGCAACGCAAGCAAACACAGGCTGACATCCGCTGTCCTGCTTCAGTGGTGTCCCTTCTTTGTTCGTTGCCTCACCGCCTCACCGGAACAGCCGGTCCAATCTCCATAGATCTGATCGGAAACCACCATCGCTGTCAGAAACACTAGACTTCCTGCCTCCGGTCTCCACTGGTCGCTGCTGCCAGAACTGGTCAAAGTCGTCGCCTGGCACTTCTCTAGTTCAAAAACCAGTCAACCACCGGCGGTATTCCAAACTTTGTGTGGCCTTCATCAATCCTCGTCGTCGTCTCCCATGGCTTCCATCAGATTTCTTTCTCTGATCGTGTGTGGCCCTAAATTGAATTTGGATTATTTTCCTTTAACCCTTAAGTTCTGCTAAACTACAGTCAAGACCCCTTAAATCTTGATTGTTCCTGGTTGACACCCCAAAGTTTTTGAATGTTCCACCTGAGCCCCTCATGATTCCTATCATGAGAAAAAGCCTTCAGACCTAATTTCTATTTTCAGTCTTGGGTTACTCAACTTTAACCCCTGAATTTCTTTTTCATTACAAGTTTACCAAAATTACAAGTTGTTCTCTTTCTCTAAAAAAAAAAATTACAAGTTGTTCTCGTCATCTTCTCTTGGCCCCTTAAGTTCCTAATTATTGTTACTAAACCCACCAGTTTCTTCTTCTCCTTCTTGACACAACATGTCAAGACTGTTTTATTCTTCTTCCCGAAGTAGTTGTCGTAAAACTATTTTCTTGTCTTCACGACACAATATTTCGTAAAACTATTTGTTCCTCTTCTTGACACAATATGTCGTAAAAGTATTTTTTCTTCTTCTCGACAAAATCTGTCGTAGAACAATTTCTTTTTCTTCTTCTTCTCGACACAATCTGTCGTAAAACTATTTTTTTTCTCTTCTCGACACATGTCGTAAAATTACTGCTCTTCTCAAACACCGGCAAACCCGACTCTTTTTCTTCTCTTCTCAGACACCAGCAAATCCGGCTCTATCACCCTCAGACGGGCTTCTTGGTCTTCACAAACACTTGGCCTTCTCCGGTGCTGCTCTGGTGTCTGCTTGCAAAATCAATATTTGCACAATGAGTTGAGAGGGGATGTTAGAGATCTTATATTATTCTTAGAATATTTAGTTTCTTAGTATAGGTTATATGATTCTGATTTGTTTCCTAGTTTAGAGGGTTAGCTTATTCTCCAAATTTAGTTTGTCTATTTATAGGCTTGATGTGATCGATTATGACACATCAATAATATTACTCTACAAATATTCTATCAAATATAATTTGGAAATTGAACTCTAGATCAAAACCAGTTGAAAACCTCCAAAAAGAAAACATTGAACTCAAAACGAAACACCCAAATTGAAACAATGCCACTGCTGCAGATCGACGGTGGCCTTCACGGACCCCGAGCCATCCAATTCACGTACTCCAGCTGCTCGTTCAAGAAAAAACAGTTGTCATCAATGATTTGCTGGAGGAAAGAACAGAGTATGAGAATGACCTGTTGTAATATTGATGACTTCGGAAGAGAGATCACACGGCAAGGAATCGCCGTCGCCGCCCTTCTTCCCTCCTTCCTCTTTCTCCCTTCTCTGCTTCTGTGCCAGATCGTGGCTGACTTCTCTCTCTCTCTCTCTCTCTCTCTCTCTCTCTCTCTCTCTCTTTCACTTTTAGTTAATTTAAGGCATGGTTTTGGTAAAATGTAAATAGTTCATGGCTTAATAGACTTCCTACATCTGTTTCTTGACGGGAAAATGGGCGGACTTGCTATGTGAACCACGGAGCAAATCATGTCACTTAATTGAAACTTTTGAAATCACAGTTCAACTAAGAGAACCAAGCCCAAACCAGGTCAGTTAACCGTAATTTACCCTTTAGTAGGAGGGTTGGTGATGGTTGTGTTTGTCGTAACTTGTAGCCCGAAGCAGGTTTGGTGCTGGGAGGGCAATGATTGCTCTTATCCATTCCTGCTGCTATTAATGTGAGAATAACCAAATGTTTGTGTGTATATATATAATTCATTTTATACCAGCCTATTAATAGAAAACGCTCTTGCCAGCTATATGTTAGGTTATAGCAACATCTGTTATCTAGTAGTTCCTTTCGATTATGCAGGACCTAGTTGTTGCTTAAATTTTATCTAGTTGGTCTCTTCTTTGGTATGTTTTGGTGTAGTTCTAGTCAATTATTTCTCTCGAACATATTAATAATTCGTATTTGGGGTTCTCAACAGTATTGAGTTGTGTATGCTTGCGCTTTGAAATGTTGTTGTATAGTCGATATAACTGCCTCTCCTTTGTGTAGAATGGTTGGGGTGTTTTGAAACTGTTGTATTCTTCCCATCTCTCTATAAAACCATTTAGAATAACTTTTTCCAAACTCCGTACAAACCGCTGCTTAGCCAAGTACCTGTCAGAATTAATGTGGGAGCAGAGAAGATTTTCTTTTTTAGTTGAAATAGATCCACAGGGTAATCCTGATTGTATCTGCGGTCTATGAATGGTATGGGTGAATATGAGGACATATGTTCCATTTGTGGGGTGGGTGGGTATTCTATAATCTGTCTCAGATCTATCCTGCTGACACTCCTGCTATAGAAAACAGAAAGAAACTAACGTGTTCTTATTTTAACAGTTTTCCTAAGAATTTTTTTAGCTGGTCTGTTGTCACTGGGTTTAGGTGGTTTAAGTGGTATTAAAAACTGCAGGTATATTTCTTATAAGTTGGTCGATCTGTTATGATCCTGAACGCCACTTTTCTTTCAACCATGTAAGTATTTTGTAACCTTGTTGGGGGAAGGTCGCTCTTCACTTTGGAGCCATTCCATAAAGCAAACACAGCTAGGCAGTCTGCTTCAAAAAATCTATTCTAGGGAATAGTTTTTTCATCCTTGTAGATTGCTGTGTAGGCAGTTAGATCAATATCCTGCAAAGCAAGGAATAGTTCAGAAGCCTATGATTTGTGCTGCAAAGTTCTCTCTCTCTCTAGCTTGTAATATGGGTTTCGATTTTGGGTGGAATCTCGGTCTTGAGCGGTGACAGTGATGAGCGGTGATAGTAGTCTTGGTGGCTGGAAAATCCACAATCCATCTCTCTCTCTCTCTCTCGCTCTCTCTGTTTAGCAAATTGGAGATTTGGGTTATGGTAATGGGAGAGAGATTTCAGTTCAATTTCGGTCTTCATTTTTTTGGAGGTTGGTCTGAATATGGGCACAGATGGTGGCACAGATGGTGGCTGTGGCGGCAATGGTGACGGATGTGGGTTAGAGCTTGAAAAACAGAGAGAGATGGGTTTGGAGGTGGCGGCAGTGGTGAAGTGTTGAGACCTGAGAGAGAGATTGGTGGGGGTGGTGGTGGCTTTTTTCTGCTGCTGAGTGAAGTTCAACAGATGTGGAAGAATAAAGTGAGGCCAAATCAGGAGAATTTCCTAGTGCTCTTCCAAATCTACATGCAGTCATGATTCATGTTTGGTGGTTGTGGGTAAAGATGCAAGTTCAAACCTGAAAAACTGCATTCCGAGCCGAGCTGAACTGTTGATTTGGTTCGGTTCGGAAGCACAAACGGTTCGCTTCGCTGTTTGAAAAAATTCCAATCCGTGAAATATGGTTCGGTTTAGAAAACCACCAAACCCCTAGGACGGAACTGAATGAATATTTTATTAGTTGTGAACCCAAACCATATGTAATTCTCTTTAGTATGATTAGTCTTTTTGTGTAGGGTTCTTACATTTATCACCCTTCACTGAATATCAGAGCCACTTCACCATTTACTCTCATGACCCATCTCTTCTCTCCCTCATTCTCATCTCTCCATGGTAAGACACCCACCATTGCACTCCGACCACCGACTGCTTTCTTGAGCCTCTCAATGCCTTCAGATCTTACAACTTTTCAGACTCTCGGTCGAGCAACTACCTCCGCCGACTACTACAAGGCACCAAGAAGCTGGTAACGTGGTCAAGACACCATAGAGAGCAAACCCAAGTGTTGTTCCTCAAATGATTTGGGTTCTTTCATATTAGTTATTCGGTTTGTTGTTAACTGGTTCGTCTTTTTTTCCGAATCTAGTGGTATCTTCTCTGAATCAACCGTGTTTATTTCTCGTCTAGATATGGTAAAATTGAGGACCTATGTTTCCAAGGCCGAATTAGATAAGCTCTGGAGCAATCAAACTACTACTTGAGTTTCGATGGCTTCCAGATCTGACTTTCTGCTTCATCTTTTTATCTTTCCTATCTAAAAAAATACAAGGGTTAATTGCACTCCCCGCCCCCCAATGTTGCAACAAACTTCCCTGTGGTTCGTCTTTGTACAGTTCCGTTAAAACGAACAAAATCCGTCAATTATTAATTTTAAAGGCCTAGTTACCCTCAGTCCCTCACGTGTATACCCTCATCCTCACCATTTTCTCTCTTCGTTCTCTCTCTAACTCTCCTTCCTCGCTTCTCCATTCTCTGTTCTCTCTCCAGAAGACAAATCACAACAGCTTGTCAATTTGGAATGTTAGAATAAGTGCCTTAAATAAAGAAATCACCAAAAGCTACTAAGGGGCTCCCAGGACCATTCGTACGAATGGGAACAGGTCCACTGCACATTCATACGAATGGACCGTGCATCGTGCGAATGGGTCCTGGCGGTAAATCAGTTATTTCCTTTGTTGGTTAGGTCGGTTCGGGGACGATTAGGGCACAATAAATAGGTCCTTTGAGGTCTAGAACTGATTTACAATCATTGTAATTCGTTCCTCTTGATAAATAAAGGTTCTTTGCCCGTGGACGTACTTAGCATAATTTTGCTAGCGAACCACGTAAATTGCTTGTGATCATCGTTTTCTTTCATCGTTCATGAGGTGGTTTGTTATAACACGGAGCAACTCCCGTTGAATTAGAAACGAAATCAAGATTTAGAGGAGAGAGATTGAACTCTCTTAAACCATAAATCAACCCTAAAACTGAAGAAATATCCTAGATTCATTTATCCCCACCAGTCAACAACAACAACCCTACTCCTCTTCAACAAAACCCCAAACCCAGAACAACCTCCCAGAATTTTCCGGAAACAAAATTTAGGTTAGTCCTGGGCAAACAAATAAACCGCAGTTTAAACTGAGCCAAACGGTTTGTTTGCAGTTCGGTTTATGATTTGGCCAAACCGTAACTGGCGGTTTGGTTTGACTTTGTGCCAATACCGAACCGTTTGCATCACAAGTGGTGAGTTTGAGTTGTAGCTATTGTTGGATGGTGGTGGCTGTGCCGTGGTGGTGGAGTTGTGGATATGGACCTATTTATTGTCCATAGTGGAGTCTTGGTTTGAATTGGTGGGGGTATGTCGGTGGTTTTGGTTTGTTACTTTGTTGGTGGTGGTGGCCGGAATGGCAAGTTTAAGCTAAGAATGGACACTATTCATTTAATTTCCATTCTTTTAGTCCAGGGGTGATTTCTGTCCTATACTGTCATAAGCAAGTGTGTTTTGTCAAACCACATGGGGGCATAATATCTTTATGCTAAAATGCAGGGGCATTTGTTGTCATTTACCCAAGGGAATATAGTTTTTTCTTAAGTATTTGGTCAATAGTTTAGGCACAGAAACTTAGTCTATCGGACCTGTAAGTATGGCACATCTTTGGGAAGAACCAATTCGAGGAAATATGATTGGTGGCAGACAAAATGTTACTTTGGGGGGGGGGGGGGGGGGGTTGGGGGTGGGGGTGCGGTATTGTATAAGCCCTATTTACGAGGTACCAAATCTAAGTTCAGTATGTGACAGAATACGAGGGATTTGATTGGTTGACAAATGCTCTGCAAAATTAGGGTGTAATCATATGAATGCTTCTCTGTAACCTTAAGCTGGAAACTGCATGTTTAGTTTTATGTCCTTGGGAATCTGCAACCTTCACTAAAATATTGATTTGTGCAGGTATACCTCCTCAATGCCTTGTAGGCAACTATTCCCAGATCAGATTGACCAATGTCTGAAAGTTGATCGTACTGCTTTTGATAAACAACGGGTTCCATTCAGCTTCTCAAATTTTCTTGACATGGATTCACTATCCTCATCTGGAAATTCATGTGAAGAAGACACTTATGAAAGGTGATATTTGTTATTCTTATTCATAACTATTCACTGTACTTAAAAAAAAAAGAATAAAAAAAGGAAGCAGAAAGTTAGCTTTTAAGATGCATTACTTTGCATAGTATTTGAAATGCTAGCTCCAGCTCGTGCCCTGTTTGTTTCTGTCATCAGTCCCCACACTATCCTATCAGGTGGATCTGCCGCTAAAATTAAGGGCAATGGCCCATTTGAAGCTTCGAATATTTGGAGAGAAATATCCTTTTTGAAGTTTCTCGATTGTGCTCTCCCAAATAACTAAGTTGCCATCATGTCCACAATGTTTCCTACTCCTTACTTTACACTTCTCCTTATTTCGTTTGATTTGATTAATATCTTTCTGAATTTCGAGACTACCTCAATTATGATACAACACCATCCTTCAAATGCAAAACAAGTCACCATTCTAGTTCTCTCATCTTTAAGACTGGTAACGTCATATGTCCACCACTAACTGCAAACAAGCCAACTGTCCATTCTGGCATGGACAAACGCTGGAGAACAAAAATAAGCTGCCACACCTTTCGCTTTATGCGCTCTCTCTTAACAACTTAACGCACTGTAATTGTTGCCCCATATAAGGTGAGGCGGCCTTGGGCTCAGCGATCTTTCTTTCTGTCCTATAGCTCTCTGTATAGTTTAGTCATTGGGCAAGCGTTATATTTGAGAAATTCACATATAACTTTTAGAAGTTTGCAATTAGATGTTTTGGGTTTGTATAACATATGATGTGATTGACTAATTAAGTAATTAGTATAAGATTGCGAGCCATATTTCCATACGATGTCCATAAGAATGTGCTCCTCTGTCCTGGATCCCTAGTTATGCCCTTACTACTACCAATTTCTGACCAGCCCCCTCTCTTCTGTGTCATCTATCGAGTGAAACGTAAGATTAGTCCGTGAATTTTGCTCAAAGGTTAATCTGTTAAGGTATGTATCTTGAAACATTATCAAGCTAGAATTCCTTCCATGTCTAAGTGATAGTACATAACTGAAACAGATACCCAAAGGACACAGAAGGTGGCAGAGACTTCAATCAATGACCTTGCTCAAATTAGAGCTTTTCTACCAGGGTTCAGGATATCTTCTACTTCAAAGGCATATGTTGTTAGGAATGAGGACATGAGTAGAGTATCTATCTCTAGACAGAAGATAGTGCAATCGTCAATATTGAAGCACGAGAAGGCCACACTTCTCCGTATCACTATTGAATTGAGTAGACGTACTAGACACTGATGAAATAAGTTATAAGCTGATACATTGTTTACTTTAGAAAATATAAAATGCCATTGTATTGCTGAAAGTCAAAAGTTCTCTGGAATATAATTTCTAATCTTTGAGAACTAGTTTGGAATTCGCTTTCCCTGCATTATCTTCCTGACTCGGTTTTATCTATAAGCTGAGTCTTTGTCTCCTAATCTAATGGCTGCAGATCTGCTCTAATAAGCTCTCCAATTGCCAGTGCATCATCTGATAATGCTCTAACAGGAGGATCCAGCAAGTCCGAAGCCAGCTTGAAGGTCAGTTCTCTAACGGATCTTACCCTGTAAGGATGTGATGTACTTAAATCTTACTCTGAATATAATGTCATGTGAAAATTCGTCTCTAGCATATTTTCCTCTATTGTTGAAAGAGATCTCACAGGGAAAGTATTCGCATGTTTGAATCGTGTCAGCGGTGGAACATGGTTAATGATCACGTAGGTTTAGAGAACTCTAATGAACTTTAACAAATATATATTTACAATTCGAGATCCTCCCGTCACTGAACTTCATTGGTATCTTTAATGGTTCCTTGTTCCATTTCCATCAGTGTTCCTAGTCTGGTTATTTACTATTTACCATGGAAAAAAAATACTTTATTCTTCTTCCCACATTTTCTTTATTCTCACTTTTGGGGTAGAAGTTCAAATAACATGCCACGTTCTTCTTACTGCTACGCTTGCTTACATTAGAGTTTCTATTATTGTATTCTTGCCAAGTCTAAACATCATGAGTATGTTGGTTCTAGTTGATATAGATCCTGAATAGCAAATTCCTCGCTCCCCTTGGATATAAATATCTATCGCTTCTAATTGATTGTTCTTGGATTGTTTCATGTCGTGAGTTCTGTCTCCCTTTACTACTCATGCTAATAGTTTGGTATATTGGAATATGGGAAAACCACTTTTCTTTTTTCTTAGGAAACTACTTTCATATGTACTTTAAAAGGAAAATATTACAACAGCATCTCTAACTGTAACGATTTCCACCTGTTCCCTCCTAAGTATATTTACGTCATAAACAATAAAGATCTCTTGTGCTTTAATGGACAAGGCAAAACCTTTTTTACCGGGATTTGGGGCCGTCCTTGTTTGCGAAATTGGAATAGGTTCACCGAGGTTCTTAATCTAAGCAATTTAATAAGGGGGGAAGTGGGCTTTTTCAGGTGGCTCGATCGGTATGTTTTACTTAAAGCAATGATCATCTTAAGTCCGTATGTTCCATAATTTTGGAACTCATTCGCCTGGCAAGTGCTTATCTTTGCTGATTTAACTCTAGTTTACCTGTAGTGGAGAAAAAGCGAGGTAAATGTTTCAGGAAGTTGCCTGATTGGCAAATTCTTCATCCCAGAATGGTACAAGAGAATTTTGGTAATGGACAAAATGCAATAGAGATGGTCTTAGTTGACTCTCCATCTTATTATTTGGTTGTGACCATTCACTCTTTTCTGTTCAGAGACGTCTATCAGAATAGAGAAAGCCAGTATATTGTTGGCCGGCTTTTGACCTTTCTTCTACTTTGCTTCACAGGATCCTGATGTGACTGCGGAGTATTCTGAAAGCTTCATTGACTGGGTTGCCCATGGAGAGATGTTGCACTGATGAAGTTGTGTTCGTGTTTGACATTGATAATTAACCGTTCATCCAATTCAATCTTTACCCATCTCAAATGTGTGGATCTATGTATATCGAGAAAATAGCGCGCTGGAGGTTGACTTCAAAAAGATGGAAAAGAGTGCATCTCTTGATTGATCAAAAAATTTAAAAAAAAAAAAAAGAAAAAGAAAAAAAAAACAAAAAAGAAACATATATGTCGGGCATTAGAATTGAGGATAGTTGTTGAAAACGTGACCAGTTCTTGTAAATTCGCTTGTACTATGGCTTTATTGAATCAAACAGTAGGAATTACAGTGATTAGATAGAAAGAAATACTAAATGTTGCTTGCAGCTCTCTGTACTTTACAGCATGTCTTGGTACCTCAGTTAATCCACCTTGTAAATATTTTATATGATGTTTCGATTGATTGTTTGATTCTCTTGTAGTTTAACTTGGTCTTCTGCAGCAAGTAATAGCAACCCTTTCTTTAGCTAGAGATGATGATGCTTGGAGCTTATGAACTCTCTCGTAGTTCAGTTATGTTAAGCATGAGGTATTGGGTTCAACTTACAATTATGATGATTTGATTGTGTGATTCTCTTTGCCTTGTACAATACGACCTCCGTTCCATCTCTTCCTACCCATTGTGACTTTTTGACTCGTATCTGGGTCACTTTGACCAGGTGATTCAGATCGCAAAACGATGTAATTTTTTGATAATTTTTTCACCGTATTATAGAACAACTTTTACTCTACAACACCATGAAAAAAATTATCAAAAATTGTATCACATTGCTATCCAAATCACCAGGTCAAGGTGACCCGATGAATAATGACAAAAGTCATAATGGGTAGGAAGAGAGGGAATTGACTAGTACTAGATTGAGATTCTTCCCTTCACGCCAGTAGGGTTCGGCAAATCAAGGTCTTCCTCTGATGATTGGTTCGCCTTCTTCATTATCCCGTTAGCCTGTCGCCCCATTGTTGTAGGTTTAATGGCATGTTTGCTTTCTCGGTCTGACTAGGTCCAGGAACTCACACAGCTGACATTACGGGTCTGTTTGAAACTTGGAAAATAAGGTGAAAAAGAAAATGGAAAAAAAAAGTCACTGTTCATTTTTTAATTTTTTTTTTTGAGGAACTGTTCATTACTTTTTCTTTGTTTGGTAACACAAGGAAATTTGATGGAAAATAAAAATCATTGTACTTTTGTATATTCAGATCACATACGCTTAGTTAAGATTATTACAACAATCATTCATGCAATAATATAAAATCATTTTGTAATTGCAAAGTAAACCCTTCAACTCTTTTAAATTTATTCTATTAGTCCTTTACCAGTTTACATCTTCCACCACAGACCAACACGCACCACCCACACTAATGTGAATCGAAAATTCACTAGCAGCGCGATAATACTCCAAACACCGTTGGAGCCTAGATTTCTAATGGGAAAACTAGGAAAAAGCCTGTAGAAAAAGAAACCAGAGTATATAACTCTTAACTGAAATTTTATTCTCCAATAATCTGCCTCTTACTTCTTCATACATCCATATAAATAGGGAGTACAAAATAGCATTTACTGACTACATGTACTAGGCAGTCAACTCATAATTTCCTAGACAGTCAAACTCATTTACTCTTCTAAATCCCAACAAAAACTCTTAGGTTTCCTGGACTCTATAGAAACTTCCAGACTTTATCTCTTAATTGCATCAGATTCCCCTCGCTGGAAAGAACTCGTCCTCGAGGTTCATTTCTTCGACTCATCTTCTGCTTCCTCCAAATCAGATGGGGCATAATACGGGTAGAGATCTGCAACATTGAATGTAGAATCAATGCGCAAATGAGATGGCAAATCAACCTCATAAGCATTCTGTCCAATTTTCTTGACAACACGGAATGGCCCGATCTTCTTTTTGCTCAGTTTTGAGTAAGTTCCAGCAGGATACCTTTCCTTCCGTAAATAAACCATCACCATGTCTCCTTCTTTGAAATCAAGAGCTCTTCTTCTCCGATCACCGTATTCTTTATATTTGGCATTTTACTCTTCAATCTTATTCTGATTTCATCATGTAACTCTTTCATTTTCTCAGCCATGCTCTGCCCTCTTGCATTGATCTTGGCAACATGTGGGATTGGCGACAAATCATGAAAATGATTTGGTTGCCTCCCATAAACAACTTCAAAGGGACTCATTCCAGTAGTGCGATTTTTGGAGTAATTGTACGCAAATTCTGCTTGTGCGACAATCGCTTCCCATTGCTTGGGGTTATCTCCAACTAGACAACGTAACAAATTTCCCAAACATCTATTTACCACTTCAGTTTGTCCATCACTTTGTGGATGATATGAGCTGCTATACTGCAGTTTAGTGCCAAGCTTTTTCCACAAAGTCCTCCAAAAGTGAGATAAGAATTTCGAATCTCTATCTGAGGTGATTGACTTTGGCACTCCATGTAAGCGCACAATTTCTCGAAAATAGAGATTAGCTATATGCGACGCATCCATGGTCTTTTTGCAGCAAATAAAATGCGCCATTTTCGAAAATCTGTCAACCACAACAAAAATAGAGTCCATACCTCTTTGATTCTCGGCAGCCCCAAAATGAAGTCCACGCTCACGTCTTCCCAAGGTGCAGCCGGGACTGGTAATGGAGTGTATAGGCCTGCATTTTGAACTCTTCCTTTCGACTCTTGGCAAATCCGGCATCTTTTCACGAACTTTTGCACATCACTTCTCATTTTAGGCCAGAAGTACTTATGCTCCACCATTGCAAATGTTTTGTCTTGTCCAAAATGTCCTTCTAACCCCCCCACCATGCATATCTTGAATGATCTTTTGTCGCAAAGAACAATATAGAACACACAATTGGTTGCCTTTGAAAAGGAATGCTTCATGAATTCAGAATGGGCCTTGTGAACCATGAGAACATTCTGCCAAAATAGAGCCAAAGAATGGGTCGGTAGGATACAAATTCTTGAAGGAGTCAAAGCCAACAATTGTTGTAGCCATGGTGTTAAGTAATAATGTCTTCCTGCTTAGTGCATCAGCGACTTTGTTTTGAACTCCAGATTTGTGCCTTATGGTAAAGGTAAATAATTGGAGAAATGAGAACCATTTTGCGTGCCTTTGATTTACCTTCTTCTGGCTGTTCACGTACTTCAAAGCTTCGTGATATGAAAATAGCACAAACTCCTTGGAAATTAAGTAATGTTGCCAATGCTTAAGCGCCCTGATTATTGCATAAAACTCCTTGTCATAAGTGCTGTAACGCTGCCTTGTATCATTGAGTTTCTCACTGTAGAAAGAAACTGGTCTTCCTTCTTGACTCAAAACAGCCCCAACTCCAACTCCCGAAGCATCACATTCAACTTCGAATACTTTATCGAAGTCTGGCAGTGCCAAAATAGGAGCTGAAGATAATCTCTTCTTGATTTGTTCCATACTCTCTGCCGCATCTTTAGTCCACTCAAATTTGCCCTTCTTCATGCAATCAGTCACCGGAGCCATAATCGCACTGAAATTCTTTATAAAACGCCTATAAAATGTGGCCAGACCATGAAAACTGCGTACCTCCCCAATAGTCTTTGGTGTCGGCCAGCTTCTTATCGCTTCAACTTTGCTCTTGTCCACCTTTATTCCTTCTGCACTAATAACAAAACCCAGAAACAACAAAGAATCGGTTAGGAAGTGACATTTCTTCAAGTTAACGAATAACTTCTCCTTATGCAAGACTTCCAACACTTCTCGAATGTGCTGTAAATGTGCCTCTTTGGATGGGCTGTATATTAGGATATCGTCGAAGTAGACCACGACGAACTTCCCAATAAATTGCTTCAGAACTTGATTCATCAAACGCATAAAAGTACTTGGTGCATTTGACAAACCAAAGGGCATTACCATCCATTCATACAACCCTTCCTTAGTTTTGAACGCCGTCTTCCATTCATCACCTTCTCGAATTCTGATTTGATGGTAGCCACTTCTGAGATCAATTTTGGAAAAGACCTTTGCCCCATGTAGCATATCTAGCATGTCATCCAAGCGAGGTATGGGAAACCGATACTTCACTGTAATCTTGTTAATAGCTCTACTATCAACGCACATCCTCCACGTACCATCTTTCTTTGGGGTTAAGAGTGCAGGCACAGCACAAGGACTCATTGATTCTCTAATGAACCCCTTTTTCAGTAACTCCTCAACTTTCCTCTGTAATTCGTCATGCTCCCTTGGATTCATCCGATAGTGAGGTAAGCTTGGAAGACTAGCTCCCAGTATCAAATCAATATGATGTTGAATACTCCTTTTTGGTGGCAGCCCACTAGGCAATTCATCGGGAATCACAACCTTGAATTCCTCTAACAAGAGCTTTACTTCATCTGAATTAAGTTGATGCTCAACTCCAGAATCCTTCAATACAAGAGCATAGGAGACTTGATTGTCTTCAAGTTCCCGCTGGAATTCCTGAAATGAAAAATAAACAGCCTTCTCCTCCTTGGATTTAAGAAAATCTTCATCTTTTATTGGAGCAAGTATAACTTTGTTACCTTGGTGACGGAATATGTAGAGATTCTTCTCGCCGAGATGAACCGTCTTCCTATCAAATTGCCAAGGACGACCCAGCAGCAAATGACAAGCTTCCATGTCTACGACATCACATAAAACTTTATCCTTATAGTTCTTACCAATAGAGAAAGGAACCCAGGATTGCTCTTTCACCTTTACTTCTCCTCCTTTCTTGAACCAAGCAATCTGATATGGTTTGGGATGTGGTTGAACTTCAAGTTTTAGCTTCTTCACCATCTCCTTGGATACAAGATTCTCGCAGCTACCACCATCAATAATGACATTACAAAGTCTTCCGTGAGATGAAAATCTAGTTTTAAAGATGTTGTTTCGCTGCCCATTATCGTCACTAACTTTCGGTGTCAACATGGCTCGCCTAACCATAAGACTAGGCAAATTTTGGTCCGCTTGTGTGACCTCATCCTCCGTAAAGCCGAATAACCCATCTTCAGAGTCGTCATCATTGTGCCATGATTCTTCCTTTTCTTCATCACCTTGTTCCTCAACAAGTAAGTTTGAAGATAATTTGCGACACTCGGAGGATTTGTGACCTTCCTTGTTGCACTTGTAGCATATAATTCTATTAGCACCAAATTGAGATGATGTCCTGCCGTCTTTGGTGGCTGCTCCTCTTCCACGACCTTGGGCACGACCTTGAAACTTGGCGGTTGTTGAATCTTTTTCAGCAAAGTCCTTCCCTCGAACAACATCTCCTTGACTTGGACCTTTGGCAGGTTGATAAGGACGGCTTCCAGCAGATTGTTGGGATTCTACCTTCGTTGCCAATTGCACTGTATGGGCTAACGTCCAACAAGGTTGCAGCTCCACCAAATTTTTGATAGTTGGTCTCAACCCCATTAGGTAACGGTTGATAACCTGCACTTCCGATTCAGCTAGTTGCACCCGCGTTCTGAACTTATAAAACTCATTAGTATACTCTCGGACGGAACGATTTCCTTGGCGAAGGGATTGATATTGCTGAAATAAGAGCCCTTCATAATTTAGAGGAAGAAAATGTCCACGGATTAACCTCTGCATCTTTTGCCAAGTCTGAACTCGTCCCTTTCCAGATTGAACTCTCATCATTTGAGTTTGTTCCCACCACGAGGATGCATATCCCTTCAGCTTGATGGCCACCAACTTCACCTTCTTGTTTTCTGCAATATCAAGATATGCAAATATCCTTTCTACTGCATTAATCCAGTCCAAGACTTCTTCTGGCGACTCTTCTCCAGTGAAATCTGGAATCTCTACTTTAACTCGCAAATCATGATCGCGATCAAAGTTGTTATGTCGCCTCACTTGTCCAGCCGGTGGTAGAGCATCATCATCGTCATCCGATACATCTTCCACATTGTCTTGTTGCTGCTGATATCTTCCTACTGCAGGGGGACCTCTTACATTTGCATGTTGGTAAACGCGTGCTGGCTGATCATTCTGTCTCCCAACGGTAGCACCTGGGGGCTGGAAAATTCCGGCTTGTTCCAACCTTGTGATAAGCTGAGCAAGCTGCTGTTGCAAGTTCTCAATGTCTTCTTTCGTCGCCATATTTGCATTATTTCCATCTGTAGCCATTGATCCGCAGAATCAAATATCTCAAGTTTGGCTCTGATACCACTTAATGTGAATCGAAAATTCACTAGCAGCGCGATAATACTCCAAACACCGTTGGAGCCTAGATTTCTAATGGGAAAACTAGGAAAAAGCCTGTAGAAAAAGAAACCAGATTATATAACTCTTAACTGAAATTTTATTCTCCAATAATCTGCCTCTTACTTCTTCATACATCCATATAAATAGGGAGTACAAAATAGCATTTACTGACTACATGTACTAGGCAGTCAACTTATAATTTCCTAGACAGTCAAACTCATTTACTCTTCTAAATCCCAACAAAAACTCTTAGGTTTCCTGGACTCTATAGAAACTTCCAGACTTTATCTCTTATATCTCTTAATTGCATCACACACCACGACCACCCCCAGTGGACAATTGATTCGAATCAAAATCAACATCGTCCAATTTAAAACGGTGCGGCCACAGCCCTTGCACCACTGCCCACAAACCCACAATACCGCCACGACATACCATCCAGTACCGGTACCCCAAAACCCAACAACTCGCACAAACAAACGCTGTTAAACCAATTATTGGATATGTAGTTCGAAAAAAGAATAAAACCAGAGCCAGTGCTTGAGTTGGATCGCAGATCAGTACATTGGCTCATGGAGCAAAAAATCTACCAAATCGATCTTTGCTTTGAGCCGCTGGTGAAAAGCTCCGATCAACGGCCGGAATGCGACATCACTGTGTGCGAGGGAGAGAGAGAGAGAGAGAGAGAGAGAGAGAGAGAGAGAGAGAGAGAGAGGCGTTGTGATCATACAAGATAGAGCCCGAAACAAAACAAGGGCGACCAAGTTTTGGAAAAGCCCGCATAATTTTTTGAGATTTTCCACCAAATTGGCGGGAAATTGATTGTACGAGTTCCCTAGCACATTAGTTTTCCTAATTGACACTAAAGCTGCCTTCAAAATGTATTTTGGGACATAAAATCCTCGACACTTTCAATTTCCCACTACAACCCTCTGTAATATACACCCCTGGAACACTTAAACCCAAATTGATAACAGAGATTACATTTCTAACAGAAATTTATCTCGCGCTATTCACGTGCCAGCTCTATAGATGAAGAAAAATCAACTTCAAGGGCCATCACGTGATTAGAACGTGGTCAATTTTCTTTACACATTTAACCCACCATTGCAATTTGGGATTATGCGTCCCGCGGATGTATATTGCATGGGGTTGTAGTGGGAAATTGAAAGTGCATGGAGTTTTGTGTGCCAAAATGCATACTGCATATAGGTTTAGTGTCTATTATCCTTCCTTTTTCTTATCACGATCTTTTCTTTTACTGCAACACACAGAAGTTGTTTTTCTGTTTGAATCACGATTCGAGAGACACGAGAAATGAGAGACACATATGTATAGAGAATTGTGGCAGTGGTCTATATCAAATCTCCAATCCTAAGACGCCTTATATAGGCATTTGGTGAGCGTTCTGGATCAGAGTATAAACATACATTTCGGACTCAGTTACGTGGTGAATATTCACGTCAGCACAATTACATATTTCATAGCATTCTCCTTTGAAAATTTACCTCAAGGATGCCTCGTTAAAAAAAGCCTATGCAGAAAAAAAAATGACTAAGGAAAAAGTGTAAATCGGCGAATTCGAATTGCTCGGTATCGAAGATGACATTCTTCTTGAATGCTACTAAATAATCTAAACTACCTCATCAAAATCTTGCTAGGAAAAGTCCTATGGGACAAAAATGATAGTACAGAAAAAGGGTGCAACACTTCGATTGGATATCTCCTATTTGTAACACCTTTGTATTTTACAAACGAATTCATGGCAGAACCAAAACCTAGCAAAATGTGATTACAAATACAAAATAAAATAAACATGCATCTAAAACTAATCGTGAGTGTACACTTTTGATTTGCTTAAGGCAAATAAGTATCTCTCGTCGGTATCAACGTCCACGGAGTTCCACAAATCTGTAATTCGTACGATTGTATTTGTAACTAACTACATTTGAGATTTTTTGTTGCTTCTAAGTCTCCAAGACTAGCAAAGAGTTTATCATCATTATTACCGCGAGATGATTTGTGTCTTTGAGATTTTATTGTGAGACATATCGTATCATATTTCTCATTTATAAGTCCGACACTAAAAACGGACATGAATCTCAACATAAGTCTCACGCTTAGTAGCGAACATATAATATCTACATAGATCCCACACTTAACAATGGGTATGTATATGCATAAATTGTAATTTATGCTTCGACATGTTAGTAATTTGAATACCATACATTATACTCTACATATCAAATGATTGTACCCAAGCAATTAGCTATGCATCTGTTGACTCTGTTTCGGCCAATTTTTATCTAGTCAACAATATCCCCTTATAAATCATGCGATTAGATGCTTTCTCAAGATAAGTATCATCAATCATAGGATCATTTGATAATCTCAAATAAAGGTACTTTTTTTTCTACTGGAGTTATTGTATATTCAGGGCGTCACTCATTGATTACCAACATTGATTTTGATCCACCATTGATGATGTATTTATGAACCCTCGAGATTGTTTTCAAAATCTTGTATTCTTAATTTGTAGAGAATGAATATTAGCATAACCCAACACAATTTGAATGGTCTCGAATTCATGTTCCTCTTATGGAGGATCAAAATATTTACACAAGCGAATCATTCATGCTTGATGTTTATACCCTAATGTAATACTCACTAGTCGAGAAGCCAGTGTGCGTCTTGTAATGGGGTATATACCTCAACATTGTGATCATAATTATAACTATATATCATTAATTTTTCATACATGATTTGTCTCATATGTACATATGTGTAAACCAATCACAAAATAAAACATTGAAATGTGTAATTTCTTGGGCGCTATGGTTCTCTAATAAAATTCTCTTCAAGAAACTATAAAAGATATGTAAGTGTCAATATTTTCCTGAAATGAATATTGTCATAATGCTTTTAGGATTAGAACCAATCTATTAAATTTTCTAAGAAATTATTCTGAATCTTATATCTTCAATTAAAAGAAATTATCACTCATGGTGATAACAAGAATAACAAACTCAATGTTCCATTGCCTGACATTGCTTTAGGGGTTTGCTAAAATTTTGTGACTTTCTAGAGAATTCGTAAGATTCATAATTATTCGAGTACTTTTATTGCTTATATGCATACCACTTCAGGGGTCAAATCATTGAATCTCTTTTTGAAGCTTCAAGAGCTTTTCTACTATATACGTTTACTACTCTACGACAGCCACCATGTTCCACAAAAATGTGGACAATTTTAACTACAACAATAGCATCACTTCTGGATGAACTATCATTCGCTTCTGGTAACGGAGTCGAATTAGACGACCATTAGAATTATAATTATTCAAAATCAACATTTATGTTCAGTAATATGTCATAACTTCAGGTTGTCAAAAATTGTAGCTTTGCGTCAAAACTTCTAGTGTGAAACAAATTTTGTACCTGTCAGCAATATCAATTGTCTTTTTATCAAAGCACTCAATAGCTATGTATCTAAATCTTTTCTGGAGAAAATTGTTTCTTATATGATCATAGTAAGGATAAAATAAAAGAAAAAAAGAAGCAAGAATCATAAATTGAGGAACAACAAAGTAAAAGATAACTGAATATTCAAGTTCGATAAAAGTAGATTCTCTCTTCAGCGAGACCATTCAATATTACTTAATAACACCGTAATATAAATATTTTCATAATTTTCATTTATTCTGGTACGAATATATATATATATATATATATATTATGAAAATTCACTTCATAAACTAGGCAAACTCGCCTAAAAACTCATCAACCAACAAATCCTTAGCCCAGTCAGGCTCAACAAAAGACCAAATATTAGATTGTGGAAACAAGACTCCACGTTTAGCAAAGAAGTGCGCACAAGAGTTTCGGGACCGAGAAATCCAGCGGATTTGCCACTCCTCGGACCCCAAAACCTGCAAACAGTCATCCAATATTTTGACAGCTTCGGAGATGTCACCCCCATCGTCAAATCTTCAACGTCTAGACCGGCGTTCCTGCCACAGTTTCACCAAATTTTCCGCATCCGATTCCTGCAAAACATTTTTCAACACCACCGACATCACCAAACGCACCCCTTCGCGCATTGCCATGGCCTCCGCTACTTTTTCCGAACTAGCGAAGGGAAGATCCGCCACTTTGCCCGCTACAAACATCTTGAACTCATCTCGAATAACAATCCCAACCGTAGATCGTTTCTTCTTGGTATCGCATGTCGCATCCGAGTTAAGCTTCAACCAATCCGTAGGGGGCTTTTCCAACCTAGCCACACTGTTCGCCGGAGAAAGAGCAGCAGTAACACTCCCTGCGGCAGTTCAAGCTGGAATCATATTCCATAACATAGCCACCACTTCTTTAGTCTTTTTATTGTTTCCTTTGAATAACCATTTGTTTCTTCGCCACCACAGCAACCAAACACCCCCTGTGAGAAACGTTCGTTCCTCCGTGGACAGTAAATCAAAGGTGTCTTTGAACCAAATAACGAAATGGCCGATAATACTTTTAACAAAATCATTACCGAAACATAAAGTCCAAAATTTCTTGGATTTTTTGCATCTCATAAAGGGATGGGATTCCGTTTCCGATTCCAAACCACACAATTGACATACGTCATCAATCTTCACCCTCCGCCGTAAAAGATTAGCCCTTACCGGTGAACTATGACTTAGCGCACGTCAAGCTGGAAAGATAAGCTTTTTTTGGATCCGCTGACCCCAAAACCGCTTCCACCACGTCACCACATCGTTGTGCCCGTCTAAATTACTGCTGCTAGCCGAATTTCGAAGGAGTTTAAAGCCCAACTGCACCGAATAGTGATAATGCCAAACAAGGCGGTCCGACCTATCCACTAGCGGAATCTCCAACCGGACGATCTCTGCAACATCCTCCTTCCAGAAACAGTGCTCTAGAAGCTCACGATTCCAAGTACGATCCTCTATGAACAAATCAGCCACTGTAAGGTTTACCTGGAACTCGTTAGTACAAGGAGTCATCGGCTTAAACGTAGAAACACTATGGATCCACGGGTTAAAAAATCCTTGATATTTTGCCCGTTGCCGATCACCCAACGAACACCCCCGACACAACTTTATGACCCTCCATGATACTCTTCCAAACAAAGGAGCTTCTGTTGTCAGCTTTCGCTGTACTTCCCTTTTAAGACTCGCACTAGCAAGGAAGAGGGCCTATATAAAAAAATGCCAAAATTGCTTACCCAACATAGCTCGATTAAAAGTTCTAAAATCTCGCAGCCCCAACCCTCCTATCTCCTTGTCTGCTTTCAACCTCTCCTTCGACATCCAATGAATCTTGTGGCTACTCTCTTTCGTCCCCCCACCAAAACTTTGCAATTGCTGCGTCCAGCTTATCACATAAGTTTTGAGGTAAAAGAAAACAACTCGTCGCATACACCGGCAATGCTTGCGCCACAAATTTAATTAACACTTCTTTACCTGCAAACGAGAGCTTTTTCTCCATCCATCCTTTCAATTTGTTCTACACTCTCTCCCAAATGTGGCTGAAATTAATCATCTTCTTCCTCCCTACCGAAGTGGTAACCCAAATACCGCTCATGAAGGATTTCAAGCTTCTTTCCACATAAATTACTGAGGGCCACCTGTCTTTCATTTGTACGTTGCTGGATAAAACTGCAGCCGACTTATCTAGATTAATCTTTTGACCTGTGGCTTTCTCAAAATCATGAAGTAAAGCAGAAACAAAATTGATTTCGTCCTCATTCGCTTTCGTGAATAAAAAACTATCATCAGCAAAGAAAAGATGCGTAACATTCGGACTACCTTTCGCCGCAGAGACCCCTGATAGTATGCCATCCCTCCTAGCCTTTGAAAGAGCACGTGACAAAACCTCGCCACATAGAAGAAATAAGTAGGGTGAAAGGGGGCATCCTTGACGTAAACCTCTCTTTGGCTTGATGAAACCCACCGCTGTATAATTGAAGTTGATGGAGAAAGTTGCCGTCGAAACACAGTCCAGAACCAGACTCGTCCACCTAGGACCAAACCCGAGCTTACACAAGACTTGTTGAAGAAAAGGCCACTCAACTCTGTCATATGCCTTACGGATATCAATTTTCAGCGTCATAGAACCTTCTTTGCCCTTCATCCTATGCTTCATCGTGTGTAAAATCTCAAAAGCTAGCACCACATTATCTGTAATCAAACGACCAGGAACAAAAGCACAATGATTCTTAGATATAATGTTAGGAAGCACATCCTTGAACCTGTTTGCCATCGTTTTGGTCACCATCTTATTAATCACCGTGCACAAGCTAATTGGGCGTAAATCTGCAGGCCTCCGAATTTTCTTGACTTTCGGAATCAGGGTAATTAGCGTATGATTAAACTTCTCAACACTACAAACACCATTAAGAATCTTAAGAACGCACGAACTAACCTCATCACCGATAATATCCAGTATTTCTGGTAAAACATAGCCGGGAAGCCATCAATACCAGGTGAGTTCGTCGGCCCCATTTGTTTCAAGCTAGCCTCAAGCTCTCCCCTGGTATACGACATCTCCATCTTTTCCTGTCTTCTACCGAAATAATCTCGACAATCACACCCAGCAGAGCCGCCATATCACCTTCGGCCGGCTTAGTATGGTATAAATCGTTTTGAAATAATCCTCTAAAACCTGCACAATCTCGTTATCCGTCATTCTCCACACTCCACCTTCATCTTCGAGTCCACGAATTGAATTTCTCGCCTGTCTTCCAGAAGCTTTTTGATGAAAATTTTTTGTATTACGATTACCCTTCTCCAACCACATCACACGTGATCTCTGACACCAATAACTCTCTTCCTGAACGAGAAGCTCATTAATGTTTTTCCTCACCTCTTTCATCCGTCTAAGCACAGGTTTGGACTGCCTCTTATCTTGCAACATCGCTAGAAGCTTCTTAGCCTGATTAATCCTTCCCCGGATATTCCCAAACGTTTTCTTCCCCCAAACCCGCAAATTACCTCGCAACACATCGAGTTTACTGTCAATATCCCATAAGATGCAGAAGTACCCCAAGCATCACGAATCAACTCCCCACAACTGCTGTGCTCGACCCATAATGCTTTGAATAAAAAATGACGTTGACCACCATCAACCGAATTTCCCCCATGACGCTGATACAAATCTCAAAAGGGGCATGGTCCGAGGTCGAAGCTACTAAGTGTGTAACTCTCGCAACGCCAAACAAATTCTTCCACTCCTTGTTGGCTAGAACACGGTCCAATCGTTGTCGGATATTATCATCCTCTTCTCTATAGTTATTCCAAGTGAAGGAACAACCTTCAAAACCCAAATTGTCAAGTTCACAATAGTAAATAGCTTCACGAAAGGCCGCAAGGTGTCCCAAATCGACTGACTTCCCTCCTTGCTTCTCCTCCACTTTCGTGATCGTGTTAAAATCCCCACACACAAGCCAGGGAACCTTTTTATAGGGTTTTAAACGCTTAAGTAATTCCCATGATAAAATTCTCATATGTGTCTCCGAATCACCATAAAACCCCGTGAAGTTCCACGGATTTTCTCCTTCTTCGAAATCGACTTTGCATTCTATGAAAAACAAGGACGAACCCCTAACCGAAACGTTAACGGTTTCATCCCAAAAGAGCGCAAGCCCTCCCCTCCGACCCCCTTCAACATCACAATCTACATAGAAACCAAATTGCATACCAACCTTCTCACGTACCTCATCCATCTCTTCACTAAATAACTTGGTTTCCATCAAGAAAACAAAATTAGGCCGCTTATCCTTTAGAACATCCCGAAGGGTGAGAACGTTGCGCATGTTTCCAAGCCCACTCACGTTTAAGCTCAAAGTGATCATTGGGCTAGGCGGTGGTACTCCGAACCCACCGCCTAAATTCTTGAGCTTCCATAAAAACTTCCTCATCCTCTCCCTCCTCCGAGCCTACCTTCTTTGCCCCCGTACTAGCTTTAGCATTCAAAGAGTTTAGCTTCAGATCTGTGTCATTACAAACCCTTTTGTTACTCCCTGTGATTGCTCCGTTTGCCGATATAGTGAGGGGCAAGTTGGAGGACGACCTCCTCTTACCACTGTCATCAGATGCATTTGCCACCTTTGCTATGGCTGAATTCCATGGCTTCCTCTTCCGGGCCTTAGCTTTCAAATTATCCTTTCTTCCCATTGGACTCTTTCCGAGCCGCAAAACTGAGCTTCTCTGGGATGTCAGCGAAGTTAACTGTGCCGCCGAAAAGAGTTTCTCCTTTTCCGTAAAGCTAAACCCATTCTCATTGGCTTCTTGATCTTTCGGAAAGTCTAACATCTTCTCCTTCCCTTTAACGCTAGGTTCTTCTCTATCTTTTGGCAGGCATGATTTTTGACCCCTTGGAATCCTGAATCTGTTGGCTGAGTCTTGTAGTTTCTTCTTCCCCTCCACCTTGTTCCGATTGGTTTGACACCATTGTCGGTATTATTCCGGTAAAATTATCCGCCTGCCACTCTCCCCTGTAACCTTTGACATCTTCTGCGGTCCCTCCGCAATTAACCAATCACCACATTCTGGATCAATCTTCTCACTCATTAACTTTTCCCGGTGGGGGCATCGTAATGTCACACGATTCAAGCAACCACACCAGTGACACACGCCGATAACCTTTCGTATCTAAACCCTACATGAATGCTACCGCTGTCATCCGTCTCGACCACCCCAATCCGCCGTATGGGTTTGTCTACCGGGAACCTGACCTTCACTCTCATAAATCGAGCATCTTCACCCCCTTCTTTTTGGGATTGTTCCCTAGAGGCAATCAATTTATCGTGACAAATATATATGGACTTACGATTCATTATGTTGTCGATATGGAGACATGTTAACATGAATGAAGTCCTTATAATATAAATGTTATATTCTTAAATATCCATAGTCGATTATATTGATTAACGGGACAGTCAACTATAGACTAGTATGAGATTGGATTGATATATAGATATCACGATCCAACACATGGGTATCCATTAGGAGTAATGGCATACTGGATTGACCCACAACGAGAAGGATACGTTAGATTATGTCAAAGTCACAATCGCTTCTTGTAGTGCTAATGGTATTGTAATCCTTAGACTTGAAATCATTAGATACTCTAGTTGTAGAATGTCGTGCTTTGATACTATCAAACGTTGCGCCTTAACCGGGTAACTATAAAGATAGTTGTCGGGCATGATAGGAAGCAAGCTTAGAGATCGTAGTGACGTAGATATGATTTGTCCCTCCCACATAATGGGAGTAAATATCCATGGGGCCACTCGAGGGATGGTGCTTATAGAATGTCTGGACAGACTTAGATAAATCAATATGGAGATATTGATGTTATCTGCACGGATAAAAATATTCCCAGGATCGAGGAACTATGGAGTGGATATACGAGTGTGACTAATATGTCTCGTGTCCAATTCGGATATGAAGACAAAGAGATAACGCAATACGTGAACATTGGGCACAAGGTTTGTCGGATGACTATTTCTATTAGTGGGTAGCATGGATGTCTTGCTCGAGGCCGCTCCATGTTAGTATTTGTTACTACCAACCAAGTAGAAACCTATGAGGTCACAATCCCTATGGATTAGACCGTACTTGGGAATTAATTAATATGATTAATTAATTAGAAGGATCTATACGCAACTACTTGCAAACTTTGTAGGACTAATTTGCAAGTTGGACTAATTCGTGTATGGACATGATTAGGATGGGGGCTTTTCTGCAGTCAACAAGGAGTTGTTGGACTATGTAACTGACACTCCTAGCTTCCTTTCCATACTGATGCTCATAACACATTGAGTGGGAGAAAGAAGCAAGGAGAGAGAGCAAGACCAAAGAGGGTCGAACCACCCAAGGTCCGCCCCTATCCCGTCGGCCAAAGAAAGAGGGTCGAGCCCCTCTTCTTGTGTTCGTTGCGTGATTGTGATCTTCTTCCTCTTCCTCCTTCAATCCCATCTAGAACAAAAGGCTTGAAGGATCCGGATTCAATCCTAGGAGTGGACTATCCATAGAGATGTGAATACTATTTCACGTGAAGTCATCACAGGAGAACCCAAAGGTATGTAGATACTAAAATAATTTACTTTCGTTATGTAGTCTCTTCCTGTGATCCTTGGTGGGATTTGAGCAGGATTAATTTTGTTATTCCGCTGCGTAACCTGCGTCAAAACCCAACAGTGGTATCAGAGCCACAGGTCGTAGAGCATTACGTAGTTTATGTGTTACGTTTTTTTATTGTTTTACACTTTAAATATTGTTTATCACGTAAAACGGACAAATCCAGCATATTGATGCAATTTGTAAATATTATTCAAGCCAAATAAGATATAATATTACATGGGATGTAAGCATTAGTGAATTTGGATCACATAGGATGTGAAAATTTTGGATCTAGAAAACTAGGGTTTGTGCACAAGGTGGAAAGGTGTTTTTTCAAACTTGGAAACAACTAACTTGGGCAACAAGGAAGAAGTTGTTTTGGAAACAACTAAACTTGGGCAACAAGGAAGAAGTTGTTTTGGGAACAACTAAATTTGGGCAACAAGGAGGAAGTTGTTTATGGAAAAAACTAAACTTGGGAACTAAGGAGGAAGTTGTTTATGAAAACAACTAAACTTGGGAACCAAGGAGGACGTTGTTTATGGAAACAACTCCCATAAGAGGTTTGCCCCCCTAGGGGACCGCCCCTCTCCTCTTTGCCGCCCAAGAAAGCCACGGAAAAGGGGTCCGGTCTCCCTAGCGAACGACCTAGCCGTGTGGGTTAGGGGCTGGCCGGCCCCAAGGCCTTGTGGCGGTCCTTTAGGGTTTTGGCCATGTAATGGTGGGCCCTCTTGGACCGTTTTGACCCAAGTTCTTCCAAAAATCAACTAAAATTGACCAAGCGCGTTAAAATTGGATTTTAACTGTTTATGTGCTTTTTGCATGGTGATTGAATATGGCTTTAGGTTATGGTTTGTTGTGGATGTTTATTTTGTGGTTTGTTTTACAGCCTGCGAGCTAATAAAATTAATGTAATAGTTAATTAGGTTTTACAGCCTGCGAGGCGGTCTTCTTCTCAACTTGTGAGATATTTTTATTTAGTATAGATGCTAGCTAGTATTAGATAAAATAGATGATATTCAAGATGGAGAAGAAGAAGCATAAGAATTAAAGAAACCACAAGATGGAGCATCCCACAAGCTATGGAGCATTGACCAAAAGATGGAGGCACATGGAGATGGGCTTGCTATTTTATGTTTGTGGTTGTTTATTTATTCTCTTATTATTTTATTGTTGGTGTATCGATGATGCATGTAAAATTGATAATAAGATAATTAACAACCAGAATATTTTATTTGTGAGTTTTCCCAACTCAAAATAAGTGGATCAGTTGATATGGATCAACAAAAAATTAAAACTGGAAAAAAAAATCCCTCAATTTAATTATTGTGTTTTGCCTTCTCGTTACTTAAACACTCATCATGATCATGATTACCAAGCTCGTGTGTGCCAAATCAGGGCGACTTGGTTTTTCATAGGTGTGTTGCGATGGCACAAGCAAGTAATGTGCAATTGTTTAAGTAAGAGGTTGGACGCAACTAGGTAATTTTAATAAGATTAAAAGCCTAGAGGCAACCAATCGGGATTATCCATGTGATAGATAAATAAGGAGTTATTTGTCCAATTGAACCAAGAGTTGCATAGGGTGCAATTGGAATTGTTCCTACCTAAATAACTAATTTTGGGTGACTTGCCAAATCAAGCTCAAAATAAGTGAAATATGGATCTTGCCCCACTAAAAAATATGATGATATTTTCCGCATTAAATATGGAGGGTTATTAATCCGAGAAAAATAGTGGGAGCTATGTTTAACAATTTAAGTCCATGTTAAATATAGTTAAAACGTCACAATTCTTTGCATAAATCCTATTGTGTTGAATACCCATGACATTAAAAAAAACGTGACTTCATGTCCTTAAGAGGACAAGCTGTCTGGAATCTAATTTTAGACTGGTATAAAATTGAGAATTATTCTCAAATAAAGGAAAAATGTTGTGCATTGTATAGCATAAAGTTCTCTTCCCGCCGACTACCAAGTGTTTGAATAGATGCCTTAGAGGCAATCTAATTTTAGTATGAATTGGCTAGAATAATCATTGTATTATTTATGGAGATATTTAATATAATGAAGTCCTTAGATTTACATATCGTGTTGTTTATCTTAAATATCCCTAGTCAAATATAATGATTAATAGGACGATCATCTATAGACTAGTATGGGGTTGGATTGATATGGAGATATCATGATCCAACACATGGGTATGTATTAGGAGTAATGACATACCGGATTGACCCAAATCCGAGAAGGCTACATACAAGTTATGTAAAGTCACAAGCGCTTCTCGCGGTGATAGGATATTATCATCCTTAGACTTGAAGTCACTAGATCCTCTAGTTGTGGAATATTGTGCTTTGATAACGTCAAACGCTACTCCGTAACTGGGTAGTTATAAAAGCGCATGTTGGGCACAATAGGAAGCAAGCTTAGAGATGGTGAGTGATGTAGACAGGATTTGTCCCTCCCACATAACGGAAGCAGTTATCCGATGCCACTCGAGGGATGGCGCCTATGGAATGTCTGGTGTAGATAGTGCTTTCTGAGCAGACAGATCTTGGCCACGTGGCAATCATCTAGCACACCATGTTGTGCTCCATACACACTGGATCACCAGCCGCGCTGATCCATGTGGGGGCTGCGAGACAGGGCCCTCGCATACCACTCCACGGGACTTGGAGGGACTTAGTGGTTTGGAGGCTAGAGTAAGTCCTGTCGCGTGCGAGCCAAGCCCGCGCGCGACCCTTAGTAACTGCTTTTGAGAGATTTATGGCACGAGCTCCATAAACCCGGTCAATCCGGTCAAACCCGGTCAACCCCATAACGGTTCCGGTATACGCGGATAACGTGCTGTAACGGTTCCTATATACACGGACGAACGTGCCGTTGTGGTTAAGCTAATTAAGCTGCCATTGATGGGTGCATTAACCACACTACAACGGTCACATTCTCCGTTATATATAGATCGTTAACCCTTCCATACAAGGGGAACAACCAGATATACGCGGAAGCTCTGCCAAACCTCTGTCTCTCTCTCAGACAGTGCTACTGCCTTACTCTCTCCCTACACACAACCCAACACTTCATGTGCCATTTCCTATTCTCTGCCTTTGGTGTACACGAAGTTCTCTCTGCAGGATTCTCTTGTGCACATTTTGGTGAACCCGACGTGAACTTACCATTGCAAGCAACCATGTCTCATGAGGATGATGTCAGTAACAGATCGCCTTCCACGGAGACCACCTCGGGGGAGGAAGCCTGCCGTACTCCTACAGCTACCGGTGAAGCTCCGACGCTAGAAGCCTTGGACGCCACCATCCAGAATCAGGCGAAGGCTCTCAAAGCTCAATCTGCACAGCTAGAACGGATCATGGCTGTCTTGGGGGCTCTCGCTCCAAACCCCGCACCAGCCACCGCCGTCTCTCAGGGAGGAGGAGCCTCCACCACTCAAGAATTGGGAGTGTCAACCACACCACCCAACCCTAACCTGCAAACTCCACCGGCGGCCACGCAGTTACCCTCAATTCAGGGGTCAACAGCTCAAATGTTGCCTCTCGCTGCTCACACTCCTCAACCTCCAACTTTGGTACTTAATCCGGCCTCACAGTATCCCTTGCCTCCCCCACAGCAATCTGGGGTAACGTGAATTCGCAATATGTCCCTAGCCCTCCTGCGACGTATGTGTCGCCTCCGCCTGCGGCAACCCCTCCTCCCGCTGCCGAGGGAAGTGCTCCGGAGTGTATGACGTCGCTGCAACGGCGCATCGACACTATTCTGGCTCACCAATCGTTCGCGGATACCATCATCCCGAATCTTGACAACGATCCGCCTATTCCACGAGAGATCTATCTCATGCCTAACCCTGCTGGGTACAAGGCTCCCAAATGGGAAAAGTTCGAAGATGTCAATGGGAACGCCCACGAACATGTCATGCGCTTCATTGATGTGATGGGGCTGTATGGGGCTGATCCCAAGCTGCTGATGGGCGAGTTCACGAAATCCTTGGGGAACGTGGCTTACAAGTGGTACAGGACGTTGGAAGCCGAATCCGTGAAGACTTGGGACGACATGGTCTAGAAGTTTTACACCAAGTTCTTCCAGATGGAGGAAAAGGTGACGATGATTCATCTCTCGCGGATGTATCAGAAGCGCGAGGAGGATGGGATAACATTCATCAAGAAGTTCAGGTCCAAGTCCTTGGAATGCAAAGATGTGATACTCGAAAGCAGACTCGTTGAGATATGCCTGCAATGCATGCGAGACGAGTATAAAGGTATGCTTATCAACCTGCAAACACCTACATTTTCAAATCTAATCGAATGCACGAAGAATATCGAGCCTATAGTGGAAAGGCTGAAAAAGAGGAACGCCCCTGAGCGATCCTCGGGCGGTACTACTTTCAAAATCGGGAGATTCAGCTATAAGAGGGGACGTGAAGCTGAAGTGAATACGGTCTCGCCCCAGAAGCAGCCTAAGGTAGTGAACTTTGATGCACCGCCTCTGCCATGTTTGGTGGAAGAAGCAAGCGACCTTTGCAGACAATGGCGTAAGGACGGTGTCCTGCCGCCGCTCGAAAAGGCACCCTCCAGGGAGATGGTGAGGGACCCGAAGTGGTGAGAATGCCACGGAAAGGTCATGCATCCCACAGCTGACTGCAAGAAGATCAGAATCATGGTGAGCCAAAAGATGAAGAATGGCGAACTGATTGTCAGTGATCAAAGGCAGGATGTGCGCAACAATCCGCTCCCTGCCCATGCGGAGCAAGAATCGAAAGGCAAAGAGGTCGCTATGATCTCGATTATGGACCTTGAAGAGGTTGCGGAGGATGGTCTACCCATCATTGCCGAGATCCATGATGACGAGGACTACAACATAGACACGGAGGACGAACGTGCCGATCGAATGAAGGGATCGCATGGGTTCAGCAGGTTCTTCGATGAGATGAAATTCTTAGAGAAATGCCGCAAAGAGATGACAAAGGCGATCCTGAGGATAGCAGAAGATTACGAGGAGGATATCGTAGTCTCCAATGGAAAGGTTTTCAGGGCGTCTCGCTCTACAGAAAAGGTCATAACCTTCTTCGCAAGCGACAAAAAGACAGATGCGAGCCATCAGAAGCCTCTGTACGTGACAGCCATCATCAATGGCGTGGAGTTCAAAAGAGCGTTCATTGATGGAGGAGCAGCAGTTAACGTTGATTCGCTCCATACATTGAAGCTAGCGGGAATTCCAGAGCACAAGATTGTCAAACGTCCATCCCCGCTGATGGGATTCGGAAGCGACTCCAGAATGACGATAGGATGGATCCGCCTGGGTGTCCAGATCGGCAAAATCAATGCTCAGCAAAATTCTATGTAATAGATGCGAACACTACGTATCACATGATCATAGGCCGGGCTTGGATTCATCGCTTTGATGCTCTCCCTTCAACAGCTCACCAAGTGATGAAAGCCATTTGGAATGACAGAATAGTCGAGATACCAGCTTCGACAAATCCTTTCAACATGGATGAAGCGCATCTCAGTGAGGCGGTGTGGTTCACCGAGATGGCAGATGAGCAAACACCGGGACCATTCAACCCCACTCCTTTGCCTCGATGGGAGGACATCAAAGATCAGTCACCCGCAGGAGTGATGGTGACAAGAGAGGATGCCAAGGAAAAGCCGTCCACGCGAGAAGAGACGCCACGGATTGCCTACCAACGAAAGAACATGTACACTCTGAAAAGGATAGCAAAACATGATCCTGAAGGCAAGGAGATCGAGAGTTTCTACACCAATGGGAAGAAATGCTATCGCATATGAAGGTGCGAGGGGATGTCCTCACGCGAGCATGGGGATATCCCTGAGCAAATCAATCAAATTGAGCAGGTTTCGGAGACAGACAAACCAATGCCAAGTGCTCTAGAAGAGAGACTCAAAGAAGCACCCGAATGCATGGAAGACAAACCCACCACAAAAGCAGGAGCTGAAGGAGGTATTCCTAAGCCCGAACGATGAAAAGAAGAGGCCAGTCTTTCTAAGTGCGGACCTCACAGGCAAAGAGGAGGAAAGATTTCTAAAACTCTTGACTGAGTACAAAGGCGTATTCGGATGGGAATACGATGAAATGCCCGGCCTGGACACGAGCATCACCATGCACCGGTTGGATGTGATTCCAGGATCCAAACCGGTAAAGCAGAGCACAAGAAGCTTTAGGCCGGAGCTCAACGTGAAGATTAAGCAGGAAATTGTCAAACTCCTGGATGCCAAATTCATAGAGCCGAATCATCATCCCACATGGTTGGCCAATATTGTGCCAGTAGTAAAGAAGAATGGGCAACTTCGCATTTGCGTAGACTTCCGAGATCTTAATCGCTTCTTCCCCAAGGACGATTTTCCACTCCCCAACATCGACTTACTCATCGATTCAACCGCGGGTCATCGAATGTTCAGCTTCATGGACGGCTTCAGTGGGTACAATCAGATCAATATGGACCCCGAAGATGCACGGAAAACCGCATTCGTCACCTCGGTGGGAGTATTCAACTATACGGTGATGCATTTTGGCCTCAAAAACGCAGGTACGACTTACCAGCGGGCCATGATGGCCCTGTTCCACGACATGATGCACAAGGAAGTGAAATTCTATGTGGATGACCTAGTTGTCAAATCCAAGGAGGAGGCAGATCATCTGGGGGATTTGCGAAAAGTGTTCAACAGATGCAGACGCTTTCAATTGAAGATGAACCCCATGAAGTGCGCATTCGGAGTAACATCAGGGAAGTTCTTGGGATGTGTGGTACATCGTCAAGGAATAGAGCCCGATCCTGCGAAAGTATCAGCCATCACCAGCATGACTCCGCCGCATAACCAGAATGCCTTGAAAATCTTTCTGGGAAAGTTGTCCTACTTACGAAGATTCATCCCAGCAATCGCCGAAATCACCTTCTGTTTCAGTGATCTTCTCAAGAAAGATGTTGTATACAACTGGACTGCAGAGCACGAGGCTGCGTTCGGGAAACTAAAGGAGCTGCTGACATCGTCAAAAGTAATGATCGCACCTCAGCTCGGATCACCACTCTTGTTGTATCTAACGTCAACAAGGAGGTCTATAGGAGCACTCCTAGCTCAGGAGTATGAGGGTCAAGAAAGGCCCATCTACTACATCTCTCGTATCGTGCAACCCGCAGAATCAAGGTACACGGACATCGAACGTCATTGCCTTGCTTTATTCTTCGTAATAGAGAAGTTGAGACACTATTTTGCTTCGCACAAAGTAGTGGTGGTCACAAAGAGCGATCCCATACGATATCTTCTGACTCACACCACTCCTGGGGAAGATTGGCAAAGTGGTATATGACCATTTCCCAATATGACATCACATGCGTTCGGCCGGGGGCGATCAAATCGCAGGCGGTAGCGGATTTGCTGGCGCGATTCCCTGATAACAGTCATGAGCCTGTGATTGAAGAAGAATTGGAGGGACCTGAAATCTACGCAGTTGAGTTGCCCTATTGGACGCTTCATTTCGATGGCTCGTCAACAAGGAAAGGTGGAGGCATCAGAATAGTTTTGACCAAACCAGATGGAGAGGTCATACAGATGTCCACAAAGCTTGACTTCGCAGTCACCAACAATGAAGCAGAGTATGAGGATCTCATCGCAGGTATTCGCGCTGCAAAGGCACTAGAAGTGAGCAATTTGACGGTCATGGGGGACTCCAAGCTAATCGTCAAACAAGCCTCGGACGAGTATGGTTTGAAGGAGATAAACTTATTGCCCTACCGGACCTTGGTACAGAAATTGGTGCAACAGTTCTGCGACGTTAGATATGAGCACAAACCTCGAGCGGACAATAGGCATGCTGACGCTTTAGCTACCTTGGGATCCAAGGTCAGTACGGATAAATGTCCTGCGAGAATTTCGATTGAAGTGCGAACATCCTCGGCGCTGACGGAGGACGCGTGCGACGATGAATGCATGGATGATGCGGACTGGAGAAAGTAAATCTTACGGGCCATCGCAGAAGGCACGAGCAGCGAGAACTGGGCATCCACAAAGGGGTATTGCATACATGACAACACCCTCTACTACAAGGGCCCTGGCGGAATACTCATGCGATGCGTCTCCGAGCAAGAGGGACAACGGCTGTTAGAAAAGATTCACCAACATGCTTGTGGGGAAAGTGAGGTGTCAATCTATCGGAAAGCCCAGAGGTATGGCATTCATTGGCCGGACATGTCAACGGCCGCAGCATTGATTCAAGGAAATTGTGAGATTTGCGCACTGATCAAGGACTCTCTACTAATTGCTCTGACCGACGATGATGCGGATTGGAGGAAACCACTCTTTGACTTTCTCACCCAGGGCATTGTACCCGAGTCGAGAAAAGAAGCCGAGAAACTAAAGAGAAAAGCAGCACGATATGTGGTGCAAGAAAATCTGCTTTGGCGAAGGGGCCATGAAGGCAACTTGCTACGATGTCTAGACAGCAACGAAGCACAAGAAGTGATGGACCTTTCTCATCAGGTGGAACATCAGGGAGGTGCGAAACTATGCAGACAGCTCCTCTCGATTGGATATTTCTGGCCCACCATGGAGGCTGATTGCCGCACCAAAGTAAGATGCTGCCAGGAATGTCAATTCAAAGGTAATCTAGTGCACGCTCCTGCCATAGATCTACACGCGTTGGGAACACCGTGGTCGTTTCATACATGGGCTCTGGATTTCGTCGGTCCCATTCGACCGACCTCGCACGGGAATCACTTTATTCTCACCGCGACCGAGTTGTTCACCAAGTGGGTAGAAGCGATACCACTGAAGACAGCAAATACGCTAGTTGTGTTCCATTTCATCCAAGAAAGCATCATATGCAGGTTCGGAATTCCAAACACCATTCTTTCGGATAATGGTACCCTCTTTGTCAATCGCCAGGTGGCTGCAAAGCTAGCAGAGTACAACATAAGACAGATATGCTCCACTCCATACTACCCGAAGGGGAATGGGCAAGCGAAAGCAACCAACAAGACGTTATTGAGAATTTTGAGCAAGATGGTCGCAGATGACCACAAGAAGTGGGCTGATTCTTTGAACATAGCCCTGTGGGCCTATCGGACTTCTCCAAGGACGCCCACAGGGGTCTCGCCATTTCTTTTATGCTATGAAGCTGAAGTTGTGGTACCTGCAGAAGTGAAGGTTAACTCTGCAAGGTTGGCTTTTCATGCATTATATGACAGTCAACGCGATCATGACTTAGTCCTGCTAAAAGAGAAGCGGGAGCAAGCTAAAATGACTAACAAACGATACCAAGAAAGGATCGCTCGTGCGTACAACAAAACAGTCCAACGTCGAGATTTCGCAGTTGGAGATTTGGTCTTGCGCGCATCTGACCATTGCATGCGAGAGGCGGCTCACCCAAAATTCGCAGCCAATTGGGAAGGACCCTTTGAAGTTACAGAAGTCTTTGATAGTGGCTACTGCAACATACGGAGGTTACATGGAACGACCTCAACCCCAAGCTCAGTCAACATGCGCTGGATTAAGAAGTATTATCCTTAACTTCTCTAATTATATGCGTTAGATTACAACGTCTGCTTTATACTCTGTATTGCTAAAACTCGTGCTTCTTCTCTCCCATATGAGGGAATTGTAATCTCGTCTCTCCCATATGAGAGTATCTTATAATAAAAGACTTCTCCCAAATGGGAAGAACTTTATGCTGTCATTTGTTCTTGTTGCTCTGTTTATTTTGTTATTTCTTAGTTGCGAAAGCCTATCTGCCATGATAGCAGCCTATGCGAATATGATCTTGAGTGATCTTTTAAGCCTATCTGCCATGATAGCGGCCTATGCGAATATGATCTTGAGTGATCTTTTAAGCCTATCTGCCATGATAGCGGCCTATGCGAATATGATCTTAAGTGATCTTTTTTAAGCCTATCTGCCACGATAGCAGCTTATGCGAATACGATCTTAAGTGATCTTTTAAAGCCTATCTGCCACGATAGCAGCTTATGCGAATACGATCTTAAGTGATCTTTTAAAGCCTATCTGCCACGATAGCAGCCTATGCGAGTATGATCTTAAGTGATCTTTTAAGCCTATCTGCCATGATAGCAGCCTATGCGAGTATGATCTTAAATGATCTTTCAAGCCTATCTGCCACGATAGCAGCACTACACGGATGCGATCTCAAAATGATTTTTAAGTCTTATCCGCCATGATGGCAGCATTATGCAAAATGATCTTAAATTATCTACAGAAGCCTATCTGCCAAGATAGCACCCGCACCTGAGTCTAACCTTAAGTAAATCTCAAGCCTATCCGCCAAGATAGCACAGCTACGCAAATACGATCTTGAACGATCTAAAATCATGACTACGAATCTATCCGACAGATAGCAAATCATAGCAGCAATGCAAAGTGTGAATACAGCACTACAGAGGGCGAAATTTGCCAATACGCATGCGAAATTTTAATTTGTTGTAACGAAAATAGCAAATCATACAAAGCGATTTGTCATTATGAGTCAAAATGACTTACAATTTATCTGTCTAGATAACAGCTTACAAGCGAAAGGCTCAAAACAGAGCTAGTTACACAGCCAACATGGCTTACAATGCATCTATATAGTAACTTACAAGCAGAAGTTACACATCAGGGAATCCTAACTGAAAAAGGATCGACATAACGGTCCAAGCAGAAGCTATGCGATACAACGATCTGCGACCAAAGATCTGTAGCAAGTAGGGTGTTCCTGCGAAAATAACAGCCCGCCATGTCTACAAGACCTATGCGACGCTATGTTCAAGATCCCAGGATCTGACAAGGCCATTCTTTGGTCTTATGCCCAAGAGATGTGCCTGATGAACCACCTGTTCCGGCGTATGCGGGTGCGAAGAACAGGCAAGCACCAACTCCTAGGGCAAGAGGCTCCTTGTCCACGGAGACGAGCGCAATGGCTCGCCACCCTGAGCTCAAGAACGTGGTGGCGAATGATCAACCTCCGGGCAAGCTAGAGGAGAAATCCGCCGTTCATTACGAGTCGGTAGCAAGGTCAGTACGGCACTGCACCTCGCCAGGAGGCGACCGGAAACATGACCTGCAAGCATAATAGACGAAGAAAATTCTTCGAGCAAACATGAGGTATTATCTGCATCTTCTTTGTGATGGTTATAAAGATCAATAAGCCTTGTAAAGCAGATCTTGGAAGCTATTTCTATGGCACAAAGCACAAACTCAGGTTTCACAACTTGAAGCTGCCATGAATCAACGAAAGACAAGCGTTGAAGCCAGCAGTCGTAAGGACTCACGGCAAGCCACATTGTGGGATGAACAACCCAAATAGCAAAGGGCAGGGTTTATATAGACCTTGTGGAGACTCTTCAGTTGCTAAGATGAGTAAGCAAAACTTGAAAAGAGGGTAAGAATCAATCACTTACGCCTTGAAAAGAGGTAACAATCAATTACCCTACTAAAGGCTACGACGATTCGGTTGCGTATCCTAATTAATGACGAATGGTCATGATACGGATGGACTTCCCAAGGAAAGCGTGCTTATCTAATGAGCAATTAGCACGAAAATCAAGGCAGAATATCAATTGATGATGTCATAATTGATATGCACAGAGATATTCGAGCAAATCCCGGGAAGGGCAAAACAGGCATTCAAATTCTTTTTGAAAAAAAAGGGGGAGAAACCCTAGCAACATTATAGTAATGTTTTAGCATTTTTCTCCACACAGATTTGCTACTTTTCAAAATAAGCCTTTGACCAGGGAGTCATTGGGAGTAAACTGACGCGACAGATTTTCCACTTGCTCCACTTCTTGCTTCAATTGCTCGTATTTGGCGTTCATCTCATGGAAGAGCTTCACAGCCTCTTCAGCATTTTGCTTTTGCTGCTCCACCTTCTGCTCCTCAGCTGCGAGGTTATGGTAGCCGCGCTTTAATTCACGGTTGCGCGAATTCTGGGTGACTCTTTTGACAAGAAACCCAAAGCCCAGTTTGCCTTGAACTTTGGCGAGAAGGTTTTGACACATGCCAAAAAGCAATTCCGCGCTCTGAGGAGAAATGGTCGCAGGTGTGGCCGTGGATAGCTGCTCCAAAATCCAGATGGCTTCAGTCAAAAACAGCCTCCTGTCGAAGGGCCCTATCTCCAGAGACCTCACAAACGATTGAGGATAGGAGAGGCGCATCCGAACTAGCCAGTCCACATCGGCTTGCTTCAACCCTAAAGCAGTGTTAAACCAAGTTAGACTATCGAAATTGCAAATGAAGAATGCGAGATACGAACAGCAAATCATGACATACCAGTTCCTTCAAGGATCTCGCGCAAAGAAGGAATGCGCATTGCTGGAGCAGTTGAAGACTGTCTCTGCTCCATTGACCTCCTGTCAGCCGCGAGCTCTAACTCCTCATAGTTGGTAGGAAGAGTATAAGCCGCACCAGGTGCGATTGCAGCCCCGACCTGCGAACTCCAGAAGTTCCACGCAGGAAGAGGTGCCGCAGGCTCAGTCATTGCCGGAGGCATGGCAGCAGCAGAAGTTGCAGCTTGATCAGGGATGCCTTCAGGTGCGATAGCGTCAGCAGCGTTTGTCCCTATTTCCTTAGCACCAGCATGGGCATCTTCCTCCATCAACACGGTGTCAGCTTCGGCATCATCAGAAAGTTCAATGACGTCCTCGAAGGGCTCTTCCGCATATTCAGCAGCTGCGACGGGCTTCTCGGTATGAGAACTCGGCACCGGGACATAGGATGCAGAAGGTTGACTCCTTTGTTCCAACGTGGCTTCATCAGCGTTGCCTGCGATACAATATATGATGATGTGAGGTAACTTGTATTGCATAATATTTTATTATCTTTGGTAAGCTAAGAGCGAGCACCTCCACGCGAAGGTGGGATCGCAGCATCCTCGTCATATGCTAAGGACGTGGAACCTTGCCCTATTAATGTATCTTCATTAAGCATGTCTTTAAGTTGAGCGTGACCTGGGGCGCGAAGAAACCAGTCATGATTATGTTTGGGTTGCTAAGCCTAGTTCACACATGTTGCTCAAAAGATTACCTGAAGGTTCACCGCACTTGCCTACTAGCCAGCGGCGAATGTCAGCTTTTGACACGCCGTGCTTTAGCGCACCGACAATAACATCTCGGTAAGTTACTCCGAGATTAAAAATCTCACCTTCATTACCGCCTGCGATTTCTTCGAAGTCCGCTTGGGCTTGCTCTAGAGCTGCTGCATCTTCTTCTGGAGCCGCATCCTCCTCGTCAACTTGAGGAGCCACCTCTTCTGGAAGCACATCTTCCTCATCAGTTGGACGCACCAGGTCGTCGACGTGTTGTTCTTCTAGGCTCCTTTGCTTCACGCGTTCGAGCTCCTCTTCTTCTCGCTTTCTTCTTCTTTCAGCAACCTCCGCAGCTGTTCTCCTGGACTCGGCAAGAATGTCCTCGCTTATGGTTTCGTCGGAAACACCAGAATGAGAACCCCTCTTCTGCTTCTTGGCCAAAAGGCCACTGATGGTCTCATCATAATCATCTGCAAAGAAACAATTCGTTCAGATAAGATTGCAAAAGAGTTAAGATAATGAGAAGAGAAGTACGATTGAGATACCTCCTGACTCTTCCTCTTGTATCTCATCTCTCTCTCTGTCTCTGACATCTTCAATTCTTTCCTCTTCTTCATCTCCTTCTCTTGTCTCTCTTCTCTCCTCCTCTTCCTCCTGGCCAAATGGAACAAAGGTCTCCACTGCGAGCTCCTTCTGCGCTTTACTGGTCATGCGACCTTTACCTTTATCCCTGGTAGTAAGGGATCTCGCAGGAGGGGAAGTTGGAGTGCTCCTAGGGGAAGAGATTGTGATTCCTCTTTGTCTGGGCCTCTTCGCTCTCGGAGCAGCATTCGCTGGAGGAGATGGATCATTCCTGGGAGGAGACAAGGCTGGAGTATTGTCTATCAGCGAATCAGCAAAAGCATTCATGATCTCGCGAATTTTGGTCTCAACCGCGGGATCCATCTTCGATGCCAGCCGAACTGGTTGTCCTTGCCTTCTTGCAGTAACAATGGTGGTGACCAGCGATTTGGAACGCTCACCAGATGCAAACCTCCTCACATAACACTGCAGCAGGAAACGAAGCATGAAGTTTTCAATATATTGGAATAAAGAAACTTAGCGCATGCAAGAGAAATTGCTTACCTTAGAAAAAGTTTCGCTGTATCTGATGACATGCGAATCACCCCTCCTAACCGCGGCTATCTTTTCATCAAGAATGATGGAGGGACACAGGTGATTCTCGCGATCCAGCAACGAATAGCAGCCATATTCAGAATCGTCTAGGCTACAGTTGGGACGAAAAGGGAAAGAATTCCGTTTGATCACAGGAGCTATGCTTGGCTGAGGGGCCGACTGCGTCTCAAACCTTGTCTGCTGGGCATTCCAGTAAGCGATCCAGTTTCTGGAATAGGCACCTTCGCGGTTACCTGGAGGTTGCTCGAAGGGAAGATTGCTCCTCAAGATTGTATTACACTCCCTAGACAATAACCGCTTGTAGCAGCCTCTTATGATAGACTGCGGCCAGATTGATGGTGCTACCGCGTCGAAGCCAAACTGGGGAGAAACGCGAGTGGGATCGAAATCCACGGTAATCCTCTCGTACCAAGGGGCGAGCTCACGAACATGCTCTGCAAGAGCAGGAAGAGAACCTCTCAGACACCAGCAAAAGAATTCGCGATAGCGCTCGTGGAAATGCTCCCCGCCTTCGAAAAGGAGCTCTTCTGAGAAAGCAACAGCCTTAAAGGGATACAGTTTTGGGAACCATCGCACATTCTCAACGCGCGTGGCATAAGGCCTGGCTATAAACTCTTCCCGGTTGTCGCATATCAAGCTCCAAACGCACTTGGGAAAGTTAGTTCCAAACCACCTCGTAGCCCTGCCGCTATTACGCTCCTCCTCCGTACCTGGGGGACACCATTTGCTGGGCTTAGAAGGGACTGGGGCATAAGAGGGCCATCGCTCGAAGACCAACATTTTCAAGAAAGCAATGTTAATGTAAGTCAGTACGTCGAGGCGACCACGCGATTCTTTTATTGCCACGACCAGCTGATCCAACCTGTGGTACAACGTGCCCAAGACTAAGGGTCCAAGTGCGACTTTCTGACCAAGGGCCAATTTCACAGCAAGAGGCAGAACATGATAGAAGACCCCATCATGCGGGTGACCATCGATTAAATACCTCGACAACTAGGCACAGAGGAAGGCGCATAGGGTCAAGTGATAACCCTTGCCATTCACATAGTTCTTAGCCTTCGGGTTTTGGCTCAGAAGCTTCTTGGTGATACTGCTATTCGCATACTCGCGAAAGAAATATTACACCCACTTGTTCCAAGTGTTCTTCGCAGATGTGTCAACCAACTGCCAGTCGGGGAGGACTTCTGTAGGAATCCATCGGTTGGAGATTTTCTTCACTTCTGACAAGCACTCCTCCATCTGCTTGTACAAAGCGATCTCCGCATCCGTTCTCAAGGGACTCAAAGGATCCACCTCGCCCACGGTAGACAGATCATACAGCATGTGCACATCTTCGAGCGTGGGAGCAGCCTCGAACTCAGCAAAATGGAATGTGTGAGTCGCAGGCGAGTAACGAGAAAGAAGGTTTAGAAGCATGGACTGGTCCAGCTTCACGGCAGCACCCTTCATAGCACGAACTGCGAAGTATATGCCAGCATCGTTTAAATTCATGGCATGATGGGTTAGTACATGGTCAATCCACTCATCCATGAAGTCCAATTTCTGAACAAACGCTTGAGTGGAAATCGCAGTATACGGGAAATACCCATTTTCGACTCCCAATCGAACTACGTCCTCGGAATCGATCAATTCGAGCAGGGCCGAGTTAACTGGAGGTGTTAATGTTTGCAATCCTTCACCAGGGACAGGGATTTGCAGTTTCTTCGCCTTAACCCTAGCATGGTAGAAGTCTTTTCCACCCAGATAGGGGGCTTTTCGCCATAAAACCCGGGGAAGATCAGGTATTTCTTCGACCTCCTTAATGGGTTTGGTTCCATTTGTATTTGCCATTCCTGCGGAAAAGCAAGAAAAAAATGGGGAGAAATACACATACTTTAGTTCGAATTTCAAGATTCAGTTCAAAGCGTACGAGGATTTATTGGAAGAAAGATGAACAGTCCAGTGGCAATCTTCAAAATTAGAGATGGGAATCGTTTGCATTATCAAGGATTTCAGAAACCCTACATTCAAGATTCTTATCATCTGGGGATTAAATCAAAATTGGATTCAAAGAGCAAGAGCTTCTTCATAGTTTTCAGTGGATAATATGTTATGGGTTTGCAGATCCAACGCAGTTCAAAGCATATATCAGTATATTAAATCAAAATTGAACAAGGCCAACTTTGTTTTGGTAAAGCTTGCTTGGATGCGCACAATTGAAGAAGACGATTGAAAAGAGAGAACTGGTGATTGATTATCTGAATCTGCTCTTGAAGGCTTCCGGGTATCATTCACTTTAAGAGAAAGAAGTGATGCTTCACAACAATGGAGAGCACAGAGTATTTATCCAAAAACAATGAAGGGTTGCGTCTTTTCAGTAGTCGAATCGCAACCGTCACCGTCGAATCGCGCAATCACAGGACAAGCTGACGTCACGCCTAAAACCCTAAAATACCAGACGGCACGACTCTAGGGGTTTAGGTCATAATGGCACGCACGGGGGCTGAATCTGCACATATTTGAATTGGTGCGTGGCGACGACGCGTACGTTGGTTCCTGCGCATGGAAGCCTATCCGGCTATGAGTCTTCACGCGCAGAAAGGGGGCTAATGTAGATTGTGCTTTCTGAGCAGACAGATCTTGGCCACGTGGAAATCATCTAGCACACCATATTGTGCTCCATACACACTGGATCACCAGCCGCGCTGATCCATGTGGGGGCTGCGAGACAGGGCCCTCGCATACCACTGCACGGGACTTGTAGGGACTTAGTGGTTTGGAGGCTAGAGTAAGTCCTGTCGCGTGCGAGCCAAGCCCGCGCGCGACCCTTAGTAACTGCTTTTGAGAGATTTATGGCACGAGCTCCATAAACCCGGTCAATCCGGTCAAACCCGGTCAACCCCATAACGGTTCCGGTATACGCGGATAACGTGCTGTAACGGTTCCTATATACACGGACGAACGTGCCGTTGTGGTTAAGCTAATTAAGCCGCCATTGATGGGCATTAACCACACTACAACGGTCACATTCTCCGTTATATATAGATCGTTAACCCTTCCATACAAGGGGAACAACCAGATATACGCGGAAGCTCTGCCGAACCTCTGTCTCTCTCTCAGACAGTGCTACTGCCTTACTCTCTCCCTACACACAACCCAACACTTCCTGTGCCATTTTCTATTCTCTGCCTTTGGTGTACACGAAGTTCTCTCTGCAGGATTCTCTTGTGCACATCTGGCCAGACTCATATGAATCAATATGAGGATATTGATGTCATATGCATTGATAGGGCTATTCCCAGGATCGAGAAACATGGATTGGATATAAGAGTGTGACTTGTATATCTCGTGTCCAATCCGGATAATGAGACAAAGGGATGCGATAATAATATCACAAGGTTTGTCAAGGTGACTATTTCTATTAATTGGGTGGCATGGATGTGTTGCTAGACACCGCTCCATGTTTGTAAATAGTTACTACCAATTAAATAAAAACCTATGGGATCACACGCCATATGGATATAATTCGACAAGAGACTTAATTAATAAGGATTAATTAAAAAGGATCATATTTCAACAAGTTGCTAACTTAGTGGGACTAATTAGCAAATAAAACTATTTTATATATGGATATGATTGGTATTGAGCCCTTTATGGAAACAACTAGGAGTAGTTGGACTATATAAAGGAACTCCTTCCTTCCCTCTCAATACATTTTATTCATAACACATATTGAGAGGAGAGAAAATAGTTGAGAGCAAGCAAGGCAAGAGGCGTCCGCCCCTTACCCGCCGCCCCAAACCAGTCGGCCACACAAGGAGGCCGAACTCCTCCTTGTGGCTTTGTTGCGTGATTCCGTTGTCTCCTTCCTCCGTTCTAGCTAGCACAAGAAGGTTGGGAGGTCCAATTCTCTATCATAGGCGTGGATCAACCGTAGATAACGTGACACTATTCACGTTTGAAGTCATCAAAAGAGAACCCAAAGGTAAACATATATTAATCCTTTACTATCGTTATGTGTTCTTGACTTGTGATCCTTGGAGGAATTTGAACGGAATAATTATCTTCTTCCGCTGCGATTCCATGTTCAAAACCCTACAGTGGTATCAGAGCCACAGGTCGTAGAGCCTAACGTAGTTTACGTGTTACGATTTTGTTGTTTTAACACTTTAAATTCATGTTTATCGCGTAAAACGACAAATTTAGCATAGTAGATGCAATTGAATGGAGATTCAATCTAACAAGATCTAATTGTGCATTGGATGCAACAAATTATTGAGTTTCTTGGTTTGAAGATTAGGGTTTGGGCACATGTTTGAAGAAAGGGTTTTTTCAACATGGAAACAACTTGGATTGGGCAACAAGGAAGGGGTTGTTTTTGGAAACAGCTCCTACAAGGGTTCGGCCCCCCATAGGGGACCGCCCCTATGCCTTGCCGCCCAAGCCACGCACGGCCTAAGGGCCGGCCGGGCCTAGGCGCGACCGGGGGGACAGGCGGCTAGGGCTTGGTCGGGCCCTAGGGCCGTGTGTGATCCAATAGGGCTTTGGGAAGTTCGTTTTGGATTGTTTTTTTACCCTACTTCTTTCAAAACAATTAAAATTGAACAAGCGCGTTAAAATTGGTTTTAACTTCTTATGTGTTATTCCCATGGTGGTTGGATATGGCCCTAGGTTGTGCTTTGTATGTGCATGTTTATTTTGTGGTTTGTTTTACGGTCTGCGAGCTGATCAATTAATGTAATAGTTAATTAAGGTTTACGGTCTGCGAGTCGTTTTTCTTCTCAACTTGTGAGATTTATTTTATTTAGTATAGGTGTGGCTAGATAAAATAGATTGTTAGCCAAGATTGAAGAAAAGAAGCCCAAAGACATTGGAGCCATGGAGATGGAGCATGGAGCATTCCACAAAACTATGAAGGATGGACCAAAAGATTGAAGCGCATGGTGATGTAATCTATTTTAGGGTTCATAGATATTCTCATTGGCTTGGGAATATCTTAGTCTAGAAAGGCACATCACGTTTATTTTGTTGTGGTTGTTTATTTTATTGTCTTATTTTTTTGTGATTGGTGTATGGTTGATGCATGCGATTAGGATAATAAGAAAGTGAGACAACCCGGATCTATGATTTGGAGTTTTGCCCAAAACTCAAACATATAGATCATGTTGATATAGATCACCAATACAAATTAAAATTGAAAGGCAAATCCCTCAATCAAAATATTGTGTTTATGCCTTCTCGTGATTTAAACACTCATCATGATCACTATATCCCATGATTGCGCGTGCCAAAGCATGGCAACATGGTTTATCGTGATTAGATGTGACGACACGTAACAATGTGCAATTGTTTAAGTAAGAGGTTGGACACAACTAGGTAAATTTAATAAGATTAAAAGAACCTAGAGGCGTACTATAGGGATTATTCATGGGGATTGATAAATAATGGTTATTTGCCCAATTGAACCAAGAGTTACATATGATGTAATTGGAATGGTTCCTACCTAAATAACCAATTATGGGTGACTTGCCAAAGCAAGCTCGGAAAAGGCGAGATATGGATCTTGGCCCACTAGAAAATATAAGGATATTTTCCGCATTAGTATGGAGGATTATTAATCCGAGAAAAATAGTGGGATCTATATCTAATAATCTAGCCATTATTGAGTATAGTAAAATCATACTAAAATCTTGTATATTTCTCGTTTTTATAGAATTCCAACGGCAAACAATTCATCGAATTCATCACACTCCCTACGGATTGTTCTTGAGAAGGACAAGCTTTCTGGAACCAACTTTCTGGACTGGTACAGAAATTTAAGAATTGTTCTTAAACAAGAAAAGAAACTGTACACACTAGAAGAAGCCGTTCCAGAGGGTCCAGAGAACAATACCCCTGCAGCCCTAAAGGCGTATCAGAAACGTGTTGACAATGCTAATGATGCGGCATGCCTTATGCTTTGCACCATGTCTCCTGAGCTTCATAAGCAACATGAGAACATGAATGCAGTCGATATGATCGAACACTTGAAGCAGCTCTTCCAAGAGCAGGAAAGGGTTGAAAGGTATGAAGTTTCTCGGGCATTGTTCAAGAGTCACTTGGCATAAGGGAACCCAGTAGGACCGCATGTGTTGCAGATGATCGGGTATCTTGAGAATCTCGATCGCCTAGGGTACCCGATTGGTCAAGAGTTGGCCACCGATCTCATTCTGCAATCGTTGTCGGATAGTTATGGATAGTTCATCATGAACTATAACTTGAATGAGATCGCCAAGCCTCTGCCAGAGCTACTCAATATGTTGAGGACAGCTGAACAATCCATCAACAAGGGAAAGGGCAAGGCCATAATGATGGTGCAGAAAGGAAAGGGTAAAAGGTTTGCCTCTACTTCCAAGGGTAAAGGCAAGGCAGTTTCTAAACCTAAGGACACTGCTCTTAAACCTGCTGGTGGTGTGGCCAAAGGCGTGATCAAGGGTGATTGTCGCTACTGCAGTCAGCCTGGACACTGGAAAAGGAATTGCCCAAAGTATTTGGAGGATAAAAGGCTTGGGATAGTGATCCCACAACCACCAGGTATTTTTGTTATAGATGTTAATTTAACTACTTCTTCATCATGGGTATTGGATACTGGATGTGGATCTCATATTTGTCAAAATATGCAGGATCTAAGTAGAAGTAGAAGATTAGCAAAAGGAGAGGTGGACTTGCGCGTTGGGAATGGAGCAAGAGTTGCTGCATTGGCTATAGGCGTGTATAGGCTGTCTCTGCCTTCTGGATTAGTATTAGAATTAGATAATTGCTTTTATGTTCCTGCTATGAGTAAGAAAATTATTTTCGTATTTTGTTTGGACAACAAAGGTTTTACTATTTCAATAAAGAACAATTGTTGTTCCATTTATTTTGATAGTATTCACTATTGTAAGGCGCAATTATTTAATGGATTATATATCCTTGATCTAAGCTACCCAATCTATAACATAAATACTAAGAGGATTAAAAAGAATGATTTAAATCCTGCTTATCTACGGCATTGTCGTCTAGGCCTTATAAATGAGAAATGTGCATCTAGACTCCATAACGATGGATTTCTAGACTCATTTGATTTTTAATCATATGAGACATGTGAGGCTTGTTTGTTAGGAAAGATGACAAAGTCCCCTTTCAACAAGAAAGGTGAAAGGACTAGTGACCAATTAGCACTCATACATACTGATGTGTGTGGACCGTTTGCTACACCTGCCAGAGGTGGTTATGTATACTTCATTACATTCACTGATGATTTCAGTAGATATGGATTTGTATACATTATGAAGGCTAAATCCGAATCTTTTGAGAAATTCAAGGAATTTAAGAATGAAGTAGAAAAGCAACTTGGCAAAAGTATCAAAGCCCTACGATCAGATCGAGGAGGTGAGTACTTGAGCCAGGAGTTTGATGATTATCTTAGAGAGTGTGGGATATTATCCCAACTCACTCCACCCGGAACGCCACAATGTAATGACGTACCCGATAGGAGGAATCGAACCTTGTTGGACATGGTAAGATCTATGATGTGTCAAACAGATCTTCCGTTATCTTTTTGGGGCTATGCTTTAATGTGTGCAGCTTTCACCATTAACCGTGTTCCATCCAAATCAGTCATGAAGACACCACATGAGATGTGGAGTGGTATTCGCCCACATTGTCGTTTATGAGGATATGGGGCTGCGATGTTTATGTAAAACGTTTACAGCCAGACAAACTCGGGCCAAAATCGGATAAGTGTAAGTTTGTGGGATACCCTAAGGAAACTAAGGGCTATTACTTCTACAATCCAACCGATAAAAAAGTGTTTGTTGCTCGGACCGGCGTGTTTCTAGAAAGAGAATTTGTCTCTAAAGAAGCAAGTGGGAGGACTGTAGAACTTGAAGAAGTTCAAGAACCACAAATTACTGATTCAGTTATGGAACATGAACAGGAACCACAACAGGTTGGGGAGAAACATGTTCAAGTAACACAAGAGCTTCGTAGGTTGAGTAGAGTGCGCCAAGAGCCAGAGAGGTATGGATTTCTCGTGACGGAAACTGGTGACACTATGCTCATAGGAGATGAGCCTACTACCTGTGGAGAGGCCATGCAGGGGCCGGACTCTCAGAAGTGGCTAAAAGCCATGAGATCCGAGATGGAATCCATGTACACAAACCAAGTATGGACTTTGGTGGCTATATGATTGGTGGCTAAAGGATTCAGACAGATTTATGGTATAGACTATGATGAAACATTTTCCCCAGTCGCTATGACCAAATCCATCCGAATCCTACTTGCAATTGCGGCTTACTATGACTATGAGATTTGGCAGATGGATGTCAAAACAGCATTCCTTTATGGGAATCTTCTCGAGGATGTGTACATGACACAACCAGAAGGTTTTGTAGATCCAGAGCATGAAAATAAAGTATGTAAGCTTCAACGATCCATTTATGGATTGAAGCAAGCTTCTAGGAGTTGGAATCAAAGTTTTGAAGAAGCCGTCAAAGAGTTTGATTTCGTCAATAACGAAGATGATTCTTGTGTTTACAAGAAGGTTAGTGGGAGCTTCGTAACGCTCCTGGTCTTGTATGTGGATGACATACTACTCATTGGAAACGACATTCCTATGTTGCAATCAGATAAGGATTGGCTAGGAAAGTGTTTCTCAATGAAAGATTTAGGGTAAGCAGCCTATATACTGGGTATAAAGATCTATAGGGATAGATCTAAGAGGTTGCTAGGCCTAAGTCAAAGTACATATATAGACAAGGTGTTGGAACGGTTCAACATGCAAGACTCCAAGAAGGGATTATTGCCCATGTCCCATGGAATTACTCTTTCGAAGAGTGATTTTCCATCCAATAAGATTGAGATGGACCGCATGAGTAAGACCCCCTATGCCTCGGCCATAGGACCTATCATGTACGCCATGTTATGTACTAGACCGGACGTATCATATGCGTTGAGTATGGCGAGCAGATATCAGTCTAATCCAGATGAGAGTCACTGGATAGTAGTCAAGAACATCCTCAAGTACTTAAGAAGAACTAAGTATATGATACTAGATGAGGATCTCACGTTTATACAAATGTGGAGGATCTCAAGAGAAGTAGACAATTGAATAAGGAAGAAATAAACCTACACGTGGGGCAATGAAGCAAAGAGTTATTTATACCTTTTTGAAATTATCCATGAATTAGACAAATACGATTATGTCACTACTTTGAGTAGGGACATTATCACAGTTTCTTGTTTTGACAAGAAAATATTTTATTAAGATAATGGACAAATGGTGTTCCATTTATTTTGATAAAATGCATTATTGTAATGCACTTTTGTCTAAATGGATTGTATATCCTTGATCATGATAATTTCATCTATAAAATTAAAACCAATAGGTTTGCATATAATGATAAGAACCTCACTTATCTTTTGCATTATTGTTTAGGCCACATAAATGAAAAATACATATCTAGGCTCCATATGGATGGATTTCTGGACTCATTTGATTTTGAATCATATGAGACATGTAAGACTTGTTTAATGGGCAAGATATGATTTTTGGAAATCATACATATTGATGTATGTAGGCCGCTAAGCACAAATGTTAAAGATGGTTATCAGTACTTCATCATATTTACTTATGGAATCAGTGAAATATGGGTTTGTGTATCTTATGAAGAAACAAATCAGCGTCCTTCGAATCGTTCAAGGAATTCAAGAATGAAGTAGAGAACTAGTTTAATAAAAGTATCAAAGCTGTACGATATGATCGTAGAGGCGTGAGTACTTAAACCAATAATATGAGCATCTAAGGGAGTATGGGGTGTAATCTCGATCCACTTTATCTAGAACACCATTAAGGAATGGCGTGTCTAAGAAGAGAGATCGCCCTTGTTGGACAAGGATCGATCCATGATGTGTCAAACAGAGCTTCTAGTTTTCTTTTAGGGGCCATTTTCTAATTACAACAAATTTCGCCCTTACCTTGTTCCATCCAAATCGATTATGAAAAACACTATATGAGATATGGACTAGGAAGTGTCCTAGTATGTCATTCCTAAAGAGTTTAGGTTATGAAGTTTATGTAAATAGTTTACATATAAACTTGAACCCAAATCGGATAAATGTACGATGTGGAATATCCAGAGGAAACAAATGATATTATTTCTACAATCCAATCGAGAACAAATTATTTGTTGCTCGAACCGCTGTGTTTCTAGATAGAGATTGTCTCCAAAAGAAACAGTGGGAGGACAGTAGAACTTGAAGGAGTTCAAGAACCACAAAAGAACATTAATCCTATTGGTGGAACATGAGCAGGATCACAAGGTGTTGTGGAGCAACCTACTTAAGTAACATAAGGACTTCGTAGGTCAGGTAGAATATGTCAAAGAGCTAGAGAAATATGGATTTCTCATAAACCCAGTGATATATTTCTCATAGAGATGAGCCTACAACCTATGAAGAAGGCCACGAGTGGGCAAGACTCTCAGAAATGGCTTGGAGCCATGAGGTACGAATTGGAATCCATGTATACCAACAAAGTATGAACTTTGTTGGAACCACCTGAATGGGTAGGACCCATAGGGTGCAAGTGGGTTATGAGGAAACCAACATGGATGGTAATATGATTGCTTTTAAGGGAAAATTGGTGGCTAAGGGTTTCATGTGAGCTCACAATATAGATGTTGTCTTATGAATTGGTCCATAGTAGCCACTATGACAAAATCTTTCCCCAGTTGTGATGCTTAAATCCATTCGCATCTTGCTTGTAGAAGTCTGTCCATAGATTGAGTCAAGCTTCTTAGAGTTGGATTCTTCGAATTGATGATGCAATCAAAGGATTTTGGTTCCATCACAATTGAATATGAGACTTGTGTTTACAAGAAGGTTAGTGGGAACACAGTTATATTTCTGGTCGTGTATGTGGATACATTCTAATCATTGGGAATAAAGTCTCTACTCTGCAATCTGTTAAAGGTTGACTAGAGAATTTTTCAATGATAGACTTAGGCAAGACAATCTATAAAAGATCTATGGAGATAGATCAATATAGTTGTTCGGCTTAAAAGTCGAAGTACATATATTGACAAAGGTGTTGAAATGGTTCAACATGCAATAATACGGATTCTTACCAATGTCTCATGGAATTAGTCTTTGAAAGAACTAATTGTCTTACGAATGTATCATACCAGACTTGTCATATGGTATGACACATTGATACCAGTTAAATCCGGGTGAAAGTCACTGGATAATTATCAATATTATCCTTAAGTTCTTGGGAAGAACTAAAGGATGAATTCTTGATGTATGAAGGATAGGAAGAGTTTACTGTAAGGGGTTACAGTGATGAAAACTTCTAATCTAACAAAGAAGATTTCAGATTATAGTCAAGTTTTATGTTTTGCACTAGTGGGAGGGACTCTTAGCTAGAAAGGTTCCACGCAAGATTCAGTTGCCGATTCTAATACAGAGGATTGAGTATATTAATGCATAAGATGCACTTACTATATTTGTAAAGTACCAGGAGATGTCGCTCTTTCCTTGCGCAGTAAAAGCATGAGGGCCGCGCTAGATCAATAGGCATATGATGCAGGAGATTAACTCTAGTGCAAGTGGGAGACTGTTGGGATTGTGCCCTAGAGGAAATCAATTTATCGTGACAAATAAATATGGACTGACGATTCATTATGTTGTCGATATGGAGATATGTTAACATGAATGAAGTCCTTAGAATATAAATGTTATGTTCTTAAATATCCCTAGTCGATTATATTGATTAACGGGACAATAAACTATAGACTAGTATGGGGTTGGATTGATATAGAGATATCACGAGAAGGATACATTAGATTATGTCAAAGTCACAATCGCTTCTTGTAGTGCTAATGGTATTGTAATCCTTAGACTTGAAATCATTAGATACTCTAGTTGTAGAATATCGTGCTTTCATACTATCAAACGTTGCGCCTTAACCAGGTAACTATAAAGATAGTTGTCGTGCATGATAGGAAGCAAGCTTAGATATCGTAGTGACGTAGATATGATTTGTCCCTCCCACATAATGGGAGTAAATATCCATGGGACCACTCGAGGGATGGTGATTATAGAATGTCTGGCCAGACTTAGATAAATCAATATGGAGATATTGATGTTATCTGCACGGATAAAAATATTCCTAGGATCGAGGAACTATGGAGTGGATATACGAGTGTGTCTAATATGTCTCGTGTCCGATCCGGATATGAAGATAAAGGGATAACGCAATACGTGAACATTGGGCACAAGGTTTGTCGGATGACTATTTCTATTAGTTGGGTAGCATGGATGTCTTGCTCGAGGCTATAGGGTTTTGATCATGGAAACGCAGCGGAAAAACAAATTTATCCATGAAATACCCTCCAAGGATCACAGGACAAGAGACATAACGATGGTAAGGGAAGAAATCAAATTACACACCTTAGGATTTCTCCTGTGATGACTTGTCACGTGAATTGTGTCACGTCTCTGCGGTTGATCCACGCCTAGAGGTGAGATCTAGATCCTCCAAATCCTTGTTCTAGCTAGGAAGAATGGAAAAGGAAGAAGGAATCGCGCAACAAAGGAGCGCCAAAGGTGGGCGCCACCTCCATGTGAGGCCGACGGGTAGGGGGCGGTCCCAAGGGGGGTTCGGCCCTTGCTTGGGACTTGCTCTCTCTCCTTGCTTTATTCTCTCATACTCTATCATATATATGTATGTATGTGTAGAGAGAAAAATAAGCTAGGAGTGTTCTTTATATAGTCCAACAACTCCTTGTCCTACTACATAAAGAACCCCTCTCCTAATCCTACTCAAGTTCGGATTAGTCCATTTTGCTAAATAGTCCTTGTAGTTCTATTTGCAAATTAATCCTAATCATGTCTCTACATGAATTATGCCACCTTGTCAAATCCTAATCATGTCTATACATGGATTATCCAACTTGCATATTAGTCCTACTAAGTTAGCAAGTTGTTGCGATTTGATCCTTCTAATTAATTAATCATATTAGTTAATTATTTCCCAAGTCTAGTTCACCCATATATGGCGTGTGACCCCATAGGTTCTATTTAGTTGGTAGTAACCACTTACTAATATGGAGCGGCCTCTAGCAAGACATCCATTCTAGCCAACAAATAGAATAGTCATCATGACAAACCTTGTGCAAGTAATTGTCTCATCCCTTTGTCCCAATATCCGGATTGGACACGAGACATACAAGTCACACTCGTATATCCAATCCATAGTTTCACGATCCTGGGAATAGCCTCATTCGTGCAAATAACATCAATATCCCATATTGATTTATTTGAGTCTGGCGAGACATTTTATAAGCACTATCCCTCGAGTGGCCTAGGATACTTGCCCCCGTTATGTGGGAGGGACAAATTCTATCTACGTCCACTACGATCTCTAAGCTTGCTTCTTATTGTATCCATTACACGCCTTTATAGCTACCCAGTTACGGTGTAGCATTTGACGCTACCAAGATCACAATAATCCACAACTAGACAATCTAGTGACTTCAAGTCTAAGGATGACAACACCGTTGCACCGCGAGAAGCGCTTGTGACTTTACATAACGTGTATGTAGCCTTCTCGGAGATGGGTCAATCCAGTATGCCATTACTCCTAATGCATACCCATGTGTTGGATCATGATATCTCCATATCAATCCAACCCCATACTAGTCTATAGATGATTGTCCTATTAATCATTATAATGGACCAGGGATATTTAAGAATATAACACTTATATTCTAAGGACTTCATTCATGTTAACATATCTCTATATCGATAACATAATGAATTGTAAATCCATAAATTTCACAATTATTTGATTGCCTCTAGGGGACAATTCCGACAGTCTCCCACTTGCACTAGAGTCAATCTCTTGCATCATATGCCTATTGATCTAGCGCGGCCCTCCACGCTTACACTGCGTAGGGGCGAGACATCTGGTGGTACCTTGCACATATTCACATCTCCTCTATCAACAATTTGATTGAGATTGAATATTCTGAGTAAATGCATTTTATGCATTAATTTACTCAGTCTTCTATGTTAGAATCAGTGACTGAATCTTGCCTGGAACCTTTCCAGCTCACAGTCGCTCCCACTAGGGAAAAACATAAAACTTGACTTATAATATGAAATATTCTTGTTAGATTTGAAGTTGGCGTCACTGTAACCCCTTCATTTAAACTCTTCCTATCCTCCATTTATCAAAATTCATCCTTAGTGCTTCTCGAGTACTAAAGGATAATCTTGATAATTTATCCAGTGACTCTCACCCGGATTTGACTGGTATATTTGTGTCATACCATATGACACATCTGGCCTAGTACATAACATGGCGTATCTCATGAATCTTATTCATGCGGTCCCTTCCCAATCTAATTGGGAAGAAAACTAGTCTTCAAAAGACCAATTCCATGTGACATAGGTAGAATCCATATTCTATACATGTTGAACCATTTCAACACCTTTGTCAATTTATGTACTATGAATTAAGCCGCACAACCATCTTGATCTATCTCCATAGATCTTCATAGGTTGTTTTGCCTAAGTCTATCATTGAAGATTAATTCCCTAGTCAATCTACGTAAGATTGCCAAGTAGGGACATCATTCCCAATGATTAGTATGTCTCCACATACAAGACCAGAAACATAATTATGCTCCCACTAACCTTTATTGTAAACACAAGTCTCATCTTCAATTTTGATGGAACCAAACTCCTTTGATTGCATCAATAATTTTAAGAGTCCAACTCCTAGAAGCTTGATTCAATCTATAGACAGATTGCTACAAGCAAGATACGAATGGATTTAAGCATCACAACTGGGAAAGATTTCGTCATAGTCTATACTGTGAACTCACAGGAAATCCTTACCAATCCAATTGTCCCTTAAAGGTAATCATATTACCATCCATGTTGGTTTCCTCATAACCCACTTGCACCTTTCAGGTGGTTCCACCAAAGTCCATACTTTGTTGGTATACATGGATTCCATTTTGTATCCCATGGCTCCTAGCCATTTCTGAGAGTATGGCCCACACGTGGCCATCTCATAGGTTGTAGGCTCATCTCGATGAGCAATATATCACTGGTTATGAGAAATCCTTATTTCTCGGTTCCCTTGACATATCCTACCTGACCTACGAGGTTCTTGTGTTTTCTGAGTAGGTTTCTCCACAACACCTTGTGATCATGCTCATGTTCCATCAAAAGGATCAATGTTCTGATGTGGTTCTTGAAATTTTCAAGTTCTACCGTCCTCCCACTGTTTCTTTTAGAGACAATCTCTACCTAGAAACACTGTGGTTCGAGCAACAAACAATTTGTTCTTGATTAGGTTGTAGAAATAATATCCTTTTCAGGATGTTCCACAAAACATTTATCCGACTTGGGTCCAAATTTATTTGTAAACTCTTTTACATAAACATCATAACCCCAAATCTTTATGAATGACATACTAGGACACTTCCAAGTCCATATCTCATATGGTGTTTTTCATAATCCGTTTTTGATGGAGCAAGGTTAAGGGCGAAATTTGCTGTAATTAGAACATAGCCCCAAAAGTAAACTGGAAGTTCTTGTTTGACTCATCATGGACCGAACCGTGTCCTACAAGGTCTGAACTCTCCTCTTAGACACGCCAAACCCATGTGGCGTGCTAGGTGGAGCGAGTTTCGGATCATATCCAACACTCCCATAGATTCTTGTCAAACTCTTGGCTCAAGTAATCTCCTCTACGATCGAATCGTAGAGTCCTAATAATTTTGCCAAGCTGGTTCTCTACTTCATTCCTGAATACTTTGAACAATTCAAAGGATTCTGATTTGTTTCTTCATAAGATACACAAATCCATATTTCTCTGATCCCATCAGTAAATATGATGAAGTACTCAAAACCATCTTAAACATTTGTGCTTAGCGGCCTTCATACATCAATATGTATTATTCCCAAAAGATTATATCTTTGCCTAATAAGTCTTACATGTCTCATATGATTCAATAATCGAATGATTTCGGGAATCCATCCTCATGGAGTTCTAGATATGTATTTCTAATTTATGAGGCCTAAACGATAATGCTAAAGATAAGTGAAGTTCATATCATTATATGCAAACCTCTTGGTATTAATGTTATAGATGAAACTATCATGATCAAGGATACACAATCCTCTTAGACAAAATTGCATTACAATAATGCATATCAGAATAAATGGAACAACGTTTGTCCTTTATTATGATAAGGAGCTTTCTTGTCCAAAAAAGAAACTATGATAATGGCCCTACTCATAGCAGGGACATAACCGCTTTTGTCTAATTCATGAACAATTTCTTAAAGGTAGAAATAATTCCCTACGGCTTATTCAGCAACCCTTTGCTTCATAGCCCCACGTGTAGGATTATTTCTTCCTTATCCATTTGTCTTCGTCTCTTGAGATCCCCCACACTTTCATAAATGTGAGATCCTCATCTAGTATCATATACTTATGATGATGAGATAGACGCATTGATTTCTATAACAAAATACCCGAATCGGAATTCATAATTCCTTTATTATTTACTTCCAGGTACTTTGGGTAGTTTCTCTTCCTCTACACCACCTTTGGGACTTCGAGGCAACTTGGTTTTAGCAACAAGCTTGCTTTATACCCATGGGGTCGGCGAAAACTATTTTCCCTTACTCATGTTGTTATCCATTAATAACTTTGCCCATGCCCATTATTAGTGTTTTGTTTAGTGATTTTTCAATCATATTGAGTAAATCAACTTTAAAATAAAACTATAATTGCATCCAAAGCAATTCTTGGTCCACTTGGGTGAATAATCGTTTATTCTTTATCTATCTCATAGATAATGCATATTCACTAATGTTTCAATCATATTGAATTAGTTTATTTGCATAACGCAACGTGCAGCAACACTTCAAACCTTGCATGTCTAGCTCGCTCTTTTGAAAGAGCTTATTTCAATGTATGATCATATCATACTTCTACATGTTTCTCTTCTTGCTTCCAAAGCTCAGAGTTCATGGCAGCTAACATGAGGCAAGTCATAACCAAAGAACCATTCTTTGGTGTTCCTTTCATAGGTTTTAGTGTGTTTTGGTAGTCGGTGGAAGAGAACTTTATGTTCTAAGAAGTACAACAAATTCTATTTTATTTGAGAACAATTCTCAATTTTATACCAGTCTAGAAAAAGATAAAGTCATGTTTTTTGTTTGTTTAATTCCATGGGTATTCAACACAATAGGATTATGCAAAGTTTGTGACGTTTTAACTATATCTAACAAGGACTTAAATTGTTAAACATAGCTCCTAATATTTTTTCTACGGATTAATAACCCTCAAGATATTAATGCGGAAAATACCTTATATTTTCTAGTGGGCCAAGATCCATGTTTCATCTCCTTATGAGCTTGCTTTGGCAAGTCACCCATAATTTGACTACTTTAGGTAGGAACAATTCCAATTGCATCTCTATGCAACTCTTGGTTCAATTGAGAAAATAACTCCTTATTTATCCATCCGTATGGATAATCCCAATTGGTTGCCTCTAGGTTTTAATCATATTAATAGTCTAGTTGTGTTGAACCTCTTATCTAAACAATTGCACATTACTTGCATGTGCCATCGCATTCCATCATTATGAACCAAGTCGCCATGCTTTGGCACACACAAACTTGATAAATCATGATGATAATGAGTGTTTAAATAACGAGAAGGCAAGAACACAATATTTGAATTTTGAAGGATTTTTCAATTCAATTTTAATTGTTTTGTTGATCCATATCAAATAATCTATCTATTTGAGTTTGGGCACAACTCCAAATAATAGATCCGGGTTTTCTAATTATCTCATTATCCTAATTGCATGCATCATCCATACACCAACCACAACATAATAAGACAATAAAATAAACAACCACAAAACAAAAATAAAACGTGATGTGAATATGGCCTTTTCTAGACTAAGATAATTCCAAGCCAATGGAATTATCTATGAACCCTAAAAGCAAACACATCTCCATGCGTCTTCATCTTTTGGTCCATCCTTCATAGTCATGTGGAATGCTCCATGCTCCATATTTTGTGGCTTCCTTTGGCTTTGGGCTTCTTTTCTTCAATCTTGGCTAACAATCTATTCTATCTAGCACTAGCTAACAACTGTACTAAATAAAATAAATCTCACAAGTTGAGAAAAAAATGGCTCGCAGGCCATAAAACCCTAATTAATTATTACAATTAATTGATCAGCTCGCAGGCCGTAAACCAAACCACAAAAATTAAACATTCACATCAAACCACATCCTAAGGTCATATTCAATCACCATACGATTTGCACATAAACAGTTAAAATCCAATTTTAACGCGCTTGGTCAATTTTAATTTATTTTAGGATTTTCTAGGGTTAAAACGGTCCATGGGGCCCAACAATCCAATTGCCCGAACCCCAAAAGAGGACCGCCAAGGCCTAGGGCTGGCCGGCCCCTAGCCCACACGGCTAGGTCGTGGGCTAGGGCTGCCCCAGCCCCTAGGCCGTCCCTTACTTGGGCGGCAAGCAAGGAGGGGCGGTCCCCTAGGGGGTCGGACCTCCTTTGGGAGTTGTTTCCAAAACAACTCCCTTGCTTGGTGCCCAAGTTTGGTTGTTTCCTTGTTTGAAAAGAACTCATTCTTTCCATAGGATGCCCAAACCCTAGATCCTAAGATCCAACAATCCAATTTTTCTTGTTTTACGCGATAAACAATAAATTTAAAGTGTAAAACTATCAAAACGTAACACATAAACCACGTTTATGCTCTACGACCTGTGGCTCTGATACACTGTAGGGTTTTGATCATGGATACGCAGCGTAAAAATAAATTTATCTATGCAATACCCTCCAAGGATCACAGGACAAGAGACATAACGATGGTAAGGGAAGAAATCAAATTACACACCTTAGGGTTTCTCCTGTGATGACTTGTCACGTGAATTGTGTCACGTCTCTACGGTTGATCCACGCCGAGAGGTGAGATCTAGATCCTCCAACTCCTTGTGCTAGCTAGGAAGAATGGAAGACGAAGAAGGAATCGCGCAACAAAGGAGCGCCAAAGGTGGGCGCCACCTCCATGTGAGGCCGACGGGTAGGGGGGCGGTCCCAAGGGGGGTTCGGCCCTTGCTTGGGACTTGCTCTCTCTCCTTGCTTTATTATCTCCTACTCTATCATATATATATACTAGGGAATTGCCCGTGCCCGAAGGCACTACATTAAAAAAATCTAACACCGTTTCAATGATTCTAAAAATCGTAAAATAAAAATTTGTGGAGGACAAAACATAAAATAAATTGAAAACATAACTCAGAAAGACTAAATCCCCCAAGCCACAAAATAGGGATAATATGAATAACTCTGAATAAATAATACTTAATTCAAGCGAAAGTGGATAACCCCCAAAGCCATAGACTTAGCTTTATCATGCCCTCCCACAAAAAATAAACATGAACCACAATCAACGTCACACCTGAGCTAATCAAAATTAGAAAAAATCATAATTACAATTATTTATAAAAGCTAAGAAAAATTAACTGACTTGTCTAGAGCTTCAAATTACTTCTGCTTCCGAATCCCAAAGTAAATTTTCATGGAGTATCTGTTATCATTCACCTTCGTGAAACCATACAAATACTTGTCCACGTCATCCCACATGCCATTAGTGACCGCCTCTTCGAAGTACCTCATGTTGAAGAAAAGGCCAGACTCTTTCTCCAACCTTGTTTCACACAAAAAGAACCCAAAATCAACACCAACCGGCCAACCCTGTTCACAAAACACCTTTACTTCACGCAAAAACGACATTTTTGTGCGAAATTTACTTACTGCACTTGTGAACATTGTCCTTGAATTTCTCTTCATCTAAGAACTGGAGTATGAGAAAAAACAGTCTTTACTCAGCGATGACGACATTGTTGTTCCCAATTAAACAAAATCCGTCGAAATGGACTAAAACCAGACGCGGAAACCAACCCAATTGAACCAAATTAGGATTTTTTAAAGCAGATCGAGCTAAGAATCAAACCAAAATCGACATGCAAAGCGAAGGTAAAAAATCGAAATGGGCAAGAACAGAGAAAAACAATTTGGTGGTTCGTACCTTCGATTCATTCGATGAACAGAGAGTGAATGCGAGAAAGCAGAGATCGATGGCGAGAATTTGCAGGGGGTGAAGAACTACAGAGACAGAGTGGGTTGTTTCATACTATTCCATACTTCCAAATCAATTTGAGTTAATAAAGGAGTGAACTTTTTTAGCCATTACCGTCAAAATCGAAGATGAATGTCTCGACGGAATCGATGAGCTCGTCGGCATTCTCAATAGGCCGAGCGGAGGCCCGAGTTACAAACCTGGTAGCGGAACTCATTCTTCTTCTTACTCTGCAGTTGGAACTCCGGCCGACGAAGAGCTTGTTCACGGCGCCGTGAACCGGGTTCTAAATAAATGATCGATTGAGAATGGAGAGACACTGAGAGGAGGAGGAGGTTGAAGATGGTCGCAGTTACTATTTTCCTAAGCATCCACCTTCCCTGTCACTTGTTTTTGCGGTTGGGATTGGAGTTAGAGAGAGAGAGAGTGAAAAAGGTGGAGCGGTGAGTCGAGTTCGTGGGTTCCGTGTTTAATTTTATTTTTTTTCAAAATTCATTTATTAAAGTAGGTGAGATATAAGGTTGAGGTTTAATTCAATCTAACGGTTGAAAAAAAGTCAACCGTTCTATTTTATAGAATAGATATGTGTGTATGTGTAGAGAGAAAAATAAGCTAGGAGTGTTCTTTATATAGTCCAACAACTCCTTGTCCTACTACATAAAGAACCCCTCTCCTAATCCTACTCAAGTTCGGATTAGTCCCTTTTGCTAAATAGTCCTTGTCATGTCAATACATGGATTAGTTCTATTTGAAAATTAATCCTAATCATGTCTCTACATGAATTAGGCCACCTTGGCAAATCCTAATCATGTCTATACATGGATTAGTCCAACTTGCATATTAGTCCTACTAAGTTAGCAAGTTGTTGCGATTTGATCCTTCTAATTAATTAATCATATTAATTAATTATTTCCCAAGTCTAGTTCACCCCTATATGGTGTGTGACCCCATAGGTTCTATTTAGTTGGTAGTAACCACTTACTAATATGGGGCGGCCTCTAGCAAGACATCCATTCTAGCCAACAAATAGAATAGTCATCATGACAAACCTTGTGCAAGTAATTGTCTCATCCCTTTGTCCCAATATCCGGATTGGACAGGAGACATACAAGTCACACTCGTATATCCAATCCATAGTTTCTCGATCCTGGGATTAGCCTTATTCGTGCAAATAACATCAATATCCCATATTGATTTATTTGAGTCTGGCGAGACATTCTATAAGCACTATCCCTCGAGTGGCCTAGGATACTTGCTCCCGTTATGTGGGAGGGACAAATTCTATCTACGTCCACTACGATCTCTAAGCTTGCTTCTTATTGTATCCAGTACACGCCTTTATAGCTACCCAGTTATGGTGTAGCGTTTGACGCTACCAAGATCACAATAATCCACAACTAGACAATCTAGTGACTTCAAGTCTAAGGATGACAACACCGTTGCACCGCGAGAAGCGCTTGTGACTTTACATAACATGTATGTATCCTTCTCGTAGATGGGTCAATCCAGTATGCCATTACTCCTAATGCATACCCATGTGTTCGATCATGATATCTCCATATCAATCCAACCCCATACTAGTCTATAGATGATTGTCCTATTTATCATTATAATCGACTAGGGATATTTAAGAATATAACACTTATATTCTAAGGACTTCATTCATGTTAACATATCTTTATATCGATAACATAATGAATCGTAAATCCATAAATGTCACAATTATTTGATTGCCTCTAGGGCACAATTCCAACAGAGGCTGCTCCATGTTAGTATTTGTTACTACCAACCAAGTAGAAACCTATGGGGTCACAAACCCTATGGATTAGACGGGACTTGGGAATTAATTAATATGATTAGTTAATTCGAAGGATCTATACGCAACTACTTGCAAACTTTGTAGTACTAATATGCAAGTTGGACTAAGTCGTGTATGGACATGATTAGGATATGGGCTTTTATGCAGTCACAAGGAGTTGTTGGACTATATAAAGGACACTCCTAGATTCCTTCCCATACTAATGCTCATAACACATTGAGTGGGAGAAAGAAGCAAGGAGAGAGAGCAAGACCAAATAGGGCCGAACCCCCAATGGTCGCCCCTACCCCGTTGGCCAAAGAAAGAGAGCCGAGCCCCTCTTCTTGTGTTCGTTGCGTGATTGTGATCTTATTCCTCTTCCTCCTTCAATCCTAGCTAGCACAAAAGGCTTTAAGGATCCGGATTCAATCCTAGGAGTGGACTATCCATAGAGACGTGAATACTATTTCACGTGAGAATTCATCACATGAGAACCCAAAGGTATGTAGATACTAGAATCCCTTACTATCGTTATGTAGTCTCTTCCTGTGATCCTTGGTGGGATTTGAGGAGGATTAATTTTGTTATTCCGCTGCGTAACATGGGTCAAAACCCAACACTTCTTCCTTTGTTTCAACCCTGTAGACCTCGCCCAGGGAGCTTCCGATAAGTTCACCTACCTCAGTGTCAATCATTGACAAAAGCAGCCCCCAAACTTGCACCCACGTCACCACTTCGTTGAAATTAACCTCTTCCACTTTATTCGTCAACACCCATGGTTTGAGGAGCAGCAATTGATCTTCGAAAACCCAAGGACCATTCATCTTGACGAACAACATCCTTTCCTTACTTTGAAACCGAAAGAGAAAGATGTTTTCGCCTACCTCGATAATCTTCAGCTCCTCCTCCGGACACCATAGTCGCTTGAAAAGATCCCTCATCATCCATTTGTTCACCCTTATTTCCCCCACAAAATGACCTATTAAACAGTTCTCAAACCTCGCCTTCACCCGATCATAGACTTGTTTATTGATCTTGATCTCCTCTGATTCCGAATTCGTAGCTTTAACCTTCTCAAACCACTGTTTGATCGACGTCGCCATCTTCTGCAAAACCCTAACCTTAGTTCTCCTAGCGCACGGTTAGAAAATATAATTTTATAGGCATATAAATAACTTATGTTCAATAAACACCCGCGGATCAATAACATCTTATGGATATTCTACTTTTGTCAATATAGACGCTGAATGATAGATGGATTCCAGGGCTGAGAGAGCCCCGCTCAGCGATGTTCGGACAGTCTTTTCTTCACCCAGAGGCTAGGGTTAACGATTGGATTGACAACAGTGACAACAAGCAATGTTGGAAGGCCCATGTTATCAGGTCACAAGTTCCGGAATTTATCGCTTTCAGAATCTTGGCCATCCAGCTTCCTGACAACCCAGAGAGTGATAAGATGATATGGCCATTTACAAGATCAGGAACTTATACCACAAATCCGTACTACAATTTCCTTAGTGGTGATAATGCCCCTTCTATCTTTCTAGCTGGCCACCTCCTTCCGGACCAATGGCCTCAGATGTCCAATGGAAATGGGGGAAATTTGTTGGGTTTTGACGTAGGTAACGCAGCGGAATAATAAAATTTAATCCTACTCAGAGCCCACCAAGGATCACAGGAAGAGACATCATAACATGATGAGAGACATAGAAGATGTGTACCTTTGTGATTTGGGAGATTACACGAAGAATAGTGTCCTCGTCTCTACGGTTGATCCACGTCTAGAGGTGAGATCTAGATTCTTCCTTCAACAAGTGCTAGCTTGAACCGGAGGAAGAGGGATGAAGGAATCAAACAACAAAGGCACAAGGAGGAGTTCGGCCTCCTCTTTGCACCGACGGGAAGGGGCGGACGGGCCTAGGGGCGTGCGCATCTAGGTCTTGTATTTCTCTCTCTCTCTTTGCTCTTTCCCACTCTCTTTGTTATGTCTAATAACATTAGTTGTGGGAAGGAAGCTAGAGCCTTCTTTATATACTCCAGCAACTCCTTGTTGTTTCCATAAAAGTTCCCTTCCTTGCACAACTAGTCCTACTAAGTTTTCAAGGTGTTGCATAATGATCCTTCTTATTAATTAATCATATTAATTAATCCCAAATCTAGTTCAACTCTATTTGACGTATGACCCCATAGGTTTCTACTTAGTTGGTAGTAACTTATTACTAACATGGAGTGGTGTCTAGCAACACATCCATGCCACCCAACTAATAGAAATAGCCAGTGATCCCGACAAACCTCTTGTGCCCAATATCTCATATTGCACTATCCCTTTGTCTCAATATCCGGATTGGACACGAGACATAAATAGTCACACTCGTATATCCAAGCCATAGTTCCTCGATCCTGGGAATATGCTTATGCAAGCAGATAACATCAATATATCCATATTGATTTATCTGAGTCTGGCCAGACATTCAATAAGCCTCATCCCTCGAGTGGCCGTGGATATTTGCTCCCATTATGTGGGAGGGACAAATCCTCTCTACATCACTACGATCTTTAAGCTTGCTTCCTATCATGCCTGATAGTTATCTTTATAATTACCCAGTTACGGTGTAACGTTTGATAACATCAAAGCACAATATTTCACGACTAGAGTATCTAGTGACTTCAAGTCTAAGGATTGCAATATTATTAGCACTACGAGAAGCGATTGTGACTTCAACATAATCTAATGTATCCTTGTCGTCGTGGGTCATCCAATATGCCATTACTCCTAACGCATACCCATGTGTTGGATCGTGATATCTCCATATCAATCCAGCCCCATACTAGTCTATAGATGATTATCCCATTAATCATTATAATTGACTAGGGATATTTAAGAATATAACACTTCTAAGGACTTCATTCATGTTAACATATCTCCATATCGATAACATAATGAATCGTAAATCTACATATTTGTCACAATTAATTGATTGCCTCTAGGGCACATTTCCAACAGTCTCCCACTTGCACTAGAGTTAATCTCCTGCATCGTATGCCTATTGATCTAGTGAGTCCCTCCACGCTTACACTGCGTAGGGGTGTGGTAGGCGAGACATGTTCTGGTACTTTGCAAACATTCACATCTCCTCTATCAACAATTTGATTGAGATTGAATATTCTAAGTAATTATATCTTATGCATAAATATACTCAGTCCTCTGTGATAAATTCGGGAACTGAATCTTTCCTGAAACCTTTCCAGCTCACAGTCCCTCCCTCTAGCGCAAAAAACATAAAACGTGACTATAATCTGCAATCCTTTTTGTGGGATTTGAAGTTAGCATCACTGTAACCCGTTATAGTAAACTCTCCCGATCCTCCTTTAAGCCAGAATTCATCCCAAGTTCTTCTCAAGTACTTTAAGGATAATCTTGATAATTATCCAGTGACTATCACCCGGATTTGATTGGTATCTTTGTGTCATTCCATATGACACGTCTGGCCTAGTAAATAACATGGCCTATCTCATGAATCTTATTCATACGGTCCTTTCCAATCTAATTGGAAGGACAATTAGTCTTCCAAAGACTAATTCCATGTGACATAGGTAGAATCCATATTCTATAAATGTTGAACCATTTCAACACCTTTGTCAATATATGTACCATGACTCAGGTTGAACAATTACTTTGATCTATCTCCATAGATTTTATAGATTGTCTCTCCTAAGTCTATTATTGGAATTCAATTTCTCTATCCAATCTATACAATATTGCTGAGTAGATACATTATTCCCAATAAATAGTATGTCTCTACATACAAGACCACAAATTTAACTATGCTCCCACTAACCTTCTTGTAAAGACAATATTTATCTTCAATTTTGATATAACCAAACTCCTTTGATTGTATCATAAATTCGAAGAATCCAACTCCAAGAAGCTTGACTCAATCTATAAATAGATTGCTACAAGCAAGATGCGAATGGATTTAAGCATCACAACTGGGGAAAGATTTCGTCATAGTCTATACTATGAACTCACATGAAACCCTTTTCAAACCAGTTAGTCCCTTAAAAGTAATCATATTACCTTCCATGTTGGTTTCCTCATAACCCACTTGCACCCTATGGTTCCTACCCTTTCAGGTGGTTCCACCAAAGTCCATAATTTGTTGGTATACATGGATTTCATATCGTATCTTATGGCTCCAAGCCATTTCTGAGAGTATGGCCCACACGTGGCCATCTCATAGGTTGTAGGCTCATCTCGATGAGCAATATATCACGGTTTATGAGAAATCCTTATTTCTCTAGTCCCTCGACATATCCTACATAACCTACGAGGTTCTTGTTTTACTTGAGTAGGTTTCTCCACAGCATCTTGTGATACTGCTCATGTTCCATCAAACGGATCAATGTTCTGTTGTGGTTCTTGAACTCCTTCAAGTTCTACAGTTTTCCCACTGTTTCTTTTAGAGACAATCTCTATCTAGAAACACAGCAATTCGAGCATCAAACAATTTGTTCTCGATTGGAGTGTAGAGATAATATCCTTTGTTTCCTCAGGATATCCCACAAAACATTTATCCGATTTGAGTCCATGTTTATCTGTAAACGCCTTTATATAAACTACATAACCCAAATCATTATGAACGACCTACTAGGACAGTTCCTAGTTCATATCTCATATGGTGGTTCTCATAATTTATTTGGATGGAACAAGGTTAAGGGCAAAATTTGCTGTAATTAGAACATAGCCCCTAAAAGTAAACTAGAAGTTCTGTTTGACTCATCATGGACCGAACCGTGTCCAACAAGGTCCGAACTTTCCTTCTAGACACGCCAAACCCATGTGGCGTGCTAGGTGGAGCGAGTTTGGATCATATCCAATACTTCCCATAGATGCTTGTCAAACTCTTGGCTCAAGAACTCTCATCTACGATTCAATCGTGGAGCCCTAATACTTTTGCCATGCTGGCTCTCTACTTCATTCTTGAATTCTTTTAACAATTCTGAAAGCGTGTAATGTAGACTAAATACAGGACCTAAATACTCTAGAAGGGGGGTTGAATAGAGTATGGAAACTTTTTGCAAAACTCAAAGTTTAACAGAATAGCTTTGTGTGAAACTAAAATCTCAAGGCCTTTAGATTTTAGTAAACTGTCTGAAACTTTCAAAGGCAAAATAGAAGGCTTCAAGGCCTTGAACTATTATCAATTCTAAACAGCTTATAAACCCTAGTTTGATTTGAGTTGTATGCTGCAGATAATAATCAAACTGTAAAGTAAAGAACACAAAGCAATTTACAGAGTTCAGTCACAATGGACCTAATCTCTGCCTGAGGGATCTAATCCCACCAGGATTGGGCAAACACTTCTTATTACTCACACAAAAACAGCCCTAGATCTTCAAGCCTAAGTGATTTCCCTTACACCTATAGAGCTTGTGGTTCTAACCCTATCTAGTTCCAGCTACTAATTGTTGAGCTAACAAGAACCTCTTGTTCACTTGAACAACCAACCACTAGGTTAAATGAGGTTTGAGATATATAAGAGATACACAGATTACAAAATAAGTGAAGAACACAGTACAAGAGATAAGCTATTGAAGCCTGGATGTGTTCTTCTGGAAACTGGATTGATTTGATCTTCTGGAATCTGGATTGAAGCTAGAATCCTTGTGTGTTTGAATGAATTATCTCCCACGAATTTGTCACACCTTTCAGAGTATTCTGCAAGCCTCTCTACCTTCAAAATTCAAACCAGTCTCTTTTATCCACAGCTGCAACTGATTGAGAGATTTTAGGATCTCAGTTCCTACAAATCCTCCTTCTGTTTTCAACTGAAATTCAAACAGCTCTAAGTGGATATCCGTTGGATTTTGTTGAGATAGCTCTTGCACGTTTAACAAACCTGCAACAACATTAAAACACAGCAACAACAAAATCCAAAAAGATAACAGTGCTATGACTGTTTGGTTATCCAGTTTCTGATAAAACTGGTTAAAAGATTAGAACAGTAATCTGTTTAACTTCTAAACATATAAATCATGAAAAACAAGTTTAAGACTCTTAGAATTCAATGAATAATCACAATAATAAGAATCACAACCTGCAAGAAAGAATCAACTTAGTTCTGTAAAAACTATCAGCAGCTCAAGGCACATCTCAAGGCCTTGGAGCTCTGAACCTGCTTCACAGATATTCAAAGTTAAACCCAGAAAACTTTGATTCCTCCTGTTCTGATCATCTGCAATTGTGTTAGATATGTAAATAGTGTAAACTATAAGTATATGCAGTAAATCCCTGATCTGTATAATCAAATATCCAATCTGCAACACAGAACTGTTAGAACATACAGCAGGATAAAACAACTCTCAAGTCTTTGAAGCTCTGTCAGTATCTCAAGGCCTTGGAGTTTCTGAAATGCTTTTTTGCTTATGTCTGTCTTTGTCTTTCATCACCCAAAACAATTACCATCCAAAACACATTCAAGGGTCTTTGAATCAACAATCTCCCCCTTGATGAAAGACAAAACCTACAGTCTTGTATAGATTTCCGGCCACTCATTATGAAAATTAGATAACCACAAAATGCAGATACAATAGACAATAATACCAGATAGATAACCAGTATCTCACAGATAATCAGCAAAAATTTACATATAACCACAGTAAAATAAAAACACAATTGATTAAACCAAAACAACTAAGTATTATTATTATTCAAATACTGCAAACACGAAAACACATAATTTCTCCTCCTTTTTGACTTTCATCAAATAAGGATGAAGAAATGTTGGATCATTACTCAGAGTCATTAAAAAAAACTTAAAAAAAATTATTGCTAAGAAGTCAAGGTCTTGAGAACAGAAAAGAAGAAGAGAAAGAAATAGAAGGTCAAGGCTTTGGAATTCTCTGATCTTCACTTCTTCTTTGATGTCTGGCCTTTCTCTGAGCCTTCTCCAACTTCTTCTTCACTTGCAGCATCTTCAGCAGACTGATTACCTTCTTGATCAGCTTTCACTTCTGCAACAACCTCTTGAATTATCTCATCCACTTTCTTCTTAACCTGTACTGAATCCCCCTCTGTAGCTGCATCAACACCTGTGTCTTCACCAGCATCTTCTTCATCAGTTTGTTCATACAAATCCTTTGAAGTAAGCACCACTGGTATTGGCTTCTTTTTCTTCTTCAAAAAATCTCCTAGACTTTCATCTGAATCCACACTGGTGTCATGACTAGTAGCAGAAGGTATCTTCTCCAAATTCATATCCTTGATGAAAACATCCAGCTTTCCATTCATAACATTCATCAAGCCCTTGAACTGGTTGAATTCAGCTGACAGGTCAAATAACCTTTGTCTGAGATCTTCAATCTCAACCTGCTGATCTTCAAACTTCTCAACCAACAAAGAGTAATCCTCATTGGCTTGTCCTTTCCCTGATGTAGCCCCCTTTGGCTTCACAAACTCCTTCTCTGCAAGTTCCTCCTTTCACAGGTACATCAAAGTATTCAAAGAAAAGAGGTAACAGGTTGGCATATGGAAGAGGATGGTTTCTAGTTTTGGTTGCACGATAAATCATATGCTCCATAAGAGCTGTTGGCAAGTCTATCTCAAACCCTTGAGATATCAGATACATCAAAATAAGAACCTTATCAGTCACTAACTCCCTTGAGTTTTTTCTAGGAACTACACTTCTCATCAGAATTGTAAACAGGATTTTGGCTTCACAGTTGAGCACAGAGTGTGTCAACTGCTTTGGACCAGAGGGTACACCTTCAATGAAAAACATCTCCTTTGCCTTATCCAGACACTCCTTCCTATCAGGGTAATCTCCAACATTATATTTCCTAGGAATGCCCAAGGCTTTGGAAAAAGTCCTATGATCTAACCTCAAATCTACTCCATCCATTTTTGAAGTTAACACCATTTTATCATCACCTTCAGAAACCAAATTCAGATAAAATAACCCAGTTAACCTAGGATAGGCCTTTGAACTAGGATTTAACACCTTCCAAACAGCAGTTTCTCTAAACTTTCTCATGCAGTCAATATCCAATTTATCCAACAATTCTTCAGAAACCATACTACAGAAAGCTACCTTAGATGAAGAATAACCTTGCATCCATACAGTTCTAACCTCAGAACTAACAAACCAGTCTGTAGGAAGTACATTCTTACCTTGATAACCTTTCTTGGTTGCAGCAGCAACCTGCTTAACCCTAGTTTTATTCTATGAGGGTTTGCTCTTTTGTTGTTCTCCTTCATATGGTTTCTTCTTGCTTTCTCGAGCAGATTTCTCCTTTCCCTCTTCACCAGTATTTTTCTTTTCTTCCCCTTCTTCTTCTCTGACCTAGGTTGATCACCACCCTGAGTCTGGGTCTCCTGCTGTGGATCAATGCTTGAGCCTTCATCTCCCTTATCTGTTCTGGACTTCTTTGAGGAGGAGTGTCCTCATGCAAGCTCTGAGTGTTTTCTGAATCTGAATCAGAAATCACTATCTTCTCCTTCTTATTTTCCCTCTTCTTGGATCTGCCAGAAGGCTTTCCCTATTGCTGAATTCTGGCTGATTTGCGCTCCATTTTGGGGTTTAGGGTTTTGAGAAGAGAATGTGATTGAGTGAAACTGAGAGAGAGAGAGGAGAGTCGTAGAGAATTGAGAGAGAATAAGAGTAAAAAAGAACCCTGACTTTCAGCTTAAGTAGGTTGAAAAGGATGAGTCATAAAAGGACTCTGCTAAATCAACATGCAAAATAGAATCTTGAAAAATATTTTTGGATATTTTAGATAATTCTCTGAGTAATTCAAATAATATACAGTTATCTAAAAAGATAAGATATAATATTTGATGATCCATTTAGAAAAAATATATATTACAGATATTTTCAAGACCTGGAGAACAATCCCAAGGCCTTGAGATTTTCTGCAGTTTGAGAAACTTCAAAGCTTTGAGCTATACTTTCAAGGCTTTGGAAAGTATAATCTCAAGGCTTTGATATTTCAGCACATAATCACATATAAGTACTAATACTCCCCCTAAACCAATGCATCCTTGTTTAACATCCCCAATTCAAGCCTTAGAGATGAAAACCTATCATCTGGCAAATGTTTAGTGAAAATATCAGCAATCTGCATTGAAGTAGAAATAAAATTTGAAACAAAATCACCTTGTTCTGCATGATCTCTAAGGAAGTGATGTCTCCCATCTATGTGCTTGGTTCTTGAGTGTTGGACTGGATTCTATAGCACTTGTGTTGTCACAATGAATAGGCACATTTCTGAAATTGTAACCAAGGTCTCTAAGTTGCTGAGCAATCCATAACACTTGTGAACAGCAAGCTCCAGCTGCAATATATTTAGCTTCTGCAGTTGATAATGCTACAGAATTTTGCTTTTTGGAATGCCAACTAATCAATGAAGATCCAAGAAATTGACAGCATCCAGAAGTACTTTTCCTGTCTACTTTATATCCTGCAAAATCTGCATCTGAATAGCCACTCAACATAAAATTAGATCTTCTTGGATACCAAATCCCCAAGTCTCTGGTTCCATTCAAATATCTAAAAATTCTTTTGACTGTAGTTAAATGACTTTCCTTAGGATCTGCTTGGAATCTAGCACACATACAGACACTGAACATAATATCAGGTCTACTAGCAGTTAAATACAACAGTGATCCAATCATACCTCTGTATTCCTTTTGATTCACACTCTTACCATTTGAATCTTTGTCTAAAGAGAGTGATGAACTCATCGGGGTCTTAAGCACCTTGGACTGTGACATATTGTACTTATTCAATAAGTCCTTGGTATACTTTCCTTGATGTACAAAAATTCCTTTCTTCATTTCTAAGATATGAAGTCCAAGAAAGAAATTCAGTTCACCCATTAAGCTCATCTCAAACTCCCTGCACATCAGACTAGAAAACTCTTTTGAAAGAGCATCATTAGTAGAACCAAATAAAATACCATCTACATAAATCTGAACTACTAACAAATCACTTTGATGATGTTTAATGAAAAGAGTTTTGTCAACTAGGCCTCTTTTGAAATTATTTTCAAGTAGAAATTTTGAAAGCCTGTCATACCAAGCCCTTGGAGCTTGTTTTAATCCATAAAGAGCTTTGTCCAGTTTATAAACATGATCAGGAAAGTTTTCATCTTCAAAACCAGGTGGTTGTGCTACAAAAAATCTTCTTGTAAATATCCATTCAGAAAAGCACATTTGACATCCAATTGATAAAGCTTTATGTGATTGTGAGATGCAAATGCAAGAAGTATTCTAATAGCTTCTAACCTGGCAACAGGAGCAAAAGTCTCCTCATAATCTATACCTTCTTCCTGATTATATCCTTGAGCTACCAGTTTGGCTTTATTTCTTACCACTTTGCCATTCTCATCAAGCTTGTTTCTGAAAACAGTTCATAAGGGGTCTTTTTCAAAACAGGTCTAATCAAGCATCTATTCAGCACATAATTGGCAGTGTTAACAGCTTCTGCCCATAAGAACTTTGGAAAATTACTTTCAAGAAGCATGGTTCTAGACATATCCTCAAGTGTCCTATTTTTCCTTTCAACTACTCCATTTTGTTGTGGAGTTCTAGTTGCAGAAAAGTTGTGTGAAATGCCATGCTTTGCACAAAACAAATCAAAGTCAAGTTGATCAAACTCCCTACCATGATCACTTCTAATAGATGCAACAGGTAAATTTTTTAAAGTTTGAAGCTCTTTGCACAATCTAGAAAATTCAAATAAAGCTTCAGTTTTGTCTCTAATAAACATCACCCAAGTAAATCTAGAATAATCATCTATTATAACAAGCATATACCTCTTACCTTTTGGAGTCTGAACTCTCATAGGACCACACAAGTCCATATGCAGCATTTCTAATGGTCTAGAAGTACTTACAAATTTCTTTGGCTTGAATGAGCTTCTGGTTTGCTTACCTTGTACACATGCCTTGCAAAATTTTAGCTTGTCACCTGCAACGCTGTTAGTACTCATAGAATATAGATTATATGATCTAGGAGCAGTGAGTATGCAATCACCAGATTTCTCATCTTGCACCGCACATTTCTCCTTGTCAAATATAGCCTTATAACCTTTATCACATAACTGAGAGATACTAAGCAGATTATACTTAAGTCCATCTACCAGATAAACATCAGATATAGAATTAGTAGAACCATTACCAATACTACCTATAACAATGATATTGCATTTTTCTTTGTCACCAAGTGTGATTGTTCCTCCAGATTTTTCTGTAAGTTCAGTAAAGAGAGACTTCTTTCCACTCATATGTCTGGAACATCCACTGTATAATATCCATTTCTGATCTTTCAAGGCCTTGGTGACATCCTGCAAAAACAAATCATTGCCTCAACAGGCTGTTAGACCAAGTGCAGAACTTTGAGTCATACTCAGAATCAGCCATGTTTGGTGGCCTAATTCCTTTTGGAACCCAAATCTGCCTAACCTGTCCCTTAAGCTGATAAGGATAAGTATTCCTCATAATGTGAGGTTCTGACCTTCTGAAGGGACAAGTTAATCTGACATGACCAATTTTTCCACAGTAATGACATTTTGGAGAATGTCTGCTACCAGATTTGACAAAAGTAGTTTGGCCTTTATTTGGAAAATTTGGATTATAGCCAATCCCACTTTTATGAATTGATTTCAGACTTCCTCCAAGAATGAGATTCAGATTATGTTCTGAGCCTGTAAAACTAGCTAGGACCTTCTTGGACTCTTGAAGTTTCTCAGTCAAAGAACAGATTTGTTGTTCTAAATTCTCAGAATGAGTCTTTAGATCAACATATCTTTCAGTCAAGAGAGTGTTTTGATCAACAAACTCTTTTATCTGTGCCTTCAAGGATTTGAACCTGCTTTCCAAGGCCATGAAGTCCTTTTCAAGCTTTTTCTTAGAAACTTCAACAGTTTTGTTTGAGAAAACTAGGTCCAGGTTTTCTTTTACCTGCTCATGAATCTTAATCTTTAAAGCAGAAATCTCATTTCTATAACTTTCCTCATTTCAAAACATACTTTTGAGAATTTCAGGAAGTACATCAGAAGGACTAGCAAGTAGATTTTTTACCATATCTTCAATATGTCTGTCTGATGATTTTTCCTCATCATGCTTTGCCATGAAGCATAAGTTTGCTTGATCTTCTTCTGTGTCTGAGTCACTTGATGAATCAGAATCACTCCAGGAAGTCATCATGGCTTTCTTCCTTCTGTTGTCACTGTCTTTCTTTTGAAAGTTCCTGTTCTTTTTCTTTTGTGGACAGTCCCTTACTAAATGATCTGCATCACCACACTCAACACAATTTATTACTTTAGTTTTATGTGACTGTGATGAAGGTTTACCTTTGTAGTCCTTGCTGCCTGAAGGTCTTGATCTCTCTCTGTTGTAATCCCTGTTACGAGAGTTTCTTTTCTTGTTGAGAATCTTGGCCAAGGCCTTGGAGATCAATGCTAAAGCCTCTTCATCATCAGGCTCATCTTCAGTCTCAAGGCTTTGAGACTTTTCACTGTCTTTTCCCTTAAGTGCTAAGTTCCTGATGTTTTCACTCAAGTCACGTTTCACATCCTTCAAAGACATTTCATGAGTGAGCAGCTTTCCTTGTAGATCATCTCGCTGAAGAAGACTTAAATCCTGAGCTTCCTCAATGGCTGTTGTCTTTGGCTCCCACTTGGCTTTTGGCAAGCTTCTCAGAATCTTTCTGACCTTCTCCTCATTTGAGAACTTCTTTCCCAAAGACTCCAGATTGTTCACCACATCAGTGAATCTTTTGAACATCTCCTTGATGGTCTCATCTGAGTTCATCTTGAACAACTCATATTACCTCAGAAGTATGTTGATTTTTGTCTGCTTAACCTGGCTAGTTCCTTCATATGTCACCACCAGTTTATCCCATACTTCTTTGGCACTCTTGCAATTTGACACTCTGTTGAACTCATCTGCATTAAGAGCACTGTATAACAGATTCATAGCCTTGTAATTTTTTGATACCTTTTCCAGTTCAGTAACTGAGAGATTTTCCTCAGACTTGATACATCTGACAGATTCATAGTACTCATGAGGACCATTCTGAACTATTGACCACAGTTCCATGTCTTGATCTATGATGAACATCTTCATCAATGCCTTCCAGTGCATGAAGTTATCACCACAGAATAATGGAGGTCTGTTGGCTTCCCTTCCTTGTGAGAATCCACAATCTCCTACATTACTCATAGTCACCAGATTGTTATATCTAAACAGTGACACAAGCTCTGATACCAATTGAAAGTGTGTAATGTAGACTAAATACAGGACCTAAATACTCTAGAAGGGGGGGTTTCATAGAGTATGGAAACTTTTTGCAAAACTCAAAGTTTAACAGAATAGCTTTGTGTGAAACTCAAATCTCAAGGCCTTGAGATTTTAGTAAACTGTCTAAAACTTTCAAAGGCAAAATAGAAAGCTTCAAGGCCTTGAACTATTATCAATTCTAAAAAACTTATGAACCCTAGTTTGATTTGAGTTGTGCTGCAGATAATAATCAAACTGTAAAGTAAATAACACAAAGCAATTTACAGAGTTCAGTCACAATGGACCTAATCTATGCCTGAGGGATCTAATCCCACCAGGATTGGGGAAAAGACTTCTTATTACTCACACAGAAACAGCCCTAGATCTTCAAGCCTAAGTGATTTCCCTTAAACCTATAAGCTTGTGGTTCCAAACCTATCTAGTTCCAGCTACTAACTTTTGAGCTAACAAGAACCTCTTGTTTTTCACTTGAACAACCAACCACTAGGTTAAATGAGGTTTGATATATATAAGAGATACACAGATTACAAAATAAGTGAAGAACACAGTACAAGAGATAAGCTATTGAAGCCTGGATGTGTTCTTCTGGAAACTGGATTGATTTGATCTTCTGGAATCTGGATTGAAGCTTGAATCCTCGTGTGATTGAATGAATGATCTCCCACGAATTTGTCACACCTTTCTGAGTATTCTGCAAGCCTCTCTACCTTCAAAATTCAAACCAGTCTCTTTTATCCACAGCTGCAACTGATTGAGAGATTTTAGGATCTCAGTTCCCACAAATCCTCCTTCTGTTTTCAACTGAAATTCAAACAGCTCTAAGTGGATATCCGTTGGAGTTTGTTGAGATATCTCTTGCACGTTTAAAAAACCTGTAACAACATTAAAACACATCAACAACAAAATCCAAAAAGATAACAGTGCTATGACTATTTGGTTATCCAGTTTCTGATAAAACTGGTTAAAAGATTAGAACAGTAATCTGTTTAACTTTTAATACATATAAATCATGAAAAAAAGTTTAAAGAAGTCAATGAATAATCAAAATAATAAGAATCACAACCTGCAAGAAAGAATCAACTTAGTTCTGTAAAAACTGTCAGCAGCTCAAGGCACATCTCAAGGCCTTGGAGCTCTGAACCTGCTTCACAGATATTCAAAGTTAAACCCAGAAAACTTTGATTCTTCCTGTTCTGATCATCTGCAATTGTGTTAGATATGTAAATAGTGTAAACTATAAGTATATGCAATAAATCCCTGATCTTTATAATTAGATATCCAATCTGCAACACAGAACTGTTAGAACATACAGCAGGATAAAACAACTCTCAAGGCTTTGAAGCTCTATCAGTATCTCAAGGCCTTGGAGTGTCTGAAATGATTTGCTGCTTATGACTTTGTCTTTGTCTTTCATCACTCAAAACAATTACCATCCAAAACACATTCAAGGGTCTTTGAATCAACAAATTCAAAGGATTCAGATTTGGCCTTCATAAGGTACACAAATCCATATTTCTCTGATCCCATCAGTAAATATGACGAAGTATTGAAAACCACCTTTATCATTTGTGCTTAGCGGCCTACATACATCAGCATGTATGTTTCCGAAAAGATCATATCTTTTTTAATAAATAAGTCTTACATGTCTCATATGATTCGATAATCGAATGAGTTCCAGAAATCCATCCATATGGAATTCTAGGTATGTATCTCTTATTCATGTGGCCTAAACGATAATGCTAAAGATAAGTGAAGTTCATATCATTATATGCATACCTCTTGGTATTAATGTTATAGATGAAATTATCATGATCAAGGATATACAATCCATTTAGACAAAATTGCATTACAATAATGCTTATCAGAATAAATGGAACAAAATTTGTCATTTATTATGATAGAGAGCTTTCTTGTCCAAACAAGAAACTATGATAAGATCCTACTCATAGTAGGGACATAAACACTTTTGTCTAATTCATGAACAATTGCCACACGTGTAGGATTACTTCTTCCTTATCCAATTGTCTTCATCTCTTGAGATCCTCCACACTTCTATAAATGTGAGATCCTCATCTAGCATCATATACTCATGATGATGAGATGGACATATTGACTTCTATAACAAAATTACATAATTTGGATTTCATAATTCCTTTATTATTTCCTTCCAAATACTTTGGGTAGTCTCTCTTCCTCTACACCACCTATGGGACTTTAAGGCAATTTGGTTTTAGCAACAAGCTTGCTTTATACCCATGAGGTCCACGCAAACCTTTTTGCTTTTACCCATGCTGTTAACCATCAACATGTTTTGCCTTTATCCCTTTATGAGTGCTTTGTATAGCGATTCTCAATCATATTGAGTAAATCACCTTTAAACAAAACTATAATTGCATCCAATGCAATTCTCGGTCCATTTGGGAGAATAACTATTTATTCTTTATCTATCTCATAGATAACTCCCAGTCTCTAAGCTTTCAATCCTATTGAAGTAGCTTAGTTGCGTCACATCTTGCTTCAGCAGTCACACATTACTAGCTTGTGTCATCGCGTCATATCTTGATGAACTAAGTTGCCTTGCTTTGGCAAGCCTGAACTTATTCCATCTTGATCATGACAAGTGCTAAGCAAGAGAGTGCAAAGTGGAGCAACACTTCAAGCCTTTCATGACAAGCTCGCTCTTTGAAAGAGCTTCTTTAACGTATGATCATATCACACGCCTCCATATTTCTCATCTTGCTTCCAAAGCTTAGAGTCTATGGGAGCTGACATGAGACAAGTTACATTCAAAGGATCGTCCTTTGATGTTCCTTCCATAAGGCTTTAGTGTGTTTTGGTAGTTGGTGGGAAGAGAACTTTACGTTCTACGATGTACAACAATTTCTCTTTTATTTGAGAACAATTCTCAATTTTATACCAATCTAGAAAATAGATTCCAGACAGCTTGTCCATCTTATGGACATAAAGTCGCGCTTTGTTTGTTTAATGCGATGGGTATTCAACACAAAATGATCTATGCAAAATATTGTGACGTTTAACTATATTCAGCAAGGATTTAAATTGTCAAACATAGCTCCCACTATTTTTCACGGATTAATAGCCCTCGCCATTGATGCGGAAAATATCTTATATCTAGTGGGTCCAAGATCCCTTTTCACTTCTTCTTGAGCTTCCTTTGGCAAGTCACCCAAGAATTGGTTATTTAGGTAGGAACCATTCCAATTGCATCCCATGCAACTCTTGGTCCAATTAGGTGAATAACTCTTGATTCTTTATCCTTTAGATAACGCCTAATTGTCATGCCTTTGGGTTCATCAATCCAATTGAGTCTTACCCAGTTGCGTCCAACTCTTGCTTCAACATACACACATTACTAGCTTGCTCGTCTGCAACACACCATGGTAAATTAAAATTGCCTTGCTTTGGCAAGCCCGAATTTTAATGAACCCTGATCATGAAGGGTGTTTTGGCAAGAGAAGGCAAAACGCAATATTTATTTGAGGGGTTTTAATTTTCTTAATTTGTATGGTTGATCTAATCAACATGATCTACTTATTTGGATTGGGCAATCCACAATAAAAGACGATCTTTGTTTATTATTATCTTGTTACCGTTTTGCTAGTATCGCCATACACACAAAAACAAATAACAAGACACAAATAATAAACATCCACAAAATAAAAATTAACGTGGCATGGATATGGCCCCTAGACTAAGATATTACCAAGCCAATGATAATATCTATATGCCCTAAAGTGACAAGCTCATCTCCATGTGCTCCACGATAGCTGCGCGCCTAGGGTAGGGAGTCCTCGTCGTCTTTTGTCTTCTTTGGTTCTTCGGTCTTCTTCTCCATGCTCTTGGCTAAAATCTAAATATTTCTAATTCTAGCCTAACATCTAGAATAAATAAATAAATAAAGCCTCACATGTCGAGGAGAAAAGACGACTCGCAGGCCGTAAAACCTAATTAATTATTACATTAATTTGATCAGCTCGCAGGTCGTAAACCAAATCACAAAGCAATAAACATCCACAATCCTAGGCCATATCCATCCACCATGAAACAAAGCACATAATACAGTTAAAACCAATATTTAACGTGCTTGTTCGATTTTAATTGAATTGGGTAAGTAGGGTTACAACGGTCCAAGGGTTTCACCAAGGGAATGGCCGAACCAACCAAGGAACCACCACACTAGGCCCGGGCCGGCCGGCCCCTAGCCCACACGACTAGGCCGTGTGTTAGGGTGCGCCGGCCCCTTAGGGCCATGTGTCTTGGAGTGCAAGAAAGGGAGGGGCGGTTCCCTTGTGGGGCCGCTCCTTCCCATGGAATTTTTTCCAAAACAATTCCTTCCTTGGTTCCCAAGTTTAGTTGTTTTCATAAACAACTTTCTACTTGTTGGCCAAGTTTAGTTGTTTCCAAAAACAACTTCTTCCTTGTTGCCCAAGTTTAGTTGTTTCCAAAACAACTTCTTCCTTGTTGCCCAAGTTTAGTTGTTTCCATATGGATATTTCCATATAATTGTTTCCATAATTGAAAAACTCCCTTTTCAACTATGTGCCCATGAACCCTAATTTTTCAAGAACCCAATAATTCGCATCCTATGTTATTAAACTCACCAATTCTAACATCCAATGTTAAATTAGATCTTGTTTATACTGAATCAAATTCAATTTGCATCTACTATGCCAATTATCTTCAGTTTTCGCGTAATAACAATAATACGGTGTATAAACTGAAATCGTAACACATAAAATCATGTTATGCTCTACGACCTGTGGCTTTGATACCACTGTTGGGTTTTGACGTAGGTAACGCAGCGGAATAATAAAATTTAATCCTACTCAAATCCCACCAAGGATCACAGGAAGAAACATCATAACATGATGAGAGACATAGAAGATGTGTACCTTTGTGATTTGGGAGATCACACGAAGAATAGTGTCCTCGTCTCTACGGTTGATCCACGTCTAGATGTGAGATCTAGATTCTTCCTTCAACAAGTGCTAGATTGAACCGGAGGAAGAGGGAAGAACGAATCAAACAACAAAGGCACAAGGAGGAGTTCGGCCTCCACTTTGCGCCGACGGGAAGGGGCAGACAGGCCTAGGGGCGTGCGCCTCTAGGTCTTGTCTTTCTCTCTCTCTTTTGCTCTCTCCCACTCTCTCTGTTATGTCTTATAACATTAGTTATGGGAAGGAAACTAGAGGCTTCTTTATATACTCCAACAACTCCTTGTTGTTTCCATAAAAGTTCCCTTCCTTGCACAACTAGTCCTACTAAGTTTGCAAGGTGTTGCATAATGATCCTTCTTATTAATTAATCATATTAATTAATTCCAAATCTAGTTCAAATCTATTTGACGTGTGACCCCATAGGTTTCTACTTAGTTGGTAGTTACTTATTACTAACATGGAGCGCTGTCTAGCAACACATCCATGCCACCCAACTAATAGAAATAGTCAGTGATCCCGACAAACCTCTTGTGCCCAATATCTCATATTGCACTATCCCTTTGTCTCCATATCCGGATTGGACACGAGACATAAATAGTCACACTCGTATATCTAATCCATAGTTCCTCGATCCTGGGAATATGCTTATGCAAGCAGATAACATCAATATCTCCATATTGATTTATCTGAGTCTGGTCAGACATTCAATAAGCCTCATCCCTCGAGTGGTCGTGGATATTTGCTCCCATTATGTGGGAGGGACAAATCCTCTCTACATCACTACGATCTCTAAGCTTGCTTCCTATCATGCCTGATATCTATCTTTACAATTACCCAGTTACGGTGTAACGTTTGATATCATCAAAGCACAATATTTCACAACTAGAGTATCTAGTGACTTCAAGCCTAAGGATTGCCATATTATTAGCACTACGAGAAGCGATTGTGACTTCAACATAATCTAATGTATCCTTCTCGTCATGGGTCATCCAGTATGCCATTACTCCTAACGCATACCCATGTGTTGGATCGTGATATCTCCATATCAATCCAACCCCATACTAGTCTATAGATGATTGTCCCATTAATCATTATAATTGACTAGGGATATTTAAGAATATAACACTTATATTCTAAGGACTTCATTCATGTTAACATATCTCCATATTGATAACACAATGAATCGTAAATCCATATATTCGTCACAATTAATTGATTTCCTCTAGGGCACAATTCCAACAAGATTTGGGGTCTTAAGATACCCGAAAAGTGGAAGTCCTTTCTTTGGAAATGCACTCATCAGAAGCTCCCTACTAGACTTCTTCTTATTCGCAGATTTTGTTTGGCCTCGAGCACCTGCCCCATCTGTAATAGCCATGATGAATCGTTGGATCACCTGCTCTTTTATTGTCCAGCTGTCAAGCCCCTTTTGGGGAATGCGATTCCCTCTTCGAACAATGGAGCATCTTTTGAAGACACTTTATGGGTCATCATTCTCTCTAAAAATATTCAAGCTATTCTCACACTCTGGAGAATTTGGAAAGGATGATGTGGCTTGGTCTTTAGCGATAAGGCTTTCTCAATTGAATCCATTTGTGCATTTATGGAGCATGAACGGCTTATTCTTGCCTGGAACGATTCCTACTCTTCCTTACCCACCCACGCTCCTTCCCATGGCCCGAGCTCCATTGTGATTGTTGATAATACCAACGGTAGTACATAGATTCATCCTAAGGACATCTTCGTGGATGGAGCATGGAAAGCTAACTCCTTCTACTCCAATCTTGGCATTCATACCCATGGCCCGAGCTCCATTGTGATTGTTGATAATACCAACGGTAGTTCGCAGATTTTATTTGGCGCGTAGGGTACGGAGCCTCGGCTTCCTTTTAAGATCCGTTCATTCCTTGGCAAAACAATTTCAAGGTAATCACGCATAATTTAGTAGTTGGACCCTCGCTTGGAAATTTTATTAATCCTGGCCGGTCTTGGAATATTGAGTTCTTAAAATATTTTGTTTGGGACGTGAATGACAACGCCCTTGCGACTATTTCTCTCCCGGAAAATCCAAATCCGGATAGGATTGTCTGGCACTACGAAGAAAAGGGAAATGACACGGTAAAGTCGGGTCACCAGTTAGCCGTACGAAATATTGGTGGAAGTGTTTACATGTCTAGCTCAAACCCGTGGTTAAAATTTTACGATATGCTTTGAAAGGTAAACGGCCAGAGGAAAATTTTACACGGAGAAACATACCGGTGAGTAACTATTGTCTTATGTGGAGATTATGATGAAACTGAGCCCCACCTCTTTTCTCACTGTAAGAGAACAAGAAAGATTTGGCCTTCCATGGGATATAATGTCGATTTGCTCACAATCCGTGTGGGTTTCAAGCTTTGGCTAGCAAACTTGTTAGAAGGTGTCGTGATATGGACAAGACAAGAATCTGCTTCATTTTTTGGTAGGTGTGACGCTGTAGGTACGTAAATCATTTTCAGAGGGGATCCAAAAGATGATCAACAAATCTGATGGGACATTGATAGGAGGATGAATGAATTGATCGATCAGTGGCTTGCCATCTCAACTTAGAGAAGAGTACCCACCTACCACCGCTAGGCAGCCACCGGCCCACCGCCTCGGGGAGTTGTCAAGCTGCGCTTCGATGGTTCCTTTTGTCCCCAAAACAAGAGTATTGGATTCGGAGCAGCTATTAGAGATCATCGGGGTAGTTTGTTGGCTACTTCGGCACTAATTTCTTCGATTTAGCGGGCGGCCATGCTTGGGGTTCAAAGGATCGTCATATAAGGTGATGCTAAGGAACTTCTTGAAGACCTGCAAAGCTTCTTGGATGGCCAAATAGTGGAAGACTACTCGAGGACAAGTGATATTTTTGACGAGATAAAATCACTCCTACATGGCTTTCTCTCGTTTGAACTATCTTGGATCCCAAGGGAGATGAACACCACGACACACTTGCTAGATTCCAGAGCTAGATGAAAGCTTTTTCGATAACAATGGCTGCATAGTTTCCCTCTTTGGCTTAGAGCATTTGATGTATTAGTGTTGATCTTTTGGCTCTTCGGCATGAAAGTTTTTCCCTCAAAAAGTAAATAAATTTTGGAATTGAAACTTAACATAGTTTGTTAGAAAAGATGAGTAAAATCAACCAAAACTTGAGGAAAATATACGAAAACAATTGTGTGGGCTTATAAAATTTAATTTGTGGACGATATATCTGACTATAATATGTAGTTTTTTGAGGTAAAATTCTAATCGGACCAGTTCGGTTCTAAACGGTTGTGCCAACTCCGAAATCATGATTAATCGAAGTTAGTTCTGGCTTGTGATTTTATAATCGTAACCAATCAAGTAGCATGAACGGGTGCTAAATTCAAACATGTTTGGTGCGGTTCGGTTTCAGGCGGCCGAGTGGGCGAGTAAAAACTCACCCTAATCCTCACAGACGGAGGTTGGGACCCCGCTACAGGTTCTACTGGCTGGCATAGGTTTTGCATCTTACACCACGGACGGACAACTTCAGCACACAGAAAAGCGACGAACTGATGTCCAATATGCCCATCTTACAGAGCTCCTTACTCTGTGATATGTATGTCATTGGGCCTGACTGCTCAATACCTTAACGTAAAATTTCTTACAGATTAACTTAACCTCGTCTCACAGCTACATGACCCCTCCAAAGGGTCATTTGAGGACTTTGCCACCCTCGAGGCTTTCCTGGAGCTTCTTCATCGACTTATTTCGTGCACAGTTACCGAAGTCCCCAAATCGCAGGTTGTCATGGCTCATGGTCTTGCCAAATCAGCCCATAACATAGAACCCAGATGGAATATCGAATTCAACCTATTTAACTACTTTTGTTTAAAGATCCTGCAGAGCACAAGTGCTAGCACTTCTTCCAATCCAAGCAAGGTTATCAAACAAATCACTTGCCCGATCCTGATCCTGCAACCCGCCACTAGATGACCCAACCCAATCAAGACATGCAAGAATCGCCGAGCTAATTGTACTCGGCCCACAAGTTGTGTAAAACCATATACAGCAAAAACATTCAAAATCTATGAACAAATTGTTACCATAAAAATGCAGCAGCCTAAGATAGTCTATTTCCATCGTTCACTGACGAGATACTTTTTGTCAACAGCAGAAAATTAGTCACTCCAGAAGTATTGTAGAATTAACTAAGAAACACATGACAAAACTCAAACCACTACACGAAACATTTCAGCAAAATTCCCTTCAACTTAGTTAAGGTCTCTGACTTCTACAAACTAAACCCTTTGGCAAAACAATTCTCAGCGTCTACACAATAAAGATAATATGAAGTAAACATGAAAACCAAATAAGAGTCTGTAAATAGAGCCCCTCAAAATGTCATGCCAACCGCTCAAGCCCATTCTGTGTCGGTACCTTGTGGTGGTGGCACGACTGCTTCCCAACCGGCATCAGTAGCCCCCGGCACTGCTGCAAATTCATAGACACAGGTGTTAGAGAGAGATCCATGTAAATCACAGCGACCAAACAATACTATAACAGAAGAAGAACAAAGGTTGAGTTTACTTGTTCCATTCAAACAGATATACTATTAAAGAGCACAAACCTGGTTCAGCAGCCCAGTTAGTAGGAGCTGCAGCAATAGCAGGTTGTGCAACAGCATCCCAATCACCAGCACCAATAGCTGCTTGCGGAACGTACTCTGCATAGTCTCCTCCGATAACACCTTCCTCTTCTTCAGCTTCCTTTGCTTCTTCAGGCTCGCGGTAGAAGAACAAGTCCACCTGCATTTCCAGAGCATATAAGAAACACAGTAATCTGGAGATCCAATAGAAATCAAGGACTGCAAGTTAACACCCAACAGTTAAAGGTTGATAGTTACCATGACATCCCATTTGTGTCCTTGAGGAATAGTGTTGCGCATCTGCAACACCATCCTTGCCAACAGCCAGAACAGACATCCAATGCTGTGTTTTCCTTTGTTGTTGGCTGGGATGCCAATATCCACATACCGCATGGGTGAATCAGTGTCACAGAAGGCAATGGTGGGAATGTTTCCAAGAGCAGCTTCCTTGATGGGCTGCAACATAAATCAAATTGAGAATCAAATGATTGTCTAGCCTTCACATAAGACGAGGACATTAAACTACATTATAGAAAAGGCAAGACCGAAAGCCTATAAATGATAGGGTACAATAGTGTTCGATCAGCCTATAGATGATGAGAAATTTTTCAGTGCTCCATTAGAGCACCACGTGGTGCTCTAACTCCAATTAAAGTGTGCCATTTATACAAACTGTCAGTGGAGCCTATCACTTTTTAAGTGATTGGCACACCCCTATTGGATGTAGAGCACCACGTGGTGCTCTATTGGAGCACTAAAAAATTTCTCATGGATGATATATGGGCATTAAACACCAAAACCTCCCACCGCCTCAGTGAAACCAAACAGACAATCAACAATAGCACAAAACCAGTAGGGAAGTAAGCTAAGGGTTGCTAGCACCGTAGAAAATGAAACCTGACAAATCAGCCAACATTTCATACCCAATTCAACAATGAGTTCCACAATACAAGTAAACAATAAAAAGAGAGCAAATATGGACCTGGTGATCAGTTCTGGGGTCTGTCAGGATAAGAAGGCGAGGCTCGCTGAAGGAAGTCTGGAGCTGGTTAGTGAATGTACCAGGGGTGTGACGGCCAGCAATAGCATGACAACCAGTGTACTGAGCAAACTTCAAGACTGCCCTCTGACCATAGGGCCTGGCAGACTGCACAATGATGTCTTGTGGGTTTTCAATTGCAACAATGACCCTAGCAGCCATCTGTAGCTTCTCCCAAGTCTTTCCAAGGTTGATAATGTAAATTCCTGAACATCAAATTTCAAATGGGATAGCAAAATTAAAATCACCCCAGAAATCAGAAAAACCTTGCTCTAAGAGAAGGCTTAGGGCTTCCCTATATTCAATGAAAATGCCTCCTACAATCTAAAAATGAAATGAAAGAGATGCAGAAATCGTTAAATTCAAACTGAAGAACTAGAACCCATGTTTATCAAAAAAAAAAAAAAAAAAGTGATTCCCCAAAATGATATTTAATTTCTAGGCACTAGAGAAGTATAACCAAACACAAACATAAACGTGGAGTATTTTGGACTATTATTTTCGATCAGTCTCCCCTGTGGAATGTGCATGTACATTCAATTTCCAAAACTCTCAATCAAGCTCACATGGAATTTGAAACGAGAAGAAAACATCTTGAAATCCAATCCAATCAGAAAAAGCATCCATAAAATTTATCGCAAAATCAAGCATAACAATCACAAAGCAGAGACTTCAATTCAAGTATTATCGACTAATGTGAGATTAGCCAAAACAGATCTGAAACAGCCAAAGATTTCTACTAAAACGACAACAAGGAACTCAATAAATCACACAAAACTTCGCATTAGCAAGCAATAACAGAGATGAGAGAGAGAGAGAGAGAACCGTCGTTGCGGCGCTTGAAGGCGTATCGCTCCATCTGGAAGTCACAGTTCTTGGTGCCGAGATGAACTTCGGCAGACAACATCATCCGGATATCATCCTGCTTCGTCGCCATGATTGATTCGTCTGCAAAAACCCTAGCTTAATGCCTTGAACAGCCTTCGTCTCCGATTTAGGGTAATCTCTACAGCACGAAATGTTTGCTGGTTCTGAGATTGAAAATATATACTAGCTCTCTCTCTCACACAAGAAACCCTAGTTTTGTGGTTACAGAATCCTTTTTATTTTGGGCCATCTTCTGTGGGCTGGGCTTGTAAGCTACCAAGGCTACGGAGGTAGGCTTTCCGAACTACGTTTTTTATATTATTTTTTCACTACATTTGTGAAAGAAATATTTTTTTAGCGAAATGAAAGAAAATTATGTATATTTTTTCTTTTTTCAGGAAGTTTTTTTTGTAGAACTTTCTCAACGAGAGAGTAGAGCATGGTAAAAAAAAAAAAAAAAAAAAAAAAAAAAAAAAAAAACAGCATAGTAATCCACCATTTTCAAAAGTAAAGTAAAACCCAATAAAATTTCTCTACAATAGAACAAAAAATTAAGTTTACAATGACATCGTCTAGATTATGCATCTTGTTACATGTTCAATCCAACACCAGTAATAATCATGCTCGACAACTAGATAATCCATATACCACAGGGCAAACTCGAGGAATGAGGCACGGGTCGAGTCGTGGTGTCGCTAATTCTCTGTGGTCAATGGTTCGTTTCCAAGTGTTGTGGTATCCTACGAGCCCCAAATGACAATATTTCAGTGACCCATACAATAATTTTTCAATGATTATTGGATCTTAAGTTTGAGAAAAACATCGAAGGGAAAACTATCCTACCTCGTAACGAAGTCCATGAACTTGTGTATCATATAAGTCTTTAATAGGTAGCTCCTACGGATCGACCAATCTTGACCCACTATCACTCGACCAAGACCCATTTTTATCATTTTGTTTGAAGCGGGCCAAATAAAGAATGAAATGCAGACAAAAAAGACAGGAAATAGGACAGGTTGCCCTTTTTTCCGAGCCGAAACTTATTGCGCTTGCCGCTATAGTAGTTTCAACAGTAGCTCATCGCAGCAATAGAGGACTAGTTGTATCAAGACCATGTGGAGTCGCGCAGTTGTGGAGCCTCGCACCGCGTAGGTGAAAATCATATGTTCTTGTCCGTGGCATGCCAAGTAGAACCATGGGTGAAAACATGTTCAGAATTATACATTCAAGTAGAACCATGAGCTGAAGAGTTTGTTTGACTTATTCGACATATTTTTGTGATCAACCACTAAGCATATGTTAAGATGGAATTGATTACAAACCCCTATTATTAATTAGAGCATGTTACAAAGTAGTAATGTAAAAGAAGAAATAATTGAATCAGTACTTATAAAAATGTAATTAATCGTATGCAAAATTATAACCCTTTTGGAATTCGGTGCCCAAAATGAGTAATACCCAAATATCATAATCTATTGGATTCAGAGGAGCTATTAGAATGGCATGACCCTAGTTTTAAACTCATGTTTAATATATGGTGCAGGATTGGCTTCTGATTGGGTACAGAGCCTTTTGACAACTTCCTTGTAGGCTTCCAATATAAGGAACATAAAAACATATAATTTAGAAGATGCAGTTGGAATCACTTCACCACCAACCTCAGCGACGTTAGTCTTCACTGCCTCAACCAGCCTTTCTTTCCTGGTGAAATCAAAAATGCTATTTTTTCTTTGGTTCCGCTCAAATCTCCGGGGCCGGACGGTCTCATGAGCATCTTCATCCAAAAAAGTTGAGACACTATTGGAGGGTCAGTTGTGGAAGAGGCCCTCTCTTTCTTTAACAAGGGGTACTTGCTAAGGAAATTAATTACTCTTTTATTACGATTATTTCTAAGTGTCGGTCCCCTTCTTCCCCAGGAGATTCCCGTCCCATCAGTGTGTTATCCTCTGTGTACAAGATATTTGCAAAATTCCTTGCTAATCGACTTAAACGTGTGCTCCTTAGCATCATCTATGAGTAGTAAAGGGTCTTATTCCATGGAAGGCATATTTCTTATTGCACATTTCTTTCTATAAGTTTGCTAAAATTAGATCCCATCGTCAGGGTCCCACCCATTTAGGCGCCCTTAAGCTTGATATGAGTAATTCTATCGATAGGGTTAATTGGTATTTCATAGAGAAGGTCCTGAGAAATTTCAGGTTCCCTAATAAGTGAGTCGAGATCCTCCTCAAATGTGTTACCAGTACTTCCTTCTCAGTTCTAGTTAATGGCCATATAGGGAGGATGATCTTTCCTAAGAATGGCCTCCGCCAAGGGGGTGCTTTCCCCCTATTTTTTATTATCTACCTTGAGGTCCTGTATGTTTTACTCTCACAACTGAATGCCCAGGGAAGTGTCCGAGTTTCTTCCTTTGAAAAGGAGGGTACAACCTCTCGCACTTGTTTTTTGCAAATGATTGCCTCATCTTTTTCCAGTCCTCCCTTTCGTATTGTGAAAACTGATGCGCAAACTAACGTGATGTTCGCAAGTATACGAATCTTGTAATACCGGGTGTAATTAAACTCGGGTGATCGTTCCCACGAGGACTATTTCGGGTTTTCTTTCGTCGTCAGTTTCGGTTAACCGAGTGTAGTAACAAGGAGGAGTAGGTTGTGATTGCAGTTTACTAAACTAAAACAGAGATTAAAAACGTAAACGTAAATATTTTTTGTGACGTTTTCTGAAATAAGCTGAATTGGTTGCTTAAGATAATGGATGGGAACTAGGCTCCAGGATCCCGTAGGGTTTCTACAGATTTCAGTTTTACGTTCGATTATGAAAACACTCAGCAGTTTCGATATCTGTGCAACGTACCAGTTGTGCAGTGACTTTTCAGATCCCACACGTAATCCCGATCCTGCAGACGTTCGGATTCTTGTTAAGCTGCCTAAGTCTGCAGTCTCGATCTAAGCCTGCTAGGGTTTCTAACCTGTCCGAATGGCCCGGGTCAAATTCTCTAACAGTTGGTCTCACGTTTTCGATGCAAGCCCTATCTCCCTTTCTCTGGTCGTTCTATCAGGGTAAGGTACTAAATCCTGACTTTTCTTCCTAACCCTAACTTGACGTGTTCACCTACAAGCTCGGGTCTATAGCAATCCTGGGTGATCAATCCTATCATGCATATACGATAATAATCAAATCCAGAATAACAGATACAACTTGCTGAATTAAGATACAATCATCAATCCATAAACGAAGTAGTCATAAAATCTGGATACGAAACCCTAGGTTCACCGAGAACCTAGGTAAGAAGTTTAGCTACGACTAGACATAATACAAAATGCAGTTTCTGAATATAAAGAGAGAGAACGAAATCAAACTAAGTCTTCGAATCTCGAATCGCGCTTCCGTGCTCTCCGTGAATGCTCTGACTTGCCCTTCGGTTGTGCTGAGTATTGTGTGTCTTCAAAACGAGCCTGGACGAGTCTTTAAATAGTGCTGTTTTCCCCGAAACGTGTGCGCCAGAAATTACGAAATCTGCCATCGGTCCACCGATATCGGAAAAAAAGTCAAACTGGCTGCGTATATACGCAAGGCTGCGTATATACGCAACCAGGGCCAAAAATCCTCCAGCCATCACCCTCCCCGCCTGCGTATATACGCAAGCAGGGGGTGGTGATGGGGGCCCTGCTTGGTCCTTTGGTGGGCCTGGTTGGGTCCCCTGGGTCCCACTCTTCTGCCTGACGCTCCCGGTTTGCCTCCCTTGGTGTTCTCCTGCTTTTCCGTGTTCCCGTCTTAACCTGGTCCTGTGCATGTTTCCCGAGACAGTCCCGTCTTGGTCCCGGCACGCTTCCCGATGCACCTTCCGAACCTGTTCCTGAAAAGGCAACATAGACGAAAACCCGCGATCATATCCAAATATAGCAATAAATAAGCAGAAATCCCGGAAGTACAGATAAACATCTCGTTCTAGATTCCCGAGGCATTTTAGGGCAATTTCCGGAAAAATACGCTATTTCCGGCACAAACACTCGTGAAATCAGGCTAAAAGATAACCCCTAATTGGGCGTTATCAAATACCCCCGCACTAAACATTGCTCGTCCCAAGCAATCCTGCCAACACTAGCCTGACATCATACATTTCTGCCCTCGTGAGACTGGCTCTATGCATACACTACCGTTGCATACTCTTTTGACCCGAACCTTTCAACCGGACGACTCGATAGAAAAACAGACTCAGATAGACTATACACAGACTCAAACGACTCAAAGCAGACTAATGACAAAAATATTTTTGGTGAGATTGGGCAACCTCAAAAACATAACCAGTGTGTCCTCGTGATCTCATCCTTTTCAGAATGTACTTCCCTGCAAGCGATCGGTAAGTCTGAACAGATTTATATGGTGGATTTAAGTGCTGGACCAAAGTACTATTACTTTAGTTATCAAACTGAGCAAATCCCTAGCTAACTTACCATCCGAGCTGTTTTCGAAAGGATCTATGTCTAATCAGGTAGGATATATAAATGTATCAAGGTACGGCATAGTCCTACTTTTTATGACATTCTCACAATTTACCAAATTCACACCCCTCACCGAGATCCCGAAAAACTGCCCGAAACACCTAAGTTCCTGCTTTCCCAATTCTTCTGTCCCCCGGTGTGTCTTCGCCGTGCTCGCGGCCACAAATGTGAAGTGGTGTAAACGTCTCGAAAATTGTGCCACTCACTCAGCTTTTTATTTAAATAACAAAAACACAAAACAAACTAAAAACTAGATCATGACTTGTTTTTTTTCTTTTTTTTCTTTCTTTTTTATTTATTATTATTATTATTATTATTATTATTATTATTATTATTATTATTATTATTATTATTATTATTATTTTAAAACGACTATATACAGGCATACACGAATACTAAAACTACTAAACTGACTAAAGCTGAGTGAGTGAAAATAAATCTCTGTCGTGGGGTACGTAAAATGTCCTCATGTGTAGTACCTGTTGGAATAGATTCCCTAGAGGCAATCTAGTTTAGTATGAATTTGTATATGGCTAGAAAATTCATTTATTATTTATTGGATATTTAATATAATGAAGTCCTTAGATTTACAATCGTGTTGTTTATCTTAAATATCCCTAGTCAAGTATAATGATTAATGGGACAATCATCTATAGACTAGTATGGGGTTGGATTGATATGGAGATATCACGATCCAACACATAGGTGTGCATTACGGAATGTTGCACTGGATTGACCCATCACCGAGAAGGCTACATACATGTTATGTTAAGTCACATGTGCTTCTCGGGTACAATGGTATTGTCATCCTTAGACTTGAAGTCACTAGATATTCTAGTTGTGGATCATTGTGATCTTGGTAGCGTTAAACGCTACACCGTGACTGGGTAGTTATAAAGGCGTGTACTGGATACAATGAGAAGCAAGCTTAGAGATCGTAGTGGACGTAGAGAGGATTTGCCCCTCCCACATAACGGGAGCAAATATCCTAGGCCACTCGAAGGATAGTGCTTATAGAATGTCTGGCCAGACTCAAATAAATCAATATGGGATATTGATGTTATTTGCACGAATAAGGCTATTCCATGGATCGAGAAACTATGGATTGGATATACGAGTGTGACTTGTATGTCTCGTGTCCAATCCGGATATGGAGGCAAAGGGATGAGACAATTACTTGTACAAGGTTGTCTAGATGACTATTCTATTAGTTGGCTAGAATGGATGTTTTGCTAGAAACCGCTCCATATTAGCAAATAGTTGCTACCAACTAGATAGAACCTATGGGGTCACACGCTATATAGAGTTGTACTAGATTTGGAATTAATTAATTGGATTAATTAATTAGAATGATCACTTTGCAAACCCTTGCAAACTTAGTAGGGACTAATTTGCAAGGAAGGGACTAAATTGAATTCTAGTAGGACTAGAATAAGTCCTTTAGGTAGTTAACAAGGAGTTGTTGGACTATATAAAGGACCCTCCTTCCTTCCTTCCTCATAACTTATGCTCTTTAGAGATCATAACAAGAGTGGGAGAGAACAAAGGAGAGAGAGAGCAAGCAACAAGGAGCCGACGCCGCCCCTTGCCGCCGCCCCTCACCCCGTCGGCCAAAAAAGAGGGCCGAGCCCCTCCTTTTTGTCTCGTTTTGCGTGATTCCTTCACCCTCCTCTCATTCCGGGCTAGCACCAAGGAGATTAGAGATCTAGGAGCAACTCTAGGCGTGGATCAACTATAGAGAACGTGACACTATTCGCGTTTGAAGTCATCAAGGAGAACCCAAATGTGTGTTCATGAATTCTTACCTTTACTATCGTTATGCATCTAGACTTGTGATCCTTGGAGGGTTTTGCATGGTTGTTTGTTTGATTATGCTTCCGTTGCGCGATCCATGAATCAAAACCCTACAGTGGTATCAGAGCCACAGGTCATAGAGCATAAACGTAGTTTATGTGTTACATTCTTGTTGTTTTACACCTTAATTTGTTGTTTATCGCGTAAAACAAGACAAATCAAGCATGGGATGCAATTTGTCAATAATTAGATCATAACAAGACCCAATTTTGCATTGGGGGTTTTGGGCCGGGCCGGCCCTAGGGCCTTATGGTTCACTTTGTTGGGCCCGGGCAATTGGATTGTTGGGCCCATGGACCGTTTTAACCCTAGAAATCCTAAAATCAATTAAAATTGACCAAGCGCGTTAAAATTTGATTTTAACTGTTTATGTGCAAATCGCATGGTGATTGGATATGGCCTTAGGATGTGGTTTGATGTGGATGTTTAATTTTGTGGTTTGGTTTTACGGCCTGCGAGCTGATAAATTAATTGTAATAATTAATTAGGGTTTTATGGCCTGCGTGCCATTTTTTTTTCTCAACTTGTGAGATTTATTTTATTTAGTATAGATGTTAGCTAGTGCTAGATAAAGTAGATTGTCAGCCAAGATTGAAGAAAAGAAGCCCAAAGCCAAAGAAGCCACAAAAGATGGAGCATGGAGCATGGAGCATACCACATGACTATGACGGATGGACCAAAAGATCGAGACGCATGGAGATGTGTTTGCTTAGGGTTCATAGATAATTCCATTGGCTTGGAATTATCTTAGTCTAGAAAAGGCCATATCCACATCACGTTTAATTTCTGTTTTGTGGTTGTTTATTTATTGTCTTATTATTTGTGTGGTTGGTGTATGGATGATGCATGCAATTAGGATAATAAGATAATTAGACAACCCGGATCTATTATTTGGAGTTGTGCCCAAACTCAAATAGATAGATTAGTTGATATTGATCAACAAAAACAATTAAAATTGAATTGAAAAATCCCTCAAAAATTCAATATTGTGTTCTTGCCTTCTCGTTATTTAAACACTCATTATCATCATTATTTATCAAGTTCGTGCGTGCCAAAGCATGGCGACTTGGTTCATAATGATGGAATGCGATGGCACGTAACAATGTGCAATTGTTTAGATAAGAGGTTGAACACAACTAGGCCATTAATTTGATTAAGAAACCTACAGGCAATCAATTGGGATTATCCATATGGATGGATAAATAAGGAGTTATTTGCCCGATTGAACCAAGAGTTGCATATGGGATGCAATTGGAATTGTTCCTACCTAAAAGTAGTCAAATTATGGGTGACTTGCCAAAGCAAGCTCATAAGGAGATGAAAAGATGGATCTTGGCCCACTAGAAAATATAAGGATATTTTCCGCATTAATATCTTGAGGGTTATTAATCCGTAGAAAAATAGTGGGAGCTATATTTAATAAACTAGCCATTATTAAATATGGTCAAAAAATTCACAAATACTAAAACTTGCGTATTTTCCTTTTGTAGAATTCCAAATGGCAAACAACTCATCGAGTTCACAACATTCCCTACGATCTGTCCTTGAGAAGGACAAGCTCTCTGGAACCAACTTTCTTGATTGGTACAGAAACTTGAGAATTGTTCTCAAGCAAGAGAAGAAACTGTACGCAATAGAGGAGCATGTTCCAGAAGGTCCAGAGAACCAGACACCTGTTGCCTTAAAGGCGTATCAAAAGCGTGTTGATGACGCTAATGATGCGGCCTGCATAATGCTTTGCACCATGACCTCTGAGCTTCAGAAGCAACACCAGAACATGAATGCTGTCGATATGATCGAACATCTAAAGCAGCTCTTCCAAGAGCAGGCGAGGGTAGAGAGGTATGAGGTCTCAAAGGCACTGTTCAAATGTCATCTGGCAGAAGGGAACCCGGTGGGACCCCATGTACACCGAATGATCGGGTACTTGGAGAATCTCGCCCGGCTTGGGTTCCCGGTCGGCCAAGAGTTGGCAACCGATCTCGTGTTGCAATCGTTGCCCGAGAGTTATGGACAGTTCATTATGAACTATAACATGAACGAGATCGGTAAACCACTGCCAGATTTGCTCAACATGTTGAGGACGGCTGAACAGAGCATCAACAAGGGTAAGGGCAAGGCCATTATGATGGTGCATAAAGGAAAGGGCAAAAAGTTTGCCTTTTCCTCCAAGGGCAAAGGCAAGTCAGTTGCCAAGTCCAAGGAACAAGCCCTTAAGCCTGTTGGTGGCATTGCCAAGGTCGTGACTAAGTGTGAGTGTCACTACTGCAGTCAACCTGGACACTGGAGGAGGAACTGCCCAAAATATCTGGAGGACAAGAGGCTTGGAATAGTGATTCCACCACCACCAGGTATTTTTGTTGTAGATGTCAATTTAACTGTCTCTACATCATGGGTATTAGATACTGGATGTGGATCTCATATTTGTCGAAATATGCAGGATATAAAGAGAAGTAAAAGATTGGCTAAAGGGGAGGTAGATCTGCGCGTTGGGAATAGAGCAAATGTTGCTGCGTTGGCCATAGGCGTGTGCGAGCTATCTCTGCCTTCAGGATTAGTTTTAGAATTAAATAATTGCTATTTTGTGCCTACTATGAGCAGAAACATTATTTCTATTTCTTGTTTGGACAAGGAAGGTTTTATTATTTCAATAAAGAACAATTGTTGTTCCTTTTATTTGAATAATATTCACTATTTTAGTGCGCAATTATTTAATGGACTTTATGTCCTTGATCTAAGCAATCCTGTCTACAACATTAATACCAAGCGGATTAAAATAAATGATTTAAATCCTGCTTATTTATGGCATTGTCGTTTGGGCCACATAAATGAGAAACGTGTATCTAGACTCCATAAGGATGGACTACTAGACTCATTTGATTTTGAATCATATGAGACATGTGAGGCTTGTTTATTGGGAAAAATGACAAAGTCCCCTTTCAATAAGAAAGGTGAGAGGACTAGTGAGCAATTGGCGCTCATACATACCGATGTGTGTGGGCCATTTGCCACGCCTGCCAGGGGTGGTTATGTCTACTTCATTACATTTACTGATGATTACAGTAGATATGGATTTGTGTACCTTATGAGGACAAAATCCGAATCCTTTGAAGTGTTCAAAGAATTCAAGAATGAAGTAGAGAAGCAACTTGGCAAAAGTATCAAGGCTCTACGATCGGATCGTGGAGGAGAATACTTGAGCCAAGAGTTTGACGACTATCTTAGAGAGTGTGGGATCGTGTCCCAACTCACTCCACCCGGAACACCACAATGGAATGGCGTGTCCGAGAGGAGGAATCGAATCCTATTGATATGGTTCGGTCTATGATGTGTCAAACCGATCTTCCATTATCATTTTGGGGCTACGCTCTATTAAGTGCAGCTTTCACCATTAACCGTGTTCCATCTAAATCAGTCATGAAGACACCATATGAGATGTGGAGTGGGAGGCGTCCCACACTGTCGTTCATGAGGATTTGGGGCTGCGATGTCTATGTAAAACGTTTACAATCAGACAAGCTGGGGCCTAAATCGGATAAGTGTAAATTTGTGGGGTACCCTAAGGAAACTAAGGGATACTACTTCTACAATCCAACCGAGAACAAAGTGTTTGTTGCTCGGACCGGCGTGTTTCTAGAAAGAGAGTTTGTCTCTAAAGAAGCAAGTGGGAGGAATGTAGAACTTGAAGAAGTTCAAGAACCACAAATCACTGAAACGATTATGGAACATGAACAGGAATCACAAGCAGTTGTGGATCCACCTGTTCAGGTAACACAAGAGCTTCGTAGTAGATCTAGTAGAGTGCGCCAGAAACCCGAGAGGTACGGACTTCTCGTGACTGATTCAGGCGACACGATGCTCATAGATGATGAGCCTACTACCTATGAGGAGGCCATGAATGGCCCAGACTCACAGAAGTGGCTTGAGGCCATGAGATCCGAGATGGAATCCATGTATACCAACAAAGTATGGACTTTGGTGGAACCACCCGATGGGGCGCGGCCCATAGGGTGCAAGTGGGTCTTCAAGAAGAAGATCGACATGGATGGTAATGTGATTACCTATAAGGGCCGATTGGTGGCTAAAGGATTCAGACAGATTCATGGTATTGACTATGATGAAACCTTTTCACCAGTCGCTATGACCAAATCCATCCGAATCCTACTTGCAATTGCAGCATACTACGACTATGAGATTTGGCAGATGGATGTCAAAACAGCATTCCTTTATGGGAATCTCCTCGAGGACGTGTATATGATACAGCCGGAGGGTTTTGAGGATCCAAAGCAAGCCAACAAAGTCTGTAAGCTGCAACGATCCATATATGGATTGGAGCAAGCTTCTAGGAGTTGGAATCGACGTTTTGATGAAGTGGTCAAAGATTTTTGGCTTCATCAGAAACGAAGATGAGTCTTGTGTTTACAAGAAGGTTAGTGGGAGCTCTATAGCTTTTCTGGTCTTGTATGTGGATGACATACTACTCATTGGAAACGACATTCCCATGCTGCAATCTGTGAAAGATTGGCTAGGAAAGTGTTTCTCAATGAAGGACTTAGGGGAAGCAGCCTATATACTCGGTATAAAGATCTATAGAGATAGATCTAAGAGGTTGCTAGGCCTAAGTCAAAGTACATATATTGACAAGGTGTTGAAACGGTTCAACATGCAAGATTCCAAGAAGGGATTCTTGCCCATGTCACATGGAATCACTCTTTCGAAGAGTGGTTGTCCTTCCAATGAGATTGAGAAGGAACGCATGAGTAGGATTCCCTATGCCTCGGCCATAGGATCTATCATGTACGCCATGTTATGTACTAGACCAGATGTGTCATATGCCTTGAGTATGACAAGCAGATACCAATCCAATCCAGGTGAGAGTCACTGGATTGCTGTCAAGAACATCCTAAAGTACTTGAGAAGAACTAAGGATGATTTCTTAATGTTTGGCGGTGAGGAAGAGTTGCGTGTAAGGGGTTACACTGATGCAAGCTTCCAAACCGATAGAGATGACTTTAGATCACAATCGGGATATGTGTTTTGCCTGAATGGAGCAGCGGTGAGCTGGAAGAGTTCCAAGCAAGAGACGGTAGCTGATTCTACAACAGAGGCTGAGTACATTGCTGCAAATGGCGCAGCAAAGGAGGCTGTTTGGATCAGAAAGTTTGTTTCTGAACTTGGTGTGGTCCCTAGCATTGCGGATCCAGTGGAGTTGTTCTGTGACAACACTGGGGCGATCCCGCAATCAAAAGGAACCCAGATCGCACCAGAAGTCCAAGCATGTGCTCAGGAAGTTTCATTTGATTCGAGATATTATCGATAGAGGAGACGTTCGGATATGCAAGATTCCTACAGATGATAATCTGTCAGACCCGCTTACGAAGCCTCTCACGCAGTGGAAGCATGAAGGGCACACTAGGAGTATGGGCATACAGGATGCGCCAGATTGGCTCTAGTGCAAGTGGGAGACTGTTGGAATAGATGCCCTAGAGGCAATCTAGTTTAGTATGAATTTGTATATGGCTAGAAAATTCATTTATTATTTATTGGATATTTAATATAATGAAGTCCTTAGATTTACAATCGTGTTGTTTATCTTAAATATCCCTAGTGAAGTATAATGATTAATGGGACAATCATCTATAGACTAGTATGGGGTTGGATTGATATGGAGATATCACGATCCAGCACATAGGTGTGCATTACGGAATGTTGCACTGGATTGACCCATCACCGAGAAGGCTACATACATGTTATGTTAAGTCACAAGTGCTTCTCGGGTACAATGGTATTGTCATCCTTAGACTTGAAGTCACTAGATATCTAGTTGTGGATCATTGTGATCTTGGTAGCGTTAAACGCTACACCGTGACTGGGTAGTTATAAAGGCGTGTACTGGATACAATGAGAAGCAAGCTTAGAGATCGTAGTGGACGTAGAGAGGATTTGCCCCTCCCACATAACGGGAGCAAATATCCTAGGCCACTCGAAGGATAGTGCTTATAGAATGTCTGGCCAGACTCAAATAAATCAATATGGGATATTGATTTATTTGCACGAATAAGGCTATTCCATGGATCGAGAAACTATGGATTGGATATACGAGTGTGACTTGTATGTCTCGTGTCCAATCCGGATATGGAGGCAAAGGGATGAGACAATTACTTGTACAAGGTTGTCTAGATGACTATTCTATTAGTTGGCTAGAATGGATGTTTTGCTAGAAACCGCTCCATATTAGCAAATAGTTGCTACCAACTAGATAGAACCTATGGGGTCACACGCTATATAGAGTTGAACTAGATTTGGAATTAATTAATTGGATTAATTAATTAGAAGGATCACTTTGCAAACCCTTGCAAACTTAGTAGGGACTAATTTGCAAGGAAGGGACTAAATTGAATTCTAGTAGGACTAGAATAAGTCCTTTAGGTAGTTAACAAGGAGTTGTTGGACTATATAAAGGACCCTCCTTCCTTCCTCATAACTTATGCTCTTTAGAGATCATAACAAGAGTGGGAGAGAACAAATGAGAGAGAGAGCAAGCAACATGGAGCCGACGCCGCCCCTTGCCGCCGCCCCTCACCCCGTCGGCCAAAAAAGAGGGCCGAGCCCCTCCTTTTTGTCTCGTTTTGCGTGATTCCTTCACCCTCCTCTCATTCCGGGCTAGCACCAAGGAGATTGGAGATCTAGGAGCAACTCTAGGCGTGGATCAACTATAGAGAACGTGACACTATTCGCGTTTGAAGTCATCAAGGAGAACCCAAAGGTGTGTTCATGAATTCTTACCTTTACTATCGTTATGCATCTAGACTTGTGATCCTTGGAGGGTTTTGCATGGTTGTTTGTTTGATTATGCTTCCGTTGCGCGATCCATGAATCAAAACCCTACAGTACCCCCACACTAATCCTGAAGCGCTGATCCTGTAGTCAAAATGATACTGTGCAGTCCCACCGAACCTCCTCATCACCAAAGATGTAGAAAAACGGCACAACCACCAATTAACTCTACAACCCCCTCGAACCCTGTTTTGTGCGAAAAGATGCTCGAACGCGATTAACTCCTCATGTGGTCACTATGTAATGAAGTGATCCACCTCCGCAAATTAATGCACTGTCGCCACTAACTCACCCTGTCCTTCCCTCGAAAAACGTGTAAATGTCAAAACTGTCCAATACTGATAAATCATGAAGCTCTCCCATCTAAAACCCACCCTACTCTCTCCCTCCGTCATAACACGTAGAATAGCCAACTATCGACTGATGAGGTCTCAAAGAAGGCTGCCTAGGCTAAAGTGGCTAAGAAGAAAAAGGGTAAATGGCTTCAAACGGGTTGACTAATTGGACCTAGGGGTAAGAAGCAGGACGTGAGGTCCCTTGATAGCCAGTCACTCCACCGAAAAACGCGATGACCGTGACGGCGCCCGTGGGCGGGTTGTCGACTACCTAAGTGACGGTGGTGTAGCAACTAGTCGGATTCTTAGCTCATATGATAATTACTTGCGGATTCCAAAGGTCGCTGGCTCTCAACTATCTACTATACCTCGGTGCAAGTTTTCTTTTCTTTCAAAGGATTCAACCTCAATTTCTTCATTGTTTCTGTTATCTCGATTGCCCTTTCTCAAAATTTTCCGATTTTAAACTATTTTTTTTGAAAAATGTTTGCGTATATACGCAGGGCTGCATATATACTCAACAAGCAGCATAAAAAAAATTTATTTTTTATTTTTTATTTAAATATATACAATGCATGGCTAGAATGTTTGTGGTGGGTTGACTCAAATAACGAAAATATGCTGACTCAAAAATATAAAATAAAAACTGCAAATAAACATCAAAAAAACGTGCAGACCGGGTAAATGCAGATACGACTACCACCCCCACACTAAGAGGTGGCATGCCCTCATGGCACGCACTCGTCCGGAAAAAATGTCGGGTCTGACCCGGTCTCGGAAGTACCGGATATGCTGCCCGGAGAGCTGCTGCCAGAATCAGTCCTGTAGACGACCGGCCGACGCACGCGTGCACGGGGCCGGTAATCGGAGGACTGCGACTCGGACCCAGTCCAACTGCTAGGTGGCTGGGAGCGCAATCTCGTCCTGCCACTCGAAGGCTGCTGGGTACGGGACCCAGTCTGACGGCCTGTGGGCTGCTGGGATCGTGTCCCAGGCTGACGTCTCTCCTGTCTCGCAGGTGGCAGAGATGGCTGAGTCGGGGGAGGTGGCTGGGTCGGGGGAGGTGGAGCAGAGGTATACTCGCTAGAGTCCCCGTCATCAGACCAACTCGTGGTGAAGCTGCTGGAGTAGGTAGGGGGAAATACAGCGGGAGTGGCGGTTCTCGGCCTGCGTGCCGAGCTGCCTCCCGCTGCTCCTCTCGAATACTAGCAAGGGCAGCATGGGTGTCCTTCGTGACCTTCCGCTGAGTCCGGCGGGTGTGCGTGAGAGCCCTCCAAAGTTTGCCCGCTTTGTCGAGCATTCTCTCCCCAATGGACTTATGTCCGCCACGACACCCCTCAAATCCCTCGTCAACTCGAGGCAACCTACGTGGCGGGGCTGGTCTAGCTCTCGGGGTCGGGTCGGCCCGTGGGGCCGGCTCACCTCGCTGTCTGGCTGGCTGGGTATGGGCATTCCTCTCAGTCCCCTGCCGACTCGAATCGGGACGCTCACTCTCTCGACTAGTACGACATCGCCGAAGTCCGGCCGATGCCTGGCGACTGGCTGGTCGCTCCTGAGTCGAACGTCTCCTAGGGGCAGGGGCAGGGACAGGATCCTCCTCCATAATGTCGTCATCCTCATCGAGGTCAACGACCGGCTCTTGTGGGCCCGGGTTACGGGCCATAATCTTCCTATAAGGCCGTGGCCGAGGAGGCTCTAAATCGCCCTCAAAAATATCCATGGGAACCTCAAAATCCCGCGCCAGTTTGGCGATGAGGTTGCCGTACCCCAACCCCTTATGGCTCGCGGTGTTGTTCCGCTGCTGCATGTAAATCCAGATGCGACGAGGAATGTCGACCTCTCGCCGTAGAACGAGGCAGTAGACTAAGAGTACGTACTCATAGTCAAGATGGGTAAAATGCTTGATACCCACTACCCGGTTTACTACCCACTCGGCCCACCATCGTGGTGGCCCGGTAATAAAACGAGAGTGCAGTTTCTTTCCTATCTCCCCAACACCCTCTCTCTCGAAATGGGCCCCCGGCTACCCACGAGTCACAACCCGCAAAATCTCAGCATCGCTCGGCGGGTAATCCTGACACTCAGCATAGGCGCACGAGAAGTTTCTCAACGGGATCCCATACGCCTGGCGGATACTGTCTGTCGTGACTAATATAAACTGCCTCCGGCAGTACACCCATCGGGTGTCACCGTTGGCCTCACCCGCCCCCTTATGCATGAGGTTACTGTAAAACTCACGCACTAAGGTGGAGCTAGACACCTCCGTAAACCCGGCCAAGGACTGTCCGAAAAGTTCCGGACGACTAGCAAACTGTGCCATCTCTGGCGGCATGTTCATGTGGTCAACCTCAAAGCGGTAGTCCTTGGGCAGTTTTTGACCCATTTTCGTCGCGGTCATATAGTAAAAATGAGCATAATTGTTCACGAACCGAAAACTGTCAAACCTCCTAGAGGTGATTTGCTCCACGGTGTACTCAGTAGGGAACTCGTCCTGGTTTTGGTCAAGGACCGGCACTCCGAACTCCATAACAGTCAAAACCTCGAAAAACGTGCCTACTCGGGAATTAAAGCAAAAAAATGTGAAACGTGCACGTAACAAGTGTGTCTCAATAGATAGTCCACCTAAGAGCTACTAGAGGTCCACACGGCAAGTGCCGCTCCAAAATCAAAAATACCGAAAAATACTGACCCGGCTACGGGTCGTGCCAAAACCGAAAATAAAGAGAAACATGAGATTTCGACCTTCCCTATACAGGGGTGAAGACCGGAGATTCTGCCCGAAAATTCGTCGGAAAAGTCGCCGGCGGTCGCCAGAAAAATCGCCGAAAAACGTAACTGCCCGGAATTGAAATCCGAACCCACCAAATCGAAGCCCTCGATCGCCTCTTTCACCTTCCCTTGTTCAGTTTTTGCTAGTTCTTGCTCTAACACCTTCGAATCAGCACTTTTCCTCAAGAACACGCCATTCCTAGATGGGAATTTCCCGCTCGATTCTCGCTTGTTTTTGGATTTTGATGGATGATATTTTCTCCTTGCGACGAGGGGATTCCAGAAATGTGCCCGGAATTTGATTTGGAGGTCCGAGGTAAATTTGTGTTCTTCAAGCTTGAGAGAAAATGGAGGAAGAGAGAGAGAGAGGAAGGTGAATCAATGGAGGGGGGCATCCTCCTTCCTCCTTTTAAACCCTAAAATTGTAAATTGATCAAAATGCCCTCCGGGTTTTGAAAAAATTACATTTTTTTCTTTCTGTCTGCGTATATACGCAATACTGCGTATATACGCAATCAGAAATCAAAAAGAACACAAAAAATAAAAAAAAATACCCCTGGTTGTGTATATACGCAGGGCTGCGTATATACGCAACCAGCAACACTTTTTTTTATTTTCTCTCTTCCTCTGTTTTCCCGGTTTTGCCTGATTTTTATTTTGCTGTCTCTGCACAATCTCAAATTTCAAGTCAAAAACCCGCTCATCTCGCCTCTCTCAGAAATTCAGAACTGAATATAATACTTAATAAAATAACGAAAATAAATTAATTAACGATTAATTTGGGTTGCCTCCCAAATAGCACCTTGTGATTTACGGTCGACGGCCCCACCTTTTACCTCTTACGGGTCATCAAAATAGACCGGGTCTATTTTGACGACTTCGGCAGTCTCGAGATATGGCTTGATCCGATTCCCGTTCACCCTGAAACTGGACTTATCTTTTGGATTCTCCAGCTCGAATGCTCCCCATGCAAAAATCTGCTTGATGATGAACGGGCCCGACCAACGAGACCTCAGTTTTCCCGGAAAAAACCGCATCCGGGTATTGTAGAGAAGCACTTTGTCGCCTTCGTTAAACTGCTTTGGCGTGATACGGTGATCATGCCACTTCTTCGTCTTCTCTTTGTAAATTTTGGCGCTCTCGAAAGCCGTTCTGCGGAACTCCTCTAATTCTAGCAATGCCATCTTTCTCTTATCTCCCGCCAGATTCTGATCCAAGTTGAGCAACTTGATGGCCCAATACGCTTTGTGCTCCAATTCCACCGGTAAGTGGCACGCTTTCCCAAACACAAGCTGGTATGGCGACATACCCATCGGTGTTTTGAAAGCAGTCATGTAGGCCCTGAGCGCATCGTCCAGTCTGATGGACCAATCCTTTCGGCCGAGATTCACTGTTTTCTCGAGTATGCTCTTGATCTCTCGATTTGAAACATCGGCTTGCCCGTTTGTCTACGGATGGTAGGGTAACGAGACTTTATGAACTGACACGCCGTACTGTTTCAGAACTTTCGCAAAGACTCGATTGATGAAGTGAGAGCCCTCGTCACTGATCATTGCCCTGGGAGTTCCGAAACAAGTGAAAATGTTACGTTTCAGAAAACGCTCAACTGTGGCTGCATCGTTTTTCTGACACGCGATTGCTTGGATCCACTTTGTCACGTAGTCCACTGCCAGCAGAATGTAAAGATTACCCATGGAGGACGGGAATGGCCCCATAAAGTCAATTCCCCATACATCAAAAGGCTCTACTTCCTGCCACACGGTCATCGGCATCTCGTCCCGATGTGACGTGTTTCCTGTTCTCTGGCATCTATCACATCCCTGCACATAGTCGTGACAATCTTTAAAGATTGTCGGCCAGAAAAAACCGGACTGGAGTATTTTATGAGCTGTTCGCGTTCCCCCAAAATGACCCCCACACTGTGATGAGTGGCAGTGTCGGATTACGTTCCAGGCCTCGTGGGTCGGGATACACCTTCTCAGGATGTTATCGGCCCCCTGTTTGAATAGGTACGGGTCATCCCAGAAATACTGTCAGCTTTCGGAAACGAACCGTTTCCGTTGAGACGGGGTAAGATCCTCGGGAAGCGTGCCAGTTACCAAGTAATTGGCTATGGCATAGTACCATGGTCTCCCGATTTTCACTGCCATGAAGTGCTCGTCCGGGAAGTTTTCCTTCATCGGCACCGGGTCCACCTTCACATTCTCAAGTCTGGATAGGTGATCCGCTACCACGTTCTCAACTCCCTTCTTGTCCCGGATTTCCACGTCGAATTCCTGCATCAGTAGTACCCACCTCAACAGTCTCGGTTTCGCGTCCTTCTTGTCCAGCAGGTATTTCAGGGCACTGTGGTCGGTAAAAACGATGACTTTTGACCCGACCAAATAGGGCCTGAATTTGTCCAGGGCATACACCACAGCCAGTAGTTCCTTTTCTGTCGTGCCATAGTTGAGCTGGGCATCGTTGAGTACCCGGCTCGCATAATAAATCACGTGGCAGACTTTATCCTTTCGCTGCCCCAAAACTACCCCGACTGCGTAGTCGCTGGCGTCACACATCAGCTCAAACGGGAGTGACCAATCCGGTGTAGTAATAACCGGGGCTGTGGTCAGCTTCTCTTTTAAATGGTCAAAAGCCTGCCGACATGCTGCATTGAAATCAAAGGGTACGTCTTTTTCGAGTAAAGCGCAGAGTGGCTTTGTGATCTTGGAAAAGTCTTTGATGAACCTCCGGTAAAATCCTGCATGTCCCAGAACACTTTTGATCGCCTTTACGTTTGTCGGGTATGGAAGCTGCTTTATCACCTCGATCTTGGCCTTGTCCACCTCGAGTCCCTTGCTGGAAATTCTGTGACCCATCACGATCCCCTCGGTGACCATAAAGTGACACTTTTCCCAATTGAGCACCAAATTCGCCTTCTTGCATCGGATCAAAACCTGACCCAAATGGTACAGGCAGTCATCGAAACTGTCCCCGAATAGTGAAAATTCGTCCATAAAGACCTCCAGATTTTTCTCGATCATGTCGGAAAAAATCGCCATCATACATCTCTGGAACGTGGCAGGAGCGTTACACAACCAGAACGGCATGCGTCGAAATGCAAACGTACCGTATGGGCAGGTGAACGTCGTCTTTTCTTGATCCTCGGGGGCTATGCAAATCTGGTTGTACCCGGAGTACCCGTCCAGAAAACAGTAATAGGCGTGGTGGGCGAGCCGGTCCAGCATCTGGTCCATGAATGGTAACGGGAAGTGGTCTTTCAGTGTTGCGTCGTTTAGCCTCCGATAGTTCATGCAGATGCGCCAGCCTGTAACAGTGCGCTGCGCAATCTGCTCCTGGTCATTATTCTGCACCACCGTAATACCTCCTTTTTTGGGCACGCACTGGACCGGGCTGATCCACGTGCTGTCCGATATGGTGTATATGATTCCCGCTTCCAGCCACTTCATGACCTCTTTTCGCACAACGTCCTTCATGTTCGGATTCACTCTCCGCTGGGGCTGAATCATCGGTTTCTTGCCTTCTTCAATTCGGATCTTGTGCATGCAATAGGAGGGGCTGATCCCCTTGATATCTGCAATCGTCCAGGCGATTGCTTCCTTATGCTCTCGCAGTACCTCCAACAGTTTCTGCTCCTGTTCCTGAGATAAACAAGACGAAACAATTACGGGCAGAGTACTATTATCACCAATGTATGCATACCTGAGATGGCTCGGGAGCGGTTTCAGCTCCAGTGCGGGTGGATCCTTGAGTGACTGGACCAAAATCATCTTTTGCCCGCCGTCTTCGTCTCGGTGCAAAGTGGTCCAGTCCTCGGCTCTCATGGCGTGCTCGCACCGAGTCTTCTCCTTTTCTTCCCCGTACATGCTATCTATCTCTTCCCACAATCGGTCCATCTCCACGTTTTCCCAGCCTTCGTCAACCACGTCTATGGCAAAGATATCCTCGTGGTCGTAGTAATTTGGCAGTTGCAGATTTTTGAAAACGTTGAATTTCACCTTTTTCTCGTTAATCTGCATAGTCAGCTCCCCGCTCTTGCAGTTTATCATTGCTTCGCATGTGGCCAAAAACGGCCTGCCAAGTATGAACGGTACCTCCCCTGCCTCCATGTCCAGGATGACGAAATCTGCCGGAAAAATCAGCTCGCCGACTTTGACCAGAATATCCTCGATAACCCCATAAGCCTGTTTTACGGACCTGTCTGCCATCTGTAGCATGATTCTTGTGGGTCGGGGTTCACCGACTTTCAAACTTTTGAAAATCGTCAACGGCATCAGGTTGATGCTGGCCCCTAGGTCACACAGAGCCTTTCATGTGTAAGCGTTACCTAGGGTGACCGGTATAAAAAAACTACCAGGATCCTTTCTCTTCCTCGGTAGCCCATTCTTCACACAATTGCTCACTTCTGCCGTCAGGTTTATGGTCTCGAAATCGCTCATCCGCCTCCTTCCATATAAGATGTCCTTGAGGAATTTGGCATAAGTGGGCATCTTAGCCAAAGCCTCGGCAAAAGGTATGTTGATCTGCAGCTGTTTGAACATCTCGAGAAACCTGGCGTAGTCCTTGCTGTCGTCCCTCTTTCGTGTTCGCAAGGGGTATGGCACCTCCTTGGAGATAGGTACCGTTTCTGCATCTGTCTCGTTCTGCACTGCATCCTGCTCAACCGAGCCCTTCGGCTGGGTGCGGTCGACTGTGCTGTTATCCTGGCCCGACAAGTTGCGTTCTACTTCTTTCGAACTTTCTGCACGTGCGTGACTGGGATACGGTGGATCCTGCAGTGCCAATCCACTCCGAGTGGAGATAGCATTGATCTGAGCCCGTGGATTGTTTACTGTATTCGAGGGTAGGTTTCCTGGCTGTCTCTCTGTTAGCTGCTGTGCTAATTGTCCCACTTGTACTTCCAAAGCGCGTAGTGACGTTTTGGTTGTCTGCATGTCTGCCGTCAGGGCGTCCATGTGCTTGAACCGGGACTCCATGGTCTGGAACATGGACTTGATCTCTTTCATCTGAGCGTCGTACTGCTGTGCAGATGGGCTTGACTGAACCTGCTGGGACGGTGCAGCCTGCTGGGCTGGTGGCCTGTGCTGGAACCCCGGTGCATAAACTGATGCGTTCGGGTTTCCGTACCAGAACCCGGGATGGTCTCTCCTACCCGGTCGGTACCGGCTCGGGTCCCACTGCTGCTGTACGTAATTGGTGTCTTCGGTCCTCAGTTCCTCAATGGCCGTATCCAAATCGGGTTCTTCGACTGCTGCACCAGTCTTCTTATCCGAGTAGACTTTCTTGACCAAGTCATGAACGATCTTGGCCAGGTTGTCTATCCGGTCATCCTCTGCTGGTTTGGCTCTAGCTGTCATCCTGCGATCGTCAAACAGTCGGGTGTCCTGCTTGGCCAACTGCTTCATCAGGTCATACGCACCTTCTTTGTCCACGTGATACAAGAAGTTTCCCCCGGCTTCTCTGTCAATCCTGTCGGCATTCTCCCTGTCTAGGGTATGGTAGAAAACCTGCAGAATCTTCGCGTCTCCAAAACCGTGGTTCGGGCATCGTTTTACCAATCTCATGAGCCTGTCCCATGTGTCCACCACCGTCTCCCCCATCTTCTGCCTGAATGACAGAATCTCGCTCTGTAACTGTATGACTCGGGAGGCGGGATAGAACTTTGCCAGAGAATCTGCGACACACTCCTCCCATGTGGTGATGGATCGGGGTGGTCGGGATTCGAGCTAGTCTTTGGCCACTCCGTATAGGCAGTATGGGAATAAGATCAGCATGAGTGCCTCTGTTTCTACCCCCTTGTATCTGACCTTGTTGCAGTAATCCTCGAATTTCCCAATAAAATCGTTCGGGTCTTCATCGGCCCTGCCATGAAACGGGCAGAGAGTCTCTACCGTCTGGATGGTGGATGGTTTGATGTCAAAGTGCTCGGCGGTGATCTCGGGCACCACAATAGCTCGCTCATGCCCTCCGGTGGGGACTTCGAAATTTTCCACCAACGCTCTCCCAGATCGGTTATATGTTCTCTGGTTGCTTCGGGCAGCAAGTCCCGCTGTGACGAGTTCCTCAATGTACCGAGCCATCTGGGCTGGGGTACGTGTCTCTCGTTCCTGCCCACCGGCTTCAGTGTTCTCGGGCATATCTCTCTGGTTGGTTGCCATCCTGCTTTCTCGGTTTCTGCGATTCTGTTCGGTGTACAGTTTTTCTGGATTGTCGAGTGGTGGTACCAAATCGCGAGGCAATCTGGGCATCAACTGAGCAGTCCTGAAAACGCAGATTCAAAAAGCAGTGAGATAAAAAGAAAAATAACAAAACTGAAAAATAAACGAAAACTCAGAAAGCTAATTTTGACAACTAAATAGACCCTAAAAAGTCCCCGGCAACGGCGCCAAAAACTTGATGCGCAAACTAACGTGCTGTTCGCAAGTATACGAATCTTGTAATACCGGGTGTAATTAAACTCGGGTGATCGTTCCCACGAGGACTATTTCGGGTTTTCTTTCGTCGTCAGTTTCGGTTAACCGAGTGTAGTAACAAGGAGGAGTAGGTTGTGATTGCAGTTTACTAAACTAAAACAGAGATTAAAAACGTAAACGTAAATATTTTTTGTGACGTTTTCTGAAATAAGCTGAATTGGTTGCTTACGATAATGGATGGGAACTAGGCTCCAGGATCCCGTAGGGTTTCTACAGATTTCAGTTTTACGTTCGATTATGAAAACACTCAGCAGTTTCGATATCTGTGCAACGTACCAGTTGTGCAGTGACTTTTCAGATCCCACACGTAATCCCGATCCTGCAGACGTTCGGATTCTTGTTAAGCTGCCTAAGTCTGCAGTCTCGGTCTAAGCCTGTTAGGGTTTCTAACCTGTACGAATGGACCGGGTCAAATTCTCTAACAGTTGGTCTCACGTTTTCGATGCTAGCCCTATCTCCCTTTCTCTGGTCGGTCTATCAGGGTAAGGTACTAAATCCTGACTTTTCTTCCTAACCCTAACTTGACGTTTTCACCTACAATCTCGGGTCTATAGCAATCCTGGGTGATCAATCCTATCATGCATATACGATAATAATCAAAGCCAGAATAACAGATACAACTTGTTGAATTAAGATACAATCATGAATCCATAAACGACGTAGTCATAAAATCTGGATACGAAACCCTAGGTTCACCGAGAACCTAGGTAAGAAGTTTAGCTACGACTAGCATAATACAAAACGCAGTTTCTGAATATAAAGAGAGAGAACGAAATCAAACTAAGTATTCGAATCTCGAATCGCGCTTCCGTGCTCTCCGTGAATGCTCTGACTTGCCCTTCGGTTGTGCTGAGTATTGTGTGTCTTCAAAACGAGCCTGGACGAGTCTTTAAATAGTGCTGTTTTCCCCAAAACGCGTGCGCCAGAAATTACGGAATCTGCCATCGGTCCACTGACCTCGGAAAAAAAGTCAAACTGGCTGCGTATATACGCAAGGCTGCGTATATACGCAACCAGGGCCAAAAATCCTCCAGCCATCACCCTCCCTGCCTGCGTATATACGCAAGCAGGGGGTGGTGATGGGGGCCCTGCTTGGTCCTTTGGTGGGCCTGGTTGGGTCCCCTGGGTCCCACTCTTCTGCCTGACGCTCCCAGTTTGCCTCCCTTGGTGTTCTCCTGCTTTTCCGTGTTCTCGTCTTGACCCGGTCCTGTGCATGTTTCCCGAGACAGTCCCGGCTTGGTCCCGGCACGCTTCCCGATGCACCTTCCGAACCTGTTTCTGAAAAGGCAACATAGACGGAAACCCGCGATCATATCCAAATATAGCAATAAATAAGCAGAAATCCCGGAAGTACAGATAAACATCTCGTTCTAGATTCCCGAGGCATTCTAGGGCGATTTCCGGCAAAATACGCTATTTCCAGCACAAACACTCGTGAAATCAGGCTAAAAGATAACCCCTAATTGGGCGTTATCAAAAACCTTAATACGACTCTTGACTCATTTTGCGTTATTTATGGACAAGATATCAACAAAAGAAATCATCGATTATCTTAAGCCCTAATGTCCCTGAGGACATGGGGGGCTATCTATGGAGATTTCATTGATATTCAAGTTAAGATTGAAAAGAGCACCTAACTCGGTCTTCCTCTTATTCATGTGGGGCGAAAAAACAAATTTTTGGCTTTGTTAGAGACTCCATGTCCTTAAAGCTTGAAAGTTGGAAGGGTAAGTTGCTTAGCAGTGTAGGGAAACTTACTCTTAAAAAATTTATCCTCTCATCCCTCCCTACTTACGTCTTCTAATCCTTTAAGCTCCATCCTTCCTTAATAATGAGGTTTCCAATCAAATTCATCGATTCTGGTGGAGTCCAAACAAGAAAACTCCGTTCAGATCCAACTCTAGTGACATTATCAGCTATCTAAATCGAGAGGTGGACTTGGACTTATGAACTTTAACTGCTTAAACCAGGCTTTGTTAGAAACAAGGCATGGCGTATACATAAAAATCGGAACATGTGTGTTTCCAAAGTCCTGTTTCAGGAAACATAGTTCATGAGTGCATTATATCCAAGCAATGCTTTGTGGGCTTGAAATAGTGTTCTTCATGGGAGAGAAATCATCAAGAAAGGAGCTCGATGACAAGTTGGTAACGGACAAAACTTAGTATTCTTAATGAGAAATGGATCACGGATCTTAGTGTTCTGCTGGCTAGCATTAAATGCTTATTTGGTATTGAGGCTAATGCAAAGGTGAAGGATTGGATTATGACCACCAGAAACATCCAAGAATGGGATAGTAATGCGATCCAGGCCCTTGTCCCAAATACTATTTCCAGAAGAATCTTGGCCATCCCGCTTCCGCCATCCACTACTAAGGATAAGCTCATATGGCCTTTCACAGAAAGGTGCCATTTCTCCACCAAGTTCGGCTACAATTTCCTTTTATCTAGATACCAAAATTATGTTCAATCGGGCCGGGCTCTTCCGTTCCGTTGATGACATCATGGTAGGGGACCTTAAGTGGGGTTCATTTGGGGCCTTAACATTGAAGAGAAGTAAAAGCTTTTCATTTGGAAATGTGCACACCTCAAGCTCCCTACGATGCATCTAATTACCAACAGGTTCATATGTGGTTCGGACTTGTGCCCTCTTTACCATCCGAACCCTAAGTCGATGGATTATATGTTCTTCTATTGCAAATGACAAGGACCCTTTGGAGGAGGTGCAATTTAAAACCTCGTCATGAGAAGGACTTTAGTGACTACCTTTGGGACTTAATCAATGCGGGAGACCGCCCTATGGTCCACAATCTTTGGGCTAGTTGGAGGGGTAGATGTGGTGAAGTCATCAGGAACGACGATTTCAATTTTGAAGCCATTAAGTGCAGCATGGAAAATGAAACACTCCTTCTGAACCAAGTCACTGACAAGAAGTGTGATAGCGGGCCTTGTGTTCCTGATCAACCCACACGTGCTATCATCAAAAAAGCCATTGAGTGCTAAGCCAACATGTTTTAGATATTTAGGTTGATGGGGCCTGGAATAATCAATCGTACATGGCCAATTATGGTCTGCATACTTTTGGTGTTGATGGCTTCCATTGGATTATCAAGAAGACGACTCATAGATCTAGTGCCCTTGAGAAGGAATTATTAGTTGTTAAACATGGAGTATTATTTTCTTTGCATCACAATATTAATTAAATTAAAGTAAACAATAATAGCTCGGTTGCCTTGTCTCTTTTCTAAAGGAGGAGTAGTCCGGCTTTTCAAGATGTTCCAGTCGTTTTTAGAATCAAGGAGGCTACGAAAAATATCATATTTTGTTCTTTAACTAAGGTGTCGCGTTCTACGGTCATTAAAGCTCATAATGCTACTAAAAATGGCTTTGTATGACAATCACCATATGTAGGTGATTTGCTTGCTTCCTGTTGTAGTTTGGTTAGGTCTTTTGTTGGGTTGTATATTATACTTGACACTTGCTTGTATTATGTGATGATGACATTGTTTCAAAAAGACGAAGACGCAGTTAATCCCAAATTCAAAAAATATATATACAATTTTTTAGCAACAGAGAAGATAAGAAAATTAGTTAACTCGAGCCGTTCTACGAGCTTGAGTTATACCATGACATATTGACCATTTTACTTAAGTAAAAAAAACCTCAAAACCATTTAATATAACGACTCATGGAACTGTGCAAAGTTACTCATGTCAATCTTTTCCTCGCATTCATTGCTCCGTGCGAAAATCGTTTATTGTTGTTGAAAAAGCTGTGATTTTCATTACTATGCTCTTTGAAATTGAGATTTTCTTATAACTCTGGGCAAGAATGTTACATGTGTATATTTACTTAGTCTTAAATGGGCTTTTTTACTCTGTTTGTGGCTATTTTTTTCTTGTAGTTCAATTAGGTCAATCTATAAGAAGAAGAAAATCATGATTTATTTTACAATGACGTTTCAATATTTATTCTTAATTATATCATTCTCGTTTGATTGCTTCAATTATTTCAAAAAAATTAAAATACCTCCAAACATGAAGACATTGTTAAAAGAAAAAAAAATAATTACATATTTTGCGTCAAATACATTCCTCACGTATGCGACATGATTGTCTCGAATAGGTGGATTATGTAACTAGAGCAATACAAGGTTTATGGTAAGGTGAGAAGTGGTGGGCATTTTACTCTGTTAGTGGATTATGATTGTCTCAAATAGGTGGATTGTCTTGCATACTCCCTAGTAAAGTGATAAATGCAATATCAATATCATCCTAGTACAAACTATATCACTGTGAAATGCAATGCAACAAACCTGAACCCCTTTACAGGTGATATTGTATCATGCAGGGTCCATTAGCCCATGTTATATCATTTAGCACTCTCTTTAATGAACTCCCAACCAATCGTATTCATTTTTTCCTCTTTATCCTATCCTACTTTTCTAAAATACCCCTAACAATCTACAACTGTCTAGTACAACACTTTACTATGCCTCAACCCACAAACATGCTGTAATATGAAAATATGTTGTTACCCTCACCAAACAGATAATACATACTGCCTCTGTTTCTTTTGTATCAGTCTACTTCACTTTTTGTCATTATTTACTAGGTCACTTTGACCCGGTGATTCTACTAGCAAAACGAGAAAAAAATTTAGTAATCTTTACATGGTCTTGTAGAGTAAACTTTGCTCTACAATACTGTAGTAACCCAAATACTTATGTTACATGTTTAACTTTGAAGTGACGTTAGTATTACTTAATTGAGTGTTCAAGGTAAATATTGTGTTAATTATGCTAGACTTTTTGTTAAGAAAAGTTGTAAAAAGTTCAAGTAAAAATCAAGTTGTATGTTTGTTTCATGAAAACTATAATGTCTTTTAGATAAATTATAAGGTCTTTTGTGCAATATTTGTATAAGAAATAAAATACAGTATTAAATTTTAGTTGAATGTTTAGGTTACACCAAGTACTTGCATCAACATGAATAGATAGTGTGCTTCATATGATTTGAAACTTACTTGTACTCACTTATTTTGATGTGACCATCACACCCAATTGTTTTGGGACTATATAAGCACAAGTTGCATCTTTCCCATCATTTTTCGCTACATTTTTCTCTCTCTATATATATGAAGTGCTACAAGCTCTCATCTCGCTCCCCTTCATCTCATTCCCGGTTTTGTTCTTGACCCTCCACAGACATGGTCTAAAAATCAAGTTTTTGAGGTTCTAAGTGTTGGAAACCCATCTCGAGTGTTAGTATATCAAATGGGTAGCAAGTTTTGAGCATATTCTTCAAGATTGAAGCCCCTAGGAGCCATTATTCATCACTTCTCCAAACTCGCATCAAGAAAACCAAGTGAGGAGTAAGTTCTCCATCTTTGCATCATGATATTTGTCATTCACTCCTCATTATTGTGATTTCATGGTAAATCTTTGGTTGCATGTTAGCAATCCATAATTTTTAAGGCAATTGTAGCATTGATCATCTCATTTGTATGATAGTGTGGTAGATTTATGGTTGCATGTTCTTGTTTCATCACCATCTTCATGATCTTAACACAAGCATGTGCAAAAATGAGTTTGTTGGAAATTTATATATGATTTAGATGAAATACCATGTTTTGTGTCTACGAGTGTTTTTGTGACGTTAGCATGTTTTGGGGGGATTTTATGACTTTTGCCTAATTTTCTAGTGTCTTTTACCTAAACTAGGGGGTAATAAGCGTCTTTCACCTAAACTAGGGGGTAATGATTGCCCTTTTCCTAAGTTAAGTGTACAAATTTCCACACTTTTCACGGTGGAATCCTCTATCAATCAGATTCCACCCGATTCTTCCTTTCTTCGTCGAGATTTTTTTCCAAACCCTCCTCTCATGCGATCTCTCTCTCTCTCGGTAAATCAACCCTCCCTCACCATCATCGCTCTCTCTCGTTCCCTATCGCCTCTCTCTCACTGCAATCACCGAGCCTCCATCACCAACGCCTCCAACTCTCTCTCTCTCTTTCTCACGGTCTCCCTCTCTTTCTACGCTGCCCACCGTCCGAAGAAGCAGCAGCAGCAGGAAAACAACAACAACGACAGCTGCATTGTCCAGCCACCACTGCCACTTCCAGTTTTTTCACCTTTTTTTCCTTCTTCTTTTCCAGTTTCTTCTTCTTCTTCTTCTTCTTCTTCTTCTTCACAGTTTAGTTTCTCTTCTTCTTATATGTCTAGTTTCTTCTTCTTCTTCTTCTTCTTCTTCTTCTTCTTCTCCGTTTTCTTTTTATTCTCCTTCTTCTCTTCTATATTTTCCATCAAAGCAGTAGGGTCGTTCTGACCCATTCAATTTCAGCAGCACCGTCGCCTCCATCTCGGCCGCTCAAAACTTCGTTCGCCTCTCAATTCCCTCTTTGACTCAACTCCAAAGCTTGTAAGTATGGGTCATTATTGTTTCTGATTATGATAGCTTTAAATTTTTGATTTGTATTCATCGTTGATCACCTTGAATTGTTTGATTCATCCTTATTCATGTTTACCCTTAAACCCTAGTTGTATATGTGGTAAAACCAAGCCGAAACAATAGGATTGAATAGAAACAATCACTTGTTTAGGTTGTGGGATGCTAATGTGATTTGTAATCGCCTAAGAATTGGATTAGAATCGAAATAGTTAAGCATGTTGTTTAGTGTTCTAGGGCTGATGAAAAATCTGTCTAGTTGCTATAGGCCTGTTTTTAGTCGCTGAAAGTGCTGAAAATCGTCTTAATGTTGTTGGGTTTATTAAATAGTGTCTTAGTGAAAGTAGTTAAAATATGTGAGTTTTGATACTCGTTTTGTAATCCCGACACTAACTAAATACGTCTAAGAGAATTTGTGAGTTGTGTCTAGCAAAATATAAGTTCAGTTAATTAATAATGTCCTTGTTTAAAGATAAATAGCGTAGTTGTGTGTTGTATTAGAACCGGCTAGAAGAACTGTGTCGTTAGTCCAGAACCAATCGTTTTAATCTTTGTATAGCGGGTTCACGTGGGGATGTTGGGATGGAATTAGAACCTAAACCGTGACTGAGCGTCATGTGCATATCATATACTTTAGCACTTATATTAATAGAATATTGTGATTAATTAGAATATTGGTAACTTGTAGGCGATGAGTTCTTAGACGAGGGATACGTCGAATACTACGACTGAGTTGCAGTAGCTACTATTGCTTGAGGTGAGTAAACATGTCAGGCCTAGTGTGCCTATCTCCCATTCGTGTCAAATGTGATTTCAGTTCCAGTTTCAAAATGAATTTATGTGTTATGTGCATTACGTGCCATTTGAATACATGATTCCACTTGTTCAACAATCTTCTTGAAAATATCACAATTATCTAAAAAACGATGATAACGTAAAGTGGAAGAGTTGTGCAGGATTGTTACATGGTTACTATTGGGCTTGGTTGTGTTTACTACGGTCACTCGACCAATTAATTGTATTAAGCCGGTTGCAATGCCCCAGATGCTCCTTGTACTCACCCTTCTGGCCGCAAGAAGTCTTGAGGGGGTGTCGACACTTAAGGTCCTGGATGCTTGCAAAGTCGTTGGTTCTTCCCCCTATCAACCGATTATCAATGTGGTTTTGGATGTGACGCTTATTAAGGGAAAATGGAATAATATGTGGTTTTGTAATCCCCTATTTGGATAAGCAACATGTTTTGGAAAAATTACAATGGCAATTGGAATCCCTCTTGCTTTCTTATATGTGTCAAACTTTATTTCCGTTGTGCAAAAAAAAAATCATTACATACAAGTTGTTTACGTTTTATAAAATGTGTCTCATCATCATTTTACATGCTTGGGTGTTTCCTTGCCATTATTTATTGCTGGTTTTAGAAATTGTGGTGTACTCTTTTGTTTTCTTCACCACATGTCTAGGTGATGGGAGTTTGGCTTAGCGGGGAATGCGAATCATCGCCTAGACATTTAGTCCTTTCATTTATAATAATTAGAACTCTTTTGATTACTAATAATGATTTAGTATGTTAAGTGTCCGTGTTTGAGGCAACTTTTAAATTGTAATAAAGCACTACTCTAAATTTTACGGATGTTTTTGCTTGGGGCCCACTTTTAAATGTCCTTGTATTTGGATTTCATCTCGGGTATGGAGTGACACCCTCCCGGATTCTAGCTTGGCCATTTTGGGGGTGTTACATTAGATATTTTTTGATAGTCTAATTTCTGATATTGGGAGAACATTTCTTGCATGCAACAAGTTTTTGAAGTATATAAAACCATAAAGTTCATGTTTTCAGCCTGTTTTTTCACGAAATTAGAAAAATAATTAGGCATTTAAGAAAATTGGGAAAATTCATAGTTAGTGTATTTTTATATGCTATATGTACAGTAAAATTTGAGAGTCATTGGACTTATATTTAATTTTTAATCGGCCCAACACTAGGGTGTTTTGCAAATCTGTCCAACCCCAGATCAGAGAAGTCTTTCATAGGTTTCATGTACTTACTTTTGTACAAATCTTACCGAATTAGGATATGTTGTTCTCATATGTGTTTTCTACCTTCAGTTAAAATTTCATATTTTATGAATTTAATGTCAAGGCTGCTACTAGCATCCGTTTTCGCACCCAAACGGATCTGAAAGTTAATTTTAAAAATACTTAAGAGTTTTTATAATTTTTTTATATGTTACTAGTAACCTCTTTATCTATGTTATGTCAAAATTTTGGGTCCCAAATAATTATGTTGAGCCACTTATGAATTTTTGTACTAGCGACAATTACACTTTTTATTTGAGCAAAATTTAGAAATATATCAAGTTTCTTAATGCTAGTTTATGTAAGTCATTGTATGTCATATTTCTCTTATGTTCTGCATGTTGTCACACCCAAACGGATTAGAAATTTAATTTTAAAAATATTTAGAAGTTTTTATATATTTTTTTAGATTTTTATATATCATGTGTAAGCTCTTTATCTATGTTATGTCAAAATTTCGGGTCCCAAATAATTATGTTGAGCCACCTATGAATTTTTGTACTAGGGAGAATTACACTTTTATTTGAGCAGAATTTAAAAATTTATCAAGTTTCTTCATGCTAGTTTATGTAAGTCACTGTATGTCATATTTCTCTTATGTTCTGCATGTTACATTTCATATGCATCTAATAAGATGTTTATGGCTAAACAAGCATATGGGTATGTGAGAAGTTTGCTTATCTTGCATTGATAAGATTAGTGCCATTTTACTAATTGATTTGGGCATGTGCTATGCTTGGAATGATTTTGAGCTAAGTGATTATATGTGTGATTTGTAGCATTCTTTGCTATTTATGTGAGAATGAAGTTGATGATCATGTGCTTAAAGATGGCTAAAATTGGACTAAGAAATGTAAATAAATGGATTAAGCTCGCAAGGTGAGTTACCCTACCTCCCCAAATTTGTACCTACCCTCAAGTTTCTTAAAAGTTTATGTATGTTTATGTTGTGCCCATTATTATGTATGCATGATTTCTACTTAATTGAACATTTTTATGCTCCATGTATGCTATAAAAAGATAATGAATGTTTCATATGATAAAACACGATTTTCAAAAAATACCACGGTGCCGGAGTAAAACTGCAACACCCTCCCAAATCGCAAGGCCGGCCGGGCCCCACGTTCGGAAGAGATGTCTCCGCCCGAGGTGATGAGCCTCATTGGGAACGGATAAGGATCGTCGGTTCACAGCTCGTACAACCATCGTTACTAATTCAAAACATAGCTTATTACAATTTCAATACAAACAATGACATTTGAAAAGTCAAGAATACAATTTTCAGTGATATGAAACAGGTTACTATGTGATTGATGATCTAAGCATCAAGCTTCTCTATCCTGCTGTGTCGTGAACGTCCCCCCACCTCAATAGCCAACCCGCGGTTTTAAAATAGCAAAAAGCCGACGCAGTTTTTACAGAAAATGATCAGCAAACGGCTGAGTAAGCTAACACCCATAGCACGTAAACAAATTATGGGACATATGACAGGAATAACCAATTCGCTAGTAGATAACAGATATATGCGGGAAATAGCGTTCACGTTGATTTGATGTGTCATACTCCGTAACGATCTCAAATTTCGTATTCCAACCCAAAGATGTGGTCCATCTCGGAAAATCACCGATAACAGCAATTCACAATATTACCTTAATCTCAAGATATCTTATCGATATGAATCGAGTCCAGAAATTCATTTTAGTAATTAGTTGATACGGGGCGTGACCATATCCAATCCACAAACTCTTTCTCATAATGTGCAAAAGCACCACATAATGTGCAAAAGCACCAATAATCAAAAGGAGGTCAGAGCCTCATAATCTCATAATTAGTAACCAATCACAATATGTCAGAAATGTATCGTATCAGGGATATGGCACAAACCCACGCACAACGGCTTCCACTTTACATAATTACGAATTTTCATTCAAGACGTAGAATCGAGTAGGAAGCTCCAAACTAAAGCCGGTGTGGCACAAAAAAAGCAATCGATGTGTGATTGAGAGATATTCAGATTTGACCAATAAGTAAGCGGTGTGCTACTTTTGGCAACCGAGACAACGATTTCAAATTTCGTACTTCCAATCCAATGACGTGGTGCGTCTTTAGATAACACAGTTAGAAGATTTATTTCAAGTTATTTCACAATAGCATGTAGAGGTTCGTCTTTCGGATTCTTATTTAGATTTGGATACCAATTTCATACAATACTTCCCGAGTAGAGATTTTCAAAGACAAGTAAATAACTCAAATAAAATATGTACGGTATTATTTTCACAAATAACACAGGCGATACGCGAAAGAATGAAGGGCACACGAGGCTAGGCATATTAACTTACCAAAATCCAAGCACGTCCTACAAGTTGTTCTCGTCTACGGAATCGTCACCAACAAATCAGAGCTTCTAACTTAATACAGCCTCAACAAATATACATCCTATATATATTTCTAGCTACTTTTATTTTTCTTAAGAAAATATTCATTTTAACTTATTTATAAACTCAAAAATATATTTTCTTCAATAATATTTACCCCCAAAATATAGTTATTAATTTATAAATAATAATCTGACCAAATTAAAGAAAAACTAATTTTATAAATTAATCTGAAATTAATAGTACCCCAAAAGTTTCTGAAATGACATATGTCTCCCCCAAAGTTTCTGAAACGACAAAATAACCCCCCAAAATAGTTTTTGAAAATTACACTTTAACCCCCAAAACAAGAAAATTCAAACTAACAAATCAAAACATGGATTTGAGGCCTTAAAACATGATTTTGATTGTATAAAACAACGTAGGGGAAGATTTTAGTCATACCCAGTCGAAGAATCGCGAGAAACGATGAAGAAATGGGTCGGGTCGAGGTCGCCCGTCGGTGTCGCCGGAGATGGAGCTTCGCCGGGGCTTCTCCGGATGTTCTTGGCCTCGGTTGAGGCCTCCTTCCACTTGGTTGGGCTTCTCTGAGTTGAATGAAGCAGGTTTGGAGAGATGGGCGTCATTTGTTGAACTCCGGCGAGCTTCCCGCCGGAATCCATGGAGGTCCGGCGGCGTTCTTGGCTGCTGCTGCTGCGGTTTGGTCCTCCAGTCGCTTCTTCGAGCAAGTCAGAGAGGTAAGAGAGGGAGAGATCAGGGGAAAGAAGGAGAGGTGGACGACAATGGTGGTGGCGGCCATATTTTCCGGCGATCTTCTCGTCGGGAAGGAAGCTGCTGCTGCTGTTGCTTTGTGCCGACAAAACAGAGGGGGAGAGAGAGAGATTAAGGGATAGAGATGGGTTGTGGTGGAGGCTGCGAGGGGAGAAGAGGTGGTGGAGGCTTCAGTGGTCCTCATCGGGGACGGCAGAGGCTTTGCCGCCGTTGTTGTTGCTGCTGTGTTGCTTCTCCGTTGGGTAGAGCAGAGAGAAGAGAGAGATAGACAGAGAGGTAGGACGAGAGTAGAGATGGAGGAGGTGGATGGTGATGGTGTTAATGTCGGGGGTGGGGGTCGCCGGTGTTGGCGGTGGTTGGTGATGGTGGTGGGTTGTCTCTTGGCCCGAACAGAGGAGAGAGAGAGAGTGAGATGGAGGGAGATGGAGGTATAGAGGAAGGTGAAGGTGGTGTCGGGTGGTGTTGGTGTTGTGCCGAAGGAGAAGAGAGGGAGAAACAAATACTAGAGGGAGGAGGGAGGGGAGATTATGTGAGAGGGGGAGTAGAGGTGTTGGGGATGGAGAAGGTGCTGGGGGTGGAGAAAACTGTCAGGAGAGTTGGGAATAAAAAAAAACATTTTTTTCTTTTATTATTATTAACTTATTTCTATTTAGCTATTAGGCTTTTCTAGTTTTGATAATTACAACTGCTACACCCAACTAATATCTAGTTAATAACGTCTAATACTACACCTACCTCCCGCTAATAATATATTTCAGAAATAAACTTATTAAACTTTACGAAAGATACGTCAAAAATATTCAGAAAAATTTGGGGTGTTACAAAACCCCCTGTCGGGTATAGGCAAGCTACAACCCAAGCAGGCACGCGTCGCCTCACAAGTCGTCGTGATGGACATGTCCCTACGTTTGTTAAGTCACGAAGGTTATCACGGGCCAATAAGATAAAAAAAACTAAGCAAACATGTTCAAGTATGATAAGTTCTCTACGTGAGACAAAGCATGGTTCCTACTCGGAACAATATGATTTCATAAGCTTCATGTTATGCTTTACGTTACTTTTTCTTTATGATCCACGTTATGTTTTATGAATGTCATGATCTTTCAAGCGAAGTATATGTATATATGACTATGGCTTATGTCCACGATGCTCCATGAAAAGTTAGCCCCTTTTTAGTTTTCTAAACCTGCGAAGGGGCGTAAATGTAACCCACTGAGCTATTTGAGCTCAACCTTTCACGTAACATTTTTTTCAGGTTTTAAGGACACGTAAGAAGCAAGAAGTAGCAAGGAGTTAAGTTGATATATGAGAATAAGCTTGTTGGCACTTATGTGCTCATATGTTGCATGTGTTAGATGACTTGATGCGATTTTGGACATGTTGGTCTTTTGTTTTAAGAATGTGAGAGTGTGTAATTGTGTATAAAAGACTTTGTATGAGCCGCTACATGATACCTTGAAACATTTCCGATGTATGCTCTGTTTACATTATGAGTTAAAAGGGCTAAATATAAATAATTTCCAAGTTCAACTTTCTTTTCTTGACAACTTTTTATTTGTTTTCAAGTAAAATGGTTTATCTTGAAAACCCCAAGTAATATTTTAATTTACGCTTCCGCAAAGTTTTTCGAAGAAAATTTTAATAACGACTTTTATAAACTACTCATTTAGCCTCTCGACGACTTTTATGTTATAGATACCTAGGGTTAGTACACCTTAGGAACCTATTATGGGCTTACTTATGTGAAAGTTTATATGTACGTATGATTATATGCTATGTTAGTATGACGGTAGTATTTATAAGGCCTAAGATTGTAAGTTAGATCTCATGATAATATGAATTTTTATGTGACTTATATACCTGAGTGCCTACTTAAATGCATTAGTGAATTATGTGTAAGTTGTTATGCACGGTCATGGTTCAAGTTAAAATGCTTCTTTATGATACATGAGTATGAACTGTGTGTGAGTGATTTGAAATTATATTTCTAGCTTTCATTAGTCATTCATGAGATAAGAAAAAATGACACGTCAACTTACGAGATCATTATTAAGTTTGGTGTATGCCTCAAGGAATAAGAGTTGTCTAAGCATATTATGTGATATTTGGTGTAAGAGTTATGACCTCTAAGATATGGAAGTGTAGAGACATGTAAGTTTTATCTCAAGGACATGATGGATGTTGCAAGTTTATTTAAATTTGATCCATTACTCAACCCATGAGTGATTAGTTGGTTTTGTAGGAGAATGACACCCAATCAAATTGGATGTCTACTCATTAGATTTTAAGAATTTTTCTTAAGGAATGGGTTATTTCATAAGGGGGTAGCCAGGCGTAGCTTTCCAACAAGAATAGTTAGTTTTGTGGTTTTAAGAGCTTTAATATGCTTTAAAATCTGTAAACTTCCCCACCACTTCCAGTATTCTCAATACTACTCCAAAATTACCAGTAATCACGACATTCCCCTAATGTACTGCTTGACACTCCAGAAAACTATTTACACAACTATCGTATAACTTCAAAAATTGCAACCGAGTCATGGTTAAAACTTTAGGTATTACAATCACCATTACTGAAAGGGGAGTATGCAGATAGATATGCAGCACAAATACTCTAGAAGGGGGGTTGAATAGAGTATGCCAACTTTTCGCAAAACTTGTGGAGGAGAAGAGTTTCTATGCAGTTAAAGGCCTTGAAAACAATTTCAAGCCTTTGGAAAGAAATATAGTTTGAAGTAAAACAGACAAGTCTTTTTCAAGGCCTTGTAAAGAGTTTCAAACCCTTAAAAACATACTAGTTTGAATGCTGTAAAAACTATGTATGCAAATGAACTATAAATGCAAGAGACAAGTGATTTATAGAGTTCAGTCCAATTGGACCTACTCTACCTCAGGGATCTTCTTCCTGCAGGATTTTCAATCACAATTCTTATCGAAAGTTAAGCCCTAGATCTCAAGCACAGAGAAATGCCTTACTCTGTTACAGCTTGTGGTTCTCTCTAACCGATCTAGTACCTGCTCTAGCTAACTGATTAAATAAGAACACTCTATTGTTCACCTTGAAAAATCCTTGAGAATAATAGAAAGAAGTAGCATAATAATGATCTAAAAATGATGTGCAATTCCGAAGAACACTGAAGTGTAAAACTGCAGTGAAGAATGTGTTGGAATAGATGCCCTAGAGGCAATCTAGTTTAGTATGAATTTGTATATGGCTAGAAAATTCATTTATTATTTATTGGATATTTAATATAATGAAGTCCTTAGATTTACAATCGTGTTGTTTATCTTAAATATCCCTAGTCAAGTATAATGATTAATGGGACAATCATCTATAGACTAGTATGGGGTTGGATTGATATGGAGATATCACGATCCAACACATAGGTGTGCATTACGGAATGTTGCACTGGATTGACCCATCACCGAGAAGGCTACATACATGTTATGTTGAGTCACAAGTGCTTCTCGGGTGCAATGGTATTGTCATCCTTAGACTTGAAGTCACTAGATATTCTAGTTGTGGATCATTGTGATCTTGGTAGCGTTAAACGCTACACCGTAACTGGGTAGTTATAAAGGCGTGTACTGGATACAATGAGAAGCAAGCTTAGAGATCGTAGTGGACGTAGAGAGGATTTGCCCCTCCCACATAACGGGAGCAAGTATCCTAGGCCACTCGAAGGATAGTGCTTATAGAATGTCTGGCCATACTCAAATAAATCAATATGGGATATTGATGTTATTTGCACGAATAAGGCTATCCCATAGATCGAGAAACTATGGATTGGATATACGAGTGTGACTTGTATGTCTCGTGTCCAATCCGGATATGGAGGCAAAGGGATGAGACAATTACTTGTACAAGGTTGTCTAGATGACTATTCTATTAGTTGGCTAGAATGGATGTTTTGCTAGAAACCGCTCCATCTACCAACTAGATAGAACCTATGGGGTCACACGCTATATAGAGTTGTACTAGATTTGGGAAATAATTAATTGGATTAATTAATTAGAAGGATCACTTTGCAAACCCTTGCAAACTTAGTAGGGACTAATTTGCAAGGAAGGGACTAAATTGAATTCTAGTAGGACTAGAATAAGTCCTTTAGGTAGTTAACAAGGAGTTGTTGGACTATATAAAGGACCCTCCTTCCTTCCTTCCTCATAACTTATGCTCATTAGTGATCATAACAAGAGTGGGAGAGAACAAAGGAGAGAGAGAGCAAGCAACAAGGGCCGAACCCGTCCCTTGCCGCCGCCCCCTCACCCCGTCGGCCAAAAGAGGGCCGAGCCCCTCTTTTTGTCTCGTTTTGCGTGATTCCTTCACCCTCCTCTTATTCCGGGCTAGCACCAAGGAGTTTGGGAGATCTAGGAGCAACTCTAGGCGTGGATCAACTATGGAGAACGTGACACTATTCGCGTTTGAAGTCATCAAGGAGAACCCAAAGGTGTGTTTATGATTTCTTACCTTTACTATCGTTATGCATCTAGACTTGTGATCCTTGGAGGGTTTTGCATGGTTATTTGTTTGATTATGCTTCCGTTTGCGCGATCCATGAATCAAAACCCTACAGTGGTATCAGAGCCACAGGTCATAGAGCATAAACGTAGTTTATGTGTTACATTCTTGTTGTTTTACACCTTAATTTGTTGTTTATCGCGTAAAACAAGACAAATCAAGCATGGGATGCAATTTGTCAATAATTAGATCATAACAAGACCCAATTTTGAATTGGATGCATGAATTGGTGAGTTTGAGAAATTTTAGGATCATAGATCTAGGGTTTGGGCATCCTTGGGGAATATGGAGTTCTCCCAAAACAAGGAAACAACCAAACTTGGGCTCCAAGCAAGGGAGTTGTTTTGGAAACAACTCCCAAGAGGAGGTTCGGCCCCCTAGGGGACCGCCCCCTTGCTTGCCGCCCAAGCTTGGCCGCCCTAAGGGGCCGGGCGGCCCTAACCCGCGGGCCTAGCTTGCGGGTTTTGGGTCGGGCCGGCCCTAGGGCCTTGTGGTTCACTTTGTTGGGCCCGGGCAATTGGATTGTTGGGCCCATGGACCGTTTTAACCCTAGAAATCCTAAAATCAATTAAAATTGACCAAGCGCGTTAAAATTGGATTTTAACTGTTTATGTGCAAATCGCATGGTGATTGGATATGGCCTTAGGATGTGGTTTGATGTGGATGTTTAATTTTGTGGTTTGGTTTTACGGCCTGCGAGCTGATCAATTAATTGTAATAATTAATTAGGGTTTTATGGCCTGCGTGCCATTTTTTTCTCTCAACTTGTGAGATTTATTTTATTTAGTATAGATATTAGTTAGTGCTAGATAAAGTAGATTGTTAGCCAAGATTGGAGAAAAAGAAGCCCAAAGCCAAAGGAGCCACAAAAGATGGAGCATGGAGCATGGAGCATACCACATGACTATGAAGGATGGACCAAAAGGATCAAGACGCATGGAGATGTGTTTGCTTAGGGTTCATAGATAATTCCATTGGCTTGGAATTATCTTAGTCTAGAAAAGGCCATATCCACATCACGTTTAATTTCTGTTTTGTGGTTGTTTATTTATTGTCTTATTATTTGTGTGGTTGGTGTATGGATGATGCATGCAATTAGGATAATAAGATAATTAGACAACCCGGATCTATTATTTGGAGTTGTGCCCAAACTCAAATAGATAGATTAGTTGATATTGATCAACAAAACAATTAAAATTGAATTGAAAATCCCTCAAATTTTAAATATTGTGTTCTTGCCTTCTCGTTATTTAAACACTCATTATCATCATTATTTATCAAGTTCGTGCGTGCCAAAGCATGGCGACTTGGTTCATAATGATGGAATGCGATGGCACGTAACAATGTGCAATTGTTTAGATAAGAGGTTGAACACAACTAGGCTATTAATTTGATTAAGAAACCTAGAGGCAATCAATTGGGATTATCCATATGGATGGATAAATAAGGAGTTATTTGCCCGGTTGAACCAAGAGTTGCATATGGGATGCAATTGGAATTGTTCCTACCTAAAAGTAGTCGAATTATGGGTGACTTGCCAAAGCAAGCTCATAAGGAGATGAAAAGATGGATCTTGGCCCACTAGAAAATATAAGGATATTTTCCGCATTAATATCTTGAGGGTTATTAATCCGTAGAAAAATAGTGGGAGCTATATTTAATAAACTAGCCATTATTAAATATAGTCAAAAATTCACAAATACTAAAACTTGCGTATTTTCCTTTTGTAGAATTCCAAATGGCAAACAACTCATCGAGTTCACAACATTCCCTACGATCTGTCCTTGAGAAGGACAAGCTCTCTGGAACCAACTTTCTTGATTGGTACAGAAACTTGAGAATTGTTCTCAAGCAAGAGAAGAAACTGTACGCAATAGAGGAGCATGTTCCAGAAGGACCATAGAATCAGACACCGGCTGCCTTAAAGGCGCATCAAAAGCGTGTTGATGACGCTAATGATGCGGCCTGCCTAATGCTTTGCACCATGACCTCTGAGCTTCAGAAGCAACACCAGAACATGAATGCTGTCGATATGATCGAACATCTAAAGCAGCTCTTCCAAGAGCAGGCGAGGGTAGAGAGGTATGAGGTCTCAAAGGCACTGTTCAAATGTCATCTGGCAGAAGGGAATCTGGTGGGACCCCATGTACTCCGAATGATCGGGTACTTGGAGAATCTCGCCCGGCTTGGGTTCCCGGTCGGCCAAGAGTTGGCAACCGATCTCGTGTTGCAATCGTTGCCTGAGAGTTATGGACAGTTCATTATGAACTATAACATGAACGAGATCGTTAAACCACTGCCAGATTTGCTCAACATGTTGAGGACGGCTGAACAGAGCATCAACAAGGGTAAGGGCAAGGCCATTATGATGGTGCATAAAGGAAAGGGCAAAAGGTTTGCCTCTTCCTCCAAGGGCAAAAGCAAGTCAGTTGCCAAGTCCAAGGAACAAGCCCTTAAGCCTGTTGGTGGCATTGCCAAGGTCGTGACTAAGGGTGAGTGTCACTACTGCAGTCAACCTGGACACTGGAGGAGGAACTGCCCAAAATATCTGGAGGACAAGAGGCTTGGAATAGTGATTCCACCACCACCAGGTATTTTTGTTGTAGATGTCAATTTAACTGTCTCTACATCATGGGTATTAGATACTGGATGTGGATCTCATATTTGTCGAAATATGCAGGATCTAAAGAGAAGTAAAAGATTGGCTAAAGGGGAGGTAGATCTGCGCGTTGGGAATGGAGCAAAGGTTGCTGCGTTGGCCATAGGCGTGTGCGAGCTATCTCTGCCTTCAGGATTAGTTTTAGAATTAAATATTTGCTATTTTGTGCCTGCTATGAGCAGAAACATTATTTCTATTTCTTGTTTGGACAAGGAAGGTTTTATTATTTCAATAAAGAACAATTGTTGTTCCTTTTATTTGAATAATATTCACTATTTTAGTGCGCAATTATTTAATGGACTTTATGTCATTGATCTAAGCAATCCTGTCTACAACATTAATACCAAGCGGATTAAAATAAATGATTTAAATCCTGCTTATTTATGGCATTGTCGTTTAGGCCACATAAATGAGAAACGTGTATCTAGACTCCATAAGGATGGATTACTAGACTCATTTGATTTTGAATCATATGAGACATGTGAGGCTTGTTTATTGGGAAAAAGGACAAAGTCCCCTTTCAATAAGAAAGGTGAGAGGACTAGTGAGCAATTGGCACTCATACATACCGATGTGTGTGGGCCATTTGCCACGCCTGCCAGGGGTGGTTATGTCTACTTCATTACATTTACTGATGATTACAGTAGATATGGATTTGTGTACCTTATGAGGGCAAAATCCGAATCCTTTGAAGTGTTCAAAGAATTCAAGAATGAAGTAGAGAAGCAACTTGGCAAAAGTATCAAGGCTCTACGATCGGATCGTGGAAGAGAATACTTGAGCCAAGAGTTTGACGACTATCTTAGAGAGTGTGGGATCGTGTCCCAACTCACCCCACCCGGAACGCCACAATGGAATGGCGTGTCCGAGAGGAGGAATCGAACCCTATTGGATATGGTTCGGTCTATGATGTGTCAAACCGATCTTCCATTATCATTTTGGGGCTACGCTCTATTAAGTGCAGCTTTCACCATTAACCGTGTTCCATCTAAATCAGTCATGAAGACACCATATGAGATGTGGAGTGGGAGGCGTCCCACACTGTCGTTCATGAGGATTTGGGGCTGCGATGTCTATGTAAAACGTTTACAATCAGACAAGCTACGGCCTAAATCGGATAAGTGTAAATTTGTGGGGTACCCTAAGGAAACTAAGGGATACTACTTCTACAATCCAACCGAGAACAAAGTGTTTGTTGCTCGGACCGGCGTGTTTCTAGAAAGAGAGTTTGTCTCTAAAGAAGAAAGTGGGAGGAATGTAGAACTTGAAGAGGTTCAAGAACCAAAAATCACTGAACCGATTATGGAACATGAACAGGAATCACAAGCAGTTGTGGAGCCACCTGTTCAGGTAACACAAGAGCTTCGTAGATCTAGTAGAGTGCGCCAGGAACCCGAGAGGTACGGACTTCTCGTAACTGATTCCGGTGACACGATGCTCATAGATGATGAGCCTACTACCTATGAGGAGGCCATGAGTGGCCCAGACTCGCAGAAGTGGCTTGAAGCCATGAGATCCGAGATGGAATCCATGTATACCAACAAAGTATGGACTTTGGTGGAACCACCCGACGCGGCGCGGCCCATAGGGTGCAAGTGGGTCTTCAAGAAGAAGATCGACATGGATGGTAATGTGATTACCTATAAGGGCCGATTGGTGGCTAAAGGATTCAGACAGATTCATGGTATTGACTATGATGAAACCTTTTCACCAGTCGCTATGACCAAATCCATCCGAATCCTACTTGCAATTGCAGCATACTACGACTATGAGATTTGGCAGATGGATGTCAAAACAGCATTCCTTTATGGGAATCTCCTCGAGGACGTGTATATGATACAGCCGGAGGGTTTTGAGGATCCAAAGCAAGCCAACAAAGTCTGTAAGCTGCAACGATCCATTTATGGATTGAAGCAAGCTTCTAGGAGTTGGAATCGACGTTTTGATGAAGTGGTCAAAGAGTTTGGCTTCATCAGAAACGAAGATGAGTCTTGTGTCTACAAGAAGGTTAGTGGGAGCTCTGTAGCTTTTCTGGTCTTGTATGTGGATGACATACTACTCATTGGAAACGACATTCCCATGCTGCAATCTGTTAAAGATTGGCTAGGAAAGTGTTTCTCAATGAAGGACTTAGGGGAAGCAGCCTATATACTCGGTATAAAGATCTATAGAGATAGATCTAAAAGGTTGCTAGGCCTAAGTCAAGGTACATATATTGACAAGGTGTTGAAGCGGTTCAACATGCAAGATTCCAAGAAGGGATTCTTGCCCATGTCACATGGAATCACTCTTTCGAAGAGTGGTTGTCCTTCCAATGAGATTGAGAAGGAACGCATGAGTAGGATTCCCTATGCCTCGGCCATAGGATCTATCATGTACGCCATGTTATGTACTAGACCAGATGTGTCATATGCCTTGAGTATGACAAGCAGATACCAATCCAATCCGGGTGAGAGTCACTGGATTGCTGTCAAGAACATCCTAAAGTACTTGAGAAGAACTAAGGATGCTTTCTTGATGTTTGGCGGTGAGGAAGAGTTGCGTGTAAGGGGTTACACTGATGCAAGCTTCCAAACTGACAGAGATGACTTTAGGTCACAGTCGGGATATGTGTATTGCCTGAATGGAGCAGCGGTGAGCTGGAAGAGTTCCAAGCAAGAGACGGTAGCTGATTCTACAACAGAGGCTGAGTACATTGCTGCAAATGGCGCAGCAAAGGAGGCTGTTTGGATCAGAAAGTTTGTTTCTGAACTTCGTGTGGTCCCTAGCATTGCGGATCCAGTGCAGTTGTTCTGTGACAACACTGGGGCGATCGCGCAATCAAAGGAACCCAGATCGCACCAGAAGTCCAAGCACGTGCTCAGGAAGTTTCATCTGATTCGAGATATTATCGATAGAGGAGACGTTCGGATATGCAAGATTCCTACAGATGATAATCTGTCAGACCCGCTTACGAAGCCTCTCACGCAGTGGAAGCATGAAGGGCACACTAGGAGTATGGTCATACGAGATGCGCCAGATTGGCTCTAGTGCAAGTGGGAGACTGTTGGAATAGATGCCCTAGAGGCAATCTAGTTTAGTATGAATTTGTATATGGCTAGAAAATGCATTTATTATTTATTGGATATTTAATATAATGAAGTCCTTAGATTTACAATCGTGTTGTTTATCTTAAATATCCCTAGTCAAGTATAATGATTAATGGGACAATCATCTATAGACTAGTATGGGGTTGGATTGATATGGAGATATCACGATCCAACACATAGGTGTGCATTACGGAATGTTGCACTGGATTGACCCATCACCGAGAAGGCTACATACATGTTATGTTGAGTCACAAGTGCTTCTCGGGTGCAATGGTATTGTCATCCTTAGACTTGAAGTCACTAGATATTCTAGTTGTGGATCATTGTGATCTTGGTAACGTTAAACGCTACACCATAACTGGGTAGTTATAAAGGCGTGAACTGGATACAATGAGAAGCAAGCTTAGAGATCGTAGTGGACGTAGAGAGGATTTGCCCCTCCCACATAACGGGAGCAAGTATCCTAGGCCACTCGAAGGATAGTGCTTATAGAATGTCTGGCCAGACTCAAATAAATCAATATGGGATATTGATGTTATTTGCACGAATAAGGCTATCCCATAGATCGAGAAACTATGGATTGGATATACGAGTGTGACTTGTATGTCTCGTGTCCAATCCGGATATGGAGGCAAAGGGATGAGACAATTACTTGTACAAGGTTGTCTAGATGACTATTCTATAGTTGGCTAGAATGGATGTTTTGCTAGAAACCGCTCCATATTAGCAAATAGTTGCTACCAACTAGATAGAACCTATGGGGTCACACGCTATATAGAGTTGTACTAGATTTGGGAATTAATTAATTGGATTAATTAATTAGAAGGATCACTTTGCAAACCCTTGCAAACTTAGTAGGGACTAATTTGCAAGGAAGGGACTAAATTGAATTCTAGTAGGACTAGAATAAGTCCTTTAGGTAGTTAACAAGGAGTTGTTGGACTATATAAAGGACCCTCCTTCCTTACTTCCTCATAACTTATGCTCATTAGTGATCATAACAAGAGTGGGAGAGAACAAAGGAGAGAGAGAGCAAGCAACAAGGGCCGAACCCGTCCCTTGCCGCCGCCCCCTCACCCCGTCAGCCAAAAGAGGGCCGAGCCCCTCTTTTTGTCTCGTTTTGCGTGATTCCTTCACCCTCCTCTTATTCCGGGCTAGCACCAAGGAGTTTGGGAGATCTAGGAGCAACTCTAGGCGTGGATCAACTATAGAGAACGTGACACTATTCGCGTTTGAAGTCATCAAGGAGAACCCAAAGGTGTGTTTATGATTTCTTACCTTTACTATCGTTATGCATCTAGACTTGTGATCCTTGGAGGGTTTTGCATGGTTATTTGTTTGATTATGCTTCCGTTTGCGTGATCCATGAATCAAAACTCTACAGAATGCAATGATCTTCTGTGAGATGGATTGTGAGAATGATGTGCTTCTTTGATGTTTGTCAATCCTGGAATGTGTCTCTCTTTTTCCCGTTGAGTGTTGTGTCTTGTTGCTTCAAAATGAGCTATATTTATATAGCTAGAGGCTCTGCAAATCTTCCCAGATTTTCAGCAACAACTTCATGTTTTGTAGGCAACAAACTATGACTCTCTTAACAGCCTTCTCCAACGGATAGTTGATCATAATCTTCAGAGATATTGTTGTGATCTTGTCTTTAAACAAATTGAGAAGCTGTCATGAATGTCTGATTGATTACAAAATCATCTTCTCTTAATGTTTCCTTTCCTGCGAAAGCCAGATTAGGAAACTAATCCTGCAAACTTAGGAAATAAAATTTTCCTGCAAAACTGAGTCAAACAGATGGATTAAATGATGTTAGATATATCAAAACAGTTTGTCTTTCATCATCAAATAATAACATATCAAGCATAGGGGCGAGAGAGATAGAACCAAATCAGAAGAGTTTAGAAAAACTCCCCCTTAGAGCATGCATATAGGTCAGACAGTTTCTAGTCCATGAAATATGTGACCTTACAATTACCATGATCCTCCGTCATCACCCTCATTTCACCATCTCTCCCTCTCGCTCACCCTCTCAATCTCGGTAGCCGACCGACCGAGAGTAGCCACCCCGATGTGCCCAATCTATCTTTGTATCTTGTATCTCTCTCTCTCTCTCTCTCTCTCTGTGTGTCTCTCCCACATGATACCTCTGCCCCGACTGCGGGCAGCAGCCAGCGCACCATAGCCCCACCGTCCGATTCGATAAAAGTCGGGCCTCTCTCTCTCTCTTTCTTCTTTTCATTTATTTGTGATATCATTTACTTCAATCTATGGATCCATTTCGTGAGTCTCTAAACCTTCTTCTCATTTTTTTAAGTTATTAGTCTCGCATGAATTTTACTTCACAGACGTGTGTTTTTTTTTCAAACTAAAATCCGAGGATTCGATTCATGCATGTGACATGTTGGGTAGTCTATGCAATCTTTTTTATGGACTTTCTTGGGGCTTCGAATCGAGTTAGTAGCTTGAGGAATCTAATCGGCATAGTTTACATTTATGCATTTTTGTACTAGTGGTATTTTCGAAATCATTTGCACGAAATTGTCCAATCATTCGCATTTGTAAGCTAAATTTTTAGAATTTTTTAGCATATGCCGAGTGTAATCTTTCAGTGAAAAGGTTGTGACACTTAGCAATTTACCTTTTCTCTTATATGCATATGCTTAGTGAGTGACTTTGATAGAAAATTATTAGACTAAGAGAGTTAAATATCTAGTGATCGCTATAATATGATCCCACGAGTTAGTGACATGATAGTGCATGCATGGTTGTAGTAGCATACACAATTCATACTTGTCTAATTTATTTGTTAACTAGGACCCTATACGTACTTGTAGATTTTGACTTCTTAGTACTACATCGTATACGAGTAGCTGCTATGTTACTTATTGTGATTCTTATTGTTTGTATTGAGGTAAGCTTATGTGCAAAATTAAGTATGCCATTAATTCTATCACGCTACTTGTTTTAAATGTAACTTGTAAGCCTTTGTGCCAAATCATTTCTTCACACATGTTTACATTACTTGCAACTCAAACTCAACACTTTAACATGTCAACTTGATATGTGTTTTGACAAGTATCTGTTGTTGAACAGTAGAATTATTAATATATTCAAATTACTTAAACTAAATATATTGTGCGGGAGAACCGATTATCAATATATTTGATTCGGCCGTCTGTTGGACGTTGTCACATACGTTTGTGATTATTATTATAAGGACGACCCAATTTCAGTCCTTCATTTTACAGAGTTTTCCAATGTGAACCTTATACCACTGTGTCCCAATGTGTTAGGGGTTAAGGTATCTAGTACCACCATTTTAAAATGATAATTCTTAAGCCGGTGTAAATACTTAAAGTCTAGTTGGCTGAGCAGGTAGTAGCATGAGTGGTCAATGGGAGATCCTCCAAAACCTCTAGACAGGGGGTTTGCCAAAACCCTCTATAATTTCTTTTATTATTGATTACTTGTGGTTCCTACTACCCCGTCACAAGTAATAAAATGGAAATGTTTTTTGTTCTGAAAATGCGGAATTGTGGAACAAGGCAAGTTTCATACACAAAAATTGGATTTGGCAAGTGACCACCAATAGACTTGACATTCTTTTTTACTTTTCATTTTAGGAATTGTTACACAAAGTGAATCTCGATATCCTTTATCTTTATACATGTTGACTTTGGAATTGACACCCAATGGAAGTTCTCAAAACTTCCAACCTTATTCTAGGTGAATAAGAATTGTCACTTAATATGAACCTGAAAATCTTTTCCCATGTGTATCAACTGCATATTCTTATATATTTTCATCGAAGCTAGTTACCTATTACTTTATCATATGTTTAAATGCTTGGACATTTTCCTTACTCAGTTACTTATCTATTTTTCAACTGTAGTGTTTGCTTTAGCTATACGAAAACCACGGCATATAGTTATTGGGAAGTGATGGAAGTGCATGACACTTTTTGTTTCATTTTCGTCATGAAAAATGGTGCTAGTAGGACAAATAATCTAATTATTCAAAACACTATTTGGGATTCGTGTTTGAGGTCGGCATGTCAAGAAGAATGTTAGTTAATCCACTTTTTTAATAATATAATAGTTTTTTGGTGCTATGCTTCTGTCGTACTCAAAATCTGCTCGCACTATGGAGGAAATCTCGGACCATTCAAGCGGTACCTGCCGCCCGATTAGCGGGACCAGGGTGTTAATGTTTCTGTTCTAAGTAGTTTTAGTTAGTATTCTATTGTACATTGTTTAAATTTTGATTGAAAATACTTTTAGTAATGACATTATTTTATTAAATAATTATATTTAGTATATACTAATGATTGATACTAATGTTAATACTGACCTAAAGTAGATACGAGTTGTGGTTGATTGATGGTACGTTAGCAGAGTTATGATATGTTTATCATGTATGAGGAATAAGAATAAGAATTTAGTTGTTTGTTTATTGGAAATTTTTAACTTGTAGATCTCGAGTTCGTAGATAAGCGGTGCTATGAATTCATATTGGCTTGCTTGTGTGTCTTCATTGACTTGCTGCTGGCATTTGAGGTTAAGTTAACATGTCAGACCTTGTATGGTTTTTTTTTCCCCTTTTGGTGTCTTACTTGTGCTATTTGTTATTCATGTCTTGTATCATTACTGCTACTTGTCTACTTCAGAAACAACGCCTTATTTTGAAAAACGGTCTCTTGAATTGTCACACTAATAAAATATGTAAATAGCGTAAAGTGGAAAAAAATGTATGGAAGAGCGTGATATTGTCTTTTTTTTAAAGATGAGAACTTCAATTAGAATCAAACGAGAGTACCAACGATATTACAAAGAACAACCTGACTACAACCAATCAATACTTACCAGGGCTAGCACTACCAGAGAAACACGGGAAAAAAGAAAAGAGTACATGAGATGAAACAAGAAACCAACAAGAACTTTCATATGTCTAGAAATACTGCAAGAAACTGAAACTTCAACCATACTTCATGAATTTTAGAAAATCATTCAAAAAATGCCTCAAGATGATTTAACTTTCCTTATACTCGACTTCTCTGTGAGGAACTTGATCATACCAACTTTATTTGGGTCAACCTTCTTACTATGGACCGGGGGATCTGAGACTAGAACTCCTTTACTCTTGTCTGATGAAGTGGCTTTGGGCTTTGGCTTTTTATTCTTAACTAAAGCTGCACGCCATGAAATTCATAAGAAGATGTTGCAAAAGCCATATTAATTCGGTTGATGATTCTCGTTGCTTTATTGTAACAAGAGTAAATAGATGGTGATATATTGTTGAAAATTATAGAGTTTTCAAGCTTTCTAAATAACCCAACAGATAGTAACCCAAGAAGTTCCCAGAACACAGTGATGTTTAGAAACTTTGAGCCAACTCTTAACTATTCCGTGAAGAAGCTGAAAGTATGTGCTGGAATAATAAGATTTCTCCCAAAGGTTGGAGATAAAATGATAGTAAATGAAGAGATAATCAATGGATTCTACATAGAAATTTCATTGAGAACAAGATGAATCGATAGGGATGTTTCTAGCAGCTAAGAAAGCCTCCGTGGGAAGGGCTTGATGAGACATTTCCATAAGAAGAACCTGAGTTTGTGTGGAATTTTCAATTTCCAGAGGTGTTCCTAAGGAGAGTTAAGATAGATAAATTGAAGTAATAAGCAGAAAGATTTGATGAAGGTGAGGGAATGGGGGTAAATAGAGCGTTTTAGAGGGATTTTTTTGGTAAAAAAAAAAAAATGAGTTGAGTTTCCAATCCACACTGGTTCTTCCATATAATTATTAAGAGGGGTGGAGATAATTTGATCAATCATCCAAGGAGGGAAGGTATTAAGAAGCAGATTAATGTTGCAAGAGATTCCATTTGAATCACTATCAATGGTAAGGTCTTTGACCCATTTAATTCTCCTAGCTGGGTCTGAATGAGAAATGCAACTTTTCATGGAGCTTCCCGGGACGAATTTGAGTCATGGGTGTTTATCCAAAAAAATTGCTTACCATCAGCGAGCTTCCAAGAAAGTCTTTTCGAAATAAACTGCTTACCCTTAACAATAGCTCTCCACACGGGGTATGTAGTCGGGGAGCATTATGGAGTCAAAAGGGATATCTTTTGTAATATTTATTAATAAAAAATTGGGGCTAGAGAGGAATTGTTAGTTAGAATATTCCAAGTATTTTTAAAAAATATAGCGTTGTTAAAAGATTTAACAAATTTGAAGCCTTGCCCTCCCTTATTAACATTAAGACAAATAGTATTCCAAGAGAGCCAGCGCACGGACTTAGAACTCGGGTTACCAGTCAAAAAGAAATCGTTGAATATAAATTTAAGGTATTTGCCAATTTTGAAGAAATATACACACACACACGTATATGTATATATATATAATTGCAGAATGAATGTTTGAAAAAACTTTCATAAATGACACCCCTATCCGTTTTTTCAATTTCCAAAAATAAATCCATCAAATCAGAAAATGACGGCTGAGTTTTAAATTCAAAATAGAACATCTGATATTTTTTTTCAAAAAGATTGTTACTAAATTGTTACGATTTAAGATTAATATTAAAATAGTGACTTATCAAATACCCAGTCATCTAATCTCCCTCACTCTTTATGTCTTATAAACTCCTCCATCCATGTGATCTTCTTTCACAAATTCCTTTGACATTCGTCTCTTAAAACTCATAGGTAACTTTTCAACTTTTTTGCTTAGTTCTCCTCTTCGTTCTACTTACTTCATAAATTTTTTTATTTATTTTTCGCTTAATTATGCTCCTCTTCGTTCTACTTACTTCGTGGTTTTTCATTTAATATTGTAAGTTCAACTCAGTTTCGAAAAGGCTTGAAATAGCGGCCTTGAAACAGATTTCAAAGCTTGAAACTGAGTGTGCTATATATGCATGTACTTAGGGGGAGTTTTTGATCTTGATTCAACTCCTAAACCACTGTGCTTGAATAGTTGATACTAAATGATAAAAGAAAAAGTATTTTGACACATTTAACATATCTAATCCATCTGTTTGGCTTTTTTTTGGAGGGAGATTTTGTTTCTTATATTACAGGATCTATTTCCTAACATAAGTTTTGCAGGAAAGGAAATTATGTGATGATTTGATTATGTTATCAATCCTGCTGTGTTTGGAAGTTTCCTCACATATGATATTAAATCAGTATAATTGAAGATACCGATCAACTATCCGTTGAAAAAGCTGTTAGAGAAGTCAAACTTGAAGCTACAAAATAAAGAAGTATGTTAAGCGAAGATCCTGAAGATCGACAATTCAAACTGCTCTATAAAAGAGGGAAAGCTGAAGCTATGCAACAGGACAATTAACATAGACACTCAAAACATTCGGGGATTGAGAAGCAACAAAGAAGCATATTCATTTCTCTTAATCCAAGCATCTGAAGAACACTGCATTCTCACTGCAGATAAAGTTTTAGTGTTCTTCTCTTCTGAACTTCATTTGTATATATTTTTTATAATACTTCTAGTTCTCATTCTCAAGGTATGTTCAAGGTGAAAAATAGATAATTCTTAGTTAATCAGATAGCTAGAGCAGGTACTAAATAGGTTAGTGAGAACCACAAGTTGTAACAGAGTAAGGCATCTCTATGTGCTTGAGATCTAAGGCTTAGATGTTGATTAATAAGAATTGAGTTGAAAATCCTGCAGGAAGAAGATCTCTGAGGTAGAGACGTAGGTCCAAGTGGACTGAACTCTATATATCTTGAGTCTTTTGCATTTACTTTTCAGTTCCATACTTAGTTCTTTTGCAGCATACAAAACAGTTTCATTTCAAGGGTTTGAACCTCATTTCAAGGCCTTGTAATAGACTTATCTTTTTATACTTCAACTGTTTTCATTCCAAGGTCTTGAAACTCATTTCAAGGCCTTTAATCACTCTTCACTCATTAAAATTCTTTTTGAAACCACTCCTCTTGCAAGATTAGCAAAAAGTTGGCATACTCTATTCAACCCCCCTTCTAGAGTATTGATCCTGTATTTATACCTACTGTAAACCCCTTCAATTGGTATCAGAGCTTGTATCACTGCATACATTTAACCATCTTGTGATCATGAGTTCTGTAGGTGATGGTGGTTTCTTTCAGGGAAGAGCTGCTAACAGACCTCCTCTCTTCCGTGGAGACAATTTTGTTCACTGGAAAGCTTTGATGGACATGTTCATCATTGATCAAGATATAGAGCTTTGGACTATCATTCAAAATGGTCCTGACACTTTTTACACAGAGAAAGGTGGGATTAAAACTCCCAAATCTGAAGACTCACTCTTTGCTTCTGAATTAGAACAATTACTCAAAAATTATAAAGCTATGAATCTATTATATTGTGCTTTGAGTGCAGATGAATTCAACATGATCTCAGATTGCAAGACTGCCAAGGAGATCTGGGATAAGCTTGTGGTGACCTTTGAAGGCACCAGCCAATTCAAGCAAACCAAGATCAACATATATCTCAGGAAATATGAGCTATTCAAGATGAATGGAGATGAGTCAATCAGAGACATGTTCAAAAGATTCACTGACATTGTCAACAATCTTGATTCATTGGGAAAACACATTTCCGATGAAGAAAAGGTTAGAAAGATTCTGAGAAGTCTTCCAAAGTAAAAATGGGAACCAAAGACTACTGCTATTGAGGAAGCTCAAGATCTCTCATTACTTCAACTTGATGACCTGCAAGGAAAGCTCCTTACTCATGAAATATCCATGAATGAAGTTCACGGAGAATTTCCAGAAGGTGTCAAGAACCTAGCTCTCAAGACAAAGGAGAAGGAGCCATCTCAAAGCGTTGAAACTGAAGATGATGATGAAGACCCAATTGCTTTGATTTCCAAAGCTTTGACCATAATTCTTAAAATGAAGAAGAAATTTGGAAACAAGTACTTCAGCAGAGATAGACACAGATCCTCCAGTAGCAACGAATACAAAGGTAAATCTTCTTCACATGGTTATAAGCCTAAAGTCATGAATTGCTTTGAGCGTGGTGATGCTGGACACTTGATCAAAGACTTTACACACAAAAAGGGCAAGAATTTTCATAAGAAAGATCATGATAGAAGAAAGAAAGCTATGATAGCTTCCTCGAGTGACTTAGAAACCTCAAGTGACTCTGAATCTGAAGAGGAACATGCCAACCTATGCTTTATGGCCAAGCATGATGAAAGTTCTGAAAAACATTGAGGTAATGGTAAAATGCTTGATTTCAAAACCAAGAGAAACCCTCTCTGATTATCTTAGAACAATGCTTTTAAATGAAGAGGACTATCTAAAAGAGATTAGAGTTTTGAAAAGTTCATCAGCAAGAAAAATAAAAGTTGCATCCTGTTTGCCTGAATCAAAACCTTGAAATTTCTCAGAAGAAAACTGACAGTGATTTCAAGGCCTTGAAATCCAGTTTCAAAGCCTTGAAAACACAAGTCAAGGAAGTTGTCACTGAAAACTCTCTTCTGAGTGACAGTATTGTTAATCTAAGACATGAAGTTGATGAATTGGATAAACAAAAGACTACTCTAGCTGAGAAACTCCAAGAATCTGAATCAGTCAAAACAAAACTTGCAGGCTCAGAACACAACTTAAACTTGATTCTTGGATGAAGCTTAAAGTCTGTTCACAAAACTGGTGTTGGTTACAATCCAAATTTTCCTAAAAAGAACAATACCAGATTTGTGAAAGCTGGAAGCAGAACATCTCCTAAGTGCCACTACTGCAATAAGATTGTTCATGTTAAGATGACTCGTCCTTTTAGAAGAAGAGACCCTCACATAATGAGGAATACTTTTCCATTCGAACTCAAAGGACAATTTAGACAGATTTGGGTTCCTAAAGGGGTTAGACCACCTAACACGGTTGACCCTAAATATGAATATAAATTCAACACTTGGTCTAACAGCTGGTTAAGGCACTGAATGGTGATTGCAGGTTTTCACCAAGACCAAAGAATAGAAATGGTTTATGGACAGTGGTTGCTCAAGACATATGAGTGGAAAGAGATCTTTTTTTTCTCAGAGTTGAAGGAGCAATCTGAAGGTTCATTTACACTTGGTGACAAAGGCAAATGCAGCATTCTAGGTATTGGTAAAATTGGTACATATTCTGAAAATTTCATTTCTGATGTATATCTAGTTGATGGTTTGAAATTGAACTTGCTTAGTGTATCTCAGCTTTGTGATAATGGTAACAAGGTTATCTTTGACAAAGAGAAATATGTGGTGCAAGATGAGAAATCTGGCAATTGCATCCTCACTGCCTCTAGGTCAAACAATGTCTATACTTTTCAAAATAACAAAGTTGCAGGAGAAAACTTGAAGTGTCTCAAGGCCTTGAAAGAAGATTCAAAGCTTTGGCACAAAAAGTTGGGACACATTAACTTGCATACCTTGAACAAGCTAGTTTCAAAGAACTCAGTAAGATGTATGCAAGGCATGTGCACAAGGCAAGCAAACTAGAAGCTCATTCAAACCAAAGAACTTTGTAAATACTACTAGACCCATTGAATTACTGCATATGGGTCTCTGTGGTCCTATGAGAACTCCAACTCCAAAGGGTAAGAAGTACATGCTTGTTATTGTAGATGATTTTTCTAGATATACTTGGGTTATGTTTCTTAGAGAAAAATCTGAAGCTCTCACTGAATTTTCAAAGCTTTGTAGAGAACTTCAAACCTTGAAAAACCTACCTATTGCTTCAATCAGAAATGATCATGGTAGAGAGTTTAATCAACTTGAGTTTGATGTATTATGTTCTAAGCATGGTATCTCTCACAACTTTTCTGCTCCTAGAACTCCTCAACAGAATGGATTTGTTGAAAGAAAGAACATGACTCTTGAAGACATGTCAAGAACAATGCTTCTGGATTTTTTTTGCCAAACTACTATCGGGCAGAATTTGTGAATACAACAAACTATATTCTCAACAGGTGTTTCATCAGACATATTCTGAAGAAGACCCCTTATGAGTTGTTCAAAGGAAGAAAGCCAAATATTTCTTACTTCAAACCTTTTGGTTGTACTTGCTTTGTCCACAATAATGGTAAGGACAATCTTGGTAAGTTTGATGCAAGAAGTGATGAAGGTATTTTTTTTGGTTATTCACAGAAAAGCAAAGCCTATAGAGTTTACAATAAGATAACACAGCTTGTTAAAGCATTCATGTTATATTTGATGAAAGCTATGATGGTTCTTGGAGTGATGGTTTTGCAGATCTTAACCTGAACAAGAATGATTCAGATACTAAAGAAGAAACCTCAAAAGGTTCCAAAGAAATGTTGCAGGAACAAAGAAGGCGTTTTCAAGGCCTTGAAACTAAGGTTCAAAGCCTTGAAACAGAATCTCCAGAGAAGACAGCAAAACAAGCTACTACTTCAAGTTCTCAAAGACTTGAAAAACAAATTGAAGAGCCTGAAACTTTGACACCAAGGAAGAGGTTTAAATATATCTCATCTCATCCTGCTAATAATATTATTTTTGATCCAACCACTGGTACACAAACCTGATCACAGTTAAAGAATCTTTGTGCTTTTAATGCTTTTATCTCTGTTGTAGAACTTAAAACTGTGAATGAAGCATTACAAGAAGCAGACTGGATTATAGCTATGCAAAGTGAACTCAATGAGTTTGAAATGAAAAAGGTTTGGAATCTAGTTCCACCACCAAGAAAACAGTCTATCATTGGTACAAGATGGGTAGTTAGAAACAAGTTAGATGATAATGGAAAGGTAATCAGGAAGAAAGCTAGCTCAAGGCTACAATCAAGAAGAAGGTATTGACTATGAAATAACTTTTGCTAATGTTGTCAGGTTAGAAGCAATTAGAATTCTACTTGCATTTGCATCTCACAAGAACATGAAACTCTTTTAAATAGATGTGAAGTGTGCATTTTTAAATGGCTATTTGCAAGAATAAGTTTATGTTGCTCAACCTCCAGGTTTTGAAAATGACAAGTTTCCAGATCATGTTTACAAACTTGACAAGGCTCTTTATGGATTGAAACAACCTCCAAGGGCTTGGTATGAAAGATTGCCAAAATTTCTAATGGAAAATGATTTCAAAAAGGAAATGTAGATAAGACCCTTTTCATAAAGAATCGTAAGAAAGACATGCTTGTAGTTCAAATTTATGTTGATGATATTCTGTTTGGAGCTACTAATGATTTTATTTTCAAGGAATTCTCAAGTCTTATGAGCAGGGAATTTGAAATGAGCATGATGGGAGAATTGAACTTCTTTCTTGGACTTCAAATTCATCAGATGAAAAAAATCATGTTCCTACATCAAAGTAAGTACACAATAGATTTGCTAAACAAGTATAATATGTCTCAATCCTAAGAGATCCAGACCCCCATGAGTTCTACATTATCTTTAGAAAAAGATGAATCTGATGCTGACTTTGCAGGATATAAAGTTGATAGAAAGAGTACATTAGGATGTTGTCAATTTCTTGGATCATATTTATTCAGCTGGCATTCAAAGAGGCAAAATTCAGTTGAACTATCAACAGAATAAGCTGGATACATAGCAGTTGAAGCTTGCTGTTCACAAGTTTTATGGATAGCACAAAAAATGAGAGACCTTGGATTTGATTTAAAAGATATACCTATCAAGTGTGACAACACAAGTGCAATATCAATTACAAAGAATCCAAATTAGCATTCAAGAACAAAGCACATTGATGTTAGCCATCACTTCATTAGAGATCATGCTGAAAAAGGTGATATTGTTCTTGATCATTTGTTTCAACTAACTTGGAATTTGCAGATATCTTCACTAAGCCATTGCCAGATGAAAGATTCTCAACCTTACGATTGTAAGTATTATGTGTTTCAAAGGTTTGAACTGATTTTCAAAGCCTTGAAAATCTTTCCAAAGATTTGATTTTATGTACTCTAAACCATAACACTTTTCAAGGCCTTAAAATCCATTCCAAAGCCTTGAAAATAAGTATGCATGTTAGTTAGTCAATAATTTGGATCTTTCAATGTTGGGTGTTATCTTTGTAGATAATTGCTCAATATTGCCCCTCAATTTTCAAATACCCCTTTTCACCCAAAATAGTATTATATTATTTACCTCCAACGGCACACTCAATTTTTGAATCTTTTTGATTCAGCATATCTTCAAAGATTAGGAAGAATATTTAGTTTCCTTTTCAAACTGAAACTCTTTTATATTTATCTTCTTCTCTCTTTCTCTCCTACGTATCTATCCTACCTCGATATTATTCTCCCCAAACCCTAATGAGCACTAGAAGAGCCTCTGACAAAATAAAGATGGCTGGTGGTTCAAAGGCTGCCACAGAGAAGAAAAGAAAAGCCACTGTGGAAGAGGTTCAGACCAGCAGTGGAGATTCAAGTTCAAAGACTCCTACTGCAGAAGGCATGGCACCTCCTCCTCTCAAGAAGAAGGCAAAGAAAGACCAGACACCTGTGTCCAGCAAGAAGAAGAAGAATACAGTGGAGTCTTCTCAAGAAAAAAAGAAAGGGATTCAGATTGGTAGCCCTAAGAAGTTGAAGAAGAAGCCTGACAAAGCAGACAAGTGATAAGGAAAAGTAACAAAAGATAAAACAGAGGAGAACATTGAGAAGGCACTACAGATCTATTCAGAGAAGAAGAAATCCACTGGTAAGAAATCAGCCCTTGATAACACATGGTTCATTACTCATGTTGCTAGAGGTCAATGGCTAGATGGATTTGCTTTTAGACCAGTTGCATTTTGTAGTATGATCATTGTTTCTATGTTGCATGGTATGAATCTGAAGTGTATCAAAATGTTGAAGAAAAGGTCTCTTTGGTTTGTTCTAAACCCTCCAGAGATAGCCTACCCCAGACTCATCAGATTCTCTTACCTAAACATGAAACAACTCAAGAATACTACAAACCTGGTCATTCAGAACAAAGTTGCTAGCATTGATATGGAACTAGATCACTCTGATTTTGTCAATGTTCTAGGTTGTCCTAAGAGGTATGAAACCAGTCACTACCCACCAAAGAGTGAAGCCCTGAAACTAGCAATATAAGAGTCCTTTCTACCCAATACCCCTACCACATCTAAGCTGTTAACACACTCTGTGCTGACTGTTGAAGCCAAATTCTTGTTTACAATCTTGATGAGATGTGTGGTACCAAGGGAATACTCAAAGGAGCTGATCACCGAAAGGGTGATGTACTTAATGTATTTGGTTATGCATGTTTATGAGATTGATCTTCCAATTGTCATGGAGCACATGCTGTATAGCCAAACCAATCAGAGAAAACACCCCTTGCCATATGCCAATCTGCTCACCTCATTTTTCCAACACTTTGAAATTCCAACTTATAGGGAAGAGACTATTACAACTGAGTTTGGTATGCTTAATGAGAAAGCATTGGAGAAGATTGGAGTGGTGAAAACCAGTGCTAAGACTTGGAAGTTTTACTCAAATTTGATAGTGGAAGAGTTGAGTTCCAAGAAATTTCTCAAACCCAAGTCCTACTTCAAGCCAAACCTCTCAGCCTCAAGATAACTCCTTGGTCCTTCAGATGCTGGATGGACTTCAGATGGACATTGATGAAGTGAAGGAAAATCAACACGAGTTTGGAACTAATCTTAGGTAGGCAAAGTACATGGTTGAAAGCTTCTTCAGAAGCATGACAGTGTTGATGTGCCTGAAGAGGTATCTCAAGCTGCAGAGAGATCCAAAAAGGATGATTCAGCCAAGGATCTGCCCAGTGAACATTCAACTCATGATGAGGCTGCTGAGGTAAATGACAAAGGAAAGAAGGTGGTTAATGAACCATTTGATGAAGATCAAGAGGAAGAAGTTGACAGTCCAGATTCAGGACCACTACTAATAGATCTCAAGAAGAAGAAATCAAAGAAGACTGTTATTCCAAAAATTGTGACTGGTGCTGATTTGTTTGAGGAAGAAGGGGAAGTTGTTAATAATGTGGCTCAACAGGAAGAAGAACAAGTTGATGATGACGAGGGAAATAGTCAGAAAGACGATGCAGAGCAGCATGGAGATGAAGACCCAACCCCTTAACTCTTGCCTTCTCTTTCTTTTCTTTTTCAAGGCCTTGAAATCGTTTTCAAAGTCTTGAAAATTTTATCTTTTCAAACAGTTTTTTTTTTTTTTTTTTTTTTTTTTTTTTTTTTTACTCTGATCCAACATCTTCTCATTCTTTTTTTATGAAAGTCAAAAAGGGAAACAAATTTAGGTTTTTATTTATCTGCTTACTAGGAGACCTGACCTTTTTTTTTGTCAGTAGAATTATCTGAACTTTGATGTTATGTGCTATTTTAGTAAGTCAATAAGTTGGATTTGTTTTGGATATCATGTTCTATAATTGACTATACTATATGCGAATGAGTATTTTTTTGCAGAAACTTAGTACCAAATACATTGTGGTTTTGTCTTTCACCAAGGGGGAGATTTAAGTTCAACTCAGTTTCAAAGGCTAGTCTATTTCTCGGACTTGAAACATATTTCAAAGCCTTGAAACTGACTGTGCTCTATATGCATGAACTTAGGGGGAGTTTCTGATCTTGATTCAACTCCTAAACCCATGTGCTAGATTAAAGAGAAGATCCTGAAGATCTGCAATTCAAACTGCTCTATAAAAAGAGGGAAAGCTGAAGCATTGCAACGGGACAGTTAGCAGAGACACTCAAACACATTCGGGGATTGACAAGCAACAAAGAAGCAGATTCATTTCTCTCAATCCAAGCATCTGAAGAACAATGCATACTCACAGCAGATTCAGTTCTAGTGCTCTTATCTTCTGAAATTCATTTGTATATATTTTTTTATAATACGTCTAGTTATTATTCTCAAAGATTGTTCAAGGTGAACAATAGAGAATTCTTATTTAATCACATAACTAGAGCAGGTACTAGATAGGTTAGTGAAAACCACAAGCTGTAACAGAGTAATGCATTGATTAATAAGAATCGAGTTGAAAATCCTGCAGGGAGAAGATCTCTGAGGTGGAGACGTAGGTCCAAGTGGACTGAGCTCCATATATCTTGTGTCTCTTGTACTTACTTTTCAGTTCCATACTTAGTTCTTTTGCAGCATTCAAAATAGTTTCGTTTCAAGGGTTTGAACCTCATTTCAAGGCCTTGAAATAGACTTATCTTTTTATGCTTAATCTATTTTCATTTCAAGGGCCAAGGCCTTGAATCACTCTTCATTCATTACAATTCTTTTTGAAACAAATCCTCTTGCAAGTTTAGCAAAAAGTTGACATACTCTATTCAACGCCCCCCCCCCCCGATTCTAGAGTATTGTTCCTGTATTTCTACCTACTGTACACCCCTTAAAATATAACTCACTGATTTACAATGACCATATTACTCGATTTCTTGCACAGGTAGTAGAAAATCATCTATCGAGAGAAAAGAATCACAGAAGGAAAACATATGAGAGCTTAATAATAAACAAAGTTGTGGCAGAGAGGAATAGTAGGGCTTTAGGAGTTGTTGGTTGTAGTGGGTCTTCTGTGTTTTCAGGCTTCGATTCGGAACGAGTGTATCCTCTACCGAGGGTAAAGAAGGTCCTCCAAGGAATTAAAGCTCATTCTTTATCAATATCAAAGTGTTGGCTACATTAGAAATTAATCTTTGGTAAGGATTCATGATTTCTTACCTCATATGACTATTTTGATTATTTTTTCTCGCTACATTGGGAAATATAACACCTCGTGTTTAGTTGTCGGAAGGATTATATAAATATATGATCGTTTAAGATAAGCTTTTTGAGATAGCGGTCTAAGATAATTAGTTTAGATTCGAATGTAAATCTTTGATACTATTTGAATATGTATCTTATCTATTTACTTAACCAACAACCTCAATCTCTCTGCTTATATAGCTTCTCCATGACAGAAAAATTCTCTCACTTCTCTCTCTCTTATAATCATGAGGTAATGTTAGTTCACTTTTACTTTGGTTATGGCTCTTCCTTTCTCTTCTAGCTCTATTTATGGTGACTTATTTTTCTCATTTTAGGTCATAGATCTACAATTACTCTTTAGAAATTTCGCTATAGCATTATCCATCCATTCAGGTTCTATACATGTTAATTTGTAAGTCTCTTTATGTTCTTTTCATGTCTAATTTGTAAGGATACCGAATACAGAAAATTCAACAATCTCCGTTAGGTGTCCATGAATATTAGACTTACAAAAAGACTAAGGTGGGGAGACGTATAACCGCAGAAAGTAGAAGATGCGTGGATTAAGAACATTTTGTTGCAGCTCCTGATTGTCTCTTACAATTCTAAACTCTCATTAAGTTCTCCAAACACTCCAATTGTATTACTTATTTCTACCTTATGTATTATTCCGGTTATTTTGTGAAAGTCACTTTATTCATACAAGTCGTTACGAATTATACTTTTTTATGATCTTCGTATCGGCTTTAAAGTTTCAGTAAAATTTTGTAGTGATATAAGCACTTGTTTAGTTTATAGCTCAATCATTTATTTATGCCGAAACAAGGAGATGTAGAGGCAATTGAAGATGTATTAGTTAGGCTAGAAAAAAAGGAGAGATGGAAGAAAGGGAATTGGAGCGATATGATTTTTATTTTATTTTTGCGAGAAATATGTAAATACAATTGAAACGGTATGAGTTATGCTAGAAACGAGGACATGTGGAATTGAATGAATTTGAGGAATATGATTTTAATTTATTTTTGCTATAAATGAATTTCTTTGTTTATTTTATATTAATTTTTTGGTCATTATTGACCGGCCGTCAACATCTGTTGTCGCACATGTATTTTTTGGGGGTGATTCGAAGCAAAACACTATATTGTTATGTCAAAGTTTGAGCATTTTTTGTTTTTGCTTGAATAATTTGTTGCTCTTAAATTTCCGACTACTTTTCCATTGTGATGATACTAAGAAAGTTCCTCCAACAAACTAACACCCATAGACACATGTAATTATAATGTGAAATGTTGGGTTTATATGATAGGTGAAACAACCCGAAATTTAATTGCGTATTTTAAGAATATATATACATGTTTTATGATAATATAGAGTGCAAACTGACATCTTGACCTTAATATTTTGTGGTACTATTTTTATGTGGCTAAGTTTTAATAAAAATAATATGGTTCTATGTGTCTACCACAACAATAATTGATAACGTGTACACTATTATAGTACCACATATTTTACATGGCGATTTTCATTGTGCTATGCCTATTATTATAGTACAATCATCACACCCAATTATCTACATATGTCATTAAGATTTTTTCCGCAAAGTTCAACTGCATCAAAGAAAGTTTTGCCAAACATTTAATTTCCTATAAAACGGATCTTGCCTAGGTGAAAAATACATTCACTCGTCTGATGACTTATTGCCTTCTTTCTCTATTCATTTTTCCTCATTTTTCTTCCTATAAATAGCACCCAACTTCTATGCTTTCTTCACACCAAACACTAGTAAAGACCTTCAAGAAGCCATAGCCACCACCACCATCGTCCTCACTACCATCACCAACTCTTCCATCTCCAACACCAACACCACCTCCACCAACGCAAGCTCATTCACCTCGCCGGAAAACTCCATAGCCGACAAGCTTTGGTGATTTCCCGAGAGCACTATACTCAACCACTTTGTTCACCAACACCACAAACATCAACCATTTGAGTCACTGTTACTGCCACTCATCCCGTGACGCTCCAGAACTCTTTTATGACCATCCGCAGTCACTCACAAGGTCCCAACAACTCATTCCATTTCATCGCTCATTTTAGCGACAAATCGGTACATCTTCTACCTTTACTTCGCATTCAACGTATTCTTGCATATTCATGCTCACACATGTCTCAAGAGTCATCCACGTTAATTTGGTCAAAAACGACATGTTAGAAATCGTCATAGCTAATTATTTCTTGTTTTGGTTTAGTCGTTGTCTTTTACAATTACTTTCAGTCAAGTTTTTAGGAATTAAACGTTCTAAAAACAGCAGAGTTTAAAACTACCGCCCATATATTTTTACATAAAAATGATAACTAGTGTCCCGGAAACCACCAATGTCATTTTCGTAGAAATCGGAAAAGTTGAAAAATAATGTTTGAAATGGGGGTTATAATGTCTTTTAAGAAACTAGTAACAACTTGTTTTTGAGAATTTGATTACTTTAAGGGTAAATGTGCAATTTCCACTCTGCCCATACTTCACTATAATTACCAATTTCTACCATTATTTTATGTTAGTAAGTTAATTTTTAATTAGTAAATTAATGTTAACTAAAATTATGATTAATGGTTAGTGTATAAATATTAGAGTTAGTGAACTAAGATTAAGATTTGTAAATTACTATTAGTTTGGTAATTAAGTAAATAGATAGAGACTAACTATTTTTGGGCAAATAAAAATTTCATGAGACTTTAATTAAATGAGTACTCTTAAAGTTTAAGTAGGTCACGTACGTAATAACTACCGCATAATTAACTAGAATTAAACCGCATAACATACATATTGTATTAGACACTTGCATATTAAATGATTAAGTGTTAATTAGGGTTTATCCTTATTTGTAGACACCGAGTTTGCCGACGAAGGCTACGTCGAGTACATTTGAACCACGGTCATAACTTGTAGGTGAGTTCGTAGGCTCAACCCTTACTCTCAAACGCGTGCTTAACTATAATGTCTCTACTGCTTTGACTTGGATATTAAATGTTTAAAACTCATGCTTACTCATTACTTGTGTTTACTAAATATGATTTCTTTAATTGATCTCTATTTTTTTACACGTTCAAATTCAATATCGGGAACTTTATATGTTTGACCAAGCAAAGCTTCGTACTTAATATGGTTTGACCAAGTAAAGATTGAGACATGAGTCAGAGGTGACTCTATGAGTACACCTGGGGCACATTAGCACATGGTAAAGACCTAGTACTACTCTCTTGGGACAAAAATTTCCCTCGTAGGGGGTGTCGACACTTAAGGTCTAGTTGCTGAGGTGGAATCGGTTCGAACAAGCGAATTATTTCGCCATCCACACTAAATACGATATTGGTTATGGATTATCCCGAATAAATAATTAAATTTCTTTTCGAAATAAATGAACTTGGAATAACTTGCTGTGCCTTATTCTTGTTTACGCGTTGTGATACGTTCTCATTCAATTTTCACTAACCTTTCAATTGTGGTGTCCTTGTTTTGTAAAACCACCACAGGAGAGGCCTACGCTAGGGATGAGAACGTCGAGTACTAGTGGAAGCATCATCTAGCTTAAATAAAGTAGTAATTCCACTATTTCCGTTGTTTTTAAGATATTGGTTTGTAATAACTCTGAACAAGGTTTGCGAACGCTTTCATGTATTAAAGTATGTTTTTTCTGAATTGGAAGCAAAGATTCTTTTCCTGATCATGGTGGGTAACACTCCATGAGAAGGGCACGCCCAAACTTTTAGTAATGAAAATTTAGGGGTGTTATAGTTTGTATTAGAGCATCTTTGGATTCAATGTTTAATATACCATAATTAAAATGGAAATCGATTTCCGAAAATAAAACCCAAGAGTTTTCCCAAAACTGGACTAGGACAAGATAAAACCTGAACTAAAAGATAGCAAAGTAGGGGGAAAAGGGAACGCCGATAGTGTGGGAGGTACGCACTTATACTTACGATTAGAGGCAGGTACAAGAGTATATTGTCAGCTTTATATTATCTCGTTGTGTGCTTATACCGTATGAACTTGTGATGTGTAGTCTTGATGATCTTGGGATTTAAGACATTCTTATTTTGAAATTTTGGTAGTTCATTACCAGATAAAAAAAGAGTCTTTTATTCATAAGAAACAAAATATAGGAAATAACTACATCACTGGTACTCCATCCTTTCATACATCGTTGTTTCATGTTTTTCCCAATGAAACGCTAGTAACATGAGAATGAAGCCGAACAACCAAATCAAAAGAAAATGGAGCAATGGTTGATTGATGAAGGGGAATCTGAGTCGCACGAAGAGGACCACCACGTACAAAGTAAGGATTAGTTCCATAAAATCCACAGTACCCTCCGAAGACATTACAATATATGTTTGAGTTGTGGGAGTCGTATGGTACAAAGCTTCTATTTATAGAAACCCCAAGGTCATCAATTTACGTTTCTAACCTCCCTACTAGCCGTTATACGCACAGGTTTAAGGGTACAATTGACTTTTAGCCTTTTATAGCCGTTGGAGGGACTGCTGGCCTTTGGAGACAAAAAAAAGGGGGTGCCTTTTTCACAATTATAACTGTTGGGAGCAATTTGGTCATTTAAAAAATGTTGTTATGATAACCCTGCTTAGGACTAATAATTTATTACTTCCTTAAGAGCGGAGAACAATACAATGCCGAGGCCATTACACTTAGAGACACACAAGACCGAATTGTACAACACTAAATATGAACATTACATTAACCATCTAGGAACGAGCATTCTGTGACCCTTCATTGCGAGTCTCTCTCCTAGGATTACCTAGCTCCCGAATAGTAGGACGAGCTTGCCGAAAAAGCCATTTCAATAACTTGGGTGTCATTGTGGAACCCAAGCATTCGCCCCAATTGACTCAGGCGAACGTGAGTCTCCTCCGAGATCATGATCGAGCATACACGAACAAGGAGACGTGGCCGACCCACTGGTCGGGATGGTGAAATTGGGGATGACCTCAGGACCGAAGGTGGAGTTGACGATGGCACTGGGATACTACAAAGCCAAGGGAAGGGGCATGCCGAATCTTGATGAAAAGAGCGTACGACAGGTGTAACATCCTGTTCCGAAATAACGCACACCGGCTCAGGCTCGGGTATAGACACCGAGGGATTTGGAAGAGCCAATGACCACGAGGACGGAGAAGGAGGAGGAGTTCTTGTGGGAGACTCAGACATGGCAATGGCCAGAGAATTATAGTGAGTTAGAATGTAAGGTCAAAGGGGAGTGTGATAGATTCTATCAGACGAGAAAGTCTAATATTATAAATAAGGAGAACTGTTAAGGGAACCACACCCGCAAACTGAGAAGAGTACAAAGGAAACTTGTCTCCTTATTCCATGCCACTGAGACTTTTGACTATGAATATCTGACCATCGACCTAGTTGGCAACACATCAGGGAACACAACATAGAGACTGAAACCCCTAATTAATCATGCTTAGATACGTGTCACCAATAACCCTTCCTTGAGTGGACTAATCTAACTCCGCTATTGTAATAGGAACTCGAGAATGTCGGCAGCAAGGAGAAGCACCCAAATGGAGGAACTATTTATCAACATGTCTGACCTCGTTGCATGCAGGGAAGAGAGGGAACAGAGGGAACCCATTGGGACGAGCTAGGCTCAGAGAGTTTCCGAGAGACATCCTGACTTCTACCTTGGCCAAGAGGACCCCGTGATCCTCTAGAATTGGATCCGTAAAATGGAGAAAATTCTGATCTCTGTCAGATGCCCACCCAACCAAAAGGTGAATATAACAGCACTCTACCTCCATAAAGGGGCAGATACCTGGTGGACCCTCAATAAGGACAGGTTGATGGCCCATGGAAACCTTGACTGGGAAACATTTCAGGAAGCACTGAGGGAACGCTTCTATCCCTTCCATGTTAAGAATCAGAAGTATGAGGAGTTTCTGACCCTGAAACAAGGCAACATGATAGTGCCGGAATACTACAGGAAGTTCACAGAACTGTCGCACTTTTCCGGGCGACTGGGAGACACGGAGGAATTGAGGATCAGACGCTTCACAAAGGGGCTTCGCTACAGTATCCAGAGGGACGTAATTGCTGCTAGGAGTGCGAACATAAGAGAAGCGTACGAGTTAGCATCTCTCATTGGAGAAATCGACTAAATGCAAACGAATCGAGTAAACAAGAGAAAGGATGAGGAAGGAAACAACCCTAAGGAACCCAGCCATGCTAACAAGAGGTTCAAACCCAACGCATCTGAGGGATATCGTGAAATGAATCGCACTAAGTTCGGGAACTACAACACTGGCGCCAACGGGCGATCTCGTCCCTACCATTGCAAGAAGTGTGGTAGGGACCACCTCGGAGTTGACTGCGAAGGAAAGACCGTGGAATGTTTCTACTATAATAAGCGTGGTCACCGAGTGTTTGAGTGTAACGCCAAGAAGGGTGATCCCCAGAATGGCGGGGCCGGAGGGAGCGGATACCCGAGACAGAACCAGGGAAACCCTCGCCCAAACTACCAGCATGGAAACAAGTACCCACCTAACAATAACCAATGCGGTAGTAATGGTCGTGGAAACAACAACAATAAGGCAGGGAGAACCCAAGGGAACAACTACAATGCACCTACAGGAAGTAACAACCGGAATGAACAACCGGCTGGGAACGGGAGCAATAACAACCAGGGGAACGGACACCAGATGAGTGCAGGAAAACCCTATGCCATGAACCAGACGGAAGCAGACGCTGCGACGAACGTGGTTACTGGTACATTCTTAGTCCACAACACTTCTGCTTACGTACTCTTTGATAGTGGAGCATCCTATTCTTTCATATCATCATCTTTTGCTAGAAAACTAGGACTCCAACCCTCTCTTATGAACCCTGTGTATGTATCTACACCTGCAAAATGAGTTCTAAATTGTGGTTCCATTATAAAGGGAGTAGTCATAACCATCCAGAAAAGTGAGATACCCTCTGAACTAATCCTCTTCGATCTACAAAACCTTGATGTTATCCTAGGAATGGACTGGCTAGGAAAACATCATACTCATATTGATTGTCGTAACCAAAAGGTAAGCCTAAGAGGAACATATGGGAATAGAATCTCTCACATACGAATCACCTAGAAACCCAATATCAAAATCGTGTCTGCACTTTCTGTAGTTAAAGCCATGGGTAAGGGACACCAAGCCTATCTCTGTTCTGTCCGAGACGATAATACGGGGATGATGAAATTTGAGGACATCCCAGTTGTTAATAAGTTTCCCAATGTATTTCCCGATGAGATCAAATGAATGCCACCTCAAAGAGCCGTTGAGTTTACCATTGACCTTGTACCAGGGATAGGACCGATCTGCAAAGAACCTTAGAGAATGGCACCAGTAGAGCTAGAAGAGTTGAAGGAAAAACTAAGGGAATTATTGGATAAGGGGTATATCAAGTCGAGTGTTTCACCCTTGGGGGCACCAGTCTTATTTGTTAAGAATAAGGATGGTAGTTTGAGACTGTGCATCGATTACATGGAGCTTAGCAATGTGACTGTCAAGAACCGATACCCACTTCCAAGGATAGATGAACTCTTTGACCAGTTACATGGGGCTGATACCTTTTCCAAGATCGACTTAAGGTCAGATTATCACCAGTTGAGGGTAGCCGAGAAGGACATCCCGAAGACTGCCTTTAGAACCAAATATGGGCATTACGAGTTCACTGTTATGCCTTTTGGTCAAACCAATGTAGCTGTTGTATTCATGGATGTGATGAACCATGTCATGAAACCTTATTTGGACCGCTTTGTGGTAGTGATCATTGATGATATTTTGGTGTACTCAAAGGGGAAGGAAGAACACGAAGAACACCTTAGAGCAGTTTTGAAAACCCTAAGGCAAGAACAGTTGTATGCTAAATTTTCCAAGTGTGAATTTTGGCTCGATAGGGTACCTTTTTGGGGACACATAATATCTAAGGAGGGAATTTCTGTATACCCAGGGAAGATAATCGCAGTTAGGGATTGGCCAAGACCCAAGAGTGCAATAGACACCCGTAGTTTCTTGGGACTGGCAGATTATTACCGAAGATTCACGAAGGATTTCTCCAAAATAGCCAGACCACTGACCAATCTAATGAAGAAAACCAGCAAATACCATTGGGATGAGAAATGTGAGGAAGCCTTCCAAAGCCTGAAAGAAAGCTAACGACAGCACCTATTCTAACCCTACTAAAAGTGTGAGTGTTCATGTGTTTATGAATCTAAAATACTCTAGAAAGGGGGGTTGAATAGAGTATGCCAACGTTTTGCAAAACTTGCTAGAAAGATGAAACCTTGTGAAAAATTGAAGTTCAAGGCCTTGAAAACAAGTTCAAGCCCTTGGAAGAAATGCAGTTTGTATAAAGCAAGTAAGCCTTTTTCAAGGCCTTGAAAACAAGTTCAAACTCTTGAAAAACAGACAGTTGAGTGTGCTGCAAATACTATAAAAAAGAATGAATTGTAAATGCAAGAGACAAGTGATTTATAGAGTTCAGTCCACTTGGACCTACGTCTCTACCTCAGGGATTAGATCCCTGTAGGATTTTCAACACAATTCTTATTAATCAAAATCTAATCCCTAGAACTCAAGCACAGAGAGTTCCCTTACTCTATTACAGCTTGTGGTTTTTCCTAACCTGTCTAGTACCTGCTCTAGCTAACTGATTAACTACGAATTCTATATTGTTGAAAAATACTTTGGAATGACTATAAAGGTACTACATAAATGATCTACCAATGGAGTACAATACAGAAGAACACTTAGAGTGTTGAAAATGCAGTGAAGTATGCAGTGATCTTCTGTGAAATGGATTGAAAGAATAATGAACTTCTTTGATGCTTGTCAATCCAGAACTCTTTCTCTCTTTTTTTCAGTTGAGTGTTGTGTCTGGTTGCTTCAGAATTGAGCTCTATTTAAACTTCAAACAACTCTGCAAATCTTTCCAGATTTTCAGCAACAAACTTTCTACTTTGTAGGCAACAGAGTTTGACTTCCTTGACAACTTCTCCAACGGTTGGATGATCACAATTTTCAGAGATTTTGTTGTGATCTTTCGTTTAAACACCTTGAGAGGCTGTCAACCAAGTCTGATTGATCACAGGATCAATTTGTCCAACTATTTCCAAATCTGCACAAGATCAGTTTAGGAAACAATCCTGTAAAACTTGGAAATAGAATTTCATGCAATATCAAAGTCAAACAGATGATATTCTATGTTCAAAGTGTTAGAATAATTTGTCTTTCATCATCTAATAACATTGAATCAAATATATGAAAGATAGAGAGGGAATCGACTCAGAGAGCTTGCAGAAAACTCCCCCTGAGAATGTTCACACAGGTTAAGAAGTTTCAAGGCTTTGAATCCTGTTTTAAGGCCCTGAAAATAGCTATTTTCAAGCCTCTGAGAACTGATTCAAGGCTTTGAAAGCTGGTTTAAGGCCTTGAAATAGCTGAACTATTCCAAGCCTTGCACAATTTGATCTTACAATCTCCCCCTTGATGAAAGACAAAACCAAATTCTGTTTGATCCTTAGTCTCTGCAAAAAGGGCTGGTTTGTTTACAATTTATAATAACACATTAATTCCAAAAAGATCCATCTTATTCATATTACCAACATAAAGTAAACAGTTCAACAAATAGCAAATGAAATAGTACCTAAGAATAAAAAATATCTCCTAGAATTTTCTCCCCCTTTTTGAATTTCATCAAAAAGATAGAAGATGTTGGATAGAGTGTCTGGAAAATTTTGAAAACTTGAAGAAAGAACTTTAAGAAGGGAGAATGGGGAAGAAAGATTAGGCAAGATTAAGGGGTTGGATCTTCATCTCCATCTTGATCCTCTGCTTCTTCCTCACTTTCTTCATTGTTGGCTTGAACTTCTTGTGAAACCACATCTAGTTCCTTAATGAAGGAGCTGATCATCTCAATAACACTATTGAATAGGAAGGTGAGTCCTTCCAAGGATTTCTTCCCATGCTTCAGCTTATTCTTTACAGCTAACCTTTTCTGTTGAGGAGAAACAGTTTTGAGATTCTTCTTTCCTGTTTTTGAAGCTTCCAAAGACTGGGATGGATCCTTCTCATGTTTCCCTTTGTTGGATATGGAGTACACTCCATAGGATCCTGAAGTAGTGTCCTGAGTCTGGAATGAGAATTTTTTTTCCTTTTCCTTTGACCTCAGAGACAGTCTTTTTCTTGTCTCTCTTAGGGCTGCCAATATGGATTCCCTCATGCTTTTCTTGTGTAGATGTCGTAGTTTGTTTCTTCTTTGCTAGAGTCTGATCTTTTCTCACCATCTTCTTGGGTGGTGAAGATTCTTGTTCTTCATCAGTAGAGCTCTTTGAAGCAGAGTCTCCACTAATCTCTTCAACTTCATCCACTGCTGCCTTTCTTTTCTTCTCTGAAGCAGGTTTCGATCCTCCAACCATCTTGATTTAGTTTGAGGCTCTCCTTGTGCTCATTAGGGTTTGGGAGAAGAATAGAGATAGATGGAATGATACATAGAGAAGAGAAGAGAAGAATATAAATACTGAGAGAGCTTGTGTTTCAAAAGGAAACTAAAATATCTCTCTCATCTCAAAATATTTGCAATAATTAAAGATAATTCAAATATTTTATGACGTTGGAAAATAATATATTCTAATACTATTCTTGGCTAAAACAAATTTTTGAAAAGGGTAGGGTTAAGCAAATATCTACAGAGATATCACTCAACATAGAAAGATCCATGTTTATTGACTACTAGTAAAGCAGACTTATTTTCAAGGCTTTGAAAATGTTTTCAAGGTCTTGAAAAGCTGTAATATTGCCAAAGATAAAAATCAAAGCTTTGAACTGATGTTCAAGGCTTTGAAATTCAGTTCAAACCTTTGAAAACACATAAGCTTACCTTTCTTACCTGATGCTCCCCTAAACCAATGCATCTTTATTTAGCATTCCCAATTCCAATCTTAGAGCTTAGAATCTTTCATCTGCTAATGGTCTAGTGAAGATATCTGAAATTTGCATGTTAGTGGCAACAAATTCAAGAACAATGTCACCTTTCTCAGCATGATCTCTGATGAAATGATGTCTGACATCAATGTGCCTGGTTCTTGAATATTGAACTGGATTCTTTGTAATTGAAATTGCACTTGTGTTATCACACTTGATAGGTATGCTCCTGAAATCAAATCCAATGTCTCTTAGATGTTGAGAAATCCATAGTACTTGTGAGCAACATGCTCCTGCAGCTATATATTCAGCTTCAGCTGTTGATAGAGAAACTGAATTATGTTTCTTAGAGTGCCAACTGATCAAGCATGATCCAATAAATTGGCAAGTTCCTGAAGTACTTTTCCTATCAACTTTGTAACCTGCAAAATCAGCGTCTGAAAATCCATGCAATAAGAAGTTAGAATGTCTTGGATACTAAATCCCTAAGTCTTTGGTACCATTGAAATATCTGAATATTCTCTTCACAGCAGTCAAGTGTGATTCTTTTGGATCAGCTTGAAATATAGCACACATACACATACTAAACATAATATCTGGTCTACTTGCTGTGAGATAGAGTAATGATCCAATCATACCTCTATACTCTTTCACATTGACACTCTTACCAAATTCATCCTTGTCTAAGGACAATGTAGAACTCATAGGAGTCTTGGCTTCCTTACATTGAGCCATGCTATATTCGTTTAATAAGTCTCTTGTGTACTTGATTTGATGCAGAAAGATGCCCTTCTTCAATTGATGTATTTGAAGTCCTAGGAAGAAGTTCAGCTCTCCCATCATGCTCATTTCAAATTCCCTGCTCATAAGACTTGATAATTCTCTGCATAATTGATCATTAGTAGCTCCAAACAAGATATCATCAACATATATCTGAACTACAAGCAAGTCTTTCTCATGAGTCTTTATGAAAAGATTTTTGTCCACTAAACCTCTTTTGAAATTATTTTCATGCAAAAACTTTGACAATATTTCATACCAAGCTCTTGGAGCTTGTTTTAAACCATAGAGAGCTTTGTCAAGTTTGTAAACAGGATCTCGAAACTTGTCATTTTTAAAACCAGGTGTTGTGCAACATAAACTTCTTCTTGTAAGTAGCCATTCAAGAAAGCACACTTTACATCCATTTGAAAAAGTTTCATGTTCTTGTGAGATGCAAATGCAAGGAAAATTCTAATTGCTTCTAACCTGACAACTGGAGCAAAAGTTTCCTCATAATCAATACCTTCCTCTTGGTTGTAACCTTGAGCAACTAACCTTGCTTTGTTTCTGATCACTTTGCCACTTCCAACCAACTTATTTATGAACACCCATCTGGTACCAATGACATACTGGTTTGTAGGTGGAGGAACCAGGTTCCAAATCTTATTCCTTTCAAACTCATTGAGTTCACATTGCATAGCAATGATCCAGTCTGCTTCTTATAATGCTTATTTCACAGTTTTTGGTTCTACATGAGAGATAAAAGCATTAAAAGCACATAAGTTCTTTAACTGTGATCTATTTTGTGTACCAGTGGTTGGATCTGAGATGATATTCTTAACTGGATCCATAGATCTTCTCTGGTCTTGAAGTAGTGGCCCTGTCACTTGTATCCTTCTGATCATCTTTTTCAAGGCTTTGAGGCTTATTTTCAAGGTCTTGAGCACCATTTTCAAGGTATTGAAAATGTCTTCTGTTTTCTTCTGAGCCTTTCTTGAATCCCAGTGGATTCTCAGTCTCTTCCTCTGATTCATGCTTGTTCAAATTCAAGTCTGCAAAACTTTTACTCAAAGAACCATCATAGCTTTCATAAAAAATAACATGAATTCTCTCTTCAACCATTTTGGTTCTTTTATGTAAACTCTATAAGCTTTGCTATTCAGAGAGTAACCAAGAAATATACCTTCATCACTTCTTGCATCAAACTTACCAAGATTCTCTTTTTTATTGTTGTGGATAAAACAAGTACATCCAAAGGGTCTGAAGTATGAAATATTTGGCTTCCTCCCTTTGAATAGTTCATAAGGGGTCTTCTTCAAAATAGGTCTGATCAAGCACCTGTTCAGTTTATAGTTTGCTGTATTCACAGCTTCTGCCCAATAATGTTTTGGCAGCTTGTTCTCAAGAAGCATTGTGCTTGACATATCTTCAAGAGTCTTGTTCTTTCTTTCAACAACACCATTCTGTTGAGGAGTTCTTGGAGCAGAAAAGTTGTGAGTAATGCCATGCTTATCACAGAACAAATCAAATTCTAATTGATCAAATTCTCTACCATGATCACTTCTAATTGAAGCTACATGTAGGTTTTTCATATTTTGAAGTTCTCTACAAATGTTTGAAAATTCAGAGAGTGCTTCAGATTTTTCTTTGAGAAATATAACCCAAGTATATCTAGAAAAATCATCTACAACAACTACCATATACCTTTTACCTTTGGAGTAGGAGTTATCATAAGACTACAGAGATCCATATGAATCAGCTCAATAGGTCTAGTTGTACTTACAAATTTCTTTGGCTTGAATGAGCTTCTGGTCTGTTTGCCTTGAGCACAAGCTTTGCACATTTCATCTTCTTTGAACTTAATGGATGGAAATCCTCTTACTAAGTCTTTGGAAATCAACTTGTTCAAAGTGTGAAAGCTGATATAACCAAGCTTCCTGTGCCAAAGCATTGAATCCTCTTTCAAGGCCTTGAGACACTTCAAACTTTCACCTGCAACTTTGTTAGTCTGAAAAGTATAAACATTGTTTGATCTAGAGGCCGTAAGAATGCAATCTCATGATTTCTCATTTTGCACCATACACTTCTCTTTATCAAAGATAACTTTGTTGCCATTATCACAAAGCTGAGATACACTAAGCAAGTTAAATTTCAAACCTTCAACTAGATACACATCAGAAATAGAGTTTTCAGAATTTGTACCAACTTTACCAATACCAAGAATATTGCATTTGCCTTTGTCACCAAGTGTAATTGAACCTTTAGATTGCTCTTTCTGTTGGAATAGATGCCCTAGAGGCAATCTAGTTTAGTATGAATTATTTGTGGCTAGAAATTCATTTATTATTTATTGGATATCTAATATAATGATGTCCTTAGATTTACAACTGTGTTGTTTATCTTAAATATCCCTAGTCCAGTATAATGATTAATGGGACAATCATCTATAGACTAGTATGGGGTTGGATTGATATGGAGATATCACGATCCAACACATAGGTGTGCATTAGGGAATGTTGCACTGGATTAACCCATCTCCGAGAAGGCTACATACACGTTATGTTAAGTCACAAGCGCTTCTCGCGGTGCAATGGTATTGTCATCCTTAGACTTGAAGTCACTAGATATTCTAGTTGTGGATTATTGTGATCTTGGTAGCGTTAAACGCTACACCGTAACTGGGTAGTTATAAAGGCGTGTACTGGATACAATAAGAAGCAATCTTAGAGATCGTAGTGGACGTAGATAGAATTTGTCCCTCCCACATAACGGGAGCAAATATCCTAGGCCACTCGAGGGATAGTGCTTATAGAATGTCTGGCCAGACTCAAATAAATCAATATGGGATATTGATGTTATTTGCACGAATAAGGCTATTCCCATGGATCGAGAAACTATGAATTGGATATACGAGTGTGACTTGTATGTCTCGTGTCCAATCCGGATATAGAGACAAAGGGATGAGACAGTTACTTGTACAAAGGTTGTCAAGATGACTATTCTATTAGTTGTCTAGAATGGATGTTTTGCTAGAAACCGCTCCATATTAGCAAATAGTTGCTACCAACTAGATAGAACCTATGGGGTCACACGCTACATAGAGTTGAACTAGATTTGGGAATTAATTAATTGGATTAATTAATTAGAAGGATCACTTTGCAAACCCTTGCAAACTTAGTAGGGACTAATTTGCAAGGAAGGGACTAAATTGAATTCTAGTAGGACTAGAATAAGTCCTTTAGGTAGTTAACAAGGAGTTGTTGGACTATATAAATGACCTTCCTTCATTCCTTCCCACATAACTTATGCTCATAATTGAACATAATAAAGAGTGGTAGAGAACAAAAGGAGAGAGAGCAAGCAACAAGGGAGCCGACCGCCCCCTTGCCGCCACCCCGTCCCCGTCGGCCAAAGGAGGCCGAGACCCTCCTTTTGGGTCTCGTTTTGCGTGATTCTTCTTCCTCTTCCTCTTCCGGGCTAGCACCAAGGACTTGGGAGATCTAGGATCAACTCTAGGCGTGGATCAACCATAGAGAACGTGACACAATTCGCGTTTGAAGTCATCAAAGGAGAACCCTAAGGTGTGTTTATGATTTCTAACCCTTACCATCGTTATGTCTCTTGACTTGTGATCCTTGGAGGGTTTTGCATGGTTTTATGATTGTTTATGCTTCCGTTGCGCATCCATGAATCAAAACCCTACACTTTCAATTATGACAATAGAGATCTCTTTCTACTCATGTGTCTTGAGCAACCACTGTCCATAAACCACTTCTGTTCTTTAATGTTGGTGACAAACTCAATGTTCTTCTCCGAACTTTCATCATGCTTGTCCATGAAGCATAGGTTGGCATGTTCTTCTTCAGATTAAGATTTACTAGAGCTATCTGAATCACTCCATGAAGCTATCATAGCTTTCTTTCTTCTGTCATGGTTTTTCTTTTGAAATCTCTTGCTTTTCTTGTGTGGACAATCTCTTATCAAATGTCCTACATCACCACATTCAAAGCAATTCATAACTTTTGATTTATTTTGAGTAGAGGTCTTACCTTTATAGTCCTTGCTACTGGATTGTCTATGCCTTTCTCTGTTGAAATCTCTATTTCCAAAGTTTTTCTTCATTTTGAGAATTCTTGTCAATGCTTTGGAAATCAGGGAAATTGGATCTTCATCATCACTATCCTCAGTTTCAAGACTTTGGTTCTCTCATTTTCCTTGGCTTTGAGAGCTAAGTTCTTGACACTTTCTGGCAGCTCTCCATCAACTTCATTCATAGATATTTCATGTTTCAGAAGCTTCCCTTATAGGTCATCAAGTTGTAGAGTTGAGAGATTCTGAGCTTCTTCAATTGCCGTGGTCTTTGGTTCCCACTTTTCCTTTGGAAGACTTCATAGAATCTTCCTCACCTTTTCTTCATTGGAATTTTTTTTCCCCGGTGAATCAAGGTTGTTAACAATGTTTGTGAACCTCATGAACATGTCTCTGATAGACTCATTTGCATTCATCTTAAACAGCTCATATTGCCTGAGATAGATGTTGATCTTGGTTTGCTTCACTTGAATGGTTACTTCAAAAGTAACCACAAGTTTATCCCAGATTTCTTTGGCAGTAGTGCAGCCTGAAATCCTGTTGAATTCATCTGTACTCAAAGCACAATATAAGATGTTAATAGCTTTGTAATTCTTAGAGTATTGCTCTAATTCAGAAGAGGAGAGTAATTCTTCAAATTTGGGAGTTCTAATCCCATCTGTCGCTGTGTAGAAAGTGTGAGGTCCATTTTGTATAATGGTCCAAAGCTCCATGTCATGATCGATGATGAACATTTTCATCAAAGCTTTCCAGTGAGCAAAATTTTCTCCAGAAAATAGAGGAGGTATGTTAGCATCTCTTCCCTGAGAGAAGCCACCATCTCCTACAGTACTCATGATTATTAGATGGTTAAATCTATGCAGTGATACAAGCTCTGATACCAATTAAAAGTGTGAGTATGAAGGTGTTAATGCAACTAAGATACTCTAGAAGGGGGGATTGAATAGAGTATGCAAACTTTTTGAAAAACTTGCTAGGAACATGAAACCTTGTGAAAACAGTGAAGTTCAAGGCCTTAAAAACAATTTCAAGCCCTTGGAAGAAATGCAGTTTGTATAAAGCAAGTAAGCCTTTTTCAAGGCCTTGAAAACAAGTTCAAACCCTTGAAAAACAGACAGTTGAGTGTGCTGCAAATACTATGAAAAAAAATGAACTGTAAATGCAAGAGACAAGTGATTTATAGAGTTCAGTCCACTTGGACCTACGTCTCTACCTCAGGGATTAGATCCCTGCAGGATTTTCACAATTCTTATTAATCAAAAGCTAAGCCCTAGAACTCAAGCACAAAGAGTTCCCTCACTCTGTTACAGCTTGTGGTTTTCCCTAACCTGTCTAGTACCTGCTCTAGCTAATTGATTAACTAAGAATTCTATATTGTTAACTTTGAACAATCCTTGGGAATGAATATATAGATACTACATAAATGATCTACCAATGGAGTACAGTACAGAAGAACACTTAGAGTGTTGAAAATGCAGTGAAGTATGCAGTGATCTTCTGTGAAATGGATTGGAAGAATAATGAACTTCTTTGATGCTTATCAATCCAGACCTCTTTCTCTCTTTTTGCCAGTTGAGTAATGTGTTTGGTTGCTTCAGAATCGAGCGCTATTTAAACTTGAAATAGCTCTGCAAATCTTCCCAGATTTTCAGCAACAAACTTCCTACTTTGTAGGCAACAGAGTTTGACTTCTTTGACATCTTCTCCAACGGTTGGATGATCACAATCTTCAGATATTTTGTTGTGATCTTTTGTTTAAAAACCTTGAGAAGTTGTCATCCAAGTCTGATTGATCACATGATCAAATTTTCCAACTATTTCCAAATCTGCACAAGATCAGTTTAGGAAACAATCCTGCAAAACTTGGAAATAGAATTTCATGCAATATCAAAGTCAAACAGATGATATTCTATGTTCAAATTGTTAGAATAATTTGTCTTTCATCATCTAATAACAGTGAATCAAATATATGAAAGATAGAGAGGGAATCAACTCAGAGAGCTTGCGGAAAACTCCCTCTGAGAATGTTCACACAGGTTAAGCAGTTTCAAGGCTTTGAATCCAGTTTCAAGGCCTTAAAATAGCTAAACTATTTTCAAGCCTCTGAGAACTGATTCAAGGCCTTGAAATAGCTGAACTATTCCCAAGCCTTGCACAACCTGATCTTACACCTACCATCAGAGTCGAGGGAGTTTGAGGTCTATAGTGATGCTTCGAAACACGGTTTAGGATGTGTGCTAATGCAAGACGCGAATGTGACTGCATATGCTTCACGACAGCTAAAATCCTATGAGGAGAATTACCCAACTCATGACCTAGAGTTAGCCGCGATTGTCCACGCCTTGAAAATTTGGATACATTACCTTAAGGTCAAACCTGTAAGATTTTCACTGACCACAAAATCCTTAAGTATTTGTTTACCCAAAAGGATTTGAACATGAGGCAAATGAGATGGTTAGATTTAATCAAGGACTATGTACTCCAAATCCAATACCATGAAAGAAAGGCAAATGTAGTTGCAGACACCTTAAGCAGTAAGACGAGCCATACCATCAATGCTTCAAGAAGCTTACAGAGGGAGTTGCGAGCTGACATTCAGAGACTAGGGATTGAAATCGGTCAGCACGGAGCAAGAGAAGACATTTTGTGCAATTTAGTAGCCACCCTAGACATATTTGAAGAGATCAGGAAAGGAAAACCCGGAGATGTAAAGTTAGAAAGGATCAGGAAGAAGATCGAGGATGGATCGGCCAAGGACTTCCGAGTACACGACGATGGGAGCATAAGGTAAAAGGAGAGATGGTGTGTACCCCAGAAGTGTACGAAGGTTAAGGAACGACTGATGAAGGAAGCCCATAACACGCTGTACTCCTTCCATCCAGGAGGGCATATACTATACAAGGACCTGAAGAAGCAGTTATGGTGGCCACGGATGAAGAACGAAGTCGCAGAGTTCGTAGCCCGATGCCTCACTTGCCAAAAGGTGAAGTTCAAACACAAGAGGAAAGGAGGTTTGGTGCAACCTTTAGAAGTACCCATGTGGAAATGGGATTCCATCTCGATGGACTTTGTGATTGCTTTGCCAGTGACAAAGAATGGTTTGAACCAAATTTGGGTTGTGGTGGACAGATTGACAAAGACGACAAGATTCATCCCAATGAAAGACACTTGGGATATGGAGCAGCGGGCATACACATACATTAAGAATATCGTTAGATACCATGGAGTGCCAAAGGACATTGTGTCAGACCGAGATCCGAACTTTCTCTCACATTTCAGGCAAGCATTACAAAAAGCCTAGGCACTCAGTTGAAGTTCAGTACCGCTTTCCACCCAGCTATAGATGGACAGACAGAAAGGACCATACAGACACTAGAGGATATGTTGCGAGCATGTGTCATGGGCTTCCAAGGTTCTTGGGTAGACCGATTACCACTAATAGAGTTCTCATACTGTTACCACACAAGTATAGGGATGGCACCCAATGAGGCACTGTATGGGCAGAAATGTAGGACACCCTTGTGCCGGAACAACATCAATGAGACTCTAGTTTTGAGACCACAAATGATTGAGGAGATGATGAGTCAGGTCAGAATCATTCAACATCACCTGAAAGCAGCCCAGGATCGACAGAAGTCTTATGCCGACCAGAAACGAAGACCCGTGGAGTTCCAAGTTGGAGAAAAAGTATTCCTGGAGGTATCGCTGACCAAAGGATTCTCTCGTTTAAATCAGAAAGGAAAACTCAGTCCCAAATTCATCGCCCCTACGAAGTACTGGACATGATCAGAGAAGTAGTCTACCGTTTAGATATTCCTTCCAATATAGGTCGAGTCCATAATGTCTTCCATGTGTCTCAACTTAAGAAGTACATTCTAGGCCCATAACATATCTTAGATCCTGGTGTAACACCCCTCGTTCCCAAGCTTTCCGTTCCGGACCGGAGATCTAGGAGGGTGCTACTTAAAATGAAGCGGCGGAAATCAAGAACAACACATCTGATAATTATTTATTACAAACTTTTAATTATCTCAACATAATATACTGTTACATGAGATGAAGTGATACTAAGAGTTCGACTTATTCATGTACTAACAAATACTAGATGATTGTCGAATCCCGCTACCCCAATCCAGCTCTTAAGACCTGCGGGGGAAAGAAACAAAGACCGCAGTTTTTCTAAAGTCAGCAATGAAATACTGAGTAAGTAAACACCCAAGCTTGTAAACAGATTATGAGGCATATCTTTTTCAAAAACAATCATAAATAAGAATGAACAATACTGAATAAATCCTTGAAGAATAAAGTATGAATACTGGAACACATATGAAATTCTCTTGCTTTTTTACTTTCCATCTCAATCCTTCTCTTGTATCTCAAACGGGGAATATTATTCCCAATCTATCTATTCTTCCCTTTCATAAAAATCTCTTTCTCAAAGAACTTCATATTATTAACTTGTTGATACGGAGAGCTTCTATCCTTTCACTAGCTACCATGACCATTAGTGCCGACACCCCCCTAAGACTTCTCGCGGCCAGAGAGGTAAGTACATGGAGACACCCGGCAGGTCGCGACCGGGTTTAAAATAAAAACGGTCGAGTGACACGAAGTCAACATCGACAATAATAATAATAATCCCCGCACAACTCTTTCCACTTTACGTTATTAACGAATTATTATTTTCGTGTGACATTCTCAAAACATTTATCTCAAAACGTAATCAATCTCATGTAAAGCATGTAAGTCATAAAACACGTTTTGAGACAGATATAAAATCATATTTCGACACGAAATAAGTTAGGGCACGCTAGGCTTGGCATGTCTACTTACCTCAATAAAACAGCAAATAGCACGTAATAGCTTCGACGGGTAGAAGTAGCCCTCGTCGACGAACTCGTCACCTACATGTTTATAATTCCTACTCAGTCACAAGCTCAACTAGCTCATATAATCCAACGTGAAACACTATATTTTCTAGTGAAGGTCGAAAGTGTGCCTTATTTGATCTTAATACATCCCCGATTCTTTTTATCTTGCTACACTCATGACGAACACGTTAATTTTTACATAAAAATGATGACACTCTCAAATTATAGTTATATTAATTGACATTCAAATTTCATAAATAATACACTTGTATTTTAAATAGTGAGAAAACAAGTTTAGATTTAAACTAGCTTATACTTCATTTTACAACAACACCTTTTATTCTCAATATTATAACAGTTATATCTAACTTTTATAAAGTAATTTCTCCATAGGAATCAAATTGTTTAATTTACAAAAATTATCTTTTTGGAGATATAAAATAACTAGATGCCAAGTTGTTTAAGTGATATCATAAAATAGTTATTAGGAAAACAAGCCTTATTTAATATCAAGCATGAGAGATAATTATTCTTAATTTAGATTGAGTATTAAGTAAATAAACTATAAATATTTCTCAAATTACTTCATAACTAGTTTATTCTAAAAACGATATTTAGACAACCAATTCATTTAGAATGTCAATTCTATGATAATTTGAGATTAGCTAATTAAACGAAGCGATGTTGATTATTGGATAGATAGGCATAGTATTTTAAACAACTCTAGTTTACTTTGTAACAACTATTTATTGTAAAATTTCATTACCCAACTTATTTATATAATTTGAAAATTTAGAATTTATTTATTTATTTATTTATTTATTTATTTATTTATTTTAAATCCAAATTTCCCATCTTCATTTCACATATATATACATGTGAAATGAAGATGCACCCTCTTAAGGCCCCTGGACCAGATGGCCTTAAATGAGATGAAACCTCTTAAGGCCCCTGGACCAGATGGCCTTCCTGCTTTATTTTATAAAAATTATTGGGACGAAATTGGTAGTGATGTTATTAATTGCTGTCTTAATTTTCTGAACAACGGGAATGATATCTCTAAATTAAATGAATCCTGCATTATCCTCATCCCTAAGAAAAAGAATGCGGAAAAAGTCACTGATTATCGTCCTATAAGTTTATGCAATGTTGTTTATAAAATTATTTCTAAAGCTATAGCTAATAGACTCCGTACTATCCTTTCTTTTATTATTGATGAGTCTCAATAGGCTTTTATTAAACAACGTCTTATTTCTGACAATGCCATTATAGCTATGGAAACTCTTCATACTATGCATAACCAAAAAAGTAGAACTGGGTCCTTTTCGCTTAAGTTAGACATGGCCAAAGCGTATGACAAAATAGAATGGGGCTTTCTTGAATATGTTTTAATTAAACTTGGCTTTCCTACTCGAATAGTCAAGAAAATTATGTGTTGTGTGAAAACTGTTAGCTTCACTGTTTTAATTAATGGTCAAAGAACGTCTACTTTTAACCCGACTCGCGGATTAAGACAAGGTGATCCCTTAAGCCCTTACTTATTTGTTATCTCTACCGAGGGTCTTTCTAGTCTTCTAAATCAGGCGAAAAAAATGGTTTTCTTAAAGGCTTTAAAGCGAGTAGGAATAGTCCCCCTATCTCCCATCTTCTTTTTGCGGATGATTGCATGCTCTTTGAACAGGCGAAGACTACTAATGCTTATACTTTGCATTCAATTCTTAATCTCTACTGTCATGCTTCTGGTCAATCGATAAATAGGGATAAATCGTCTCTCGTCTTTAGCCCTAAAGTACCCAACAACATCAAGAGAGATATCTCGTCTGTCTTCCAAATTCCTATTTCGTGTGGTCATGATAAATATTTGGGCTTCCCGGTTATCTTGGGCAGGAATTCTACTACTTTTTTGCCAACCTCAAACAAAAAGTCATGACTAAGGTTTCCGACTGGAAAGCAAATCTTTTATCTTTTGGGGGTAAAGAGGTCTTCATCAAATCCGTGGCTCAGGCTATCCCGACGTATATCATATCTATGTACCTTCTTCCTATGAGTTTATGTAAGGACATCCAACAAATTCTTTCAAACTTTTGGTGGACTAATAGTGTTGACAAGAAAGGTATTATTTGGAGGAATTGGAATAAGATGTGTGTTCCAAAAAAAGAAGGGGGTATGGGTTTTAGAAACTTTCATGCCTTTAATCTTTCTCTTTTGGCTAAACAAATTTGGAGATTTTGGGAAAGTCCTGATGCGTTGGTGTCTAGAGTTATGAAGGGCAAATATTTCCATTTGTCCAATCCCCTTTCTGCTTACCCTTCCGACCATTCTTCTAGTATTTGGAAAGGCATTGTTTATGCCAGAGATATTGTTTGGAGATGATTTAGACAAGGAGTTGGAAATGGGTACAATACGTTGATTTACCACACTAGATGGATACCCATAGGACTAGGAAGAATCCGTTTTTCCAAAAGAACACTTCCTAACAATGCTTTAGTCAAAGATTTATTCACGGATTCCGGCAACTGGAACAAAAACCTTGTGGAAGACAATTTTTCTACAGATGAAGCAGAAGCCATTCTCAGCATACCCAGGGTTAATATTCAGGGGCCTGATTCTCTAATTTGGTCTCAAACCAGAGACGGTTTATATACCGTCAAGACAGGTTATCATGTCGCCTTCTCTGTTCTTCATAATGATATTATTGCTAATATTGCTAGTTCAAGCGCAAACACTTCTGATTTCAATCTGATTTGGAACTTACATATCCCAAACAAAATCAAAGTCTTTTTATGGCGCTTGATTAACAATCTTCTTCCTACAACAGAAAATTTGAGAAGGAAAAATATGGATTTACCTGTTAGATGTGTTTTCTGCAAATCTTTGGAAGAAAATTCTTTTCACACCATGTTTTCTTGTTCCTGGGTTCAGAAAATTTGGCTCTCCCCTGAAATCCCTTTCAAGATTAATCCAAAAGACATCCCTCTGAAACACTGTGTTCTGGATATTTGTACAACACTGACAAAAACCATCGGCCTTTACTTGCTTTCTTACTGTGGGAGATTTGGTGTGCTCGAAACAAAAAAAATTTCAATTCACCAAAGATTGATCAAACTCAAGTTTTAAACAACAGTATAGCAAAAAATAAAGAATTCTTAGAATCGACTTACACTCGTGGTATTGTTTCTTCTGCAGGACCAAATCCACACATGCACAGATGGAAACCCCCAGAGCAGGGTACTCTCAAAGCCAATTTCGACGCCGCTTGTTGTTCTTCTTCCAAATCGGCGATAGGAGGTGTCGTTCTCCGAAACGCCGCCGGCCAATTTGTTAGAGCTTGGAGTTTTCCGATCCAGTTCTTCAAAGAATCCACCTTGCTCGAAGCGGAATCAATGAGGAAAGGCTTAGATCTCATCTGGAAATACGGCTTCAGTAAGATGGAAATAGAAACGGATTCCAAAAATTTGCAAGCCATGCTCAACAATTCTTTGAAGAAGATGAGAATAACACCGCTTCAGTTGCTCTCTGGGGGATCGGAAATGAACCAGTTGGTTCAAGAGATATCTAGAAAACTGCAGACATTTAATGTTTGTTCAGTAAGTTGGACTTCCCCTGAAGGGAATAAACTAGCTGATAAGATTTGTTTGTATGGTTCAGGTACACCAAATGTACTGACTTGGTGTGTACAATGTCCTAACTTCCTTTGTACTGAATATTTGGTAGATAAAAATCTACCCTAAGTCTATAAATATTTCCATTTCAAAAAAAATAAAAATAGCATTTCCTTAAAAGACATCAATAACCCCCTTACTAGTAATAACAGTTTCTGATGCCACATTTCATACCCTGAAACTTTCATATTGTGCACCAAGTACCCTTCTACATTACACCCAGTTTAAATAAAAGACACTTTCACCCCCTTTAACAAATCGAGCGATCTAAACCCGGATTCACGTCTTAAGACACGATTTTGATTATCAGATACAAACTAGTGAGTGATTTAGAGTTTACCCAAGCCAAAAACCGCGAGAAACGGTCGAGAAATGAGTCGGGTCGAGCTTCCCGTCGGTGGTGCTCGGCGGTGATGGCCGACGGGGCTTATCCGGTGGCTTTTGGCTGCGGGTGAGACCTCCAAGAGCTTGGTCGGGCCTCTAGGAGGCTAGAGGGATGGGTGGAAGAGGCTGGGTGCCTCTGTTTTGCTCGGGCTCGAAGCTCGCCGGAAAAAATGGTGGTCGCCGGTGGGTTTTCTTCTCCGGCTACTGTAACTTCCTCTGTTTCTGATTTCTTCCTCTTCTTCTGGTCGGAACAGAGTGAGAGGTCGAGAGAGAGCGTGACACTGGTGGATAGTCAAGAGAAACGGAGGTGGTGGTGCTCGGGTGGGGTTCCCGACGGTGGTAGCGGCGGTGGTGGTTACCGCTGCCCACTACTGCTGAACTGCTCCTGTTCTGTTGCTGTGTCAGGTGGCGGAGAGAGAGAGATAGATGAGGGAGATGGAGGTAGTGGTGAGTGGTGGTGATTTCCGGCGGTGGCAGCGGCCTCTGCCGCTGCTGTTGCTGCTGTGCTTCTTCGCCGAACGGAACAGGGTGAAAGAGAGAGAGAGAGAATACAGAGGGAAAGAAGAGAAGAGAGTGGTGGCGTTGGGGGTGGCGCTGGTTTCGGGAGTGGTGGTGGTTGTCTCGGGGTGGGTGTGCCTAAGGAGAAGAAGAGGAGAAGAAATAGGGGAGGGTGAGGCAGAGACGTACGGGGGAGAGAGATGGATGATGTTGGGAACAAATTTTTTGTTTCCCTAAGCCACTTCTAGAAAAAGGCACTTACACCCCTCCCTAGTTCCCATAACTTTACAAATAACCCCCAGCCATAACTATTTAACATTATCTAATTACAACTACCTCCCCTACCAGTCATATATTTTGAAAAATAAACATTTAAGCTAACGAAAAGTCATTAATTATATAATTAAAAAATACGGGGTATTACACCCGAACCCTTAGAATTGGACCCTATTCCTATAGACGAAGAACATCCTGTTAAAATCCTAGACACCAAGACTAGAAAGACTCGTACCACGTCAACCACGTTAGTCAAAGTGTTATGGAACAGTCATCTGACTGAAAATGTCACTCGGAAAGCTGAAGCTGACATTAAACAACGATATCCCCACATATTTGACCAGGTACTAACTCAAGTGACGAGGACGTCACTTTTTTAAGGGGGAGCATACCGTCGCACTTTTATTGCCACACGTTCATCTTACATTACACACATTGCATTCTTATCATTGCATTTATCACCATGAGATATTATCTTTGTGCTTCGAGGACGAAGCTTGATGTTAAGGAGGGAAGGATGACAACCCGAAATTTAGTTGCGTATTAAGTATACATGTTTTATGCTAATATAGAGTGTAAACTGACATCTTGACCTTAATATTTTGTGGCACTATTTTTATGTGGCTAAGTTTTAATAAAAATAACATGGTACTATGTGTCTACCACAACAATAATTGATAACATGTAGACTATTACAGTATCACATATTTTACGTGGCGACTTTTATCGTGCTATACCTATTATTATGGTACAATCATCACACAAAGTTATTTACATATGTTGGTAAGATTTTTTCTGCAAAGTTCAACTGCATCAAAGAAAGTTTTGCCAAAAATTTAATTCCATATAAAACAGATCTTTCCTAGGTGAAAAACACATTCACCCATCTAATGATTTATTGCCTTCTTTCTCTATTCATTTTTCCTCATTTTTCCTCATTTTATTTCCTATAAATAGCACCCAACTTCTATGCTTTCTTCACGGCGAACACTAGCAGAGACCTTCAAGAAGCCATAGCCGCCACCACCATCGTCCTCACTACCGTCACCAACTCTTCCATATCCAACACCAACACCACCTCCACTAACACAAGCTCATTCACCTCGCCGGAAAACTCCATAGCTGCCAAGCTTTTGTGACTTCACGAGAGCACTACGCAACCACTTTGTTCACCAACACATCAAACATCAACCATTTGAGTCACGATTACTACCACTCATCCCGTGACGGTCCAGAGACTCTTATACAACCACCCGTAATCACTCACGAGGTCCCAAAAAGTCATTCCATTTCACCGCTGAGGTGGAATTAGTTCGGACAAGCGAATTATATCGCCGTCCCCACTGGATACAATATTAGTTATGGATTATCCCGATTAAATAATTAAATTGCTTTTTATAATAAATAAACTTGTAATAACTTGTTGTGCCTTATTCTTGTTTACGCGTTGTGATACGTTCTCATTCAGTTTTCACTGACTTTTCAACTGCGGTGTCCTTTTTTTGTAAAACCACCACAGGAGAGGCCTACGCTGGGGATGGGAACGTCGATTACTAGTACAAGCATCATCTAGCTTAAATAAAGTATAAATTCCACTATTTCCGTTGTTTGTAAGATATTTGTTTGTAATAACTCTGAACAAGGTTTGCGAACACTTTCATGTATTAAAGTATGTTTTTATGAATCCGAAGCAAATATTATTTTCCTGATCACGGTGGGTAACTGACAGCCTGAAAATGTATTAGTCTGGGACATCTTTTTACCATTGGTTTTAACCCTGTGAGAGTTGAGTTTGGCCATTTTCAGCTTATTTTCCACCTGATACGGGACAGAGATTTTTATATCATGATTGCAAAATTTGAGTAATTTTATGCATACTTTTGTTTGTTGGATATGATCGCGGGTGCGTGTTATGTGCAGGTAACAGGTGCCGGAAAAATGCATGAGATTGACTTGGATTGGAGGCAGCGTATCAGGAAGAGCTGAGCAAAAAGAGGAAAAAATGACTAAGTTGTGCGTTCAAACGCAGAAGCTGCGTTCAAACGCACAAGGCAGGCAGCAGGAAAAAATGGCAGAATTTGGCTAAGTTGTGCGTTCATACGCAGAGACAGGCTGCGTTCAAACGCAAGAGGCAGAGACCAAAGCGCAGAAAAAACTAAGTCCTGCGTTCATACGCAGGTTGTGCGTTCATACGCAGGGCTCAACACTCAGGAGAAGAAACGACCAAGGGGTGCGTTCAAACGCAGAGGAGCTGCGTTCAAACGCATGGGTTCAGGAGCCAGAAGAAGAAATTGACTAAGTCCTGCGTTCATACGCAGGGGGGGTGTGCGTTCATACGCACTGCGTTCATACGCAGGAAAGTGCGTTTGAACGCACAGACTTGTTCCAGAATCTTCCAGGACGGATCTTTTCGAGGGTAAAACAGGAATTTCGTGCATCAGTTTTGGAGACTGTGGCAATATAAAAGGAGGTGTCCCAGCACTGTTTTAGGGTTACGAAGGCATACCACAGCTACCATCATCATCAGCAGCCAGTTTCACAGCAGCCAGGAGTTGGAGCAGAGCAGGATTGGAGCAGTTTTCCAGTATCTTCAGAAATAACTAGTTTGATCTTTTCTCTTTTTATGAAACATTGTCTTTTAATAATGCAAGCTAGCTAGACCTTTTGCCTAGGTTCTCGGTGAACCTAGGGTTTATGAATTCAGCAGACTTGGATGTTTTGAGTTTCAGATGCATGGCTAGCTAAGTCTTAATACAGATGGTTTGTTTATTATTCTGTCTTTGATTTTATTTACATACATGAATGGCCTGATCACCCAGGAGTGTTACAGACAGGACCTGGTGCGCGAGAGTGACCAGTGAACGTTAGGAAGAAAAGACAGGATTTAGTACTCTGCCTTGATGGACCGAGAGGTGAAGAGAATCAGGGGACTAGCCCAGAAGCATTAGACCAACTGTTAGACGTTTAGGGGGAGACCGAGAGGAGAACCTGTAACCCTAGCAGACTTAGAACGAACCTGCAGATTTAGGTGGGCCGAGAGGACCCGAAAATCTGCAGTTGAGTGATAAGTGCATGAGACCGAGAGGAGATTGTACTATTGGTATGCTGGCATAAACAAAACCACTGTGTGTTTCTGAAATCAAATAAACCATGAAAGCTGGAAAGTAACCCTAGGGGATCCTGGAATCTAGATTTTTAGAATTATCGACTTTTACAACTACAACAATCTCCGCAGAATATTCAGCAGAAAAATAAAATAAGTCTTTTTACTGTTTTTATTTATTATAATTTAGCATAATCAAATACCAAACCTTCCTCCTTTTTACAAACTTTGCGTCTTATTCTAATTCTGATTAGCAAGAACTTAACCTGTTCTCGTGGGTTCGATAACCAGAGTCATAATCTACATACTCTATACTACTTGATCGTACACTTGCGAAAAAGCAGATAGTTTACGCTGTCAAGTTTTTGGCGCCGTTGCCGGGGAACGGTTACAGCTTTTGTTAAAGAGACATTAGAATAAGTTTCAGAGTTTTTCTTTTATTTTTACAGTTACTTTCTTTCGACTTACTACTCTTGAAATCTGATTTTCAGGCTATTCTAGTTTATGCCCAGATTGCCCCGCAAACTGGTATCACCACTCGAAGATCCCGAAAAGCTTTTCAGAGAGCAAAGTCGCAGACACCGAGCAGCGATGTCTGAGCACGGAGAAGATACCACGACCGAAACAGGAACACCCACAGGACAGCCACAACGTACTCCAGCACAGATGGCTCTTTACATTGAAGAGCTGATAGCAGCAGGTTTTGCTGCCAGGAACAATCAGAGGACTTATAACAGGTCTGGCAGGGCACTGGTCGAAAACTTTGAAGTCCCGACCGGAGGACATCAACCAGCTATTGTAGTGCCTCCCATTACAGCAGAGCACTTCGACCTGAAATCATCCACCATTCAGACCGCCCAGACCCATTGTCCTTTTAATGGGAAAGCAGATGAAGATCCAAACGACTTCCTCGGAAAATTTGAGGATTACTGCAACAAGATTAAGTACAGAGGAGTCGAAGCGGACACGCTAAAGCTGATTCTATTCCCATACTGCTTGTTCGGAACAGCAAAAGATTGGCTGGAGGCAAGACCACCGAGGTCTATCACTACCTGGGAGGGGTGTGTTGCTGATTTCTTGGCAAAATTCTACCCTGCATCCCGTGTTATCAAGCTGCAGAGTGAGATTCTATCTTTCAAACAGCAGATGGGGGAGACAGTGGTAGATGCATGGGACAGGCTGATGAGACTTGTGAAAAAATGCCCCAATCACGGCTTCGGGGACGCAAAGATTCTGCAGGTGTTCTACCACGCACTTGACAGGGAGAATGCAGACAGGATTGACAGGGAAGCCGGGGGTAACTTTTTGTACCATGTGGATAAAGATGGAGCCTACGAACTGATGAAGCAACTAGCCAAACAGGATACTCGCCTGTTTGATGACCGCAGGCTCGCAGCAGTAGCAGAACCAGTGGTTGATGACAGGATTGATAATCTCACGAAAGTGGTACAGGACTTAGTCAAGAAGGTGTACACAGAAAAGAAGCCGGTAGCATCAGTGGACGAACCTGACTTTGACGCAGCAATTCTGGAGCTTCAGACAGAAGATGCTAACTATGTTCAGCAGCAGTGGGATCCTAGTCGCTACAGACCAGGCACACGTGACCATCCAGGGTTTCGCTACGGAAATCCCAATGCAGCAGTGTATGCACCAGGATTCCAGCACAGGCCACAGGCACAACAGACAGCTCCAGCTCAGCCTGCACCAGCAGCACCACAATTAAACCTGTCTCAGCAACATTTTGAGTCCTATATGGAGAAATTCAATAAGCAGTTGGAAACCAGATTCGTACAGATGGACTCATTAACTGCTGATGTGAGCCAGATGAAGATTGCTATCCGCAACCTGGAAGTACAGAATGGACAGCTTGCACAGAATCAGGCAGAACGAGCCCCAGGGAATTTACCGTCTAACACAGTGAACAATCCACGCGCTCAAATCAATGCTATCACAACTCGGAGTGGAATTGCACTGCAGGATCCACCGTATCCCAGTCATGCACGCGCAGAAAAGTCAAAAATTATTGAACAGGAGGTGATTGACCGGGAAGACAGTTCAACCGCTGACCCTCAGAAAAGGGGTTCGGTCGAGCAGGAAGCAGCGCAGAAGAATGAGGGTAAACCAGAAACAGTGCCAACTTCTAAGGAGGTTCCTTACCCTCTGAAAACACGCAAGAGAGATGACAGCAAAGACTACGCCAGATTTCTGGAGGTATTCAAGCAATTACAGATAAATATACCTTTTGCTGAAGCACTTGCCAAAATGCCTACCTATGCGAAATTTCTTAAAGACATCTTGTACGGTAGAAGGCGAATGAGTGACTTCGAAACAGTGAATCTGACGGCAGAAGCGAGCAGTTGTGTAAAAAATGGTCTACCACTGAAAAAGAAAGACCCTGGCAGCTTTGTTATTCCAGTAACCCTGGGCAGTGCATACACAGGAAAAGCCTTATGTGATCTGGGTGCCAGCATCAACTTGATGCCACTGACCATCTTCAAAAGTCTGGGAGTCGGAGAGCCACGCCCAACCAGAATTATGCTTCAAATGGCTGACAGATCCGTGAAACCTGCCTATGGGGTAATTGAAGATATCCTGGTAAAAGTGGGAGAGCTTATATTTCCAGCAGATTTTGTGATACTGGATATGGAGGCAGGAGAGGTTCCGCTGATCCTGGGCAGACCTTTCCTGGCGACTGGTGAAGCCATTATTAACTGCAAAAGTGGAGAGCTGTCCATGCAAATTAATGAAGAAAAAGTAAAATTTAATGTTTTCAAATCTCTCCAGCTTCCCGATCATTATGGGCATGAAAACTGCTTTGCAGTAGAGGTAATTGATGACCTGGAAAGCGAAGAGATAGAAGATTTATGGGAGGAATTTGAAGACATATTTCCAGAGGAAACAGAAGAGCAACAGGATGAGCAGATCATGGGAACAGAAAGCTGGGTCAGGCTATACAGGGATGAAGGAGGCGAGCAGAAAATGACACTGGTCCCGTCACTGCAGGAACCACCAGCCCTGGAATTAAAGCAGTTGCCAGAACACCTCAGGTACGCTTTTATTGGTGAAAATAATACTCTGCCGGTAATTGTTTCGTCTCTTTTATCTCAGGAACAGGAACAAAAGCTACTGGAGGTACTTCGAGAGCATAAAGAAGCCATCGGATGGACAATTGCAGACCTGAAGGGAATCAGTCCTGATTATTGCATGCACAAAATAAGAATCGAAGACGGAAAGAAGCCAGTCATCCAGCCTCAAAGAAGATTGAACCCGATTATGAAAGATGTGGTACGTAAGGAGGTCATGAAGTGGCTAGAAGCAGGAATTATATACCCCATATCAGACAGCACCTGGGTGAGTCCTGTCCAGTGTGTACCGAAGAAAGGGGGTATTACAGTAGTGCAGAATGCTGATCAGGAACAGATCGCCCAGCGAACTGTCACTGGCTGGCGAATCTGTATGGACTATCGGAAGCTGAACGAGGCCACACTGAAAGACCACTTCCCGCTGCCGTTCATGGATCAAATGTTGGACAGACTAGCACACCATGCGTACTACTGCTTTCTGGACGGGTACTCGGGTTATAACCAGATCTACATAAATCCAGAAGACCAAGAAAAGACGACGTTCACCTGCCCATATGGAACGTTCGCCTTTAGAAGAATGCCATTTGGACTGTGCAATGCTCCAGCAACATTCCAGAGGTGTATGATGGCAATTTTCTCTGATATGATAAAGAAAAACCTGGAAGTTTTTATGGACGATTTTTCGTTATTCGGAGACAGCTTCGAAGACTGCTTATACCATCTGGCCAGAGTTCTGATTCGCTGCAGGAAAACAAATCTGGTACTTAACTGGGAAAAATGCCACTTCATGGTAACTGAAGGAATAGTGCTGGGACACAGGATTTCCAGTAAAGGGCTGGAAGTAGACAGGGCAAAAATAGAGGTGATCAAGCAGCTGCCGTATCCAACCACAGTGAGGGCAATCAAGAGTTTTTTGGGCCACGCAGGATTTTACAGAAGGTTTATTAAAGATTTCTCAAAAATTACAAAGCCACTTTGTAATTTATTGGGAAAAGATGTGCCCTTCGTATTTGATGAAGCCTGCAAAGAAGCTTTTGACGTGCTTAAAGAAAGGCTGACGACTGCACCCATTATCACAACACCAGACTGGACGCTCCCGTTCGAGCTGATGTGCGACGCCAGTGATTATGCTGTGGGCGCGGTACTGGGACAGAGAAAGGACAAGGTGTGCAGCGTCATCTATTATGCCAGCAGGGTCCTGAATGAGGCGCAGATTAATTATGGGACTACAGAAAAGGAGCTGCTGGCAGTCGTTTTTGCCCTGGATAAATTCAGATCGTACCTGGTAGGCTCTAAAGTCATTATTTTTACAGATCACAGTGCACTTAAGTACTTGCTGGAAAAGAAAGATGCAAAGCCAAGGCTGCTGCGTTGGATTCTGCTGATGCAGGAATTTGACGTCGAAATCAGGGATAAAAAGGGAGTTGAAAATGTAGTAGCTGATCATCTATCTCGTCTGGAAAAACCTACAGAAGAAGTGGTGCCCATTCAAGAAAATTTTCCAGATGAACATATTATGAAGATCAAGACCAACAGACGGCCCTGGTACTATGCCATTGCCAATTATTTGGTCAATGGAGAGCTCCCTGAAGACATCACCCCGTGGCAGAAAAAGAAATTTATTTCAGATTGCAGGCAATATTTCTGGGACGATCCTTATCTGTTCAAGCAAGGGGCAGATAATATCCTCAGACGATGCATTCCATGTCACGAAATTCTGGAGGTAATTCAGCACTGCCACTCAGCACAGTGTGGAGGACACTTCAGCGGACCGAGAACAGCTCACAAGGTGCTGCAGTCAGGATTTTTCTGGCCAACAGTTTTCAAGGACTGCCATGATTATGCGCAGAGTTGTGATCGCTGCCAACGGACAGGAAATATCTCCCAGAGGAATGAAATGCCCATGACACTGTGGCAGGAAGTCGAGCCTTTCGACGTGTGGGGTATTGATTTTATGGGTCCTTTTCCTTCGTCGCTGGGAAATCTTTACATCTTATTGGCAGTGGATTACGTGTCAAAGTGGGTGGAAGCAATAGCCTGCCAGAAGAATGATGCGTCAGTTGTGGAAAGGTTCCTCAAACGCAACATCTTTACCAGATTTGGGACACCGAGAGCCATGGTCAGTGATGAAGGTTCTCATTTTATCAATAAAGTCTTTGCCAAGGTTCTAAAGCAGTATGGGGTGTCTATCCATAAGGTATCACTGCCTTATCACCCTCAGGCAAACGGGCAAGCAGAGGTGTCCAACAGGGAAATAAAGAGCATATTGGAAAAAACTGTGAATCCTGGACGGAAAGACTGGTCGTTGAAGCTGGATGATGCGCTTTGGGCATACAGGACTGCTTACAAAACCCCACTGGGAATGTCCCCGTACCAGCTGGTGTTTGGCAAAGCATGTCACTTACCAGTAGAATTGGAGCACAAAGCTTACTGGGCAATCAAACAGCTGAATATGGATCACAGTTTATCAGGAAACAAACGGAAGATGGCACTCCTAGAACTGGAGGAATTTCGTAAAACTGCATACGAGAGTGCCAAAATTTATAAGGAAAAAACGAAGAAGTGGCATGACAACCGCATTCTACCAAAGAAGATAGAAATCGGGCAGAAGGTTCTCCTATACAATTCAAGGATGAAATTCTATCCAGGGAAGCTGCGCTCAAGATGGTCTGGACCATTTATTGTGAAGGACATTACATCATGGGGAGTGGTGGAGCTGGAGAACCCGAGGGACAATACAGTTTTCAAGGTGAATGGGAACAGAGTCAAGCCATACAGGGACTCTCAGGAAATCATGGAGGTAGAGGCACTCTACCTCGACAGTCCGTGATTACAGCAGAGGTAACAAAGTCGGGCTGTCGACTGTAAATCACAAGCGCTGGTTGGGAGGCAACCCAACGTAGGTTAGTTGTTTTTAGATAATTTTTACAATGTTCATAATTTGAGAGAAAAGTGAGAAAGAGGGATTTAATGTTGAATTCAGTGATTTCAGGAAGCAGAGGCGTGCGTTTAAACGCAGAAGATTTGCGTTCAAACGCAGTGCGTTCAAACGCAGAAGTCTTGCGTTCAAACGCAGCCCCACCAATGGACAGGAAGAACACTGGAAACTGCTAACACTTTTGCGTTCAAACGCAGCAGACCGGCGTTCAAACGCAGAGCACAACATGAAAAATTTTCAGCCACCAAGTAGTGCGTTTAAACGCAACACAGTGCGTTCAAACGCAAGATGACAAAGAAGAGGTGAAAAAAAAAAAAAAAAAAATTTCTTAAGGCGTGCGTTTAAACGCAGGACCTGCGTTCAAACGCAGACCCAATCAGCAGAGATTTTCTAGAGAGACCAAGGCATGCGTTTAAACGCAACTCCTGTGCGTTCAAACGCAGCTCATCCGAGATGCAGAAGACATGCCTTGCGTTCAAACGCAGCTCATGTGCGTTCAAACGCAACTCATCAGGCCCAGAAAAATTCAAGAGCATTCAAGCACTGCGTTCAAACGCACATCCTGCGTTTAAACGCAGCTCATCAGATCTGCAAATTTTCCAGAAAAACTAAGCAGTGCGTTCAAACGCAGACCCTGCGTTCAAACGCACATTTGAGCGGGATCAAAAATTTCGGAAAATTTTGAAAAATTTTGAAATTTTGGGGCCATTCTGCAATTTCTGAAAGTTCGCCTATATATACTGTACGGATGACAGTGACTCATTTCCACACAAGTCTTCCAGTTTTCAACTCTCTCTCTAGAAAATTCTCTCTGCCCTAGCAGCCGCCAGAGCAGTCCGCCGCCAGCAGCCTCCGACGACCACCGCAGCACCGCCAGAAGGTCAGGAACAGTGTGGGGGTGATCCAAATCTGCCGATTCAAGCATCAACAGACTCATCTCAGAGAGACATTTCCAGATCTGTACCCGTAAGATTCACTCCGGGTACCCAGGTTCTATCTTTTCATTCTCTCTGCATATTTTCAATTTTTGCTGTTTGAATCTGATATGGAGGTGGATCAACCTTTCATGAGGCCGGATAGGGCTATTGCACCACTGAACATCATAGATTGCCGTCTGCTTAGGCCTAACTATTTCTGCGACCATAGGTTTGTTAACATGGAGGCTCACCGTTTCTATTTGCAAGACAAAAAGATTCGGTATGACATACCCGCTGAGAGGACCTTTCCACGTGATAGGGTAGCCATGGGGGACGAACTGTTTGAGTTTACTGGGCAGGATCAGTTTGGGGATTTGTTTACTGGGTTTCCCAATCTGCGGGTCAGTTCTGTGCTGGCTAAGGAGATTTACAGCAATCTCCAGCAGTGCATGAACAGTGAAGTTCAGTCAATTGACTGGATTTACTGCAGAAAGAGATGGATTCGAATCACCCCAGAGAGTATCCGAGAGAGTCTGGGTCTGGAGTTGGTGTTGGATGACTGTCAGTTCCAGGAACTGAGACGTCATCCATCAGAGCAGTTGAGTGAGCAGATCCTGACCACCCTGTGTGCTGGTGTCCCCGGCGCTGTCTGGTACCACCCTAAGAGGAGTCCTTCCTACCGGAAACTGCCATCGACCTACCTGATCCGAGAGGCGAAATGGTGGACAGAGTGGGTAAACAACAGAATTGTGGGTATAAAACACTTTACCCACATTGATTATAATATTGCCCTGCTTGTTTACTGTTTGATGGCTCGTGAGCCTGTGAGCCTCCCGGAAATTATCTGTGAGTTTTTCCGGGAACGGAAGGAGACCCATAGCAAGAAGGGTTTGGGTCTTCTGGGGATGTTGACAAAAATGGCGCAGGATTATCTTGTGGTCATTCCTGGCGAGCTGAGAGACATTCGACCTGTTCAAGTACGCAAGTACAAGAACATGAGATGTGCGCTGGAGGAGGCTATTCACGGGCCTCCTGAATATGTCCAAGTGGATGATGATGATGATGTTGTTCCACCTCAGGGTGGGGGTGGTGGCATGCCACCACCGCCTCCTCCCACTGATGGGGGTTTACCAGCTTTACCAGGACCCTTCCCACTGCCCCGTTCTGCCAGTTCCAGCGAACACAGGCAGCACGACCCTGACTTGGGGCAGTCTAGCAGAGGGGCCAGGCGCAGCTCTTTTGGGCGCCTGGAGAGGACTGAGCATGAGGAGTGGGTCAGAAAGAAAATAAAGGCCCAAGAAAAAGTACAAAACTACCTGGTAAAGACTGTCAAGAAAATGGCCAGGGGTCTTGGCAAATTGTTTAAGACCCAGAAGCATATCTACCACGCCCACACAGCCGCCATGAGAGCTCATGAGTCGGCACTTGCTGAAATCCAGAGTAACATGCGTGGTAGGCAGTTTAACTTTCCAGCCCGCTATTCTAGTGATAATTGTCCAAGTTGGACAATGGAGGATAGCCGGCCATTTGATAGCTTCTCTGGTCATGACCCCACACCGAGCCCGGAACATGGAGACAGTGTCGGTGACCCCGGCAGACCCGGTACCCAGTACCCACCTAGGAGAGATCATGCAGACCCAGGGGCCAGCAGTGCCCATCCCGGTGCCAGCCACGCTGGTACCGCTGCCGCAGCACGCCATGCTGCGAGGAAGCGCGCCAGAGGGCGCACCCCTTCACCATCTCCCGAGCCGACTGACCAGTCTACTCCGGAGAACACAGATTCGAGTTACCGACCAGATCAGTAGAGTCGCGAGGACGCGCCACCTCTAGTGTGGGGGTGGGGAATCGTGTCCTCCTGCATAGCCATGTCAGCATATTTTGGTCAATTTTATTTTTATTTTTATTTTCATTTTTGAGTCAGCACGTTTTTTATGTTGAGTCGACCCACCAACCTTTCTGACCTTGCATGATATATAGGAAAAAAAAAAGAAAAAAATATAAAAAAATATAAAAAAATATAAAAAAATATAAAAAAAAAAAAAAAAAAATAAATAAATAAATAGGGAAAATTAATAAATAATTTTTGAGAAAGGGCAACTTAGGACCTAGAAACTGAAGAGAGTCCAATGAAAGAGCTTATTAGAGTAGGAAGCACCATAGCAGGGATACTTCAAATTTTAGCATTTTGTGCACAATTTTCACGACAGGCTATCCCGGGTATTCAGGAATGTGGAAAGTAGATACAGGCATACTTTTGACTTCTCTAGTGTGCTAGGCAGATTTGGTCTTTAGATAGTTGAATATTCTGTTTCCCCTAGAAACTAGTGGACTCTTGGAATCTGGGGTGGACCTTCGTGTTGAGTCGGTTTTATGTGGTACAAATCTGTAGCCTAAGCGAAGTTGTAGAATGTACACCACCATCCCTTAAGGTGGTTCCAAGAGAAAATCCTAAAAAGCCTACACTCCTAACGCTCCACTGCACCGTTGTAAAAACAGAGGGGATTAAAAAAAAAAAAAAAAAAGAAGCAGTTAAAAAAAAAAAAAAAAAAAAGGAAAAATAATAATATTTTGTGCTTAAATGAGAAACAACATAATGTGCTTCCATTCACATGGAAAATTTGGATTCAATCCAATTTGGAGCTTAGGAGGGAAATTAAAGTCAAGCCGTATTACACAGGAGTTGTGTCTCCCAGCAATGGGACAATTTGCTAATCAAACGCAATAACGGCTAAGAGGGTCTGAAAACCTCAAATGACTTGGCGAAGAAAAACTATCTGTTGACTAAAGATGCCTGGACCCTCTAAGTCAGAAGACGTGCCTTGTCTTGGTTGGTCTGGTGGATGTTTGGGGATACCTTAGTGAATTTGTGCATAGGATCAGTTTATATCATTCCCTGCTGCGTGTGTGAAATTTCGAAATAAGTTTGTGAGGATTTGATGATTTCAGTTTATGATAGAGAGGTTGCCCAATTTCAGAAAAAGAAAAAAAAAAAGAAAAAATTTTAGTGTGTCTTGAGTCAGTTTGTGTATATTCTGGATCTGAGTCAGTATCTATCGAGTGTTTTGGTCTGTGTCTTGAATCTGTGAAAGAAGGGAAGTATGCAAATTAAAGTATGCAAAAATTGGGTCTGCAGGACAGTATGCAAGGGTCTGCTCGGGACGAGCAGAAGTAAGTGTGGGGGTATTTTGACAGCCTGAAAATGTATTAGTCTGGGACATCTTTTTACCATTGGTTTTAACCCTGTGAGAGTTGAGTTTGGCCATTTTCAGCTTATTTTCCACCTGATACGGGACAGAGATTTTTATATCATGATTGCAAAATTTGAGTAATTTTATGCATACTTTTGTTTGTTGGATATGATCGCGGGTGCGTGTTATGTGCAGGTAACAGGTGCCGGAAAAATGCATGAGATTGACTTGGATTGGAGGCAGCGTATCAGGAAGAGCTGAGCAAAAAGAGGAAAAAATGACTAAGTTGTGCGTTCAAACGCAGAAGCTGCGTTCAAACGCACAAGGCAGGCAGCAGGAAAAAATGGCAGAATTTGGCTAAGTTGTGCGTTCATACGCAGAGACAGGCTGCGTTCAAACGCAAGAGGCAGAGACCAAAGCGCAGAAAAAACTAAGTCCTGCGTTCATACGCAGGTTGTGCGTTCATACGCAGGGCTCAACACTCAGGAGAAGAAACGACCAAGGGGTGCGTTCAAACGCAGAGGAGCTGCGTTCAAACGCATGGGTTCAGGAGCCAGAAGAAGAAATTGACTAAGTCCTGCGTTCATACGCAGGGGGGGTGTGCATTCATACGCACTGCGTTCATACGCAGGAAAGTGCGTTTGAACGCACAGACTTGTTCCAGAATCTTCCAGGACGGATCTTTTCGAGGGTAAAACAGGAATTTCGTGCATCAGTTTTGGAGACTGTGGCAATATAAAAGGAGGTGTCCCAGCACTGTTTTAGGGTTACGAAGGCATACCACAGCTACCATCATCATCAGCAGCCAGTTTCACAGCAGCCAGGAGTTGGAGCAGAGCAGGATTGGAGCAGTTTTCCAGTATCTTCAGAAATAACTAGTTTGATCTTTTCTCTTTTTATGAAACATTGTCTTTTAATAATGCAAGCTAGCTAGACCTTTTGCCTAGGTTCTCGGTGAACCTAGGGTTTATGAATTCAGCAGACTTGGATGTTTTGAGTTTCAGATGCATGGCTAGCTAAGTCTTAATACAGATGGTTTGTTTATTATTCTGTCTTTGATTTTATTTACATACATGAATGGCCTGATCACCCAGGAGTGTTACAGACAGGACCTGGTGCGCGAGAGTGACCAGTGAACGTTAGGAAGAAAAGACAGGATTTAGTACTCTGCCTTGATGGACCGAGAGGTGAAGAGAATCAGGGGACTAGCCCAGAAGCATTAGACCAACTGTTAGACGTTTAGGGGGAGACCGAGAGGAGAACCTGTAACCCTAGCAGACTTAGAACGAACCTGCAGATTTAGGTGGGCCGAGAGGACCCGAAAATCTGCAGTTGAGTGATAAGTGCATGAGACCGAGAGGAGATTGTACTATTGGTATGCTGGCATAAACAAAACCACTGTGTGTTTCTGAAATCAAATAAACCATGAAAGCTGGAAAGTAACCCTAGGGGATCCTGGAATCTAGATTTTTAGAATTATCGACTTTTACAACTACAACAATCTCCGCAGAATATTCAGCAGAAAAATAAAATAAGTCTTTTTACTGTTTTTATTTATTATAATTTAGCATAATCAAATACCAAACCTTCCTCCTTTTTACAAACTTTGCGTCTTATTCTAATTCTGATTAGCAAGAACTTAACCTGTTCTCGTGGGTTCGATAACCAGAGTCATAATCTACATACTCTATACTACTTGATCGTACACTTGCGAAAAAGCAGATAGTTTACGCTGTCAGTAACACTCCATGATAAGGGCATGCCCAGACTTTCAGTAATGAAAATTTTGGGGGTGTTACAATAGGGGTAAAAGAGAAGAGGTTATCTAAAAAAAGAGAGGAGGATATGAAGAAAGATAGGCATACTCTGACGAGTAAGACAGTGAAGAAATTAGTCCGTAGGCTACAATATTCTTGCACATATCGAGCAGGTGGCTATCCCCCCCCCCCCCACTCAAGGAACTCAAACAACAAAGACGGAATGAATTGCGTATAGAAAAGAGATTCATTTTTCGAACTACTTGCTAACCTTCGTATTTATCACTCTCAAGTCTCAATTCACAGATTTTTGCATGGGGAACTCAAATGAAAATGCAAACTGGTCATTTTATTGCGAAAGCTACTGAAATGAGATCATTGTGCAATGGTCCAATGCAATAACCTTAAAGACTTGGACCTCCCTAAAGTGGTGTTCGGTCTAATCAAACAACACATTAGGTTAAATAAACATTCACCCCCTCAAGTTTGATGCAAAGACACTTTCATACCTTCCGGTTTGGAAAAAGAATAACTTCACCCCTTAGTGTGCCAATTTCAGATACCTATACTCCCAAATTGAGACGTGAATAGTTTGGGATGTGGGTTCTGTCACTGATAATAATTTCTGGAGCAAGTGGTCACCTAGAGTATGCAACGAAACAGTTATGGGTGTAAGTGTCTTGAATTTTGGCAGATTGAAGTGCTTAAAGTGTTCTTTTTCCGAATTAGAATGGGTGAAAGTGTCCTTAAGTAAAAATGAGGGGGTGAAAGTGTTTTTTTTACTCATATGGCAGAATAAAATAATTCAGTATGGGCAACTTATTTCTTCCTCGATTAATCAACTTGGACTATGATGAATTAACTTTTATATCATCAGTAAATTTGAGAAAGAAGCAGTGGATATAATCGATATTTTCTCCTTTGAAGTATGAGAGGAAAAAATATAAATTAAAATATGTATCTTCCAATGGCGAAGATTCAATCGATTAAAAACACATTTATATAAACATGTATCTTCCAATGACGAATATTCAATTGATTAAAAATATAAAGATTTTTTTTTTTAACTTTCCGAAAATTAAATCGTTATAATTTATTATATAAAATGTTCATATTTCCTTATATTAGTACGTCATGGTCGTCAAACATCCACGAAGGACTGAAAAATAATCAATTTTAAGAATTCTCTACACATGTTGTTGCAATAACTATTTAATACTTATTTATTTGCTTCATATTCTTACAAGTACGATGCAAAAGTACACATAAAATTAAAATTTCAGTGCATTTTTGCATCTTATTTATTTACGTATTTATTTATTTATTTATTTATTTATTTATTTATTTATTTATTTATTTATTTATTTATTTATTTATTTATTTATTTCATAATATTTAATTCCGTGTAATGCACGGACGGTTTGCTAGTAATTGATAAAGGGTAAACAAGAAAGTTCGTAAGAACATATTTTATCAAAGTAGCTATACCAAATTTATTCAAAAGAAGACCCTTCCAGGAAGAATATTTTTTATGGACTTTATCAATTAAAAGAGTTCATTTTTATTTTTAGACAACGTATAAGTTTTATCAAGGAAGAAACCTAAATAATTACTTAAGTGGTCTGAGCAATTAATAATGATAGTTGAAGCTAAATAAGCAATATCACTGTTGTTGCAGTTAGGGGAGACAATTATTGAATATTTTGATAAATTAATAAGTTGGCCACATTGATTTGCAAATTTGTTTAATAAATTAAAAATACTGTTGTCCACGTTAGTAGTAATTTTAATGAACAAGATACTATCATCTATAAATTATATGGGGGGGGGAGATAGAAGGTACTGAAGAGGAGGATGTGTAACCACTAATTAAACCAACATTGCAAGCATGACTAATAGATATAGAGAGAGTCTCAGTACAAAAAATAAAAACAAAAAGAGTTAAAGGGTCTCCCTGCCTAAGACCTCTGAGCGGTTTAAATCTACAAGTTGGAGACCATTTATAACTACCAAATAGGAAATAGTAGTAATACAGTGCATAATAAGATTTATAAAAGATTGTTGTTGTTGTTGTTGTTGTTGTTGTTGTTGTTGTTGTTGTTGTTGTTGTTGTTGTTGTGACTCTCGTGTCTGTGGCTGAGGCCAACAACTTTTATTGTTATGCCTCCTACCGTTAACACCCAACAGACTTATACTTACTTATACACAGCTGGAAATTGTCCCAGATATGCCCCTAGCACTACTTCTTTGGGATGACAATTTCCCCTGTAAGGAGTGTCGGCACTCAAGGTATAGGTATCTTGAGATATATTTGGTTTCTAATTGGTGTTATGTTACCATATAAATAAATAAATAATTAAGTCTTCCTTAATATGAAAACTTGCTATTTTTGAAGATGATATTACGTGGAAATATCTTATTGTGGGAAGTCCTAATTCGGACCACATTTTATGATTACAATTATGTTCTCTGGAAAATCCTATGGACCATGAAATTTTTAAAATTTGATAAAATAACTCAAATGAATTGTTGATGATAATGACTTCCGCCATAACATATCTTATCGTCATCATATTATGCTTCTTTCCTTTATAAATACTTGTGTTTCATACCATCATCGGTGTTGGTTTACTTATATTTTTGCTGACATATTTATGACTGTGGCGTCTGCTTTGACTATTTTAAAACCATTACATGTTAGTCCATCACTGGATGGGGGAACACACATGCTTATGCTCAGAGAACTGTGATGATAACAAGTAGTTAAACATTTGTCTCAGGACAATGGTGCATTTCAAATTCTACTTGTAATATAGTTAGCACTATATAGTGATTTTACTTTTAAATATTAGCTTTAGTTGCAGTTTTGTGGTTATCAAGTTCCCTTCAACCCGAGAATGATCTTGGTTGCAGGGTCAAAAGACATAAATTATACACAACTACAAGGGAAGTTGTCAATTATGATATCAGTGCTGAAAGTAAAGACCATTTTGACCAATGATCAACAAGATAATTAGGTTTTCTGCAGATTCTGCAATTGATAGTAGACATCATAATTTTGATTGTGGGGACCAATAACCAGTAGGAGTTGGTTTGTGAAACATTATGAATTAGAGAAAAAAGCCTCACCATAATTTGTCTCCGGCCGAAAATTAAGAGTGAGCTATTTGCATGCCAGCACTAATAGCAAAAATTCCACATTGAGTGATAGAGACATTATCAAGGAACACCTTAAACACCAAAACAATTCACCAAGGTTGTTCCTGCAGACTCCACAAATATCGCACACCTTGTTCTGAACAACGCTATCACTGTTGACCTTCATAGCATTGTTGGGGGGAGAGGTCCATTGAACAACAAAATGTTTTTACAAGGGCATTGGTCTTAATGACCAGCGGCAACCTTCTAGCCTTCCGAATAATATTAGGCACAACGTTTAAAGGCAAGACAAATTGAGGAGGGTAAATGTAACACCCCGTAATTCTAGAACGGGGAATTACAGAAAGTGTCACTTCACACCAAGACCGCTCTCGGAATGCAAAGAGATATGGTAATCAGAAAAACTCAACTTTCAAGCTCAACTCTATAAAAATGATGAAGTACCATTACTATTACAATACATAGCAGCTTCGAGAGTTAGTATGTCCAAGTGATCTATCGGCCGAAGGTCATCGTCTAACTATCACATTGTCAATGAACATAAATGTGCACATTGCCCATCCAATCTTGCACTAACCTGCAGTAAATTTGAAATAGCAAAAGCATAAACCAAAATTTGATAACAATCAGTTAAATCTGAGTAAGCACATATTACAATATGTAAAGATATGATTGGCAACATATAGATTAGTTTAAAGTGAACATGAGATTTCAAATAATAATACATAAATGAGGCATGGGATTTAAAATAATAATATTTCACAAGTATAAGCTTGAAATAGAACATGACATTTTAAAATAAAAGATAGCATATGAGTAACCAATTCATAACAATCCACGAGTAACTATTTTTTTGTCTTTAATTAATTTGGTTGGGGCTGGGGCATATCCAGTCCACGAGCCACCAACATAATCGATATGACAGAGGGATCACGATTAAAAAAATTGTTAAGTGTTCCTTCTAGGGGTCTGCAAAATCCTATTCATCCGAGCGTTGTGGGGTAAAGAGGTCTTCATCAAATCCGTGGCTCAGGCTATCCCGACGTATATCATGTCTATGTACCTTCTTCCTATGAGTTTATGTAAGGACATCCAACAAATTCTTTCAAACTTTTGGTGGACTAATAGTGTTGACAAGAAAGGTATTATTTGGAGGAATTGGAATAAGATGTGTGTTCCAAAAAAAGAAGGGGGTATGGGTTTTAGAAACTTTCATGCCTTTAATCTTTCTCTTTTGGCTAAACAAATTTGGAGATTTTGGGAAAGTCCTGATGCGTTGGTGTCTAGAGTTATGAAGGGCAAATATTTCCATTTGTCCAATCCCCTTTCTGCTTACCCTTCCGACCATTCTTCTAGTATTTGGAAAGGCATTGTTTATGCCAGAGATATTGTTTGGAGATGATTTAGACAAGGAGTTGGAAATGGGTACAATACGTTGATTTACCACACTAGATGGATACCCATAGGACTAGGAAGAATCCGTTTTTCCAAAAGAACACTTCCTAACAATGCTTTAGTCAAAGATTTATTCACGGATTCCGGCAACTGGAACAAAAACCTTGTGGAAGACAATTTTTCTACAGATGAAGCAGAAGCCATTCTCAGCATACCCAGGGTTAATATTCAGGGGCCTGATTCTCTAATTTGGTCTCAAACCAGAGACGGTTTATATACCGTCAAGACAGGTTATCATGTCGCCTTCTCTGTTCTTCATAATGATATTATTGCTAATATTGCTAGTTCAAGCGCAAACACTTCTGATTTCAATCTGATTTGGAACTTACATATCCCAAACAAAATCAAAGTCTTTTTATGGCGCTTGATTAACAATCTTCTTCCTACAACAGAAAATTTGAGAAGGAAAAATATGGATTTACCTGTTAGATGTGTTTTCTGCAAATCTTTGGAAGAAAATTCTTTTCACACCATGTTTTCTTGTTCCTGGGTTCAGAAAATTTGGCTCTCCCCTGAAATCCCTTTCAAGATTAATCCAAAAGACATCCCTCTGAAACACTGTGTTCTGGATATTTGTACAACACTGACAAAAACCATCGGCCTTTACTTGCTTTCTTACTGTGGGAGATTTGGTGTGCTCGAAACAAAAAAAATTTCAATTCACCAAAGATTGATCAAACTCAAGTTTTAAACAACAGTATAGCAAAAAATAAAGAATTCTTAGAATCGACTTACACTCGTGGTATTGTTTCTTCTGCAGGACCAAATCCACACATGCACAGATGGAAACCCCCAGAGCAGGGTACTCTCAAAGCCAATTTCGACGCCGCTTGTTGTTCTTCTTCCAAATCGGCGACAGGAGGTGTCGTTCTCCGAAACGCCGCCGGCCAATTTGTTAGAGCTTGGAGTTTTCCGATCCAGTTCTTCAAAGAATCCACCTTGCTCGAAGCGGAATCAATGAGTAAAGGCTTAGATCTCATCTGGAAATACGGCTTCAGTAAGATGGAAATAGAAACGGATTCCAAAAATTTGCAAGCCATGCTCAACAATTCTTTGAAGAAGATGAGAATAGCACCGCTTCAGTTGCTCTCTGGGGGATCGGAAATGAACCAGTTGGTTCAAGAGATATCTAGAAAACTACAGACATTTAATGTTTGTTCAGTAAGTTGGACTTCCCCTGAAGGGAATAAACTAGCTGATAAGATTTGTTTGTATGGTTCAGGTACACCAAATGTACTGACTTGGTGTGTACAATGTCCTAACTTCCTTTGTACTGAATATTTGGTAGATAAAAATCTACCCTAAGTCTATAAATATTTCCATTTCAAAAAAAATAAAAATAGCATTTCCTTAAAAGACATCAATAACCCCCTTACTAGTAATAACAGTTTCTGATGCCACATTTCATACCCTGAAACTTTCATATTGTGCACCAAGTACCCTTCTACATTACACCCAGTTTAAATAAAAGACACTTTCACCCCCTTTAACAAATCGAGCGATCTAAACCCGGATTCACGTCTTAAGACACGATTTTGATTATCAGATACAAACTAGTGAGTGATTTAGAGTTTACCCAAGCCAAAAACCGCGAGAAACGGTCGAGAAATGAGTCGGGTCGAGCTTCCCGTCGGTGGTGCTCGGCGGTGATGGCCGACGGGGCTTATCCGGTGGCTTTTGGCTGCGGGTGAGACCTCCAAGAGCTTGGTCGGGCCTCTAGGAGGCTAGAGGGATGGGTGGAAGAGGCTGGGTGCCTCTGTTTTGCTCGGGCTCGAAGCTCGCCGGAAAAAATGGTGGTCGCCGGTGGGTTTTCTTCTCCGGCTACTGTAACTTCCTCTGTTTCTGATTTCTTCCTCTTCTTCTGGTCGGAACAGAGTGAGAGGTCGAGAGAGAGCGTGACACTGGTGGATAGTCAAGAGAAACGGAGGTGGTGGTGCTCGGGTGGGGTTCCCGACGGTGGTAGCGGCGGTGGTGGTTACCGCTGCCCACTACTGCTGAACTGCTCCTGTTCTGTTGCTGTGTCAGGTGGCGGAGAGAGAGAGATAGATGAGGGAGATGGAGGTAGTGGTGAGTGGTGGTGATTTCCGGCGGTGGCAGCGGCCTCTGCCGCTGCTGTTGCTGCTGTGCTTCTTCGCCGAACGGAACAGGGTGAAAGAGAGAGAGAGAGAATACAGAGGGAAAGAAGAGAAGAGAGTGGTGGCGTTGGGGGTGGCGCTGGTTTCGGGAGTGGTGGTGGTTGTCTCGGGGTGGGTGTGCCTAAGGAGAAGAAGAGGAGAAGAAATAGGGGAGGGTGAGGCAGAGACGTACGGGGGAGAGAGATGGATGATGTTGGGAACAAATTTTTTGTTTCCCTAAGCCACTTCTAGAAAAAGGCACTTACACCCCTCCCTAGTTCCCATAACTTTACAAATAACCCCCAGCCATAACTATTTAACATTATCTAATTACAACTACCTCCCCTACCAGTCATATATTTTGAAAAATAAACATTTAAGCTAACGAAAAGTCATTAATTATATAATTAAAAAATACGGGGTATTACACCCGAACCCTTAGAATTGGACCCTATTCCTATAGACGAAGAACATCCTGTTAAAATCCTAGACACCAAGACTAGAAAGACTCGTACCACGTCAACCACGTTAGTCAAAGTGTTATGGAACAGTCATCTGACTGAAAATGTCACTCGGAAAGCTGAAGCTGACATTAAACAACGATATCCCCACATATTTGACCAGGTACTAACTCAAGTGACGAGGACGTCACTTTTTTAAGGGGGAGCATACCGTCGCACTTTTATTGCCACACGTTCATCTTACATTACACACATTGCATTCTTATCATTGCATTTATCACCATGAGATATTATCTTTGTGCTTCGAGGACGAAGCTTGATGTTAAGGAGGGAAGGATGACAACCCGAAATTTAGTTGCGTATTTTAAGAATAAGTATACATGTTTTATGCTAATATAGAGTGTAAACTGACATCTTGACCTTAATATTTTGTGGCACTATTTTTATGTGGCTAAGTTTTAATAAAAATAACATGGTACTATGTGTCTACCACAACAATAATTGATAACATGTAGACTATTACAGTATCACATATTTTACGTGGCGACTTTTATCGTGCTATACCTATTATTATGGTACAATCATCACACAAAGTTATTTACATATGTTGGTAAGATTTTTTCTGCAAAGTTCAACTGCATCAAAGAAAGTTTTGCCAAACATTTAATTCCATATAAAACAGATCTTTCCTAGGTGAAAAACACATTCACCCATCTAATGATTTATTGCCTTCTTTCTCTATTCATTTTTCCTCATTTTTCCTCATTTTATTTCCTATAAATAGCACCCAACTTCTATGCTTTCTTCACGGCGAACACTAGCAGAGACCTTCAAGAAGCCATAGCCGCCACCACCATCGTCCTCACTACCGTCACCAACTCTTCCATATCCAACACCAACACCACCTCCACTAACACAAGCTCATTCACCTCGCCGGAAAACTCCATAGCTGCCAAGCTTTTGTGACTTCACGAGAGCACTACGCAACCACTTTGTTCACCAACACATCAAACATCAACCATTTGAGTCACGATTACTACCACTCATCCCGTGACGGTCCAGAGACTCTTATACAACCACCCGTAATCACTCACGAGGTCCCAAAAAGTCATTCCATTTCACCGCTGAGGTGGAATTAGTTCGGACAAGCGAATTATATCGCCGTCCCCACTGGATACAATATTAGTTATGGATTATCCCGATTAAATAATTAAATTGCTTTTTATAATAAATAAACTTGTAATAACTTGTTGTGCCTTATTCTTGTTTACGCGTTGTGATACGTTCTCATTCAGTTTTCACTGACTTTTCAACTGCGGTGTCCTTTTTTTGTAAAACCACCACAGGAGAGGCCTACGCTGGGGATGGGAACGTCGATTACTAGTACAAGCATCATCTAGCTTAAATAAAGTATAAATTCCACTATTTCCGTTGTTTGTAAGATATTTGTTTGTAATAACTCTGAACAAGGTTTGCGAACACTTTCATGTATTAAAGTATGTTTTTCTGAATCCGAAGCAAATATTATTTTCCTGATCACGGTGGGTAACACTCCATGATAAGGGCATGCCCAGACTTTCAGTAATGAAAATTTTGGGGGTGTTACAATAGGGGTAAAAGAGAAGAGGTTATCTAAAAAAAGAGAGGAGGATATGAAGAAAGATAGGCATACTCTGACGAGTAAGACAGTGAAGAAATTAGTCCGTAGGCTACAATATTCTTGCACATATCGAGCAGGTGGCTATCCCCCCCCCCCACTCAAGGAACTCAAACAACAAAGACGGAATGAATTGCGTATAGAAAAGAGATTCATTTTTCGAACTACTTGCTAACCTTCGTATTTATCACTCTCAAGTCTCAATTCACAGATTTTTGCATGGGGAACTCAAATGAAAATGCAAACTGGTCATTTTATTGCGAAAGCTACTGAAATGAGATCATTGTGCAATGGTCCAATGCAATAACCTTAAAGACTTGGACCTCCCTAAAGTGGTGTTCGGTCTAATCAAACAACACATTAGGTTAAATAAACATTCACCCCCTCAAGTTTGATGCAAAGACACTTTCATACCTTCCGGTTTGGAAAAAGAATAACTTCACCCCTTAGTGTGCCAATTTCAGATACCTATACTCCCAAATTGAGACGTGAATAGTTTGGGATGTGGGTTCTGTCACTGATAATAATTTCTGGAGCAAGTGGTCACCTAGAGTATGCAACGAAACAGTTATGGGTGTAAGTGTCTTGAATTTGGCAGATTGAAGTGCTTAAAGTGTTCTTTTTCCGAATTAGAATGGGTGAAAGTGTCCTTAAGTAAAAATGAGGGGGTGAAAGTGTTTTTTTTACTCATATGGCAGAATAAAATAATTCAGTATGGGCAACTTATTTCTTCCTCGATTAATCAACTTGGACTATGATGAATTAACTTTTATATCATCAGTAAATTTGAGAAAGAAGCAGTGGATATAATCGATATTTTCTCCTTTGAAGTATGAGAGGAAAAAATATAAATTAAAATATGTATCTTCCAATGGCGAAGATTCAATCGATTAAAAACACATTTATATAAACATGTATCTTCCAATGACGAATATTCAATTGATTAAAAATATAAAGATTTTTTTTTGACTTTCCGAAAATTAAACCGTTATAATTTATTATATAAAATGTTCATATTTCCTTATATTAGTACGTCATGGTCGTCAAACATCCACGAAGGACTGAAAAATAATCAATTTTAAGAATTCTCTACACATGTTGTTGCAATAACTATTTAATACTTATTTATTTGCTTCATATTCTTACAAGTACGATGCAAAAGTACACATAAAATTAAAATTTCAGTGCATTTTTGCATCTTATTTATTTACGTATTTATTTATTTATTTATTTATTTATTTATTTATTTATTTATTTCATAATATTTAATTCCGTGTAATGCACGGACGGTTTGCTAGTAATTGATAAAGGGTAAACAAGAAAGTTCGTAAGAACATATTTTATCAAAGTAGCTATACCAAATTTATTCAAAAGAAGACCCTTCCAGGAAGAATACTTTTTATGGACTTTATCAATTAAAAGAGTTCATTTTTATTTTTAGACAACGTATAAGTTTTATCAAGGAAGAAACCTAAATAATTACTTAAGTGGTCTGAGCAATTAATAATGATAGTTGAAGCTAAATAAGCAATATCACTGTTGTTGCAGTTAGGGGAGACAATTATTGAATATTTTGATAAATTAATAAGTTGGCCACATTGATTTGCAAATTTGTTTAATAAATTAAAAATACTGTTGTCCACGTTAGTAGTAATTTTAATGAACAAGATACTATCATCTATAAATTATATGGGGGGGGGGGGGGAGATAGAAGGTACTGAAGAGGAGGATGTGTAACCACTAATTAAACCAACATTGCAAGCATGACTAATAGATATAGAGAGAGTCTCAGTACAAAAAATAAAAACAAAAAGAGTTAAAGGGTCTCCCTGCCTAAGACCTCTGAGCGGTTTAAATCTACAAGTTGGAGACCATTTATAACTACCAAATAGGAAATAGTAGTAATACAGTGCATAATAAGATTTATAAAAGATTGTTGTTGTTGTTGTTGTTGTTGTTGTTGTTGTTGTTGTTGTTGTTGTTGTTGTTGTTGTTGTTGTTGTGACTCTCGTGTCTGTGGCTGAGGCCAACAACTTTTATTGTTATGCCTCCTACCGTTAACACCCAACAGACTTATACTTACTTATACACAGCTGGAAATTGTCCCAGATATGCCCCTAGCACTACTTCTTTGGGATGACAATTTCCCCTGTAAGGAGTGTCGGCACTCAAGGTATAGGTATCTTGAGATATATTTGGTTTCTAATTGGTGTTATGTTACCATATAAATAAATAAATAATTAAGTCTTCCTTAATATGAAAACTTGCTATTTTTGAAGATGATATTACGTGGAAATATCTTATTGTGGGAAGTCCTAATTCGGACCACATTTTATGATTACAATTATGTTCTCTGGAAAATCCTATGGACCATGAAATTTTTAAAATTTGATAAAATAACTCAAATGAATTGTTGATGATAATGACTTCCGCCATAACATATCTTATCGTCATCATATTATGCTTCTTTCCTTTATAAATACTTGTGTTTCATACCATCATCGGTGTTGGTTTACTTATATTTTTGCTGACATATTTATGACTGTGGCGTCTGCTTTGACTATTTTAAAACCATTACATGTTAGTCCATCACTGGATGGGGGAACACACATGCTTATGCTCAGAGAACTGTGATGATAACAAGTAATTAAACATTTGTCTCAGGAAAATGGTGCATTTCAAATTCTACTTGTAATATAGTTAGCACTATATAGTGATTTTACTTTTAAATATTAGCTTTAGTTGCAGTTTTGTGGTTATCAAGTTCCCTTCAACCCGAGAATGATCTTGGTTGCAGGGTCAAAAGACATAAATTATACACAACTACAAGGGAAGTTGTCAATTATGATATCAGTGCTGAAAGAGAAGACCATTTTGACCAATGATCAACAAGATAATTAGGTTTTCTGCAGATTCTGCAATTGATAGTAGACATCATAATTTTGATTGTGGGGACCAATAACCAGTAGGAGTTGGTTTGTGAAACATTATGAATTAGAGAAAAAAGCCTCACCATAATTTGTCTCCGGCCGAAAATTAAGAGTGAGCTATTTGCATGCCAGCACTAATAGCAAAAATTCCACATTGAGTGATAGAGACATTATCAAGGAACACCTTAAACACCAAAACAATTCACCAAGGTTGTTCCTGCAGACTCCACAAATATCGCACACCTTGTTCTGAACAACGCTATCACTGTTGACCTTCATAGCATTGTTGGGGGGAGAGGTCCATTGAACAACAAAATGTTTTTACAAGGGCATTGGTCTTAATGACCAGCGGCAACCTTCTAGCCTTCCGAATAATACTAGGCACAATGTTTAAAGGCAAGACAAATTGAGGAGGGTAAATGTAACACCCCGTAATTCTAGAACGGGGAATTACAGAAAGTGTCACTTCACACCAAGACCGCTCTCGGAATGCAAAGAGATATGGTAATCAGAAAAACTCAACTTTCAAGCTCAACTCTATAAAAATGATGAAGTACCATTACTATTACAATACATAGCAGCTTCGAGAGTTAGTATGTCCAAGTGATCTATCGGCCGAAGGTCATCGTCTAACTATCACATTGTCAATGAACATAAATGTGCACATTGCCCATCCAATCTTGCACTAACCTGCAGTAAATTTGAAATAGCAAAAGCATAAACCAAAATTTGATAACAATCAGTTAAATCTGAGTAAGCACATATTACAATATGTAAAGATATGATTGGCAACATATAGATTAGTTTAAAGTGAACATGAGATTTCAAATAATAATACATAAATGAGGCATGGGATTTAAAATAATAATATTTCACAAGTATAAGCTTGAAATAGAACATGACATTTTAAAATAAAAGATAGCATATGAGTAACCAATTCATAACAATCCACGAGTAACTATTTTTTTGTCTTTAATTAATTTGGTTGGGGCTGGGGCATATCCAGTCCACGAGCCACCAACATAATCGATATGACAGAGGGATCACGATTAAAAAAATTGTTAAGTGTTCCTTCTAGGGGTCTGCAAAATCCTATTCATCCGAGCGTTGTGGGAGACCACCCGTCAATCCTTGCTCATATCAGAGCTAAAATACATAAAGTGTCGATGTCCTAATACCGTAGTGATCCTCACGAATATATGTAGTACTTTATAGCTGTCACAATCTAAGGAACATAGACGTTCGCCACAGGGCCTCTGGCCATCCAAGTAACATGGCAGTTTGCCACAAGATCTGCGACAGTAGCCATCACACACACAAACACAAAACTAGGAGGTTCACAGCGTCCCATGTCGTAGCCATCACACACACTAACACACACAACTAGGAGGTTCGCAGCAGGGCCTCCAGTCATAGCCATCACACACACACAACTAGGAGGCAGAAGGGCCTGTGATCGTAGACATCACACCCACACACGCCTACAGGGTTCGCCGCAGGGCCTCGACAGTAGGCATCACATATAAACACATGGGTTAAATTGCAATTTACCATAATCTATACATACATATATCTTCTCTATCTCCATCTTGCCCCAACTTTCAGCCGATTTTTCCACCCACCCCCCTTCTTCTCGCACCGACCCACGCCCTTCGTCTTCTTCTCCCTCGCCCCGATCACAGCTTCTCCCTCAATTAACAGCCATCCCACAGTCACCGAGGCCAGCACCCATATATTGAAAGTACTAATCGTCTCCGGCCCATCTCACGACTGGAGACAGTCTTACTGAGCATAGTTTGATCCACATACTTTTTTAGAGTATCATTTTGGATTCCCAATATCTGAAATACTTGTTACTCATGTAGGAATTCTGAAGGCCTGGAGGGACATGTCGAGGTTTCGAGCACTGTGGCAATCTTCTCTTAGTGCAACCAAGAAAGGTAAGGGGACTTGTTTTTTTATTATCAAGGAAAATGAGTTGGCTTGTTAGTTCAAGTTTCTTATGTCCTAGTTATTGATGTTCTTAGTTCTAAATTTACTGCATTGTATTCATCGGAGGCATATGAAGCAAATTGTTTGACCCGTTTCCTGTTAATACACTGTATCTTTCATAATAAGTCACAGCCATGTGGAAAATACTGGTTATGGTGTTGAATTTCCCTTTTCTGGATAAAAGATGGAAGTGTTAGAGTTATTTAATTCCATCACCAAAATGTGTGAAGAACTAAAGATTGCTAGCATGCACTATTTCTAGGTTAGCAATTCTTGTTCACTCTCAGTAGGATCATGTCCTTCACCAACAAGATTTGGCACAACTGGTTGATGGTTGGGTCCCTTAAGCTTGAGGTCCAGGGTTCGAATCCTGCTGCTTGCGTATGGAACATGGCTTAGTTGGGGGAGGCGATACCCAGTGGCGGAGCTAGGAAATCAAACCAGCGGGGGCAAGAAATAAGTCAAAGGGTAAAATTGTTAACATTTGATTTCAGCCAGGGAAAGAATGCAGTTTTCATGAGGGTGTCATTGTTAAAAACCTATGAAAATTGGGCTAATAGTGGAGTTTTTCAACAGTAGTGGGGCAATTGCCCACCCTAGTGATACCCACTTCGGTGATCTCTAAGCCTTGAGAGGATTAGTCTCTAGCTAACGAATGGAGTACCCCGCCTGGTTCACAAAAAAAAAAGTAGGATCATGTCCTTCCAGGTTGAGTTAACTAAGCCAACCACCCATCAAGATCCCATATGTTTAATTCAAGGGTGATGATATTAACCTATGCTTTTTTAAGAATATTATTTTACAGGGTAGATTGTTGTCACACTTGGATATCATATTGGATTACTGTGAATTCATTGTACTTAACATGATAAAAACACAGTACTGTTAAGTATGCTGGTTAGGGTGTTGAATTTTCCTTTTTCTGGTTAAGTGCTGGAGATAGTTCCATCACTAAATAGTCTAAAGAAGTAAAGGTCTTGTTTACTCTTGGTAGGATAATGTCCTCCCAGTTAGAGTTAACTAAACCAGCCATACATCAACAATCTATATGTTTGATGCAACTTTATACTTGATTTCACAACATGCTAAATCACAGGGTAGAATATATTAAACTTATATATATATTACGAAATTAGCTTTAATTGTGAATTTTTGCATTGCATGATTGACTATAGATGTACGACATCTATGTTTATTCCTTGGTATTTTGAGGACATACTGTTATCTGCGACTTTCACGATATCATTTCTTGTGCCTGTACATCACTATTTTGTGACCCATATTTTCTTTTGTAACTGTAGCTCTTACATGGAATGTTGAAGACTTGGTTCCTCCCACCGAGAGATATATTTTCAATTTCAATTCTAAAGAAGAACTAAAAAGGTGGCATCTGTATTCAGATTCTGAATACGGAGGTATGTTACTCTAGCTTAGATCCGCTAGTCCATGTACTGCACAAATAGTATTGTTTATATCGAATCCAACTCAAAAAGCATGGAGGAATTTATGAGTTAGCACCTTCGTGGCTTTTGATATGTTTATTGGTTCTCGTTTTAGTTTTACCTTTATTTAATACAAATTGTTTTCATTGCATCCAAACATGCCCTAACTTGTATTACATGCCCGGACTTGTATTTCTTGTTTTACTCTCTGTATGAAAACTTTTGATATAACAATATGCAATGCTTATTTTTACGCATCTTGTTTACTTTTCAGGCTTGTCATCTGCGTCTTTGGAGATCAAAGATGCTGGCCATGGCTTGCGAGGTACTCACTGTACAAAATCTTATGCTCTAGTTTACTCTTATTCTCATATTGTTGTATGTAATCCTTTTATCGTTCTTGCATTTCTTGTCAAGTGCAATAGGCAAGTAGTTATTATGTTTGTTGACGTAACCACAAACTTGTTCTGCTGTTTATGAGGAATCCCAAGCTTGAAAAGCTATAGAGTATTAAAAAACCTCACGTTGAGGGAATTTTTTTTCTTTTCGTTTTATATTGGGCTGAGAAATACCAAGTGTAAATGAAATACCAAGTGTAAATGTGGTAGCTCTCTTATTAAGGACTATATGGAGTAGTGAACCTAGATTTCCATCGTACTATTATTAATATATACCTGTGAAGATGTCAAAACATATGGTTTATAAGCTTGTCAAGTAACCCTTCTTTTTCTACGTATATGCTTGTCAAGTAAAACTGCCATTAGGAGATGCCAAAACTTATGCTTTATATGCTTGTTAAGTATGACTTGACATAGGTCCAACAAAAGGATGGTCAGTTTCGGTCTTGTTGACACAAATTACCGTGTACTAACTCTAGAAACTTGGTAGCTTTCAGACACTATAGGCATGATCTCTGCGTGGTCCAAGAACTTTGATGTGTTCTGTTCTGAGGAATTTGTAACAATTTAGACTTGTTTTTATTCTTCATGTTCTGTATAATTTTATTTTGTAGGGGTTTTCTCTGGAAACCTTTCTTTGGATGTAGCAGAGGATTCCAAATGGAATATTTCTCGAAGTGGCTTTTGCGGGATGCGATCTAAGAAGGTGGATATCTCAACTTTTGTAGACATCGCTAAATATTTAAAATTGTTTGCAAGTGGTTTTGTACTTATGTTTCCCTTCTCTTCTGGAGAAAATCTAAGAGCACCAGAATTAACTGCGAGCTGCCACCCCTTTCTCAGTAGGAGAAAAGATTAATCTCTTCTTCACTTGTCATGTATGCTGTCAAGATTATGAGTTTGTGACTGATCAAGGTGTCAAAGGGTCGGTCCGGGCTGGTGGGGAGCCGGTCTTGGAGGAGGGGTGGGAGGGGGCCGAGCCAGGCCGGGCTGTTGGGAGAGGAAAGTGATCTGGACAGGTTAGGGGCTAAAATCCCTTGGGTTCGGGGCTGGTCTGGTCCGGATCAAAATAGTTAAAAAAATAGCTAACTGGAGGGTTTTTTGGGGGCCGGCCCGGAACGGAGGGGGCCGGGCTAATCCGGAGGGGGATTCTTCTGTGATGGGGCCAGGCCGGGCCGCTGGGGATTAAACGTGGTCCGTACCGGTTTCGAGGCTGGGCTACTTTGTAGGGGGCCGGGCTGGGCAGGTTTTGCCCGCGGGCTGGCCCTCTTGACACCATGAGTGACTGAGTTGGCCCCGCTAGATTCGACTTGTTGCAGAATTTCACCGAAAATCTCTTTAGCAAGTGTACTCATTTTCGATTTGAAGGATGTGATTAAGGAATCATGATAGTGAATAGACCCTGATTGGCTTGGAATAGAAAACTGAAGCAATATTGTTGTATTAACATGGACTCCAGTTGTATCAAACATTGTGAATGAGAAAGCAATGTAACACGTTTTCCTTCAACCGGCTATTCAAATATACACATCTCTCTAATCATTGCCACCAAAATTTCTTCTTCTCTTTTGCTATATGCCTGAGATTGTTTTCATATCTTACCCTTCAGAAGTACCATGAATCAACTTGAATACTTGTACCCAGGGATGGACCCAGAATTTTTTTGTAAGGGGGGCGATGTTAAATACAAAAGGTAAAAGTGGAGTTCACAACGTTATTTTAGCTAATATAGGGGGGGGGGGCGTCAACATATGATTCTATAAATATTCAAAAAACTAGGGTAAGATTTGTCATTCTCTAAAGTTGAGGGGGGGGGGGCATGGCCCCTGGTGGGTTAACCACAGGTCCGTCCCTGCTTGTACCTGCATGTTTTAGCTGCTATTTTAATGTTTCCTGTTTATCAAACTTATATTGATTGTCTTTCATGAATGATCAATTCTCATGTGTACTTAACAAGAAGTTGTATTCTCCTGTTGGCTTCCCAATATTCGTTATAGTTTTGCGGTCCATCCCAAGTTGTGTTCAAAATTTGCCAGTTCTCCTTTAGTCCTTTAGTTTGTAACTACTCATTTTGTTTCTTAGAAATCCCAAGCTTGTCGATGAGCTGCTAGAAATAATCACTTTATACATCACCTTCACCTTATATATAGTATTTTGGGAAAAGGCCTAAGTGGGGAAAAGAGCAAAAAATGAACTTCGTCACTTAACTAGATCTCTACATTACCAGTGTTAGCCTTTATTTGGTGATAGGGATACGAAGTTGAAAGGAGAGAAATCATCCACATGTAGGTTTGCTGGAACAAAATTTTGTGGCTGTTGACAAATTGAACCTGACATTGGAGGATACAGAGGAGAAAAGGTATACGTGAAGAAAAAATCCCAAAAATGAGTTGTATCTACAGAAATTGGAACCCGAAGTTAATTTTGGTGGGTTGGTCATACTACTAACTACTCCCTCCGTCCCAAAGTAATCGTCCCTTTTTGAAATTCCAATGTTTTAAGTGGGCATGCATAATTGCCCACAAATTTGAATTTGTGATGATATTGTCATAACTATCCGTTATTATTCTTTTCCAACACAATTTTAATTGCATTTTATTAGACAATGTTGTCAATCTACACAATGTCAAACATCAAAAGGGAAAGTGGACAATTACTTTGGGACATCCCAAAGTAGAAAAGTGGACAATTATTGTGGGGTGGAGGGAGTATAATGGTGGAGGTATGTATTATGGTGGAGGGCAATTGTTGATCAACAACTGATTACACTGGTGTTTTAATTTAATTGTTCTACTCTCATGAGAAGAGGCCTAGCCTATTTTCTGCAACACCTATCAACAATGACCTTCACTCATACGTACTACATTCAACCCTAATCAAATTAAATTAAATTAAATGTACTCATTACTCTTTTTAAAAAAGCCAAATGCAATGAGGTCAACTACAATTGTTAATACGGCTGCATGTTTGGCATATGTGAACAGGAAATGCTAGAAATTATATAGCTCGACTGAAAGGAGAGGGCTTTTACGGTAAGAGATGTGTTTCAATGCAAGTAAAGAGGCTTTCTTATTCCTGACTAGGCCAACTCAATATTGATCTCTTGGATTCCATAAGTGAGGGGTTTCCTTTCCAATTGAAACATGTCTAAGCTTTTGTGTGTACATTTTTGAACAATTCAAGTTCTATTGGAGTGATTTGGCAGTCTGGTTGGCCAGAGTTGCATACTTATCTGATGAAGGGATGGGGTTGATCCCTTGAGGACTGCCAACCTTGACATCAAGAGGTACTCCTTTGATTGGGGAACGACAGAAACTACCCCTACAGTTAGGCCAAAAGACACACGCTCCCCCCAGTGATTGGGAAAAGGCAAAAACTACCCTTACTTCGCTAAATAATACACAATCAGACCCCTTGACTAACGAGTTTATCAATGGATGAGTTGATGATGTCAGCCAAATAACCTTCATATGTTTTTGCACTTTTGAAAATCCAACACCAGCACCACCACTCCCAACCCAGATATTCAACAAACACCACCCTCTTCACCACCACCATGAATCCAAAGCCCACGTCAGATCGAGTGCAAGTGAGGATGATGAAACCCCTATTTCGTCAATGTACGACTGCCATTTCAGTGAGTTGATTTGGGGTTCGGTTCCTGTGTTGGGGATATGTTCGACCATGTGAAAGTAAATCTCACAAAATATTTGTAGCTCATCATAGGTATGCAACAAGCAAATCAATTGGCGTTTGCCTTTTCCTTAGCAAACCGAGGATCTCATCACTTCAGTGGTAGGGATTTGCTTTGTACTGTGATGGGCCTAAGAGGAAGTTTGTGGGCTGGCGTTGTGCAATATATACGCTGCATCAGTGGTAGCTCGGTTCTTCAATTGGTGGAGGCTATCGAGATGCCCGGGTTGGCGTTTCTGGGCTGTGTACGTTGGAGATGAGGGAAGCCACCCGAGTGTGGTGGCTGTGAGTGTGATGCTGGTTGGGTTCGTCCATCTGGGCAATGAGAAAGATGGAGAAAAGACCAACTGCTTTGAACCCTACAAAGACAAACTGGAGAGGGAGAATAGTGCAACGATGTTTTAATTTTTATTAGTGGACTGTGTAGTTCAGTATTTAATGGGGGTAAATTAGTAATTGCAGAATTCTGTTAGCAAAAGTATTCGTCAAGGTTAGTTTCTGTCTTCTACCAATCAAAGGGGTATCGAGTGTCCTTTTGCCTAAATGTAAGGGTAGTTTGTCTTTCACCCTTTGGGTATGGACAGTGGCAGATAAAACACATAATATACAAGTAACCTGGGAGGAGGTGAAGAGGGCTTTGGGAGTGAGTATAACAACCTTTTTAGAGGTATGCTATCTTGTGTTTGCTAGTTATAGATAACGATGCTAGCGGACTGAGAATTTCTACATGGATGGCTTAGTAGGAAACTGTTACCATTTATGTATTGATTTGAGGGAGACTGAGGAGAAGAATATGGGTAGATTCATTAGATATGAATCTAGTGCAACAACTAAAAGCAATAATTTGATATTGACTGAGCTCAAACTCCAGAAAGAAACAACTGAAAGAAACTTTTTTGACGGAGTATGAGGAGAAGAATATAGGTAGATTCATATACATATGAATCGAGTGCAACAACTGAAAACAACAGTTTGATATTGATTGAGCTCAAACTCCGGAAAGAAACAACTGAAAGGAACTTATTTACCTGGCCAAGCTAAAGTAGTTGCAATAATGGCTTGTTCTTTTGAGTTTGTGTGCCAGTGGGCCATGCTGGGAGTGAATTCTTGTGGTGGTGAAATGTGATGCCACTGATGTAGAAATGGAGTTCTGGAAGTTAATACTGATGTGGGTCTGTGGGGCCAGCATCATTATGAAACCTTTGTGGTTCTGATGGTCGCTTTTTTGGTGCCTAGAGCAACCTTTGCTGTGCGTCTATGTTATTTGCACCTCCTTTTAACACAGTGGAACATGACCTAAAAATAACACAGTAAAACCTTGGCCCGTGGATCATAGAGATGTCCCTCTCTGCCAGGAGAACACCTTGATAGTTCGCATTTCTATTAGCAGTTTTGTAATAGGTCATCTTCTAAAAATGACTATATAATCATGATATCATCTCCAACATCATATCTCGTTGAATGGAAGGCTTTTACAAAATGTTAGTTATGATAATTAGAATAACTTTTTACTCGGTGCCACTGCTGTTTACCTTAGCTAATTTATGTAGTTTGCAGTTTGATGGCTTCATTGATTTGGAAGCATTTGACACCATAGCGCTAAAAGTCAAAGGTGATGGAAGATGTTATATTTCAACGGTAAGTGTCTGGGTGTAGGGATTTTCCTATTTGTGTTCTTGCAAAACCTTTTCAATTATTCGATATCAAAAACTTCACTGAACCCCAAACACTTTTTATGCAGATATATACAGAAAACTGGGTAAATTCTCCAGGGCAAGAGGAAGATAATATCTGGCAAGCTTTTGTATATGTGCCTAAAGACAACTGGTACATAGCCAAGGCAAGTTCTTTTTTCTGCTGGCTTCTTATATTAAGTGGTAACGTCGTAAGATCTTAGCAATACTGGTGAATTGCATCCCTTGTTGAAATACCTAGAAAGTATTGAAGAACATCAGAAATTTATCGGTCAAAGATGTGATGGCACAACAAGAGCACAAATTTACCTGACAGAGAACATAAATAATATTAATGGTCACACGATTGACAACACAAGATACAGTTTGTTAGTAGAGTTATACGCATCTAGACAATGGTGTGTTGAGTCTAACTTCGGCAGAGATAGCTAGTCTGACTTCATGTGCAAGAATTTTCTAGAATTTGGTGAAGTATTCTGTGCGTGTGGTCTCTATTTTTCATATATGCTTTGAGGGAAAAATACTGTAAGCATCATGCGTAGCCTGTTTGCATGTATTTCGACAAGCGGTCAATTATATTTCATCTCAAGGATGCAAGCTTGTAGTGTGAATTTCCCTACGAATCCATTGGATTCCAACTCAGAACCAATCGGCAAAAATTGTAGTAGCCCTAGATTTTGCAACTTGTGCAGGCAACTTGCAAATTTAGATGCTGGTTAATTCTCAACATGCCTCATCATATGTGGTATATGTGAGCCAAACACATGAACTTGATTATAGCTGAGAAGGGGGACTGTTTGACCAACACATGATGCGTGCGCTTTAGTTTTAGGGGAGCTTTAAAATGCATACCTGTGTGTTGGTCATAATCCACAATGCATACCTGTGGTTTAAAAATGATAAAAAAAAGTATACCTGAAGTTGAGAGGTATGTTCTCATCCGCAAAATTCTGTCAAATCAAACACTTAAAACTTTCTTTTTCATCACAATGAAAAGGAAATGATATTTAAAAAGAAAAGAATCAACAAACTCACCCTCAGATATTGTTTATTGTGACTTATCTCTAAAATATTTCGTAGTTTTCACTATAGTCCTTCTTCACCCAAATTAGTACCAGCACTGCCGCCGCCAGAGTAGACCGAGATTTGCAAATTTCAGTCGAGCCGTCTCCATCACTGTTTGAATTTGAGTCCATCTCTGAACCTGATCGATTTTTCTCGCCATCTGATTCAGATTTCTGTGGGTTTGCACCAGACTGAATTGTCTTTGCCTTTTCCAAATTCGATCTAGGTACTGTAACAGCTTCACTCCTGAAGATGAATGTTAATTAATCCCGACGTCTGATGTTGGTGATTGATTACACTGAAAGCCATTGTTACTGAACTTCAGGCATGATACAGTCTGTGTGTATATCAATAGGTTGAGATATACATACACCACCTTCGAGACTGAATTGAAATTGGAGATCGTATCTTCCACTGCCTTCAATTCAAACCCACCCAAACCCACCACTCGATGCCAAACCATCGTCGCCCTAGATCCGCTCACCGTGACCGCTAAGTATGCTCACCAAATTGAAACCAGATCTTTTTTTGTTGTCTGATTTGGTGTCATTCCGGAGGAATACCAGCGTTGGAGACATCAATTTGGTGATTTCCGGTGACTGGTCCATGAACTGGATGGCAAAGTTGTGCTGTTCTTGAATTCGGGTTTGGATCCAAAAGCCTCGATTTCTTATCGTGGACTGCTCGTGAGGCTTGTGGTGGCGGTGGGAATCATGGTGAGCGTTGGTTGTACATGGGGCTCTCTTCTCTCTCTGTGTATGTTCTCTTGCTTTGTTGGTGGCCATGGTGGCAGTTTTGGTGATGGTGGGGAAGGCGCCACCATGATGGTGGACTTTTGTTGGTGAGGAAAATGATAGGGGCTTGGCATGATGAAGAGGGGTATAATGAAAGTAGTCACATTCATACTTTAAGGATAACAGAAAGGAAAAGTTATTATGAGCTGATAGTTGTTATTGAATTTTCTTGAAATAGATAAATTCCTTTTCATGATAGTTAAAATAAGCTGAAAAGTTAATCTTGAAAGAATTTAGTGGATGGAAACCTACCTGGTTACCTTCGGCATGTTTTTTGACCATTTTCTAACCATGCTTTGTGGGTTATGACCAAACCACAGGTATGCGATGAGGACTCAATCTACTAAACTCAATAAATTGATTAAATAAATGAAAAGTAAACAAAACTTAACTAGATAGAAGGAGAAGAAGTAGGGATAAACCCTAAACCCTAGCTTGTGGACCAAAGCGCCACTCCCAAACCCTAATCCAGAATTCTGCCTGCTCTCCTTCCGCTCCTTTTATACAGAATAATGCAATCCTAAATCATGTCTAATCCCTCCAATTTAATTAATTTCACGTAACTCCCCAACACAGGAGCCTAGTTTGCACTTTGACCCTCGAAGTTCTATCGATCCGCCCCCTTTGAGAACCACCTTGTCCTCGAGGTGAAAATTTGTGAATTCAGTGGGACTGACTTCAAAGTTAACCCTTGTGTTCTCCGATCGCTCCCGCATCTTGAGCAACATCTTGTTGGATAATTGAGTAGGTGAGGGTGGCCCAATGCCAGTTTTTCTCTGAACTTCAACTTCCAAATCCGCTGATGTGTGGGCAGGGACTGTTGTGTGGTATTCTTCCCCGAAAATGAGTTCAAATAACTCCAAATGCAGATAGCTCGAATGATGACTAAGTTGTTCAACAAGTTTGATTCAGCAAACTTCGTTGTAGAATCAACTTTGATTTCATCGAAACAAAGGCTTCCCATCCATCCCCTGTAAAATCTCCCCACGAAACAGTATGCATTCAGTTCTTAGTCAATCCCATATTCCTCCCAAACATTAGAAGCACTAACCACAAATAACAGCCTCGAGCGTAACATATAAAACATGTGTGTATGGGTTAGCTAATTTTTCTGCATCCAACTGAGCCACGCCATAGCATTGGCAACAATTCCAAATTTCACTTCTCTTGAAGATTTGATAATAGGGGGAAGTTAAGAGTATATACAGGGGTGGATACCCGACTTCTCCAGGCGCAAACATGGTAGGTTTCACATCCGATAAGATGATGTTAGCGGAGCCTATATAATTTAGATGAGTGCCAGCACCTATCAGTTTTAGATAATGCTGATGCTTGAACTCAGTGGAATAGAGACCTTTATCATTCTCCAATCTATTAGCTGAGATTGGACTAAATAAAGTACAGGTATTAGTTAATACTGTGTTACTGTGTTTGGTTTTTCTGGACTGATTTTAATACCAGTACTAAATAGTGTTTAATATCCTAAATTAGTCCCTTCTTCCATGAGGGGATTAGCTGGCTTGGACTATTTGTACACTAATGCTGAATTAATACCGCAGAAATCCGAACACAGTATTAAACTATTAATTATAGTTCAGCTAATCCAGTCCAATCATATCCGGCTAATTTAATCCAGTCCAGTCCAGTCCAGTCCGGCTAGTCCAGAAAATCAAACGTGCCATATTAGTATGTTACAATCGCTTTTTGCACACAACATAGGTCTCACCTTACTGTAGAGTGGAGCTTTAAACTCACCTTGGCGTTTTGACAAAACAGATAGGAGTATAGGACGCGCGCTAGGCACATTAGTATGAGAAATTCCATCGAGTATTTGGGCTTACGGCCTAACAAAATGAAGGGATCCGAATGTTTTGTCCATGGTGCTGGTTGCGGACTGATATTTGAGGCAATTTGCATCAACGCTTTCGAACGTTTCGTGCTGCTGGACTTCGTTAGCCCTTGAATCATCTTCCTTTTCCTGTGGCTGATTCACCAATTTTGTAGTGGGCAAGGCGAATTACATATTGGGTGGGTTTGGTATGACTTATTTTCAGCTTTTAGGCCTTGTTTGGTGTCGCCTGAAATAATTCTAGGTGAATAATCCAGCTGAACTAAAAATAAAAATCCGTTTGGTATGAGTTGAAATTGTAGATTGTTAATTTGATCCGTTAGACAAACTTTAAAGAGCTATAACCTAAATTTCTTGAATACACCAACTTGTAATGACCTATGATCATGCTAATGTCAAAAACACATTAAAATTATTTTTTCTGAGATTTTCAGCTGCATAATCCCCAATTTTGGAGATTCTACAATTGTACTGAGATTATTTTAATCTGCAGATTTTCAGATTAAAATTTTGTGTCATAACAAACAGAATTAAATTAAAAGAGCCAATTTTAATCGAAACTGATTAAAATTGTGGTTCCAAACATGCACTTAATCCATTTTGGACTTTTAATCTGTTTCGAACTTTTCTGAAAGGTTTGATATGACTTTTTTGTGCCAACTTTTGAGTGTAAAACTGAATGTTGAAAAAAGTTGGGTTTCACGAGCTTTTTTTGGACACTTTTCTTCTAAACAACAAAATGACCAATTTACCCATACTTTTTTTGTATCAACATACCACGACAGCTAATTTGACCCACCGTAATTTTATTAGTAAGTACGAAAAATGTAAGATGGTAATTTTTACTAACAAACAAAAGTGTTGCATCACTCACCAAACATGTTTCATGAACTCTCTGTCACAAACTTTTTTCTTAACAACTAAAAAGTTGACTTAAAAGTCCAAAAAGTCATACCAAACCCACCCATTGCAACTCCAATGACTGTAGTTGATTCCAACCCTCCTTACAGACAATCAGTCAAACAGGTGGAGTACGCCTTGAGGGATGTACTGACTGAACATTCACCTAACAGTTTTGGTGACGTACTAAAATTTCCCTTGTTGGTGAAATCGCATGGATTGTCACTAGTACTCTCAGTGCCACATGGAGAGCTAACAATTGACTGGTGCCCTGGTGATTGGATCGAATTCTCAGGAGCTCCGACGCCTCTGTGTTTATTCGTGAAAGGATTGAATCAGCAGGCACGTCCTTTGTGTCCTCACCAAGGCAGCACATTATCGCAATGCGTAATTCATTAAAACTTCCTTCAAGCCTTGTGCACCTTGGATTGCATGCTTCAATTGGGCCAGATCAGCTTTGATCGTATCCGTATCAACTGCAACGTGGTTCATCATCATCAGCAAACCTGCAACTGCTCCTTCCAGATTAGTGACCTCAAGCTCGAGCTTTTCTTGTTCCATCTCTAAGATTGACTGCTCTGATACCATTGACGAGGACTCAATCTACACAAACTTAATAAATTGATTACAAAGATGAAAATTAAACAAAACCTAACTAGGTAGAAGAGGGAGAAGAGGTAGAGATAAACCCTAAACCCTAGCTTGTGGACCAAAGGTACCCCCCTCCCAAGTCCTAATCCAGAATTCTTCCTGCACTCCTCTCTGTTTCCCCTCCTTTTATACATAATAATGCAATCCTAATAACATGTCTAATCCCTCTAATTTAGTTAATTCCATATAACCCCTCAAACAGGAGCCTAGGTTGCACTTCGACCATTGAGTTCTACCAGTATTCATTTTGAAGCCTACCCTTACTTTTATGTTAAGAGCCCATAAGAGTAGCCTCAAATCTTATAATTTGCTCATATATGTGGGACTACTATCAAGACCTACCTTCTTACCTACACATTTCTTTTTGCAAGACTCGCCAGAGATGTGACTAATTTCAAAAAATGACAATACATAGTAGCTTTTCCCTTCATGATTGTGATGTTGGTTGCAAATTTGTTCTTTCATGGAGTGATTGAACTAATTGGATAGTGAGTTAGTATTTTTGAAGTTGAATTTGAGATAAATTTAAGCAGTATCTTTTGTTCTGATGTTGTTTTTCCCTGTTTAGATCTTTTCCCCCTCGAGAATCCCCCTGCCTATGTCCTTGCTAAAAATGAAAATGTTCTATACCATTCCAGAAAGTTTGTTGTGATTCAGATAACACACACTGGAACTTGGAAGCCAAACCTTTGAGCACAGATTGAGATAGTATTTTTGTTTGTTGCTAATCTTATTAATTTTCATTTTCTCAGCAATTTTAAAGGCGTTAGTTTTCCTTAAAATTTAAAACAGCTTGCTCGTAAACGCATGTCGGACTTTCTTTAGATTCTGAGATAAAACCATCCATGCTTGTTTACGCAGAACCATATGCTTGAAAAAAATTTAATCGGAATTTTGTGTAGGCTAACAGTTGGCTATCTACAGATACCTCTTGCGCGATATCTGCCAACTTGGAGAGGAAATGTAATTGATGTAAACCTGGAGATGAATCCTTCTCGAGTGGTTGGCATGTCTCTATCTGTTAATGCAGAAGGTGGTACTCCAGGTTCCAGGTCTGGTCCAGGTGATTTTCAGATGGAGATTGATTGGATCAAGGGACTGAGAATGCAGTAGCAAGTACTACGGGGTGAACGGAAACAGTTATGTTAGCAATAAAGGTATGCTTTTACGTGTATATTACTTTCCTCATGTGATGTAGGATAGAATTAGGGTTGGGGTTGGGGGATGGAATTAGGGCCCACGGAAGCACAAAGTGGACTGTTATCGACTGATGAATAGTACTCATGCAAAGTAACTATGAATAGTGCGTTGAGAGAAAAGAAAAGAAGAAAGAAGAAGAGGAGGAAGAAGAAGAAGGAGCAAGTTCTTCACCCTCACAAGGGATTGGCTGATCGGCTAATCACACAGCACATTACAACTAATAAATAAAGATTACAACCCTGTGTGTAGAGAATCTGATACTGAACCCTAGTTGGTAACATAACTAATATACCCTTGACTAATAAACTGAAATTATAAAATAAAACCCAAAGTACTTAATAATTAACTAACTAGTCCTGTAACGCAGCTAATAATTCTCATATTACTCAGCCAACATATCTTTGGAGCATCATTACGAAACCGTAGACGTCTTGAATATGAAATCTCAATTTTGTACGTTCTTTGCTTTGCAAGTTCTGTACTAATATGCTGTGGGTAGAAAGCTTTCGGAATGAATAAATGGATTCCTGGCTAATGTGATAACCGATGCATGCATTAGTGTTCATGTTGATGTGAAGTAGAGCTGGTGCACTCCAGGTGGTTAGCAAATCAAACACATTTTTCATGGGTTTGCTCAAGTTTTTAGCACAATGTATGTCAGACTCAGAGCTATCCAAAGAGAAATGAAAAACTTGATATCTTGTATCTATATTTTCACCGGTTACTCAATTTATCCTTTACCACTATAATTGAGTTTTATCTGTTTCATTAAAACTTAACCCCATGTGTTAACGACGTGATGCGATTTTCGTTATGAAACTTTGTCTGCTTCATTGGTGCTTCCGATATCATGTTAGGTTATATGAAGCAAGGATACAAAATGGTGTTTGACGTGATACATCATAGACATGGGAAGGGACACGTCAGCTTTCGAAAACAAGGAAATAAGGGATATATATATATATATGTATATATATGTTCATTACAATTTTTTTGTGCGGAAAGATTATCAAAATAATGTAGTTTTTTTGTACAAGGCTGAATGTCCATATTGAGTATCGACCAATACAACATTCCCCTTTGTATTATTTTTAGGCTACTGATTATGACATACACAAGTCAAAATTATTGTAACTGAACAGGAAAACCTTTTAACATCTTTGAGGAGAGAGGAATAGAAATACAGTGAGTACGCTAGAGAATGATACAAGGTCTTATTTATAGAGTCCTCTCATCATTTGTCTCCCAACAATTCTTGTGGCACTAAGTACACAAGTTATATTTTGAGAGGTAATTTTGCTCATAAACCTGAATTTCTGGTACTGCACGTCCATCAATAGATATGATTTTATAATATTTGAAGACATAACGTGGCGTGAGAAAGTGAGGAAGAGCGAGAGGAAGATGACTTGTAGGCAAGTGTGGTGATAGCCCTCATAACGCGTCTATACACTTCATGTGGTATACAGCAATTGTTACAGAGACTTCGAGAACTTTTAGGCGGGCAGGTTAGATTCAGGTTAAATTTTACCCTTGGAGTTATCCTGTCCGATGTTCTCATTTGAGGAGGAACTTATGAAACCACTGTCGGCTAGTAGTTGCTTGCCCCTGTTCTCAAATGCGTCGCTTGTGGGAATTTCCCAAGCGTACTACTTTGTTTTTTCTTCTGCAGCGTTTCTGTTTTCAAACCCCTCTACAAAAGCTGACCCAGAGTGATTCTGTAATAGAGTGCGTATAAGGGTGGGGCAGATACAGAGTATTGCAACTTGGACCAGCCACTTATCCGTAGTAGTAGTACGGTAGTAGGTTAGTAGCCCCATTAAGTTTTACCAAATGATATTAGTACTTTATATTGGCTAAAATCTGCTAAAATCCCCCCTCTTAAAAGGTAAGGGTAGAATTGTGGAATCTGGCATTAGGCTATATTTCACACAAACTTACACTGAATTCTCATTGTTCAACTCATACATTTAGTTCTTTTTTGCTTTGTTCTTCTGTTGTTCAACTCATAAATTTATGTTTTTTCTTTTCTACTTCCTATTTTTTTTGGTTAGTTCAGCTTGGGAAGCTCTTCAACATCACGGTGGGCGATGACTTGATGTGAAGTTTTCTCCAGCACTCTGTGAGAGGCTAGAGGGAGTAAGCAGGATGTATGAGGTTTCTTTGTTGTACCAAGCATTTACTGTAACGACTTTAACCTGTCAAATTTAGTTAGGTAAATGGATTTTTTATTTGGCTCAGCGGTTATTGCTTGTGTAGTTGTTCAGCATCCATCTGTCTTCCAATTTGGAATGAACAATTTTCCATAATGTTACGAGAATATTTGGTTGAAGATTTCCCCAGTGAAAGCAAAGATAATACTCTGTACGGAGGTCTCTAGAACAATAAACTTGTTATGAGACTGTAATACTATAGTATTCGAGATGATGAAAAGACTGATTGCCACATTTTCTTTACTGGATCGTGGTCATAGAGAGTTTAAATAGGTCCATATTGAAAGAACTAACACCACAGGTATTAAATACAATGCTGCAGTTGCTGATTAAACACTGTTATTCGCAGAATGCTCAACATCATATTTGTTGTCATGTTATATTTGCGCGGGAGCCCTCAAGTAGTCTCTACATGCATGTTTTTGTATTCCCTAGCAGTTTTCTTCGTTTTCACAACTAATTTTTTTTTTCATTGTTACGATCTTGGTGAAGGCACGAGAGTTTCTCAGGTCTGTTCTGGGTATTTCAGAAAACAAGAAGATTTGGATCCTCGGATACATCATACATGATGGAAAGAACACTTTGAAACAAAAAAAGGGTTCATTTATTTTTGACATTTTCATTCCAGAGTATGGAATGTCAGCAAATCGAAAGAGATAACAACTAATGGCCAAGCAGGGTTTATTCCCCTTGCATAGACCCAAAATGCAGATGATGAGACATCGTTAGGGGTTTGCAGATTAGGCAGAAGAAGCAGCTTTGACTTTCTCGATCAAATCGGCTGCGTCTTGAACAGTTGATAGGTTTGCAGCTCCCTCTTCCCCGATTGACACTCCGAATTTCTCTTCCAGTGCCATCATAATCTCCACCTGTTTCATAATTTCTTATCTAATTTTAGTAACTTCACCAAGATGTGTATCTATGACTATATCTATACTACCCTCAAAAGTGTTTTAGTGTTTTAAGAGTTTTTGTCCTTAGAAAACAATAAATTTACAATAAAATCAAATTTGAAGAGTTGTAACTATTCAAATTAAAAATGTAATTTAAATATAATTTTTGTTGAGTTTAAACCTGAACAGTTGTGACTATTCAATTTGTGTCATTTATGAATAGTTTGTGGCTATTTAGTTTGTGCCTTTTTGAATGGGTACCTTTAGTATTATAAAAGGAAGTCTTCAATACCCAACATTTTCATCATATCTTGCAAACTCTCTCGCTACCTCATTTTCTTAAAATATTTGTTATTCTCTTTGTAAATTTGGTGATAATTTTTGAGACCGTACCATACATTGGAGACATAGCAAAGCCTAAGTAGACCGCACTATGCGAGAATCAAGCAGGCATCATCGGAGACATTTTTCCAAACTCAATTGCATCGTTGAGGGACATATACGTCTTAAGCACATTTTCAATATGTCAAATTGTTTTACACCGATTTCATTTACCACTTATTTGCTAAGTTGAGTATAATACTAGGACTGCAACTCGGTCGGGCTGGACGGGTTGGCACCTTGGTCCAAGCCCAAACCTGAGTTTTGTCGAGGCTGCCCAAGCCTAGCCCAGTCCGAGTTAAGAGCTTAATCAGCCTGTCTAAGCCAACATTCGTAAAAATCAATTCGGGTTCAGGCTGAATTCGGCCAGTACATTAAACTTAATATCTTTTTCTGAAACACAAGAAAATAATAAATTGTTGGTGAAAAAAATAAATCAACTAGTTCAAGAAAAAAAATATGATTTAAATCATCCCTATAAATTAAAAAAAAAGTAACGGATTCATGTTAGATAAGCTACATAATTCTCTCAAACTATAATATTTATAGGTCGTGATCATACAAGTCGGACAATTCGGGTTAGCTCGTCGTTTAATATTTGTGACCAAAGCCGGCCCTAATTGCAATCCGGGCTGAAAATTTCCGTTAAAGCCCATCGAAATTAGTAACACTATGTGTCCGGTCCCTATTTTAGTTCGGGCTGGATTCGGGTTGGTCGGGTTTAACCCGTCCAAGTTGCACCCCTATATAATACTCACCGACTTTGAAATATGTTCTTGTCTGGATATTTTCTTCAGTTTGAATTATATTCCTCATTAGTCTTAATTTTTAAATTTTCTGTATAAATAACACTATTTAAGTGTAAACATAGTAAAAAATAAATATTCACGTGCAACTCACATGCTCATAAGTAGAATATGTAAGAGAGAGAGAGAGTCACCGTATCGAGGGAATCGGCACCAAGATCGGCAAACTTTGTTTGGGGGCTCACGGTACTTTCATCGACGGAGAGTTGCTTTGCGATTGTGCTCGCCACTACCTTTAGAGTCTCAGGTGCCGCCTGTTAGGGAAAAGAAATGATTTCATTACGTCATAACTCGTAAAAATATCATATGGCTTCAGCTGGTTCATTCATGTATCGAATCGAATGCCATTAGCAAGAATTATTACAATGGAGCACGAAATGGTGTTCATGGAGCCACGTCTCTGGACGGCAGATCTTCCTGTTACCTTTGATGTCTGGATGGTTGGGACGAGTCTTAACCCACGCCCACCCTGCATTCATATTAGGAAACAACACAAGTTTAGAAGTGTCAAATGTAAATACGCTCTCTCTCTCTCTCGGCTTACATTGATGCGGAAGACAGCTCTGGTGGTAGTGTTGCATTTCACCCTAGAGGTGGAAGGAAGGGTGGCTGAAGTTGCCGCTGGTGAAGTAGAAATAATGGAAGCCATCGATGAAGAGAAGAATAGTTGAAGAAATAAGGATACAGAAAGCAGCTAATAATAGATGAACTACTTGTGCAGGTGGTTAAGTCGCTTATGTGTGTGATCAATGCATATAAAGGGGTTGATATTACTAGTAGTAGTATGTGATCATTGATTATAAAAGGCAGGCCCGATTAAAACAAGAAAATTAACCCTCCTTGGCTTTTCCACCAATGAGTTGGGCTGGCTGGCGGTTAATACAATGTTTCATTGATCCTTGTAGAAGATTTAGTAGTACTAGTCAGTTCCCTCAAATTCCTATCCATTAGGACTTTTATCACTATTCACCATGTCACTTTGACCTGGTAATTTGGATAGCAATATGATACAATTTTTTGATAATTTTTTCATGGTGCTGTAGAGTAAAAGTTGTTCTATAATACGGTGAAAAAATTATCAAAAAATTATATCGTTTTACGATCCAAATCACTTAGTCAAAGTGACCCAGATACGAGTCAAAAAGTCACAATAGGGAGGAAGAGAGGGAACGGAGGTGGTACCTGTTTAGCTGGGCACATAGTTGCTAGCTTTATTTTCTGAATCTTTTAACGAGCTTGTCTTGTGGAAGCTAGCCTAATTCTGTTCTAATGATGTCAACGGACCCTTTTAAAACAAGGGCTAACACCAACAAAATTAGTTAAGAAACAAATAATTATAACTGTAACGCTCTCACCACACTGGGGATGTAGCTCAAATGGTAGAGCGCTCGCTTTGCATGCGAGAGGCACGGGGTTCGATCCCCCGCATCTCCATTTTTATCTCCCTCCTTAAAAGAGAATATTTGCTAGGTCTACGAGAACCCTAATTTCTTGCCAAAATATTCCTGGCCTGCTGGGTTTGAGAGAACCCCCCTTCAGTTTTTTTTCTTCCTAATAACATCTCAGTCAAAATAGTAGGATATTTTTATTCCCGCAACACTTTAACAACATTTTTAAGTTAGACAATACCGTCCAAGTTAAATTTTATAAGACCGAAAAATAGTTTTAGTTAATTTTCCTCAACTTATGCATTAATATGATTTTCTCCATCGACTAGAATGTTAGATTCGGCTTTGTTACGTATTAGTAAGATCTAAATTTATTTCTTTTCTCCAATTCTCACTAAATATGCCTCGTTAATAAACATAAGTTTGCTAACGGTTTGCAACATTTTGAACCCGTCTAAACCCGGCCGAACCGGTCCAAGCCGAAAGGCTTGATCGGGTTTGGGTTTGTCGACTACTTGATTGGGTTTGGGTATCGATATGACCAACCCGGGATCATTGGGTTGGGTAGAAAACAAAGCCCTCACCTGCCCAACCCGGTCCGTGCTCTGCCCTAGCCCCGACTGACTTCTGAAAATTTATTGTTTTACATTAATTTATCCCCCTCAATTTAGTCCCTAAATATTTGCACTACAGCTCCTACTCAATTTCTATTCTACTCTAATTTTGTTAAAAATTTCAAGTTTAGCCGCCACAGTAACAAAATCCTAGATCAGCCACTGGTTCCGAGAGAATGATGCCATAAGCATTTATAGGGTTATAGATTGAGAATGAAACCAACACTCAGTGAGGTTGAAGTTGTGATGAATAAAATAAAGACGCTAAATTTAAATTTTGAGAATAAAATATTTGACAAACTTATTTGATAAAGAGCTTGTGTCTAAACTTATAGGAATAATCTCATTGACTCGACAAAAAATGCTTATGATTTCTTTTATAGCGATTTACAAAGGGTATGGAAATGAAGCTAAAGGAGTTGTACAAGTTTAGAATATTCCGTTATATGCGGTCTTGAGTGAGACCTTTGAGTGCTTGTACAACTTGTATAGCAATCTGCTCGGAACTCAATATCTCTGTAACCATGTGATAACATCCGTTTGAGTGCTTTAGGAATCCCTCATACTTATGCCTAAATGGAGCTCCCCGTTCTGTAGACGATGCACTTATCGATGCGACTATCTGTTTATAGAATATATCGCTACTGGGTTCGTATATGGTTTTTATGTGTCATCCGTTGTGGAAATGATTGTCCTTTCTCAAACTAGTGAGTTGGGATTTTTAAGAAGGACATGGCAATGTTTCTGGGTTTTGCGAAAGTTGGTTGCATTACCTTGGTGGGATGATATTATGTTAGTAATTAATGGCGATGATTGTGAGTGCGGGCTGCTTTGGTTCTAAGTGATAACTCCTTTTAGCGGGTTATATATATAGCATTTTCGTACCATTTTCGAGAGTTTTGACCGATTGAAATGTCAATCCTGCATATTTGTGGGCTATTTGAGAAAATGAGTTAATATGTTTAATAGTTGAGTCTGGGCGTTTTATGTATCAATTTGATGTTATTTGTCATATATAATCGTGGGGGATGTTTGTTTGTGTTGTCTGTGATAGGAACAGAGTCCTAGTGGTTGACTCGGGAGCATAAGAAAACCTCGAAAACATAGGAACTCGGAAAAAAGGCAAGGAGAGCAAGAAGAATGAAGCTAGTTTCTGAACAGCTCGTACGAGCTGCCTCTCGAGCTCGTGCGAGCTCTGGAGTTAGAAATTTCTCCAGAAAATAACTCGTATGAGCTAAAATGGTCATTTTGTATTGTTTTACGAGCTACCCCTATTAGTACGAGCTGCGACGTCAGCTTGCAGAAATTAAAGAGCTCGTACGAGCTTCCACTCAGGTTGCACAAGTTGTCAAAGAATTTTGTATGGGTCGTAGGGGGTTTAGAATGAAATTTTGAATAATTTAAGCAACAAGGAAAATGGGATCAACAAAACACGACCTAGGGAGCAGCAAAACAGATCATTCACGTTTAGAGGTAAGCGAGAGTAGCTTGGGAGTGTCTTTGGAGACTGAATTCGTCACGACTTCGGAGATTAACTTGTTTGATTATTCCATATTTTCTTTTTCACTCATTGTATGGAAAACATGTTATCAACTACATTCTCGGTGAGTAAATATTTTACTAGTTTCTATGGTGAACCTATAATCATGACCTTGATAGTTTTCCGGATTTGTCGATGATTCACGTTTCTCTTGGAACTTAATGATTATTGAATATTTTAGTTATTGGACTTATTCTTGAGCTTCATTACATGCATGAATGTACTTGCTACCACGGATTGCTAGTGTCTAGGTGAGTGTGCGAGAGTAACTCAACTCGGATTTTAATAAGAACAATTTTTCGTACCATAATCACCATAGGCAGAGAGTTGAAGTGAGTATGAGCGGCTAAGTACGTGAGTGTAGATTCAACATTTAGAACGGTTCTTTTGGGCAACGTTAGATCGAGAGGACTAATGCGATCTCCGCAAGTGTACGATCATCGTTCTAGTAATAAATGTGGAAGATAGAGTTGTCGAATCCCAGATGACTTGTCGTGAATTAGTTAGTATGATTAACTCTATGTGGGCTAGCAAGTTGAGTGTTTTACTAAACTAAGAAAATAAATAACAAAGCAATGATTAAAACTGAGATTACTATGAGAGACGAGTATCAGAATTCTCTAGGTTCACTAGGGATCCAATGTTAACGAATTACGCTTTGAAAAACATGCGATGAATTGATTTTCCAAACGACCAAGGGTACTTTGAATATTCCTCAACTAAAGTATATACTTAGAGCACGTACCTGATCCCTCTAGCCCACGTACGTCTAAACATGCATTCCGATCTCTTATCTACTCAATGTTCATGCTAAAAAAGGTTGCTTCCTCTAACCTAGGTGCGAATATGTGCTTAATTCAACTATCCGGGTAGTATGTTGCTTCCACTAATATACTACATATGATCATCCTACCGCAACGTCTCACAATAGAACGATAAGAATAAGAACAAGAATTAAACATAGCAAGGATAGTTCATCATCTATTAAGTTTAAGCAAAACATGAATCAAAGTCATAATTCGCCAAAACGACTTCAAACCCTAGCTACCATTGAGAAATCCTGATATTTAACTTAGCTACTGAGATTCATGATCAACACGATGAAGCTTATGTTGATAATTATAAAAAATAATGGAAAGATAAAGAGAAGAGATCAAGCAGTAGAATCCTCGCTTCCACGACGAACTCTAGCTCCAATTCTGTCTCCAACCTTGTGCTCTGCGTCTCTGATCCGTTCTCTCTCAAGAATACGTTCCCCCGTCATTCTAATAGATTTTGGGTCATTCCTCATCCTTAACTATTTCAAAATAGCATAAAAACCCCAAAAATTCAATTCTGGTACATAGGGTGATCGTACGATCACCTCAAAGTGGTCGTACGATCATAGGTAAAATGAGAGTAATCGTACGATCACCTTGTACGATTTAGAAGAAGCCTTGATTTGATATCCTCCGAAAATTTTCTAAGTAAAAGTGATTGTACGTTCACCTAGAAGTGATCGTACAATCACTTACTGTGCAGCATCTTCTTGTCTTCATCTTGACAAACCATAACTTTCTCGTCCGATATCCGTTTTATCTCCGTGACCTACCATTGGAAAGCTCTTCACTCTACTTTCATTCGCCACCGGTGTCACTTCAAATTTCATTTTTTCTCAAAATTTCCTCAGAACATACTTAATTTACTCTATAAACATCCTGGAAAAGCAACTAAGCTTTTTGAAAAGCAAATAAGGACCCGAATTTTGATCTCGAACTCCGATGAATGTGATTTTTGCACCTTTGGATTCCTTTTACAACGTAGACTTTATCCATGTAGAGAAACTCCCGTTTCCGGACCAATTTCCCGTTTTTCTAAATTATTGTCCAATTTTGGCGAAAATATCCAAAACGCCAAAATTTGTCTTTTTCTTCTATTTCGAAGCTCGTTTCTTCTCTCCATTTGATTCCCGCATCCGTTATTTACGTCAAAAAATAACACGAACACTACCGCGAAGATCGAATGTGATAAATTATCATTATCATACTCAAATCATGCAAGAAACACCCATATTGTACTTTAAAGCTCAAAAACATCCTAAAACGCATTTTCTCGTCAAGTAAGCCCATAATCCATCACTTTGAGCCGAAACACACACAAATAACAGTTTAGAATGTACGTAGGATAAATATTATTAATGAGTTGTCAAATACCCCACACTTGGCATTTGCGCGTCACGAGCAAACTCTCATCTACTATATCTATCTGTTTTCTAGCCGACACTACTCAAACGACACAAACATGACTCTCAACACAATAATGCAACAAGATGATACAATGAAAATCTAGATACGATCTTAAAACAAACATTTAACACAAAACATCCAATTTCTCTCTTTTTGGCAAGATCAGGCAATCTTCCTCTCATAAACTAAAAATCATCAAGCTCTCTAATCCTATTTGAAATTTATATATACATATCAATAATTTGAAATAAAAATGATTCTATGAAAAAGCTCACTATAGCGTCCACTTTCTTTTCTCTGGTTGGGATTTGACTCAATTATGTAAAAGTGCAAACAGTATGTAAATCTATTCTAAACAATACGACAATATAAGTAGAAACTTAACAAAAACCACAAAACTTACTCACAATACGATCTAACACATCCTACATGTAACTGGCGATGCAAAACACATTGCTAGCAAACAGATAATCCACCGCACACTGAATGCTTCGTTTTCCTCAACGAATTTAGATATCATGCAAGAGAACTCATCAATCAGATGCGTAAGCCAGTAGATGAGATGGAGCATGCCATATATAAAAAAATTAACTCAAATCCCAACAAGAGAAAAGAAATACTCACAACCACCTCAAGGGTGGGGAAGAAAACGGGGAAAGCAATCCCCAAGCATTAGTGGTGGCGCTACTATGCTCATTCTGTCAATGTGTTCTCGCACACCAGGGTCGACTGCTCTCTTTTTGCTAAAATCTATGTAGAGAATCCCCAATTCGCGTGCACGATCCCCAATAAAGTTCATATGTGCCTTAGCACAGTGGGGTAGATTCTCCCATAACCTTCTCAAATATGTCACTTGAAACAATCATTAGTCCCTCTCTCTCATCTCTCAATATAAATATCTAAAAACATAACAATATTAAAAACACACTCCCTAAATTAAAAGATACGTTGAGTTTCCTCCCAACAAGCTCCTTGTAATTTAAGGTTGACCACCAGACCCAGTTATCTCCAAAATGTTAAGGAGGTTTTTCTCTCCACTTTTTCTTCTTCCACCATCATCTCTCCTTCACTTTATTTTCATGCGAGCATGGTTGAAAACGGTAAGAAAAATTTATAGACCATATTAAAACATTTCTTGTCTTTGAACATCGGTCTACTAAATAATTTGTTAATCACCACATGCCTCCTTCTAACTCTCCTCTTATTCTTCTACTTCGTCCAATTCCATAAACATGCTGTCGTAGAGGATCTGTCCTTTAATACCCTCTCATGTGGAACAGTTTCACCCATGCGTTCTTCCATTCCTACTCCCTTTCTTCGTTCTTGTCTTGGAATCATGGGGGGCAACTCATGGATTGCATAAAACTGGGGTCTGTGGTCTTCCTCATGTGATTCACCCAATTTTATGATTTTCAAGTGTTGGAATAGATGCCCTAGAGGCAATCAAGTTTAGTATGAACAATAATAGTCTAGAATATTTATTGTATTATTTATGGAGCTATTTAATATAATGAAGTCCTTAGATTTACAATTGTGTTGTTTATTGTAAATATCCCTAGTCCATTATACTGATTAGCAGGAAAATCATTTATAGACTAGTATGGGGTTGGATTGATATAGAGATATCACGATCTAACACATGGGTATGCATTAGGGGTAATGGTATACTGGATTGACCCATCTTCGAGAAGGCTACATACTAGTTATGTAAAGTCACAAGTGCTTCTCGCGGTGACAACGATATTGTTATCCGTAGACTTGAAGTCACTAGATCATCTAGTTGTGGAATATTGTGTCTTGGTAGCGTCAAACGCTACACCGTGACTGGGTAGCCATAAAGGCGCGTATCGGACACAACATGAAGCAAGCTTAGAGATCGTAGTGATGTAGATATAATTTTTCCCTACCACATAACGGGAGAAAATATCCGCGGCCACTCGAGGGATAGTGCTTACAGAATGTCTGTCCAGACTCAGATAAATCAATATGGGATATTGATGTTGTCTGCATGGATAAGGGTATTCCCAGGATCGAGAAACTATGGATTGAATATACGAGTGTGACTTGTATGTCTCGTGTCCAATTTGGATATAGAGACAAAGGGTTGAGACAATAATTGCACAAGGTTTATCGGATGACTATTTTTATTGGTTGGGTGGAATGGATGTGTTGCTAGACACCGCTCTAAGTTAGTAAATAGTTACTACCAACTAAGTAGAATCCTATGGGGTCACACGTCATATGGATTTTACTTAATATGATTAATTAATTAGAAGGATCAAAGTGCAACAACTTGCTAACTTAGTAGCACTAATATGCAAGAGGGACTATTCCAAACTTGAGTAGGATTATGTGATAGCGCCTTTTAGGAGCTATAATTCTTTAGCATTTACCACATGTTTGATAGGTCTTTGAAGAGTTTTTGAGCCTATTATTGTTGAGATGAGATTTATCACTTGTTCCTTCATGTGCATAGTGATAGTCCAAACATGTTCTTTATGTTGATTTATGCTTAATTTTTCGTATTTAATCGCTTGGTATAGTTTGTGTTGTTGTTTTTGATAGGGACACAATGCTATTGGAGTGATTGGACCAAGGACATGAGGTTTGGAAGTAAGGAAGGGAAAAGAAAGAGGCTCGGGAGCAAAGGAGGCACAAAGTTGAATATTCAAGAACCGGAAGTCCAGCCATTTCAGCCAGCATTTCGGGCTGAAATGGAGGCCGAAATAGCTGGGCAAAAGGTCCGGTTTTGAGGGCCAAAAGTGCAATTCTTGAAGATTTGGCTTCCCTACTTCGACCTAATGAGCAAGTGACCTGAAGAGACCATTTTGAAGAGCCAAGAACACTAAGGAGAATAAAGAGAATTCATTGGGAGCATCATCAAGTAAGGAGACGAGCCCGGATCACGAAAATATCACGATTTCTAGCGTTTGATCTATTTTCTCTCTACTTTCTTGTATGAATTATTTAAACAATATGTTGACTTGTTCTATGAGTAGCTAAACTCATACCTAGGCATCTATGGAGTGCCTCGGGTTTATGTTTTGATGATATTTTCCGGATTTTGGATGAACTTTCATGGTAGGGTTATGATTCAATGAAGATTGTTTTGGTTTTCATCATGTTGAGTTCTTCCATTGACAAGTTAGGACTAAGATGTATGATGTTGATTATCTATTTCTCCATTAAATCATGAACTAGGCTTAATGATGATCTTAGTAGCCTAGATATCTTGTTTATTGTGCTTAATCTTTAGTAACGTATGAGTCATGACCCAAAATTGCTAATTAACTAGTGAGTGTGTGAAAGCAACTCTACCCTAGTTGGGATGAGTAAACAAGATCATTCTTAATCAATTAGACTGAAATGTGAGTTGAGAAGGAATAGTAGAAGGGGGTGGATTCGGTAGGAAATAGAGAGGTGTGCGTGTGGTGATGGTCTGAGAGGACATTATTCCGTGCACGATTGGTAGCCTACTAGAACGTGCTGGTAGCCGGTGTTGGCATGAGAGGGACAAAACGGTACTAGTGTGTAGAACGACAAGATACCGAGTGGTAATTTTCAGTTCCATTACCCAACATAGGTTACTAAGAGTCGTCGTGTTAGAACATGAAATTCGGAATCGTTAAAAATACCCTATGTGATCTATAGATTTCCTAGTCTCATCTCCTTCGATTTATCCTGAATAATTTATTTTGCTTAATTTTGATTACAGGTTCTAGTCACTTGATTGAGGGTGACAACACTCTATTCAATTGCAAACCATTTTTACCGGTTACTAAGTAGGTTAAAGTAGTTGCTAGACATAGAAAAGTAAGCACCTTACCTTGGGTTCGATAACTCGGAGTCCAAAATACTACATTATATTACTTGATCGTATACTTGCGTCCGAGCGCGTTAGTAGACACACGTCAAGTTTTTGGCGCCGTTGCCGGGGAAGGCACTGGTTACTATTCTAGTTTAGCGATTAGTTTAATTCACATTTTTCTTTTTGGTTATTATTTCTGTGATTTCTGATTTGTTTTCTGAATTGTTTTTCAGGTTCTCAGTGTATGCACTGGATCTCTAGAGACCTTGTGTCCCCACTTGAAGACCCATAACAGTTATTCAAAACTCCGAGAAGAGGTCCAAGATAGATCGCAATGGGTGAGAAATTGGCTAACGCTCAACTGAACCGGAAGTTGACTGAACTTCAAGAGAAGCTCGAGGAGCAGCAAAACCAGATGCCCTACAACAAATCGGGGAAAGATTTGTTTGAAAAGTTTCAGTCAACTCAGAGAGGACGCAAGCCAGCTATAGTGGTGCCGAACATTCATGCAGACCACTTTGATTTGAAGCATGCCACCATCACGACTGTGCATAACCAGTTTCAGTACTATGGGAACAGGGATGAAGACCCAAATGATTTCATTGGAAAGTTTGAAGCTTACATCAAAACAGTAAAGTACAAGAACGTGACCCCAGAGACACTGAAGTTGATTTTGTTTCCCTATTGTCTGAAGGGAGCGGCAGAGAAGTGGCTAGAGTCCAGGGAGCCAAAATCGATCACCACATGGGAGCAATGTGTTGACGAGTTTATGAACAAGTTCAACCCCGCGCAGCGTGTCATTCGCTTACAAGCAAATATTCTTGGTTTTCAGCAACATGCTGATGATATAGTTGTAGAAGCATGGGACAGTTTCATGAGGACGATACGCAAGTGTCCGAATCATAAATGTGGCGACTACAAGATCCTCCAAGTCTTCTATCACGGATTGGAGCGTCCCAACCAAGATCTATTGAACAGGGAAGCAGGTGGTAACTTATTGTACATAGTTGACAAAGATGGAGCATATGCTTTGATGAAGCAAATTGAAAAACAGGATGCTCAATTCTATGACTCTAGGAGGTTGTCCCAGTTTCCCGAGCCAAAGAAGGATGAGTGGAAAGATGGGATCAAAAAGATGGTGTCTGATATGGCGAAGCATGTTTATCAAGACAAGAAGAATGTGTCTGCAGTAGAGGAGCTAGATTTTGATGCAGCTTTGACTCAGGTTGCTAATGAGGACGTCAACTATGTGGGGGGAAAGGGACAGGGCAACATGAATCAGGGGAACTACAGGCCAGAGACCAGAGATCATCCAGGATTCAGGTATGGGGATTAGACTTGAGCTTCATATACACCCGGGTTTCAGCATAGGCAAGCTGTTCAGGCGCCACCACCACCACCAGCTGCGGGCTCGAATGCTGAGACGACAGATCTCAAGAACATTATGTATCAGATGGGAAATAATGTGAATAACTTTACGTCTGAGGTGGAGAGATTGACACCTGATTTTCACATCACGAAGACCTCACTTCATAACTTGGAGGTGCAGGTAGGAAAAATCGCCACTCAGCTCTATCCTCTAGAGCACCAGGATCCTTGACGTCAGATACTGAGAATGTGCGCCAGGTGAACGACATCACCACTCGTAGTGGGATATCTCTTGATGATCCCCCATATCCGAGCCACGCCACAGCTGAAGCCTCGAAGTCTAGGGAGCATGAGGTCTTTGACAAGACCCCTGTCATGATCCCCTAATCGAAGGACGTGACTCCACATGTTGATGATGAGGTAACACCACCACCACCTTCTATGTCTAAGAATCTTCCATATCCTCTTAAGGAAAGAAAGAAGAAAGATGATTCTGAAGAGTACAATAGATTATTGTCCATCTTTTCTAAATTGCATATGAATGTACCTCTGATTGAGGCAGTCAAGATGATGCCTAAGTATTCGAAATACATGAGGGATGCAATTTCAGGGAAGAGGGCGGTGCCTGATTTTTAGATAGTGGATTTGACCGAGCAGGTGAGCTCATGTGTTTTGCATGGGTTACCACATAAACAGAAGGATCCGGGAAGCTTTGTGATAGAATCTAACTTGGAAGGAGCTTACACCGGACAGGCCCTGTGATTTGGGGGCCATTGTTAATTTAATGCCACTTTCAGTCTTTCATAAGCTGGGAGTAGAAACACGTTCCACATGGATCAACCTTCAGTTTGCTGACAAGTCTTGCAAGAGAGCCTATGGTGTGGTGGAAGATGTGTTGGTAAAGGTAGGGAATTCAATTATCCATGCATATTTTTTTATTCTTGAGATGCCTGTGGGAGATATTCCGATCATCCTGGGTAGGCCCTTTCTGGCTACCGGTCGGACTCTCATTGATGTTGAGAATGGTGAATTGATCATGAGGTTCAATGATGCGTGGGAGACCTTCCGAATTTCTAAGACGACTCCACAACAGTCTCGAGAGAAGACACAGTTTCTAGTGACCGTGCAATCTGTGCACGAGAGTTCTGAGGTGGTCCGTGTTGAGCCACCAGATTCAAAAGCTAATGTCCATCAAGTTGTGTTGAGGATCTAGCAGAGGAAGATGGAATAGAGGGCATGGGGTGCCAATCCACCTGTGTAAGGGATATGAGGTAACTGGTTCGGGCCGTCGACCTTAAGTTACAAGCGCTGATTGGGAGGCAACCCAATGTAGTTAGTTCGTTATTTTCTTTTCGTATTTTAATTTTGATAGTCATACTTGATTTTGAGGGGTGAGAGAGAGTGGTTTAATATTTCCTATGAGTTTTCAGGACACAGGTACCCAAGAACCCTCAGGATTTCCCTTCTTGATGCATGTGCACGAGTTTGCACGCAGAACGAGGAACAACGAGCTAATCGGAAAATTTTTTCTTCATAAAGGAGCTAATCGAGGTCGAGGAGTAGCTAATTATTCGTGAGGAACATGGTAGCAAGTTGGAGTATCGAGTTTGCACGCATCGGAATCCGGAGTGGAGAATATGGTTCAAGAGCTTAGGAGGCGGGATTCATGCATATGAGAGCGGACTTTAGAATAAACGAGAAATTCTGGGAATTTTCTAGTCAAAAATGGATTCCCTTTGATCATGGGGTTCATCGGTGCAAGAATCTCGCAAAACGGATATCGGATGAAGACGTAAGAGCAAAAATAAGATGGGAGGTTCTAGTGATTTCAGGCACCGTTTCGGGCTGAAATGGAGGCCGAAATGGGCCTATTTCGGGCCGAATAGCAACATGGGATCTGTTTTCAAATTTTTGAACCATTTCGGACCGAAATGGAGGCCGAAACGCCTTTATTTCGGGCCAAAATAGGGGTCGAAATCGTCGGGGCGGCCCAAGTTTTTGGGGTAATTTAGACATTGTGTGTGTGTGTGTGGGGGGGGGGGGTATTTAAAGCCAAAACCGGCCAAGAAGGGTTCCAACACCCCCAATTCGGATCAAACACCCCTTTTATTCATCTTCTTATTCTCAAACCTCAAGAACACCCACACACCCAAAACTCAAAACTCAACCAAATCACGAAATTTTTGTTGGGTTTTGCTCCTTGCAAACCCGACCACAACATTAACTCTTGAGTTTTTGAGAAATAGTGAGCGGTTTGAGTGTGGGGGAATTCAAAGAGGAAGAACTCCAAGAACGAAAATTTTCTGATTCGTTGATTTGGAGGGGGATTCGGCCTTAGCTCAAGAAGGGAATTTCGACGGGGACACCAAGGAGCACAAGGAGGTAGTTTTGCTTCACCTTGCTCGAGTTTTCCAAAAATTAGTCGACCAATCAGTTCATTCTTGACCAATTTTTGCGAAGCCGGTCCCGTAAGAACGGTACTCCGGGATCGTTGGTACTGAAATCTCTCCCTCGCTTTAAATTCTTGCTTAAGCTCTCTTAGGGATTTATTTTATTGAATTTTTTTACTTTCTCATACTTGAATTATTGGATACTTGCTTAGTTCAGTCTAGACCTCACGTGCACTCGTCTTTTCTGTTCTCTATCATTATGTCTACATCGAGAAGTGCTAAGAGAAGACGGGGTATAGTGGTTGATGATCACCCCGTCTTCAATCCAGAAGAGGATGTAGTGATGAGAGGAGAATGTGGACGCGGGAGACGGTTTTGGGAACCGCCGTCAGGTGCCTCCGTCTCCAATTCGATATGAGCTGAACTTGCTTATGCCTGAGCTTCCACAAATTGGGTTGAGGGGTAAGGCTGCAAAGGATGTTAACCTCGACGATGTCTGTTGTACCAAATTCTGTTGCTTCAGGTCCGTTGCATATTAAAATGACGCATTCCTGAAGAGGGTAGGGACTCCTGGAAATCCCTTCCCTCCAAGCGACAAAATGCCAAAACAGATTAAGGATCTCTTCAAAATTGATAGGATAGACAGGAGGTTTAAATTTTTTAAGAAGTCTAGCTCCGCTCTTGCAAGAGAGATTCTTGTAAATGCTCGTTTCTACAGAGAGAGAGAGAGAGAGTACTGATCAGAGGCAAGTGTATTGCCGGCGCGCCTATATAGTCATCACGCCCGAGACTATAGCGGTCGCCATGAACTTCAAGTCTCTAAAGGATGAGACTTGCTCCTACCATGAGACCATTAGGAGGATGGATGCGGTTGAGGTAGTGAGTGGCTTTTGATTTGAGGGGGTGCCTGGAGCGGGGTGGATTGAGAGACCCACTTTACCTGAGTGGAATGTTTCAAGGAAATTCATGCTTCCACGTTTGAGGTGGTTGTGTGAGCTTCTTGAGAACTGGGTTTATGGCGTCACCGCTCAACCCACGTACTCCTTCCAGCTTTGCACCATGGCTTACTGTTTATGGAGCGTTAAGCGTATTAATGTCCCGTACTTCATTTATCGTTTTCTTACGGAGAGGACTTCACGCTATAACCGTAGATCTCCCGGGCACAATTGCTTGATCTAAAGCTAGCAAAAGATGCCAGCGCTAATTTGAGTGGTCTAGAGTATGACTCTCAGGATAAGAAGAATAAGGATGCAGCGCGCACTTGGGATAGAATACCCGACCCCATCAAAGGCCAAATACCTGTTGAACCCCCACAACCTAGCAGAGACCAAGTGAGTAGCTCGAGATCCAACATGGAGCGACAACTCAACACGCTCATACATATGATGGAGTCAGAGAGACTCCAAGCTGATGAGGATAGAGCTAGGGAGAGGAGACATTTTGAGCATATCCGGAGTAGTCAGCGCCAGCTGGGTCGCGGTATGGAGTCACTTAGATTTGACTGCGCCTAGCAGGGTGCGTGGATTCAGGACTTGGCTATGGTGGCCAATGTCCAGTTGCAGCACCCGCATAACTACGATGGCTTGTTCCATTACCAGTCTGATGTATACCCAGGGTCGAGTCCCGACGTCTGAGCTGAGGACGACGAGAGGAATCACTCCGACTAGACCCACCGACTCTATGCTTGAGCAGCCGAGTCCTCTTGATTTCACTTTATTTTTCGTTGAGGAAAACGAAGCGCTTAACTGTGGGGGAGTTTTAGCTATCCGCTAGTTAGCCATTGCATAGCCTTGTTACATATAGATTAGTGAGTCATTTGCACGTAGGTGTCAGAGTTAGGATTGCATGTGCATGTTTATTTTATGCATTGTATATATTTGTTTCACTTTTATTTATTGATTCCACCTACCCTATTCAGTTGGTTAGTCGATTTTTCCAGTTACATATAGTGTCTAAAAAAAAAGAAAAAATCTAAATATTAAATTTTTTGAGGAAGGGAAATTGAAGAGAGTAAACGTGGAGAGGGCTTAATGATAGTATTCCCTAGGTAGTATGAAAATCTGAGGTGAGGTAGACGCGATAAATACTGGAGTAGGAAGGCTATAGGGCCAATGCACTTGAGAATTGTGAGTAGCTGTCACTCAAACTAGTTATCCTATTAGTGCTACACCACCGTCACTTAGGTAGTCGTCAACCCTCCTCGTAGTGGCAACCGAACAGCTGTGCGAGTGATTTTTATGGGGACCTCACGTCCCGTCTCAACCGCCTTGGTCCACTAGTTACCTCAATTTGATCCATTTACCCCTTTTATTCACAGCCTCTAGCCTAGGAAGCCTTTCCTTGTGACTTTCATCACTAGTTAGAATGGTATCTTCCTATGCGTCATGATAGAGGGAGTTGATTTAGGGAGGTTCGTTGAGGTGAGCTGATATTATACATCTTGAGTTAATTCTCTTACATGTCTTCTTTTGAGGGGATGTGAGGGTGAGTTAGAGACGGCCACACACTTCGGTGTGGCGGTGAGTCGTGTCCATACACCACGACCACATGTGGAGTGCTGTAATTCGTGATATTCTTTCCGCACGTTCTGGGGTGGGGTTGGTTGATCTTATAGGAGGATGTGCTTGTGCTTCATTTAAATTCTCTATATCTTAGGTGATGAGGAGGATTGGTTGGAATTAGTACGTGTATACATTGACTACTGGGTTCGTGATTTGCTTTACATTGAGTGTGGGGGTGTCGACATAGATTTGATTACATCATTGATTTGACACATTCCACCCCACGTTATCTATCTTGATATTTGATCTCCTTGGATATTGTTATCATCATTGGTGGCTCCATGTGCTTATTTGTATGGAATTGAAATTGAAAAAAAATAAGAAGAGAAAGTTGAAAGTGAAAGGGAATAGGGAGCCATAAATTAAACTTCATGAAGACCGGGTACATGATCTATGAATTTTTTTCACTTCTTCACATTTGTGGCCGCGAGAACGGCGTTGCACCAAGATTGAGGGAATGAGGGCCGGAGTTGTGAGATTCGGTGGGGTTCCTTGGATTTTGGTGAGGGAGTGTGAGAATCGGATTTTGTGAGTTGTATCATGAAGTCTAGGACCGCGCTTCTAGATATCCTATCCTACCCGTCCTAAGCCGTCAACAATTTAACCCGTTGATAAATAGCTCGGATGATCAGTGCTAGAGATACGTTTGATGAGTGTGCGGAAGCAACTTATTTTGTGTTCGTGCCCGTTCTGTCTGACAAAACTGGCTGCAAAAAATTTAACCCGTTGATAAATATCTCGGATGATCAGTGCTAGAGATACGTTTGATGAGTGTGCGGAAGACACTTATTTTGTGTTCGTGCCCGTTCTGTCTGACAAAACTGGCTGCAAACTCTACCGATCACCAAAGTTATCGAATCTTCTAGGGGATGTGAGAGCCTTATGACATGCCGGTTTGTTCTTCGAGATTGCCCAATCTCTAACTAAAAATAAAAAAAGTATGTTCTTTAATTCCTTGCATTGTACATACTTGAGTTGCATTGTACATATCATGTAGTTTGCATAGTCGTGTCTTTGTGTATTGAGTCGTGAGTCGCGTTGGCTAGCGGAAAGTGAAGTATGCAATGCGGTAGGGTATGCACTGATTTGGTTGTGGTATGTATGCAATGTCTCAAGTGTGGGGGGTATTGTGCTTCATGGTTGCTCGAGACGAGCAAAAGAGTAAGTGTAGGGGAGTTTGATATCGCCTTTTAGAAGCTATAATTCTTTAGCATTTACCACATGTTTGATAGGTCTTTGGAGAGTTTTTGAGCCTAGTTTTTTGAGATGAGTATGATTTATCACTTGTTCCTTCACGTGCATAATGATAGTCCAATCATGTTCTTTATGTTGATTTATGCTTAATTTGTCGGATTTAATTGCTTGGTATAGTTTGTGTTGTTGTGTTTGATAGGGACACAAGGCTATTGGAGTGATTGGACAAAGGACATGAGCTTTGGAATCAAGGAAGGGCAAGAAAAGAGGCTCTAGAGCAAAGGAGGCAAGAAGTTGAAGATTCAAGAACCAGAAGTCCAGCGATTTCGGCCAGTATTTCGGGCCGAAATGGAGGCCAAAATAGCTGGGCAAAAGGTCCGGATTTGAGGGCCAAAAGTGCAATTCTTGAATATTTGGCTTCCCTAATTCGACCTAATGAGCAAGATACATGAAGAGACCATTTTGAAGAGCCAAGAACACTAAGGAGAGAAAGGAGACTTCATTGGGAGCATCATCAAGCAAGGAGACGAGCCCGAAAAATCACAATTTCTAGCTTTTTATCTATTTTCTCTCTATTTTCTTGTATGAACTATTTAAACAATATGTTGACTTGTGCAATGAGTAGCTAAATTCATATCTAGGCATCTGTGGAGAGCTCAGGGTTAATGTTTTGATGATATTTTCCGGATTGTGGATGAACTTTCATGCTAGGGTTATGATTCAATGAAGGTTTTTTTGGTTTTCATCATGTTGAGTTCTTTCATTGACAAGTTAGGACTAAGACGTATGATGTTTGAAAGGGGAGTAAGAAGGTAAAAATGCAGCACATATACTCTAGAAGGGGGTGGGGGTTGAATAGAGTAAGCACCCTTTGGAAAGATAAGAGTTTCTGAGAAGAGAAATGAAGTTCAAGGCCTTGAAAACAGTTTCAAGCCTTTGGAATGAAATACAGCTTGAATGAAAATAGACTAGTCTTTTTCAAGGCCTTGAAAAGAGTTTCAAACCCTTGAAAACAGACTAGTTTGAATGCTGTAAAAACTAAGTATGAGAATGAAAATGTAAATGCATGAGACACAGGATTTATAAGTTCAGTCCACTTGGACCTACGTCTCTACCTCAGGAATATTCTCCTCGCAGGATTTTCAACACAATTCTTATTAATCAAAAGCTAAGCCCTAGGTCTCAAGCACAGAGATATGCCTTACTCTGTTACAAGTTGTGGTTCTCTCTAAACTATCTAGTACCTGCTCTAGCTAACTGATTAACTAAGACTTATCTATTGTTCACTTTGAACAATCCTTGAGAATGAGAGCTAGAAGTAGTATAAGAATGATATACAAATTGTGTACAAGTCAGAAAAACACTGGAAGTGTGAGACTGTAGTGAAGAATGCAGTGATCTTCTGTGAGATGGATTGTGAGAATGATGTGCTTTTTTGATGCTTGTCAATCCTGAAATGTGTCTCTCTTTTTGCCCGTTGAGTCTCGTCTTTGATGCTTCAAAATGAGCTCTATTTATACAACTGAGATGCTCTGCAAATATTCCCTAATTTTCACTAAAAACTTCTTGTTTTGTAGGCAACAACTTTGACTCTTTTAATAGCCTTCTCCAACGGATAGTTGATCATAATCTTCAGAGATATTGTTCTGAGCTTGTCTTTAAACAGATTGAGAAACTGTCAAGAGTGTCTGATTGATCACAGAATCACATTCTCTCCATGTTTCCTTTCCTGCAAAATCCTGATTAGGAAACCAATCCTGAAAACTAGGAAATAAAATTTCCCTGCAAAACTAAGTCAAACAGGTTAAATAAATGAGGTTTATGTGAATTATAAGATTTTGTTTTTATCATCAAGTAATAACAGATCACATATAAGAGTGAGAGAGTTAGAATAAGATCAGAAGAACTTAGAAAAGCTCCCCTTAGAATATGCATACATGTCAGACAATTTCAAGGCTTTGAACATTGTTTCTAGGCCTTGAAAGCCTGTGAAACCAAATTCAAGACTTTGAAAACTGATTCAAGGCCTTGTAATAGCTCTGTATTTCAAGCCTGTGAAACTTGTGAACTTACAATCTCCCCCTTGATGAAAGACAAAACCTTAATCTGTTTGAATCTTAGTTTCTGCAAAAAATACTGATTAGCACGCAGCACAAACAGTAGTAACACATTAGTTCCAAGAAGATCCAACTTCTTCAGTAACAAACTTAAGCAGAAAAACTCATAAGTCTCATATAATCCTACTGACCAAAATATAGGTCACTATAAAACATAAAACAACCTGAGATTTCTCCCCCTTTTTGACTTTCATCAAAAAGAATGATAAAATGTTGGATAAGAGTATTTGAATTTTTTTGAAAATAAACTTAAGAGAATTAGGAAATAAAGAGTAGGAAAGCGTTTTATGGGTTTGGTTCTTCATCTCCATCCTGATCTCCTTCTTCTTCCTCACTGTCTTCATCATTAGCCTGTTCTTCTTCATCCTCTTCATTCACACCAGTAGTCTCTTCTTCAGCTTGATCTTTAGTAGAAACTTCTGGAATGATTGGATTTGAATTCTTCTTCTTCTTCTTCTTCTTCTTCTTCTTCTTCTTCTTCTTATTCTTCTTCTTCTTCTTCTTCTTATTCTTCTTCTTCTTCTTCTTCTTCTCCTTCTTCTTCTTCTCCTTCTTCTCCTTCTCCTTCTTCTTCTTCTTCTTCTCCTGCTTCTCCTTCTTCTCCTTCTTCTCCTTCTTCTCCTTCTTCTCCTTCTTCTCCTTCTTCTCCTTCTTCTCCTTCTTCTCCTTCTTCTCCTTCTTCTTCTTGTTCTTCTTCTTCTTGTTCTTCTTCTTCTTCTTCTTCTTCTTCTTCTTCTTCTTCTTCTTCTTCTTCTTCTTCTTCTTCTTCTTCTTCTTCTTCTTCTTCTTCTTCTTCTTCTTCTTCTTCTTCTTCTTCTTCTTCTTCTTCTTCTTCTTCTTCTTCTTCTTCTTCTTCTTCTTCTTCTTCTTCTTCTTCTTCTTCTTCTTCTTCTTCTTCTTCTTCTTCTTCTTCTTCTTCTTCTTCTTCTTCTTCTTCTTCTTCTTCTTCTTCTTCTTCTTCTTCTTCTTCTTCTTCTTCTTCTTCTTCTTCTTCTTCTTCTTCAGGTTTATCAGCAAAGCATCTGAATCAGGACTATCTACTTCATCTCCCTCTTGAGCAGCTTGTTCATCTAACACCTGCTTTCCTTTGTCCTTGTCTTGAGCAGCCTATTCCTGGTTTGAGTGTTCACATGGCAAGTTCTTGTCAGACCATCCTTCTTGATACCTTCTTCATCCTCAGTGTCATCAAACACAATCATGCTTCTAAATATGGTCTCTACCATGTACTTTACCTGCTTGAGATCAGACTCAAACCCATGCTAATTTTCTTTGATTTCACTAAAGTCCATCTTTAAACCATCAACTCTCTGAAGAATTGAAGACAAGTCAGGAGGCTGAGAGGTCTGGCTTGAAGTAGGAGTCTAGGTCTTGGGCTTAAGAATCTTTTCACCCAATTCTTCTTCTGTCAAATCTGAATACAAGTTCCAAATCTTTGCCTTGGTCTTCACCACTCCAATCTTCTCAAATGCTTTCTTACTAAGCAAACCAAACCCATAAGGGATAGGCTCTTCAGCAGCAGTAGGAATCTCAAGGTGTTGGAAGAATAGTGTGAGCAAATTAGCATAGGGTAAAGAATGCTTTCTCTGATCTGTTTAGCTAAACAACATGTGTTCCATTACAAGCTTCTAAAGGTCAATGTCATACCCATGCATAATCAGATACATTATGTATAGCACCCTCTTAGTTATGAACTCCTTGGAATGTTCCCTTGGAAAGATACATCTCATCAAGATAGTGAATAAAACTTTAGCTTCGACATTAAATACATAGTGTGTTAACTGTTTGGATGAGGTAGGGATATTGGGTAGAAAAAAATTCTTCTTTGGCCAACTTCAAAACTTCACTTTTTGGTGAATGGTTCTGTGTGACATACCTCTTAGGACAGCCTAGGACAAATGCAAATTCAGCATGATCTAGCTCCATATTGACACCAGCAAATCTAGTCTTAATTACTAAGTGTGGAGAGTTCTTAAGTTGCTTCATGTTGAGATAGAAGAATCTGGTAAGTCTTTTGTAGGCTAGCTCAGGAGGGTTTAGCATGAACCACATAGAGCTTTTCTTTAACATAGTAATGCAATTCGGATTCATTCCAAGCAACATAGGCATACTGATTAAGCTACAGAAAGCAATAGGCCTAGAGGCAAAACCATCCAACCACTGACCTTTGGAAGTGTTTGAGATGAACCAAGATTCATCAGGAGCAGAGTTCTTTGAATAGATCTGCAAGGCTCTTTCCACATTGTCTTCTGGTTCTTCCACTGTCACATTTTCTTTTCCTTTTTCAGCTTGAGAGGTCTTCTTTTTCTTCATCTTCTTCATGCTTGTGATCTATGTTTCTGGTTGCTTTTCTGCAGCAGTCTTCTCTTTCTTCTTCTTCTTCTTGTCCGAAGATGGTGTCACATCCTTCTTAGTATTCTTCTTTGGTGGAGGAAGTTCTGCAACAACTTTTGCACTGGGAGTCGTAGAACTTGAATCCCCACTGATTGTTTGAACTTAATCCTCAATTGTCTTTATCTTCTTCTCTGTGCTAGGCTTTGAACCACCGACCATCTTGATTCTGTCAGAGGCTCTTATAGTGCTCATTAGGGTTTGGGAGAAGAATAGAGAGAGGCATGAATGATACGGAGTGAAGGAGAAGAGAAGAAGATAAATACTGAAAGAGTTTGAGTTTAAAAAGGAAACTGAGTATCTTTCTGATCTCAAAAGATTTGTAATGATCAGAGAAGATTCAAATTTTTGAAGCTGTTAAATAAAATATTTTAATACTATATTTGGCTGGAAAAGAATTTTGAAAAAGGTAAGGTAATTTTGAGCAAATATCTACAAAGATAGAACCCAATACTGAATGATCCAAGAATTATTGACTAACCAGTTATCATACTTATTTTGAAGGCTTTGAAAATAATTTCAAGGTCTTGAAACGCTGATATACTGAAACAAATAAAATCAAAGCTTTGAGAGAATTTTCAAGGCTTTGAAAATCAGTTCAAACCTTTGAAGCACATAATAACTTACATTCCTTACCTGATGCTCCCCCTGAACAAATGCATCTTTATTTAGCATGCCTATTTCCAGCCTTAGAGATGAAAATCTTTCATCTGGCAATGGTTTAGTGAAGATATCTGCAAGTTGCATGTTAGTAGAAACAAATTCAAGAACAATATCTCCTTTCTCAGCATGATCTCTGATGAAATGGTGTATGACATCAATATGCTTGGTTCTTGAATGCTGAAATGGATTCTTTGTAATTGATATTGCACTGGTGTTGTCACATTTGATAAGTATACTTGAAATCAAATCCAAGATCTCTCAACTGCTGAGCAATCCATAAGACTTGTGAGCAATAGGCTTTAGCACCTATATATTCAGCTTCAATTGTTGATAAAGCAACCGAGTTTTTTTTCTTGTAGTGCCAGCTGATCAAGGAGGATCCAATAAATTGGCAAGTTCCTGAAGTGATTTTCCTATCAAATTTGTAACATGCAAAGTCAGCATCTGAAAAACCATGCAAAGAGAAATTAAAATGTCTTGGATACCGAAGCCCTAAGTCTTTGGTACCATTGAGATATTTGAATATTCTCTTCAAAGCACTTAAGCGTGATTCCTTTGGATCATCCTGAAATCTTTCACACATACATACACTTAACATGATATCTGGTCTACTAGCAGTAAGGTATAAATTGACACTCTTACCAGATTCATCCTTATCTAAGGACAATGTAGAACTCATAGGGGTCTTGATCTCTTCAGATTGATACATACTGTACTTGTTCAACAAGTCTCTAGTATACTTGCTTTGATGTAGGAAGATTCCCTTCTTCAACTGATGTATTTGAAGTCCAAGGAATAAGTTCAACTCTCCCATCATGCTCATTTCAAATTCCCTACTCATAAGAATTGTGAATTCTTGCAACTGGAGCAAAAGTTTCATCATAATCAATACCTTCTTCTTGGTTGTAACCTTGAGCAACTAACCTTGCTTTGTTTCTGATCACTTTTCCATTTTCATCCAATTTGTTTCTGAACACGCATCAGGTACCAATGACAGAGCGGTTTGTTGGTGGGGGAACTAGGTTCCACACCTTATTTCTTTCAAACTCATTGAGTTCACTTTGCATAGCTATAATTCAGTCTGCTTCTTGTAATGCTTCCTTCACAGTTTTGGGTTCTACAAAAGAAATAAAAGTATTAAAAGCACAAAGATTCTTCAACTATGATCTTGTTTGTGTACCATTGGTTGGATCAGTGATGATGTTGTCACCTGGATGAGATGAAATATATTTTAATCTCTATCTTGGAGATCAGGGTTCAGGCTCTCCATATTGATTCTCTGGTCTTGAAGTAGTAGCCTGATCACTCATATATTTCTGATCATCCTTGTCAAGGCTTTGATATCTATTTTCAAGGCCTTGAGACCTGTTTTCAAGGTCTTGAAAATGGATTCTGTTTCCTTCTGAACCTTTCTTGAAACCAAGTGAGTTTTCAGCTTCTTCTTCTGATTCATGCTTGTTCAGATTCAAGTCTGCAAAGTTTTCACTCAAAGAACCATCATAGCTTTCATCAAAAATAACATGAATGCTTTCTTCAAACAGCTTGGTTCTTTTATTATAAACTCTATAAGCTTTGCTAGTAAGAGAGTAACCAAGAAAGATACCTTCATCACTTCTTTCATCAAACTTACCCAAGTTGTCCTTACCAGTGTTGTGGACAAAAAATGTGCACCCAAAGGGTTTGAAGTATGAAATGTTTGGCTTTCTCCCTTTGAAGAGTTCATACGGGGGTCTTCTTAAAGATAGGTCTGATCAAGCACCTGTTCAAAATGTAATTTTCTGTATTCACAGCTTCTGCCCAATAGTGTTTGGCATCTTGTTTTCTAGAAGCATTGTTCTTGACATATCTTCAAGAGTCCTGTTCTTTCTTTCAACAACTCCATTCTGTTGAGGAGTTCTAGGAGCAGAGAAATTGTGAGAGATACCATGCTTAACACAAAACAAATGAAATTCTAATTGATCAAACTCTCTTCCATGATCACTCCTGATTGAATCAATAGGTAGGTTTTTCAAGGTTTGAAGTTCTCTGCAAAGCTTTGAAAATTCAGAGAAGGCTTCATATTTTTCTTTCAGAAACATAACCCAAGTAAATCTAGAATAGTCATCTACAATAACTAACATATACCTCTTACCTTTTTGAGTTGGTGTCCTAATAGGACCACAGAGATCCATATGAAGTAACTCAATAGGTATAGTAGTACTTACAAATTTCTTTGGCATAAAAGAGCTTTTGGTCTGCTTACCCTGAGCACAAGCTTTGCATACGTCATCATCTTTGAACTTGATAGATGGTAATCCTCTTACCAAATCTTTGGAGATCAACTTGTTCAAGGTTTGTAAACTAATGTGACCAAGCTTTCTGTGCCAAATATTTGAATCCTCTTTCAAGGCCTTGAGACACTTCAAGATTTTACCTGCAACTTTGTTAGTCTGAAAGGTATAAACATTTTTTGATCTAGAGGCTGTGAGAATGCAATTGCCTGATTTCTCATTCTTCACCACCCACTTCTCTTTATCAAAGATAATCTTATTGCCATTGTCACAAAGCTGAGATACAGTAAGCAAGTTAAATTTCAAGCCATCAACAAGATATACATAAGAAATTGAATTTTCAGAGTCTGTACCAACTTTACCAATACCAAGAATGTTACATTTTCCTTTGTCACCAAGTGTAATTGAACCTTCTGATTGCACTTTCAATTCTGAGAATATAGATATCTTTCCACTCATGTGTCGTGAGCAACCACTGCCCATAAACCACTTTTTTTCTTTGACATCGGTGACAACCTGCAAACACCAATCACTGCCTTACCCACATGTTAGACCAAGTGTGGAATTCGGACACATACTCAGGATCAACCATGTTGGGTGGTCTGACCCCTTTAGGAACCCAAATCTGTCTGACTTGTCATTTGAGCTGAAATGGAAATGTGTTAATCATTATGTGAGGGTCTCTTCTTCTGAAAGGACAAGGCATCTTAACATGACCAATTTTATTGCAAAAATGACACTTAGGAGGAGTTTTGTTTCCATCTTTCACAAATCTGGTATTGTTCTTTCTTGGAAAATTTGTATTGTATCCATACCAGTTTTGTGAACAGACTTTGAACTTTCTCCAAGAATTAAGTTAAACTTGTGTTCTGAGCCTGCAAGCTTGAATTTGACTAATTAAATTTCTTGAAGTTTCTCAGTAAGAGTAGTCTTTTGTTTATCTAATTCATAAACTTGATGTCTTAAATTAACAAGGCTATCACTCAGTAGAGAGTTCTCAGTGACTACTTCCTTGACTTGTGTTTTCAAGGCTTTGAAACTGGTTTTCAAGGCCTTGAAATCACTGCCAATTTTCTTCTGAGAGATTTCAAGATTCTGATTCAGACAAACAAGTTGTAAATTCTCTTTTGCTTGCTCATGAAATTTTCTTTCAAAACTCTGATCTCTTTCAGATAGTCTTCTTCATTTAAAAGCTTTGTTCTAAGAGAAGCTCAGAGATATAATAGCATAGTATAGAGGCTCCAAAGCTTCGAAACTTCAAATATAAACTATAAGTAAATGTAGCAAAAGTAAATATCAGGAACACATATATTTTACAGAGTTCAGTCACAATCGGACCTAGTCTCTGGCTGAGGGATCTAATCCCTCCACGATTCAAACACAAGTTCTTATTAGTCACCCAGATTTAGCCCTAGATCTAAAGCCTAAGTGAGCTACCTTACACTTATAAAACTTGTGGTTCCTAACCTATCTACTTACATGCTACAACCAGTTGAAACAATAAGAACCTTTTGTTGTTCACTTGAACTACCAAACTAATAAGTTTTCTGAGGTTTTAGAGATGAAGAATAGATAATACAATTAAGTACAAGAAGAAGAACTCAGAAAAGATAAGCAGTTTAAGCCTGGAAGAGTTCTTCTGAGTTTGAATGATCTTCAGTCTGCTGGAGTTGAATTACTGAATGATTTGAAGAGCTGTATGAACTTGATCTTCCCAGTAAGCTGCTCTATTCAAAACAACGATCTCTCTATCTCCTATAACTCTTTGAAATTCAAATTTAAATAGCGGATCTCAGTCTGCAATTGTCTTGAGAGAATTCAGGAACAAAATTCCTAAAAAATCTCCTATCTGATAAGCTCTAATCAACAACTTTATTTGAATGAATTACTGATCTGTTTATGGACGTTGGAATGTCCAACAAACCTGCATATACTCAGCAAACAAGATCAAACAAATAACAATACAATCTAGCAATAAAATCTGCTTAAGATAGCAACTATCAGTTTATGAGAAAACAATGCTAGAGTTGTCTGCTGGCAGTTCTGAGTTAACAAATATATTCAATCTCATGAGTATATCAAGTAATTAATATAGAACACACAATAATAGACAATAATCAGATTTTATCAAGTTCTAATTATCACTGAATCCACCTGCATACAGGAAGATGATTAGAAGAACTTAGTAGTAAAGAGTAACCAGAATATCTCAAAGCTTTGAAGCTTTGCCTTCTAACTTCACCAGAATGAACACTGGATTTTCAATCCAACTTAGTCCTGCAATGATCAACTTAGAGCATATATTGCTAAATGAAATCATATAATTAATCCATATCATAACCAAAACCTAACCAAAACATGAACAAAAACAGTTAGATAATTCAGCATATAGGAACTGCTACAGTAACTCAAAGCTTTGAAGCTTTGGTACTTAGCAATTTCCTATGCTTGTGTTCCTGGCTTTCATCATCAAGGAGCTAAGCTCTCTGCCTGTATATTCACAACATAATGTCCATGAGCTTCAGACTTGTCAATCTTTCCCATGATGAAAGACAAAACACATTATCTGGACACTGATATCCTGCAACTTACAATCAGAAGTAAAAATCACAGAAAATGAATAACATAAATTCAAATACCGCAGAATTGCATAGATAACATCTACCAAGTCCAGAAATTATTACAAACCATAAAACCATATACTAAACATCCTCAAAACATAGAAACTACTAAGCTAAAACACATAAACACATAATCTTCTCCCCCTTTTTGACTTTCATCAAAGGAGTAGAAGAAATGTAGGATATGTTCAGAGTGTTTTTAAGAAAATAATAAAGATAACCTAAACTTCAAGACTAGGAAAAGAAGAAAGAATAGAGAGAATGGGTTGAAGGCTTTTAAGATACTGAGGACTTTGATTTTCCCTTGCCTTTTCCCTGAGTATCCTCTCGCTCTTCTTCTGAGACTTCTGCATCTTCAGCCTGTTCCTCATCTTATTCTCCTTGTTCTTTAGATTCTTTCCATGAGCTTCCTCATCCTGCATCTTTTCAACAACCTCATCAACCAACTTGACTAGATCAGCAACTTCCTTCTTCTTCTTCTTCTTCTTCTTCTTCTTCTTCTTCTTCTTCTTCTTCTTCTTCTTCTTCTTCTTCTTCTTCTTCTTCTTCTTCTTCTTCTTCTTCTTCTTCTTCTTCTTCTTCTTCTTCTTCTTCTTCTTCTTCTTCTTCTTCTTCTTCTTCTTCTTCTTCTTCTTCTTCTTCTTCTTCTTCTTCTTCTTCTTGAGAGCTTCTCCCAGAACTTCCTCTAAATCAATGCTGGTATCTATGTTTTCTAAAGAAGACACTTTCTCCAGATCCAAACCTTTGATGATCAGGTCAGGCTTGTTTAGCACCAAACCTTTGAACTTAGTAAGGTCATTGGACAATTCAAACAAACCTTTTCCAAATCCTCCACACCATCTTCCAGAACCTAAACCCTATCTATAATCTGTGAAAAATCCCGATTAAAAGGCACCTTAGGGGTTGAAGCAACTCTAGGTTTGATGAATTCCTTCTCCTTTAGCTCCTTAACATTTAACTCTGAATAGAACTTCCACTTTCCTTTAGCAGTATACACAATCCCAATCCTTTGAAGAGATGCTTCATCAACTACCCCAAATCCAGTAGTAATCTTCTCTTCATCCTCTATAGCAATACCAAAATGCTTGAAAAACAATGGTAAGACATTGGCATAGGGTAGGGAGTGGTTCCTAGTCCTAGTTCCATAATAGACCATATGCTCCATCACTACAGTTGGAAGGTCTACCTCAAACCCTTGACAGATAAAATACATTAAGATCAACACCTTGTCTGTTACCAACTCTTTGGAATATTCTCGAGGGACAACACATCTTATAATGATTGAGAATAGCATTTTGACTTCATAGTTAAACACAGAATGTGTTAACTGCTTGGGTTCAGAAGTGGTTCCCTCCAAGAAAAAAACATGGCTTTGGCTTTCTCTAAAATTTCTTTCCTACCAGGGTAGTCACCAACCTTTTGCTTCCTAGGTACCCCCAAAACTTTGGAGAACACCTTGTAATCCAACCTAATATCTACACCAGCCACTCTTGAAGTGTGGATGTATCTATCACTATCATCAAGTTGTTGCCAGATTCCAATAGAATAGTCTGATTAACCTAGGGTAAGCTTCAGAATAAGGGTTCAACATACTTCCAACAAACGAGTTTCTCAATCTCTTAATGTAATCTAAGTACAAAATCTCCAATAATTCATTACCGATCAGACTAAAAAAAGAAACCTTAGATGATGCATACCCATCCATCCATACAGTCTTAACTTCATAATTTGTGGCTTTCTTGGTTTTCACTGCACTGTGCTTAACCCTCTTCTTCTCAGGGGTTGCTTCACCCTTCTTTTCTGGAGTTGCTTCTGCTTTCTTGTCACCCGCCTTCTTCTATTTTGAAGATGGTACATTCTTCTTTTCCTTCTCAGTAGTCACCTCTTTCTTCTTCTTACTTCACTCTTCCTCTTGATCCTTGTTCCCCTTTTCTTTCACCACTTCCTCTGTAGTAGATTCTGAATTTGACTCATCCCTTTTTTTTTCTTCCTGAACTTCCTTCCCCTTCTTGGTCTTCTTTTTGTAGGAGGAGAAGTCTCATGAACACTGGCTGTGCCTTATGAGTCTGATCAATGTATTGTGATCTTCCTGTTAGTCTTTCTCTTCACCCTCTTGTTTGAGGTCTGACCTAGATGCTTGATCCTTTCTGATTTGGGTTAGGTTTTGAGAGAGTTTGATAGAATGGGAAGAGAGAGAGATAGAAGTAGAGAATGAGAGAAAATAAGTCTGAAGCTGGCTTAAGTAGGTAGATGAGTTTGACTGAAAATAGGAGATTTGCATTCAAAAAGATTTCAGAAGATTTTCAAAGATATTTGTAGATATTTTGATCAAATCTCCGAACATTTGAAAAGATTTTGTAATTATCTAAGAAGATATTACAAATTTTTTCATGATCCAATTTTTTAAAGATAATGCAAATCCACTCAACAAAGCAGTGACACACTAGTTCAAAGCTTTGAGAAGTTTCAGACTAACACAGAAACTTCAAAGCTTTGAGCCATACTTTCAAGGATTAAGAAAGTATAATCTCAAGGATTTGAGATTCACACATATAATATATATTGTAACTAATTACTCCCCCTAAACCAGTGCATCCTTGTTTAACATACCCAATTCAAGCCTTAGGGATGCAAACCTTTCATCTGGCAGTGGTTTTATTGAAAATATCAGCTATTTTCTTAGAAGTAGAAATAAAAGATAGAACAATGTCACTTTTTTCTGTATGATCTCTAAGAAAATGATGTCTCACATCTATGTGCTTTGTCCTTGAATGCTGGACTTGATTCTTAGATATAGAAATGACACTTGTATTGTCATAGCTGATAGGCACATTTTTGAAATCATATCCAAGATCTCTTAGCTGCTGTGCAATCCATAAAATCTATGAACTACAAGCTCAAGCTGCAATATATTCAGCTTGTGAAGTTGACAGAGCTACTGAATTTTGCTTCTTTGAATGCCAACTTATCAATGAAGATCCAAGAAATTTGCAGCATCCAGAAGTTCTCTTTCTGCCTACTTTGTATCCTGCAAAGTCTGCATCTGAATATCCACTCAACATAAATTTAGTTCTTCTTGGATACGAAAGCCCCAAGTCTTTGGTTCCATTCATATATCTAAAAATCCCTTTCACAGAAATTAAATGACTTTCTTTAGGATCAGCTTGAAATCTTGCACACATGCTCACACTAAACATAAAATATGGTCTACTAGCAGTTAGATACAGAAGTGCACCAATCATACCTCTGTACTCTTTCTGATTTACACTCTTACCAGTTGTGTCCTTGTCTAAAGACAGTGATGAACTCATAGGGGTCTTTACAACCTTGGACTGTGACATGTTATACTTGTTCAACAAGTCCAGGGTGTACTTTCCTTGATGCACAAAAATTCCTTTCTTCATTTGATGTACATGAAGTCCAAGAAAGAAATATAGTTCTCCCATCAAGCTTATTTCAAATTCCCTGCACACTAGACTTGAAAACTCTTTTGAAAGAGCATCATTAGTAGCACCAAATAGAATATCATCTACATATGTCTGAACAACTAACACATCTTTTTCCTGATTTTTGATAAAAATAGTTTTATCAACCAGACCTCTCTTAAAACCACTTTCCAACAAAAATTGAGAGTCTGTCATACCAAGCCCTTGGAGATTGCTTAAGTCCATATAAGGCTTTGTCCAGTTTGTAAACATAATCAGGAAATGTGTCATTTTCAAAACCTGGTGGTTGAGCAACATATACTTCTTCTTGTAAATAACCATTCAGAAAATCACATTTGACATCCATTTGAATTTTTTTTATGTGATTATGTGATGCGAATGCAAGAATTATTCTGATAGCTTCTAACCTTGCAACACTGGCAAATGTTTCCTCAGAATCAATACCTTCCTCTTGATTGTATCCCTTTGCAACCAGTCTTGTTTTTTTTCTCACAACCTTATCTTTTTCATCAAGCTTATTTCTGAACACCCATCTTGTTCCAATCACTGATTGATCCTTTGGTCTAGGAACCAAATTCCAGACCTTATTTCTTTCAAACTCATTCAGCTCACTCTGCATTGCAATGATCCAGTCTGCATCTTCTAGTGTTTGTTTTGTATTTTTGGGCTCAATGAGTGATACAAAAGCACTGGATGCACTCAGGTTTCTCAATTAACCTCTTGTCTGAGTTCTAGTAGTTGGATCTGAGATAATATTCTCTTCAGGATGATCTGATAGATATTTGAACTTTTTTCTGGGTGTCCAAGTGTATGTACCTTCAAGGCTTTGAGTTCTTGATACAGTTGAAGAAGCATCATATTTCCTGTCAATCTCAGTCTCAAGGCTTTGAGATTTTGGCTCAGCAAGGGGTTCAAGGCCTTGAGATTCTTCTGAAAGTTTCTGCTGCTTAGTTTTACTCTTGCTGGCTTTCCCACGGTCTTCATTAGCCTTGTATTTATTCAAAATAAGATCTGCAAAACTTTCACTCAGAGAATCATCAGTACTTTCATCAAAAATAACATGAATACTCTCCTCTACAATCTTAGATATCTTATTGTAAACCCTGTAAGCCTTGCTGGTTTGAGAATAACCAAGAAACACACCTTCATTACTTCTAGCATCAAACTTAACGGCAAGACCAAGGCAAGGAGCCATTTCAGACAGTTGGTAGATCAACTGCTCCAACAAGATTATCTTTGCCATTGTTATGCACAAAAAAAGTACATCGAAAAGGCTTAAAGTAAGCAACACTAGGCTTTCTGCCTTTAAACAGTTCATAAGGGGTTTTCTTCAAAAATTGACCTGATCAAACATCTATTGAGCACATAGTTGGTAGGGATGGCAACGGGTCGGATTCGGATCGGATCAGGCTAGATCCGATCCAGATCCGACTAGGAGAAATGGGATCCAGATCCGTTCGGATCATCACCGGATTCGGATCAGATCGGATCGGGTTTCATCCAGCTGATCCAAATCCGATCCGAAGATCCATATAATACGTGGTCGGGTCGGATTCGGTTCGGATCCGACTTGGGTTTGCAATAAAATAAAAAAAATAACATAAGAAATAAACACTGTTTCATGCGCTAAGGCATGTTCGCAAGTTATGAAGCCTAAAACACAACATAAATAGCTTTGTAGGTTGGAATTATTATTGTATTCTTCTTGGAAGTGAAAGTGGGGAGGTAATATGAATATATTTGGAAAGCACACTGACGCGATTTACTAGCGCGTATTACGCAAGTGCACGGTCAAGTAATATAGGGGTGGTATTTCAACCCCGAGTTATCGATCCCACGAGGACATGCTTGAGATTATTTAATTAGTTATTTAATTTAGAGTACGGTGCAGGAGGAAAGATTTGATTGATTTCTAGAATTGAAATAACAACTAAGCTAATATTTTTGGATTTTTATATTTAATAAATAAGTTTGGAGAAACTATGCAATCTCTAGATCACCTAGGGTTGTAGACGATTTCCGGATTATCTGAGCAACACGTTAACTATATTCTAACTAAGCCGGGTAACAGCACTGACTATCTCCTATCGGTCTCAAGTCATTCTACTTCACGGTACACTACAATCTCCTATCGGTCTCTTGTGTCTACCGGTCCGTTCTAATAGGCTAACGACGTGCACGAAAACGGGTCATGTCGGTCCACCGTTGCACGAAACAGTCGAATCTCACCTACCGAATCTACCCACACTTTGCCAATCCTAACACGTCTCTTCTCAGTCTCAGTGATACGGGATTGATGCTCATATCTCATCCTAGCTATTTAAAGTCACTGTCGTGCACTTCACTAGCCAACTAATGGTTCCGGTTAATTACTCCATCCCAATTAAGAATTAATCATAGATTATGAACAATTAAATTAAAATATTGCTAACTTTAAGCATGAATCAACTATTGAACAAACCCTAGTTCTTGAACCCTAGTTTTATCTCCTAATCGTGTCACTCAATTAGGATTACTAACATAAACAAGAAACTAGAATTGATTCAAAAGAAGAACTCAAGAAATCATGAAGCAAAGATCAAATCCGGAAAAATATCATCGTTTACATAAACCCTAGGCTCTCAAAGAGATGCCTAGCAAAACGTCTAGCTAATACTAGTAAACCAAACAAGACTTACTAGTTTCTCCATAGAAAGATTGAGAGAGACGAAGAAGAAATCAACTTAGAGCTTTAATGGAGGAGGAGTCCTCCTCTTGTGCGTTCCCTCTTCTCTTCTCCTTGCGTTGATCCCCTCCTCTTTTTACGTCTCTTTTTCTTTTGTTTTTATCCCTCTTTAATCTTCAATTAGAGTGCATTAATTAATAATCAAAAACATATTAATTAATAACCCTAAAAACTTGGCCTTTCCCCGTGCGTTGCTGGGTCTGCTAGCAGATCGTACGATCTGCTACTTGATCCTATAAGTCAGTGAGTTCTCCCCTAGCAGATCGTACAATCACGAAAGTTGATCGTGCGATCTGCTTTGATCCTGGGATCAACTTTTGATCCTACACTTCAAACTTTCTAAAATGACACTTTGACCCCCTTTTTCCATCTTTGTCCTCTTTTCTTCCAATTTCTTTCTCTCCCAAGCTTCCCCATATGTTCCGAAGTTCGTTTTCCTCCTCCTCTTGATCCATGAGCTCCGTTTCCTGTCCAACACAACACGAAAACACCTCGTGCGATCAAAAGTGACAAAATAAATGTAAATAATGTGAAAAACGCCCGGATTAATAATTTATCACTCAAAGCTAAACTTATCAAATTTCCTCAAGTTCATAGTGTATTTCTAATATATTCAACCCGGAAACTACACAAAACGGTACACAAACGTAGAAGAAATATAACTCTAATATAGAGTTATCAAATCCCCCCACACTACCTTTTTGCGCGTCCCGAGCAAAATCAAAAACACTTCTCACACTATGATTTTCAATCCACCGACTTGCATTTTACTTAACTAGCCATGTGACACAAACAACACACACACCCATGCAATCTACATGACTATACAATGCAACTCGATTATCAAACAATGCAAAAATTGAAACAACACCAATTTTTTTTTATTTTTAGTTAGAGATTGGGCAATCTCAAAAAGTAAACCGGCCAGTCATAAGGCTCTCATATTCCCTCGGAAGTTCTATAACTTTGGTGATCGGTAGAACTTGCGGCCAGTTTCGTTAGACAGAACGGGCACGAACACAAAATATGTTGCTTCCGCACACTCATCAAACGTATCCCTAGCACTTACCTTTCGAGCTATTTATCCACGGGTTAAATTGCTGACGGTTTAGGACGGGTAGGATAGGATATTTAGAAGCGTAGTCCTAGACGTCATGATATAACTCACAAAACCCGATTCTCACACTCCCTCACCAAAATCCAAGGAACCACACCGAATCTCACTACTCCGGCCCTCATTCCCTCAATCTTGGTGCAACGCCGTTCTCGCGGCCACAAATGTGAAGAAGTGATCTCGAACAATAGCTAATCTCCCCGGTCTTCAATTTCAAGCTTGCTCCTTTATTCCCTTTCAATTTCACTTTCTATTTTACTCTCTTTTTTTTCTCTTTTTTTTTTTTTTTTTTTTCATTTCCACACAATAACATTAAGCACATGGAGCCGACAATGCGATAGTAATATCCGAGGAGATCAAATGTCAAAATTAGATAACATGGGGGTGGAATGTGTCAAATTAGTGATGTAACATAGATGTCGACACCCCCACACTTGATGCAAAGTAAATCACGAACCCAGTAGTCAATGTGTAAACGTGCTTTTCCAACCGGTCCTCCTCATCACCTAAGATATAGAGAATATAAATAAAGCATAAGCACGGCCTCCTATAAGATCAACCAACCCCCACCCCATGACGTGCGGAAGAAATACCACGCACTATGGTACTCCACCTGTGATCGTGGTGTAAGGACACGACTCACCGCCACACCGAAGTGTGCTACCGTCTCTAACTCACCCTCACATCCCCTCAAAAGACGACATGTAAGAGAATCCACATAAGATGTATCAAATCAGCTCACCCTCATCGAACCTCCCTAACTCAACTCCCTCTATCATGACGCATAGGAAAGGACCATTCTAACAAGTGATGAAAGTCACAATGAAAGGCTTCCTAAGCTAGAGGCTGTGAATAAAAGGGGTAAACGGATCAATAGGGGTAACTAGTGGACCTAGGAGATGGAGACGGGACGTGAGGCCCCCATAAACATCACTCGCACAGCTGTTCCGTTGCCACTACGAGGAGGGTTGACGACTACCTAAGTGACGGTGGTGTAGCGCTAGTAGGATAACTAGTCTGAGAGGCAGCTACTCACATTTCTAATGTGCATTAGCCCTATAAGTCTTCCTACTCCAGATTCTCGCGACTACCTCACCTCAGATTTTCATACTCCTAAGGAATTCTATCATTAAGCCCTCTCCACATTCACTCTCTTCGATTGCCCTTTCTCAAAAATTTAAAATTTTATGATTTTTTTTTTTCATATTTTCCTAGACTCTATATGCAATGGCCAACTCGACTAATCACACGATTTGGTAGGGGACTCAATAAAGTAAAAGTGCTAAAACAAATGCATACTAACAATCCTAACACAATACGACACTATATCAAACACTCTACACTAACCACATGTACTCAACAATACGACACAACTGCATGTAACTGGCGATGCATAACTGACATGGCTAGCAGAATATACACAAACCCCCCCCACACTTAAGCGTTTCGTTGTCCTCAATGAATTTAGAGATATAATAAGAGGACTCATCGCTTAAATGTGTAGGCGGTGGATCTACACTATTATGGCTCAAAACTTAGAAACAAGAGAGAGAGTTAAAGGTACCTGGGGTGCCCGGACCTACATGGGCACCGTTGCCGCGAAACTGCAACAAGAAGGGGTCTTGTGGACCGTTGACAGTTTCCGGAAAAGTCTCACCTCGCGTCCGGATTCCGATGCGCCTACTCAACATTCTATCACACGCATCAAGAAGGGGAACCCGGAGCGTCTTATGTACCTGTGTCCCTGCACACTGATTGAAAGTATTAAAGCAACTCTCTCTCACCCCTCAAAATCAAATATGGAGAACTAAAAGCAAAAACAGAAACAAATTGCATCCTACTCTACATTGGGTTGCCTCCCAAGCAGCGCTTGTAATTTAAGGTCGACAGCCCTACCCGGTTACCTCAACCGAAAAGAATAGTGGAGACTGCTTTATCCCTCCACTTCTTCTTCTTCCACCATCTCTTCTCAAGAACTTCACGTGCACCCCTGTGCTCTGAAGAAGGTGGGCAATTGTGGAAGCTGACTCCTTTCATTTTGCAATTGATCTTCTTGAGAAACTTCCACCAAGTACCACTGGGCTCAAATGAATCTCTGGCCATAAAATCATCCCAGTAGTACTTCCTTGATGCTATATGCTCTTCAAATGACCCATGAAAATTATCCACACCCCCACACTTGCTGACTTCCAACTCTTTGACTATGGCATATGGAGGATAAATCGAATCGCTCATAGAACAAGATATTGGAAGTTGCTCATCACATTCTTCCCCATAAGAATCTCCATACAATAATTTTTCCAGCTCGTCGCAGACTTGCGTGACATAAGATTTTGAGAATTCATTATTAATCAAAGTTGGGGCTTTTACCTCAATAGCATTGAGCACAAGTGTTTCACCAGCTTCATCGTCGGCACACCACAGGGTTCCAATTTCGGTGTCTTCCCATTCATGCCAAGGATGTGAGGGCGCCTGCAGTTTTGGCTCGCAATGCGGCATATCTTCCCATCTTCGGCACACAGGTCCACCCCAGTCTGAATCAGAGTCTGAGTCCTCATATATGGCAGAGTCCACCAATGGTTCCTGGACACTGCAGTCTTCGTTCGGCTCAGGTATCTCCTCTTCCACTTGTGGTGGGGATGATGAAGGTTCAATGTGAGGCTCACTGTCATGTGGCAAGGGCTCCTCTTGTGGCTCTTGAATGCTTGATTCCCCTGCTGTTGACAGTTTTTCTATTCGTTTCTTTATCCTCTCCAACATCTCCCTCACGTATTCCCTACCTGTGGCTGAATGCTCTTGTGGTAATTGTGCATCTATGGACAAAAATTTGGCGCAAACTTCCATGTCATTCATAATACTACGCCGTTCTGCCATATCCGCTGATGAGTCTTCCTGGTGCTGATGAAGCTGGAGGGCATGTACTCGACATGAGTCTCTACGTTCGTGCCAAATACCGCATACATAGCACCAAATTATGCATGCGTCCTCGTCTTCATGGTTACCCCTACAGTGGAAACAGTAGGGGGGACCCGAATAACAGTTTTCGCTCCACATGCTTATATTTTCTCTTGCTTCCTGCGTTCCTGAAAAACAGACTCACAAGACACCCGTGAAGCACAGAGATATAGAATAAAAAAAATAATAATAAAACTAAGATAAGAGTACTCTAAACTAACTCCTAACAAAATAATCTACCGCTGTCCCCGGCAACGGCGCCAAAAACTTGACGCGATTTACTAGCGCGTATTACGCAAGTGCACGGTCAAGTAATATAGGGGTGGTATTTCAACCCCGAGTTATCGATCCCACGAGGACATGCTTGAGATTATTTAATTAGTTATTTAATTTAGAGTACGGTGCAGGAGGAAAGATTTGATTGATTTCTAGAATTGAAATAACAACTAAGCTAATATTTTTGGATTTTTATATTTAATAAATAAGTTTGGAGAAACTATGCAATCTCTAGATCACCTAGGGTTGTAGACGATTTCCGGATTATCTGAGCAACACGTTAACTATATTCTAACTAAGCCGGGTAACAGCACTGACTATCTCCTATCGGTCTCAAGTCATTCTACTTCACGGTACACTACAATCTCCTATCGGTCTCTTGTGTCTACCGGTCCGTTCTAATAGGCTAACGACGTGCACGAAAACGGGTCATGTCGGTCCACCGTTGCACGAAACAGTCGAATCTCACCTACCGAATCTACCCACACTTTGCCAATCCTAACACGTCTCTTCTCAGTCTCAGTGATACGGGATTGATGCTCATATCTCATCCTAGCTATTTAAAGTCACTGTCGTGCACTTCACTAGCCAACTAATGGTTCCAGTTAATTACTCCATCCCCATTAAGAATTAATCATAGATTATGAACAATTAAATTAAAATATTGCTAACTTTAAGCATGAATCAACTATTGAACAAACCCTAGTTCTTGAACCCTAGTTTTATCTCCTAATCGTGTCACTCAATTAGGATTACTAACATAAACAAGAAACTAGAATTGATTCAAAAGAAGAACTCAAGAAATCATGAAGCAAAGATCAAATCCGGAAAAATATCATCGTTTACATAAACCCTAGGCTCTCAAAGAGATGCCTAGCAAAACGTCTAGCTAATACTAGTAAACCAAACAAGACTTACTAGTTTCTCCATAGAAAGATTGAGAGAGACGAAGAAGAAATCAACTTAGAGCTTCAATGGAGGAGGAGTCCTCCTCTTGTGCGTTCCCTCTTCTCTTCTCCTTGCGTTGATCCCCTCCTATTTTTACGTCTCTTTTTCTTTTGTTTTTATCCCTCTTTAATCTTCAATTAGAGTGCATTAATTAATAATCAAAAACATATTAATTAATAACCCTAAAAACTTGGCCTTTCCCCGTGCGTTGCTGGGTCTGCTAGCAGATCGTACGATCTGCTACTTGATCCTATAAGTCAGTGAGTTCTCCCCTAGCAGATCGTACGATCACGAAAGTTGATCGTGCGATCTGCTTTGATCCTAGGATCAACTTTTGATCCTACACTTCAGACTTTCTAAAATGACACTTTGACCCCCTTTTTCCATCTTTGTCCTCTTTTCTTCCAATTTCTTTCTCTCCCAAGCTTCCGCATATGTTCCGAAGTTCGTTTTCCTCCTCCTCTTGATCCATGAGCTCCGTTTCCTGTCCAACACAACACGAAAACACCTCGTGCGATCAAAAGTGACAAAATAAATGTAAATAATGTGAAAAACGCCCGGATTAATAATTTATCACTCAAAGCTAAACTTATCAAATTTCCTCAAGTTCATAGTGTATTTCTAATATATTCAACCCGGAAACTACACAAAACGGTACACAAACGTAGAAGAAATATAACTCTAATATAGAGTTATCACACACATATACGTCGGATCGGATCGGGTCGGAACCCGGTGGATCTGCCCTTAGATCCAAATCCAGATCCAAATCCGATCGGATCTGGCTTTTCAGATCCAAATCCGATCCATTTCAATTGGATCGGATTCGGATCCGATCCATTCGGCCCGGATCGCTCGGATCACATATCGGATCGGACCATATTGCCATCCCTAATAGTTCGCAGTATCAAGTGACATGGTTCTAGACATGTCTTCAAGAGTCTTATTTTTCCTCTCAACTACTCCATTCTGCTGTGGGTTCTAGGTGTAGAAAACTTGTGTGAGATGCCATGCTTTGCACAAAATAAATCAAAATCAATTGATCAAATTCCCTACCATGATCACTTCTAATAGATGCAAAACGTAGATTTTTCAAAGTTTGAATCTCTTTGCAAAGTTTAGAAAATTCAGATAATGCTTCATACTTTTCTCTAATAAACATAACCCAAGTATATCTAGAGTAATAATCAACCACAACAAGCATATATCTCTTACCTCTGGGTGTTTGAACCCTCATAGGACCACAAAAGTCCATATGCATCAATTCTAAGGGTCTGGAGGTACTTACAAAGTTCTTTGTCTTGAATGAGCTTCTGGTTTGTTTACCTTGAGTGCATGCGTTGCAAAACTCATCATCTTGAATTTTAGGATTGTTAATCCCCTTACCGTATCTTTTGACATGAGCTTATTCAAAGAATTCATGCTTATATGACCAAGCTTTCTGTGCCATAGTTTTGAGTCATCCTTCAAAGATTTGAGACACTTCAGACTATCACCTGCAACTTTGTCAGTACACAGTACATAAACATTATGTGACCTTGGAGCAGTGAGTGTGCAATTGCCTGATTTTTCATCTTGCACCACACATTTCTCCTTGTCAAAAACTACCTTATTACCTTTGTCACAAAGCTGAGAAATACTCAATAAATTATATTTAAGACCATCAACTAAATAAACATCAGAAATTGAATATGCAGAATTGTTACCAAATCCAAGGCTTTGAAGTCACTAAGAATTTTCAACTTAGTAGCTTCAAGACATTGGTTCTGAAAAACCAAATCCAAATTTTCTTTTGCCTGCTCATGAACCTTCATTTCCAAAAAATCAATCTCATTCCTGTAACTCTCCTCATTTAAAAACATACTTTTGAAAATTTCAGGCAATACATCAGAAGGACTAGATGAGAGATTTTTTTACCATGTCTTCAATGGCTTCTCAGTAGAATGGTCCTCTTGATGTCCAGTCATTAAACAAAGATTGACTTGCTCATCATCAGAATCTGAGTCTGAAGAGTCTGAATCACTCCATGAGGCTACCATTGCCTTCTTCATTCTGTTGTCAACTTCCTTCTTTGAAAATTGTCTGTTCTTCTTCTTTTGAGGACAATCTCTTACCAGGTGATATGCATCTCCACATTCATAGCAATTCATGACTTTAGGTTTACATGATTGTGAAGAAGACTTACCTTTCTGATCCTTGCTGGTTGAGGATCTGAACTTCTCTTTGTTGTAATCCTTATTCCCAGAATTCCTCTTTTTCTTGAGAATTCTGGCCAAGGCTTTGGAAATCAAGGCTAAGGCTTCCTCATCATCATCATCATCATCATCATCCTCTGGTTCAAGGATTTGGGATTTTTCATTGTCTTTTTCCTAGAGTTCCAGATTCTTGATGTTGTCACTCAGTTCACCATCAACCTCCTTCATAGAGATCTCATGAGTGAGTAACTTTCCTTGCACATCATCAAGTTCCAAAATGCTTAAGTCCTGAGCTTCATCAATAGCATTAGTTTTAGGCTACTATTTGGCTTTAGGCAAGCTTTTGAGAATCTTCCTGACTTTTTCTTCGTTTGAGAATAATTTTCCCAAAGACTCCAAGTTGTTCACAATATACATTTTGAACATATCTTTGATGGATTCATCAGAATTCATCTTAAACAGGTGCCTCAAAAGGATATTGATCTTTGTCTTCTTGACTTGGCTAGTTCCTTCATAGGTAATAGTCAACTTATTCCAGATCTCCTTCGCATTTTTGTAGTTGGATATCGTGTTGAACTCATCTTCACTAAGAGCACAATATAATAAGTTCAAAGCTTTTTAAATTTTTGATACCTTTTCCAGCTCAATAACTGAAAGATCTTCATCAGGTTTGACAGTTCTAACACCATTGATAGTAGTATAGAACAGGTTTGGTCCATTCACAATAATATACCACCGTTCCATATCCTGATCTGTGATGAACATTTTCATCAATGCCTTCCAATGCACAAAATTATCACCACAGAACTAATTCACCAACTTTGACTAATTCAGATTCTTGAAGTTTCTCAGTAAGAGTAGTCTTTTGTTTATCTAATTCATCGAATTGATGTCTTAAATTAACAAGGCTATCACTCAGTAGAGAGTTCTCAGTGACTACTTCCTTCTCTTGTGTTTTCAAGGCTTTGAAACTGGTTTTCAAGGCCTTGAAATCACTGCCAGTTTTCTTCTGGGAGATTTCAAGATTCTGATTCAGATAAACAAGTTGTAAATTCTCTTTTGCTTGCTCATGAAATTTTTCTTTCAAAACTCTGATCTCTTTCAGATAGTCTTCTTCATTTAAAAGTATTGTTCTAAGATAATCTGAGAGAGCTTCTTTTCCGAATTTTCATCATGCTTGGCCATGAAGCATAGGTTGGCATGTTCTTCTTCAGATTCAGAGTCACTTGAGTGAATCAATCCATGAAGCTATCATAACTTTCTTTCTCCTGTCATTGTATTTCTTCTGAAAGTTCTTGCTTTTCATATGTGGACAATCTCTTATCAAGTGTCCTGTATCACCACACTCAAAGAAGTTCATGAATTTTGATTTATTACTCTGTGAAGAATGAAAGTTTGTAATGTAGGTGTCAACAGGTATATAAATACTCTAGAAGGGGGGGGGGATTGAATAGAGTATGCTAGCTTTTGCCAAAACACAAGTTTTTGAAACTTAAGTAGAGCAAACTGTTGATATATCAAAGCTTTGAAAAGGATTTGAGAAGCTCAGGGATATAATAGCAGAGTATAGAGGCTCCAAAGCTTCGAAACTTCAAATATAAACTGTAAGTAAATGTAGCAAAAGTAAATAGCAGGAACACATAGATTTTACAGAGTTCAGTCACAATTGGACCTAGTCTCTGGCTGATGGATCTAATCCCTCCAGGATTCAAACACAAGTTCTTATTAGTCACCCAGATTTAGCCCTATATCTAAGGCCTAAGTGAGCTACCTTAAACTTATACAACTTGTGGTTCCCAACCTAACTACTTACATGCTACAACCTGTTGAAATAATAAGAACATCTTGTTGTTCACTTGAACTACCAAACTAATAAGTTTTCTGAGGTTTTAGAGATGAAGAATAGATAATACAATTAAGTACAAGAAGAAGAACTCAGAAAATATAAGCTGTTTAAGCTTGGAAGAGTTCTTCTGAGTTTGAATGATCTTTAGTCTGCTGGAGTTGAATTCCTGAATGATTTGAAGAGCTGTATGAACTTGATCTTCCCAGTAATTTTCTCTCTTCAAAACCACGATATTTTTATCTCCTATAAATCTTTGAAATTCAAATTTAAATAGCTGATTTCAGTCCGCAACTGTCTAGAGAGAATTCAGGAACATAATTCCTAAAAAATCTCCTATCTGATAAGCTCCAATCAACAGCTTTGTTTGAATGAATTATTGATCTGTTTATGGACGTTGGGATGTTCAACAAACCTGCATATACTCAGCAAACAAGATCAAACAAATAACAATAAAATCTAGCAATAAAATCTGCTTAAGATAGCAGCTATCAGTTTATGAGTAAACAATGCTAGAGTCGTCTGCTGGCAGTTCTGATTTAACAAATATATTCAATCTCATGAGTACATCAAGTAATTAATATAGAACACACAATAATAGACATTAATCAGCTTGTGTCAAGTTCTAAGTATCACTGAATCCACCTGCATACAGGAAGATGATTAGAAGAACTTAGCAGTAAAGTGTAACCAGAATATCTCAAAGCTTTGAAGCTTTGCCTGCTAACTTCACCAGAATGAACATTGGATTTTCAATCCAACTTAGTCCTGCAATGATCAACTTAGAACATAGATTGCTAAATGAAATCATATAATTAATCCCTATCATAACCAAAACATAACCAAAACCTACACAAAAACAGTTAGATAATTTAGCATATAGGAACTGCTACAATAACTCAAAGCTTTGGGGCTTTGGTACTTAGCAATTTCTTATGCTTGTGTTTCTGGCTTTCATCATCAAGGAGCTAAGATATCTTCCTGTTTATTCACAACATAATGTCCATGAGCTTCAGACTTATCAAAGAAGACTTACCTTTGTAGTCCTTGCTACTAGATGATCTTTGTCTTTCTCTGTTGAAGTCTTTGTTTCCGAAGTTTTTCTTCATCTTGAGGATTTTGGTCAAGGCTTTGGAAATCAAATAAAAGGGATCTTCATAATCATCCTCAGTTTCAAGGCTTTGAATTTTCTCATTCTCTTTGGCCTTGAGTGCTAAGTTCTTGACACCTTCTGGTAGCTCTCCATTAACTTAATTCATGGATATTTCATGTGTCAGAAGCTTCCCTTGTAGGTCATCAAGTTGTAGTGATGAGAGATATTGAGCTTCTTCAATTGCAGTAGTCTTTGGTTCCCATTTTTCCTTTGGTAGACTTTTCAAAATCTTCCTCACCTTTTCTTCATTGGAAATATGCTTTCCAAGTGAATCAAGGTTATTGACTATGTCTGTGAACCTTTTGAACATGTCTCTGATTGACTCATCTGCATTCATCTTGAATAGCTCATATTGTCTGAGATAGATGTTGATCTTGGTTTGCTTGACTTGACTGGTTCCTTCAAATGTCACCACAAGCTTATCCCAAATCTCCTTGGCAGTCTTACAACCTGAAATCCTGTTGAATTCATCTGTACTCAAAGCACAATACAAGATGTTAATAGCTTTGTAATTCTTACATAATTTTTCTAATTCAGATGAAGAAAGAGTGTCTTCAGATTTGGGAGTTTTAATCCCATCTTTCTCTGTGTAGAAAGTGTGAGGTCCATTCTGAATAATGGACCATAGCTCTATGTCTTGATCAATGATGAACATTTTCATCAGGGCATTCCAGTGAGTAAAATTATCTCCACAAAATAGAGGAGGTCTGTTAGCAGCTCTTCCCTGTGAGAAACCACCATCACCTGGAGTACCCATGATAACCAGATGGTTAAATATTTACAGTGATACAAGATCTGATACAATTTGAAAGGGGAGTAAGCAGGTAGAAATGAAGCACAAATACTCTAGAAGGGGGGGGGGGGTTGAATAGAGTATGCCAATTTTTTTGTAAAACTTGCAAAGATAAGAGTTTCTGAGAAGAGCAATGAAGTTAAAGGCCTTGAAAACAATTTCAAGCCTTTGGAGTGAAATACAGTTTGAATGAAAACAGACAAGTCTTTTTGAAGGCCTTGAAAAGAGTTTCAAACCCTTGATAAAATAGACTAGTTTGAATGCTGTAAAAACTAAGTATGAGAATGAAAATGTAAATGCAAGAGATAGAGGATTTATAGAGTTCAGTGCACTTGATCTTAAACGCTGTATTGTGATCATGTTTTGTAGTAGCTAAACCCTTTTTAATGGGGATTATCGTTTTGTAGCGAGGGTTTTGGTATGAACATGATGTTTTGAGATTGTGATTCACGTTTTGGACTTAATTATCATGTTCTTCTATTATTATGAATAGTTCATGTGCTAAACTCTATATTTCTTGCGCCTAGCTAACGTAGGATTGATTTAAATTAATATTAACGTGGTAACTCCGTGAGAATTGGTCGGTAAATTGGACGCTTCACCTAATTGTACCACTATTTGGTAACTCGGTAGTGTTGATTAGGATTGTAAAGTAGAATAAAATACGTAAATCATGCTTAATAACTCGGTTTGAGTTGATTTCAGACATTGACAACTCGTTTGGTAACTCGGTGAGTTATGTAGTGCTTGATTAATAATAGAAGACATGTTAGTGTTTCATGAATCAAAACACAATTCGTATCACCCCTAGTGATCCTAGAGAGAATTCCTAGTATTTTGCCCTCTTATTAGTAACGTTATAAAGCATTCTTTGTTAATCGTGAATCAATTCACTCGGTTAATTGAGAATACTGTTCCTTTCAGTTTAGTAGAATTAGTCAAACAAACAACGCGCTGTGCCCACATAAGGTTGAGAATTATTAACTAAATTACACGAAGTCTCTTGGGTTCGACTGTAGGGTTTTGATTCATGGATCGCACAACGGAAGCATAATCAAAAATAAAACCATGCAAAACCCTCCAAGGATCACAAGTCAAGAGACATAACGATGGTAAGGGTTAGAAATCATAAACACACCTTTGGGTTCTCCTTGATGACTTCAAACGCGAATTATGTCATGTTCTCTATAGTTGATCCACGCCTAGAGTTGATCCTAGATCTCCCAACTCCTTGGTGCTAGCCCGGAATAGGAAGAGGAAGAAGAAATCACGCAAAACGAGACCCAAAGGAGGGTCTCGGCCTCCTTTGGCCGACGGGGACGGGGCGGTGGCAAGGGGGCGGTTCGGGCCTCCTTGTTGCTTTCTCTCTCTCCTTTTGTTCTCTCCCACTCTTGTTATGTTCACTAATGAGCATAAGTTATGTGGGAAGGAAGGAAGGAAGGTCCTTTATATAGTCCAACAACTCCTTGTTAACTACCTAAATGACTTATTCTAGTCCTACTAGAATTCAATTTAGTCCCTTCCTTGCAAATTAGTCCCTACTAAGTTTGCAAGGGTTTGCAAAGTGATCCTTCTAATTAATTAATTCAATTAATTAATTCCCAAATCTAGTTCAACTCTATATAGCGTGTGACCCCATAGGTTCTATCTAGTTGGTAGCAACTAATTGCTAATATGGAGCGGTCTCTAGCAAAACATCCATTCTAGCCAACTAATAGAATAGTCATCTTGACAACCTTTGTACAAGTAATTGTCTCATCCCTTTGTCTCTATATCCGGATTGGACACGAGACATACAAGTCACACTCGTATATCCAATCCATAGTTTCTCGATCCATGGGAATAGCCTTATTCGTGCAAATAACATCAATATCCCATATTGATTTATTTGAGTCTGGCCAGACATTCTATAAGCACTATCCCTCGAGTGGCCTAGGATATTTGCTCCCGTTATGTGGGAGGGAAAAATCCTATCTACGTCCACTACGATCTCTAAGCTTGCTTCTTATTGTATCCAGTACACGCCTTTATAACTACCCAGTTACGGTGTAGCGTTTAACGCTACCAAGATCACAATAATCCACAACTAGAATATCTAGTGACTTCAAGTCTAAGGATGACAATACCATTGCACCGCGAGAAGCGCTTGTGACTCAACATAACGTGTACGTAGCCTTCTCGGAGATGGGTCAATCCAGTGCAACATTCCCTAATGCACACCTATGTGTTGGATCATGATATCTCCATATCAATCCAACCCCATACTAGTCTATAGATGATTGTTCTATTAATCATTATACTTGACTAGGGATATTTAAGATAAACAACACAATTGTAAATCTAAGGACTTCATTATATTAAATATCCAATAAATAATAAATGAATTTCTAGCCACAAATAATTCATACTAAACTAGATTGCCTCTAGGGCATCTATTCCAACAGTCTCCCACTTGCACTAGAGCCAATCTGGCGCATCTCGTATGCCCATACTCCTAGTGTGCCCTTCATGCTTCCACTGCGTGAGAGGCTTCGTAAGCGGGTCTGACAGATTATCATCTGTAGGAATCTTGCATATCCGAACGTCTCCTCTATCGATAATATCTCGAATCAGATGAAACTTCCTGAGCACGGGCTTGGAATTCTGGTGCGATCTGGGTTCCTTTGATTGCGCGATCGACTGGATCCGCAATGCTAGGGGCTACACCAAGTTCAGAAACAAAATTTCTGATCCAAACAGCCTCCTTTGCTGCGCCATTTGCAGCAATGTACTCAGCCTCTGTTGTAGAATCAGCCACCGTCTCTTGCTTGGAACTCTTCCAGCTCACCGCTGCTCCATTCAGGCAAAACACATATCCCGATTGTGATCTAAAGTCATCTCTGTCGGTTTGGAAGCTTGCATCAGTGTAACCCCTTACACGCAACTCTTCCTCACCGCCAAATATCAAGAAGGCATCCTTAGTTCTTCTCAAGTACTTTAGGATGTTCTTGACTGCAATCCAGTGACTCTCACCCGGATTGGATTGGTATATGCTTGTCATACTCAAGGCATATGACACATCTGGTCTAGTACATAACATGGCGTACATGATAGATCCTATGGCCGAGGCATATGGGATTCTACTCATGCGTTCCTTCTCAATCTCATTGGAAGGACAACCACTCTTCGAAAGAGTGATTCCATGTGACATGGGCAAGAATCCCTTCTTGGAATCTTGCATGTTGAACCGTTTCAACACCTTAACAATATATGTACTTTGACTTAGGCCTAGAAACCTCTTAGATCTATCTCTATAGATCTTTATACCGAGTATATAGGCTGCTTCCCCTAAGTCCTTCATTGAGAAACACTTTCCGAGCCAATCTTTCACAGATTGCAGCATGGGAATGTCGTTTCCAATGAGTAGTATGTCATCCACATACAAGACCAGAAAAGCTACAGAGCTCCCACTAACCTTCTTGTAGACACAAGACTCATCTTCGTTTCTGATGAAGCCAAACTCTTTGACTACTTCATCAAAACGTCGATTCCAACTCCTAGAAGCTTGCTTCAATCCATAAATGGATCGTTGCAGTTTACAGACTTTGTTGGCTTGCTTTGGATCTTCAAAGCCCTCCGGCTGTATCATATACACGTCCTCGAGGAGATTCCCATAAAGGAATGCTGTTTTGACATCCATCTGCCAAATCTCATAGTTGTGGTATGCTGCAATCGCAAGTAGGATTCGGATGGATTTGGTCATAGCGACTGGTGAAAAGGTTTCATCATAGTCAATACCATGAATCTGTCTGAATCCTTTAGCCACCAATCGGCCCTTATAGGTAATCACATTACCATCCATGTCGATCTTCTTCTTGAAGACCCATTTGCACCCTATGGGCCGCGCCCCATCGGGTGGTTCCACCAAAGTCCATACTTTGTTGGTATACATGGATTCCATCTCGGATCTCATGGCTTCCAGCCACTTCTGAGAGTCTGGGCCACTAATGGCCTCCTCATAGGTAGTAGGCTCATCATCTATGAGCATCGTGTCGCCGGAATCGGTTACGAGAAGTCCATATCTCTCGGGTTCCTGGCGCACTCTACTAGATCTACGAAGCCCTTGTGTTACCTGAACAGGTTGCTCCACAACTGCTTGTGGTTCCTGTTCATGTTCCATAATTGGTTCAATGATTTGTGGTTCTTGAACGCCGGTCCGAGCAACAAACACTTTGTTCTCGGTTGGATTGTATAAGTAGTATCCCTTAGTCTCCTTAGGGTACCCCACAAATTTACACTTATCCGATTTAGTCCCTAGCTTGTCTGATTGTAAACGTTTTACATAGACATCGCTGTAGGGTTTTGATTCATGGATCGCGCAAACGGAAGCATAATCAAACAAACAACCATGCAAAACCCTCCAAGGATCACAAGTCTAGATGCATAACGATAGTGAAGGTAAGAAATCATAAACACACCTTTGGGTTCTCCTTGATGACTTCAAACGCGAATAGTGTCACGTTCTCTATAGTTGATCCACGCCTAGAGTTGTTCCTAGATCTCCAATCACCTTGGTGCTAGCCCGGATTGAAAGGAGGGTGAAGAAATCACGCAAAACGAGGCACCAAAAGGGGCTCGGCCCTTTGTGGCGTCGGGGACAAGGGGGCGGCGGCAAAGGGGGCGGCGTCCCTCTTTGTGGCTTGCTCTCTCTCTCCTTTGTTCTCTCCTACTCTTGTTATGTTCTCTCTAGAGCATAAAGTGTGTAGGGAAGGAAGGAGGAGGGTCCTTTATATAGTCCAACAACTCCTTGTTAACTACCTAAAGGACTTATTCTAGTCCTACTAGAATTCAATTTAGTCCCTTCCTTGCAAATTAGTCCCTACTAAGTTTGCAAGGGTTTGCAAAGTGATCCTTCTAATTAATTAATCCAATTAATTAATTCCACAATCTAGTACAACTCTATATAGCGTGTGACCCCATAGGTTCTATCTAGTTGGTAGCAACTCTTTGCTAATATGGAGCGGTTTCTAGCAAAACATCCATTCTAGCCAACTAATAGAATAGTCATCTAGACAACCTTGTACAAGTAATTGTCTCATCCCTTTGCCTCCATATCCGGATTGGACACGAGACATACAAGTCACACTCGTATATCCAATCCCTAGTTTCTCGATCCATGGAATAGCCTTATTCGTGCAAATAACATCAATATCTCATATATTGATTTATTTGAGTCTGGCCAGACATTCTATAAGCACTATCCTCGAGTGGCCTTGGATAATTGTTCCCGTTATGTGGGAGGGGCAAATCCTCTCTACGTCCACTACGATCTCTAAGCTTGCTTCTCATTGTATCCAGTACACGCCTTTATAACTACCCAGTTACGGTGTAGCGTTTAACGCTACCAAGATCACAATGATCCACAACTAGAATATCTAGTGACTTCAAGTCTAAGGATGACAATACCATTGTACCCGAGAAGCACTTGTGACTCAACATAACGTGTATGTAGCCTTCTCGGTGATGGGTCAATCCAGTGCAACATTCCTTAATGCACACCTATGTGTTGGATCGTGATATCTCCATACCAATCCAACCCCATACTAGTCTATAGATGATTGTCCCATTTAATCATTATACTTGACTAGGGATATTTAAGATAAACAACACAATTGTAAATCTAAGGACTTCATTATATTAAATATCCAATAAATAATAAATGAATTTCTAGCCAATTACAAATTCATACTAAACTAGATTGCCTCTAGGGCATCTATTCCAACAGTCTCCCACTTGCACTAGAGCCAATCTGGCGCATCTCGTATGCCCATACTCCTAGTGTGCCCTTCATGCTTCCACTGCGTGAGAGGCTTCGTAAGCGGGTCTGACAGATTATCATCTGTAGGAATCTTGCATATCCGAACGTCTCCTCTATCGATAATATCTCGAATCAGATGGAACTTCCTGAGCACGTGCTTGGACTTCTGGTGCGATCTTGGTTCCTTTGATTGCGCGATCGCCCCAGTGTTGTCACAGAACAACTCCACTGGATCCGCAATGCTAGGGACCACACCAAGTTCAGAAACAAACTTTCTGATCCAAACAGCCTCCTTTGCTGCGCCATTTGCAGCAATGTACTCAGCCTCTGTTGTAGAATCAGCTACCGTCTCTTGCTTGGAACTCTTCCAGCTCACCGCTGCTCCATTCAGGCAAAACACATATCCCGACTGTGATCTAAAGTCATCTCTATCGGTTTGGAAGCTTGCATCAGTGTAACCCCTTACACGCAACTCTTCCTCACCGCCAAACATCAAGAAAGCATCCTTAGTTCTTCTCAAGTACTTTAGGATGTTCTTGACAGCAATCCAGTGACTCTCACCCGGATTGGGTTGGTATCTGCTCGTCATACTCAAGGCATATGACACATCTGGTCTAGTACATAACATGGCGTACATGATAGACCCTATGGCCGAGGCATAGGGAATCCTACTCATGCGTTCCTTCTCAATCTCATTGGAAGGACAACCACTCTTCGAAAGAGTGATTCCATGTGACATGGGCAAGAATCCCTTCTTGGAATCTTGCATGTTGAACCGTTTCAACACCTTGTCAATATATGTACTTTGACTTAGGCCTAGCAACCTCTTAGATCTATCTCTATAGATCTTTATACCAAGTATATAGGCTGCTTCCCCTAAGTCTTTCATTGAGAAACACTTTCCTAGCCAATCTTTTACAGATTGCAGCATGGGAATGTCGTTTCCAATGAGCAGTATGTCATCCACATACAAGACCAGAAAAGCTACAGAGCTCCCACTAACCTTCTTGTAGACACAAGACTCATCTTCGTTTCTGATGAAGCCAAACTCTTTGACCACTTCATCAAAACGTCGATTCCAACTCCTAGAAGCTTGCTTCAATCCATAAATGGATCGTTGCAGCTTACACACTTTGTTGGCTTGCTTTGGATCCTCAAAACCCTCCGGTTGTATCATATACACGTCCTCGAGGAGATTCCCATAAAGGAATGCTGTTTTGACATCCATCTGCCAAATCTCATAGTCGTAGTATGCTGCAATCGCAAGTAGGATTCGGATGGATTTGGTCATTGCGACTGGTGAAAAGGTTTCATCATAGTCAATACCATGAATCTGTCTGAATCCTTTAGCCACCAATCGGCCCTTATAGGTAATCACATTACCATCCATGTCGATCTTTTTTTTGAAGACCCACTTGCACCCTATGGGCCGCGCCCCATCAGGTGGTTCCACCAAAGTCCATACTTTGTTGGCATACATGGATTCCATCTCGGATCTCATGGCCTCAAGCCACTTCTGCGAGTCTGGGCCATTCATGGCCTCCTCATAGGTAGTAGGCTCATCATCTATGAGCATCGTGTCACCGGAATCAGTTACGAGAAGTCCGTACCTCTCGGGTTCCTGGCGCACTCTACTAGATCTACGAAGCTCTTGTGTTACCTGAACAGGTGGATCCACAACTGCTTGTGATTCCTGTTCATGTTCCATAATCGGTTCTGTGATTTGTGGTTCTTGAACCTCTTCAAGTTCTACGTTCCTCCCACTTGCTTCTTTAGAGACAAACTCTCTTTCTAGAAACACGTCGGTCCGAGCAACAAACACTTTGTTCTCGGTTGGATTGTAGAAATAGTATCCCTTAGTTTCCTTAGGGTACCCCACAAATTTACACTTATCCGATTTAGGCCCTAGCTTGTCTGATTGTAAACGTTTTACATAGACATCGCAGCCCCAAATCCTCATGAACGACAGTGTGGGACGCCTCCCACTCCACATCTCATATGGTGTCTTCATGACAGATTTAGATGGAACACGGTTAATGGTAAAAGCTGCACTTAATAGAGCGTAGCCCCAAAACGATAATGGAAGATCGGTTTGACACATCATAGACCGAACCATATCCAATAGGGTTCGATTCCTCCTCTCGGACACGCCATTCCATTGTGGTGTTCCGGGTGGAGTGAGTTGGGACACGATCCCACACTCTCTAAGATAGTCGTCAAACTCTTGGCTCAAGTATTCTCCTCCACGATCCGATCGTAGAGCCTTGATACTTTTGCCAAGTTGCTTCTCTACTTCATTCTTGAATTCCTTGAACACTTCAAAGGATTCGGATTTTGCCCTCATAAGGTACACAAATCCATATCTACTGTAATCATCAGTAAACGTAATGAAGTAGACATAACCACCCCTGGCAGGCGTGGCAAATGGCCCACACACATCGGTATGTATGAGCGCCAATTGCTCACTAGTCCTCTCACCTTTCTTATTGAAAGGGGACTTTGTCATTTTTCCCAATAAACAAGCCTCACATGTCTCATATGATTCAAAATCAAATGAGTCTAGCAATCCATCCTTATGGAGTCTAGATACACGTTTCTCATTTATGTGGCCTAAACGACAATGCCATAAATAAGCAGGATTTAAATCATTTATTTTAATCCGCTTGGTATTAATGTTGTAGACAGGATTACTTAGATCAAGGACATAAAGTCCATTAAATAATTGCGCACTAAAATAGTGAATATTATTCAAATAAAAGGAACAACAATTGTTCTTTATTGAAATAATAAAACCTTCCTTGTCCAAACAAGAAATAGAAATAATGTTTCTGCTCATAGCAGGCACAAAATAGCAATTATTTAATTCTAAAACTAATCCTGAAGGCAGAGATAGCTCGCAAACGCCTATGGCCAACGCAGCAACCTTTGCTCCATTCCCAACGCGCAGATCTACCTCCCCTTTAGCCAATCTTTTACTTCTCTTTAGATCCTGCATATTTCGACAAATATGAGATCCACATCCAGTATCTAATACCCATGATGTAGAGACAGTTAAATTGACATCTACAACGAAAATACCTGGTGGTGGTGGAATCACTATTCCAAGCCGCTTGTCCTCCAGATATTTTGGGCAGTTCCTCCTCCAGTGTCCAGGTTGACTACAGTAGTGACATTCACCCTTAGTCACGACCTTGGCAATCCCACCAACAGGCTTAAGGGCTTGTTCCTTGGACTTGGCAACTGACTTGCCTTTGCCCTTGGAGGAAGAGGCAAACTTTTTACCCTTTCCTTTATGTACCATCATAATGGCCTTGCCCTTACCCTTGTTGATGCTCTGTTCAGCCGTCCTCAACATGTTGAGAAAATCTGGCAGTGGTTTAACGATCTCGTTCATGTTATAGTTCATAATGAACTGTCCATAACTCTCGGGCAACGATTGCAACACGAGATCGGTTGCCAACTCTTGGCCGACCGGGAACCCAAGCCGGGCGAGATTCTCCAAGTACCCGATCATTCGGAGTACGTGGGGTCCCACCGGGTTCCCTTCTGCCAGATGACATTTGAACAGTGCCTTTGAGACCTCATACCTCTCTACCCTTGCCTGCTCTTGGAAGAGATGCTTTAGATGTTCGATCATATCGACAGCATTCATGTTCTCATGTTGCTTCTGAAGCTCAGAGGTCATGGTGCAAAGCATTAGGCAGGCTGCATCATTAGCGTCATCAACACGCTTTTGATACGCCTTTAAGGCAGCAGGTGTCTGATTCTCTGGACCTTCTGGAACTTGCTCCTCTATTGCGTACAGCTTCTTCTCTTGCTTGAGAACAATTCTCAAGTTTCTGTACCAATCGAGAAAGTTGGTTCCTGAGAGCTTGTCCTTCTCAAGGACAGATCGTAGGGAATGTTGTGAACTCGATGAGTTGTTTGCCATTTGGAATTCTACAAAAAGGAAAATACGCAAGTTTTAGTATTTGTGAATTTTTGACTATATTTAATAATGGCTAGTTTATTAAATATAGCTCCCACTATTTTACTACGGATTAATAACCCTCAAGATATTAATGCGGAAAATATCCTTATATTTTCTAGTGGGCCAAGATCCATCTTTTTCATCTCCTTATGAGCTTGCTTTGGCAAGTCACCCATAATTCGACTACTTCTTAGGTAGGAACAATTCCAATTGCATCCCATATGCAACTCTTGGTTCAATCGGGCAAATAACTCCTTATTTATCCATCCATATGGATAATCCCAATTGATTGCCTCTAGGTTTCTTAATCAAATTAATAGCCTAGTTGTGCTCAACCTCTTATCTAAATAATTGCACATTGTTACGTGCCATCGCATTCCATCATTATGAACCAAGTCGCCATGCTTTGGCACGCACGAACTTGATAAATAATGATGATAATGAGTGTTTAAATAACGAGAAGGCAAGAACACAATATTTTAAAATTTGAGGGATTTTCAATTCAATTTTAATTGTTTTGTTGATCAATATCAACTAATCTATCTATTTGAGTTTGGGCACAACTCCAAATAATAGATCCGGGTTGTCTAATTATCTTATTATCCTAATTGCATGCATCATCCATACACCAACCACACAAATAATAAGACAATAAATAAACAACCACAAAACAGAAATTAAACGTGATGTGGATATGGCCTTTTCTAGACTAAGATAATTCCAAGCCAATGGAATTATCTATGAACCCTAAACAAACACATCTCCATGCGTCTTGATCTTTTGGTCCATCCTTCATAGTCATGTGGTGTGCTCCATGCTCCATGCTCCATCTTTTGTGGCTCCTTTTGGCTTTGGGCTTCTTTTCTCCAATCTTGGCTAACAATCTACTTTATCTAGCACTAGCTAATATCTATACTAAATAAAATAAATCTCACAAGTTGAGAAAAAAAATGGCACGCAGGCCATAAAACCCTAATTAATTATTACAATTAATTGATCAGCTCGCAGGCCGTAAAACCAAACCACAAAATTAAACATCCACATCAAACCACATCCTAAGGCCATATCCAATCACCATGCGATTTGCACATAAACAGTTAAAATCCAATTTTAACGCGCTTGGTCAATTTTAATTGATTTTAGGATTTCTAGGGTTAAAACGGTCCATGGGCCCAACAATCCAATTGCCCGGGCCCAAATAAGTGAACCATAAAGCCCTAGGGCCGGCCCGGCCCAAAACCCGCAAGCTAGGCCCGCGGGTTAGGGCCGCCCGCCCCCTTAGGGCGCCAAGCTTGGGCGGCAAGCAAGGGGGGCGGCTCCCTAGGGGCCGAACCTTCTTTGTGGAGGTTGTTTCCAAAACAACCTCCTTGCTTGGAGCCCAAGTTTGGTTGTTTCCTTGTTGTGGGAGAACTCCTTCTTCCCCAAGGATGCCCAAACCCTAGATCTAATATCCTAAAATTTCTCAAACTCACCAATTCATGCATCCAATGCAACAATTGGGTCTTGTTATGATTAATTCTTTGACAAATTGCATCCAATGCTTGATTTGTCTTGTTTTACGCGATAAACAACAAATTAAGGTGCAAAACAACAAGAAAGTAACACATAAACTACGTTTATGCTCTATGACCTGTGGCTCTGATACCACTGTGGGGTTTTGATTCATGGATCGCGCAAACGGAAGCATAATCAAACAAACAACCATGCAAAACCCTCCAAGGATCACAAGTCTAGATGCATAACGATAGTGAAGGTAAGAAATCATAAACACACCTTTGGGTTCTCCTTGATGACTTCAAACGCGAATAGTGTCACGTTCTCTATAGTTGATCCACGCCTAGAGTTGTTCCTAGATCTCCAATCACCTTGGTGCTAGCCCGGATTGAAAGGAGGGTGAAGAAATCACGCAAAACGAGGCACCAAAAGGGGCTCGGCCCTTTGTGGCGTCGGGGACAAGGGGGCGGCGGCAAAGGGGGCGGCGTCCCTCTTTGTGGCTTGCTCTCTCTCTCCTTTGTTCTCTCCTACTCTTGTTATGTTCTCTCTAGAGCATAAAGTGTGTAGGGAAGGAAGGAGGAGGGTCCTTTATATAGTCCAACAACTCCTTGTTAACTACCTAAAGGACTTATTCTAGTCCTACTAGAATTCAATTTAGTCCCTTCCTTGCAAATTAGTCCCTACTAAGTTTGCAAGGGTTTGCAAAGTGATCCTTCTAATTAATTAATCCAATTAATTAATTCCACAATCTAGTACAACTCTATATAGCGTGTGACCCCATAGGTTCTATCTAGTTGGTAGCAACTCTTTGCTAATATGGAGCGGTTTCTAGCAAAACATCCATTCTAGCCAACTAATAGAATAGTCATCTAGACAACCTTGTACAAGTAATTGTCTCATCCCTTTGCCTCCATATCCGGATTGGACACGAGACATACAAGTCACACTCGTATATCCAATCCCTAGTTTCTCGATCCATGGAATAGCCTTATTCGTGCAAATAACATCAATATCTCATATATTGATTTATTTGAGTCTGGCCAGACATTCTATAAGCACTATCCTCGAGTGGCCTTGGATAATTGTTCCCGTTATGTGGGAGGGGCAAATCCTCTCTACGTCCACTACGATCTCTAAGCTTGCTTCTCATTGTATCCAGTACACGCCTTTATAACTACCCAGTTACGGTGTAGCGTTTAACGCTACCAAGATCACAATGATCCACAACTAGAATATCTAGTGACTTCAAGTCTAAGGATGACAATACCATTGTACCCGAGAAGCACTTGTGACTCAACATAACGTGTATGTAGCCTTCTCGGTGATGGGTCAATCCAGTGCAACATTCCTTAATGCACACCTATGTGTTGGATCGTGATATCTCCATACCAATCCAACCCCATACTAGTCTATAGATGATTGTCCCATTTAATCATTATACTTGACTAGGGATATTTAAGATAAACAACACAATTGTAAATCTAAGGACTTCATTATATTAAATATCCAATAAATAATAAATGAATTTCTAGCCAATTACAAATTCATACTAAACTAGATTGCCTCTAGGGCATCTATTCCAACAATCGCAACCCCAAATCCTCATGAACGACAGTGTGGGACACCTCCCACTCCATATCTCATATGGTGTCTTCATGACTGATTTAGATGGAACACGGTTAATGGTGAAAGCTGCACTTAATAGAGCGTAGCCCCAAAATGATAATGGAAGATCGGTTTGACACATCATAGATCAAACCATATCCAATAGGGTTCGATTCCTCCTCTCGGACACGCCATTCCATTGTGGCGTTCCGGGTGGAGTGAGTTGGGACACGATCCCACACTCTCTAAGATAGTCGTCAAACTCTTGGCTCAAGTATTCTCCTCCACAATCCGATCGTAGAGCCCTGATACTTTTGCCAAGTTGCTTCTCTACTTCATTCTTGAATTCTTTGAACACTTCAAAGGATTCGAATTTTGCCCTCATAAGGTATACAAATCCATATCTACTGTAATCATCAGTAAAAGTAATGAAGTAGACATAACCACCCCTGGCAGGCGTGGAAAATGGCCCACACACATCAGTACGTATGAGTGCCAATTGCTCACTAGTCCTTTCACCTTTCTTATTGAAAGGGGACTTTGTCATTTTTCCCAATAAACAAGCCTCACATGTCTCATATGATTCAAAATCAAATGAGTCTAGTAATCTATCCTTATGGAGTCTAGATACACGTTTCTCATTTATGTGGCATAAACGACCGTGCCATAAATAAGCAGGATTTAAATCATTTATTTTAATCCGCTTGGTATTAATGTTGTAGACAGGATTGTTTAGATCAAGGACATAAAGTCCATTAAATAATTGCGCACTAAAATAGTGAATATTATTTAAATAAAAAGAACAACAATTGTTCTTTATTGAAATAATAAAACCATCCTTGTCCAAAAAAGAAATAGAAATAATGTTTCTGCTCATAGCAGGCATAAAATAGCAATTATTTAATTCTAAAACTAATCCTGAAGGCAGAGATAGCTCGCACACGCCTATGGCCAACGCAGGAATCACTATTCCAAGCCTCTTGTCCTCCAGATATTTTGGGCAGTTCCTCCTCCAGTGTCCAGGCTGACTGCAGTAGTGACACTCACCTTTAGTCACGGCCTTGGCAATGCCACCAAAAGGCTTAAGGGCAGGTTCCTTGGACTTGGCAACTGACTTGCCTTTGCCCTTGGAGGAAGAGGCAAACCTTTTGCCCTTTCCTTTCCGTACCATCATTATGGCCTTGCCCTTACCCTTGTTGATGCTCTGTTCAGCCGTCCTCAACATGTTGAGTAAATCTGGCAGTGGTTTCACGATCTCGTTCATGTTATAGTTCATAATGAACTGTCCATAACTCTCGGGAAAGGATTGCAACACGAGATCGGTTGCCAACTCTTGGCCGACCGGGAACCCCAGTCGGGCGAGATTCTCCAAGTACCCGATCATTCGGAGTACATGGGGTCCCACCGGGTTCCCTTCTGCCAGATGACATTTGAACAGTGCCTTTGAGACCTCATACCTCTCTACCCTCGCCTGTTCTTGGAAGAGCTGCTTTAGATGTTCGATCATATCGACAGCATTCATGTTTTCGTGTTGCTTCTGAAGCTCAGAAGTCATGGTGCAAAGCATTAGGCAGGCCGCATCATTAGCGTCATCAACACGCTTTTGATACGCCTTTAAGGCAGCAGGTGTTTGGTTCTCTGTACCTTCTGGAACATGCTCCTCTATTGCGTACAGTTTCTTCTCTTGCTTGAGAACAATTCTCAAGTTTTTGTACCAATCAAGAAAGTTGATTCCAGAGAGCTTGTCCTTCTCAAGGACAGATCGTAGGGAATGTTGTGAACTCGATGAGTTGTTTGCCATTTGGAATTCTACAAAAGGAAAATACGTAAGTTTTAGTATTTGTGATTTTTTGGCTATATTCAATAATGGCTAGTTTATCAAATATAGCTCCCACTATTTTTCTACGGATTAATAACCCTCAAGATATTAATGCGGAAAATATCCTTATATTTTCTAGTGGGCCAAGATCCATCTTTCATCTCCTTATGAGCTTGCTTTGGCAAGTCACCCATAATTTGACTACTTTAGGTAGGAACAATTCCAATTGCATCCCATATGCAACTCTTGGTTCAATCGGGCAAATAACTCCTTATTTATCCATCCATATGGATAATCCCAATTGATTGCCTCTAGGTTTCTTAATCAAATTAATAGCCTAGTTGTGTTCAACCTCTTATCTAAACAATTGCACATTGTTACGTGCCATCGCATTTCATCATTATGAACCAAGTCGACATGCTTTGGCACGCACGAACTTGATAAATAATGATGATAATGAGTGTTTAAATAACGAGAAGGCAAGAACACAATATTTGAATTTTGAGGGATTTTAAATTCAATTTTAATTGTTTTTGTTGATCAATATCAACTAATCTATCTATTTGAGTTTGGGCACAACTCCAAATAATAGATCCGGGTTGTCTAATTATCTTATTATCCTAATTGCATGCATCATCCATACACCAACCACACAAATAATAAGACAATAAAATAAACAACCACAAAACAGAAATTAAACGTGATATGGATATGGCCTTTTCTAGACTAAGATAATTCCAAGCCAATGGAATTATCTATGAACCCTAAAGCAAACACATCTCCATGCGTCTTGATCTTTCGGTCCATCCTTCATAGTCTTGTGGAATGCTCCATGCTCCATGCTCCATCTTTTGTGGCTTCTTTGGCTTTGGGCTTCTTTTCTTCAATCTTGGATAACAATCTACTTTATCTAGCACTAGCTAACTTCTATACTAAGTAAAATAAATCTCACAAGTTGAGAAAAAAAATGGCACGCAGGCCATAAAACCCTAATTAATTATTACAATTAATTGATCAGCTCGCAGGCCGTAAAACCAAACCACAAAATTAAACATCCACATCAAACCACATCCTAAGGCCATATCCAATCACCATGCGATTTGCACATAAACAGTTAAAATCCAATTTTAACGCGCTTGGTCAATTTTAATTGATTTTAGGATTTCTAGGGTTAAAACGGTCCATGGGCCCAACAATCAAATTTCTCGGGCCCAACAAAGTGAACCACAAGGCCCTAGGGCCGGCCCGGCCCAAAACCCACAAGGCTAGGCCCGCGGGTTAGGGCCGCCCGACCCCTAGGGCGGCCAATCTTGGGCGGCAAGCAAGGGGGGCGGTCCCTAGGGGGGCCGAACCTCCTTGAGGGAGTTGTTTCCAAAACAACTCCCTTGCTTGGTGCCCAAGTTTGGTTGTTTCCTTGTTTTGGGAGAACTCCTTCTTCCCCAAGGATGCCCAAACCCTAGATCTAAGATCCTAAAATTTCTCAAACTCACCAATTCATGCATCCAATGCAAAAATTGGATCTTGTTATGATTAATTGTTGACAAATTGCATCCCATGCTTGATTTGTCTTGTTTTACGCGATAAACAATCAAATTAAGGTGTAAAACAACAAAAACGTAACACATAAACCATGTTTATGCTCTACGACATGTGGCTCTGATACCACTGTAGGGTTTTGATTCATGGATCGCACAACGGAAGCATAATCAAACATAAAACCATGCAAAACCCTCCAAGGATCACAAGTCAAGAGACATAACGATGGTAAGGGTTAGAAATCATAAACACACCTTTGGGTTCTCCTTGATGAATTCAAACACGAATTATGTCACGTTCTCTATAGTTGATCCACGCCTAGAGTTGATCCTAGATCTCCCAACTCCTTGGTGCTAGCCCGGAATAGGAAGAGGAAGAAGAAATCACGCAAAACGAGACCCAAAGGAGGGTCTCGGCCTCCTTTGGCCGACGGGGACGGGGCGACGGCAAGGGGGCGGTTCGGGCCTCCTTGTTGCTTGCTCTCTCTCCTTTTGTTCTCTCCCACTCTTTTTATGTTCACTAATGAGCATAAGTTATGTGGGAAGGAAGGAAGGAAGGTCCTTTATATAGTCCAACAACTCCTTGTTAACTACCTAAAGGACTTATTCTAGTCCTACTAGAATTCAATTTAGTCCCTTCCTTGCAAATTAGTCCCTACTAAGTTTGCAAGGGTTTGCAAAGTGATCCTTCTAATTAATTAATCCAATTAATTAATTCCCAAATCTAGTTCAACTCTATATAGCGTGTGACCCCATAGGTTCTATCTAGTTGGTAGCAACTATTTGCTAATATGGAGCGGTCTCTAGCAAAACATCCATTCTAGCCAACTAATAGAATAGTCATCTTGACAACCTTTGTACAAGTAATTGTCTCATCCCTTTGTCTCTATATCCGGATTGGACACGAGACATACAAGTCACACTCGTATATCCAATCCATAGTTTCTCGATCCATGGGAATAGCCTTATTCGTGCAAATAACATCAATATCCCATATTGATTTATTTGAGTCTGGCCAGACATTCTATAAGCACTATACCTCGAGTGGCCTAGGATATTTGCTCCCGTTATGTGGGAGGGACAAATCCTATTTACGTCCACTACGATCTCTAAGCTTGCTTCTTATTGTATCTAGTACACGCCTTTATAACTACCCAGTTACGGTGTAGCGTTTAACGCTACCAAGATCACAATAATCCACAACTATATCTAGTGACTTCAAGTCTAAGGATGACAATACCATTGCACCGCGAGAAGCGCTTGTGACTCAACATAACGTGTATGTAGCCTTCTCGGAGATGGGTCAATCCAGTGCAACATTCCCTAATGCACACCTATGTGTTGGATCGTGATATCTCCATATCAATCAAACCCCATACTAGTCTATAGATGATTGTCCTATTAATCATTATACTTGACTAGGGATATTTAAGATAAACAACACAATTGTAAATCTAAGGATTTCATTATATTAAATATCCAATAAATAATAAATGAATTTCTAGCCACAAATAATTCATACTAAACTAGATTGCCTCTAGGGCATCTATTCCAACATCGTCAACCCGGAATACCGGTTTATTACTGAACCGACAACTGTACACTTGCAGTTGGAGCGTGTCAATTTTTTGGCGCCATTTCCGGAGACTTTGGCTAAATTAGTTATAATTCCTATCCTTAGGGAATTTTATTTTCTGTTTATATCTGTTACTCACCTACTTGCTGTGTGTAGATTGTGTTTTCAGGTTGGATTTCACGGTGCATGTTCCGTTCTTGAGACGAACCTTTGCACCCAACGCTTGAAGACCTGGAATCCCTGTTATGCGCACAACATAGAGACAAGAGGAATATAAGCTCAGTTACTATGGATGAGCACACTAGAGCTGAGTTTGAGAGGATCCGAAAAGGTATGCAAGACGCGGAGGCAGGTAGACTTGCAGCTGTGAAAGATGAAGCTAATAGGACAAGAGAGGCTGAGCAGCTCAGAGCTTAGATGGTGGAGATACAAGCTGCAATGGCTCGCTTGAATCCCCAAATTCCACCACCACCTGGTGAAGGGGTAGTTGTGGGAAATAATGGAGGAGCGAATGGTGGCAACAATGGGGGCAACATAAATAATGGGCATAATCCTGTAGGCCGAGAAGAGGATATTAAGAAAGAAGACCGTCCCGTGGTAAATTATTTCAGAACTACTCCAGCCTGCTATCAACCCACCATTGTTAGTCCACACATCAATGCCCAACATTTTGAGCTGCGCCATCACATGATCAATATGGTTCGTGATGAGTGCTCATTCACTGGAGCTAAAGGAGATGATCCCAATCACCATTTTCTTATTTTTGAGCAAATCACTTTTACATTGCACGACCATAGAGTTCCAAATGAAACAGTTAAGCTATTACTGTTTCCTTTCTCTTTATCTGGAAAATCCAAGAAGTGTCTTATGGAGCTTCCAACTGGGAGTATTGTGACATGGGCATATTTCTGCCATGAATTTATAAGGAGTTATTTGACACCATCCAAGGTTTCTTAGCAAATGGCCGAGATTGCAATGTTCACGTAGGAAGAGTACAGCTCACTGGGAGACACATGGAGACAGTTCAGCCAAATTCTTCGTAGATGCCTGAATCATGGGGAGCCATGGCACAAGCTCCTCCACTACTTTTACAGTGCATTAGACAAGGAGACTACTGACCAGTTGGATATGCTAGCTGGAGGTAGCTTTATGGGGCTTGGAGCACAGCGAGCTCAGGATTTGCTCAACAACGTGGCCAAGAGAGAGGCTACGAGGTCTGAGACTCGTACGTATTTGAGACCTGGAGATGCAAAATTGGTAAAAAAGAGTGAGTCTATGGAGAACAAGCTTGAATCCATGACCTAAACATTTAATGGCGTGAATCCTCTAGAACAGGTAAAACCCATGGGTGAGTTACTAGCGGATGAGAATTAGGGATATGGCTCTGTAATTGAAGATGTGAATTACATGGGTCCACCACGAAAACAGCAGTGGCCTAACACGTACCATCCCAACAACCGCAGCCATCCTAAATTCAGCTATGCCAATCCAAACAGTGGGTTATATGCACCGGGTCATCAGCCAAATCCGCCATACTAGGCACAACAGCAGGCTCCGCAACAAGAGGACCAAGAGACAAAAGTTTTATTGAGAAAAATGCTCGCTAATCAAGATAGAATGGAGAGCAAAATTGTCTCCATGGAAGCCACAATGAAATGCCATGAGACGCAGATTGGGCAAATAGCCAATCAGAGTACTAAGCTTGCCCCTGGCATGCTTCCATCTAACACCATTGTTCCTACTGAGCAGCTTAAAGCTATTACTACTCGCAATGGCGTGACTACTCAGGATCCTCCATATCCTAGCCATGCGAGAGCTGAAGCTACTAAAGCCACACAGAAATAAGTGCCCAAGGTCGTGAGCCCAAAATCAAAGGACACTGTAGAGAAAAGAGAAGAGCCTAAGAATACTCTAAATCCGGATGATTGTGAGCCACATATACCATATCCGGCGACAATAAAGAGGAATGATGAGGACCACTTTGGGAAATTTATGAACATATTCAAACAACTGCATATAAACATTCCTCTTGTATAAGAACTTGCTCAAAGCCCAAGTACAAGAAGTTTTTGAAGTAGATCTTATGGGGCAAGAAGAGCATAGACCCTTATGACACGGGGAAGTTGAAAGAGACATATAGTACATTCATTCAGAGGGACATTCCCAAGACGAGAGATCCATGTAGTGTCATTCTAGGCTGCACTCTTGGGGGTGCATATCAAACACATGGGCTTTGAAATTTGAGCGCGAGTATTAATCTCATGCAATTGTCCATGTTTCTGTTATTGGGCATTGGTGTGCCAACCTCGGTGAAGATGGGTCTTCAATTGACAGACAATTCTATTGTTACAGCAAAAGGGGTGACTGAGAACTTGCTTGTAAAAATGGGTGCATTTGTCTTTCCAGCTGACTTTGTGATAGTGAACATCACGGAAGATCGCGATGTGCCACTCATCTTTGGAAGACCGCTTTTGAAGAAAATGCACGCAAATGTGGATCTAGAAACTGAGGAGTTGACTATCAAAGCTCTAGATTCATCACTTGTGTTCAATGCATTTGTTCCAGGCAAAGGGAAGAATAAGTTGGCCATGATCAAGTTTAGAGAAGAGCGTGTGGATCCTTCTCTAGGTTTTCCTACAATTTTGCAGCCCGATCCATCCGAATCTGAGGAGAAGCCAAATCTGGTGCGTGCACATGAGGTGGTGCAGAAAATCAATGGCAAGAAATTGAAGGAGAAGGCACTTTGTGCTAGACCTCCTCAACATATTTTGAGGTAAATGGGTCGGGTCGCCGACTTTAAATTACAAGACGCTTGTTGGGAGGCAACCCAACGTATTTATACTTTAATATAGGGAGCGAGTTTTTAATACAATTGTGTTTTGTGTTTTTATTTATGTATGTGGAGAGATGAGAGAGAGAGGGACTAATGATGTTTCCAAGTGACATATATGTGCAGGTTATGGTAGAATCTACCCCGGTTTTCCATGGCACACATGACCTTCACAGGGGCTTGCATTGTCGAGTTGGGAATTCTTCAGACATGGATTTTAGCAGAGGAGGCAGTCGACCCCGGTGTGCGAGAACACACTGACCGTTGGGAGCACGGTGGCGCCAATACTGTGCTTGGGTACTGCTTGGCGTGATATCTTCCCCACCCTTGAGGTGGTTGTGAGTATCTTTTTCTTTTTGCCAGATTTTGAGTCACTTCTAGTGTATATGTCATGCTCCATCTCCTCTACTGGTCCTACACATTGATTGCTGAGTCTTCTTTCATAATCTCTAAATTCATTGAGGAAAATGAAGCATTTAGTGTGGGGGGTGGTTTAACTATCTACTAGCTGATATTTGTCTTGCATATCCAGTTACATGTGTAGGATGTGTTGAGATTGTATTGTGTGTAGAGTCATTGTTGTGTTTATGTTATGTTTTTTTATTTATATTGTCGTATTGTGTAGAGTAGATTTAGATATTGTCTGCACTTTTTAATAATTGAGTCTACCCACCAAACATAGTTAGTTGTGTAGTGTCAAATTTTTTTCGAGTCTAGACCTTGCATATAGAGTTAGGATATTATGAAATATAAAAAAAAATAGAAAAATAGGAAATCCATAAAGAATTAGAAAATTGAAAATTTGAGAAAAGACAAATGAGAGAAGCATAAACTTGGTTAATTTAGTGAGATGTGAAAACTATAGGCATAGGGTGTGAATTTTGACCGAGAGTGACATTCTTAGTTCCCCCTAGTAAGTATATAAAGAATCTCATTACAGGAATGCCTACCAATATTCAAACCAAATTGATTTTAAAAGATAAAGTGTGCGTTGTTTTCTCCTAAAAGAGTTGAGCTTGGTGTTTTCTAAACAAGCCGAACGTTCATGTTGTTCGTCTTAAGTAGTCGCCAGCCCGCCTCGTAGTGGCACACAGAACAGCTGTGTGATGATGTGTATTAGAGCACTCATTGCTTTTAGATCTTACCTTGTAGGACCACTAGTAAACCCTAATTGATCCTTTGATTCAGTGTTAGCTTCTTTGACCTAGGAAGACGATTCTTGGCCTTCATCACATATCGTTAGCATTACCTTTCTAGAGCGTCAAGAGGGAGCAGTAGTTGAGGGGGTTCGTTGAGGGAGTACTTCATTACATATTTTTGTGAGTTTTGTAAATCGCATTTGCTTCGTTGGATATCTACGAGGGGATGCAAGGGTGAATGAGTTGGCTTGCACACTAAGGTGTGGCGGTGTTCCATGTCGTTACATCATGGACACGGTTGTGGAGAGCCATGAGTGCGTGACGTCTAATTCGCGATAAAAAAGGGCTGGTTGTACTTAATTGGTGGAATGTGCTAGGTACTTAATTTCTATCATTTCGGTGTAGGAGGTTTGGTTGGATTAGGCACATGACATATCTTATTTGACTACTTGAGAGGGGGACATAACTACATTCTAGTGTTGGGGTGTCGACATTTGACTAAGGACATAGAAATTGTGCTTTTGAAGACTCCATCTCCATACACGTTTTGACTTTAACGGTTAGTGGCATTACACGCTTCATGGAGTTAGGGGGAGATGAATTATTATTTTAATACTTATTCGTTGTTTTGTTTATTTCTTTCTCCTGACATTATTACTACTGCTTGATTCTTGGAGGAGGGCCATTCATACATTTTTATTTGTATTATCGTTGTTTATTGAGAGAAAAAAAATAAAAATAAAAGAAGAATAAATAAAAATAAAAGAGAGAGAAGAAAAGGAGAGGAATAAAGTTAATAAAATCTCCTTTTGGAAATCGAGTGGTAGAGTTCTTGTTCCGTTTAAAGATTGATTGAGTGTCGCGCATTATTTGCTTTGATGGCCACATGATTGACACGGTACCGAGGTTTGAGGGGATTGAGGGCCGGAGTCAGCGAGATTCGGGTTGTGGATTCCTATTATCTAGGTGAGGGTGTGTGAGATATGGAGTTTGGTGAGTTTATGTGACGCTTTATGATTTTTTTGCTTCATAAAAGTTATATGATTTTTGTCCCTAAGCCTCATCATATTCGACCATTAGCGGAATAGGAGTTCGGACTGTGAATGTGGCTTAGGCTTTGTTAGCCTCTTATTTTTATCAGCACACATGAAGAGGTAAATTATTTTTTATAGTAAAGTTAATCTTTCTATACTAACTATGGGGAATTACTTGTTGTCGAATTTAGTTGCGCTTCACACCTCTTGTCTAACTTTTTCATCATCCATGAGCACCTGTCTATGTTATTTAAATTGCTTGATCTCACAAAAAGAAAGAATTTAAAAAGTTTTTATGTGTTTAAGATCGAGTCTAGATTTGTATTGCGTCATCTTGCTGCATTAGTTGTGTCATGAGTCGTGTTAGAGTCGTTTGAGTCTTGTCGGCTAGTAGACAGTTAGATGCAGTAGATGAGACTTTGCTCGGGATGCGCAAATGGAAAGTGTGGGGGTATTTGATAACTCCTTCATAAGAGTTATCTTACCTACACTATATATTGTCATTTGTGTGCGTTTCAGTGCAAAGTGACGAGATTCGAGTCAATATATGAAGAAAATGCACTTTTGGATGTTTTGAGCTTTAAAGTACAATCCGGGCGTTTCTTGCATGGTTTTTAGTATGATTTGATAATTTATCACATTTGATCTTTGCGGTATCATGTTGTTGTTTTAAATGAATTACGTATGCAGGAATCAAGTGTAGAGAAGAAACGAGCTTCGGAATAGAAGAAAAATGCGAATTTGGCGCGTTTTGGATGTTTTCGCTAAATTTGGGCAATAATTGAGAAAAACAAGAAAATGGTCCGGAAACGGAGATTTCTCTACATGGGTGAAGTCTACGTCGCAAAAGGAATCGAAAGGTGCAAAACTCACATTCATCGGAGTACGTGATCAAAATTCGGGTCCTTATTTGCTTTTCAAAAAGCTTAGTTGCTTCTCCAGGATGTTTAGAGAGAACTAAGGATGTTTTAAGAATTTTGAAAGAATGAAGATGGAAGTGAGATCGGTGGCAATTGAAAGTACACGCGAAGAGCTTTCCAACGGCGGGTCACGGAGCTAAAACGAACGTCGGACGAGAAAGTTATGGCACGGAGAAAGTCAGAAAAAAGCCAAGTGTACACTAGGTTGCACGACCTGGACAAGTTGGTCGCACGACCTTGACAAGTTGGTCGCACGACCTAGTGGTCAGAGGACAGAATTTAGAGGAAATTTGGAACTAGATCGCATGACCTAGTCAAGTAGGTCGCACGACCTAGTGCGATGCATAATTTTTTGGAAACTTTTGGGAACTTATTGTAATTACATCTAACTATTTCCAAACACTTCGGAAACCTACAAAAAGACACGATAACATGATTTAGAGAGAAGAACTAGTTGGAGATGAACAAAGCTGCGTTTGGAGCTTGGAGCATCGGTTGGAGCGTCGAAATTCCTCGTTTGGATTATCTTCTCTTCTCTTTCTTTAGTTTTTGCTACTTGATCTTAAACATAGTATTGTGATCATGTTTGGTAGTAGCTACACCCTTTTTACTGGGTATTCTCGTTTGGTAGCTAGGGTTTTCGTATGAACTTGATGTTTTGAGAGTGTGATCCACTTTTTGGACTTAATTATCATGTTCTTCTATTATTATGAATCGTTCATGTGCTAAACTCTATCTTTCTTGCGCCTAGCTAATGTAGGATTGATTTAAATTAATATTCATGTGGTAAATCCGTGAGAATTGGTCGGTAAATTGGACGTTTCACCTAATTTTACCACTACTTGTTAACTCGATAATGTCGATTAGGATCATAAAGTAGAATAATATACGTAAAGCATGCTTAATATTGATTTAGACTTGGTAACTCGATTTGAGTTGATTTCAGAAATAGACAACTTGTTTGGTAACTCGGTGAGTTGTGTAGTGCATGATTAATAATAGAATACATGTTAGTGTTTCATGAATCAAACACAATTCGTATCATCCCTAGTGATCCTAGAGAGAATTCCCGATATTTTACCCTCTTATTAGTAACGTTATAAAGCATTCTTTGTTAATGGTGAATCAATTCACTCGGTTAACTAAGAATATTGTTCCTTTCAGTTTAGTAGAATTAGTCAAACAAACAACGCACTGTGCCCACATAAGGTTGAGAACTATTAACTAAATTAGACTAAGTCTCTTCGGTTCGACAACCCATAATACCGGTTTATTACTGCACCGAAAACTGTACATTTGCAGTTGGAGCGTGTCATGATGGAATAAACGTGCACGCCAGAACGTAACTGTAGGTAACAGCGGACCGATGGGATCCGTCATCGGTCGTTAGGTAAAATTATGAGACACCGAGAAGTAATCAGGAGGGCTATTACACGCCATAACAAGGATTGAAATATTGTGTTTCTTCACGTTTCTGGAAATATGTAAAGACCACAAGGGATCCATAGATCACCTAGTTGCTTCCCAAATTTGATAAATTAACAAAAAAAGTAAGTGAGAAATATTATCTTTTTTATTTTGACCACACATCGGGCGATTTTTACACGCGCCCAACTGTAGGTGAGAAGCACTAGATTAATCCTCTTGTGTCTTCTTCAACCTCACGAAGAAAAACTCAGAACTGACTTTTGTTTCCCCCTCCTTTGAAGTTGACAACTTAAGAGGCAAAAAGCTCGCCGATTTTAGCATGAAATCAACCCAGACCGATCAAGGAGTTTACCTTGATAAATTTGGAAGATTTTGTCATTTCCAGCAGTGGAAAAACATCCCCCGCATCCGCCATTAATCGCTGTCGCAGGCCAACTAATTTGTTCCTAGCTGCTCCGTCATTGCCGCTTTAACTCGTTCGACGCTACTGCTTCTCCTCGTTCTTCTAAAGCAACGCACCGCGAGTCTTGTTGTCGTAGGCTCTTCAAGAACACCACTCGTCGCCGCATAAATTATCTCGACGCCAGAAACTTTATAATCTCGTATCTATTCTCGTAGCGTGTATAACCCGAATTATAAAATGGCTCTGATATAAATTTCAGGGATTTATACATCCAAGTCCCTCACAACACAAAATCAAACATGATCACTTCACGAACATGCGATGCAGGAGAACAAGAAAAATAAAGAACACACAAATTTGAAGTGCTTCGGCAAGTTGCCTACCTACACGAGGCGGAAAAAAATGTAACTTGTTCGGTAAACGTGTTCGACAAAAATAATCCCAAGTGTAGGATATCGTCTCAAGTAATAATATCCGGTAAGTCCAGAGTCGAATCCACAAGGAGAGGAGGGTTTAGAAAATGACTTGCTAAACTAGGATAGAAAGTAGAAAAAGACTAACTAAAGCAAGTATCGCAAATTTCTCAATGGCCTTAGAGCTTGCCAAGCTATCAAATCCACCAAAATTAATTGATGGAGCAAGTTGAGATTTGAGAATTCGCTAATCTAAACAACTAAGAAAGAAGTGAAATGACAAGTAGAGAGGGGCTAGGGATCATCGGTTTCTCTAGTGACCAATCCTCCTATTAGATTCAAGCCCGTTTCTCAAATTACATGTTGCATTCCACAAGACAAGTATGTAAAGAAGAGATTTCTTATTGCACTCCAACTCACCGAAAATGAAGTGTGTGATCCTAACATGCTAATCAAGCATTAAAGAGGCTATTCAAATGAGATTTCCGAATTTCAAGTGTTTCAAGCATCAAATATATGTAAACACACATAGGTTTTTCAACATGAAAGATCAAGCAAAAAATGAGATTTGTAAATTCTCACACAAATCACCTAACTAGAACTCGATTTCTCAAAGTTAGGATTGACGAGTTCCTCTCCCTCAAGTGCAACTTCAAATCAAACAAGTCGAGAGTATTCACACATCTACCTATTCAATGCATAAAATACTTCAACAAGAGAAATCTAAATATTGCACTAAGCATTCAAGTGAACCCAATTCAACCCATTCATCCTTGAAGTTCAACTTGAAGAAATAGGAAGATTGGGGCACTAGATAGTCCCAAATCACCCAAGCAATTGAATTAGATAGACATGATAGATTCAAGAGTAATAAAGAGAAATGATATTTTCATAGCCTACACTTGAATCAACCAATTGTTTTCACCAATTCAACCTCAATACATCAAACTACAAATTTATTGAAAGTGTGTAATGTAGGTGTAAACAGGTATATTAATACTCTAGAAGGGGGGGGGGTGAATAGAGTATGCTAGCTTTTGCCAAAACAAAAGTTTTTGAAACTTTAGTAGAGCAAACTGTTGATATCTCAAAGCTTTGAAAAGAACTTTAAAAGCTTAAAGATATAACAACAGAGTATAGAGGCTTCAAAGCTTTGAGACTTGGAAAGCTCCAAAGCTTTAAAACTTCCAATAAAAACTGTAAGTAAATGCAGCAAAAGTAAATAGCAAGAACACAAAGATTTTACAGAGTTCAGTCACAACTGGACCTAGTCTCTGCCTGAGGGATCTAATCCCTCCAGGATTCAAACACAACTTCTTATTCATCACCAAGATTTAGCCCTAGATCTCAAGCCTAAGTGAGCTACCTTACACTTATACAGCTTGTGGTTCCAAACCTATCTAGTTACATGCTACAATCTGTTGAAACAATAAGAACCTCTTGTTGTTCAATTGAACAACCAAACTACTAAGTTAAGTGAGGTTTTAGAGATGAAGAATAAATAATACAATTGAGTACAGAAAGAAGAACTCAGAAAAGATAAGTTGTTTAAAGCCTGGAAGAGTTCTTCTGATATTGAATGATCTTCAGTCTGCTTGAGTTGAATTTCTGAATGATTTGAAGAGCTGTATGTAATTGATCTTCCCAGTTGATTTCCCTATTCAAAACCACGACCTCTGTGTCTCAAATAATTCTCTGCAATTCAAATTTAAGTAGCTGATCTCAGTCTGCAACTGACTTGAGAGATTTCAGGAACAGAATTCCTAAAATATCTCCTGTCTGATAAGCTCTTGTCAACAGATTAATTTGAATGCATTGTTGATCTGTTTGTGGACGTTGGAGTGTCCAACAAACCTGAAAATACTCAGCAAACAAGATTAAACAAATAACAATACAATCTAGCAAGAAGATCTACTTGAAACAGCAGCTAACAACTAATGAGAAAACTATGCTAGAATTGTCTGCTGACAGTTATGAGTTAACAAATATATTTAATCTCATGAATATATCAAGTAACCAATATAGAGTCCACAATAATAGACAATAATCAACATGTATTAAGATATAAGCATAACTGAATCCATCTGCATACAGAAAGATGGTTAGTAGAACTTAGCAGTAGAGAGTAACTAGAATATCTCAAAGCTTTGAAGCTTTGCCTGCTAACTTCACCAGAATAAGCATTGGATTTTCAATCCAACCTAGTCGTGCAATGATCAACTTAGAACATAGATTGCTGAATGTAATTATATAATTAAACCATCATCACCAAAACATAACTAAAACCTGCACAAAACAGTTAGATAATACAGCATATAGGAACTGCTACAATAACTCAAAGCTTTGAAGATTTGGTACTTAGCAATTTCTTATGCGTGTGTTTCTGGCTTTCATCATCAAGGAGCTAATCTCTCTGCTTGCATTTTCATGACATAATGTCCATGAGCTTCATACTTATCATTGAAGAACATACTAATCATGAATTATCTCAAAAACCACTAACACTTAGATAGAAACTAGTGCTACCAAGTCTAGATAGCTACTTCTGCTACTGCTACTGCTACACTAACAGAACCTAGAACAACACACAGCAGCAGAACAGAGCACTAGCACCAAATGTTATCCAAAATCAGACTGAAAACTCTTCAATTCAATACTCCTCTCTCTCCCTCTCTTCCTCTTTCTCTGTTCTTAGCCCTTAGGTAGCTCAAGAACAACCCAAATCTGGGCGAAATAGGAGAGAGAGAGAGGAGGAACAGAGGACCCAAAAACAGAGCACTGCAGCCATCGGGTCTGGAGAGAGAGAAGAAATTTCTTCATGTCCCGTTTTTATAGACTTCCTGGCTGAGTGTCGTGTCCTCAAAGAACAAATCTACGCTTTACAATTGACCTTTAAGCCTCTCCATTGTTTATTCTCATCGCCTCAAGAACCCTAGCTGATTTAGGGATTTCTTCGTTCCTTGGATTTGGGCCAAATTGAGGGGTGCAATGGAGAGGTCTTGGGCTGGGGAGCGTTTTGGGACCAATCTTGTGTGATTTGGTGAAGAGATGAGGCCGAGGTACAAGTTGGTGTGAGCTTGGTCGGCCTTCCATGGAAGCTTCATGGGTTTGTCTGTGTGCAACGACGGGGGAGAGCGAGAGAGGGTCAACCAGCGTGAGTTGTTTTACCTAAATTCCACTCAGCTCCCCCCCTTAGTTTGCCGAGGGCTTTAAAATGGCCCCCATATCTTCTTAAAAGTATATAAAATGGCACTTGCACCCCTAATCCATTAATAACTCTTCATTGCAGCCCTTTATAACTTGAGAAAATGTCACTTAGCACCACCATTCCGTTAAAATGACTTCAAATAAGTCCTCTGACATAACTTTGGCCTTATGAATTGGTCCCTTGACTTATTGAACTTCACTTTTTGGCCTCTATCTTTCCTTGTCCTCTTCATTCAAGCCCTTGAAACTTCTCTTTGCTTGCACATTAGCCATAAAATCTTCAAATATTCTTCAAATTAAGTCCTCCAAGCCCTTTCTTCATGTCTCTTGGCCCCTCTAAAGCGTCTCAATTCATCATTCAAGATCTCCCAACTAGCCTCTTACGTTCTAAAGCACGTCTTTGCCTACAAAATAAGATAAAACAACCAAAACTACAAAGACAAGCATAAGTCTAGAATGAGAGGTAAGAAAGATAGATTACACATATTAGCAAGTTTATGAAGAGTTCATTAACATACTAAAACATGCAATTTTAAGTCGTTAACAAAACACAAACCCACAATTCTCTTTACACGCCTCTCAACTCTCCTACACACTAACAATGTGTGCCACTCATGAGTTGAACTAATGAATAAAGCAATAGGTAGCCGCTCCTATATATACTAAATACGAGGAGGTGGAAAAAAAAAGCTAATTAGAGATAACGTCCTCAGAGGAGGAATCAGATGCCTCGAGCACACCGATGCGTCTTATAACTCCTCACTAGAGTTATTCTTGAGCTTATTTTGAATAGAAGAGTGAGAAGTTGCCGATGTTTTTTTTTTCCAGATCTCATATATATTAGCCTTGGAACATATTATAATATGTTTCGAGCTTCATTGTGAATTCTTATGTATCTCATGTAATTTTGGGTGTAATCACGAATTGTGTTTGTGTTTTTTTATGTAGGAACATGGATCGTGTATGATTGGAGATTGCATAAGGATGATTGGGAGAGTGTCAACTCAGTATATGGAAAGAAAGGTATAAGAAAATGGATGTTGTCTGCGCATGAATGCAGATCTACGAGTCATACGCAGACAAAGATGAGAAATGGGAAGAAAGAGTCAAAGGCACATGAAGGAAATCTTATGTCTACATATGAACGCAGCTCTACCAGTCAGAGAGGAAGAAAGAACACGAAATCTAAGGGAAAGCCCCAATACCATGGTCTGCGTATATACACAAGCAGGTTGCGTACGTACACGGCCAGGACCAAAACAGATGACAACAGAGTGTTAAGGAATGAAATAATCTCCAATCATCTCTTCCCTGTTTAATAATGATTCTCCATGATTTATGGGATCTTTTATTATGTTTGTAATGATATCTTTCCTATTTTAGGTGCATATGCATTGTATGTAAATACATCTTCTTGTCTAAATAAGAACCAAGGGTCATTAGAAATGTTAATCAATTCATTCAACTTTCACATGGTTTCAGAGCTGTAGAAATCTCTCTTCTACACGATCCATTTCTCCGGTCACAAATCTTAAGCCGACTGCCTTGTTCTTCGGTCTCTGACGCAGAACAACACCATCATGACTACCACCACACCATCAATGATCAAACAGAATGCCCCAAAAAACTTCCCCATCAAAATTTCCTCCGTCAATTTTCTCGTTTGGCGTCGACAAATCGAAGCCACTCTGATTGGTTTCGATCTACTAGGGTTCATCGACGGATCCACCAGATCACCGTCACGCTACACCGATTCGGCGAAATCAGTTACTATCCCGGAATACTCTGTCTGGTAACGTCAAGACCACATCATTGTATGTGCCCTCCTCGGTAGTTGCACCGAGTCAGTTCTGCCACTGATCTCCTCCGCATCCACTGCTCGTGAAGCTTGGACCACTCTCATGGAAATCTATTCTAGCACTTCTCCTGGTCGAATCATTGCGCTTAAGAACAAACTTGCTCGCAATCCGCGTGACAATCACTCCATTTCAGAGTACATCAAAGATATGAAGGACATCGCCAATGATCTTTCTCTCGCACAGAGCCCATTATCAAACACTGATCTTCTCATATCCATCATCAACCAACTTGAAGTTGAGTACTCTCCTATTGTCGCAGCTCTTCGAGTTCGCAACACAACAGTCTCAATGGTTGAACTCGCGTCCATTCTTGAGGAACATCTGCGCTATCTCCAAATCGCAAAACTGGAATCTGCACCGCTCCTTGCAATAGCGAATGCGACACAACGTCACTCGGGAATGCCGTTGCACTGAGGTTCATACTCTCATACCTCGTACAATGGTGGTTACTAAAGGAATCAAGACCGCCGCCAACACTCATCGAACGCGCGAAATAGGTCGCACAGTTCCCCAGTAGCTGCTAATCAATCTGGTCGGTCTCAGAATTGCTGTCACTTCTGTAACTTTGCAAGCCATGTTGTTCGCGATCGTCGCAAACTTACTAGCTTCCTGAGCGACCACAACATCTCAACCACGAGTAACACACATACGATCAACACTGTAGTGAGCCAAGCCTCAGAATCTTCGGATGCATGGATGTTTGACAATGGTGCATCTCATCATGTCACCCCTAACACAGATGGTCTTCAAGATTTGGCAGGTTACGATGGTCCTGAGGAGATTATTCTTGGCAACGGTAAGAGTATATCTATTTCTCACATTGGTAACACTAAATTCTCCTCTCCCACTAAACCTCTCCATATGTCCAATGTCATGTGTGTTCCCAAATTACATCGCAAACTTGTCTCTGCTTCCCAACTTTGTAAATCTAATCATGCTTCGGCTGAATTATTTTCTTCTCATTTTGTTGTGAATGATCGCTCAACCAGAAACACCATCCTTCACGGTGAAAATCAAGATGGTGTCTACTATGCTCCTCGCAGCAACCCTCCTCTCATCAATACAACCACGGTCGCAGACGTTCACAGTCTTCATCACATATTTGGTCATCCCTGTAATAAAACTTTAGGGCTTATTCTGAAGAAGTGCAACATTTATTTGTCTCCATCTAGTCTTCAGAAATTCTCTTGTACTTCTTTTCATATGAATAAATGTCACAAGCTTCCTTTCGCGCACAATTATCTTAAAAGCTCTCGCCCACTTGAATTGATTTACAATGATGTCTGGAGTACGAAACAAATTTCTCTTGATGTCTATTTCTACTATGTGGTCTTTGTTGATCACTTCACTAAGTATGTGTGGCTTTATCCTCTTAAGAGAAAATCAGACGTTGATTCAATTTTCTCGCAATTCAAATGACTTGTAGAGAAGCGCTTTTGCCAATCCAATGTCACTCTCTTTTCTAAAAATGGTGGCAAATTTTTTAAACTCCGACCCCAAATGAACTTCCACGACATCACGCATCTCACTACCGCTCCTCATACTCCCGAGGACAATGGCTCTGCCAAGAACAGACATCGCCACATTGTTGGAACTGGTCTTTCTCTCCTTCATACTGCACCGCTCCCACTGAGCTATTGGCCTCATGCCTTCCGAACTGCAGTCTACCAAATCAATCGCATGCCAACTCCTGTCCTGTGCTATGAATCTTCATACTTACAAAGTTTTCCAAGCACCCCCGAACTATAAGTCCCTCCAAACTTTTGGGTGCCGGTGCTTTCCTTGGCTTTGACCTTATACCTTAATAAAACTTGAACCTCGTTCCAGCCCTTGCATATTCTTAGGTTACTTGGTCGCTCAGTCAGCCAACAAGTTCCTCGACCCATCCTCGGATTGCATATATACCTGTCGCCATGTTCGCTTCGTTGCTCATATCTTTCCTTTTTCCACACATCCACCTAATCAATGTGCTACCAATGGTGAAACCTATGCCATGAATGACTCCGTTGCTCCAGTTTCACCAGCGCATGACCCGACTCTCTCTCATGCGCTGCCTCCTGCAAATACTCCTACACCGGTACCTACTCTCACACCTGCTCGTGTGCCTGGCCTTTAGCCTCAACTCGCACCTGAACCTGAAACTCCTCAAGTTGCAGCCACACCACCTGCACACTCACCTATGTATATGCCTCCTCATGATGACGTTGCTCTAAATGGGATGCCAGCCCCGACTCATGCGCTTGCAGCAACGCGCACCCGCAACCCTAATCCCAAGTACTTCAACTCTCAGTTTTTCAATGCTACCACTTTGCGTTTTTTCGTTCCCACTATAGAACCCCGAACGGTGGCTCAGGCTTTGAAAAATCCTATATGGAAGAAAGTGACGGATGATGAATTTTCCGCATTAGCGCGCAATCGCACATGGGATCTGGTTCCTCGTAGTGGTCAACCAGTTGTGGCATGTAAGTGGATTTTTCGGGTCAAGCGCAAAGCTGATGGTACTATTGATAAATACAAAGGGCAACTTGTGGCCAAAGGGTACTCCCTTGAGTTCGAACGAGACTACTTCAAAACATCCAGCCCTGTCATGAGACCTATTACTGCTCGCATTATTCTCACTTTGGCTCTCTCACATGGGTGGCAGGTGCGCCAATTGGACATCAATAATTCCTTCCTCAATATCACGCTCACGGACATTGTCTTCCTCGCGCAACCTCCGGGGTATGTCGACAGCTCCAAACCCAGTCATGTGTGTAAACTTCGTCATGCACTCTATGGTCTCAAACAGGCTCCTCGCGCCTGGTACAATGAGCTCTCAACTTTTCTTATTCAGTATGGATTTCAGAGATCGTGCGCAGATCCCTCTCGGTTTTACCTATCTGCAAAGGGAGTTCATATGTTCTTCCTCGTCTATGTTGATGACACTGTGTTAACAAGTATCTCACCATCAGCTCTAGCACAGTTCATATCTAAGCTTGCTTCCCGGCTCTCTATCAAAGACTTGGGCTCGCTTAGTCATTTTCTGGGAATGGAAGTCATCCCAACTCAAGGTGGTATTTTCCTATCTCAAGCCCAATATATCTCTAATATGTTTGAGAAGTTTCACATGGAAGATGCCAAGCCTGTCTCCACTCCTATGTGCTCCAATGGACCACTGCCATAACAGATCCAACCCAAGAAGTTGACATCTCCGACTACATACGTCTCTTGGGTCTCCTACAATATCTCAGTCTCGCGCGCCCGGTCATCTCCTTCCCGGTGAACTGCCTTTCGCAGTTTGTTCATGGCCCTCTAACTTCACATTGGTTGGCAGCCACGCGAGTTCTTCATTATCTCAAAGACACCATCTTCCATGGTATTTATCTGCGATCGGGGGCGCATATGGATCTATTTGAGTTCTCTGTTTTGATTGGGGTGGTCAATCCTCCATGGGGCACTCCACAATTGCGTACGTTCTCTACTTGGGATCCAATATAATATCATGGAAGTCTGCACTTCAAAATTTTGTCTCCCGCTCATCCATAGAAGCTGAATATCATGCACTTGCGAATGCCACTGCTGAATTACTTTGGGTTCAACACTTGCTTCAGGGAATTGGTATTCCTCTCACTGGATCATTAACCTTGATGTGCGAAAATCTCAGTGCCACCTATGTCTGCAAGAATCAAGTCTTCCACTCTCGCATGAAACGTGTTGCGCTGGACTACTTCTTCGTCCGTGACCTTATCACGTCATCCAAACTTCATGTGCACATGTTCCCAGTCAACAGCAAGTAGCCGATACACTCACAAAACCTCTTGGACGTAAACCATTTATTCATCTATGATCTAAAATTTAAGTCTCTAACGGATCCACCATCTTACGGAGGTGTGTTAAGGAATGAGATAATCTCCAATTATATTTGTCCTGTTTTATGCTGATTCCCCATGATTTATGGGATCTGTTATTATGTTTGTAATTATCTCTTTCCTATTTTAGCTGCATATGCTTTGTATGTAAATTCCTCTTCTTGTATGAATACGGACCAAGGGTCAATAGAAATGTTAATCAATTTATTCAACCTTCACATAGAGTCCACTGGATGCATATGACCACAGTTCTACGCATACATGGACACTTTAAGGATTTCAAAGGATGTCTGTCTGCGTACATATGCACTCCTACGCATACATGCCCAATTTTGAGGCGGTTTCGGCAAGGTCAGTTGGGTAATTTCCAACCATTTTGGAAACTTCGAGCAATATATAAAGACACGTTTAGATTTCGTTTTAGACACACATGAGATAGCTCCACTCTTCTTTTGAAGGCACATAAGCAAGGATTCATCATCAGCACTTAATACCACTCGTTTGATTCTCATTCTCTCTGTAGTTTATGGAATTATTCTGTTTAATTTTGTCAAACTCTAGCTAAACTCTTTATCTATGTTCTCAGTGAACCTAGTGTTTATTATCAAGTACTCTTTTTATTTGACTATGAATTCTTTATCTTGGGATCTTAAGACAAGCGGGGTTTATTTTTCATTCTTGTGTTTAGTTTTATTATTTATGCATGAACGGAGTGATCAACTTGAATAGCAACAGACCTGAACCGGTACATGAGAGTGGCAGGTTAGAGTTAGGAAGAGACGATATAATTTAGTCCCTTGTCTTGATAGACCGAGAGTGAAAGGAAGTTAGGGCTAGCAAAGCAAAGTTTGACCAATTGTTAGCGGTTCCGATTAAGAATGTAAGAGAGATCAAAACACTAGAAGCCTTTGAGCGGCACTGCAGATCTAGGAGGACAAAAAGACGCAAAAATCTGCAGCGTCGTGACAGTGTGTGCAAGACCGAAAGGAGAGTACACTAACGATAACGTGGCATAAATACAACCTACTATTTTTTCATATCAAAATACTAAATTCGAGAAACCCAATGAGATCCTGGAATCTAGTATCCTTAAACCGTAGTTCTACAAATCAACATGTCCTCAGGAAAATTCACTAAAGAGATTTTCTTTTTCAGTTTTTTACTTTCTACAATTAGTTCAGTAATCATCAAACCAACACAACTACTCATCCCTTTTACACCTTTTCTATTAATTATGAATATCTAAAGAAAACATAAATCTATCTTTGTAGGTACGATATCCCGAGTTCCTAATACTATACTTACTATTTGTCCATACACTTGCGCAATAGGATGCTAGAAATTTTGTCAGCGACTTGCAGAATTTGAGACAATCCCAACAGTATAGTGACAATTAAATTTAACAATGTTCCCTAATTTAATCACATGATATTAGTCCAAAAGAACGTAACTTATTTATGTAGATTCATTTACTTCTTCCCTCCCTATATTTAGTCCCCCATTCTATTTTGGTTGTCCCAAATTTTTTGTTCATTTTTTCTGATTCATAATATTGTTTTTTAAAAACAAATTCCTTTAAAAAAGTATGAATGACATTATCAATGAAGGTAAAAGGTGATGATATTCAAGTAAAAGTGATGACAAAAAATTAGTGAGAATGTTGCGATTGCCATTCTTCTTAAAAGTTGAAATTCTCATAGGTGATTTACTTATAGTTTAGCCACCACTCAACAATCCTCATAGTAGCTAGCTAGTTAGTTATTTACTGTGCAACTTTTATTTTCTTAGGGCTAGTTTGGGAATGCAGTGCACTGCTAGAAAGCTGCTGTGTGAAAACACTGTGGAAAATCTGCTGTGAATTCTTGATGAAATGTTGTTTGGTAAATATTGCGTAAAAGCTGCTGTGAAATATTGATATAGTAATTTTGTGTTTGGTAAAATCAACTGTAAAATTGCTGTGAGAGGGTAAAATGACAAAAATATATGACACATGACATTTCCGTAAAAATAACTATTGATATTTTAGAAATTTTTAAGGTTAAAATCGGTTGTAGATAAATTAATCAAAAGCACTTTCTGGAAAAGCATCTCCCCCCTTGCTTCCTGAAATCTGCTGTGGGACAGCAGAAACTGTCTGAAAAAGCAGAAATTTTATTTTTACCAAACACACTAAAACTGTTTCTGCGGTCGGAAAGCAGCTGTGCTAGCAGCAGAAGCATTCACAAACTCGCCCTTAGTGAATTAGTTACAATTAGTTACTTTACAATAAATTTAGTACAAGAAGTAGTTCATAACTCCTAAAATGGTTAAGTGGGAGCCCGAGACTTATTAATTTGAAAATAGGATTTTACTTATAACTACACACGAAAGAGTTATAATAGTTATTGTTGTACAATTTTAGAAAGGAAGCAACAAATGTTTTCTGGGAGAGAGAGAAAAGAAGACGCTTCCAGGGGAAGCTCCGGCCAAAATTCGGCAAAGCCCCGACATACTCAAAATCAGCCAATACACGGTGCCATCAACTCCTCTCTACTAGATTTACAACAACCGCACAGTCTAAGCAAGGCACAATCAAGGAGAAGTCCTTGCAATCGCTTTCTGGGCGGCGACTATCGTTCAAACCCTAAGGCGGCGGCAGAGAGATCCAACTCTGCTACGAAGCGCTCTTCGAACTCAAATTGCAAGGAAAATTGCGTTTCCGGGTCAGCAAAGCCCAGATCCACAACTTTGCTTAAGCACCCAAGAAGTCTCGATGACGCAAAGACGGCCAGAAGCAAAATCCAAACTCAGGCGGCCTTTTGTCGAGCAAAACCTGTGGGTTCCGAACCCACCTCTGGCCGGTACCCTTCTTCGTTTGCTTCTTGTACACCACCGGTCACAGGAGAAAAAAACCCGCCGAAGAAGGAGCTGATGAAGGCAACCTTCTTTAAACCCAGCAGTAACCGACCTGCCACCTTCACTCATAACATCCCTTCTTCCCTCAAAGGGAAATCAGTGGCTACTTCGGATGAATTTAGCCGACATGTCAACGAGTATAAGACGAAGTTTCAACCCTTTTCCTATTCTGAGAACTCAGACAATTTCTATGACATGCCAGATTCCAATTCCTTCGACTTGGATCTTGATGATTGTGACATAGATGATTCGCACTACGAATTCCTTCTCAACTCCTACAGTACTCAATTCTCGCCTACAGGACTTGCCAACACAGAAAAATTTCTGAGGAATTCTCATTTGCAGCAGTATATGATGACAGAGTCATCAAAGTCACACAACACTTCGCCAGTTTGGGGGTTCATAGAAAAGGGAAAGAAGTGACCCTAGCTGATTCAATTGTTAATCCTCACTTACCTTCCTCTCCTATCTTGAAAGGAGATGTCTCCACTTTAAACACTGATCAGAGTTTGGGCTCCGCCAGCAAGACAGTTGAATGCGCAATGAAGAACAATCTTGACACTGAAGGGACTCATTTATCTTGCCAATCTTTTCCTCCGACGAAGCTTGACTCAGATAACTCCTCCAACAAAGACGATATTGTTCTGGATGCTTCAACAATAGAAGTATCTCCATCCCAATTGAGTGGTGTGCTAAAGAGTTCAACGCACGACTCTTTCTCTTATCTAACTCGGACATCTGAAAAAGCTATCTCCGCCAATTCCGTGAGATTGGTTGCTCGTCAAACCTATAAGAGGCAAGACTTGTTGGCTTTGCGTTTTCTGTTGCCTCCCTAGAAGGATTTGAAAGCAGTGCACGAGGAAACAAAGCGCTAGGTATCAGCCTGGTTTGTTCCTCGGCAGCATCTGGTTTGTTCCTCTAATCGTCGCAAGAACCCGACGTGCTCCATGCTGAAACGAAGACTCTATCTGGAGGAACAACACTATGTCAGAAAGTTTCCGAAAATTGAGGGACAACGTTTCTGTAAGCATATTACTTCTGTTTGTCCTGATTTGTTGTATCACTCTGGGTTTTTGGAGATTGTTCCAGAAAAATCTCCACATCAAACATGAAAGTCTTCAGCTGGAACTGTGGAGTCATGGGACAGTCTGGTACAGTTCGTTCAGCATGCTTTTTGTCCCTTTATGGTAATCATAGTACTATAGTCGCTTATTGTGGGAAAGGAAGGATGGCCTGCATGAAGATATTCCCTTGTCAGTTTGCTTCTTCTTCTCTCTGTGTCCAAAGCCGTGGTGGCCTTCAGAAGGTCTGTTGGAGTAAGGATTCTCTTTTTGGTTTTTGTTTGCGCCTGCTGACTGTTTTACGTGAAAGCAATTTTGCATCGACAAACCCCTCAAACAAAGCTATTGAATGCTTCTATTTTGCCATGTGGCAATTTTTGCTTAGTTCGTAATCAGCTCAACCGGGTGCTCTTTACATCCAACCAGTTGATTCACAAATAGCCATCTCTCGGCCTGCTTTTAGCCCGAGTTTCTTGTTTCTCCACCAAACTCTTGCCATGAACCTCAGCACAGTGAGCTTCTTCAGCACCGACGCCAAAGTTTGCAGCTCGGTTCACTCTTTCAGCAACATATCAGGGACATATCCTTTGTTGATCAACTACCTTCTTGTTCGCCATATGCTAGCTTTATGTCTTCTTCTATTTTCTAAGTCTTGTATTGTGGTTGTTAGGTCCAGTGGCTTGTCACATACAAGCGTACTTGTGCTTTGTTCAGTTTGTAATTTTCTTCTTGGTTAATTAATATAATGATGATATTGTACACACAAATTTTGCAAAATCAGCGAAAAGGACGCAAAACGTAAGTGCACAAATTTAATTTGTATTTAAATTGATTTAAAGCGGGTACAATCCTCTTGGTTTTACACCGTATTGGAAACCTCTGATTAAATCTCCTACTTCTTTTGAATTGGTCGGCTTTGAGCGCGGCGATGACGCAATTTCCTCAAAGACACGAGGTTGATTATTTTGTTGGATTCTTGACCTTTGAATGGGCGAATTTGATGAAGAACGGTCCGAGGCTTCAAACTCCGATCTTGAAGAACTTGAAGTGGAAGGACTTGTGTCTTCGAACTTTCAAGAGCAGCGTGATGATGAAGCTTGAACGAGGCTTGTAAGCTTGATCTCGGTCGCGCTTCGGGTACTTTTGCCTTCTTAAATCTCCGGCGCAATGCTTGTGGATCTTCAAGAGGTCTCTTGGTCGGCGTGTGGATGAAGCTTGAACGAGGGCTGGAGAGCTTGATCTCGATCACGCTTCATATGCTTTGTCTTCTTGAATCTCTGGCGGAATGCTTGTGGATCTTCAAGAAGTCTTCGAACGGCGCAGAAATGAAGCTCGGACGAGGGCTTGAAGGCTTGATCTCGTTAAGGCTTCGTGTGCGTTCGCGTTCTTGAATCTCCGGCGGAAGGCTTGTGGATCTCCAAGAAACTCCTCGTGTGCGTTCGCGTTCTTGAGTCTCCGGAAAGATGCTTGTGGATCTTCAAGTGAGTCTTCAACGTGTCTGAGAGCTCTGGCGTCTGCTAGCACGATGTGCTTTGTGTGTGAATTAGAGTCTCTATTTATAGACTCACATGCAGGGACTAATTTGTAATAATCCCCTGACTTCTTTTGATTTATTGCGTAAAGCCCCCTCGACTGTATGAGAGATCCTGTTTAAGTATATTTAAGGACTTTAGATGCAATTTTGTTTTAACCCAACAACAAGCGGGCTTATCTCCCTTATTGGACTTGGCACGAGACCATAATGAAAGGTCCGTTGCGTTTGTAAGGCTCATCGTGGCCCGATTTAACCGAACTAATTAAAATTAATTAATTAATCCATAAAAAATTATTAGACATTCTTAATGTCTACAGATATTCCCTTTCAAAAAAAAGAATTTATTGTTGCACATTTCCACTGCAGAGACTTCGATCAATCGGTCCCGACAATTGAGGCTCAAAGCACGCCACCTGTTAATGTAGTCTATCACCGGCTCGTCTTTCCACTGCTTGGCATTCGTTAACTCAATCATGCTCACCGTACGACGAGTGCTATAGAACCGACTAAGGAATTCACGCTCCATTTGATCCCAACTGTCAATGGATTCAGGGGTTAAACCGGTGTACCATTCAAATGCATTATCTTTGAGGGTACGAACAAATTGCTTCACCAGCCAATCTCCCTCGGTCCCTGCATTGTTGCAAGTCTCGACGAAGTGTGCAACGTGCTGCTTTGGGTTACCCTTTCCGTCAAACTGTTGGAATGCAGGAGGGATGTAGCCTTTAGGCATCGGCAACTTATCAATCCTTTGAGTGTATGGCTTGGTGTATCTAAGTGACGTGTGCGAAGTACCACCATATTGCGCCCTCACAGCGTTCTTGATCAAATCATCCAACTGTTTCATGGAAAATGGAGGGACAAGCGTCGAGCTTCTTTGCAGAGCCGCCTCTTGCTGAACTGCATTTGATTGTTGCAGTTCATTGGCATTCGGAGGTTTTGTAATGCCGATGGAATTTCCAAAATTTGCAGCACTATCCTTTGCAGTTGGGTTAGGCGGATGGGAATTATCTTGGCTCATCTCTACCACGTTCAAACTCTCTATCTTGTTCATGAGCAAGGCAATTTGGAGGTCTTCTCCCCAACCGTTCTTTGGAGCTTCTTGATCACTTAAGACATAGCTGCCAATTTCTCTTCGACGCTGGATGCTCCTGCCGTCATAGCTTGCACGGCTATGGTACGAGACGACTCTTCTTGATCTGACGGATCCCAATGTTTGGGGCTAGGCGAAGACGAACCCGATTGTGATCCCACGCTTAAATTCACATTAACTTTCGGCAATTTTTTGCAATGTGACGAAGCTTCGAGGGAGAGAGTGGAGGGAAACGATGAACGTCCCCTCTTAGCATCCGCTTCTTTTGCCGCAAGAGCGTTATCGTGATTCACTTGAATTTCCTCAATTTCTTTCATCTTCCTTTCCATGTCACTTGTAGAGATGGAAGAAGTCTTCATTCCACCAAGGCCTTTGGTTGCCTTTGATGCAGCTGGTTGCTTCATGAGAGTCGCCTCTACTTTCGCTTTGTTTCGGGTAAAGTGCCCTGAAGACGTACTGCTGCTGCTTTGCGCTTTCCTTGATGCCATTAGAATACGGCGTTCCAGATGTAGGAGAAAAAGATAAGAGGAAGAGAGGTCCCACTGGGCGTGCCAAAATTTGTACACACAAATTTTGCAAAATCAGCGAAAAGGACGCAAAACGTAAGTGCACAAATTTGATTTAAAGCGGGTACAATCCTCTTAGTTTTACACCAGATTGGAAACCTCTGATGAAATCTCCTACTTCTTTTGAATTGGTCGGCTTTGAGCGCGGCGATGACGCGATTTCCTCAAAGATACGAGGTTGATTATTTTGTTGGATTCTTGACCTTTGAATGGGCGAATTTGATGAAGAACGGTCTGAGGCTTCAAACTCCGATCTTGAAGAACTTGAAGTGGAAGGACTTGTGTCTTTGAACTTTCAAGAGCAGCGTGATGATGAAGCTTGAACGAGGGCTTGTGAGTTTGATCTCGGTCGCGCTTCGGGTACTTTTGCCTTCTTAAATCTCCGGCGCAATGCTTGTGGATCTTCAAGAGGTCTCTTGGTCGGCGTGTGGATGAAGCTTGAACGAGGGCTGGAGAGCTTGATCTCGATCACGCTTCATATTCTTTGTCTTCTTGAATCTCTGGCGGAATGCTTGTGGATCTTCAAGAAGTCTTCGAACGGCGCAGAAATGAAGCTCGGACGAGGGCTTGAAGGCTTGATCTCGTTAAGGCTTCGTGTGCATTCGCGTTCTTGAATCTCCGGCGGAAGGCTTGTGGATCTCCAAGAAACTCCTCGTGTGCGTTCGCGTTCTTGAGTCTCCGGCAAGATGCTTGTGCATCTTCAAGTGAGTCTTCAACGTGTGTGAGAGCTCTGGCGTCTGCTAGCACGATGTGCTTTGTGTGTGAATTAGAGTCTCTATTTATAGACTCACATGCAGGGACTAATTTGTAATAATCCCCTGACTTCTTTTGATTTATTGCGCAAAGCCCCCTCGACTGTATGAGAGATCCTGTTTAAGGATATTTAAGGACTTTAGATGCAATTTTGTTTTAACCCAACAACAAGCGGGCTTATCTCCCTTATTGGACTTGGCACGAGACCATAATGAAAGGTCCGTTGCGTTTGTAAGGCTCATCGTGGCCCGATTTAACCGAACTAATTAAAATTAATTAATTAATCCATAAAAAATTATTAGACATTCTTAATGTCTACAGATATTCCCTTTCAAAAAAAAAAAGAATTTATTGTTGCACATTTCCACTGCAGAGACTTCGATCAATCGGTCCCGACAATTGAGGCTCAAAGCACGCCACCTGTTAATGTAGTCTATCACCGGCTCGTCTTTCCACTGCTTGGCATTCGTTAACTCAATCATGCTCACCGTACGACGAGTGCTATAGAACCGACTAAGGAATTCACGCTCCATTTGATCCCAACTGTCAATGGATTCAGGGGTTAAACCGGTGTACCATTCAAATGCATTATCTTTGAGGGTACGAACAAATTGCTTCACCAGCCAATCTCCCTCGGTCCCTACATTGTTGCAAGTCTCGACGAAGTGTGCAACGTGCTGCTTTGGGTTACCCTTTCCGTCAAACTGTTGGAATGCAGGAGGGATGTAGCCTTTAGGCATCGGCAACTTATCAATCCTTTGAGTGTATGGCTTGGTGTATCTAAGTGACGTGTGCGAAGTACCACCATATTGCGCCCTCACAGCGTTCTTGATCAAATCATCCAACTGTTTCATGGAAAATGGAGGGACAAGCGTCGAGCTTCTTTGCAGAGCCGCCTCTTGCTGAACTGCATTTGATTGTTGCAGTTCATTGGCATTCGGAGGTTTTGTAATGCCGATGGAATTTCCAAAATTTGCAGCACTATCCTTTGCAGTTGGGTTAGGCGGATGGGAATTATCTTGGCTCATCTCTACCACGTTCAAACTCTCTATCTTGTTCATGAGCGAGGCAATTTGGAGGTCTTCTCCCCAACCGTTCTTTGGAGCTTCTCGATCGCTTCTGACATAGCTGCCAATTTCTCTTCGACGCTGGATGCTCCTGCCGTCATAGCTTGCACGGCTATGGTACGAGACGACTCTTCTTGATCTGACGGATCCCAATGTTTGGGGCTAGGCGAAGACGAACCCGATTGTGATCCCACGCTTAAATTCACATTAACTTTCGGCAATTTTTGGCAATGTGACGAAGCTTCGAGGGAGAGAGTGGAGGGAAACGATGAACGTCCCCTCTTAGCATCCGCTTCTTTTGCCGCAAGAGCGTTATCGTGATTCACTTGAATTTCCTCAATTTCTTTCATCTTCCTTTCCATGTCACTTGTAGAGATGGAAGAAGTCTTCATTCCACCAAGGCCTTTGGTTGCCTTTGATGCAGCTGGTTGCTTCATGAGAGTCGCCTCTACTTTCGCTTTGTTTCGGGTAAAGTGCCCTGAAGACGTACTGCTGCTGCTTTGCGCTTTCCTTGATGCCATTAGAATACGGCGTTCCAGATGTAGGAGAAAAAGATAAGAGGAAGAGAGGTCCCACTGGGCGTGCCAAAATTTGTACACACAAATTTTGCAAAATCAGCGAAAAGGACGCAAAACGTAAGTGCACAAATTTGATTTAAAGCGGGTACAATCCTCTTAGTTTTACACCAGATTGGAAACCTCTGATGAAATCTCCTACTTCTTTTGAATTGGTCGGCTTTGAGCGCGGCGATGACGCGATTTCCTCAAAGATACGAGGTTGATTATTTAGTTGGATTCTTGACCTTTGAATGGGCGAATTTGATGAAGAACGGTCCGAGGCTTCAAACTCCGATCTTGAAGAACTTGAAGTGGAAGGACTTGTGTCTTTGAACTTTCAAGAGCAGCGTGATGATGAAGCTTGAACGAGGGCTTGTGAGTTTGATCTCGGTCGCGCTTCGGGTACCTTTGGCTTCTTAAATCTCCGGCGCAATGCTTGTGGATCTTCAAGAGGTCTCTTGGTCGGCGTGTGGATGAAGCTTGAACGAGGGCTGGAGAGCTTGATCTCGGTCACGCTTCATATGCTTTGTCTTCTTGAATCTCTGGCGGAATGCTTGTGGATCTTCAAGAAGTCTTCGAACGGCGCAGAAATGAAGCTCGGACGAGGGCTTGAAGGCTTGATCTCGTTAAGGCTTCGTGTGCGTTCGCGTTCTTGAATCTCCGGCGGAAGGCATGTGGATCTCCAAGAAACTCCTCGTGTGCGTTCGCGTTCTTGAGTCTCCGGCAAGATGCTTGTGGATCTTCAAGTGAGTCTTCAACGTGTGTGAGAGCTCTGGCGTCTGCTAGCACGATGTGCTTTGTGTGTGAATTAGAGTCTCTATTTATAGACTCACATGCAGGGACTAATTTGTAATAATCCCCTGACTTCTTTTGATTTATTGCGTAAAGCCCCCTCGACTGTATGAGAGATCCTGTTTAAGGATATTTAAGGACTTTAGATGCAATTTTAACCCAACAACAAGCGGGCTTATCTCCCTTATTGGACTTGGCACGAGACCATAATGAAAGGTCCGTTGCGTTTGTCAGGCTCATCGTGGCCCGATTTAACCGAACTAATTAAAATTAATTAATTAATCCATAAAAAATTATTAGACATTCTTAATGTCTACAGATATTCCCTTTCAAAAAAAAAAGAATTTATTGTTGCACATTTCCACTGCAGAGACTTCGATCAATCGGTCCCGACAATTGAGGCTCAAAGCACGCCACCTGTTAATGTAGTCTATCACCGGCTCGTCTTTCCACTGCTTGGCATTCGTTAACTCAATCATGCTCACCGTACGACGAGTGCTATAGAACCGACTAAGGAATTCACGCTCCATTTGATCCCAACTGTCAATGGATTCAGGGGTTAAACCGGTGTACCATTCAAATGCATTATCTTTGAGGGTACGAACAAATTGCTTCACCAGCCAATCTCCCTCGGTCCCTGCATTGTTGCAAGTCTCGACGAAGTGTGCAACGTGCTGCTTTGGGTTACCCTTTCCGTCAAACTGTTGGAATGCAGGAGGGATGTAGCCTTTAGGCATCGGCAACTTATCAATCCTTTGAGTGTATGGCTTGGTGTATCTAAGTGACGTGTGCGAAGTACCACCATATTGCGCCCTCACAGCGTTCTTGATCAAATCATCCAACTGTTTCATGGAAAATGGAGGGACAAGCGTCGAGCTTCTTTGCAGAGCCGCCTCTTGCTGAACTGCATTTGATTGTTGCAGTACATTGGCATTCGGAGGTTTTGTAATGCCGATGGAATTTCCAAAATTTGCAGCACTATCCTTTGCAGTTGGGTTAGGCGGATGGGAATTATCTTGGCTCATCTCTACCACGTTCAAACTCTCTATCTTGTTCATGAGCGAGGCAATTTGGAGGTCTTCTCCCCAACCGTTCTTTGGAGCTTCTCGATCGCTTCTGACATAGCTGCCAATTTCTCTTCGACGCTGGATGCTCCTGCCGTCATAGCTTGCACGGCTATGGTACGAGACGACTCTTCTTGATCTGACGGATCCCAATGTTTGGGGCTAGGCGAAGACGAACCCGATTGTGATCCCACGCTTAAATTCACATTAACTTTCGGCAATTTTTGGCAATGTGACGAAGCTTCGAGGGAGAGAGTGGAGGGAAACGATGAACGTCCCCTCTTAGCATCCGCTTCTTTTGCCGCAAGAGCGTTATCGTGATTCACTTGAATTTCCTCAATTTCTTTCATCTTCCTTTCCATGTCACTTGTAGAGATGGAAGAAGTCTTCATTCCACCAAGGCCTTTGGTTGCCTTTGATGCAGCTGGTTGCTTCATGAGAGTCGCCTCTACTTTCGCTTTGTTTCGGGTAAAGTGCCCTGAAGACGTACTGCTGCTGCTTTGCGCTTTCCTTGATGCCATTAGAATACGGCGTTCCAGATGTAGGAGAAAAAGATAAGAGGAAGAGAGGTCCCACTGGGCGTGCCAAAATTTGTACACACAAATTTTGCAAAATCAGCGAAAAGGACGCAAAACGTAAGTGCACAAATTTGATTTAAAGCGGGTACAATCCTCTTAGTTTTACACCAGATTGGAAACCTCTGATGAAATCTCCTACTTCTTTTGAATTGGTCGGCTTTGAGCGCGGCGATGACGCGATTTCCTCAAAGATACGAGGTTGATTATTTAGTTGGATTCTTGACCTTTGAATGGGCGAATTTGATGAAGAACGGTCCGAGGCTTCAAACTCCGATCTTGAAGAACTTGAAGTGGAAGGACTTGTGTCTTTGAACTTTCAAGAGCAGCGTGATGATGAAGCTTGAACGAGGGCTTGTGAGTTTGATCTCGGTCGCGCTTCGGGTACTTTTGCCTTCTTAAATCTCCGGCGCAATGCTTGTGGATCTTCAAGAGGTCTCTTGGTCGGCGTGTGGATGAAGCTTGAACGAGGGCTGGAGAGCTTGATCTCGATCACGCTTCATATGCTTTGTCTTCTTGAATCTCTGGCGGAATGCTTGTGGATCTTCAAGAAGTCTTCGAACGGCGCAGAAATGAAGCTCGGACGAGGGCTTGAAGGCTTGATCTCGTTAAGGCTTCGTGTGCGTTCGCGTTCTTGAATCTCCTGCGGAAGGCTTGTGGATCTCCAAGAAACTCCTCGTGTGCGTTCGCGTTCTTGAGTCTCCGGCAAGATGCTTGTGGATCTTCAAGTGAGTCTTCAACGTGTGTGAGAGCTCTGGCGTCTGCTAGCACGATGTGCTTTGTGTGTGAATTAGAGTCTCTATTTATAGACTCACATGCAGGGACTAGTTTGTAATAATCCCCTGACTTCTTTTGATTTATTGCGTAAAGCCCCCTCGACTGTATGAGAGATCCTGTTTAAGGATATTTAAGGACTTTAGATGCAATTTTGTTTTAACCCAACAACAAGCGGGCTTATCTCCCTTATTGGACTTGGCACGAGACCATAATGAAAGGTCCGTTGCGTTTGTAAGGCTCATCGTGGCCCGATTTAACCGAACTAATTAAAATTAATTAATTAATCCATAAAAAATTATTAGACATTCTTAATGTCTACAGATATTCCCTTTCAATAAAAAAAGAAGTTATTGTTGCACATTTCCACTGCAGAGACTTTGATCAATCGGTCCCGACAATTGAGGCTCAAAGCACGCCACCTGTTAATGTAGTCTATCACCGGCTCGTCTTTCCACTGCTTGGCATTCGTTAACTCAATCATGCTCACCGTACGACGAGTGCTATAGAACCGACTAAGGAATTCACGCTCCATTTGATCCCAACTGTCAATGGATTCAGGGGATAAACCGGTGTACCATTCAAATGCATTATCTTTGAGGGTACGAACAAATTGCTTCACCAGCCAATCTCCCTCGGTCCCTGCATTGTTGCAAGTCTCGACGAAGTGTGCAACGTGCTGCTTTGGGTTACCCTTTCCGTCAAACTGTTGGAATGCAGGAGGGATGTAACCTTTAGGCATCGGCAACTTATCAATCCTTTGAGTGTATGGCTTGGTGTATCTAAGTGACGTGTGCGAAGTACCACCATATTGCGCCCTCACAGCGTTCTTGATCAAATCATCCAACTATTGCAAGGAAAATGGAGGGACAAGCGTCGAGCTTCTTTGCAGAGCCGCCTCTTGCTGAACTGCATTTGATTGTTGCAGTTCATTGGCATTTGGAGGTTTTGTAATGCCGATGGAATTTCCAAAATTTGCAGCACTATCCTTTGCAGTTGGGTTAGGCGGATGGGAATTATCTTGGCTCATCTCTACCACGTTCAAACTCTCTATCTTGTTCATGAGCGAGGCAATTTGGAGGTCTTTCTCCCCAACCGTTCTTTGGAGCTTCTCGATCGCTTCAGACATAGCTGCCAATTTCTCTTCGACGCTGGATGCTCCTGCCGTCATAGCTTGCACGGCTATGGTACGAGACGACTCTTCTTGATCTGACGGATCCCAATGTTTGGGGCTAGGCGAAGACGAACCCGATTGTGATCCCACGCTTAAATTCACATTAACTTTCGGCAATTTTTGGCAATGTGACGAAGCTTCGAGGGAGAGAGTGGAGGGAAACGATGAACGTCCCCTCTTAGCATCCGCTTCTTTTGCCGCAAGAGCGTTATCGTGATTCACTTGAATTTCCTCAATTTCTTTCATCTTCCTTTCCATGTCACTTGTAGAGATGGAAGAAGTCTTCATTCCACCAAGGCCTTTGGTTGCCTTTGATGCAGCTGGTTGCTTCATGAGAGTCGCCTCTACTTTCGCTTTGTTTTCGGGTAAAGTGCCCTGAAGACGTACTGCTGCTGCTTTGCGCTTTCCTTGATGCCATTAGAATACGGCGTTCCAGATGTAGGAGAAAAAGATAAGAGGAAGAGAGGTCCCACTGGGCGTGCCAAAATTTGTACACACAAATTTTGCAAAATCAGCGAAAAGGACGCAAAACGTAAGTGCACAAATTTGATTTAAAGCGGGTACAATCCTCTTAGTTTTACACCAGATTGGAAACCTCTGATGAAATCTCCTACTTCTTTTGAATTGGTCGGCTTTGAGCGCGGCGATGACGCGATTTCCTCAAAGATACGAGGTTGATTATTTTGTTGGATTCTTGACCTTTGAATGGGCGAATTTGATGAAGAACGGTCCGAGGCTTCAAACTCCGATCTTGAAGAACTTGAAGTGGAAGGACTTGTGTCTTTGAACTTTCAAGAGCAGCGTGATGATGAAGCTTGAACGAGGGCTTGTGAGTTTGATCTCGGTCGCGCTTCGGGTACTTTTGCCTTCTTAAATCTCCGGCGCAATGCTTGTGGATCTTCAAGAGGTCTCTTGTTCGGCGTGTGGATGAAGCTTGAACGAGGGCTGGAGAGCTTGATCTCGATCACGCTTCATATGCTTTGTCTTCTTGAATCTCTGGCGGAATGCTTGTGGATCTTCAAGAAGTCTTCGAACGGCGCAGAAATGAAGCTCGGACGAGGGCTTGAAGGCTTGATCTCGTTAAGGCTTCGTGTGCGTTCGCGTTCTTGAATCTCCTGCGGAAGGCTTGTGGATCTCCAAGAAACTCCTCGTGTGCGTTCGCGTTCTTGAGTCTCCGGCAAGATGCTTGTGGATCTTCAAGTGAGTCTTCAACGTGTGTGAGAGCTCTGGCGTCTGCTAGCACGATGTGCTTTGTGTGTGAATTAGAGTCTCTATTTATAGACTCACATGCAGGGACTAATTTGTAATAATCCCCTGACTTCTTTTGATTTATTGCGTAAAGCCCCCTCGACTGTATGAGAGATCCTGTTTAAGGATATTTAAGGACTTTAGATGCAATTTTGTTTTAACCCAACAACAAGCGGGCTTATCTCCCTTATTGGACTTGGCACGAGACCATAATGAAAGGTCCGTTGCGTTTGTAAGGCTCATCGTGGCCCGATTTAACCGAACTAATTAAAATTAATTAATTAATCCATAAAAAATTATTAGACATTCTTAATGTCTACAGATATTCCCTTTCAATAAAAAAAGAAGTTATTGTTGCACATTTCCACTGCAGAGACTTTGATCAATCGGTCCCGACAATTGAGGCTCAAAGCACGCCACCTGTTAATGTAGTCTATCACCGGCTCGTCCCACTGCTTGGCATTCGTTAACTCAATCATGCTCACCGTACGACGAGTGCTATAGAACCGACTAAGGAATTCACGCTCCATTTGATCCCAACTGTCAATGGATTCAGGGGTTAAACCGGTGTACCATTCAAATGCATTATCTTTGAGGGTACGAACAAATTGCTTCACCAGCCAATCTCCCTCGGTCCCTGCATTGTTGCAAGTCTCGACGAAGTGTGCAACGTGCTGCTTTGGGTTACCCTTTCCGTCAAACTGTTGGAATGCAGGAGGGATGTAACCTTTAGGCATCGGCAACTTATCAATCCTTTGAGTGTATGGCTTGGTGTATCTAAGTGACGTGTGCGAAGTACCACCATATTGCGCCCTCACAGCGTTCTTGATCAAATCATCCAACTATTGCAAGGAAAATGGAGGGACAAGCGTCGAGCTTCTTTGCAGAGCCGCCTCTTGCTGAACTGCATTTGATTGTTGCAGTTCATTGGCATTCGGAGGTTTTGTAATGCCGATGGAATTTCCAAAATTTGCAGCACTATCCTTTGCAGTTGGGTTAGGCGGATGGGAATTATCTTGGCTCATCTCTACCACGTTCAAACTCTCTATCTTGTTCATGAGCGAGGCAATTTGGAGGTCTTTCTCCCCAACCGTTCTTTGGAGCTTCTCGATCGCTTCAGACATAGCTGCCAATTTCTCTTCGACGCTGGATGCTCCTGCCGTCATAGCTTGCACGGCTATGGTACGAGACGACTCTTCTTGATCTGACGGATCCCAATGTTTGGGGCTAGGCGAAGACGAACCCGATTGTGATCCCACGCTTAAATTCACATTAACTTTCGGCAATTTTTGGCAATGTGACGAAGCTTCGAGGGAGAGAGTGGAGGGAAACGATGAACGTCCCCTCTTAGCATCCGCTTCTTTTGCCGCAAGAGCGTTATCGTGATTCACTTGAATTTCCTCAATTTCTTTCATCTTCCTTTCCATGTCACTTGTAGAGATGGAAGAAGTCTTCATTCCACCAAGGCCTTTGGTTGCCTTTGATGCAGCTGGTTGCTTCATGAGAGTCGCCTCTACTTTCGCTTTGTTTCGGGTAAAGTGCCCTGAAGACGTACTGCTGCTGCTTTGCGCTTTCCTTGATGCCATTAGAATACGGCGTTCCAGATGTAGGAGAAAAAGATAAGAGGAAGAGAGGTCCCACTGGGCGTGCCAAAATTTGTACACACAAATTTTGCAAAATCAGCGAAAAGGACGCAAAACGTAAGTGCACAAATTTGATTTAAAGCGGGTACAATCCTCTTAGTTTTACACCAGATTGGAAACCTCTGATGAAATCTCCTACTTCTTTTGAATTGGTCGGCTTTGAGCGCGGCGATGACGCGATTTCCTCAAAGATACGAGGTTGATTATTTTGTTGGATTCTTGACCTTTGAATGGGCGAATTTGATGAAGAACGGTCCGAGGCTTCAAACTCCGATCTTGAAGAACTTGAAGTGGAAGGACTTGTCTCTTTGAACTTTCAAGAGCAGCGTGATGATGAAGCTTGAACGAGGGCTTGTGAGTTTGATCTCGGTCGCGCTTCGGGTACTTTTGCCTTCTTAAATCTCCGGCGCAATGCTTGTGGATCTTCAAGAGGTCTCTTGTTCGGCGTGTGGATGAAGCTTGAACGAGGGCTGGAGAGCTTGATCTCGATCACGCTTCATATGCTTTGTCTTCTTGAATCTCTGGCGGAATGCTTGTGGATTTTCAAGAAGTCTTCGAACGGCGCAGAAATGAAGCTCGGACGAGGGCTTGAAGGCTTGATCTCGTTAAGGCTTCGTGTGCGTTCGCGTTCTTGAATCTCCTGCGGAAGGCTTGTGGATCTCCAAGAAACTCCTCGTGTGCGTTCGCGTTCTTGAGTCTCCGGCAAGATGCTTGTGGATCTTCAAGTGAGTCTTCAACGTGTGTGAGAGCTCTGGCGTCTGCTAGCACGATGTGCTTTGTGTGTGAATTAGAGTCTCTATTTATAGACTCACATGCAGGGACTAATTTGTAATAATCCCCTGACTTCTTTTGATTTATTGCGTAAAGCCCCCTCGACTGTATGAGAGATCCTGTTTAAGGATATTTAAGGACTTTAGATGCAATTTTGTTTTAACCCAACAACAAGCGGGCTTATCTCCCTTATTGGACTTGGCACGAGACCATAATGAAAGGTCCGTTGCGTTTGTAAGGCTCATCGTGGCCCGATTTAACCGAACTAATTAAAATTAATTAATTAATCCATAAAAAATTATTAGACATTCTTAATGTCTACAGATATTCCCTTTCAATAAAAAAAGAAGTTATTGTTGCACATTTCCACTGCAGAGACTTTGATCAATCGGTCCCGACAATTGAGGCTCAAAGCACGCCACCTGTTAATGTAGTCTATCACCGGCTCGTCTTTCCACTGCTTGGCATTCGTTAACTCAATCATGCTCACCGTACGACGAGTGCTATAGAACCGACTAAGGAATTCACGCTCCATTTGATCCCAACTGTCAATGGATTCAGGGGTTAAACCGGTGTACCATTCAAATGCATTATCTTTGAGGGTACGAACAAATTGCTTCACCAGCCAATCTCCCTCGGTCCCTGCATTGTTGCAAGTCTCGACGAAGTGTGCAACGTGCTGCTTTGGGTTACCCTTTCCGTCAAACTGTTGGAATGCAGGAGGGATGTAACCTTTAGGCATCGGCAACTTATCAATCCTTTGAGTGTATGGCTTGGTGTATCTAAGTGACGTGTGCGAAGTACCACCATATTGCGCCCTCACAGCGTTCTTGATCAAATCATCCAACTATTGCAAGGAAAATGGAGGGACAAGCGTCGAGCTTCTTTGCAGAGCCGCCTCTTGCTGAACTGCATTTGATTGTTGCAGTTCATTGGCATTCGGAGGTTTTGTAATGCCGATGGAATTTCCAAAATTTGCAGCACTATCCTTTGCAGTTGGGTTAGGCGGATGGGAATTATCTTGGCTCATCTCTACCACGTTCAAACTCTCTATCTTGTTCATGAGCGAGGCAATTTGGAGGTCTTTCTCCCCAACCGTTCTTTGGAGCTTCTCGATCGCTTCAGACATAGCTGCCAATTTCTCTTCGACGCTGGATGCTCCTTCCGTCATAGCTTGCACGGCTATGGTACGAGACGACTCTTCTTGATCCGACGGATCCCAATGTTTGGGGCTAGGCGAAGACGAACCCGATTCTGATCCCACGCTTAAATTCACATTAACTTTCGGCAATTTTTGGCAATGTGACGAAGCTTCGAGGGAGAGAGTGGAGGGAAACGATGAACGTCCCCTCTTAGCATCCGCTTCTTTTGCCGCAAGAGCGTTATCGTGATTCTCTTGAATTTCCTCAATTTCTTTCATCTTCCTTTCCATGTCACTTGTAGAGATGGATGAAGTCTTCATTCCACCAAGGCCTTTGGTTGCCTTTGATGCAGCTGGTTGCTTCATGAGAGTCGCCTCTACTTTCGCTTTGTTTCGGGTAAAGTGCCCTGAAGACGTACTGTTGCTGCTTTGCGCTTTCCTTGATGCCATTAGAATACGGCGTTCCAGATGTAGGAGAAAAAGATGAGAGGAAGAGAGGTCCCACTGGGCGTGCCAAAATTTGTACACACAAATTTTGCAAAATCAGCGAAAAGGACGCAAAACGTAAGTGCACAAATTTAATTTGTATTTAAATTGATTTAAAGCGGGTACAATCCTTTTGGTTTTACACCGGATTGGAAACCTCTGATTAAATCTCCTACTTCTTTTGAATTGGTCGGCTTTGAGCGCGGCGATGACGCGATTTCCTCAAAGAGACGAGGTTGATTATTTTGTTGGATTCTTGACCTTTGAATGGGCGAATTTGATGAAGAACGGTCCGAGGCTTCAAACTCCGATCTTGAAGAACTTGAAGTGGAAGGACTTGTGTCTTTGAACTTTCAAGAGCAGCGTGATGATGAAGCTTAAACGAGGGCTTGTGAGTTTGATCTCGGTCGCGCTTCGGGTACTTTTGCCTTCTTAAATCTCCGGCGCAATGCTTGTGGATCTTCAAGAGGTCTCTTGGTCGGCGTGTGGATGAAGCTTGAACGAGGGCTGGAGAGCTTGATCTCGATCACGCTTCATATGCTCTGTCTTCTTGAATCTCTGGCGGAATGCTTGTGGATCTTCAAGAAGTCTTCGAACGGCGCAGAAATGAAGCTCGGACGAGGGCTTGAAGGCTTGATCTCGTTAAGGCTTCGTGTGCGTTCGCGTTCTTGAATCTCCGGCGGAAGGCTTGTGGATCTCCAAGAAACTCCTCGTGTGCGTTCGCGTTCTTGAGTCTCCGGCAAGATGCTTGTGGATCTTCAAGTGAGTCTTCAACGTGTGTGAGAGCTCTGGCGTCTGCTAGCACGATGTGCTTTGTGTGTGAATTAGAGTCTCTATTTATAGACTCACATGCAGGGACTAATTTGTAATAATCCCCTGACTTCTTTTGATTTATTGCGTAAAGCCCCCTCGACTGTATGAGAGATCATGTTTAAGGATATTTGAGGACTTTAGATGCAATTTTGTTTTAACCCAACAACAAACGGGCTTATCTCCCTTATTGGACTTGGCACGAGACCATAATGAAAGGTCCGTTGCGTTTGTAAGGCTCATCGTGGCCCGATTTAACCGAACTAATTAAAATTAATTAATTAATCCATAAAAAATTATTAGACATTTTTAATGTCTACAGATATTCCCTTTCAAAAAAAAAAAAGAAGTTATTGTTGTACATATCCAATGACAAACGAACTTTATAATAGTTTTACTAATTTAATCATTATATTAAAGGTCTTCGAGAAAATGGATATAATATTAAATCCCCAAGGTTAGCAGGCTGCTCTTGAGCAACTAAAACATTTTCCAAAACTAAATGACCACTCTCCGTTTTTATCTCATCTTCGACAATAAATGGGTTTTAGATCGAGAGAGCTGAGATTTCACTTCATTTGCTTGAGCAGTATCACAATGATCTATTTCACCTAATCAAAATAAGCATTATGATTGAGGAGAAAGGACACCCTTGTTGAAAGAAACATTTCCATTTAGGGAATGACAATCATTAGGTATCATTATGAAGCTATTAATCTTCTCTCCTTCCTGTCTCATCATTAGGTGTTTATGGGAGTGAGACTATTTTGCCCTCTTTTCTTTCTAGATATTTTTACATTTCTTTTTTTTATGATATTTTACATTTCTTAAAATTTGCTTAAAGATACTCCACAGTGCAAGTTTAATGATCTGTCCAAGATACTAGAAATACCATTATTGGCATGAATTAGCATATTTAGGATCGACAATAGCACCAAATTTTTATGTGGAGAAGTCTAATTTATTGAAATGTCTATGCCAAGTAGATGCTTGCTTTCGTGATATATATATATTCAAAGGTTTAATATTACTATAAAGAATATGGGCATGTATAAAATTTAAAATCAAACAAATGAAAAAATATATACCAAGTTGATCAATATGAAATGTGAGGGATAAAAAAAGAATTTTTAGAATCTCAATCTTACATAGTTACAATACAAAGAGAAAATAAGAATTGCTTACTAATAGCATGAACTATGGTACGTCTCAAATAACTTCAACTATATTTCTCTCTCTCTTTTTTTTTTGTTTTTTTTTTTGGATATCGTGGGAACTCGCAGATATTATCCTTCGGGTGCGCACTGGGTAAACCCTTGCTCTAGTGCAATAGCCTGCAAACCACACTAGAGAGGTAAACCTGGCTGAGAAAACCCGGGCTGACAGACTCGCAGTTGAGAAGACCAATAGGCTGCCCTTAGGTTACCCTAAGGTTTGAACTCAAGACCTCAAGGCAAATGCCCAAAGTCTTAAGAATGCTCACCCGACCAACTCAACTCAACTATATTTCTCTTGCCAGATGCTAAAGCTGCTAGCAACTAATGCAATATTTTTGAAAAACTAGAAGAAAAATCAAACTAGTAGAAAAAACAAAGACATATAACTTTACAAAAAGACATCCAAATAATTAGAATTTGTGCTTGAAAATTTCCTCGGGTCCAACTTCTAGTCTTTCACTAGTTCTGGTACAGCAAAATTTCTCCCGAACGAGGGATGTTCCTTCTGAAGATATAGCCTGTCCATGGATGTGGGTTGCATTGAACCACAAATATTTGATTGGATTTGCTAAAACCTTCTTAAAAATTAAAATTGTTGAATCTTGGTGATTTGAATAAACTCGAGGCTCGACGAGGACTTAGAGACGAATTGGAAAAGCATTGAAGATTTGTGGCAGTGAGCAAACACGAAGAAAAATTAGGCAGAACAGTTTGATAGGGTTGGTAGAACGGTTCGACGGGTTCTAAAAGTTCGATAGTGTTGGCTGGCTATTATTTCCTTGTTCCTTTTGGTATCTTCTTTGTTTCTTCGGCATTAATTCGTTATCCTCGACCTATATTAGGAACTAGGGCCGTGACTTACTAGTGTGTGTATTGTACTCATGTGTGTTCACTCATAAAATCGGGGTTTTGAGCCCCTGATGTAGCTAGCATCGTGCTAGTGAACCACATTGTATCTTGTGTTCTTGTTCTTTGTTCTTACATTGTCTTAGCTCGAGTTACTCATGTTATAACAAACTGGTATCAGAGCAGGGTCATCGGCATTCCATGATCAAGGTCGAGCTAGAGAGCTAGAATTTAACAATCCGTGAAATCATAGCTAGGGTTTTGCAATCACAATGGGCCACGCGATGTATGGAGGGTGAGCAAGATCAACATGTTTACTGGGAGGAACATCTTCAGTCTTTGGCTTATGAAGATGTCTTCATTGTTGAAGCAACAATGCGTTTGGCTGCCGTTGGCGGAAGACAAGAAGGGAGCGAGTACAACCACCACACAAGACAATTGAGGAAATGGCGTACACAATGATCATGTTGTGTCTGGAAGACAACGTGATCGCGGAGGTCACTTATCAAGAGACAGCTAAAGGGCTATGGGTCAAGTTGGAGATCATCTACAAGACAAATTCGCTCACCAAGAAGTTGATGTTAAAGTATCAGCTGTTTGGTCTACGGATGATGAAAAAAATGAATATAAGAGATCACTTGGGTTGTCTTAATACTATTTTACTTGAGTTGCGAAATATTAATGAGGAGATAAGCGATGAGGATGTCGCTCTGATTTTATTGGTGTAGCTACCACCATCGTATGAGGGGTTCGTACAGCCTTATGTTGCTGAGAAAAAAAATGTGATGTTGGAAGAGGTAAGATCAGCTCTTGACACAAGAGAGATGCGGCATAGGGCTGCACACGGGGGTTCAGACGTCCCGGTTTCTGGCGCATCCATGGCGGCAAATGCAACCCCCCGTGATCCCCAAGCCTTCCGTTCCGGACCGGAAACCCGGGAGGGCGATGCTAAAAGTAACGGCAGACATCAAAATCAAAAAAGCAAATATCTTCTTCTTTTCCTTTTCATAAATATCAATTCCTCATAGAAAACTGCATTATTTAACTTGTTGATACGGGGAAGGACTGATAAGAACTACCATCTCGCATTCTCCAAGACCTTAAGTGCCGGTTGACAAAGCCAACATCCACAATAATAAAAATTATAATCACGTGCCGAATGACCGGAGTCAACATCGAAAATAATAAAATAATAACCACAGGCCAAGTGACTGAAGTCAACATCGACAATAATAAATAATAACCAAGGGCCGACAATAATAAGCATCTCCTGCACAACTCCTTCCACTTTACGCTATTACGCATTATTATTTTCAAGTGACAGATTCAAAGGGAATATGTCAAAATGTAACCAAATCTCTAGCAAAGCATTTAGCTCACAAAACACATTTTGAGACAAATATTGAAATCACAATTGACACGAACGAAGCTTGGCATGCTAGGTTGGGCATATTTACTCACCTCAATCCTCAGTAATTAGCACGTAAAGTCACCTAGAAGATCATGTAGCCTTTTTCAAACGAACTTGTCACCTACACATTACATTTCTTTACTCAATCACCAATTTATCTATACAAGTATGCAAATATGAATTGCTACAAGCCTAACGGTTTCATTCGAAGTCACTCAGTGCCCCCGCCCCCCACAACACTTATATTGTTCTTGTAATAATATTCTAAAATTATTACGTGAGAGTTTATAATTTGAGTCGTTAGCTTTACTAAATGCTAATATATGAACCCAACTATTATTTTTAAATAGAAAATAAACTTTTTAAAACAACTTAGTTAGAATATCCACTTACTACATAATTTATAAAAGCAAAATAATACTAATAACTACTATAAACAATTATTTATTATCAAATGAGAGAAATGTTAACTTTAATTCTGAAATATAAATTAAATAACCAAGTTGTTCAGAGGTGATGTTTATTTAAGCAAATCGGAAGGTAAATTATTGTGAGAAATACGTGCAATTTGTTTGTTTTCATGAAAACAAATTCATTTTAATTAAAAAATACTTTTGCTCATATTATTTCAATATTCAACATACTTTTATTCAATTAGAGTTGTAGCAAGAAATTGTATAAATTGATTAAAACCCAAAAATATTATTTTTATTTATTTATATATAGTTAGATTGTTAAATATGAAGAGGAACCCCCAACTTATGCTGAAAGATATTAAATACCCCAGCTGCCACCAAAACAGTTTGAATAAAAGACCAACAGTCTCATAAGTTACACTTATCACCCTAAGTGTTTTTGAAACTACACAAAATACCCCCAACAAGAACAAGATGGTTCCCATTCGAAAAAAAACACAAATTAAATCCTGAAGACATGATTTTGATTACTAAAAATATCCCAGGAGGTGATTTAGAGCTTACCCAACCCAAGCAACGCGAGAAACAGCGAAGAAACGGAGCGGGTCAAGTCGCCGAAAGTGTCACCGGAGCTTCTCCGGTGGTGTCTGGGCTTGGCTGAGCACCTCTGGATCTTATTCGGCCCTTCTAGAGGCTAGATGGTTCGAAAGAGAGAGGTGGGTGGCGCTGTTTTGGGTTACCCAAAGTTTTTTCCCATTTTAATGGCCGACGGTGGTGGTGGTGGTGCTCTGTTTTTGAGCGGCTTTTGCTGCTGTGATGTCTTCCTCTCTTCCTCTATTCTGATTGCAACAAAGAGGCGTGTGAGAGAGAATGACACAGAGAGGAGGAGAAATGGAGGTGGTGGTGCTTGGTGGTATTTTCCCGTCGGGAACGTGGCGGTGGTGGTGGCTGGGTTGTCACCACCAGCTGATGATGCTGCTTCTGCTGTTGTGACCCACAGAGAGAGAGATAGAGAGAGAGAGAGATAGAGAAAGAGAGAGAGAGAGAGAGAGAGAGAGGAGAGGAAGAAAGGAAGAGAGCTAGAAGAGAGGTGGAGATGGGGGTGGAAGTTGGTCAGGTGGTGTTGATGGTGGCCGGAAAAGGAGAAGAAAATGAAGGTGACGATGAAGAGGATGGTGATGATGAGGGTGCTGAGTTGTTATATACGAGAGTAAAAGCATTAAGTGATAGTGATGGTTGTGGTGGCGGTCATAAAAATCAAGCCGAAGAAAAATCTTGAAGAAGTTGAAATCATGTAGAAGATGAAGACAAGAGGAATTCTAGGGTGTGGTTGGGCACACAAAAATTTTGAATGATTGGGTGTAACCCGACTGCAGAGTCTCGCGGTGGCCGTACACGTGCTAAAATTAAAAATAAAGAAAATTCTCGTGTAATTATTTACGAATACTAATTTATATTTTTTAAAATCTCATGCTAATAATTTACCCAAATATATTTCACACTCAAATTCGCATAGTACTTTCTAAATTACTGATTTACCCCCATAAATTGGACTGGGTATTACATTCTTCCCCCCTTAAATAGAGCTTCGTCCTCGAAGCTAAAATCAGACAAATGACCATCCAACAACTAATTAGAAGGTTTAAAATTACATAGAAAGCAAGTAATTCCATGCAACAAGTAGCCACCAACTGATGCACATAATGTCACACAAAATATCAAGTAATTCGTAGTCACACTTGGCCACTTAAGTGATCACGGTCTCATTTTGGTTACTACGAGGTCAGGGTTAAATACGTTATAAGGGTACTAAAGTGTAATGTCACCAGACGGAGGGTTGCATCCTCTCCCTCTTGGGAGTGACGTCCCCGGAACTCAACTCAATTTTCAAAAATAATATCCCCTAGTATCTGATCAAATTGGTCGTCAATTCGAGGTAGAGGGTATGAAAAATAAGATGCACAAGAGTCAAATAGTATGGGAGGTGGTTGTTCATAGGAAAGTACCCGTGGTAATTCCATTTGCAGCTTCCGCCTCAGTCCTTGTCAGCACAACAATTCTTCCTACATTGGCATTTTGAGCTCCTGCTCCTCCTGCACCTCCTCCATTGTTATTGTTTAAAATCCTGGGTTGAGCTCTATTATGTCCTGCATTGCCTGGGTTATAGTTCTGCTGCCTGGCATAAACATTGCCCCCATTATTCTGGTAGTTGCGGTTCCCATTTTGCTGATTGCGACCAAAGTTGTTCCCATTCTGTTGGCGGTTTCTATGATAGTTGTTCTGTTGTGGTCTTCCAAAGTTGCATCCTTGATTCATTGGCTAGTTCCCGACTGGTTGTGAACGGCACTCATAAGCTCGATGTCCCCTCTTACCACAATTGTGGCAGGTGACTAGGTTCCCCATGCAGTCAACTCCCGGGTGGTTTAGCTGACACTTGTTGTAACAACCCCCTTATTTCCGGCTCGGGAGAGACCGAGAGGGTGCTACTTGTAACGAAACAGCGGAAATAATGAACGAAACACCCATAGTTATATATCACAAACGCCATCATTGTCTCATGACATTACAAAATCTACCTAAAAAAATAAACTAAGATAAACTAGTACGGATTTTGCGAACCCTCCTACATTGAGCTTCCTTCGCCTAGGCCTGCGAGGGAAAGAAAAAAAGAACGCAATTTTTCTAAAGTCAGCAAGAAATGTTGAATAAACAAACACCCAAACACGTAATCCGGATAAGATGCATTATCATTTAATAAACCAAGATGATAATTGAAAGGTAATCCAATATGTTCTCATGAATGACCATGCATGAAAAAGATGTATTTTTCCCAACTCTTTATTTAATAATACGACTTCAGGAACGTGATCTCAAATAATCACGACATATATCCCAAGGAAAAATTCTCAATCCATACCATTGCACCAATTAGGGATTACAAAAATTCAATTCTCCATAACTTATCCACATAAAAAGCCACATAATTATTTTTTTGTAGCGGGGAAGAACTGACACGCTTTCTTACGTGTTACCTCAAGTGCACGGTTCAAGTTATACAGGGTAGTATTTCAACCCCGAATTATTGATCCCACAAGGACATGTTTGAGACTATTTCATTAGTTATTAGTTTAGAATATGGTACAGGGAGGAAGAATTTTGATTTAAAGAGTTGTCACCCTCAAACATGTGACTGAAATAAAATAAACAACTAAACTAATATTTTTAGGTTTTTATTTTGACGAAACAAAGATGGAGAAACTAGGAAATCTCTAGATCACTTAGGGCTGTAGAAATTTCCGGATTAGCTATGTAACACGTTAACCCTACTCTAGCTAAGCCGGGTAATAGTATTGACAATCTCCTCTCGGTCTCATATCGTTCTACGTCACGGTTTACTCGATGTCCTGTCGGTCCACCTACATCTACTGGTCCATTCTAGTAGGCTAATGACTTGCACGACAACTCGTCCTATCGGTCCACCGTTGCACGAAACAGTCAAATCTCACCTATCGAATCTACCCACCAAGGCCAGTCCTAAACTCTTCTCTTCTCAGTCTCAGTGATTCATGATCGTTGTTCATATCTCATCACAACTAGGTCCAAGTCGCTCTCACGCACTCGCTTACTAAATAACAAGTCCGGTTAATTACTCCATTCTTGCCAAGGATTAAGCATAGCATATGAACAATAAATAGAACAAAAATTAACATTAAGTAAGATTACATTCTAGGAATAAACCCTAAGTTCATGAATATCAAATCATAAACTAGTCGTGTCAATATACTAGATTCATCAACAAGATCAGGAAACTAAAATCAATTCAATAGATCATAACCATTAAGCGTGAAACAAATTCTAAAAATCCTGGTAAATCAACCGTCTACATAACCCTAGGCTCTCTAGAGAAGCCTAGCAAAAGTCTAGCTATTCGTAATACAAATAGCAAAACAAAGTTTCTCCATAACAAAGATTAAAAGAGAAGAGAAAGAAATCAAACGGGGAAATCTCTTGTTTGGGGATGATCCCAATCGATCTCCTCAGCTCCAAGCCTTCTTTCTCTTGCCTCCATATGCGTGACTGAGTGAGAATTCCTCTCCTAGGTCGTTCTTGAGTAAAAAATCATCATAAGACTTTCAAAATTGCGTTTTTGCCCCATAAATCATACTTTGGTGCCAGGCATTTCGGGCCAAAATGGTCCCCTATTGGGCCAAAATGCCTTTCAAAGAGCATAACAGTGGGGTGTTTTCATTTTGGCCGAAATGAGGGGGGCATTTCGGGCCGAAATGGTCGGGCCGAAATACTGGCGCTGAATTTGTTCTATGACTTATAGAGGCCATAACTTCTTTGTCCGATCTCTGATTAAGCTCTGTGACCTATCGTTGGAAATCTCTTTGAGTCTTCATTCATATGGAACCGATATCACTCAAAAATTCATTGTAGAACTTAATACATCATCAGATTAGTGCAGAATGGTCATCCTAGCTCCCCCAACTTTGCTTCTCTTCACTCCACTTGAGCTCCCGTTGTTTCGGAAGTTCGTTCCATGCCTCCTATCAACCTATTAGCATCCATTCGTACCGAGAAATCATGATTGTAAGTTCAAAAGTTTTAAAGGAGAGATATTTCAAGGCCTTGAAAAAGTTTTTAAAGCCTTGAATCAGGTTTCACAGGCTATTTCAAGGCCTTGAAACAGGATTCAAAGCCTTTAAACTGTCTGACCTGTATGCATACACTTAGGGGGATTTTCTCTGAACTCTTCTGATCTGATTCTACTACTCTCACCCCTATGCTTGATTTGCTGTTATTTGATGATGAAATACAAACGATTTTCCTACATCTAACACCATTTAATCCATCTGTTTTACTCAGTTGTGCAGGGAAATATTATTTCCTAGTTTCTAGGATTGGTTTCCTAATCTGGATTTTGCAAGAAAGGAAACTTGGAGAGAATGTGATTCTATGATCACTTAGACACTCTGGACAGCTTCACAATATATTTAAAGACAATATCAGATCAATATCTCACAAGTTTATGATCAAATTTCCGTTGCAGAAGGCTGTTAAGAGAGTCAAAGTTGTTGCCTACAAAACAGGAAGTTTTTGCCGACAATCTGGGAAGATTTGCAGAACTCTGAGCTGTATAAATAGAGCTCATTTTGAAGAAACAAAAAACAATACTCAACGGGCAAAAAGAGAGACACATTTCAGGTTTGATAAGCATCAAAGAAGCACATCATTCTCACAATCCATCTCACAGAAGATCACTGCATTCTTCACTGCAGCTCTACACTTCAGTGGTCTTCTGTCTTGTACTTTATTTGTAGATCATTATTATACTAATTCTTTCTCTCATTCCCAAGGATTGTTAAAATTGAACGATAGAGAATTCTTAGTTAATCAGTTAGCTAGAGCAGGTACTAGATAGGTAGAGAGAACCACAAGCTGTAACAAAGTAAGGCATATCTCTGTGCTTGAGATCTAGAGATTAGCTTTTGATTAATAAGAAGTATGTTGAAAATATTACAGGGAGAAGATCCCTGAGGTAGAGACGTAGGTCCAAGTTGACTGAACTCTATAAATTCTGTGTCTCTTGCTTTTACAGTTTCATTTGCATACTTAGTTTTTGAAGCATTCAAACTAGTCTGTTTTCAAGGGTTTGAAACTCTTTTCAAAACTTTGAAAAAGACTTGTCTGTTTTCATTCAAACTGTATTTCATTCCAAAGGCTTGAAACTATTTTTAAGGCCTTGAACTTCACTGCTCTTCATTGAAACTCTTCTCCTCTACAAGTTTTACAAAAAGTTGGAATACTCTATTCAACCCCCCCCCTTCTAGAGTATCTGTACTGCATCTGTACCTGCATACTCCCCTTTCAATTGGTATTAGAGCTTGTATCACTATATATATATTTAACCATCTGTTTATCATGAGTACTGCATGTGATGGTGGTTTCTCCCAGGGAAGAGCTGCTAACAGACCTCCTCTATTTGTGGAGATAATTTTACTCACTGGAAAACTCTGATGATAATGTTCATCATTGATCTAGATATAGAGCTATGGACCATTATTTTGAATGGATTTCACACTTTCTACACAGAGAAAGATGGGATCAGAACTCCAAAATCTGAAGACTTTCTTTCTTCATCTGAATTAGAACAATTTTCTAAGAATTACTATTAACATCTTATATTGTGCTTTGAGGCTGTAAGACTGCCAAGGAGATCTGGGATAAGCTTATGGTGACATTTGAAGGAACCAGCCAAGTCAAGCAAACCAAGATCAACATCTATCTCAGACAATATGAGCTATTCAAGATGAATGTAGATGAGTCAATCCGAGAAATGTTAAAAAGGTTCACACACATAGTCAATAACCTTGATTCACTTGGAAAACATATTTCTAACGAAGAAAAGGTAAGGAAGATTTTGAGAAGTCTACCAAAGGCAAAATGGAAAACAAAGACTACTGCAATTGAAGAAGCTCAAGATCTCTTATCACTTGCACTTGATGACCTACAAGGGAAGCTTCTGACACATGAAATATCCATGAATGAAGCTGATGGAGAACTACCTAAAGGTGTCAAGAACTTAGCACTCAAGGCCAAAGAGAATGAGAAAATTCAAAGCCTTGAAACCGAAGATAATGATGAAGATCCAATTGCTTTGATTTCCAAATCCTTGACCAGAATCCTCAAGATGAAGAAAAACTTTGGAAACAAAGACACAGGTCATCCAGTAGCAAGGACAACAAAGGTAAGTCTTCTTCACAAAACAAATCAAAAGTCTTGAACTGCTTTGAGTGTGGTGATACAGGACACTTGATAATAGATTTTCCACACAAGAAAAGCAAGAAATTTCAGAAGAAAGATCATGACAGGAGAAAGAAAGCTATGATAGCTTGATGGAGTGATTGAGATACCTCAAGTGACTCTGAATCTGAAGAAGAACATGCCAACCTATGCTTCATGGCCAAGCATGATGAAAGTTCTGACAAGAAAATTGAGGTAATGGTCAACTGTTTGATTTCAAAACCAAAAGAAGCTCTTTCAGATTACCTCAGAACAATGCTTTTAAATGAAGAGGACTATCTGAAAGAGATTAGAGTTTTGAAAGAAATTGTTCATGAGCAAGCAAAAGAGAATCTACAACTGTTTTGTCTGAATCACAATCTTGAAATCCCTCAGAAGAAAACTAACAGTGATTTCAAGGCCTTGAAAACCAGTTTCAAAGCCTTGAAAACAGAGGTCAAGGAAGTAGTCACTTAGAACTCTTTACTGAGTGATAGCCGTGTTAATCTGACACATCAAGTTGATGAATTAGATAAACAAAAGACTAATCTTACTGAGAAACTTCAAGAATTAGAATTAGTCAAAGTCAAGCTTGCAGGCTCAGAACACAAGTTGAACCTGATTCTTGGAGAAAGTTCATAGTCTGTTCACAAAACTGGTATTGAATACAATCCAAATTTTCCAAGAAAGAACAATACTAGATTTGTGAAAGCTGGAAACAAAACTTCTCTTAAGTGTCAGTTTTGCAATAAAATTGGTCATGTTAAGATGACTTGTCCTTTCAGAAGAAGAGACCCTCACATAATGAGGAACACTTTCCCATTTCAACTCAAGGGACAAGTAAGACATATTTGGGTTCCTAAAGTGGTCTGACCACCCAACATGGTTGATCCTGAGTATGAGTCCAAATTCCACACTTGGTCTAACAGATGGGTAAGGCAGTGATTGGTGTTTGCAGGTTGTCACCAATGTCAATGAACAGAAGTGCTTTACGGACAGTGGTTGCTCAAGACACATGAATTGAAAGAGATCTCTATTCTCTGAATTGAAAAAGCAATCTGAAGGTTCAATTACTCTTGGTGACAAAGGAAAATGCAACATTCTTGGTCTTGGTAAAGTTGGTACAGATTCTAAAAACTCTATTTCTGGTGTATATCTAGTTGATGGGTTGAAATTTAACTTTCTTAGTGTATCTCAGCTTTGTGACAATGGCAATAAGGTTATCTTTGATAAAGAGAAGTGTGTGTGGCAGAATGAGAAATCAGACAATTGCATTCTCACAACCTCTAGATCAAACAATGTTTATACTTCTCAGACTAACAAAGTTGCAGGTAAAAGCTTGAAGTGTCTCAAGGCCTTGAATGAGGATTCAAGGCTTTGGCACAAAAAGCTTGGTCACATTTGCTTGCATACCTTGAACAAGTTGATCTCCAAATATCTGGTAAGAGGATTACCATCTATAAAGTTCAAAGATGATGAAGTATTCAAAGCTTGTGCTTAGGATAAACAGACCAGAAGCTCATTCAAGCCAAAGAAATTTGTAAGTACTACTAGACCTATTGAAATGCTTCATATGGATTTCTGTGGTCCTATGAGAACTTTAACTCCAAAAGGTAAAAGGTATATTATAGGTATTGTAGATGATTACTCTATATATACTTGGTTTATGTTTCTAAAAGACAATCTGAAGCCCTCTCCGAATTTTCAAAGCTTTGCAGAGAACTTCAAACCTTGAAAAACCTACCTATTGCTTCAATCAGAAGTAATCATGGTAGAGAGTTTGATCAATTAAAATTTGAATTGTTTTGTGTTAAGCGAGGTATCTCTCACAACTTCTTGGCTCCTTGAACTCCTCAACAGAATGGATTTGTTGAAAGAAAGAAAAAGACTCTTGAAGTTATGTCAAGAAAAATGCTTTTAGAAAACAAGCTGCCAAAGCACTATTGGGCAGAAGCTGTGAATACAGAAAATTACATTTTGAGTAGATGCTTGATCAGACCTATCTTGAAGAATACCCCCTATTAGGGCTGAGCAGAAACCCGAAATACCCGTGCAAACCGGCCGGTCCGACCCGAATCGGCCGTCAAAATAGCAAACTATGGGTAATTTGAATGATTTCGGGTTGGATTAATCCAAACCCGCGAAATCCGGGTGGGTCCTGGGTATGGTAATTTAAAACCCGACTATACCCGAACCGACCCAATTGCTTCATATAAATACATCTTATACCCAATTTTGTAGCCCTAGTTTCATTCGTGGTTCTGTCCGCCGTTTCTCTCATCTCACTCAGAGAGATGCAGAGATCGTGTATGAGTTGAACACTAACCCAGACAAGTAGAAACTAGAAACCCACCATCGACATTCGACAGTTCGACACCTTCGGCTTCAAGGCTTTAAGCCATCAGAGATTCAGAGTTAACGTCGCGCCTCTGCGAGTCTGCGGTAAGTCTTCATATGTCTTTCCTTCATTGGTCCATCACTTTCAGTTTGAGATAACTGAATCGCAAGATTAACTGACTTAGTTTTCATCTATGATATCGATTTGAGCCAGCCGTCTTCATTCCTCTGCTGATTCGTTGGTTAATTCAAGTGCATGTTCTTGGCTTCTTCAATCATCCACCTATTTACAGAATTGGGATGGTAAGTTACTTAGATGATACTATTTTCGTCGTTTGCTCCTTGTTGATCGGTTGCTAGTTGCTACTGTGTGTTATTTTTCATAGTATTTTCACAGATTTATCTCTTTTGTGCTCTCAATAGACATGGACTTCACATTTCTCTCTGTTGTGCTCTCAATAAACATTGATTCGTTGGTTGATTCACCATCATCTTCTTCGTTCATTTTCTATTTAACTCCTCAACCAATTTTTGTCTCCTCTCAATTTCACACACTGACACCTCTTGTTTCTTTTTTAACACCTAAAGTCTCATTGGATTCCAAGCTAAGTTTGATTATGTTTGTTGCTGAATTTTGTATCAGCAGTTACTTCTTCATAGTTTGTTAATTGTCTTCGTTTGCCTTTATATGGATTGAGTAATTGATTTTCTTACTGTGAAGTGTGAAGTAGGGTTTGAACTACTAAGTTGCTGATCTTAATACTCTGATTGTAGATATTTACACCTCTCTTTAGGGTAATGAAAAATTCCCGTATGCACTAATTAAATTGACTGTTTGTGTTGCAGGATGATATCACGGATCTCACAATTGACGATGGAGTTTTCGAAGAAGACGATCCAGTAATTATCGTTGGGGCTGCTTCGAACCCAACTTCTAAGAGGAAAACGCACGAGCAAGCAGACGGTAATACTAAACCACCCCCTGGTCCTCCTAAAAAAAGAACTAAAAAGTCTATGAAACTACAAAATGATGCTGATTCTAGGTCTACGTCAGAAATCTGGGGCCATTTCACTAGAATTGAGGGTACACTCAGGTGTAGATGTAATTATTGTCCTAATAAAACGTATGCTGCTGATCCGAGCCAACATGGAACTAGCAGCTTGTGGTCTCATTATAATAGTTGTAAGAACCATCCTCATCGTAAAGAAGATAAGAAACAAAAGACACTGGCTTTTACTCCTGGTGTTGCTAATGAGAAGGGCATACTTGTTGGTAGCTTAAAATCTGTTGTATTTAGTGTTGACGCAAGTAGGAAAGATCTTGCAAAGATGGTTATGATTGATGAACTTCCCTTTAGAATGGTTGAGGGGGCTGGATTCAAGTTATTCTGCCAATGTATGCAACCGCGGTTTGTCATTCCTTCTAGGTGGACGGTGGCCCGTGACTGTCTTAAGATTTACCTAGAAGAGAAATCAAATCTGAAATTAATGTTAAGGAACCAACGAGTCTGCCTCACCACAGATACTTGGACATCTATTCAGAATTTCAATTACATGTGTATCACTTGTCATTGGATAGATGATTCGTGGAACTATCAAAAGCGAATTCTGAGTTTTTGCCAAGTACCTAATCACAAAGGTGAGACTATTGGTAAGGTTATTGAGGCGTGTTTGAAAGAGTGGGGAATAGGCAACTTATTAACTGTTACTGTTGACAATGCAAGCTCCAATGATGGAGCAATTCGTCACCTCAAAAGGAGAACAAAAGATTGGAGGGGTACCATAAGTGGGCACGAGTTTCTCCATGTGAGATGTTGTGCTCACATTCTCAACCTAATTGTGAAAGACGGTCTAGAAGAGATTGAGGATACTATTGTTAAAATTAGAAATGCTGTCCGTTATGTGAGATCTTCTCCAAGTAGGTTGGAAAGTTTTAAGAAATGCGTCGAAGAAGAAAACATTCAAAGTAAAAAGTTACTGAGTTTAGATATTGAAACAAGATGGAATTCAACCTATATGATGCTTGAAGCTGCTGAAAAGTTTGAGCAAGCTTTTGTTCGACTTGAGGAGGTTGATTCGAAGTACTCCTCACACTTCAGCAGCGAAGCAAATGAGGAAACTAATGTTAGAAAGGCAAAGGGGAGGGTTAACAAGATACTTGGTGCTCCTAACAAGGATGATTGGAAAAAGGCAAGGTTCTTTAATCAATACTTGGAAGTCTTTTATCATGCAACCTTGCAGTTTTCCGGTTCATCCTATGTGACATCAAATCAGTTTTTCGATGAACTTGTGGTAATTCTGTCCACTTTATCCAAAATGATTGAAACTGATGATGTTGCTTTGAAAGCGATGGCTGAGAGAATGAAAAAGAAGTTTGATAAGTATTGGGATAACCTCGATAATATCAACTTCTTGCTTTATATTGCTGCGGTCTTAGATCCTCGGAGCAAAATGAAATATGTTAAGTTTTGCTTTGATAAAGTTCATGATAGTACTAAAGCGCTAGCAATGACAAAGAGAGTCGAGACTACCATGGCCAGATTATTCGATATCTATGTCCAACGTGAGAATAGTAGTAATGGTACTAGCCAAACGTCGAGGGCAAATGATAATGTCGAATCTGTTGTTTCTAAAAGGAGATCTGGTTCTAATTTGCACTCCGAATTTGTGAAACAAATGGAAGATGAAGAGTGCATGGAAACTAAGAATGAATTGGGGAGGTACTTAAAGGAAAGTTGTGTACCAGATGGAGATTCTTTTAGTATACTAAGTTGGTGGAAGCTTAATGAGTCCAAGTATCCTCTTCTTTCTAAAATTGCCAAGGATGTGTTGGCGATTCCGGTTTCGACTGTAGCTTCGGAATCTGCATTCAGCACAAGTGGGAGGATCCTCGATGCATTCAGGAGCTCTCTATCACCTAAAATGGTAGAGGCTCTTATATGTGGTCAAAACTGGTTGAGGGCAGGGTTGGAACAAATCGATATGCGCGAGTCAATGGATTTTGTGACATCGTTTGACGAGTTTGAACCTGGTTCAGGTATTCTATGTTAATTCTTACTTGTTTTGAGTTTTTTTTCTATCATGCTTATTACTTATGTACTTCAATTCCCTTCTTGCAGAGTTGGATGGTCCCAGCTCTATCGTTATCGATGAATGAAGACAGGTTTACATTTATGCATGTTCGTTATGTATTAACATTTGAATTGGTACGAGATTCATTTTTCTTGATAATCTCTAAGCAGGTTGGTAACTTTTTGGGTATAATGGTGCCTCTGCTTGGTTCACTTTTGGGAGAAACTTTGAGATTTTGGGCATAATCATGACTCTGCTCAGGTATATATTTATACATATGCTCATCTTAGTTTTGAAACTATTCCAACCTCCATTGTTTGAACCTGGTATTGTGTCGATAATCTTTGCAGGCCTATTACTCTTTTTGAGAATCAAGATAGTGATGATATTAAAATGTTTGGATGTGGAACTAGTAACATTATAAGGTGACTTTATTTTCATAATTCAGAGTAATGATAGTATGACCAAGTAGTTAATATGTCTGCTTTTACATGTTCTTAACAGATTACTTGCACTTGCACTGTTGGATATTATATACTTTTGAGGCGAAACCAACAGTTTTTGGCCTTAGATAGCAATATTTTGGTGTTAAGCACTCATGGGTAATTCTCTTTTCGTATTTTTGATATTTGATATGAAGAAACCTTTTTTGTTTTTGCTATTGATTCAAACACTTTACTATTGATTAAGGTTTTGATGCAATACTGGAGTACATGTACCCAGGGTACTGAATTTTGACAAATGTGATGACTTTGTAATGTCTGTATGGTAAATTTTTATCGCTCAATTTTTCTGTTATATTCAGTATTATTAAAAATTAATCATGGCTGACTGTTTTGTCATTTTGCTAGATGGTGTACAACTATTTAACCATGAGTGGACAGCCTGCAACAATTTGTACAGCTCGTGATTTTCTGGATGACCAAATATGCGCAGGAGTTTATGGTAAATGGTAATGAAGTCATTTACATAAAATACTGATTGCTTCCCTGAGATGCTGCCTTCTTTCTTTAAAATGAAAGGTACATGATTTTGAGATCCATACATCAAGTGATGCTTTTAAATCTCTGGAAGAGCTTTTGGTTCAATTAGAGTGAGTGTCTTCTCCTTTTCTGATTCAAGTGTTGTCTGGTACGAAATACTTGAGTTTCTAAACTATTTATCAAGTTCCATTATGTGAGATCCACTAAAATATGTTAATCTAATGGTTATCGCTGTTTCTGGTTGATACCGGTCTGTCCATACCTTTTAACTCAGAGAGGTCTATTGCTTTCTCTGATTCTATTGTGGGTATTGAAACAGATGGAGATGACCCAGATGCAACAGTCATCCTCTCAACAGCAGGACCAGTTACAGCAGCAATTACAGCAGGTTGTTCTCATTTAGTTGAATCTCATGCTCTCTTCAGATGAGATTGATTCTACTTCTGAATACAATCTGTATGCAATAGTGGCATACATTTTTCTGTTGTTTCCCATTTTATACAATTAAGTAGTATTCGCTGTCTGTTTATCGTGTCATAGAAGAGAAGGAAACAACATTCTTCGTCTGGACCTGCCAACAGTACTGCTCGTTTACGCCGAATGGTGTATGGTGCAGATGGAGCCGGAGGTTTTACCTCGTCTACAAATCAGTTGGTATGCCTTTTTGACAGTTAATGCTCGTTTACGCCGAATACACGTGTGATAATTGATGATTATTTTGAGTAACGTGAAGCTTGATGCTCGATAGTTGCTGAAATATTGATTACTAGTGCAGGAAGACATAGAACATTTTGGGGATGTTGGCGCTTTGGATGATAACTTGGAGTCACTTCTGTCAAATGATGGTGGAGATGGAAGAGATATGTATGGTACCGTAAAACAAAGTCTAACCGCGCCTAAAACAGAATCATCTAAAGGTATTAAATTTACTCCAGTATATCCTATTTGTGCTGGTTTGTGTTTTGGTTTGTATAATACTTGGAAGAAGATGGTCAAATTACCCTTTTCAGGATTTTCATTTGGAGAAGTTGGTTGTATAAGAACTAGTAGCAAAGTTACTTGCTGTCATTTTTCTTCAGATGGGAAGTTGCTAGAAACTACTGTGTTTAGGTAGCTGTAGTTTATAGTTTAGGTAGAACTGCTGAAAAAACTATTTGCAGTATTCCTGCTCGAAATTAGGCCATTTTTGATGCTTTAGTGTTTTCACATCTTTTCAATTGTCAATCTTCTTTGCCTCTCTTCACTAATACACATTTCGTTCTTTTTTGCAGTGCGCGTTGTAGATCAGTGATACTATCCGTCGAATTTTGAACGCGTAATTGTCGATCGTGAAAGAACCTGACCTCCTTGTTATTCTGTAGTTTGATGTTTACTGAGTTGTGTAAAAGAATTCTGTCACTGGTACTGTAATTAAATGTATAATATTTGGTATGTAAATTGGTATCTGCTATAATTAGTTAAGTACTAAAAAATGTGGTAATGTAATGGTAGTATGGTACAATGCAAAAGGCATTGCAATTCTGCTTTTATTTACCAGTATTGGCTGAATGTTTCAATTTACAGTAGAAAAATGCATTATGAGTTACATTTATTTGACCCGTCTAAGCCGGTCCGAACCGGTCCGAACCAAAATGTTTGATCAGGTTTGGGTATGCCGGTTACTCGATTGGGTCTGGGTTGTGATTTGGCCAACTCGTCATCATTGGGTTGGGGCACAAATACGGCTTTCGCCCGGCCGAACCGGTCCGTGCTCTGCCCTACCCCCTATGAACTCTTCAAAAGGAGAAAGCCAAACATTTCATACTTCAGACCCTTTGGTTGCACATGTTTTGTCCACAACAATGGTAAAGACAACTTGGGTAAGTTTGATGCAAGAAGTGATGAAGGTATCTTTCTGGGTTACTCTCTTACTAGCAAGGCTTATAGAGTTTATAATAAAAGAACCAATCTAGTTGAAGAAAGTATTCATGTTATTTTTTATGAAAGTTATGATGGTTCTTTGAGTAAAAGTTTTGCAGACTTGAATCTGAACAAGCATGAGTCAGAAGAAGAAGCTAAAAAATCACTTGGTTTCAAGAAAGGTTCAGAAGGAAACAGAAGGCACTTTCAAGACCTTGAAAATAAGTCTCAAGGTCTTGAAAATAGAGATCAAAGCCTTGACAAGGATGATCAGAAAGATATGAGTAATCATACTACTACTTCAAGACCAGAGAAGCAATATGGAGAGCCTGGACCCTGGTCTCCAAGAAAGAGATTCAAATATCTCTCATCTCATCCAGCTGACAACATCATATCTGATCCAACCACTGGTACACAAACAACATCACAGTTGAAGAATCTTTGTGCTTTTAATGCTTTTATCTCTCTTGTAGAACCCAAAACTGTGAAGGAAGAATTACACGAAGCAGACTGGATTATAGCTATGCAGAGTGAACTCAATGAGTTTGAAAGAAAAAAGGTGTGGAATCTAGTTCCCCCACCAACAAACGAGTCTGTCATTGGTACCAGATAGGTGTTCAGAAACAAAATGGATGAAAATGGCAAAGTGATCAGAAACAAAGCAAGGTTAGTTGCTCAAGGTTACAACCAAGAAGAAGGTATTGATTATGGGGAAACGTTTTCTCAAGTTTCCATGTTAGAAGCAATTAGAATTTTACTTGCTTTTGCATCTTACAAGAACATGAAACTATTTCAAATGGATGTAAAGTGTGCTTTTTGAATGGTTACCTGCAAGAAGAAGTTTATGTTGCACAACCTCCTGGTTTTGAAAGTGATAAGTTTCCAGATCATGTTTACAAACTTGACAAAGCTCTTTATGTTTTGATAAAAGCTCCAAGGGCTTAGTATGAAAGGTTGTCAACGCTTTCTCTATAAAATGATTTCAAAAGAGGATTGCTTGACAAGACCCTTTTCATAAAGACTCATGATAAAGATTTACTTGTAGTTCAGATTTATGTAGATGATATTTTATTTGGAGCTACTAATGATCTATTATGCAAATAATTCTCAAGTCTTATGAGCAGGGAATTTGAAGTTAGCATGATGGGAGAGTTGAACTTCTTCCTTGGAATTCAAATACATCAGTTGAAGAAGGGCATCTTTGTGCATCAAAGCAAGTACACTGGGGACTTGTTGAAAAAGTGCAGTATTTCTCAATCCAAAGAAATCAAAACTCCTATGAGTTATACACTGTCCTTAGATAAGGATGAATCTCGTAAGAGTGTCAATGTGAAAGAGTATAGAGGTATGATTCGATCATTACTATACCTTACTGCTAGTAGACCAGATATCATGTTCAGTGTATGCATGTGTGCAAGATTTCAAGCTGATCCAAACGAACCACACATAGGCGATGTGAAGAGAATATTCGGTTATCTCAATGGTACCAAAGAATTAGGGCTTTGGTATCCAAGACATTCTAACTTCTCTTTGCATGGATTTTTAGATGCTAACTTTGAAGGTTACAAAGTTGATAGGAAGAGAACTTCAGGAACTTGCCAATTAATTGGATCCTCCTTGATCAGTTGGCATTCCAGGAAACAAAATTCAGTTTTTTATCAACACCTGAAGCTGAATATATATCTGCTGGAGCATGTTGCTCACAAGTGTTATGGATTGCTCAACAGTTGAGGGATCTTGGATTTGATTTCAGAAGTATACCTATCAAATGTAATAATATCAGTGCAATATCAATTACGAAGAATCCAGTTCAGCATTCAAGATCCAAGAATATTGATGCCAGACACCATTTCATCAGAGATCATGCTTAGAAAGGTGATATTGTTCTTGAATTTGTTTCTACTAACGTGCAACTTGCAGATATCTTGACTAAACCATTGCCAGATGAAAGATTTTCATCTCTAAGGATGGAATTAGGGATTCTAAATAAAGATGCATTGGTTTAGGGGGAGCATCAGGTAAGGAAGGTAACCTATTATGCGTTTCAAAGATTTGAACTGATTTTCAAAGCCTTGAAAATCTTTTCAAAGCTTTGATTGTATCTGTTTCAGTATAACAATGTTTTAAGACCTTGAAACTATTTTCAAAACCTTGAAAATAAGTCTGATAACTGGTTAGTCAATAATTCTTGGATCATTCGGTATTGGGTGCTATCTTTGTAGATATTTACTCAATAGTGCCCCTACCCTTTTCAAAATTATTTTTCAGCCAAATATAGTATTAAATTATTTATTTCCAACGGCTTCAAAGATTTGAATCTTCTCTGGTCACTACAGATCTTTTGAAATCAGAGAGATATTGCAGTTTCCTTTTCAAACTCAAACTCATTTGATATATATCTTCTTCTCTTCTTCTTCACTTTGTATCATTTCTACCTCTCTCTATTCTTCTCCCAAACCCTAATGAGCACTAGAAGAGTCTCAAACAGAATCAAGATGGCCGGTGGTTCAAAACCTAGTTTTGAGAAGAAAAGAAAATCCTCTGTAGAAGAGATTCACGATATCAGTGAAGACTCAGAATCAAAGGATTCCATTGATGAAGAACTGGAGTCTTTACATCCCAAGAAGATGGTGAAGAAGGATCAATTTCCAGTGACAGACAAGAAGAAAAAGACCACGGGAATTACACAAGATAAGCATAAGGGAATACATATTGGAAGCCCTAAGAAGGACAAGAAAAAAGCAGTCACAGGGATCAAGGGAAAAGGAAAAGAAATCCTCATTCCAGACTCAGATTCAGATACTACTTTAGGTTCCTACGGAGTGTATTCTGTATCCAAAAAGGGAAGACATGAAAATAATCTTCCTAAAGCTGAGACTATTTCGAAAATGGAAGGAAAGATGATAACAAAATTGCCTCTGCACAACAGAAGAAGGTATATGTGAAGAAGAAACTAAAGCATGGAAGAAAACCTTTAGAAGGACTCACCTTCTTGTTCAACATTGTTATAGAGAAAATTAGTTCTATCATTTAGGAGATTGATGTGGTTAAACAAGAAGAGCATGACAATGATGAAGACAGTGAAGAAGAAGAAGAAGGAGATCAGGAAGGAGATGAAGACCCAACCCCATAAACTCTTGCCTATTCTTTCTTTCCTACTTCTTTAAAAGTTTATTTTCTATATTTTCCAAAGACTTTGATCCAACATCCTCTCACTCTTTTTCATGAAATTAAAAAATGGGGAGAAATCTTAAGTTGTCTTTTACTGTTTAAGTATCTTTTTGGAACCATTGTGTTACTACTATTGTGTGCTAATCAGCATTTTTTTTGCAGAAACTAAGATTCAGACAGATTGAGGTTTTGTCTTTCATCAAGGGGGATATTGTAAGTTCACATGTTTCACAGGCTTGTTTCAAGGCCTTAAAAAGTTTTCAAAGCCTTGAATCAGGTTTCACAGGCTTGAAAGCTATTTCAAGGCCTTGAAATAGGATTCAAGGCCTTGAAACTGTCTGACCTGTATGCATACACTTAGGAGGAGTTTCTATGAACTCTTCTAATATGATTCTACTGCTCTCACCCCTATGCTTGATTTGCTGTTATTTGATGATGAAAGACAATCGATGTTGGTACATCTAACACCATTTAATCCATCTGTGAGACTCAGTTTTGCAGGGAAATATTATTTCCTAGTTTGCAGGATTGGTTTCCTAATCTAGATTTTGCAGGAAAGGAAACTTGGAGAGAATGTGATTATGTGATCAATCAGACACTCTGGACAGCTTCCCAATCTATTTAAAGACAAGATCAGATCAATATCTCAGAAGATTATGATCAACTATCCGTTGGAGAAGGCTGTTAAGAGAGTCAAAGTTGTTGCCTACAAAACAGGAAGTTGTTGAAAATCTGGGAAGATTTGCAGAACTCTTAGGTGTATAAATAGAGTTGATTTTGAAAAAAAAAAAACAACACTCAACGGGCGAAAAGAGAGACACATTTCAGGATTGACAAGCATAAAAAAAGAACATCATACTCACAATCCATCTCAGAGGAGATCACTGCATTCTTCACTGCAGTTCTACACTTCACTGTTCTTCTGTCTTGTACTTTATTTGTAGATCATTCTTATACTACTTATTTCTCTCATTTTCAAGGATTTTTCAAATTGAACAATAGAGAATTATTAGTTAATCAGTTAGCTAGAGCAGGTACTAGATAGCTTAGAGAGAACCACAAGCTGTAACAGAGCAAGGCATATCTCTGGGCTTGAGATCTAGGGCTTAGCTTTTGATTAATTAGAATTGTGTTGAAAATCCTATTGGGAGAAGACCCCAGAGGTAGAGACGTAGGTCCAAGTGGACTAAACTCTATAAATTCCGTGTCTCATGCTTTTACAGTTTCATTTGCATACTTAGTTTTTGCAGCATTCAAACTAGACTGTTTTCAAGGGTTTGAAACTCTTTTCAAGGACTTGAAAAAGACTTGTTTGTTTTCATTCAAACTGTATTTCATTCCAAAGGCTTGAAACTGTTTTCAAGGCCTTGAACTTCACTTCTCTTCATTGAAACTCTTCTCCTCTACAAGTTTTACAAAAAGTTGGAATACTCTATTAAACCCCTCCCCCCTTCTAGAGTATCTTTAATGCATCTCTACCTGCATAATCCCCTTTCAATTGGTATTAGAGCTTGTATCACTGTATATATTCAAGCATCTGTTTATCATGAGTATTGCATGTGATGGTGGTTTCTCCCTGGGAAGAGTTGCTAACAGACCTCCTCTATTTGTGGAGATAATTTTACTCACTGGAAAGCTCTGATGATAATGTTCATCATTGATCTAGATATAGAGATATGGACCATTATTCAGAATGGACCTCACACTTTCTACACAGAGAAAGATGGGATCAGAACTCCAAAATCTGAAGACTTTCTTTCTTTTCTAAGAATTACTATTAACATCTTATATTGTGCTTTGAGTACAGATGAATTCAACAAAATTTCAAGCAGTAAGACTGCCAAGGAGATCTGGGATAAGCTTATGGTGAAATTTGAAGGAACCAGTCAAGTCAAGCAAACTATGATCAACATCTATCTCAGAAAATATGAGCTATTCAAGATGAATGTAGATGAGTCAATCCGAGAAATGTTAAAAAGGTTCACAAACAAACATAGCAAGCGGTTATATTTGACAAAGAACATCTAAATATGCATAAAAACGCCCAGACTAACAATAAAGTGCATATGAAGCATCAAGTGCCAAAACGCATCATATTCTCTACAAGTGTAAACGAATATCTTAAAGTAATGTGGAAAATGGAATTAATATATAGCCCCTAAAAGGTGCTATCAAATTCCCCCACACTACCTTCTTGCTCGTCCCGAGCAACACTTGCTTCAAAATCCCTCACACTATGATCTTCAATCCACCGAATTGCATACAACTTTACTAGCCATGTGACACAAACAAATCACACACACGACTATGCAAACTACATGCTCTATGCAATGCAACTCAATTATTTCACAATGAAAATATTGAAACAACACAAATATTTTTTTTTTCTTTTTCTTTAGAGATTAGGCAATCTCGCTATCGTCAACCAAAATCGTCAAGTTCTCACAAGTCTCTTTCAAAGTTTCACAACCAATAGAAAGAAATTCAAGTAGAAATGATCCTACGCACAAGTTCACTAAGGACTCCCCAAACATCCACCATAAACAATCCAAGAATCGGGCCGTCCTTTAGCTCAGAGGGTCTAGGCATCATAAGTACTAAGTGTTGGAATATATGTCCTAGAGGCAATCTAGTTTAGTATGAACTTATTTTTGGCTAGAATATTCATTGTATTATTTATTGGATATTTAGTATAATGAAGTCCTTAGATTTACAATTGTATTGTTTATCTTAAATATCCCTAGTCCATTATAATGATTAAATGGGCCGATCATCTATATAATAGTATGGGGTTGGATTGATATGGAGATATCATGATACAACACATGGGTATGCATTAGGGGTAATGGCATACTGGATTGACCCATCTCCGAGAAGGATACATACATGTTATGTAAAGTCACAAGCGCTTCTCGTGGTGACAACGGTGTTTTCATCCTTAGACTTGAAGTCACTAGATCGTCTAGTTGTGGATTATTGTGATTTTGGTAGCGTCAAACGCTAAACCCTAACTGGGTAGCCATAAAGGCGTGTACCGGATACAATAATAAGCAAGCTTATAAATCTTAGTAGACGCAGATAGAATTTGTCCCTCCCAAATAACTAAGCAAATATCCTAGGCCACTCGAGGGATAGTGCTTATGGAATGTTTGGCCAGACTCAAATAAATCAATATGTGATATTGATGTTATTTGCACGAATAAGGCTATTCCTAGGATCGAGAAACTATGGATTGGATATACGAGTGTGACTTTTATGTCTCTTGTCCAATCCGAATATTGGGAAAAAGGGATGAGACAATTACTTGCACAAGGTTTGTCGGATGACTATTCTATTAGTTGGCTATAAGGGATGTCTTGCTAGAGACCGCTCCATATTAGCAAATTGTTGCTATCAACTAGATAGAACCTATGGGGTCACACGCCCAATAGGTTTGAAATTGATTTGGGAATTAATTAATGTGATTAATTAATTGGAAGGATCACTTTACAACACCCTGAAAACTTAGTAGGACTAATATGCAAGGAAGGGACTAATCCGAATTGATGTAGGATTAGGAAGAGCCTTTAGGTAGTTGACAAGGAGTTGTTGGACTATATAAAGGATGCTCCTAGCTTCCTTCCCATACTAATGCTCATAAAATAAGTTGAGTGGAAGGAAACAAAGGAGAGAGAGTGCAAGACACAAGGAGGCTGAACCCGACCCCCTTGGTCCGCCCCCTACCCGTCGTCCACAAAGAGAGGCCGAATCCCTCTCTTTGATTCTCATTGTGTGATTTCTTCTTACTCTTCCTCCGGTCCAAGCTAGCACAATGGAGAATGAAGATCTAGACATCAACCCTAGGCGTGGATCAACCGTAGAGACGTGACACAATTCACGTTACAAGTCATCACAGGAGATCTCTAAGGTGTGTTACTTGTTTCTTCCTTTACCATCGTTATGGTTCTCTTCCTGTGATCCTTGGAGGGTCTAGAATGCAAATTGTCCCAGTGACGGGAGAGACAACTCCGTGTAATACGACTTGATTTTAATTTTCGCTAGCTTCTCTAATTGGCTTGAATCCAAATTCTCCGCGTGAACGGAGGCACATTAGGTTGTTCACCGTATCTAATCCAAGAGAAAGTTTTGATTCATTTTGTTTTTCATTATCTTCTAATTTTTTCAATCGTGCATTTAGATCAACTAAGTGTGGGCTCTTTCGGTTAACTCTTGAAACCGGCTTACGGGATGGTGGTGTACTCCCTTGACTTCACTTAGGACGAGGAAATCGTACCACATGAAAACAACTCTACACGAAGGTCCACCCCATTTTTCAAGAGGCCACAAGTTTCCACTCGAAAACGGACTATTCAACTCATTAGGACTAAATCCTCCTAGCACAATAAAGGAGCTAAAAGTATGCCCTCGTCTTCTTTCCACTTTTCCCTGAATACCCGGGACTTCCTTTCGTGAAACATGTGTGCAAGATAGTAAAAATTAAGATTATCCCACTACGGAGCTTCCTATTCTCAGAGACTCTTTCACTGAAATCTCTTCGGTTTCAAGCTTCATCAATTGCCCTTATTCTCAAACTTTTTAATTTTTATGGCCTTTTCACTTTTCTATTTTTTTTTCATATTTTTTCAATTTTTTCCTAACTCTATATGCTTTTGGAAAACTCGATTAATCACACAACACTGGGTAAGGTGACTCAATATAGTAAAAGTGCAGACATATGCAGAAATTTTAAAATTTAACACAATACGAAATTATATACTAAACACGGCTAACCACACATACTACACAATACTACACAAACTACGTGTAACTGGCGATGCAAACAGACAAGGCTAGTAAAATATACACAAAACCCCCCACACTTAAGCGTTTCGTTGTCCTCAACAAATTTAGAGATCAAACAGGAGGTATCCTCGCTTTAATGTGTAGGCGGTGGATCTACACCATTATCGCTCAAAACTTAGATGCCGAGAGAGTAAGAAATACCTGAGGTGCCCGGAACTACATGGGCACCGTGTCAGCGAAACTGCAACAAGAAGGAGTCTTGTGGACCGTTGACAGTTTCCCGCTGATGATGATCATCTGAGCAATCCCCGAGCTACACCATCCTATAATGTAACTCCCCTAAGGTCACGTGTGCCTCGCACACCGGGGTTGATTGCTCCATGTTGAAAATAATGAACCAAAAATCCCCAACTCCTTCAAGAGTCCCCATGTGGGTCATACGTGCCATGGCACATTGGGGTAGATTCTTCGCTAACATTACCTGCAAAACTAGACAACTCATCAGTCCCTCTCTCTCTCTCTCTCACATCTCAAAATCAGGTATGGAGAACAAAAAAAAAACATAAATAAAACAAATAACATCCTACTCTAATGTTGGGTTGCCTCCCAAGAAGCGCTTGTAATTTAAGGTCGACAGCCCGACCCGGTTACCTCAACCGAAAAGGATTGTGGAGGTTGATTTATCCCTCCAATAATTCTTCTTCAACCATATCTGTAAGATCAATTCAGTTTCATTAATTTCAAAGACTTGAAATAGCTAGTCTATTTCAAGGCCTTGAAACAGCTTGCACAACCTAAAAACTGACTGAGCTTCAACTGCATATACTTAGGGGGAGTTTCTGATCTTGACTGAATTCATAAACCCCTATGCTTGATCTATTGTTACTTGATGATGAAAGACAAAGCATTATTACTTGTTTAACACCATCTAATCCATCTGTCTGACTTAGCTTTGCAGGGAAAGTTTGTTTCCTGAATTGCCGGAAACGTTTCCTAACTTGTATTTTACAGGAAGGGAAACTGAGTAATGATTTGATTATGTGATAATTTTTATGTGTTTGGAAGCTTCCCAACTGATGTCTACACAAAATCAATTTAGTATCATTGAAGATATTGATCAAACTATCCGTTGGAAAAGCTGTTAAAGAAGTCAAAGTTGTTTCCTAAAAAATAGGAAAGTTTGTTGCTGAAAATGTAGAAGATTTGCAAGCCAATTGAGCTATATAAAAGAAGAAATGTTTGAAGAATTTGAAGACACAAATCAACGGAAGAAAATAGAGAAACTCAAACACATTCAAGGATTGTCAAGTAGCATAGAAGCAGATCAGATTGTCAATCTAATTCTCAAAAGAACATTGCACTCTCACAGCAGTTTCATTTTCTGTGTTTTTCTGTTCTGAACTTCATTTGTATATCTTCGTGACTATACTTCTAAGTCTTATTCTCAAGGATTTTTTAAAGTAAACAATAGAGAATTCTTAATTAATCAGATAGCTAGAGCAGGTACTAGATAGGTTAGTGAGAACCACACGCTGTAACAGAGTAAGGCATCTCTCTGAGCTTGAGATCTAGGTCTTAGCTGTGGATTAATAAGAATTGAGTTGAAAATCCTGCAGGGAGAAGATCCCTGAGGTAGAGAAGTAGGTCCAAGTGGACTGAAATCTATCTATCTTGTGTCTCATGCATTTAATTTACAGCTTCATACTTCGTTTACTTGCAACTTTCAAACAGATTCATTTCAAGGGTTTTAAACTCCTTTCAAGGCCTTGAAATAGAATTCTTCTCTTTATACTTAACTTTTTTCATTCCAAGGGATTGAATCTTAGTTCAAGGCCTTGAACTACACTTATTCTTCACAAACTCTTTTGAAACCACTTCTCTTGCAAGTTTTAGCAAAAGTTGGCATACTCTATTCACCCCCCCTTCTAGAGTATTGATCATGCATTTATACCTAATGTACCCCCATTTTTAATTGGTATCATAGCTTGTATCACTGCATATATTTAACCATCTTGTGATCATGAGTACAGCAGGTGATGGTGGTTTCTCTCAGGGAAGAGCTGCTAACAGATCTCCTCTCTTCTGTGGAGATAATTTTGTCCACTGGAAAGCTTTGATGAAAATGTTCATCATTGATCAAGACATAGAGGTTTGGACTATTATTCAGAATGGTCCTCACACTTTCTACACATAGAAAGATGGGATCAGAACTCCAAAATCTGAAGACTCTCTCTCTGCTTCTGAATAAGAACAAGTCTCTAAGAATTTTAAATCTATTAATCTCTTGTATTGTACTTTGAGTACAGATGAATTCAACATGATCTCAAGTTGTAAAACTGCCAAGGAGATATGGGATAAGCTTGTGGTGACATTTGAAGGAACCAGTCAAGTCAAGCAAACCAAGATCAATATCTATATCAGTCAGTATGAGCTATTCAAGATGAATGGAGATGAATAAATCACAGACATGTTCAAAAGATTCACTGACATTGTCAACAACCTCGAATCTTTGGGAGAACACATTTTCAGTGAAGAAAAAGTTACAAAGATTTTGAGAAGTCTTCCAACGGCAAAATGGGAACCAAAGACTACTGCTATAGGGGAAGCACAAGATCTCTCATTCACTTCAACTTGATGATCTGCAAGGAAAGCTTCTCACCCATGAGATAACCATGAATGAAGCTGATGGAGAATTACCAGAAGGTGACAAGAATCTAGCTCTCAAGGAAAAGGAAAATGAGTCATCTCAAATCCTTGAAACTGATGATGATGATGATGAAGATCCATACGCTTTGATTTCCAAAGCCTTAACCAGAATTCTCAAAATACCAAAGAATTTTAATAAGGACTTCAACGGAGAAAGACACAGATCCTCCAGTAGCAAGAACTACAAAAGGTAAATCTTCTTCACATAAACCTAAAGTCATGAATTGCTTTGAGTGTGGTGATGCAGGATACTTGATCAGAGAATGTCCACACAAGAAAAACAAGAAATTTTAGAAGAAAGATCATGATAGAAGAAAGAAAACTATGATAGCTTAATGGAGTGATTCATAAACTTCAAGCGACTTAGAATCGGCAGATGAACATGCCAACCTATGTTTTATGACCAAGCATGATGACAGTTCTGAAAAGAACATTGAGGTAATGGTAAACCGTTTAATTTCAAAACCTACAGAAGTTCTCTCTGATTATCTTAGAACAATGCTTTTAAATGAAGAGGACTATCTGAAAGAAATTAGGATTTTGAAAGAAAAAGTTCATGAGCAAGCAAAAGGAATTTGAAGCTTATTTTCTTGAATCAGAATCTTGAAATTTCTTAGAAGAAAACAGACAGTGATTTAAAATCCCTGAAAACCACTTTCAAAGCCTTGAAAACACAAGTCAAGGAAGTAGTCACTGAGAACTCATCTCTAAGTGACATCATTGTTAATCTAAGAAATACTCTAACTGAGAAGATTAAAGAATCTGAGTTAATCAAAACTAAGCTTGCAGGCTCATACAATTTGAACTTGATTCTTGGAGGTAGCCTAAAGTCCGTTCACAAAACTGGTATTGGATACAATCCAAATTTTCCAAGAAAGAACAATATTAGATTTGTGAAAGCTGGAATCAAAACCTCTCCTAAGTGCCATTACTGAAACAAAGTTGGTCATGTTAAAATGGCTTGTCCTTTCAGAAGAAGATACCCTCACATAATGAGGAACTCCTTTCCCTTCCAACTCAAAGGACAAGTTAGACAGATTTTGGTTCCTAAAGGGGTTAGACCACCTAACATGGTTGATCCTGAATATGAATCCAAATTCCACACTTAGTCTAACAGAAGGGTAAGGTAGTGATTAGTGTTTGCAGGTTGTCAACAAGACCAAAGAGCAAAAAATGGTTTATGGACTATGGTTGCTCAAGACACATGAGTGGAAAGAGATATTTATTCTCAGAATTGAAAGAGCAATCTGAAGGTTCAATAACACTTGGTGACAAAGGCAAATGCAACATTCTTGGTATTGGAAAAGTTGGTACTAATTCTGAAAACTCTATTTCTGATGTATATCTGGTTGATGGTTTGAAATTTAACTTGCTTAGTGTATCTCATCTTTGTGAAAATGGTAATAAGGTTATTTTTTACAAAGAGAAATATGTGGTGCAAGATGAGAAATCTGGCAATTGCATCCTCATTGCCTCTATGTCAAAAAATGCCTATACTTTTCAAACTAACAAAGTTGCAGGAGAAAATATGAAGTGTCTCAAGGCCTTGAAAGAAGATTCAAAGCTTTGGCACATTAAGCTGGGACATGTTACCTTGCACACTTTGAATAAACTATTTTCCAGAAACTTAGTAAGAGGACTACCCTCTATTAAGTTCAAAGATGAATAAGTATGCAAGGTATGTGCACAAGGCAAGCAAACCAGAAGCTCATTCAAGCCAAAGAACTTTGTAAGTACTACTAGACCCATTAAATTAATTCATATGGATCTCTGTGGTCCATATGAAACATATGCTTGTTATTGTTGATGATTTCTCCAGATATACTAGGGTTATGTTTTTGAAAGAAAAATCTAAAGATCTCTTTGAATTTTCAAAGCTTTGTAGATAATTTCAAACAATGAAAATCCTACCTATTGCTTCAATCAGAAGTGATCATGGTAGAGAGTTTGATCAACTAGAGTTTGATATTTTCTGTTCTAAGCATGGCATCTCTCACAACTTCTCTTCACCTAGAACTCCTCAACATATTGGAGTTGTTGAAAGAAAGAACATGACTCTTGAAGACATGTCAAGAACAATGCTTCTAGAAAACAAGTTGCCAAAACATTATTGAGCAGAAGCTGTGAATACAGCAAACTATGTTCTAAACATGTGCTTGATCAAACCTATCTTGAAGAAGACTCCCTATGAGTTATTCTAAGGAAGAAAGCCAAACATTTCTTACTTCAGACCTTTTGGTTGTACCGGTTTCATCACAACAATGGTAATTACAATCTTGGTAAGTTTGATGCAAGAAGTGATGAAGGTATTTTTCTTGGCTATTCACGGACAAGCAAAGCCTATAGAGTTTTTAATAAGAGAACCAAGCTTGTAGAATAAATCATTCATGTTATTTTTGATGAAAGCTATGATGGTTCTTTGAGTGATGGTTTTGCAGATCTTAATCTGAACAAGCATGATTCAGATACTGAAGATGATTTCTCAAAAGATTCCAATGATATCTCACAGGAACAAAGAAGGCATTTTCAAGGCCTTGAAGCTGAAGTTCAAAGCCTTGAAACAGAACCTCCAGAAGAGACAGAAAATTAAGCCACTACTTCAAGATCTCAGAGACTTGAGAAATAACCTGGAGAGCCTGAACCTTGGTCACCTAGAAAGATATTCAAATATTTATCATCTCTTTCTACTGATAACATTATTTCTGATCCAACCACTGGTACACAAACCAGATCACAATTGAAAAATATTTGTGCTTTTAATGCTTTTATCTCTCTTGTAGAACCTAAAACTGTGAAGGAAGCCTTAGAAGAAGCAGACTGGATTATAGAAATGCAAAGTGTACTCAATGAGTTTGAAAGAAACAAGGTTTGGAATCTGGTTCCTCCACCAAGAAATCGGTCTGTCATTGGCACCAGATGGGTATTCAGAAACAAATTAGATGAGAATGGAAAGGTAATCAGGAACAAAGCTAGATTGGTAGCTCAAGGCTACAATCAAGAAGAAGGTATTGATTATGAAGAAACTTTTGCTCCTGTTTCCAGGTTAGAATCAATTAGAATCTTACATGCATTTGCATCTCACAAGAACATGAAACTCTTTCAAATGGATGTGAAGTGTTCCTTTCTAAATTGATATTTGCAGGAAGAAGCGTATGTTGCACAACCTCCTGGGTTTGAAAATGAAAAGTTTCCAGATCATGTTTACAAACTTGACAAAGCTCTTTATGATTTGAAACAAGCTCCAAGAGCTTGGTATGAAAGATTGTCAAAAATTTTACTGGAAAATGATTTCAAAAGAGGATTGTAGATAAAACTCTTTTCATAACAACTCATGAGATAGATATGCTTGTAGTTCAGATTTATGTTGATGATATATTGTTTGGAGCTACTAATGATCTCTTGTGCAAGGAATTCTCAAGCCTTATGAGCATGGAATTTGAAATGAGCTTGATGGGAGAATTAAACTTCTTTCTTGGACTTCAAATTCATCAAATGAAGAAGGGAATTTTTCTATATCAAAGCAAGTACACTAGATACTTGTTGAGAAAGTACAATATGGCTCAATCCAAAGAGATCAAGACCCCCATGAGTTTCACATTGTCCTTAGACAAGGATGAATCTGGTAAGAGTGTGAATGTGAAAGAATATAGAGGTATGATTGGATCATTACTCTATCTTAAAGCTAGCAGACCAGATATTATGTTCAGTGTATGTAGGTGTGCTAGATTTCAAGCTGATCCTAAAGAATCACACTTGACTGTAGTTAAGAGAATATTCAGATATCTCAATGCTACCAAAGAATTAGGGCTTTGGTATCCTAAACAATCTAACTTCTCTTTGAGTCGCTATTCAGATTTTGCAGGATATAAATTTGATAGAAAGAGTACATCAGGATGCTGTCAATTTCTTGGATCATCTTTAATCAGCTGGCATTCAAAGAAGCAAAACTCAGTTGCACTATCAACAGCTGAAGCTGAATACATAGCTGCTGGAGCTTGCTACTCACAAGTTCTATGGATTGCACAACAAATGAGAGATCTTGGATTTGATTTCAGAGATATACCTATCAAGTGTGACAATACAAGTGCAATATCAATTACAAAGAATCCAGTTCATCATTCAAGAACAAAGCATATTGATGTCAGACATCACTTCATCGGAGATCATGCTGAGAAAGGTGATATTGTTCTTGAACTGGTTTCTACTAACATGCAACTTGGAGATATCTTCGCTAAACCATTTCCAGATGAAAGATTCTCAACTCTAAGATTGAAGTTAAGGATGCTAAACAAAGATGCATTGGTTCAGGTAAGTAAGGTAAGTTTTATGTGGTTCAAAGGTTTGAACCGATTTTCAAATCCTTGAAAATCTTTTCAAAGCTTTGAGTAGTTGTGTTTCAATAAAACAGCTTTTCAAGGCCTTGAAATCCTTTCCAAATCCTTGAAAACTAATATGTATAACTGTTAGTCAGTAATTCTGGATCTTTCAATATTGGGTGCTATCTTTGTATATATTTTCTCAACATTACCCCTCACTTTTCAAAATTTTCTCTCAGCCAAATATAGTTTTATATTATTTTTTTCCAACGGCATCAAAGATTGTGAATCTTTTCGATCATTCAAGATCTTCTAAGATCAGAAAAATATATTTGTTACCTTTTCAAACTCAAACTCTTCACTATTTATGTTTTTCTCTCCTTCTCTCTTTCGTATCTATCCTACCTCTCAAATCTTCTCCCAAACCTTAATGAGCACAAGAAGAGCATCAGACATATTAAAGATGGTTGGTGGCTCAAAGATTGGTGTAGAGAAGAAAAAAAATGATATTGTGGAAGAGGTTCAAACGATTAGTGAGGATTCAAGCTCAAAGACTCCTACTGCAGAAGACATGGATCCTCCTCCTCCCAATAAGAAAGTAAAGAAGGATCAGACCCCAGTTTCAAGAAAAAAGAAGAATATAGTGGAGACTAATCAAGTGAAACAGAAAGGAATTCAAATTGGAAGCCCTAAGAAGACAAAGAATAAGGTTGAAACAGCAGGCAAGGGAAAAGAAAAGGTCACTAAGGATGAACCTGAAGGGAATACTGAGAAGGCTTTACAGATCTATTCAGAAAAGAAATCCACTGGTAAGAGCAAAGCCCTTAACAACACTTGGTTCATTTCACATGGTACTAAAGGGATTTGGCTAGATGGGTTTGCTTCTAGACAAATTGCTTTCTACAGTTTGATTAGTGTTTATATGGTGAGTGGTATAAATCTGAAGTGCATTAAGATGTTGCAAAAGAGCTCTCTCTGGTTTATCTTAAATCCTCCAGAATTAGCCTACCCCAGACTTACCAGACTCTTTTACCTGAACATGAAACAACTGAAGAAGACTGCAAACTTAGTGATTCAGACTAGGGTGGCTGGTGTTGATATGGAGCTAGATCATTCTGAGTTTACCAATGTTCTAGGGTGTTCAAAAATATATGAAACCAGTAACCATCATCCTAAGAGTGAATCTCTTCAATTGGATAAGAAAGAGTTCTTTCTACCAAACACCCCTGTCTCATCCAAACAATTGACTCACTCTGTGTTGAATGTTGAAGATAAAGTCCTATTTACCATTTTGATGAGATGTGTGGTACCAAAGGAACACTCTAAGGAGCTGATCACTGAGAGGGTGTTGTACATAATGTACTTGGTTATGCATGGCTATGAAGTTGATCTTCCAAAACTGGTGATGGAACATATGTTGTATACCCAAACCAACCAGAGAAAACACCCTTTGCCATATGCCAATTTGCTCACCTATTTCTTTCAACACTTTGAAATTCCCACTGAGAAAGAAGAGACTATCACTACTGGGTTTGGCTTTTTGAATGAAAAATCCTTTGAAAAGATTGGATTAGTCAAAACCAAAGACAAAACTTGGAAGCTATACTCAGATCTGAAAGAGGAATAATTGGGTTCCAAAACGTTTCTCAAACCCAAGGCCTTGAATCCTACTTCAATCCAGAGTTCTCAGCCTCAAGACATATCATTATTTCTTTAGAAACTGGAAGGGCTTGAGATGGACAATGAAGAAGTTAAGGAGAATCAGCATGAGTTTAGAACTGATCTTAAGCAGGTGAAGTACATGGTTGAGAACTTTTTTGAAGCATGACAGTGTTTGATGTGCCTGAAGAGGCATCTCAAGCTGCACAAGATGCTAAGAAGGATGATACTGCCAAGGATATGTTCAGTGAAAACTCCACTCAGAACAAGACTGCTCAGGGGAAGGACAAGGGAAAAAAAGTAGATTCTGAACAAGATGATGAAGAGGAAGTAGCCAACAGTCCAGATTCTGGAGTGCTTCTCAAGGATCTCAAGAGAAAGAAGAAAGCTAAGAAGACAGCCATTCCAGAGATTGTGACTGATGCTGACTGGTTTGAAGAAGAAGGTATAGCTGCTGAAGAGGTGGTACAACTAGATAAAGAAAAGTTTGATGACGAACAAGCTGATGAAGATGATGGAATTAATCAGGAAGAAGGTGAAAATCAGCAAGGTGATGAAGAACCAGACCCTTAATTCTTGCCTACTCTTTCTTCTACTTTTTAAGGCCTTGAAATCTCCTTCAAAGTCTTGAAAATCTATCTTTTTAAAAAATGCTTTTCAAACAATTTTCCAAAGACTCTGTTCCAAAATTCTTCTCATTCCTTTTGATGAAAGTCAAAAAGGGGGAGAAATTTAGGTGTTTAAGTTTTTAGCTTTTAGACCTAATTTTTGGTCATTAGGTTATCTGAACTTATCTGTTATTACTGTTGCTTAATGATTTGGATCTTTTGGAAATCATGTGTTACTGCTTATTATTATTTTTACTCTGAACTCTAATGAGTATTTTTTGCAGAAACTTAGCATCAAACAGATCGTGGTTTTGTCTTTCATCAACGGGAGATTGTAAGATCAATTCATTTTCATTAGTTTCAAATACATGAAATAGCTAGTCTATTTCAAGGCCTTGAAACAGCTTTCAAAGCCTTGAAACTGACTGAGCTTTAACTGCATATACTTAGGGGGAGTTTCTGATATTGACTAAATTAATAAACCCCTTTGCTTGATCTATTGTTACGTGATGATGAAATAAAAAGCATTATAAATTTTTTAACACTATCTAATCCATCTGTTTGACTTAGCTTTGAAGGGAAAGTTTGTTTCCTGAATTACATGATATGTTTCCTAACTTGTATTTTGCAGAAAGGGAATCTGAGAAATGATTTGATTATGTGATCATTTTGATGTGTTTGGAAGATTCCCAACTTATGTCTACACAAAATCAATTTAGTATCATTTAAGATACTGATCAAACTATCCGTTGTAGAAGCTGTTAAAGAAGTCAAAGTTGTTGCCTACAAAATAGGAAAGTTGGTTGCTGAAAATCTGGAAGATTTGCAAGCCAATTGAGCTATATAAAAGGAGCTCTTTTTGAAGCATTTGAAGACACAACTCAACGGACAAAAACAGAGAAATTCAAACACATTCAAGGATTGTCAAGCAGCATAGAAGCATACCATATTCTCAATCCATTTCTCAGAAGAACACTGCACTATATTTTTAGTGTTCTTCTGTGTTGAACTTCATTTGTATATCTTCTTGATTATACTTCTAATTATTATTCTCAAGGATTGCTCAAAGTGAAAAATAGAGAATTCTTAGTTAATCAGATAGCTAGAGAAGAATACTAGATAGGTTAGTGAGAACCACAAGCTGTAACAGAGTAAGGCATCTCTCTGTGCTTGAGATTTAGGGCTTAGCTGTGAATTAATAAGAATTGAGTTGAAAATCCTGCAGAGAGAAGAACCCTGAGGTAGAGACGTAGGTACAAGTGGACTAAACTCTATATATCTTGTGTCTCTTGCATTTACTTTACAGCTTCATACTTAGTTTACTTGGAACTTTCAAACAGTTTCATTTCAAGGGTTTGAAACTCATTTCAAGGCCTTGAAATTGATTTCTTCTCTTTATACTTAACTGTTTTCATTCCAAGGGTATGAAACTCAGTTCAAGGCATTGAACTACACTTTTTCTTCAAAAACTCTTTTAAAACCACTTCTCTTGCAAGTTTTAGAAAAATTCGGCATACTCTATTCAACCCCCCCTCTAGAATATTGATTCTGCAGTTCTACCTACTGTACCCCCCTTGTTCAATCTCTTTTCCAGAACATTCTTCTCAAGCGCACCCCTGTGCTGCAGAGATGGAGGAGAAGTGTAGAAGTTGACTCTTTTCATCTTGTATTTTATGTTCTTGATCAGCTTCCATGAAGTACTAATGGGCTCAAATGAATCTCTGGCCATAAATTCATCCCAATAGTACCTCTTTGGTGCTTTATGCTCGTCAATATACACATGCAGTTCACTCACACCCCCACACTTTCTGATTTCCAAATTCTCAATAGCAACAATCACAAGTGTTTCATCAGCTTCATCATCAGTACCCCACAAGCTCTCAATGTATGTGTCATCCCAATCATGCCAAGGTTTTGAGATAATTGGAGATTCCCTTGCACAAAGTATCTCCTCCTCCCATGTTGGACACACAAGTCAACCCCAGTCTGAATCAGAGTCTAATTCCTCATTAGTGGCAAAGTCCACAACTGGCTTGCGGACAATGCATTCTACGTTCGGCTCAGGTACCTCTTCTTCAACAACTATAGCTTGCGAAGCATATTCTTGTTCTCACTCCATCCTAGCTATTAGTGTCCTTTTGCATCTCTTGTACAGATGGTAGCCAATGAGGAATGTCTGAATCGTCTTGTGATGGTGACCATAGGGGCTCAATTAGAGGATCAATGTGCGGCAGACGGTCCTCTTGAGGCTCTTTTGTAACCAGGGACATCCTTGTGGCACGCTCCTGGATTTCCTCCATAATACTCCACAAGTCTGCCATACTGGCTGGTGAGTCTTCTTTATGGTGCTGAAGCTTTGGTGGATGATCAAATATGCATGCGTCTTCATACTTGTGATCCTTTTTGCATTTCTAGCACCAAATCATTTTCAGATTTCCCCTCATAATCCTCGTCTCTCCACATGCTCATTGCTTCTCCTGCTTCATGCGTTCCTGCAAAAAAATAAACTCAAAAGATAACCGTGAAGCACAGAGATAGAAACAAATAAAACAAAACGAAAAGAAAAGAAAAAAAAAGAAAATTACCCTAAACTAACTCCTAACTAAATAATCTACGCTGTCCCCGGCAACGACGCCAAAAACTTGACACGCTTTCTTACGTGTTCCCGCAAGTGCACAGTTCTAGTAATATAGGGTAGTATTTCAACCCCGAGTATCGATCCCACGAGGACAGGCTTGAGACTATTTAATTAGTTGTTAGTTTAGAATACGGTACAGGGAGGAAGAATTTTGATTTAAAGAGTTGTCACCCTCAAACAGGTGACTAAAATAAAATAAACAACTAAAACTAAAATTTTTAGGTTTTTATTTTTATGAAACAAAGATGGAGAAAATAGGCAATCTCTAGATCACTTAGGGCCATAAAAAATTTCCGAATTAGCTATGTGACACGTTAACCCTACTCTAGCTAAGCCGAGTAATAGTACTGACAATCTCCTCTGGAGCTCATGTCGTTCTACGTCACGGTTTACTCGGTGTCCTGTCGGTCCACCTACATCTACCGGTCTGTTCTAGTAGGCTAACGACCTGCACGACAACGCGTCCTATCGGTCCACCGTTGCACGAAACAGTCGAATCTCACCTACCGAATCTACCCACCAAGGACTGTCCTAAACACTTCTCTTCTCTGTCTCAGTGATTCATGATTGTTGTTCATATCTCATCAAAACTAGGTCTAACTCGCTCTCACGCACTCTCTAGCTAAATACCAAGTTCGGTTAATTACTCCATTCTTGCCAAGGATTAAGCATAAAATATGAACAATTACTAGAACAAAAAGTAACATTAAGCAAGATTACAATCTAGGAATAAACCCTAAGTTTATAAATATCAAGTCTTAAACTAGTCGTGTCAATAGACTAGATTCATCAACAAGATCATGAAACTAAAATCAATTCAATAGATCATAACCATAAAGTGTGAAAGAAAGTCTAAAATTCGGGTAAATCAACCGTCTACATAACCCTAGGCTCTCTAGAGAAGCCTAGCAAAAGTCTAGCTATTCGAATAGCAAAACAAAGTTTCCACATAACAAAGATTAAAAGAGAAGAGAAATAAATCAAACGAGGAAATCTCTGGTTTGGGGATGATCCCAATCAATCTTCTCAGCTCCAAGCCTTCGTCTCTTGCCTCCCTATGCGTGCATGACTGACAATTCCTCCCCTATGTCGTTCTTGAGTAAAAAATCATAAGATTTTCAAAATTATGTTTTTGCCCAAAAATTCGGACTTTGGTTTCAGGCATTTCGGGCCGAAATTCCTTTAGTAAAGAAACATAGTGGGGTGTTTTCGTTTCGGGCCGAAATGAGGGGGGCATTTCGGGCCGAAATGGTCGGGCCGAAATGCTGCTGAATTTGTTCTCTGACTTATCCTGGCCATAACTTCTTCGTTCGATCTCCGATTAAGCTCCGTGACCTATCGTTAGAAAGCTCTTTGAATCTACTTTAATATGGAACTGATATCACTCCAAAATTCATTGTAGAACTTAATATATCATCATATTAGTTCAGACTGGTCATCCTAGCTCCCCCAACTTTGCTTCTCTTCATTCCACTTGAGCTCCCATTGTTTCCGAAGTTCGATCCATGCCTCCTGTCAACCAATTAGCATCCGTTCCTACCAAGAAAAAAGGAAAAAACATACCAAACGATTATATTTGACAAATAACATCTAAATATGCATAGAAACGTCTGGACTAACAATAAAGCGCATATGAAGCATCAAGTGAAAAAACGCATCATATTCTCTACAAGTGTATTCAAATATCTCAAAGTAATGTGGACAATGGAATTAATATATAGCCCCTAAAAGGTTCTATCGAATTCTCCCACACTACGTTCTTGCTCATCCCGAGCAACACTTGCTTCAAAATCCCTCACAGTAGTAGGGTTAATCAGAGATCCCCGCATAATCCTCGTCACTCCACATGCTCATTGCGTCTCCTACTTCATGCGTTCTTGCAAAAAAATAAACTCACAAGATACCCTTGAAAAACTGAGATAGAAACAAATAAAATAGAACTAAAAGAAAAGAAGAAAAAACAAGTACCCTAAACTAACTCCTAACTAAATAATCTACCGCTGTCCCCGGCAACGGCGCCAAAAACTTGACACGCTTTCTTACGTGTTATCGCAAGTGCACAGTTCAAGTAATATGGGGTAGTATTTCAACCCCGAGTTATCGCTCCCACGAGGACATGCTTGAGACTATTTAATTAGTTGTTAGTTTAGAATACAGTACGGGGAGGAAGAATTTTGATTTCAAGAGTTGTCACCCTCAAACAGGTGACTGAAATAAAATAAACAACTAAAACCAATATTTTTAGGTTTTTATTTTTACAAAAAAAGATGGAGAAACTAGGCAATCTCTAGATCACTTAGGGTTGTAGACAATTTCTGGATTAGCTATGTAACACGTTAACCCTACTCTAGCTAAGCCAAGTAATAGTACTGACAATCACCTCTCGGTCTCATGTTGTTCTACGTCACGGTTTACTCGGTGTCTTGTCGGTCCACCTACATCTACCGGTCCGTTCTAGTAGGCTAACGACCTGCACGGCAACACGTCCTATCGGTCAACCGTTGCACGAAACAGTCGAATCTCACCTACCGAATATACCCTCCAAGGCCAGTCTTAAACACTTCTCTTCTCTGTCTCAGTGATTCATGATTGTTGTTCATATCTCATCGCAACTAGGTCTAACTCGCTCTCACGCACTCTCTAGCTAAATACCAAGTTCGGTTAATTACTCCATTCTTTCCAAGGATTAAACATAACATATGAACAATAACTAGAACAAAAACTAACATTAAGCAAGATTACAATCTAGGAATAAACCCCAAGTTTATAAATATCAAGTCCTAAACTAGTCGTGTCAATAGACTAGATTCATCAACAAGATCATGAAACTAAAATCAATTCAATAGATCATAACCATAAAGCGTGAAACAAAGTCTAAAATCCGGGTAAACCAACCGTCTACATAACCCTAGGTTCTCTAGAGAAGCCTACCAAAAGTCTTTCTATTCGTAATACAAATAGCAAAACGATGTTTTTCCATAACAAAGATTAAAAGAGGATAGAAAGAAATCAAACGGGGAAATCTCCAGTTCGGGGATGATCCCAATCGATCTCCTCAGCTCCAAGCCTTCGTATCTTGCCTCCGTATGCGATAATACTGAGAATTCCTCCCCTAGGTCGTACTTGAGTAAAAAAACATCACAAGACTTTCAAAATTGCGTTTTTGCCCCAAAAATCGGACTTTGGTGTCAGGCATTTCGGGCCGAAATGCCTTTCAAAATGCAACACAGTGGGGTGTTTTCATTTCGGGCCGAAATGTTCCCCACTTCGGGCCGAAATGCTGCTCCTGAATTTGTTCTCTAATTTCTTCAGGCCATAACTTCTTCGTCCGATCTCCGATTAAGCTTCGTGACCTATCGTTGGAAAGTTATTTGAGTCTACTTTCATATTCCACCGGTCACACTCCCAAATTCATTGTATAACTTAAGATATGATTATATTAGTACAGACTAATCATCCTAGCTCTCCCAACTTTGCTTCTCTTCACTCCACTTGAGCTCCCGTTATTTCCGGAGTAGGTTCCATGCCTCCGATCAACCGATTAGCATCCGTTCCTGCCAAGACAACATGAAAAAATATACTAAGAGATTATATTTGATAAATTACATCTAAATATGCATAGAATTGCTCGGACTAACAATAAAGTGTATATGAAGCACTAAGTGACAAAACGCATCATATTTCCTACAAGTGTACTCAAATATCTCAACGTAATGTGGAAAATGGCATTAATATATAGCCCTTAAAAGGTGCTTTCAAGAACCCTTTAGGGGGTGTCGACTACAAGGAGCGACCTGGGGCTAAGTGCGGTCGGATTAATCATATAGGTATCCAAAGTATCCAAATAATGTTTTGCCGCACAACTCTTTCTACTTTACGTTATTACACATTATTAATTTTCATGTGATAATTTTAAAGGAATCCTTTGATCACATAATCAGATTCTCAAGTCAACAAGTATATCAAAAATCACATTTTGAAACATAAAATCATTAAAATATTTGGACACGAAAGGAGGACGGGCTCACTAAGCCTGGAATGTTTACTTACCTCAAGTAGCAACGGAAACTAGCTCGATAATATATTATACGGAGAGACGTATCCCTCGTCTATGAACCCTTCACCTAAAATTTAATTGGCAAGTTTCTAGTCACATGGTTGTACTGTTAAACTAATGATTGTACTAATCCTATATGAAAGCCTTGTTAGGACATATGATTAAATCCAACTCTTACGTCCGAATAAATACAAAAATAATTTTCATATAAAAATGGTGATAACTCTAAGTTAATTTGTATCATACTATTAGTTACTACTATTTTTAATTAAATCTCGTATGAGGGAGGTATGAGTTATTGCAATAGAGTTCAAAATTAAATTATTCAACTTGACACAATTTAAAAAAATTAGTATTTAAGAAAATATACAATTTATTTCGGTGTCAAACCAGTTTGAGATTAAAGTAGGCACGTAGGGCTTCGTAACGGTATAATTTGGAGTAAACACGATGCTCGTATAAGTGAGTTATGACCTCACAAAGTTGGGTCAAATAATATGTCTGAATCCAGAATTCAGACCCGACTTATCTTACAAAAAAATGCATTCTGGAAACATTATAAATAATTTCAATATTAAACCAGTTGGAAATGAAAGTAGACTCGTCGACCTTCGAAATGATATAAGATGGGACAAAAAAACCTAATTTTTGTGAGTGAGATATGACCTCCCAAAGTCAGGTCAAGAATTTTAGCCGAAAATTGAGTATCAAAACAAGACTAACTTCTTTCGAATTTCATTTCTTTCCACAACTTTATGAGAATACTTCATTTTAGTTATATAAAATAGAAGGAAGCAGTCTATATGAATAATTAATAATGATATTGAATAACTCAAGTATAGAAGATGCATGAATGATCAAAATAAGAACTATGATTGAAACTTACCAAATTTGGTCTTTAGGAATACCCAAATGAAGTGAAAGGGAAGAGAGAGCTTGAGGTCTTCAACTATGGAAGTAAGAGGAGAGGGTGGTGATTATTTCATCCAAGTGAGAGGGGTAGGTATTTAAAGAGAGAGGTGGAGTATTGGAGTGGATGATGTAACTTGACATGTAGAGTAGTAGAGTGGAGTGATGTGACTACTCATATTGAGTGTTGGATTGGATGTTGTGACTACTCATATGGAGTATAAAAATGGAGTGATGTGACAAGTCGTGTAGAGTGTAAGAATGCATGATGATGGCCAAAGATGACTTGAGTATTTTGTAAGCATGTTATGCTAGTTATTTAAGGGTACGATGATTGTGTGCACATGCCATAATGTTCTACTCATGAGATATTACTTGTAATTAAAGCTTCTTTGTGGTCCATATTGATAAGAGATGGTAGAAAATAATCACTGGGTCTATATATATACATTTTTCCCTTATTTTTCTACACTTAGAGTAGTAAAATAATAAGTTTTGGTCATGTTTTGAGAGTTCATCCTCTCAAATTCGGGAATACACTAGGAAAGTGTGATTGATTGGACAAAATAACTTGAAAAATGATAAATCTAAAGTGTGTAGGGGAAATAATCTTGATGGGACAAATGAAACATGACTAGCATGCCTAAAGCTAGAAAAATCATGGGGTCTTAACCTTAGGGAAATCATGAGCCTAACCCTTCCCAACACTAGATGTATATGCAACTCATATGTACCTTACATATTAATACATAGTAACATTTTAGGAATACCTTTATACCATTAACCTTAATGACTCAAATTGAATTCTTCTCTCAAATCACCAATTTACCCCTACTCTTAAAACGGGGTATTACATTCTATCCCCCTGAAGGAGAGCTTCATCCTCGAAGATAGAACTAAACAATGAGTAAGAAATTTATATATAGCGTCAGGATGTATCTATTTGACGATGCACATAAAGCATCATGAAATGCACAAATAATATTATGTAATGTCATGCCTTAATTTTTATGATGTCTTCTAATTACTTAAGTGTAAGGCACGATGATTTGGGTTACTAGTATGCATAAGGTGCTAAAATGAAGGGTTACATCCTCCCCTCATTAGAGAGTGATGTCCCCGGAACTCGATTTACCTCATTAAACAAGTGAGGATACTTCTTCCTCATATCCTCTTCAGCTTCCCATGTTGCTTCTTCAGTTAAGTGGTTGGTCCAAAGGACTTTGACTAGCTTCACACTTTTGTTCCGCGTATCCCTCGTCTTCGTATCAAGTAGTTTTAATCTATTTTTCTTCATATGTCAGTTATGGGTCTAGCTCGACACGTTCTGGATTCAATATATGAGACGGGTCTTGCACATACTTCTTGAGTTGTGAGAAATGAAATACATTGTGGACTCGCCCAAAATTCGAAGGTAGATCCAACCGATATGATACTTCCCCAATCTTCTCTATGACGTCATATGACCCAATAAAATTAGGACTTAGATTTCCTTTTTGATTAAAACTCATGACTCCCTTTGTTGGTGAAACCTTAAGGAATGCCTTCTCTCCTACCTGAAATTCGGCCTCCTTTTCTGATCGGCATAGGATTTCTGTCTATCTTGAGCTTCTTTCATTCTATGCTGGATGAGTCTTACTTGGTCTGTCATCTTCTCGATAACTTGTGGTCCAATTACTATAGTCTCACTGATGTCACTTCAGCATAAGGGTGTCCGATACTTCCTTCCATACAAAGCCTTGTGTGGTGCCATGCCAATACTAGCATGATAACTGTTTTTATACGAGAACTCTATCAATGGGAGTCTGTTGACCCATGATCCATGTAATTCAATAACACAGGCTCTAAGCATGTCTTTCAGTGTCTGGATTATTCTTTCTGTTTGTCCATCCGTAGCTGGGTGGAAAGTTGTGCTGAATCTCAATTGGGTCCCCAATTATCCTTGTAAGGCCTTCTAGAAGTGAGAGAGGAAATTAGGGTACCTGTCAGAAACTATCGAGCTTGGAACCCCATGATACCTCACTATGTTCTTGACATACGCATCTGCCCTTTGCTTCCTGTTCCATGCATCCTTCATCGGAATGAATCTCGCTGTTTTGGTGAATCTGTTTACAACTACCCGGATATGATTGAGTCCATTCTTCGATGTCGGCAAAGTAGTCACAAAATCCATATAAATGGAATCCCACTTCCAAACTAGTACATACAAGGGTTGAACTAGGCATCCTATTCTCTTGTGTTCGAACTTCACCTTCTGACAAGTCAAACATTTAGCCACAAATTCTGCTACTTCCCTTTTCATGTTGGGCCACCATAATATCTTCTTTAAGTCCTTGTAGAGTTTGTCGCCTCCAGGGTATACTGAGTAAGGTGTGTTGTTCCTTTCATGCATCAGCTTTTTCTTGGTTTCTGCACACTTCTGTGGAATACACCACCTTCCCTTGTAGCGAGTGCTTCTATCCTCATGAATTTGAAAGTCTCTGGGTTGACCTTCAGATATCTTCTTCTTGATTCGTTCTAGTTTCACATCTCCCACCTGGCTACTCCTTATCTCTTCAAGGAAGTCTGGTACAACCGTCATACTCCCGAGCAGGTTCTTCACTCCTCCTTGATCTACTACTTCGATTTCGAGTTTGCTGAACTTGTGGCATAGCAAGCCTGGCAGAATTATCATGGAATTAAGGGTATGGCTTGACTTCCGGCCCGATGCGTCTGCTACAACATTAGCCCTTCCTTTGTGGTACTGGATACGTAGATCGTAATCCTTGATAATCTCTACCCATCTCCGTTGTCGATTATTCATCTCCTTGTGTGTGAAGATGTATTTGAGACTTCTATGATCTGTGTACAACTTAAAAACAGCTCCATACAAGTGATGTCTCCATATCTTTGAGGCGAAGACTATTGCTGCCAGCTCCAAGTCGTGAGTGGCATAGTTTTCCTCATGGGGCTTCAACTACCTCGAAGCATAGGCAATCGCCCTTCTCTCCTGCATAAGCACACATCGTAGACCCTTCTTCGATGCCTCACTGTACACATCAAACTCGCCAGATTTGATTGGTAAAGCTAACACTGGGGCTGTATTCAGCTTCTCCTTCAGAGTCTGAAATGCCTATTAACAACTTTCACTCCACTGATATTTCACTACCTTCTTCATCAACGTAGTCAGTGGCCTTGAAATTTTTGAGAAATCTTTAACAAAGCGTCGGTAGTAACCGGCTAATCCAAGGCAACTCCTTATTTCGGACACATTCTTCGGTTTTGGACAATCTTTAACTACTTAGATTTTTCCTGGATCCACAGATATTCCGTCCTTCGAGATGATGTGACCCAAAAATGGAACACGATCCATCCAGAACTCGCACTTTGACAGCTTAGCATATAAATGTGCTTGTCTCAGAGTCTGCAGCACCTCTCTGAGATGTTCCTAGTGCTTCTCCTCACTCTTCGAGTACCCAAGGATGTCATCGATAAAGACGACAAAAAACTTGTCCAGAAATGGCCTTATGAATCAATTCATCAAGTCCATAAACATTGCGGAGTTGGTTAAACAAAACGACATTACAGTGAACTAAAAATTGCCATACCTTGTTCTAAAGGCTGTCTTCGGAATATCCTTCTCGGCTACCCGAAGCTGATGGTACCCTGATCTCAAGTCAATTTTTAATAAGACACTAGAACCTTGTAATTGATCGAACAGATCGTCAATACGAGGTAGCGGGTACTTATTCTTGATGGTTACACTGTTCAACTCACGGTAGTCAATGCATAGCCTTAAGTTTCCATATTTCTTCTTCACAAAAAGTACTGGTGCTCCCCAGGGTGACACACTTGGCCTTATCTACCCCTTCTCGAGAAGTTCTTGCAACTGATCCTTCAGCTCCTTCAGTTATGCTGGTTCCATTTGATACTGTGCTCTTGAGATTGGCGCGGTTCCAGGTGCTAAATCAATAGTGTACTTTATTTCTCTGATAGGTGGCATTCCTGGAATCTCATCGGGGAATACATCCGAAAACTCTTTCACGACAGGTATCTCTTCCAACAAATTCTCCTTCTTGGAGACGTCCTGGATGTAACATAAATAGGCTACATTACCGTTCTTTACTTGGTTCACTATTGTCAAGGCTGACACTGGTCTAATACACGGCTCTTTTGTGATGCCGCGATAAGAGACTTTATGGTCATTGGGACCCCTCAATCTGACTTTCTGGTCATAGCAATCAATACAGCCCGATATCTACTAAGCCAATCCATCCTTAGGATGACATATTTTCCCCCAAGATCAAATCTTATCAAATCAGCTGGCAACGTACATTATAGAATTTTCACGTCTACACCTTCGAGGATGGTGTCACATACTATTATCTGACCAGTAGGTGTTGTTATAGGAGTGGATATTCCAGTACACTTATTTAGGCCCAGTTTATCAATAAATGATGATGATATGAAGGAATAAGATGTTCATGAATCAAATAATACAAGCAGGTTGCTCATGGATGAGAAAAGTACCCGTGAAAACTCCATGAGCAGCATCAGCCTCAGCCTTTGTCATGACAACAATTCTTCCCACATTAGCATTATGAGCTCCAACTTCTCATGCACCAGCTCCATTGTTCATGTTAGCCCCTTGACCAACATTGTTGTTGCGGTTCTGAGCTCCACATTGTCGTGCGTTCCCAGGGTTGTAGTTATGATGCCTTCCATAGCCCTGTCCACCATTGTTCTGGTTGTTGAGGTTACCATGGTTCTCATTCCCGTACTCAATCTACAATTTCCTCGATTTTGGTTCCCATACTGCTGGCGATTCCCCTGATAGTTACCTCCTTGGTTCACTTGTAGGTCCCCAGCTGATGGCGATAGGCATTCAAAAGCTCGGCGGCCCCTCTTACCACAATTTTTGCAATTGACCAAGTTTCCCGCACAGTCGACTTCTGGATGGTTCCTCTGAGCCTCTTGCAGAAATAGAGGCGAACAGCTCCGGTTTTCGTTGATTACCTTGGTACTGTCCTTGATTACCTTCGTTGCTGTTTGGCTTAAATATCTTGTCTTGGCCACTCTGGTTACCCCTTGACGAGTTAGCGTTTCCCCCTGAACCTTCCATCTTGCACTTTCCCCGCATGTTATCTTGGGTCTCTTGGATTCACCAAATATCCGCAGCCCTAGCATAGCTTCTTCCAAACTTGGGTAGATCATGTTTATCATTGCTTTCTGCACATGAAGTTGCAACCTGCTATAAATTTGTTAACCTTTTCTTCCTCATTGGCACCATGTTTCCCGCAAAGCGAGTCAACTCCATAAACTTTCGGAATTACTCAGTCACTGAATCTCTTCCTTGTTGCAAATTCTGAAACTCTTGTCGCTTGCTCCTCATAACATGGGAAGGATAAAAGTGGAATCTAAGGGCAGTCTGGAGGTTCCCAATTGAAGTTGGGTTGGGATAACAGGGTCTCTCGTGAGGTCCTCCACCATCGGTTGGCCTCACTTTTCCGGTAAACCACAGTAGAGTTGACCTTTCGGTCTTCAGGACATTCCACATACTCTAGGACCTTTTCCATATCATGATCCAGTCCTCCGGCTCGACTGGATCTTCATTTCTCATGAAACTTATCGGTTTCACGTCTACCACTTTCTTGGCCCAGTTAGGTCCTGCTTGACCTTCGTTTTTCATTATCTGAGCAATTTGCGCGAAGAATTGCTCCGCATCGTTGTTGTTCCGAGCCATTAATTCTTGTTGGGTCCTCCTGGTGTAATATCGCATGGGTCTATCAGTCATATTCCTACACCATCACCGATTGTATTATTGCTTGTTCTATCGTGGGGGTAATGTTAGAATGAAGTATTTCGCGAAATGCATACATAGCCACGCATAGTGACCAAAGTATGCAGGCACATATACAACTTCTTTGCATAATTTTATCCTCCTAGTTCCATTATGGAATCATAAATCCTGAATTTTATAACCCTTGTACTCCACTATGGGAGTGACATATGTCCAAAACAGCCATATAAGAATGTATCAATATATATCTCATACTCCAAACCAGTCAATTAAGACATTCTGAAGTCTCAAACCGTCTCTTCAGAGAGAAAGGACGTAGGTGAGTGGGACTTAGTAAAACTCAGACTACCCGTAACCCAATCGGCTTGTCGAATTCCAGATATCTTGACCTAAATTCATTTTATATTACCCTACTTGTAACGAAATGGCGGAAATCATGAAAAAAACATCCATAATTATATATTACAAACGGCATAATTGTCTCATTACATTACAAAAGCTAAAATTAAAGTAACCGTTCAACCTAATAAAATAAACTAAAATAAACTAGTACGGCTTTTTGCGATCCCCCTTCCATTGAGCTTCCTTTTCCTAAACCTGCAGGGAAAGAAACAAAGACTGCAGTTTTTCCAAAGTCAGCAAGAAATGCTGAATAAGCAAACACCCAAATACGTAAACCGGGTAAGAGGCATTTTCATTTAATAAACCAAGACGATAATTGGAAGGTAATCAAATATGTTCTCATGAATGACCATGTATGAAAGAGATGTATTTTTTCCACCTCTTTATTTAAAATACGACTCTAGGAACGTGATCTCAAATAATCACGAAATATATCCTAGGGAAACATTCTCAATACATACCATTGCTCCAATTAGGGATTCCAAAAATTTAATTCTCCATAAATTATCCACATAAAAAGCCACATTATTATTTTGTTTAAGCGGGGAAGAATCAACTGTCAATATATCACAAAATATCCATAACCAAGCTACCAAGACCTTAAGTGCTGCCACCCCCCTAAAGGCTTTTTGCGCCCAGAAGGAGTGCGTACAAGGAGCGACCCGAGGCTAAATGCGGCCGGGTTAATCATATAGGTATCCAAAGTATCCAAATAATATTTCGCTGCACAATTCTTTCCACTTTACGTTATTACACATTATTAGTTTTCATCTGATAGCTTTAAAGGAATCATGTGATCACATAATCAGATTCTCAAGTCAACAATTATATCACAAATCACATTTTAAGACATAAAATTATGAAAATATTTGGACACTAAAGGAGGACGGGCTCACTAAGCCTGGCATATTTACTTACCTCAAGTAGCAACGAAAACTAGCACGATATCTATGAACCCTTCACCTAAAATTTAATTGGCAAGTTTCTAGTCACACGGTTTGTACTCTTAAACTAATGATTGTACTAATCCTATATGAATGCCTTGTTAGGACATATGATTAAATCCAACTCTTACGGTCCGAATAAATACCAAAATAATTTTCATGTGCAAATGGTGATAAATCTAAGTTAATTTGGATCATACTAGTACTTAGTACTATTTTTAAGTAAATCTCGTATGAGGGAGGTATGATTTATTGCAATAGGGTTCAAAATTAAATTTTTTAACTTGACACAATTTACGAAAATCGGTATTTAGGAAAATATACAATTTATTTCAGTGTGAAACCAGTTGGAGATGAAAGTAGACACTTAGAGCTTCGTAACGGTGTAAAGTGAGTAAAAACGAAGCTCGTATGAGTGAGTTATGACCTCACAAAGTTGTGTCAAATAATGTGTCCGAATCCAGATTTTCAGACCCGACTCATCTTACAAAAAATGGCATTCTGGAAAAAGTATAAAGAATTACCACTTGGAAATCAAATTAGACTCGTAGACATTTGAAATGACATTAGGTGGGACAAAAATTGAATTTTTTTGAGTGAGATATGACCTCTCAAAATCAGGTCAAGAATTTTGGCCCAAAATTGAGAATCAAAACAAGACTAACTCTTGTATCGAAGATGCATGAACGATCAAAATAAAGAACTATGATTTTAAACTTACCAAATTTGGTCTTTAGGAATACCCAAATGAAGTGAAAAGGAAGAGAGAGTTTGAGGTCTTCAAGTATGAAAGTAAGAGGAGAGTGTGGTGATGATTTCAACCAAGGGAGAGATGTAGGTATTTATAGAGAGAGGTGGATTCTTGGACTGGATGATGTAACTTGACATGTAGAGTATCAGAGTTGAGTGATGTGACTACTCATGTTGAGTATTTGATTGGATGATTTGACTACTCATATGGAGTATAAAGATTGAGTGATGTGACAAGTCATGTAGAATGTTTGAATGAATGATGTGACTAATCATATGGAGTATAAAAATTGAGTGATGTGACAAGTCATGTAGAGTGTTGGAATGGATGATGATTGCCAAAGATGACTTGAGAATTTTGTAAGCATGTTATGTCTAGTAATTTAAGGGTATGATGATGGTGTGCTCATGCCTTAATGTTCTACTCATGAGATATGACTTGTTAGTAAAGCTTCTTTATGGTCCATATTGATAAGAGATGGTAGGAAATATTCATTGGGTCCATATATATATATATATATATATATATATATATATATATATATATATATATATATATATATATATATATATATATATCTTCCCCTTATTTTTCTACACTTAGAGTAGTAAAATAATAAGTTTTGGTCATGTTTTAATAGCTCATCCTCTCAAATTCGGGAATACACTAGGAAAGTGTGATTGATTGGAGAAGATAACTTGAAAAATAATTAATCTAAAGTGTGTAGGGAAAATAAGCTCGATGGGACAAAAGAGACATGATTACGATGCCTAAAGCTAGGAAAATAATGGGGTCTTAACCTTAGGGAAAGCATGAGCCTAACCCTTCCCTACAATAGATGTATATACAACCCATATGTACCTAACATATTAATACATAGTAATATTTCAAAAATACCTTCATACCATTATCCTTAATGACTCAAATTGAATTCTTGTCTCAAATCACCAATTTACCCCTACTCTTAAAATGGGGTACTACATCCTACCCCCCTTAAAGAGAGTTTCGTCCTCAAAACTAGAGATAGACAATGAGCAAGAGAGACTCATCAGGGCAATCTACTGTGTCAAGGATCTTACCCATCTCCATGATCCAACCTTCCAATTTAACATGATCCTCTTTTCCTGCGAATTCATTTATGCCACTTCCTTGTCCCAATTAGTTCTTGTCTGACCTTCGTTATTCATCATCTGAGTCATTTGGCCGAAGAATTGCTCAATGCTGATGTTCTCAGATATCTGTCTCTGTCAAACTTTCCTAGGTGTTATTATAATGGTCCATCAGTCACACCCGATGGTATCCTTGGTCGCGAAAATCTCAACAATCATTCACAATGGTCCAACACAATTATCACATAGAACAATAGATAAAATGGCATCACATAGCAATTTTCACAGTAAAGCACATTACTGCACATAAGATGGCACACCAAGTACAACAAATTTTGTTTACATCATTCTTCTCATCATGGAAGTAACAATAATTCACAATCAATAATATGCACCTCACATAAAACACATAACACCTCTTGAGACAGGATGAGGGTGGGCGAGAAAAATAAAGGCCAACACTTAAGCTACCTGTAACCCGACCGTCTTTTATAATTTTAAATTATCTTGACCTATGTCCACTTTAAGTTACCCTACATGTTTTATTCCCTTGTTGGAAAGAACTGCTCTGATACCACCTGCAACACCCCATGATTTCCAAGCCTTCCATTCCGTACCTGAAAACCCAGCAGGGCGATGCTAAAAGTAACGACGGACATCAAAAGCAAAACCTCCAATATATTACATTACTATTAAACATTACACAACTTATCTTACATATGTCATCAAGTTGCGATATTACACATATACTAGCATACTAGATAATTTCTCGTGTCATCTTTATTCCATCTGAGTCTCGTACCCCTCTACTCTCTAGTCCACATCTTCTAGACCTGCAGTGGGAAGGAAACAAGAACCGCCGGTTCTAAAGTCAGCATTAAATACTTTGTAAGTAAATACCCGAGCTCGTAAACAGATGACGAAGCATATTTTATTCTCAAAAGAATATAAAGACGAATAAGTCATAAAAAGTAAAGTATGATACACATATAGACTTCTCGTTCTCTTAAATTTCCCTCTCAACTTTCAAACAGGGAGTATCATTCCCAATGTCTTCTTCTTTTCCTTTTCATAAATATCCTTTCCTCATAGAAAATTGTATTATTTAAAATGTTGATACGGGGAATGACTGATAAGAACTACCATCTCGCATACTCCAAGGCCTTAAGTGTCGGCACCCCCCTAAGACTTCTTGCGGCCATAGAGGTGATTACATGGAGCGATAATAACCACGGTTTGAGTGACCGGAGTCAACACCGACAGTAATATTAACCACGGGCCGAGTGGACATAGCCAACATCGACAATAATAAAATTATAACCACGGGCCGAGTAACCGACGCCAACACGACAATAATAAGGTTCTCCCGAACAACTCCTTCCACTTTAAGTTATTACGCATTGTTATTTTCGTGTGACAGATTGAAAGAGAACATTTCAAAACGTAACCAATTTTTGTAAAGCATGTAACTCACAAAACACATTATGAGACAAATATTAAAATCACAATTGACACGAACAAAGCTAGGCATGCTAGGCTAGGCAAATTTACTTTCCTCAACCCCAGTGATTAGCACGTAAAATCCCCTAGAAGATCATGTAGCCTTTTTAAACGAACTTGTCACCTACACATTACATTTCTTTACTCGATCACCAATTTATCTATACAGGTATGTAAATATGAATTGCTACAAGCCTAACGGTTTCATTCGACACTCAATCCCCCCCCCCCACAACACTTATATCGTTCTTGTAATAATATTCTAAAATTATTACGTGAGATTTTATAATTTAAGTCGTCAGCTTTACTAAATGCTAATTTTATTAATCCAGTTATTATTTTTAAATAGACAAGAATTTTTTTAAAACAACTTAGTTAGAATACCCACTTACTAGAAAATTTATAAAAGCACTGAGAAGTAATACTAAAAACTACTATAAACAATTATTTATTGTCAAATAAGATAAATGTTAACTTTAATTCTGAAATATAAATTAAATAACCAACTTTTTCAAAGCTGATGTTTATTTAAGCAAATCGGAAGATAAATTATTGTGAGAAATACTTGTAACTTGTTTATTTTCAAGAAAAAAAATTCATTTTAATTAAAAAATAATTTTTCTCATATTATTTCAATATTAAACGAACTTTTATTCAATTAGAATAGTAGCAAGAAATTATAGAAATTGATTTAAACCAAAAATCTTATTTTTATTTATTTTTATATAGTCAGATTGTTAAATGTCAAGAGGAACCCCCCAAATTATGCTAAAAGATATTAAATACCCCTATCTTCCACCAAAACAGTTTGAATAAAAGATCATGACCCCCCTAACAGTCTCATATGTTACACATATCACCATAAGTGTTTCTGAAACTACACAAAATACCCCCAAGAACAAGATGATACCCATTCGAACAAAACATGAATTAGAGACTCAAGACATGATTTTGATTACAAAAAATAACTCAGGAGGTGATTAAGAGCTTACCCAACCCAAGAAACCCGAGAAACGGCAAAGAAACGGAGCGGGTCAAGTCGTCGAAAAGTGTCGCCGGAGGTGAGCTTGACCGGAGCTTCTCGGGTGGTGTCTGGGCTTGTCTAAGCACCTCTGGAGCTTAGTCGGCCCTTCTCCAGGCTATATGGATGGAAAGAGAGGTGGGTGGAGCTGTTTTGGGTTACCCAAAGTTTTTTCCGGTTTTAATGGCCGACGGTGGTGGTGGTGGTGGCGCTCTGTTTTTTAGCAGCTTCTGCTGCTGTGATTTCCTCCTCTCTTCCTCTGTTCCGATCGCAACAGAGAGGCGTGTGAGAGAGAATGACGCAGAGATGAGAATAAATAGAGGTGGTGGTGTTTGGTGGTCTTTTCCCATCGGGACCGTGGCGGTAGTGGTGGCTGGGTTGTCACCACCAGCTACTACTGTTGCTCTTGCTGTTGTGACCCACAGAGAGGAGAGAAAGAGAGAGGAGAGGAAGAAGGACAGAGAGCTAGAGGAGAGGTGGAGATGGGGGTGGAAGTTGGTCAGGGTGGTGTTGATGGTGTCCGGAGAAGGAGAAGAAAATGAAGATGATGATGAAGAGGATGGTGATGATGAGGGTGCTGAGTTGTCATATAGGAGAGTAAAAGCATTCGGTGATAGTGATGGTTGTTGTGGCGGTGATAAAAATCAAGCCTAAGAAAAATCTTTAGGAAGTTGAAATCATGTAGAAGATGAAGACAAGAGGAATTCTAGGGTGTGGTTGGGCACAAAAAACTTTGAATTATCGGGTGTAACCCGACTACAAAGTCTCGCGGTGGTCGTACACGCGCTAAAACTAAAAATAAAGAAAATTACCGCGTAATTATTTAAGAATACTAATTTAATATTTTTAAAATCACATGCTAATAATTTAACAAACTTTATTTCACACTCAATCCGCATATTACTTTCTAAATTACTGATTTACCCCCATCAATTGGAAAGGGTGTTACAGCAAAGGATACAAGGATAATAAGAACAAGGATTCTAAATTACCAAACGACGTCTGTGAATTGGAAGAGGGAGTGTCTGAAGAAAACATACATCGATCTTGTTGTAAATGCAATATGTTCGTAGGTTGACTACATACTCTAGGCCCCGTTGGGTGGCATGGAATCCGCGCTCTTGACAACGAGGCGGATTTGGCATGGAGAATCTCAAACGAGGAACATGCCACGTAAGAGGCGTGCGAGGAGACGTATATGAGCGCGCAAGGGTGGGATATTGCCGGAATTTGGTGGGGATTGGAGAATATTTGCACAACTTTGTAGTAATTCGGCGGGAGTTGGAGCAATGTATTGCTGGTTATGTTGTTGGAGCTCAGTGGGAGTTTGAACAAAAACATAGGATTTGATCGCAGGAACGCGACTGGAGTTGGAGAATCAATAGGGGTTTTGATTGCAGGAACTCAACAGGAGTTGGAGCATCGCTGGGGGGCATCTTTGCAGGAACTTGGAAAAGTTGGAGAAACTTGTCGAATTGTTGAGAATTGGTTGATTCAAGTTAAAGCGGACAAGAGAATTCAAAGCAAGGTGGAGAATTGTTGAATCTTGGTACTTTGAAAAGACTTGAGGCTCGATGAGGAGTTAGAGATGAATTTGGGAAGCATTGAAGATTTGTAGTAACGAGCAAACACATAGAAAACCAGAAGAACAGTTTGGCGGGCTTGGCCCAACAATTCCACGGGTTCAAATAGTTCGATAGTGCCGACTGAATATTGTTCCTTTGTTTGTTTTGGTATCTTATTTGTATCTTGGTGATAACCCCTATTTAGGAGTTATATGTGAGCTTATATTGGAGTGTTCTAGGATGAGTTATCATAAGTTTGAGAACATTTTAGCCAAAAAAACATGTGTATTCTGGAAAATACGAATTTGAACTTAATTGTGAAATTATGGCGTTTTCATGCATGATTTGATATTATATTGCAATATAATCGCGTGGTATGGTTTTTCATGTTTTCTTGACAGGAACAGATGCTTAGTGGTTGATTTGAGGCATGAAACGAACTTCGGGAACAAAGAAACGCTCAAGAGCAGTGAAGAGACACAAAGTTGGAGAAGCTAGAATGACCATTATGCACTCTTTTGAAGATATCTTGAGTGCTACAAGGAATTTGGGAGTTATACCAGTGTAAAATGAAAGTAGGCTTCAAGAGCTTTCCAATGATAGGTCACGAAGCCAAAAAAAAGAGTCCAGATGAGAGACTTATCCATATGATGAGGATAAGTCCAATGAGGTATTACCACCACCCCATTTCTTCTAGAGACTTTCCTTTTCCTTTGAGAACCAAGAAGAAGAAGGATGACTTTGGGGAGTACAGGCTATGTCTCAATATTTTCTCCAAACTGCACATTAACATTTTGTTGATTGACGCGCTACATCAAATGCCTAAATATGCGTGGTTTATCAAGGATGCAATCCTTGGGATAAAAGCTATGAATGACTGCTAGACAGTGAAATTGAATGAGCAATGTGTCTCGCATAAGCTGCCCAAGAAGAAGAAGAAGAAGAAGAAGAAGAAGAAGAAGAAGAAGAAGAAGAAGAAGAAGAAGAAGAAGAAGAAGAAGAAGAAGAAGAAGAAGAAGAAGAAGAAGAAGAAGAAGAAGAAGAAGAAGAAGAAGAAGATCACACACTGAACACAAAAAGAGGGGCTCGGCCCTCTTGTTGTGGACGACAGGGTACGGGCGGACAAAAGGGGGTTTGGACTCTTTGGTTCTTGGTCTCTCTCCTCGCTTTTCTCTCCCACTCAATGTGTTATGAGCATTAGTGTTGGAAGGAAGCTAGGAGTGTCCTTTATATAGTCCAAAAACTCCTTGTTGACTGCATAAAAGTAATCCTGTCTATACACGGAATACACCAACTTGCAAATTAGTCCTACTAAGTTTGCAAGTAGTTGTGTTTTGATATTATAATTAATTAATCATATTAATTTCTTCCCATGTCCGGTCTAATCCTTAGGAAGTGTGACCCCATAGGTTTCTACTTAGTTGGTAGTAACAATTTACTAACATGGAGCGGCCTCTAGCAAGACATCCACGCTACCCAACTAATAGAAATAGTCATCCGACAAACCTTGTGCAAGTATTGTCTCATCCCTTTATCTCTATATCCGGATTGGACACGAGACATACAAGTCACACTCGTATAACTAATCCTTTGTTTCTCGATCCTGGGAATAGTCTTATCCATGCAGATAACATCAATATCCTATATTGATTTATCTGAGTCTGGCCAGACATTCTATAAGCACCATCCCTCGAGTGGCCGTAGATATTTGCTCCCGTTATGTGGGAGGGACAAATTCTATCTACGTAACTACCATCTCTAAGCTTGCTTCCTTATTGTATCCGACTAACGCCTTTATTACTACCCAGTTACGGTGTAGCGTTTGACGATATCAAAACACAATATTCCACAAGTAGAGGATCTAGTGACTTCAAGTCTAAGGATGAAAATACCGTTGTCACTACGAGAAGCACTTGTGACTTCACATAAACCGTATATAGCCTTCTCTTTATGGGCCAATCCAGCATGCTATTACTCCTAATGCATACCCATGTGTTGGATCGTGATATCTCCATAACAATCCAATCCCAAACTAGTCAATAGTTGATCGTCCTGTAAATCAATATAATTGACTACGAATATTTAAGATCAATAACATATTTGCAATCTAAGGACTTCATTATATTAATTATCTCCATAAATAATAAAATTAATGTTTACTAAAAAGTTTGCCTCTAGGGAATCTATTCCAATAGGCTCCCACTTGCACTAGAGCCGATTTGGCGCATCCCGTATGCCCATAGATCTAGTGTGCCCTGCATGCTTGCGCTGAAAAAGCGGCTTTGTAAGCGGATCTGATAGATTCTCATCTGTTGGAATCTTGCATATCTTCACATTTCCTCTTTCGATGATATCTTGAATAAGATGAACTTCCTGAGTACGTGTTTTGATTTCTGGTGTGACCTAGGTTCCTTTGATTGTGCGATCGCCCCAGTGTTGTCATAATACAACTCTACTTGATCCACAATACTAGAAACCGCATCAAGCTCAGTGTTGAACTTCCTAATCGAAATAGATTCCTTTTCTGCGCCACTCGCAGCAATGTACTCATCCTCAGTTTTTGAATCAGCACCCGTCTCTTCCTTGGTACTCTTCGCGCTCACAGCTCCTCCATTCATGCAATACATGAATCCCGAATGCGATCTAAAATAATCTCTGTAGGTTTGGAAGCTTGCATTTGTGTAACCCTTTACACGCAAATCTACCTCCCCTCAATAGATCAAGAATGCATTCTTAGTTCTTATCAAGTACTTTAGGATGCTCTTAACTGCTATCCAGTGACTATCACCCAAATTAGACTGATATCTACTTTAGGATGTTATCAACGCGTATGACACATCTGGTCTAGTACCTAACATGGCGTACAAGATGGATCCTATGGCGAGTCATAGGGTAACCTACTCATGTGTTCCTTCTCAATCTCATTGGAAGGACAATCACTCTTCGAAAGAGTGATTCCATGCGACATGGGTAAGAATCCCTTCTTGGAATCTGCATTTTGAACCGAGTCAGTACCTTGTCTATATATGTACTTTGACTTAGGCCTAGCAGCTTCCTTAATCTATCTATATAGATCTTGATACCAAGTATATAAGCTGCTTGCCCTAAGTCTTTCATCGAGAAACACTTTCCTAGCCAATCTTTCACAGATTGCAACATGGGAGTGTTGTTTCCATTGAGTAGTATGTCATCCACATACAAGACCAAAAAAGCAACAGAGCTCCCACTAACCTTCTTGTATACACAAGACTCATCTTCGTTCTTGATGAAGTCAAACTCTTTAACTGCTTCATCAAAACATCGATTCCAACTCCTAGAAGTTTGCTTTAATCCATAAATGGGTCGTTGTAGCTTAATACTTTATTTTCATGCTCTGGATCCACAAACCCTCAGGTTGTGTCATGTACATATCCTCGAGGTGGTTTCCATACAAAAATGCTGTTTTGACATCCATCTGCCAAATCTCATAGTCGTAGTAAGCTGCAACAGCAAGTAGGATGCAGATGGATTTGGCATTGTGACTGGTGAAAAGGTTTCATCATAGTCAATACCATGAATCTGTCTGAATCCTTTTGCTACCAATCGGCCCTTATAGGTAATCACATTACCATCCATGTCGGTCTTCTTTTTGAAGACCCACTTTCACCCTATGGGCCACGCTCCTTGGGGTGGTTCCACCAAATTCCATAATTTGTTGGTATACATGGATTCCATTTCCGATTCCATGGCTTTGGACCAATTCTGAGAGCCAGGACCTTTCATGGCCTCTCCATAGGTAGTAGGCTCATCATCTATGAGCAACATGTCACCAGACTCCGTCACGCGAAGTCCATACCTATCTGGCTTCTGGCGCACTTTACTTGACTTACGAAGCTCTTATGTTACTTGAGCAGGTTCCTCCACAACATTTTGTGGTTCCTATTCATGTTCCATAGTAGGATCAGTAGTTTGTGGTTCTTGAATTTTTTCAAGCTCGACATTCCTCCCACTTGCTTCTTTAGAGACGAATTCTATTTCTAGAAACACGATGGACCGAGCAACAAACACTTTGTTCTCACTTGGATTGTAGAAATAATATCCCTTAGTTTCCTTAGGGTATCCCACAAAATTGCACTTATCAGACTTAGGCCCGAGTTTGTGAGATTGTAAACACTTTACATAGACATCGCAACCCAAATCTTCATGAACGATACTGTGGGACGCCTCCCACTCCACATCTCATGAGGTGTCTTCATGAACAATTTAGATGGAACAGGGTTGATGGTGAAAGTTGCACACAATAGAGCATAGCCACAAAATGATAATGGAAGATCAGTTTGACACATCATAGATCGAACCATGTCCTACAGTGTTCGATTCCTCCTTTCAGACACGCCATTCCATTGTGGTGTTCCGGGTGGAGTGAGTTGGGATATTATCCCACACTCTCTAAGATAGTCATCAAACTCTTGGCTCAAGTATTCTCCTCCATGATCCGATCGTAGAGCCTTGATACTTTTGCCAAGTTGCTTCTCTACTTCATTCTTGACTTCTTTGAACTTTTCAAAGCATTCGGATTTGGCCTTCATAAGGTATACAAATCCATATCTACTGAAACGATCAGTAAACGTAATGAAGTAGACATAACCACCCCTGGAAGGTGTGGCAAATGGCCCACACAAATTAGTATGCACGAGTGCTAATTGCTCACTAGTCCTCTCACCTTTCTTATTGAAAGGGGACGTTGTCATTTTTCCCAATAAACAAGCCTCACATGTCTCATATGATTCAAAATCAAATGAGTCAAGAAATCAATCCTTATGGAGTCTAGATAAACGTTTCTTATTTATGTGGCCTAAACGACAGTGCCATAGATAAGCATGATTTAAATCCTCTTGGTGTTTATGTTATAGATAGGATTATTTAGATCAAGGATATACAATCAATTAAATAACTGCGCACTACAATAGTGAATACTGTCAAAATAAATGGAGAAACAATTGTCCTTTATTGAAATAGTAGAACCTTCCTTGTCCAAATAAGAAATAGAAATAATTTTTCCGCTCATAGCTGGCACAAAATAGCAATTATTTAATTCTAAAACTAATCCTGAAGGTAGAGACAACTCGTACACGCCTAAAGCCAATGCAGCAACCTTTGCTCCATTCCCAACGTGCATATCTATCTCCCCCTTATCCAATCTTCTACTTCTCTTTAGATCATGCACATTTCGACAAAAATTGAGGGAAACATCCAGTATCCAATACCCAAGATGAAGAGAAAGTAATATTGACATCTATAGCAAAAATTCCTGGTGGTGGTGGAATAACTATTCCAAGCCTTTTATCCTCCAAATACTTTGGGCAGTTCCTCTTCCAGTGTCCAGGCTAACTACAGTAGTGAGAATCACCCTTATTCACCCCCTTGGCAATGCCACCAATAGGATTAAGAGAAACTTCCTTGGATTTAGCAACTGCCTTGCCTTTTCCTTTGGAGGTAGAGGTAAACCTTTTGCCTTTCCCTTTGTGAACCATCATTATGGCCTTGCCCTTTCCCTTGTTGATGCTTCGTTCATGATAAGTCTGAAACTCCTTGATATTAATATTTTAATGCATATGTAGAGAGCTTTTATTCCTTGATGATGAAAGCCAGAAACACAAGCAGGAAGTTTGACTAAGTATTCAACGCTTCAAAGCTTTGAGTTATTGTTGTCATATACATATATATATATATATATATGTTTGTCTAACTGTTTGATGCAGGTTTTTTATTTTGATATGGAATGATATTATGCAGGTATTAGTTATTTATATTTTTATTAACAAAATATGCAGGATTGAGTTGGATTGGAAATCCAAGTTCATTTTGATGAACTAGCAGGCAAAGCTTCAAAGCTTTGAGATTCCTTGGTTACTCTTCAATGCTAAGTTTATGCAGGTTAATTCTATGTGATTCAGAACTTGTTATGAATCTATGATTGACTAATAACACTTGTTCATACTGTTTATTTGATATATTCAACAGATTAAATATATAAGTCTATTACAAATACTAGTCTAGCCCAGTTTCCTCATGAACTATTAGCATACAGCTAAACAGATCTTTATGCTAGATTGCCTTGATGTTGTTTGATCTTGTTTGCTGAGTTTATGCAGGTTTGTTGGGCATTCTAACTTCCATAAAAAAATCAGATAGCTATTCAAACATAGCTGTTGAAAGAGGCCTATCAGGAAAGAGGATTCATAGGATTTATGTTCCTAAAATCTCTCAGTTGGTTGCAGACTGTTATTTAAAGTCATCAGCACTTTGATTTGATCAGAGAGAGAGATATACAGATTAAGACTGATCTTCATGACATTTGAAGTGTTCTACAAATAGGAGAGTTCATATCATTCAAATCTTCTGATTCATCAGGCCATTGACATTGCAGAAGCAAGATCATTCATCATATCAGAAGAACTATGCCAGGCTTTATCTGCTTATTCATTTTAAGTTCTTCTACTTTTACTGAATTGTATTATTCATGCTATATTTATGAAACCTCACTAGACTTAGTAGTTTGGTTGTTCAAGTGAAAAGCAAGAGGTTCTTATTGTTTCAACAGATTGTAGCTGGTAACTAGATAGGTTGGAAACCACGAGCTGTATAAGTGCAAGGTAGCTCACTTAGCCTTGAGATCTTGGGCTGAATCTGGGTGATTAATAAGAAGCAGTGTTTGAATCCTGGAGGGATAAGATTCCTCAGGCAGAGAATAGGTCCAATTGCGACTGAACTTTGTAAAATCCTTGTGTTCTTGTTGTTTACTTTTGTTATCTTTACATTCAGTCTAAACAAGAAGTTTCAAAGCTTTGGAGTTTTCCAAATCTCAAAGCTTTGAAGCATCTGTATTCTGCACTTATATCTTCAAGTTTCTCAAAACTGTTTCAAAGCTTTGAGATATCAACTGTTTATTCTATTCAAGTTTTGAAAGACTGTGTTTTGGCAAAAGTTAGCATACTCTATTCACCCCCCCCCCCCACTTCTAGAGTATTTAGATCCTGTTTTAGACTTACATTACAAACTTTTAATTAGTATCAGAGCATGAGTCACTATTTAAGGATCTAAAAATCTCTTGACAATGAGTAATGTAGGTGATGGAGTATTTTCACAGGGAAGAGCAGCTAATAGACCCCCACTGTTTTGTGGTGATAACTTTGTGCATTCTAAGGCATTGATAAAGATGTTCATCATAGACCAGGATATGGAACTATGGTATATTGTTGTGAATGGCCCAAACTTGTTATATACTACTACCAATGGAGTTAGAACTGTCAGACCTGGTGAAGATCTCTCAATTACTGAACTGGAAAAAGGTATCAAATAATTACAAAGCTTTGAACTTATTATATTGTGCTCTTAGTGCAGATGAGTTCAACATGATATCTAAATGAAAAAAGTGAAAAAGAGATATGGGACAAGCTGACTGTCACTTATGAAGGAACCAGCCAAGTCAAGCAGATAAAAACTAATATCCATTTGAGACAGTATGAACTATTTAAGATGAATTCTGATGAATCCATCAAAAGATATGTTCAAGAGGTTTACAGATATTGTAAATAATTTTGAGTCCTTGGGAAAAGCTTTATCAAATGAGGAAAAGGTCGGGAAGATTCTCAGAAGTTTGCCAAAGGCCAAATGGGAGCCTAAGACAACTCGAATTGAGGAGGATCAAGACCTAAGCATTCAGGAACTTGATGATGTACAAGGAAAACTGCTCACTCATGAGATTTCCATGAAGGAGGTTGATGGTGAACTGAGTGACAACACGAAGAACCTGTCACTCAAGGCAAAGGACAATGAAAAATCCCAAAGCCTTGAACAGAAGGATGATGATGATGATGATGATGATGAAGCGCCAGAATTATGAAGAAGAAGAGAAACTTTGGAAACAAGGACTACAGCAAGAAAAATTCAAATCCTCGACCAGCAAGGATCAGAAAGTTAAGTCTACTTCACGTTCACATACACCTAAAGTTATGAATTTCTATGAATGTGTAGATGCAAATCATCTGGTAAGAGATTTCCCTCAAAATAAGAAAATCGGACAATTTCCTAAGAAGGAAAATGACAATAGAAGGAAGAAGGCAATGGTAGCCTCATGGAGTGATTCAGATTCTTCACACTCTGATTCTGATGAAGAGCAAGCAAATCTATGTTTAATGGCTGGACATAAAGAAGACCACTCTACTGATAAGCCAATTGAAGACATGATAAAAATTCTTTTATCTAGTCCTTCTGATGTCTTACGTGAAATCCTCAAAAGTATGTTTTTGAATGGGAAAGTTACATGAATGAGATTGATTACTTGAAAGTGAAGGTTCATGAGCAAGCAAAAGAAAATTTAGATTTGGTTTTTCAAAACAAGTGTCTTGAAGCTACTAAGTTGAAAATTGATAGTGACTTCAAAGCCTTGGACAGAAGATTCAAAGCATTGAAATCACAGGTCAAAGAAGTGGTTGATCAAAAAACTCTTTTAACTGACAAATTAGTTGATCTAAAAAGTCACTAAGATGATTTAGAACAACCGAACACTTCATTGGCTAGTGAGCATCAAGAATCTAAGAAAATTCTTTCAACTTTTGCTGGCTCAGAACATAAGCTAAATCTCATGCTTGGAGGAAGTATGCATTTTGTATACAAAAGTGGAATTGGTTATAATCCAAATTTTCCAAGGAGAAACCAAACCACATTTTTAAGATCAGGGAGCAGACATTCTCCAAAGTGTCACTATTGTGGCAAAATTGGACATGTGAAATGAACTTGCCCCTTTAGAGGCACAGAACCTCATATAATGAGGAATACCTATCATTATCAGCTTATGGGACAAGTGAAACATATATGGGTTCCAAAAGGAGTTAGACCACCTAAAAAGGTTGATTTTGAGTATGAATCCAAATTATACACTTGTTCTAATAGCCTATTAAGGCATTGATTGAATTTTACAGGTTGTCACCAAAGCTTTGAAAGATCATAAATGGATTTTGTATAGTGGATGTTCCAGGCACATGAGTGGGAAGAAATCTTTATTCACTGAGATTAAGAGCAATCAGAGGGAACAATCACACTTGGTGACAAAGCAAAGTGCAACATAATTGGTATAGGAAGTATTGGTAATAACTCTGCATATTCAATTTCAGGTGTTTATTTAGTTGATGGTCGTAAGTATAATTTGTTGAGTATTTCTCAGCTTTGTGATAAAGGTAATAAGTTAGTTTTTTAAAAAGATAAATGTGTGGTGCAAGATTAAAAATCAGGCAATTCCATTCTCACTGCTCCTAGTTCACATAATATTTATGCTTGTATTGACAAAGTTGCAGGTGATAGACTGAAATGTCTCAAAGCCTTGAAGGACGACTCAAAGCTTTGGCATAGAAATCATGGTCATATAAGCATGCACAAATTGAACAAACTCATCTCGAAAGATCTGGTAAGGGGATTACCAATCCTGAAATTCAAAGATGATGAGATTTGCAAGGCATGCACTCAACGTAAATAGACCAGAAGTTCTTTAAAGCCAAAGAACTTTGCAAGTACTTCTATACCTTTAGAATTGATGCACTTGGACTTGTGTGGTCCTATGAGGGTTCAAACACCCAAAGGTAAGAGATATATGCTTGTTGTGGTTGATTATTATTCGAGATTTACTTTGGTTATGTTTATTAGAGATACGTCTAAAGCATTATCTGAATTTTCAAAACTTTGTAAAGAGCTTCAAACTTTGAAAAACTTACCTGTTGCATCTATTAGGAGTGATCATGGTAGGGAACTTTATCAACTTGATCTTGATTTATTTTGTGCAAAGCATGGTATCTCACATAAGTTTTCTGCACCTAGAACTCCTCAGCAGAATGGTGTAGTTGAGAGGAAAAATAGAACTCTTGAAAACATGTCTAAAACCATGTTACTTGTAAGTAATTTGCCAAAAATTTTGTGGGCAGAAGCTGTTGACACTGCCAATTATGTGCTCAATAGATGTTTGATCATACATATCTTGAAGAAAACTCCTTATGAATTGTTCAAAGGCAGAAAGCCTAGTGTTTCTTATTTTAAGCCTTTTGGCTGTACTTGTTTTGTGCATAAAAATGGCAAAGACAATCTTGGTAAGTTTTATGCTAGAAGTGATGAAGGTGTTTTTGTTTGTTATTCTCAAACTACCAAAGCTTACAAGGTTTACAATAAGAGAACTAAGATTGTAGAGGAGAGCATTCATATAAAATTTGATGAAAGTACTGATGATTCTCTGAGTGAAAGTTTTGCAGATCTCAATTTGAACAAGTATGAGGCTGATGATGACTATGAGAAAGTAAATAGAAGCAAAACTAAGCAGCAGAAACATTCAGAAGAATCTCAAGGCCTTGAACCCCCTGCTGAGCCAAAATCTCAAAGCCTTGAGACTGAGACTGACAGAAAATATGATGCTCCTTGTACTGTGTCAAGAACTCAAAGCCTTGAAGGACCATACACTTGGAAACCCAGAAAGCAGTTCAAATATTTATCAGATCATCATGAAGAGAATATCATATCAGATCCAACTACTGGAACTCAAACAAGAGGTTAACTGAGAAATTTGTGTGCTTTCAGTGCGTTTGTATCACTTATTGAGCCCAAGAATGCTAAATAAGCACTACAAAATGCAGATTTGATCATTGCAATGCAGAATGAGCTGAATGAGTTTGAAAGGAACAAAGTCTGTAATTTGGTTCCTAAACCAAAGGATCAATCTATGATTGGAACCAGATGCGTGTTCAGAAACAAACTTGATGAAAAAGGTAAGGTTGTGAGAAATAAAGCAAGACTGGTTGCACAGGGATACAATCAAGAAGAAGGCATTGACTATGAAGAAATTTTCCCCTATTGCAAGGTTAGAGCTATAAAAATGCTTCTTGCATTTGCATCACATAATCATATAAAACTTTTTCAAATGGATGTCAAATGTGCTTTTCTGAATGGATATTTACAGGACGAAGTATATGTTGCTCAACCACCTTGTTTTGAAAATGACACCTTTCCTAATCATGTTTACAAATTAGACAAAGCCTTGTATGGTCTTAAGAAAGCTCCAAGTGCTTGGTATGACAGACTCTCTAAATTTTTATTGGAAAATGGTTTCAAGAGAGGAATTGTTGATAAAACTCTTTTTATCAAGAAACATGAAAAGGATTTGTTAGTAGTACAAATATATGTTGATGATATTCCATTTGGTGCTACTAATGATGCTCTTTCAAAAGAGTTTTCAAGTCTAATGTGCAGGGAATTTGATATGAGCTTGATGGGAGAACTGAATTTCTTTCTTGGAGTTCATGTGCATCAAATGAAGAAAGGAATCTTTGTGCATCAAGGGAAATACACCCAGGAATTTTTGAACAAATTTAACATGTCACAGTCCAAGGTAGTTAAGACTCATATGAGTTCATCACTGTCTTTAGACAAAGATACAAATGGTAAGAGTGTGAATCAAAAAGATTGCAGAGGTATGATTGGTTAACTTCTATATCTAACTGCTAGTTGACCAGATATTATGTTTAGTGTATGCATGTGTGCTAGATTTCAAGATGATCCTAATGAAAGTCATTTGATTGCTGTGAAAAGGATTTTTAGATATTTGTATAGAACCAAAGACTTGGGAATTTGGTATCCAAGAAGAGCTAACTTTATGTTGAGTGTTTATTCAGATGCAGACTTTGCAGGATACAAAGTAAGCGGAAAGAGTACTTATGGATGTTGCCAATTTCTTGTTTGATCATTGATTAGTTGGCATTCAAAGAAGCAAAATTCAGTAGCTCTATCAACTGCAGAAGCTAAATACATTGCAGATGGAGCTTGTTTCTCACAGGTTCTATGGATTGCTCAACTACTAAGAGATCTTGGATATGAATTCAGAAATGTGCCTATCAGCTGTGACAATACAAGTGCCATTTCTATATCAAATAATCTAGTTCAGCATTCAAGGACAAAGCACATAGATGTGAGACATCATTTTATTATAGATCATGCTGAAAAAGGTGATATTGTTCTATCTTATATTTCTACTTCTATGCAGATAGCTGATATTTTCACAAAACCATTGCCAAATGAGAGGTTTGCATCCCTAAGACTTGAATTGGGTATGTTAAACAAGGATGCATTGGCTTAAGGGGAGTATTAGTCTCTATGTGTATTTTATGTGTGGATCTCAAAGCCTTGAGATCATACTTATATGAGCCTTGAAAGTATGGCTCAAAGCTTTGAAGTTTCTGTTTTGGTCTGAAACTTCTCGAAGCTTTGAACCGAGTGGATTTGTATTCTTTAATAAATTGGATCGTGGATTATTTTGTAATATATTTTTAAATAATTACAAAATAATTCAAATGTTCGGACATTAGGATAAAATATCTCAAAATATCTTCAGAATCTTCCGCAATCTTTTTGCATGCAATCTCCCTTTTTAAATCAATCTCTTCTACCTACTTAAGCCAACTTCAGGGCTTATTTCTCTCACTCTCGACTTCTATTTCTTCGTCTATCTCTCTTTCTCTCTCCCATTTTTCTCAAACCTTCTCAAACCCTAGTCAAAATGGAAATCAAGTCTGAGAGAATCAAGCAGCAAGGCCAGACTTCCAACAAGAGGGTGAAAAGGAAGGCTAATAGGAAGATCACCATTTATGGATCAGATTCAGAGGACACAACCAGTGTTCATGAGACATCTCCTCCCTCAAATAAGGTCAAGAAGGAAAGGAAGTTTAAGAAGAACCAGTGGTTGAGTCAGAATCCGAGTCTGCTACAGAAGAAGGGGTGAAGGACAAAGAACAGGGGAATAAGGATCAAGGAAGAATCAAGAAAGAAGAAGAAGGAAGTGACTGGTAAGAAAAGTGAAAAGAATAATGTTCCATCTTCAAAGGATGGGAAAGATGATGAAAAGAAGGGTGAAGGAACTCCATAAAAGAAAAGAGGAAAACACAATGCAGTGAAAACCAAGAAGGCTACAAATTTTGGTAAGAACCTATTGCCTGAGTCTTGGTTTTTCAATTATGAGGTTAAAGCTGTGTGGATGGATGGGTATGCATCATCAAAAGTATCTTTTTGTAGTCTAATTAGTATTGATTTGGTGGGTATTATGGAATTAGACTACATTAAGAATTTTGAGGAATTCATCTGTTGGGAGTTTGTTAAATCAACCATCTGAGGCTTACCCTAGGCTAACCAGACTATTTTATCTGAATTTGGTTCAAGAACTGGATGATAGTGATAGGTCTGTCCTTAATTCAAGAGTGGCTGGTGTGGACATTAGGTTGGATCACAAAGTGTTTGACAAAGTTTTGGGAGTCCCTAGGATGTACAAGATTAGTGATCACCCTGATAGGAAGGAGATTTTGGAGAAGTCCAAAGCCTTATTTTTCTTGGAGGGAACCCCTTATGAACCAAAACAGTTAACACACTTTGTGTTCACTTGTGAAGCCTAAATTCTGTTCTCAATCATCATGAGATGTGTAGTTCCCATGGAGTATTCCAAAGAGTTTGTGACAGACAAAGTGTTGATCTAGATGTATCTTATATTTCAAGGATTTGAGGTAGACCTTCCTACTGTTGTGATGGAACATATGGTTTACTGTGGTACTAGGACTAGGAACCATTCCCTGCCTTATGCCAATGTATTACCTTTGTTTTTCAAACATTTTGGAGTTTCTTTGAAGGATGAGGAAAAGATTACTACTGTTTTTGGAGTGATAGATGAGGTATCACTTAAAAGGATTGGGATTTTTTATACTGCCAAAGGAAAGTGGAAGTTCTATTCTGAGTTAAGAACAAAAGAGTTGAAGGATAAAGATTTTATCAAACCTAGAGCTGCTACAACCCCCAAAGTGTCTGGTAATCTGGATTCCTCAAAAATACTGGACAGGTTTGAAGTTTTTGAAGATGGAGCGGAAGATCTGAGGCAATGTTTGTTTGACCTTTCTACTGAATTCACCAAGTTCAGAGGTTTGGTGAACAATAAGCTAGACATCATCATTAAAGGTTTGAAAGTAGAGCATATATCCTCTTCAGAAAGTAGAGAAAAAAGTATTTATTCAGATGAAGTATTTGCTGAAGCTCTTAAGTAGCAGCAGCAGCAGCAGAAGAAGAAGAAGAAGAAGAAGAAGAAGAAGAAGAAGAAGAAGAAGAAGAAGAAGAAGAAGAAGAAGAAGAAGAAGAAGAAGAAGAAGAAGAAGAAGAAGAAGAAGAAGAAGAAGAAGAAGAAGAAGAAGAAGAAGAAGAAGAAGAAGAAGAAGAAGAAGAAGAAGAAGAAGAAGAAGAAGAAGAAGAAGAAGAAACTAGTTCCTATTATTCTCACATCAAAGGATATTTTTGATCAATCTGAGGAAGAGGCTGGTGATGAGGAAAATGCTGCAGAGACTGCTGAAAAGGAAGTTGCTGATTTGGCCAAGCTTGTTGATGAAGTGGTGGGGAAAATGCAAAACAGGGTGCAGAAGACACTGAACAATATGAGCAAATAGAAGAACCAACTGAAGCTGAAGGAGATTCGGAGGCTGAAACAGTTGAAGAGGTTCAGGAAGAAGTTTAGGATAAGGGAAAATGAAAAGCCAAGTCTGGGAAGAAGTCTACAAAGAAGGATCTTGAAGCTGAATCTTCAAAGCCTTGAATTCATTCTTCTATTTCTTTATTTTCTTCTTTCTTCTCTCAAGTCTTGAAGTTTGTTTAAGTTTTCTGTTTTTGTTCAAAACACTCTGAAATATATCCTACATTACTTCTAATTATTTGTTGAAAGACAAAAAGGAGGAGAAGATTATGTGTTTTTATGTTAAGTTTTGTAATAAGTAGGATAGATTCTAGTTGGTTATTGCTTTTGCTTGGTTATGGATATGTCAGTATTTTGGATTTATTTGGTTGAAGTATTATATTGTGTTTAGTTTAGTTATCAGAACTTGTGAATTACTTGTGTTTCAGAGGTGCAGGAAATTGTTCATAATCTGGATTCAAGTAATGTGATTTGTATTTCATCAAGGCGGAGATTGATAACTCTGAAGCTCCTTGATATTAATATTTGAATGCATATGCAGAGATTTTTGATTCCTTGATGATGAAATCCAGAAACACAAGCAGGATGTTTGTCTAAGTATTCAAAGCTTCAAAGCTTTAAGTTACTGTAGTCATATACATATATATGTTTGTCTAACTGTTTGATGCAGGTTTTTTATTTTGATATGGAATGATATTATGCAGGCATTAGTTATTTATATTTTGATTAACACAATATGCAAGATTGAGTTGGATTGAAAATCAAAGTTCATTATGATCAACTAGCAGGCAAAGCTTCAAAGCTTTGAGATTCATTGGTTACTCTTCACTGCTAAGTTCATGTAATCAATTTTGTGTACGCATGTTATTTCTATGTGATTCAGAACTTTTTATGAATCTATTATTGCCTAGTAACACTTGTTCTATATTGGTTATTTAATATATTCAACAGATTGAATATATAAGTCTATTACAAAGACAAGTCTAGCCCAGTTTTCTCATGAACTGTTAGCATACTGCTAAACAGATCTTGATGCTAGATTGCCTTGATGTTGTTTGATCTTGTTTGCTGAGTTTATGCAAGTTTATTAGGCATTCCAACGTCCATAAACAAATCAGATAGCTATTCAAACATAGCTGTTGAAAGAGGCATATCCGGGAAGAGGATTTATAGGATTTCTGTTCCTAAAATCTCTCAGTTGGTTGCAGACTGTTATTTAAAGTCATCAGCACTTTGATTTGATCAGAGAGAGAGAGATATACAGAGGTTAAGATTGATTTTCGTGATATTCGAATTTTGCTACAAACAGGAGAGTTCATATCATTTGAACATTCAGATTCATCAGGCCATTGACATTGCAGAAGCAAGATCATTCATCAGATCAGAAGAACTCTTCCAGGCTTTATTAGCTTATTCTTTCTGAGTTCTTCTACTTGTTCCAAATTTTATTATTTATTCTATATTTCTGAAACCTCACTAAACTTAGTAGTTTGGTTTTTCAAGTGAACAACAAGAGGTTCTTATTGTTTCAACAGATTGTAGCTGGTAACTAGATAGGTTGGAAACCACAAGTTGTATAAGTGCAAGGTAGCTCACTTAGGCTTGAGATCTAGGGCTAAATCTGGGTAATTAATGAGAAGCAGTGTTTGAATCCTGGAGGGATAAGATTCCTCAGGTAGAGACTAGGTCCAATTGTGACTGAACTCTGTAAAATCCTTGTGTTAATGTTGTTTACTTTTGTTATCTTTACATCCAGTCTAAACAGGAAGCTTCAAAGCTTTGGAGCTTTCCAAATATCAAATCATCGAAGCCTCTGTATTTTTCAGTTATATCTTCAAGTTTCTCAAAATTGTTTCAGAGCTTTGAGATGTCAACTGTTTATTCTATTCAAGTTTTAACAGACTGTGTTTTGGCAAAAGTTAGCATACTCTGTTCAACTCCCCTTCTAGAGTATTTATATAGTGTTTTATACTTACATTACAAACTTTCAGTTCAGCTGTCCTCAAAACATTGAGTAGATCTAGCAGAGGTTTCACGATCTCGTTCATGCTATAGTTCATGATGAACTGTCCATAACTCGCAGGCAACGATTGCAAAAAAAGATCTGTGTCCATCTCTTGACCCACCAGAAACCCTAGGCGTGCGAGATTTTCCAAGTACCCGATCATTCGGAGTACATGAGGTCCCACTGGGTTTCCCTCTGAAAGATGACATTTGAACAAAGCCTTGGAGACTTCATACTTCTCAACCCTCGCCTGCTCTCGGAAGAGCTGCTTCAAGTGTGCGATCATATCGTACTTAGTCATGTTCTCATGTTTCTTGAGGAACTTCCTCCTCTAGAGTGTAAAATTTCTTTTCCTGCTTGAGAACGATTCTCAAGTTCCTGTACCAGTCTAGAAAGTTGCTTCCAGAAAGCTTTTCCCTCTCAAGGACAGAACGTAGGGAGTGTGACGAACTCGATGAGTTGTTTGCCGTTAGAATTATACAAAATGAGAAATATACAAGTTTTATTATTTCGTGAATTATTAACTATATTTAATAATGGCTATATTATTAAATATAGCTCCCACTATTTTTCTCGGATTAATAACTCTCAATATTAATGCGGAAAATATCCTTATATTTTCTAGTAGGTGCCAAGATCCATATTGTTGGAATAGATGCCCTAGAGGCAATCTAGTTTAGTATGAATTTGTAATTGGCTAGAAAATTCATTTATTATTTATTGGATATTTAATATAATGAAGTCCTTAGATTTACAATCGTGTTGTTTATCTTAAATATCCCTAGTCAAATATAATGATTAATGGGACAATCATCTATAGACTAGTATGGGGTTGGATTGATATGGAGATATCACGATCCAACACATAGGTGTGCATTACGGAATGTTGCACTGGATTGACCCATCACCGAGAAGGCTACATACATGTTATGTTGAGTCACAAGTGCTTCTCGGGTACAATGGTATTGTCATCCTTAGACTTGAAGTCACTAGATATTCTAGTTGTGGATCATTGTGATCTTGGTAGCGTTAAACGCTACACCGTGACTGGGTAGTTATAAAGGCGTGTACTGGATACAATGAGAAGCAAGCTTAGAGATCGTAGTGGACGTAGAGAGGATTTGCCCCTCCCACATAACGGGAGCAAATATCCAAGGCCACTCGAAGGATAGTGCTTATAGAATGTCTGGCCAGACTCAAATAAATCAATATATGGGATATTGATGTTATTTGCACGAATAAGGCTATTCCTTGGATCGAGAAACTAGGGATTGGATATACGAGTGTGACTTGTATGTCTCGTGTCCAATCCGGATATGGAGGCAAAGGGATGAGACAATTACTTGTACAAGGTTGTCTAGATGACTATTCTATTAGTTGGCTAGAATGGATGTTTTGCTAGAAACCGCTCCATATTAGCAAGGAGTTGCTACCAACTAGATAGAACCTATGGGGTCACACGCTATATAGAGTTGTACTAGATTTGGGAATTAATTAATTGGATTAATTAATTAGAAGGATCACTTTGCAAACCCTTGCAAACTTAGTAGGGACTAATTTGCAAGGAAGGGACTAAATTGTATTCTAGTTGGACTAGAATAAGTCCTTTAGGTAGTTAAACAAGGAGTTGTTGGACTATATAAAGGACCCTCCTTCCTTCCTTCCATATAACTTATGCTCTAAAGAGAACATAACAAGAGTGGGAGAGAACAAAGGAGAGAGAGAGCAAGCAACAAGGAGGACGCCGCCCCCTTGCCGCCGCCCCCTCGTCCCCGACGCCAAAAAGAAGGCCGAGCCCTTCTTTTTGCCTCGTTTTGCGTGATTCCTTCACCCTCCTCTCATTCCGGGCTAGCACCAAGGAGATTTGAGATCTAGGATCAACTCTAGGCGTGGATCAACTATAGAGAACGTGACACTATTCGCGTTTGAAGTCATCAAGGAGAACCCAAAGGTGTGTTCATGATTTCTTACCTTCACTATCGTTATGCATCTAGACTTGTGATCCTTGGAGGGTTTTGCATGGTTGTTTGTTTGATTATGCTTCCGTTGCGCGATCCATGAATCAAAACCCTACAGTGGTATCAGAGCCACAGGTCATAGAGCATAAACGTAGTTTATGTGTTACATTCTTGTTGTTTTACACCTTAATTTGTTGTCTATCGCGTAAAACAAGACAAATCAAGCATGGGATGCAATTTGTCAAAGAATTAATCATAACAAGACCCAATTATTGCATTGGATGCATGAATTGGTGAGTTTGAGAAATTTTAGGATCCTAGATCTAGGGTTTGGGCATCCTTGGGGAAGAAGGAGTTCTCCCAAAACAAGGAAACAACCAAACTTGGGCTCCAAGCAAGGAGGTTGTTTTGGAAACAACCTCCACAAGGAGGTTCGGCCCCCTAGGGGACCGCCCCCTTGCTTGCCGCCCAAGCTAGGCGCCCTATGGGGCCGGGCGGCCCTAACCCGCGGGCCTAGCTTGCGGGTTTTGGGCCGGGCCGGCCCTAGGGCCTTATGGTTCGCTTTGTTTGGGCCCGGGCAATTGGATTGTTGGGCCCATGGACCGTTTTAACCCTAGAAATCCTAAAATCAATTAAAATTGACCAAGCGCGTTAAAATTGGATTTTAACTGTTTATGTGCAAATCGCATGGTGATTGGATATGGCCTTAGGATGTGGTTTGATGTGGATGTTTAATTTTGTGGTTTGGTTTTACGGCCTGCGAGCTGATCAATTAATTGTAATAATTAATTAGGGTTTTATGGCCTGCGTGCCATTTTTTTTCTCAACTTGTGAGATTTATTTTATTTAGTATAGATATTAGCTAGTGCTAGATAAAGTAGATTGTTAGCCAAGATTGGAGAAAGGAAGCCCAAAGCCAAAAGGAGCCACAAAAGATGGAGCATGGAGCATGGAGCATTCCACATGACTATGAAGGATGGACCAAAAGATCAAGACGCATGGAGATGTGTTTGCTTTTAGGGTTCATAGATAATTCCATTGGCTTGGAATTATCTTAGTCTAGAAAAGGCCATATCCACATCACGTTTAATTTCTGTTTTGTGGTTGTTTATTTATTGTCTTATTATTTGTGTGGTTGGTGTATGGATGATGCATGCAATTAGGATAATAAGATAACTAGACAACCCGGATCTATTATTTGGAGTTGTGCCCAAACTCAAATAGATAGATTAGTTGATATTGATCAAAAAAATAATTAAAATTGAAAAATCCCTCAAATTTTAAAATATTGTGTTCTTGCCTTCTCGTTATTTAAACACTCATTATCATCATTATTTATCAAGTTCGTGCGTGCCAAAGCATGACGACTTGGTTCATAATGATGGAATGCGATGGCACGTAACAATGTGCAATTGTTTAGATAAGAGGTTGAACACAACTAGGCTATTAATTTGATTAAGAAACCTAGAGGCAATCAATTGGGATTATCCATATGGATGGATAAATAAGGAGTTATTTGCCCGGTTGAACCAAGAGTTGCATATGGGATGCAATTGGAAATCGTTCCTACCTAAGAAGTAGTCGAATTATGGGTGACTTGCCAAAGCAAGCTCATAAGGAGATGAAAAAGATGGATCTTGGCCCACTAGAAAATATAATGATATTTTCCGCATTAATATCTTGAGGGTTATTAATCCGTAGAAAAATAGTGGGAGCTATATTTAATAAACTAGCCATTATTAAATATAGTCAAAAATTCACAAATACTAAAACTTGCGTATTTTCCTTTTGTAGAATTCCAAATGGCAAACAACTCATCGAGTTCACAACATTCCCTACGATCTGTCCTTGAGAAGGACAAGCTCTCTGGAACCAACTTTCTTGATTGGTACAGAAACTTGAGAATTGTTCTCAAGCAAGAGAAGAAACTGTAAGCAATAGAGGAGCATGTTCCAGAAGGTCCAGAGAACCAGACACCTGTTGCCTTAAAGGCGTATCAAAAGCGTGTTAATGACGCTAATGATGCGGCCTGCCTAATGCTTTGCACCATGACCTCTGAGCTTCAGAAGCAACATGAGAACATGAATGCTGTCGATATGATCGAACATCTAAAGCAGCTCTTCCAAGAGCAGGCGAGGGTAGAGAGGTATGAGGTCTCAAAGGCACTGTTCAAATGTCATCTGGCAGAAGGGAACCCGGTGGGACCCCATGTACTCCGAATGATCGGGTACTTGGAGAATCTCGCCCGGCTCGGGTTCCCGGTCGGCCAAGAGTTGGCAACCGATCTCGTGTTGCAATCGTTGCCCGAGAGTTATGGACAGTTCATTATGAACTATAACATGAACGAGATCGTTAAACCACTGCCAGATTTGCTCAACATGTTGAGGACGGCTGAACAGAGCATCAACAAGGGTAAGGGCAAGGCCATTATGATGGTGCATAAAGGAAAAGGCAAAAGGTTTGCATCTTCCTCCAAGGGCAAAGGCAAGTCAGTTGCCAAGTCCAAGGAGCAAGCCCTTAAGCCTGTTGGTGGCATTGCCAAGGTCGTGACTAAGGGTGAATGTCACTACTGTAGTCAACCTGGACACTGGAGGAGGAACTGCCCAAAATATCTGGAGGACAAGAGGCTTGGAATAGTGATTCCACCACCACCAGGTATTTTTGTTGTAGATGTCAATTTAACTGTCTCTACATCATGGGTATTAGATACTGGATGTGGATCTCATATTTGTCGAAATATGCAGGATCTAAATAGAAGTAAAAGATTGGCTAAAGGGGAGGTAGATCTACGCGTTGGAAATGGAGCAAAGGTTGCTGCGTTGGCCATAGGCGTGTGCGAGCTATCTCTGCCTTCAGGATTAGTTTTAGAATTAAATAATTGCTATTTTGTGCCTGCTATGAGCAGAAACATTATTTCTATTTCTTGTTTGGACAAGGAAGGTTTTATTATTTTAATAAAGAACAATTGTTGTTCCTTTTATTTGAATAATATTCACTATTTTAGTGCGCAATTATTTAATGGACTTTATGTCCTTGATCTAAGCAATCCTGTCTACAACATTAATACCAAGCGGATTAAAATAAATGATTTAAATCCTGCTTATTTATGGCATTGTCGTTTAGGCCACATAAATGAGAAACGTGTATCTAGACTCCATAAGGATGGATTACTAGACTCATTTGATTTTGAATCATATGAGACATGTGAGGCTTGTTTATTGGGAAAAATGACAAAGTCCCCTTTCAATAAGAACGGTGAGAGGACTAGTGAGCAATTGGCGCTCATACATACCGATGTGTGTGGGCCATTTGCCACGCCTGCCAGGGGTGGTTATGTCTACTTCATTACGTTTACAGATGATTACAGTAGATATGGATTTGTGTACTTTATGAGGGCAAAATCCGAATCCTTTGAAGTGTTCAAGGAATTCAAGAATGAAGTAGAGAAGCAACTTGGCAAAAGTATCAAGGCTCTACGATCGGATCGTGGAGGAGAATACTTGAGCCAAGAGTTTGACGACTATCTTAGAGAGTGTGGGATCGTATCCCAACACACTCCACCCGGAACGCCACAATGGAATGGCGTGTCCGAGAGGAGGAATCGAACCCTATTAGATATGGTTCGGTCTATGATGTGTCAAACCGATCTTCCATTGTCATTTTGGGGCTACGCTCTATTAAGTGCAGCTTTCACCATGAACCGTGTTCCATCTAAATCAGTCATGAAGACACCATATGAGATGTGGAGTGGGAGGCGTCCCACACTGTCGTTCATGAGGATTTGGGGCTGCGATGTCTATGTAAAGCGTTTACAATCAGACAAGCTAGGGCCTAAATTGGATAAGTGTAAATTTGTGGGGTACCCTAAGGAAACTAAGGGATACTACTTCTACAATCCAACCGAGAACAAAGTGTTTGTTGCTCGGACCGGCGTGTTTCTAGAAAGAGAGTTTGTCTCTAAAGAAGCAAGTGGGAGGAATGTAGAACTTGAAGAAGTTCAAGAACCGCAAATCACTGAACCGATTATGGAACATGAACAGGAATCACAAGCAGTTGTGGATCCACCTGTTCAGGTAACACAAGAACTTCGTAGATCTAGTAGAGTGCGCCAGGAACCTGAGAGGTACGGACTTCTCGTAACTGATTCCGGTGACACGATGCTCATAGATGATGCGCCTACTACCTATGAGGAGGCCATGAATGGCCCAGACTCGCAGAAGTGGCTTGAGGCCATGAGAACCGAGATGGAGTCCATGTATTCCAACAAAGTATGGACTTTGGTGGAACCACCTGATGGGGCGCGGCCCATAGGGTGCAAGTGGGTCTTTAAGAAGAAGATCGACATGGATGGTAATGTGATTACCTATAAGGGCCGATTGGTGGCTAAAGGATTCAGACAGATTCATGGTATTGACTATGATGAAACCTTTTCACCAGTCGCAATGACCAAATCCATCCGAATCCTACTTGCAATTGCAGCATACTACGACTATGAGATTTGGCAGATGGATGTCAAAACAGCATTCCTTTATGGGAATCTCCTCGAGGACGTGTATATGATACAGCCGGAGGGTTTTGAGGATCCAAAGCAAGCCAACAAAGTTTGTAAGCTGCAACGATCCATTTATGGATTGAAGCAAGCTTCTAGGAGTTGGAATCGACGTTTTGATGAAGTGGTCAAAGAGTTTGGCTTCATCAGAAACGAAGATGAGTCTTGTGTCTACAAGAAGGTTAGTGGGAGCTCTGTAGCTTTTCTGGTCTTGTATGTGGATGACATACTACTCATTGGAAACGATATTCCCATGCTGCAATCTGTGAAAGATTGGCTAGGAAAGTGTTTCTCAATGAAGGACTTAGGGGAAGCAGCCTATATACTCGGTATAAAGATCTATAGAGATAGATCTAAAAGGTTGCTAGGCCTAAGTCAAAGTACATATATTGACAAGGTGTTGAAACGGTTCAACATGCAAGATTCCAAGAAGGGATTCTTGCCCATGTCACATGGAGTCACTCTTTCGAAGAGTGGTTGTCCTTCCAATGAGATTGAGAAGGAACGCATGAGTAGGATTCCCTATGCCTCGGCCATAGGATCTATCATGTACGCCATGTTATGTACTAGACCAGATGTGTCATATGCCTTGAGTATGACAAGCAGATACAAATCCAATCCAGGTGAGAGTCACTGGATTGCTGTCAAGAACATCCTAAAGTACTTGAGAAGAACTAAGGATGCTTTCTTGATGTTTGGCGGTGAGGAAGAGTTGCGTGTAAGGGGTTACACTGATGCAAGCTTCCAAACCGATAGAGATGACTTTAGATCACAGTCGGGATATGTGTTTTGCCTGAATGGAGCAGCGGTGAGCTGGAAGAGTTCCAAGCAAGAGACGGTGGCTGATTCTACAACAGAGGCTGAGTACATTGCTGCAAATGGCGCAGCAAAGGAGGCTGTTTGGATCAGAAAGTTTGTTTCTGAACTTGGTGTGGTCCCTAGCATTGCGGATCCAGTGGAGTTGTTCTGTGACAACACTGGGGCGATCGCGCAATCAAAGGAACCAAGATCGCACCAGAAGTCCAAGCACGTGCTCAGGAAGTTTCATCTGATTCGAGATATTATCGATAGAGGAGACGTTCGGATATGCAAGATTCCTACAGATGATAATCTGTCAGACCCGCTAACGAAGCCTCTCACGCAGTGGAAGCATGAAGGGCACACTAGGAGTATGGGCATACGAGATGCGCCAGATTGGCTCTAGTGCAAGTGGGAGACTGTTGGAATAGATGCCCTAGAGGCAATCTAGTTTAGTATGAATTTGTAATTGGCTAGAAAATTCATTTATTATTTAATGGATATTTAATATAATGAAGTCCTTAGATTTACAATCGTGTTGTTTATCTTAAATATCCCTAGTCAAATATAATGATTAATGGGACAATCATCTATAGACTAGTATGGGGTTGGATTGATATGGAGATATCACGATCCAACACATAGGTGTGCATTACGGAATGTTGCACTGGATTGACCCATCACCAAGAAGGCTACATACATGTTATGTTGAGTCACAAGTGCTTCTCGGGTACAATGGTATTGTCATCCTTAGACTTGAAGTCACTAGATATTCTAGTTGTGGATCATTGTGATCTTGGTAGCGTTAAACGCTACACCGTGACTGGGTAGTTATAAAGGCGTGTACTGGATACAATGAGAAGCAAGCTTAGAGATCGTAGTGGACGTAGAGAGGATTTGCCCCTCCCACATAACGGGAGCAAATATCCAAGGCCACTCGAAGGATAGTGCTTATAGAATGTCTGGCCAGACTCAAATAAATCAATATATGGGATATTGATGTTATTTGCACGAATAAGGCTATTCCTTGGATCGAGAAACTAGGGATTGGATATACGAGTGTGACTTGTATGTCTCGTGTCCAATCCGGATATGGAGGCAAAGGGATGAGACAATTACTTGTACAAGGTTGTCTAGATGACTATTCTATTAGTTGGCTAGAATGGATGTTTTGCTAGAAACCGCTCCATATTAGCAAAGAGTTGCTACCAACTAGATAGAACCTATGGGATCACACGCTATATAGAGTTGTACTAGATTTGGGAATTAATTAATTGGATTAATTAATTAGAAGGATCACTTTGCAAACCCTTGCAAACTTAGTAGGGTTTAATTTGCAAGGAAGGGACTAAATTGTATTCTAGTTGGACTAGAATAAGTCCTTTAGGTAGTTAAACAAGGAGTTGTTGGACTATATAAAGGACCCTCCTTCCTTCCTTCCATATAACTTATGCTCTAAAGAGAACATAACAAGAGTGGGAGAGAACAAAGGAGAGAGAGAGCAAGCAACAAGGAGGCCGCCGCCCCCTTGCCGCCGCCCCCTCGTCCCCGACGCCAAAAAGAAGGCCGAGCCCTTCTTTTTTCCTCGTTTTGCGTGATTCCTTCACCCTCCTCTCATTCCGGGCTAGCACCAAGGAGATTGGAGATCTAGGATCAACTCTAGGCGTGGATCAACTATAGAGAACGTGACACTATTCGCGTTTGAAGTCATCAAGGAGAACCCAAAGGTGTGTTCATGATTTCTTACCTTCACTATCGTTATGCATCTAGACTTGTGATCCTTGGAGGGTATTGCATGGTTGTTTGTTTGATTATGCTTCCGTTGCGCGATCCATGAATCAAAACCCTACACATATTTCACTTCTTTTGAGCTTGCTTTGGCAAGTCACCCAAAATAATTTATTTAGGTAGGAACAATTCCAATTGCATCATTATGCAATTCTTGGTTCATTTGGGCAAATAACTCCTTATTTATCTATCCCATGGATAATCTAAATTGGTTGCCTCTAGGCTTTTAATCTCATTAAAATCACCTAGTTGCGGTTGCACATTACTTGCTTGTTCCATCGCAACACAATCATGACAAATCAAGTTGCTCTGCTTTGGCACACACGAGCTTGATAATCATGATCTTGAAGAGTGCTTAAGTAACGAGAAGGCAACATGCAATATTTGAATTGAGAGATTTTTCTTTTTCACTTTTAATTGTTTTGTTGATCCATATCAACTGATCTACTTATTTTGAGTTGGGCAAACTCACAAATAAAAGATCCGGGTAGTTAATTATCTTATTATCAATTTTGCATGAATCAATCATACACCAACAATAAATAATAAGACAATAAAATAAACAACCACAAAAGAAAAATTAACGTTATATGGATATGACCTCTAAACTAATATATTCTCAAGCCAATGAGAATATTTATGAACCTTAAAAATAGCAAATTCATCTCCATGTGCCTCCATATTTTTGTTCATGCTCCATAACTCTTGTGGATTGTCGCCATATTGTGATCTCTCCATGCTCCTTCTTCATATCTTGGCTATTATCTACTCGATCTAATTCTAGCTAGCATCTAAACTAAATAGAGAGATCTCAAAAGTTGGGAAGAAGTCCGGCTCGCAGGACGTCAAACTTAATTAATTATTACATTAATTTAATCAGCTCGCAGGCCGTAAAACAAACCAAAAAATAAACATCCACAACAAACCACAACCTAAGACCATATCCAATCACCATGCAACAAGCACATAAACAGTTAAAATCTAATTTTAATGCGCTTGGTCAATTTTAATTGTTTTTGGATGTTCTAGGGTCAAAACAGTCCAATAGGGCTCACCATGGCTTTGGCCGAAACCCTAAAGGACCATGACACGACCTTGGGCAGTCGGCCTAGCCCCACGCACGGCCAGGCCGTGCGCTAGGCCGACCCGAGCCCTTGGTCGTGCCCTAGCTTGGGCGGCAAGGCAAGGGGACGGTCCCAGGGGGGGTGCGAACCTCCTACTGATTTTTTTCCAAAACAACTTCTTTCCTTGTTTCCCAAGTTTAGTTGTTTCCATACTTGAAAAATCCTCTTTCCAAGCATGTGCCCAAACCCTAGCCACCAAGATCCAAAAATTCACATCCTATATTATTCAAACTCACTAATAATTCACATCATATGTAAAAATATGTCTTTTTTGTTTGAATCATATTCAATTGCATCAAATATGCTTAATTTTTCCATTTTACGCCATAAACACCAATTAAAGTGTAAAACTACAATAATCGTAACACATAAACTACGTTATGCTCTACGACCTGTCGCTCTGATACCATTATAGAGTTTTGATAACGGATATGCTGCGGAATAACCAATAATTAATCCGTTCAATGCCCTCCAAGGATCACAAGTCTAGACATCATAACAATAGTAAGGGTTTGAGTATCAAAATATATTTTGGTTCTCCTTTGATGAATTCACACGTGAAAAAGTATTCACGTCTCTATGGCTAGTCCACTCCTAGGTTAGGATCCGGATCTTCCAACACCTTCTGGTAGCTAGGAACAATGGAAGAAGAAGATCACACAATGAACACCAAAAGAGGGGCTCAGCCCTCTCTTTGTGGCTGAGGGGGTAAGGGCGGACCAAAGGGGGTTCAGCCTCCTTGCTTCTCGCTCTCTCTCCTTGATTTTCTCTACCACTCAATGTGTTATGAGAATTAGTGTGGGAAGGAAGCTAGGAGCGTCCTTTATGTAGACCAGCAACTCCTTGTTGAATACATAAAAGCCCCTATCCTAATCCTGTCTATACACGTATTAGTCCAACTTGCAAATTAGTCCTCTTAAGTTTGCATGTAGTTGTGTATTGATCATTCTAATTAATTAATCATATTAATTTCTTCCCAAATTCAGTATAATCCTTAGGGAGTGTGACCCCATAAGATTCTACTTAGTTGGTAATAACAATTTACTAACATGGAGCGGCATCAAGCAAGACATCCACGCTACCCAACTAATAGAAATAGTCATCCCACAAACCTTGTGCAAGTATTGTCTCATCCCTTTGTCTCTATATACGGATTGGACACGAGCCATACAAGTCACACTCGTATATCCAATCCTTAATTTCTCGATCGTGGGAATAGGCTTATCCATGCAGATAACATCAATATCATATATTGATTCATCTGAGTCTCGCCAGACATTCTATAGGCACCATCCCTCGAGTGGTCGTGGATATTTGCTCTCGTTATGTGGGAGAGAAAAATTATATCTACGTCACTACCATCTCTAGGCTTGCTTCCTTAATGTATCCGACTAACGCCTTTATTACTACCCAGTTACGGTATAGAGTTTGACGATGTCAAAATACAATATTCTACAACTAGAGGATCTAGTGACTTCAAGTCTAAGGATGACAACACCGTTGTCACTACGAGAAGCACTTGTGACTTCACATACCCCGTATGTAGTCTGCTCGTTATGGGTCAATCTAGTATTCTATTACTCCTAATGCATACCCATGTGTTAGATTGTGATATCTCCATATCAATCAAACCCCATAGTAGTCTATAGTTGATCGTCCTATAAATCAATATAATTGGCTAGGGATATTTATGATAAACAACATATTTACAATTTAAGGACTTCATTATATTACATAACTCCATAAATAATACAATGAATGTTTCTAGCCAAAAACATAATTCATACTAAAAAAGATTGTCTCTAGGGAATCTATTCCAACATAACGATCGATGTATATTTGTGATTGAAGCCAGACTTGGCGGGGCCTATACAGATGAAAGTTTGTAATGTAGGTATAAAAAAAGGATCAAATACTCTAGAAGGGGGGAGGTCTTGAATAGATTATGGAAATTTTTTGCTAAATAATGACCTTTTCAAATTTTAACACAAGCAGCTAGTGATATCTCAAGGCCTTGGAAGAGTTAAGTAAAAGGTAGACACAGTTTCAGAACAAGTTTAAGCTTCAAGTCCTTGAGCTAATAAATCCTTGAAGGCTTTGAATCACTTGTTTTGTGGTAGCTAGTTTGTAAGAATAAATAACAAAGCAGTAAAGTAAAGAACACATGGATTTTTACAGAGCTTAGTCACAATTGGACCTAGTCTCTGCCTGAGGGACTTCATCCCTCTAGGATTTTAACACACTTCTTATTAATCACCCAGATTTACTCTAGATCTCAAGCCTAAGTGAACTCTCTTACACTTATACAGCTTGTGCTTCCCAACCTATCTAGTTACAGCTACAACCTGTTGAAACAATAAGAACATTTTGTTGTTCACTTGAACAACTAAACTTCTTAGTTTGTGAGGTTTAATAAATCACAATGATAACACAGCTTCAGTATAGATTTAAGATCACAGAAAATAGTAAGCAGTAAAGCTTGGAAGTGTTCTTCAGATCTCTGGATGATTGATCTTCTTCTCCTGCAATGTTGAAAGCTTGATTGATTGAAGAGTAGTTTGTATGACCTCCCACAATTGTAAAGCACTCTTCTTTCCAGTGATCAGCCCTCTCTCTCAGTATCTATCTATGTTTGAAATGCAAACTGTAGTATATTACAGCTTCTTGTAACTGAATGAGATATTTTAGGAACTAACTTCCTACAAATCCTCACCCCCTGAGATGCTTCTTACAAAATATATATTTGGATAGCCTTTACACATTGTGTGAGGGATTTGTACGACGTGCAACCAAAAAAAAATTGATCACAAGATCAAACAAAATCCAGAAGATATATCACAGAATTACTGACTATTTGGCATATCACTTTATGCAAAAATTTGAACCAAGTATATACTTAAAGTAATAGATTCCAGGTCAGCAAATTGTGATAAGAAAAAACATTTATGATTACGACTCATCGTAAGTTAATAATCAAACACTTAACCATATACAGCAAACTGCAAGAAGAATCAGTTAGAAATAAAAAGTGTTAACTGCTCAAGGCAAATCTCAGTGCCTTGGAGCTCTTTGGCATTCTTCCCAGTTTTGAACTTATAACTTCTGATCCTTCATGCAATTAAGCCAGAAAACCTCTGAATGTTAGAAACACGTTAAGATACATTAAGAATATTTGTAATAAGCATTTAAACAATATCTAGTCCAATTCCCAGCATGCAACATAGGTAATGTCAATTAACAAGTTCATAGGAAAAGTTGAGTTTCAAGGCCTTGGAGCTTTGAAACTGCCTTCACTGTCTTTCATCATCTTCACATATAAACTTCATCAAAGTAGAAGCATTGAAATATCAATCTCCCCCTTGATGAAAGAAAAAACAAATATTCTTATGTACTTAACTACCTGCAACTTAAAAAGTTAAACAACAATCATAGAAATAACTATAACACATAGTATAAAAAAGAAAACAAGTATGGATTCATGAAGCCAAAAGCAGACGCACAAAAGAAATAAATCCTACAACAAATTATTACACATATATCCGCTCTCCCTTTTTGACTTTCATCAAAAGAGTTAAGAGATGTAGGATCAGCCTTAGAGTTTTTAAAGAAAAACTGAAAAGATTTTAACAGAACTTCAAGGCTTTAAAAGAAAGAAAGAGATAGAAAGAAGAGGCAGAAGGGGGTCAAGGCTTTGAGCTTCACTTAACAACATCCTTATTAAAATACTTCTTTCCTCCTTTGACTTCCTTTCCTTGTTCATTGTCATCATCATCTTCCTCTTGCTCTTCTTCATCTGTTTCATCTTCATCTAAGTCTTCTTCATTCCCAGTCTGTTCTTCAGCATTTTCAGTCTCTACCTCAGCAACCACTTCAGCAATTACCTCATTAACTTTTGCATCCTCTTTCTCTGCAGCTGTCTCAGAAAATTCCGCATCACTGCCTTCATTCTCAGACAATTCAAACAAATCTTTTGAAGCAAGAACTATTGAAACCTTCTTCTTGTTCTGTTTCTTCAAAACATCTCCAAGAATCTTATCTGAATCAATGCTGGTATCTTTGCTTTCGACAGATGGTATCTTTTCCAAGTCCAAACCTGTGATTATCACATCTAACGTTGAGGTCACCAAGGCTTTGAACTTCACCACATCAGTAGACAAATCAAACAACCATTGTCTAAGATCTTCAACACAATCTCCTAAAACCTCAACTTTATCAAGAATCTGACAAAAAACCAAATTACCAGATGCCTTTGATATTGTTGTTGATCTAGGTTTTATGAACTCCTTTTCTTTCAACTCAGCAAGGGACAATTCATAATGAAACTTCCAATGCCCTTTCCCAGTATGCACAACTCCAATCCTTTGAAGAGCAGCTTATTACCAACCCAAAACCACAAGCAATTTTCTCCTCATTCTCCCCTGATATACCAAAATTTTTAAAGAAAATGGCAACATATTTGCATAAGGAAGAGAATGATTCCTTGTCCTAGTTTCACAATAAATCATATGCTCCATGATCACACTAGGAATATCTATCTCAGGTCCTTGACACATCAGAAACATCAAGACCAACACTTTATCAAATACCAGCTCCCTTGAATACTCTCTTGGGGCAATACACCTCATGATAATTGTGAACATAGTTTTAGCTTCACAATTGAGCACATAATGTGTCAATTTCTTAGGACCAGTATGTGTACCCTCCAAGAAAAACATAGCCTTAGCTTTGTCTAATCACTCCTTCCTATCAGGGTGTTCATGAATCTTGTGCATCCTAAGAACTCCCAAGAACTTGGAAAACACTTTATGGTCTAGCCTTAAATCAATACCAGCTACCCTAGAGGTTAGAACATATCTATCACTATCATCAGTTTCTTGAACCAATTCAAATAAAATAGTCTTGTCAAACTAGTATAAGCCTCAAAACTAGGGTTTATCATCTTCCAAATAGATGAGCCTCTTAATTTTCTAATGCAGTCTATACCAGTCTATCTAGCAACTCTTCGGTAATAAGACTACGAAAGGAAACCTTTGATGAAGCATACCCATCCATCCAAACCCCGTTAATCTCTGGACTAATAAACCAATTTTCAGGAAGTAGATTCTTACCAAAATCCTTTTTTCTCTTGGCCTTGACAGCACTGTGTTTGACTCTAGTCTTTTTCTCAGAAGGTTCATCATCCTTCTTTTCTGACTTCTGCTTCTTTTGAGTCTGATATTTCTTCTTATCTTCCTTGGATTTCTTCTTCTTATCTCCCCCTTTCTTCATATTTGGCTCACATTAATCCCCCTAATCCTTTTTCTATTGATCTGGTTCTAGCACTTCATCTCCCTGTTCTTGATCACCTTGTTCTTTCTACATCCTGTGATTCTACCCTAGTTTCCTCCACTTTCTTCTCTATTATGATCTTCTTGGTGGGAGGAGATGTCTCATGCATGCTCTGGGACTTCTCTGAATCTGAATCAGAGATGGTGACTTCAGTGTTCCTGTTAGCTCTCTTCTTCTGGCTCATTGATGGAGGTTGTTTCTTCTGCTAGATTCCGGTTGATTTGTGCTCCATTGGGTTTAGGGTTATGAAAAGAGGTTGAGAATAGAGACAAAGAGATAGATTCGAAGAGATTGAGGGAGAATGGAAGAGAAAATCCCTGAAATTCATCTTATATTCTAAAAATAAATATTATTTAAAAATGACTCTTTTGATTTGCATGCAAAAATCTAATCTTTAAAGATCTTTTGGATATTTTGAGATATTTTTGAGTAAATCTCTGAGTAAATCAAATATTATGTAATTATATATAAAGATAATACACAATATTTAGTGATCCAATTTATTGAACAGAATCTGCAGATATTCTCCAAAGCCTTGAAGTACAGGCTGAACTCCTTGGGAAAAAAATAGTTTCATAGAAACTTCAAGCTTTGAAGCATACTTCCAACGCTTGGAAAGTATGATCTCAAGGCTTTGATATTTCATCAATTAAGCACATACATGATCCAATACTCCCCCTAAACCAATGCATCTTTGTTTAGCATTCCAAATTCAAGCCTTAGAGATGCAAACCATTCATCTGGCAAAGGTTTAGTGAACATATCAGCGACTTGCTTAGCCGTAGATATGAATGAAAAATACACATCACCTTTCTCAGCATGATCTCTTATGAAATGGTGTCATACAGCAATATGCCTGGTTCTGGAGTGTGGCACATGATTCTTTGTAATTGAAATGGCACTTGTATTGTCACATTTGATAGGCACATTTATGAAATCATATCCAATATCCCTTAATTGTTGAGCAATCCATAGTACTTGTAAACAACAAGCACCAGCTGCAATATATTCAGCTTATGCAGTTGATAAGGCTACTTAATTTTGCTTCTTTGAATGCCAGTTGATCAAAGATGAACCAAGAAATTGGCAGCATCCAGAAGTACTTTTCCTATCAACCTTGTAGCGTGCAAAGTCTGCATCTGAATAACCACTCAACAAGAAATTTGTCCTTCTTGGATACCAAAGCCCCGAATCTTTGGTTCCATTCAAATATATAAAGATTTTCTTAACATCAACCAAATGAATTTCCTTAGGATCTGCTTGAAATCTTTCACACATACAAAAACTAAACATAATATATGGTCTACTAGTAGTTAATTATAAAAGTGAACCAATCACACATATGTTATCTTTTTTATTCACACTATTACCATTTGTATCCTTTTCTAAAGATAATGATGAACTCATGGCAGTCTTGACTAACTTGGACTGAGACATGTTATACTTATTTAACAAGTCATTGGTGTATTTTCCTTGATGCATAAAAATTCCTTTCTTCATGTGATGTACATGACGTCCAAGAAAGAAATTAAGCTCTCTCATCAAGCTCATTTCAAATTCCCTGCAGATTAGAATTGAAAACTCATTTGATAGATCATCATTAGTAGCACCAAACAATATATCATCAACATAAATCTGCAATATTAAAATATCTTACTCATGAGTTTTGATGAAATAAGTTTTGTCTACTAGGCCTCTCTTAAAACCATTGTCAAGTAAATACTTTGAAAGTCTTTCATACCAAGCCCTTGGAGCTTGTTTGAGGCCATTGAGAGCTTTGTCTAATTTTTAAACATGATCTGGGAAATTATCATTTTCAAAACCAACATATACTTCTTCTTGTACATAACCATTTAGGAAAGCACATTTGATAAAACTTTGTATGTTTATGTGATGAAACTGCAAGAAGTATTATGATAGCTTCTAACCTCGCAACAGGACCAAATGTCTCTTCATAATCAATACCTTCTTCTTAGTTATACCACTTTTCCACAAGTCTGGCTTTGTTTCTCACAACATTACCATTTTCGTCAAGTTTGTTTCTGAATACCCATCTGGTTTCAATCATTGAGTGTGTCTTTGGCCTAGGAACTAAGTTCCAAACCTTATTCCTCTAAAAATCGTTCAGCTCATTCGGCAATGCAATAATCTAAAATGCATCTTTTAGTGTCTCCTTTGAATTCTTAGGTTCAGTCATAGATACAAAGGCACTGAATGCACAAAAGTTTCTTAACTGACCTCTGGTCTGTGTACTAGTTGTTGGATCTAAGATGATGTTTTTTGTTGGATGAGCTGAAAAATATTTGAACCCTTTCCTTGGTGTCCATGGTTCAGACTCACCAGTAATCTTTTCAATCCTTTGAGAACTTGATACAGTTGCTGGAGCACTTTGAGTTCTATCCATTTGAGTCTCAAGGATTTGAGATTTTGTCACAGCAGGATGTTCAAAGCCTTGAGATTTTTCTGACTGTTCCTGCAATTTAGTTTTGATTTTTTTCTCCCTCTCATAGTCATCATCTGCCTCATGCTTATTCAAATTGAGATCTTCAAAACATTCACTCAAGAAATCATCGGTACTTTCATCAAAAATCACATGAATACTCTCCTCTACAACCTTAGTTCTCTTATCAAAAACTCTATATGCTTTACTAGATTGAGAATAATCGAGAAATACACCTTCATCACTTCTAGCATCAAATTTACCAAGATTATTCTTACCATTATTATGCACATAACAAGTACAACCAAATGGGTTAAAAAAAAAGAAACACTAGGCTTTATTCCTTTGAACAGTACATATGGAGTTTTCTTCAAAATAGGTCTGATCAAACATCTATTCATCACATAGTTGGCAGTGTTAATAGCTTATGCCAACAAATACTTTGTAAAATTACTTTCAAGTAGCATGGTTCTAGACATATCTTCAATTGGCCTATTCTTTCTTTCAACTACTCCATTCTAATGAGGAGTTCTAGGTGCAGAAAAGTTGTGTGATATGCCATGCTTTGCACAAAAATAATCAAATTCAAGCTGATCGAATTCTCTACCATGATCACTTCTAATAGATGCAACATGTAAGTTTTTCAAAGTTTGAAGTTCTTTACAAAGCTTTGAAAATTCAGATAACGCTTCAGACTTATCTATAATGAACATAACCCATGTAAATCTGGAATAATCATTAACCACAACAACCATATATCTCTTACCATTGGGTGTCTGAACCCTCATATAACCACACAAGTCCATATGCATCGATTCTAAAGGTCTAGAAGTACTTACGAAGTTCTTTGGCTTGAAGGAGCTTCTTGTCTGTTTACCTTGGATACATGCCTTGCAAATCTCATCATTTTTGAATTTCATGGTTGGTAAACCTCTTACCAAGTCTTTTGAGATGAGCTTGTTCATAGTATGCATGCTTATATGTCCAATTTTTCTATGCCAAAGCTTTGAGTCTTCCTTCAAGGCCTTGAGACACTTCAGACTTTCTCCTGCAACTTTGTTAGTACTCAAAGCATAAACATTGTATGATCTAGGAGAAGTGAGTATGAAATATCCAAATTTTTCATCTTGCACAACACATTTCTCCTTGTCAAAAACAACTTTATTACCTCTATCACAAAATAGATATATACTAAGCAGATTGTACTTTAAACCTTCAACTAAGTAAACATCAGAAATTGAACTAGCATAATCGTTACCAATACTACCTATACCAATTATATTGCATTTGGCTTTGTCACCAAGTGTGGTTGTTCCTCGAGATTGCTCTTTAAGGTCATTGAACAAAGATTTCTTTCCACTCACATGCCTGGAACAACAACTATCGAAGATCTATTTTTCATCCTTCAAAGCTTTGATGACAGCCCGCAAAATTCAATCAATGCCTCAACAGGTTATTAGACCAAGTATGGAATTTTGAGTCATACTGAGAATCAACCATGTTAGGTGGTCTATTTCCTTTAGGAACCCAAATCTTCTTAACTTGTCCCTTGAGCTGATAAGGATAAGTATTCCTCATTATGTGAGGTTCCGTTCTTCTGAAGGGACAAGTTAACTTCAGATAACTAAAATTTTCACAATAATGACATTTTGGAGAATGTATGCTTCCTGATTTCACAAAAGTGGTTTGGCTTTTTTTTTGGAAAGTTTGGGATATAGCCAATTGCACTTTTGTGCACAGACTGCAGACTTCCTCCAACCATGATATTGAGATTATGTTCCGAGCCTGGAAACTTTGATAAAATCTTTCTAGATTCTTGAATTTTTTTATTCAAAGAAGTAATTTGTTGTTCCAAATCATTTGAATGATGTTTTAGATCAAAAAACTGTTCAGTTAAGATAGTGTTTTGATCAACAATTTCTTTGATATGTGCCTTCAAGGCTTTAAACCTACTATCCAAGGCTTTGAAGTCACGGTCAGCTTTTGACTTAGACACTTCAAGAGTTTTGTTAAGAAATACCAAATCTAAATTTTCTTTTGCCTGCTCATGAACCTTAATCGTCAAAGATACAATCTCATTTATAACTTTCCTCATTCAAAAAAAATACTTTTGAGGATTTCAGGAAGTACATCAGAAGGACTAGCAAGAAGTTTTTTTACCATTTCTTCAATGTGCTTGTCTGAGCCATCTTTGTTCGTGCTCAGCCATTAAGCAGAGATTAGCTTGCTCTTCATCTGAATCAGAATTTTTTGATGAATCAAAGTCACTTCATGAAGCAATAATTTCTTTCTTTCTTCTGTTATCACCTTCCTTCTGTGGAAAGTTCATGTTCTTTTTATTTTGAGGACAGTCCCTCACTAAATGATCTGCATATCCACATTCAAAGCAATTCATTACTTTAGGTTTATGTGAATGTGAAGAAGACTTACCTTTATGATCCTTGTTGCTTGAGGACCTTGATTTGTCTCTGTTATAATCCCTGTTTACGAAGTTCTTTTTCATCTTCAGAATTCTGGTCAAGGCTTTGGATATCAGGGCTAAGGCTTCCTCATCATTGTCATCATCTTGTTCAAGGGTTCGAGGTTTCTCATTGTCTTTTTACTTGAGTGCCATGTTCTTATTGTTATGACTCAAGTCACCATCCACTTCCTTCATGGACATATCATGAGTGAGAAGCTTGCCTTGTAGATCATCTAGCTCAAGAAGACTCAAGTCACTACTAGAAATGAACACAAAAATGACAAAGATGAACAAAACTTCGCGCGGCAAGACAATTTATCACCGTTTATTACATCAGTAACGACGATATTTCATATTCTATCTTAAATTGATCTTATACGGCGATAAAATCATGGGCCCGTATTTAATTCAGCAGAAACGGCAAGATTTGTAGTTAATACGACGAGAGATATGTTCTCCGTTAATACTGATATTATAAATGGCGAGTAATAATTAGTAATGGCAACGTTTGATTATCCCGGTTAAAAATATTTAATTTAAACGGTGAGAGTTGTCTAACGCCGTTAGTTGTTGTCTCATTCGACGAGATTTCTCGCCAAATATGGTCAACTTAACAGGTGTCCAAATTACTTTGGTTTATCTGCCAAATTTTGGGGCAAAAATTTGGATAGCCCGCGCCGGAAGAGACAGAAACCGTAGCTAGGTCTCTGGGGAATGAAAATGTGAGAAGAACGGAGAGACGAGAGAAGAGAAGAGAAGAGAAGTCTAAGGAGGAGAGAAGCCACAAGAGAAGATAACAGAGAGAGATGGGATAACAGAGAGAGAAGGGAGAACAGATAGAGAAGGGAGAACAGAAACAGAATAGAAGAGAGAATATAAAGAGAATAGATCAGGAATCGCCATCACAACCCATAAGCCGCAAGTAAGAGGAATCGCCTTCAAACCCAGTACACCATCGTCGACCCTTTGTGGAACTGTAAGTTCATGTTTCAATTTTTTTTTTCATTCTGTATTTTGATTTTGAAATCAACCATCTCAATTGTTGATGGAGATGGTTGGTTGATTTCTGTTGGTTATTGAAGCTCCCAAAAGAGGGTTACATGAAGCCCTAATTCTGAAACAAGTTTGTTCCAGAATTAGGGCTTCATGTTACCCTCTTTTGGGAGCTTCAATAATCAACAGTAATCTATCGATTATTGTTGAAATTGAATGAAATTGTTAATTTCTTCTTATATTGTAGTTGAGCTTGCATGAAATTGGTAATCTGTTTTCAATTATAATTGCAATGTGTTCAAATTGGTTGTTGAATTATAGTAAAAACATGTTTGTACTATAATTGACATGAAAATAGTTGTTCAATTATTTTAATGTTTTAGTCTTAGCTTAATATTTGTAATTATCTAAATATTGTCTAATTCTAATTGGTTTTTAATTTTTGTTGTCTGGTAAGGACTAACCGATGCTCAAATTCGATGACCTGCCCCATCTGGGTGGCTGCCCGACAAGTCGGTGCAACCACAAAACAATACTCACGGAATTGTCAATTCTATGGTGTTTTTTTGTAGTTGCACCGGTTTGCTACGCGCCACCCAGTGGATGCAGGTCACTAAATTTGACCTTACTTTGTACATTGACGGCAAGCCGTATAGCTATACCCCCTCTGCTTTTGTTGATGCTAGCCTCTCGATGGACGAACACTGAAGACGTAGAGCACTGCCATACCTGCACTTTCATGTGGTACGTCTTCTTTCCTTTTCAACCATCATCTCCAATTATAGTTGCCACCGAGACGATCCGATTCATGAAGTTCGAGGATACTTCGGAGATCGACGTCAAGCCATAACGAACAGACAAGTGACATCATCTTGAGCCGTTACAGTGCCGCTGGTGTCCATGCTCTCTGATGTTGTTTCCAATTCCATGTTCTCTTGTTGAAAAGCAAAATCAAGGGTGTTCATTTGGTAATTATCAATTGTCGGGTTCGTTGTGCTAGTCGTGATCTTTAATGAACCCTGCACATTGAATTTACCGGTTAGTTTGCCCTTAAGTGTTGGGTTGGATTGCCCCCATTTTAACAAACTAACCAACATCTCAAAATATTATCGATCTTCAAGTCCAGTAAATTTATTGCATTTTTAGCTTTTTCAAATATACCGCATAATTGAAACCGTAAAATAACTTAAATTGCTATCAGTTTTAATATTGTTATGTATTGTTATCTTGTTCAGGTTTATACAGTTTTCGGCAACTGCACAATATGTGATCGTTTTGGCGCACCGCGCAAATGTCAAGGTTGAGCCTGTGGATACGAAGCCATTTTGACGCACTTAGGGAGATAGAGGTAAAGGTAGCTGCACAGTATAGGTGTTCGTCTAATTTTGCAAGTTCAAGGTAGATATCTAGTATAGGTTTCGTGTAGGTTTCCGTATACTGTATTGGACTTGTACTTTTGGGGTAGAACCTTGGCAATGTAAATTTTGTAAACAAATATATATGTTGATGTTTTTCAAATGTGTTTCAATAATTTTTAAGTTTATGTGTTGTGTGTTGTGTTGGTTGTACCTTAAAAATAGCTACAGGTTGGAAAACTCCATTTTGTTGCAGGGAATACCTCAAATACGGGGACAATTTAAGCTTGCTGTATTAATTATCAACCAAAAATGGCAAAGGGTTTTTTTATTGTCGTAAGAAATACCAACCAAATACGGAAAGAATAAATTATTATGGCCATAATTTTGCCGCATTACATAGCACACAAACTGCACAATCAAACCCTTACACGGAAAATTTATTGTCGTATATACCAGGCCGAACACTGTGAGAATACAACATGTCGCCGTATTTGGCATTGTCATTTACGGCGAGAGTATTGTCATATTTGATAATCAAATACGGCGAGAGTGCATCAACGGCGACGGTTTTTCTGGCCGTAGGGTATTAACGTCAACGGTCCTTGCGGCCGACCAATTTTTCGCCGTTTAACCGTTAAACAGCGAGAAAAACCCTATAAACGGCGTGAATTTGTTTTTTTGGTCCGTTTCTAGTAGTGAGTCCTGAGCTTCCTCAATTGAAGTTTTCTTTCCCTCCCACTTAGATTTTGGCAAACTTCTAAGAATCTTTCTGAAAATTTCTTCATTTGAGAAGGCTTTTCCCAAGGATTCCAGATTATTCACAATATATGTGAATCTTTTGAACATCTCCTTGATAGATTCATCTGAGTTCATTTTGAAAAACTCATACTGCCTTAGAAGAATGTTGATATTGGTTTGTTTGACTTGACTGGTTCTTTCATAGGTCACGCCCAGCTTGTCCCAAACCTCCTTGGCACTTTTTCAGTTTGATACTCTGTTGAACTCATCTGCACTAAGAGCACAATATAGCAAGTTCAAAGCTTTGTAATTATTTGATACCTTTTCTTTAACACAAGCATCTAGTGATATTTCAAAGCCTTGGAAGAGTTAAGTAAAAGGCAGACACAGTTTCACAACAAGTTTAAGCTTCAAGGCCTTGAGCTAAGAAATCCTCCAAGGCTTTGAATCACCTGCTTTTTGCTAGCTAGTTTGTAAGAATAAGTAACAAAGCTGTAAAGTAGAGAACACAAGGATTTTTACAGAGTTCAGTCACAATTAGACCTAGTCTCTTCCTGAGGGACTTGATCCTTCCAGTATTTGAACGCATTTTTATTAATCACCCAGATTCAGCCCTATATCTCAAGCGTAAGTGATCTACCTTACACGTATACAGCTTGTGGTTCCCAACCTATCTAGTTACAGCAACAACCTGTTTAAACAATAAGAACCTCTTGTTGCTCACTTGAACAACTAAACTTCTAATTTTGCGAGTTTTAGGAAATCAGAATGATAACACAGATTAAGTACAATTTTAAGAACACAGAAAAGAATAAGCAGTAAAGCTTGGAAGTGTTCTTCATATTTCTGGATGATTGATCTTCTTCTCCTGCAATGTTGAAAGCTTGATTAATTGAAGAGTTGTTTGTATGATCTCCCACGATTGTAAAGAACTATTCTTTCCAGTCATAAGCCCTCTCTCTCAGTATCAATCTATGTTTGTAATTCAAACTGTAGTATATAACAACTTCTTGCAACTGAATGAGAGATTTAGGAACGAACTTCCTACAAATCATCACCCCCTGATATGCTTCTTTCAACATTTATATTTGGATAGCCTTTAGAGTTTGTTTGAGGGATTTGAAAGAAGAGAAACCCTACAACAAACTTGATCACAAGATCAAACAAAATCCAGAAGATATATCACATATTTACTCATTGTTTGGCATATTAGTTGATGCAATAAACTGAACCAAGTATATACCTAACATAATAGATTCCAGGTCAAAAAATTGTGATAAAAAATATTAATGATCATGACTCATAGTAATTTATAAATAAAACACTTAACCATATACAGCAACCTACAAGAAGAATCAGTTAGAAATAAAAAAATGTCAACAACTCAAGGAAAATCTGAAGGCCTTGGAGCTCTTTGGCATTCTTCCCAGTTTTGAACTTATAACTTCTGATCCTTGATGCAATCAAGATGGAAAACCTCTAAATGTTAAATACACATTAGGATACAGTTAGAATATTTGTAATAGGTATTTAAACACTATCTAGTCCAATTCCCAGCCTGCAACACAAAAAAAGTCAATTAACAAGTTCATAGGCAAAGTTGAGTTTCAAGGCCTTGGAGCTTTGAAACTGCCTTCATTGTCTTTCATCATCTTCACATATAAACTCCATAAAAATATAAGCATTAAAATATCAATAGCCATGGCTCTGTGCGATCAGGGGGCGAGTGTCAATTTAATGCCGCTTTCGGTATTAAAAAAGCTCGGTGTGGGGAGCCACGTAAACCATGGATCAATCTGCAGTTCGCTGATAAGTCATCCAAGAAGGACAATGGGGTAGTAGAAGAACTAATTGTGAGGGTTGGTAGCTTGACCATGCCGGCCTAATTTGTTATATTGGGCATGCCAGTTGGTGACGTTCCGATTATTCTTGGTAGGCAATTTCTAGCTACCGATAGGACGTTAAGTGACGTAGAGAATGGGGAGTTGATCATGATGAATAACGATACTGTGGAGACCCTTTGGGTTTTCAAAATGACTCCTCAATACTATTATGAGGTGAAGCCAGGATTGTCATTTTTTGTGCAAGTTGTGCGCGGAATTTCGGAGGTGACACAGGAGGATCAACATGAATCTGAAGGCAAAGCATCGAGTGTGCACGCGCACAAGGTAGCCCTGAGCATCTAGCGACAGAAGTTGGATGCGGCACATCGGAATCTCAACGCAAGGAAGACTTCTCCAAAAATTGTTAACGGTCCAATGGACCCCTTATTGTCGCAATTTCACGGAATCGGTGCCCATGTAGGTCCAGGCACCCATGTACCTCTAGTACTCTTTCTTTTCTACATTTAAGCGTTAATTGCGAAGATCCACCACCTCCACATTTAAGAGAGGAGACCTCATACTTTATCTCTAAATTCGTTGAGGACAACGAAGCGCTTAAGTATGGGGGGATTTTAGTCTTGACTAGCCAGTCCGTGTCTACATTAACCTGTCACATTTAGATTGTAGTGTCGTATCGTGAGTTAATGTCGTGGTCCAATTCGTTCAGTGTTTATTTATAATTTCTTGTCGTGATGTCATTAGTGGTGTATATAGGTGTTAGGTGTTTATTTTTGCACGTTGACTTAATTGGTTCCACCAACCCTATCGAGTCAGTTGTGTGTCATCATTCGAGTCAGCTGTGCATAAAGTTAGGAATTATTGAAAAATACAAAAAAAAAAATTAAAAATCCATAAAAATTTAAACTTTGATTTTTTTAGAATGGGCAATCAAATTAAGTTGAACTTGGCGGGGGCTTAATGATAGAATTCCCTAGGAGTATGAAGATACGAAGTGAGGCGGGGACGTGTGATTCTGGAGTAGGAATTCTTATAGAGCAAATGCACACTAGAAATGCGAGTAACTGCCTATCAAACAAAGATATCCAACTAGTGCTACACCGCCGTCACTTAGGTAGTCGTCAAGCCTACTCGTAGTAGCAATGCAACAGTTGTGCGAGTGAATTTTTTGGGGATCCACTGCCACTGGCCGCGTCTCTAACTTGTGTTGGGTTTTGACGTAGGTAACGCAGCGAAATAACAAAATTTAATTCCTACTCAAAGCCCACCAAGGATCACAGGAAGATACATTCATAACATGATGAAGGACATAGAAGATGTGTACCTTTTGGTTCGGGGGATCACACGAAGAATAATTTCCTCGTCTCTACGGTTGATCCACGTCTAGAGGTGAGATCTAGATTCTTCCTTCTCCTAGTGCTAGCTTGGACCAGAGGAAGAGGGAAGAATGAATCACGCAACAAGAACAAGAGAGGGGTTCGGCCCTCTCTTGTTGCCGACGGGTAGGGGACGGCTAGGAGGGTTCGGCCCTCTTGAAGATCATTTTTCTCTCATTTCCAAGGCCTTGACAAGAATTCTAAGATGAAAAAGAACTTTGGAAACAAAGATTTCAGCAGAGACGAATTCAGATCTTCAAGTAGCAATGACTACAAGGGTAAATCTTTTTCTCATAAATCTAAAGTGGTGAACTGCTTTGAGCGTCATGATGCACGACACTTGATCAGAGACTGTCCTCACAAGAAGAGCAAGCATTCTCAAAAGAAGGACCACGACAGAAGAAAGAATGCTAGGGTAGACTCTGATTATTCAATTGAATCGGATTCTGAAGAAGATCAAGCCAACATTTGCCTCATGGCCAAGAATGATGAAAGTACATATAAGAACATTGAGGTAATGGTGAAAAGTCTTATGTCTCAATATTCAAGTATGCTTTATGATATTTTGAGAACTATGCTTCTTAATGAATAAGATTACTTAAATGAAATCAAGTATTTGAAGGAGAAAGTTCATGAGCAAGAAAAATAAAATTTGCAACTAGTTTGCAAGAACAAGAATCTTGAAATTTCTTTGGCAAAGATTGAAAGAGAATTCAAAACCCTGGAAACCAATTTCAAGCCTTGAAATCTAAGGTCAAAGATAATGTTACTGAAAACTCCATCTTGACTGACAACATTGCTGCTCTAAGACGTCAGCATGATGAATTAGAGGAACAGAAAATTACTCTGACTGAGAAACTTCAAGACTCTCAAAAGATTATGACAAAACTTGTTGGCTCTGAACACAACCTCAACTTGATTCTTGGAGTTTTGCAATATGTTCACAAGACTGGTATTGGATACAATCCAAATTTTCCAAATAAAAACAATACAAGATTTGTGAAAGCTAATAGCAAATCTTCTCCAAAATGTCATTACTGCAGCAAGATTGGTCATGTTGAGATGACTTGTCCCTTTAGAAGAAGAGAACCTCACATAATGAGGAACACTTTTTCATTTCAACTTAAGGGACAAGTAAGACATATTTGGGTTCCTAACTAGGTTAGACCACCTAACATGATTGAACCTGAATATGAATTCAAATATCACACGTGGTCTAACAGCTGGGTAAGGCGGTGAATCGTGTGTGTAGGTTGTCACCAAGAACAACGAACATAAGTGGTTTATGGATAGTGGTTGCTCCAGACACATGAGTGGAAATATGTCTTTATTGTGAGTATTAAAAGGGCACTCAGAAGGAACAATCACACTTGGTGAAAAAGGCAAATGCAACATGAAACAAACTGGAACCTACGGTTCCTTCTAGTACAACTTAACGATATCCAAGGAAATTTATTATTCAAAAGTAAAGGAGAAACCCCCCCTTACATTATTTAATGGAGAGATGAAACAAATTCTAAGGATTCAAAAGGAAATACTACTAGAAAGTTTGCTAGACAATCCTACACTTTCACTTGTGCGCGCGTTCCATCCCAGCTAGCTTATTCATAACCCGCGGTTTTAAAATAGCAAAAACTGACGCAACAAAATATTTTATCAGTAAAAACTGAGTAAGAATATACCACAACACGTAAAATAGAGTTTTGACAAACACGATGATAAACGCAGTAAGATAAACATCTACCATATTTTATTCTTTCATTGGATTCAGGCGTAGCACACGAGCCCCAACAGGTTCGATGTGGACAGAGAGGTCATGATGGAATAATAATAAAGTAGGGTGCTTCTTGGGATATTACAGATCCCAATTCTCCCTAAAACAACTAATGCGACCTCAAGTGTCGACACCCCTATACAGTTAAACATGCATAGGTAGTACTCATAGTCTTCACGACATATAAGAAGGTATATACCCTAGGGGAATCATCGCACGTGTGTCCCCGGCCGTAGCTTTCACGCGCATCCTCTGTACATCGTTCCCAATTCTATTATCGTACATTTATTGTTTCATTAAACACGAGAGTAATAAACCGCGATTTGAATAGTAACCACATGCTTCTCAAATCCGTTCATAATAAGCCGCTACAAAACTCATGGTATTGCAAAGCATAAACCCGTTTACAGTTTGAAATAACACACAACAAAACAGCACATTTTGATATTAAAAAATGTTGTGGATATAACTTACCTGTAAATAGAGAGCTTCACACACAAGCAAGCACGCAACTAGTAGTAGGAGTCCTCAACAAATTCGTCTCCTATGAATTCTGAATCCACAACAATCGAGTAGTCATATATTGACACATATTCACCAAATGACAATTACAATTAAATGTCCTACATTAACGCAATTGCAATCCCCAAACAATCCCCCAATTAGGTTATATTTTACTAGCTATAGATTGCAAGTTTAGAAATTTAAAATTAATAAGAAAGTGGTGGTTTACAATTATAAAATAACAATTAAAATAGAGAAGGCTTTATTTAGTATAATAAGATTTTTTTATTTTAAGAAAGTAAGTTTACTTTATATAAATAAAAGGTGTCTATTTAAATTTAACGATCATATTAAAAGGTATGTTTTTAGTAAAAGCTAAAAGTCCATTTATTTTTATTAACATAAAAATGCTATTAAACTAGAAAATCATTTTATTTCGACATCGACAAAACAGTGTTATCTTGTGTGTTTACGAAAGTATAAAAGAAAATGTTATATTTACTAATTTTGATAAAATACTAATTTAACAACTATATACTAATTTAACAACTATACAGATATATTTTTTTTTCAAAAACAAGATAGTTAAGTATATTTAATAAGGTATATGTAAATAAAATACTAGTTTACATAATGTTATAAAACAAGTTTTAACAACATTTAGTTCTCATATTAAGTAAAACATGTTTTTGTAAAAGACACTACATAGTTGAAGAGAACAAAGGTTTCTTAAAGTACATACAGCTTCCCCACAAGATGATACACTACACTCAGCACCCTTCATTCCAAAGAAAATACAACAAAACACCCTCTTCACATGCTACAAACATAATAGGAAAAAGGATAATTCCACCCCTTCCATATTCAGATCGTACACAACTATCCACAAATACACATGAACGTTCCTGTTTCATTCTCTTCCCCAATTCGTACTTACTGTAACATCACTAATCAAGCATCCCACAAGTTCATTACCCCCAAACCCCCTGCGCGTAAACATAAATTCATGCTGTAATTGAACAAAATGAAAGAAGGTTGGGACATGAGGAATGAAGTAACAACAACAAATAAAGAGTTGACAGTGTTACCAATTGAAGAGGAACAACAGGGGAGAACGGCGGCAAAACGGCGACGATGGGGGCAATGGGCTCTGCTTCTGCTGGGTTCGCCGGACAAGGAAGAGAGACGGTAGAGAGGCGGCGACATCGGCGAACAGAATAGAGGGGACGGCGAACGGCGCTGGGTCGACGCAGAGGGCGGCGTCCGGTGACGCTGGTCGACCTGGGTTCGGCTGGGTTGCTCGGAAAAATAGAGCAGAGAGAGATGGCAAGAGAGGGGTGAGAGAGAGAGAGTGTGTGTGTGTGAGTGAGTGAGCTATGTCGTTGGGTCATGTTTGATGAATCCTGATCGGAAATTCCGGGTTCGAATTGGTAAGGGGGAGTGGCGAAATCGATTGCAAGGATGAGTTATATGGCTTGATTGGGGTGATTTGGGCGACATCGCAAGAAGAGAGCTTGTGACTGTTTGCCATTGTTGTCTCCGGCGAAATCGGAAACAAAACTGCCTGGTCATAAAAATGAAAATGGGAAGAATATGATGTGGAGTGTTTATGGTGTGGCGGACGTACCACTTGACGTGGTGGTCGGCTACGTAAAAGCTAATTAAAAGCTTCAATTTTGGACATGTTATCAACATTACACGACCGGCTACACTTCTCCACTATTATACCAAAAACCAACTAAAGAAAAAGTGTCATCTAAAAAATACTTTTAATAATAATAATAATAATAATAATAATAATAATAATAATAATAATAATAAACATAATGATAGTAGTAATAATGATATTGTAAATAGAAAAGCTATTTAATAAAAGAAAGATACATTTATAATATCAAATAGTGGCCCGGAATATTTGCTAAACTCCCAAAAATACCCCCTAAAATATCGGGGTATTACATCACATCTCCCTTAAAACAAAACTTCGTCCCCGAAGCTTAAGGTAAATCAAATATCCCAATCCAAGTATGCAGTTCTAATGTGCACATAATAGCAAGACCAGACGGGTAATAAAGTACATGGCCTTGAAATCACTGTCAGATTTCTTTTGAGAAATTTCAAGGTTCTGATTAAGACAAACATGATTCAAGTTTTCTTTTTCTAGCTCGTGATTTTTTTCTTTCAAAACTCTGATTTATTTCAGATAGTCATCTTCATTTAAAAGCATTGTTCTAAGATCATCAGAGAGGGCTTCTGTTGGTTTTGAAACTAAGCAGTTTACCATTAACTCAATGTTCTTTTCAGAACTTTCATCATGCTTGGCCATATAACATATGTTGGCATGTTCTTCTTCAGATTCAATGTCACTTGAGGATTCAGAATCACTCCAGGATGCTATCGTAGCTTTCATTTTTCTGTCATGGTCTTTATTTTGAAAGTTTTTTCTTTTCTTGTGTGGACAGTCTCTAATCAAATGTCTTGCATCACCACACTCGATGCAATTCATTACTTTAGGCTTATTACCATGTGAAGAAGATTTACCTTTGTATTCTTTGCTACTGGAGGATATGTGTATGTCTCTGTTGCAGTATTTGTTTTCAAAGTTCTTCTTCATTTTGAGGATTCTGGTCAAGACTTTGGAAATCAAAGAAAAATGATCTTCATCATCATCTTCTTCAATTTCAAGGATTCGAAATGGCTAATTATCCTTTGCCTTGAGAGCTAAATTTTTGACACCTTCTGGTAACTCCCCATCAACTTCATTCATGGATATTTCATGTGTAAGGAGTTTTCCTTGCAGGTCTTAAAGTTGAAGTGATGATAGATCTTGAGCTTCTTCAATATAAGTAGTCTTTGGTTCCCATTTTGCTTTAGGAAGACTTCTCAGAATTTTTCTAACATTTTCTTCATTGGAAATGTGCTTTCCCAATGAAACAAGATTGTTGACAATATCAATGAATCTTTTGAACATGTCTCTGATTGATTCATCTCCATTCATCGTGAACAGCTCATATTGTCTGAGATATATGTTGATCTTGGTTTCCTTGACTTGGCCGGTTCCTTCAAAAGTCACCATAAACTTATCCCAGTTCTCCTTGTTAGTTTTGCAACCTGAAATCATGTTAAATTCATCTTCACTCAAAGCACAATATAAGATATTCATAACTTTATAATTTATCGAAAATTGTTCTAGTTCAAAAGCAGAGATTGAATCTTCCATTTTGGGAGTTCTAATCTCATCCTTTTCTGTGTAGAAAGTATGAGGACCATTCTGTATGATAATCCAAAGCTCTATGTCTTGATCAATGATGAACATTTTCATGAAGGCATTCCAGTGAACAAAGTTATCACCACAAAAGAGAGGAGGTCTGTTAGCAGCTCTTTGAGAGAAACCACCATCACCTACAGTACTCATAATCACAAGATGGTTAAATCGATGAAGTGATAAAAGCTCTGATACCAATTGAAGAACTGTAATGTAGGCAGTAATACAGGATCAATACTCTAGAAAGGGGGGTTGAATAAAGTATGCCAACTTTTGATAAACTGGCAAGAAGAGTGGTTTCAAAAGTATTTGTAATGAGTAAAGAGTATTTAAAGGCCTTGAAATGAGTTTCAAGGATTTGGAATCAAAACAGTAGTTGTAGAAAAGCTAAGTCTATTTCAAGGCATTGAAATGAGTTTCAAACCCTTGAAATAAAACCGGTTTTGTTTGCTTCAAATAATCTAAGCATATAACTGAAAACTAAATGCAAGAGACACAAGATATATAGAGTTCAGTATACTTGGACCTACGTATCTACCTCAGGGATCTTATCCCTTCAGGATTTTCAACTCAATTCTTATTAATCAAAAGATAAGTCCTAGATCTCAAGCACAGAGAGATACCTTACTCGGTTACAGCTTGTGGTTCTCACTAACCTATCTAGTACCTGCTCTAGCTAACTGATTATCTAATAATTCTCTATTGTTCACCTTGAACGATCAACGAGAATAAGAACTAGAAGTATTATCATAATGTTATACAAATAAAAGCTCAGAATAGAAAAACACTAAAAATAAGTCTGCAGTGAGTATGCAATGTTCTTCAGATGCTTGGATTGAGAGGAATGAATCTGCTTCTTTGTTGCTTATCAATCCATGAATATTTTTGAGTGTCTCTATTAATTTTCCGTTTAATTTCTCTAGATCTTCACACTTTTAAGGAGAAGTTTGAATTGCATATCTTCAAGATCTCTTCATAACAGACTTCCCTGTTTTATAGCTTCAGCTGTTGACTTCTTTAACAGCTTCTCCCAATGGATAGTTGCTCAAAATCTTCAAATATACTGTCTTGATCTTGTTTGTGAAGATTTTGGGAAGCTTTCAAGCAAGAAAAGTCAACCACAGAATCAAATCACCAAGTAGTTTTCCTTCCTGCAAAATACAGTTTAGGAAATATATGCTGCAAAATAGTAAACATAATGTCCCTGCAAAATCTTAGGCAAACAGTTTGATTAGTCACGGATTAGAGTGTTAAATTAATTTTTCTTTCATCATCAAACAATATATAATCAAGTATAGGATAATAGGAGTTAGAATGGAATCAAAAAACTCCCACCTAAGCTCATGCTTAAACTGTGCTGTTAGTTTCAAAGCTTTGAAAGCTGTTTCGAGGCCTTGAAATAGTCAAGCCTTTGAAACCATGCTGAAATTAAACATTTCTTTTGGAAACCCATTTGCAAGTGAATTTCTTCCTTCCTACTAGAAAATTTACAAGCTCCCATGGCGGGTTCTTTCTATGAGACTCCATCTCTTTTTCCATTGCGACAATCCATAGTGCTAAATCAGAACTAGAAATCGCACCCTTATAGGTGGACGACTCATACTCCACCTCTTCGAATACCTTCGATGCATATAAATCATACTATCATCCCTGTATCTTGGTGGAGGATTTATGAATGTCCTTGGTCTTCCTTCAATATTACTCTGATGCATAGGTTCCTCTGGTAGCGATGCATTCTCATCAGACTCTTTTGATTTTTCCTCTTAAGTTTCTGGCAGTCATGGTGGCAGTTTGTGCTCCTTAGGATCATTCGGACCAGAACGTGTCTCCACCTTTTTTTCTGCAGCTCCAACCTTTATCTCCACAAAACTTGATTTTAGCATCGAAATCTCACCGAAGACTACACTTCTTCTGAGTATAATCTTGTTTTCTGACCAAATTTGGTGTCCCTTCGCACCTGTCCCAAAACCTATGAATACCCCTTCTTTGCCCGTGGGTCTAGTTTACCATCACCCATATGATAATAGGAAACGCAACCAAAGACCCTAGATTTGAGCAATCTGTTGCCTTTCCAGACCATACCTCAATACGAATCTTGCATGATATGCCTATGTGCGGGCTCTGATATACGAGATGATAGGCCATAAAAACCTCCTCTCCCCAAAAACCTCTTGTAAGACCTGCATTCGAAAGCATGCATCGTGCCTTTGCTAAAAGTGTCTGATTCATTCTTTTTAGCCACACCATTCTATTGTGGTGTGTGCCGAATGGTGTGATGGTGAGAAACTCCCTGGCCCTTGCAGAATTCATCAAACTCTGATAAACAAAACTCCAAGATGTAGTTTGTGCGTAACCTCTTCACCTCTTTCCCACCTGATTCTCTACCATGGTCTTCCGCTCCTTGAATTTCTGAAGGCTTCACTTTTATGCTTCATCACAAAAATCCAAATCATGATTGAGTAGTTGTCAATAATGCTTAGAAAGTAACTGTAACCACCTATTGCTTCAACTCAAGATGGACCCCAACAATCCGGATGGATATAATCCAAAGTGTCGTTCGTTCTATGAACCACCTTTACGAACTTGCTACGTTATAGCTTCCCGTACACACATAACTCACTAAATCCTAGGCTCTTTGGTGTGTTCTCGGTGAGATAGCATTTCTTGTGAAGTTCCTGCTTACCATATTCAGTTATATGAAGGAGCCTCATTTTCCATAGATTGGTTTGATCAGCTTCTTGAATCTCGGCTAAGACAACTCCGATTGAACTCGTGATCGTTGAACCTTTTCGTATATAAAGATTTCAATTTTTGACTCCCCTGAGAATAACATTAGAACCCTTGAGGAATCGTAGGTATCCCCATTTACCTTTGAAACTTTAACCTTTGTTGTTAAGTAGACTTAAGGAGATTAGATTCTTCTTAATAAGTGGTACATGTATGACTTACTCTAAAGTGCATAACTTCCCTTCATTTATCTTTAATCTAACTAAGCGTCTTCTAATCACCTTACAAATAGATCCGTTTTCCCTATAGACAAACCCTCCATCTATTTGGCTATATGTCGAGAACAGCTCCTTGTTAGAGAAAATATGATAAGAATACCCGGAGTAAATAACCCACACATATGATGAATGCGTGACAACCTTAGCTAGTAAAAAAAAGTCTTCCTCAGAGGTATTCCTATGTTCTACTACAGCTGCCGACTCGTTCTATCCCTATTTTCCTCATTTCGGGCGATCTCTTTTCCAAGCCCATTTTCCTTGCTCCAAGCTCATATATCCTTGTGTAACTTAGAACCAGAAAACAGTTTTTTCTTGTTCTTCTTACCCTTATAGCCTCCCCCTCTTGCAATTAATCCTAAATCAAGGTCTGTTGTACCTGTGCCTGTGCCCTTATGGTGAAATTCCGTAGAATGGAGAGCGGATCTCACCTTTTCTAGATTCAGACAGTCCTTATTCACAATAAAGTACATCACAATGTTCTCATATGATGGCGATGATACCAACAAAAGAAGTGTGGCATCCTCATCATCCACCTTCTCCTCAATATTACACAAATCTAGAAGTTTCATATTTACTAGATCAAGGTGATCTTTGAGATTCGTACCTTTGAGAATTCGTATAATGAACTAGCGTTGCTTGAGGATTAAGTTTCTAAGTGTGACTTCTTCTTGTTGAGACTTTCAAACTTGGCGCATAAAGGAGTTATCGTTGTGTATTATGCGACCTCCATGATAACGTCATCCGATAAGATCAACATAATGTTTGAATGTGCCTTCTCCTCCATCACCCTATACTCTACCGATGCAACGCTCATGCCTCCACTGTCCGAAGTCTAAGGACTCCAGATTCCTTGCGACTTCAAGAAGGCGCACATCTTGATCTTCCACCGAGTGAAGTTGTTCACTCCTGTAAGCATAACGATTTTTAACATCGAAAATTTGTACATCATTCTTGTTGGATCTAAAAACTATCTTTCTCCAAAAGCAGGCCCAAAAGGACTAGAAGAAGCCCAAATTACAAACTAGAACCCTAGTCACCGCAGCCGCTGCTGCAAAAGCCGTCGCCACCGCCGCTGCCGCCGCTGCCCTAGTTGTCGCCTCCGCTTCTTCCCTAGCCGCTACCGCTTCTGTTGTTTCACTAGCCATCGCATCCCTAGGTCGAGTGCTCTACCTAGATCGCTAAACCCTCCCTTGAATTTCACGGATTGTGATACCCTAGCTTTGATCCGCCTTAATCTTCATCTTGAAACACTGCCAAACTTGGCTTTGATACCAATTTTTTATGACAAACTTGAAGCAAGAACCGATCTGACCTCCTCTAGGGTTATGCTATCCTTCTTTACAATCAAGGATTGCATAAAGTTCTCATATGATGAAGGTAACGAGACCAACAACAAGAGTGTGACATTCTCATCATCCACCTTCTTGTCAATATTACGCAAATCAATAATAATTGTGTTCAATTGATCAAGGTGATCCTTGAGAGCTGTAAGCATCCACAGGTTGAATAGTCATTGCTTTAGCATCAACTTGCTGGTGAGTGACTTTGTCATGTAGAGACTCTCCAACTTGAGCAAAAGAGTTGCAACCTTCTTTTTATTTGCGACCTCAGTGATCACGTCATCCAATAAGCACAACATAATGTTTGAGTGTTCTTTCTCCTCCATCAACCTATACTCTGGTGAAGCAACATACATGCCTCCTTTTTCTCCAGTCAAAGTTGCAAATATGCCTTGCGATTTGAGCAAAGCCTCCATATTTATCTTCCATAGACTGAAGTTGTTCCCTGATGTGAACCTGTGGATCTTCAACATTGATCCTGACATTATTCTTGGTGTAGTGGTCATGATCTAAGCTTTGATACCAGTTTGTGATGTCACTCACGCATCACGAACAATGAAACAAAATGATGAAACACACAAGTTTACGTGGTTCGCTAGCACAAATTATGCTAACTACGTCCATGGGCAAGAAGATACTTTATTAAACTCAAGAGAACGATTTACAATGCTTGCATATGACTATAGGACCCCAAACGATCCTTTCATAACCCCCTCCCCCCCCCCCCCTAAAACCCCCATGGCTCTAAGGAAACATTTCTATCCTTAGTTGCCGCCTCCATGATTCTCCTCCTATGAACACAAAATGTCTTCGTGCGAAGACTTTTCACCTTCGTGCAAAGACTCTTCCTATTTGTATACTGAGAGCTATTCCACGAACACTGTATGGTCTTCTTGTTCTTGCCTTTGTGCGAACTTTGTTCGTGCGAGCAGAATCCTATTCATGCGAACATGTTCTGGTATTTAGCTTATTTTTTTCTCCTTTGAGTGTCTTCAATCTTCAAGGCATACTCCAACATGTAGGTTTGACCCGATTTCGTCTTTGAGGCGGAGGCGCATGTATTACTATGGGGGATCAACTTTGCTTACGTCCGAGGTATTCCTAATGATTGGGTACATAGTGATTCACTTTTGATAGTCCACGCATTGTTGGGGCTAATTTTAATTCCATGGAAGATTTATCCGTTGGTGCAAGATTGTTGGAGCCTTCTATTTGGTGCTCGTATTAGGCATTTTCATATACATGAAACATAGTGACCGGCGCTTTTGGCGACATTTGGTCATTCTTTATCATTTTTTTTTTTGTTTGTTTCAGCTTCGTGAGTGAGCTTCCTTTTCGAGTCATGAGTTTGTAAATGCAGGATAGACGAGACATTTTATTTTATCGCCTTCCATGAGGATATATAGTTGGTAGGCACTGGGTGTGATTTTGAATAGGATGGGGGTTATGCCTCCCACATCCGTGTAGGTTAAGAAAAATGGGATTTAAAATTTTGGATCAACATATCACAAGATGACCAACTTTATTTCACAAAATGAACAATTAAATTATGTGCATATGAAATTAGGAACCCAAAGGGTCCTAAATTATATAGTGTTATAAAACCTCCAAGAGGCACATATATGGCAAAGGAAACAAGCTCAAGCCCACAAATCAACGCCTCAAATTGTTTCCTAATTACTTTCTTTGCCTCCTTTGATTTTACAACTCAAGACATTCAACATTTACTATTACACCCCTCATAAGTAAGCAGTGCAAAAGAAAATAAAAGCTGTTAATGGATAGAGATAGCTGGTTGAATGGATCGATCTAGCTACTTGCCTACACAAAGCAGGGAAATTTTATTGGATCATAAAAGTGTCCTTTAGATTACGGAAAATTTCCTTGGATCATGAAGGTTTCCTTTGCAAATATGGATTTACAAGAGTAAACGCAGTAGGCTTGTATAATGAGAAATTTCTTAAACTTAAACACCTTTCTATTCATGTGTGTAGCGCCTGTAAGATCAAATTATGTAACAATTTGGGTTTAGATTTCGTGGGCGGTAATTTATATGGCTGAGTTTAGGGTTCACATCTAAAATCTAGGATCTACAGTACCTGGCTTTAGATAATGATATTTTCAGGTCTATATATTGTAAAGGTTCTAGATTGTATTCTTACAATCCATTAATTATTCATTCTTTTCCAAAAAAATATTTAATTGTTAAATAATTCCTCATTGATTTAGTCCTAATGTCTCTCCAGAATTTTCTATGGGATTATTATAGTTAAGGCATGACTAGTACGTAAAGAATTTAACATGACTAGTACGTAAAAGGTCAAAATTAAAACTTACTGTCCGCACAATAAAAATAACTTTCTCCCACTGACGATTTTTCATCATGTTAAACATGGAATTCAGAAACGTTCCCACATCCAAAACAAGTGCTCCCAACTAGTTCATTAAGAAAACAATGTATTGTTAGAAGGAAAACATTGATTGATCGCGAGGGGCAATCTTTTTGGAGGAAAATAATTATTAATTGCGAGAGGCGATCGGAGCTAGTTACTATTAACGGTATGGGCCAAAATACGCTGCTGATCTGGATCAAGAAGCCCAAAGCTGTGAAGCCCAAGCTGTGAAGCCCAAAGTGTGAAGCCCAAATGCTGAAGTCCAAAGCTCAGAAATATCTGAAGGGTCAAAATGAAACTGCTGTCAAAGTTCATCTCCCCGTTTGTAATAAATGCTATCTCGGTAATTCAACAGTCCTCTAGATGATCGAACGGTCAGAAATAAGACCGTTCGACATCTCTGTATTTAGCCACCTTCTTCAATGAGAAAACCCTAGTCTTCGTTTCATTTTCTTCTGTGTTCTTGTTTTTCATTTACAGAGAGCTTCGTCTCTCTTCTATCAAACCTTAACAGGTTTTCATGGTATCAGAGCTTAATGCTCACCACCACCACTCTATCAATGGCCACTCAATCATCCAACCCCCTTTTTCTTTTACCCAATATCAACAATTTTATGCCTTCAAAGTTGGACGGATCCAACTATGTCCTCTGGAAACACCAGATCTCTGCAATTTTTCGAACTCAGAGCCTTTTTGGCTATGTTGACGGCACCATCGCCACGCCGCCTCGCTTCCTCACTCCCGACGGCGTCCCCACCGATGATTTCACGGCGACACCAAACCCGGCGTTTCAGGTATGGCTGAGTCAAGATCAGGCGATTCTAACCCTAATCAACGCCACCTTGACTCAGGAGGCTCTCACTCACGTTATAGGTCATGATACTTCTAGATCTGCCTGGTTAGCTCTGGAACGAAGGTATGCCTCCTTGACTCTCTCCAATATTCTTCATCTCAAATCTGAACTACAGACCACCAAGAAAGGGTCTGATAGTATCGATGTCTACATGCAAAAGATGAAATCAATTCGTGATAAATTATCTGTTGCTATGGCTCCTGTTCATGATGAAGACATGCTTCTCTATATTTTAAATGGATTTCCTCCTGAATATAATCCTTTTCGCTCCTCTCTAAGAACTAGATCTGAACCTCCTACTGTTGAAGATTTACATGTGTTGTTAAAAGGTGATGAACATATGCTTGAGTCACAGTCGTTTAAATCTACTGATCTGGGTCACTCTGCTTTTGCTATTCATACTATGGGGTCTCGTGGTCGTGGTTATCGTGGTGGTAGGACAAACCCCAGTAATGGTTCTGGAAACTCCTTCTCTGGATATCAGAGAGGTGGAGGAAGGTTCTATGGGGGTAGAAACCCTAATTTTAACTCTCAAAGAGGGAGAGGACCCTCTAGGGGTCATTTTGACAATGGGAGAGGAAGAACTAATACTTATTCTGGTAGAAACTCTGGTCAAAACTCTAACAATCCCATAAACTGCCAAATTTGTGGTTATGACTACCACTCTGCCATAGATTGCTGGCACAGGATGGATCATTCCTACCAGGGTAAGCACCCTCCTGAGCAACTCTCTGCTATGGTTGCTGCCAACACTCAAAATCCCTATTCTCCAAACCAATACCCCTCTGATTACTGGCTGTCTGATACTGGTGCCTCAAGTCACATGACTTCTGATATGAAGAATCTCTCCCTCTCTGAACCTTATCAAGGCTCAGATCAAGTTGCTGTGGGTAATGGTCACACTCTTCCTATTACTGGAATTGGTACTGCCTATATCCCTACTTCTTCCCATTATTTTACTTTACCAAATACCATACATGTTCCTAATCTATCCACAAACCTTTTATCTGTTCATCAAATGTGCAAACAAAATAACTGCAAATTCATTTTTGACTCTGATTCCTTTTAAATCCAGGACAAGGATTCGGGGAAAATACTATACCAAGGTGTTAGTCAAAATGGACTTTATCCTATTTACACTACAGCCACACACACTGGTCCTAATCCAGTTCATACCTCTGCTGCTTATTTGGGAAAGAAGATTACTTCTTCACTTTGGCACTCAAGACTGGGTCACCCAACTGATGATATTTTACATAGAGTTGTTTCTGTTTCAGCTGTTAACAAACATTTACCTTCTACTTGTCAATCCTGTTTAGCTGGGAAAATGTCTAGAGTCCCTTTTTCTTTGTCTTCAACAAAAACTCATGATCCTTTGCATTTAATTCACAGTGATGTGTGGGGTCCTGCTAGTATTAAGAGTTATCATGGTTACAAATACTATGTTCTATTTATTGATGACTTTTCTAGATTCACTTGGATTTTCCCTTTGTGTTATAAATCTGATTTAGTTAAAGTTTTTCCAATCTTCAAGTTACAAGTTGAAAAACTCATTGGCAAACCCATCAAAATACTTAGAAGTGATGGAGGGGGTGAGTATATCTCTTATGTTTTTCAATCTTTTCTTTCTGAACATGGCATCACTCATGAAAAGTCTTGTCCACATACACCTCAACAAAATGGCATCTCTGAAAGAAAGCACAGACACTTAGTTGATACTGCAGTTACTTTAATGCAACATGCCTCTTTGCCTAAACATTTTTGGTTTCATGCATTTTCTGCAGCAGTTTATCTTATTAACCTCATGCCTTCTAAAACAACAAATTTTAAGTCTCCATGGGAACTTCTGTTTAAAAAGAAACCAACTTATGATCACTTAAAAGTTTTTGGATGTGCTTGTTACCCCTATTTGAGACCTTACATGCAATCTAAACTAGATGCCAAAACTAAACAATGTGTCTTTCTGGGTTATGCATCAAATTATAAAGGTTATCTGTGCTTTGAAAAATCAACACAAAAATTTTATGTGACTAGAGATGTTCTATTTGATGAAGATGTCTTTCCTTATTCTGGTACTAACACATTGTCTTCTGCAGATCATAACTCTTCTCTCTCTGCTGACTTCTCATCCTTTATCCCTGTCCCTTTTCCCTCTCCTGGATATGATGAAAATGCAACCCCTGAACCTCAAGTCTCAGCTGCTCATTCTGAATCTGAGCTGCACTCCACTGATGAGAATCCAGGAGACATCTATCAAGAACAGATACCTCCAGAACAGATACTCACTTCTCCAAATTCCATCAGTTCTGGATTGGCACCAGATTCAGAAAATGAGCCAGCTGCAACACCTGGAGGACACAGTATGCAAACTAGAAGCAAATCAGGCATTTTCAAAAAGAAAACTTTTGGCTATGCTGCTGCTAAGGCTTCTGGTATTTCTGATCCCCCCCCCCCTTCTCATTCAAACAATGCAGTTCCTGGTAACATCTCTTCCTTCTCTGTCAATTCTGCTGATCCTACTTGTTTTTCTGAGGCTAAGAAATACTCACAGTGGCAACAAGCTATGACTGATGAGTTTCTTAGCCTCACACAGCAAAATACATGGACTCTAGTTCCACCACCCCCAAATGCTAACATTGTTGGCACAAAATGGGTTTACAGAACTAAATACAACCCTGATGGTAGTGTTGCTAGATATAAGGCCAGACTTGTTGCCAAAGGGTTTCATCAAACCTCTGGCATTGATTATGATGAAACATTTAGTCCAGTTGTCAAGCATGCTACTGTTAGAACTATACTTGCTCTTGCTGCATCTTTTAACTGGCCTTTACAACAATTAGATGTCAAAAATGCCTTCTTGCATGGTTATCTCAAAGAAACTGTCTATATCACACAACCACAGGGTTACATTGATCCAAGAGTCCCACACTTTGTTTGCAAACTTAACAAATCATTATATGGACTCAAACAGGCTCCAAGAGCCTGGTTTGAAAGATTTACAAGTTTTCTTTATTCTCTTGGTTTCAATGCTTCTGCTGCTGACTCAAGCTTGTTTATTAGACACTCACATTCCAAAATCACCATTCTATTGCTCTATGTAGATGATATCATACTTACTGGTAGTGATAGCAACTTTATTTCTCAACTATTGCTTTCTCTTCACTCTGAATTTCAAATGACAAATCTGGGCAAACTCACTTATTTTTTGGGTTTAGAAATCAAATATGCTTCTTCTGGCTTATTTATTCACCAAACTAAGTATGTGGCTGATCTTCTTCAAAGATTTAACATGAGTAATTGCAAACCTTGCCCTACTCCTCTTGCTGTTGGGGGCAAATATCATTTATTAGATGGCACTCCACTTGATAATCCTACTGTTTTTAGATCTCTTGTTGGAGCTTTGCATTATTTGACATTCTCTAGACCTGATATAGCTTTTGCAATTAATCACTTGTGCCAATTCATGCACAACCCTACAAACTTGCATTTAATTGGTGCCAAAAGAGTCTTGAGATATTTACAAGGCACCAAATCTTATGGCTTGTTTTATCAAACTGGACACTTGCCTCTTGATGCTTACTGTGACTCTGATTGGGCTGGCAACCCAACAGATCGCAGAAGCACTACTGGTTTTGTCATATTTATTGGCCCAAATGCTGTTCACTGGGCTGCAAAGAAGCAGCCTACTGTTTCAAGATCCTCTGCAGAAGCAGAGTATAGAGCTCTTGCAGTCACTGCTGCTGATCTCACTTGGTTTAAATTCTTATTTCGTGATCTCAAACTTTATTTACCTCAAGCACCAATTTTATGGTGTGACAGTAAATCTGCTATGGCTATGGCTCACAATCCTATCTTACAAGCTAGAACTAAACATGTTGAAATTGACTATCACTTTGTCCGTGAACAAGTTTTGAGAAAACAACTCATTGTGTCTTATGTTTCTAGTGCAGAACAGATTGCTGATATATTTACAAAAGGCCTAAGCACACAACAATTCCTTGAAATCAAATCCAAGTTAATGGTTCAATCACCACCATTAACTTGAGGGACGGTATTAACGGTATGGGCCAAAATACGCTGCTGATCTGGATCAAGAAGCCCAAAGCTGTGAAGCCCAAGCTGTGAAGCCCAAAGTGTGAAGCCCAAATGCTGAAGTCCAAAGCTCAGAAATATCTGAAGGGTCAAAATGAAACTGCTGTCAAAGTTCATCTCCCCGTTTGTAATAAATGCTATCTCGGTAATTCAACAGTCCTCTAGATGATCGAACGGTCAGAAATAAGACCGTTCGACATCTCTGTATTTAGCCACCTTCTTCAATGAGAAAACCCTAGTCTTCGTTTCATTTTCTTCTGTGTTCTTGTTTTTCATTTACAGAGAGCTTCGTCTCTCTTCTATCAAACCTTAACAGGTTTTCAGTTACATCGTAGTAAACATCCAATATGGAATAACACCTTCCTCCTCCTTTGTTCTCTCCTTCCACGGCTGCGGTGTGACTGATATGAGACTCTCTTTGTAAAAGAAATCCAGAGCACCCGAAGTATCTATTTCGAAGGGTTTCCTAGAAACAATGTCGTACAAATATGGACTCCGATTGTGTTCATCATACAACATTAACACATTGACCTTCCAGGATCCCATCATATAAAACGAGCAAGGTAAAGGTTCTTCCACGGAGAATACAAGATCCCAGTAACAAAAATCATCATTGTTACACACATCAACAATATCATCCCTGTCTTTCATGAGCCATATATCAAGAGAAGTGTTACCTTGGCCGCGGTTGCTGTTATGGTAACACACCGTTAACGCTAGCTTTTTATCACCCAAACAAGGAACAGTTGTAAGAGAATGGCTGTTGCGAAGAAAGCGAACACCTCTGCTGCGGTCGTAATAACTTGATGGTGTCGGGGTAACTCGTAGGAAGTAGTTACTTTCTTGCTTATCATCGTCCATATGAAAAGAGATGATTATAGAGCATCGACCAATTACATCCCGATAGGTGATCCAATGGAGAACGACAGCCCCGCAGGGAGTGGTCGTGCACACGGCTGGTAACTCAGGGCGTGCTACAATTCTTTGGCCGGGAAGAGGATTGTTGAGGACTGTTCTCCATGAATTGCTTTTCATTGAATAGATCTCCACAACATCCAGAGTTGTGGGCGACAGGCATACTAGTTTTACAACCACGTAGTCTTTTGTTTTGGGATTGAAACAGAAACCAACCTCGCACTTCACGATTTGGCGACCTGGTGGCGACAAGTCCAAGTCAGAAAACGGTAGAACATTCATCTCCCTTATAGCAGGATTGCACAGGGCAATAGTTGGAGGCCCAGTGTAACCCATGTTGTCATAGTCGTCCTCTTCGTTGTCATATTCGTAGTCGTCCTCGTCGTTGTCACCGTCGTCGTCGTAGTTGTCCTCATCATCGTCGTTGTCGTAGTTGTAGTTGTTGTCGTTGTCGTCGTAGTTGTTGTCGTAGTTGTCATCAGTGCATTTGTTGTGGCTCTTGTTGTCATCTCCGTCGTCTTGGTCGTTGGCGTCGGCATTAAAACTAATGTCACGTTCAAGCTGGTTTGCGGTCAGACAAAACAGGCCGTCACAGTAACCTACAACCGAATAACATCGGTTCCTGTTGCCAAAAGTTTTATTGACAAAAGAACCGCTCATCCTCAGAAAATCATAAATAGAATCTGGTATTTCAACCGGGTTATTCCTCCTGCTCTTCATCTTTATTCTGGTGAACGGCTTGTTCAAGACTATGCGGAGAGGGTATTTAACATTGTGATGAACCCTCGTATCTGTGTTGTGCTTGAGATGCCTTGATATAAAGCTAGGGTTATCTGATATGATATTGAGCCAGGTTTTGCAAACACACTTGAACCTAATTAGAGTCTTCACCGGCAATCTTCTCAAAATTTCGATTACGAGATCCTCTGGAACATTAAATGAGGTGGAGTACGAGTTTGACATTATCAACGGAATGAGGTGAAGGAATAACAACGATATTTATAACAGTAAGTAATAGACGATCGTAGATTTTGAGCTGAGGTTAGGTATATGTAGAAGAGTCACTCTCTTCATGTCCGATTCATAAGAGAGGTTGGGGGGACAATCCTTGTACGACTGGGAATATGTCACCATAGTTTGCTAGGACTTCTTTTTTCTTTTCTTTTTGAGAAAATTTGCTAGGACATTTTTTGATAGTTTGCTAGGAATTTGATATGTGGGTTATAATAGTTGTGAAGTCTTCCTAAAAAAAAATGGATCTTATACCTTATAAGGTGAAACCATGTTCTGTCATTTGTCTTTATATTAAGTATTATAAATATGAAATTTATAATTCTACGTGACTATGTTTTCACATTCAACATTCAGTCACTGAAAAAGACAAAGTTCAGTAGAACGGTTACTGAATTTTTTTCCCTACTGCTCTACTATTATGATTTTGAGGTTACTATTTTATTTCTTAACTCATGAGCAATTAATGCTCATTTTAATATTGCAATGCAAATTAGTATTGAATGGCCTTGCTAAATTTTATGATCTGAATGTAAATATGTTTTACATATTAGTGTAAAATAAATATGAAATAGCATAATTACTTTAAAAATTATAAAGGTACATGAAATTCAATGGTATTTCTTATTAGCCTTTAAAAAGAATAATTCTTAAATGTGAAAGAGAAGTTGATGTATATTATATAATTTTAAACTTTAAAAAGAATTATGATCACATTTTAAATTAAATATTTATGCAAATAAAACTATAACAAATGATATTCTTAAAAAGATTTGTTTTATGCATTTGTGCATCTACATGCAAATAAATGACATTATATATTTTTTGAGAAATATGTAGTACTACCTCCGTTTCGTCTGTTTCGTCTGCGTTTGACATTTTAACCCGTAACTGAGTCACTTTGACTTGGTGATTTGGGTACCAAAACGATGTAATTTTTTAACAAATTTTTCATGGTATTTTAGAATAAACTTTCGTCTGTAACACCATGCAAAGATTACCAAATTCTTGTATCGTTTTGCTAATCAAATCACCGAATGAAAGTAACCCAGTGAATAGTGACAAAAAGTGAAGTAAGCTGAAACAGGCGAAACAGAGGTAGTATGTGGTAATTTCATCAAATTTCATCCTGCTAAAATTTAAGTTAGTCAATTCTCTTAAGTTTGGTCGATCTGAGTATTATATTTCTTTTGTAATAATGTAAAGAATATATGATTATATTATAATAAGTTCAATAAATATGAATAACATAGTTACATGAACTTTTAGTTGCCCTTATGCTTATTATATTATAATATTAATATCTTCTCAAACCACTTCGTTTATCAATCTCACTATTGTGATAAATTGCCAAGAAAATGGCAAACTGTTTCAAGAATTTTTAGAAAAAGGGATGAACAAATCCTCAATTCAAAATATGTCATTCACATTCGAGGCATCTACACAAATTTAAATGTCTATAAACTTTTCTTATGATTTCAAATAAGATTACTACATCATCCTATAAAAAAGGGGGAGTTTAAGTGGTAAGATGTCTACACTTTTTAGAAGAATATAAATTTTTTTAAATATAAATAAAGAAGATTTAAGTGTAAAATATATGGACCAATTTCTCATTCCAAAGCGCGAGTTTTAATAAAAATTGAGAACTATATAAATTTTCATTTGATTGTAAATAAATTTCTTTTATCCATAGATGTTTTAATCAAAGCTTAGTTATTAGGTTGTTATAAACTGTGAAACTTTAAATTGACATACAGTACAAAGCCCCGCGCTTTTGCGCGGTGTATCGCTTATCTATTAATAAAAGCTATGGGGTGAGGAAATACCCATCTCCGTTTTGACATTGGTCATCCACATCAACATATACATGTAATTCTAGAGCCAATTAGAGTGATCCACGTCATTTAATATTTTATATGTGGGATGAGTCATTCAATAATTATAATTAATTAATTATAAGCATTCCAACTCATAACCCCCCACATTTTCATTTTATTGCTCATGATATTGATTACTCATAACCCCCACAACTTTGTAATACTGTTCTAAAAAAGATATTATTAGCAAATGGTAAATGCGTATATAAGAAAAAATAATTATGTTCAGACTCAAATGCCTACTTGATGCCTTTATAATTTTCTTTTATATGTTATAATAGTAAAAATATTAAACAGCGAAAAATTGTCATTTCAAACAAATAGAGGTTTTATATATTCCTAATGGTTTGACACTAGAGAAATGAAAAAACGAAATGTCAAAAAAACATTGCATGTACATGACTATGCTGAGAGGTCTCTCTGAGCTTCTGCCCATGGGAGTATCGGCGTCATTTATGTCGGAGTTATGGCGAGATATTATCTACCCATTAGTTCGAATGATTTTCAGCGATTTTGTGGATCTCAAGCCTGTATATCTGGTGTTTGACTCTTGCCTCTTTAGGTGTGTTCATTATTTCCGCTGCATTATCCATTGCTATCAGCTTATCAAAATTGGCGAGCTCTTCCCTTAGACAATTCCCCGGTGATTGAAGAGGAGCTCCAGATCGATATCGGCAATTTAGTTCGACAAAAGGCCGAAGATGACTACGCCCACTGCCTTATTTGGAAGTTTCTCTCCGATCAACCTATAAAGGAGAGGATAATGAAGGAGGTACTAAAACGTGTTTGGAAGATGAGAAGTGTGGGGTCGATCTCTAAAGAGGGACATAACCTCTTTCTCTTCCGATTCAACTCCCTCGCTTTTATGGAGAGAGTTCTCTCGGGAGGGCCTTGGTCCTTTGATAACACGGTTCTTGTTATCCATAAGTGGAATCCGTCAGTTCCACCCTCAAATTATATTTTTTTCGAGATAACTGTTTGGATTCAAATTCTGCGGTTACCACCCCACTTGAGGAATGAAAACGTGGGCACCCTTGTGGGAAATGGCATGAGTACTGTGTTAACAGCAGGCCCTTTTGATGATGAAGATGGTGAATGCGTGCTTCGGGCTCGAGTGCGAATTCCAATTGCTAATCCTTTGCGAAAGGCGGCGACTGTGGCAATCGGAAGGGGTGAAAAGTGTACGGTAACATTCCGTTACGAGCGAATTCCCTCGGTATGCTTTCGGTGCGGTTTGATCTCCCATCAACTAAGTTCTTGTCCGCTCCAGGTTCAGGGCGGTGGTGGTGAGTTAGGCTTTGGATCTTGGATCTTGGTTCTTGGTTCCGGCGGGTTTCAAGGAGGCTTTGCCAACTACGGTTACCGGGAGATCGAAATCCCAATCTCCGGTGACTGTTCCGAGACAAAAACCGGCGGATGATCCAAGACCTAAACGGTCGCCACTAATGTCGCAATCAACTGCAACGGCTCAAACAGACGATGACGCAGAAACTGAGTTGGAGGATGCTCTGGCTACGGCTGTTTTGGAGAACGGTCAAATCAATTCGCGGATTAATGAAGACGGGGGTTTCGATCTGGGTAATGGAAGAATTAAAGGGGAATTAAAGCTAATCTCAAACCCCATGTTCCATCCAGATTCAATGGGTACAGAACCGGTTACCGATCCGACGGGTCTAGGCTTGGATTTGGATAATAAACTCTTGGGCCTATAGATCATTGGACTTGGCCCATAGCACAAAAATTCTCCAATTAGCATACTTAGTTCACAACTTATGGGCCCAGTGGTTTTCTCCACATCTGAGAGGCCAGAACTCTCGCCGAGGCAGGCGAAAAAGATGGCAAAGAATCAGAAGCAAGATCCGACAGGTGTGATGGTTCCAAAGGAAGAAATCTTGCTGAACTGAAAGCGCAAATCCGGAGAGCGAATGAGAAACTTGATTTGGAGGTTGATGCGACTTTGTCAAAACAAAAAACACCGGAGGACTTTATAGAGGCCAATTTTGTGATCGAGCGACAAGGGGTGTCGAAGAAGGCCAAGCATGTGGATGACAATGAGGAAGAAGAGGCTGAAGAGGGGGTTCTTCAAAGAGTCCAGGTCAGATGGAGAATGTTCCAGACAATAAAAAATCTGAGATATCGGTGGTGGGTGCTGAGCCCCACCGTCGTTCGCAATGATCGATGTCGGTTGGAACGTACGAGGGTTGGTAACCCTTGTGTGTTCCTTGCACTCCGCGATCTTGTTAAGAGGGAGCGGCCACATTTCATGTTTCTGATGGAGACTAAGTTGAGTTATGAGATGGACAGTGTTCGACAAATGTGATTTTCATTCAGGTTTTCATGTAAGTTGTCATGGTCAGGGTCGTCAAGGTGGATTATCTCTTCTTTGGGATAACTCTATGTCAGTGTCTGTGTTATCTTCTTCGGCATTTCATATTGATTTCTTAGTAAAATTTATGGTGGCACTTCACCGGTTTATATGGTGATCATGTGGCTTCGAAACGGGTTCAAACGTGGGCTTTAGTCGATAAACTCCGCAGGTGGGATATTCCACAATGGTGTATTATGGACGATTTTAACTCCGTCTCATCTAACAAAGAAAAGGAAGGGGGTCGTGAACTCTCTTTCCAAAAATTATCACCTTTCTTCGAAGCCCTCCACCGTAATGATTTGAAGGATATCGGTTATGCGGGACCACGCTTTACTTTGTCCAATAACCAATGTGATGATGATGAAATACAAGAGCGTCTTGACTGTGTTGTTGCGTCGCCGGAATGGATTTATTCCTTTGTGGGTGCTCGGGTCAGACATTTAGTTTCCTCGATGTCTGATCATGTGCCTATTCAAAAGATTTTGGATCCTAATGCTTTCAAAAAGCTTCACCATGGGCGGCGACGGTTCTTGTATGAACCTGCTTGGTTGGGAGGCGACGGAATGGTCGATAACGTTTCGGATGTGTGGGGTTCAGACGACAGGGATATTACGTCACGGCTTAAGGCTAATACCCAGGGTCTTAAAGTTTGGAAGTCGCATTCTTTTGGGAGTGTTCCTAGGAAGCTTCGGGATATACGAGCTAGTTTGCAAAGCCTTGCAGCCTACCGTCCGCCGCGCTGCTGATGCGATTTCTTAACGCGTATGCGCAAGTGCACGGTCAAGTAATATAGGGGTCGTATTTCAACCCCGAGTTATCGATCCCATGACGAAAGACTTTAGATTATTTCGTTAAGCGTTTTAATTTAGAGTATGGTGCAGGAGGAAAGATTTGATGGATTTAAGAATTGAAATAACATCTAAGCTAATATTTTTGTATTTTTTATTTTTGATAAACAAGATATGGAGAAACTAGGCAATCTCTAGATCACCTAGCATGTGGAAGAATTCGGGTTCAGCTATGTAACACGTTAATCATATTCTAGTTTAGTCGGGTAATAGACTATGACAATATCCTGTCAGCCTCATGTCATTTTACGTCTCGGTTGACTACAATCTCCTCTCGGTCTCATGTTGTCTACTGATTCGTTCTAGCAGGTCATCTACTGGTACGATAACGGGTCCTATCGGTCCACCGTTTCACGGAACAGCTGAATAATCCTACCGAATCTACCCATACTAAGGCCAATCCTAACACTTCTCCTTTCAGGTCTCGGTGATTCGGGATTGTGTTCATACACTCTTCACAACTAGGTTAAGTCACCGCCGTGCACTTTCTAGTTAATTAACAAGTCCGGGTCGCGAATCCATTATTGCTAAGGATTAAGCACAGCGTATGAACATGTAACGAGAACAAAAATTAACATTAAGCAATACAATAATTCAAGAACAAACCCTAGCTTTGACAATCAATCATACACTAGCCGTGTCAATAGACTAGAATCATCAATTTAATCATGAAACTAACAATTATTCATTGGATCAAAGACAAACGCATGAAACAAAGACTTGAATCCGAGAAATCATTCGTCTACATAAACCCTAGGCTCTCATAGAGAGATTTCTAGCAAAATGTTTAAAGGTTAACCAAACAAAAATTACAATAGTTTCTCAATAAAAATATTGAGAGAAGAAGAAGAAGAAGAAGAAATCAAAACCTAGAGATCTCCAATGGTGGAGCTTGAGTTCTTCGTAGTCTCCGTCTTCGTTCTCTTTCATGAGTTTCCTATTCCTTCTTTCTTTCTCACATTCCTCTATTTTATTTAGGCCTAGAGTGTATCAATTAATCCCCAAGAGACTCTAAATTAATAAACCTAAAACCCCTCGTAATTGTCGTGCCTGCACTGCTCCTTACTTCTGGTCGTGTGATCAGCTTCTGAGCCGTCTTTCTGATCGCACGACCACAATATTATGGTCGTGCGATCACCTCTGATCCTACGACCACAAGATCTGGTCGTCACTTACAGTGAGTTTGGATACTGTTCTGATCGCACGACTAGAATATTGTGGTCGTGCGATCACCTGGGGATTTTTTCTTCGCTTTTTCTTTCTTCTTTCTCAAGCTCCCGCATGTGTTCCGTAGTTCGTTTCCCTCCTCCTCTTGATCCATGAGCTTCGTTTCTTGTAAAACACAACACAAAAACATCCCGTGCGATCAAAAGTGACAAAATAAATGTAAATAATGCTTGAAACGCCCGGATTTACAAATTAATGCTCCAAGCTAAACTCCTACGTTTTCTCTCTATTCGTAGTGTAACACCAATATAATCAACCCGGAAAGCACGCAAACGATATAAACGTGCAAGAAATATAACTCTAATACAGAGTTATCAAATCCCCCACACTACCTTTTTGCGCGTCCCGAGCAAAATCAATCCTCACACTACGTTTTAAATCAACCGAATTGCATACAACTTCACTAGCCATGTGACACAAACGACACACACACGCACAATGCACTTCTACATGACTATACAATGCAACTCGATTATCAAACTATGAAAAAATTGAAACAACACAAATATATATATATATATATATTTATTTATTTAGAGATTGGGCAATCTCGAAAAGTAACCCGGCAAGTCATAAGGCTCTCATATTCCCTCGGAAATTCTTTAACTTTGGTGATCGGTAGAACTTGCGGCCAGTTTCGTTAGACAGAACGGACACGAACACTTAAGACATTACTTCCGCACACTCGTCAAACATATCCCTAGCACTTACCATCCAGTTATTTATCCACGGGTTCACACTGCTGACGGCTTAGGACGGGTAGGATAAGATATTTAGAAGCGTAGTCTTAGACGTCATGACATAACTCACAAAAACTCGATTCTCAAAGTCCCTCACCAAAATCCAAGGAACCCCACCGAATCTCACTACTACGGCCCTCAATCCTTCAATATTGGTGCAAAGCCGTTCTTGGGGTCACGAATGTGAAAGAGTGATCAAGATCCATAGCTAATCTCCCCGGTCTTCAAGAAATTCACTTTCAATTTATGTTTTTCTTTTCTTTCTATTTCTTTTTTCTTCTAACAAATTTCATGGAGCCAATAATAATGATAGTAATATCCGAGGGGATCTAAGTATCAAATAACGTGGGGGTGGAATGTGTCAAATCAGTAGTGTAATCAAAATAGATGTCAACACCCCCATACTCAATGTAAAGCATATCAAAAACCCGGTAGTCAATGTGTAAACGTGCTTTTCCAACTGATCCTCCGCATCACCTAAGTTATAGAGAATATAAATGAAGCATAAGCCCGACCTCCTATGAGATCAACCAACCCCCACCCCATGACGTGCCAAAAGAATGTCACGCACTACGGTATTCCACATGTGATCATGGTGTAAGGACACCGCCACACCGAAGTGTGCTACCGTCTCTAACTCACCTTCACATCCCCTCAAAAGACGACATGTAAGAGAATCCAAAATGAATATATCAAAACATCACACTCTCAACGAACCTCCCTAACTCGAATCCATCTATCATGACGCATAGGAAAGGACCATTCTAACTAGTGATGCAAGTCACAAGGAACGACTTCCTAGGCTAGAGGCTGTGAATAAAAGGGGTAACTAGTGGACCTAGGCGATGGATACGGGACGTGAGGCCCCCATAAAAATCACTCGCACAGCTCTTCTGTTGCCACTACGAGGAGGGTTGACGACTACCTAAGTGACTGTGGTGTAGCGCTAGTAGGACAACCAGTCTGAGAGGCAGCTACTCGCATTTCTAATGTGCATTGGCCCTATAAGTCTTCCTACTCCAGATTCTCACGTCTACCTCACCTAAGATTTTCATACTCCTAAGGAATTCTATCATTAAGCCCTCTCCACATTCACTCTCTTCGATTGCCATTTCTCAAAAGTTTTCAATTTTATTTATTTTTTAATTTTTTTGATTTTTTCTTTTGTTTTCATTTTTCCTAAATCTATATGCTTGGGCCAACTCGACTAAACACAAGTTTCGGGTGGGGGGAATCAATAAAGTAAAAGTGCACAACAATGCAGAAAGTAACCTCACACAATACGACAGTATATCAAAACACTCAACACTAACCACAAATACGACACAATATTACACAAACTATATGTAACAAGGCTATGCATACGAAACATGGCTAGTGAAAGTAGAAACAACCCCCCCCCCCCACACACACAAACTTAAGCTTCTAGTTGTCCTCAACGAATTTAGAGATCAATTAGGAGGATTCCTTGCTTAAATGTGTAGGGGTGGATTTCAAACATTAGCGCTCAAAACGTAGAAACAAGAAAGAGAGATACATGTGGTGTCCGGGCCTACATGGGCACCGTTGCCGCGAAACTGCAACAATAAGGGGTCTTGTGGACCGTTGACAGTTTCTGGAAAAGTCTCACCTCGCGTCCGGATTCTGATGCGCCTACTCAACATTCTCTATCGCACGCATCAAGAAGGGGAACCCGGAGCGTCTTATGTACCTGTGTCCCTGCACACTGATTGGAAGAATTAACACAACTCTCTCTCACCCCTCAAAATTAAATATGGAGAACTAAAAGAAAAAACAAAAATAAATAGCAACCTACTCTACATTGGGTTGCCTCCCAAGCAGCGCTTGTAATTTAAGGTCGACAGCCCGACCTGGTTACCTCAACCGAAAAGGAAAGTGTAGACTGCTTTATCCCTCTACTTCTTCTTCTTCCACCATCTCTTCTCGATAAGCCTTTTCTCACGAGCACCCCTGTGCTCTGGCGATGGTGGAAAGTTGTGAAAGCTAACTCTTTTCATCTTGAAATTTATCTTCTTTATCAGCTTCCACCAAGTACCACTGGTCAAATGTGTCGCTCTCCATAAAGTCATCCCAGTAATACCTCTTTGGTGCTAGATGCTCATCAAATGACCCCTGAAACTCATCCACACCCCCACCCTAGCTGACTTCCAACTCTTTGACTATGGCATATGGATGATCAATAAAATCGCCCATTGAACAAGAGATTGGAAGTTGCTCATCACGTTCTTCCCCATAAGAATACCAATACAGTAATTGTTCCAGCTCATTGCATCATTGCAGACTTGCATGACATAGGATATGGAGAATTCATCATTAATCAGGGTTGGAGCTTTTACCTCAATATTACTGAGCACAAGTGTTTCACCAGCTTCATCGTCAGCACTCCACATGCTTCCAATGTTGGTTTCTTCCCATTCATGCCAAGGATGTGAGAGCGCCTGTAGTTTTCGCTTGTAATAAGGCAGGTCATCCCATCTTGGGAAAACAGGTCCACCCCAGTCTAAATCAGAGTCTGAGTCCTTATAAATGACATAGTCCACCAATGGTTCCTGGACACTGCAGTCTTTGCTCGGCTCAGGTATCTCTTCTTCCACTTGTGGTGGTGATGAGGAAGGTTCAATATAAGGCTCACTGACATGTGGCAAGGGCTCCTCTTGTGGCTCTTGAATACTTGATTCCCCTGTTGTTGATAGTTTTTCTACTCGTTTCTTTATCCTCTCCATCATCTCCCTCACGTATTCCCTACCTGTGGTTGAATCCTCATGTGGTAATTGTGCAGCTATGGACAAAAATTTGGAGCACACTTGGATGTCCTCCATAATTCTACGCCGTTCTGCCATACTCGCTGCTGAGTCTTATTAGTGCCGATGAAGCTGGGGTGTATGAACTCGACATGGGTCCCTATTGTCATGATAAATTCTGCATCCATAGCACCAACTTATGCATGCGTCATCTTCTTCATGGTTACCCTTGCAGTAGAAACATTAGGGGGACCCGAATAATGTTCCACATGCTTAGTAGAATATCCTGCTTCCTGTGGTCCTGAGAAAACAAACTCAAAAGACACCCGTGAAACACAGAGATAGAGAATAGAACAAAATAAAAATAAACTAAACGAAAATTACTCTAAACTAATTGCTAACTAAATAATCTATCGTTGTCCCCGGCAACGGCGCCAAAAACTTTAAGCGATTTCTTAACGCGTATGTGCAAGTGTACGGTCAAGTAATATAGGGGTGGTATTTCAACCCCGAGTTACCGATCCCACAAGGACAGACTTTAGATTATTTATTTAAGCGATTTAATTTAGAGTACGGTGCAGGAGGAAAGATTTGATGGTTTTAAGAATTGAAATAACGTCTAAGCTAATATTTTTGTATTTTTTTTATTTTTAATAAACAAGATATGGAGAAACTAGGCAATCTCTAGATCACCTAGGGCTGTAGAAGAATTCGGGTTCAGCTATGTAACACGTTAATCCTATTCTAGTTCAGCCGCGTAATAGACTATGACATTATCATGTCGGCATCCTGTCATTTTACGTCTCGGTTGACTACAATCTCCTATCGGTCTCATGTTGTCTATTGATTCATTCGAGCAGGTAATCTACTGGTACGATAACGGTTCCTGTCGGTCCATCGTTTCACGGAACTGCTGAATAATCCTACTGAGTCTACCCACACTAAGGCCAATCCTAACACTTCTCCTTTCAGATCTCGGTGATTCGGGATTGTGTTCATACACTCTTCACAACTAGGTTAAGTCACCGTCGTGCACTTTCTAGTTAATTAACAAGTCCAGGTCACGAATCCATTCTTGCTAAGGATTAAGCACAACGTATGAACATGTAACGAGAATAGAAAAACTAACATTAAGCAATACAATGATTCAAAAACAAACCCTATCTTCAATGACTATCAACTCCTACACTAGCCGTGTCAATAGACTAGAATCATCAATTTAATCATGAAACTAACAATTATTCATTGGATCAAAGACAAACGCATGAAACAAAGACTTGAATCCGGGAAATCATTCGTCTACATAAACTCTAGGCTCTCATATAGCAAAACGTTTAGCTAATAAAGGTTAACCAAACAAAACTTACAATAGTTTCTCCATACAAAGACTGAGAGAGAAGAAGAAGAAATCAAAACCTAGAGATCTCCAATGGTGGAGCTTGAGTTATTCGTAGTCTTCGTTCTCTTTCGTGAGTCTCCTCCTCCTTCTTTCTTTCTCACGTTCCTCTCTTTTTTTTAGGTATAGAGTGCATTACTCCCCAAGAGACTCTAAATTAATAAACCTAAAACCCCTCTTAAGTGTCGTGCGTGCGCTGCTCCTTACGACCAGAAAAATTATAGTCGTGTGATCAGCTTATGATCCTTCTTTATGGCCGCACGACAACAATATTCAGGTCGTGCGATCACCTCTGATCCTACGACCACAAGATCTGGTCGTCACTTACAGTGAGTTTGGCTATTGTTCTGATCGTACGACCAGAATATTGTAGTCGTGCGATCACTTGGGGATTTTTTTTCTTCGCTTTTTCTTCTTCTTTCTCAAGCTCCCGCATGTGTTCCGAAGTTCGTTTCCCTCCTCCTCTTGATCCATGAGCTCCGTTTCCTGTCAAACACAACACGAAAACACCCTGTGCGATCAAAAGTGACAAAATAAATGTAAATAATACGAGAAACGCCCGGATTTACAAATTAATGCTCAAATCTAAAATCCTACGTTTTCTCTCTATTCGTACTGTAACACCAATATAATCAACCCATAAAGCACGCAAAATGATATAAAAACGTACAAGAAATATAACTCTAGTACAGAGTTATCAGCTGCTCACTAGCGGAGACAAAAAGGCTTTACGCGCTGAGTATAACTTTCTCTTACGTGCGGAAGAAACAATTTGGTTTCAACATTCTCGTGTTGTTTGGCTTCGAATGGGAGACAATAACACTAGATATTTTCATCAACGAGCTACAATCCGACGGGCCCGGAATGCGATGATTGGAATTGAAGATAGTGCAGGGTGCTGGACTGAGAATGATGATGCCGTTGTGGAGGTTTTGTGCAGCTGTTTCACCGATTTTTTCATATCTTGCTAGTCGCAAGTATACGAATCAAGTAGTATAGAGAGTATTTTTCGACTCAAATTATCGATCACACGAGGACTATTACGGGTTTTTCTAGCAACCAATTTTAACTAACAAATTATTAAAAAGGAGGAATAAGTTTGAGATTTTGATGAACTAAGTACTGAAAGTAAATAACTGAAAAGTAAATCTTTTTGTGAGAATTCTCTGAATAATCTTAAAGTTTTAAAACTAGGGTTAAAGGTACTAGGTCCCGGGATCCCCTAGGGTTTCTTCAGTTTTCGTTCTTTTTCGATATGAAAACACATAACATTCACTTATCCGTGCCACATACCAATTGTGCAGTAACTTCTCAGATCCCACATGTTATCACGATTCTGCAGACTTTCGGATTCCTGTTAAGCTGCCTAAGTCTGCAGTCTCGTTCTAAGTCTGCTAGGGTTTCTAACCTGTCCTAAAGGCCCGGGTCAGATTCTCTAACAGTTGGTCAAACGTTTTCAGGCTATTCCTAACTCCCCTTTGCTAGTCGGCCCATCGGGGTAAGGTGCTAAATTATGTCTTCTCTTCCTAACCCTAACCAGCTGTTTTCACCTACCGGGTCGAGTCTATATCAATTCTGGTTCGCAACTCTAATCAGGCATAAACAGTAAAACCAAAGACAGAATAACAAATAAAGCTGATGATATTAAGACCCTAAGATCATGGATCCATAGTCGAAAAATATAACTATATATTGAATACGAAAACCTAGGTTCACCAAGAACCTAGGTAGAGAGTTTAGCTACTAAACAATATAACTAAATAACAATGTTCAGAAATAAAAGAGAGAATTGAGATCAAACGAGTGTCTTGAATTCTGAATTTGCGCTTCCTTGCTCTCCGAGGGCACTCCGAATTCTCCTTGGGTGTAGTGTGTCAAAAAAGAGTTATGGACGTTCCTTTATATAGTGCTTGAGAATCTTCCAGAAAACTGCCTGAAATTACAACACTGTCACTGGCCAAAACCGCATCGGAAAACGTGCTGTCAGCGTGCCTACTGTGTGGCTGGCAGCTAGACATGCAGACAGAGTCCCTGAATGCTCCCAAGTCTCCCCCTGGCTCCCTGTCTGCGTGTCTGCTGCGTATCTGGCAGCTAGACACGCAGACAGGAGCTTTTAGCTTGCTTCTCCACTTGGTTTGCCTCGGGCTGCGTTTTTGTATGTGTGTTTGTTGCGTGTCTGGCAGCTAGACACGCAAACAGCAGCTCTCACTGCTCTCTTCTGCTTCCTCAGCCTTCCTAGATCATTCTGGCCGGTTTTTGAACTCTCTCTGCTCGGACTACGTTTTGACCCGAAACTTGTCAAAATGACAAAAATACCCCTGGGTCAAAACCGCTCCGAATTCTGCCCAATCCTGACTCTGGTCCTAAAAAGACTGCTGACTGAATCTGTGCGCCAAAATCTAAACTCGACTTCCGAAAACCATGGGCCCGATGCCAAAATTACAAAAATACCCCTGGGTCAGAATCGTCCCGGGAATCGTCTTGAACACGAAATAGCTTATCACGACTCCGGACACCAGGACCCGAGACTCCTTACTTGGGTGTGGCCTGTCTGGGACCCACACTTGGCGGGAGTCGGTTTTTTGGCCGGACACCGTTTTAGCATATGACCTGTTTTTGAAAAGCCCTTGACGTCTTGTTTCTTCTGCCGCTGGTTTCACTTCAAAACTCCAAGTAGATATCAAGATATTGTCAACCGAGCGCATCCCGGTCATTCTCGGTTCTGGCGTTTTCAGTTCTGTCGACTCTCGCCCCTGCAATCCTTCTTCATTCCTGGCTCCTACACAAATCATGTTCCTGCATAGACAACACGAACAAAAACCCGTGATCATATCTCGAAATGCGTGAAATAAAGCAGTAATGCATAAAGAAGCTCAAAACACTCAGCCGTGAATTCCAAGGCTAAACAGGGCTAAAATCCAGCTAAAATGCTCAATTATGACACAAATACCCCTCAAATCACGCTCACTGATAACTCCTAGTGGGGAGTTATCAAGCAACCCATCGGACGAGAAAATCAATAAGGTGGTTTCGAAGGTCCCTCAGCTTCTTTGAAACGAGCAGAATGTTTTACTGGTAGCCGCCTTCACTCCAGAGAAAGTTTTTGATGCGCTAAAGATGATGGGGCCGCATAAAGCTTCAGGAATCGATGGCTTCCCACCAGTGTTTTTCAGAAGCTTGGGCCGATTGTGGGACGTGAGGTTACGGCAAAGTTCTTTGGCATTCTCAACCATGGTGAGGAGGTACAATTTTTAAACCATACTCTTCTGACTTTAATCCTGAAGGTTAGACAACCCAGTCGGCCTGCTGATTATAGACCTATCAGTCTCTATATGGTTGTTTATAAGATTATTTCGAAAGCTATTGCTAATCACTTCAGGAGAATTATGGATGATATTATCTTCCAAAATCAGAGCGCCTTTAATCCAGGAAGGCTAATCACTGATTATTTTGTTGTTGCTTATGAGCTTATACATACTATGGACACGCGCATGAAAGGGGTGAAAGGAATGATGGCATTCAAGGCCGACATGAGTAAGGCTTGTGATCGTGTAGAATGGAAGTATCTCAATGGCGATCCAGCTCAAATTGGGATCTCAACATAACTTGGTTTCGCTTATCATGAGATGCGTTTCTACGGTCAGCTATTCCTTCATAGGAAATGGTGAAGTCGTGGGGGAAGCTATCCTTAAGCGAGGATTGCGACAGGGATGCCCGTTGTCCCCTTACTTGTTTTTATAATGTACTGAAGGTCTGTCTCACTCTCGCCTTCACGCTAGAAGGAATGGCTCTATCACTCCAATGAAAACATCTCGGTCGGGTCCTCCAATATCGCATATCATGTTTGTGGATGATGGCATCTTCTTCGCAAAAGCGGATCCTTCTAGAGTGGGTGCACTCCTTCGAGTTCTGAACAAGTACGAAAAATCATCGGGACAGCAAATTAATCTTCAGAAATATGCGGCCATGTTCTCAAAAAATGTCTCACAAGCCGAAAAGGAATCCCTTTGTGGCCTAGCAAATGTTCCTTTGGTTCCTTTGTTTGATAAATACTTGGGTCTCCCGTCTAAGGTGGGTAGATCAAGATCAAGGCCGTTCTCGGTTATCTTAGAGCGTGCCAGCAAAAGGTTGAACGGGTTCAAGGAGAATATCCTCTCTATAGCCGGCAAAGAGGTTCTTATCAAAGCAGTGATTCAAGCAATTCCTAGCTATACGATTGATAACTCCACATAAGGAGTTATATTGTTTATGATCCATGACCTTTTTGCGAGCGTTTTGGTGTATTTATGTGAGAAATTGACCAAATCCGAGTTGTTTTGAGCATATATGAGTTATTGAGCTTTATTTCGTAATCCGGGCGTTTTTCATATGATTTATATATTTTTTATCGCATGTGATCTTCCGGGTTGTTTAGTGTTGTGTATATCAGGTAAAAGAGGTGCAATGGAGCTTATGAGATGCTTGGATATGCTTGGAATGGAGCTAGATGAAGAGGAGAAAAGAAAACACAAAGACGAAGAAAAGTTGGAAAAGTCACACAGGACCAGCCTGCACTCTTTTCGCTGCCCAGGAAAATCTAAAAGGAATTTTGAATCAAGTCTTGCAGAATTGGAAAGTAGACATCCGTAGCTTTCCAACGGTATATGGTAGGCCCAAAGACGAGTCCGTATGAGGGAGATACAGCCCGCGCAAAATCAGCAAAGAATTCTGTCCGGGAATTACAAAGTAGAGGGGCTGAAGTGCAATTTCGGCTAATTTTCATAAAAAAACGTGCCCAGCTGGTAGAAAACGGGGAGAACGACCTAAGAACAAGATATTGACGCATCTTTGAAGTCTTTGGAGCTAGGGAAGAAGGGAGAACAAGCTTGGAGCAAGGATCATCAATTACATTGAAGATTTTAGCGTTTGATCTTCGTTTCTTCATCTTTTCTTCATGAACTCTTTGATTTTGGATATGTTGAACACTGTTATGTCTAGCTAAACTTCTTAAAGCTAGGTGATTGATGGAAAACTAGGGTTTGTTGGATGATTTTCTGGATTTTGGACATGATACATGCGTTTGCGTAAAGTTTATGAAGGCTCTAGTTATCTTACATATTCTTGTACTTCATTCTTAGTATTCTTGGCTTGATCACCCTTAGGATACTAGTCGTTGAGATTGTTGCACGAAAGTGAACTTTTTGATACATGTTAAAGAATATTGTAGGTAATCTTGTAGTTTCTTGAGACCGAGAGGAGATAGAAACTTGATTAATCGTGTGAGGGTAGTTTCAATTAATTTTTGTTAGAACTTAGTGAATTCGGTGGACCGATAGGACCCGGTGAACAAGTCTAGGAAATCAATTAGATTGTAGTGATAGACGGAGGTGGACCGAGAGGACCCGAAATCTATTATTTACACAAATTCACGTGAGATCGAGAGAAGATCGTGATGAGTATTACCCGATATAACTAGAACGTGAGTAGAGTGTTTCATGCATAATTCCGGAAATCGTTAACAACCCTAGGGACATCAATTACCTAGTTCTTCCTCATTAATCGTAATCAAATCACAATTTATTTTCATTAAAAGTGAAAACCCTACAAAAAAATATTTAGTTAATTGTTATTTAATTTTAGTCGCTTGTTTGTGGGGCACGACTTTATACAATCAAACAACTTTTTACTTGTTACTTAGATATCGTAAAGTTAATTTCTAGTTAGCTAGTAATCGTAAATTCCCTTGGGTTCGATATTCGCATTCGTAAAATACTCCATATACTACTTGACCGTATACTTGCGTTTAAGCGCGTAAAGAATTCGCGTCAAGTTTTTGGCGCCGTTACCGGGGAACTTTAACGGTTTATTAGTTTAGTAGAAATTGATTTAGGATATCTCTTTTATTTTTTTGTTTAATTAGCAATTTGTTTTCTCATTTGTATTTGATTTTGCTTTTCAGGTCGTCAGTGTATGCCCAGGATCCCTAGAAAACTTGTGCCCCCACTTGAAGACCCGGAACAGTTATTCAGAGATCAAAGGAGAAGACATAAACAGAGCAAGATGGGTGATCAATTGACCAACGCGCAGCTCAATGAGAAAATGGAAGAGTTGGCGAAACAGTTGAATGATCGCAACGCTCAGACACCGTACAACAAGTCTGGGCAGGCTATTGTTGAGAAATTCTAGACGTCCACGTATGGACACAATCCGGCAATTGTAGTGCCAGACATACAGGCTGAGCATTTTGATCTCAAGCAAGCTACGATCCAGACAGTCACCAATCAGTTCCAGTTTTATGGGAACAAGGATGAGGATCCCAACGATTTCATTGGGAAGTTCAATGCTTATATCAAGACCGTGAAGTATAAGAACGTGACTCCAGAGGCGTTGAAACTTATTTTATTTCCCTATTGTTTGAAAGGTGCAGCTGAGAAGTGGCTTGAGTCGAGAGCTCCGGATTCAATCACTACATGGGCTCAATGTGTGGATGAGTTCATGGCTAAGTTTTTCCCAGTTCAGCGGGTGATTCAGTTACAAGGTGATATCCTTGGCTTTCAACAGCAGGCCCATGAGACCGTGGTAGAGGCGTGGGATAGATTTATGCATTTGATCAGGAAGTGCCCAAATCACGATTTTGGGGACTACAAAATTTTGCAGGTCTTCTACCATGGCTTAGAACGCCATAACCAAGAGTTGGTTAACAGGGAAGCTAGAGGAAATTTCATGTACTCAGTTGACAAAGAGGGAGCATTTGCACTTATGAAACAGCTAGCCAAGCAGGATATGCAGTTTTATGATTCTAGAAGACTTTCGGCATTGCCTGAGGCGAAAGATAATGAGTGGAAGGATGGGATCAGCAAGATGGTGTCAGACTTGTCCAAGCATGTTTATAAGGACAAGAAGACAGTAGCAAGTGTTGAGGATCCAGAATATGATGCAGCAATGACACACATGGCAAATGAGGATTTGAACTATGTGGGGGCACACGGACAGAGGCAGAACTGGAATCAAGAGAACTACAGGCCAGGCACGAGAGATCATCCAGGCTTCAGGTATGGGGATCAGTCTGGAGCGACATATGCACCGGGGTTCCAGCATAGACCACAGGTTTCGCAGGCTCCACCAGCAGCTGTTGCAGCACCAAGTTCAGACATCTCTGTGTTGACAAAGGCATTGGCACAATTGAGTGAAAACATGAATACTATGACCACCAATGTGAACAACATGTCCACGCAGGTTACTGCTGTGTCTGCGGATTTACAGGCTACGAAGACTTCTCTTCGTTCTTTTGAGGTACATGTGGGTCAGATTGCTACTCAGCTCTCATCTAGAGCTCCAGGTTCTTTGCCTTCCAACACGGAAGAAAATCCTCGTCAAATCAATGCAATCACTACTCGAAGCGGGGTTGCATTGAAAGATCCGCCATATCCCACTCATGCTAGAGCCGATGCTTCTAAGGCTAAAGAGCATGAGATATTTGATGATGATACTAATGTCGTGATCCCCCAATCAAAGGGCGCGACGGATGAGGAGGCGGTGAAAGACAAGGATGAGGTACGTATTGATACTACTATTTCTAAGGCAGTTCCATATCCGTTGAGAACGAGAAAGAGGGATGATTCTAGAGATTTTCAGAGGTTTATTGATATATTCAAGAAGGTGGAGATTAACATTCCTTTTGCAGAGGCTATCTCTAACATGCCTACATATGCCAAGTTTCTCAAGGATATTCTTTCAGGAAAGAGACGCATGAGTGATTTTGCACAGGTGAATTTGACTGCTGAGACTTCTGAATGCGTCAGGAATGGACTGCCTAAGAAGAAGAAAGACCCTGGGAGCTTTGTGATACCGGTTACTCTTGGTGATTCTCTCACTATGACTGCATTGTGCGATTTGGGGGCAAGCATCAATTTGATGCCCTTGTCCGTATTCAGGAAGCTAGGTGTGGGGGAGCCTCGTCCCACCCGAGTTACCTTGCAGATGGCTGACAGGTCGATCCGTAGAGCATATGGGGTGATTGACGACATTTTGGTCAAAGTTGGTACTCTTATCTTTCCTGCAGATTTTGTCATCTTAGACATAGAGGTTGGCGAAGTACCTCTCATTCTTGGCAGGCCCTTCCTAGCTACAGGGGAGGCTATTATTCATGTGAAGAGTGGAAAGCTATCTATGCAGATCAATGATGAAAAAGTGGTCTTCGATGTGTTCAAGGAAATGAAAATGCCTTCATGTTATAACTATGAAGATTGCTTTAGCGTAGAGATCTTTGATGATTATATGGGAGATGAGGAAGCTAAATTGATGTGGGAGGAAATTGATAGAATGTACAAGGATGAAGATCAGAGCCCTCCCATGGATTTGTGTCACATGAGAAGCTGGACCAAGCTGGATTTATACGAGCAAGGGGAGCAAAAATTAGCTCTTGCTCCTTCACTCAAGTCACCACCCGTGCTTGAGTTGAAGCCATTGCCTAGCCATCTCAGGTATGCTTTTCTTTGTGTTGATAACACATTGCCCGTAATTGTTTCTTCTGTTTTATCTCAGGCACAGGAGGAGCAGCTTTTGGATGTGCTAAGGAAGCATAAGGGAGCAATTGGATGGACTATCGCAGATATAAAGGGGATCAGCCCCGTCTATTGCCAGCACAAGATCCGGGTAGAAGAAGGAAAGAAGCCAGTGATCCAAGCACAGCGGAGACTGAATCCGCATATGAAAGAAGAGGTGAGAAAAGAGGTCATGAAGTGGCTAGAGGCTGGTATTATTTTTCCGATCTCAGACAGCACTTGGACTAGCCCGGTCCAGTGTGTGCCTAAGAAAGGAGGAATGACTGTGGTAGAGAACGACAAGCATGAGCAGATTGCTCAACGGACAGTTACTGGATGGCGTGTGTGCATGGATTACAGGAAGCTGAATGAAGTCACGCTCAAGGATAACTTTCCGTTGCCGTTTATTGATCAGATGCTTGATCGTTTGGCCCACCACGAGTACTACTGCTTCTTGGATGGTTATTCAGACTACAACCAGATAGCCATTGCTCCAGAAGACCAGGAGAAGACTACCTTTACATGTCCCTATGGCACATTTGCGTTCCGCCGCATGCCATTTGGACTATGTAATGCACCGGCTACTTTCCAGCGGTGTATGATGGCCATCTTCTCGGACATGATTGAGAAGCATTTGGAGGTTTTAATGGACGACTTCTCCTTATTTGGTGACAGTTTTGAGGACTGTCTACATCATCTCGGCCGTGTCTTGGTTCGTTGTGAAGACACTAATCTCGTGCTGAATTGGGAGAAATGCCACTTTATGGTCACAGAGGGGATAGTTCTTGGTCACAAGATTTCACGCAGAGGTTTGGAGGTTGATCAAGCGAAGGTAGAGACAATCAAGCAACTCCCTTATCCGACTTCAGTGAAGGGGGTCAGAAGCTTCTTGGGACATGCAGGTTTCTATCGCAGGTTTATCAAGGACTTCTTGAAGATTTGCAAGCCTTTGTGTGGGTTGCTAGGGAAAGATGTCCCGTTTGTGTTTGATGAAGCGTGCAAGAAGGCCTTCGACTTTTTGAAGGAACAGCTCACCTCTACTCCTATCATCACAACTCCGGGTTGGAGTTTTCCATTTGAGCTCATGGTCGATGCCAGTGATTTCGCCATTGGAGCAGTATTGGGGCAGCGCAAGGAATAGGTATGCCATGTTATTTACTATGCTAGTAGAGTTCTTAATGAGGCTCAACTAAATTATGGCACTACTGAGAAGGAGCTTCTAGCTGTGATTTTTGCTCTTGACAAATTCCGGCCTTATCTTGTGGGATCGAAAGTGATTGTCTTTACAGATCATTCGGCGCTGAAATATCTTCTTGATAAGAAGGATGCCAAGCCAAGATTGTTGCGGTGGGTTCTTTTGATGCAGGAATTTGATGTTGAGATCTGCGACAAGAAGGGTGTTGAGAATGTGGTAGCGGACCACCTCTCAAGAATCGAGAATGGAATGGTAGAGAAGGTGTCGATTCAAGAGAACTTTCCGGACGAAAGCTTGATGTCTTTGGGGGATACTGAGCCTTGGTATTGGGCAATTGCTAACTATCTCACCAATGGGAAGATTCCAGAAGAATGGACAGTGCAGCAGAAGAAGCGGTTCTTGTATGTGGTGAAGCAATACTTTTGGGAGGATCCATATCTATTCAAGATGGGAGCCGACAATATCATTCGAAAGTGTGTGCCTACCCATGAGATCTATGATGTGATTAAGTAGTGTCATGCAGCACCTAGTGGAGGCCATTTTAGCGGTCCTCGCACCGCCATGAAGGTACTACTATCCGGTTTCTTTTGGCCTACTATATTTAAAGATTGTCATGATTGGGTTGCAGGATGTGATAGTTGCCAAAGAACGGGTAACATCTCCAAGCGAGATGAGATGCCAATGTCTGAATGGCTTGAGGTGGAGCCCTTCGATGTTTGGGGCATAGACTTCATGGGTCCGTTTCCTCCTTCGTATGGTAATCTCTACATCCTCCTTCCTGTGGATTACGTGACGAAATGGGTTGAGGCAATTGCGTGCCCCAAGAATGATGCAGCGACGGTAGAGAAGTTTCTGAAGAAGCATATCTTTACTCGGTTTGGCACACCAAGGGCAATTGTGAGCGATGAAGGTTCACACTTCATAAATCGAGTGTTTGTCAGAGTCTTGAAGACGTACGGGGTGTCTATCCATAAGGTTTCCCTACCTCATCACCCCCAAACTAATGGGCAAGCTGAAGTTTCGAACAGGGAGATTAAGGGGATTCTTCAGAAAACCGTCAACACCGGACGCAAGGATTGGGCTGTGAAGCTGGATGACGCATTATGGGCATACAGTACTGCATGGAAGACGCCTTTGAACATGTCCCCATTCCAGCTTGTCTTCGGTAAGGCATGTCATCTTGTGGTTGAGCTAGAGCACAAGGTATATTTGGCGATAAAACGGTTGAACATGGATCCCGAGTTAGCAGGACAAGCAAGGAAGATGAAGCTTCTTGAACTTGAGGAATGGAGATTACAGGCCTATGATAGCTCCCGGATTTACAAGGAGAAGACGAAGAGATGGCACGACAGTCGTCTCAAACCGAAAGAACTTCGTGTGGGACAAAAGGTATTGTTATTCAACTCACGCATGAAGCTCTTTCCGGGAAAGCTCCGTTCGAGATGGTCCAGGCCGTTCCGGATCCACCAAATATATCCTTGGGGTGCGGTTGAGTTAGAAGATCCACATACGAATGAGTTTTTACGCGTCAACGGAAGCAGGGTTAAACCGTACTTGGAATCCGCGCCAATTCCAGCCAAAGTGGATGTTATCTACTTTGACGAGCCGTGATCTGATTGAGGTAACTAGGTCGGGCCGTCGACCGTAAATTACAAAGCGCTTGTTGAGAGGCAACCCAACGTATTTTATGCATTAGTGTAGAGATTGTGTTTTAAATATTGTTGTGTGCGTTTTTAATTCCGTTTTGTTATCTGAGGGGTGAGAGAGCGAGAATTTGACATTTAAATTGAGTCTCCGCAGGATTACAGGTTATTACGCGATTCGGACTCCCCTTCTTGATGTGCGTAGACTCGCATGGAAATGCGCGCATCGGAGTTCGAACGTAAAAGAAAGGCGGAATTTGAGCGAGATATGATCACGACGAGATTTCCGAGATGAATGGGAAATTCGTCACAAAAAAATGGGCTCAAGAACAAAAAGGGGAACGAGTAATGCAAAGCTAAGGAATCTCGAAGATCAAGCAAAGGAAAAAAAAAAAAAAAAATCTGGAGTCAGGGGTGTTCGCAGGAACAGCCAAGCCCAAAAAGTCACTGCTCATTATTAAGAACAAGGAAAAGTCGTGCGAACACCCCTTTTGTTCGCACGAACAGGGGTAAAAAGGGAAATTCGAAAGGTTTTGAGGGTGAAAAAGGAAAATTCAGGCCAAATTTTGCTTTTCATCGGGCATACAAGGGGGGTTCTTCTTCCTCACGAACACAGAACCACCAATCCCTCTGCTAAGCCGTCGCGCCTCCGGCTGCCTGTAACACCAGCGACCTCCGTCTCTCCATCCAGCGACCCCAGAAACACCCTCACCCGAACTCTCACTGCAACCCGACGGCTTTCTCACCACAACCACCGCCATCTCTTTCGCCGGCGAGCTGTTGCGGTTTGGCCGTCGCAACCTCACGCCGTCTCTCCATCCGGCAACCCCAGAAACCCCCTCCCCGAACCTGCAGCAGAAACCACCCTTTCTCCCCCCGACGAATTTTAAGCCGCCATCACCACAAGCCTGCAGGTCGTAGGTTTAGTTGGTGAAGTTGAATACGGACATGGTGATTTAATTGGCGGTGGTGGTAAGGAGTTGAGATGGAGTTCTGGTGTTGAGGTGAATGGTGATTCATAGCTAGGGTCTGATGGTGGTTTGTGGTTACTTTGGTGGATGAAGTTTGATGATTGTGAGTTGTGATTCAAGGCAGAGAGGTGGCTGTTTGGTGTTTTCAGCAAGTGTCTAAAACCAATTCATCAGAATTGAAACCAATTGAAGGAGGAAAGTCAGAAATTCAAGAACAACCCACCTAGGTTTTTTCGAAAAATTTGTCAAATAGAAGAACAAGGCTATCGATTCAACTCTCGACGAAGAAGGAAGCATTGACGGGGACAACAAGGAAAGGCTAGGGCATCACTCAATTGGAAAAATTCAACGAAGAATTCGGCGTCCAAATCGGGTTCTTGTTGAAAATTTCTGCAATCTTTTCGTCGGTACTTCTAAACTCTCTCTTTAATTACGTGCTTTCTTCGCTTTAGTTGTTGAATTGCTTTGTTAAAAGGAGTTGTTGAGTTGAATTGTTAAGTTGAATTTGTGGAATTGCTAGTTGTTGGACTTGCGTTATTTGAGTATAATGTCGAAAAGAAAAGCCGCTACTTTTGACGACCCTATCTTTCACCCCGTTAGGAGAGTAGGGCCCTCTAACGTAGATGAAATGGTAGTCGAGGACCCACCTATCGTACCACCCGAAGAGCCCGAGTATGTGGTGCCGGACTCTCCGCCACATCACATACTCCGCAAACCCATGCCCCCTAGGCCTCGTTTGAGAAAGGGTAGGTCGGACAAATGGCTCAAGATAGCCAATGCAAATGTGTCGCCAACTAAGTATTGCACGTATCGGTTTGTGAGTTTTCAAGCTCACGTTGCGTCGTTTCGCGACCGATACCTTAAGCTAAGAGGTGCGGCCGAGAAACCCTACCCCATAGACGAAGATAAACTCATGCCTACCGAACTAATAGCCATTCATGAACGTGAGCGGTTACATAAGTGGTTTGAGTTGTGTGAACCGTCTAGTTCTCAAGTTGCGAGGGAGATTTACGTTAATCTCCGGTTCGGGGACGAGGGGGAGAGCAAGGACGATAGGATGGTATATTGTCGGGGAACTTGGGTGCGGATAACAACGGAGATCATTAGCAAAGCCCTTCAATTTACAGAGTTGGACCCCAATACCCCTTGTGCGTTACACGGCATGCTTAGGTGACCCGATGTAGTCCCTATGGTCAATGCCTTTTGTTTTCCGGGTGAGGGGGCGGATCCTTGGGATAAATCGAAGGACGAGGTGACAATGTGGACGGTGGAGAAGAAGTGCCTCCTCCCTCGTGCTAGGTGGGTTTGTGAGATGCTTGAGAATTGGGTCTTAGGCATCACACCGAACCCCCGATTCACATTCCGTCATTGTTGCATGTCCATGTGTGTTTGGTTAGGTCAGCGGGTTGACATTCCTCGCATGATTTGGCTAAACATCATGGCACGCAAATCGGAGAGAAATAGGATGGCCCCGGGTCACACATGTTTGTGGACCAAATTGGCTAGTGACGCCGAGGTAGACGTAGGGGAGATGGACATCATGCCACCCACTAAGCGCGAGTGGTCGAAATATTTGCAACCCTCTAGGGCGTCTAGGTCTAGGAAGGGTAAGGAGAAGGTAGGTGAGTCCTCGAGCACCGATACACTTCTGCAGAGCATGCGTAAGATGATGTTAGAGTCTAAGTCGGAGAATGAGAGGCGGTTTGCTCATGATCGAAGCAGCCGAAAGAAGTTAGGAGCCTCCGTAGAGACTCTAGGGAAGTGGGTAGCTCAGTTGGCTCATAAGAGCAATGTGGACCTAGACCCTAGCCCTGACAGTGAGCACTTGTGGTACGAGTCGAGCGATTTTGATGAGGCCGGTTTGGCAGACGAGGAGCCTGGTTCGGCAGACGAGTGGTCTGAGGATCAGGGTTCCGAGTCCGAGTAGATCCACCGCCCCTCACATTAGAGATGCTGAGTCCTCGGTTTCACTTCCAAATTCGTTGAGGACAACGACGTATTCTAGTGTGGGGAGAGTTTTAGTCTTAACTAGCCAGTCAGTGTTTGCATCGCCATGTCTGCATATAGTTGGCTCGTGTCGTATTGTGGCTAATTTAGTAGTCTGTGTCGTGATATTGTGATAGTATATCGTATTGTGATTTGTTAGTCGTGTATATACTTGTTTATGTTTGTGTTTAATATTGCACGTTTTCTTATTTGAGTCTACCTACCCTGTCGAATGTTTTGTGTAGTTTCGTTCGTGTCGGCTTGCATGTAGTGTAGGAATCATATGAAAAAAAAAATCAAAAAAATTAAAAAATTGAAAAAAAAAAGTTTTAAAAAATTAAAAAGAGAAAATTTTGAGAAAAGGGCAATCAAAAGAGGCTAAAGTTTGATAAATTGCGAAGTGTGAGGATTTTAGGCGTAGAGCATGATTTGCGACCGAGAGTGACGACGTGAGTCCCCCCTAGTAGGTATAGAGAGACTTTCTTTACGGGAGTGCCTACCTATTTTTAACACTTACGTGATTTTCAAAGCCAAAGTGTGTGCCTATTTTCTTACAAGAGCTGAGCTAGGTGTGAGCTAAACAAGCCGAACATCCATGTGTACGTCTTAGGTAGTCGCCAACCCGCCTCGTAGTGGCACACGAAACAGCTGTGTGAGCACGTGTATTAGAGCACTCACTGCTTTTAGAACTCACCTTGTAGGACCATTAGACGCCCCAATTTGAACCTTGGATTCTTTGCTAGCCTTCGGACCTAGGGTGACGATTCTTGGTCTTCATCACAAATTGATTAGAATCACCACTTTAGTGCGTCACGAGGGGGTTGTGTAGTTGAGGGGGTTCGATGAGGGAGTGATTATACAATTCGTTGAGTTCTACATCTCGCTTGCACTTCATTGATTATCTACGAGGGGATGCGAGGGTGAGTGAGTGGGCTTGCGCACTTCGGTGTGGCGGTGTTCCATGCCATTACATCATGGACACAGTTGTGGAGAGTCGTGAGTGCGTGAATCTAGCACGCACGAAACTGGGTTGGGTGAACTTAATTGGTGGATCGTGCTAGGTACCGGTTTCGATTACTTTGGTGTAGGAGGATCGGTTGGATTAGGCACGAGATACATTCATCTTCGGGACTACTTGAGAGGGGATATGGTTACATTCGAGTGTGGGGGTGTCGACTTTCGACTTCGGACATTGAGTGTGAGCTTGCGACGACTCCACTCCCACACATGTACTTCATTGATTTTGTAGCTTGGATTTGACATGGACTTTGATTGAGTTAGGAGGAGATGATATTTTTATGTGATATTCATTCATCGACTTACGTGTTTCCTTCTCCTAGGATATTTGATTGTTATTTGAAGACCACTCGGATATTATTGTTGGATTGTGATGGTATTTTGAGAGAATTATAGAAAAAAAAATGAGAAAAAAAAAAAGAAAAAGGAGAGATGAAATAAAGTTGAATCGGAGTTGAATTGAAACGAGTGGTGGAGCTACTTTGACGACGATGGTTCACGTTTCATGCACGACGAACGACGATAGCCACGGAGATCACTAGTGTACCGGGGTTTGAGGGAATTGAGGGCCGGAGGTGGTGAGCTTTGGGTTTCGGTTTCTATCATTGTGGTGAGGGTGTCTGAGATGTGGGATTTGATGTGAGAATGTGACGCTTAGGACTTGATTTCGACGAGATTATCTTTATGTCCCTAAGCCTCATCATGTGAAAATCGTTAGCGAATTAGGAGCTCGGACCTTGGATGTGGCTTTGCCTAGCGTAGTCTCTTATTTCGTGGCACACGCGAAGAGGTAGCGTACTCTTGTACTTAGTAAAGTTAGGCTTTTTATACTAACTAGGGGAGAGTCTCGTTGTCGAGTTTAGTTTCAACTCATGCTTTGTTCCTAGGATTCTCATCACTTCATGATAATCGATTTAAGCCAATGGAGATTGCCCGATCTCAACCAAAAATATAAAAAGTGTGTTTTGTATATATGTGTTTGTGTAGGATTGAGTCGTAGTTTGCATTTGCATCATATTGTTGCATTGTCGAGTCTTGTGTCGGCTAGTTAGGATTTTTATGCAACGGTGTTTCTAGTAAGTATGCAATTCTCGACTCGTATCACTTGTGGGGTTGTGTTTCATTGGAGATGTTTTGGTTGGATTGTGGCCGGATTTTGGTTGTACTTTGATTGGATTGCTCGGGACGTGCAATAGGTTAGTGTGGGGGTGTTTGATAACTCCACATTAGGAGTTATATTTTTTATGATCCATGACCTTTTTGCGAGCGTTTCGGTGTATTATGTGAGAAATTGACCAAATCCGAGTTGTTTTGAGCATACATGAGTTATTGAGCTTTATTTCGTAATCCGGGCGTTTTTCATATGATTTATATATTGTTTATCGCATGTGATCTTCCGGGTTGTTTAGTGTTGTGTATCTCAGGTAAAATAGGTGCAATGGAGCTTATGAGATGCTTGGATATGCTTGGAATGGAGCTAGATGAAGAGGAGAAAAGAAAACACAAAGACGAAGAAAAGTTGGAAAAGTCACACAGGACCATCCTGCACTCTTTTCGATTCCCAGGAAAATTTACAAGGAATTTTGAAGCAAGTCTTGCGGCATTGGAAAGTAGACATCCGTAGCTTTCCAACGGTATATGGTAGGCCCGAAGACGAGTCCGTATGAGGGAGATACAGCCCGCGCAAAATCAGCAAAGAATTCTGTCCGGGAATTACAAAGTAGAGGGGCTGAAGTGCAATTTCGGCTAATTTTCATTAAAAAGCGTGCCCAGCTGGTAGAAAACGGGGAGAACGACCTAAGAACAAGATATTGACGCATCTTTGAAGTCTTTGGAGCTAGGGAAGAAGGGAGAACAAGCTTGGAGCAAGGATCATCAATTACATTGAAGATTTTAGCGTTTGATCTTCGTTTCTTCATCTTTTCTTCATGAACTCTATGATTTTGGATATGTTGAACACTATTATGTCTAGCTAAACTTCTTAAATCTAGGTGATTGATGGAAAACTAGGGTTTGTTGGATGATTTTCCGGATTTTGGACATGATACATGCGTTTGCTTAAAGTTTATGAAGGCTCTAGTTATCTTACATATTCTTGTACTTCATTCTTAGTATTCTTGGCTTGATCACCCTTAGGATACTAGTCGTTGAGATTGTTGCACGAAAGTGAACTTTTTGATACATGTTAAAGAATATTGTAGGTAATCTTGTAGTTTCTTGAGACCGAGAGGAGATAGAAACTTGATTAATCGTGTGAGGGTAGTTTCAATTAAATTTTGTTAGAACTTAGTGAATTCGGTGGACCGATAGGACCCGGTGAACAAGTCTAGGAAATCAATTAGATTGTAGTGATAGACGGAGGTGGACCGAGAGGACCCGAAATCTATTATTTACACAAATTCACGTGAGATCGAGAGAAGATCGTGATGAGTATTACCCGATATAACTAGAACGTGAGTAGAGTGTTTCATGCATTAATTCCGGAAATCGTTAACAACCCTAGGGACATCAATTACCTAGTTCTTCCTCATTAATCGTAATCAAATCACAATTTATTTTCATTAAAAGTGAAAACCCTACAAAAAAATATTTAGTTAATTGTTATTTAATTTTAGTCGCTTGTTTGTGCGCGACGACTTTATACAATCAAACAACTTTTTACTTGTTACTAAGATATCGTAAAGTTAATTTCTAGTTAGCTAGTAACCGTAAATTCCCTTAGGTTCGATATTCGGAGTCGTAAAATACTCCATATACTACTTGACCGTATACTTGCGTTTAAGCGCGTAAAGAATTCGCGTCAACGATGTCTTGTTTTTTATTGCCTACACCCTTTGTGATAAATTTGAGAGTCTCGTGCGTGATTTTTGGTGGAACTGAAAGGATGGTAAAGGCATATATTGGCTTGCTTGGGAACATTTGAATATGTCCAAGGTTGCGGGTGGTGTGGGTTTCCGTAACTTTCATAGCTTCAATCTTGCCCTATTTGCGAAACAAGGATGGAGAATCCTTACCAAACCGGACTCTCTATTGTCAAAGGTGCTAAAATCCAAATACTTTCCCACAACCGACTTATTTGACGCAAATCTTGGGAATTCCCCCCTCCCAAGTTTGGCGTGCTATAGTTGCAGGAAGGGAATTCCTTGATCGGGGTGTCTTAAAATCTGTTGGCGACGGTACTTCTATTAGTGTGTTCGATGGTAGATGGATTCCTCGCCCCTTTTCATTCAAGGTGTGTTCTAGTAATTCTTGTGACCTTATTGACAGGGTCAGTGGGCAATGGTGTTTGGACCGTCTTGAAGCAAGCCTCAATCACGTTGATGTCGAAGTAGTGAAAAAGATTGTTTTACCCATCACACCAAAACAAGATGCTTGGAGTTGGTTTTTCGACAAAAAATGGTTGCTATTCGGTAAAATCTTGCTATTATGTGGCGAAGCAGATTGTGGATGATTCTGCTAAGGGGGATAGTTCTTCTCTTCAGGGGAAATTTATGTCCAATTTGTGGAATTCTAAAGTCTTACCCAGTACCATATTCACTACGTGGCGGACTTACCACCGCTCACTCCCAACTAGCGGTCAATCTCGCTCGGCGTGGTGTAGCAGTTCCGACATTCTGCACTTGGTGTCAACGAGCTGATGAGACGGAGGACCATCTCCTTCTCCATTGCAAAAAAATCCAACCCGTGTGGGAAGCGATCCTGGGATGATGATCACGTCATGAGGGGCATTCTGATATTATAGAATGGATCTTTGAGTCCATGACTGAACTTTCGGCCGAGGATCGAGCTCCCTTTGTTGCTGCGGTATGGGTGGTGTGGCGAAATAGGAACCTACGGGTTTTTGAAACGGAGACGGTGCCGGTCGAAAAGTTAGTTGAACAGATCCTTTTCACTCTCCAAGAGTACCAAGCCACAATCGAGGGTGCTGCAGGGAGCCACCATGAAGATACGCGGCACAACATGCCACAGGTGGAGGGGGTTTCTACGACGTGGCAACTGCCACAACAGGAGTGGGTGAAACTCATTTGCGACGGGGCCTGGAATGAGGAAAAGGACAAAGCTGCAATGGGGGCCGTGATTCGCGATCACCCTGGAAACTACACTGCAACAATGGCAGCAACCATACCGTTTGTCTCATCGACGAAAATAGCGGAAGGAATGGCTATTAGGGAGGGCCTGCTCCTTGCTAGTCGGTTGGGTTTTACAAACCGCGTAGTCGAGGGGGATTTACAGGACAATGTTGCGTCTTTCACGTGTACAAAGGGTGCTAATCTGAGCCGCTCATAATTTCGTATTTTAATGGCGGATTGTCGCACCCTTCTCCGGCGATTTACACGCACATCAGTCACCTGGTGCCCTCGATCTGCAAATAAGCTAGCACACTGTTATGCCATATTTGGCCTCTCTATAGATGATGCACGAGTTTGGATGGGGGTAGTCCCGAATTGGGCACAACTTTGTACTCTGGATGATTTGACTTAAATGAAAATTTCATCTTTCCTAAAAAAGAACAAACAAAAAAAAAGACTATGCTGGAAGAAACTACAACAATATTAACACTGGGAATATCCCTCAAAAAAAAACACTGAGAATATTTATTACAATTTAAATGTATTAGTTTCTTTGAACAATTCGCATAATGTAATGTCGTTGTGCAAGTTACCGCTATTCTCACATTTAGTTACTTGGGGATTTATCCAGATCCATAGTAAAAATATTAAACAACAATAAATTGGCATCTCAAACAATGAGAGCTTTGGAATTTCCAATGGTTTGATAATTAAGGTTTTTTTAAAAGGTAAAAAGATCTCTTGCATATACATGTCCATGGTAGAGGAAATGATAACAATATTAATTATTCTCATGTTTTAATCCAACTTAAGTGTATGAGTTCCTTTAAACAATTCTCATAAAGTTATTTCATTGTGCCCGTATTCGCACATATTTTTGTTTAGGGATTTATGAAGAAATATGACTTTCAGATTCATATCAGTTGTATCTACATATATTATTGAGTACAAGAACTTGTACATCATCACATATATTCGATATGTGAATCATTTCGTCTTACCTCTTCTACTTCTTGCTATACTTTATTTAAGTTCTACAAGAAAATTACTATCTTTATTCTCTTTTATCTACTAAAATTCCTTATTTTTTGGAATACAGGCAAATTTAATAGCCAAAGTTGACTTATTATGTCTAGCTCTACTCCCGTGCAATTGTTTTTTTTTTTAGAACATCAAATTTTTTACATTTTTCGGGCCTTAAGATTTTTGACTCAATGTGATAGCCAATATATTTCAAGCTCTTGGAAATCATTATACATTTTAATTTTTTATTTCTAAAGAATTAAAATTTTCAAGATGTCATTACCGTAAAAAAGCAAGCTACTTTCTTTTTATTGTTGTTTACTACATATTTTTTTCATAAGAGTAAGAAAGTAAGGTTTGCTTGAGAGCTTTTTGACATTTTTGAAGAAGTGAATCATATAAATAAAATAAAATTTTGTAACAGATGTAGGATAACGACTTAGTAACTACTATCTCTGTTTCTTCTCTTTCACCTTACTTTACTTTTTGACACTATTCACTGGGTCACTTCTACTCGGTGATTTGGTTAGCAAAACGATACACGAATTTGATAATCTTTGCATGATCTTGCAAAGTAAACTTTAATCTACAATACTATTAAAAAATCGTCAAAAAAATTATATCGTTTTATTATCCAAATCACCGAGTCAAAGTGACCCACGTACGGATAAAAAAGTCAAGTTAAGGTGAAAGAGAAGAAACGGAGGTAGTATTAACATGAAAAACTCTGCAATTTGACACATAGAAAGATGTACCTCGAGAGATTACACATCGAAGCCAATATTTCTATTTTTTTCACTAATTTAGTATCATTTAAAAATTGGATACAACTCTATACAAGTTTCATAACGTTTATAAACAGCGCCCTCAATTTCTTTAATATTGTGCTTACCTTTACATTCTGGGGAACCTAGGCGCGAACGTTTTAGCTGTCTATGGGCAGTGCCAGATATAATTTCAAGGTTTTCTATCTTACAATAATCCATCTTTACTTTTTTGAAATTTAAAATTATCAAGCACCTAATAAATTTCTCAAATTTTTCGATTACTCCCGCAACAGCTACTTTCATTCATCATGCATACTTCTCTGGTTCTTCATATGTATCCTTTGTGAGTTTTGGTAGGCTTCTTTTCCTTCACCTTCTTACGGCTAGCAGCCGGTTCCTCTGGCTGTTTTTCAGGAATATATCAATATGTCTTCTTCTTCTTGCTAGAAGTTGGAGTCTGATCCTTCTTGGTCTACTTCTTTGGAGGAGAAGGAGTCCTTTCTGCACTTGGAGTTCTGGAATAGAATCATTACTAAGGGTTTGAACCTCTTCTTCAGCAGTATTTCTCTTCTTTTTGTAGGGTGTTGATACGGATTCGCAGCGGAATAAAAAAATAAATTTCCGTTCAAGACCCTCCAAGGATCACAGGACTAGACACCATAACGATGGTAAGGGACTAAGTACAAAGTACCTTGTCTGTCTCCTTGGATGACTTCACACGCGAAATAGTGTTCGCGCCTCTATGGTAGTCCACTCCTAGGATTGTCTCCGGGTCCTCCACACCTTTGTGCTAGCTAGGGATTAAGGAGGCAGAAGAAGAATCACGCAAAACAAGCACCCAAGGCCGCGCCTCTACGGCCGACAACAATAGGATGAGCGGAAGGGGGAGGGGGGTCGGGTTCGGCCTCCCTTATTCGCTCTCAAATATGTTCTCTCTCTCTCTCTCTTGTGTTATACCAATTATGACACTTATGAGAAACATAAACTAGGAGTCTCTTTATATAGTCTAACAACTCCTTGTTAACTACATATTAGCCCCACTACTAATCATGTCCTTATATGGATTAGTCCTCCTTGCAAATTAGTCATACTATGTTTGCAAGTGTTGTGTAATGATCCTTCTATGTAATTAGTCCAACTAATTAATACCCATGTCCGGTTTAATCCATAGGGAGTGTGACCCTATAGGTTTCTACTTAGTAGTAATTATTACTAACATAGAACGGCCTCTAACAAGACATAAATGTCACCCAACTAATAGAAATAGTCAGTAATCCGACAAACCTTGTGACCAATGATACCGTATTGTATAATCCCTTTTTATCAATATCCGGATTGGACACGAGACATACGAGTCACACTAGTATATCCAAACCATAGTTTCTCGATCCTGGGAATAGTCTTATCCATGCAGATAACATCAATAACCTATATTGATTTATCCACTACAAAAAATTCTGCCTCCGTTGACAGCAAAAATTGTCGCTAGAAATGCCAAATATGTCGGTAGAAATTCTATCGACAAATTATTTTTTGACGCAAAATGGTCACTACAACTCGGTCGTTAGTATTAAAGCCGACAAACCTCAAGTATGTCGGCAGAAGAAAAAAAAAAGCGACATCCATTTTTGTCGACAGTTTAAATCTAACAACAAACTTTTTCTGTCGCTAGTACAACTACCGACAAGTAAATTTCGTAGTTTATGTAGATAAATGACAAAATTATTTGTCACCAGTTCATATGTTTCTCACTATTGCATCTTCATGGCGACACACATGTTTGTCGCCAGTATCACAAGCTAATAAAAAAAAATACATGCACCAAAATTCCAAACATGAATCATAAACATGCACAATTGTTCTTAAAGCCATAATCAACAAGCCATAACTTGGCGTTTTACATAAAAAAACAAAATGGCCTACATAATTAGTGTTTTGCATCAACAACTAAGAGTACATCACCAATGCAACTATTCGTATTCCACCATATGGTGGAGTCGTAGACGCAGGTTCTAATTAACATCAATTACTAATAATAGTCATATTTTACCATATCTTTGTTCTGTTCTACTATCTAGCTAGGATATGTTATAGTATACAAAACTCGTGTTCGTCCTGATATCGCTCCTGCTCCTGCTCTGTTCTACTATCTAGCTAGGATATGTTGTAGTCATATTTTACCATATGATAGAAATACTCCTGCTCCTACTCCTGCTAGGACTCTGGACGGGACTGCCGCTAGCCCCTCTGCCACCACGAGGCTAGAATGATACAGGATAAAGTAACATAAATAACTTAGAACTGCATAACTTGAATACTCTGAAGTACGCAGATGTTAAAATCAAATAATATTTAGAAATTGTAATGACCGATTCAACCGGAGATCTGGACCTTGATCGAGATCTGCAAAGGATTGGAAAAAAAATCAATTGAATAACCCATGTTGTTTAGGACTTTGATCCAAGAAATCTTGCTTGCAATGTTATGATTACTAACAACTAACAAGGTTACCCCTCTAGGGAATATGACAATGATAACAAAAAAGTAGATGGCCCAGTTCAACAGATGAGATACAAGACTTCAAAAAACCACAACGTAATAGTACTACGGTATATGCAAACACCTAGGAGCCACAATGCAAGAACAGGTCCGTATCCACGGGGACCGTTACACAAAACCAAGTGGAACTGCTGCACACCATCAAGGGTCCGCTAGAGGTGCCCATTGACAAGTTGCATACCTCCACAACAACGAGTTGCACAGGCATGAGTACCAGATCCCATCAACTTCCAACCAAGTCCCTAAGAAGTCCAAATCGCCGCGGAGAGCTGGATCTATAAAAACAAACAAGGCAATATTCATAATCATGGCATCGTAACCAGGCAACTTGGTACCCTTTCTCAATTAACCCCATTCACCTCTAATAAAACGAACGATTATGCAATGTCGCAAGTGGAACATTAGATATCAAACTAGCACAACTCTTAAGACGTTTTTACAAGTATGAAAATCTAAACAAGCAAATATGAGACTAAAAAAGATAATATCAATCAACAATTCTATACCAATTCATGTGGAATGTGCATATGACGATCTAAAAAGGTTTTGAATCCTTGATCTCAAAAGCTATGAAACTATGTTATGCCAAAATACATGCTGCATGCCACAGTTTCCCATTTTCCTGAAAATATAAAAATAGGTGAGTGGTGAATTGAGTAGGTTCACTAGGCTATTCCCCATATACTTAAAAAAGCAACAATGGACCTATTAATGATAGCTTGATGACAGATTGAACAAGATACCTGATGAAAGTATCATTTGTAAGCTCATGTGCTGAAAAGGTTTCCATTTTTGGTGTTTACAACGAAGCGTTGTAAAACAATATTATCATGTAATACTCGGGACGAATCCCCACCACAATTCCACAACCAGCCAACTCAAAAGACTACCACAATCAGCCACCGGCGCTCCAGCCCCCTTGCCGTACCACTGACTGTGGTTCGCCTTGGAATAAACATTATTGAGTTTCTAAAAGATTCTTTCATTATCAAGCAATACTCAAGCACTGAAGTTGCTTTCTCAAAAAATTGTCATTCCAATTAAAATGTTAACCAACAGACAGCCAAAAGATACAAGTAAATTTCTAGCCCTATTGAATACTGTCTTAAAGGTGGATTGTCAGAGAGGCACATGAACACAAACAAAAGCAGTTTCGACGAGTAAATACATGTTGGAGAAACTAAAGAGAATGTTCGAACTTAAGGGAAAATAAAACCTCTGTCAAACAAGGAAACTCCACGTGTAAGTTCAAATGAAAAGATATCACAAAATCTATCAAGAGAAGCACACATACCTTGAGGTATCAGAACGAGGTCGTGATGAAACTTACTACTATTTTGGGAGCAAGCATTTCTCCAAATATTGCTCAACTTACTCATCTCTCCAAAACCCGAAGAAAACTGTTAAAATATCAACCGAGCGATTAAATTCAATAGCTAAAGCCACAAAAACTAATACTAAAGTCCGAGCAAGGCTTACCACCGAAAGTAGGATTCAGACACAACCAGTTGAACCGAAGAAAATCCTGCAACAAATCAACACACATCATAACAGAGATTTAACCAATATATAAGAAAAAGAGAGGAAAGGACTTCTTAGAAAGGAAGAGTGTCGTTATTCATACAACCCTATTTACAAAATTCATTTTCAGCATTCAGAAACACATATTCATCTCCCTACAACTACTCCAATGATGAATAAACCAAATAATCATGATGTACTCTGACTACGACAGTATTTTAGAAGAACAAAATATTTACAGTAATTGTTAATGGAGAAAATGATGAAAAAGAAAACAGAAAAACATGATGTTGTTCTTTGACTATGGCAGATTTTCAAAAGAGGAACACATAACAGTAATTATTCAAGATCAATAGAGTATAACAAATTGGGGAAAGAAATAGCAGAAAAATGTTGAAGAACACCCAAAACGAATTACACAGTCGGAAGTACAGGTTCGGGGAAGAACACAAGACAACCATGCTTCTAAAATAGACCCATGGAAAGACCTGGCACCGCCTCTGAAATTTTAGCCATCTCCCACCAATCAAAACAAAATACACTATCAAAATCAGGTGAATTGTTTGAATTCAGAGGGGGGGAACGAACCTGGTCGAGAATGAAACACCACCATAAGGGATTGAGAGATTTGGGCCCTCAATTGCAATGAGCGGCAGAGAGCATTCGGGACTGAAACAACACCGTAGATGGACTGATTTTTCTCTCTCTTCTCCCTACAGAGGGAGAGAAGAAGTGGCCCTCAAATACAGATCTATCGAGGGAGAGGAGGAGGAGAAGAAGAAGAAGAGAGAGACAGATATCGTACCTCGGCCTCGCCGCGCCGCCCCTCCGCCGCCTCAAAGCTTGAGATCGAACTCTTCGCCGCCGCCTACAAGCTCCAGATCAGAAGAATCAACGCCCTGCTTCAGATCGTTGGTCTTCTTCCAGGATCTTCTGCCTCCTCCACAATAGCTACTCCTCCTCCGTCTGCCTTGGTCGTCTCTTTCCCCGTCTTCTTCTCTTCCCCTTCTTCTTCCTCGTTTTCTCTCTCTCTACCCGTACGTCTATCTTCTTTTCCTCTCTCTAAAAAATGTGAGTGGTGAGAGTTGAGAGGGGAGAGTTAACCGGTGGGGTTGGTTTGGGTTGGAACTTAACCAAGGTGATATCGATAGAGAGTTCAATTTGGTTTCCTCCATTATTTTTTTTTTTAAATTTCAGTTACCTCTCTTCATTTTTTATTGGCAGGAGTTGACAATTGAGTATGTCACTATATAAGTAGTTGTCAAAAAATTAATAAATAGTTACTATCATTGACTAAATTTTTGGGTAGAATAAAAAAAACAAAAAGGTCGACAAAAAAAATCATATGTATCGACAAACACAAATATTGTCGATTAATAGCGCAACTAGCTACATAAAACCGTTTGTCGACAAAAAAACTGACAACAAAGGTCATATTTGTTGTAGTGATCAGAGTCTGGCCAGACATTCTATAAGCACTACCCCTTAAGTGGTCGCGGATATTTTCTCCCGTTATGTGGGAGGGACGAATCCTCTCTACATCACTACCATCTCCAAGCTTGCTTTGTATCATGCCCGATAACTACATTTATAGTTACCCGGTTAAGGCGCAACGTTTAATAATATCAAAGCATGATATTTCACAACTAGAGTATGTAGTGACTTCAAATCTAAGGACCACAATACCATTGTCACTACGAGAAGCACTTGTGACTTTTCATAACTTGTATGTAGCCTTCTCGTTGTGGGTCAATCCAATATGCCATTACCCCTAATGGATACCCATGTGCTAGACTTGATATCTCCATATCAATCTACCCACATACTAGTCCATAGTTGATCGTCCTGTTAATCAATATAACGGACTAGTGATATTTTTAGAAACAACACATTTTAATATAAGGACTTCATTATATTAAATATCTCCATAAATAATACAATGATTATTCTAGCCAAAAAAAAGTTCATACTAAATAAGATTGCCTCAAGGACATCTATTCCAACACTTTTCAGAACCTTTCTTAGGACATGTAGGGTTTTGATACGGATTACGCAGCCAAAAAACAAAAATCAAATTTCGTTCAATACCCTTCAAAGATCACAGGACTAGAATTCATAAGGATGGTAAGGGATGAGAACATCAAGTAACTTAGCTTGTCTCCTTGATAACTTCACCTGAAATAGTGTCCACGTCTCTATGCAAATTCCACTCCAAGGATTGATCTCCGTATCCTTCAACACCTTTGTGCTAGCTAGGGAAGAAGGAGGAAGAAGAAGATCAAGCAAAACAAGTCGAAAGAGGCCATGCCTCTTTGGCCGACGGTGAGGAGGGGCAGACGGGGGGGGGGGGGGGGGGGGGTCGGTTTCGGCCTTCCTTGTTGGCACTCTCCGTGTGTGATAACAATTATGACAGTCTCTTGAGAAAATAAGCTAGGAGTGTTCTTTATATAGTCTAACAACTCCTTTTTAACTAAATATTAGCCCCTCTACTAATCATGTCCTTATATGGATTAGTTCACCTTGCAAATTAGTCCTATGAAGTTTACAAGTGATTGCGTATTGATCCTTCTATTTAATTAGTCCAACTAATTAATTCACATGTTCGGTTTAATCCATAGGGAGCGTGACCCAACATGTTTCAACTTAGTTGGTAAATTATTACTAACATAGAGCGGCCTCTAGCAAGACATCTATGCCACCAACTAATAGAAATAGTTAGTAATCCGACAAACCTTGTGACCAATGTTACCTTATTGTAATATCCCTTTGTCTTTATATCTAGATTGGACACGATACATACAAGTCACACTAGTATGTTCAATCCGTAGTTTCTCGATCTTGGGAATAGTCTTATCCATGCGGATAAGATCAATATCAATATCATATAGAGGCTGACCAGACATTCTATTAGCACTCCCCTCGAGTGGCCGCGGATATTTGCTCCCGTTATGTGGGAGGGACAAAGCCTCTCTATATCACTACCATCTCTAAGCTTGCTTCCTATCATGCCCGATAACTACCTTTATAGTTACCCGGTTAAGGCGCAACGTTTGATAATATCAAAGCATGATATTTCACAACTAGAGTATCTAGTGACATCAAGTTTAAGGACCCAATACCATTGTTAGTACGAGAAGCACTTGTGACTTTACATAACTTGTATGTAGCCTTCCCGTAATGGGTCAATCCTGTATGCCATTACCACTAATGGATACCCATGTGCTAGACTTGAATCTCCATATCTACCCTCATACTAGTCTATAGTTGATCGTCCTGTTAAACAATATAATGGACTAGTGATATTTTTAGAAACAACACATTTGTAATATAAGTACTTCATTATATTAAATATCCCCATAAATAATATAATGATTATTCGAGTCAAAATCAATGTTCATACTAAATAAAATTGCCTCTAGGGCATCTATTCCAACATTTTTCAGAAAATTTCTTAGGACTTGTAGGGTTTTGATACGGATTACGCAGCCGAAAAACAAAAATCAAACTCCGTTCAATACCCTCCATAGATCACAGCACTAGAATTCATGATGATGGTAAAGGATGAGAATATCAAGTACCTTAGCTTGTCCCCTTGATGACTTCACCCGAAATAGTTTCCACGTCTCTATGCAAAGTCCACTCCAAGGATTGATTTCTGTATCCCTCAACACCTTTGTACTATCTAGGGAAGAAGGAGGAAGAAGAAGATCACGTAAAACAAGACCAAAAGAGGTCATGCCTATTTGGCCGACGGTGAGGAGGGGCAGACGGGGGGGAGGGGTCGGATTCCGCCTTCCTTGTTGGCTCTCTCCTTGTGTGATAACAATTATGACAGCCCTTGAGAAAATAAGCTAGGAGTGTTCTTTATATAGTCTAACAACTCCTTGTTAACTACATATTAGCCCCTCTACTAATCATGTCCTTACATGTTTAGTTCACCTCGAAAATTACTCCTATGAAGTTTCCAAGTGGTTGCGTATTGATCCTTATATTTAATTAGTCCAACTAATTAATTCCCATGTCCGGTTTAATCCATAGGGAGTGTGACCCCACAGTTTTCTACTTAGGTTGTACTAATTATTACTAACATATTACTAACATAGAGCGGCCTCTAGCAAGACATCTATGCCACCAAACTAATAGAAATAGTTAGTAATCCGACAAACCTTGTGACCAATGTTACCGTATTGTAATATCCCTTTGTCTCCATATCCAGATTGGAAACGAGACATACAAGTCACACTCGTAAGTCCAATCCATATTTTCTCGATCTTGGGAATAGTCTTATCCATGAAGATAAAATCAATATCATATATTAATTTATCTGAGGCTGGTCAGACATTCTATAAGCACTCCCCTCGAGTGCTCATGGATATTTTCACCCGTTATGTGGGAGGGACAAATCCTCTCTATATCACTACCATCTCTAAGCTTGCTTCCTATCATGCTCGATAACTACCTTTATAGTTACCCGGTTAAGGCGAACGTTTGATAATATCAAAGCATGATATTTCACAACTAGAGTATCTAGTGAATTCAAGTATAAGGACCACAATACCATTGTCACTAAGAGAATCACTTGTGACTTTACATAACTTATATGTAGCCTTCTCGTTGTGGGTCAATCCAGTATGCCATTACCCATAATGGATACCCATGTGCTAGACTTGATATCTCCATCTCAATCTACCCATATACTAGTATATAGTTGATCATCCTCTTAAAAGATCACAGGACTATAATTCATAATGATGGTAAAGGATGAGAACATCAAGTACCTTAGCTTGTATCCTTGATGACTTCACCTGAAATAGTGTCCACATCTCTATGCAAAGTCCACTCCAAGGATTGATCGCCGTATCCTTCAATACATTTTTGCTAGCTAGGGAAGAAGGAGGAAGAAGAAGATCACGCAAAACAAGACCAAAAGAGGCCTCTCGCCTCTTTGGCCGACGTTAAGGAGGGGCATACGGGGGGAGGGGGAGGATTCAGCATTCCTTGTTGGCTCTCTCCTTGTGTGATAACAATTACGACAGTCTCTTGTGAAAGTAAGCTAGGAGTGTTCTTTATATAGTCTAACAACTCCTTCTTAACTATATATTAGCCCCACTACTAATCATGTCCTTATATGGATTAGTTCACCTTGCAAATTAGTCCTATGAAGCTTGCAAGTGGTTGCGTATTGATCCTTCTATATAATTAGTCCAATTAATTAATTCCCATGTACGATTTAATCAATAGGAAGTGTGACCCAACAGGTTTCAACTTAGTTGGTAGTAATTATTACTAACATAGAGCGGCCTCTAGAAAGACATCTATGCCACCCAACTAATATAAATAGTTAGTAATCCGACAAACTTGTTACCAATGTTACCGTATTGTAATATCCCTTTGTCTCCATATCCTGATTGGACACGAGACATACACGTCACACTCGTATGTCTAATCCATAGTTTATCAATCTTCGGAATAGTCTTATCCATGCGGATAAAATCAATATCATATATTGATTTATCTGAGGCTGGCCAGACGTTCTATAAGCACTCCTCTAGAGTGGTCGCGGATATTTATTCCCGTTATGTGGGAGGGACAAATCCTCTCTACATCACTACCATCTCTAAGCTATCTTCCTATCATGCTCGATAACTACCCTTATAGTTACCCAGTAAAGGCGCAACGTTTGATAATATCAAAGCATGATATTTCACAACTAGATTATCTGGTGACCTCAAGTCTAAGGACCACAATACCATTGTCACTACGAGAAGCACTTGTGACTTTACATAACTTGTATGTATCCTTCTCGTTGTCGGTCAATCCAGTATGCCAATACCCCTAATGGATACCCATGTACTAGACGTGAATCTCCATATCAATCTACCCACATAATAGTCTATAGTTGATCGTCTTGCTAATCAATATAATGGATTAGTGATATTTTTATAAACTACACATTTGTAAGATAAGGACTTCATTATATTAAATATCTCCATAAATAATACAATGATTATTCTAGCCAAAAATGATGTTCATACTAAATAAGATTGCTTCTCGGGCATCTAGTCCAACACTTTTCAGAACCTTTCTTAGGACATGTAGGGTTTTGATACGGATTACGCAGCCGAAAAACAAAAATCAAATTCCGTTCAATACCCTTCAAAGATCACAGGACAAGAATTCATAATGATAGTAAAGGATGAGAACATCAAGTACCTTAGCTTGTCTCCTTGATGACTTCACCTGAAATAGTGTCCACATCTCTATGCAAATTCCACTCCAAGGATTGATCTCCGTATCCTTCAACACCTTTGTGCTAGATAGGGAAGAAGGAGGAAGAAGAATATCACACAAAAGAAGAAAAAAAGAGGCCACGCCTCTTTGGCCGACGGTGAGGAGGGGCAAACAGGGGAAGGAGTCGGATTCGGCCTTCCTTGTTGGCTCTCTCCTTGTATGATAACAACTATGACAGTCTCTTGAGAAAATAAGCAAGGAGTGTTCTTTATAGTCTAACAACTCATTTTTAACTACATATTAGACCCCCTACTAATCATGTCCATACATGGATTAGTTCACCTTGCAAATTATTCCTATGAAGTTTGCAAGTGGTTGCGTATTGATCCTTCTATTTAATTAGTCCAACTAATTAATTCTCATGTTCGGTTTAATCCATTGGGAGTGTGACCCAAAAGTTTTCTCTTTAGTTGCTATTAATTATTACTAACATAAAGCGGCCTCTAGCAAGACATCTATGCCACCCAACTAATAGAAATAGTTATTCATCCGACAAACCTTGTGACCAATGTTACCGTATTGTAATATCCCTTTGTCTCCATATCCAGATTGGACGCGAGACATACAATTCACACTCGTATGTCCAATCCATAGTTTCTCGATCTTGGGAATAGTCTTATCTATGCGGATAACATCAATATCATATGTTGATTTATCTGAGGCTGGCCAGACATTCTATAAGCACTCCCACGAGTGGCCGCGGATATTTTCTCCCGTTATGTGGGAGGGACAAAATCTCTCTACATCACTACCATCTCTAAGTTTGCTTCCTATCATGCCCGATAACTACCTTCAAAGTTACCCGGTTAAGGTGCAACGTTTGATAATATCAAAGCATGATATTTCACAACTAGAGTATCTAGTGACTTCGAGTCTAAGAACCATAATAACATTGTCACTACAAGAAGCACTTGTGACTTTACATAGCTTGTATGTAGCCTTCTCGTTGTGGTTCAATCCAGTATGCCATTACCCCTAATGCATATCCATTTGCTAGACTTGATATCTCCATATCAATCTACCCACATACTAGTCTATAGTTGATCGTCCTTTTAATCAACATAATGGACTAGTGATATTTTTAGAAACAACACATTTGTAATATAAGGACTTCATTATATTAAATATCTCAATAAATAAAACAATGATTATTCTAGCCAAAAATAATGTTCATACTAAATAATATTGCCACTAGGGCATCTATTCTAACACTTTTTAGAACCTTTCTTAGGGCATGTAGGGTTTTGATACGGATTACGCAGCCGAAAAATAAAAATCAAATTCCGTTCAATACCCTTCAAAGATCACAGGAGTAGAATTCGTAATGATGGTAAAGGATGAGAACATCAAGTACCTTAGCTTGTCTCCTTGATGAATTCACCTGAAATAGTGTCCACGTCTCTATGCAAAGTCCACTCCAAGGATTGATCAATGTATCCTTCAACACCCTTGTGCTAGCTAGGGAAGAAGGAGGAAGAAGAATATCACGCAAAACAAGACCAAAAGAGGCCACGCCTCTTTGGCCGACGGTGAGGAGGGGCAGACGGAGGGGGAGGAGGAGGGGTCGGATTCGGATTTCGTTGTTGGCTCTCTCCTTGTGTGATAACAATTATGAAAGTCTCTTGAGAAAATAAGCCATGTGTGTTCTTTATATAGTATAACAACTCCTTGGTAACTAAAAATTAGCCCCTCTACTAATCATGTCCTTACTGGGATTAGTTCACCATGCAAATTAGTCCTATGAAGTTTTCAAGTGGTTGCGTATTTATCCTTTTATCTAATTAGTCCAACTAATTAATTCCCATGTCCGGTTTAATCTATAGGGAGTGTGACCCAACAGATTTCTACTTCGTTGGTAGTAATTATTACTAACATAGAGTGGTCTCTAGCAAGACAACTATGCCACCCACTGATAGAAATAGTTAGTAATCCGACAAACCTTGAGACCAATGTTACCGTATTGTAATATCCCTTCGTCTCCATATCCAGATTGGACACGAGACATACAAGTCACACTCGTATGTCCCATCCATAGTTTCTCGATCTTGAGAATAGTCTTATCCATGTGGATAACATAAATATCCTATATTGATTTATCTAAGACTGGCCAGACATTCTATAAGCACTCCCCTCGAGTGGCCGCGGATATTTGCTCCCGTTATGTGGGAGGGACAAATCCTCTCTAAATCACTACCATCTCTAAGCTTTCTTACTATCATGCCCGATAACTACATTCATAGTTACCCGGTTAAGGCGCAACGTTTGATAATATCAAAGCATGATATTTCGCAACTAGAGTATCTAGTGACTTCAAGTCTAAGGACTACAATACCATTGTCACTAGGAGAAGCACTTGTGACTTTACATAATTTGTATGTAGCATTCTCGTTGTGGGTCAATCTAGTATGCCATTACCCCTAATGGATACCCATGTGCTAAACTTGATATCTCCATATCAATCTACCCACATACTAGTCTATAGTTGATCGTCATGTTAATCAATATAATGGACTAGTGATATTTTTAGAACACATTTGTAATATAAGGACTTCATTATATTAAATATCTCCATAAAAATACAATGATTATTCTAGCCAAAAACTATAATACCCCGTCTAATTATAAGGGGTAAAACAGTCATATGAAATGTTAAATAAGAAATATATTAAGAAAAGTAAGGTTGGTTAAATTATTAAAAATTTTATAGCTAAGAAATTCTGGTGAGGTTTTAGAAAACATAATAGTGAATTAATTTTAGAGGGCTAAAAGAAATTTTGGTTGCAAAATAATATTTGGGAAATTTTATATTTGTGTACAACTTTAGAAAAAACTATTAAGATAGTATTCGAGAATAAATATGAAAGTTTCGTATATTTTAGTTGATTTTAACGGGTGTCCGACCACCGCGAAAACCGATAGGCTAACCACACCCAAACAAATGATAGTTACCATTATATTTCTTTGTTTTCTAGCAAAGTGGTACAACAAAACCACCTTATAGCTTCTCCCTAGTATTCATCCTCTCCAAGTAAAACTCACCTTCTGTTCACCGCCCTTGAGTTTTTCTTTGCCTTCACGGCAAATCCACCATCACCGCCTCCAACATAGCAGCCTCCAACAACCGCCCCAAGCCCCTCTATAAAACCCAGACCCTCCCCAGGCTCGCTAACCAACAGCAGCCTCCACCCTCCCTCGCCCACACAGCCACCCTCGCAACCACCACCACCATCATCACCACCGTCAACATCGACATCATCACCACCTTCATCCTTCACAGCAAGTGTAAACCCACTGCTCAACCTCTCTCTCTCACTCTTACTCCTCTCTGTTCACCAACGAACCCAGCAGGAGCAGAGGTGGCTGCAGCCACGGCCACCTCCACCGCCGAAACTCCGGCGGCAAGAAAACCCCGATCGAGCAGACCCAGCTGCAGCCCTCTCTCTCTCCCTCTCTGCACCTTGCTTCCTTCTCCTTTGCCCAGAAACTGAGACGAGGAAGCAGCCACAGTAAAGTAGCAGAGGCCCCCGTCTTCGCCGGAACTCCATTGAAACCGGCGAACAAGTTCCAGTGATCCTCTCCAGCGCCACCCACAACCTCCGGTCGCCTCAGATGGACTCCTAGGAGGCCGACCAGATCAATAACAGGATCATACAGCCCCAGAAACATAGGGTAAAGAAGACCCGCCGCCGAACCTCCATTGTTGCCGGCCAAGCGTTCGGGCCGAGCTCCCCAGTGCTACCCACCACCTCTGGTCGTTCCAGCCAGCAGCTAGGAGCTCGAGGAGACCATCCAAGCCCTTAGATGGAACCGAGGTCGTCCCAAACGCCGGAGACGATCCCCATCACCGGCGACATCGTCGGCAAGCTCCACCCGCTTCAATTCTTATCGGCTTACGGCCATTCTTGGCCTAGGTACGTCCTACCCTCTCTGTTTAGTTGTTATACGAAATCAAAATCAAGACTTGGTAGCTAATATCATGCTTAGAGAAGCTAAAATGAGATTGTTGTTAAAAAGGGGTTAAAGTGTAGTTTACATAAACTTTACAACATGACATAGGGGGGTTGTTTTGTATTTTCAGAAACTAGAAGGTGGACTAGTGACTTTTAACATAACTTTTTTTTTAATAAAAATAAGGTTTTTGTTGATTTATAATATAAACTAGGGTTTATGTAACTTAACTACACTTTTAGATGATAATAATAATAATAATAATAATAATAATAATAATAATAATAATAATAATAATAATAATAATAATAATAATAATAATAATAATAATAATTTTGGATTAACGATGATTTCTAACAATAGTAGCTTTTGTTCTCGGAAAATTGATTCGGGTAAAGAAATAGTAAACGGGTTGTTTAACACAAAAATAGAAAAGTTTTTGTAAAAAGCTTTTAATAAATATTGTTTAATCACTTAGTCTATAAAAATTTTATTAAACTTGTAAAATTAGACTTTTCTGAATATTAAAGTGTCGTGTATAGTTTTTCTTAAAAACATAATAGTCGAGATATCACTTTGTCGTTATAATTCAAATTAATTCTTAAGTATAATTTCTTTAGCTCATATTTTTATTAATCTAATTAGTCACTTTTAAATAATAATAATAATAGTAATAATAATAATAATAGTTGTTTAAAAATAGATGAGTTGTTTCATTTCTAGGAAATTATAAGTGAGTAATAAAACGATAGGAATATAAATAGTGGGATTTAAGTTGATATAAATACTCTTTAAAGGCTTATAGCATTTTATTTGGATATTTGTTGACGTAGAAGACACGATTTGTAGGTGATGCTTTTGTAGGCCCGAGCCACTGCTAGGACGTGCTTTTGCTACGGAAAGTAAGGTAAGTGAACATGCCAAGCCTTGCGTGCCAAGCTCCTTTCGTGTCACAAGTTGATTTTAATAGTTGTCTCGAAAAGTGTTTGTTCTTTATTTATATGAGATTTCCTTACATTTTAAAGAAGTTGTTTTGATTGATATTGTCACACGAAAAGATAATAATAACAATGTGTAATTAACGTAAAGTGGAAAGAGTTGAACAGGAGAAGCGTATTATTGCCGTGTTGACTTTGTTCACTCGGCCTGTGATTAGATTGGTCGTGCTGGCTTCGTCCTCTCGACCCGTTTTTATTTTAACCCGGTCGCAACCTGCCGGGTCGCTCCATGTACTCACCTCTCTGGCCGCGAGGAGTCTTAGGGGGGTGCCGGCACTTAAGGTCATGGCTCCTAGTGATAGTATAGTAGATTCTTCCCCGTATCAACACAGTTAATAATACAGCTTCTATGAGATTTGGATATTTAAGAAACAGAAGAAGAAAGAGATTGGGACTAATCCTCCCCATTTGAAAGTTGAGAAAGGAAGATCAAAAGAAAGAGAATTTTATAAGTGTTCTTACTGGAAGCATCAGGTTCACTTCGTACAGTTTTAAAGTTATTATTTGAGTTCCTGATTTACTCGGGAAGTCTACATTTTTATGATCTATTTCCTCTGTGTATTTATTATGAATAGAAGGTTATGCCTCGTCTTCTGTTTTACGAGCTTGGGTGTCACTTACTCAGTATTTCCATGCTGACTTTGAAAACTGCGGTTTTTGTTTTCCTACCCACCGCAGGTTTAGGAGCTGAAGACTAAGGGGTAGCCGGGTACGAGACTCACGTAGAAGGATATCGTCACGAGTAGAATCTAGCTAGCTAGTTCACTATTATGTAGTAGTTCTTGAAACACCTATGTAATAGCTAAAGACTTTTTTGGATGTTTAATATTTTGTAGTAAATAATGAAGTTGGGATGTTATGCTTTTGATTTCCGCCGTTACTTTTAGCATCGCCCTCCCGGTCTTGTCCGAGCCGGATAAGGGGGTTGTTGAAAATGTTATCAGAGCGTTCGTTCCAGTATAAAACATGTAGGGTAACCTTAAATGAATATAGGGCAGGATAATAAAAATTAGAAAAAACGTTGGGGTTATGGGTAGCCTAGGCCCTGATTATCTCCGTCCTCACCCCCTTTAGTATTATTTTGCTTGATAGAACTTCGTTGTTTGATTTATGAATGAAATTCAGAAGTATGGATTAGAATCTATGGATTAGAATCTGGATTATGGAAGAAGTATTGTGTTATTTGATGAGATAAGTTATTATCAAGAAACGGTACTCCTGTAACGAGGAAAAGATATGTGAAAATTGAATTCTGAATTGTGCATGAGAAGATAAGTTATGTGTGTATGACTGAGAATAGATATATGTTGCGTATTCTGATATGGATTGGTTTGTGTGTTCATTCCTGATTGATTGTGGGATATATAATTGAGTGTGAATTATAGAAGTTAGAATGTGAATTGTGAATTGTGAATTGACGTGTTGCTTTGATTCCTACGTGTGACATGCTATGTGATATTTGGTGGATTGATAGTTGTGCACTATTAAGAAGATATAAACCCTATAGAATATCGCAGAATGAGAAATGATATGATAAGTGAAAGCATAGGAATACGACTGGTAGACCATTGCTACGCGAAGACGAGACGGCAAGAATGGATGGCCCAGGATAATTACATTGTGGTTCTTCGTTCGGATTATTCAGATAATTGAGCCAAGAAAGTGGCAGACATGAGGCCAGTAGACTGCACGGGAAACGAAGATCCCGCAGAGCTAGTACACTGGATCAGGGGAACTGACAAGACCCTAAGGGACAATAGAATGTCCTAGAGGCCAAAAGGTCAAACTGCGCAGTATTTTATTTAAAGAAGTGAAGTGAACCTCTGAAGGAGGAACTCACAAGAAACCCTGTTGGCAAGGTCCAACTTTAACTGGGAAGCACTTCAGGTTGCTCTCAGATCTTACTTTTACCATGGCCAGGTGAAAGCAAGGAAGTATCAAGAGTTCATGAACTCAAAGCAATGCAGAAGCTCGAAGGCAGAGTATTTCAAAAGCTTGTAAGATTTGGGTGATCAACAAATAAACTAAGGAGGAGCCACTTCAGCATAGATATCACGGGAGTCGCCAGCAGTATGGGAACTAGTAACTTGGGGAATCGATAGAGAAGGAATACACGTGAATTACGACGATCTTAACCCTGAACCTTAGCAATCGAATGAGACTATGACCACTTTAGTAGATAGATGTGACTACGACCTCATTTTATGTTATGTGTGTTAAAGAAAATAGATGTTTGCTATGCATTGCTGTGTGAAATTACTTGCATGTTGCGTGATCCTTATTCTGATAAATAATTGCTTGAGCATCTTGATTAGTTGTGCGATTTTAGCTTCGAGGACGAAGCTCCGTTTAAGGGGGGAAGGATGTAATACCCCGTCTAATTATAAGGGGTAAAACAGTCATTTGAAAAGTTAAAATAAGAAATATATTAAGAAAAGTAAGGTTGGTTAAATTATTTCAAATTTTATAGCTAAGAAATTCTGGTGAGGTTTTAGAAAACATAATAGTGAATTAACTTTAGAGGGCTAAAAGAAATTTTGGTTGCAAAATAATATTTGGGAAATTTTATATTTGTGTACAACTTTAGAAAAAACTATTAAGATAGTATTCGAGAATAAATACGAAAGTTTCGTAAATTTTAGTTGATTTTAACGGGTGTCCGACCACCGCGAAAACCGATAGGCTAACCACACCCAAACAAATGATAGTTACCATTATATTTCTTTGTTTTCTAGAAAAGTGGTACGACAAAACCACCTTATAGCTTCTCCCTAGTATTCATCCTCTCCAAGTAAAACTCACCTTCTGTTCATCGCCCTTGCGTTTTTCTTTGCCTTCACGGCAAATCCACCATCACCGCCTCCAACATAGCAGCCTCCAACAACCGCCCCAAGCCCCTCTATAAAACCCAGACCCTTCCCTGGCTCGCAAGCCAACAGCAGCCTCCACACTCCCTCGCCCACACAGCCACCCTCGCAACCACCACCACCATCATCACCACCGTCAACATCGACATAACCACCACCTTCATCCTTCACAGCAAGTGTAAACCCACTGCTCAACCTCTCTCTCTCACTCTTACTCCTCTCTGTTCACCAACGAACCCAGCAGGAGCAGAGGTGGCTGCAGCCACGGCCACCTCCACCGCCGAAACTCCGGCGGCAAGAAAACCCTGATGGAGCAGACCCAGCTGCAGCCCCCTCTCTCTCTCCCACTCTTCACCTTGCTTCCTTCTCCTCTGCCCAGAAACTGAGACGAGGAAGAAGCCACAGTAAAGTAGCAGAGGCCCCCGTCTTCGCCGGAACTCCATTGAAACCGGCGAACAAGTTCCAGTGATCCTCTCCAGCGCCACCCCCAACCTCCGGTCGCCTCCGGTGGACTCCTAGGATGCCGACCAGATCAATAACAGGATCATACAGCCCCAGAAACAGAGGGTAAAGATGACCCGCCGTCGAACCTCCAATGTTGCCGGCCAACCGTTCGGGCCGAGCTCCCCAGTGCTACCCACCACCTCTGGTCGTTCCAGCCAGCAGCTAGGAGCTCGAGGAGACCATCCAAGCCCTTAGACGGAACCGAGGTCGTCCCAAACGCCGAAGACGATCCCCATCACCTGCGACATCGTCGGCAAGCTCCACCCGCTTCAATTCTTATCGGCTTACGGCCATTCTTGGCCTAGGTACGTCCTACCCTCTCTGTTTAGTTGTTATACGAAATCAAATTCAAGACTTGGTAGCTAAAATCATGCTTAGAGAAGCTAAAATGAGATTGTTGTTAAAAAGGGGTTAAAGTGTAGTTTACATAAACTTTACAACATGACATAGAGGGGTTATTTTGTATTTTCGGAAACTAGAAGGTGGACTAGGGACTTTTAACATAACTTTTTTTTAATAAAAATAAGGTTTTTGTTGATTTATAATATAAACTAGGGTTTATGTAACTTAACTACACTTTTAGATAATAATAATAATAATAATAATAATAATAATAATAATAATAATAATAATAATAATAATAATAATAATAATAATAATAATAATAATAATAATAATAATAATAATTTTGGATTAACGATGAGTTCTAAAAATAGTAGCTTTTGTTCTCGGAAAATTGATTCGGGTAAAGAAATAGTAAATGGGTTGTTTAACACAAAAATAGAAAAGTTTTTGTAAAAAGCTTTTAATAAATATTGTTTAATCACTTAGTCTATAAAATTTTTATTAAACTTGTAAAATTAGACTTTTCTGAATATTAAAGTGTCGTGTATAGTTTTTCTTAAAAACATAATAGTCGAGATATCACTTTGTCGTTATAATTCAAATTAATTCTTAAGTATAATTTCTTTAGCTCATATTTTTATTAATCTAATTAGTCACTTTTAAATAATAGTAATAATAATAATAATATTTGTTTAAAAATAGATGAGTTGTTTCATTTCTAGGAAATTATAAGTGAGTAATAAAACGATAGGAATATAAATAGTGGGGTTTAAGTTGATATAAATACTCTTTAAAGGCTTATAGCATTTTATTTGGATATTTGTTGACGTAGAAGACACGATTTGTAGGTGATGCTTTTGTAGGCCCGAGCCACTGCTAGGACGTGCTTTTGCTACGGAAAGTAAGGTAAGTGAACATGCCAAGCCTTGCGTGCCAAGCTCCTTTCGTGTCACAAGTTGATTTTAATAGTTGTCTCGAAAAGTGTTTGTTCTTTATTTATATGAGATTTCCTTACATTTTAAAGAAGTTGTTTTGATTGATATTGTCACACGAAAAGATAATAATAACAATGTGTAATTAACGTAAAGTGGAAAGAGTTGAACGGGAGAAGCGTATTATTGCCGTGTTGAATTTTGTTCACTCGGCCTGTGATTAGATTGGTCGTGCTGGCTTCGTCCTCTCGACCCGTTTTTATTTTAACCCGGTCGCAACCTGCCGGTTCGCTCCATGTACTCACCTCTCTGGCCGCGAGGAGTCTTAGGGGGGTGCCGGCACTTAAGGTCATGGCTGCTAGTGGTAGTATAGTAGATTCCTCCCCGTATCAACACAGTTAATAATACAGCTTCTATGAGATTTGGATATTTAAGAAACAGAAGAAGAAAGAGATTGGGACTAATCCTCCCCATTTGAAAGTTGAGAAAGGAAGGTCAAAAGAAAGAGAATTTTATAAGTGTTCTTACTGGAAGCATCAGGTTCACTTCGTACAGTTTTACAGTTATTATTTGAGTTCCTGATTTACTCGGGAAGTCTACATTTTTATGACCTATTTCCTCTGTATATTTATTATGAATAGAAAGTTATGCCTCGTCTTCTGTTTTACGAGCTTAGGTGTCACTTACTCAGTATTTCCATGCTGACTTTGAAAACTGCGGTTCCTGTTTTCCTTCCCACCGTAGGTTTAGGAGCTGAAGACTAAGGGGTAGCCGGGTACGAGACTCACGTAGAAGGATATCGTCACGAGTAGAATCTAGCTAGCTAGTTCACTATTATGTAGTAGTTCTTGAAACACCTATGTAATAGCTAAAGACTTTTTTGGATGTTTAATATTCTGTAGTAAATAATGAAGTTGGGATGTTATGCTTTTGATTTCCGCCGTTACTTTTAGCATCGCCCTCCCGGTCTTGTCCGAGCCGGATAAGGGGGTTGTTGCAGGTGGTATCAGAGCGTTCGTTCCAGTATAAAACCTGTAGGGTAACCTTAAATGAATATAGGGCAGGATAATTGAAATTAGAAAAGCCGTTGGGGTTATGGGTAGCCTAGGCCCTGATTATCTCCGTCCTCACCGCCTTTAGTATTATTTTGCTTGATAGAACTTCGTTGTTTGATTGATGAATGAAATTCAGAAGTATGGATTAGAATCTGGATTATGGAAGAAGTATTGTGTTATTTGATGAGATAAGTTATTATCAAGGAACGGTACTCCTGTAACGAGGAAAAGATATGTGAAAATTGAATTCTGAATTGTGCATGAGAAGATAAGTTATGTGTGTATGACTGAGAATAGATATATGTTGCGTATTCTGATATGGATTGGTTTGTGTGTTCATTCCTGATTGATTGTGGGATATATAATTGAGTGTGAATTATAGAAGTTAGAATGTGAATTGTGAATTGTGAATTGACATGTTTCTTTGATTCCTACGTGTGACATGCTATGTGATATTTGGTGGATTGATAGTTGTGCACTATTAAGAAGATATAAACCCTATGGAATATCGCAGAATGAGAAATGATATAATAAGTGAAAGCATAGGAATACGACTGGTAGACCATTGCTACGCGAAGACGAGACGGCAAGAATGGATGGCCCAGGATAATTACATTGTGGTTCTTCGTTCGGATTATTCAGATAATTGAGCCAAGAAAGTGGCAGACATGAGGCCAGTAGACTGCACGGGAAAAGAAGATCCCGCAGAGCTAGTACACTGGATCAGGGGAACTGACAAGACCCTAAGGGACAATAGAATGTCCTAGACGCCAAAAGGTCAAACTGCGCAGTATTTTATTTAAAGAAGTGAAGTGAACCTCTGAAGGAGGAACTCACAAGAAACCCTGTTGGCAAGGTCCAACTTTAACTGGGAAGCACTTCAGGTTGCTCTCATATCTTACTTTTACCATGGCCAGGTGAAAGCAAGGAAGTATCAAGAGTTCATGAACTCAAAGCAAAGCAGAAGCTCGAAGGCAGAATATTTCAAAAGCTTGTAAGATTTGGGTGATCAACAAATAAACTAAGGAGGAGCCACTTCAGCATAGCTATCACGGGAGTCGTCAGCAGTATGGGAACTAGTAACTTGGGGAATCGATAGAGAAGGAATACACGTGAATTACGACGATCTTAACCCTGAACCTTAGCAACCGAATGAGACTATGACTACTTTAGTAGATAGATGTGACTACGACCTCATTTTATGTTATGTGTGTTAAAGAAAATAGATATTTGCTATGCATTGCTGTGTGAAATTACTTGCCTGTTGCGTGATCCTTATTCTGATAAATAATTGCTTGAGCATCTTGATTAGTTGTGTGATTTTAGCTTCGAGGACGAAGCTCCGTTTAAGGGGGGAAGGATGTAATACCCCGTCTAATTATAAGGGGTAAAACAGTCATTTGAAAACTTAAATAAGAAATATATTAAGAAAAGTAAGGTTGGTTAAATTATTTCAAATTTTATAGCTAAGAAATTCTGGTGAGGTTTTAGAAAACATAATAGTGAATTAACTTTAGAGGGCTAAAAGAAATTTTGGTTGCAAAATAATATTTGGGAAATTTTATATTTGTGTACAACTTTAGAAAAAACTATTAATATAGTATTCGAGAATAAATACGAAAGTTTCGTAAATTTTAGTTGATTTTAACGGGTGTCCGACCACCGCGAAAACCGATAGGCTAACCACACCCAAACAAATGATAGTTACCATTATATTTCTTTGTTTTCTAGAAAAGTGGTACAACAAAACCACCTTATAGCTTCTCCCTAGTATTCATCCTCTCCAAGTAAAACTCACCTTCTGTTCACCGCCCTTGCGTTTTTCTTTGCCTTCACGGCAAATCCACCATCACCGCCTCCAACATAGCAGCCTCCAACAAACGCCCCAAGCCCCTCTATAAAACCCAGACCCTTCCCTGGCTCGCAAGCCAACAGCAGCCTCCACACTCCCTCGCCCACACAGCCACCCTCGCAACCACCACCACCATCATCACCACCGTCAACATCGACATCACCACCACCTTCATCCTTCACAGCAAGTGTAAACCCACTGCTCAACCTCTCTCTCTCACTCTTACTCCTCTCTGTTCACCAACGAACCCAGCAGGAGCAGAGGTGGCTGCAGCCACGGCCACCTCCACCGCCGAAACTCCGGCGACAAGAAAACCCTGATGGAGCAGACCCAGCTGCAGCCCTCTCTCTCTCCCACTCTTCACCTTGCTTCCTTCTCCTCTGCCCATAAACTGAGACGAGGAAGAAGCCACAGTAAAGTAGCAGAGGCCCCCGTCTTCGCCGGAACTCCATTGAAACCGGCGAACAAGTTCCAGTGATCCTCTCCAGCGCCACCCACAACCTCCGGTCGCCTCCGGTGGACTCCTAGGAGGCCGACCAGATCAATAACAGGATCATACAGCCCCAAAAACAGAGGGTAAAGATGACCCGCCGTCGAACCTCCATTGTTGCCGGCCAACCGTTCGGGCCGAGCTCCCCAGTGCTACCCACCACCTCTGGTCGTTCCAGCCAGCAGCTAGGAGCTCGAGGAGACCATCCAAGCCCTTAGACGGAACCGAGGTCGTCCCAAACGCCGAAGACGATCCCCATCACCGGCGACATCGTCGGCAAGCTCCACCCGCTTCAATTCTTATCGGCTTACGGCCATTCTTGGCCTAGGTACGTCCTACCCTCTCTGTTTAGTTGTTATACGAAATCAAATTCAAGACTTGGTAGCTAAAATCATGCTTAGAGAAGCTAAAATGAGATTGTTGTTAAAAAGGGGTTAAAGTGTAGTTTACATAAACTTTACAACATGACATAGGGGGTTATTTTGTATTTTCAGAAACTAGAAGGTGGACTAGGGACTTTTAACATAACTTTTTTTTAATAAAAATAAGGTTTTTGTTGATTTATAATATAAACTAGGGTTTATGTAACTTAACTACACTTTTAGATAATAATAATAATAATAATAATAATAATAATAATAATAATAATAATAATAATAATAATAATAATAATAATAATAATAATAATAATAATAATTTTGGATTAACGATGATTTCTAAAAATAGTAGCTTTTGTTCTCGGAAAATTGACTCGGGTAAAGAAATAGTAAACGGGTTGTTTAACACAAAAATAGAAAAGTTTTTGTAAAAAGCTTTTAATAAATATTGTTTAATCACTTAGTCTATAAAATTGGTTATTAAATTTGTAAAATTAGACTTTTCTGAATATGAAAGTGTCGTGTATAGTTTTTCTTAAAAACATAATAGTCGAGATATCACTTTGTCGTTATAATTCAAATTAATTCTTAAGTATAATTTCTTTAGCTCATATTTTTATTAGTCTAATTAGTCACTTTTAAATAATAATAATAATAGTAATATTAATAATAATAATAGTTGTTTAAAAATAGATGAGTTGTTTCATTTCTAGGAAATTATAAGTGAGTAATAAAATGATAGGAATATAAATAGTGGGGTTTAATTTGATATAAATACTCTTTAAAGGCTTATAGCATTTTATTTGGATATTTGTTGACGTAGAAGACACGATTTGTAGGTGATGTTTTGTAGGCCCGAGCCACTGCTAGGACGTGCTTTTGCTACGGAAAGTAAGGTAAGTGAACATGCCAAGCCTTGCGTGCCAAGCTCCTTTCGTGTCACAAGTTGATTTTAATAGTTGTCTCGAAAAGTGTTTGTTCTTTATTTATATGAGATTTCCTTACATTTTAAAGAAGTTGTTTTGATTGATATTGTCACACGAAAAGATAATAATAACAATGTGTAATTAACGTAAAGTGAAAAGAGTTGAACGGGAGAAGCGTATTATTGCCGTGTTGACTTTGTTCACTCGGCCTATGATTAGATTGGTCGTGCTGGCTTCGTCCTCTCGACCCGTTTTTATTTTAACCCGGTCGCAACCTGCCGGGTCGCTCCATGTACTCACCTCTCTGGCCGCGAGGAGTCTTAGGGGGGTGCCGGCACTTAAGGTCATGGCTGCTAGTGATAGTATAGTAGATTCTTCCCCGTATTAACACAGTTAATAATACAGCTTCTATGAGATTTGGATATTTAAGAAACAGAAGAAGAAAGAGATTGGGACTAATCCTCCCCATTTGAAAGTTGAGAAAGGAAGATCAAAAGAAAGAGAATTTTATAAGTGTTCTTACTGGAAGCATCAGGTTCACTTCGTACAGTTTTACAGTTATTATTTGAGTTCCTGATTTACTCGGGAAGTCTACATTTTTATGACCTATTTCCTCTGTATATTTATTATGAATAGAAAGTTATGCCTCGTCTTCTGTTTTACGAGCTTAGGTGTCACTTACTCAGTATTTCCATGCTGACTTTGAAAACTGCGGTTCCTGTTTTCCTTCCCACCGCAGGTTTAGGAGCTGAAGACTAAGGGGTAGCCGGGTACGAGACTCACGTAGAAGGATATCGTCACGAGTAGAATCTAGCTAGCTAGTTCACTATTATGTAGTAGTTCTTGAAACACCTATGTAATAGCTAAAGACTTTTTTGGATGTTTAATATTCTGTAGTAAATAATGAAGTTGGGATGTTATGCTTTTGATTTCCGCCGTTACTTTTAGCATCGCCCTCCCGGTCTTGTCCGAGCCGGATAAGGGGGTTGTTGCAGGTGGTATCAGAGCGTTCGTTCCAGTATAAAACCTGTAGGGTAACCTTAAATGAATATAGGGCAGGATAATAAAAATTAGAAAAGCCGTTGGGGTTATGGGTAGCCTAGGCCCTGATTATCTCCGTCCTCACCCCCTTTAGTATTATTTTGCTTGATAGAACTTCGTTGTTTGATTGATGAATGAAATTTAGAAGTATGGATTAGAATCTGGATTATGGAAGAAGTATTGTGTTATTTGATGAGATAAGTTATTATCAAGGAACGGTACTCCTGTAACGAGGAAAAGATATGTGAAAATTGAATTCTGAATTGTGCATGAGAAGATAAGTTATGTGTGTATGACTGAGAATAGATATATGTTGCGTATTCTGATATGGATTGGTTTGTGTGTTCATTCCTGATTGATTGTGGGATATATAATTGAGTGTGAATTATAGAAGTTAGAATGTGAATTGTGAATTGTGAATTGACGTGTTTCTTTGATTCCTACGTGTGACATGCTATGTGATATTTGGTGGATTGATAGTTGTGCACTATTAAGAAGATATAAACCCTATGGAATATCGCAGAATGAGAAATGATATGATAAGTGAAAGCATAGGAATACTACTGGTAGACCATTGCTACGCGAAGACGAGACGGCAAGAATGGATGGCCCAGGATAATTACATTGTGGTTCTTCGTTCGGATTATTCAGATAATTGAGCCAAGAAAGTGGCAGACATGAGGTTAGTAGACTGCACGGAAAAAGAAGATCCCGCAGAGCTAGTACACTGGATCAGGGGAACTGACAAGACCCTAAGGGACAATAGAATGTCCTAGAGGCCAAAAGGTCAAACTGCGCAGTATTTTATTTAAAGAAGTGAAGTGAACCTCTGAAGGAGGAACTCACAAGAAACCCTGTTGGCAAGGTCCAACTTTAACTGGGAAGCACTTCAGGTTGCTCTCATATCTTACTTTTACCATGGCCAGGTGAAAGCAAGGAAGTATCAAGAGTTCATGAACTCAAAGCAAAGCAGAAGCTCGAAGGCAGAGTATTTCAAAAGCTTGTAAGATTTGGGTGATCAAAAAATAAACTAAGGAGGAGCCACTTCAGCATAGCTATCACGGGAGTCGTCAGCAGTATGGGAACTAGTAACTTGGGGAATCGATAGAGAAGGAATACACGTGAATTACGACGATCTTAACCCTGAACCTTAGCAACCGAATGAGACTATGACTACTTTAGTAGATAGATGTGACTACGACCTCATTTTATGTTATGTGTGTTAAAGAAAATAGATATTTGCTATGCATTGCTGTGTGAAATTACTTGCCTGTTGCGTGATCCTTATTCTGATAAATAATTGCTTGAGCATCTTGATTAGTTGTGCGATTTTAGCTTCGAGGACGAAGCTCCGTTTAAGGGGGGAAGGATGTAATACCCCGTCTAATTATAAGGGGTAAAACAGTCATTTGAAAAGTTAAATAAGAAATATATTAAGAAAAGTAAGGTTGGTTAAATTATTTCAAATTTTATAGCTAAGAAATTCTGGTGAGGTTTTAGAAAACATAATAGTGAATTAACTTTAGAGGGCTAAAAGAAATTTTGGTTGCAAAATAATATTTGGGAAATTTTATATTTGTGTACAACTTTAGAAAAAACTATTAAGATAGTATTCGAGAATAAATACGAAAGTTTCGTAAATTTTAGTTGATTTTAACGGGTGTCCGACCACCGCAAAAACCGATAGGCTAACCACACCCAAACAAATGATAGTTACCATTATATTTCTTTGTTTTCTAGAAAAGTGGTACGACAAAACCACCTTATAGCTTCTCCCTAGTATTCATCCTCTCCAAGTAAAACTCACCTTCTGCTCACCGCCCTTGCGTTTTTCTTTGCCTTCACGGCAAATCCACCATCACCGCCTCCAACATAGCAGCCTCCAACAACCGCCCCAAGCCCCTCTATAAACCCAGACCCTTCCCTGGCTCGCAAGCCAACAGCAGCCTCCACACTCCCTCGCCCACACAGCCACCCTCGCAACCACCACCACCATCATCACCACCGTCAACATCGACATCACCACCACCTTCATCCTTCACAGCAAGTGTAAACCCACTGCTCAACCTCTCTCTCTCACTCTTACTCCTCTCTGTTCACCAACGAACCCAGCAGGAGCAGAGGTGGCTGCAGCCACGGCCACCTCCACCGCCGAAACTCCGGCGGCAAGAAAACCCTGATGGAGCAGACCCAGCTGCAGCCCTCTCTCTCTCCCACTCTTCACCTTGCTTCCTTCTCCTCTGCCCATAAACTGAGACGAGGAAGAAGCCACAGTAAAGTAGCAGAGGCCCCCGTCTTCGCCGGAACTCCATTGAAACCGGCGAACAAGTTCCAGTGATCCTCTCCAGCGCCACCCACAACCTCCGGTCGCCTCCGGTGGACTCCTAGGAGGCCGACCAGATCAATAACAGGATCATACAGCCCCAAAAACAGAGGGTAAAGATGACCCGCCGTCGAACCTCCATTGTTGCCGGCCAACCGTTCGGGCCGAGCTCCCCAGTGCTACCCACCACCTCTGGTCGTTCCAGCCAGCAGCTAGGAGCTCGAGGAGACCATCCAAGCCCTTAGACGGAACCGAGGTCGTCCCAAACGCCGAAGACGATCCCCATCACCGGCGACATCGTCGGCAAGCTCCACCCGCTTCAATTCTTATCGGCTTACGGCCATTCTTGGCCTAGGTACGTCCTACCCTCTCTGTTTAGTTGTTATACGAAATCAAATTCAAGACTTGGTAGCTAAAATCATGCTTAGAGAAGCTAAAATGAGATTGTTGTTAAAAAGGGGTTAAAGTGTAGTTTACATAAACTTTACAACATGACATAGGGGGTTATTTTGTATTTTCATAAACTAGAAGGTGGACTAGGGACTTTTAACATAACTTTTTTTTAATAAAAATAAGGTTTTTGTTTATTTATAATATAAACTAGGGTTTATGTAACTTAACTACACTTTTAGATAATAATAATAATAATAATAATAATAATAATAATAATAATAATTTTGGATTAACGATGATTTCTAAAAATAGTAGCTTTTGTTCTCGGAAAATTGATTCGGGTAAAGAAATAGTAAACGGGTTGTTTAACACAAAAATAGAAAAGTTTTTGTAAAAAGCTTTTAATAAATATTGTTTAATCACTTAGTCTATAAAATTGGTTATTAAACTTGTAAAATTAGACTTTTCTGAATATTAAAGTGTCGTGTATAGTTTTTCTTAAAAACATAATAGTCGAGATATCACTTTGTCGTTATAATTCAAATTAATTCTTAAGTATAATTTCTTTAGCTCATATTTTTATTAATCTAATTAGTCACTTTTAAATAATAATAATAATAGTAATAATAATAATAATAGTTGTTTAAAAATAGATGAGTTGTTTCATTTCTAGGAAATTATAAGTGAGTAATAAAACGATAGGAATATAAATAGTGGGGTTTAAGTTGATATAAATACTCTTTAAAGACTTATAGCATTTTATTTGGATATTTGTTGGCGTAGAAGACACGATTTGTAGGTGATGCTTTTGTAGGCCCGAGCCACTGCTAGGACGTGCTTTTGCTACGGAAAGTAAGGTAAGTGAACATGCCAAGCCTTGCGTGCCAAGCTCCTTTCGTGTCACAAGTTGATTTTAATAGTTGTCTCGAAAAGTGTTTGTTCTTTATTTATATGAGATTTCCTTACATTTTAAAGAAGTTGTTTTGATTGATATTGTCACACGAAAAGATAATAATAACAATGTGTAATTAACGTAAAGTGGAAAGAGTTGAACGGGAGAAGCGTATTATTGCCGTGTTGACTTTGTTCACTCGGCCTGTGATTAGATTGGTCGTGCTGGCTTCGTCCTCTCGACCCGTTTTTATTTTAACCCGGTCGCAACCTGCCGGGTCGCTCCATGTACTCACCTCTCTGGCCGCGAGGAGTGTTAGGGGGGTGCCGGCACTTAAGGTCATGGCTGCTAGTGATAGTATAGTAGATTCTTCCCCGTATCAACACAGTTAATAATACAGCTCTATGAGATTTGGATATTTAAGAAACAGAAGAAGAAAGAGATTGGGACTAATCCTCCCCATTTGAAAGTTGAGAAAGGAAGATCAAAAGAAAGAGAATTTTATAAGTGTTCTTACTGGAAGCATCAGGTTCACTTCGTACAGTTTTACAGTTATTATTTGAGTTCCTGATTTACTCGGGAAGTCTACATTTTTATGATCTATTTCCTCTGTATATTTATTATGAATAGAAAGTTATGCCTCGTCTTCTGTTTTACGAGCTTGGGTGTCACTTACTCAATATTTCCATGCTGACTTTGAAAACTGCGGTTCCTGTTTTCCTTCCCACCGCAGGTTTAGGAGCTGAAGACTAAGGGGTAGCCGGGTACGAGACTCACGTAGAAGGATATCGTCACGAGTAGAATCTAGCTAGCTAGTTCACTATTATGTAGTAGTTCTTGAAACACCTATGTAATAGCTAAAGACTTTTTTGGATGTTTAATATTCTGTAGTAAATAATGAAGTTGGGATGTTATGCTTTTGATTTCCGCCGTTACTTTTAGCATCGCCCTCCCGGTCTTGTCCGAGCCGGATAAGGGGGTTGTTGCAGGTGGTATCAGAGCGTTCGTTCCAGTATAAAACCTGTAGGGTAACCTTAAATGAATATAGGGCAGGATAATTAAAATTAGAAAAGCCGTTGGGGTTATGGGTAGCCTAGGCCCTGATTATCTCCGTCCTCACCCCCTTTAGTATTATTTTGCTTGATAGAACTTCGTTGTTTGATTGATGAATGAAATTCAGAAGTATGGATTAGAATCTGGATTATGGAAGAAGTATTGTGTTATTTGATGAGATAAGTTATTATCAAGGAACGGTACTCCTGTAACGAGGAAAAGATATGTGAAAATTGAATTCTGAATTGTGCATGAGAAGATAAGTTATGTGTGTATGACTGAGAATAGATATATGTTGCGTATTCTGATATGGATTGGTTTGTGTGTTCATTCCTGATTGATTGTGGGATATATAATTGAGTGTGAATTATAGAAGTTAGAATGTGAATTGTGAATTGTGAATTGACGTGTTTCTTTGATTCCTACGTGTGACATGCTATGTGATATTTGGTGGATTGATAGTTGTGCACTATTAAGAAGATATAAACCCTATGGAATATCGCAGAATGAGAAATGATATGATAAGTGAAAGCATAGGAATACGACTGGTAGACCATTGCTACGCGAAGACGAGACGGCAAGAATGGATGGCCCAGGATAATTACATTGTGGTTCTTCGTTCGGATTATTCAGATAATTGAGCCAAGAAAGTGGCAGACATGAGGCCAGTAGACTGCACGGGAAAAGAAGATCCCGCGGAGCTAGTACACTGGATCAGGGGAACTGACAAGACCCTAAGGGACAATAGAATGTCCTAGACGCCAAAAGGTCAAACTGCGCAGTATTTTATTTAAAGAAGTGAAGTGAACCTCTGAAGGAGGAACTCACAAGAAACCCTGTTGGCAAGGTCCAACTTTAACTGGGAAGCACTTCAGGTTGCTCTCATATCTTACTTTTACCATGGCCAGGTGAAAGCAAGGAAGTATCAAGAGTTCATGAACTCAAAGCAAAGCAGAAGCTCGAAGGCAGAGTATTTCAAAAGCTTGTAAGATTTGGGTGATCAACAAATAAACTAAGGAGGAGCCACTTCAGCATAGCTATCACGGGAGTCGTCAGCAGTATGGGAACTAGTAACTTGGGGAATCGATAGAGAAGGAATACACGTGAATTACGACGATCTTAACCCTGAACCTTAGCAACCGAATGAGACTATGACTACTTTAGTAGATAGATGTGACTACGACCTCATTTTATGTTATGTGTGTTAAAGAAAATAGATATTTGCTATGCATTGCTGTGTGAAATTACTTGCCTGTTGCGTGATCCTTATTCTGATAAATAATTGCTTGAGCATCTTGATTAGTTGTGCGATTTTAGCTTCGAGGACGAAGCTCCGTTTAAGGGGGGAAGGATGTAATACCCCGTCTAATTATAAGGGGTAAAACAGTCATTTGAAAAGTTAAATAAGAAATATATTAAGAAAAGTAAGGTTGGTTAAATTATTTCAAATTTTATAGCTAAGAAATTCTGGTGAGGTTTTAGAAAACATAATAGTGAATTAACTTTAGAGGGCTAAAAGAAATTTTGGTTGCAAAATAATATTTGGGAAATTTTATATTTGTGTACAACTTTAGAAAAAACTATTAAGATAGTATTCGAGAATAAATACGAAAGTTTCGTAAATTTTAGTTGATTTTAACGGGTGTCCGACCACCGCGAAAACCGATAGGCTAACCACACCCAAACAAATGATAGTTACCATTATATTTCTTTGTTTTCTAGAAAAGTGGTACGACAAAACCACCTTATAGCTTCTCCCTAGTATTCATCCTCTCCAAGTAAAACTCACCTTCTGTTCACCGCCCTTGCGTTTTTCTTTGCCTTCACGGCAAATCCACCATCACCGCCTCCAACATAGCAGCCTCCAACAACCGCCCCAAGCCCCTCTATAAAACCCAGACCCTTCCCTGGCTCGCAAGCCAACAGCAGCCTCCACACTCCCTCGCCCACACAGCCACCCTCGCAACCACCACCACCATCATCACCACCGTCAACATCGACATCACCACCACCTTCATCCTTCACAGCAAGTGTAAACCCACTGCTCAACCTCTCTCTCTCACTCTTACTCCTCTCTGTTCACCAACGAACCCAGCAGGAGCAGAGGTGGCTGCAGCCACGGCCACCTCCACCGCCGAAACTCCGGCGGAAAGAAAACCCTGATGGAGCAGACCCAGCTGCAGCCCTCTCTCTCTCCCACTCTTCACCTTGCTTCCTTCTCCTCTGCCCATAAACTGAGACGAGGAAGAAGCCACAGTAAAGTAGCAGAGGCCCCCGTCTTCGCCGGAACTCCATTGAAACCGGCGAACAAGTTCCAGTGATCCTCTCCAGCGCCACCCACAACCTCCGGTCGCCTCCGGTGGACTCCTAGGAGGCCGACCAGATCAATAACAGGATCATACAGCCCCAAAAACAGAGGGTAAAGATGACCCGCCGTCGAACCTCCATTGTTGCCGGCCAACCGTTCGGGCCGAGCTCCCCAGTGCTACCCACCACCTCTGGTCGTTCCAGCCAGCAGCTAGGAGCTCGAGGAGACCATCCAAGCCCTTAGACGGAACCGAGGTCGTCCCAAACGCCGAAGACGATCCCCATCACCGGCGACATCGTCGGCAAGCTCCACCCGCTTCAATTCTTATCGGCTTACGGCCATTCTTGGCCTAGGTACGTCCTACCCTCTCTGTTTAGTTGTTATACGAAATCAAATTCAAGACTTGGTAGCTAAAATCATGCTTAGAGAAGCTAAAATGAGATTGTTGTTAAAAAGGGGTTAAAGTGTAGTTTACATAAACTTTACAACATGACATAGGGGGTTATTTTGTATTTTCATAAACTAGAAGGTGGACTAGGGACTTTTAACATAACTTTTTTTTAATAAAAATAAGGTTTTTGTTTATTTATAATATAAACTAGGGTTTATGTAACTTAACTACACTTTTAGATAATAATAATAATAATAATAATAATAATAATAATAATAATAATAATAATAATAATAATAATAATAATAATAATTTTGGATTAACGATGATTTCTAAAAATAGTAGCTTTTGTTCTCGGAAAATTGATTCGGGTAAAGAAATAGTAAACGGGTTGTTTAACACAAAAATAGAAAAGTTTTTGTAAAAAGCTTTTAATAAATATTGTTTAATCACTTAGTCTATAAAATTGGTTATTAAACTTGTAAAATTAGACTTTTCTGAATATTAAAGTGTCGTGTATAGTTTTTCTTAAAAACATAATAGTCGAGATATCACTTTGTCGTTATAATTCAAATTAATTCTTAAGTATAATTTCTTTAGCTCATATTTTTATTAATCTAATTAGTCACTTTTACATAATAATAATAATAGTAATAATAATAATAATAGTTGTTTAAAAATAGATGAGTTGTTTCATTTCTAGGAAATTATAAGTGAGTAATAAAACGATAGGAATATAAATAGTGGGGTTTAAGTTGATATAAATACTCTTTAAAGACTTATAGCATTTTATTTGGATATTTGTTGGCGTAGAAGACACGATTTGTAGGTGATGCTTTTGTAGGCCCGAGCCACTGCTAGGACGTGCTTTTGCTACGGAAAGTAAGGTAAGTGAACATGCCAAGCCTTGCGTGCCAAGCTCCTTTCGTGTCACAAGTTGATTTTAATAGTTGTCTCGAAAAGTGTTTGTTCTTTATTTATATGAGATTTCCTTACATTTTGAAGAAGTTGTTTTGATTGATATTGTCACACGAAAAGATAATAATAACAATGTGTAATTAACGTAAAGTGGAAAGAGTTGAACGGGAGAAGCGTATTATTGCCGTGTTGACTTTGTTCACTCGGCCTGTGATTAGATTGGTCGTGCTGGCTTCGTCCTCTCGACCCGTTTTTATTTTAACCCGGTCGCAACCTGCCGGGTCGCTCCATGTACTCACCTCTCTGGCCGCGAGGAGTCTTAGGGGGGTGCCGGCACTTAAGGTCATGGCTGCTAGTGATAGTATAGTAGATTCTTCCCCGTATCAACACAGTTAATAATACAGCTTCTATGAGATTTGGATATTTAAGAAACAGAAGAAGAAAGAGATTGGGACTAATCCTCCCCATTTGAAAGTTGAGAAAGGAAGATCAAAAGAAAGAGAATTTTATAAGTGTTCTTACTGGAAGCATCAGGTTCACTTCGTACAGTTTTACAGTTATTATTTGAGTTCCTGATTTACTCGGGAAGTCTACATTTTTATGATCTATTTCCTCTGTATATTTATTATGAATAGAAAGTTATGCCTCGTCTTCTGTTTTACGAGCTTGGGTGTCACTTACTCTCTATTTCCATGCTGACTTTGAAAACTGCGGTTCCTGTTTTCCTTCCCACCGCAGGTTTAGGAGCTGAAGACTAAGGGGTAGCCGGGTACGAGACTCACGTAGAAGGATATCGTCACGAGTAGAATCTAGCTAGCTAGTTCACTATTATGTAGTAGTTCTTGAAACACCTATGTAATAGCTAAAGACTTTTTTGGATGTTTAATATTCTGTAGTAAATAATGAAGTTGGGATGTTATGCTTTTGATTTCCGCCGTTACTTTTAGCATCGCCCTCCCGGTCTTGTCCGAGCCGGATAAGGGGGTTGTTGCAGGTGGTATCAGAGCGTTCGTTCCAGTATAAAACCTGTAGGGTAACCTTAAATGAATATAGGGCAGGATAATTAAAATTAAAAAAAGCCGTTGGGGTTATGGGTAGCCTAGGCCCTGATTATCTCCGTCCTTACCCCCTTTAGTATTATTTTGCTTGATAGAACTTCGTTGTTTGATTGATGAATGAAATTCAGAAGTATGGATTAGAATCTGGATTATGGAAGAAGTATTGTGTTATTTGATGAGATAAGTTATTATCAAGGAACGGTACTCCTGTAACGAGGAAAAGATATGTGAAAATTGAATTCTGAATTGTGCATGAGAAGATAAGTTATGTGTGTATGACTGAGAATAGATATATGTTGCGTATTCTGATATGGATTGGTTTGTGTGTTCATTCCTGATTGATTGTGGGATATATAATTGAGTGTGAATTATAGAAGTTAGAATGTGAATTGTGAATTGTGAATTGACGTGTTGCTTTGATTCCTACGTGTGACATGCTATGTGATATTTGGTGGATTGATAGTTGTGCACTATTAAGAAGATATAAACCCTATAGAATATCGCAGAATGAGAAATGATATGATAAGTGAAAGCATAGGAATACGACTGGTAGACCATTGCTACGCGAAGACGAGACGGCAAGAATGGATGGCCCAGGATAATTACATTGTGGTTCTTCGTTCGGATTATTCAAATAATTGAGCCAAGAAAGTGGCAGACATGAGGCCAGTAGACTGCACGGGAAAAGAAGATCCCGCAGAGCTAGTACACTGGATCAGGGGAACTGACAAGACCCTAAGGGACAATAGAATGTCCTAGAGGCCAAAAGGTCAAACTGCGCAGTATTTTATTTAAAGAAGGGAAGTGAACCTCTGAAGGAGGAACTCAAAAGAAACCCTGTTGGCAAGGTCCAACTTTAACTGGGAAGCACTTCAGGTTGCTCTCATATCTTACTTTTACCATGGCCAGGTGAAAGCAAGGAAGTATCAAGAGTTCATGAACTCAAAGCAAAGCAGAAGCTCGAAGGCAGAGTATTTCAAAAGCTTGTAAGATTTGGGTGATCAACAAATAAACTAAGGAGGAGCCACTTCAGCATAGCTATCACGGGAGTCGTCAGCAGTATGGGAACTAGTAACTTGGGGAATCGATAGAGAAGGAATACACGTGAATTACGACGATCTTAACCCTGAACCTTAGCAACCGAATGAGACTATGACTACTTTAGTAGATAGATGTGACTACGACCTCATTTTATGTTATGTGTGTTAAAGAAAATAGATATTTGCTATGCATTGCTGTGTGAAATTACTTGCCTGTTGCGTGATCCTTATTCTGATAAATAATTGCTTGAGCATCTTGATTAGTTGTGCGATTTTAGCTTCGAGGACGAAGCTCCGTTTAAGGGGGGAAGGATGTAATACCCCGTCTAATTATAAGGGGTAAAACAGTCATTTGAAAAGTTAAATAAGAAATATATTAAGAAAAGTAAGGTTGGTTAAATTATTTCAAATTTTATAGCTAAGAAATTCTGGTGAGGTTTTAGAAAACATAATAGTGAATTAACTTTAGAGGGCTAAAAGAAATTTTGGTTGCAAAATAATATTTGGGAAATTTTATATTTGTGTACAACTTTAGAAAAAACTATTAAGATAGTATTCGAGAATAAATACGAAAGTTTCGTAAATTTTAGTTGATTTTAACGGGTGTCCGACCACCGCGAAAACCGATAGGCTAACCACACCCAAACAAATGATAGTTACCATTATATTTCTTTGTTTTCTAGAAAAGTGGTACAACAAAACCACCTTATAGCTTCTCCCTAGTATTCATCCTCTCCAAGTAAAACTCACCTTCTGTTCACCGCCCTTGCGTTATTCTTTGCCTTCACGGCAAATCCACCATCACCGCCTCCAACATAGCAGCCTCCAACAACCGCTCCAAGCCCCTCTATAAAACCCAGACCCTTCCCTGGCTCGCAAGCCAACAGCAGCCTCCACACTCCCTCGCCCACACAGCCACCCTCGCAACCACCACCACCATCATCACCACCGTCAACATCGACATCACCACCACCTTCATCCTTCACAGCAAGTGTAAACCCACTGCTCAACCTCTCTCTCTCACTCTTACTCCTCTCTGTTCACCAACGAACCCAGCAGGAGCAGAGGTGGCTGCAGCCACGGCCACCTCCACCGCCGAAACTCCGGCGGCAAGAAAACCCTGATGGAGCAGACCCAGCTGCAGCCCTCTCTCTCTCCCACTCTTCACCTTGCTTCCTTCTCCTCTTCCCATAAACTGAGACGAAGAAGAAGCCACGGTAAAGTAGCAGAGGCCCCCGTCTTCGCCGGAACTCCATTGAAACCGGCGAACAAGTTCCAGTGATCCTCTCCAGCGCCACCCACAACCTCCGGTCGCCTCCGGTGGAATCCTAGGAGGCCGACCATATCAATAACAGGATCATACAGCCCCAAAAACAGAGGGTAAAGACGACTCGCCGTCGAACCTCCATTGTTGCCGGCCAACCGTTCGGGCCGAGCTCCCCAGTGCTACCCACCACCTCTGGTCGTTCCAGCCAGCAGCTAGGAGCTCGAGGAGACCATCCAAGCCCTTAGACGGAACCGAGGTCGTCCCAAACGCCGAAGACGATCCCCATCACCGGCGACATCGTCGGCAAGCTCCACCCGCTTCAATTCTTATCGGCTTACGGCCATTCTTGGCCTAGGTACGTCCTACCCTCTCTGTTTAGTTGTTATACGAAATCAAATTCAAGACTTGGTAGCTAAAATCATGCTTAGAGAAGCTAAAATGAGATTGTTGTTAAAAAGAGGTTAAAGTTTAGTTTACATAAACTTTACAACATGACATAGGGGGGTTATTTTGTATTTTCATAAACTAGAAGGTGGACTAGGGACTTTTAACATAACTTTTTTTTAATAAAAATAAGGTTTTTGTTTATTTATAATATAAACTAGGGTTTATGTAACTTAACTACACTTTTAGATAATAATAATAATAATAATAATAATAATAATAATAATAATAATAATAATAATAATAATTTTGGATTAACGATGATTTCTAAAAATAGTAGCTTTTGTTCTCGGAAAATTGATTCGGGTAAAGAAATAGTAAACGGGTTGTTTAACACAAAAATAGAAAAGTTTTTGTAAAAAGCTTTTAATAAATATTGTTTAATCACTTAGTCTATAAAATTGGTTATTAAACTTGTAAAATTAGACTTTTCTGAATATTAAAGTGTCGTGTATAGTTTTTCTTAAAAACATAATAGTCGAGATATCACTTTGTCGTTATAATTCAAATTAATTCTTAAGTATAATTTCTTTAGCTCATATTTTTATTAATCTAATTAGTCACTTTTAAATAATAATAATAATAGTAATAATAATAATAATAGTTGTTTAAAAATAGATGAGTTGTTTCATTTCTAGGAAATTATAAGTGAGTAATAAAACGATAGGAATATAAATAGTGGGGTTTAAGTTGATATAAATACTCTTTAAAGACTTATAGCATTTTATTTGGATATTTGTTGGCGTAGAAGACACGATTTGTAGGTGATGCATTTGTAGGCCCGAGCCACTGCTAGGACGTGCTTTTGCTACGGAAAGTAAGGTAAGTGAACATGCCAAGCCTTGCGTGCCAAGCTCCTTTCGTGTCACAAGTTGATTTTAATAGTTGTCTCGAAAAGTGTTTGTTCTTTATTTATATGAGATTTCCTTACATTTTAAAGAAGTTGTTTTGATTGATATTTTCACACGAAAAGATAATAATAACAATGTGTAATTAACGTAAAGTGGAAAGAGTTGAACGGGAGAAGCGTATTATTGCCGTGTTGACTTTGTTCACTCGGCCTGTGATTAGATTGGTCGTGCTGGCTTCGTCCTCTCGACCCGTTTTTATTTTAACCCGGTCGCAACCTGCCGGGTCGCTCCATGTACTCACCTCTCTGGCCGCGAGGAGTCTTAGGGGGGTGCCGGCACTTAAGGTCATGGCTGCTAGTGATAGTATAGTAGATTCTTCCCCGTATCAACACAGTTAATAATACAGCTTCTATGAGATTTGGATATTTAAGAAACAGAAGAAGAAAGAGATTGGTACTAATCCTCCCCATTTGAAAGTTGAGAAAGGAAGATCAAAAGAAAGAGAATTTTATAAGTGTTCTTATTGGAACCATCAGGTTCACTTCGTACAGTTTTACAGTTATTATTTGAGTTCCTGATTTACTCGGGAAGTCTACATTTTTATGATATATTTCCTCTGTATATTTATTATGAATAGAAAGTTATGCCTCGTCTTCTGTTTTACGAGCTTGGGTGTCACTTACTCAGTATTTCCATGCTGACTTTGAAAACTGCGGTTCCTGTTTTCCTTCCCACCGCAGGTTTAGGAGCTGAAGACTAAGGGGTAGCCGGGTACGAGACTCACGTAGAAGGATATCGTCACGAGTAGAATCTAGCTAGCTAGTTCACTATTATGTAGTAGTTCTTGAAACACCTATGTAATAGCTAAAGACTTTTTTGGATGTTTAATATTCTGTAGTAAATAATGAAGTTGGGATGTTATGCTTTTGATTTCCGCCGTTACTTTTAGCATCGCCCTCCCGGTCTTGTCCGAGCCGGATAAGGGGGTTGTTGCAGGTGGTGTCAGAGCGTTCGTTCCAGTATAAAACCTGTAGGGTAACCTTAAATGAATATAGGGCAGGATAATTAAAATTAGAAAAGCCGTTGGGGTTATGGGTAGCCTAGGCCCTGATTATCTCCGTCCTCACCCCCTTTAGTATTATTTTGCTTGATAGAACTTCGTTGTTTGATTGATGAATGAAATTCAGAAGTATGGATTAGAATCTGGATTATGGAAGAAGTATTGTGTTATTTGATGAGATAAGTTATTATCAAGGAACGGTACTCCTGTAACGAGGAAAAGATATGTGAAAATTGAATTCTGAATTGTGCATGAGAAGATAAGTTATGTGTGTATGACTGAGAATAGATATATGTTGCGTATTCTGATATGGATTGGTTTGTGTGTTCATTCCTGATTGATTGTGGGATATATAATTGAGTGTGAATTATAGAAGTTAGAATGTGAATTGTGAATTGTGAATTGACGTGTTGCTTTGATTCCTACGTGTGACATGCTATGTGATATTTGGTGGATTGATAGTTGTGCACTATTAAGAAGATATAAACCCTATAGAATATCGCAGATGAGAAATGATATGATAAGTGAAAGCATAGGAATACGACTGGTAGACCATTGCTACGCGAAGACGAGACGGCAAGAATGGATGGCCCAGGATAATTACATTGTGGTTCTTCGTTCGGATTATTCAGATAATTGAGCCAAGAAAGTGGCAGACATGAGGCCAGTAGACTGCACGGGAAAAGAAGATCCCGCAGAGCTAGTACACTGGATCAGGGGAACTGACAAGACCCTAAGGGACAATAGAATGTCCTAGAGGCCAAAAGGTCAAACTGCGCAGTATTTTATTTAAAGAAGTGAAGTGAACCTCTGAAGGAGGAACTCACAAGAAACCCTGTTGGCAAGGTCCAACTTTAACTGGGAAGCACTTCAGGTTGCTCTCATATCTTACTTTTACCATGGCCAGGTGAAAGCAAGGAAGTATCAAGAGTTCATGAACTCAAAGCAAAGCAGAAGCTCGAAGGCAGAGTATTTCAAAAGCTTGTAAGATTTGGGTGATCAACGTAAGGAGGAGCCACTTCAGCATAGCTATCACGGGAGTCGTCAGCAGTATGGGAACTAGTAACTTGGGGAATCGATAGAGAAGGAATACACGTGAATTACGACGATCTTAACCCTGAACCTTAGCAACCGAATGAGACTATGACCACTTTAGTAGATAGATGTGACTACGACCTCATTTTATGTTATGTGTGTTAAAGAAAATAGATATTTGCTATGCATTGCTGTGTGAAATTACTTGCCTGTTGCGTGATCCTTATTCTGATAAATAATTGCTTGAGCATCTTGATTAGTTGTGCGATTTTAGCTTCGAGGACGAAGCTCCGTTTAAGGGGGGAAGGATGTAATACCCCGTCTAATTATAAGGGGTAAAACAGTCATTTGAAAAGTTAAATAAGAAATATATTAAGAAAAGTAAGGTTGGTTAAATTATTTCAAATTTTATAGCTAAGAAATTCTGGTGAGGTTTTAGAAAACATAATAGTGAATTAATTTTATAGGGCTAAAAGAAATTTTGGTTGCAAATAATATTTGGGAAATTTTATATTTGTGTACAACTTTAGAAAAAACTATTAAGATAGTATTAGAGAATAAATACGAAAGTTTCGTAAATTTTAGTTGATTTTAACGGGTGTCCGACCACCGCGAAAACCGATAGGCTAACCACACCCAAACAAATGATAGTTACCATTATATTTCTTTGTTTTCTAGAAAAGTGGTACAACAAAACCACCTTATAGCTTCTCCCTAGTATTCATCCTCTCCAAGTAAAACTCACCTTCTGTTCACCGCCCTTGCGTTTTTCTTTGCCTTCACGGCAAATCCACCATCACCGCCTCCAACATAGCAGCCTCCAACAACCGCCCCAAGCCCCTCTATAAAACCCAGACCCTTCCTTGGCTCGCAAGCCAACAGCAGCCTCCACACTCCCTCGCCCACACAGCCACCCTCGCAACCACCACCACCATCATCACCACCGTCAACATCGACATCACCACCACCTTCATCCTTCACAGCAAGTGTAAACCCACTGCTCAACCTCTCTCTCTCACTCTTACTCCTCTCTGTTCACCAACGAACCCAGCAGGAGCAGAGGTGGCTGCAGCCACGGCCACCTCCACCGCCAAAACTCCGGCGGCAAGAAAACCCCGATGGAGCAGACCCAGCTGCAGCCCTCTCTCTCTCCCTCTCTGCACCTTGCTTCCTTCTCCTCTGCCCAGAAACTGAGACGAGGAAGCAGCCACAGTAAAGTAGCAGAGGCCCCCGTCTTCGCCGGAACTCCATTGAAACCGGCGAACAAGTTCCAGTGATCCTCTCCAGCGCCACCCACAACCTCCGGTCGCCTCAGATGGACTCCTAGGAGGCCGACCAGATCAATAACAGGATCATACAGCTCCAGAAACAGAGGGTAAAGAAGACCCCCCGCCGAACCTCCATTGTTGCCGGCCAAGCGTTCGGGCCGAGCTCCCCAGTGCTACCCACCACCTCTGGTCGTTCCAGCCAGCAGCTAGGAGCTCGAGGAGACCATCCAAGCCCTTAGATGGAACCGAGGTCATCCCAAACGCCGGAGACGATCCCCATAACCGGCGACATCGTCGGCAAGCTCCACCCGCTTCAATTCTTATCGGCTTACGGCCATTCTTGGCCTAGGTACGTCCTACCCTATCTGTTTAGTTTTTATACGAAATCAAAATCAAGACATGGTAGCTAATATCATGCTTAGAGAAGCTAAAATGAGATTGTTGTTAAAAAGGGGTTAAAGTGTAGTTTACATAAACTTTACAACATGACATAGGGGGGTTGTTTTGTATTTTCAGAAACTAGAAGGTGGACTAGTGACTTTTAACATAACTTTTTTTTTAAAAAAAATAAGGTTTTTGTTGATTTATAATATAAACTAGGGTTTATGTAACTTAACTACACTTTTAGATAAAGATAATAATAATAATAATAATAATAATAATAATAATAATAATAATAATAATAATAATAATAATAATAATAATTATTATTATTATTATAATAATAATTTTGGATTAACGATGATTTCTAAAAATAGTAGCTTTTGTTCTCGGAAAATTGATTCGGGTAAAGAAATAGTAAACGGGTTGTTTAACACAAAAATAGAAAAGTTTTTGTAAAAAGCTTTTAATAAATATTGTTTAATCACTTAGTCTATAAAATTGGTTATTAAACTTGTAAAATTAGACTTTTCTGAATATTAAAGTGTCGTGTATAGTTTTTCTTAAAAACATAATAGTCGAGATATCACTTTGTCGTTATAATTCAAATTAATTCTTAAGTATAATTTCTTTAGCTCATATTTTTATTAATCTAATTAGTCACTTTTAAATAATAATAATAATAGTAATAATAATAATAATAGTTGTTTAAAAATAGATGAGTTGTTTCATTTCTAGGAAATTATAAGTGAGTAATAAAACGATAGGAATATAAATAGTGGGGTTTAAGTTGATATAAATACTCTTTAAAGGCTTATAGCATTTTATTTGGATATTTGTTGACGTAGAAGACACGATTTGTAGGTGATGCTTTTGTAGGCCCGAGCCACTGCTAGGACGTGCTTTTGCTACGGAAAGTAAGGTAAGTGAACATGCCAAGCCTTGCGTGCCAAGCTCCTTTCGTGTCACAAGTTGATTTTAATAGTTGTCTCGAAAAGTGTTTGTTCTTTATTTATATGAGATTTTCTTACATTTTAAAGAAGTTGTTTTGATTGATATTGTCACACGAAAAGATAATAATAACAATGTGTAATTAACGTAAAGTGGAAAGAGTTGAACGGGAGAAGCGTATTATTGTCGTGTTGACTTTGTTCACTCGGCCTGTGATTAGATTGGTCGTGCTGGCTTCGTCCTCTCGACCCGTTTTTATTTTAACCCGGTCGCAACCTGCCGGGTCGCTCCATGTACTCACCTCTCTGGCCGCGAGGAGTCTTAGGGGGGTGCCGGAACTTAAGGTCATGGCTGCTAGTGATAGTATATTAGATTCTTCCCCGTATCAACACAGTTAATAATACAGTTTCTATGAGATTTGGATATTTAAGAAACAGAAGAAGAAAGAGATTGGGACTAATCCTCCCCATTTGAAAGTTGAGAAAGGAAGATCAAAAGAAAGAGAATTTTATAAGTGTTCTTACTTGAAGCATCAAGTTCACTTCGTACAGTTTTACAGTTATTATTTGAGTTCCTGATTTACTCGGCAAGTCTACATTTCTATGATCTATTTCCTCTGTATATTTATTATGAATAGAAAGTTATGCCTTGTCTTCTTTTTTACGAGCTTGGGTGTCACTTACTCAGTATTTCCATGCTGACTTTGAAAACTGCGGTTCCTGTTTTCCTTCCCACCGCAGGTTTAGGAGCTGAAGACTAAGGGGTAGTCGGGTACGAGACTCACGTAGAAGGATATCGTCACGAGTAGAATCTAGCTAGCTAGTTCACTATTATGTAGTATTTCTTGAAACACCTATGTAATAGCTAAAGACTTTTTTGGATGTTTAATATTCTGTAATAAATAATGAAGTTGGGATGTTATGCTTTTGATTTCCGCCGTTACTTTTAGCATCGCCCTCCCGGTCTTGTCCGAGCCGGATAAGGGGGTTGTTGCAAAAACAGTGTTCATATTAAATAAGATTGCCTCTAGGGCATCTATTCCAACACTTTTTAGAACCCTTCTTAGGCCACGTAGGGTTTTGATACGGTTTACGCAGCCGAAAAACAAAAATCAAATTTCGTTCAATACCCTTCAAAGATCACAGGACTAGAATTCATCATGATGGTAAAGGATGAGAACATCAAGTACCTTAGCTTGTCTCCTTGATGACTTCACCTAAAATAGTGTCCACGTCTCCATGCAAAGTTCACTCCAAGGATTGATCTCTGTATCCTTCAACACCTTTGTGCTTGCTAGGGAAGAAGGAGGAAGAAGAAGATCACGCAAAACAAGACCAAAAGAGGCCACGCCTCTTTGGCTGACGGTGAGGAGGGGCAGACCGGGGGGGAGGGGTCGGATTCTTCCTTCCTTGTTGGCTCTCTCCTTGTGGTGATAACAATTATGACAGTCTCTTGAGAAAATAAGCTAGGAGTTTTCTTTATATAGTCTAACAACTCCTTGTTAACTACATATTTTCCCCTCTACTAATCATGTCCTTGCATGGATTAGTTCACCTTTCAAATTAGTCCTATGAAGTTTGAAAGTGGTTGTGTATTGATCCTCCTATTTGATTAGTCCAACAAATTAATTGCCATGTCCGGTTTAATCCATAGGGAGTGTGAACCAATAGATTTGTACTTAGTTGGTAGTAATTATTACTAACATAGAGCGGCCTCTAGCAAGACATATTTGCCACCCAACTAATAGAAATAGTTAATAAACCGACAAACCTTGTGACCAATGTTATCGTATTGTAATATCCCTTTGTCTCCATATCCATATGGACACAAGACATACAAGTCACACTCGTATGTCCAATCCATAGTTTCTCGATCTTGGAAATAGTCTTATCCATGCGGCTAACATCAATATCATATATTGGTTTATCTGAGGCTGGCCAGACATTATAAGCACTCCCCTCGAGTGACCACGGATATTTTCTCCCGTTATGTGGGAGGGACAAATCCTCTCTACATCTCTACAATCTCTAAGCTTGCTTCCAATCATGCCCGATAACTACCTTTATAGTTACTCGGTTAAGGCGCAACGTTTGATAATATCAAAGCATGATATTTCACAAATACAGTATCTAGTGACTTCAAGTCTAAGGACCACAACACCATTGTCAATTCGAGAAGCACTTGTGACTTTACATAACTTGTATGTAGCCTTCTCGTTGTCGGTCAATCCAGTATGCCATTACCACTAATGGATACCCATGTGCTAGATTTTGTATCTCCGTGTAAATCTACCCACATACTAGTCTATAGTTGATCGGCTTGTTAATCAATATAATGGACTAGTGATATTTTTGGAAACAACACTTTTGTAATATAAGGACTCATTATATTAAATATCTCCATAAATAATACAATGGTTATTCTAGCCAAAAAACAATGTTCATACTAAATAAGATTGCCTCTAGGGCATCTATTCCAACACTTTTCAGAACCTTTCTTAGGACATGTAGGGTTTTTATACGGATTACGCAGCCGAAAAATAAAAATCAAATTCCGCTCATTACCCTTCAAAGATCACAGGACTAGAATTCATAATGATGGTAAAGGATGAGAACATCAAGTACCTTAGCTTGTCTCCTTGATAACTTCACCTGAAATAGTGTCCACGTCTCTATACAAAGTCCAACACAAGGATTGATCTATGTATCATTCGACACCATTGTGCTAGCTAGGGAAGAAGGAGGAAGAAGAAGATCACGCAAAACAAGACCAAAAGAGGCCACAACTCTTTGGCCGACGGTGAGGAGGGGCAGGCGAAGGGGAGGGGTCGGATTCGCCCTTCCTTGTAGGCTCTCTCCTTGTGTGATAACAATTATGACAGTCTCTTGAGAAAATAAGCTAGGAGTGTTCTTTATATAGTCTAACAACTCCTTTTTAACTATTTATTATCCCCTCTACTAATCATGTCCTTACATGGATTAATTAACCTTGAATATTAGTCCTATGAAGTTTCCAAGCGGTTGCGTATTGATCCTTCTATTTAATTAGTCCAACTAATTAATTCCCCTGTCCGGTTTAATCCATAGGGAGTGTGACCAACAGGTTTCTACTTAGTTGGTAGTAATTATTACTAACATAGAGCGGCCTCTAGCAAAACATCTATGCCACCCAACTAATAGAAATAGTTAGTAGTCCGACAAACCTTGTGACCAATGTTACCGTATTGTAATATCCCTTTGTCTCCAAATCCATATTGGACACTATACATACAAGTCACACTCGTATGTCAAATCCATAGTTTCTCGATCTTGGGAATAGTCTTATCCATGCGGATAACATCAATATCATATATTAATTTATCTGAGGCTGGCCAGACATTCTATAAGCACTCCCCTTGAGTGGCCGCGGATATTTACTCTCGCTATGTGGGAGTGAGAAATCCTCTCTACATTACTACCATCTCTAAGCTTGCTTCCTATCATGCCCGATAACTACCTTTATAGTTACTCGGTTAAGGCGCAACATCTGATAATGTCAAAGCATGATATTTCACAACTAGGTATCTAGTGACTTCAAGTCTAAGGACCACAATACCATTGTCACTACGAGAAGCACTTGTGACTTTACATAACTAGTATGTAGTCTTCTCGTTGTGGGTCAATCCAGTATGGCATTACCCCTAATGGATACCCATGTGCTAGACTTCATAGCTCCATATCAATCTACCCACATACTAGTATATAGTTGATCGTCTTGTTAATCAATATAATGGACTGGTTATATTTTTAGAAACAAGACATTTGTAATATAAGGACTTCATTAATTTAAATATCTCCATTAATAATAAAATGGTTATTCTAGCCAAAAAAAATGTTCATAATAAATAAGATTTCCTCTTTGGCATCTATTCCAACACTTTTCAGAACCTTTCTTAGGACATGTAGGGTTTTTATACGGATTACGCAGCCGAAAAACGAAAATCAAATTCCGTTCAATACCCTTCAAAGATCACAGGACTAGAATTCATAATGATGGTAAAGGATGAGAACATCAAGTACCTTAGCTTCTCTCCTTGATGACTTCAGCTGAAACAGTGTCCATGTCTCGATGCAAAGTCCACTCCAAGGATTGATCTCCGTATCCTTCAACACCTTTGTGCTAGCTAGGGAAGAAGGAGGAAGAAGAATATCACACAAAACAAGACCAAAAGAGGAGACGCCTCTTTGGTCGACGGTGAGGAGGGGCAGACGGGGGGGGGGGGGGATTCGGCCTTCCTTGTTGGCTCTTTCCTTGTGTGATAACAATTATAACAGTCTCTCAAGAAAAAAAGCTAGGAGTGTTCCTTATATAGTCTAACAACTACTTGTTAACTACATATTAGCCCCTCTACTAATCATGTCCTTACATGGATTAGTTCACCTTGGAAATTAGTCCTATGAAGTTTGCAAGTGGTTTCATATTGATCCTTCTATTTAATTAGTCCAACTAATTAATTCCCATGTTCGGTTTAATCCATAGGGAGTGTGACCCAACAAGTTTCTACTTAGTTGGTAGTAACTAATACTAACATAGAGGGGCCTCTAGCAAGACATCTATGCCACCCAAATAATAGAAATAGTTAGTAAACCGACAAACCTTTTGACCAATGTTACTGTATTGTAATATCTCTTTGCCTCCATATCCAGATTGGACACGATACATACAAGTCACACTCGTATGTCCAATCTATAGTTTCTCGATCTTGGGAATAGTCTTATCCATGTGGATAACATTAATATCATATATTGATTTATCTGAGGCTGGCCAGACATTCTATAAGCACTCCCCTTGAGTGGTCGCTGATATTTGCTCGTGTTATGTGGGAGGCACAAATCCTCTGTACATCACTACCATCTCTAAGCTTGCTTCCTATCATGCCCGATAACTACCTTTATAGTTACCTAGTTAAGGCGCAATGTTTGATAATATCAAAGCATGATATTTCACAACTAGAGTATCTAGTGACTTCAAGTCTAAGGACCACAATACCATTGTCACTACGAGAAGTACTTGTGACTTTACATAACTTATATGTAGCATTCTCGTTGTGGATCAATCCAGTATGCCATTACCCCTATGAATACCCCTTCTTTGCCCTTGGTTCTAGTTTACCATCACACACATGATAATAGGAAACGCAACTAAAGACCCCGGATTTGTGAAATATGTTGCCTTTCCGGACCATACCTCAATACGAATCTTGCAACATATGCCTATGTGCAGGCTCTTATTTACGAGATGATAGGCCATTTAAACTTCCTCTCTTTAAAAACATCTAGTAAGACCTGCATTCGAAAGCATACATCGTGCCTTTGCTAAAAGTGTCCGATTCATTCTTTCTGCCACACCATTCGGTTGTGGTGTGTGTCAAATAGTGTGATTGTAAGCAACTCCTTGGCCCTTGAAAAATTCATCAAACTCTGATGAACAAAAGTCCAGGTCGTAGTTTGTGCGTAATCTCTTCACCTCTTTCCCACCTGATTCTCTACCATGGTCTTCCACTCCTTGAAATTCTGAAGGCTTCTTTTTTACGCTTCATCAAAAAAATTCAAATCATCTTTGAGTAGTCGTCAATGATGCTTAGAAATTACCTGTAACTTCCTATCGCTTCAACTCAAGATTGACCCCAGCAATCCGGATGGAGATAATCCAAAGTGCCTTCCATTCTATGAACCACCTTTGAGAACTTGCTACGTTGTAGCTTCCCGTACACACATACCTCACTAAATCCTAGGATCTTTGGCATGTTCCCGGTGAGATAGCATTTCCTATGCATTTCCTATGGAGTTCCTACATTCCACATTCAGTTATATGACCCAGCCTTATATGCTATAGATTGGTTTGATCAGCTTCTTGAATCTCGGCTAAGACAAATCCGATTGAACCTGTGATCATTGAACCTTGTAGTATTTAAAAATTTCCATTCTTGACTCCCCTGAGAATCACATTAGAACCCTTGAGGAATTGTAGGTTTCCCCATTTACCTTTGAAACTTTAACCTTTGCTGTTAAGTAGACTTAAGGAGATTAGATTCTTCTTAATAAGTGGTACATGTGACTTACTCTAAAGTGCATAACTTCCCTTCATTTATCTTCAATCTAAGTGAGCATCTTCTGATCACCTTACAAATAGATCCGTTTTCCATATAGACAAACCATCCATCTATTTGGCTATATGTCGAGAACAACTAATTGTTAGAGCATATATGATAAGAAGCCCCGGAGTAAATAACCTACAGATATGATGCATGCGTGACAACATTAGCTAGTAAGAAAATTCTTCCTCATAGGTATTCGTATGTTCTACTACAGCTGCCGACTCGTTCTATCCCTATTTTCCTCATTTTGGGCAATCTCTCTTCCAATCCCATTTTCCTTGCTCCAAGCTCATATATCCTTGGGTAACTTAGAACCAGAAAACTGTTTTTTCTTGTTCTTCTTACCCTTATTGCCTCCCCTCTTGCCATTAATCCTGAAGCAAGGTCTGTGTACCTGTGCATGTTCTCTTATGGTGAAATTCCCTAGAATGGAGAGCGAAACTCACATTTTCTAGAGTCAGACTGTCCTTATTCATAATAAAGTACATCAGAGTGTTCTCATATGATGGCGATAATGATACCTACAAAATAAGTGTGGCATCCTCATCATCCACCTTCTCGTTAATATTGCGCAAATCTAGAATATTCATATTTACTAGATCAAGGTTATCTTTGAGAGTCGTACCTTTGAGCATTCGTATGGTGAACTAGCGTTGCATGAGGATTAAGTTGCTGAGAGTGACTTCTTCATGTAGAGACTTTCCAACTTGGCGCATGAAGGAGTTGTCGTTGTGTATTATGCGACATCCATGATAACATCATCCGATAAGATCAACATAATGTTTGAATTTGCCTTATCCTCCATCACCCTATACTCTACCGATGAAACGCTCATGCCTCCACTGTCTGCAGTCAAAGGACTCCAGATTCCTTGCGACTTCAAGAAGGCGCACATCTTGATCTTCCACCGAGTGAAGTTGTTCACTCCTGTAAGCCTATCAATCTTCAACATCAACAAGCCGGACATCATTCTTGGTGGATCTAAAAACTAGCTTTCTCCCAAAGCACCCCCAAACGGACTAGAAGAAGCCCAAATTACAAACTAGAACCCTACTCACCGTAGCCGCTGCTGCCTTAGCCGCCGCCGCTGCCCTAGCTGTCGCCTCTGCTTCTTCCCTAGCCGCTGCTTCTGTTGTTGCCCTAGCTATCGCATCCCAAGGTCGAGTGCTCTACCTAGATCGCAAAACCCTCCCTTGAATTTCACGGAGTGTGAAACCCTAGCTTTGCTACGCCTTAATATTCATCTTGAAACACCGCCAACCTTGGCTTTGATACCAGACTTTTATGACAAACTTGAAGCAAGCACCGATCTGACCTCCTCTAGGTTTATGCTATCCTTCTTCACAATAAAGTATATCACAAAGTTCTCATATGATGAAGGTAACGAGACGAACAACAAGAGTGCGACATCCTCATCATCCACCTTCTCGTCAATATTACGCAAATCAAGAAGAATTGTGTTCAATTGATCAAGGTGATCCTTGAGATCCATAAGCATCCACAGGTGTTGATTTAGCATCAACTTGCTTGTGAGTGACTTCTTCATGTAGAGACTCTCCAACTTGAGCCAAAGAGTTGCAGCCTTCTTCTTATCTGCGACCTCGGTGATCACGTCATCTAATAAGCACAACATAATGTTTGAGTGTGCTTTCTCCTCCATCAACCTATACTCTGGTAGAGCAACATCCATGCCTCATTTTTCTCCATTCAAATTTGCCCATATGCCTTGTGCGATTTGAGCAAAGCCTCCATATTTATCTTCCATAAACTGAATTTGTTCCATGCGGTGAACCTGTCGATCTTCATCATCGATCCAGAAATTATTCTTGGTGGAGTGGTCATAATCTAAGCTTCGATACCAGTTTGTGATGTCACTCACGCATCACAAACAATGAAACAAAACGATGAAACACACAAGTTTACGTGGTTTGCTAGCACAAATTATGCTAACTACGTCCACGAGCAAGAAGATACTTTATTCAACTCAAGAGAACGACTTACGATGATTACATATGACTATAGGACCCCAAAGGATCCTTTCATAACCCCACCCCCCACCCCCGAAACCCCCCCACCCATGTCTCTAAGGAAACGTTTCTATCCTTAGTTTTCGCCTCCAGGATTCTCTTCCTACGAACACAAAATGTCTTCGTACGAAGACCTTCGTGCGAAGACTTTTCATCTTTGTGCGAAGATTCTTCCTATTTGTATACTGAGAGCTATTCCACGAAGACTGTAAAGTCTTCTTGTTCTTGTCTTTGTGCGAACACTGTTTGTGCGAGCAGAATCCTATTCATGTGAACATGTTCTAGGCTTTGGCTTATTTGTTTCTCCTTTGAGTGTCTTCAATCTTCAAGGCATACTCCAACATGTAGGTTTGACCCGATTTCGTCTTTTGAGGCGGAGGCGCATGCATTACTATGGGGGCTCAACTTTGTTTACGTCCAAGGTATTCCTAATGATTGGGTACATGGTGATTCACTTTTGATAGTCCACATCGTGTTGGGGATAATTTTAATTCCATGGAAAATTTATCCGTTGGTGCATGATTGTTGGGGTCTTCTATTTGGTGCTCGTATTAGGCATTTTCATATACATGAAACATAGTGACCGACGCTTTGGCGACCTTTGGTCATTCTTGATCATTTTTTGTTTGTTTCAGCTTCGTGAGTGAGCTTCCTTGTCGGGTCTGAGTTTGTATATGCAGGATAGACAAGACATTTCATTTTATCACCTTCCATGAAGATATATTGTTGGTTGGCAGTGGGTTTGATTTTGAATAGGATGCGGGGTTATGCCTCCCACATCCGTGTAGGTTAAGAAAAATGGGATTTAGAATTTCAGATCAACAGATCACAAGATGAACAACATTTATTTCACAAAATGAACAATTAAATGATGTGCATATGAAATTAGGAACCCAAAGGGTACTTAATTATATAGTGTTATAAAAACCTCCAAGAGGCACATGTATGGCAAAGGAAACAAGCCCAAGCCCACAAATCACCGCCTCAAATTGTGTCCTAATTACTTTCTTTTCCTCCTTTGATTTTACAACTCAAGACATTCAGCATTTACTATTACACCCCTCATAAGTAAGCAGTGCAAAAGAAAATAAAAGCTATTAATGGATAGAGATAGCTAGTTGAATGGATCGATCTAGCTACTTGCCTACACAAAGCAGGGAAATTTTATTGGATCATAAAAGTGTCCTTTAGATTACAGAATATTTCCTTGTATCATGAAGGTGTCCTTTGCAAAATGGATTTACAAGAGTAAACACAGTAGGCTATATAATGAGAAATTTGTTAAACTTAAACACCTTTCTATTCATGCATGTAGCACATGTAAGATCAAATTATGTAACAATTTGGGTTTAGATTTCGTAGGGGTAATTTATATGAAAGAGTTTAGGGTTCACATCTAAAATCGAGGATCTACTATACCTGGGTTTAGATAATAATATTTTCAGGTTTATAGATTATATGGTTGATGCTCTTCAGATTCTTCGCTACGTCAAAATTATTTGTTTTGCGGTCTTCATTTCTCTGCTTGTTCTTCACCAATCCTACATGGACTTTTAGATACTGATTGAGATGGAGATCCTACTAATAGACGCTCCACTACGGGGTACATTTTCTTCTTGGTTGACTCACTTATAGCTTGGTGTAGCAAGAAGCAAATTGTTGTTTCTCGATCCGGCACTGAGGCCGAATATCGTGCTCTAGGTGACGCCAAACAGGAGCTCATTTTGCTTCGCTGGCTATTAGCTGATATGGGGATGCCCCAGTCCTCTGTACTACTATATGTTCTGACAATCGCAGTGCCATCCAGATTGCCCGCAATGATGTTTTTCAGGAGCGGACGAAACTCATTGAGATAGGTTGTCACTTTATCCGCCATCATCTTCGGGCTGACACTGTTCATTCTGAATTCTATGTATTTGTCAGATCAAACTGCCGATATTCATACGAAGTCTCATCCGCCTGGATGCTTTCGTACCTTGGTCTCCAAACTTCCGCTTATCATGACAACTTTAGTTTGAGGGGGGTTGTTATGATATATGTATAATGTGTATTTGTCCCACATTGTTGAGCATGTTAGTTTTACTCTTTCAATTGCTTCCTCTCCGGTTTCTAACATCTTTAAAAAATCCCCATTCTCCATTTTCCCTCCAGTTCTAGAGGAACAAATGAAGAATGAAAATTCCTCTCAACTTCATCAATTAGCGTGTAAAATGAGTACTCTAATTGTGCGTATTAGTAACTTAAGAACATATATTACATATAATTACTACTATTAAACATTATTAAGCGACATTACGTTAATTATTACGAATAAAAATGATAACATATATTTAGATTGTTCAATTTTATTTATAGCTAAAATAACAATTTACATTTTTATATAATCATTTATTTTTTTATAAAAAAAATAACACATATAAATATATTTAATGAAAATGTTATACACGAAACAAAAAATGTAAAGGTATTACATGCAAATGGCGAGATATAATGTGAATCTTCATTCATAACTTTAAAATATTGTTTTAGAGTCTGAAATTTATTTTTATGTTTCTTCATTGTTAGATTTTCTTTCTCGACCACCATCACTTCCTTGTGATGCTTTCGACAAGTGTGTTGTTCTTTGAAAAACTATTCTCACATTTCACTGTTATTTTATACTTGATTTTTTAATTATACATGTTCTTTTTTTCTTGTAGAAATAGTGATGGTGAATGAGGTATTTTTTACGTTTAACAATTTGAATTTGGTGTATATATTTTGGGTAAAAGATATTTTCCACCCTCCGAGAATGGAGAAAATACATTTTTCCCATAATTTATGGATAAACACATTTTGCACCCCTGTCACTGGATGGAGGGTGGACAGATACCACCCTTATGTTACAATCCGTTAGGAGAGGGGTGCAAACTGACTTTTTGTGACCATTTTACCATTACAAATTGTGAACAAATACCATATTTTTTTTGTTTATCATAGTGTTCATCATGTTCTTGATGGTGTTCTTGAGCACCACCTCCACTACCACCAAATCCCCACCACCACCACCACCAACACCAACACCACCACCAACACCAACACCAACACCAACACAACACCATCACCAACAACAACAATCTGAATTAAGGAATTAGCAAACAAAATTCGAGGTCGCAACTCAACATCCATGGTTCTGGCCAAAACCCATTTCGACCACAATATCAGCTCCCTCCAACCTCAACTGCAACCACATCACCATCCACCATCCATGGATTCTGGCAACATTTACAAAAAAACCAATCTGCCACTCAATCGTATCTTCCTCATTCTCTCATTTCTTCCCCTTCCCTTGTTCTTTTCAAATCATATTTTTCTTCCCAACCCTAGCCAACATCTACATCTCCTCTCTACATATCAATCCCAAAATTAGTTGAATCTGATGTCTTTCTCAAGTTTGCAATAACAACACCTGGTGGTCACAATCCGATACTGGTCATCTAATTCTTCAAAACAAGTGCTCGATTCAGTTGTAGAACTGGGAAAATCGATTGGAGGAGGTTTTTATTACCTGGTTAAGAATTGTTTCACGCGGCGAAGCATAAGCAACAACAATTGTAATTGTCGACGGTGCCAAACAATTAGTTAGACAGAGAGGGGTGCTTCGGGATCGACCAAAAAATATGACCAAACCACCGCCACCATCTGCTGCACAACCTACCACCAAGACCCAACCCAGGTCGAACGAACGCCTTCATACCTCTCGCAGTCTCAGAGGTTGAATCTTTCCCATTCAATTTTTCAAATTCTCAGATATGTTTGACGAAATTTCACCTGAATTTTACTGGTAGGTCTCGATTTATCGATCGAAAGATTCTGCAAATGTGGCGAGCACTCGGAGGGAAGCGGACACCATATCCGACCCCGATGAGGCGGCGACACTTAATTTCGCATCGAACATGGGTTCCGACGGTTCTTGGTCTTCGGCTGGGTTCGCTGAATGTGGGGTAGGGAGAGAGATTAGCTTGGTTCCGCAATGATTTAGCGAATGGGGGAAGCAAAAACGGTGGTTATGCTGGTTGGTTTCGCCGAAAATTTCATGGCATGGGTTTCAACAGAGAGAGGCCGAACAGAGAAGGAATCGGCTTTCTGGTTTGACCAGGAGAAGGAGGGGCTGCTAGGGTTAGGAATGGGAGGAGAAGTAGAAGAATTAGTATTTATTGTAGTGTAATTTTCTTAAATATTGAGGATAATTATGTCTTTTAACGTCTCCGTTAGTGGGGCGTTAGTTTTTAACTCTGACATGGGTGCAAAATGTATTTATCCGTAAATTAGGGGGAAAAATGTATTTTCCTCATACTCAGAGGGTGGAAAATATCTTGTACCCAAATATTTTTTGTATTTGAAAGTCAGATTGGCGATTAAAATTAAATTGCCGAAAACTATGTCGAAATCAGCATTTGCGTCTTTTTGGAGGAAATTTAGTGTTAACTATTGGAGAACGAAATCTTCATTCTCTGTAAACGGAGAAATGAAGATACATGTTATTTTAAGATTTGGCTTCGAATTTGGTTGAATTAGTTGGAGACTAAAAGTATCTACAAATTATGTTCCTTTCAAAGAATTCTGCTTATGTTCCTTTTCAAAGAATTCTGCTCTACCAATATATAAAAATGCATATTTGGAACATATATTTAACCTCTTTCATAATTGGTTTTGTTTGGGAATTGATGTACTTTTAACTTTTAGATTTTAATTTTTTACATGTGCTTGACATGAAAGCATATGTCAATTTAAAAATATGTTAAAAATCTAAATTAAAAGGCGAAAAAAAGAAAAGAAAAAAAAATCATGGATACATGAACACACCACAGGTGAGCAATTCTAAATCGCAATCTTGTTGTATATAACACTCCAAAGATATTTCATTAGTGCTACTAATTTAATTTGGACAAGGAGGGAAAAATGTTTTGAAAATGTGGTCAACAACAAGATAACGCACATAGGGGCAAAACTGTCATTCCAGCAAAGGAACAAATGTCAAAAGGTGTGGATTTTGTAATTTGAAAAACAAAAAACCAGAGTCTCTTTCTCAATTTTTTTGTCTGAAGCAAAGCAACTCTACCCTCTTTTGTGGGTCCTCTCTCACACTACTAGTACTGTAATCAATACAGAGAGAGATAGAAGGGTGTTCTGAGTAAAGCAAACACCATCCGAAGACAGCTACGATATTCACTCCCATTGTAGGGTTTTCGTACCCAATTCAAATACGTATCAAAACCAAAAATGTGAAAAACTCCCCATCCTTTATCTTCTCTTCAAGACAAAGACAGTAGAGTGTAACAGCAAAAAGTGCTGCTTAAAATGGAAACTAGTGAAGGTATCATGTAGAATTGGACGATCCAGTTCCGATTTTTGAAGATCACCGTGTGTGTATCATCAAGGTTAGCTCCGATTTCGCTGGATCTTCCCACATTTTTCTCGATTCTTTTGAGCTTTATCGCTAGGGCTTTTCAGAGTACTCCTGCACTTCGTAATCTTCGGTTCTGGGTTGGCATTCGCTTTTCCAGTGAAGTGAATTTGAGAGTTCTCTCCTGTGTTCACACATTGTGGAATTCGAAAGTTTCTTACTATATTTATGTGCAGAGGTATATATGTGTGTGTTGTATGAACTGGGTTTTGAATTGCGGTTCTTTTTGCATCAGATCTAATGCTCTTTTTGCTTTTATTTGTTAGTATACTACTGTGGTATCGAGAAGATCAGTTTGTTATTCGTAATCATATTAAGCATTTGGAAATGTAGGCTGGAATTGTTCCATTTGAAAACTGCTAGTAACATTATGAGTTATGAGTATCTCCTATTGATTATAGGGTACTCTCATCTGACAGCCACATTTTATTGCAATGAATTGTTTGTTTGACATCGGCTTTATTTAGTCTCACTCTAAACGGGAACACATTGTTGTGCTGTTGTAGTCTACTTGTAGCTATCAGTATGGATTTTCTTTCGCTTTCCCTTCTTCTACGGAGATAAGTGTTCAACTTGCTTTTAAAGAGTTAGGTATATTAACTGATGACAATGTGCTTCTTTCACAATTATAATTCTTCTTCCTTTCATTGAGGAACTTGGAGACGCTAATACTGATTATGCTTCTGCAGGTCAGTGGTTGATATGATTGAAGGTTGGGTATCGTGGATATTAGGTGACAGAGGCTAGACAACTTAGAGTTTAGTGCTTAGCAATTTGATGTACAACAATGAAGTCCGACAGACCGATTGATTATGCGTTATTCCAGCTCTCGCCGAGGCGTTCTAGGTGGATAGTTCTCTAGTTGATTTCTTTATACTTGTCACCTTTATTGTTGAAGTATCAGTTATTGATACTTGGGTTGTTTTCCTGGGGCAGATGTGAGCTATTGGTTTCAAGCAGTGGAAACTCCGAAAAGCTTGCATCCGGATTGGTGAAGCCGTTTGCGACACATTTGAAGGTTGCAGAAGAACAAGTGGCACGAGACTTGCATTCATTTAAGCTTGAAGTAGACAGAAGTAAACAAACAGAAAGTTGGTTTACGAAAGGAACACTTGAGAGGTGATTCATGGTTTCCACTGAATGGCTTAGATGTTATACCAGTTTACTGCACTGGTGTCAGCTGTGACTCCTTGTTTTCAGGTTTGTGCGATATGTAAGTACACCAGAGGTGTTGGAACTGGTCAATACATTTGATGCAGAGACATCCCAGTTAGAGGGTGCTCGCAGAATCTATTCACAGGTTCGGTCCAGGTGCATTGCGAATGTTTATATGATTATATGGATATGCTCTCTTTTATCCGAGTTTCCTTATTTAGTTATTTAAATATCTCAGGGTGGGGAAGATCAGCTCTCTGGCACATCAAGTATGTTCCATTCCATTTCTTCTAGCTTTAACCTGTTCATTATTCTTACTCCTAATGTTCTCTTGAATTTGACTAAGATAGTACCTAAAGTCTAAGATTCACATGAGGACATTACGGTAAAAAGGAAGTAACTACATGCAAAAAGTCTTTGGAGGATGTGAAGTTCAATTTACTTCTTTCCATGATGGTCGTCAGAACTCAGAAACATGTAACTTTGTATCTACATCTGTAATGAGGTGTAACTTCAAACTCTTGGTTGATAATTTCTAGGCATGGAAGAACAATATAATGCTTATTTCCATAAAGGAAATGTAATGCATAAAGGGGTGTAGCCTTTGTACATGTGGTGTAAAGGAAAAAGATAAGCATCCAAAACTAAGATACCCCATAAAATTTACTGGACGAAATAAATATACAGAACAGTTTTTAACCGACTACATTGTAGAATTTGACTAGGTAGAGCTGCCTTGGTGGCTGTTTCCCCGTTTCTTTGGCACCTTCCTTCCCTGCCTGTTTAGAGATGCAATAGGGCCCGTCGAGTCTTGACACCTTCTCTTCACTCAGCTCCAGGCGTTCAAGGGGTTGCGTGTCATGCCGTTTTGTGAATGTAGAATTTCCAAATTCACCAAACACCACTCCTAACAAAAATGATTGAATATTTGACTAACTTATGGTTCCTGAATTCCTATTACAAATTTTGGAAGGTCCAACCGACAGCACATAACGCCGTTATACTAAAACTTCAAACTTAGGAGTGCACGATAAAATTATATGAATTCATTATTGTTGGTGACTTGGTGTATATATAGGACATTAAACACATAAAGCACCACACAACACTAAAATACTCCCTCCGTCCTAAAATATTGGTCTTGCTTGCCATTTCAGCTTTTCCCAAAAATTGTGCCTCCTTTGCGAATACAACTACTTTTTCCACTCTTACCCTGTATAAACTACTTATTTCTATTCTTTCTATATCGACCCACATGTACTACCATCATAAATATATGAGGGAAATTTAGTGCATAGTCTTTTTGGGCATCTTTTTCAGTATTTTAATATGTGCGAAAGTCAAGTTACACAGATTTTGGGATGGAGGGAGTACTATTTCTGGTTTTTCAGGATTCTGGGTCAATTATATTTGATTACGCTCGTACCTATATGAACTCAGCCTTTACTTGTAACCAAGCAATAGCAAAACATTCATGAAGTCTCAATGATTATTTATTATTTATTTATTTTGGCGGGAAACGAAAGGAAATATTAGATAGATAACAAAACATAAAGTTCGTACACATAGGGGGCAAGGAGGCATACCCTTCTAGATGACAAAAAAGAGATCCTCCATGGGCTGATTATGCAAGTAAAATAGTAAATTCGCCGTTGGACCTGAGATTTGTCGACTTTAATAAGTTTGCTAGAAATAAGACTTCGAAGCAACTCAAAAATGGCCTGTAGAGTGGCAGCATCCTCTAAAGAAGCCCTGCCTGGATCATGCAGTTTCCAAAGGAGGTTTGAACAATTAGTTAGAAAGTTTACAGTATGACACAGAGGCATGGCTCCATCTGCAAAAAGTTTGGTATTCAGTGTGGATTGCTAAGTGAGCAAAGGCTCCAATTTCTCATTGTGAAGGAGTTGTCCGTCCCTCAAGAAAATTGTTAAGACCTGGAGTCTAGGTTTGAGGGGTGTTGGAAAGGATTCGGGAGCTGAGTGGATAGATGAACCAATGCCCTTTCCTTATATGCATGTTCAAAAGAGGTAATTTGGAGTTCTGTCCTTAGTTGTGCACAAGTGGGCGTGAGGGTGTATTGGGAAGAGGCGAGTAGCTATGGCTTTCTTTGTTGGTAGGTGGTGGAGAGGACTTTCCAAATGAAAAAAAAACCTTCTCTATGCAGGAGGCTCCGCACAGGTTTCCATTGGCCAGGGGTCTTTTTAGGAGATGTTTTAATGAGAGCTTCAGGTGCAAAGGTGGGATTTGAGGTGTCAAAAGTTAAGTTATACCCGGATTTGGTTCCGTCATAGCCAATTTCGGTGTGGCCAGTTGGGTCTATCTTGAAACTTACTGGCACCGAGACTGTCGTAAATCCTAGGGATGGGGAAGAGGTGATGTAGGTGGCTTGGGTCTAAGTGCTCTAATGGGGTTGAGGCCCTGTATAGGAGATGAGGTGTGCGACGTTATGGGTGGGATTCAGGTTATGCCCAAGGAATGTGGGTAGAGAGGATTTGAGGGAAGGGATTTATCTATCTTTTAAAGACTTTGACTGATATCCCATCACACTCCTTCGTTGAGAAGGTCTCTATCATGCAGGATGCTTTTCTAAGTCAAGGAGCTGGTAGGGGTCCCATTGCAGCAATATCTGGCCTGGAGGGTGCATGAGAGGATGATAATATGATATCAGGGTTTGTTAGGATGCACCTACTTCGTTTTCCTAAGAGGGCTTTGTTCGAAGTGCGGAGGTTCAAGAGGCCTAGTCCACCCTCGGGGTTGAGTTTGAGAATGAGGTGTTTATTTAGCAAATGGAGGGGTTAGTGGAAGTTGGGATTTCACTCGAAGGACCTGATGTACGAAGGAGACGCGATCATAGACAATGAGAGTGTTTAAACTGTAAAGGTGGGGGAGCCGTAGTTGGGGATGGTGGGGAGGATGGATTTGGCGAGGATTAGGGACCCAAAGATGTTGGACCATTTTACTTGTCAACCATTGATGCGCTTCGGTATGTGGTTAGAAGCGAAGCGAATGAAATCCTTCTTGTTGGGGTAAGGTGTGTTCGGAGGCCAAGGTAGCGATTGGGTTTATCAATTTGAGGGTAAGAGAGGTATCGAGAGATTGTTTTGATCGTGTGGAGGGTGACATTTGGGCTGAGGATGATGGGTATCTTGTCATGGTGGATGGATTTCCACGAGTCTCTACATAGCCAAAGGCAGTGGTAAGATATTGGCAGCTGTTATTTGTTACTTTGAAGAAGACTAGACAATCGTTGGTAACGAAGGATGCGGAACGGAAGGGCGGAGCGATGGATTTTAATGTCAAAGGCCTTGATCATGTCAATGTTTACAACATGTGGTGCGACCATACTTCCACTAATGTGGTGGAAGAGCTTGTTGGCTAAGATTGATCTCGCAATGATCTTGCCACGATTAAAGTATTTTAGTTTGGGCTAATGAGAGAGTAGAGGATCAACTTGAGTCTATTGGATAGGGATTTGGAGATGATCTTATATCAATTTCTGAGTATCCATTTGCTCTTGTGGACTGCGGCCTTGAAGTTGACTTTGTGCTTTTTGCCAAACACACAAATCTTGCAGAAATTCAACTTGCAATTTCGGACTCCTGGCAATATCTTTTTTTTATGTAGCTCTATAAGGCCTTTGAAAATTGAAACTCATGTGACCCAGCCGCATATGCCATTGCTTGGTGCTATCGACAATTTTTCTGGAGTTCTCAATCGCAGCTTTTCCCGTCACTGTGCTCCCGACCAAACCGTATAGGTTTCCGATCTTTTCATCTTTCAATTACCACCATAGAACCTTTTGTGACTTTCATGGCTCCACCTTCAGCTTGGTAGGTGCAACCTCCAGAATCAAGAGAACCTAAGGAAATTAGGTTCTTCCTCAAGTCAGGGACATGCCCGACTACTCCGATCGTCCTGATCACGCCATGGAACATCTTGATATTTTGATGGTTCCAATGGCAATGGTCTTGCAAGCATCATCATTTCCCATGTGATAGGATTTGAAATCACAAAACCATTCCTTCGTATGACACATGTGATAAGAACAACCTGAATCCATGATCGAGTTATCAAAATATATGGCCATACCAACACAACATACTAGAAGACCGCTGCCTTCTCCATTTGCGCTTTGGGCCACTCTAGCTGATTCAGGTCCGAGGTGTATTCATTTCTTTATTCTCCATGCTTTATACTTTTTGCAATCCTTCCTGAAATGTCTTGCATTTTTACTTAAAAAACACTCCATACCTCCGAACTTTCCACTGGATTATGATCTTGAGTGATCACCTGTACCCTTGTTGTTTGATCTCCTCTACGTTGTGGAGGCAATTAAGTCTCCACCAAAATTTTCTATTTTTTAAGAACTTGATGGTTTTCTTCTGATCTCATTGGACCCCAGTGTACCAGTGACTTCCTCCATTTTGACATCCTCCATTTCTAAAGTATCTTTACCATATGTCATGGTAGTTACAAGGTGCTCATTAGATTTTGGTAATAAGGTCAACAGTAACAAGGCCTTATCCTACTCATCTAGCTTCACTTCAATGCATAATAAATCTACAAGGAGTTTATTAACCATATGGGGGTTTGTTATGACTTATAAGCAGCTTATAAGTTAGTTTTAGATTATAAGTTGAAGTCAACTCGTAAGTAGTGTTTGGTATGGACTTATAAGCTGAAAAGTTAGATTTCGACTTAATACATTCACAATGTTAAAATTGAGTGTGGAAAAAGTTGGGTTTTTGAATCTTTTTCTGAACTTTTGGACTTTAAACATCTTTTTCACCAAACACACCCGACTTTTTTGTTCATCTATTTTGTCCTAGACTTCTTTTTATATAAACATAATAGTTTTTCAACTTAAGTTGCAAACTAGTCATATCAAACTCACCCATACTAAGGTGTTCTAGAATCGGAGTACCTTCCTTCATACGAAGTCCGTAAAGTTGTTTCTTGAGATACAATATGTTTGAGAGACTTTTTGTCATATAAAGACTCTCAAGCATTAACCAAAGTGTCGCCGCTGTTTTCTCTTCCACGATGTTGCACATGACCTCGTTTGAGATGCACAACTCAATCTTCCCGGCCACTTGCTCATCTAGATCTTGTCATTCTTTGTCGGACATTGTTTGTAGCTTCTTTGCTATTCCAAGCAGCGCCTTATGCAAGCCTTGTTGCGCCATTAAAGTTTTCACCCTTCGCTGGCCGAGGTAAAAGTTTCCCCTGCCATTGAACTTTTCGACCTTCAACTTAGAAGTTAGAACCCATTAGGAACCTTGCTCTAATACCAGTTTGTGAGGAACCTAACAAGTAGCAATGAACTTAAAATGAATGAAAGATATACGTGGTTCGGAAAATTGACTACTTCCAACGGAGGGCTGTATATGATTTATAGTTCTTCCTTACAAGAAATGAAGAAGAGGATCCGAGAAACTCCCTAAACTCTCACGTTAACGCTTTCAAACACTAAAGAAAAAAGAGAGCAAGAACTACAAAACAGTTAAAGAACAGATGATTTTGGAGTTGAGAAGCTGCCTATTTATAGGTTTACAAGCTCCAACTACTAGTTGCTCAAGCATTGATTAGGGCGGCCAAAAGTCGCCAAAATCTGCTCTCTCAAGTCTTCATAAACTGTTGCCTAAACATGCAAAAGCTGCAGCCCTCCAAGCATTATTTGCTTCCTTATCATGACTGCAATTATCCAAAACTCTGCAGCCATGGCTGCTGCCCATAAAGTCTCTCGTTCACACTAGGTAGTTCTGAAAGTGTGAATGCTAAACCTGAATGCAAGACAAATCTCCTAACATGCTGGGGGGGGGGGGGGGGCAGAGATGTGGGCTAAGACGGCTTGCAAAGAGAGAACCATAAATGCAGCCCACGTGCCATACGTAGGAGGATAGGTCCCGAGATTTTGACCAGGATGATATGTTTATTCTTAGGGATGAGGGTGACGTCTAACCTTTCTTTCCAACATAACCATAGGTCTCCTTTGTTACCTTCGGGCTTGACCCTGAGATGATTTTTAAATCCCCATTTAGCGAGAACGGGTGACGTTACAGAGGAGTGACATTTGATTTGCATGAGGAAAACCAGGCTGGGGTGAAACTAGAGAATATCTTTTCTTAGTGTGTGAACTGTCAGGGGTTGGCTGAGTCCCCTGCAGTTCCAACTTCCATCTACAGAGAATCATTGTGGACGCTGTGATTGCGAGTTAGCAGCCACGGTGAAGTGAGGTAGAGAGGCCCATTTTTTGGCTTAGTGGAGAGGCTAAGGGACACTATTCTTTTTATGGGAGGTTGCAAAGGACTAACAAGGGGGTAATAGTGCAACTTCCTTTTATTAGGGTGATGCATAAAGCTTAAAAGGATGTCAGGGGGACAGTGGGTCTTATATGGAACAGAGGATTAGCTGAAGTAATTTAGTAGGAATTGTAAATCTACACCTACATCCAGAAAGAAAGGAAATGAAAACTTACTGCTGCCCGCACTTTTTTGTTGAGCTAAAGCAGAGATCACTGTTCTTATCATTTACCAATCACCATATCCATGAGACAAACATGAAGGATAACTAGCTTTTTAAGGGAAATTTAGCTAAGTCTCGGGTCTTTCAGGCAGATGTAACTAGTGTTAAGCGTCGCCAGTTGATGGGCAAAGGCATTCCAGTTTAAACTTATCATAATTGTATTCCGTTCTATCCATTAAAACTTATTCACAATCTCTTCGGTACATATATGTTCGTTTGCAAACTCCTTCGTTGGTGAGTACTTTCTGCCATTTTTGGTGCTTGTGGTCGGCGAGAAGGGTAACTAGAATTTTTCGAGACTTTCCCTATGAACGTTTTTGTAAACTGTCAATAGTTCATCTTTTACTCTATATATAAGAGAACCACTTTTTTGAGTGGGTTGTCTGTTTCATAGAGTAGGTTTTTATTGATTCGACTGCCAAACTTTCAACAGCAGTAATACCTTATTGTGTTTGTCAGTTCAAGTTAGGAGGAGGGGAGGTGTGTTAATTTGGTGTTTCAGAAATTAAAATTGTCAAACTCAATGTAAAGGGATAAAACAGAAAAAAACAGGCCAAAGTTCATAGAAGTACCTTATTTACCTTACCATTAAGTCCCCATGAAAACCAAAGAGAATAGATACGACTTCTCTAAATTATCAGTCACCTACTTCTGAAGGAGATTCACATAATCTCTAGACAGCACTTGGAGGGTTTAATGATGCTGTAGCCAAATTTTGGATTTAACATTCGTAGTTAGTTTCAGCCTCATGTGTCGGGAAAGCTAAAATCAATGTCTTTTAACCCAACAATCTATGCAACTGTTGTAGACAAGAAGGGATGTGATTTCCTTATTGTTGGTGGTTATACCTATTAGATACGTTGGATAAAATGGATAATACACCCCAGTTTGAGGACTAAATACCTAAGCTGCCTTGGTCAAATAACTTCTGATGTTTTCCGCCATTAAAGAAAGTTAGAATTTGTAAAAAAAAAAAAAAAAAAAAAAAAAAGAAAAATCAGTAAGGAATGGGTTGGTTTCACCATGAAATTTGATGACGCATTGGAAAATAATCAAACATTTTGAAATATTTCAATTAATTAATTGTTGGTTGATGCTCGTAATAAACTTCTGGTTCTCTTATGTGCTTGACTTTGTTGTTGTCAACCAGGTGGAGATGCAGCCACTTTAGCGGCTGATGCTACAAAGTACTCTCTCTCTCTCTCTCTCTCTCTCTCTCTCTCTCTCTCTCTCTCTCTCTCTCTCTCTCTCTCCGTATGTGTCTGCACACACATGGCACACTTGTGAGCACATTTGCATGTCTCTTATTGCACGTGGTTGCCGTGACAATTAATTTCTGACTGGTATCTTGGAAAAGCTTGTTCTACAAGTTGACAGGTTGATTGTCACCTCAGAGCTCCATCAGTTTCTTCAGCTGATTTGCATTCTAGTTAAGAAAGCTAGTTATTTGTTGATCCACTGGCTCTTATTTTAAGAAACAAAGGGCCGAGTGCCTTTGCCAGTATCTTGGTTTAGCTTCAGTGGCATCCCAAAAGATGATTCTAGACAATGCAAGAGTAGCTTGAATTTTTGAATTGTTTCAACTGACTACGATTCCCATTCGAACAGGAAAGAGCTTCTGAGAGCTATTGATTTAAGACTCGGTGCTCTAAGGCAGGACTTAACCACATCTTGTGCTCGAGCAGCAGCAGCTGGTTTTACTCGTGACACTGTCTTTGAACTTCAATCATTTGCAGATCAGTTTGGGGCTTGTCAGCTGAAGTAAGAACTCTGAAACCTTTCTCTTCCGTACCCTACTATCCCCTAAAGCACTTCCATCAACACACATCTAAAAAATGTAAATGAGTGCCTCAAGCTCTCTCTAGGTTTTCTACGTTGAGGCTGAGTTTGGGGTTACTTTTAGATTATAATCGAATTGCAAACTTGCAACTGTAATGGCCAGTTAGCAAAATCTTTCGCTATTTTATTGACAGTCTATACAAAGTTAAATTAGATATGCAAGTGGTTGAAATAACTGCTGCACCCTGAAATAGGAAGATATAACTAACTTATCTATTTTATTTTTCTTTCTGGGTTATACAAATCCTCTTGCTGGTTTCGCTGGATTAGACACATACTAGACATGTTTGATGTTAACCTGTAGTTGGTTCCCTTAATTGAGTTATGGGGGGTCAAAGGGAGCAAAATTGCTTTATTTAATATGGTGAAAGAATGAGTTGGGAAAGGGTTGGTAGAAGACTTAGTGAATAGCTATGGATACTTCTTGGGTCATTTTCATGGTTTTGAGAAGTGTGAGAGAGACTTCAATGAGAACTATGATGGGCTAGGGTGTTTCCTTCTACTTTCACTAATTACCTTCTCAAGTTTTCCCTTAGATTGATCGTTATGACGCGCAATATACTTCAATGTTTGATCATGTCAATAACAAGCTTACATGGCATGTAAATTTATATATTTCATCAAACTAGACTCTCTTCTGGCAATTAAAGATCACAGAAGTTTCAATTAATTAGACACTTGGTTTCCTGGTGTATTATTTTCGGGGGATAGAATGTAGCTGTTACATTTTCACGACATTAGATGTTCACCTTTCAGCGCGAAGCAGATGTTTCTAGTGTAATTAGGCATATTTTTTTCGTTTCAACAATACATTGTGGGCGGAAGGAACTAGCACTACTGATACATGAAGTATATGAATGCATTTGTTTGTGGCGTGTACCTTAACTGCATCAGTCCATACTGATTGTATTTGAGTCCTATATAACCATGTTATTGCTTCTTCAGGTCTCGGCCCCTTTTGCCTCTTACACCATGTACATTCCAATGTTTTCTTTCTACGCCCATTAGTCCATTACTGCTTCTTTTTTTTTTTCTCTTTTTTTTTTCCTCTGGTCCAAGCACATCATTGATGTGAAACACCACCACTTTGATCTGAAAACTCACTGCTAACATCTTAATCCCATTTTGGTGGAGACGCATCACCTGATGGTCGCAATCATGGCTAAAGAAGTAATATAGTTTGAGTGCAGCGCTTTCCAGCCTAGTACTTGTTGGTATGATGCCATCAACCTTGTTCTGAAAATTCACTCAAAAAAAAAAAAAAAAACTTATTCTGAAAATCTATGCTTGCTCTTCAGCAGGAGTCATCTTAATGTTTGTTCATGGTAAACTCATCAAAAGAAACTCATTCACAGAGGTTGCTCACTTTCAGGACCAAACTAACTCATGCATTCGATAGCCTGTTTAGGTTTGTTAATTATGCCATCAGTATTCAATTGTGCGAGATAGAAGCTGTAGTAAAAGAAATAATCCTGGGTTGGGATTAGTGGAGCTAAGTTAGCTAAACAAGTCTAAATAGTTTGGTAAAAACGATACAGTATGAAAGTTCAATCAGACATCGTAGAATTCAAGGAAGGTCATAACCCACCCATCTTTGTTTGGTATAGATCGTGATCTTGGCCTGCCCGTGGATTGATTTTTCTGTTTAAACGGGGTTTAATAAATCTTTGATCGTGGTGCCATTTCAACTACCATGTCTGTTTAGTGCGGGTATTCGGGAATGAGAAATATTATTTTTCTGTTTGAACACGGCTTCTGAGAGAGGTTTAATTAGGGTGTGGGTCAATATGTGTTTAGGCTTCCAACACGATGATTAAAGATGCATTGCTCTCTGCCCCTACCATCGGTAACCAGCCCCTGATTTCTGGATTAGTGTCCCTACATGCTCTAATTACCAGTAATTATTCTAAGCAATCAGCTGAACCTTTCTATGATGAAGCATCCCTATCGCATTTCTTCCAGAACAAAAAACGTGACAGTTACATCTGTTTCTTCATTAGTTTTGACCGAGCCACTCTCTTGAGTCTTGACTGATTTTCTGATATGTCCTCGTCAGCTAAAATTGATCCGAGTGAAAAAGTTGGTTGAACTGAGACTTCAAAACCAATTGGAATAGGACGAAAATTGTAAATTATAAATTAAACGTATCCGACAACAATTTAGAAAATTTTCTCTAGGATTTTCACTGAGTCTGTAGAGATTCATAAACTTCATTAATGTTAGAATATTGGTAAATTTAAAAGGATTCTCATGTTTTTTAAAAATTGAATTGAACTTTCTGAGTGCTTTGTTGGCCTAATGGTATCCGACTGGTGCTCCAAGCTTGACGATCCTTGTGACCCAGTTTGGATATTTCTCGTTGCCAAAAAATAACATCATAAAAGAAGATTTGAACGCACTCCTAATATATTAAATTTATGACCAAAAGGTGCAGTTTATCGACAAATCAAAACAATCATGGAATCATGAGCCGAAAGCATTCAACTTTTAAGTAAAAAGAAGATAACCCTTTTACTTACTGTGAAATAAGCGGGAAGGAAAAACTAGTATTTTTATAGGCAGAGTATTCAAACCTTAAACCAAAAATAGGCATTGAATGGAAACAGCATATTCTTTCTCGACAATGGCAGGTATCAATCAGGTATGACAGTTACAGAGCTGTTCCCACAATTTTTAATTCAACCCACTTTGTCTTCTCCAACATAGTTTACTTATTTATAGCTTTCACTGTAATTAAACAATTGGGTTCTTTTGTTTTTGATCCCAGGGAAGCTTGCAGTAAATTCTTATCACTCTGTGAGAGACGGCCAGACCTAGTCAATCAATGGCAATCCAGAAGAGTGGAAGAAGAAGAAGACCCAGCCGCAGTCCGTTCTTCTTATGGGTCGGACATGTCCATCGACAACGATCAGACCCATGAACCCAACAGTAAAAACCATCACACCGTCCAACAACAACAACAACAACAACAACAACAACAACGTAAGAGCGTTGAAGAATCTGAACCCTCCACGTGGCAGCAACCCTCTGAGACTTCTTCTGTCATCTTGTCCATACAACAACGTGGTAACCAGTCGACCCTCAACGACAAAGACGAGGAGGGAGCAGTTTTTGAACAAGAGAGCCCAAAACAGAACGTGTCAACGAGGCGACTCAGCGTTCAGGATCGGATAAGTCTCTTTGAGAGCAAGCAGAAGGAGAGCTCCGGTGGTAGCGGAAAGCCGGTGGTCGCGAAATCAGTTTTAAGAAGATGGAGTGGTGCCAGCGACATGAGTATCGATTTGGGTAGTGGGGAGAAGAAAGATTCCGACACACCTCTCTCCACACCTTCATCGTCCTCTGTTTCTCAACCCAAAACAGAGCATAACCCAGTTCTTGATTCCTCAGCTTCGAACCACCAAGCCCAGACCAAGACCTCACAGACTTGGGTTGGTGATTCTGGAATCAGGGTTGGAGTTGCTTCCGGCAAAGACGAGGTAAGTTCTCCGACCCAAGTTAGATCTTTAGAAGGTGGTTCAGCGGATCAGGGTAGGTTCAAGGGTTCAATCTCTGTTGAAGATCACAAGAAAGCCAGCGGAAGTGATTTTAGATCTGTCAGTGAATCAATTCCATTTCAAGATAGATTCCTGAATAAAGAAAAAAAAGTTGGGAATTTCTCTGCTGTACAGCATGAAGTAATTGACAGTGAAGTTGGGGAGGAGGTGAAGATTAACGCTGGTGTGGCTGGTATCCAACCTGATCAAGGCTCTGGAAACGAAAACATGAAGTTTCAGAAACAATCTTCTGAATTTGATTTTCATTTAGTTCCAAATGTATCTACTGAGCAGGTCCAGAGGGTACGGCAAACCAAAGGAAACCAGGAGCTCAATGATGAGCTGAATATGAAAGCAAATGAGCTTGAAAAGCTATTTGCGGAGCATAAGCTCAGAGTTCCAGGAGAACAGTCCAATTCAGCAAGGAAAGCCAAGCCTGCTGATGTGCAGATAGAACAACCTTCAGCTTTACCACAGAGAAAGCAACTAACAGAAATGTCGCCTCCTGAAATACTTGAAAAGAAGGTTGCACCTTTAAGTAGCGGTATGCCAAAGTTCAGTTCTACTCCGCCAATTCGAACTTCTGGTTTTCAGGATTATGGAAAATCGCTGATGCAGAATTTCTCTGACCTTGGTCTTTCCGATAGTGCCAGAGGGAAATTCTATGAAATGTATATGAATAAAAGAGATGCGAAGCTTAGGGAAGAGTGGAGCTCTAAGAGGAATGAGAAGGAGGCCAGGATGAAGGCTATGCAGGAGAGCTTTGAGCGCAGCAGATCAGATATGAAGGCCAAGTTATCTGGGTCTGCTGATGTGCTTACCACTCAACAACGCTCAGAGAGATTCAAATCATTCAGTGCTCGATCTTCTATGAAAATGGAGCAGGTATTCTGTCTTTTAGTGCTTTGTCTAGTGATTTATAGATTATAGATTCTAAGCTATTTTAGAGTTTATATCGTTTGATTTTAGCTGACAATTAGAATTTTTTTTTTTTCTTCTTGGATAGCACCCGATTGATCTCCTACAGAATGAAGATGAAGAAAGTATATCCAACTTTCCAGAGCAGAAACGTTTTGGCCATGAAAGATCTTTTAGTGAGACATCTTTAGGGGACTCTAAAAGCTCCCAGTCCCAGACCAGGAAGCTTTTATCCAACAAAAATATGCCCACTTCCAACCCTCGCACTTCAGCAGTACCGGCTCCAAGGTCAACTGTCAAACCTTCTAACTCAGTTGCTGGGAGACGAAAAATGCAGTCTGAGAATTTTCTGGCTCAGTCAGTTCCCAACTTCTCTGACTTGAAAAAGGAGAATACAAAGCCTTCTTCTGGAATGAGCAAAGCTACTCGTCCACAACAAGCAAGGAACTATGCACGCAGCAGAAGTGCCGCTGAGGAGATAGCAATTGTCAAGGAAGAGAAATCACGACGGTCACAGTCTTTAAGGAAAAGCTCTGCAAGTCCGGCTGAGTTTAAGAATTCGTCTGTTTTGGATGGGGAGGAAATTGATAAAGAGCAACATGATCGTGCCCTCTTCGAAAAGGTTTCAAAGAATGTGGAGTCAAAGCCTTTTCTCAGGAAAGGGAGTGGGATAGGCCCTGGCACTGGAGCTAATCTAGCAAAGATGAAGGCTTCTATGGCATCTGAGGCTATGCACAGCGAGGAAGGGTCAGATGAGCTGGGCATCGATCGAGAAGAATCCATGGATGTGTTAAAAGATGAAGAGGAAGGATCAGAAACTACGATGACAGAAGATAATGACTTTATGGTTAATGAGAAACCAAGACTGGCCTTGGATGTGGATGATGTAATTGACAAGGGCTTAGAAGATGGCGATGATCTGGTCTCTTTCTCTCAAGTCGACCCTTCTTGTGTAGCTGAAATGACTGCTGATGTACCTTCGACCATTCATTCTATGGGTGCACAGCAAGAATCACCGGCTGAAAGTCCCATATCATGGAACTCAAGGGTCCAACATGCATTTTCTTATGCACAAGAGGCATCTGATATTGATGTTTCTGCAGACTCTCCAATGGGCAGCCCTGGCTCTTGGAATTCAAACTCTCTTAATCAAGCAGAGGCTGATGCAGCTAGAATGAGAAAGAAATGGGGAAATGCTCAGAAACCTGTTTTTGTTTCAGCCTCTTCCCATGGACATTCTCGCAAGGATGTGACTAAAGGATTTAAAAGGCTGTTGAACTTTGGACGGAAAAGTCGTGGCACTGATAGTTTGGTTGACTGGATTTCTGCTACAACATCTGAAGGAGATGATGACACTGAGGATGCGCGAGATCTTGCTAATCGCTCATCAGAAGACCTGAGGAAGTCCAGAATGGGATTCTCCCAAGGTCATCCTTCAGACTATAGCTTCAACGAAAACGAGTTCTTCAATGATCAAGGTGACCTATTTGTTTCCTCTATGTCTGTACCTTCAGAAGTGTTTAGAAATTTAAGTTAACCCACACAACACTTGCTTTCCTTTCTCTTTTTACTTCTTGTTGGGTGAACCCAGGATCTTCTGGTGTTGGTCTTGGTAATATATACTTTTTGAAAGAGTCGCAAGAGGTTTTCATTTACCACGATCTCTTTTCTTGATTCTTTGGGTTGGTTAAGTTTCTTTTTGTTTACTGGTATCCATTTCCTTCCTGTTTCTGCTTACCTTGTGTACTATCTACTTCTATTGAGGATAAAGTAGGACATGAAGTTAACAAAGTATTTCTGTTGTTGTTGCAGTTCAAGCATTGCGGAGTTCTATTCCAGCACCACCAGTGAACTTTAAAATGAGGGAGGACCATGTGTCTGGAAGTTCAATCAAAGGTGCCTATAAACTATTGCTACCTCTTTCGTTATTGCTTTCTCTGGCCATCTCTTAAATTCGTTAATATGAGTGTATGAATGTGGTACTGAATAACGTAGAGCACCTCATATTGAAGAGTAGTTTATATCAGCAGTTCACCAAAGCTGTATTATTTAGCTGTTTCTAGGATAATATCGACATGTTATAACTAATAGGAACTTATGTTATGTATAAACTGGTGCATGAAATATACATTGGTCCTCATAGGTCAAACCCCATAAATGCGTCTTTACTCGCTGCATTAGAGAATTTTTTTTGACATGGTCCTGCCTTGGCCGTAGTCCCACAGTCCCCAGCCCACATAATTGCTAATCACTGTGCGTCATGGTTTCCAATAAGCTAAAGGCGGTGATCTCAACATCCATCAATGAAAGTTAGTTAACGAGTTCAGCCCAATTAATCTTTTTGTCCCAGTCGTAAATCTGTATCTGAATACAACCAACTCTTCAACGGATTCAAAGTGGAAGGTTACATTTGTAAACAGTTTTATTCAAAAGGAGTGAAACATCTCACCAACTTTCATCTGAACTCACTTCAGCCGCATTGTAAACATGAGTCAGAATAGCATGCTTAACTATTCTGTGTATTTAAAAGGAACTTCAAACCTGGCAAAGCTGTTGCTGAGCAAAAATAAATCAGCATCTTCCGACATCCTAGGCATAAGTCAAAATATAGCGCCCAACTATTCTACTACTCAATTGAGAGAGAACAAAAACTACCAACGCCGCTGCTGAGTGCACGTGAACCAGTGTCACACAGCAACGCATACATATGTAAGAACATTATGGCTGACTATTATTTAGTATCTCTGCAGTTGAGAGTTGGATGGAAGTACTTTGTCAGAGAGAGTAACAACGAAATCTATCTTTGATAATAAAGCAATGGTTTTCTTTTTTCCGTTGCATACTTCGGTAAAAACTTCTTCATTGGAGTATGTTTAGTGTTGGTGATCCCTACCTAAAGCTATAAAATCATAAAGGACTGCTGGGTAGTCAGAGCAACCATGTTTACTAAGATATGAACCTAACGTCTTATCATAGAAACTTGGTTTTGGATGTTTAATGCCGTGTCCTTAAGCTCCTCTGTGAATTTTTGCAGCTCCGCGATCCTTCTTCTCAGCATTTCGCAGCAAAGGAAGTGACTCAAAGCTCAGATAATTGTCATAGCGTTCTATTCTCATATCATAGCTCTGAATAGGTGTCAGCCCCAAACGGTTTGGGTTATCAACATAGGTAACGGTTGGGGTTGAGGTAAACACCAAACCGCCATTTATTGAAGATTGATAGAGCGGCATTTTTTGCGTGCATTTGTGAAAGCTTTCCTCATGATTTGAGTCTTGTTGTATTGAAGTGTTATATTGTATATTGTATTGAGCGAGAACTTGCCAATTGGCAGCGTCCCTGATTTTGGTAGTCATAGCATTCTATTCTCATATCATATTTGAACCAGATTTGTGCCATCAGTATCAATTCTTCAAATCACTATTAAACACGAAACTATCTCAATTTGGAGAAGAATTGTGTTAACTATTCAGGCCATAGTTATCATCAATTCATCATCGTCATATGTTCTTAGCTTGTGATATCTGCAGCTTCTTCGCATTACAGCAATGCATAATAATGAATAGCAGTTAAAGTTCCTAATTGTATATGATATCTTATGAATCATTGACATATACAATATCATGCAATATGTAAATAGTCATCAGAAGAAAAGCTTACCTCGTTAACAATACCCAGAACGCTGATTCTCCTTTGCTGCACTGATAAGATATAGGAGGGGGTCCGAACTGGCGAACCAGGGCACATGCTAAGCCCTCATGCTTGTCTCCAGGTTACTGCCAAAAGTGAAGATCCCCACCAATTTACCGACAATGGTGCTCTGATAATAGACAGCGGATTTTAGTGCATATATCATTCTTTTGGGCAGAGAACGAGTTTAATTGTCGCCATAGCCAAAATGTGCAATGAATTAGCATGTGCCCTGCTTCTCCAGCACAGGTCGCCCACTCCTTGTTCCCTTCTTCTGGCATTGGCAACTTCTAGTCATAGAGAATCCAAACAGCTTAGGAAAAGAAAGCTGTGGCTTGTCATATATATAGTTGTGTGCAAGGAGTAAAATAATGTTGAAATGAAACAAAATCTTTATAATAACTCTTTCCATAGCTTTACAGCAAATGTGATTGATGAAAGCAGTTCTATGTTGTGTTGTGTTGGATAGAAGTGGTTGATATTGTTGTTGCTTTCTCTTTGAAATTTGTAAGCTTGAATGAGAAAAAACCAGTGCCTGGGTCATGCAAATGAGTTTTGGTTTAGTGACTGTTGAAGTTTGGCTGCCAAAGAAAGAAGAGCCAAGCAGCATAAAGTTAATGAAGAGTTTAGAGTTTTAACTGTATGATATTGTCACCTAAAAGTTTGTATTAAGGCAGGCCACCAACCATGGCCATTCTAGTAGATAGAAATATTTGCTTTTTAAGTTTTCTTCTGTTATATGTTTTCTGGTAAGTTCATGCTTTTCTAAGATCATTTGACTGATGTTAAAGAATTTCTATACTATTCGACGTATAGCGTCGACACCCATTATAGTGAAATTCAACCAAGACAAAATTGCACCACATGTACCCAAAGTTTTCTATTTCTGGTAAGTGGGTGCCTAAACTTTAAAATCATGCACATGTCTCAAACTTTCAAAATTCGTTCAGCGGGGTACCCTTCCGTTAACTTTATGTCCGTATTGGACGGAATTTTGTAAAAAGACTATTGTACCCTTCATTTTCACCTCTAATTATTTTCTAAAATGGCAAGTTTTACTAACAAACATAAAAAAATTAAAAATAATAAACTCTTAAGTAATTATATATATGTAAGATAATATCATATATTTTCATCAAAATTACATATTTTTTCATATTACAAATAATGAAATATATTTTTTAACATATATTTGTCAATCTTAAAGTATTTAACTTTTTTTAATAAACTTATTATCAAATTTTATTTATAGTTTCTCAAAATTTGATAACTTCACATTTTGTACAATTTAACCTTAATAAAGTACAATTATCTTTGGATATTTTAACAACTGACACAAAAGTTGACACATGACGTTCTTTTTTGGCTGGAAAGAGAGAACTTCAATTAAGAGGAAAACGTTTACAACTTAACTCGAAACCAAGGCAAGCACAAACCTACCGTGCTTCCTTCCACATCAGCCATTGCTAAAGAACCCTAAAGCAATCATGAAAATAGAGTACAAACCACAAATTAACAAGAACAAAAAAAGAACAAAAGGACTAGTAATCTAGAAGCAGGACATTAGCATGAACAAGCCAAATGGATCTTAAGCAGAGTTTCCTTTCTTTGAGCCGGACTTTTCCTTGAGGAATCTGATCAAAGCTTCCTCATTTGGATCCACCATTTTACCATCCACTAAAATGAGACCCTGAGATTTAGCTTTGTACATTTCTGCCAACTCTTCCATCCTTCTTTTTTCTTCTTCAACCTTGATTTTCGTTTGCTCTTCATTCCTAATCTTGTTCTCCAAGAAACGACCCAAGGCAGCTGCAAAACCTCTCTTCTTCTTTCCTCCCTCTTCCACCACCATAGGAGCTTTTCCTTTGTTCAAACTTGAAGACCTAGATCTCTTCTGCTTGGATGAACCAGAACGAGCGGCCTTGGCTTTGCATTTGACTGAAATTGAGCATATTGCTGTATTTGGTTAGGAGAATAAAAACCATTATGGATATGAGTAGTGTCAAAGCTTCAAAGTAGCAGTTATCCATCACCGGGGTGATATTGTTGAAAATGACCGAGTTTCTAGTTTTCCAAATAATCCAACAAGCTAAAATCCAACAAAGATTCTTAAATGGCAAATTAGAAGCTTTCTTGATCCAAAATTTAATCCAGGTTTCCAAATTTGCAGCAGAAGAGTTAAAAGTGATATTAAATTTTAAGAGAAGTGATTTGGGGAAGTTGCATTCAAGAAAAAGGTGGTGCAAGGTTCCCTCGGATTGATGACAGAAACAACATGATTTGATGCAGTTAATCCCTATAGGACTCAAGAAGTCCCTTGTCGGTAGAATTTGTGTGCTAGTTGCCAAACAAAGAATTTGAGCTTGAACGACAGTTTAAGCTTCCAAAGGTGTTTCCATTTGAAATTGAGAGAAGTAGGATTAAAAGAATGAACATTTAGGCTAAGGTTAGGAAATGGAAGAGGAGAATGCAAATAATTATAGAGTTATTTTACGGAGAAAGAATGATCAGTTATGAGAATCCAACCAGGCTCATCAGCTGAGGAGTTAAGAGGAATGTAAAGGATGAGGTTAACAAGCCAACGAGGTAAGGTATTAATGATGAGATATACGTTCCAAGTAACCCCCCTCCCCCTCCATCACTAGGCTGAGTAAGGTCCTTAACCCACTTAATATTGTGATTACCGTTAATGTACTAGGACATCACGAATCCAGGGGTGTCTGGTGACGGAAATATGATTACCATCCTTGAGACTCCAAAGGAGGCACCCATGCAAGAGGTTTTTACCTTTGATAATTGTTTTCCATGTCGGCGATGCATTGGGAGGAGCATTATGCAGCCAAAAGGGGTTCCTTTTACAATATTTAGAAAGCAAGAATTTTGAGACTAATGTTTGTTGATTTGATAACAAATTCCAAGTGTTCTGAACAAAAAGGGCGTTATTAAAAGCTTTAATGTTTTTGAAACCTAAGCCCCCTTATTAACACTTAGACAAACAGAGTTCCAAGAAATGCAGTGAAGAGATCTCTTCGTGGGATTACCAGTCCAAAAAAAATTGTTAAACATTGAAGTAATAGTGGTAGCAGTTTTTGAAGAAATAAACATAACCGAAAGGGGATTGTAGATGGTGCTTTCCAGACAGACAGATCACAGCCACGTGGCAGCAATCCAGCACACCTAGCTGTGCTCCATACACACCGGAAAACTACATATGCCTGTCCACACGTGGGGGCTACCAGACAGGGCCCTCGCGTACCAACACGGGACTTGTAGGGACTTAGTGGTTTGGAGGCTAGGGTAAGGCCCGTCGTGCTCATGCGACAACCAAGCTCACGCGCGACCCTTTGTAACTGCTTTGAGAGACTTAATGGCCAAGTCCTATAAACCCGACTTGACCTCATAACGGTCTCCGGTATGTACGATCAGGTGCCTAACGGTTCCTATATACACGGTCAAATGTGCCGTTACGGGGGGCTACCATTAAGCCACCATTTATGGTGCATTAACCCCCTTAAAACGGTTACTTCTCCACTATATATATGATCGTTAGCCCTCGGTTGCAATACTTGTTCATCCCTAGTGCAACCCAGCTACACGAGATCTTCCGGACTTACCGAAGCTCTGCCATTAAGTTGTCTCTCTCTCTCTCTCAGTTACCATTGCTTACCCTCTCCCTACACACACCCTACATCTCTCTGTGTCCTTATTCTCTACTTGAGGTGCACACTTAGATCTCTCCGAGGGATTTCAGTGAGCACAATTTGGTGAACTCGACGTGAACACCCATCTTCAGACCTTCAATCCTTCGAAACCTACAGAAATGTCGTCCGACGGAATTATTCGCGATGGTGACTGGTCCCCTTCCAACGAGGAAACCTCAAGGAACGAAGGACCACTCAACACCATTGTTAACACCAATGTTCGTGCCCAGACAGATACCGGCAGTGGACCCTCCTTAGAGGCACTCCAATCCACGATTCAGAGTCAAGCCCAGATGATGCAGGCCCAGTCTGCCCAGATTGCTCAAATCATGACGATCTTGGGAAGGATCGCTCAAAACACCACTACAGGGGCGTCAGTCCCACCATCGACAGCCCCGTTGCCTCTACCAGTGGCGGCAACCACATATATAGTTCATACGTCTGTTGCCCAATCCTCTTTTTTCGGTGGCCTTGGGCCTCAGGCGCCGGGCATCCCGACGAGCTCCTCCCTGATGACGACGGGAAACCCTACGTCATACTCGGCGATGCCTTATCACGCAAGTGGGGCTTTAGGCATCCATGCACTCCCTCCACCACCTCCCTATGATCCAAGCATGCCCTACATTCCGGGCTTTGCGGCCTTGGAACAACGTATTGACAGCATCATCGCGAACCAGAGCTTCGCAGATACTGTCATCCCAAAGGTTGACAGCGCGCCTCCCATTCCGCGGGACATCTACTTGATGCCCAACCCTGTTGGATACAAAGCACCCAAGTGGGAGAAGTTCGATGAAGTCGGCGGGAACGCACACGAGCATGTGATGCGATTCGTTGACATGATGGGCCCACATGGGATAGACACTAGGTTGTTGATGCGTGAGTTTCCTAAGTCTCTGGGAGCTGTCGCGTACAAGTGGTATAGGACCCTGGAAGCAGGATCCATCAAGACATGGGAAAACATGGTGAAGAAGTTCTACACCAAATTCTTCCAAGTTGAAGAAAAGGTCACCACTATCCACCTCTCACGCATGTACGAGAGGCATGACGAGGAGGGGGCGCCTTCATTAAAAGGTTCAGGGACAAGTCCTTGGAGTGTGTCACGATGTCCTAGAAAGTTGACTGGTAGAGATATGCCTTCAGGGCATGCCCGATGAATACAAAGGTATGCTCATTAACCTAAATATCCCTACCTTTTCCAGATTGATGGAAAGCACCAGGAACGTGGAGCCACTGGTGGAAAGGATGATAAAGAGGTACGCTAACGAGCGAACACAGGCGAGTCCCAGCTTCAAAGTGGGGAAGTTCAGCTTCAAGCGGACGCGAGATGTCAGCGTCCATGCAGTATCATCCCCCAATAAACAACAGCGCCCCGCGCCCCGAGAGGCACCACATTTGCCCTGTTCGATTGAGGATGCAATAGATCTTTGCAAGAGATGGCGCAAAGACGGTATCCTACCGCCCCTGGAACACAAACCCACGAAGGATCAGTTGCAGGATCCAAGGTGGTGCGAATGTCACGGACATGTGTGCACCCCCACCAGGGAATGCAAGAAGCTCGGGTGGTTGGTGGACAGGAAGATAAAGGAGGGCCAGTTGGTGGTTGACGAGCCAACCAAGGATGTGCGCAACAACCCCTTGCCGTCTCACACGAGGCAGGAGCCCAAAGGAAAGGAGATAGCTATGATATCGATTACGGACCTTGAGAGGTCACAGATGCAGAGGCCCCGGTGATAGCTGAAGTTTATGAGGATGAGGACTACGATGTCAACATAGAAGATTCGCGTGCTGAGCGAATGAAGGACTCTGCCAAGTTTATTAAATTCTTCGATGAGATGAACTTTTCTGCCACCTGCAGGCATGAGATGATAAAATCAATTTTGAGGGTAGCTGAGGACCATGGGGAAGAATTGGTCATCTCCAACAGAAAGGTTGTGACGGCCACACGACTAGGCGGTTTGAGCATGACATTTGACGAGTCAGACAAGAAGATTGATGCCAATCGTCAGAGGCCGCTGTATGTAACGGTCGTTATCAACCATGTAGAGTTCAAGAGGGCCTTCATTGATGGAGGAGCTGCAGTAAATGTCATCCCTCTCAGTACCCTGAAGTTAGCAGGAATTCCCCGAGACAAGATCGTTAAGAGGACGTCGCCACTAATGGGTTTCTGAAGCGACTCCAGGATGATAGTTGGCTGGATTCGATTTGGGATCCAGATCGGCCAGATCAAGTGCTCTGCCAAATTTCATGTTATCGGGGCCAACACCGCTTACCACATGATTATCGGCCGAGCATGGATCAATCACTTTGACGCCGTACCCTCCACGGCTCACCAAGTTATGAAGGCCATTTGGAAAAACAGAGTGGCCGCAATACCTGCCTCAGTGAACCCCTTCAATCTAGAAGAAGCACATTTGTCCGAGGCTGTATGGTTTACAGAATTGGCGGATGAGTGTACTCCAGCCCCGTTTCGGTCAACTCCCTTACCCAAGTGGGAAGACGTCAAGGGTCAGTAACCAGCTGGAGTCATGGTGATGCAAGAAGAATCTAAAGAGAAGGAGTCCACAAGGGAGGAGATTCCCAAGGTTGCCTATAAAAAGAGTGTCTACACCCTAAAAAGGGTCATCGAGCATGACAATGACGACAGGCAGGTAAGTAGTTTCTACTCCAATGGCAGGAACTGCTACCGCATCTAAAGGCTGCCACGGAACTACCATCACTCCAACGTCACTCAAACACGCACCGGTATTATCTTTAGCCTTCTCCCTACTGGACTCTGTGATTAACAACTGTACACCCCTGAATATTCCCATATGAAGGTTTCATGAGAAATAATAACCCTCTCATGGGGAAGTCATTTTCTGATTAACTATCAGACTCATCTTGCCACCTTACAGTGATGCATAAGGTATAAGTTTATCTGCCTAGATAGCAGCCGCTCGCACAAACAAATCATATTTGTTTAGATAGCAGTAAAATGCGAACGTAAGCCTATCTCATATGATAGCAGCTAAATAGCAAAAATAAAAAGACTATATGTTTAGATAGCAGCCAAGCATGAGTGTAAGCCTATCTCATATGGTAGCAACCAATTCCAAATTGCAAAGCCTATCTGTCTAGATAGCAGCAAAAGCCTATCTGTTTAGATAGCAGTCAAACGCGATCAAAGCCTATCGGTCTAGATAGCAACAAAAAGCCTATCTGTTTAGATAGCAGCCAAACGCGATCAAAGCTCATCTGTCTAGTTAGCAGCAAAAAGCCTATCTGTTTAGATAGCAGCCAAACGCGATCAAAGCCTATCTGTCTAGATAATAGCAAAAAGCCTATCTGTTTAGATAGCATCCAAGCGCGATCAAAGCCTATCTGTCTAGATAGCAGCAAAAATAAAAAGCCTATCTGTTTAGATAGCAGCCAAACACGACCAAAGCCTATCTGCTCGATTGAATAGCAAGTCAATACGCGAGTTAAAATTCTACTGTAGTAGACAAAATAGCGATGAAAAAGCATACTTTCATAACAGTCAAATGCGGCTTACAAATTATCTGTCTAGATAGCAGCCTAAAGCAAGGCTTACAAACGAAAAAAAAGAGAGAAGAATGCAACAAAAAATCGAGGTGTTCTTAAGGAACACTCTTACATGACTCTACAACTACGAAGCTTGACGCTGCCGTCAACGTTCTCGACCAGAACAAGGCTCTTGTTCATAGCCCTGACATGGCAAGGAGTCAGATGAACCTCAAGCCATGAAGGCTGCTGATGTGAAGAACAAGTGGGAGAACAACTCATGGGGTAGGAAGCTAATCGTGCGTAAGGTAAGAGCACACCCATTTGTTACTCCCTGGTGAAGACAATGGTGGCAAATAGTTCTCCTCCGGAGGACCAACGAAGATGCCCACCACTCATTACTTGATGGTATAAAAACCGGTGCAAAGTTTCTCTTCGCCGGAGGACCACCGAAGATGACTCCTGCAAGCATGATGAGGAAAAAGATGTCTTCATTCCAATGAGAGAGCTTACACAGCTGGTCTTTGAAAATACCAAGTGAATTCGGGGTTTCTTTAGCTAATTCCTTGGAGTCATTTCTGTAGCACAACGCACGGATTCAAAGCCAATTAACCAGAGCTAATACAGACTGAAAAGGGGTAAAGAATAATGAAAAGAATGGAGAGGACCCAGGAGAAGGGGCATTTTGTTAATCACAGGAGCCCAGATGAAGAATGAAATAGCAAGAAATGGGGTTTATATAGGGCTCAGAGGAGACTCTTCAGTTTCATGGCTGAGTCAGCAACACCTCGAAAATGAGCAAGAATCAATGGCCCTATTAAAGACTACGACGATACAGTAGCCCTAGGCAATGATGAAGGTTGGCCCCACTGTGTGACAAGCACACTTTATTTAATGCTGTGGTAGCACGATAATTCAGATAATAATGGCGGCTCCTGGGGACTTGAGCCTACAAAGGCCTAAAATATTCTGGACTCACCAAAAGTCCTGAGACATTCGGATCTAAGCTACAGCAAAACATGATACATGCGCGCAAGCCTGGATATCTCCGATAGCGGCAAAAATAATTAAGTGAAAGTATGTCTGTTTAGGCAGCAACTAGACTCGCAGGAAAGCTTGGCCCATGACAGTCTATCTGTTTAAAAGAAGACGTTATTTACCTACAAGGAGCAGACACATAAACTAGAGCATTCATGAACAGGAACCAACCAGAGAATATTTCAAAGTGCGCAAAACCAACGCACGCAAAGACAGGACATGTTCAAAACAGTCCAAGGAGCGCGGTCACAAAAACAGAAAAGTTTACATCAAAAGCAGTTCAAAAGAAAGAGTTGTTTTCAACCCATGAAGAGGTCTTTCAGAAGGGAATCTCCTGCCGACAGGTGAATAGAGTTAACAGCCAATTGCTCCAAGCGAGCCTTGTTGTCCCTATAACGCTTGTCAGCTTCCTCGAACTCTATGAGTGCTTTCTCTAGCTCTGCCTTGCTCACTTGAAGGGCGGCCTTCTCTTCGGTATAGCCAGAACGCTCAGACCAGAGTTGAGCAGAATTGCGTATTCTGGTTAACCTCTCTATGAGGAAGCCCATATCCAATTGCCCCGTTGCGATTTCTTGAAGCTCGTCCGCGCTTGCGAGGAGATTCTGGGCACTTTCAACCGTGGTGCTTGCGGGGGTAGCCCTATACACCTTCTCCAAAAGGTCAGTCATCTCTTTGAGTAAAACCTCTCTGTCCCCGGGCAGTAGCTCCAGCACTCCTGCAAATGTTCTTGGATACGATAGGCGCACCTTCATTAGCCACTCAAGACAGGCATGGTCGATATCTGTACATGAGGAAAACAAGAGTGGAATAATCTGCAAAAACATGAGTGCAGCGACTAAGTAGCATGAGTAGGGGTGCAGTGGCCTTACCAGTGTCTTCGACAATTTGCCGAAGAGGGGCAATAGGAGTCGCTGCTTGCGAGCTAGAACCAGCTGCCTTGACCATCCTCTGATCATCCTAAGCTTCGCGCACAAAGTATGCCTCGGGGATTACAAAACTCCTCTGGGCCATGACAACAGGGTCTGCAACCTGTGAGCCCCAGACCCCCCAATGGGTTCTCGGAGGAAAGGGCATCCAAATCAAAACCAACGCCCCCTGTGAAAGCAAAACTTCCCGAAACGCTTGGTGCGATAGGAGCATCACGCCCAGTTGACCCCAAGCCCGATATCATCAAGATCGTCGCGTTCGGTTGAGGAATCTCCTACAGTACTTTCCTTAACTGGGGTGGTGTGTTCACCCAACTCAGCTTCACATTCGACCCTTCCAGCACTTTCCCTAGGGGAAGCATCCTGCCCAGAATTCATAACCGTTGGGGCTCGCTCAGCACTTATTCCTCGCCCAGCATCTTCGTCATCCGAAGAAAGGAATATTGCTTGAGTGATGGGAGCAACATCATCCTCTTGCCTTCGCCGGTCCTCTTCCTCCTACTCGGAATGAACTCGATACGCTCTGCATTAGCGACACCTTCAACCATTGAAGCCTTTTCCACCGGACCTCGCTCCGAGACTCCTGCAATAGAAATTTCATGCTCAGGAACCACTATGGCGTTGCGAGGGCGACGAGGCCTCAAGGGGCAAGTACCAAGCTCAACAAAAACAAGTAGGTTACTCTCAAAACAACTGACAGTGGGAATTAAAAACCTCTACCAGTGTTTGAAACGGCGTTTCCCCACTTATATGGGGTGTCCGCGCAATAAGCATGTTGCAGATTATCATCAACGCCTTTTAGCCTAGCGTGACCTGCTTATGATAGAGACATTAAAGCCCGACTCAAAGAGGAGTGAAATGGGATGAGTATGTTTTGTGTTGCCAAAGGGGTTACCTGAGGATTCCCCACACTGATCTCTTATCCACTTACGGATATCACGTATAAGTACACCATGGTACAATGCGCCAATCACAATTTCATGATTGGATAAAACAAACTTAAAAATTGTACCTTCTTCATCTTCATCATCGACGAGTTCATGAAGGGCTAGTTGGTCTCGATGCAATTCATTCACAGTTCCGGGAGAAGGACGAGGTGTGCGCGAACGGGTTGATCGCGTGCGTGATCGTCGCTCTCTAGAGTTCCCCTTGGCGATCTCCTCAAGACTTTTCTGTTCGGCCAGCTCGATTCGCTCTTCCTCTGATAGCTTTTCTTGTAAAGATCTCTCCTCAGCCATATGTCTCGATTCTTCGGTGGCCTCTTCCTCGGTCATAACCACTGGCCCTTTAAGGGACTATCATCATCTGCAGCAGAAACAACAAACAAGAAAAATGATTATTGGCGCATTAACTTGCCAGAGTTAACATGCCACTTTATCTCACCTTCTTTTTCCTCCCTGGCAACAAAGTCTGCCCCTGATTCTGGAGTGGCCCCCTTCTTCGAGAGGGTTCTTTTAGAAATTTCTTCACAGCTGGATCATTCCGCGAGCGTTTCGATGGCTGCGCCACCAAGCTATCTGTCGAAGAGGGACCTGCACTTCTCTTCTTTTTCGCTTTGACATGCGGGGCAAGGAAAATCTCAAGTTTCTTCAAAATCGCTTGCTGGATTTCTTCATCCATAATCTTATCTGGAAGAATTACGCTGTCGGGTTGACTTTTCTTTGATAAACAAAGATTGATAAGATCCCCGCTGCGATCCCCCGAGGCAAAGCGTCTCAAGCAGCGCTAATAAGGGAAAGGGAACAATATTTTCAGTCAACAGAATGCAAAAGAAAAATGGAATGAGAAAGTTCAGACAATACCGCTTGAAAGTCCCGCGCATACTGGTCCCTAGCATCAAGGGAATTATGTCCAACAGCAGTAGTCTTCTCCTCCAGGATGAATTCCGGGCAAAGATGGTGGTCTTCAGCTAGCAAGGAGTAATATCCATAATGGGCCGCGCTTCGGGTCAGAGTAGTCTTGAAAGGATAATCTTTTGATAAAGGCGCGAGAGCTGTACCGACTTGAAGTTGAGTATGGGGATTGGTCAAACGACGAACCTGTGTATTCCAGATAGCCACCCAACTAGCACAAATTCTGCCCTATCTTCCTCTGGAAGGCTGAGTCAAAGGAAGTTTTGTGAGAAGCAGTTCGTTGATTTTCCCATAGAGCACTCCATTATAACAACCCTTGGTAATAGACTTGGACCACATGGGGGCAAAACGGCATCATAACCCAGTTGAAAGGCCATACGAAGAGGATCAAAGGAACTGCTATGCGCTCATAGTTGCAAGATTCTGCACCAGGCGCGTGTTAAACTAGTGCAGGCAGATAGCCCCTTCTACACCAGTTCACGTATCGTCCATAACGCCGAGACCCTCTAATGATGTGTTTTTCTTGGAAAGGGGTATCAACCTCGCGATACATGTCCTCAAGATAAACGATGTTATCTAATTCCACCACATATGGCTGGGCCACGAAGAGGTCAGCATCATCACATACCAAGGAAAAGTTACGGCGAGTACTCTTGGTACCAAACCAAAGCCACGAACGAGGACACAAATGTACCTCCTTCGAGCTCACATTCCACAAGTAGACAGTGGAGGTAGTTGGAGAGTATGCAGGCCTACGTTCGAAGACCCACATGGTCAAGAATCCGACACTAGAAAAGGAAATGACGTCAACCCTTCCGCGTGATTGCTCGAAATGAGACACGGCCAAGTCGAGACGATAGTATAAAGAACCCAAAACAAGGGGCCCCAGAGCAATCTTTCGACCAAGCGCGAGCCTTACTTCAAGTGGGAGCACATGGATGAAAACTCCGTCACGTGGACTCCCGTCTATAAGGAAGCGTGACAACCAAACACACAGAAAACCACACAATGACCAGGGGAGCCCTTCTCCATCAGTACAAATCACCGCGTTAGGGTTGCCTCTGAGCAGTTTCTAGATGATGGTGGGCTTGGCGTAGTCTTTGTAAAAGAACATGAGCCATTTAGACCAGATGTTCTTCGTGCTAGAAGAAACTGACATAAAAGAGGGGCAAGTTTCAATCTCGTCAGGTGCCCACCGCGTGGCGGCATTCTTCAGAGTCGCAATACACTCCTGCATCTGCGTAAAGAGGGTCAGCTCCTTATCACCCTCTAATTTGTCCAAAGGTTCAAAGGCTCCCATACTCGGGAGCATTAATAGGTTCTCCACATCTTCAAGGGTAGGTGCGGCCTCGAAGGAAGAAAAATGGAATGTATGGTTTTTTCTCGAAAAACGCGAGAATAGTACCCTTAGCATGTCCTGGTCGGCTCTGAGGTCGAAGCCTATGGTCGCACGAATGGCGTTATAAACTCCAGCTTGCTTTAATACATCCTCGTGGTTGGTAAGGATGTACGCGGCCATTCATCCATCCCATCAAGCTTTTCCAAGAAATCTTGGAAAAGGACATCATTGAAGGGGACTAGGCCAGCTTCAATACTAAGTCTCTGTACATCGTGGGTGCCAGCTAGATCCCAATCTTCCCTGCTTGGTTCGGGTTTCAGATCGAAAGCAGCAACTGGAGGAGACGCCTGGGGAGCCTCTCCCTGGATCGTGGCCAAATAAAAATCATCACCACCCAGATAAGGAGCCTTGTACCAAAGTTCCTTGGGAAGCTCCGACACTTCAACGGTCTCCTTGCTTGACTTCTTTAGAGCCATTATTGTGGGTATAAAGCAACAATTTACAAATCAATAGGCATGTAAGAGGAAAGAAAGGGGGAAGAGTATCCACAAAACTCGACGACAAATTTACGCAAAGAATGATCACTCACCTTGTTGATGATTGAGTGCTTGGACTGCTCGAGAGAATGTATGAAGAATCTGGTCGAGAACTTGGTTGAAAGTTTCGGCTTCTTGTTGAGGATTCTCTCTCTGATGCATACGAACTTGGAAGCAACAACAATGGAAAAGTTCTAAATGAAGGAAGCAAAGGGTTTAAATAGCCATCAGATCGAAAAGTCACGAATGCTGACGTCTGCTGAGTCAACAACGCTTCGATATCCGCCGAGATTAGCGACCCATCAAATCCTTCCGAGTTGTTCTTGCCTCGAAAATAGGCAAAAAATCATGGATGGCGTCTGATTAGCTTCACAGTGAGCACGCTTCGTCAGAAATCAAACGGCGCTTCTAAACCCTAGGCAATCATGGCTATGACCGGGGGCTAGGAATTCGAATTTTATTTAAAATTCAAAGCGTCTGCGTGGAGCCCATGCACGGCTGATTTTGCGCGACTGCACAACAGAGCGCGTGACATTCGCGCAAAAGGGGAATAATGTAGATGGTGCTTTCCAGACAGACATATCGCAGCCACGTGGCAGCAATCAAGCACACCTAGCTGTTCTCATACACACCGGACAACTACCTATGCTTGTCCACACGTGGGGGCTGCGAGACAAGGCCCTCGCGTACCAACACGGGACTAGGGACTTAGTGGTTTGGAGGCTAGGGTGAGGCCCGTCGTGCGCGTGCGAAAACCAAGCTCGCGCGCGACCATTTGTAACTTCTTTTAGAGACTTAATAGCCAATCCTATAAACCCGGCTTGACCTCATAACGGTCTCCGATATGTACGGTCAGGTGCCTAACGGTTCCTATATACACGATCGAACGTGCCGTTACGGGGGCTACCATTAAGCCACCATTTATGGTGCATTAACCCCCTTACAACGGTCACTTCCCCACTATATATAGGATCGTAGCCCTCCGTTGCGATACTAGTTCATCCCTAGTGCAACCCAGCTACACGAGATTTTCCGGACTTACCGAAGCTCTGCCATTAAGCTCTCTCTCTCTCTCTCTTAGTTATCATTGCTTACCCTCTCCCTACACACACCCTACATCTCTCTGTGTCCTTATTCTCTACTTGAGATGCACACTTAGATCTCTCCGAGGGATTTCAGTGAGCACAGGGATACACTAAGAAACTCGTTAAGATAGCCTTAATCAAAATGGCACGACCAAATATGTTAAGTAACAAACCTTTCAAAGAGGCACATTTGTTCCTAACCTTTTCAATTAAAAGAGTCTCATTTTTATGCTTTGATAAAATGTAAGAAGAATCAAAGAAAAAGGCGAGGTAGTTACCTATATGAGAAGTGTGGTTAACATTTAGGGTAGAGGTTATGTGATTGATAATATCTAAGCTATAATTAGGAGAGAAAGTTATAGAAGATTTAGAGAAATTAATAATCTCTCCTGATTGATTAGTAAACCTATTAAGAATACTTAGAATATTATTGCCTACTTCTGGTGTTATCTTAAAAAACAAGGTATTCTCGACTTCAAATTGTAAATGAGAAATGGAAGGCCCATTACGTAAAGAAGGAACACCATGCAAACTTCCAGAGTTACAAGAAAAAGTTAAAGATCAGGACAAAGCCTCTGCACAAAGTATGAATGTAAGAGGAGACCTCTTTAATACGATTAGTTAAGACTTTAGAGATAATCCTATACAAAACATTACAAAGACTAATAGGACGATAGTCGTTAACCGTGGAAGGATCCTTGACTTTAGGAATAAGAACAATATTAGTATTATTAAGCTCCGAAAGCATGTAACCAGTGTTAAGAAAAGACAAAATAGCCGTTATTATTTTAGTGGAGATAAAAGGCCAACATTTTTGGAAAAAAATGGGCTGGATACCATCAGGTCCTGGGGCCTTCAAGGGGTCCATACTAAACACTGCTGATTAATCTCATATGCAGTGAATGGGGAGGAAAGAAAATTTTGTTGCTCTAAAGTCAAAAAAGAGTTAACATTAAAGAGTAAGTCAAAAGCACAGTCTTGTCCATATAAAGATTCAAGGTCGTGATAGGAGGGATATGGAAGAGAATAAATATTCTGGAAATGTTGAACAAAATTCGCAGCAATATCACCAGGATTTGTAACCAAAGAACCATCACAAATTTTCAGATTGTAAATCTTATTTCTAGCACTTTTGATCCTAGCATAATTATGAAAAAACTTGGTATTACCATCACCCTCCCTTAACCATTTGCATCTAGCTCTTTGAGCCCAGTAGGTTTCATAATCTCTAAACAGGATAAAAAGATGGGTTTGAAGAGTATTAAAACGATTTAAGGACAACGGATAGAGAAATGATTTTGAATTAGTGAAAGCTCAAGTTTACAGTCTTCAATATGATTTTTGAGCGAATTAGAGTGTTTATGCCAGCAGCGAAGAGTTTTTAACGTTATCTGCAAATATTTTACTACTCTAAATAGAGGGGAACCCACTAAAGGTAGGTTCCAAACGAACTTTACTAAATCTAAGAAATCAGGTCTTCTAAGGCACCAGGCCTCTAAACGGGGGAGTTTATTATGGGAGAAGCCTTGATTAATGAGAGAAAGGAGAATAGGGGCATGGTCAGAGACTATAATACCAAGATTATGCAAGGTAGAAGTAGGAAATAAATCAAACCACAAAGATTTACACCAGGCACGGTCTAAACATTCAAAAGTAGGAGTAGAAGAAAACCTATAATTAGTCCAAGTTAACCAAGGTCCAGTATTAGGTAATTCAAAAAGTGCACAGTCGTTTATAAAACGTCGAAAAGTATTGGCACCTGGAAGAGAATCAGCCTTTGGACCAGATTTATCACAAGGGTTAAGAACTTGATTAAAGTCACCTATTAGCATAACCGGTTGATTAAGAGGGATGAGAGAATGAATAAGATCCCAAACCCTAGGCCTATCAGATAAATTAGGATCACCGTAAACAAGCCCTAAAACTCAAGAAAGGTTATTAAAATCATTAATTGAACAGAGAATAAAGTTAGAATTAGAAAATAAGATTTGTATAGAGAAAGCGTTGTCCCAAGCAACCCACAAACCTCCTAAAGAACCCACCGGGTCAACACCAAACATACCTAGATTTCTAAACTTGCAGTTAATCTAAGAAACAGACTTTTTAGTTTCACTTAGGAAAATAAGGGAGGGCTTATGTTTCTTAGTCAAATTAAAAGCCTCTTGAATCGCAACGGATTGACCTAGATCTCTGCAATTCCAGGCTAAAAAACTCATGGCTCATCAACCATGGAAACCTCAGTAGAAATAGAATGAAACAGTAGTAACGGAGAAGAAACAATACTAATCCATGGTGGTTTAAAGCATGATGAGATTAAATGAAAACATTTTAATTTCTTATTACCTCATTGCTCCTTGTTTGCATCATCCGATGGTGCATGATCAGTAAGCGTCCTCTTTTTAGGGGTTTGCTTCCTTGGAGCTTTCTTTGCCTTGGTAATCGACTGAACCTGATCACCCTATGCCATGAGCAAAGCAGCTTTGTCACCATTCTCTTCATTTGATGGAAGAGCTGCTAAAGTCTCAGCAGTAGCAGCCAAAACCTATGGCTCACTATCCTCCTCAACAAAATCCGGAGCTATGAGAATGAATGCTGGTGGCTTGATAATCTGGAGGGGTTGAGCTTCAATGGGTTCATCAGGGACCGGCACAAGGACAAAACCAGATGGAGTTGAGATAGGCGTAGGAAGTAAAGGGGTTGATGTCATAGCCGAGGGAGAAGAAGTTTTTATAGGTGGCAGGTTCTAAATGAAGCGTGAAAGATCATCATCCTCTTCGGAGAAGTGAGGGTTGCGAGCTGCAGCGGTGAGTGATCGCTGGAGAGAGAGCCCATTGTCTCGTTGCAGGAGAGAGCAAAATCAGGAGGTGAAGAGTTTATATTTTCAATGAGTGATTTCTCTCTTTGTTCAAAAGCAGATAGGGATGGAGGAGTAATAAAGGTAGGTTCATGAATTGCATCGTGAACTGAAGAGGTTGGGTGTGAAACTGAGGTAGGTCGGAGGTTAGATGGAGGGAAATCAGAAGGTGGAAAGTTTTTAGAAGATCCGGGTTTTGTTGGTAAGAGTCCGGAAAGATCCGAATAAGGTAAAGATTGACCCACACGAGGCAATGGGTCGGGTGTGAAAATTGGCGGGGCGCAGACTGATTAGTTGGGTCGAAAGCCTGGAGTGTTAGAGTTGGGTCAGGAGAGGAGAAGGAATTTGGGCTAAAAAGATGGCCCGAGGGAAAAGGACCAAGGCCCGGCTCAAACATGCCTCTTAGATATGGGTTAAACGGCCCAGGTGGCAAAGCGTCGTGCTCCGAACCGTCTATCGACGACCGGGTTTGAAATACCCATCACTAGACGACCCGTCCACAAAAGAAATTACCAGGTTTTCATTATTCATTCGGGTTACGTCTTCTTCACCCGATTCATCTGGAGCGTGGAGAAGATCCACCGCCGTAGTCCGATAACGAACCACCGCCGGGAATGCATTCAACTTCGCTGTAAAAAGTGGTTCTCCGGCATAAATATGGAATTGCAAAGAATCATGGAATGGCGAGTCACGATAGCGATCTTCAAGAGTTTGAAGAACTTCGACCAAGTTTTTTCTGCAAGTTTGGTTGGAATGACCCACTACTCCACACTTGAAACATACCTTGAAAATGTTTTCATATCTGAAGAAGATCCACTTAGGGGGTGACCCGAATCAATAGGATGCTAGGTCATGATAGAAGTCCTCCATAGGAATACCTGGGATCCTGATCCAGACATCCATTGAAGGGAAGTCCAGTTCTGAGATGGCGAAGTTGAGTGGTCTTTCTCTAACCACTAGGGTTTTACCATGCAAGCCAATCGCTCCATAATCAAGCAATCGCGCTTTGTCTTCAACATTGAAGCAATGGAAAAGGAAGCAAGCACCTTTCTTTTCAACCCAGATTTTATCTCTCTTCTTCTAAACTTCATCAACTACTTGCTGGATAGCAGCCGAAGAAATAACCAAGTTCTTTGAGTTTGAGATGAAGTTTCCAATCAAACATTCCTTCCAGAGGGCTCTATAGACATGAACTGCGTGGGGGTCTAAGTCCAACATGAAGCCTCTCTGATCAATATGTTCAGTGGCAGAGTTGTTAGAAGAAGAAAAAGGGGTGAGACAGATTGAGTATTCCAATAGTAGGAAATGAGTTAGGGTTAGGGGGGAGAGTTGGACAATAAAGAGAGATAACCAGCAAGATTGCCAAATGGCAGTGGCGCCGAAAAGAGGAGGGAGATATTTCAAGAAATGGATTTAGTCAGGTGGGAAGGATGGGAGCAGCAGAAGGTTGATTGGTGGTGGAGGGTGGTGGAAATGATTGAAATGATAATAGTTTCTCGGGAACGGGAGGAAATCAAAAGGGGGATATTGGAAGGAAGCAAAGTATGCAGAGAAACAAGCTCATGCATGAGCAACAAGGAACCTAGAGAGTCTAGAGAGAGAAAACTTCTTGTTGAGATCTAAATTATTTTATTGTAATAATTTATATTATATATATATGTATATATAATTCTACCGTCAATTGAAAAACATCACATACGGTGAAATCAAAAAGTAAAAAAAGTGACACAAAAGGTTCCTTATTAAATTAGTATATGCTTACACATTGGTTTAGGGAGACCTTTTGTGTCACTTTTTTCACTTTTTAATTTCACGTCTGTGATTTTCTTCAATTGACGGTAGAATTATAGGAAAACATTGAAATAAAAAATTATCTATAATCATATATTAACTCATAGGAAGCTGAATATATGATTACAAATAAAGAGTGAAGTGTTGCAGGCTTGCATATGATATGCAAAGACTTTCTTTTACTGCAACAAAATTCTGAATCCTTGTTAGATTTTTGGATTCCTAAAATTTATTATCACCTAAATCATAGCATCTTTAATGGAGCATTTAAATAGCGATTATTTTTAAAATATAAAGTATATGGTGAAATAGTTGTCTCCAATGAACTCTTTACTCTACTCTTTATTTTAATGGATAGTTATTCTGATCTCTACATTTAAAGAGCCAAAACATAAATAATTAAATGTTAAAGAGCCAAAACACACACACACATATATAACTTTTATCTTGACAAACTACCTTTAGCTAACTTTAGTAGTATATAGTTGCATTGAAGATCATATCAACTAATATTTTGTGTAGTTGAAATAAATAATGAATTTCGATTAAATTATACAGTACATAATTGATAGCTAATAGTATTGGATTTGCTAAATACTCTAGTGCTAGATTTCAAAATTGATGTGTCTTTCCTGTAAATTCTGCATTCTGATGTTTCTGACGTCAAACCCCAAGGCGGTCGGTTTAGCGGGTGATGATTGAGATTTAAAGGACTACTCTCCTTAGATTTCAAGTTCGAATCTCGCGTGAGTTATTCGTGGGGCCCACTGCTGACTATTTAAACTGTATATATATCCCATGATTTTGTGAATTTGTCGAGGAGCGCGCAAGCTATCATAAACACTACGAAAAATTCTCTAAAAAATGAACCTTATTCACGTTTCATCCCAACCAATAAATTTTCATATGTTTCTCTAAAAAAAATATTTTTTCATACGTTTCTTCAAGTGACTAGTTTTTCTTAGGTTTAATTACATTATTATTTTATCTCTTGATTTGTATATCAATTAGCACATACACACTGTCTAGCGATGTATGTTGTCCCACCTGTAATCCTCCTCTACTTTCTCTCAAGTGTCCTAAACTTGCATTCTATAGTTGTTGTTTTTGAACAATTCTATAGGTTTTAATATAACAGTGCATCGTCTAAACTTGGCATTGGAGTATGACAAAGATGTTATGATTTGAGGAATCACTTCGGGTAATTGGAACAATTTTGATGCAATCATTGGTCGTGACCAGTGACGGAGCCAAGATTTAGAAACAACCGAGGAGAAATTCTATGTAAAATTAAGGCACCAGTGTAAAGATTCAAAATCAACCGAGGCATTTGTGTAATAATAGTAATTAATAAAAATGTACAACTATACACAATTAGGGGCGTTAATGGATTTGTGAAAACTCAGGCGAAGCAAGTGCCCCCGCCCTCGAACACCTCCAGCCCTAGTTGTGATTATATTTTGAAAATTTTGTAGAATATTATGCACACACTTTAGTTACGTGTTACTTCATTAAAAATCGGTCATATACGGAATTTTCTTGATTGAATCACACAAAATGATAAATCGAAGATTAGCTCGATATATTTTTGTAAAACCTGATGGCTCCACATTTCTTATAGCCAAACAAACAGTTCATACATTTGATTTCCTTGTATTTTTATCTTCGACATAATAATATTGTACATCAAAATTTAACTGCACTGCCAAATTTCTATGTTCATCATAAGGGTTGGGGACAGCACCCGAACTGAGTTAGTACTTTGTTTATGAGCCAAAAATTTTAGATCACAAACAAGGTGATAATAAAGTCTATAAAACACTTTGCCTGAGAGTTCAACCACACCGGAGATAATGTTTGTATCTCAAACAGATATGATTTGTACCATAGCCAATTATGTTAACCATTTTCTTCAGAAAATATTCAATCCAATAGTAGAATACAACAATTCCATGACTCCCCCGCGCATTTTTGGGAGGGATGAGTATTACTAGTGAGAACTCAATTGAAGCAATTTCATTTTTACTGACTTTACTCAGCATGGATTTACAAAGAGATTTCACTAATTCACTACTACTATGCAGCACCAACTTTCATTATAACTGATAAAGATGAGCCAACTTAATATAATTAACCATCAACACTCATCCCTACACCATACAAAGAGAAGAAAAGGAAAAGAGAAGAAGAGAAAAACATACAATGGGTCATAAGATGGTGCAAATGGTGGGTTGGCGACAACCCCACTCAAGAGGAAATAAGTTAAGAATTATGATAACTCCCTAAAGTTACCAAATAAAGTCGATAATGGGTGGAACAACAAAGCTTTTCACCCGCTCTATAGTAGAGGCTCTTCTTATACAACTTCACTGGTAATACATGAGCTGCTGAGCAGCCGCGACATTCTGGAACCCACCATCATAAATGGCTTGGCTAGCTCCAGCACCGCCCATCCCCATAGCTGCCTGCTTCAGAGGGTGTTGAGCCTGTGGGTGCATGAGGTTGTGTAAACCACCCATCTTGTTCAATGCCATTTGGCGTTCGTATGAAAAGTCTGATGACAGGTTCACAGCCACTGGTGGTGGAAGTGGGTTTGAGCTTGTACCTGGTGGTGTAGGTTTGCTACCCCATGAGCACTACAAAAACAGAACAATGCGTCAAACCAAACACATATGGAGATAGCATGCCCAGCACAACAAGAAATCTAGAAAAATAACCTCACGGAAATGGAAGTTACGGGTTTGTACATAAGAGCATCTCCAACAGCTTAATTGTCAGCACTTTTTGAGTTGCTACTCTTAACTGCAGCATTATTTTATATTCTAGAGTTTTCATTATTAAACAATTATGTTACTATATCTAATAATTATCATACTTTATAAATTTAATATCAAATTAATTAAACTATTGAAGCGGGTTGGAGGTACTTTTTGCAACTTTTTTGTGTTTTTCACTTTGATTGTTAATAAAGATTTAAAAAGTTTATAAATTTACCGTTGCTACAGTGACTCTAAACGTTGGAGGAGCAGTAGAGGATCAAAGGAGAGCAGAGCAATAAATCCGAGTTTTTTTATTTTTTACACCAGCTTCAAATTGTCCTCTGTTTAGGCCAGAACCGGCCAATTATAGGTCTGGCTCAAATTTAGGCCAGATTTTGCACCAGCTGTTGGAGCTGGTTTTTGGCCAAAACTGGCCTAAATTTGTGCCAAAGACAACTTATAGGCCATGTTTTGGAGATGCTCTAAAAAGAAAATTATAAAAGTACAGTGAATCTTTGGAATTCCAAGAACAGGTTTCTTAGCTCTAGTTTCCTATTCTTGAGTAAAGAAAAGTTCTGAGCAGATTCCAGAGAAAAGCCAATTAATAAGGAGTTCGGAGGAAAATTTCTTAAAAAGAAGACAACGAGTACCTTGATCTGCTTGCCGTAGAGAACTGACTGAGTGTTGCCCAATTGGATGGCCAGGGCAGCCTCAGCATGGGTGTTGTATCTCACGAAACCAAATCCCTTGTCACGTTGAACACGTACTTCTTCGATTACTCCAGCACCAAGAGCATGGAATAGGCGATGCAGATCAAGCTGAGTAACCTGCAAATTATGTGATAAAGCATACGGAAAGAAGGTTAACATATCAACTTGCAACACATTTTCAGCCATCAACTTTAGTTACACGGGCCCTCCAACAAAGGCATACAGAATCATAAACTAAATGTCAACATATCAGGTTTTTTCCCCTTTCTCATTCTTACCAATAGCATATGATATGAACCAAAATATTGATACGTCGCCCCGATAGTCGAACCGTGGCTTGTAAATGAAGAGAAAACGAAAAGGTGCATTACGATAGGAGACAAAATTTGTTACCTCTGGAGCAAGATTGCCAACATAAACAGTGGTGTATTGAGGATTATTCTCTGGAGCATCAGCATTGATCGCTTCTTTCCCATCCTCTGCAAAAGCAGATTCACAGCTATCAGAACTGAGACAATAGACAACAACTCCTATGCATGCACTGACACGAAACAGTTGTTATGGGAAGACAACAAGCGACAAAACCATTATGTTTCCTATAATAATCCAATAGGAGTGAAGCCATTTAACCCAAAATCGAAAAAAGATAGTCCAGCATCATGTTTGACTCACCAGAAGAGGCATTTGTTAGTTCCACCACAGTCTTACCCTCAGAGCTCTGCTTGTCCTCGCTTGATCCAGCACCTTTTGCAGCCCAGTTACATCGGATCTGTCTACTACCAAGCCATTTCCCTGAGAAATGAAAAGGAACATTCGTGATGTAAGCAAATCTTGTGGCAATAGAGCACTAAAAAAATAACAAATACTTTATCTTCGTCAGTTCGTATGTATTCCACCCACGCAAGTGGTTGTATTCTTGCACGGGAGGAAAGAAAATTGGATGATAATATTTTGGAGTCATCGAGTTAAAAAAAAAAGGGGGGGGGGGGGGTGTTCTTCCCTCAAGACATCTCTGGAATCCATGCTCCGTCTCTCTATCCCCTTCAGTTTTTCTAAAAGGTCCTCAGATATGCTAAAACTATTTGATAAAGTTCTACATTCAGCCAGTTAAAATATCTAAGTTTCAAAACCATGGGAATGATTATAGCCAGCCGCATTACTTTATGAGTGAAGTTGGGCCGGTAAATCGATTCGTGCTCACCCCTAATTGATACGATATAAACATGTTTGCTGCGACGAAGGCACGGGTAATGCACTAGTAATGAAAAAGGACTGACATTTTGGGGCATTAGGAAGTACAAAAGGAGGGAGAATATAAATATAATCTATTAGTAGCTGTTGTTTGGCAGGTTTATGTCAAGTCGTCTGGTGTTTGTCGGCATAGAAAGGACATGATCACGAGTACGCTTACAAGATGTGTTGAAGTGTTCGCCACTGTCAGTTGTTAGTTAATTGGTGTTGTTTGCGCCGATCTAATGCGGATTCGGTAAACCACCTTCTGTTGCATTATGCTCCAATGTGGTTCATATGGGTCCGCTACTAGCGACCTTTTGTATTTGTTGAGCTGCTCTTGCTACAGTGTCAGAGTTTCTCATTGCTTCAGGTGGCTGGCTACTTTGGTTGTCAAGCGGATCATCTGGAAGGTGCATAAAGGCACGCCTTTGAACGGTATTCGTATGTCTAATAACTCAGTCAGAGATCTTATCTTTAAGTTAATTTCGGAGTGGAGGTTCTGACAGTCGATTGGTTCAATTGACAATTTGCTGGATTCCTTTGATTATTTGGCTTAGTTTGTTTTTGTTAACTTCTTTCGCTGTAAAGGTTGTACCTGTCAGTTCCTTTGTCATCCTTCTTTTTCATTTCTATAAAAGTTTTTCTTAGCTATACAAAAGAAGATGGTTTCGACATGTTTTACCCATAAGAGATAAGTACGAAGAATGCGAATGCTATTCTTTAAAAAAAGGGTAAAAGACACTAACCACCCCTGAGTTTAGGGTAAATTCCTCCCCGCTACCCTTTGTTTTGGAAAAAGACACTCCGCACCATTTTTTGGATGGAAGGTGACAGATGACTAACAGCACAGATGAAAATACCATTTTACCCCTAAATTGTTATAAAATTACTCCTATATATTATCCTAACCCCTCTCCCCTTCATTTCTAACCCTAATCATTCTCTCTCTACCACCTCTTTCTCTCTCCCCCTCTTGCTGTGAAACACAGCAGTCGTTCTCCTCGAAGATCTCCACTGGCCTTGTAGAGCGGATCGGCGGAAGAAGGTCATGAGCTTTTTCGGTGTGGTGTTGATGGTGCGCAACGGGGGATCGAATTTGTGGCCGGTGGAGGGGATGCTGGTCGCGGTGGAGAAAGTGCGGCGGAGGAAGGTGCGGCGGCAGCGGATGAGAGCGGCGGCAGTGGAGTCGAAGATCGACGAGTCAGAGCCATTGATTTGGGATGAAACTGAGTTCACTCATCGATCTCAGAGCTGTCTATTTGGGTTGAAACTGAGCCATCGACGATTTAGAATCGAAAATCGGCGATGTCGAGCCTAGTTCAGTTGCTGCAGCCAACGGAGGAGGCCTGACGCCCTAGATCGACATCGCCGCCCTAGCCGACGAGCCTATACATCTGAGCGCTCACCCCTCGCTTTCTATTACTCGGTCGTCAAATCCAGAGTCTTTCTCTCTGACTCGTTTCAGCGATTCGCATAACAAGGGGTTGTTGCAGATTCATTGATCCCCCATAGAAGAAGCTCTTCTTCAAGTTCTTGATTCGTTTTTGGATCTCTCTTCTTACTATTCGGCTGATAAAGCCCACAATTGCTAACTGGGGTTTCCTAAATTTCCTTTCTTTTCTCGATTAATCCAGTAACACTGAGCTCGGTAGTTCCCCTTTTTTACTTCCCTCTCTGGGTTTATGTTCGATGAAGCTTTCTAGTTACTGGGTTTGAGTGATCACCACCTGTTTGATAATTTTCCTGAGAGAAGAGAAAATGAGACCATTCCGTGGGTTTCACTCTGGATGGGTATGTTTGGCAGTGTTTCTTGTGACTTGTAATGCCGTCACCACAGATGAAGGTAACTGGCCTTTCTCTGCGATTTCTGTGAATTTCTTGGATCTTGGTTCAGTATCTATATTGAATTGTCATGATTTTTTGTGTGCAGTAGATGCTCTTATTCAAGGAAGATATATATGATTACCCATTCATGGCTTTGTCAAATTGGAACACCCTGGATAGGACCCCTGTAATTGGACTGGGATTTGTTATCGGCGATAAAAAAATTGGAACACCCTTGATGAGGATATGCTCTTAATATTGTGATAATTTGCAATGAAAAAGTTCCATTAATTTTGTTCATCCTCGAAAATCTTCTGGTGTTGTTGATGGTTTTTTTCTGGTGATGTTCTTGGTATTCTTGGTGTTCTAGATGAACATTGAATTTGATTTTCTACAACCAGTTGGTGGTGGTGATAAGCAATGGACAAAATAATTCAAAAACACACAGGGGCAATATAGTCTGAAAGAAGTCTATCTCCCACTTTTCTAACGGAATAGGACAGAAGGGTGCAAAGTGTCCACGGTATATTCCGTTAATTGGGTGCAAAGTGTCTTTTTCCAAAACCCAGGGTAGCGGAGTGGAATTTGTCCTAAACTCAGGGGTGGTTAGTGTCTTTTACCCTTAAAAAAAAGTAAGGAGAATAACCTTCCAAGGACAATATTTCAAAAAAAATTAGGGTAAAACTAACCAATGGAGCACCTAGCGGAGGGAGGGGGGAGGGGGGCCGAGACCCTCACAAAGTTTTGAAAAATTTCAGTTAGCACCCATATATTTATTACTAACTTTACATATATTCTAAGTCTCGGCCCCCCTCAAAATAAGAACACTTTATATTAGTCCATTGCAATAACGATTTGGCCCTCAAACAATTGAATTCTTGCGTCCTTTACTGAAACTAACGATGTACGTTAAGCCTAGAAGGCTAAAACTACAACAATACAACACTGATGGATTGACCTCATCCAAAAGGTCTTTTTTTAATAGACTGTTCTCATTCAAAACCATAACAAACAAACAAAATGCTAGGGTGTTGAGGCTTGGGAATGCTCTAGGGCTCACATATGCACCGTCAGTCTGAGAATTAAGTACCCTAACTTTTTTAATACTTACGTGAAATAGTGTTTCCTCAGATTCATCGCTGAAGGAAAAACAATCTGATGAAGTCTAACATCTTGATATTGATAAGCCAAATGCCAGTTCACTACTTCACTCTCAGTTTCTTGAGATAACCTATACGATCGTGCTACTTATGAGGCCAGTGTTCAAGAACATCTTGAGTTGGATAGTATACGCTCTAGGCAGAGTGGTGTCTATTTTTGGTTGTTACTCCATTAGCATCCCTCTCCCAATTCAATTATCTGAATACATTTTATTTTGCCAATAAAGCTATGAAGAAAATTCAAAGGCTCTTCCGTGATCCTATACATACTAACTTTCCATAAATGCAAATCAAGCATGGTATACTAAGATGGAGGGAGTATTACTTAGGGTCAATTACTTATTACCCACCTCCAGTATGACATAATGATCCATGTGCCACTCCCAGTTTGGAAACTAACTAATTAACACCTAAGGTTTAATATTGTTAACAAATCCAAACCGGGGTGAATTTTCCGTTAGAAAGTTAACTCTGTTAGGGGCATAATTGTCAATGAGAAAACAATGGTAAAAAAAAAAAAAAAAAAAAAAAAAAAAAAAAAAAAAAACTTCAACGCAGCCCTCCATCTCTCTCCCTCTCTCTGTCCCTTTCTCGATCTGCTTCTCCTCTCTCTCTTCCTCTCTCTCCCTTTCTGGATATGAACCTCCCGTTCTTCCCCTTTCTCGATCTGCATCTCTCACCCTCCCTCCATCCCTTTCCTCGATCTGTGGTCACCGAATTATATGGAGCGAAGCTGCGCTTGATCGGCTGTGGGTATTTGACGCCATTAATGGCGTTTCCCAGCGAGGAGGCGGCGGTGATGGGTTTGAGTTTCCCGGCGAGGAGGCGGCGGAGATGTGTTTGGGTTTGATTCAGTTTCGAGTTTAACTGGTCTTCAATTTCAATTTCGGGTTCAATCGACATTGGGGGTTTTGGTTGATTTCAATTTGGAGGCAGCTTGGACGGTTGGTGATGATGAACATGGCACATATGTGTTGTGGTGGTGCCATGGCGGTGTGGCGGCGACTCTGGTTCATAGCAGGTCGACAGATGCGCAGACAAAGACTAAGAACCCCCCTTGTGGCTGAACTCGCAGCAGCGGTGGAGGGATTGCGACTGGCAAAAGAATTGAAGATGGTCAATGTAATCATCAAAATGGACTCTCTGGTGGCTGTGAAATTGTTGAGTGATGAAAAACTTTGCAGTTTCAAAGTGGTTGTGGATATATCTGAAATGAAGGAACTACTGGAAGAATACCGAAGACGTAGAGCTATATTCCGCAACATCTCTGGTTTTGTCAATTCGCGGTGGTTGTTGCTCGATCTGAGATTGATTTCAATGCCTTTAATGGTGTTTTCCGGCGAGGAGGGAGGTGTTTTATGTTGAAAATTAGGAGAAAGGAGAGGAAGAAATCTGTCAAAATTCGAAAATTTTCTTCCGATTCTGGGTTTAATTCGGCACTGGTGATGGTTGTTCTCCGTGTTCTTATTTTTGTGATTGGACTATTTTGCCCCTGAAAAACCGTTAACTAACGGAAAATTTTGGGTGGAAAAGATCCAAGTTGTTGATTGAGAGCAATAAACAACTGGAGGCGGTAACAAGCAAGTTTTGAAATTGGGAGTGCCACATGGATCATTACCCCAAATTGGAGGTGGGTAATAAGTAATTGAACCTATTACTTATTGTAAGAACTAACAAAAGAACTTATAGTTAATATTGTTAGACCAACTACACGAAATTCTCAAACATCTCCATGACTCCCGAAGGCCAACCCAATGCTTTCAGATCAAATATTTGTGATTACCCATACAGATAAAATTTCCACAAAGTTTCAAAAGTTTATTGTTAGGAACCTGAGTCTTGTAAATCTGGTCTAGAGATTCCATCTAAAAATAAATGTCAACCAAATGCAATAAGGTGAAAATAAAAATGCAAACTGAGTCAATTGCCGTACCAGTCAAATCATTTATCGCACTCTGAGCTTCCTGGAGAAGTAAAGAATATAACAATGAGAAAATACTCTAAGCCCAGAAAGCTAAAGTAGACTTCAGTTGATTTCATTAACAAATATATCACCTGCTGACTCCGGAACGAAACAAATCCAAACCCTCTAGAACGTCCAGTCTTTTGATCCCACATAACTCTTGCGTCACTAGAAACCGTCACATAAACAAAAAATAGTTCACATGTACTACTACTGAATAATGAATGACAAGGCAATATAATACTAATTCCTGCTGGCAAATCCAGAAAGTCATTTCACATATGAGGATAAAGGGTACGCTCACTTCAGGCTAATAAGACAACATTTTGACTTCTCTAAGCAGAGAGGTAAAAAAGGTGACTTGTATGTCCTAAGTGAACACAAGAAATGCAGATAGTTTTCGGAAGGAAAGGTAAGTGATGAATAGAAGCTTACGAACAACTGGGGTACACGGAGAAGCAGGCAAACAACATAGCATCAGTAACCTCTGGGCTGAGATCCCCAACAAAAATGTTGAAGTGATCTGCACAACAAAGTAAGATCACAATGAGACATCATAATGCAACTCAAAAGTCCATGCGTACAATACCTTAAGGACATCTACCTATCCAAAAAAAAATACTCTAAGGGCAGACTTAATGACTGGCTTTCCACGATAGACCTCTTTGCCCTCAAATTTTAAATTCAAACAAAATTTATTATGATTTCATCATTCATATATCAATCAACATATCCTTCTGAGACTGTAAAATTCAAACTGTCAAACAATGCGGGACAGGAAGTAATATAAAAAAATAGCGTGATAATAGCAGCAGGTACAATAATCGCAGTAGACCACCACAAAAGTAACTAATAGTTTCAAAACAAAAGTCAAATGTATCAAATCTAACAGAAGCCTCCACTTACTTGATGTATCTTCCCTCTGACCACTAGCATACGCCCAATTAACCTTAATTGGCTGTCCAAACCTTTGCATAACAAAGAAAAGAATAAGATAATATAACAAAACCAAGTCATAATGTAGAGGACAACCAGGAATAGATCTACATACAAGTGACGTCCGTTAAGAGAATATATAGCAAGGGCAGCTGATCTACGATCAAAGTAATGGATGAATCCATAGGATGACTGCATTCACGAAGAGAAACCAGTTATCAGATCCTCTTATAGGGTGAAATGAATCTAGACTAACAACAATGAGATGTGTCAAATAAATACTATAAAGCACAATCGTATCTGCCCACCAAAACTGTAAAGCAGCAGAAAACTTGATATTCCTTGCAGGGGTCAAAACTAAAGACAAAACAGAAGTGTCGAAAAAGCTGAAGATAATACAGTACCTTTTCCTTTCTAATGAGTTTACAGCCCTCAATAGGACCAGTACTAGCAAAAACTTCTTGGAGGAGGGCCTCTGTCACCTGATTATGAACATTCCCAACATACCTGTATTTTATTATAAAAGTATTAGGAAAACAAACCAAAGAACATAACTTGAGCAATAAGAACCTCATCCAGTCATCAAAACGGTCTAAATTAACCCAACCGGAACAAGACGCGCATGAACTATAATTTGATATCTTAAGATTACTATAATGAAGAGACATGATAAAGGATTAGATATCTTAACTTCAAACAAAACGGTGGAACGAAAATCATAAATTGACCATTGAATTGATACAACAATGAAAATGACATAAAAAATAGATAAAACATAAATGGCTGAACACTCACACGCTGCGACACGTATTTGGATCGAAACCAGGAGGCAAATTCCCACTTGGAATTGGCTCAATCTGCAACACCAGACAGCAAACAATTAATCAACAGAACCCAACGACTTCAACGAAAAGGGTAAATAAAATTTCACTCCCACGGGGTTTTACTTGTGGACACAACTATGAAAAACACGTATTTTACTCCCATGTTGGATGAGCAGGGAAAATCTTGGAGATTTACTGGTATTCCCAACAAAAAGATTTCACTCATGTCCAACTATAGTGATGAGATAGAAACAAAAATTTGACCCTTAAAGGAATGCTATTGTGTAATCTGTTAGAGTTTATGATGTATAGTTAAGAAAGGTTAAGAACATTGGTGAAGGTACACACTATTTCTTATTAAACGTAGCAATTTTGTGGTATTATACTTCAATGATAAACTTTATAAAATGGAAGATAAAATCAAATTCAAAAGAACTAACCAAGCAAGCTAGAAAAAATTTCAAGCCTAGATCAACAACTTCTGTTTTTCAAGTAGTCTTACTAAATTAAACAAAACATGGCAGGGAGGTTCCTAAAAATTTAAAACTAAATGGTATCACTTCTGCTATAAATAGGAGAAAAGAGACGTGCAACCAAAAAGTAACAAAAAAAAGTAAGGATGCATTTTATGTTAAACGTGGCATCCCTTATCAAACAAAGTAAAGAGACAAAACAGGTAGAAGCATACGGAGTAAATAAGAATCTTTACTGTTTAGCTCTCTTTCTCCCATTTTTTTTTTTTGCAAACCTCTCCTTCTCCTTGTTTGAGCAGTGAAAGCTAATACATGGGAGAAACAGAAAATATTCATGAAAAAACATAGCAAAAGCCACAAATTTATTTTCTAAGTACAGTCAATATACAACCAAATAGAAATAGGATTTTGCAGGTTCCACTTTCCTGAAGTGATAGTGAAGACAACGAATATCAAGTATTCATATACGAGTAAAGTATTAGGTGGACCAAAACTAACTTGCAGACCATGGCATAAGGAGAGGATTGGCTACTGAAAATTGAATGTTATCAATATTGCTTCGGAGATTTGGTTGGAAACTTATTAATTCCAGGATATAACAATCAGCAAGCTGGAAGGCCAGGGGACTTTGGTGTGCAGAGGGATTTCCATTTCCATTGTTGAATGTGGGACAGTTTGGGCATAACTTCTCAAATCATTCATTACCCATGAATAGGAATTTGTGACTGCTAAAATCTGATTACATGACCCAGCAAATGAAATTCAAATTCAATTAGGTTTCCTCTCAACTTCTAGATTGGCTCGTAATAGAGAAGCAACATACTGTCCTTTGTACAACAATGCAAGATGCCTTTGGGAAACAATAGCTACTTTTCCTGGAAAAGTCATATGGGAAGCACATCTACCATAAAGGCTCTTTGCTTTTAGTGTGTGAATTATGATAGAGTTTAAAAAGTTGGTAGTCTTATTTACAGCACCAACCTGAGTAAATCTTTGTTTTTAGTGTTTAACAAAGGAGAGGGATGCGTTCACTATTTATTTTCATATGTGATCTCTCGTTTACACTACAGAACATGATACTTAAATGACTTTATCAAATGGTGTGGGACTTATGAGGTTTGATTATTAAAATAATACAAAAATAAAAAATAAAATAGGTGAACAATATGTAAGGCTACACCCCTTGTATCTTACTTAATTATTTGGTAGGTCTTGGAAAATGGTAAAATGAAGTAGTGGAAACTTTGCAACTAGAACAGTGATGTTGTTTGTTTGGTGGACTAATATAATGTGATATCTATCTGTACAATACACCAATATAAATGAAATCGACTCATTTTGCCTATACCTGAGGCTGTCTATTCCACTTCCCAAAACCACTTGATAAATATGATTGTTTCACCATTGGCTCAGGGTGTTTTGAATCTCTGAAAGGGTGATAACGTAAGATGATAAAGACCTCTGTAGGTAACAAACCACTTATCCTTCCATGGAATTTGCATAATCAGATCCATTTCACTTGAATAGGTAAATAATGTTTGCTAATTTAGCGCTTAGTGTGCAGTGCTACCATTCCTAGATATTTAGCTCAGTTCAATAATGTGTGTACCTGTGTCTGCATTGTGAACGCCACTACAGTTGGATTAAATTGATTCATATCCAAAAAACATGATCATCCACGAAAACTACCAGGAATTTAGATGAATGACACCCCAATTATTCAAAGACAAATTCCCGCCCCTAATTTCTCAACACGAGGAAAAAAATGAAAAAAATTAGCAAAAAAACACACCTTCAGATTCTATGCCTCAAAGCATTTTCAAATTCAAAAATTAACCTTTCTGGGCCAGCGCTAACCAGGGATGGGTATTCTAGACCCCCTAGACAATGGCAAAAGGAAAATAACATATTTGAATGATCCTCCACCCAGGACAACCAAAGACCTCGACCGTACGGTACGGATTGAAAGAGCCCAAATCCAGAAAACCCAAAAAGGGAAACGCAGATCACAATCACACAAGCAATCAAATCGGCGTAAATGTAAGGATTTTCATATAGAAGAAAAGGAGGGTAGGTACCTGTGGAGCAGCTAAGAGGCCAGGGTGATACATGGACTGCTGTTGAAGGAGAGCCGCTTGTTGCTGCATCAAAGCCGCTTGTTGCTGCTGCTGCTTTAGCCTCGGGTGCTGCATTTCCGATCACCGTACACGGTTGTTTGTGTCAATTACAGGGAAGATCGAGAATTTCTAGGGTTCGAAATTTGGGTAGGGTTTGAAAAGTGAGAGGAAGAAAAACAAAAAATTAGGAGAGATAGAGAGAGAGAAGTCCTCGAATGGGAAACAGTGGTCTCGAAAAGAGAACGGGAAATGTGAGCGTGAACGAGTGTATTTATAGACAACGATTCTATTCGTTCTCGGATTTTCTTAGGTACAGGAACGAGGTTTTTCAGGTAACCACTTACGAGACGCCACGTAATCCTTATGGATGAGAGACCACTACTTACTCTTAGCACTTTTGTACTCTCTCCCTTCCATTTGATCCATTTTGTTTAATTACATGATGATAAACATTTTCTTTTAACATTATGTAAGTAAGTTCTTGTACTTAGTTTGCTATTGAAATAGTTTGCAAAAAACAAAAAAAAAAAGTTTGCTATTGAAATTATGGACAGGTTATCTTAACCTACATGCAGTTTGACATTTATGACACTAAAATTCCAGCACTTTCAATTTCATAAAAATTTCTTCTGCATTTTTCAATTCGAAGCAAAAGGCCTCCAAACGTTAATAGGGCTTGATTGAATGACCGGAATTACCTGTAATTCCCATTACATGTGGTCATCTGATGGGCTGTAATACACATCTCGTGATAAGTATTACATTAAATTTCGTTAATTTAATCTAACCCTCTTAACAATTGGAGCATATTTGTATCAAAATAAAAAAGTGCAGAGAATTTTTCTATGAAATTTAAAGTGCATGAGGTTTGGTGTCACAAGTGTCAAACTGCATATAGGTTTAGTGTCATTTGTCCTAAAATTCTATGTTCAAAATTTCATAGAAAATCTAACATGGCGAATAAATTGCAAAAGAATAGAAGAAAGAAGTGTTGGATTGAATACTAAAAGTCATGTTTTTTTTTAATGGATTATTTGAATTTGATATTTATGAGAATGGTTTTGGGCAATTCTTTTGCATTATGTTATTATTGTGCATAGTTGCATATTATTCCACGTAGTAGAAGATCTGGCGTGTAGAGTTTAGCTTACACACAGAAGTTCTTATCGTCGGTTCTTGTGGAATGAAAGTTACGAGTTCACAATCTAGATGTAATTAGACAAACCATCGGAACGATTGTAGCACATTGTTTTAGTAGGTCTGTCTTGGCTACAGGAAACGGTATAGTTCATGCTATAGTTTCAGGTCAATGTGCTAGTATACTTTGTGTATATTGAACAAGAGCAAGTTGAGATCATTGTCTTTGTATGACATAACAAGACAAGCTGTGTCTCATGGTTATTATGATTACTTATGCTCTTAATCCTTAGATAGTCAATGTGCACATGTATTTAGTAGTTATTGCTTTGACAAGTCAAGTGAGTGAGATTCATATGGAGTCAATAACCTTGATGAGTAGGGTGATTTGTTGAGTCCATGGTGTAAATTGATTTATCGAAGGAATCCATGTCCCGCTTATGGGATTGATGATATCCCCGTGATGAAGCTTATAAGTTTTGATTATGTCAAACCATCCAGGTAGATTACTTGGTAACCTGGACATATCAAATAAGTTAAGTGGTAAGGATCAATGATTTGGAAAGAGGTCGATTAAATGAATTAGTTAGTAATTAATTTAATCGATCTATATCCGTAATCTTGACATGGGGAGATAATAAGTATTTAATAACAGAAGCTCGAAATATTTTTTTTGAGAATACGGACAGGAGTGCAATTATAGTTATTTAGTGGTACTAACAGTTATTAACTTTATTTGGGCTAGGTTCGGATGGAACCAGAAGTCCTGATAAAGTTAGGAGCTTGATTCGTGTTTTCTCCTCAAGGACCCTCCCGTAGCCTATATAAGTTTCCTTAGTCTTCAGAATTTCGTATGCTTCATATACACACCGAAATTTAGGGTTTCGAGAGTGAGAGCAATACGTCTGGAGGCCAAGAAGGATTCTAGTAGCAGCAAGCCCACACTTCTATCCAGGAGGAACTTCGGGAATACGGGAGAAGATCCGGAGTGATTCAGACCTGCATTAGATAGCTTGGACGCAGGTATGCACCCTAAATTCGCCTAGTAGGGTTTATGGCTTTCATGTTGAAACAAATTAAAATCGGTATAGCAGACATGCAATCGAACTGGTCCAGGGATTCGCCTACCTCCAATTGGTATCAGAGCCCAGGTTCGACTCTGCAAATCTGCTATACAGCCATGTTTTCCAATAATCAAACCAGATATGCATGTTAGAGTAGGAAGATTGCGATGTCTAACTTTGTTTTGAAAATTGAATCGTGTCCTGCTATTATGGTCATACTATTTGATGTCTGTGGTTTGATTTGGTTTTGATTCTCACGCTATTTTTCGTGGATGAAAATGATTTGTAACCTTCTGTAATAGTAAACCCTAGGTTCTCTTATTCCTGTTTTAGATGAACGTGTGAGCTCCTTGGTGGCATTGAAAGTTTATAGCAGTTGTTGGTACTCTGTTACAGACTGATTTGCGGGATCCATGGAGACTATGGTTACTGTAATATTAGTGAAGACAGATGGCCGAAAGATTGCAGAATGTCAAGATTTCCACAATGACGGCATGGCGATTTTCGAAAAAAGTTTTCGATGACCTTACTAGTTGTGGATATATCTTCGAAACTCCTTCTATATTGACTAGGGTTTATTTCTAAGCACGAGTGACTGGTGCTCTAGTGGAGCACAAAAAAACAGAGTTAGACATCGCAACTAAAGAAGGATCTTGCTAGCGCAACTAAAGAAGCTCCGACCATAATAGATGGGTTGTGTGTGGTTGAGTTCTTGTTATGTGCTTGATTATATCTATGTGTATGATTATTGTGGGTGCTTGCCTGTTAATCATGGAAAACATGGATAAATAATTTAATTTGTATTAAATTGGTGAAACAACTAAGTGGGAGAGGGAGTCTAGTGCTGCTTGATCCCTCATTGATTTATAAGTGATGTAGTTGGTTGTGTGTGTTATCCTTGGAGTTAACCTTCTTATCGAACATAACCACTATAGTATCATTGGTATAAATTCCTATTAGGATACTTCTAATTATTACTGTTTATGTGTCATCTCTCCATCTGAGAGGCATGCAATAGGGTAATGGGTTTAGAAGTAAAATGATGGTATACACTTAGATGTAAGTTATAGTATCCTCCCCATCGGAGTCACTACTATGGCTTGCAGGACCAAAGGTACCATGTCTAACTATAGAATGAATGGTAGATGTCCACCCATCGTGGCATACTATTTTATGTGTGTTAGACTACTGGTGGTTTACATTGACCTTATATATTTTATTTACATGATTCTCAGGTTCAAAATGTCGAACTTATTCAAACCACTATCTATTTTCTTGAATCAAAACAAACTCACTGGATCAAACTATATTGATTGGAAGAGGAATTTGAATATTATGCTAGCTGCTGAGGATTAAAAATGTGTGCTTCTTGAGGAATGTCCTGCGGAACATCTAGAAGAGTCCTATGAAGAAGAAGCCAAGCCTTATAAGAGGTGGCAGAAAGCCGATGAAGCTCTTGTTTGCCATGTCAGGGTTGCGAGTAGGAACACCCCTTCTGCCGAGGCTCCCGATGGCTAAATGCTACATATTAGGCTCCATGTTGAATGTGTTGCACTATCAGTATGAGAACATGGGCTCTGTCTATGAGATCATGTAGAACCTCAAAGAGATGTTTGGGGATCAGGATCGTGCTGCCAGGAAGCTTGCTATGAAAATCCTCATGAACACTAAAATAGTTGAAAGAACCTCTGTAGGGATCATGTTCTGAAGATGGTAAGTCTTCTAGGTGAAATAGAGATCCTTGGAGTTGTAATCGATGAGGAAACTCAGCTCGATACCCTGCTCATGACGATGTCTGATTCATTTAACGGTTTCTGTCTAAATTATAATATGAACAAAAAGACTTATTCTTTAGCCGAATTGTTAAAGGAGCTTCAAGCAGATGAGGGACTCCTACAGAAATCGATTAATGTAATGGTGGCTGAAAAGGCTTCTACTTCTAACCCTAGGGCTAAGAAGAATAAGAAATTTGCACAAGCAGTTGTTCCGAAGGTTGCTCAGGCACCTCTAAGAATAGCTCGTGAGCCACAGCAAGCACTTGCTCCTCAGACGACAGTGGGAAAGCCGAAAGGCAAGTGTTTCCTGTGTAACCAGAAAGGGCACTGGAAAAAGCAATTTCTAAAGTTCATGACTCGTCCAATCCAAAAAAACTCAGGTATATCTCTTTCACTAATAGTTGAATCATGTTTAGCGGTTCGATCTACTAGAACCTGGTGTGTAGATTCGGGAGCCACTGACCATGTCTGCAATTCATCGCAAGGTTTTCAGGAAACCAGACATCTTAGTGATATCGAGATTTATCTACAATTGGGCAACACAAATAAAGTAGTTTCAGTTGCAATAGGAATTTGTTTCTTACATTTTGGGAATGATAGGATTTTAGTTTTAAAATATTGTCTTTATGTACCTTCCATTAGAAGGAATTTGATTTCAATTTCTAAGTTGGTTAAGAATACATATTCAGTTTATTTTAATGACTATGTGCTTATTAATAAAAATAAGTGTTTTATTTGTTCTGGTACATTGGTGGATGGTCTTTATATTATAAATCTTGAGAACCCCATAACGCAACTATATGAACTGAATAATTCAGATAGCTCATCTAAAAAGAGAAAGGAACCAGCGAGATAAACCAAACATATCTTTGGCATTTACGACTTGGTCATATCAATATAAACAGGATACAAAGGTTGGTTCAGAATGGACCATTGGGTTCAATAAAAGTGGAGGCACTACCAGCACGTGAGTCATGTTTAGAAGGTAAGATGACCAAGAGGCCATTTTTGACAAAGGGTAATAGGGCCAAAGAACTGTTGGCGCGTGTTCATTCAGATGTTTGTGGACCAATCAATGTCCAAGCGAGGGGAGAGTTTGGGTATTTCATTACTTTTATTGATGATTACTCAAGATATGGATATATTTATTTGATGCGGCGTAAGTCTGAGGCCTTTGAGAAATTTAAAAAATTGAAGGCAGAATCAAAGAAGCGTCTAGGAAAATATATCAATTCATTTCGATCTGATCGAGGTGGCGAGTACCTCTTGGGACAATTTAGGGATTACTTGGAGGAACAAGGGATTCAATCCCAGTTGTCCGCTCTATGTACGCCACGACAGAATGGTGTGGCAGAGCGAAGGAATATGAATCTTTTAGAAATTGTGAGATCCTTGATGAGTTATTCAGATTTTCAAACTTTCTTTTGGAGGCATGCTTTAAAGACATCTGCATATATACTGAACTTGGTTCCGTCTAAGTCAGTACCAACTACACCCAAAGAACTTTGAATTGGGCGCAAGCCTAGTTTACGTCATGTTTGAATTTGGGGTAGTCCAGCACATGTGCTGAAGAGGAACGCAAGTAAGTTGGAATAAAGGACAGAAGTATGTGTCTTTGTAGGATACCCGAAAGGAACAAAGAGGTGGTTTATTTTATAGTCCTAAGGATCAGAAAGTCATTGTTAGCACCAATGTGATATTCTTAGAGGAAGACTATATTATGGATCACAAGCCTAAAAGTAAAATTGTTCTGAATGTGAGGAAATCAAGTAGTCCAAGGTCTTGAAAAACCAAATGTACAAGAGGAAATACCACAAGAAAATAATATCGACAATCAATTACTTTGGGGTGGTTGGAGAATGTAGATACTCATGATACACAACAAAATAGTGTTGACATTCCACCACAAGAGGACAGTGGGGGAAATGTCGATACTAGTGATCCACAAGATAGTAGTGACATTACGCAGCAACCGAGCAGTGGGGAAAATGTTGCTGCTAGTGAATCACAAGTACAACCTCCTCGTAGTGGGAGGGTTTCTCGTAAACCAGACAAATACATGTACTTCAGAGAGTCTTTTGACAAGGTCCCTGATGAACATGATACTGATCCCAGTAACTATCACATGTAGTCACGTGATGGGCTGTAATACACATATCTTGATGGGTACTATACTAAATTTTGGTAATTTAATCTAATCCTCTTAACAATTGGAGCATATTCGTATCAAAACAAAAAGTGCAAGAAAATTTTCTATGAAATTGAAAGTGCTGGAGGTTTAGTGTCACATGTGTCAAACTGCATGTAGGTTTAGTGTGATTTGTCCTAAAATTATCTAATCAAAATTTCATGGAAAATCAAACATGGCGAATAAATCGCAAAAGAATGGAAGAAAGAAGACCATATTTTCTTGACGTATTGCCGAATCGGACAAAGAGAAAACTCTGCTTCTTTCAGAGTGTGTTCCAGTATAAGGATCGACATAGAGAAAGACAGGTAACTAATGGGGAAAGAGTGGTTTCAAGAGACATATATTGTTCTTTAGATACGACTCATGCCCATAATTACATAAATTACAGGAATTTGTGCGGCTTTGTAGTACCGGAATTTGTGTGGTGAAGTACCAATAATGACTTCAAATGGGGTATATTTGACCGAGTTTCTACCCAATTTGATAAAAATACGAAAGGTACAACTTATGTCCAACCTTCATGTTATCATTCATGTAAATTATGCAATCACATGTTAGAATATTCCTTGAATTGACCGGAGAAGTCTGGTCTGAAGCTCATATCACGCAATTAGTTACTTGATCGCACAATCTCTAGTGGTAGTGAAAATCCGGAGAATCAGATTGTGGGACCTCAATTCGGGGTTCGATTTTCGACACGATTAGATTGAGATCGTTCGATCTCATGTTGAGTTGGTACGATCTCCTAGACTGGGCTCTGTCTTTTGGCCGGTCGAATTAGGGTTTCATATGTCTTGGGCTGCAATTTAGGGTTTGCTGTTGCCTATTTATTTTGTACTCTTTATTTGTCTAGAGTGTGCGATGTAATCTCCCTTCTCCCTCAGTAATAAAAATTTGTTTCTGCGTCATGGATGTAGCTAACATTACCGTTAGTGAACCACGTCAAATCTATGTTCATTCTTGATCTTTTTTATCGTTCTTGTTCTCTAACCTCGTCATAAAAAAATGGTATCAGAGCTAGGGCTTTCGAGTTCCTGCCAAAAACGATGTCTGATTCAGTGACCAAGATGGACATGTTTATCGGGAGGAACAATTTCACTATGTGGCAAAGGATGAGCGTGCTTTGTTGAAGCAACAAGGTCTTTGGTTGTTGTGGTGTCCAATGAGAAGCGCGTAGATACATCCACCGCTGAGTATCAGACGATGGTGGAGAAGGCGTACACAACGATCATGTTCGTAATGAGCCTTCCAACAACTCTCGGCCAGGAGAGAGAATAGTTGAGAGGATCCTAGAGTTTTCAGGTTCCAAACATTCGTTCCAAGTGTTTCGTTTCAGCGTCGAATATGTTCTGTTATGTAGAACTATTGTCGTTTCCTCTCCTACTTCAGAATTTAAGAGGAGTTTTCTTATTTCTTCTAGATCTAGGTAATATATATTTTCATCTTTGAGTTAGTTCTAGATCCATCTCTATTCAGATTTAGAACTTGTATCATTCTGTCTACCTGAGTCTAGATGGGTCATCGAAGTTTCATATTTCTATTAATCTTATTCTTTAAATTTTGTTTTGCATTAGATATGTTTTTAAAACATCGTTTTCTTATAGGATTCTGGCAAATCTTTAACACTAGGATCGTCTCTCTCAGTTAGTTGAACCTCCTAGGTCCTAAAACCATACTGGTTGGTGTTTGAGTCGCTAGGCATATTTCTCTGACCTATCCTAGTGTCCGTTTATCCAGGTCGGTTGAAGTTAAACCCTTGTGAAGTTGTTATGATATGTTGTTTGTCTTGTGCTTAAAATATGAGTTTATACCCTCTTGTTTAGGGTCGTTTAGTTGGTGTGCTGCTCATATATCTTATTCGTGAGTTCATACATGTACTCGTAGGTCTAGGATCCTTAGTGTTGTCTAGATTCCCCTATTCCTAATGTATCTAGTGTCATATATCCTATAAACAATACCTATTGAGGCTTTCGCTTACGAATAGGGCTATCGTGTTGTTCATTTTACAAACCATGGTGAAAATGTCCTGAGAAGTCCAACATGTGGTTCCTTGTGTTCAGGTCACTAGTTCAACGGACCGAGCTATTGTGCTAGTTGCCAACTGAATTTGAGGGGAGCTTGGATTACCATCGTTGGAGCGATACGCAATCTTGGAGAGCGTAAGAATGTTAGATATAGGTGAGTAGCTTTCTGACGCGTGTTTCTTAGCGCTTTAATGCAAGTGTACAATCAAGTAGTAAAGATGGAGTATGGTTAGGACTCCGGGTTGTCGAACCCACGTGGACAATCACATAACTACTTCTAATTTAACAATTTATTTTAATTTACTAAGTAACCGGGAGGAAAATGTGTGATTCAAAGGTTGTAATCCCAAAACAAGTGACAGTGAACTAAGTAATAAAAAATAATAGTTTTATAAATTTTGCAATTAAAAGAGAACTTAATCAATATGGAAAAGAACAAGGAAATCTATAAATCACCTAGGGATGTAGGCAATTCTGGATATAGTACTGTAACACGTTAACTATATTTTAGCTAAGCCGGGTAACTGAAATCACAATCTCCTATCGGTCTCATGGCGTTCTACGTCACGATCTACTACAGGTAATGTCGGTCCACTGCCCTGTACCGGTACTTCTAGTAGGCTAACAACGTGCACGCCAAAGGATCATGTCGGCCCACCGTTGCACAAAACAGTTAAAATCAACTACCGAATCTACCCTCTTAGGCCAATCCCTCATCTGTCAGTCTCATTGATTCAAGATTGTGCTCATATCTCAAGTACTCACTAGCTAGATAGCATGTCCGGCTCATGAATCCTTTCATGCTAGGAGTTTTGGCGTATAATATGAACAATAAACTATAATAACTTTAAGCATGAAATATGATTTAGGATAAAACCCTATCTTCATTGATAATCAAATCATCATCCAAACATGTCTATAGTTATGCACGCAATAACACAACTATGAAAATAAACCTCCAATCCATAATCATAACCAAAAGCATAAAACAAATTCTAAAATCTGAAAATCATCATCTACATAAACCTTGGGCTCTCCATAGAGCCTATACATGAGTTTAGCTACTCATTACTTAAGCAAACATCATACAAATCTCCATACAATGCTTAAGAAACGTAGAAAATGGAATTAGACACTAAAATCTTCAAGTTGGTGTTGATCCCGAGAAGTCTCCTTGCTCCAAGCTGCTCCCCAATTTGTTCCAAAAAGTACGATGATCAATCTCCATTCTTTGCTGCCTAGGTCGTAGTCATTAAGTCAAGACTTGAATAGTTCAATTCTGCCCCCAAAAGAATCTGCCTCAGATTCAGTACCATTCGTGCGAATGGATTTTTCTTTCGTGCGAATGCCCTATAGAATCCTTCTATTTACTTATTTTCTTTGTTTCCGAGCCTCTTTTCTTGCGCTTCCTAGTTTCCGAAGATCACGCCATGATCTAATCAGCTCATCAAGCCATGTATCCTTTCAGAGACAACAAATAACTATACCGAGCGATTAAATCTGTTAAATAAGCATAAAATCACAGAAAACGTGTCACGACTAGAACTATAGCATATGAAGCAACAAGTGACAGAATCACATAATATCTATCAATATAGGTGTTAAGGAACGTAAATTGCACATTTTAGTATGTTAACGAACTCTTCATAACTTGCTAATATGTGTAATTTATCTATTTTATCTCTCTTTCTAGACTTATGCTTGTTTTCGTAGTTTTGGTTGTTTTTCCCTAATTTTGTAGGTGAAGACGTGCTTTAAAACGCAAGAGGCGAGCTAGGGGGAGCTTAAACGATGAATTTGAAGAATAGTTGAAGATTTAAGGGCTTATTTGAAGACAATTTAACGGAAAAAGGGAGCTAAATGCAAATTTATAAAGGTCTAAAGGGCTGCAGTGAAGGGTTATTAACGGAGTTGGGGTGTTTTTGATATTTTCCAAACCTTTTGAAGAAGGAACGGGGTATTTTAAAACATATCAGCAAAAGAGGGGGGAGCCGAGTGTAATATCGTCAGAACAGCTAAGGATACACGTCTTCTTCCTCTTCCTCGCGACCAACACACGCAGGAAGCCATTGAAGCTTCGACCGAAGCTTCCTCCACCCTCAAAACCGACCCAAAACTTCACCAAATTGCGTGAAACCGGTCCCAATCTTCTCCTTGTCCAACCCTCTTCCTAACCCACTGCTCAATTCGGCCCACGAACAACCCAAACGAAAAGCCCCAAATCAAACCTAGGGTTCATGAGCTCTACAAATCAACGATTCAGAGGTTTTGGGATGAATTGGACGGCTTAGATACATTCTTGCAGGCCAAGGAAGCTCAAAGACAAAGCTATATAAACAAAGCTTGAAGAAATCACAGCTTCTTCTCACATACCCGACGGATTCTACAGTGCTCTGTTTTGGGTTTCGTTTTCTCCTCTCTCTCTCTCTCTGATTTCGCCTTCTTCTGGGTTGTTCTTGAGCTCTCTAAGGGCCAAGAACGAGAAAGAGGAAGAGAGGGAGAGAGGAGGACGGATTTGAGTCCGATTTTGGACGAATTTTGACACTGTTTTGCTGCTGCGATTGAGCACTGTTATGCTCTGTTTTGGTGTTGCTGCTGCTGTGTTCTTCACTATAGCATAGCAGTAGCAGCTTGATTTGGGTAGTTGCTTCACAATTACAAGCTTAGTTTGGTAGTTTCATCATTATGATAGCTTAGCTTTGTGTTTTGGCTATTTTTGTTCTTAGTTTTGTGTATTTGAAACAAGTGTTTGGGATTGAATTAGTGAAAAGTGTATTGGTGCTCTCAAGTATGAATTCAAGTTTTGATTATTGAAAGTTAAATTTCTCTCAATCTCTCTTGAATTCTCTATTATGTCTAGCTAATTCAATTGCTTGGGTGATTTGGGACTATCTAGTGCCCTAATCCTCTTATTGATTCAAGTTGAACTTCAAGGATGAATGGGTTGAATTGGGTTCACTTGAATGCTTAGTGCAATGTTTGGATTTCTCTTGTTGAAGTATTTGATGCATTGAATAGGTAGATGTGCGAATACTTTTGACGTGTTTGATTTGAAGTTGCATTTGAGTGAGAGGAACTCATCAATCCTAACTTTGAGAAATCGAGTTCTAGTTAGGCGATTTGAGTGAGAGTTTACAAATCTCATTTGTTGCTTGATCTTTCATGTGGAGACACCTATGTGTGTTTACATATGGTTGATGCTTGAAACACTTGAAATTTGGAGAATCTCATTTGAATAGCCTCTTTAGTGCTTGATTAGCGTGTTGGATTTACACACTTCTCTTGTCGCAAGTTGGATTGTATGAGCAATCACTTCTTGAGATACTTGTCTTGTGGATTGACACATGCGAATTTGAGAACCGGGCTTGAATGTAAAAGGAGGATTGGTCACTAGAGAAACCGATGATCCCTAGCCCCTCATTACTTGTCGTTTCACTTAGTTTCTTGAATCGTAGCTCTAGTAGTCGTTTACTTTGTTCTTAAACTCAAACCTCAAACTTGCTCCATCAATTGATTTTGGTGGATTTGAATAGCTTGGCAAGCTTTAAAGCCATTGAGAGTTTGTGTTTCTTGCTTTAGTTTGTCGTTTTCTAGTTTTGCAAGTCATTGTCTAAACCTCCTCTCCTTGTGGATTCGACCCCGTTCTTACTCGGGTACTACTTAGAACGATATTCCTATACTTGGGAATTATCGAATCAACAAGTTTTTGGCGCCGTTGCCGGGGAGAGGCTAGGCTTTAGATTTGATTTGCTTTCTTAGTTAGTTTGTTAGTAGTTTGTTTTTGACATTTTTCTAGTTGCTTGTGCTTACTTAAGCTTGTGAGATTCAAGAGGGCTTGTGACATTCATCAAGTACCTCTCATCTACTTGCTTGAAAAAAAAAAAAAATGTCTCATGAACATTTTGGACTTGGTGAGAGGCCTAGTGTTCCTTATTACTATGCATTTACTAGTCATGAAAATCATTCTAAGGAATCAATGCGTTCTTTACGTGAACGTGCGATTAAAAATGGTGATTATTTTCCTAAGAATGATTATTCTTGGCATGGTAGTAGGACACTAGATTACACATCTCATGCTTCTTGTGAACAATCACCTCCCTCAAACACTTACATGTTTTTGAACTCTCATGATTCTTGCACTTATCAATATAATGATATGGTTTGTGAATCAAGAAGAGTTAATCATTTTGAGAGGGAATCGTTTGTGAATGATGAGCTAAATACGCCTATAAGTGATTCTCTATATGAGAAAGTTCAAAAGTTTATTCAAAATAATAATGAAATTATGGAATCACTAAGAGAATCACGACGAGAATTAGTAGAATCATCTTTTCATTTGGAGGATAGAGTGGGTTCCTCATATTCACAATCGCATGATAATTCTCTTGCATATAGTTCTCACTTGTCACAAGACTCACCATCACACGAGTCTCAAGTTCTCACTCACACACATCACAAGTCTATTGAAGACCAAAATTTGGATGATGTGTTTGATGATGGAGTTGTTGCCACTAGGATAGGTGATTGTATTCATTTCTCATTCGCACATTCTAAAGAAGCATGTGATAGTGATGTTGGTAGTGAAATTGATGTTTTTGATGATGACTCTTCAACCCATGACATGAGTGAAGTCATTTTGGATGACTCACATAGTGACACATGTGAGGAGGAGTCGCAAAATGGAAACCACCCATGTGATGAGTTAGAAGTCAAATTAGATGCTACCATTCTTGAAGGAAATGTTATCTTGTCTAGTGCTCATGAAGAATCTATTACTCATCGGAGTTCCAATGATCATGAGCATCACTTCTTTCGTGATGACTTAGAGGATACTCTAGGAGAACCCCCTCCACTAGAAATTGTGGAAGAACCTTCAAGTAAGTTGGGGGGTTCATGTGTTGATACTCCTATTCATGTAAACTCTTTTACTACATCTTCCAAAGAATTAGATGAGCTTACTTGGGAAGAAATAGAATTTCTATATGATAGTGAAGCTTCCTACTCATCTTTTCTCATGGAAGATGCAATTAACTTTGATGAAGAGGAGAGACTATTGGCTCAATTTGACCAAGTCAATGACCCATCTCATGAGCCTAAGGGTTTGGATGTGGCTTCATGTTCTCAAATTATTTCACCTCCCAATTATGAAGCCACATCCGTAAATCCATATGCCATGTTTAAAATTGATGAGATTGAGGATTCACAAGTTGCCCATATTTCGCAAGTTGTGATTTCAAGTAAAAATTTGGCAACTTATGAAGACCCATTCTATGATTCATGTCAATTGAGAATTTCAAACCCTTTTCTTAAGATGATGCAAGACATAACAACTTGCTCTAGATTAATTGTTAGATTTTGCTTGCATCTCTTATTCATCTTTTGTGTCTTGCCCCTACTTCTCCTATCTATTCTAATTGATGAATCTAACTTTTTAAAGGAGAAGTACTTTTCTAAGAATGAAGTAGGGGCATGGCATGGAAAGAAATTTCCAAGATTGGGGGTGGGATAGCATCATTTTCTTTGTTCCACCTCCCTAGTTGTAAATAAATAAATTAGTTTATCTCTATTTCTTGCATTTCTTTTCTATTACCATTTGTAGGTTGCTCTTGGAGGAGGACTTGTGCTTGGTGGCCAAGAAAGCTACAATGAGGTCTATCTATCCCTTAACTCTTATATGAACTTGTATGCTCTCCCATTGTTCTCACACATTGAGGACAATGTGACATTTTAGTTGGGGGGTGGGAAGTAGATATATTGTTTGGCTTAAATGGTTACTAGCATGCTTTTTCTTCATCAGTAATTTACATGAAAAATACAAAAAAATAAAAAAAAAATGAAAAATTCTAAAAAAATCATAAAAATTTAAAAATTGAAAATTTTGAAAAAAAATGTGTGTGAACCTTTCATGAGAAGCATCACTCTTTCCCCGTGTCAAACCATAGATTTTTTTTCCTCTTTCTTTGATAGTTTTATTTATTTTCACCTTTCATCTTGAGTCTAGATTTTATTTTCTTATTTGATAGCTTTATTGAGTCTTAGGAAGTTATAGTTGAGTCACTTATTTTGAAAAAAAAGAAGAAGAAAAAAAAAAAATTGAAAAATGAAAAAAGGATGAAAAAAAAATGAAAAAAAAGTGAAAAGGGGGAATTTTAGGAAGCTAGATGTTTTCAAATAATGAAATTTCTTAGTCCATGTTCTTTTTATTTTTATTTTAGAAAGGAATTCTTTGCTTATACTCAATACATCTACACCAATATCCCACCTTCCGCGACATCATGCGTTCTCACAAAGCGACACACTAAATGTACGTTTCATGTTTAAGTCCTTCAAGCTAAGTTGATCACATAAACTTTGACGTCTTTTACTTTTGATAAAGGGTGCATTTTCTAAAGCTATTTGAACTTCACAAAAAGATTGTTCTCTATTCGTTTTTGCGGTGGAAACTTGTAGCCCATTGGAGTGGTGGTTACCAATGACACCCCATGCGATGTCTAAGAAATAGAGGGGTGTCCGGGGATAATGTTACGTCACCACCTAGATAGCTCCCTTGGTTTAGCTTAAAAAGCCCACTCGCGTGTATATTCCTCTATTTTGTTGTGGGTCTTGGAGATCCTTGGATTTGAGGTTAAAAATAAAATGTTAATGCAAAAAAAAAAAAAAAAAAAAAAAAAAAATCATGAAAAATCGCACCATCTACCAAAAATCCACAAAAGGATCATACAAGCCCACAACCACATCTCCCCTTCTTAAAAATTTTTGTTCAAAGCTTTGGAAGTCCATCCTACATGGGTGCTTTTGAATAAGTATGAGAATGTCTAGTTTCTTGTGATCCTTATTTTTGAAGGCATACTTTCTCGCAAATTGGACTTAATTAACAAGTTTTGTGGTTCGCATGAGTCACCTTCTACCAAACACCGCCCACATTTGTATGAGTATATGCTTAGACGTCCTTAGGCTTCTTTCTCAATCTTCTTGGACTTTGAGAATTTATTTGAGGAGACATTTATGCATTCTTCTTTTTCCCCACAAAAAAATTAAAATTAGCTAGTAATCTTTAGGATTTTATTTTCTTTGAGTTCTCACTTAGGATAGATAGTGTGTGCGTGTTTGTGAATATTTGAGTCTAGTTTAGAATTGAGTCAAGCCTTGTCTAGTGTGAGTGTGTGTCTCTCATGATTGGTTCTTAACAAGTTTACTACTTATATCGCTCTCTTTGCTCGAGGACGAGCAAAAGGCTAGTTGGGGGGTGTGTTAAGGAACGTAAATTGCACATTTTAGTATGTTAACGAACTCTTCATAACTTGCTAATATGTGTAATTTATCTATTTTATCTCTCTTTCTAGACTTATGCTTGTTTTCGTAGTTTTGGTTGTTTTTCCCTAATTTTGTAGGTGAAGACGTGCTTTAAAACGCAAGAGGCGAGCTAGGGGGAGCTTAAACGATGAATTTGAAGAATAGTTGAAGATTTAAGGGCTTATTTGAAGACAATTTAACGGAAAAAGGGAGCTAAATGCAAATTTATAAAGGTCTAAAGGGCTGCAGTGAAGGGTTATTAACGGAGTTGGGGTGTTTTTGATATTTTCCAAACCTTTTGAAGAAGGAACGGGGTATTTTAAAACATATCAGCAAAAGAGGGGGGAGCCGAGTGTAATATCGTCAAAACAGCTAAGGATACACGTCTTCTTCCTCTTCCTCGCGACCAACACACGCAGGAAGCCATTGAAGCTTCGACCGAAGCTTCCTCCACCCTCAAAACCGACCCAAAACTTCACCAAATCGCGTGAAACAGGTCCCAATCTTCTCCTTGTCCAACCCTCTTCCTAACCCACTGCTCAATTCGGCCCAAGAACAACCCAAACGAAAAGCCCCAAATCAAACCTAGGGTTCATGAGTTCTACAAATCAACGATTCAGAGGTTTTGGGATGAATTGGACGGCTTAGATACATTCTTGCAGGCCAAGGAAGCTCAAAGACAAGGCTATATAAACAAAGCTCGAAGAAATCACAGCTTCTTCTCACATACCCGACGGATTCTACAGTGCTCTGTTTTGGGTTTCGTTTTCTCCTCTCTCTCTCTCTGATTTCGCCTTCTTCTGGGTTGTTCTTGAGCTCTCTAAGGGCCAAGAACGAGAAAGAGGAAGAGAGGGAGAGAGGAGGACGGATTTGAGTCCGATTTTGGACGAATTTTGACACTGTTTTGCTGCTGCGATTGAGCACTGTTATGCTCTGTTTTGGTGTTGCTGCTGCTGTGTTCTTCACTATAGCATAGCAGCAGCAGCTTGATTTGGGTAGTTGCTTCACAATTACAAGCTTAGTTTGGTAGTTTCATCATTATGATAGCTTAGCTTTGTGTTTCGGCTATTTTTGTTCTTAGTTTTGTGTATTTGAAACAAGTGTTTGGGATTGAATTAGTGAAAAGTGTATTGGTGCTCTCAAGTATGAATTCAAGTTTTGATTATTCAAAGTTAAATTTCTCTCAATCTCTCTTGAATTCTCTATTATGTCTAGCTAATTCAATTGCTTGGGTGATTTGGGACTATCTAGTGCCCTAATCCTCTTATTGATTCAAGTTGAACTTCAAGGATGAATGGGTTGAATTGGGTTCACTTGAATGCTTAGTGCAATGTTTGGATTTCTCTTTTTGAAGTATTTGATGCATTGAATAGGTAGATGTGCGAATACTTTTGACGTGTTTGATTTGAAGTTGCATTTGAGTGAGAGGAACTCATCAATCCTAACTTTGAGAAATCGAGTTCTAGTTAGGCGATTTGAGTGAGAGTTTACAAATCTCATTTGTTGCTTGATCTTTCATGTGGAGACACCTATGTGTGTTTACATATGGTTGATGCTTGAAACACTTGAAATTTGGAGAATCTCATTTGAATAGCCTCTTTAGTGCTTGATTAGCGTGTTGGATTTACACACTTCTCTTGTCGCAAGTTGGATTGTATGAGCAATCACTTCTTGAGATACTTGTCTTGTGGATTGACACATGCGAATTTGAGAACCGGGCTTGAATGTAAAAGGAGGATTGGTCACTAGAGAAACCGATGATCCCTAGCCCCTCATTACTTGTCGTTTCACTTAGTTTCTTGAATCGTAGCTCTAGTAGTCGTTTACTTTGTTCTTAAACTCAAACCTCAAACTTGCTCCATCAATTGATTTTGGTGGATTTGAATAGCTTGGCAAGCTTTAAAGCCATTGAGAGTTTGTGTTTCTTGCTTTAGTTTGTCGTTTTCTAGTTTTGCAAGTCATTGTCTAAACCTCCTCTCCTTGTGGATTCGACCCCGTTCTTACTCGGGTACTACTTAGAACGATATTCCTATACTTGGGAATTATCGAATCAACAAGTTTTTGGCGCCGTTGCCGGGGAGAGGCTAGGCTTTAGATTTGATTTGCTTTCTTAGTTAGTTTGTTAGTAGTTTGTTTTTGACATTTTTCTAGTTGCTTGTGCTTACTTAAGCTTGTGAGATTCAAGAGGGCTTGTGACATTCATCAAGTACCTCTCATCTACTTGCTTGAAAAAAAAAAATGTCTCATGAACATTTTGGACTTGGTGAGAGGCCTAGTGTTCCTTATTACTATGCATTTACTAGTCATGAAAATCATTCTAAGGAATCAATGCGTTCTTTACGTGAACGTGCGATTAAAAATGGTGATTATTTTCCTAAGAATGATTATTCTTGGCATGGTAGTAGGACACTAGATTACACATCTCATGCTTCTTGTGAACAATCACCTCCCTCAAACACTTACATGTTTTTGAACTCTCATGATTCTTGCACTTATCAATATAATGATATGATTTGTGAATCAAGAAGAGTTAATCATTTTGAGAGGGAATCGTTTGTGAATGATGAGCTAAATACGCCTATAAGTGATTCTCTATATGAGAAAGTTCAAAAGTTTATTCAAAATAATAATGAAATTATGGAATCACTAAGAGAATCACGACGAGAATTAGTAGAATCATCTTTTCATTTGGAGGATAGAGTGGGTTCCTCATATTCACAATCGCATGATAATTCTCTTGCATATAGTTCTCACTTTTCACAAGACTCACCATCACACGAGTCTCAAGTTCTCACTCACACACATCACAAGTCTATTGAAGACCAAAATTTGGATGATGTGTTTGATGATGGAGTTGTTGCCACTAGGATAGGTGATTGTATTCATTTCTCATTCGCACATTCTAAAGAAGCATGTGATAGTGATGTTGGTAGTGAAATTGATGTTTTTGATGATGACTCTTCAACCCATGACATGAGTGAAGTCATTTTGGATGACTCACATAGTGACACATGTGAGGAGGAGTCGCAAAATGGAAACCACCCATGTGATGAGTTAGAAGTCAAATTAGATGCTACCATTCTTGAAGGAAATGTTATCTTGTCTAGTGCTCATGAAGAATCTATTACTCATCGGAGTTCCAATGATCATGAGCATCACTTCTTTCGTGATGACTTAGAGGATACTCTAGGAGAACCCCCTCCACTAGAAATTGTGGAAGAACCTTCAAGTAAGTTGGGGGGTTCATGTGTTGATACTCCTATTCATGTAAACTCTTTTACTACATCTTCCAAAGAATTAGATGAGCTTACTTGGGAAGAAATAGAATTTCTATATGATAGTGAAGCTTCCTACTCATCTTTTCTCATGGAAGATGCAATTAACTTTGATGAAGAGGAGAGACTATTGGCTCAATTTGACCAAGTCAATGACCCATCTCATGAGCCTAAGGGTTTGGATGTGGCTTCATGTTCTCAAATTATTTCACCTCCCAATTATGAAGCCACATCCGTAAATCCATATGCCATGTTTAAAATTGATGAGATTGAGGATTCACAAGTTGCCCATATTTCGCAAGTTGTGATTTCAAGTAAAAATTTGGCAACTTATGAAGACCCATTCTATGATTCATGTCAATTGAGAATTTCAAACCCTTTTCTTAAGATGATGCAAGACATAACAACTTGCTCTAGATTAATTGTTAGATTTTGCTTGCATCTCTTATTCATCTTTTGTGTCTTGCCCCTACTTCTCCTATCTATTCTAATTGATGAATCTAACTTTTTAAAGGAGAAGTACTTTTCTAAGAATGAAGTAGGGGCATGGCATGGAAAGAAATTTCCAAGATTGGGGGTGGGATAGCATCATTTTCTTTGTTCCACCTCCCTAGTTGTAAATAAATAAATTAGTTTATCTCTATTTCTTGCATTTCTTTTCTATTACCATTTGTAGGTTGCTCTTGGAGGAGGACTTGTGCTTGGTGGCCAAGAAAGCTACAATGAGGTCTATCTATCCCTTAACTCTTATATGAACTTGTATGCTCTCCCATTGTTCTCACACATTGAGGACAATGTGACATTTTAGTTGGGGGGTGGGAAGTAGATATATTGTTTGGCTTAAATGGTTACTAGCATGCTTTTTCTTCATCAGTAATTTACATGAAAAATACAAAAAAATAAAAAAAAAATGAAAAATTCTAAAAAAATCATAAAAATTTAAAAATTGAAAATTTTGAAAAAAAATGTGTGTGAACCTTTCATGAGAAGCATCACTCTTTCCCCGTGTCAAACCATAGATTTTTTTCCTCTTTCTTTGATAGTTTTATTTATTTTCACCTTTCATCTTGAGTCTAGATTTTATTTTCTTATTTGATAGCTTTATTGAGTCTTAGGAAGTTATAGTTGAGTCACTTATTTTGAAAAAAAAGAAGAAGAAAAAAAAAAATTGAAAAATGAAAAAAGGATGAAAAAAAATGAAAAAAAAGTGAAAAGGGGGAATTTTAGGAAGCTAGATGTTTTCAAATAATGAAATTTCTTAGTCCATGTTCTTTTTATTTTTATTTTAGAAAGGAATTCTTTGCTTATACTCAATACATCTACACCAATATCCCACCTTCCGCGACATCATGCGTTCTCACAAAGCGACACACTAAATGTACGTTTCATGTTTAAGTCCTTCAAGCTAAGTTGATCACATAAACTTTGACGTCTTTTACTTTTGATAAAGGGTGCATTTTCTAAAGCTATTTGAACTTCACAAAAAGATTTTTCTCTATTCGTTTTTGCGGTGGAAACTTGTAGCCCATTGGAGTGGTGGTTACCAATGACACCCCATGCGATGTCTAAGAAATAGAGGGGTGTCCGGGGATAATGTTACGTCACCACCTAGATAGCTCCCTTGGTTTAGCTTAAAAAGCCCACTCGCGTGTATATTCCTCTATTTTGTTGTGGGTCTTGGAGATCCTTGGATTTGAGGTTAAAAATAAAATGTTAATGCAAAAAAAAAAAAAAAAAAAAAAAAAAATCATGAAAAATCGCACCATCTACCAAAAATCCACAAAAGGATCATACAAGCCCACAACCACATCTCCCCTTCTTAAAAATTTTTGTTCAAAGCTTTGGAAGTCCATCCTACATGGGTGCTTTTGAATAAGTATGAGAATGTCTAGTTTCTTGTGATCCTTATTTTTGAAGGCATACTTTCTCGCAAATTGGACTTAATTAACAAGTTTTGTGGTTCGCATGAGTCACCTTCTACCAAACACCGCCCACATTTGTATGAGTATATGCTTAGACGTCCTTAGGCTTCTTTCTCAATCTTCTTGGACTTTGAGAATTTATTTGAGGAGACATTTATGCATTCTTCTTTTTCCCCACAAAAAAATTAAAATTAGCTAGTAATCTTTAGGATTTTATTTTCTTTGAGTTCTCACTTAGGATAGATAGTGTGTGCGTGTTTGTGAATATTTGAGTCTAGTTTAGAATTGAGTCAAGCCTTGTCTAGTGTGAGTGTGTGTCTCTCATGATTGGTTCTTAACAAGTTTACTACTTATATCGCTCTCTTTGCTCGAGGACGAGCAAAAGGCTAGTTGGGGGGTGTGTTAAGGAACGTAAATTGCACATTTTAGTATGTTAACGAACTCTTCATAACTTGCTAATATGTGTAATTTATCTATTTTATCTCTCTTTCTAGACTTATGCTTGTTTTCGTAGTTTTGGTTGTTTTTCCCTAATTTTGTAGGTGAAGACGTGCTTTAAAACGCAAGAGGCGAGCTAGGGGGAGCTTAAACGATGAATTTGAAGAATAGTTGAAGATTTAAGGGCTTATTTGAAGACAATTTAACGGAAAAAGGGAGCTAAATGCAAATTTATAAAGGTCTAAAGGGCTGCAGTGAAGGGTTATTAACGGAGTTGGGGTGTTTTTGATATTTTCCAAACCTTTTGAAGAAGGAACGGGGTATTTTAAAACATATCAGCAAAAGAGGGGGGAGCCGAGTGTAATATCGTCAAAACAGCTAAGGATACACGTCTTCTTCCTCTTCCTCGCGACCAACACACGCAGGAAGCCATTGAAGCTTCGACCGAAGCTTCCTCCACCCTCAAAACCGACCCAAAACTTCACCAAATCGCGTGAAACCGGTCCCAATCTTCTCCTTGTCCAACCCTCTTCCTAACCCACTGCTCAATTCGGCCCAAGAACAACCCAAACGAAAAGCCCCAAATCAAACCTAGGGTTCATGAGTTCTACAAATCAACGATTCAGAGGTTTTGGGATGAATTGGACGGCTTAGATACATTCTTGCAGGCCAAGGAAGCTCAAAGACAAGGCTATATAAACAAAGCTTGAAGAAATCACAGCTTCTTCTCACATACCCGACGGATTCTACAGTGCTCTGTTTTGGGTTTCGTTTTCTCCTCTCTCTCTCTCTGATTTCGCCTTCTTCTGGGTTGTTCTTGAGCTCTCTAAGGGCCAAGAACGAGAAAGAGGAAGAGAGGGAGAGAGGAGGACGGATTTGAGTCCGATTTTGGACGAATTTTGACACTGTTTTGCTGCTGCGATTGAGCACTGTTATGCTCTGTTTTGGTGTTGCTGCTGCTGTGTTCTTCACTATAGCATAGCAGTAGCAGCTTGATTTGGGTAGTTGCTTCACAATTACAAGCTTAGTTTGGTAGTTTCATCATTATGATAGCTTAGCTTTGTGTTTCGGCTATTTTTGTTCTTAGTTTTGTGTATTTGAAACAAGTGTTTGGGATTGAATTAGTGAAAAGTGTATTGGTGCTCTCAAGTATGAATTCAAGTTTTGATTATTCAAAGTTAAATTTCTCTCAATCTCTCTTGAATTCTCTATTATGTCTAGCTAATTCAATTGCTTGGGTGATTTGGGACTATCTAGTGCCCTAATCCTCTTATTGATTCAAGTTGAACTTCAAGGATGAATGGGTTGAATTGGGTTCACTTGAATGCTTAGTTCAATGTTTGGATTTCTCTTTTTGAAGTATTTGATGCATTGAATAGGTAGATGTGCGAATACTTTTGACGTGTTTGATTTGAAGTTGCATTTGAGTGAGAGGAACTCATCAATCCTAACTTTGAGAAATCGAGTTCTAGTTAGGCGATTTGAGTGAGAGTTTACAAATCTCATTTGTTGCTTGATCTTTCATGTGGAGACACCTATGTGTGTTTACATATGGTTGATGCTTGAAACACTTGAAATTTGGAGAATCTCATTTGAATAGCCTCTTTAGTGCTTGATTAGCGTGTTGGATTTACACACTTCTCTTGTCGCAAGTTGGATTGTATGAGCAATCACTTCTTGAGATACTTGTCTTGTGGATTGACACATGCGAATTTGAGAACCGGGCTTGAATGTAAAAGGAGGATTGGTCACTAGAGAAACCGATGATCCCTAGCCCCTCATTACTTGTCGTTTCACTTAGTTTCTTGAATCGTAGCTCTAGTAGTCGTTTACTTTGTTCTTAAACTCAAACCTCAAACTTGCTCCATCAATTGATTTTGGTGGATTTGAATAGCTTGGCAAGCTTTAAAGCCATTGAGAGTTTGTGTTTCTTGCTTTAGTTTGTCGTTTTCTAGTTTTGCAAGTCATTGTCTAAACCTCCTCTCCTTGTGGATTCGACCCCGTTCTTACTCGGGTACTACTTAGAACGATATTCCTATACTTGGGAATTATCGAATCAACAAGTTTTTGGCGCCGTTGCCGGGGAGAGGCTAGGCTTTAGATTTGATTTGCTTTCTTAGTTAGTTTGTTAGTAGTTTGTTTTTGACATTTTTCTAGTTGCTTGTGCTTACTTAAGCTTGTGAGATTCAAGAGGGCTTGTGACATTCATCAAGTACCTCTCATCTACTTGCTTGAAAAAAAAAATGTCTCATGAACATTTTGGACTTGGTGAGAGGCCTAGTGTTCCTTATTACTATGCATTTACTAGTCATGAAAATCATTCTAAGGAATCAATGCGTTCTTTACGTGAACGTGCGATTAAAAATGGTGATTATTTTCCTATAAATGATTATTCTTGGCATGGTAGTAGGACACTAGATTACACATCTCATGCTTCTTGTGAACAATCACCTCCCTCAAACACTTACATGTTTTTGAACTCTCATGATTCTTGCACTTATCAATATAATGATATGATTTGTGAATCAAGAAGAGTTAATCATTTTGAGAGGGAATCGTTTGTGAATGATGAGCTAAATACGCCTATAAGTGATTCTCTATATGAGAAAGTTCAAAAGTTTATTCAAAATAATAATGAAATTATGGAATCACTAAGAGAATCACGACGAGAATTAGTAGAATCATCTTTTCATTTGGAGGATAGAGTGGGTTCCTCATATTCACAATCGCATGATAATTCTCTTGCATATAGTTCTCACTTTTCACAAGACTCACCATCACACGAGTCTCAAGTTCTCACTCACACACATCACAAGTCTATTGAAGACCAAAATTTGGATGATGTGTTTGATGATGGAGTTGTTGCCACTAGGATAGGTGATTGTATTCATTTCTCATTCGCACATTCTAAAGAAGCATGTGATAGTGATGTTGGTAGTGAAATTGATGTTTTTGATGATGACTCTTCAACCCATGACATGAGTGAAGTCATTTTGGATGACTCACATAGTGACACATGTGAGGAGGAGTCGCAAAATGGAAACCACCCATGTGATGAGTTAGAAGTCAAATTAGATGCTACCATTCTTGAAGGAAATGTTATCTTGTCTAGTGCTCATGAAGAATCTATTACTCATCGGAGTTCCAATGATCATGAGCATCACTTCTTTCGTGATGACTTAGAGGATACTCTAGGAGAACCCCCTCCACTAGAAATTGTGGAAGAACCTTCAAGTAAGTTGGGGGGTTCATGTGTTGATACTCCTATTCATGTAAACTCTTTTACTACATCTTCCAAAGAATTAGATGAGCTTACTTGGGAAGAAATAGAATTTCTATATGATAGTGAAGCTTCCTACTCATCTTTTCTCATGGAAGATGCAATTAACTTTGATGAAGAGGAGAGACTATTGGCTCAATTTGACCAAGTCAATGACCCATCTCATGAGCCTAAGGGTTTGGATGTGGCTTCATGTTCTCAAATTATTTCACCTCCCAATTATGAAGCCACATCCGTAAATCCATATGCCATGTTTAAAATTGATGAGATTGAGGATTCACAAGTTGCCCATATTTCGCAAGTTGTGATTTCAAGTAAAAATTTGGCAACTTATGAAGACCCATTCTATGATTCATGTCAATTGAGAATTTCAAACCCTTTTCTTAAGATGATGCAAGACATAACAACTTGCTCTAGATTAATTGTTAGATTTTGCTTGCATCTCTTATTCATCTTTTGTGTCTTGCCCCTACTTCTCCTATCTATTCTAATTGATGAATCTAACTTTTTAAAGGAGAAGTACTTTTCTAAGAATGAAGTAGGGGCATGGCATGGAAAGAAATTTCCAAGATTGGGGGTGGGATAGCATCATTTTCTTTGTTCCACCTCCCTAGTTGTAAATAAATAAATTAGTTTATCTCTATTTCTTGCATTTCTTTTCTATTACCATTTGTAGGTTGCTCTTGGAGGAGGACTTGTGCTTGGTGGCCAAGAAAGCTACAATGAGGTCTATCTATCCCTTAACTCTTATATGAACTTGTATGCTCTCCCATTGTTCTCACACATTGAGGACAATGTGACATTTTAGTTGGGGGGTGGGAAGTAGATATATTGTTTGGCTTAAATGGTTACTAGCATGCTTTTTCTTCATCAGTAATTTACATGAAAAATACAAAAAAATAAAAAAAAAATGAAAAATTCTAAAAAAATCATAAAAATTTAAAAATTGAAAATTTTGAAAAAAAATGTGTGTGAACCTTTCATGAGAAGCATCACTCTTTCCCCGTGTCAAACCATAGATTTTTTTTCCTCTTTCTTTGATAGTTTTATTTATTTTCACCTTTCATCTTGAGTCTAGATTTTATTTTCTTATTTGATAGCTTTATTGAGTCTTAGGAAGTTATAGTTGAGTCACTTATTTTGAAAAAAAAGAAGAAGAAAAAAAAAAAATTGAAAAATGAAAAAAGGATGAAAAAAAAATGAAAAAAAAGTGAAAAGGGGGAATTTTAGGAAGCTAGATGTTTTCAAATAATGAAATTTCTTAGTCCATGTTCTTTTTATTTTTATTTTAGAAAGGAATTCTTTGCTTATACTCAATACATCTACACCAATATCCCACCTTCCGCGACATCATGCGTTCTCACAAAGCGACACACTAAATGTACGTTTCATGTTTAAGTCCTTCAAGCTAAGTTGATCACATAAACTTTGACGTCTTTTACTTTTGATAAAGGGTGCATTTTCTAAAGCTATTTGAACTTCACAAAAAGATTTTTCTCTATTCGTTTTTGCGGTGGAAACTTGTAGCCCATTGGAGTGGTGGTTACCAATGACACCCCATGCGATGTCTAAGAAATAGAGGGGTGTCCGGGGATAATGTTACGTCACCACCTAGATAGCTCCCTTGGTTTAGCTTAAAAAGCCCACTCGCGTGTATATTCCTCTATTTTGTTGTGGGTCTTGGAGATCCTTGGATTTGAGGTTAAAAATAAAATGTTAATGCAAAAAAAAAAAAAAAAAAAAAAATCATGAAAAATCGCACCATCTACCAAAAATCCACAAAAGGATCATACAAGCCCACAACCACATCTCCCCTTCTTAAAAATTTTTGTTCAAAGCTTTGGAAGTCCATCCTACATGGGTGCTTTTGAATAAGTATGAGAATGTCTAGTTTCTTGTGATCCTTATTTTTGAAGGCATACTTTCTCGCAAATTGGACTTAATTAACAAGTTTTGTGGTTCGCATGAGTCACCTTCTACCAAACACCGCCCACATTTGTATGAGTATATGCTTAGACGTCCTTAGGCTTCTTTCTCAATCTTCTTGGACTTTGAGAATTTATTTGAGGAGACATTTATGCATTCTTCTTTTTCCCCACAAAAAAATTAAAATTAGCTAGTAATCTTTAGGATTTTATTTTCTTTGAGTTCTCACTTAGGATAGATAGTGTGTGCGTGTTTGTGAATATTTGAGTCTAGTTTAGAATTGAGTCAAGCCTTGTCTAGTGTGAGTGTGTGTCTCTCATGATTGGTTCTTAACAAGTTTACTACTTATATCGCTCTCTTTGCTCGAGGACGAGCAAAAGGCTAGTTGGGGGGTGTGTTAAGGAACGTAAATTGCACATTTTAGTATGTTAACGAACTCTTCATAACTTGCTAATATGTGTAATTTATCTATTTTATCTCTCTTTCTAGACTTATGCTTGTTTTCGTAGTTTTGGTTGTTTTTCCCTAATTTTGTAGGTGAAGACGTGCTTTAAAACGCAAGAGGCGAGCTAGGGGGAGCTTAAACGATGAATTTGAAGAATAGTTGAAGATTTAAGGGCTTATTTGAAGACAATTTAACGGAAAAAGGGAGCTAAATGCAAATTTATAAAGGTCTAAAGGGCTGCAGTGAAGGGTTATTAACGGAGTTGGGGTGTTTTTGATATTTTCCAAACCTTTTGAAGAAGGAACGGGGTATTTTAAACATATCAGCAAAAGAGGGGGGAGCCGAGTGTAATATCGTCAAAACAGCTAAGGATACACGTCTTCTTCCTCTTCCTCGCGACCAACACACGCAGGAAGCCATTGAAGCTTCGACCGAAGCTTCCTCCACCCTCAAAACCGACCCAAAACTTCACCAAATCGCGTGAAACCGGTCCCAATCTTCTCCTTGTCCAACCCTCTTCCTAACCCACTGCTCAATTCGGCCCAAGAACAACCCAAACGAAAAGCCCCAAATCAAACCTAGGGTTCATGAGTTCTACAAATCAACGATTCAGAGGTTTTGGGATGAATTGGACGGCTTAGATACATTCTTGCAGGCCAAGGAAGCTCAAAGACAAGGCTATATAAACAAAGCTTGAAGAAATCACAGCTTCTTCTCACATACCCGACGGATTCTACAGTGCTCTGTTTTGGGTTTCGTTTTCTCCTCTCTCTCTCTCTGATTTCGCCTTCTTCTGGGTTGTTCTTGAGCTCTCTAAGGGCCAAGAACGAGAAAGAGGAAGAGAGGGAGAGAGGAGGACGGATTTGAGTCCGATTTTGGACGAATTTTGACACTGTTTTGCTGCTGCGATTGAGCACTGTTATGCTCTGTTTTGGTGTTGCTGCTGCTGTGTTCTTCACTATAGCATAGCAGTAGCAGCTTGATTTGGGTAGTTGCTTCACAATTACAAGCTTAGTTTGGTAGTTTCATCATTATGATAGCTTAGCTTTGTGTTTCGGCTATTTTTGTTCTTAGTTTTGTGTATTTGAAACAAGTGTTTGGGATTGAATTAGTGAAAAGTGTATTGGTGCTCTCAAGTATGAATTCAAGTTTTGATTATTCAAAGTTAAATTTCTCTCAATCTCTCTTGAATTCTCTATTATGTCTAGCTAATTCAATTGCTTGGGTGATTTGGGACTATCTAGTGCCCTAATCCTCTTATTGATTCAAGTTGAACTTCAAGGATGAATGGGTTGAATTGGGTTCACTTGAATGCTTAGTTCAATGTTTGGATTTCTCTTTTTGAAGTATTTGATGCATTGAATAGGTAGATGTGCGAATACTTTTGACGTGTTTGATTTGAAGTTGCATTTGAGTGAGAGGAACTCATCAATCCTAACTTTGAGAAATCGAGTTCTAGTTAGGCGATTTGAGTGAGAGTTTACAAATCTCATTTGTTGCTTGATCTTTCATGTGGAGACACCTATGTGTGTTTACATATGGTTGATGCTTGAAACACTTGAAATTTGGAGAATCTCATTTGAATAGCCTCTTTAGTGCTTGATTAGCGTGTTGGATTTACACACTTCTCTTGTCGCAAGTTGGATTGTATGAGCAATCACTTCTTGAGATACTTGTCTTGTGGATTGACACATGCGAATTTGAGAACCGGGCTTGAATGTAAAAGGAGGATTGGTCACTAGAGAAACCGATGATCCCTAGCCCCTCATTACTTGTCGTTTCACTTAGTTTCTTGAATCGTAGCTCTAGTAGTCGTTTACTTTGTTCTTAAACTCAAACCTCAAACTTGCTCCATCAATTGATTTTGGTGGATTTGAATAGCTTGGCAAGCTTTAAAGCCATTGAGAGTTTGTGTTTCTTGCTTTAGTTTGTCGTTTTCTAGTTTTGCAAGTCATTGTCTAAACCTCCTCTCCTTGTGGATTCGACCCCGTTCTTACTCGGGTACTACTTAGAACGATATTCCTATACTTGGGAATTATCGAATCAACAAGTTTTTGGCGCCGTTGCCGGGGAGAGGCTAGGCTTTAGATTTGATTTGCTTTCTTAGTTAGTTTGTTAGTAGTTTGTTTTTGACATTTTTCTAGTTGCTTGTGCTTACTTAAGCTTGTGAGATTCAAGAGGGCTTGTGACATTCATCAAGTACCTCTCATCTACTTGCTTGAAAAAAAAAAATGTCTCATGAACATTTTGGACTTGGTGAGAGGCCTAGTGTTCCTTATTACTATGCATTTACTAGTCATGAAAATCATTCTAAGGAATCAATGCGTTCTTTACGTGAACGTGCGATTAAAAATGGTGATTATTTTCCTAAGAATGATTATTCTTGGCATGGTAGTAGGACACTAGATTACACATCTCATGCTTCTTGTGAACAATCACCTCCCTCAAACACTTACATGTTTTTGAACTCTCATGATTCTTGCACTTATCAATATAATGATATGATTTGTGAATCAAGAAGAGTTAATCATTTTGAGAGGGAATCGTTTGTGAATGATGAGCTAAATACGCCTATAAGTGATTCTCTATATGAGAAAGTTCAAAAGTTTATTCAAAATAATAATGAAATTATGGAATCACTAAGAGAATCACGACGAGAATTAGTAGAATCATCTTTTCATTTGGAGGATAGAGTGGGTTCCTCATATTCACAATCGCATGATAATTCTCTTGCATATAGTTCTCACTTTTCACAAGACTCACCATCACACGAGTCTCAAGTTCTCACTCACACACATCACAAGTCTATTGAAGACCAAAATTTGGATGATGTGTTTGATGATGGAGTTGTTGCCACTAGGATAGGTGATTGTATTCATTTCTCATTCGCACATTCTAAAGAAGCATGTGATAGTGATGTTGGTAGTGAAATTGATGTTTTTGATGATGACTCTTCAACCCATGACATGAGTGAAGTCATTTTGGATGACTCACATAGTGACACATGTGAGGAGGAGTCGCAAAATGGAAACCACCCATGTGATGAGTTAGAAGTCAAATTAGATGCTACCATTCTTGAAGGAAATGTTATCTTGTCTAGTGCTCATGAAGAATCTATTACTCATCGGAGTTCCAATGATCATGAGCATCACTTCTTTCGTGATGACTTAGAGGATACTCTAGGAGAACCCCCTCCACTAGAAATTGTGGAAGAACCTTCAAGTAAGTTGGGGGGTTCATGTGTTGATACTCCTATTCATGTAAACTCTTTTACTACATCTTCCAAAGAATTAGATGAGCTTACTTGGGAAGAAATAGAATTTCTATATGATAGTGAAGCTTCCTACTCATCTTTTCTCATGGAAGATGCAATTAACTTTGATGAAGAGGAGAGACTATTGGCTCAATTTGACCAAGTCAATGACCCATCTCATGAGCCTAAGGGTTTGGATGTGGCTTCATGTTCTCAAATTATTTCACCTCCCAATTATGAAGCCACATCCGTAAATCCATATGCCATGTTTAAAATTGATGAGATTGAGGATTCACAAGTTGCCCATATTTCGCAAGTTGTGATTTCAAGTAAAAATTTGGCAACTTATGAAGACCCATTCTATGATTCATGTCAATTGAGAATTTCAAACCCTTTTCTTAAGATGATGCAAGACATAACAACTTGCTCTAGATTAATTGTTAGATTTTGCTTGCATCTCTTATTCATCTTTTGTGTCTTGCCCCTACTTCTCCTATCTATTCTAATTGATGAATCTAACTTTTTAAAGGAGAAGTACTTTTCTAAGAATGAAGTAGGGGCATGGCATGGAAAGAAATTTCCAAGATTGGGGGTGGGATAGCATCATTTTCTTTGTTCCACCTCCCTAGTTGTAAATAAATAAATTAGTTTATCTCTATTTCTTGCATTTCTTTTCTATTACCATTTGTAGGTTGCTCTTGGAGGAGGACTTGTGCTTGGTGGCCAAGAAAGCTACAATGAGGTCTATCTATCCCTTAACTCTTATATGAACTTGTATGCTCTCCCATTGTTCTCACACATTGAGGACAATGTGACATTTTAGTTGGGGGGTGGGAAGTAGATATATTGTTTGGCTTAAATGGTTACTAGCACATTAGTCAAATGCATACTTTACCACTTTGCATACTTCTACCGTCTACTAGCCTACACAACCCAAGACTCAATATACAAAGACACGACTATGCAAATAACATGCTATATACAACGCAACTCTATTATATACAATTCAAGTATAGAAAAACACATTTTTTTCTTTTTAAGAGATTGGGCAAGCTCACTATCCTCAACCGAAATTATAAAGTCCTCACAAGTTCTCTTTGAGATTCCACAACGCATAGCAATAAATGAGATAAAGTGATCATATGCACAAGTTCATTAAGGCGTCCCCAACCATCCACCATATCAAACCAAGACATGGGCGCGTCTTTTAATTCAGAGGGTCTAGGCATCCTAAGTCACTAGAGTAGTCTTTCTTCGCCAAGTCATATGTGGTTGTCATACCATCTTAGCTTTTATTTTCTTTGAATGTAAACTGTTCCATTGACGGGAGACACAACTCCGTGTAATACGATCGACTGTAATTTTTTTCTCTTAAGCTCTGCATTGGATTTCATTCAAATTTCATGCATGAACAAAATCACATTAGGTTGTTCTCCTTCTTTATTGCACTATTTTTTTCATTTCTCCTCAGATTTTATAACCATGCATTAGAGCTTAATAGCTTGGTATTTTTCGGTTAACTCTTTAAACCACAGTAAGGAATGGTGGTGTAAACTCTCCGGCTTCACTGAGGCCGAAGCGGTGTACCACATAAAACCAACTCAACAAGAAGGTCCACCCCAGATTTCTAGAGACCACAAGTTTCCACTGAAAAAGGAGTATTCGACTACTATAGGACCTAGTCCTCCTAGCACAATAATAGAACTAAAGGTATGCCCAATGCGTCATTCTTTCGAAATTCCCTAAATACTTGGGACATCCTTTCGTGAAAATGATAACTCCTTAGTTGGATTTAAATTTCTTAGTTAATACACTACCATTTTGCGTGATTTTAATGAGATTATATGAGGTTTAGGCCAATTCTTGTGAAGAATGAGCTTGTTGTGATTTATTGCTAGTCCGGGCTTTTCGATGTGTTTTAGATGTTATTTGTCAAATATAATTGGTTGGTATACCTGTTCATGTTTTCATGATAGGAAAGTATGCTAAAATATTTCTAGGAGGCAAGATACGAACTTTGGAAACAAAGCAAGTTCAAGAGGAATCAAGAGAAGCAAAGTTGGAGGAGCAAAAGGTGACCAACCTTCACAATTTTGATGATATACTGAGTTCTACAAGGTCTGTTATAGTGAGACCAGTGGAAACTGAAAGTATAAAGAGCTTTCCAACGGTAGGTCATGGAGCTCAATCAAAGGTCGGACGAGAAAGTTATGGTCCGGTGAAGACGATGCAAAAACGAAGAAAAACTGGTAAAGTTGCACTGGACCAGTGTACACTCTTCGGGTTGTATATGGAGTTACATAGGAAATTTATAGCAAGTCCTACGCCATCAGAAAGTAGACATTCATAGATTTCCAACTATATAATATATGCCCAAACCGAAGTCCGGATGAGGGAGAAAGGGCCCTTGCAAGACCAGTTATCAATTCTGGGGAGAATTGCAAACTGGAGGGGCTGAATTGCAAATTTGGCCAAAATACATAGAAAATCGTGCCCAAGCCTATAAATCACAACTTTTAGGACCTAGAGGCAGGGTAGGCTGCTAGAGAATGCAGAGAACAAGTTGGAGGAAGGCTTGGAGCTTGGAATTCGTCGTAAGAGCGAGGATTCCATCGTTTGATCTCTCTTCTCTGTCTTCTTAATTGTTTTTTTTATCATGATCAACGTAAACTTGTCATTGTTGATATCTAAGTTAAATATTGGGATTTCTTGATGGTAGCTAGGGTTTGAAGTCGTTTTTGGCGAATTATCAGTTTGATTCACGTTTTGCTTAAAATTAACTGATGATGAATGGTTGTACTATGTTTAATTCTTGTTCTTAATCCATCTTTGTGTAGTTTGATCACCTATATGAAGATCATAGGTAATTGGTTAGTGGAAGAAACAAATTGCCCGGATAACTAAATTAAGCACATAGTCACCAGTTAGAGGAATCAACCACAGACTGTGAACACTGAGGAGATTAGAATATCATATATAATGCATGTTTAGACGTACGTAGGCTAGAGGAATCGGTTACGTGCTTCTAAGTATAGACTTTGGTTGAAGTATATTCAAATTACCCTTGCTCGTTTGGCAAATCAAATTATCATCACTGTTTCGAATGTAATTAGTGAACGGGGAAACCTAGTGATCATAGAGAAATCCTGATACTCGTCTCTCATTTAAATCTCAATTTTAATCATTAGTTGTTATTTACATTCTTAGTTAGTTAAAAAAACTCAAAGATTTTCCCACATTAAAGTCAATCATCATAATTGATTCACAACAAGTCCTCTGGGATTCAACAACCCTATATTCCACATTTATTACTAGAGCGATAATTGTACACTTGCAGAAATCGTATAAAAAACCGGTGCATAAGATACTAGGAATAATGTACTCCTACTAAGGCATGTCATACTCTCGAAAGCTCTTTTATTGAACTCTCTTCGGTTTCTAGTTTCTAGATTGCCATTATTCTCAAATTTTCAATTGTTATGATAATCTGATGATTTGTTCCCATTTTTTCCCTAAAATCCATATGCATGGTCAACTTGACTAACCACAATGTTTTGGGTAGGTAAACATAATAAATAATAGGGCAGACAATGCAATATATATATATATATATATATATATATATAAACGTTCAAATGTAATCCTAAACGGTTGACCGACTGAATGACACCCACATCAACGACTGACATACTGAACTAATTGTATCAACTCTAGGCAAACACAGACATGGATAGCGGATAGCTACCCCTCCCCCCCCCACAAACAAACTTAAAGTGCTTTTTTGTCCTCAATGAATGTAGAGATAAATCAAAATGACTCAGCACTCAGAGGTAAGGCCCGACAGATCTAGTCAGACTCTTGATCCTCCTTAAGACTAAACTCCTGATATGCATCAGACTAATACGGTAGACACCTGGGTAGGTACGTGGTGCACGGTCTAACTGAAGCCCCACGTGGGCGGCTACGTCATCAAGCCACCGGTCATGTTGGGCATGAATTATACTCGATTTTTGCATGTCTAATAGAGCTGTAGCATGCTACCCCTAAGGTGCTCAAATTGTCTCCGTTACTTGGCTCTGTCTTTAGATGCCTGATCTTTCTGCTCAATTAGCAGTTGAGTCATAGTCTCAAGTTGGATCTCCACATTAGAGCCCAGTCCATTGGCCTCACCCTTCTTATCGAGGCCACTATTGGGTTTTGGGATTTCGAGGGGGTCGGGAATCTTTTCCTATTTCATAGCCAAACTTTCTTTGAGTTACTTCTCCACCCTAGATTTTTTTTGGTAAAACTGTAAGAAATTCATTAATAAAAAGTAGGATAATACAGTGTTGGTAAACACCAAGCCTGTAAGATCACACAAACCTCGCAGCGATTAGTAGTAAAAACATGAGATACGCATAAGACAAACATTAAAAAAGATAAAACCCATCGAATTCTTGTCAAGCTAGAAACCACCGCAAGCAAACTTCTGTGAAGGTGAGTCGTTGAGACAAGGCGACATGGCATGATGGCGGGCTGCGGTCTTCTGCCCTAGAAGTTTTACCAGCATTTGCCGAGAGCTTGAATAGAATTTTAGTGTGGTCCGCGGATTCCATGTTCTCATAAGACTTCCTCTCCATGACATGCTGATAAATGAGCTTATGAATGTGTATACGCGTACCAATCCATAAACATAAAGCCATGTTGCACAACTTGAATGAGAACTTGGGCTAAGGCGTAACACCTAAAACCATTTCTTGAGAAGCTCATAAATCCATTCACAAGTCAAAGTATTAACCTACTCTGCCAGATCTACTCAATATGTTGAGGACAGTTGAAAAAATCATCAACAAGGGAAAGGGCAAGACCATAATGATGGTGAGAAAAGGAAAGATCAAAAGGTTTTCTTCTACCTCCAAAGGAAAAGGCAAGTCAGTTGACAAACCTAAGGAAGCTGACCTTAAACCTGATGGTGGCGTTGCCAAGGGCGTGACTAAGGGTGATTGTCAATAATGCAGTCAACCCGGACACTGAAAGAGGAACTGTCCAAAGTATATGGAGGATAAGAGGCTTGGAATAGTGATTCCACCACCACCAGGTACTTCTGTTATAGATGTCAGTTTAACTATCTCTTCATCTTGGGTATTGGATACTGGATGTGGATCTCACAATTTTCGAAATGTGCAGGATCTAAAGAGAAGTAGAAGATTGGCTAAAGGAGAGACAGCTTTGCGCGTTGAGAATGGAGCAAAGGTTGTTACATTGGTCGTGGGAGTGTATGATCTGTCTTTGCCTTCAAGATTAGTTTTAGAATTAAATAATTGCTATTTTGCGCCTTTTATGAGCAAAAACATTATTTCTATTTCTTGTTTGGACAACGAAGGTTTTACTATTTTAATAAAGGACAATTTTTGCTCCATTTATTTTAATAGTATTCACTATTGTAGCGTGTAATTATTTAATGGATTATATATCCTTGATCTAAGCAATCATGTCTATAATATAAATACCAAGAGGATTAAAATGAATGATTTAAATCCTGCTTATCTATGGCACTGTCGTCTAGGCCACATAAAAAGAAACTTGTATCTAGACTCTATAAGGATGGTGTAATAACCCACATTTCTAAGTCGTATTAGCACATAAATGATGTGTGATTATATATTAATATTTCATTTAGTGTTTGAATATTAGCTCGTGCAAAATTATGAATAGCATGTCTCGTGTAAATAAACTAGAGTTGAATGCATTGTTTTACTATTCGAGTTTCATCTTGTAAATTATGTGATAAATAAATTATGTGCCTAGTTAGATTAAATGACTAGTTTAGTAAAAGTTAATCGTTGGGTGCTAAGTTGCTAATTGCTTGTTCATTTAGTAAAAATTATAAATAGGAATAAAGTTGGAGGTGTATGAAATGAACTTAAATTGAATACAATGTTTTGTGTATACAAGTACTATGTGGTAGTTTTCCTATATATATCTCATACGTAGCCATTTTCATGTATGTGTCGAATTTAGAATCGCATCGAATACTAAATTTGGTAGAATTGTTGCACAAAATAACTCCCAAATACTCACATGGCATGCTAGCCACTTGTCCTCACTCACTTGCCACATGTCCTTCCAAAATTTCCACTCGTATGCATGCATGAGCAAGTTTATTTCATCTCCATACACATGTCTCTTCCCACATTTCACTCCATCTCTCTCTAGTGATATGGAAACGTCTCATTCTTCTTCCTCAATCCCGGTTTTGGTTCTTGACCCTCCAAAAACATGGTCCATACATCAAATTATTGAGGTTTTAAGTGAAGAAAACCCATCTTGGTTGTTAGTATATCAAAGGGGTAGCAAGTCTTGAGCATCTTCTTCAACATTGAAACCCCTAGGAGCCATTAATCATCGATTCTTCATAGCCCTTCTCAATAGCTTCATGAGTATGATGGGTAAGTTCAAGTCATTGCATACATCATGATTTTATTTCTTCACATCTCATTCTTGTGATTCCATGGAAAATCTCTACTTGCATGTTAGGAATTCATCATCCTCAAGACAAGATTTGAGCATGGATCATCTCATTTGTATGATATCATATTATATTTATGGGTGCATGTTCTTGATTCATCACAATCTCCATGATTCACATGCATGCATGTCAAAAGCTAAGTTTGGATAGTTTCTACTTCTTAATTTGATGAGATGAGTCTCAAGTCTTCTTCTCTTAGACATGATTTTACTCCTTGAAAAGATCATTATGTGTTTCTATGATGAATTTCTAGTTTACATGTTATTGATTCATCACTATCTTCATGAACTAGGCACATGCATGAAGGAATTAGGAGGCAAGATCACCTAGTAGTGCAAATCATGTTTTACAAATTATATTCATGTTATGTGTTTGAATTCTCTTGCATATATGTCTTAGAGTCCCAATTGGGGCTAGATACATGAGTTTCTTTGAAAAAGTTTAAAGAAAATGAAAGAAGAAACAAGATTATTTCGGGTAAAAAAAACTGTTTTCGGGTAAAAGTTTTGACCCAACTTTAGAGGGTCATAACTCACTCATATGAACTCGGTTTTGGGCATTTTTGGTACCGTTTCAAAGCTATTGTGTCTACTATCATTTCCCATTGGTTTTATGCCAAAAGACCCTCTAGATTTTCTGTAATATCAAAAATACTAAAGTGTGTCCAATCTGAATTTTTCTAAGTGCTTGACATATTTTATGCCATGTTTGGTAATCAATTTGAGGTGCTTCCAATCCATGAAATGTCATGAAAATAAGAATGCATGTGATTGAGTATGTCTATTTTATGCTTTTAAAACTTAGAAGTTCATAAGTTACAAGGTTACATGAAAGTAAGAAAGTTTGTCAAGCTAGTTTATGTAAGTTTCATGTTTTAGCTCATAATATGTCATCTCGCATTATGTGTTGCATTAGACATCTCATTTGCATCCAATAAAGAATATAAGGTACATGAAGTATGTGAATATAGGAAAAGTTAGTCCATATGCATCTAAGAGATGTAGATATGTGCTATGCTTTGATTGAATTCATGCTAAGTGATTACATGTGTGATTTGTAGCACTCTTTGCTAGTTATTTGACGACGGAGTCGATGATCACGTGCTTTAAGTTGGTTGGAATTGGACTAAGAAATATTAAATGAATGGCTTAAGCTCGCAAGGTGAGTTGCCTTACCTCCCAAAGTTTGTACCGAACCTTAAGTTTCTTACAAGCTTATGTATGATCATGTCATCCCTATATTATGTATATATGTTTTCTTTACTCAAGTCAAATGTTTATGCCCCATGGATGCTAACAAATAAAAATAAAGGATGATTCATAAGATAAAACACGTTTTCAGAAAGGCCACGGTACCGGAGTGAAACCCCTTGTCGGATATAGGCAGGCTACGGCCCTTTTGCCGGGGCAATATAAGCAGGCAACGCGTCACCTCACGAGCCGTCGCGATGGACATGTCCCTACGTTATGTTATGTTAAGTCACGAAGGTTACACGGGCCATAAGATAAGAAAATAAGCAAGCATGTTCATGTATGTTATGGTCTCTACGTGAGACAAAGCAATGTTCATATTTGGAACAATACGATTTCACACGACTCAAGTTATGCTTTTTGTTACGCTTTCTTTATGATACAAGTTATGCTTTATGAATGCCATGATCTTTCAAGTTTCACAAGTATATGTATTTATGACTATGCCTTATGTTCATGATGCTCCATGGAAAGTTAGCCCTTTTCGTTTTCTAAACCTACGGAGGGGCGTAGATGTAACTCACTGAGCTAGTTGAGCTCACCCTTTCACATTACATTTTTTCAGGTTTTAAGAACACTTAAGAAGCAAGAAGTAGCAAGGAGTTAAGTTCATATGTGGATACGTGCTTAATGACGCTTATGTGCTTAGATGTCGAGTACTAGGGGATTGCCCGTGCCCGAGGGCACTATCCCAAAAAAATACTCGAAACTTTTCATCACTTGTAATTTGGAACAAATGAAAACTTCATTAAACGTGGACAACTGGACACAATGAAAAAAATAAAAATGATTGTATAAAATAATCAGAAGGATAAAGGAAAACAATGCACTCTTAAACCAAGTTGCTAAAAATAGCTTCCACCATGATCACGAATAAGAACTTAACAGACGTTTTAGTATGTAGAAGGTCAACTCTTTACAAACTTAGAAACTAAATATGAACTCTTGCCAAATTGAGTTGTTGCTCCTCGAATTGAAAATCAAATGCAAACAAAATAGCTACTTGAAAAATCAAAAAACCATCAAGAGTGAGATATGCTCATCCAAACTTTTGGCAAATGCAATAGTCAAGAGGATGTCACAGACTTAATCACAAACAGCTAAGTGAAAGTTTCATCAAAAAAGGATATTTATTGTAATGTTTACATCATCTGGGAAGCCTATCTTACCTTACCCTTTTGATGAATGAACAACCTCATACAAAGGGACCAAAATAAAAGTAAATAGTATGACAGCCAACTATGACTGATTTGGAATAAAGAAAAGCTTACATGAGACAATGAACTGTTGGAACCAGAAGACTTGGACCGTGGATGAGGAAGGCAGACCATAGATGCAGATTGGTTGAGCCTGAAAACAAAGAGACCAAGAAAATTAGTAAATTATGAAAATAATGTAGCCACCTTCATAGCCCTCGAATAGAAAATTAACGGACTAACTATTAAAACCTTTTAACCCGACCATGAGATATGGGTCTTTGTTGAACTGTATTGCACCAAATGTAGTCAGCCTCATAGGATCCAATAAGAAAAATATATGAAAACAACTATTGAAACAATCGCCGCTACACACGGTGGTCATGTGCGATAGAGAGATGCACAGATGGTTCAATCATCACTACAAAGGGTGCGCTTAGATCTCAAGACGCACAACTACACCTGATGGATCCGAGTTCTTAATTCCCTCTGGAATTTGAGTGAGAGCAAGCTGAGAAAGGGGACGGCTACGCAGGGTGTTGGGAAAAAGATCCGAAAGGCAAGCAAAACCACAACCTCTGAGGATTTTAGCTTGCCTTTTGCTTCAAGGAAAGAGGGAGGGGCGGTATGAAAGCATCAGGAGATAGCAAGAAACTTTAAATCAACCTAAGTAACACAGTGAAAGTGAATCCACTCTCTTGGAACCTATCAACCTAAGTAAATCAATAATGAAACTATATACTCTTGACCGAATACATGCTAAAGAATGCAATAATAAATTGGAAACTATGAAGTACCCAAAACCCATACTTCCATCAACAAACAACTACAAACAGGTAGTTTACAGAAAAAGAGTTCCGTAATTCAGGATATTCAAATGGAGAGTGATAGAAGAAATTATGAATCAGGGCTCACACAAAGTTGTATCATTTACCTGCTATCAAAGGAAAATCAAGACCTAGCCTTGATGTGGTGCGCAATTAACCAATAGCGGTGATGCATTTTTTCTGAAAAACATGAGACATGAACACCAAATTCACAAAAAACTTTAGTTAACCGTGGAGCTCAAATAACCGCGGACTACAACATACATCAGTAACCACCAGTCCACCACCACAACACGTGAAATGAAAATAGAAGGAAACGGATCAAAAACGTAAGAAGAATGAAATCAAAAGAGCAATAGATAGCCCTCTATAATGAACTATAGATTGAACAAAAACCCATAATCTAAGCAAAAACCCATAATCTAAGCAAAAACCCCATAAACCAATCGGGCAAGGCAAGAAATTCGTACCGGTGGCCGACGGCGAATGCGACGGCGACTTGGTTGGCGATGTGGTGGTCGACGCCGAAAGGTGAATTAGGTGGTCGACGCCTAATTCGTACCTTCTTGTCTGGGCTTCTTTCCAAAGTGAGAGAGAGGGAAGAAGGTGGACGGTTGAGTAGATTTCGTGGGTGAGATCCGAGGTCGTGTGTTGCCGCTTCTGTTGCTCGGTGAAGAAAAGCCGTAATTGAGAAACCAAATCCCCAATCAGGGTGATACTAAGAAAAGCCCTAATTCAGATTAGGAACGCAGTACACATCGCCAAGAGACGGAGAGAAGTAGAAGGTGAAGGAGGCAGCCACCATCGCCTGTTTGAACTGGGTTCGATCTGTAAATCGTTCCTTCCCTCCGTCGAATGAACATGATTCAAATCGTTCCTAGTGTTGTGAGAAGTTAGAGAGAGATAAGTCGATCAGGTAGGGACGGAGATTGAGAGTGAGATAGAAGGCGGAGGAATCGTGGGCTTCTTCACAGGTCGTGTGTGAGGAGCGTGCTTTTTTTTTTTGAAATGGTAACTTACTGGTAGTTTATTTTGCCCTAAAGTGGGTGAGATCTAAGGGCTCGGGTCACTTCAATCCAACGGTGTAAAAGACATTTTAAAGTCAACCGTCCTGTTTTATTATATAGATATGCTAGACGACTTGAGCTATTATGGAATACATGTTTGTATATTGTTTTAAGAATGTGATATTTGTATAATTATGTATATAAAATTTTGTATGGGCCATTGTATGATACCTAGAAACATTCCCGAGTTATGCTCTGTATAAGTTATGAGTCGAGAGGGCTAAACGATATTGATTTATTACTTCCAAGTTCAAATTTTTTATTTGTTTTGAGCAACTTTTACAATTCAAATTGTTTATCAAGACGAACCCAAGTAAATTTTTATTTACGCTTCCGCAAACTTTTTAAAATACAATATTTTGATCACGAATTTTATAAATTCACTTATTTAGCCTCTCGACGAGTCAAGGCCGCACTGGCATGTCGCGCCCTCCTCCCGTTAACGCAAGTTTTATTAATCGGTAATCGGGGTCAGAAGGAGGGGGATGTGACAGATGGATTTCTAGACTCATTTGATTTTGAATCATATGAGACATGTGAAGCTTGTTTATTAGGAAAGATGACAAAGTCCCCTTTAAATAAAAAAGGTGAGAGGACTAGTGAGCAATTGGCGCTCGTGCATACTGATGTATGTGGGCCATTTTCCACGCCTGCCAGGGGTGGTTACGTCTATTTCATTACGTTTATTGATGATTTCAGTAGATATAGATTTGCATACCTTATTACGGCCAAATCTGAATCCTTTGAAAAGTTCAAAGAATTCAAGAATGAAGTAGAGAAGTAACTTGGCAAAAGTATCAAATCTCTACGATCAGATTGTGGAGGAGAATACTTAAGCCAAGAGTTTGGCGACTATCTTAGAGAGTGTGGGATCTTGTCCGAACTCACTCCACCCAGAACGCCACAATGGAATGGCGTGTTCGAGAGGAGGAATCGAACACTGTTAGACATGGTTCGATCTATGATGTGTCAAACTGATCTTCCATCATCATTTTGGGTCTACGCTCTATTGTGTGCAACTTTCACCATTAACCGTGTTCCAACTAAATCGGTCATGACGACTCCATATGAGATGTGGAGTGGGAGGCGTCCCACAGTGTCCTTCATGAGGATTTCGGGCTTTGATGTCTATGTAAAATGTTTACAATCAGACAAGCTCGGGCCCAAGTCGGATAAGTGTAAGTTTGTGGGATACCCTAAGGGTACGTTTGGTTTTCTAGGATTAGCGGTATTAGCTAGTATTGGACTAAATATAGTCCAGGTATTAGTTAATACTATGATTTGTTATTCTCGGCTAATTATAATACCGGTACTAAATAGTGAAAATGTGGTATTTAGTACCCCAAATTAGTACCCTCTCACATGAGGGTATTAACTGGATTGGACTATTTATAACTTTTTTTTAGGATATTATTTTTTGAGGGTACTATTTAAAACTTAATACTGAATTAATACTGCACGAAACCAAACACATTATTAATTATAGCTCAGCTAATCCAATCCAATCCTATCCGGAAAAATTTTGTCCAGTCCAATCCAGTTAGGATAGTCCGGAAAACCAAACGTGCCATAAGGAAACTAAAGGGTATTATTTCTACAATCCAACCGAGAACAAAGTGTTTGTTGCCCGATCCGACGTGTTTCTAGAAAGAGAGTTTGTCTATAAAGAACCAAGTGGGAGGACTATATAACTTGAAGAAATTCAAGGACCACAAACCACTGATCCTACTATGGAACATTAACAGACACTACAAGATGTTGTGGATGAACCTTTTCAAGTAACACAAGAGCTTCGTAGGTCGAGTAGAGTGCGCTATGAGCCAGAGAGGTATGGACTTCTCGTGACTGAGCATGGTGACGCGTTGCTCATAGATGATGAGCCTACTACCTATGGGGAGGCCATGAAAGGGCCGTTCTTGGCTTAAAGCCATGGAATCCGAGATGGAATCCATGTATACCAACAAAGTATGGACTTTGGTGGAACCATCCTAAGGGGTGCGGCCCATAAGGTGCAAATGGGTCTTTAAGAAGAAGACCGACATGGATGGTAATGTGATTACCTATAAGGGCCAATTGGTGGCAAAAGGATTCATACAGATTCTTGGTATAGCCTATGATGAAACCTTTTCCCGAGTCGCGATGAACAAATCCATTTAAATCCTACTTGCTTTTGCACCTTACTACGACTATGAGATTTGGCAGATGGATCTCAAAACATCATTTCTATATGGAAACCTCCCCGAGGATTTGTACATGACACAACCTGAGGGTTTTGTGGATCCAGAGCATGCAAGTAAAGTCTGTAAGTTGCAACAATCCATTTATGGATTGAAGCAAGCTTCTAGGAGTTGGAATCGACATTTTGATGAAGCAGTAAAAGAGTTTGACATCATAAAGAATGAATATGAATATTGTGTCTACAAGAAATTTAGTGGGAGCTCTGTTGTATTTCTGGTCTTGTATGTGGATGACATACTACTCATTGGAAACGACATTCACATGATGCAATCTGTGAAATATTGGCTAGGAAAGTGTTTCTAAATGAAATACTTAGGGGATGCAGTTTATATACTTGGTATCAAGATCTATAGAGATAGATCGAGGAGGATTAAGTCAAAGTACATATATAGACAAGGTGTTGAATCATTTAAACATGCAAGATTCCAAGAAAGGATTCTTGCCCATGTCGCATGGAATCACTCTTTCTAAGAATGATTGTCCTTCCAATGAGATTGAGAAGGACTGCATGAGTCGGGTTCCTTATGCTTCGGCTATAGGGTCCATCATGTACGACATGTTGTATACTAGACCAGATGTCATACGCTTTGAGTACTAAAAGCAGATATCAGTCTAAACCGCGTGAGAGTCACTGGATAGCGATCAAGAACATCCTCAAGTACTTGAGAAGAACTAAGGATGCGTTCTTGATCTATGGAGGGGAGGACGAGTTGTGTGTAAGGGGTTACACGGATAGAAGCTTCCAAACCGACAAAGATGATTTCAGATTGCAGCAGAGATTTGTGTATTTCCTGAATGGAGGAGCTGTGAGCTGGAAGAGTTCCAAGAATGAGACGGTTGCTGATTCTACAACTGAGGATGAGTACATTGCTGCGAGTGGCGCAGTAAAGGAAGCTGTTTGGATTATGAAGTTCATTACTGAGCTTGGTGTGGTTCCTATCATTGTGGATCCAATATAGATGTATTTTGACAGCACTGGAGCGATCACACAATCAAAGGAACTAATGTCACACCAGAAATCCAAACACGTGCTCAGGAATTTCCATCTTATTCGAGATATCATCGGTAGAGGAAATGTGAAGATATGCAAGATTCCTACAGACGAGAATCTGTCAGATCCTCTCACGAAGCTGCTTATTCAGCGCAAGCATGAAGGGTACACTAGATCTATTAGCATACGAGATGCACCAGATTGGCTCTAGTGCAAGTGGGAGACTGTTGGAATAGATGCCCTAGAGGCAATTTTATTTAGTATGAACATTACTTTTGGCTAGAATATTCAATGTATTATTTATGGAGATATTTAATATAACCTTAGATTGCAAATGTGTTGTTTATCTTAAATATCCCTAGTCAATTATACTGATTAATAGGACGGCCAACTATAGACTAGTATGGGGTTGGATTGATATGGAGATATCACGATCCAACACATGGGTATGCATTAAGGGTAATAGCATACTGGATTGACCCACAACGAGGAGGCTGCATACATGTTATGTAAAGTCACAAGTGCTTCTCGTAGTGACAACGATATTTTCATCCTTATACTTGAAGTCACAAGATCCTCTAGTTGTGGAATATTGTGTTTTGATATCTTCAAACGCTACACCGTCACTGGGTAGCAATAAAGGCGCTTATCAGACACAATATGAAGCAAGCTTAGAGATGGTAGTGATGTAGATATAATTTTTCCCTCCCACATAACGGGAGCTCATATCCACGGCCACTCGAGGGATGGTGCTTATAGTATGTCTGGCCAGACTCAGATAAATCAATATGTGATATTGATGTTGTCTGCATGGATAAGACTATTCCCAGGATCGAGAAACTATGGATTTGATATACGAGTGTGATTTGTATGTCTCGTGTCCAATCCGGATATAGAGACAAAGGGATGAGACAATACGTGCACAAGGTTTGTCGGATTACTGGCTATTTCTATTAGTTGGGTGGCATCGATGTGGTGCTAGACACCGCTACATGTTAGTAAACGTTGCTACCAACTAAGTAGAAACCTATGGAGTCACACTCCCTATGGATTAAACCGGACTTGGGAATTAATTTATATGATTAAATAAATAGAAGGATCAATACGCAACTACTTGCAAACTTTGTAGGACTAATTTGCAATTTGGACTAATCCGTATATGGACAGGATTAGGAGAGAGGCTAATATGTAGTTAACAGTGAGTTGTTAGACTATATAAAGGGCACTCCTAGCTTATTATATCGTTGATGCTCATAACATACATTGAGTGAGAGAGAACAAAGCAAGGAGAGAGGCAATACAAGGAGCCCCCCCGTCCGCCCCTTTACCCGTCGTACTCAAAAGAGGGGCGTCCTGCCCCTCTTTCGCTCTGGTTTGCGTGATTATTCTTCTTCCTCCTTCATCCTTAGCTAGCACAAATGTGTGGAGGATACGGAGACAATCCAAGGAGTGTACTAGCCGTAGAGGCGCGAACACAAGTTTGCGTTTGAATTCATCCAAGGGGACAAACAAGATAATTGTTACTAAATCCTTTACTATCGTTATGATGTCTCTTCCTGTGATCCTTGGAGGGTCTTGTGCGGATCATAATTATTGTTTTTCCGCTGCGTAATCCGTTACAAAACCCTACATCCTCATGTCTTTTTCGGTGAGATCTGGTTGCAGTACTCTCCCTCTCATTGAGGAAATTCTCAGCAAGTTCGTTTTTGTCTCTTGCAAGTCTCTGCCATTTCTTTGTATTACCAGAATTGATCGCCAATTGTTTGCAAGAGTTTTGAGATTTATTAGGGAATATGAATGAATAGAGGGGGGGGGGGGTAGGGTAGTTGCAATTTCTTTGGAAGCTTGGGTTGGAGATACAATATTTAGGAGAACTTGGGGTGGGGGATCGGTTTGGATTATGAGCAAGTTGGGCTTATTTGGGCTTATGGGATGTAAGCAATCGTCATCATTCTCAGGCTCCTTTACATAATAAGTGTAGGGTTTTGATTCATGGATGCGCAACGGAAACAATAATTAACCATGCAAAACCCTCCAAAGATCACAAGTCAAGAGACATAACGATGATAAAGGAAGAAATCAATAACACACCTTAGGGTTCTCCTTTGATGACTTCAAACGCGAATTGTGTCACGTTTTCTATAGTTGATCCACGCGTAGAGTTGATTTCTAGATCTTCCAATCCTTTGTGCTAGCCCGAAAAGGGGATGAGGAAGAAGAATCACGCAAAACGAGACAAACCAAAGGAGGTTCGGCCTCCTCTGGGGCCGACGGGGACGGGCGGCGGGCTAGGGGGCGGCAGCTCCTCTAGCTTTCTTGCTCTCTCTCCTTTTTGTTCTCTCCCACTCAAGTTATGATCAATTATGAGCATAAGTGTGGGAAGGAAGGAAGGAAGGTCCTTTATATAGTCCAACAACTCCTTGCCAACTACCTAAAGGATTTATTCTAGTCCTACTAGAATTCAATTTCGTCCCTTCCTTGCAAATTAGTCCCTACTAAGTTTGCAAGGTTTTGCAAAGTGATCCTTCAAATTAATTAATCCAATTAATTAATTCCCGAATCTAGTTCAGCTCTATCTAGCGTGTGACCCCATAGGTTCTATCTAGTTGGTAGCAACTATTTGCTTATATGGAGCGGTTTCTAGCAAAACATCCATTCTAGCCAACTAATAGAATAGTCATCTTGACAACCTTTGTACAAGTAATTGTCTCATCCCTTTGTCTCTATATCCGGATTGGACACGAGACATACAAGTCACACTCGTATATCCAATCCACAGTTTCTCGATCCATGGGAATAGCCTTATTCGTGCAAATAACATCAATATCCCATATTGATTTATTTGAGTCTGACCAGACATTCTATAAGCACTATCCCTCGAGTGGCCTAGGATATTTTCTCCCATTATGTGGGAGGGACAAATTCTATCTACGTCCACTACGATCTCTAAGCTTGCTTCTTATTGTATCCAGTACACGCCTTTATAACTACCCAGTTACGGTGTAGCGTTTAACGCTACCAAAATCACAATAATCCACAACTAGAATATCTAGTGACTTCAAGTCGAAGGATGACAATACCATTGCCCCGCGAGAAGCGCTTGTGACTCAACATAAAATGTATGTAGCCTTCTCGGAGATGGGTCAATCCAGTGCGTCATTACCCCTAATGCACACCTATGTGTTGGATCATGATATCTCCATATCAATCCAACCCCATACTAGTCTATAGATGATTGTCCCATTAATCATTATACTGGACTAGGGATATTTAAGATAAACAACACAATTATAAATCTAAGGACTTCATTATATTAAATATCCAATAAATAATAAATGAATTTCTAGCCACAAATAAATTCATACTAAACTAGATTGCCTCTAGGGCATCTATTCCAACGATAAGATCCCGTTCCATAAGGAGGAAGGTCCAGATCACAACTAGAAGCACTATCCCGATTGTGATCTAAAGTCATCTCTGTCAGTTTGGAAGCTTGCATCAATGTAACCCCTTACACGCAACTCTTCCTCACCGCCAAATATCAAGAAAGCATCCTTAGTTCTTCTCAAGTACTTTAGGATGTTCTTGACTGCAATCCAGTGACTCTCACCTGGATTGGAATTGTATCTGCTTGTCATACTCAAGGCATATGACACATCTGGTTTAGTACATAACATGGCGTACATGATAGATCCTATGGCCGAGGCATAGAGAATTCTACTCATGCGTTCCTTCTCAATCTCATTTGAAGGACAACCACTCTTCGAAAGAGTGATACCATGTGACATGGGCAAGAATCCCTTCTTGGAATCTTGCACGTTGAACCGTTTCAACACCTTGTCAATATATGTACTTTGACTTAGGCCTAGCAGCCTCTTAGATCTATCTCTATAGATCTTTATACCGAGTATATAGGCTGCTTCCCCTAAGTCCTTCATTGAGAAACACTTCCCTAGCCAATCTTTAACAGACTGCAGCATGGGAACGTCGTTTCCAATGAGTAGTATGTCATCCACATACAAGACAAGAAAATCTACAGAGCTTCCACTAACCTTCTTGTAGACACAAGACTCATATTCGTTTCTGATGAAGCCAAACTCTTTGACTACTTCATCAAAACGTCGATTCCAACTCCTAGAAGCTTGCTTCAATCCATAAATGGATCGTTGCAGCTTACAGACTTTGTTGGCTTGCTTTGGATCCTCAAAACCCTCCGGCTGTATCATATACATGTCCTCGAGGAGATTCCCATAAAGGAATGCTGTTATGACATCCATCTGCCAAATCTCATAGCCGTGGTATGCTGCAATCGCAAGTAGGATTCGGATGGATTTGGTCATAGCGACTGGTGAAAAGGTTTCATCATAGTCAATACCATGAATCTGTCTGAATCCTTTAGCCACCAATCGGCCCTTATAGGTAATCACATTACCATCCATGTCGATCTTCTTCTTGAAGACCCACTTGCACCCTATGGGCCGCGCCCCTTCGGGTGGTTCCACCAAAGTCCATACTTTGTTGGTATACATGGATTCCATCTCGGATCTCATGGCTTCTAGCCACTTCTGAGAGTCTGGGCCCTTCATGGCCTCTTCATAGGTAGTAGGCTCATCATCTATGAGCATCGTGTCACCGGAATCGGTTACGAGAAGTCCATACCTCTCGGGTTCCTGGCGCACTCTACTAGATCTACGAAGCTCTTGTGTTACTTGAACAGGCTGCTCCACAACTGCTTGTGGTTCCTGTTCATGTTCCATTATGGGTTCCGTGATTTGTGGTTCTTAAACCTCTTCAAGCTCTACAGTCCTCCCACTTGCTTCTTTAGAGACAAACTCTCTTTCTAGAAACACGCCGGTCCGAGCAACAAACACTTTATTCTCGGTTGGATTGTAGAAGTAGTAACCCTTAGTTTCCTTAGGGTTCCCCACAAAGTTACACTTATCCGATTTCGGCCCTTCTTGTCTGATTGTAAACGTTTTACATAGACATCGCAGCTCCAAATCCTCATGAACGACAGTGTGGGACGCCTCCCACTCCACATCTCATATGGTGTCTTCATGACTGATTTAGATGGAACACGGTTAATGGTGAAAGCTGCACTTAATAGAGCGTGGCCCCAAAACGATAATGGAAGATCGGTTTGACACATCATAGATCGAACCATATCCAATAGGTTTCGATTCCTCCTCTCAGACACGCCATTTCATTGTGGCGTTCCGGGTGGAGTGCGTTGGGACACGATCCCACACTCTCTTAGATAGTCGTCAAACTCTTGGCTTAAGTATTATCCTCCACGATATGATCGTAGAGACTTGATACTTTTGCCAAGTTGCTTCTCTATTCATTCTTGAATTCTTTGAACACTTCAAAGGATTCGGATTTTGCCCTCATGAGGTACACAAATCCATATCTACTGTAATCATCAGTAAATGTAATGAAGTAGACGTAACCACCCCTGGCAGGTGTGAAAAATGGCCCACACACATCAGTATGTATGAGCACCAATTGCTCACTAGTCCTCTCACCTTTCTTATTGAAAGGGGATTTTGTCATTTTTCCCAATAAACAAGCCTCACATGTCTCATATGATTCAAAATCAAATGAGTCTAGTAGTCCATCCTTATGGAGTCTAGATACACGTTTCTCGTTTATGTGGCCTAAACGACAGTGCCATAGATAAGCGGGATTTAAATCATTTATTTTAATCCGCTTGGTATTAATGTTGTAGACATGATTGCTTAGATCAAGGACATACAATCCATTAAATAATTGCGCACTAAAATAGTGAATATTATTCAAATAAAAGGAACAACAATTGTTATTTATTGAAATAATAAAACCATCCTTGTCCAAACAAGAAATAGAAATAATGTTTCTGCTCATAGCAGGCACAAAATAGCAATTATTTAATTCTAAAACTAATCCTGAAGGCAGAGATAGCTCGCACACGCCTATGGCCAACGCAGCAATTTTTGCTCCATTTCCAACGCGCAGATCTACCTCCCCTTTAGCCAATCTTCTACTTCTCTTTAGATCCTGCACATTTCGACAAATGTGAGATCCACATCCAGTATCTAATACCCATGATGTAGAGACAGTTAAATTGACATCTACAACAAAAATACCTGGTGGTGGTGGAATCACTATTCCAAGCCTTTTGTCCTCCAGATATTTTGGGCAGTTCCTTCTCCAGTGTCCAGGCTGACTGCAGTAGTGACATTCACCTTTAGTCACACCTTTGGCAATTCCACCAACAGGCTTAAGGGCAGGTTCCTTGGACTTGGCAACTGACTTGCCTTTGCCCTTGGAGGATGAGGCAAACCTTTTGCCCTTTCCTTTCTGTACCATCATAATGGCCTTGCCCTTACCCTTGTTGATGCTCTGTTCAGCTGTCCTCAACATATTGAGCAAATCTGGCAGTGGTTTCACGATATCGTTCATGTTATAGTTCATGATGAAGTGTTCATAACTCTCGGGCAACTATTGCATTACGAGATCGGTTGCCATCTCTTGGCCGACCGGGAACCCAAGCCGAGCGAGATTTTCCAACTACCTGATCATTCGGAGTACATGGGGTCCCACCGGGTTCCCTTCTTCCAGATGACACTTGAACAGTGCCTTAGAGACCTCATACCTCTCTACCCTTTCCTGCTCTTGGAAGAGCTGCTTCAGATGCTCGATCATATCGACAAAATTCATGTTTTCGTGTTGCTTCTCAAGCTCAGAAGTCATGGTGCATAGCATTAGGCAGGCCGCATCATTAGCGTCATCAACACGCTTTGATACGCCTTTAGGGCAGCAGGTGTTTGGTTCTCTGGAACTTCTGGAACATGCTCCTCTATTGCGTACAGTTTCTTCTCTTGCTTGAGAACAATTCTCAAGTTTCTGTACCAATCAAGAAAGTTGGTTCCAGAGAGCTTGTCAAGGACAGATCGTAGGGAATGTTGCGAACTCGATGAGTTGTTTGCCATTTGGAATTCAAAAAAAGGAAAATACGCAAGTTTTAGTATTTGTGAATTTTTGACTATATTCAATAATGGCTAGTTTATCAAATATAGCTCCCACTATTTTTCTACGGATTAATAACCCTCAAGATATTAATGCGGAAAATATCCTTATATTTTCTAGTGGGCCAAGATCCAAGTTTCATCTCATTATGAGCTTGCTTTGGCAAGTCACCCATAATTTGACTACTTTAGGTAGGAACAATTCCAATTGCATCCCTTATGCAACTCTTGGTTCAATTGGGCAAATAACTCCTTATTTATCCATCCATATGGATAATCCCATTTGATTGCCTCTAGGTTTCTTAATAATATCAATAGCCTAGTTGTGTTCAACCTCTTATTTAAACAATTGCACATTACTAGCTTGTGCCATCGCATTCCATCATTATGAACCAAGTCGCCATGCTTTGGCACACACGAACTCGATAAATAATGATGATAATGAGTGTTTAAATAACGAGAAGGCAAGAACACAATATTTGAATTTTGAGCGATTTTTAAATTCAATTTTAATTGTTTTGTTGATCAATATCAACTAATCTATCTATTTGAGTTTGGGCACAACTCCAAATAATAGATCCGGGTTGTCTAATTATCTTATTATCCTAATTGCATGCATCATCCATACACCAACCACAAAATAATAAGACAATAAAGTAAACAACCACAAAACATAAATAAAACGTGATGTGGATATGGCCTTTTTCTAGACTAAGATAATTCCAAGCCAATGGAATTATCTATGAACCCTAAAAGCAAACACATCTCCATGCGTCTTGATATTTTGGTCCATCCTTCGTAGTCATGTGGAATGCTCCATGCTCCATGCTCCATCTTTTGTGGCTCCTTTTGGCTTTGGGCTTCTTTTCTTCAATCTTGGCCAACAATCTACTTTATCTAGAACTAACTAACTTCTATACTAAATAAAATAAATTTCACAAGTTGAGAAAAAAATGGCTCGCAGGCCATAAAACCCTAATTAATTATTACAATTAATTAATCAGCTCGCAGGACGTAAACCAAACCACAAAAATAAACATCCACATCAAACCACATCCTAAGGCCATATCCAATCACCATGCGAATTGCACATAAACAGTTGTGTACGAGAGAATCCTGTAGAGAGAATTCAATATACACCAAGAGTAGGGGATAGAAAGAACACAGGAAGAGTAAGGTTGTGTGTAGGGAGAGAGTACGACAATAGCACTGTATGAGAGAGAGAAAGGATTTTGGCAGAGCTTCCGCGTATCTCAGGTGATTCGCCCCTGCATGGAAGGGTTAACGATCCTATATATAACGGAGAATGTGACCGTTGTAGTGGGTTAATGCGCCCATTAATGGCGGCTTAATTAGCTTAACCACATCGGCACGTTCGTCCGCGTATATAGGGACCGTTATGGCACGTTCGTCCGCGTATACCGAAACCGTTACCGGGTTAACCGGGTTGACCGGGTTGACCGGGTTGACCGCCATAAATCTCTCAAAGCAGTTACTAGGGGTCGCGCGCGAGCTTGGTTGTCGCTCGCGCGCGACAGGACTTACTCTAGCCTCCAAACCACTAAGTCCCTACAGGTCCCGTGTGGTAGTATGCGAGGGCCCTGTCTCGCAGCCCCCACGTGGATCATCGCGGCTGGTGATCCAGTGTGTATGGAGCACAGCTACGTGTGCTGGATAGTCGCCACGTGGCTAAGATCTGCCTGTCTAGAAAGCACTATCTACATTAGCCCCCTTTCTGCGCGTGAAGGCACACAACCGGATAGGCTTCAATGCGCAGGAACCAATGTACGCGTCGCCGCCATGCACTTATTCAAATAAACACAAATTCAGCCCCCGTGCGTGTCATTATGACCTAAAATCCCTAGATTCGTTTCGTCTGGTCTTTTAGGGTTTTAAGCATGACGTCAGCTTGTCCTGTGATTGCGCGATTCGACGGTGACAGTTGCGATTCGACTACTAAAATGACGCAACCCCTCATTGTTTTTGGATAAATACTCTGTGCTCTCCATTGTTGCAAAGCATCACTTCTTTCTTTTAAAGTGAATGATACCCCGAAGCCTTCAAGAGCAGATTCAAGTGATCAATCATCAATTCTTTCTTGTCAATCGTCTCCTTTAACTGGCTTCATCTAAGCAAGCTTTACCAAAACAAGGTTTGCTTTGCTCAATTCCATTTAATGTACTGATATATGCTTTGAACTGTATTGGATCTGCAAACCCGTGACTATCTGAAACATGTCATTCGTTGAAAACTGCAAAAGAGACCTTGTTCCTTAAACCCTAAACTGATCTAATCACCAGATTGTAACGATTTTGAATGTGGGGCTTCTGAAATTCCAAGCAATATAAACGATTCTGAACTTTCAAACCCAGAATTGACACTGAACTATTCGTCTTCTCTTTGACAAAACATAGTTGCTGAAATTCGAACTGATTCTTGAAATTCAAACTGAGAGTGTGTATATTTCTCCCCCCTTTTTTCTTGATTTTCCACAGGAATGGAAAAGACAAAAGGAACTAAACCCATTAAAGAGGCTGAAGAAATACCTGACCTTCCCCAAACCTTATGGCGGAAAGCCCCCTATTTGGGCGGAGAAGATTTTTACCACGCTAGGGTTAAGGTGAATAACCTGCCAACTCCTATTCCCTCTGGAGAGTTGCAAACATTGACCCCACCTGTTAACGCGGCTATGCTGAATTGATCGATTCCAAGGATGTGGTTCGATTAGGAGTTGAAAATGGGGTTTTCCCCCATACTGCAATTTCTACCCAGGCGTTTGTCCAGAAATTGGACTTCATGGATGAGTGGATTGACCACGTACTGACCCACCATGCCATCGCATTGAACAATGCTGGCGTCTATTTCGCAATCCGTGCTATGAAGGGTGCTGCCGTGAAGCTGGACCAATCCATGCTTCTAAACCTTCTTTCCCGTTATTCGCCTACGACTCACACCTTCCACTTTGCTGAGTTCGAGGCTACTCCCACTCTGGAATATGTACACATGTTGTATGATCTTTCTCCTGTTGGTGAGGTGGATCCATTGAGCCCTTCGAGGACTGATGCAGAACTTGCTCTGTACAAGCAGATGGAGGAATTCTTGTCAGAGGTAAAGAAAATTTCCACACGGTGGACACCTGCGAAACTTCTTCCCGACTGGTAGCTGGTTGATACATCTGCGAAGAATACTTGGGGCAAGTGGGTGCAGTACTTCTTTCGCGACTATGCGAGTAGCAGTATCACCAAGAAACTCCTGAGCCAGAACCCAAAGGCGAAGAACTATGTGAATAGGAAAGGTTATCATTTGAACTTGTGTGGCTTTCTCTGCGCTTGGTTGTAAGATACCTAATTGATGGCCACCCTCATGATGGGGTTTTCTACCATGTCCTCCCTCTTGCTGTGCGACTAACCCTTGGTCAGAGAGTCGCACTTGGGCCGCTAGTCTTGGGCACCCTGTATCAAAGATTAGACCAACTGATTGTAGCGACCAAGGAATCTCGCGGTCGCCTTGATGTGTTGACCTATGTTAACATCGCATTCCTGACCATGTGGGTTTTTGAGTGATGGCCCTCCTATGCTCCTGTTCCTTCTAAGCCCAGCAAATGGTGTGTACCAGGTGCGGAGGATGAACTTTCCAGTGGAAGAGCTGCTCGATGGTTTGGGACCCACTTTCCTAAGTGTACCTGGAGCCTGTATGCGATGACCGCAGCAAGTTTACGGCTAGGCTTTATGCCACGCGTATTGAGAATGTGCGATGGTTCCCAAAGTTGTATCCTGCCAGACCTGTTGCTTTCTCGGAAGAAATTCTTTTCGAGGGTCATGAGTGCTTCCATGAGCGCTATCGCGAATTCTTATGGTGGTGTCTAAGGGGCTCTCTTCCTGCTCTTGCAGAGTATGTTCGTGAGCTTACTCCCATGTACGAGAGGATCACAGTGGATGTCGATCCCACTCGCGTTTCTCCCCAGTTTGGCTTTGATGCGGTGGCGCCATCAGTCTGGCCCAGATCCATTGTAAGAGGTTGCTACAAGCGGCTATTGTCCGGCGAGTGCCAAACGATCCTGAGAAGCAACCTTCCCTTCGACCAACCTTCAGGTGGCCGCGCAGGTCACTACTCCAAGAATTGGGTTGCTTACTGGACTACCCAGCAGGCTAGATTTGAGACACAGTCGACCCCTCAACCCAGCAGAGCTCCTGTGATCAAGAGAAATTACTTCCCCTTCCGTCCTAACTGCAGCTTGGATGACTCCCAGTATGGCTGCTACTCATTGCTGGACCATGAGAATCACTTGTGCCCTCCACCATCCTTGAAGAGAAGATGGCCGCAGTTAGGGAGGGTGCTTCGCATGTCATCAAGTACAGCAAAGATTTTGCCAAGGTAAACAGTTTTCCTCTGCGCGTGTTAGGTTTCTTTCCTTTGATGCGACGAAGCTTATGCTCCATTTTCTGTTTTTTTAGTTCTATCTGAGGAGGTTTGCATCTGGAGAGCGCTCCAAGTCGCTGATCAATACCATCGTTGCTGCGAGAAGGCAGGGCGAGCCAATCTGCTAGCAATGAGAATGGCTCCCGCAATCGAGGCTCGAATTCGTGAGGTAATGGATGCATTCGCTGACTCGCTGATAGACAACACTCCAGCTTTGTCTCCTCCCAGGAACGCTCCATCTCCTCCAGAAGTCACCGCTCCAAGGGCAAAGAGACCAAGGAAGAGGGGAATCACAATCTCTTCCCCTAGGAGTGCTCCAGCTTCCTCTCCTGCGAAGTCCCTTACCTCCAAGGACAAGGGCAAAGGTCGCATGCCAAGCAAGGAGCGAAAAGAGCTCGCAGTCGAGACCTTTGTCCCGTTTGGTCAGGAGGAAGAGAAGGACGAGAGGAGGGAGGTGAGAGAAAGAGATGATGATGAAGAGGAAGATAGAGTGGAAGATGAAAGAGAAGAAGAAAGAGGTGAGATACAAGAGGAAGATTCGGAAGGTATCTCGAACGAACTTATCTTCTCATGACTTTAACTCCCGCACACTTTATTGAACAGTTTGTTCTCTCGCAGATGATGATGCAGAAACCATCAGCGGCCTTCTGGCCAAGAAGCAGAAGATGGTTTCTCACTCTGGCATTTCCAGCGAAGCCATAGACGAGGACATCCTTGTTGAATCTAGAAGAACAGCTGCGGAGGCTGCGGAAAGAAGAAGGAAGCAAGAAGAAGATGAGATCGAACTCATAAAGCAGAGGAGTTTGGAAGAGCAACATGTTGACGACTTGGTGCAGCAAGCCGATGAGGAAGATGCGGCTCAAGCCGATGAGGAAGATGCGGCTGCTCTGGAGCAAGCTCAAGCGGACTTTGAGGAAATCACAGGTGGCAATCAAGGTGAGATCTTTAATCTTGCGGTAACTTACCAAGAAGTGATTGCCGGTGCATTAAAGCATGGCTTATCGAAAGCCGATATTCGCCGATGGCTAGTAAGAAAGTGTGGTGAACCCTCAGGTAATCATCCAAGCGATGTTTGTAAACTAGGCTTAGCAACCCAATTACCATTATAACAAATTTCTTCGCACCCCAGGTCACGCTCACCTTAAGGATGTGCTTAACGAAGATACATTAATAGGATATGGTGTCGCGTCTTTAGCATATGATGAAGATGCTACAATCCCACCTACGCGTGGAGGTGCTTGCTCTTGGTTTATTAAAATAATAAAACATTGTGTGATACAAGTTACCTCACATTTTCCGTTTTGTATCGCAGGCGATGCTGAGGAGGTCATGCCGGAACAGAGAAGCCAACCCCCTGCGTATTATGTTCCAGAGCGTAGCTCTCATGTCGAGAAGCCTGTCGCAGCTGCCAATTATGCAGGAGAGCCCTTGGAGGATGTCATTGAAGTTTCTGATGACATAAAAACTGACACCGTGCTGATGGAGGAACATACTAATGCTGCAGCTGAGGAAATGGAGACATATGCTGCTGAGGCTGAGGTTCATGAGCAGGTCGTGGAAGACATAGAATCACATGCGAATGTGAATGTTCAAATGAGTGCTCCCGAGCCTCACGAGCCCCTCGCTCCCGAAGGAGTTCCTGGTCGAGCAGCAGCTTCTACTGTTGCCATTCCTCCAGCAGAGATAGAGCCTCCAGAGGTTCCCCAAGCGTGGAGTTTTTGGAGCTCGCAAGTGGGAGCTGCAATCGCACCTGTTGCGACCTATACCCTTCCTGCCAACTATGAGGAACTAGAGCTCGCAGCTGATAGACGGGCAATGGAGCGAGGACAGGCTTCTGCTACTCCATCAATGCGCATTCCTTCTTTGCGCGAGATCCTTGAAGGAACTGGTATGTTACCATTTTCGCATTTTATATCCTCATTTACAAGTTTCATGCTCTAAACTTGAATCGACATTGTTAGGGTTGAAGCAAGCTGATGTGGACTGGCTAGTTCGGATGCGTCTCTCCTATCCTCGGTCGTTTGCGAGGTCTCTAGAGATAGAGCCTTTTAAAAGAAGACTGTTCTTGACCGAAGCCATCTGGATTTTGGAGCAGCTGTCTGCGGCCACCCCTGCGACCATCTCTCCTCAGAGCGCGCAACTGCTTTTCAGCATGTGCCAAGGCCTTCAAGCCAAAGTTCAAGGCAAGCTGGGCTTCGGGTATCTTGTCAACAGAGTAACCCAGATTCTCGCAGCTGTGAATTTGAAGCGCGACTTTCACAATCTCGCAGCTGAGGGGCGAAAGGTAGAGGAGCAAAGGCAGAAAGCTGAAGAGGCTATCAAACTCTTCCATGAGATGAGCACCAAGAACGAGCAGCTAAAGCGAGAGCTGGACCAAGAAGAGATACATCACTCTTGTTTTCTCCTGATGACCCCCTGATCAAAGATTTATTTTGAAAAAAAAACAGCAAGTATTGTTTTGAAACAAAAACATCATTGTAATGTTACTAGGGTTTCTCCCCCTTTTTTTTATTCAAGACTTGAATGCCCGTTTTGCCCTTCCAGGGATTTGCTCGAATATTTTATGCGTATCAATTATGACGTCACCTGGTGACATACCTGCCTTGATTTTCGCGCTAACTACTTATTAGATAAGCACACTTTCCTTGGGAAGTCCATCCGTATTATGACCTTCCGTCATTAATTAGGATACGCCACCGAATCGTCATAGCCTTTAGTAGGGTAATTGAATGTTACTTCTTTCAAGACGTAAGTGATTGATTCTTACCCCTTTTCCAAGCTTGCTGACTCAGCTAGGGAACTGAAGGGTCTCCGTAGGGTCTATATAAACCCTGCCTCTTGCTACTTGGGTTCTTCATCCCAAAATGAGGCTTGCCATGAGTCCTTACGACTGCTGGCCTCAATGCTTGTCTTTTGTTCATTCATGGCAGTTTCAAGATGTGAAACCTGAGTTTGTGTTTTGTGGCATAGAAATAGCTTCCAAGATCTTCTTTATGATACTTATTGATCCTGATAACTATTGTAAAGAAGACGCTCATAATACCTCATGCTTGCTCGAAGATTTTTCTTCGTCTATTATGTTTGCATGTCGTATTTCCGACTGCCTTCCGGCGAGGTGCAGTGCCGTACTGACCTTTTTACCAACTCGTAATGAACGGAGTGTTTCTCCTCTAGCTTTTCCGGAGGAGAACTATTTGCCTCCACGTTCTTGAACTAGGGGTGGCGAGCCATTGTGCTTGTCTCCGTGGAAAAGGAGCTTCCTGCCCCTGGAGTTGCTGCCTGCCTGTTCTTCACCGCCGCATCCGCCTGAACAGGTGGTTCATCTGGCATATCTCTTGGGGTGAAGACCAGACAGAGGCCTTGTGTAGATCCGGGATCTCGAAGTTGGCGCCGCGTAGCAGCTGTAACCTTTATAGGCCGTTCGTTTTACAGCAAGACTTTTCTTGTTATAGATTTTTGTTCGCAGGCTATTATGTCGCATAGCTTTTGTTAGGACCAGTAGGCCGATCATTTGATAGTAAGAATCTCCTTTCTATAAAACTTTAGCCTGTAAGTTGCTATCTAGATGAATTGTAAGTCATTTTGACTATGTAGTTAGCTCAGTATGAGCTTTCGCTTGTAGGCTGCTATCTAGACAGATAGATTGTAAGTCATTTTGACTCTTAATGAAATACAATTTTGAGTATTTGCTGTCCTTTGCTTTGATAGAACAGTTTGTAATATCGCATGCGAGCCGGCTATAAAACAAGTTATGTTTCTTTCGCCTTTTGCATTTGGATATTTGCCTGCATAATTCTTCGTTTTACACAGGTTGTTGCTACTCTTAGCTGGCTATCTGATAGATAGGTTCGCAGATCATAAAGATCATATATTAGAGCTGCTATCTTAGGCAGACAAGTTTTTAGATCATTTGAGATCGCATTTGAATATCGCTGCTATCCTGGCAGATAGGCTTTAGGATCACTTTAGATCGCATTTGCATAGTGCTGCTATCTTGGCAGATAGGCTTGAGGATCATTTAAGATCAGATTTAAGTATTGCTGCTATCTCGGCAGATAGGCTTCGGATCAATTAAGATCATATTTGATTAGTGCTGCTATCTCAGCAGATAGGCTTTGGATCAATTAAGATCGTATTTGATTAGTGCTGCTATCTCGGCAGATAGGCTTTGGATCAATTAATATCGTATTTGATTAGTGCTGCTATCTCGGCAGATAGACTTTGTTGTTACGAAACAGATAAGTAAATGAAGCGATAAAAGACAGCAGAAGTCATAAAATTCTTCCCATCTGGGAGAAGTTTTTTTATCATAAACACCCTCATATGGGAGAGGCAAAATTACAAGTCTCTCATATGGGAGAGGCTAGGTTACAAATCCCTCATATGGGAGGAACGACGCATGAGTCTATCACAATACTAAACACAAATAGACATTGTAATTTAATGCATGTGAGGAGAGAAGTTAAGGATAATACTTCTTAATCCAGCGCATGTTGACTGAGCTTGGGGTTGTGGCCGTCCCATGTAGCCTCTGTATATTGCAGTAGCCACTGTCAAAGACTTCTTTGACTTCGAATGGTCCTTCCCAGTTGGCTGCGAACTTTGGGTGAGCCGCCTCCCGCATGCAGTGATCAGATGCGCGCAAGACCAGGTCCCCAACCGCGAAATCTCGATGTTGGACTGTTTTTTTGTATGCGCGAGCGATCCTCTCCTTGTACCGTTGATTAGTCCGCTTGGCTTGTTCTCGCTTTTTTTCCAATAAAATCAGGTCATGGTCACGCTGATTGTCATATAGTGCGTGAAAGGCCAACCTTGCAGAGTTGATTTTCACCTCCGCCGGTACTACAGCTTCAGCTCCATAGCATAAAAGAAATGGGGAGACTCCCGTGGGAGTCCTCGGAGAAGTTCGATATGCCCACAATGCCAGGTTCAAAGAATCGGCCCATTTCTTGTGATCGTCTGCTGATAACTCCGTTTTCGGAGTTATTTTATGCCTTTTATTTCTACGTTTTGCGTGCTTATAATGGAGAATTCGTCGTCTTTTGAGTAAATTGAGCTTAAATGTGATAATCTGAGTTCATATGCATTACTTGTTAAATCCGGGCGTTTCTTTAGATTTTTGAGCTTTTATTGTGATATGATCGCGGGTTGTGTTTTCGTGTTGTGATTCGCAGGAAAACAGGGCTTGGAGGATCGTGCGGGATATGGAAGCGAACTTCGGAAACAAGGAACTCAAAGGCAAGTCAAAAGGAAGAAGAAAGTCAAAGGAAATCAACGGAAAGTCAATGGAAGAAGGAAGGAAGAGGAAAGTCAAAGGAAGGAAGAAGAAAGTCAAAGAAAGAGGGCTGGACACAGAAGTCTTCGTGCGAAGACATTTGTCTTCGTGCGAAGACAAACACTTAGCCAAAATCCAGCTCGGCCAAATTCTCTTCCTATACAAGCTCTCAGTATCTAAATGAGAAGGCCTTCGCACGAAGAGCAGAAGTCTTCGTACGAAGACTCTTCGTGCGAAGACAACTGTCTTCGTGCGAAGAGAACGCTGGAACGTGCATATTTTTTTGGGGCTTTTTCGTAGTTTATCCAAACTTTGTAATTGGATTATGGAAACGTATTTAAGCCTTTTAGGTCGACTTTTTCAGTAGTTTTTGACATTAGAGACATCTTTTGGAGATCAAGAAACCTTTGGGAGAGCTTAGGAGCTTTGGATCATTCGTTTGGATTCTAAACTCTCGTCTTTCTTGATTTTTATGTTTAAACTCATTATAATCGTCGTTTTGATTATGAATATGAGTAGCTAAGCACGTTTTGCTGGGAATTCTCGTTTGGTGTAGCTAGGGTTTGATCTAAAGTGACGTTTTGATGATTGTAATGCATGCTTAGCTTAATCTCACGTGTTTATTCGTTATTATGGATTATTTACGTTCTTAATCTTATTATCTTTGCGAGTAGCTAACGTAGAGGTAAATTCAATTAGTTTTCACGCGGTAACTCCGTGAGAATTAGTCGGTAAATTGAATAATCCACCTAGTCGTATCAATGTTTGGTAACTCGGCATCGTTAACTAGGATCGTTAAAGTAGAATTATAGTCTTAATGCGTGCTTAAAGCTAAATTAGACTTGGTAACTCGGTAAGTTTAGCCTAAGTATAGTGGACTTGCTTGGTAACTCGGTAAGTTTAACGTTGCTTGATTAATAGTGAATGACACGTGGTTGTTTTACAAATCAAAATATAAATTTAGATCAACCTAGTGAGCCTAGAGAATTCCCGGTACTTTTCCCTTATTTGATAAAACCCCAATTATTCATTCGTTATTAATCGTGAATTATTTCACTTGGTTAATTGAGAATATTGCTCTTATTTTCTTAGAATTAGATAAAAACACAATTTGCGACTTGCCCACACAAGGTTTAGAATAGTAATTAATTTGCACAAAGTCCCTTGGGTTCGACAACCCGGATTTCCGGTTTATTACTACACACGACGGCTGTGCACTTGCAGTTGGAGCGTGTCAAGTTTTTGGCGCCGTTGCCGGGGACTTCGGCTAAATTAGTTATAATTCCTAGCCTTAGGGATTTTAATTTATTGTTTATATCCGTTACTCACCTACGTTTTGCGTGTTTCGTGATTTCAGGTTGATTTACACGGTGCATGACCCGTTCTCGAGACGAGCCTTTGTATCCAACGTTTGAAGACCCGGAATCCTTATTAAAAGCACAGCGTAGAGACAAGAGGAATTCAAGCTCAGTAGTTATGGATGAAGAGACGAGAGCTGAGTTTGAGAGGATCCGCAAAGGTATGCAGGATGCGGAAGCAGCTAGAGCTGCAGCTGTAGAGGAGGCTGCACAAAGAGCCGCAGAAGCTGAGGAGGTGAGAGCTCAAATGGCTGAGATGCAGGCAAGGATGGATCGCATGGCTCCCCCAAATCCACAACCACGTCCTGGTGTGGGGGCACAAGTGGCGAACATCGGTGGGAACAACAATGGTAATAATGGGGAAAACAACAGGCAGAACAATGCTGAGAATGAAGAACGCCCTATGGTGGATTATTTCAGAACTACTCCAGCATGTTATCAGCCTACCATTGTCAGGCCACAGATCAATGCCCAACACTTCGAGTTGCGCCAACATATGATCAATATGGTTCGTGATGAGTGCGCATTCAACGGAGCTCCAGGAGATGACCCCAATCACCATCTGCTGGTATTTGAGCAAATCACATCAACCCTGCACGACCAAAGAGTTCCAGATGAAACAGTTAAGCTATTACTATTTCCCTTCTCCTTATCTGGAAAAGCCAAGAAGTGGCTTATGGAACTGCCAGCTGGTAGCATAGTGACATGGGCAGACTGTTGTCATGAGTTTCTGAGGAAGTATTTGCCACCATCCAGAGTCGCGCAGCAGATGGCAGAGATAGCAAAGTTCACTCAGGATGAAGACAGCTCGTTGGGAGATGCGTGGAGGAAGTTCAGCCAAATTCTCCGTAGATGTCCGAATCATGGAGAGCCATGGCACAAGCTCTTCCATTATTTCTACACTGCGTTAGACAAGGAGACAGCTGACCAGTTAGATATGCTAGCTGGAGGTAATTTTATGGGACTTGGAGCACAGCGAGCTCAAGATCTGCTGAACAACGCGTCAAAGAGAGAGTCTACACGATCTGAAACGCGTAGGTACTCCAAACCGGGAGATACATCCTTAGTCAACAAGATTGAATCGATGGAACAAAAGCTGGAATCCATGACCTCAGCATTTCACGGTATGCATCCTCCAACACAGAAGCCCATGGGTGAATTACTAGCAGACGAAAGCCAGGGATATGATAATAGTGTTGAAGATGTGAATTTTATGCGACAGCAGCAATGGCCTAACACCTATCATCCCAACAATCGTAATCATCCGAACTTCATCTATGCCAATCCAAACAGTGGATTATATGCACCCGGGCAGAGACCCAATGTTCCATATCAAGCGCAAAGGCAAGTTCCACAACAGCAGGCTCCACAAAAAGAGGAGCAAGAGACGAATGCTCTATTGAGAAAGCTCCTAGCTAATCAAGACAGGATGGAGAGCACAATTGTCTCAATACAAGCCACAATGAAGAGCCACGAGACTCAGATTGGGCAGATCGCCAATCAAAATATCAAGCTTCCACCAGGTATGCTTCCAGCAAATACCATCACTCCTAATGAGCAGCTAAATGCCATCACAACTCGCAGTGGCATCACTACTGAGGACCCCCCATATCCTAGCCACGCACGAGCTGAGGCGACTAAGGCCACTGAGAAAGCTTTGGATGAAGAGATTCCCGTGCCTACCGTGAGTCCCCAATCAAAGGACACGGTGAGGAAGTCGGATGAGAAACAGAAGCCTAGGGAGGAATACAGTGTACGAGTGCCATACCCGCAAAGATTGAAGAGTCAAGAGGATGCCAAGCATTTCAAGAAGTTTGTGGATATCTTCAGGAAACTTCACATTAATATACCTTTTGCAGAGGCCATCTCACAAATGCCGAAATATGCCAAATTTCTCAAGGACCTCCTTTCTAATCGGAGGCGCATGGATGACTTTGAAACCGTAACTCTGAATGAGGAGTGTAGCGCAGTTGTGCAAAAGGCGCTACCAAAGAAGATGAAAGATCCGGGCGGTTTCATCATTCCTGTTACATTGGGAGACGCATTTCATGGGAGGGCATTATGTGACCTTGGTGCAAGTATTAATTTGATGCCCACGTCGGTTTTTGAGCAACTTGGTGTGGGAGATCCTAAACCTACCAGGATGTGCTTGCAGATGGCTGATCGCACAATAAAACGCCCCAGGGGTGTTTTAGAGGATGTATTAGTGAGACTTGAAGGACTCATCTTCCCAGCGGATTTTGTGATCTTAGACATGGAGGCCGACGATGATGTTCCTCTTATTTTGGGCCGTCCATTCCTGGCCACTGGGAGAACTATCATTGATGTGGCCAATGGGGAGCTGACTATGCAGATCAACGATGAGAAGGTGGCCTTCAATGTATTTGAGGCTATGAAGTTTCCCGCATACGCGGTGAGCGAGCAGTGCTTTGGGGTGGAGGCATACACGCTGGACGAGGAGGACGATATTTTGTTGGAGCAACTATATGAGGAGCTTGCTCTATTTGATTCCAGCGAGAAAGAGCAAGCCTTAGATGTTCATTGGCGCCCACCATTACCCCTCTTTAATGAGGGAAGCAGGAAGATTCTTACTCCTTCTCTTATTACTGCTCCTGTTTTAGAATTATAGCCTTTACCTGTTCATTTGAAATATTTATACTTGGGATCTAATGATACTTTACCTGTGATTGTATCTGCATGTTTGGACAGGGAACAGGAGGAGCAGCTTCTCGAGGTACTACAGAAGAGGAAAGCAGCTATGGGATGGACAATAGCAGATGTTAAGGGGATCAGCCCCACAATTTGCCAGCATAAGATCAGGCTCATGGAAGACAAGAAGCCGGTAGTTCAATTTCAGCGCCGCCTCAACCCTCACATGCAGGAGGTGGTGAAGAAAGAGGTGCTTAAATGGTTGGAAGCAGGTATCATCTATCCGATTTCCGACAGCACGTGGACTAGCCCGGTACAATGTGTTCCCAAGAAAGGAGGTATAACTGTGGTGGAAGGGGAAAAAGGTGATCAAATTGCCACCCGTACCGTTACTGGGTGGAGAGTTTGCATGGACTACCGCAAACTCAATGATGCCACTTTGAAGGATCACTTTCCCCTCCCATTTGTGGACCAGATGCTTGATCGGCTAGCTCACCATTCACACTACTGCTTTTTGGATGGATATTCTGGGTATAATCAGATAGCGATTGAGCCAGCTGACCAGGAGAAGACGACATTTACTTGTCCATATGGGACTTTTGCATTCAGACGCATGCCCTTCGGGCTATGCAATGCCCCAGCTACGTTTCAGAGGTGTATGATGTCTATCTTCTCAGACATGATGGAGCAAAATTTTGAAGTCTTCATGGATGATTTTTCGCTTTATGGTGATGGGTTCGAAGACTGTCTCCAGCAGCTAGCTCGGGTACTGGACAGATGTATTGACACCAACCTAGTGCTCAACTGGGAGAAGTGCCATTTCATGGTGACCGAGGGAATAGTATTGGGGCACAAGATTTCCAGTAAAGGTTTAGAGGTAGACCGGGCGAAGATTGAGATGATTGAGAAGCTTCCTTACCCTACGTCTGTCAAAGGGGTACGGAGTTTCTTGGACATGCAGGTTTCTATCGGCGCTTCATTAAGGACTTTTCGAAAATCACAAAGCCTTTATCTGGTTTGCTTGAGAAAGATGCCGTGTTTGATTTCAATGAAGACTGCAAGACAGCCTTTGATTTGCTCAAGAAAAAGCTGATTAGTTCTCCCATTATAGCCACTCCAGATTGGACCCTACCCTTTGAACTTATGTGTGATGCCAGCGATTACGCGGTGGGAGCAGTGCTGGGACAGCGGAAAGACAAGGTAGCTCATGTAATTTACTATGCTAGTCGTACTCTTAATACTGCACAGGTTAATTATGCCACCACGGAGAAAGAGATGTTGGCTATTATCTTCGCATTGGACAAGTTTCGTCCATATCTTGTGGGTTCTCAGGTGACTGTTTTCACGGACCATGCAGCCCTCAAATATCTTCTTGCAAAGAAGGATGCGAAGCCTAGATTGATCCGATGGGTGTTGCTAATGCAAGAGTTTGACATAGTGATAAAGGACAAAAAGGGTGTAGAGAACGTTGTTGCAGACCATTTGTCAAGACTGGATAACGAAAAACAAGAAGATGTGCCGATTAGAGAAGATTTTCCAGATGAACAACTTATGGTAGTGGTAGCAGCTGTGCCTTGGTTTGCGGATTTGGCAAATTTCAAGGCGCTCAAAATTGTCCCGAAAGACATGACTTTCCATCAGAAAAAGAAATTTTTCGCAGATGCACGACACTATTTCTGGGATGACCCTTATCTGTTTAGGTTGGGAGCTGACAACGTGTTGAGAAGATGCGTAGCTGAGCCAGACACTTTGGACATTCTTAGACACTGCCACGAATTGAATTGCGGAGGACATTTTGGCAAAACGCGTACTGTGGCAAAGGTATTGCAAAGTGGATTTTACTGGCCTTCTCTACATAAAGATGCTCATCTATTTGTACAGCAATGTGATCGATGTCAGAGAACCGGCAATATCTCCAACCGAAACGAGATGCCTCAAAATTTCGTGTTGGAAGTAGAGCCCTTTGATGTTTGGGGCATCGATTTCATGGGACCATTCCCGTCTTCACTTGGCAATCTTTATATACTGTTAGCTGTGGATTATGTGACCAAGTGGGTGGAGGCAATGGCTTGCCCCAAAAACGATGGAGCTATTGTAGAGAGATTCGTGCGGAAGAGCATTTTTACACGGTTTGGAACTCCCAGAGCCATAATCAGTGATGAAGGATCGCATTTCATGAATAAAGTCTTTGCCAAAGTCTTGAGAAAATATGGGGTAAAGACGCATAAGATATCACTGGCTTATCATCCGCAGTCGAATGGGCAAGCAGAAGTTTCTAACCGAGAGATAAAAAGGATTCTGGAGAAGACAGTCAACCCGGGACGCAAGGATTGGTCTCTACATTTAGATGATAGTTTATGGGCGTATAGGACTGCTTACAAGACTCCTTTAGGCATGTCTCCCTACCAGTTAGTGTTTGGGAAGTCGTGTCATCTTTCGGTGGAACTTGAGCACAAGACATTCTGGGCCTTGAAGAAGATCAATTTGGACGCTAAGCTCTCAGGTGAGCTACGAAAACAAGCACTACTTGAACTTGAAGAATTTCGATTGATGGCGTATGAAAGTGCGAGAATCTATAAGGAGAGGACAAAACTGTGGCACGACAGGCACATCATCCCGAGAGACTTCAAGGTAGGACAGAAAGTATTGATCTTCAATGCCAGACTAAAGCTGTTTCCAGGGAAATTGAAATCTAGGTGGAGTGGTCCCTACACGATTACTGAAGTTTATCCATGGGGATCTCTTGAGGTAGAGGATGCAAATGGGAACAGGTTTAAGGTGAATGGCCAGAGAGCGAAACCGTATGTTGACGGGAATTTCATTGGAGTCATTGAATGGCTTCATGCAACTCCCGCAATTTGAGAAAGCTCTGAGGTAACTGGGTCGGGCCGTCGACCTTAAATTACAAAGCGCTTGTTGGGAGGCAACCCAACCTATTTATTGCTTTAGGATAGGTTTTAATACTGTTTTGTAATTTTTATTCGGTTTGATTTTATTGATAGGTGCGAGAGAGTGGATTTAATATTTCCAATGAGTATGTGCAGGAATACGAGGTGAAAGGCCTATTTCGGATCCCCCTTCTTGATGCGCGCGGGCGAAACAGAGTAAAAAGTCAAGATTTGCAGCCCAAATCGCGTATCGGGATCCGAAGTGAAGGAATTGAAGATATAAGCCATTTTTGCACCTATTCAACACACGCACCTGGAGAAGATCATGTTCCCGGACTCCCCGTCTTGATTTGCACAAGAATTTAATTAGTGAACGGAGAAAGCTAGCACGCCGGCACGGATTACGAGGTGAAATTTTGAAGGACAGACTGAAATAAGAATTGAACAATGCCAACGTGTGGGGGTGGTCGAGAGCTTTCTGTAGACAGGTGGATCGCGCAAATCGGAGTCCGGATGAGGAAGTTACGCCAAAAAGGATGTTTTAGCGAGTAAAACGAGGCCAAAAGCATCCGGAAATGCAAAACGTGCCTTGGAACGCGTGAAATTGACAAATAAAATATTCCCCGGATTTGGGGAGTGTTTTAAGGTAAAAAGGGAGTCTCGAGGTCGAGGAGATCCTTCGGAAAGCAAAGGCACGATCGGATACGCGAAAATTTGACGAAAAGGATGTTTTTGGCAAGCTCCAGCATTGTCTTCGTATGAAGACAATTGTCTTCGTAGGAAGACTTCATACTTAGAAAAATTTTCAAAGCTCTGAATTGTCTTCCTATAACCACTTGCAGTATCTGTTTGAGAAGACCTTCGTGCGAAGACAAATTGTCTTCGTACGAAGACTCTTCGCACGAAGAGAACTGTCTTCGCACGAAGACATCGGGCAAAATGTCAGTTTTATCCAACACGGATAATAACAATGAAGCTACTTCTTAAGGGTAAAATGGACCTTTTGCACGAGCTGAAGCCTCATCACCAGCTGGGCATCGATCCTTTCCTCATTCTTCATCTTCAACACAGCAGCCTTCTCCTCCACAGCCGCACGAACAAAAATTCACCCCTCCCTTGATTCTTTACCAAAATCAACAACCCACCTAGGGTTTTGCTCGCAATTCAGAGGAGAACAAGATTTGAGAGGTGGTTTGGAGTGAGTTTGAGAGACAAGAGAGAAAGCAGAGGAAGAAGAAGCTAGGGTTTTGGAGAAAAATTGAGGAATTGGACGACTTAGAGCTTGATTCAGCTTACGGGCGAGAAGGCAACGCTAACGGGGACTACACAAGGAGTACGGAGCATCAATCAATTCAAGATTTCGACAAATTCTTCCGGCAACATCAAAATCAGCCCGGGTTTGTCAAATTTTGAAATTTTTGCGTCCGTAAGACTTGCTCCGGACGCGTAGGTACAATCTAAACTTTGTATTTCAATATTCGAGTCCTAGGCACATTGAGTAAAAGCCCGATTATTTTTTGTTGCGCTTAGTAGCGTACTTTGGGGGCGATTGCGTAAAGTCCTAGGAATTATTTGTTTACGTGCCTACGTGTTTCATTCAGTACACACTTCTTGTTCACGTGCACAATAGTTGAATTTCTCGTTTTACTTGAAATTGCATTCTAAATGGCGGGTGGAAAGAAACGGAAGACGGGAGAGGGTTCTTCGCAAGACGCATCGGGGTTGGGCGATCCTCAATTAGAGATACCGCCCACTCCCCAATATGCTATCTTGAATGCCCCTTTTCCGGCTAAACCGGGCATTGTAGGCCGACGAAAGGCCAAGGCTAATTTGAAGGAGAGTAGTATTGGGCCCGGATACTATGATAGTTTCCGTTTCGTCACTTATGAGGCCCATCTTGACTCTCGAAAAGATACTTACTTGACTAAGAACGGGCAGCCCGAGAAGGCATTTCCATTGCACGAGGACATGCCTCAAGCAATCAAGGAAATTTTTGAGCGCGAGAAGCTTACCAATTGGTTTAAGCTAGTAGGGCAGTCTAGTTCGCATATTGCGCGAGAGTTTTGTTTCAATTTGCGTTACGCAAAAGATGGTGAGAGCCAAGACCCTCGTCTTGTTTACTGTCGGAACGAGTGGATAGTCTTCACTCCAGAGACTATCGCTTTAGCCATGGGTTTCCCCGCATTGAAAGAGGGTTGTGGGTTAGAGACTGTTCTTCGTAGTGAGAACCTTTGGTCTCGTTTAAATGCTTTTTGCTTTGCGAAGGGGGTTGATCCATGGGACAGGAAAGGGGAGGTGCTTCATTGGAAGGCCGAAAAGAAGTTTTATAGGCCGGAGGCAAGGTGGTGCTGTGAGTTGCTAGAGAACTGTGTTTTGGGAATCACACGAAACCCTAGTTACACTTTCCGCCTATCGGTCTGGGCTCTTTGTCTTTACACCGGGGTTAGAATCAATATCCCCAAACTGATTTGGGAGAATTGTCTTGAGAGGGTGTCAAGGACGAACAAACTGGGTCCCGGTCATACTTGCTTGCTTACTCACCTAGCCAAAACTGCCGAAGTAGTCATAGGGAGAGATATGGATTTGAAAGCATTTACTGCTAGGAAGTGGCATAGGTTTGATGAGACAGCGAGGAAGAAGGGCAAGGGTAGGAGGATGAACACCTCTAGGTTTGATAACCAGGTTGCTTATGACCACCTGCGAGAGGAGATGGCCCGGGATAGACTCGAGAGAAGACGCCAGTTTGCCCACACTCGGGACAATCAGGCGAAGCTGGGTGGATTAATCCAGATGGTGGGCCAGTGGGTCATATAGTCTAGTGGTCAGGCGGCGAGGGAGTTTGTTCCACCGGTCCCGACGGCGGATCCGTGGTTCCAGGAGGATGAATTTGAGTATCCGGTTCCGCCGAGTGAGGATGAGGAAGAAGAAGATGATGAGGAAGAAGATGAGGAGGAAGAAGATGACGAGTAGTGGAGTGTGCCCTCGTGCTAGAATTGTTGAGTCCTCGTGTTATCGTTGAGGACAACGATGCATTCTAGTGTGGGGGTGGTTGAGTCCTTTTTACTAGTCAATGTTGAGTCGTTGCATCGCCCGTGTCAGCATGTAGTTAGAAATTTTTGGTTATGTCCTTATTTTTCTTTTTATTAGTCATCTTTTTGCGTGCACGTTTTGGTATTTTTGAGTCATCCCACCGTTGTTGAGTCATCAGTCGAGTTGGCCGTGCATATAGTGTAGGTATAAAAAAAAAAAAAAAAAAAAAACTAAAAATGTGAAAACACCAAAAAAATTAAAAATTTGAGAAAGGGCAATTGAAAAAAGCTGAAAATTCGGTAAAATCGAGAGGCATGAGACTTTTAGGCATAGGGCGTGAATTGCAATCGAGAGTGACGATGTGAGTTTCCCTTAGTAAGTATAGAGAAACTTTCTTTACGGGAATGCGTGCCTATTTTACACACGAACTTAATTCTTTCGAATTTAAAGTGTGTGCCTAAGTTTCTTACAAGAGTTGAGCTAGGTGTGAGCTAAACAAGCCGAACGTTCTTGTGTACGTCTTAGGTAGTCGCCAACCCGCCTCGTAGTGGCACACAGAACAGCTGTGCGAGGTGTGTATTAGAGCACTCACTGCTTATAGAACTTACCTTGTAGGACCACTAGTAAACCCTGATTTGAACCATGGATTCTTTGACAGCCTTTGGACTTAGGGTGACGATTCTTGGCCTTCATCACTGATTGGTTAGAATCACCGCTTTAGTGCGTCACGAGGGTGTTGTAGTTGAGGGGGTTCGATGAGGGAGTACTTCATGCTATATTTGTGTGAGTCTTGCATATCGCATGCACTTCATGTGTGATCTTTGAGGGGAATGCGAGGGTGAGTGAGAGTGGGCTTGCGCACTTCGGTGTGGCGGTGTTCCATGGCATTACAACATGGACACAAGTGAGGAGAGCCGTGAGTGTGTACCATCTAATACACACAAAACTTGGGTTGGGGGAATTTAATAGGTGGATCGTGCTAGGTACCGGATCTTACTCATCGTGGTGTAGGAGGTTTGGTTGGATTAGGCACGAGACAGACATTTGATTGACTACTTGAGAGGGGACAGGATTATATTCGAGTGTGGGTGTGTCGACATTTGACTTCGGACATCGAGATTGCGCTTGCGACGACTCCATCCCCACACATGCTCTATTATGTTAGTGGCTTTGTTGGTTACACCGAGGATTTCATTGAGATAGGGAGAGACATTGATTTGTGATTTATACGTGTTGATTTGGATATTGTCTCTCCTTACGATTATATGTTAGCTTGGCACTTGGAAGACCACTCGAGACAGATATTGAAGAAATTGTGCAGGATTTTGAGAGATAAAAAAAAATAAAAAAAAAAGAAAAAAAAAAATCAGAAAAAAAGAAAAGAGAGAAAAAAAGGAGAGATGAATAAAGGAAGAATGAAAAGCTTTGTGGAAGAACGAGTGGAGAAGCGACTAGTTCACGAACGGGAAATTTTGGCTTATACATCATCCATGACAATAGCCGCGGAGATCGAGGGCCGGAGATGGTGAGTTTCGGGCTTGGTTTCTATCATTGTTGTGAGGGTGTGTGAGCTATGGTATTTGTGAGAATGTGACGCCTTAGGACTTGTGTTTGATTATTATCCTATTTGTCCCTAAAGCCTCATCATTCTAAACCCGTTAGCGGATTAGGAGCTCGGACCTTGAACGTGGCTTAGCCTAGCGTAGCCTCTTATTTTGTGGCACACATGAAAAGGTATTGCATTCTTGTACTTAGTAAAGTTAGGTTCTCTATACTAGCTAGGGGAGATTCGTGTTGTCGAATTTGATTTCAAATCATTCCTTGTGTCTAGATTTCTCATCGCTTCGTGTGAATCGGTTCAAGCTAATGGAGATTGCCTAATCTCACAAAAGAAAAAAGAAAATTTGTTATTTCAATACTTGCATTGTGAATATTGCATTTGCATATAGGTGCATTGTGTATAATCGAGTCGTGTCGACTAGTAAAGAGGATGGTTGGTGAATTGTTCTACTCGGATTAGTATGCAATTGTTAACGGTTTTGTATGCAATGTGAGGTGAAAGTATGCAAATGGCGTAGGGAAGTTATGCAATGAGTAATTAGGTTAGTATGCAAAGTTGGATGGATTGCGGGAAAGCGAAAGAAGTTTTGACTTGAGAAAAATGGAATTGACTTGGGAGATTTGCTCGGGACGAGCAAAAGGTAGTGTGGGGGTAGTTGATAACTCCGTTTTCGGAGTTATTTTATGCCTTTTATTTCTACGTTTTGCGTGCTTATAATGGAGAATTCGTCGTCTTTTGAGTAAATTGAGCTTAAATGTGATAATGTGAGTTCATATGCATTACTTGTTAAATCCGGGCGTTTCTTTAGATTTTTGAGCTTTTATTGTGATATGATCGCGGGTTGTGTTTTCGTGTTGTGATTCGCAGGAAAACAGGGCTTGGAGGATCGTGCGGGATATGGAAGCGAACTTCGGAAACAAGGAACTCAAAGGCAAGTCAAAAGGAAGGAGAAAGTCAAAGGAAATCAACGGAAAGTCAATGGAAGAAGGAAGGAAGATGAAAGTCAAAGGAAGGAAGAAGAAAGTCAAAGAAAGAGGGCTGGACACAGAAGTCTTCGTGCGAAGACATTTGTCTTCGTGCGAAGACAAACACTTAGCCAAAATCCAGCTCGGCCAAATTCTCTTCCTATACAAGCTCTCAGTATCTAAATGAGAAGGCCTTCGCACGAAGAGCAGAAGTCTTCGTACGAAGACTCTTCGTGCGAAGACAACTGTCTTCGTGCGAAGAGAACGCTGGAACGTGCAGATTTTTTTGGGGCTTTTTCGTAGTTTATCCAAACTTTGTAATTGGATTATGGAAACGTATTTAAGCCTTTTAGGTCGACTTTTTCAGTAGTTTTTGACATTAGAGACATCTTTTGGAGATCAAGAAACCTTTGGGAGAGCTTAGGAGCTTTGGATCATTCGTTTGGATTCTAAACTCTCGTCTTTCTTGATTTTTATGTTTAAACTCATTATAATCGTCGTTTTGATTATGAATATGAGTAGCTAAGCACGTTTTGCTGGGAATTCTCGTTTGGTGTAGCTAGGGTTTGATCTAAAGTGACGTTTTGATGATTGTAATGCATGCTTAGCTTAATCTCACGTGTTTATTCGTTATTATGGATTATTTACGTTCTTAATCTTATTATCTTTGCGAGTAGCTAACGTAGAGGTAAATTCAATTAGTTTTCACGCGGTAACTCCGTGAGAATTAGTCGGTAAATTGAATAATCCACCTAGTCGTATCAATGTTTGGTAACTCGGCATCGTTAACTAGGATCGTTAAAGTAGAATTATAGTCTTAATGCGTGCTTAAAGCTAAATTAGACTTGGTAACTCGGTAAGTTTAGCCTAAGTATAGTGGACTTGCTTGGTAACTCGGTAAGTTTAACGTTGCTTGATTAATAGTGAATGACACGTGGTTGTTTTACAAATCAAAATATAAATTTAGATCAACCTAGTGAGCCTAGAGAATTCCCGGTACTTTTCCCTTATTTGATAAAACCCCAATTATTCATTCGTTATTAATCGTGAATTATTTCACTTGGTTAATTGAGAATATTGCTCTTATTTTCTTAGAATTAGATAAAAACACAATTTGCGACTTGCCCACACAAGGTTTAGAATAGTAATTAATTTGCACAAAGTCCCTTGGGTTCGACAACCCGGATTTCCGGTTTATTACTACACACGACGGCTGTGCACTTGCAGTTGGAGCGTGTCATCTGCGACCATCTTGCTCAGCATTCTTAGCAGTGTCTTGTTGGTCGCTTCCGCTTGACCATTCCCTTTTGGATAATAAGGAGTAGAACATATCTGTCTTATATTGTACTCCGCTAGCTTTTCGGCTACTTGGCGATTGACGAAAGGGGTACCATTATCCGAGAGAATCGTGTTAGGAATCCCGAACCTGTATATGATGTTCTCCTGGATAAAATGGACCACAACAAGCGCATTTGCTGTCTTCAGCAGTATTGCCTCTACCCACTTAGTGAACAGCTCGGTCGCGGTGAGGATAAACTGATTCCCATGCGAGGTTGGTCGGATAGGGCCAACAAAATCCAGAGCCCAAGTATGGAATGGCCATGGTGTCCCCAACGCATGTAGATCTACAGCAGGGGTGTGTACGAGGTTGCCTTTGAATTGACACTCCTGGCATCTCCTTACTTTGGTGCGGCAATCTACCTCCATGGTGGGCCAGAAATAGCCAAATGTGAGGAGTTTCCTGCATAGTTTCCCACCTCCTTGATGCTCTACTTGATGAGAGAGATCCATTACCTCTTGCGCTTCCTTGCTGTCTAGGCATCGAAGCAGATTACCCTCGTGACCCCTTCGCCAGAGTATGTTTTCTTGTACCACGTACCGGGCTGCTTTCCTTTTCAGCTTTTCGGCTTCTTTTCTCGACTCAGGCTCGATTCCTTGTGTGAGAAAGTCGAAGAGTGGCTTCCTCCAATCCATGTCATCATCGACCAGAGCAATTTTTAGAGAGTCCTTGACCAATGCGCAACTCTCGCAGTTCCCTTGGATTAACGCCGCAGCCGTTGACATGTCCGACCAGTGAATCCCATACCTTTGGGCTTTTCTATAGATTGACACCTCACTTTCCCCGCAAGTATGCTGGTGAATCTTTTCTAACAGCGCTTTTCCCTCCTGCTGCGAGACGCATCGCATGAGTATTCTACCTGGGCCTTTATAGTAGAGAGTGTAGTCATGTATGCAATACCCCTTAGTGGATGCCCAGTTTTCTTTACTCGTTCCCTCCGCGATGGCGTGCAATATTGGCTTCCTCCAGTCTGCATCGTCCATGCATTCATCCTCGCATGCGTCCTCTGTCAACGCCGATGACACTCGTACTTCAATAGAGATTCTTGCGGGGAACTTATCCGCACTAACCTTAGATCCCAGTGTGGCCAAAGCATCAGCATGCCGATTATCTACTCTAGGTTTATGCTCGTACCTGACATCACAGAATTGTTGCACCCGTTTCTGTACCAAAGTCCAGTAGGGCAATAGATTTAATTCTTTTAATCCATACTCGCCTGAAGCTTGTTTGACGATTAGCTTGGAATCCCCCATAAGCGTCAAATTGCTTACTTCCAGTGCCCTGGCTGTGCGAAGACCCGCAATGAGAGCCTCATACTCCGCTTCGTTGTTGGTGACTGCGAAATCGAGTTTCGTGGACATTTGTATGACCTCTCCATCGGGTTTAGTCAGAACTATTCCAATTCCTCCACCTTTCCTTGTTGACGACCCATCGAAATGAAGCGTCCAGTAAGGCAACTCAACTGCGTATATCTCGGGTCCCTCTAGTTCTTCCTCGATCATGCGCTCGTGGCTGTTATCAGGGAACTGTGCTAGCAAATCCGCCACCGCTTGCGATTTGATTGCCCGCGGTCGAACGCACGTGATGTCGTATTGAGAAATGGTCATATACCATTTTGCCAGTCTTCCGCCAGGAGAAGTGTTAGTCAAGAGGTACCGTATGGGGTCACTCTTTGTAACCACTACCACTTTGTGCGAGGCGAAATAGTGCTTCAACTTTTCTATTACAAAGAATAGAGCAAGGCAATGACGCTCAATATCTGTATACCTTGATTCGGCTGGTTGCACTATGCGAGAAATGTAGTAAATCGGCCTTTCTTGCCCTGCATAATCTTGAGCCAAAAGTGCCCCTATAAAACTCTTTGTTGATGTTAGGTACAACTGTAGATACTGCTTTATGACATGGCAGATCTGGGCCACGTGGCGACCATCCAGCACACCATATTGTGCTTCACACACACAGGATCACCAGCCGAGCTGATCCATGTGGGGGCTGCGAGACAGAGCCCTCGCATACCACTGCACGGGACTTGTAGGGACTTAGTGGTTTGGAGGCTAGAGTAAGCCCTGTCGCGTGCGAGCCAAGCCCGCGCGCGACCTTTAGTAACTGTTTTGAGAGATCTATGGCACGAGCTCCCTAGACCCGGTCAATCCGGTCAAACCCGGTCAACCTCGTAACGGTTCCGGTACTCGCGCACCACGTGCTCTAACGGTTCCTATATACTCGGACGAACGTGCTGTTATGGTTAAGCTAATTAAGCCGCCATTAATGGGCGCATTAACCACACTACAACGGTCATGTTCTCCAGTATATATATATCGTTACTCTTTCCATACAAAGGGGACAACACTGCCATACGCGGAAGCTCTGCCAAACCTCTGTCTCTCTCTCTGACATTGCTACTGACTTACTCTCTCCCTACACACACCCCTATTCTTCCTGTGCGATCCCTGATCCACTACGTACGGTTTACACGGAGGTCTCCCCGCCGGAATCTCGTGTGCACATTTTGGTGAACCCGACGTGAATCTTACCAGCAAAAGCAACCATGTCTCAGGAGGACGATGTCAGCAACCGATCGCCTTCCACCGAAACTCCCTCGGGAGAAGAAGTCCGCCGTACTCCGACGACTCCCGGCGAGGCACCAACTTTGGAGTCTTTGGACGCCACTGTCCAAAGTCAGGCAAAAGCTCTCAAGTCTCAATCTGCGCAGTTGGAGCGGATCTTGGCCGTTCTGGGCACCCTTGCGCCAAATCCTCCACCAGGTACCGCCATCCCTCAGGGAGGAGGTACCCCTACCGCTCCAGGATTGGGAGTGTCGGCCACGCCTCCCAACCCTCATCTGCAGACTCCACCGTCAGCCACGCAGCTGCCTTCGGTCCAAGGATCAACGACGCAAATGCTACCCCCTGCCGCTCACGCCTCTCAGCCCACGGCTTTGGCGTCTAACCCAACTTTGCAGTACACTCTGCCTCCACCAGCGACGATTTGGGGAAACGCGGGCAGTCAATACACTCCCAATCCTCCGGCGACATATGTGTCGCCACCGCCTACGGCAACCCCTCCGACAGCTACCGAGGGAAGCATTCCAGAGTGCATGACGTCTTTGCAGAAGCGCGTAGACTCCATCCTGGCTCATCAGTCGCTCGCGGATACCATCATCCCGAAGCTAGACAACGATCCACCCATTCCACGAGAGATCTATCTCATGCCTAACCCGGCGGGGTACAAGGCTCCCAAATGGGATAAGTTCGAGGACGTCAATGGAAACGCTCATGAGCATGTCATGCGTTTCATTGATGTCATGGGTCCATACGGAGCTGATCCCAAACTGCTGATGCGAGAATTCCCAAAGACCCTCGGGAATGTAGCATACAAATGGTACCGAACGTTGGAGGCCGGATCTGTGAAGACCTGGGACGACATGGTCCAGAAGTTCTACACCAAGTTCTTTCAGATGGAAGAGAAGGTGACGATGATCCACCTCTCACGGATGTATCAGAAACGCGAGGAAGATGGAATCACTTTCATCAAGAAATTCAGAGCGAAATCCTTGGAGTGCAAGGATCCCATGCTCGAAAGCCGACTCGTAGAGATATGCCTGCAGTGCATGCGAGATGAGTACAAGAGCATGCTAATCAATTTGCAAACACCCACGTTTTCAAAGCTCATCGAGTGCACGATGAACATCGAGCCCATTGTCGAGAGACAGAGAAAGAAGAGCGCTCCAGAACGACCTGCGAGCGGCACCACCTACAAGATCGGCAGATTCGGCTACAAGCGAGGGCGCGAAGCTGAGGTTAATGCAGTTTCGCCCCAGAAGCAAGCAAAAGTCGCAAACTTCGATGCACCGCCTCTGCCGTGCTCGGTGGAGGAAGCGAGCGATCTCTGTAGACAGTGGCGTAAGGACGGCATCCTGCCACCGCTTGAGAAAGCACCCTCCAAGGAGATGACGAGGGACCCCAAGTGGTGCGAATACCACGGCAAGGTCATGCACCCCACGGCCGAGTGCAAGAAGCTCAGATTCGCGTTCGATCAGAAGATGAAGAACGGCGAACTCATCGTCAGCGACCACCGGAAGGACGTGCGTAACAACCCGCTGCCTGCCCATACAGATTCGGGCTCAAAGGGCAAGGAGGTCGCCATGATCTCGATAGTAGACTTGGAAGAAGTCGCAGAGGATGGTCTACCCATCATTGCTGAAGTCCATGAAGAGGAAGACTACAGCATGGACACGGAGGATGAGCGTGCCGACCGCATGAAAGGGTCGCATGGCTTCAACAAATTCTTCGACGAGATGAACTTCTCCGAAAAATGCCGATCGGATATGACGAAAGCAATCTTAAGGATAGCAGAGGACTACGAAGAGGAGCTTGTGGTCTCCAACGGAAAAGTCATCAGGGCGTCCCGTTCCACAGAAAAGATCATGACCTTTTCTGCCAGCGACAAGAAGACAGATGCGAGCCACCAGAGGCCCCTGTACGTGACCGCCATCATCAACGGCGTCGAATTCAAGCGAGCATTCGTCGACGGAGGAGCAGCGGTCAATGTTGTTCCACTCCACACACTGAGGCTAGCAGGGATCCCCGAGCACAAGGTGGTCAAGCGTCCATCCCCGCTGGTGGGATTCGGAAGCGACTCCAGAATGACGATCGGATGGATCCGCCTAGGCGTTCAGATTGGAAAGATCAAGTGTTCGGCGAAGTTCTATGTCATAGATGCGAACACCACATATCACATGATCATCGGTCGAGCCTGGATTCATCGCTTCGACGCAATCCCTTCGACGGCTCACCAGGTGATGAAAGCTATCTGGAACGACAGGATTGTCGAGATACCGGCCTCAACCAACCCGTTCAACTTGGACGAAGCACATCTCAGCGAGGCGGTGTGGTTCACCGAGATGGCGGACGAGCAAACACCCGGACCATTCAACCCTACTCCTTTACCTCTCTGGGAGGACATCAAAGACCAGTCACCTGCGGGCGTGATGGTGACAAGGGGAGATGCCAAGGAAAAGCCGCCTACGCACGAAGAGGCGCCGCGCATCGCATATCATCGGAAGAATGTGTACACGCTGAAGAGGATTGCAAAGCATGACCCCGAGGGTAAGGAGATAGAGAGCTTCTATGCCAACGGGAAGAAATGCTATCGCATATGAAGGTGCGCGGGGACGTCCTCACACGGGCATGGGGATGTCCCTGGGCAAATCAATCAAATCGAGCAGGTTGCGCTAACAGAAGAGCCAACACAGATCATTTCAGAAGAGAAACTCAAAGAAGCGCCCGAATGCATGGAAGACAGGCCACGACCACAAAAGCAAGAGCTAAAGGAGGTGTTCCTCAGCCCGAACGAGGAAAAGAAAAGGCCAGTCTTCCTGAGTGCGGACCTCACAAGCGAAGAGGAACAAGGGCTGCTGCAGCTCCTAACTGAGTACAAGGATGTATTCGCATGGGAATACGATGAGATGCCAGGTCTGGACACGAGCATCACCATGCACCGTTTAGACATCATCCCAGGGTCTAAACCGGTCAAGCAAAGCACCAGAAGCTTCAGGCCAGAGCTCAACGTGAAGATCAAACAGGAGATTGTCAAACTCCTAGACGCCAAGTTCATAGAGCCAAACCACCATCCTACATGGTTAGCCAACATCGTGCCGGTGGTGAAGAAGAACGGACAGCTCCGCATCTGCGTGGACTTCCGCGATCTCAACCGCTTCTGCCCTAAGGACGATTTCCCACTGCCTAACATCGACTTGCTCATCGATTCGACGGCGGGCCATCGCATGTTCAGTTTCATGGACGGTTTCAGCGGATACAATCAAATCAAAATGGATCCCGAAGATGCACAGAAAACTGCATTCATCACTCCCGTGGGCGTATTCAACTACACGGTAATGCCGTTCGGTCTTAAGAACGCAGGTGCAACCTATCAGCGGGCCATGATGGCTCTATTCCACGACATGATGCACAAAGAGGTGGAATTCTATGTGGATGACCTGGTAGTCAAATCCAAGCACGAAGCAGATCACCTTGCAGACCTGCGAAAGGTGTTCAACAGATGCAGAAGCTTTCAACTGAAAATGAACCCCATGAAATGCGCATTCGGCGTGACCTCGGGGAAGTTTTTGGGATGCGTGGTTCATCGCCAAGGGATCGAGCCTGACCCTGCGAAAGTGTCAGCCATCACCAGCATGACGCCACCTCACAACCAAAGTGCCTTGAAAACATTCTTGGGAAAATTGTCATATCTGCGGAGATTCATCCCAGCAATTGCCGAAATCACATGCTGTTTCAGCACTCTTCTCAAGAAGGACGCCGCGTACAACTGGGCTCCTGACCACGAAGCCGCATTTGAAAAACTAAAGGAGATACTTACATCCCCAAAGATTATGATCGCGCCTCAACTGGGATCACCGCTGCTACTATATCTTACATCAACAAGGAGATCTATAGGAGCACTCTTGGCTCAGGTGTATGAGGGCCAAGAGAGGCCTATCTATTACATCTCTCGCATCGTGCAGCCTGCTGAATCAAGGTACACAGACATCGAACGTCATTGCCTTGCTTTATTCTTTGTGATAGAGAAGTTGAGACACTATTTTGCATCGCACAAAGTAGTGGTGGTCACCAAAAGCGACCCCATAAGATACTTGCTAACTCACACTACTCCGGGCGGGAGATTGGCGAAATGGTACATGACCATCTCTCAATATGACATCACATGCGTGAAGCCAAGAGCGATCAAGTCGCAGGCGGTAGCGGATCTGTTGGCACAGTTTCCCGACAACAGTCACGAACCCGTGGTCGAGGAAGAGCTCGAAGGCCCTGAAATCTACGCGATTGACGTACCCTATTGGACCCTCCACTTTGATGGTTCGTCAACCAGAAAAGGTGGAGGCATTGGGATAGTCTTGACAAAGCCCGACGGGGAAGTCATACAAATGTCCGCAAAACTCAACTTCGCAGTCACGAACAATGAGGCGGAATACGAGGCTCTTATCGCGGGGCTTCGTGCAGCGAAAGCTTTGGAAGTGAGCAACTTAACGGTCATGGGAGATTCCAAACTGATTGTTAAGCAAGCCTCGGGCGAATATGGTTTAAAGGAAATCAACCTCCTGTCATACCGCACTCTAGTGCAAAAGCTGATGCAGCAATTCTGCGACGTGAAATACGAGCACAAGCCCCGAGCGGACAACAGGCATGCAGACGCCTTAGCAACTCTAGGATCTAAGGTCAGCATAGACAAGTGCCCCGCGAGGATTTCCATTGAAGTGCGAACATCGTCGGCGTTAACAGAAGATGCGTGCGACGACGAACACATAGATGACGCAGACTGGCGAAAAGCAATCCTGCAAGCTATTGCGAAAGGCACCAGCAACGAAAGCTGGGCACTCACGAAAGGATACTGCATCCACGACAACACCCTTTATTACAAGGGTCCTGGAGGAATACTCATGCGATGTGTCTCCGAGCAAGAGGGACAACAGCTGTTAGAAAAGATTCACCAACACGCTTGCGGAGAAAGCGAGGTGTCAATTTACAGGAAAGCTCAGAGATATGGCATCCATTGGCCAAGCATGTCTACAGCCGCGGCCCTGATACAAGGGAAGTGCGAAAGTTGCGCACTAATCAAAGATTCTCTACTTGTCGCTCTAATCGATGACGACACAGACTGGAGAAAGCCATTGTTTGAATTCCTCACCAAGGGCACTGTACCCGAATCGAGAAAAGAGGCAGACAAATTGAAGCGGAAAGCTTCTCGATATGTGGTTCAAGAAAACCTGCTTTGGCGAAAAGGTCACGAGGGCAACTTGCTGCGATGCCTAGACGATAGGGAAGCACAAGAAGTCATGGATCTCTCTCATCAGGTGGAACACCAGGGAGGTGCGAAATTATGCAGACAGCTCCTCTCAATCGGATACTTCTGGCCCACGATGGAAGTCGATTGCCACACCAAGGTGCGACGCTGCCAAGAATGTCAATTCAAAGGGAACCTAGTGCACGCTCCTGCTGTGGATCTACATGCATTAGGAACGCCATGGCCATTTCACACATGGGCTTTGGACTTCATCGGCCCCATCCGACCAACGTCACATGGGAACCATTTCATTCTCACCGCAACTGAGCTGTTCACCAAATGGGTGGAAGCAATACCACTGAAGACGGCAAACGCGCTGGCTGTGGTCAACTTCATCCAGGAAAACATCGTATGCAGGTTCGGAATCCCGAATACTATTCTTTCAGATAACGGTACTCCTTTTGTTAATCGTCAGGTAGCTACGAAGCTTGCGGAGTACAATATCAGGCAGATATGCTCTACCCCCTATTATCCAAAGGGAAACGGACAAGCCGAGGCGACTAACAAAACGCTGCTGAGAATTCTGAGCAAGATGGTCGCAGATGACCACAAGAAGTGGGCCGACTCTCTTAACATAGCTCTGTGGGCCTACAGAACTTCTCCAAGGACACCCACAGGGGCCTCGCCATTTCTACTATGTTATGGGGCCGAAGCTGTGGTACCTGCGGAGGTCAGAGTCAATTCGGCAAGGCTGGCCTTCCACGCACTCTACGAAAACCAACGCGATCATGATTTAGTCTTGCTGGAAGAAAAGCGAGAACAAGCCAAAAGGACTAACAAGCGGTACCAAGAAAGAATCGCTCGCGCCTACAACAAGACAGTCCAGCGGCGGGATTTCGCAGTTGGCGATCTGGTCTTGCGCGCATCTGACCACTGCATGCGAGAAGCAACCCACCCAAAGTTCGCAGCTAATTGGGAGGGACCCTTCGAAGTCACAGAAGTCTTCGATAGTGGCTACTGCAGCATACGAAGGTTGCACGGCACAACCTCAACTCCAAGCTCAGTCAACATGCGTTGGATCAAGAAGTACTATCCTTGACTTCTCTTATTTCATACGTTTTATGATAACGTTGTTTAATATCTCATGTGGCTACGATTGACGCAATCTCCTCTCCCATATGAGAGGATTGTAATCCTATCTCTTCCATATGAAGGCATTATAATAAAAGAATTCTCCCAAATGAGAAGTTCATATTTCTAGCCGCTTTTATTGCTCTATTTTGTTTGGTATCACTGTTAACAATGATTTATTCGCTGCAATAGCAATTTATACAACTGTGATCTTAACTGATCGTCAAAGCCTATCTCTTACGATAGCAGCAAATGCAAACGCGATCTTAACTGATCATCAAAAGCCTATCTCTTACGATAGCAGAAACACAACCGCGATCTTAATTGATCATCAAAGCCTATCTCTTACGATAGCAGCAAATGCAAACGTGATCTTAACTGATCATCAAAGCCTATCTCTTACGATAGCAGCTAAATACAAATGCGATCTTAAGTGATCATCTAAAGCCCATCTCCTACGATGGCAGCCAATACAAATGTGATCTTAATCGATCATCTAAAGCCTATCTCTTACGATAGCAGCTAAATACAAATGCGATCTTAAGTGATCATCTAAAGCCCATCTCCTACGATGGCAGCCAATACAAATGTGATCTTAATCGATCATCTAAAGCCTATCTCTTACGATAGCAGCTACACGCGAATGCGATCTTAAGTGATCATCTAAAGCCCATCTCCTACGATGGCAGCCAATACAAATGTGATCTTAATTGATCATCTAAAGCCTATCTCTACGATAGCAACAAACACAAATGCGATCTTAATTGATCATCTAAAGCCTATCTCTACGATAGCAACAGACACAAATGCGATCTTAATTGATCATCAAAGCCTATCTCTCACGATAGCAGCCAAACGCCAATGCGATCTTAAGTGATCATTTAAAGCCTATCTCTCATGGTAGCAATCAAATGCAAATGCGATCTTAAGTGATCATTAAAGCCTATCTCTTACGATAGCAGCCAAACGCAAATGCGATCTTAAGTGATCATCTAAAGCCTATCTCTCATGGTAGCAATCAAATGCAAATGCGATCTTAAGCGATCATTAAAGCCTATCTCTTACGATAGCACCCAAACGTAAATACGATCTTACATGATCGTCCAAAGCCTACCTTTTGCGATAGCAGCGAAATACAAAAACGATCTCAATCGATCATCTAACGCCTATCTCTTGAGATAGCGGGCTATACAGATGCGATCTTATAATGATCTTCTCAAGCCTATCTGTTACGATAGCAATTTATATGCAAAGTAATTTTGGTTAATCACCCAAGCCCGTCTGTTACGATGGCAACGCGAGTGCAGAATCATCTTATTAGATCTTCTAAAGATCTGTCTGCTGTGATAGCAGTTTATGCGAGAAACGATCTCAAACAAAGCCTATCTTCTATGATAGCAATTTGCACAGCTCAACGATCTTGATTGATCTCTGGAAAATTATCTGGAACAATAGCAATGTTGTGAACGTGATCTCATACGATTTACAACGACCAACTACAAGCCCATCCGTAAAGATGGCACAGTTGCGAAATTACGATCTCGAATGATCTAGCGAAATATCTGTGAATCGACATCGCATATGTGAAATCATTACACGTCATTATGCAAGGCAAAACAAGCCGAAACGCATGCGAAATTGTATTTTGTTGCAAAGAACAGATGATACAAATACTATTTATCATTATGAGTCAAATGACTTACAATTTATCTATCTAGATAGCAGCTTACAAGCGAAAAGCTCGCATCTAACTACACAGCCAACATGGCTTACAATACATTCGAAAAATGGCTAATAAGCCAGCAGAAACACGGTACGGAAACCCGGACTGCAAAGAATGAACCGCCCTGGCTTCAAGCGCCGGCTACACGATGCCCAAATCTGTGGGTGACATCTGTAGCAAAGGGGATCTCGCTCTAAAAAGAGCCACATGAAACCATACGCTCGACATTCCGCTATCCGACAAGACCGTTGTCAGATATGCTCCCCATAACATTTGCCCAAGGAACCACCGGTTCCAGCGATCAAGCTGCAAGCAGAAGCTCCAACGGGCAAGGGCTCCTTGTAGACGGGGATGAACACAGCGGTTTACAACCCTGAGTTCAAGAACGTGGGGGCAATGAGTTCTCCTCCAGGGATGCTGGAGGAGAATTCCGCCGTTCATTACGAGACGGTAGCACGGTCACTTCGGCGCTGCACCTCGCCACGAGGCGGCCGGAAACATGACCTGCACACATAATACACGAAGAAATTTCTTCGAACACACATGAGGTATTATCTGCATCCTCTTTATGATGGTTATAAACAGCAATAAGCCTCATAAAGTGGATCTTGGAAACTATTTCTATAGCACAAAGCGCAAACTCAGGATTCAAAACTTGAAGTTGCCATGAATCAACGAAAAGCAAGCGTTGAAGCCAGCAGTCGCAAGGACTCACGGCAAAGCACATGTTTGGGATGAAAGAGCCCAAATGGCAAAGACGGGGTTTATATAGGCCCTGTGGAGACTCTTCGGTTGCTTAAGATGAGTCAGCAAATTCAAAAAGAGGGTAAGTTCAATCACTTACGCCTTGAAAAGCGGTAACAATCAATTACCCTACTAAAGGCTACGACGATTCGGTTGCGTATCCTAATAAATGACGGATAGTCATGATTCGGATGGACTTCCCAACGGAAGCGTGCTTATCTGCCGAGAAATTAGCGCGAAAATCAAGCAAAGAATCAATTGCTGATGTCATAATTGGATATGCACAGAAATGTCCAATCAAATCCCGAAAGGGGCAAAACGGGCAAACTCATTGTTTGTTGTTAAAAAAAGAAGGGGGAGAAACCCTAGCAACATTACATTAATGTTTCAAAATATTACATTAATGTCTCAACCATTTTCCTGTTTTCTTTTCAAAATTCGAAAAGTCAAAACAAATTTTTGACTAAGGAGTCCTGGGGCTCGAACTGCTCGATCAGCCTCTCCACTTGTTGCACTTCTTGCTTTAGTTGCTCGCACTTGGCATTCATTTCGTGATACAGCTTCAAAGCTTCATCAACCTTTTGCTTCTGCTGCTCCACCTTTTGCATCTCAGCTGCGAGATTCTGGTGCCCGAGATTCAAAGTTACAGCTGCGCGAATCAGTGTAACTCTGTCCTTGAGGAATTTGAAACCAAGTCTGCCTTGGACTTTGAGCACGAGATTTTGGCACATGCCACACAGCAATTCGGCACTCTGGGCCGAAATGGTCGCAGGTGTAGCCGCACACAGCTGCTCTAGTATCCAGATGGCTTCAGTAAGGAATAGCCTCCTGTCAAAAGGACTGATCTCCAGACACCTCACAAACGATCGGGGGTATCTGAGGCGCATTCGAACCACCCAGTCTACATCGGTTTGCTTCAAACCTGAGACATCAAAAACAAGTCATGATGTCAAAACTCGCAAGCAAATAATGCGACGTGCGAATGGTAAATCTCTGCTTACCAGTGCCTTCCAGAATTTCATGAATAGAGGGAATGCGAGCCACCGGGTTGTTCGAAGACTGCCCTCGCTCCATGGCTCTCCTATCAGCTGCGAGCTCCAAACTCTCATAGTCAGGAGGAAGAGTGTAGGCTGCACCAGCTGGGATTACATTCCCAACCTGCGAGCCCCAAATGCTCCACGCAGGAATAGGTGCTTCTGGCTCAGTCATCGCCGGAGGCGCAGGAACAGCCGAAGTCGCTGGGCGAAAGACATTCTCAGATGCGAAAACAGTAGCATCACTTGTCCCTTCTTCCCTACCACCAGTACGGACACCTTCGTCCATCGGCACGGCATCAGCTTCGACATCATCGGAGAGTTCAATGACATCCTCGAGATGCTCACTTGCGTGTCCAGCAGCGGCGACGGGCTTCTCAGTATGGGAGCTCGAAATTGGAACATGGGATGCAGAAGTCTGGCTTCTCTGCTCCAGCTCAGGTTCCTCAGCATGACCTGCGATACCGAATGTGATAACATGAGGTAACTTGTATTATAAGTTATTTCGTTATCTTTGCTAAAGCTAAGAATAAGCACCTCCACGCGAAGGTGGGATTGAGGTATCCTCATCATACACTAGGGACGTGGAACCGTGCCCTATCAGTGTATCCTCACTAAGCAAATCTTTAAGAGAGGCGTGACCTGGGATGCGATTAAACCAGTCATGACTTTGTCTCAAATGGTTACAGCCTAGTACGTGCATATCACTCAAAATGATTACCTGAGGGTTCTCCGCATTTGCTTACCAACCAACGGCGAATGTCAGGCTTTGACACACCGTGCTTCAACGCACCCACAATTACATCTCTATAAGTAACTGCGAGATTGAAGATCTCACCTTTATCGCCACCTGCGATCTCTGCGAAGTCCGCTTGAACTTGCTCTAGCTCTGCTGCATCCTCTCCGGGAACTTCATCTTCCTCCTCCACATGAGGAGCAACTTCTTCGGGAAGCTCGTCTTCCTCGCCAACTGGACGCACTAAGTCGTCGACATGCTGCTCTTCGAGGCTCCGTTGCTTCACACGCTCGAGCTCCTCTTCCTCTCGCTGCCTTCTCCTTTCAGCAGCCTCCGCGGCCGTCCTCCGGGACTCAGCAAGAACATCCTCGCTTATGGGATCATCTGAAACACCAGAATGGGCATCTCTCTTTTGCCTCTTGGCCACGAGGCCACCAACGGCTTCATCATCATCATCTACGAATATACAATTGGTTCAAAGAAAAGAACTGCATAGAAGTCATGATAAAGGACAAGGAGAGGCGACGGAAGTACCTCCTGACTCTTCCTCGCGCATCACGACTGTTCTTCCTTCTTCTTCTTCATTACTTGCATGGGGCTCCTGCCTCTCTTCCTCTTCCTCTTGGTTGAATGGAACGAAGGTTTCAACTGCGAGATCTTTTCGCACCTTGCTGGGCATACGACCCTTGCCTTTGTCCTTGACAGAAAGGGACCTCGCTGGGGGCGAAGCTGGAGCGCTCCTAGGGGAAGAAATCGTAATTCCCTTTTGCCTAGGTCTTTTCACTCTCGGCGCCACTGTCGCCGGAGGGGACGGGTCATCTCTAGGAGGAGACGGAGCCGGAGGGTTGTCTATCAGCGAGTCAGCGAAAGTGTTCATGACTGCGCGAACCTTCGTTTCGACCTCGGCATCCATCCTCCATGCTAGCCGGTACGACTCCCCCTTCCTTCGGGTGGCGACAATGGTATCCACCAACGATTTGGAGCGATCACCAGCTGCGAACCTCCGCACATGACACTGAACAATACAGAACGAAAAGCATCAGTGCAAGGAAATCAAAAAAGCTTAAAGCACACAAGGAAATTGCTTACCTCAGCAAACGCCTTGCTATACTTGATGACCTGTGTGTCACCTTTCTTGATGGCATCGATTTGCTCCTTCAGAATGAAGTCGGGACACAGATGGTTCTCGCGGTCCCACAGCGAGTAGCAACCATACTCAGACTCGCTCAAACTGCAATTGGGGCGAAACGGAAAAGAGTTTCTCTTGATCAAGGGGGCCCTTCCTGGCTGTGCCGCCGCCTCTGTCTCCATCCTCGTTTGCTGGGCAATCCAGTATGCGATCCAGTTCTGGGAACAACCACCCTTGCGAGTTCCCGCAGGCTGCTCGAAAGGAAGATTGCTCATGAGGACAGTCTTGCACTCCTTTGTCAGCAAGCGCTTGTAGCACCCTCTGACGATAGACTGGGGCCAGATTGATGGGGCCACCGCATCGAAACCAAACTGAGGAGAGACCCGAGTGGGGTCAACATCCACTGTAAGCCTTTCATATCGTGGCGCGAGCTCACGAATATGCTCTGCAAGTGCAGGAAGAGAACCTCGCAGGCACCAGCAAAAGAACTCACGATAGCGCTCGTGGAAATGCGACCCCTTTTCAAACAGAAGGTCTTCTGACAGGACCATACCTTTGGCGGGGTATAGCTTTGGAAACCACCGCACATTCTCGATACGTATGGCATAAGGCCTGGCAGTAAATTCCTTTCGCTTGTCGCATATCAAGCTCCAAGTACACTTGGTGTTGCTTGCTCCAAACCATCTCGCAGCTCTTCCGCTGTTGCGCGCTTCTGTCTCGCCTGGGGGACACCACTTCTCGAGTAGGAGGGGAGTTGGAGCATAAGACGGCCAACGCTCGAAAACCCACATTGTCAAAAAGCTAATATTGACAAAGGTCAGAACATCGAGGCGGCCACGCGATTCCCTCATCGCCAGAACCAGCTGATCCAGCCTATAATATAGCGTACCCAAGACCAAGGGTCCAAGTGCGACTCTCTGGCCAAGAGCGAGCCTCACGGCAAGTGGCAGCACATGGTAGAAGACCCCGTCATGGGGGTGACCATCAATCAGATATCTCGACAGCCAAGCGCAAAGAAAGGCACAAAGGGTCAGGTGATAACCCTTGCCCTCTACGTAATTCTCGGCCTTCGGGTTCTCGCTCAAAAGCTTCTTAGTAATGCTGCTGCTCGCATAGTCTCGGAAGAAGTACTGCAACCATTTGTTCCAGGTATTCTTCGCAGACGTATCAACCAGCTGCCAGTTCGGAAGAGGCTTCGTACTGGTCCACCGAGTGGAGATTTTCTTTACCTCTGCTAGGCACTCCTCCATCTGCGCGTACAAGGCCATTTCCGCAGATGTCCTTAAGTGACTCAAGGGGTCCACCTCGCCCATGGGGGAAAGCTCATACAACATTTGAACGTCCTCGAGCGTGGGGGCAGCCTCGAACTCAGCAAAGTGAAACGTGTGAGTCGCAGGCGAGTAGCGGGACAGAAGGTCTAGAAGCATGGACTGATCCAACTTCACGGCAGCACCCTTCATAGCACGAACAGCGAAGAAAATGCCGGCTTCATCGAGAGTTTCGGCGTAATTATCCAACACGTGGTCAGTCCACTCATCCATATAGTCCAACTTCTGGACAAACGCCTGAGTAGAAATCGCAGTGTATGGGAAGTGCCCATTCTCGATTCCTAATCGAACCACATCCTCAGTGCCAACTAACTCGAGCAAGGCTGAGTTAACTGGGCGAGTCAGTGTCAACAACCGCTCAACTGGAATAGGATCCGGCATCCTCTTCGTCTTCACCCTTGCGTGATAAAAATCCTTCCCACCCAGAAAGGGGGCTTTTCGCCACAGAGCCTGCGGAAGCTCCGGCATCTCTTCGTCTTCCTTGACGGGTCTGGTTACTCTTGTTTTGGCCATTCCTGCGAAAGGGCAAAAAAAGGGGGGGAGAAATACCACACTTCAGTTTGAATTTTGAATTCGAGATTTATGCAAAGGAATGCAAACAGTTCCGGTGCCGATTTCAGAAATTGGGTAGTTGCAAGATCCAATATCGTCGAAAGAGTAAAACGAAGCGGGTTTAAAGATCAAAGCCTCTTCACAGATTTCATGGGTTTACAGATTCAACGCAGTTCAAGGCGAACGCCGGTATTTTAAAATCAAAAAAGTAAACGAGGCCAACCTTGTTTCCTTGAAGCCTGCTTGGATATGCACAATTGAAGAATACGATTTGCAGTTCTGAACTGGTGATTGATTATCTGGATCTGCTCTCGAAGATCTCCGGGTACCATTCACTTTAAGAGAAAAAAAGTGATGCTTTGCAATAATGGGATACAAGGTATTTATCCAAAAGAATGAGGGGTTGCGTCCCTTCAGTAGTCGAATCGCAACCGTCACCGTCGTATCGCGCAATCACAGGACGGGCTGACGTCACGCCTAAAACCCTAAAGGTCAGACGACACGACTCTAGGGGTTTTAGGTCATAATGACACGCACGGGGGCTGAACTTACCCGTATTTGAATTGGTGCGTGGCGACGACGCGCATGTTGGTTTCCGCGCATGGAAGCCTATACAGCTACGAGCCTTCACGCGCAGAAAGGGGGCTAATGTAGATACTGCTTTATGACATGGCAGATCTGGGCCACGTGGCGACCATCCAGCACACCATATTGTGCTTCACACACACAGGATCACCAGCCGAGCTGATCCATGTGGGGGCTGCGAGACAGAGCCCTCGCATACCACTGCACGGGACTTGTAGGGACTTAGTGGTTTGGAGGCTAGAGTAAGCCCTGTCGCGTGCGAGCCAAGCCCGCGCGCGACCTTTAGTAACTGTTTTGATAGATCTATGGCACGAGCTCCCTAGACCCGGTCAATCCGGTCAAACCCGGTCAACCTCGTAACGGTTCCGGTACTCGCGCACCACGTGCTCTAACGGTTCCTATATACTCGGACGAACGTGCCGTTATGGTTAAGCTAATTAAGCCGCCATTAATGGGCGCATTAACCACACTACAACGGTCATGTTCTCCAGTATATATATATCGTTACTCTTTCCATACAAAGGGGACAACACTGCCATACGCGGAAGCTCTGCCAAACCTCTGTCTCTCTCTCTGACATTGCTACTGACTTACTCTCTCCCTACACACACCCCTATTCTTCCTGTGCGATCCCTGATCCACTACGTACGGTGTACACGGAGGTCTCCCCGCCGGAATCTCGTGTGCACAACAACAAAAGCGGCGATCCGAGCTGCGGCGCGATCATTACCCTTTGTGATGTCAGCAAGTCCTTTAGCCTTCCGAACGCGGCCTCATGTTCTGTGGTCCAGTTGTACACAGCATTCTTCTTGAGTAAATCGCTAAAGCAGAAGGTTATTTCTGTGATCGCAGGGACGAACCTTCGCAGGTAAGATAACTTCCCCAAGAATGTTTTCAGAGAACTTTGATTGTGCGGCGCCGTCATGCTAGTGATGGCTGATACTTTTGCGGGATCAGGCTCGATGCCCTGGCGATGTATTACACATCCCAAGAACTTCCCCGAGGTCACTCTGAGTGCGCACTTCATGGGGTTCATCTTTAGCTGGAAACTCCTGCATCTTTCAAATACTTTCCGCAGGTCCCCCAAATGGTCGGCTTCTTCCTTGGACTTGACAACCAAGTCATCAACATAAAATTCCGCTTCTTTGTGCATCATGTCATGAAACAGAGCCATCATGGCTCGCTGATAAGTCGCGCCTGCGTTCTTGAGTCCAAACGGCATAACCGTGTAATTGAAGACTCCCACTGGCGTGATGAATGCGGTTTTCCGTGCGTCTTCAGGGTCGATTTTGATTTGGTTGTACCCACTGAAGCCATCCATAAAGTTGAACATACGATGACCCGCAGTTGAATCAATGAGCAGATCGATGTTGGGCAGCGGAAAATCATCCTTGGGGCAGAAACGGTTAAGATCTCGGAAGTCCACACAAATGCGAAGCCCATTCTTCTTTACTACAGGTACAATGTTGGCCAACCATGTAGGATGGTGATTTGGCTCGATGAATTTGGCAGTCAGTAGCTTGACAATTTCTTGATTTTCACGTTTATCTCCGGCCTGAAGCTCCTTGTTCTCTGCTTTACCGGCTTGGATCCCGGGATTACGTCTAACCTGTGCATAGTAATGCTCGTGTCCAAACCAGGCATCTCATCGTATTCCCATGCGAACACATATTTGTACTCAGTCAGAAGTTGCAGCAACCTTGCTTCTTCCTCGCTTGTGAGATCTGCACTTAGAAAGACAGGTATCTTCTTTTCTTCGCTTGGGCTTAGGAATACTTCCTTCAGCTCCTGCTTCTGCAGTTTCGGCTTATCCTCCATCCATTCAGGCGATTCTTTTAACTTATCCTAAAAAACGTCTGGTGTTGGCTTGTCAAATTCCATGACGTGCTCGATTTGATTGATTTTCTCAGGGATATCCCCATGCTCGCGTGGGGGTATCCCCGCGCACCTTCATATGCGGTAGCATTTCTTTCCGTTAGCGTAGAAGCTTTCTATCTCTTTGCCCGCGGGATCATGTTTTACTATCCTTTTCAGGGTGTACACACTCTTTCTTTGATAGGCAATCCGTGGTGCCTCTTCACGCGCGGACGACTTTTCCTTGGCCTCCTCCCTTGTCACCATCACTCCTGCGGGTGATTGATCCTTGATGTCCTCCCATCGAGGCAAAGGAGTCGGATTAAACGGCCCTGGCGTTTGCTCATCTGCCATTTCGGTGAACCACACTTCTTTGGTGAGGTGCGCGTCATCCAGATTGAAAGGGTTTACCGAATCTGGTATCTCCACTATTCTGTCGTTCCAGATAGCTTTCATCACCTGGTGGGCTGTCGAGGGGACTGCATCAAAGCGATGAATCCAAGCTCGCCCTATGATCATATGATACGTAGTGTTCGCATCAATGACATAGAATTTGGCTGAACATTTGATTTTGCCTATCTGGACGCCCAGACAGATCCATCCTATCGTCATCCTGGAATCGCTTCCAAATCCCGTCAGCGGGGATGGACGTCCGACAATCTTCTTCTCCGGGATTCCCGCCAACTTTAGAGTGTTGAGCGAGACCACATTAACTGCCGCTCCTCCGTCGATGAACGCCCTTTTGAACTCAACACCATTGATTACTGCCGTTACGTACAAAGGCTTCTCGTGGCTCGCATCTGTCTTCTTGTCGATTGCGAAGAAGGTTATGACTTTTTCTGTGGTGCGGGACGCCCTGAAAACCTTCCCATTGGAAACCATGATATCTTCCTTGTAGTCTTCCGCTATCCTTAGGATCGCTTTCGTCATCTCCTTTCGACACTTCTCCGAAAAATTCATTTCATCGAAGAACTTCCTAAACTCGTGCGACCCCTTCATTCGATCGGCACGTTTGTCCTCTGTGTCTATGTTGTAGTCCTCCTCATTGTAGACTTCAACAATGATGGGTAGACCATCTTCCGCAATCTCTTCGAGGTCCATAATCGCGATCATGGAAACCTCTTTCCCTTTCGGCTCTTGCTCGCATGGGCAGGCAGTGGATTGTTTCGCACATCCTGCCTCTGGTAGCTGACAATCATCGCCATCTTTAATTTTTCGGCTCACCATGTTTCTGAGCTTCTTGCAATCAGCAGTGGGGTGCATGATCTTTCCGTGGCATTCACACCAATTTGAGTCCCTCATCATTTCCTTGGAGGGTATCCTTTCGAGCGGCGGTAAGATACCGTCTTTACGCCACTGCTTACACAAGTCAGTCGCTTCCTCTACCGAACATGGTAGAGGTGGCGCATCCAAGTTTGTAACCCTGGGCTGCTTTTGTGGCGAGACTGTATTAACCTCAGCTTCGCGCCCCCTCTTGTAGCTGAACCTTCCAATTTTAAAAGTAGTTCCACTCGGGGATCGTTCAGGGGCGTGCTTCTTCTTCTGTCTCTCCACTATAGGCTCTATGTTTTTCGTGCACTCCATCAATTTTGAAAAGGTAGGAGTTTGTAGGTTGATAAGCATACCTTTGTACTCGTCTCGCATACCTTGCAGACATATTTCCACGAGCCTGCCCTCTAGCACTTCATCTCTGCATTCCAAGGACTTGGATCTGAATTTCTTGATGAATGTCACTCCATCCTCCTCGCGTTTCTGGTACATGCGAGAGAGATGAATCATTGTCACCTTTTCTTCCACCTGGAAGAATTTGGTATTGTAGATAGTGCTTTCTGGAATTACTTGGATTTGAGAGTCTTTGGTTGTGTTGCCTATTATCACGTTGATGATGGTAGATTCTTTGCTAGGATCTATGAAGAGCCTATGTTTGTGATTAGACATCTTTTCCGGATTATTGAGATTGATACATGTTTTGGATTCATGATTGTGACGATTCTTCAATTCATTTGGTGTATTGTTCAACCAGGGTTATTTAGTTGATTTTCGAATTCAACAACACTTCACTCTTTCTTCCACCATATCAGATTATACTCGCAACACATATCTCTCAATCATTTATCACACTGTACTGTAATAAAAAACAAATTCTTTCAGCCTAATGTTGCTAACCACACTACTCTAGTTGATATGATAAAGGTACCTATAAAACCTCTCAACCTTGCAAAGTCATCACTCTAGCATAATCAACTGAAACAATCCTCATACGATCACTCTCATTCTTTCACCTCTCAGTTTAAGAATATTAAGAGTGTCTTCCTACTCTTGACGAACCTAGGGTTGAGTTATTTTCATACACTCTCCTAGATAACTAACATGATATCGGTGATCAAGCCTCACATGCTAAGAATTAAGAATTCAAGTAGAAGAATGAATGAAATCAAGAGTGAAATTAAGATTTAAGCATGAAGTAAATTTATGAATCCATCAATCAACCAAGTAAACCCTAGTTCTTCATAATCATCTAGCTATGAGTTTAAATAGACATGAAATACCTTGACACAATCATGTTCTCCATAGTAAATAGTACAAGAGATGAAGAAAAATAATCAAATGATGAAATCCTTGAAGATGGGGCGTGAAACCTCTCTTCCTTGACTCTCCCGTCGTCCTCTCTCTCTCTCTCCCGTGCATATATCCTCCCTTTCCAGGCCTTCATCACGTTTTTTAACCAGCTAGGGCGAATTTTTAATGTACTTTGCTAAAATTACATTTCAACCCCTCCAGTTTGTAATTCCCGTCCAGAATTGTAAGCTGATCTTGTGCGGGCCATTACTCTGTCATCCGAACTCCGATTAAGCTCTGTGACCTACCGTTAGAAATATCTTTGAGTCTACTTTCATTTGGCACCAGTCTCACTCCCAAATTCACTTTATATTTTCCTGAGCATTGAAAATAGTGAAGGTTGGTCATTCTAGCTCGTACAACTTTGCTTTCCTTGATTCCACTTGTGTCCCATTGTTTCCAAAGTTCGTTCCATGCCTCCATTCAACCGATTAACATCCGTTCCTGTCAAGACAACATGAAAAAACATACCATGCGATTATATTTGACATATAACAACGAAATATACATATAATCGCCCGGACTAACAATAAAGCGCATATGAAGCAACAAGTGACAAAACGACTCATATTCTCTACATTTAAGCTCAAATCACTCGTGATTATGTGAAAAATAACATTAATATATAGCCCCTAAAAGGTGCTATCAGTAGACAGAGGGTTCACGAAGTAATCATAAAGGGTTCCTTCTAGGGTTTATCAAACCCTATTTCACCCGAGCATTAAGGGAGCCCATACGTCAATCCCCGCTCACAATTCATAGCTAAAATGACTTAAGTGTCGACACCCCTATACCGCATTGACCCTTACAAGTATAAGTAGCGAGCTATAGCTGTACAAACCCCTTGGCCTCAATACCTTGGTACATTTTTGCTCATCGGGGGCGAATTTTTGAACATGAAAGTTCTATCCAATAATATGAAGCATTGCTTAAATTGCAGTAGCCATAAGTAACGGGTGGATCGCTTGGAGCCTCCGGTCAGAGCCATAAATAAACAAAACTCTGTACACCGTCCTAAATCTATTAGAGGTATCTTATTACCTTTATCTCAGGACCAAAATTGGTATACAATATTTACAAGTCATTTCCAAGTGTTCTCAGTGTAAATCAATAATTGGAATTTTTCAATATAAATAATGCTTTTCATACTCCTCCAAATAAGACGATATTCATTTAAAACGTCACACACATGGGCACAATGTGATAATTAAAGTTCGCACATATGTATTTTATTTCTTCTCTTTACCAATATTATCAACATATCACAAGTAAAGTTCCAAGACTTAAAAAGATGATTCAATTTATATACAAACAATTTCGTGTATAAAATATGCTTTTCCTACTTTTTCCATCAACATAATATTCATTTGAGACATCACACAATAGTCACATTTTGATAATTAAGAGTCGCACATATGTACTTACCACTGAGATGAAGGACACCAAAAGAAATGAATTAATCCTAGCACTCAAACGACAACCGCTCTCTCCTACGAGGTCGATGTCTACAATCACACGTATAACGTACTCGTTACAATTAATTTACACATCGACAATCCAAATGAAACCCTACGTGAACCATAGTCCTATATGCCACAAATGCACATACAATGATGTTCACATGTCCAAATAAATCGAACATGGCACTTAGAACTTCAAAAACTCAAGTTTTTAAAAAAAATGTGAAACTACAATTCTAGATAGAATTGTATCTCTTACTTTGGAGACATATTTACCATATCAAAACATATCATAAAATTATGAAATTAATTTATGATCAACCTACATGTGTATACTTTCAGAAACATAAATAAAATCATGCATATCTATTATAAAGATCACGCTACAAAATAAATAAACAATATTGCGCAAGGACAAGTTTGGCAGAATGTTTCAACTTTGAAGAAAAATTACTACTACTAGGAGAAAAGAAAAAATGCCCATATTTTCTAGAATGAATCCCCTATGTGTCTAGTTTCATCACAAGAAAGATTGGGTGCCATAAGTTTCTGGAAATGGGGGTTTTAATAAAAAATACAAGATTATTCCGGAAACAGAGTTTCAGAAAACATGTAATTAAAATGAGCATATCTCCCTAACCAAAATGGCTATGGAGTTAATTTTTTCTCAAAATGATCATCTATGAGTCTAGTTTTAAAATATGCAAAATTTAAAATTTCACACGGACAAAATTTAGATATAATCTATTTTTTTCACAAACTGGTAAGATTGTATAAACATGCATTTTTTTCAAAAAGCAACATGCAACCCATGTAGACTTGATTTTCACCCAAATAGCACCATTTTAATCATGAAAATAACATTTTTACATGATCTTGACAAAAGTTATCACAAATCTCTTGAGTAACAAATGCAAAGAAGATGATATTCACAACATGCATGTGGTTTCTAGTGTGGGTTTCATGAAATAGTCAAAATTTTGGAGTTAAACTCTCGATCAAAACATGAAAATAAAGAATCAAGGATTGAAATGAAGAAATCTAAGATCTAATGTCAATAATTAAAGTTAAATTTAGACATGCAAACATGGATTTAAGTCTACGAAGAATTTTACCCCGAGATTCAAGAAGATGGTGAGCAAGAAGGTGAATTTGGCCTTCAATCTTTGAGTGTGATGGTGGAAGAACTCCCCTCCATGATGATACTAAGCTTGGACTCAATATTTTCATAATTTAGAGCCAAGAAAGTTGATTTTTGTTTAACTTTTGTGGTGGTCAAGCTCAAAAAATGGGAACGAAGTTTTGGGAGAGAGAAAAGAGCATGTATGGTGCTCTCGAAGAGAACAATGAAAGGAAATGAGAATTAAAGAAATGAGGTTGATGGTGGGGGTTTATGGTGAAGAATCTCACAAGAGATGTACATACAAGAGGTTATATAGTGGGAGTTGTTGAGGGAGGAGTAGAGTGCAATTAAAAAGTCTCCCTACGACATAGTTGGGGTAAAAATTGGAATAATAAGAAGATGAGGGTTGACATGCAAATAAAAATAGTTTAATTGCTAGTTGACATAGAAAAATGAAAAATTGATAAATGAGAGGTTCTTTTATGTAGTAACTAAAAGTTCAGGGGTAAGTTTACTATTTCTAATTACTATGTAACACATAAAAATTATTTTATATAAATTATAAAATTTTCAAATAATTTCAAATAAACCACTTCGTATATAAATGTCAAAATCCACTTTCAAAAAACTACAACTATCTCCCAAATATACAAAATAAGTTTCATATAGTATCATCCAAGTTTCATAAACTACAAATAATTCCCAAATTAAAAATATATATCATCATAGATGTGAAATGACACCCTTATACTTTAAAATTAAGAAAATACATTTATAAGTTTAAAATATAATTTTCTCAATAATTACGGACATACCAATGCGCGATAAACCAAATCCCAGCTAACAAGGGGCAAACACGTAAATGCGCAATCAATGACAAATAGAATGAGAAATGACCGAGAACCCTGTACATTTGACATTAATTGCATCGTCACAAATCTATAATGACAGAATACAGACAGGGGCACCACAGTCATTAGCACTCCCAAATTTCACTTAAGGTTTCTGGACCTAACAACCCACCTAAATCACAATAATTACGGACATACCAACATCACAAATACAGAATTCAAACTAACGGAGCGCAAGAATGTCATTGCGTAATCAAAAGCAAACGAAATATAGCCAATCGACAAGACATAAAACTCCCTCCTAATGGAGCCAATTGACATCCCGCAAAGCTACAATGGCAAGAGGACCTTAACGACAAAAGCATCATTCCGCAAAGGCACCCAAGGACCATGACCACAACAACCATCATTATTACCAAAATACCACGGCCAATTCGCAAATCAAAGAGCAAAATCACAGAGGGCAACGAAGACAATTCCTCCACCAAAATAGCTTAGCCTATTTTGGTATAGCAGATAGGTTAAGTGGAATTTATTCTAAACTCATAATTTTGGGGTGAAAAAAAAACCAATTAGAAATCTTTTTAAGCCTCTCTAGATACCTTCTATTTATGTTTCGGAAGTTCTTCCATAATGCGCCCTTCTCACTTAAAGTAAATAAACACTAAAACAGGGCTGGTCCAAACCTTCTTACCCCTGAACAATAATTTGAAAAAGGGGCCTCAAGTTAAGTATTCATCTAAACCTCCACAATATCTGAGTACATAGAATTGCTGAAATTTGAACTAAGTTTTACAGATAGACCCAAATGTTTTTTTGAAACCAGTCTTGTATTTTATTTTGTAATGGGCCTTATCAGAAACCCAAATATCACACAAGCACTGAGGGAAACATATAGCCCAAAAAGAGAAAACATAACAGTCAAGCCCATAAAACTTAGGTTATGGGCAACGGTATTTGCATATTTTCCTCACCACAAAACCCTAAAGGCTATAAGACAGTGCATCTTCATTTTTAACTCCATTGCAAACTCTCTTTCTCTCTCATATAAAGATATCGACGCCGCTGCCTGTTGCAAACGCTTCACCTGAGACTAGTTATTCGATTTGGCAATGAATTTCTTGAAACCACACTTCAACGCCTCTTGAACGACGTACTTGATAGAAAACGCCTCCAACACCATCGAATCTTCATCAAAATGGATCAGAAGGCCATCTCTAAAACCAAATCGCCCTAAAAGCTCCTAATCACAATGCCACCACCAGATCTACGCTTATCCAACGAGATTGAGGTGTTAACGTTCATATTGAGGATGCGCGGATGACACAGATTCCACCGAGAAGTTTCGAAAGTCTTGCCCCGACTTACATGTACAAATATCAAACCAAGATAGGTATTTTTTTAAGCTAAAGAATTCGTTGGGATTTTAGAAATTTCCATTCATTCAGAGTTAAAAACTCGTTGATTCATCTCTAACCAAATACCCATAACAGGTTACTCAAGATCTGCAACTGATGAGTTAGAAAGGAGTTGTAAATTTGGCGAATATGTAGAGAAAATGGCAGATTATTCATGGCTATGGTCAGATCAACAATTGGGGCGACACAAATACGACAAGGCCTACTAAAAGTACATATGAGCTTCGGTATCTTCTCAAGTTCTGCAGAAGCTACAACTGGGTAAGAAAATTCATTTTCTATACATATTTTTTTTGGTTGCTAAATAACGATGATATAATTTCCATACATAATTTTTTTCTCTCTCCAAGATATTTAGTTTCCAAAGAGAACCGATACTGGACTTGCATCTTTGTGATAACTGGAAACCATCGGGACAGAGAATGAAATTATCAACATAGTAAGCTTATTTAACCGTATAATCACTATGGATAGTTTAAGACCAAAAAAAAATCTTGATTTAGAGGAGAAGTAAGTGGAATCTGTAAGATGGCATCTGCTTCATCATTTAAAAAAATAGAAAGAATTAAATTTTGGTTCAAAGCCAAATCATGGTTATTTAAAGTACATATAACAACAATATTTGACAAAGAATGGAAACCGAAAAGTTTCGTGCCTAAATCGATAGGGATCCATATATGATGGTAGATCAAAGTATTTAGGCTATTATCAATCCAATGTTTGAATAATGCTTTTGCTTTTACCGAACATTTCCAAACATTGGAGGAATTTGTGGGAGCCTCAATCAAAATAGTCGTAGGATTCCTATTAAAGTTCCCTTTTAGGACTCTATCAAGAAGGGAATCGAGATTGTTTAAAATCCTCAGCATTTGTTTACCCAAAATTGCGAGGTTATAGGCGTACATTTACTGAAAGCCCAAACCCGCTGCAACAAATTTAGAATTGCAAATATAACAACAGTATTCCCAACAAATTAAGTTTTATCTAAATCATTCATCACAAGAATTTTGCATTAAGTCTTTAAAGATCAGCTGAAAAAGATACAGAAAGTAAGTAATGACATAATATAGGTTGGAATATCTTGAATCACATAATTTTTCAAAATCTTTTCTGCAGTCAATAACAGTTTTTCTTTCAAACCACGAAGTTTATTCCCAGTTTTTATTTTTATGGATTGAAAATATTTTGTTTCTTTATTTCTCCCTATTAAGGTAGGTAATTCTGAATAAGTAAATATTTATCATGATTTGAAGCAGTAGGGATTTGAAGGATTTCGGTAATGGTTTGACAAACCTCCGTAGGAACATAAGACTAAAAAAGAATAGTAGAGTTATTCTTGCACTAATTGACCCGAAGAAGCAGAATATTTGGATAACATAAAACAAATAGTAATCGCATTACCAATAGATGCTTATGCAAAAAGAATACTACCGTCCGTAAAAAGAAAATGGGTAATACTTAGAGACCGGAAACCAACTTTTTACCCATTGCAGATTACTATTGGAAAATGCCTGATGGATTGAAGTAGATAAACCCTCGTTACAAAGTAATAATAGATATAGACTTAGAGGGTAGCCAAAGAGAGTACCCCTAAACATGTCACTTTGTTGACCATTAACTAATGTACAAGAATAATCTACCATTAGCTAATGTACAAAAAGAAACAGAGGTCACGCAGTGCATAATTCAGCAATGAAAATAGGGAGAAATTCAATTTTCATAAAAATATTTTTACAGAATAACCACTTAAATTTATCGTAAGCTTTAGTCACATCAATTTTTCAACCCGTCTTATTTTTTAATTATGAACATTGTGAATTTTTTTTTTGTTTTTTTGTTTTTTTTAAGAGAAACATTGTGAATGGTTTCAATAGCAATAATAAAGTTATCCAAAATTAAACGGCCTATAATAAAAACAGACTTCACAAACTTTAATGTAAACCTTGATAGAAAAAAACGAAGAATTATTGACAATATTGCAACAATTGAAACATTAAAGCATGGTCTAGAGAATAGCTTGGCATGAGAGCTTCCACACCCATTTTTACACTTGCGTTGTCATGTACTGTACTCAGATTGGCTCAAACTATATCCGCGTATCTCTAATTAGGAATATAAGATCTCATATTCTTATTGAAGAAAGTAGTGCCCAGAACACGATTCTTAGTTATAAGATTCAAAATTTGACAGTTTTAAAATATACAATTAATCCAGAACCTTCTAGTTAAGAATAGGGTTCCAGATTTAAGAAAATTTACACAATGGGTCATAAAAAATGCTGCATAGACCGGGCGTTTCTTCTTATTGACCAAATGGGAAGGACCGTTGCTCACAGGGAACACGAGTAGGTGTGTGTTTGGTACGAAATGTGGAGAAAATGTTTGTGAAACGAGCATCTCTCTAGAAAACGGGATTGACATAGTAAATGACACTTTGTACTTCTCATTTAAATCTACAATTTTGATCTTATAGATGGAATGTAGCGCTACCTTAACACTTGAAGAGGACTATAAATGTCACTACAACATGTATAATGGTAAGACTATTAGACCTAGTTAGAAAATTGCTCTAGTAGCTCGACCGTTTTGGTAAGTCATAGATGATGATTTTTGCCGTTGTCGAACTTCTTCTAAAAGGGCACAAGTTGCTCTCTGGTCTGGGATTGGTATAATTTGACGATAAGATGTCAACATTTTCTTGCTGGATGCTTCTAGTCCATCTTTCTAGTCATTATATATTTGCCGGTTTCTGCGTTCCTCGCTAGGAAAACCTTGATCACGTCTGTAACAAAGAATAAGAGAATAACTGTATCAATACTGAATTATTTACTGATTTTTTAAATTATTTAGTGATAGAATGGTGGATATTAAACACAACATGATATAGCATAAATTGATCAGATCGCCTAAATCAAATTTTCAGAACTCTTTTAGAGAGAGATAGAGGCATGTACATGAAGACATCTTTGTCGAGGCTTAGTGTTTCAGTGCAAAGATGACGAAATTTCAGAAACGAATTGTTGGAGAAATCAGAAGTTCCACCAACATCAATGGGCTATGTCAGGAAGATATGCTTCTTCAACTTCAGTGAAGATAAGACGAGACAGTTTGAGTTCTCACTTGAAAGCTGTAAGGGAATTTTCAAGCCAACACTCACAGAAGAAGCGCTACTTCCCTTTCGTGGACTTTCTTCTACGTATTCAAGGAACTCTATAATCCGGTGTCACCATTGCAATTCAGAGAGAAAGAGAGAGCGATGAGAAGTTGTAGAAAGTGAGAGGAGGGTGGATAATTAAATAAAGTTGAAGGTAACTCTATATTTTTAGCATTTTTATATAGAGTTTATAGTTGAAGGTAACAATTATAATATTAAATTTTATGTGTGAGATTGAGAGGGTATTACAGTCTTCTTATAAGATTATGTCAAAAAAATTGACGAAAGTTGGGGTTGGGTACATGATTGCATACATTTTTAATTTTTAGGACCATGAGCGTTGGAATTGAAACTATTGATACCTAATCTAAGATTTCTTCAAACTATGGATATCTCCGGTGCAATTTAGTCTATTTTCTTTAAAAGTTCAAACCATAGCTGGTATCACACATGATATGATTTGATTCATGGCACACTTACAGAAAAGTGAAATGAAGAAACATGAAACATGAAACATGAAGTAGTATAGCACTTGCTCAATGGGTTGTAACAGAACGTCGTGTTTCTTTCGCTTTACAGTCACATGATAAGTTCGTTTTTTTCTTGTCATCATTAGCATTTGTTTGAGTAATTTTGTGAGTTATAGTTAGTTTGATTTGATTCATTCCAGTGTAGCGTCCATACCGTGACCCGAGAGTAACATTAAGGTAAAACGTGACCTGAGAGTAGAAAACGGCAGCTTTACCTGCCTGCCTATAGTATGGACGCTACATACGTGACATGAAAATAGGTAAAACGTGACCCGAGAGTAGAAACAACGTGTGCAAGAAGAAAGAAAAACGAGGTCTTCCTTTGGAGAGAACTTTAGTACGCTCAACTGAGTATCACCTTAATATTGGCACATGACCCTTATTGTTATCCAATAACTGCCACGTAAATATAACATATATGTTTTATAACTTATTGTTATTCGGTACCTTTTTTCTCAACCGTTGGATACTGTGTGAGATGCACGTAATGGTGATCAACTTCACAGTTCATGTTTATGTTGTGTGATCATTGAGTACATTAATATTTCTTCATCTTCTAAACCATCGGCTAGATGGCCAAAAACAAAAGGAATAACTATTGGCTAATCTTCACAAGCTCACTATTAATTGAATAATCCACCTCCCCCTCCTTCCATTTTCCTAAACCTCACAGCTCTCTCTGTCTCCTCTCTCTCTCTGAATTGCAATGGTGACCAGACCATGGAGTTCCTTGAATTTAGATGAAGAAAAAAGTCCACGAAAGGGAAATGCTTCTTCTATGAGTGTTGGCTTGAAAATTCTCATAGAGCAATCGAATGAGAACTCCAACGGTCTCGTTTTATCCTCACTGAAGTTAAAGAAGCCTATCTTCCGAACACAGCCCATTGATGTTGGTGGATCTCGTAATTTCTCCAACAAGTCGTTTATGAAATTTTGTCAACTATGCAAGAAAACACTAAGCCTTGACAAAGATGTCTTCATGTACAGGTCACAGTCTCTCTCTCTCTAAAACGGGTTGTGAAATTTCAATTGAGGCAATCTGGTCAATTTATGATATTTCATGTTGTGTTGAATATCCAGCATTCTATCAAATAAATAATTCAGTATTGACACCTTTCTTCACTTATTGTTTGTTATAGAGGTGATCAAGGATATTGTAGCGAGGAATGCAGAAGCCGACAAATATATAAGGACGAGAAGGATGAAATAGAAGCATCCACCAAGAAAATGTTGACTTCTTATCATCGACGTTATATACCAAGCCCCGACGAGAGTGCAACGCGTGCCCTTTTAGAAGAAGTACGACAAAGGCGTAAATAATCATCTATGACTTGCCAAAACGGTCAAGCTACTGGAGCAAATTTCTAACTAGTTTTGATAGTCTTACCATTTCCATCTTGTAGTGAAATTTATTATCCTGTTCAAAGTGTTAAGGTAGTCGTACATTACATCCCTTAAGATCGAACTTGTAGTATGATAGATTTGAATGAGAAGTATAAAGTGACAATTACTATGTCAATTCCTTTTTAGTCATTATCGTTTCACAGACATTTTCTCGACATTTCGTATCTATTGGATATGACTTGAATAGTTGAGGTGACACGATTTCTTACATGTATGCGTTAGTGCAGGGTTGAAGTAATGAAGAGATGGGTATTAAACTCAAGTTGTCGAACCCACATGTATAGTCTCGAGATTATCCAGTTAAACGATTAATTTAGAGTTAAGTAACCGGAGAAATGACAGGAAGATCTTAGCCACGTGGCGATCATCCAGCACATTATAATGTGCTCCACATACACTGGATCACCAGCCGCGCTGATCCACGTGGGGGCTGCGAGACAGGGCCCTCGCATACCACCGCACGGGACTTGTAGGGACTTAGTGGTTTGGAGGCTAGAGTAAGTCCTGTCGCGCTCGAGCGACAACCAAGTCCGCGCGCGACCCCTAGTATCTGCTTTTGAGAGATTTATGGCACGAGCTTCATAGACCCGGTCAAACCCGGTCAACCTTGTAACGGTTCCGGTATACGCGGATAACGTGCTGTAACGGTCCCTATATACACGGACGAACGTGCCGTTGTGGTTAAGCTAATTAAGCCGCCATTGATGGGCGCATTAACCACACTACAACGGTCACATTCTCCGTTATATATATAGTACGTTAACCCTTCCATACAGAAAAAGAATGACCCGAGATACGCGAAAGCTCTGCCAAAATCCTGTCTCTCTCTCACACAGTACTATTGCCTTACTCTCTCCCTACACACAACCCAACACCTCCTGTGCCATTTCTATCCTCTGTCCTTGGTGTACATAGAGTTCTCTCTGCAGGATTCTCTCGTACACATTTGGTGAACCCGACGTGAACTTACCATTGAGCAACCATGTCTCATGAAGATGATGTCAGTAACAGATCGCCTTCCACGGAGACCACCTCGGGAGAGGAGGCCCGCCGTACTCCTACAACCACTAGTGAAGCTCTGACGATAGAGGCCTTGGACGCCACCATCCAGAACAAGGCAAAGGCTCTCAAAGCTCAATCTGCACAGCTGGAACGGATAATGGCTATCCTGGGGACTCTCGCCCCAAATCCCTCATCGGCCACCACCGTCTCTCAAGGAGGAGGAGTCTCCACCACTCAAGGATTGGGAGTGTCAACGACACCACCCAATCCTAACCTTCAAACTCCACCGACAACTACGCAGTTACCCTCAATTCAGGGGCCAACAGCTCAAATGTTGCCTCTTGCCACTCACACTTCTCAACCTCCAACTCTGGTACCCAATCCGGCCTCACAATACCCCTTGCCTCCTCCGTCGGCAACGTGGGGCAACGTGAATTCACAATATGCTCCTAGCCCTCCTGCGGCATATGTGTCGCCTCCGCCTGCAACAACTCCTCCTCATGCTGCTGGGGGAAATGTGCCGGAGTGTATGACGTCGCTGCAGCGGCGCATAGAAACCATCCTAGCCAATCAATCGTTCGCGGACACCATCATCCCGAAGCTCGACAATGATCCACCTATCCCACGCGAGATCTACCTCATGCCTAACCCCGCTGCCGCTGGGTACAAGGCTCCTAAATGGGACAAGTTCGAAGATGTCAATGGAAACGCCCACGAGCATGTTATGCGTTTCATTGATGTGATGGGGCCATATGGGGCTGATCCTAAGCTGCTGATGCGCGAGTTCCCTAAATCCCTGGGGAACGTGGCCTACAAGTGGTACAGGACACTGGAGGCTGGATCCGTGAAGACATGGGACGATATGGTCCAGAAATTTTATACTAAATTCTTCCAGATGGAAGAAAATGTGACAATGATTCATCTTTCGCGGATGTACCAGAAGCGCGAGGAGGATGGAGTGACATTCATCAAGAAGTTCAGGGCCAAGTCCTTGGAATGCAAAGATGTGATACTCGAGAGCAGACTCGTGGAAATATGCCTGCAGTGCATGCGAGACGAGTACAAAGGTATGCTTATCAACCAGCAAACTCCTACATTTTTGAAACTGATCGAATTCACAAAGAACATAGAGCCTATAGTGGAGAGGCAGAAGAAGAGGCACGCCTCTGAGAGGTCCCCAAGCGGGACTACCTTTAAAATTGGGAGGTTCAGCTACAAAAGGGGACTTGAAGCCGAGGTGAATATGGTTTCACCCCAAAAGCAGCCGAAGGTCGCAAACTTCGATGCACCACCCCTGCCGTGTTCGGTAGAGGAAGCAAGTGACTTGTACAGACAATGGCATAAAGACGGAATCTTGCCGCCACTTGAAAGGACACCCTCCAAGGAGATAGTAAGGGACCCAAAGGGGTGTGAATGTCATGGCAAGGTCATGCATCCCACGACTGACTGCAAGAAGCTCAGAATCATGGTTGACACAATCCAACCGCAAGTGTACGGCTGTCGCGTGTAGTAATATCCGGTAATCCGGGTTAGTCGAACCCAAGGGACTTGTCGTGAATTAACTAAGATGATTAACTTCGTGTGAGCAAGCAATTGGATGGTTTTACTAAACTAATAATTTAAATAACAAAATAATTATTAAAAAAAGAGATTAATACGAGGGACAAGCATCAGGATTTTTCTAGGATCACTAGGTGAACACCGTTAACGAATTACGTTTTGAAACACAGATAATGTTTTAATTTGCCAAACGAGAAATAAGGCTAACCGAGTTACCAAGCTAGCTTTCTATGCCTAGTTCAAATTACAACCGAGTTACCAAGTCCTAATTATCCCTAAAACATATAATGACGATCATCTAATTCTACTCAACGTTCATAGTCGGTGGTTGATTTCTCTAACCTGTGACTACGTGCTTAATTCAATTATCCGGGCAATTCGTTGCTTTCACTAACGCATTACCTATAATATTCCTACTGCAACGTCTCACAATAGCAAGATACATTAAGAGTATGAATTAAACATATCAAACAAGAACATCATCAATTAAGTTTAAGCAAAACGTGAATCAAATTCATAATTCGCCAAAACGACTTCAAACCCTAGCTACCCATTAATAAACTTAGCTACTGCGATACATGATCAACACGATGAAGCTTATATTGATCATGATCAAAAACAATGAAAAAGATAGAGAAGAGAGATCAAACGATGGAATCCTCGCTCTCACGACGAACTCCAAGCTCCAAGCCTTCCTCCAACTTGTTCTTCCTTGTCTCCAGCAGCCTTCTTCTGTGTTTTATGTCTAAGAACTCGTTTTTCAAGGCCTGGGCACGATTTTTAATGTATTTTGGCCGAATTTGCTATTCAGCCCCTCTAGTTTGCAATTCTCGGACAGATTTCATAAGCTGATCTTGCACGGGCCTTTTCTCCCTCATCCGGACTCCGTTTTGGGCCTATCTTATATCGTTGGAAAGCCCTGGATGTCTAATTTCTAATGGCGTAGGCCTTGCTCCAAAATTGTATGAGTAACTCCAGATACATCCAGAAGAGTGCACACTGGTCCAGTGAAACTTTACCAGCTTTTCTTCGTTTTTGTGTCAACTTCGCCGGACCATATCTTTCTCGTCCGAACTTTGATTGAGCTCCGTGACCTACCGTTGGAAAGATATTTGAGTATAATTTCATTTGGAACCAATCTCACTATAGAAGGTTTTGTAGAACTCAAGATATCATCAAAATAGTGAAGGATGGTCAATTCTGCTCCTCCAACTTTGCTTCTCTTGTTTCTTGACTTCCGAAGCTCGTTTCTTCTCTCAATTGCTCTCCTCATGCAATTTTCCTATAAATCACAACACGAACACTACCACAAAGATCAAATGTGACAAAATCATACAAATCATAAGTAAAACTATTCAAGAAACGCCCGGATTGTACGTTTAAGCCCTAAAACATCATAAAACGCATTTTCTTCTCAAATAAGCCCAAAATTCCTCACTTTGCACCGAAACGCACACAAATAACAATATAAAGTGTTTATAGGATGACTCTTATTAAGGAGTTATCAAATACCCCACACTTGCCATTTGCGCGTCCCGAGCAAAGTCTCATCTACTGCATCTATCTCTCATCTACTGCATCTATCTGCTTACTAGCCAATGAGGCAGAAACGACTCAAACACGACTCTAGACACTACTAATGCAGCAATATGATGCAAATTCATATTCTAGAATCTATCTTAGCACAACACACAAAACGCTTTAAATCTTTCTTTTTGGTAAGATCAGGCAATCTCCCTTTCATCAACTGAAAATCATCAAGCTCTCACTAATCCTTTTTGAAATTCATATACACGTAGCAAGAATTTAAAATAAAAATTTGATTCAGTGAAAAAGCTCACTAAGGCGTCCCCTTTCCTCCACCAATCCAAACCAAGACACAAGAACGTCCTATGTTTCATTGGGTCTAATTCGGATCAAATTCTAATGTAGCCTTTCTTCGCCGAATCATCTGAGGTTTTCAGACCCTCTTAGCCTTTATTGCATTTGAATGCAAATTATCCCGGTGAAGGGAGTCACAACTCCTGTGAAATAAGGCTTGACTCTAGTTTTCCTCTCTAAGCTCTACTTGGATGGAATCCAAATTTTCCGTGTGACCGGAAGCACAATAGGTTATTTCTCCATGAAGCACAATTTTTCTTTTTCTTTTTTTTTTTTCAGATTTTCTCATTTTTCTTTTCTTTCCTCCTCTGTTTTTACAACCGTGCAGTAGAGCATAAAGAGTGTGGGCTTTTTCGGTTAACTATTGTGACCACCGTAAGGGATGGTGGTGTACGCCCCTCAACTTCACTTAGGCTGAGGCAACCGTACCACATGAAACCAACTCTACACGAAGGTCCACCCCAGATCAACAAGAGACCACAAGTTTCCACTTGAAAACAGAATATTCAGCTACAAGCAAAACTCAATCTAATTAGCACACTATAAGAAACTTAGGTATACTTTACATGTCATTCTTTCACAATTGCCAAAAATCCTCGGGACATCCTTAGTGAAACATCTACACTGAATACTCATGGAAATATATTTATCCTACTATAGCACTTCCTACTCAAAAGGATTCATTCACTAAGCTCTCTTCAGTTTCAAGATCCTCGATTGCCTTATTCTCAAATTTTTAAAATTTTCAATTTTTATGGATTTTCTAATTTTCTCTTTTTTTTTTTTTTTTTTTTTTTTTTAATATCCTACCTCTATATGCAAGGCTTTGACACGAAAAAAAATATTGACTCTACACAATTTACTTTGTTGGTGGGTATACTCAATTATGTAAAAGTGCAAACAGTATGTAAACTACACTACACAATACGACAATATAAGTAAAAACTCAACATAAACCACAACACTAACTCACAATACAATCTAAACACATCCTACATGTAACTGGCTATGCAAGACACTATTGGCTAGTAGACAATTAAACCACCCCCACACTGAATGCTTCGTTGTCCTAAACAAATTTAGAGAGTATGCAAGAAGACTTCGCAATCAATGTGTAGGCCAGTAGATGAGATGGAGCATGACATATACTACCTCCGTTTCGTCTGTTTCGTCTGCGTTTGACTTTTTAACCCGTAATTGAGTCACTTTGACTTGGTGATTTGGGTATCAAAACGATGTAATTTTTTAACAATTTTTTCATGGTATTTTAGAATAAACTTTCCTCTATAACACCATGCAAAGATTACCAAATTCTTGTATCGTTTTGCTAATCAAATCACCGGATGAAAGTAACCCAGTGAATAGTGACAAAAAGTGAAGTAGGCTGAAACAGGCGAAACAGAGGTAGTACTAAATAAAAGAAACACATAATTCAGCAAAAGAAAAAGATACTCACAACCACCTCAAGGGTGGGGACGAAATCGCGCCAAGCAGTCCCCAAGCACAGTAGTGGTGCCACCATGCTCCCAACAGTCAGTGTGTACTCGCACACCGGGGTCGACTGCCCTCCTCTACTAAAATTCATGTCTGAAGAATCCCCAACTCACATGCACGAGTCCCTGTGAAGGTCATGTGTGCCATAGCACACCGGGGTAGATTCTCCCATATCCTGCTCAAATATGTCACTAGGAAACATCATTTGTCCCTCTCTCTCTCATCTCTCCAAAATAACATAATAAAATAACTGAATTAAAAAAAAAAAAAAAAAAAAACTTCCTAATCTAATGCAAATAAGTAGGTTGGGTTGCCTCCCAACAAGCACCTTGTAATTTAAGGTCGACGACCCGACCCAGTTACCTCAGACATGAGACTTTTCTCTCCACTTTTTCTTCTTCCACCATCGCTTTTCCCTTTGTCTCTTCTCAAGTAAGCATTCATGAGATGCATATGGTGCAAAGAAATATAAGTTGTTAGCCGCCACATGCCTCACTCTACCTTTCCTCTTCTTCTTCTTCTTCTTCTTCTTCTTCTTCTTATTCTTCTTCTTCTTCTTCTTCTTCTTCTTCTTCTTCTTCTTCTTCTTCTTCTTCTTCTTCTTCTTCTTCTTCTTCTTCTTCTTCTTCTTCAAAATTATAGTCGTCGAGGATTGGCCATTTGAATATAGCATCTCAAGTGGAACGACTTCAACAATAAGTTCTGACTTTCCTGCTTCCTTCCCTAGCTCTTGTCTCGGAATCACGGGTGGCAAGTCATATATTGCGTAAAATTGGGGTCTTTTCTCTTCCTCATGTGATTCACCCAATTTTATGATCTCCACGAGATATGGACTAGGCGGAGGAACTTCTTGGTACATGTCCTTGCAAACATCTCCATGCAGTAATTCATTAGCTTCATGACTTTCTTCCTCAAAGCAAATATCTTCAGTGGGTCATAAGCTTGCGATGTCCACACTCTCCCATTCATGCCATGACGCAGGAATTATGCGAGACACAAGTTGTATAGGCTTCACAATATCATCCCAATCTGAGTCCGAATCTGATTCTGAAGCGACCAGAGGATCTATTACTTCATGATGGACAATATTATAAACATAGATCTCTGGGAGTTCTTCGTCTTCCTCTTTGCACTCCTCAACAAAGTCAGGAATGATGTTGATTGGCCCATTGTCATTGTCTGCATATGCACGAGAAAGTTCTGAGAGTTGTTGTCCATGACGCATGACAATTTCCTCCATCCTATCCAGCCCTTCCTCCATTCTGTCCCTTTTTACTAGCATGAGCTTCAATATTTCTTTCATATGCTCATCTTCTTGATTGCAAGGAGGAGGAGTGTAAAAATCTCCATAGGAGTAGTACGGTGAATAGCCTGAATATTGCCCATGATAATTTTGCCCCCACATGATCACCAAGTTATCTGTAAAATAATTTTCTAGGGAGCCGGTGAAATTAACAAATAAATAAATAAAATCAAAAATAAAATTCCCTAAAGTTAATAATTCTAACTAATTCAACCGAAGTCCCCAACAACGGCGCCAAAAACTTGACACGATCCAACCGCAAGTGTACGGCTATCGCGTGTAGTAATATCCGGTAATCCGGGTTAGTCGAACCCAAGGGACTTGTCGTGAATTAACTAAGATGATTAACTTCGTGTGAGCAAGCAATTGGATGGTTTTACTAAACTAATAATTTAAATAACAAAATAATTATTAAAAAAAGAGATTAATACGAGGGACAAGTATCAGGATTTTTCTAGGATCACTAGGTGAACACCGTTAACGAATTACGTTTTGAAACACAGATAATGTTTTAATTTGCCAAACGAGAAATAAGGCTAACCGAGTTACCAAGCTAGCTTTCTATGCCTAGTTCAAATTACAACCGAGTTACCAAGTCCTAATTATCCCTAAAACATATAATGACGATCATCTAATTCTACTCAACGTTCATAGTCGGTGGTTGATTTCTCTAACCTGTGACTACGTGCTTAATTCAATTATCCGGGCAATTCGTTGCTTTCACTAACGCATTACCTATAATATTCCTACTGCAACGTCTCACAATAGCAAGATACATTAAGAGTATGAATTAAACATAGCAAACAAGAACATCATCAATTAAGTTTAAGCAAAACGTGAATCAAATTCATAATTCGCCAAAACGGCTTCAAACCCTAGCTACCATAGATAAATCCCAATAATAAACTTAGCTACTGCGATACATGATCAACACGATGAAGCTTATATTGATCATGATCAAAAACAATGAAAAAGATAGAGAAGAGAGATCAAACGATGGAATCCTCGCTCTCACGACGAACTCCAAGCTCCAAGCCTTCCTCCAACTTGTTCTTCCTTGTCTCCAGCAGCCTTCTTCTGTGTTTTATGTCTAAGAACTCGTTTTTCAAGGCCTGGGCACGATTTTTAATGTATTTTGGCCGAATTTGCTATTCAGCCCCTCTAGTTTGCAATTCTCGGACAGATTTCATAAGCTGATCTTGCACGGGCCTTTTCTCCCTCATCCGGACTCCGTTTTGGGCCTATCTTATATCGTTGGAAAGCCCTGGATGTCTACTTTCTAATGGCGTAGGCCTTGCTCCAAAATTGTATGAGTAGCTCCAGATACATCCAGAAGAGTGCACACTGGTCCAGTGAAACTTTACCAGCTTTTCTTCGTTTTTGTGTCAACTTCGCCGGACCATATCTTTCTCGTCCGACCTTTGATTGAGCTCCGTGACCTACCGTTGGAAAGATATTTGAGTATAATTTCATTTGGCACCAATCTCACTATAGCAGGTTTTGTAGAACTCAAGATATCATCAAAATAGTGAAGGATGGTCAATTCTGCTCCTCCAACTTTGCTTCTCTTGTTTCTTGACTTCCGAAGCTCGTTTCTTCTCTCAATTGCTCTCCTCATGCAATTTTCCTATAAATCACAACACGAACACTACCACAAAGATCAAATGTGACAAAATCATACAAATCATAAGTAAAACTATTCAAGAAACGCCCGGATTGTACGTTTAAGCCCTAAAACATCATAAAACGCATTTTCTTCTCAAATAAGCCCGAAATTCCTCACTTTGCACCGAAACGCACACAAATAACAATATAAAGTGTTTATAGGATGACTCTTATTAAGGAGTTATCAATGGTAAGCCAAAAGATGAAAAACGGCGAGCTGATTGTCAGCGACCAGAGGAAGGATGTGCGAAACAATCCACTGCCTGCTCACGCGGAGCAAGAGCCGAAGGGCAAAGAGTTTCCCATGATCTCGATTATGGACCTTGAAGAGGTTGCAGAGGATGGTCTACCCATCTTTGCCGAGATCCAAAACGACGAGGACTACAGCATAGACACGGAGGACGAACGTGCTGATCGGATGAAGGGGTCGCACGGGTTCAGCAGGTTCTTCGATGAAATGAACTTCTCGGAGAAGTTCCGGAAGGAAATGACAAGGGCAATCCTCAGGATAGAGGAAGATTACGAGGAAGATATCGTAATCTCCAACGGGAAGGTTGTCAGGACATCTCGCTCTACAGAAAAGGTCATAACCTTCTCCGCAAGCGACAAGAAGACAGATGCGAGCCACCAGAAGCCTCTGTATGTAACGACAGTCATCAATGGTGTGGAGTTCAAAAGAGCGTTTGTCGACGGAGGAGCAGTGGTCAACGTTCTCTCCCTCAACACTCTGAAGCTAGTAGGAATCCCAGAGCAGAAGATTGTCAGGCGTCCATCCCCGCTGATGGGATTTGGAAGCGACTCCAGAATGACGATCGGATGGATCCGTCTGGGTCTCCAGATCGGTAAAATCAAATGTTGAGCCAAGTTCTATGTCATAGATGCGAACACTACGTATCACATGATTATAGGCCGGGCCTGGATTCCTCGCTTTGATGCTGTCCCTTCAACAGCTCACCAAGTGATGAAAGCTATCTGGAATGACAGAATAGTTGAGATACCAGCTTCGATAAATCCTTTCAACATGGATGAAGCACATCTCAGTGAGGCGGTACGGTTCACTGAAATGGCAGATGAGCAAACACCGGGGCCGTTCAACCCCACTCCTTTGCCCCGATGGGAGGACATCAAAGATCAGTCACCCGCATGAGTGATGGTGACAAGAGAGGAGGACAAGGAAAAGCCGTCTACGCGAGAAGAGGCGCCGCGGATTGACTACCAGCGAAAGAACGTGTATACTCTGAAAAGGATAGCAAAACATGATCCTGAAGGCAAGGAGATAGAAAGTTTCTACGCCAACGGGAAGAAATGCTACTGCATATGAAGGTGCGCGGGGGTGTCCTCACGCGAGCATGGGGATATCCCTGAGAAAATCAATCAAATTGAGCAGGTTATGGAACCAGACAAACCTACGCCAAGTGTTTTAGAGGAAAAGCTAAAAAAAGCACACGAATGCATGGAGGACAAACCCAGGCCGCAAAAGCAGGAGCTGAAGGAGGTATTCTTAAGCCCCAGCGAAGAAAAGAAGAGGCCAGTCTTTCTGAGTGCGGACCTCACAGGCGAGGAGGAGGAAAGATTGCTACAACTTTTGACTGAGTACAAAGATGTGTTCGCATGGGAATACGATGAGATGCCCGGTCTGGACACGAGCATCACCATGCACCGGTTGGATGTAATTCCAGGATCCAAACCGGTAAAGCAGAGCACAAGAAGCTTTAGGCCGGAGCTCAACGTGAAGATTAAACAGGAAATTGTCAAACTCCTGGATGCTAAATTTATCGAGCCAAATCACCATCCTACATGGTTGGCCAACATCGTGCCAGTAGTAAAGAAGAATGGGCAACTTCGCATTTGTGTAGACTTTCGAGATCTTAATCGTTTCTGTCCGAAAGATGATTTTCCACTTCCCAACATCGACTTACTTATCGATTCGACCGCGGGTCATCGCATGTTCAGCTTCATGGACGGCTTCAGTGAGTACAATCAGATCAAGATGGACCCCGAAGATGCACAGAAAACCGTGTTCATCACTCCGGTGGGAGTCTTCAATGACACAGTTATGCCTTTTGGCCTCAAGAACGCAGGCGCAACTTATCAGCGAGCCATGATGGCCCTCTTCCACGATATGATGCACAAAGAAGTAGAATTCTATGTTGACGACTTGGTTGTCAAGTCCAAGGAAGAGGCGGACCACCTGGGAGATTTGCGGAAAGTGTTCAACAGATGCAGAAGCTTTCAATTAAAGATGAACCCCATGGAGTGCGCATTCGGAGTAACATCGGGGAAATTCTTGGGATGTGTGGTACATCGTCAAGGAATAGAGCCTGATCCTGCGAAAGTATCGGCCATCACTAACATGACGGCGCCGCACAACCAAAGTGCCTTGAGGACCTTCTTGGAAAAGCTATCCTACCTGTGAAGGTTCATCCCAGCGATCGCCGAAATCACCTTCTGTTTCAGCGATCTTCTCGAGAAGGATGCCGTATATAACTGGACAGCGGAGCACGAAGCTGCGTTTGGAAAGCTAAAGGACCTGTTGACATCGTCAAAGTTAATGATTTCACCCCAGCTCGGATCACCACTCTTGTTGTATCTGACGTCGACCAAGAGGTCTATAGGGGCACTCTTGGCTCCGGAGTATGAGGGGCAAGAAAGGTCGATCTACTACATTTCTCGCATAGTGCAGCCAGCAGAATCGAGGTACACAGACATCGAGCGTCGTTGCCTTGCCCTATTCTTTGTAATAGAGAAGTTAAAGCACTATTTTGCTTCACACAAAGTGGTGGTGGTCACAAAGAGTGACCCTATACGGTATCTTTTGACTCACACTACTCCTGGGGGAAGACTCGCAAAATGGTATATGACCATTTCCCAGTACGACATCACATGCGTTCGACCCCGGGCAATCAAATCGCAAGCGGTGGCGGATTTGCTAGCACAGTTCCCTGATAATAGTTATGAGCCTGTAATTGAGGAGGAACTGGAGGGTCCTGAGATCTATGCAGTTGAGTTGCCTTATTGGATGCTCCATTTCGATGGGTGGTCAACAAGGAAGGGTGGAGGCATTGGGATAGTCTTGACCAAACCCGATGGAGAGGTCATACAGATGTTCGCAAAGCTTGATTTCGCAGTCACCAACAATGAAGCAGAGTATGAAGCTCTTATTGCAGGTCTTCGCGCAGCAAGGGCACTAGAAGTAAGTAATTTAACGGTCATGGGGGACTCCAAGCTAATCGTCAAACAAGCCTCGGGCGAGTATGGTTTGAAGGAGATAAACTTATTGCCCTACCGGACCTTGGTACAGAAACTGGTGCAGCAGTTTTGCGATGTCAGGTACGAGCACAAACCCAGAGCGGACAATAGGCATGCTGATGCTTTAGCTACCTTGGGATCCAAGGTTAGTGCGGATAAATGTCCCGCAAGAATCTCGATTGAAGTGCGAACATCCTCGGCGTTGACAGAGGACGTGTGCGACGACGAATGCATGAATGATGCAGACTGGAGAAAGTCAATATTGCGTGCTATCGCAGAAGGAACGAGCAACGAAAACTGGGCATCCACAAAGGGGTTTTGCGTACATGACAATACCCTCTACTACAAAGGCCCTGGCAGAATACTCATGCGATGCGTCTCACAGCAGGAGGGACAAGCGCTGTTAGAAAAGATTCACCAACATGCTTGTGGGGGAAGTGAGGTGTCAATCTATCGGAAAGCCCAGAGGTATGGGATTCACTGGCCGAACATGTCCACGGCCGCAACATTGATCCAAGGAAATTGCGGGAGTTGCGCACTGATCAAGGACTCTTTATCAATTGCTCCGACCGATGATGATGTGGATTGGAGGAAGCCACTCTTTGACTTTCTCACGCAAGGTATTGTGCCTGAGTCGAGAAAAGAAGCCGAGAAACTAAAGAGAAAAGCGGCACGGTATGTGGTGCAAGAAAATATGCTTTGGCGAAGGGGCCACGAGGGCAACCTGCTGCGATGCCTAGACAGCAAGGAAGCACAAGAGGTGATGGACCTCTATCATCAAGTGGAACATAAGGGAGGTGAGAAGTTATGCAGACAGCTCCTCTCAGTCGGTTACTTCTGGCCCACCATGGAAGCAGATTGGCGCACTAAAGTAAGACGGTGTCTGGAGTGCCAATTCAAAGGTAATTTGGTGCATGCTCCTGCTGTAGATCTACATGCATTGGGAACACCATGGCCATTCCATACTTGGACTTTGGATTTTGTTGGCCCCATCCGACCAACCTCGCACGGGAATCAGTTCATTCTCACTGCGACCGAGTTATTCACCAAGTGGTTAGAAGCAATACCACTAAAGACAGCAAATGCGCTCGCCGTAGTCCATTTCGTCCAAGAAAACATCATATGCAGGTTTGGCATTCCTAACACAATTCTCTCGGATAATGGTACCCCCTTCGTTAATCGCCAGGTAGCTGCGAAGCTAGCAGAGTACAACATAAGGCAGATATGCTCTACCCCCTACTATCCGAAATGGAATGGTCAAGCGGAAGCAACCAACAAGAAGCTATTGAGAATCTTGAGTAAGATGGTTGCGGACGACCACAAGAAATGGGCTGATTCCTTGAACATAGCCTTGTGGGCGTATCGAACTTCTCCAAGGACGCCCACAGGAGTCTCGCCATTTCTTTTATGCTATGGAGCTGAAGCTGTGGTACCTGCGGAGGTGAAGATCAACTCTGCAAGGTTGGCCTTCCATGCACTATATGAGAACCAACGCGATCACGACTTGGTTCTGTTAGAAGAAAAGCGGGAGCAGGCTAAACGGACTAACAAGCGATATCAGGAAAGGATCGCTTGCATGTACAATAAGACAGTCCAACGTCGAGATTTCGCAGTTGGGGACCTGTTCTTACGCGCGTCAGATCATTGCATGCGAGAGGCGGCTCATCCGAAATTTGCAGCCAACTGGGAAGGACCCTTCGAAATAAAAGAAGTCTTTGACAGTGGCTACTGTAATATACAAAGGCTACATGGGACGGCATCAACTCCAAGCTCAGTCAACATGCGCTGGATTAAGAAGTATTATCCTTAACTCCTCTCATTATATGCGTTAGACTTACAATGCCTACTTTGTGACAAGAACAGCAAATCAAACAAAGCGATTTATTATTATGAGTCAAAATGACTTACAAATTGTCTGTCTAGATAGCAGCTTACGAGCGAAAAAGCTCAGACTGAGCTAATTACATGGCCAACATGGCTTACAATTCATCTAGATAGCAGATGACACGCGAAAGTTACAAAGAAGGGAAATCCTTACTGTAAAAGGATCGGCCTATCGATACTACATGCGACCAAAGATCTGTAGCAAGTAGGGTGTTCCTATAAAACGAACGGCCTATCATGTCTACAAGACCTATGCGACGCTATGTTCAAGATCCTAGGATCTGACAAGGCCTCTGTCTGATCAACACCCCAAGAGATGTGCCTGAGGAACCACCTGTTCCGGCGTATGCGGCGGTGAAGAACAGGCAAGCAGCAACTCCTAGGGCAAGAGGCTCCTTGTCCACGGAGACGAGCACAATGGCTCGCCACCCCGAGTTCAAGAACATGGTGGCGAATGATTCTCCTCCGGGAAAGCTAGAGGAGAAATCCGCCGTTCATCACGAATCGGTAGCAAGGTCAGTACGGCGGTGCACCTCGCGGGGAGGCGGCCGGAAACACGACCTGCAAGCATAATAGACGAAGAAAATATTTCGAGCAAGCATGACACATTATGTGCATCTTCTTTATGATGGTTATGAAGATCAATAAGCCTCGTAAAGAAGATCTTGGAAGCTATTTCTATGGCACAAAGCACAAACTCAGGTTTCACAACTTGAAGTTGCCATGAATCAAAGAAAGACAAGCATTGAAGCCAGAAGTCGTAGGGACTCATGGCAAGCCACATTTTGGGATGAAAGACCCAAGCAGTGGAAGGCAGGGTTTATATAAGGCCCGACGGAGACCTTCAAATCTCTAGCTGAGTCAACAAAGCTTGAAAAAGGGGTAAGCATCAATCACTTACGCCTTGAAAAGAGGTAACATTCAATTACCCTACTAAAGGCTACGACAATTCAGTTGCGTATCCTAATTAATGACGGAAGGTCATTATACGGATGGACTTCCCAAGGAAAGCATGCTTATCTGATAAGTAATTAGTGCGAAAATCAAGGCAGAGTATCAATAGCTGACGTCATAATTGATATGCACAGAGATATTCGAGCAAATCCTGGGAAGGGCAAAACAGGCATTCAAATTTTTTGAAAAAAAGGGGGGGGAGAAACCCTAGCAACATTACAGTAATGTTTTAGCACTTTGTTCGACACAAATTTGTTATTGTTCAAAATAAGCCTTTGACCAGGGAGTCATCAGGAGTAAACTGACGTGACAAATTTGCCACTTGCTCCACTTCTTGCTTCAACCGCTCGTAGTTGGCGCTCATTTCATGGAGGAGCTTCACAGCCTCTTCAGCTTTCTGCTTTTGCTGCTCCACCTTTTGCTCTTCAGCTGCGAGGTTATGGAAGCCGCGCTTCAAATTCACGGCCGCGCGAATCTAGGTGACTCTGTTGGCAAGATACCCAAAGCCCAGCTTGCCTTGAACTTTGGCTTGAAGGTTTTGACACATGCCGAAAAGCAACTCCGCGCTCTGAGGAGAGATGGTCACAGGTGTGGCCGCAGATAGCTGCTCCAAAATCCAGATGGCTTCGGTCAAAAACAGCCTTCTGTCGAAAGGCCCTATCTCCAGAGACCTCACAAATGATCGAGGATAGGAGAGACGCATCCGAACCAGCCAGTCCACATTAGCTTGCTTCAACCCTGAGCAATGTTAAACTAAGTTAGAATATCGAGCTTTTAAATGAAGAATGCAAGATGCGAACAACAATCATAACATACCAGTTCCTTCAAGGATCTCGCGCAAAGAAGGAATGCGCATTGCCGGGGAAGCTGAAGACTGTCCTCGCTCCATTGCTCTCTTGTCAGCTGCAAGCTCTAACTCCTCATAGTTGGCAGGAAGGGTATAAGCCGCACCAGGTGCGATTGCAGCTCCGACCTGCGAACTCCAAAAGTTCCACGCAGGAAGATTCACTGGAGGCTCAGTCCTCGCTTGAGGCATGGCAACAATAGATGTTGCAGCTCGATTGGGGATGCCTTCAGACGCGAGAGCATCAGCAGCATCTTCTTCTGTTTCCTCAGCAGCAGCATTGGCATCTTCCTCCATCAGCACGGTGTCAGCTTCGGCATCATCAGAAACTTCAATAATGTCCTCGAAGGTCTCTCCCGCATACTCGGCATCTGCGACGGGCTTCTCGGTATGAGAACTTGGCACAAAACGTAAGATGCAGAAGGATGATTCCTCTGTCCCAGCATGACTTCATCAGCATTACCTGCGATACAAGACAGGATGATGTGAGGTAACTTGTGTCAAATAATATTTTATTATTATTTTGATAAGCCAAGAGTAAGCACCTCCACGCGAGGGTGGGATTGCAGCATCTGCGTCATAGGCTAAGGACGCAGAAAAATGGCCTATTAATGTATCTTCATTAAGTATATCTTTAAGCTGAGCGTGACCTGGGGCGCGAAGGAACCAGTCATGGTAATGTTTGGGTTATTAAGCCTAGTTCACAAATGTTGTTCAAATGATTACCTGAAGGTTCACCGCACTTGCTTACTAGCCAGCGGCGAATGTCAGATTTTGATAAGCCATGCTTTAATGCACCAACAATCACATCTCGGTAAGTTACTGCAAGATTAAAAATCTCACCTTCGCTACTGCCTGCTATCTCTTCGAAGTCCGCTTGGACTTGCTCTAGAGCAGCCGCATCTTCTTCTGGAGCCGCATCCTCCTCGTCAACTTGAGGATCCGTCACTTCTGGAACCGCATTTCCCTCATCGGTTGGATGCACTAAGTCATCGACGTGTTGCTCTTCCAGGCTCCTTTGCTTTACGCGTTCAAGCTCCTCTTCTTCTCGCTTCCTTCTTCTTTCAGCAGCCTCCGCAGCTGTTCTCCTGGACACGGCAAGGATGTCCTCGTCTATGTTTTCGCTGGAAACACCAGAGTGAGAACCCCTCTTCTGCCTCTTGGCCAAAAGGCCGCTGATGGTCTCATCATCATCATATGCAAAGGAACGAATCGGTCAATCAAGACTGCGAAAGTTAAGATAATGAGAAGAGAAGTACGATGGGGATACCTCCCAATTCTTCATCTTGTATCTCGTCTCTCTCTCCTTCTCTGACATCTTTGATTATTTCTTCTTCATCATCATCATCCTTTTCTCTCTCCTCCTCCTCTTCTTCCTGATCAAACGGAACAAAGGTCTCCACTGCGAGCTCTTTCCGTGCCTTGCTTGTCATGCGACCTTTACCTTTGTCCCTAGAGGTATGGGACCTTGCAGGAGGAGAAGTTGGAGCGCTCCTAGGGGAAGAGATGGTGGTTCCCCTCTGCCTTTCTCTCTTTGCCCGTGGTGCAACAGTTGATGGGGGAGACGGATCATCCCTGGGTGGAGACAAGGCTGGAGCATTGTCTATCAGCGAATCAGCAAAAACATCCATGACTTGGCGAATTCGGGTTTCAACTGCGGGAGCCATTCTCATTGCTAGTCGCACTGGTTCACCTTGTCTTCTCGCAGTAACAATGGTGGTGATCAGCGACTTGGAGCGCTCACCAGATGCGAATCTCCTCACATAGCACTGCGACAGAAAATGAAGTATAAGTTTCAACGTATCGGAATAAAGAAACTTAGCATGTGCAAAAGAGATTGTTCACCTTGGCGAAAGTTTTGCTATATCTGATGACATGCGAATCGCCTTTCTTAACTGCGGCCATCTTCTCGTCAAGGATGGTGGAGGGACACAAGTGATTCTCGTGGTCCAGCAACGAATAGCAGCCATATTGGGTGTCGTCCAAGCTACAGTTGGGACGGAAAGGGAAAGAATTCCTCTTGATCACAGGAGCTCTGCTTGGCCGAGGGGTTGACAGCGTCTCAAACCTTGTCTGCTGGGTATTCCAATAAGCGACCCAGTTCTTGGAGTAGCCACCTTCGCGGTTACCTGGGGGTTGCTCGAAAGGGAGGTTGCTCCTTAAGATTGTTTTACACTCCCCAGATAGTAATCGCTTGTAGCAGCCTCTTATGATAGACTGCGGCCATATTGATGGTGCCACCGCATCGAAGCTAAACAGGGGAGAAACGCGAGTAGGATCGACATCCACGGTGATCCTCTCGTACCTAGGGGTGAGCTCGCGAACATGCTCCGCAAGAGCAGGAAGAGAACCTCGCAGACACCAGCACAAGAATTCGCGATAGCGCTCGTGGAAATGCTCCCCGCCCTCGAAAAGGAGCTCTTCCGAGAAAGCCACAGTCTTGGAAGGATACAGTTTTGGGAACCATCGCACGTTCTCAATGCGCGTGACATAAGGCCTGGCAATAAACTCTTCCCGATTGTCGCATATCAGGCTCCAGATGCACTTAGGAAAGTGAGTTCCAAACCATCTCGCAGCCCTGCCGCTATTGCGCTCTTCCTCCGCACCCGGGACACACCATTTACCGGGCTTAGAGGGAATAGGAGCATAAGAGGGCCATCGCTCGAAGACCCACATAGTCAAGAAGGCAATATTGACATAGGTCAGCACATCGAGGGGACCGCACGAGTCCTTGATTGCTACAACCAGTTGGTCCAATCTATGGTACAGGGTACCCAAGACTAGAGGCCCAAGTGCGACCTTTTGACCAAGGGTCAGTTTCACAGCAAGAGGAAGGACGTGATAGAAGACCCCATCATGCGGATGGCCATCGATCAAATACCTCGACAACCAGGCGCAGAGAAAAGCGCATAGGGTCAAGTGATAACCCTTGCCATTCACATAATTCTTCGCTTTCGGGTTCCGACTCAGAAGTTTCTTGGTGATGCTACTGTTCGCATAATTTCGAAAGAATTATTGCACCCACTTGTTCCAAGTGTTCTTCGCAGATGTGTCAACCAATTGCCAATCGGGAAGAAGCTCTGTAGGTGTCCACCGGGTGGAAATTTTCTTCACCTCTGACAAGCACTCCTCCATCTGCTTGTACAAACCAACCTCTGCATCAGTCCTCAAGGGACTCAAAGGATCCACCTCATCCAGAGGAGACAGATCATACAGCATGTGTACTTCTTCAAGAGTGGGAGCAGCCTCGAACTCAGCAAAGTGGAATGTGTGAGTCGCAGGCGAGTAACGCGAGAGAAGGTTTAGAAGCATGGACTGGTCCAGCTTCACGGCAGCACCCTTCATAGCACGGACTGCGAAATATATGCCAGCATCGTTTAAAGCAGTATTCTGGAGAGGTCAGTACATGGTCAATCCACTCATCCATAAAGTCCAATTTCTGAACAAAAGCTTGAGTGGAAATCGCAGTATACGGGAAAAACCCATTTTCGACCCCCAGTCGAACTACATCCTTGGAACCGATCAATTTGAGCATGGCCGCGTTAACTGGAGGGGTCAAAGTTTGCAATTCTTCAGCAGGGACAGGGGTTGGCAGGTTCTTCACCTTAACTCTAGCATGGTAAAAGTCTTTGCCACCCAGATAGGGGGCTTTTCGCCATAAGGTCTGGGGGAGATCTGGTATTTCTTCGACCTCCTTAACGGGTTTGGTTCCTTTTGTCTTTGCCATTCATGTGGAAAAGCAAGAAAAAAGGGGGGAGAAATACACACACTTTAGTTTGAATTTCAAGATTCAGTTTGAAGCAATGAGGATTTATCGGAAGAAAGATGAACACTCCAGTGTCAATTTTGGGGTTTGAAGCTCGGAATCGTTTGCATTATTGGGGATTTCAGAAACCCTACATTCAAAACCCTTACAATATGGGGACTAAATCAAGTTTGGATTCAAAGAGTAAGGTCTCCTTCATAGTTTTCAGTGGATAATATGTTTCAGAGAGTCATGGGTTTGCAGATCCAACACAGTTCAAAGCATATATCGGTACAAAAAACAAAATTGAACAAGGCCAACCTTGTTTTGGTAAAGCTTGCTTGGATGCGCACAGTTGAAGAAGACGATTGACAAGAGAGAATTGATGATTGATTATCTGAATCTGCTCTTGAAGGCTTCCGGGTATCATTCACATTAAGAGAAATAAGTGATACTTTGCAACAATGGAGAGCACATAGTATTTATCCAAAAGCAATGAAGGGTTGCGTCCTTTCAGTAGTCGAATCGCAACCGTCACCGTCGAATCGCGCAATCACAGGACAAGCTGACGTCACGCCTAAAACCCTAAAATACCAGACCACACGACTCTAGGGGTTTAGGTCATAACGGCACGCACGGGGGCTTAATTTGCGTGTATTTAAATTGGTGCGTGGCGACGACGCGTACGTTGGTTCCTGCGCATGGAAGCCTATCCGGTTGTGAGCCTTCACGCGCAGAAAGGGGGCTAATGTAGATAGTGCTTTCTGGACAGGAAGATCTTAGCCACGTGGCGATCATCCAGCACACCATAATGAGCTCCACATACACTGGATCACCAGTCGCGCTGATCCACGTGGGGCTGCAAGACAGGGCCCTCGCATACCACCGCACGGGACTTGTAGGGACTTAGTGGTTTGGAGGCTAGAGTAAGTCATGTCGCGCTCGAGCGACAACCAAGTCCACGCGCGACCCCTAGTATCTGCTTTTGAGAGATTTATGGCACAAGCTTCATAGACCCGGTCAAACCCGGTCAACCTTGTAACGGTTCCGGTATACGCGGATAACATGTTGTAACGGTCCCTATATGCGCGGACGAACGTGCCGTTGTGGTTAAGCAAATTAAGCCGCCATTGATGGGCGCATTAACCACACTACAACGGTCACATTCTCCGTTATATATAGGACGTTAACCCTTCCATACAGAAAAAGAACGACCCGAGATACGCGAAAGCTCTGCCAAAATCCTGTCTCTCTCTCACAGAGTACTATTGCCTTACTCTCTCCCTATACACAACCCAACACCTCCTGTGCCATTTCTATCCTCTGTCCTTGGTGTACATAGAGTTATCTCTGCAGGATTCTCTCGTACAAAGGTATAAAACTTCTGAACCATGTCATCCCAAGTCTTCAAGGATCCGGCCTCTAACGTCCTGTACCACTTGTAGGCCACATTTCCCAAAGATTTTGGGAACTCGCGCATCAGAAGCTTAAGATCGGCTCCATATGGTCCCATCACATCGATGAAACGCATGACGTACTCGTGGGCATTCCCGTTGACATCTTCGAACTTGTCCCACTTAGGAGCCTTGTACCCTGCGGGGTTAGGCATGAGATAAATTTCTCGTGGGATGGGCGGATCATTGTCAACCTTTGGAATGATGGTGTCAGCGAACGGTTGATTGGCCAAGAAGGTTTCCATGCGCCGCCGCAGCGATGTCATACACTCCGGTGCACTCCCCTCAGCAGCAGGAGGAAGGGTTGTTGTAGTCGGAGGCGACACATACGCCGCGGTCGGGCTAGGAGTGTACTGCGAACTCACGTTGCCCAACAGTGCCGGCGGATAAGACAAGGGGTATTGTGAGGGCAAGTTGGGTGCCACAGTTGGTGGTTGAGGAATATGTGCGGTAAAAGGCGGTATTTGAGCCATTTGCCCTTGGACCGAGGGAAACTGCACCGTTTCCGGTGGGGCTTGCAGATTAGGATTAGGTGGCATGGGTATCACTCCAGTCTCCTGGGTGGTGGAAACTCCTCCTCCCTGAGAGACGGAAGTGCCTGATGTAGGATTCGGGGTAAGGGTTCCCAGAATGGCCATTATCCGCTCCATCTGTGCGGATTGAGCCTGAAGAGCCTTTCCATGATTCTGAATGGTGGCGTTTAGAGCCTCCAACGTCGGGGTCTCACCAGCGGCCGCAGAAGCATGACGGGTCTCCTCTCCCGAGGTGGTCTCCGTGGAGGGCGATCTGTTACTGACATCATCTTCATGAGACATGGTTGCTTGCAATGGTAAGTTCACGTCGGGTTCACCAAATGTGTACGAGAGAATCCTGCAAGGAGAATTCAATATACACCAAGAGTAGGGGATAGAAAGAACACAGGAAGAGTAAGGTTGTGTGTAGGGAGAGAGTAAGACAATAGCACTGTATGAGAGAGAGACAGGATTTTGGCAGAGCTTCCGCGTATCTCAGGTGATTCGCCCCTGTATGGAAGGGTTAACGATCCTATATATAACGGAGAATGTGACCGTTGAATGCGCACATTAATGGTGGCTTAATTTGCTTAACCACAACAGCACGTTTGTCCGCGTATATAGGGACCGTTACGGCACGTTCGTCCGCGTATACCGGAACCGTTACGAGGTTGACCGGGTTGATCGGGTTTATAGAGCTCGTGCCATAAATCTCTCAAAGCAGTTACTAGGGGTCGCGCGCGAGCTTGGTCGTCGCTCGCGCGCGACAGGACTTACTCTAGCCTCCAAACCACTAAGTCCCTACAGGTCCCGTGTGGTGGTATGCGAGGACCCTGTCTCGCAGCCCCCACGTGGATCAGCGCGGCTGGTGATCTAGTGTGTGTGGAGCACAGCTAGGTGTGCTGGATGGTCGCCACGTGGCTAAGATCTGCCTATCTAGAAAACACTATCTACAACAGTTAAAATCCAATTTTAACGCGCTTGGTCAATTTTAATTGATTTTAGGATTTCTAGGGTTAAAACGGTCCATGGGCCCAACAATCAAATTGCCCGGGCCCAAAAGGTGAACCGCAAGGCCCTAGGGCCGCCCCGGCCCCTAGCCCACGCGGCTAGGCTGCGGGCTAGGGCTCCCCGGCCCCTAGGGCGGCCAAGACTTGGGTGGCAAGCAAGAGGGGCGGTCCCTCTAGGGGGGCCAAACCTCTATAGAAAGTGGTTTCCAAAACAACTCCCTTGCTTGGTGCCCAAGTTTGGTTGTTTCCTTGTTTTGGAAGAACTCCTTCTTCCCCAAGGATGCCCAAACCCTAGATCTAAGATCCTAAAATTTCTCAAAATCACTAATTCATGCATCCAATGCAAAAATTAGATCTTTTTATGATATATTATTGACAAATTGCATACCATGCTTGATTTGTCTTGTTTTACGCGATAAACAATCAATTTAAGGTGTAAAACTATCAAAACGTAACACATAAACCACGTTTATGCTCTACGACATGTGGCTCTGATACCAGTGTAGGGTTTTGATTCATGGATGCGCAACGGAAACAATAATTAATCATGCAAAACCCTCCAAGGATCACAAGTCAAGAGACATAATGATGGTAAAGGAAGAAATCAATAACACACCTTGGGGTTCTCCTTTGATGACTTCAAACGCGAATTGTGTCACGTTTTCTATAGTTGATCCACGCCTAGAGTTGATTTCTAGATCTTCCAATCCTTGGTGCTAGCCCGGAAAGAGGAAGAGGAAGAAGAATCACGCAAAACGAGATGAACCAAAGGAGGTTCGGCCTCCTTTGGGGCCGACGGGGACGGGTGGCAGGCTAGGGGGCGGCGGCTCCTCTAGCTTGCCTGCTCTCTCTCCTTTTTGTTCTATCCCACTCAAGTTATGATCAATTATGAGCATAAGTGTGGAAAGGAAGGAAGGAAGGTCCTTTATATAGTCCAAAAACTCCTTCCCAACTACCTAAAGGACTTATTCTAGTCCTACTAGAATTCAATTTAGTCCCTTCCTTGCAAATTAGTCCCTACTAAGTTTGAAAGGTTTTGCAAAGTGATCCTTCAAATTAATTAATCCAATTAATTAATTCCCAAATCTAGTTCAACTCTATCTAGCGTGTGACCCCACAGGTTCTATCTAGTTGGTAGCAACTATTTGCTAATATGGAGCGGTTTCTAGCAAAACATCCATTCTAGACAACTAATAGAATAGTCATCTTGACAACCTTTGTACAAGTAATTGTCTCATACCTTTGTGTCTATATCCAGATTGGACACGAGACATACAAGTCGCACTCGTATATCCAATCCACAGTTTCTCGATCCATGGGAATAGCCTTATTCGTGCAAATAACATCAATATCCCATATTGATTTATTTGAGTCTGGTCAGACATTCTATAAGCACTATCCCTCGAATGGCCTAGGATATTTGCTCCCGTTATGTGGGAGGGACAAATTCTATCTACGTCCACTACGATCTCTAAGCTTGCTTCTTATTGTATCCAGTACATGCCTTTATAACTATCCAGTTACGGTGTAGCGTTTAACGCTACCAAAATCACAATAATCCACAACTAGAATATCTAGTGACTTCAAGTCTAAGGATGACAATACTATTGCACCGCGAGAAGCGCTTGTGACTCAACATAACATGTATGTAGCCTTCTCGGAGATGGGTCAATCCAGTGCGTCTTTACCCCTAATGCACACCTATGTGTTGGATCATGACATCTCCATATCAATCCAACCCCACACTAGTCTATAGATGATTGTCCCATTAATCATTATACTGGACTAGGGATATTTAAGATAAACAACACAATTGTAAATCTAAGGACTTCATTATATTAAACTAGGTTCCACCCCGCGCGCGTTGCGCGCGGTGTGGCCTTCGCATGTTTGCTTGTCAGATGGGCGGAGATATATATTTGTCATTGCAGGATACTGTAAGTAGTCTTAAGATTTGTAGGTGCATCATATTTATAGTAATTGGATTCATAGATGGTAGTAGTCCTTTTATAATATGAATAGATTAAAACTTGTAGATAGTACATTGCATAGACACGAGATTTGAACAACATGAAGGTAGACATATGGTATTGCAGCATCCCAGTGAGGAGAGTACAGGAGCTTGCACCATACTTGCCTTCCGCAATGATTGTTATAGTTGTTTATTGTGCTCTTCGAACTTGGCGAACCACCCACCTTGTTAATCTTGGGTTCCTGTTTTGTGTGCATCTGAGGATGCGGACGTAGAATTTCGCTGCTGTGCTCCTTGCATTTGTGGTTAGAAGGAGATTTTGTTGTTCCTGAAAATGAAGTTGTAGTTGATGTTGTTATGGATTGTGGATGTTGCATATTTCAAATGATAAGAATACCTGTTCAGACATTGTTGACATTGTGACGAGGGTGCTGTCTAAGACAGTTTCAACAGGTAGCCCAAATATTATGGCATCCATGATCCCAGTCTTATCCTGTAGCTGCACATAGAGGCGGCCACTGTAGCAAAGGGTTGTGTGGTTGTTAGTTTGCATATATTTAGTGTAACGATACTGAAATACAGAAGTACATATGTGTGTGTAAGGAATAGATGTAGTATGCAGCAGAAGAATTGTTGCACAATTGTATGCTGAATATTTGTCTAACCATAGGATTGCATTGTGGGTAGCATTGCCGCATCTATTGCAGATTTGTCCGAAGCACTCGTTTTTGCAGTTTCGGCATGCATTGAACCATGGCTGCTGAATTGTTGGTATTGTGGTTATTGATACCTTCATCCATGTTTCACTGTATAAGGGCTGTCATACAATCAAATAGGTGATAGTTTATTGATAAATGTTGTACTGTGGACGAGACAATTGAATGGAAGAAATAACTTACCAAGGTTGCCCTAGCAGCTGATATGTTGCTCAGTTCCATTGAAAGACGTCGCACCAATTCTGTATGTTGATGATAGTCTGGATTGTGTAGTTGGTGTTTATATAGCATGCTTGCTCTATTTAGTCGATTGAACTATGCTGTACGTGATAGAATGACACGCACTACAATGTTTACCAAATTCCGAGGTTGCCACATGTAGCTGGGACTGACATGTGGTAATTTTTTGGTGCAGGTAGAATTGCATGTTGTTGGGGATGAGCTGTTGTTGTAAAGAGTAATCATTAACTTCTAGGCCGGAGTAATACTGCACAAGTTATAATGCCTAAAAGATGTGAATATGGTTGGCAGCATGGACAAGTCATCGTAATTATTTAGAGTCGCGGATATAATCAGAATTACTTATGGAATAGCAACCAATGAAATGAAGCATGTTCAGCAAAGTTGTGATGCACTTGGATACGAATGTAAAGCTAACCCATATCAATGGGTGATATCTAACGATTACAAGCTTCTAATGTGTCTTTAATAATTAAATCCAGTACTATTTCTGGGGCTTCACAGAATATCATGCATTTGTTCTGGTTGTTCTGCCCTTATGCTTGCAAGCTTAATTGCAGTGCTGTTTGCAATAGTATCAATGTCACTTAGTGATATATGCATGTTCTGTAGCAGGATGCGGCTTCTATTGATTTCATATTTAGTAGCTGGAGGATAATTTTCTAGTAGATCGAAGACTTTATCCGCTTCGTAGTATGAAATTTGTATTCATATGTTATTACAGGTGCTATCAAAAGCTAAGTGAATGGTATGGTGTATTTTCCAAAATTCATTTTCCAGTTCGGTTGCCCGATTTATCTTTCCGATGAAACCAACCATCCAATTATCTTCGTAGTATCGGCATACTGGTTTGATACTAACTTTATTGGTTGTAGAAGATGCAAAGCCATGAACATTTATTTGTGCAATTCCTGTGTTTATTGTAAATGAACAATAGAATTCATGTAGGCGTGCATAATTTAGCGGAATTGTTTATACAAGTTTATGTAGGGATTTTGCGGGGGAAGCTGATGAACTTCATATGGGTGGTCATATTACCAAAAATTGTTTTTGTATATTGTTTTTTAATTCGGTCTTTTTACTCGATAGAAGAGCATATCTCCATATAATATGAGGACTGGCACGCTTAACAACATCACTATGTTGGATAAGTTATCTTGTTGTTTGGCTTAACTGTAGGCTGTAACATTTGTGTTTGGTCATAGATAAGCTGGTTCAGTTGTCTTTAATTAACAGTAGACATATAATCCTATGCTGGATATAGTTGGGATTTGTTTATAGCCGGAGTAAATATGGAACAAGTAATCCTTGTCTGTTTGTGCTGTCGTGGTTTTAATCAATCGTAGGATTCCGTATACTCTGCAGCATGCAGCAATAATGGCACAGTAGAAAACATAGCAAACTTTATTTGATGCAACAAAACTGGGGGGAAACATGGTACTACACCACATATCGTACAACAAAGGGAAATGAAATATAAGATAGTACATAATGAGAGGAATTTATTTCGATACAGATGCACCGTTGGATCTTATTCATCATTGCTGCCGTTGTCCCGTTGCATTCATGCAATCTCAACCTGGCGGACTACCCATCTAGTTATTCTGTGATTCGTTTTTTGAGTGCACTTGAGAACACGCACATAGAAAGGTCTTGATGCACTGTTTGTGTTGAAATTGATGATGAGAGATTGGCATTCCTGGTGTTACATTATCAGGTTGAAGTGAGATATATACTACATTGTAAATATGTTATGCATGTTTTATTATGTAGTTATATGGTGTATTATTTGTGGGAATTACATTGATACCTCCAGCGTCATTCGTGCCAAGGGTGCAGCTGTTGTGTTGAGCACAGTTTCTCCAGCCTGCAACATCCAGTATGCCGGTGTCATCCTTAAGCTCAACCATGAGACGGCACCTGTATCGAAATAAGTATTCGTACATAAAATATTGATCTAAACATCTTGTAGTGTGAATTTGCATATGCTCGAGCTGGTTAACCTGGGAGTAGTCTTGGATTGAGAGCTCTTTCAGGTGGAACAGTTTGAATGAATACGCTCTCGCTGGCAGATGTCACATGCATTGAACCATCCCTGCTGTGTTGTTGGGATGATGCGAATGCAGACTCTTATCCAAGCTTCATTGTACATTTCCTGAGAATAATGTGGAAGTGATTCAATTCAAGATCACATTGTTGTAAAGTAAGGGTTTACACAACCTAATATTGGAAAGTAATATAATTGCAGTATTGTGCGAAATAATGCTACCAATGACGCCCGAAGTTCCGCAATCGTGGATGGTGTCATGATGTTTGTTCTGGTGATTGGATGCTGGTGGTGGAATTGTCGGAACATAAGATGCGTGGAATGGTTTTGGATGTAGGTCTCGTTTGGAGAGGTAATGGTTTATATAATGCATCAGTGGTAGGTGAGAAATTGATTATGGAGTATATTAAGCATATGATGTGGAGTAATATGCTCTTATTAGCAGGAATTATATCTATTGTCAGTTAGGGCTTGAAAGATTGTTTTGTCTCCATACTGATAGTAAGTAATTAGTGGAGGAGGTGTATTTCTATATAAATTCAGTTGTAGAGTGTAGTTTGCTAATTGTCAATTCAGCAATAACGGAATAGTAGTATAGAACACCGCTGTATATTGTAGTATCATCATTGTAATCTTTTTTGAAATGATGGCAGTGTAGCTTTACAATTCGTTAAAGTTGTTATCGTATTATTTGTGCCAAATGTACGGGTACAATATTGTTGTATGCCAAGTTTTTGGTGTGCATGGTAGGTAAGCATATGTTTAGAATGCATGTGAGGATGCTAGGTTGTAAAGGATGAAGAGCATTTGATCATCTTTGCACTGAAATTGTCAGTCTTGCATGTTTAAGTTGTCCATTTGTTGGCACACATTTCTACTTCATTGGGAAGCTGACCATAACATTACATAAGCTGCACAGGTAATGAACATATTGTTGTTGTAATACAGAGCATCAGTCTGCTGTTTGGTTGTTGAAAGTTCATATTAATGCATTTATGCAAATCAATGTGTAAGTTGCATGTTATATCTGACGATTCTACAAACTCATCTTTAGCGGGTTAGGTTGAATGTATGGGGAAATTGCAGGTTTGATTCAGGATAGTAAAGATTGTGCAGGTTAATAAGAGTTGTTAGTATAAGCATTTGTACTAATGGTTATTAGTGGAAACTGAATTATTGCCAAATATACAATGCGTTACAGGGGGTGAGTTTGGTATAAGTTATCAGTTATAAGTAGCTCAAAGGTATCAGTTTGTTATCCTGATTTTCTTTTTAGATGAACATACACAGTTGTAGACTATTAGTTAGAGTCAAGCTTATTACAAGTTGCATCTGACATGAATTTGTAGGCCTATGTGGCGTTGCTACAATACTGTTATACGCCAACTGTTTAGGTTGCATGTTGGACACGAATTTTCTAAGGCTGCATGTGATGTTAGTATGTTTCTAGAGATAAATAGAAACTCCTGATGTTTGTGCTGGAAGTGTCAGGTTCAGCCTGTTCAATTTGTTCACATGTTGGCACGCATTTCTAGTCTACTTGGGAAGTTAGCCATCATGTTAGATAAGCTTCTGAATTAGTGAAAACCAAACATGGAAAAGGTAATATACATATTACAGATAACAAATGTGTTGTTGTGGTAATACAGTATACAAATATGTTGTATAGCTATTGAAAGCTGACATTAATCTGGTTATGTGAATGAATGCGCAAGTTGTATGCTATATCTGACGACTGCATCAACTTATTGTTGGCAGTATTAGTCCATCGTACAAGAGTGTCTATATTCAGATTCAAAATAGTTAAAAATTTTGCAGGCTGGTAAGGCCTGTCAACATAACAAGTTGTATTTACAGCGGTTCTTACTTGAATCTGTTAGTGGCATGTGATTGCCAGGTAGGTAGAATGGACATTTTTTGTTACCGTTAGTGTATTATGCGCAATTTATGGTTTGATTATCAATAGGGTTGCATTATTTTAGATAGGAGTGGAAGTATATGCGAAAGAATTGCTACGGAGGACACTATCGGTAGAATGCATTCAATAGACACTTAATACAGCAGTCGAAGGGTATTATATGAAGCTTGTAATAGTACGAAATATTAATTACATGATTTAAACCCACGAGCAGACAACTTCTCCTCGAGTATTAAGTTGTGTACTATTTCAGGAGCATCATATAATATCTTGAATTTCGATGATTCTCCAGCTCCAATTGTGGCAAGTTTTTTAGCTACGCTGTTGTCCAGAGGGGAAACGTGATTGAGAGCAATTTCCATATAACGGAGTAAAGTATGACAGTTTGTGATTTCAATGGCCATGGAAGCCGGACCAGGTTGAAAGCTATGGAAAATCTTTGTTGCTTCGTAACAAGAACTTTGTATCTCGATTTTTCTCCAGTTGTTGTCGTGGGCTATACGAATAGCATGATGAATTGACCATAGTTCGCTTTCTAGAGTACTAACACCGTTGATTCTCCCAATGAAGCCATGTTGCCAGTCACCTTTGTCATCCCGAAATACTCCTCCGATGCCACCGACACCACCATCGGGTAGGACATAGCCATGGACATTTATTCTTGCAACTCCTTTGATAACAACATTGTTTTACAAAGACTGGGTGGTTAGATGCGGGGAAAACAAGGAAAGGAATAAGAAGTAAGACGAAAGAACGAATTGGATGGGATTCATCAAGCTACTTACGCATGGTAGTAGGGACCAGTTCCGGAGGCGGTACACCAAGGAGTATTGGATCGTAGTCGGAATTGGATGAGATAGCAGATGAGCTGGGGCAGCTTTTGATTTGGAGGTTACTTGTGACTTCATCTTCGGATAGAGGTCCATCGCATGCCATCGCCTTCATAGTTAGCCTTATGATGGAGGGAATTAGGAGGGGAAACTGAAACGATAATTAGTATGTGATGTGGGTGGTTTGCATTTATAGTATGCCTGAAATAAAGTGGATGCAATCAGGTAGGTTTCAATTTGAACGCAGTAGGGGCACGTATTATAATGTTTGAACTAAGTCACGATTTCGGATAGCGGTAGGTGGCAGGGTTGTTATGGGGTTAGTTGTGGGCACCTTAATTTTAACTTTCATTAAAGTTGGCTGTCGGACAGTTGCGGGAGAGCATACTGCGATGGTGGATAAAATTATGTGGTCATGCTCCTACCATTCACAATGTAAAAAATTAGATCTTGCCATCCCAGTGAATGAGATAGATAGGATCCAGTGACTACACTTGGCGGTACTGAATAATTTACAGTACCTAATTTAGATTAAGCCAGTGTAAATCTTGAATATAACAGTTAGTGCGATGTGGTCTGGGTGAAGAAGCATTGTGCGAATATTTGCATACGTTTTGGATTCGTGTAGGCTGATCATATCCAGAAATTATTGTAGTTACGTTTTTGCGGCACTGCATGGACTCATGTGGTAGAACTCTGTCTTACCTGTATAAGTTACTGGTCAGGTTGTGCATCAGGTCGCTGGGACGTTTGAAGAATGGCAGATGTGGTTGTAACGATATAAAATAAGCATCATCAGCTACAGAAATTTCGAATTCTTAAACGATCAGATGACGAACATTTATGCAAGTTGCGATACAAATAGCTAGAATTATGCAGCTAATCCGTATCACTGGGTGACACGTAACGACTACAGGCTTCTAATTTGTCTTCCATAATTAAATCCTGTATTATTTCTGGGGCTTCATACAGGATTTTGCATTCATCTGATTGCTGTGCCCCCATACTTGCAAGCTGTTTGGCAACGCTGTTTTCTATGTATTCGATATGATTCAATGCTATATGCATATCTCGTAGCAGAATATGTCCTCGATTGATTTCATTCCTCATACCTGGGGGATAATTTCTGACAAAATGGAATACTTTTGTTGCTTAATAGCATGAAGTCTATATTTCTATGTTACTCCAGTTCTTGTCGTAAGCTAAGTGAATGCCATGATATATTGCCCAAAGTTCGCTCTCCAATTTATTTGTTGCATCTAGTTTTCCAATGAAACCAAGCAACCAGTTATCTTCATCGTCTCGGCAAACTGCACCGATACCACCACTGCTGGTTGCAGAAGCTGCAAAGCCATGCGCACTTATTCTGGCAATCCCTGTTTCCATGATATATTATGCATAGAATTACACCAGAAATTATAAAACTTGTCTCCATTTATTTTATCAGCGATTAGCATGAATAAATATATTAGCACTTACTTTGCATATTAGGCGCGCACCTAGGAGGGATTTCACTTCGGAAAGTTGTTGCATTGAGTAAAGTTCGGGACGCAGCAGATGAGTCTGATGAGTCCTCCTTTGGTGTTGACATTGAAGGCAGTAGTTGTTTACTTTTTAAATTTTTCTGGCTGGTCTTTGTGGTGGAGTTACGTTGGTAATTTTTGGAGGGAAGAGATCTAGTTATATAGTTAACAAATATTGGCACGCATTTCAATAGTACCACTTGGATATGTTGGCGTGTCATCTGGTGCTCGCATATTCTCTTCGTTTATATAAATTTGTACATATTCAGTTGTATTTACATCGATACATGTGATCTGGATATGAGTACACTGGCATGCAAGTACGTTTGGTGTGCTTCTATAACTATAAATGTGCAACGATTAATATTTCCTTCTGCAACAGTATTTACATGGTCGAACATACAGCAAACTTTATTTAACATGCCAAAATGTCATAATCACGGAATTACATCACCATTTACATAATACAATGACATAAGATAAGCTACATAGATATTGACAGTATTATATTTCTACGCTGATGCATACTCAAATTTTATTTATGTTACTTGCTGCTGGACATCTTTGGTTATGCATTATTCATATGGTACACTATCAATATAGTTATCATGCAACCAGTTTGTTCATCACATTTGAGAGCACTGGCATAGAATGGTATTGCCAGACTCTCGGTGTGCTAGTTCACGATGCCAGCTTTGCATTCCCGGACTTATCTTAGTCTGGAAGGAGGAGTTAAACACCGTTTCAAATACGCAGCATACGTATTCGCAGCATACGTATTAGTATACGCTTATGTGATCCTCTAAATCAGATGTCACAAAATGACTGTATTGGTTGCATAAATGCGATGAGCAACAATTGCATTATTTCCACCAAAGGGTTGTACACAATAATGCTGTATGCCAAGTGTTTGTTCTATATATGAAATAGCAGCTTTGTGAGGCTGCACGTGATGACACTGAGTTGTCAAGGTGGAAAAGCAGACGTCTCTGTATGCACTGCAGTTGACAGATTGAGCACATCGAAGCTGACTACATGTTGGCACACATTTTAAGCTTATTGGGATGCTACTCAAAGATTTGGACGAGTTGTTCAATTACTGTAGGTATAGTGAAAGTAGATAGTATATATAATGAAGTTGATATTCATTTGATACACTTGTTGGCTTACGGAGCAGTCTGTCTTTAAAGTTGATTGCCAAGGTGAAGAGTAATATAGCAAATTAGTAATTATATTGTATTAATATATTTTCCAATCGATATAACTGTTTATGTGGTTTCACATCTTCCTGTGTCCAACTGCACCAGAAAGAGCATTCTATCGGATGGCAGAGAACAGTCAGTCGACAGAACTTGAGATGGCATCCAGCGATGATGAACACCAAGAACAACAACAAGAAGGCAGTTCCGAGGATGTTGGTAAAGCAACTGAGACAGAGGAAGAAAATGTAAGTGATGTCAAGGATATATCTGAGGAAGAAAGTACATGCAGAAGTGGCTATATGCTGGGTAAAGGTCGGAGACAACATTATACTCTGATGAGAGCGAATATGACGATGGTTGGGGGTTCACAACAGCTAGTTCAACTTCTCCTTCTACGACACCATAGATATATCGAATTTTCTGAGGGACGTTGAGCCGAAGGATGCAAACACGAATCATGGATTGGATGATAAAAGTTTACCAGCTAGACATTGTCACTTCTCTATGTTTTCTGATTGCTGATTCTCTATTTTCTATCTGCAATTTCTCTATATTTGTCTCCTAGGTCAGCAGCTGGTTAACCGTAGATTGAATAAATATAGAGCAGCTAATTAGCTGTCCACGTTTATGAGCTTTTGTTAATGCTTAAGTTTATTTTTGTAGTGTAATTTTTGAATTGCTAATGGTGTTATGAATAGATGTAGAAAGTAACAGTAGCAAGTTAGATTGGATCGTTTGCAGACAATACCAGCACGGAATATTATTCAATCGGAACTTTATTTCATATATCGATGAGAAATACAGATACATTGTACTCTGAGACTGCTGCAGTTATTTGTGGTACATTATTTGATAGCATGTAACTCTTTAATGTACCCTCTGGTGGGAATTGTATCCATCCATATGGAAGAGTAAATACAACATAAAAAGGATCTAATGCAATGCATACACTGGATGCAGATTAGAACAGTTGATGGGCTCTTCATCTTCCAATAAGATGTTGTGGATATAGAAGCATTCCTAAATCTTTGAACACTATTATATCAGAATAGCAATGGACAAATAAGACGAAGCTGTAAGAAGACCTTCAAAAATTGTGGAAAACAAATTGAAGAGCAAGAGGAAGGGCCACGATGAAGTTAGGAAGGGAAGCGAGCTGAAGCATACTAAAAGCATGGAAGATACTGACAATGAGAGCGAATCCGAATTAGAAAGCTGGCATCAGCACGATTATGTTGTTGGCAAAGGATCTGAAACAACAGTTTACTCAGGAGGAGATGACGAAGATGACGGATGCGACAGTGATACGGCGAACTCTTACTCGAGGAATGCGAAGTCTATTTTAGCTGTGCTGCGACGACAGAGGGAGGCAGGACGTAAAAGCAGAGCAGAGCGACGGGAACAACTGAAAAGGAAAACCGACGATGTTAATGAAAAAATCTTGAAGAAGAAGCGTAGAACGTAATTTAACTGTTAGATCTTTATTTGTAGTATGTCATATATTTTAAATCATGGATCCATCACTTGGTTATGGGTGGCTAGTGTAACTTTTTTAGTTCATATTAAGAATGTTTTATTTCGTTGCTTTCATCATGGGATCTTATTACTTGTTATCGGATAATAATACGACGAGGATGCACAAGATAGGAATTACGTGCAAAATATGACCAGAAGTACTGCTGCATCTTGAACTATCGGATGTTTGGAATTCTATACAATCCACTGTATGTTATGAATGGAAGATTTAATGCTACTGTTGTCTGTTATTTGATGTACTGCAGGCAATATTTTTCTGTCACATGGAACGGATGTTACTACAGATATCCTTTGAACGTAGACACCCGAAATTAATAGTTTGTTTGTCTTCTCTTCTAACGTTTTGTATATAAAAGCATGTTTGTTGTACTGTATAATACAACAAACAGTAGTTTGCTTATAGTTTCATCATGCCTTATCAATTGAACGGAAGTAGAGTACATAACATTTACTCAGACACATATGTGTCGTTAAATACCACGAACAAATATCACACTGCGTGAACAATGACGATAACCTAAAATTGATTGGAATGAACCAAACAACTGACAATACAGTATGTCTTGGGGAAAATTAGGTGGGGGTAAATTATTGGCGGAGCAACACTCACCAAAATTAAAACTCAATATAAATTGAGTGTAAATACCTGGTGGACAGCAAGTTCTACCGAATAAGATGATTTGTACCACACATGGTACTAAACATTCGATCACAAAATCCTAACAAAACAGGAAACAGTTAACTGCAGTTTGAGAACATTAGCAGTGCAGGTCTAAAAAAGCCAGAAACAGGCATAATATAACAGAGAGCATACATAGATAGTACAGAGACTTGTTATGCGGGACAAATTACTGGCGGAAGACTGTTGCCCGAAACAATGGAATCGCTGGATCGATTTATTCAAGCCCACATGCATCATTAAGCTCTAGTTGAGAGTGCAGCACGTATTTATACCAAGTGAGACGACGATGGAAAGGGTTTCACGCGTGCGTGAAACCACAGCTTGTTTCCCATCTCATATAGCCATTATCCGATGTTTCTAGCCACACTTCTTTCGGAATGCCAATCAAGTAATCCCGTACAAAATATGTAGGTATGTTCTGCATGATTTAAAATAACCTGTTAATATCATGCATGCATATAGATGTCTGAAGGAATTGGAAGTTAGGTACTTACAACTCCACCCTTCTTCGTTGTGTGGGAATGAATGATGCGAAATGCAAAGGATGGCGCTCTAGTGTTGTGAGCTTGCGCACGAGCCAAAGCATGATTTTCCTGTGGACCTCTTCGAAAGGCGGAAGAATTGACTCCGTAGTTGATCTCCACAGCAGACTCATCCATAATGCGGATCTTGAAATTCAAATTGCGCTCATATTTGAACATAAGTACAGCCTTAGGGGGAACGCGATAAGCATTGGTAAATTGGAGCCATCCCATGCCAAAGTAATACTCGTTATCAACTTGATCGATGCAGATATTCCACGATGCCCCATTGGGCACATGTAGGCGAATGATGGGTGCGATGCTGTAGTGGTGACAAGCAACATACTTTGGAGGGATCCGTTGCACAACGACATGGTTATTCAACAAATATAGCTAAGCGATAAATTGTAATTCAGGGGAATGTATACATAACTTGCATGACATTGTTACCAGTGTGGTATCTTTCGCGTTAAATGGGTCGTAAAGCTTGAAGAAGCGAGGTGCTAATTATTTTATGCCAGTAGCAGCGTTGCTTTCCTGCTTGATAATACTGCGGTAATTGATTTTGGTGCACGTGGGATCCATTATCCTTATATCATAGCTCAGATTGGCCCGAAATTTGAAGAAGATGAAATATCCTAAACTGATCGAGTTGCATCTGACGAGAGTTTTCCACCCATTGGTAAGGTACAGTTCATTGTTGTCTGCAAGGATAGTAGTGTTGAAGACTGCCCCGTTGGGAGTTCGTAGCCGGACAATCTTTCCAACATCTTTCTTGTACACATCAACAAAGATGCGAGGCAAGGACTGGAAGCAGAACTACGTGTGAATAGATTGTTTGTTTGAAGTAATGTTGTTGAGTCGCTTGTATGCAGAAGAAGTAACAAGTAACTCTGATTGAACTGAATCATACACTGGTATTAGGTGGTTTACATATAGGCTTACCAGTCTGTCATTTTCTGGAGCACTGGATACGATAACTTTGAAGAAATTCATACTGATGCCAGGGTTGAAGTCTTAACTGCTAATGTTTGATCATAGAATGTAGGCTGTGTATACAAATGGCAACCATATCAGTTGTTGAAGAAGTTCATATTAAATATCAAAAAAATAAAAAAATAAAAAGAAGAGAGAAAAAAAAAATAGAAGGCATGATATCATAGTTTCGCATTGTCACAATAACAGCAACATAACACAGTTCAAGGTGTCTAAGAATCAGCGTATTCTGTATTTATTCATTTGGGCCATTAGAACCTACCAAAGAACTAATTTAGTGAAAAATTGCGTGTGCATCTTGGGTATGCATACTTTGATCAAACAATACATACGAATAAAAGTAGGAAAACAATGTCGAAGATGTGGAGCAAACTGTCACTATTGACACGCAATTGCAGACATTGCAAAGTAAAGTTATTGAATACAACAACATAAACAACTGATAATTGATTTCCATGAGATGTACACACAGAAATAAGCGTGTAGTCTGGAGGATTTGTGCAAATCGTTCTTGTATATGAAGTTACAGATTGGGAAGAAAACCCTAAACGAAACATACCTGGAGCAACAGAAGCTTGGCGGCGGTACTTGAGACTTGCAATCTGAAGGGTTAGGTGGGAGGAGCAGTGGGTGGTTATGAATACCCAACGAAGTTGTGCACGATTAATTTATCTTATTTGACTAAAATTGCAGTGCAAGCCCTCCAGTGAGTAGATATTTAATATTGTGCATATGTTTGGCTGGATTTTACTCAAGGAGTAATACATAATAGTTTATTTGGTGGATACTAATTGAAACTTCATTTTAGTAATTATATACTTGTAGTTTGGCTTGGCTCAATATATGTGCGTTGATATTTAAAAATTAGACAAAAGATTATTCTATAAATTGGAGTCTAGTCTTGCATTGTTCTGAGATTGGAACCTGACTAATAATTGATCTTATTAAGGTTTTGTATTTATCAAAGTTTAAATTACTATCTTATCTATCACACTGGCCTGATTTGTGCGCATGTTTATTTGACTAACTGATCCACGCAGCAAAACAATGCGAATGTGGATAAGTTTCTTATCGATGTCTGGAAAGACGTTTATTTTACAATGCTATGAAATTAATTAGACACCAAGTCGATGAATGGATGCAATTACATGCATCATCAAAAATTGTTGGTGTCAAATAACATTGTATCGTTGGCAAACCTTGTCACACCGGATGTGGCAAAGAGATGAATCTGCGAAAAATAAATATAAGCAGTTGTGTAGGAAAATGTAGAAAGGAAAAGCAGTGATACGAAACACACAAAATGTTATATTTTATATTATACATACGTCATCCCAAAAGTGTACCAAAAAATACCCAAGTGTCTGCTGCGATCGGATACATTACCCTATCCTCGCAACTACAACAGAAGAGGCAATTATGAAGTATGGCATCTTCACCTGCATAAAGTGATTGCCATTTGTTGCTTTGTAACTGCACAAAAAAAATATTAGCAAAAGGCATAAATGCAACAACTATGTGAGCACAAGTTGTTAATTTTATGCATTTCTGTCTCCAGGGTTCACTGCTAAGTGTAGTCCTTATATTTACATAGATGTTTGATCACATAGTTTTCCAAGTCTTCATTAGAGAGCTACTTTGATTCAATCTCAACCTGGAGAACACTCCACTTGTTAAGCCAGCGTGGATTCTTGCTGTTGGATGGAGCCAGGCGAAAGTAGAATCGTTTATTGACCGCTACATCATTTGCCTTTGATAAAACATCGCTTTGTTCCTACATCAGAATATAAGATGACTACATTAATTAAGATCCCATGGAGTCAGCTGCATTTCAACTCGAAATCGTGCAAAATATGGGTGTAATTAGCTTACGTCTGGAGTCATTGCAGATAGGGTAACCGCACTCTTGTTTAACACAATTTCGACGGCATGTCCAAATATAGCAACCTCGAGTTCACCACTGTCATCGCCAATTCGAACTCCGAGGCGTCCCCTGCGCGAAATCCATTTATTTACATGTCAATTACAAGTCATATACTTACTTGAGGAACACATAGATGTCCATAAATCAACTGTTGCTTGTAAAATCATGTTTGGTATGACTTATTGGAATGATAAACATTAACTTCAGAAGAATTATGTAAGATGGGATGTGGCATACCATGGAGCAGAAACGCAGTCATTATTTGCACAGCTTGAGCAAGCAAATACTTCACCTAGCACGTGGTTGGTAGCCCGGTTGCACTTGCTGCAAGCGGTATACCATGGTCGCTGACTACATGGTGCTACAACAACAGACACCCTCACCCAGATTTCATCAGAACCAGTCTGCTCCAATGCAGAACAACATTAATTCAAGCTGGAGCATCATGGATAAACTCACCCGCAGTTACAATGCTAGACATCACACATTACCGAAGTACTTGGTAAGTCTGCAATCCTGACAAGTTTGAACTCAGACGTAGAAGTATTGGCAACCTTCTTCTTCAGTAGCATCTCAGGGTCACTGATAGCATCAATTTTGTCGTAGTTAGCATCGCGCCTGCAAGATCTTTAGGTTGTTAACATATACCAGTGGACGGCAGGTTATGGAGTACATACAAGTAGATGATGTAGGCAGTTTACCAATCCAACAACTCCTCAACCCGTGCATCGGGAACATCAGACAAGAACATTGTAGACATGATAGTTTTCAAGGAGAATCCTGGGAAACACGGGCAAAACCATTTATGAACATGGTAGTTGGAACATGGATAACATATCATATGTCAACATTTCAGCAAAAAAATCATGTTGTAGCATACCGGAGTATTTTGATGACACAACATTAGTGACGATGACAACCGGCTGAGATTTTGCTGATTTGGCTAGTTTTTCTGCATCAGTGGTTGCTATGTCATCCCAAGCCGACAAACACACTGGATTCAAACTGTTTGGTGAGAGAGATAGAGTTAGAGAAGACAACAGAGAGAGAGGGGGGAAAAAAACCCCAGAGGATATCATCGATTTCATGAAAATTCTCAGCATCATAAATAACTAAATACATCCTACATATATATAACATATATTTTGGTAGCTGCATTCCATACTGGTACAAAACGGGGTCAAATTCAGGCGAATTAGTGATCGAAATAATCATCGTGCATGATTCTTTCTGCACTGCAATCATTCAACACTCCATAAATTATACCAAAAGTATGTATATCTCTAAAAGCATAAATATAATTACGAAGTCCGGAAAAAAGGGAGCAAAATTATACATTGAGCTCCATTTGTATAAAGTAGGAAAACTTATTTTTTTCCCAGATGCCCATGAAAGCATCTATAATTCCCACAGTTATCTAACAAAACACAATGTCAAGTACCTACACAAAGATTCAGCCAAAGTTTGGTTGACAATATAAACCAGTGAATTGTTTTGAGTTCACTTTATAGGTTAAGATCTTATACACAATCCTATATATCACGCTGCAATTGATGAAGCCGAGAAACAAACTTGTGGATATATGTACTCGTATTCATTCATCAACAAAATCAAGATTCTGGGTTGCGTACATTGCTGGTTCATCGCTGGCAAATCACATTACACCAGCTTAATGTTGATTTTGTATGCTTTCATTCTTCTATTATTTTCCAGATCATAACAAAACGATATTTGCAGTGTAATCGACAGTAAATAAATCTACAATTGATTTAAGAACTTGTACTGGCTATAATTTGGCCACATCTAACTGATAGGAATAGATGCGGAACAATATATTAGAAGTAAGCAAGGCGCATGGGAGAACTTACGAATCGTCAACAACAACTATATCTCGAACCCTCGAACGAGCAGTCGAATCCTTCCATGGCACTGTTTTCGGAGACATGACAGCTATGATTATCACTGCAACATCTGCGTATGGATATATATCCTGTGAGTATGTATTTTTTAATGGAAGGAAGGAAGACAGCCAGGGGAAGGAAGACAATAACAAACATAATTAAATAAGGAGCAACTCATAAAAAACATAGCAAGCGATGCAGTACTAAAACATTGAAAAAACTACCAAATTTATCAGGTTTCCCGATGAAGTCGCGGGCCTCAGTCAGAGTCTTCAAGTTGTACGCAGTACTTGCTGTTTCATCTGCGGCGCCTTCAACTGGTACAATTTTCATCTGGGGATCCAGAAAAAGGACATAATCATGATCAATGTAGCGATTTTGCGGGTTAACACGACGTACAACCCTGTCACTGAACCAGTATGTGCGATATGGATGTAGCTGTTTGTCAAACGATTCAATTTCAGCGTCAAAAGCTATAGCCTATATCTTTTTGCCCTGCATAGGACAAAGCAGGAAACGATAAATATGGCTCACATATCGGTGATGTGGGTGAACTACTCGTTAACTAACCTCGCTATCGCAAAGGACATATCGCTGATATTTTATGTTGCCAAATCGAGCTGTTGTTGCACGATACTTCTCAACGACTCGAAGTTTAAGTTTCCATTCTTTCAATTGATTAGTTAAGGCGGACAGCTTGAGCATATCGCTTTCCATCCCTAGTTTACAACAGCAACGCACGAACAACATATCTAAGCATCATATTTGTGATTACATGCTGTTCAGGTGGTAAAAAAAATTGATGCATAATGACGCAAGCATTTAACCTTGTGGCAAGTACATTTGATCTAGCAAAATGTCATACATACAACAAATTTAAATCACAATAGTGCAGTCAGACAAGGTTATAGCAAGCACGTATTCAGAGCCATAATTTCACGTATGGTATTCCAGGCACGCAGACGTAGGCACGACAAAACAAATAAAAAACTAAACAAACAAAAACACACACACACATACACACATATATACATGTTCAAAAAGATATATACAGTAATATATATGTAATATATATATATACATATATATATATGTTAAAAAGTAATATATATATAAATATATATGTAAGTATTATATGCATATATGTATATATATATATATATATATTAGTCAGTATCTGCTGACCCTATTGTGAATCACTATTCTTTGTTGCCCTGATGCTCGACGCAGCAGATTTTTGTACACAACGTTCTGGGTACTGTCAACAGTTTGGATATTATCAAGTGGGTGTATTAAAATTTTCACAGACGCAGACAACTTTGCTCGAGACAATGCAACATAAAGTTGACCATGCGAGAATACTGGCTGAGGAAGATAAATACCAACATACTGTAAAGTTTGGCCTTGGGACTTGTTAATTGTCATCGCAAAGCATGGTCGGACTGGGAATTGTTTTCTTTCAAACTCAACTGGGTAGTTATTTGTTTCAGATGGCCTAAGTGGTATCCTGGGTATGAAGACATCCTTGCCTTTATTATGACCTATAGCTATTTCAGCATGTATGACATTAGGGAGAAGATTTTTACAAATAAGTTTAATACCATTATACAGCCCGGCGGATGGATCTAAATTTCGTAACAACATCACGGGAGAGCCACGTTTTAAGAACAGCTCATGAGTAGGCAGTCCATTAGGTGTAAGGGTATGTAAAAATTCTAAAGAATGATTATCTCGGATACCAGGAAGACAGTGGTCAAAACTTGTGTAGATGTGTGTGTTACCAGGGAATCTATCAAGTAAAATTTGATTCAGAAAATCGACACAGTCATTCCTTGGTGTCAAGATGGCTCGGTCAACGAGGTAATCAGACTTCAAACAATCACTTTCAAAGTTAGGGTAAACACAGTCAATGAAAGTGTTAATCGATGTTCTCTCATTTACAAAAGGCACAACCATTGATTGCGGTAGCTTTAATAAGGATTCATCATTTTTTTGCAAGCTGCCATCCCCGACTGATAATAGAAACTCCGCAAAACACGGATCATGTATTGCCCTCATGTTCTCCGTTAGATGCAATAAGCGCATATGAGGCCACATGTGTGAATCAACAATGCTGTTACATATGCACTCTTCCTTCGTTGCTCGCACTGTCACGGGGAGCACTTGCCTGAAATCACCACCAAAAACCACAACCTTACCTCCAAATAATTCATTGCTTGAGCATATATCGCGAAGCATAGCTTCAAAAGCCTCAATATTCTGCTTCTTCGCCATTGTGACCTCATCCCATATTATTATACTTGATTGTCGAATCAGCTCTGCCAAGGCAGTCCGCTTTCCAACGTTGCAGCAATTCTTCTCTCTCGTATCCAGAGGTAGCTTGAAGCGAGAATGCGCTGTCCGACCCCCGGGCAGATTAGATGCTGCAATACCTGTGCTGGCAGTGGCCAATGCAATATTCCCCATGCCACGAACACGAGCGAGGATAGCTCTGTAGAGGAATGTCTTCCCAATGCCACCAGGCCCGTCAACAAAGAAACACGCACCTTTCTTCCGCAAAACATGATCAATGATTACATCATATGCAGTCTGCTGGTCCTCATTGAGTTGCTTCGATGCTGCAATGTCTTCAGTAGGGATAGGAATTGCTAACTCTTCATCGATCTCTCGATTGAGCGGTGCAACTTCATCGGAACCATTGGTATTCCATTGGCAAGTTATAATCTCTTAGCTGCCTTCCCATTGACTCAAGAACCATGTTTACATGTCTTAGGGTTCTTGAAAGGATATGACCTTCACTGTAGGCTTCTCCACGGCGATAGTCTTCGGAAAGCTTAGTATAAAATCGTTGCCACAGCTGCCGTGGATTACTTGGCTGGCAGAACACCAGAATGGTTGCAAACAGTCGTCGTAGAGTGTGTGGCATCTGGAACGTTGTAGCCTCTTCAAGACAATCTTCCAGTGCAGTGTCTTTCTCAAGCAGCCCAAGCTTTTCGCAAGCCTCGCGATATGTTTCACACACATGATTACCAACGGTACGAAGATGCTCGAATGATTCCGCACCTCTGACATGCATTAATAGTATTCGTAAGAAGAAACGTTCGCCTTCCGCAGGGTTAGCAGCCACTATACGACCAATAGCATGACCTCTCTTCCGAGGTGTCCACTCCGATTTCGTAGAATTCCATACATAATGTTCAGGAAACTCACTGTAGAGCCAGCGCTTAGCACCTGGATCCCGTTTATTTGTTTCAAAATACTCAGTTAACATTGTCTTCTTATATTTCTTATCTGTCGCAATATACGGGAGCTTTGTATATTTATTAAATGCAATGGATTGCATTCCAGGAAGATGAAGTTGCAGGGTAGTGACATGAGGGGACATCTCATTCAAAGGAAACTTAAAGATACGCCAAGCAGCTTCAGGCGGGGAAATCCATCTGGCAGACTGGAAAGCCTTTATTTCATCAATGCAACCCTTCTGTTCCGATATCACCTGGAACACAACCCTGTCATGACCTTTGTATATGTACTTGTACAGATATTTAACAGCTTTAATGGTTGAGCATATTTCCACATTTAAGTGGCAGTCATACTTAGCAAGCAAGTAAGGGTTATACGGCACAACCCACATGTTGTCCAATGTTTGTCCTCTGACGTCAACAGTGCGGCCATTTCTTTGTCGGCGATACTCGATCACATAGGTGTGGGCAGAAATTGGCCCAAGTATCTCCTTATCAATCAAATCCCGCTTGAGCTCAACTGTTTTCGCCCGAAAAATTCGCGCTATCAAATAAGGCCGTTTTTGAAGTTGCTCGAATGGTAGAAGCTCAGCACGAATCTCAGCCCAGTTGGGATTACATGTCATCGTGACAAGATAATCAGGTTTGCCGTATTTACGCACCAGAGCCATTGCATCATGGTAACGACGCTTCATATCACGGGGCCCACCCACAAAAGACGGCGGTAAAACGACTTGACGCCCAACATTATTTGGGTTCATTTCACCCGCATTAATGCTATCCAGTATCCCCTGGTAAAGTTCCGCCCGGATAGTATCCTGATGCTGACGCACATAATCTAGCCTGCTTGTCTCGAGCTTCACATACATATAGACCATGTATTGCTGAAGCAGACGCCCAAAGAACAACAACGATGACCGGCGTATATCTCGCATTTGTAATCGGTAGCAGTAATACTGACGACAGCTAACCGTTGCACTATCGGATTCTGCGTCACTTGGCCCTGCAGTTAGAAGCTAATCATTCAGCAACACAGCATACACAACGACATTGATAATATGAACTCACACATACTAAGTAACAACGTGAAACTACCTTTTCGTGACTTCTTTTTCGGAGGCTTCTTATTAATTCTAGGATGCCATCCAGGCTGGCCATGGGGAAACATGATAGGATACTGAAGCGGATCAAAACAACCCAGGTGGTACTGAATACTCTTTGCCTCACCACCCTTATGCCTCACCCTAATATCACGGACATATTTACCAGCACGCGTCTCATCATCAATCCAAATTGCCGCAACCTGATCAGATGTAGGCAAATTGTGCGTTCGTTGATCAAGTCCGGGATCACATTTAATCCGCACATCGCAATCAGCAAATTCGGCGCTTGCACTAATAGATTGAAATGACTGGTTATAAGGATTGACCTCTAGAATATTAGTCAAACATGAAATAACAGCGGGATCAAGATTTTCAAAAGCTTTCACTCGGCTTTACAGCTGGAAGGCTGGATCGTAGAAATAAACTTGTAGATATCTAGGAGGTTGTTGGCCGGGATCAATATCATTAATGTAGTGGTATATCTGCCCTTGGACACGGAATGTGTAAATCCCTTTACTTTTATTCTTCGTGTCAGGATCAGCCTTCACACCCATCGAAGTAAAGGAGAACAGACAATTGTACGCACTGATATTATTCCGGAATTCTTCGCTAGTCACGGTGTCGGACAGGAGCAACTCTGCCAACGAATCTGGGATCTCATGAGGAGCAAGGACTACACAGCCCTCACTGCAACAAAATCCATCTGGTTCGTACGCAAATAATTTAGCATCACAGTGTGGACATCTCCTTGGAGGTGGCAGCATGCTTGGCTCATAGGCGGGGACGGAGCGCCCCGCTCCCACTTTTTCGTACGCCTCTGCCCTGCACCACGGAATAGAAACGATTAACAGATAGGAAACCATAACTGCACACACATATATTTACAAATGAGGCCATAGTGGGAGGAAATACTCACGGGGTGGTTGGGGAACTCGAGGAGCACCGCTAGCATGACTGTTACGTTCACCCACAGACGAAGCGGAAGGTACAACGGAGCTACCTCTAGTCCCACAGGACGCATTGACGATGTGTGGATGTTGTAATGAACCCGATGAAGATGAACCTGACGCGCCTGAAGCAATATTGGGCAAGCCAGATGACACAGCTGGCATGTATGATAGCACAGTATTCGGTAAACCATTATATACATCCAAAGCAGTACCATATCCGACGGCAAAACCAACAGACGGGCTATTCGGGCCAGAACCCCTAATAGCTGTGGAGCCAAAAGGCATGAGAAACGGGAAAGCATACCCAGGTGCTTGCACACTACTACCTGGCGTCGCGGTATAGACAAAAGGACCTGTAACGGAACCCCTTACATCTGCATTGCATATGGAAGGCCCGCGATTCGCATTACCCCCCCCCCCCCCCCCCCCCGCGGTCTACCCGACGGCCGCGGAGCCGGGGCAGAAGTATTAGCTCCTGCAGATAATCCAGTACCGCGTGCTAGCTGCTCCCCCACTAAACCCTGCCGCAGTCATTTCCCAAGACTACCTGTAGGCATTTACAAGCTACGGGCCACACACTACACAAGGCCACGAACATCAATTACTTTCAACCACGGCAACAACATCACAGACATAGAGTCTATACCAAATTAACTAAGCAGTAGACAAACTATATTTCCATCGCACATTTTTTGGTTGCATCATCAACTCAGCCTATACATGATTTATACCGGCTCCAACCTAACCGAGATGCCTCACGATAAAAATACCAGTTCAAGACACTGAAGCAGCATTACACAGTAAACCAGTTAAAATTAATTAAGACAAACAAACAACCAAAAAACCAAAGGGGGAGGGGGGAACACACAAATCCCACAGGTTAGCAAAGCAAAGCAGCAACACAGCAAGATACAACAGGCGTAAAACAAACCACACAGGCTTCTTACAGCAACATATATATTTTTAATGTGTATACTGCCAACTATTAGAGAGGTGAACGTACCAGATAAGGCAACACAACAAATTCCTTGCTCAGGTAGCGGGAGATCAACCTGCAAACACCAACGCTAAATGTAAGCAAATGCGAATCAAACTAACCAAGCATCATCTTATCGATTGGCTACAACCACCACCTGCTGAGCCCATACGTATATAGCGCACTTGTATAGAGTAATAACACCATTAGGAAACAAAGAGACCCAACAACACACACATGCAAGCAATGAAACCACAGATACATACCAATTTATTAACTATCATAAGACCACACATGCAGGAAGTTATCACAACAACCCACATAACAGAGTAAATATTCAATTCACAACGAATCAAATATAATCCCCCCACTACCTGCCCGAAACCCCAATTTAGAAAACCCTCGAACCATAAAAAAACCCAAATTAGAAAACCCAACTCCGCATCCCAACAGGAGCTGAGAAACCGTTGGACACACCAAGTACCGGATAGCCGGCGAACCACCGGAGCAATTTCCGGCTGCCGGCGAAAACAAAACCCATCAACCGGAGAAAATATAGAGAGAGAGAGAGATGAAAGAATTGACCTGGTGACAATAGATCAGCGAATGGCACCAACATCAGAAGCCCTGTTCTCTTACATCCTAAGAATGAATGGCAAGAGACCGACACCTGTCCCACTTAAGAGTGCCGGCAACCAAGCGCAGCTGCTCGGAGCATAGCCACCTGTCCCACCGAGAAGAACACCGACTACGAAGTTCATGTTCCACAGCCCAAACCAAGAGCGGACATCCCAAATGACTGTATCGCCCTTCAACCACAGCGTCCATGGTTCACAGCAGCAAGGGCATAACCGTCATTTTCTACACGTCACTATTTCGTTGGCAGTTGGACCGAGTTGGCAACACATGATTGGGCCACACCTGCCACGCAATGTGGCCTTAACTTCTTTTATATAGGTAGTAAGATATCCATTATATAATAAATGAATTTATAGCCACAAATAAATTCATACTAAACTAGATTGCCTCTAGGGCATCTATTCCAACAATAAGATCTCGTTCCATAAGGAGGAAGGTCCAGATCATAACTAGAAGCATCACTCTCAGAGATGCATGGAGAATCAAAAGATTCTTGACCTTTTTCAAGTGCCTCTCAACAACAACGGGAATCAACGAGCATGCCGCCGACTCTCTATTTCCTCGAGGAGAATCCGTTAAAACTTTGACATGTCCCAAGGACAGATCTCGAAATTCTCACCCAATCTATGATCCTTTGACATTTTTAATTTCTTTCCCGCCTATAATTTCCATCGCTTCAGCTTCCTTCGCCGGAGAATTCTCAACTTCCAGAGCTGACCTTGGCGAAGCCGGTTGTGGGTGAGCATTTAACAGTGTTGGCTTGGATTGGGGCTAAAAGAACTGCTGCTGGTTTTGCCTTGTTTGATTGGATAAAGTTCATGCTTTTATGAACTCCTTTCTCAACATCATCATTCTTCTTTGTGCACCAAGGCATTTCATGCCCCAATAATCTACAATAGTTGCAGATTAGTGGTAGGTGATTATACTTGAATTCAATCCAGTGAACTTTTCCTTATGAAACTCTAAGCTTGACTTTTTTAGGAAACGATTTGCTAATATCAATGACTAGTTTAACACGAACAAATTACATTCATCCACCATTTTTTGAGGTATCTTAGAATCAATAATCCCTCCAATTCTTCCAACATATTTCCTGAGTATCTTTTTCGTGAGACAACAAAGTGGGACGTTCCGAAGTTGGATCCAAAGAGGAGAGCGAGAGAAATCGATTTGGTCAAGATTCAAAGAGGAAGACCACTTAGAGAAGACAATCAACTGATTTTTGAAAGTCCAAGGTTCGCCTCTGAGAACCCCCTCTAGGTCATCATTTTTGGCGAAACTGAATTTGAAAACTTTGTTCTTGACCTACTCAATCAAGAGACCTTCAGGTTTGCCCCATGTGGAGGTCAACATGCTTTTCAAACCAGTTAGATTAACCAGTTTACTTGTAATAACTTTCCCCAGTAAACTGGTTCCGCATTCCTCTGTGCTTGCATCTAAATCTTCATCATCCATATCAAAGATGATATCAGATTCATGATCTTCATCGTCTACGATAGTGAATGCCTTAAGCTTGTCCAAAATTTCTGACTTGCCTTCACTTCCGTCCTCGCAGTCTTTTGTGTGATATGTAGTTTCTAACTGTTTTTCCATTGTGGACAAAGATGGAATAATAGGTGAGAAGAGACAATATGAAGAAACGAATACACAAGAAACTCTTGGAAACCAAGAGACTCGGAACATGTTTTTCAGGGCAAAACTCTCTCTCTCTCTAAAACTTTCTCCCAACAAAACCCTAACAACTTCTCCATCTACGGCGGCGGCGACTCCTTCTCCATGGGGCTGCCGCCCGCCACCCCTCTCTAATTTGTACCCTTTCTGACCACAGTCAGCCACCTCCGCCGCTTGGACCTTGCTCCTCGGCCGATTTCAGACAGGAGTCACGCCTAGACCGGGTTTTCATTGTGTCCGGCGCGTCGCTGACCACTTTGGGCGATATAAGTCGAGATGCTTCTCTTCGCCAGCTTTCCCCTCCTTCCCTGGGCGGAGGGGTCACCTTCGGACTGTCCAACTATCCCACCGCCACTCAAAGCCTAACCAGCCCCAGATCCGCCGCCGTGCCCCTGCTTTTGCCGCCCACCCGGCGCCAGTCTCGCTTCGACTACCTAGATCCGTCTGCCGAACAGGCCCTCCACCGCGCCTTCACTGCTCCGCCGCCCTCCACTGTTGCTGGCACCATCTCCTTCGACGTGGGTGGGTAAAAATCGGTAAGTAACCCTCCTCCCCTCCCTCCAGATGTGTTAGTCTTCGACGTGGCTGTTCTCCCCCTGCCCCGATTGTGAGGCTTCTCCTTCCCCCTCCCCCTATGATATGCTGGTTTTACGGCATCTCCGAGCCTCCGGAGAAGTCCTCTCACCGCCCACCAACACCACTAGAAGCCTACTGATCTGGCTCTGGGTTGCTATTCCGTCCCCCACTCGGTCGCCCCACCACTGTCCCCGGCCGGCCATAGTGTCACTGATTCGGTAGATAGGTTACTAGGGTTTGCTCTTGTGGGTTTGGTTTCATTGTTATGGGCTTTGCTTTCGAGTTTATTTTGATGTTTTATGGGCTGTTTTTGTTGGTTTGTTTCCTGATTCGTCTTGGGCTTAGGAGGCTCTTGTGGTCCTCATGACGAATTCGATGTTTTTGAGGTTGTTCGTGGTGGCCTCTGAGCCCAATAACACTTGGTCTCGTAGCTACTTTGTTTGAGGTTTAGGCTTGTGCATCTATGGTCTTGTCAATTTCTTTTTCCGGGATACTCCCCGTTTTCTTCGTACTCAGTATTTTTATGAATAAAATCCTTTCATTGTCAGTAAAAAAAAAAAGAACATGATATTATCTCTTTCTAGAAGAGCCTCCCATGATGTGTTTGAACCCGTAGGTGATGTAGTTCAAAAAAAAAACAATATCTAAAATGACAACAAACATAAATATGGGGAATCTAGCGTTTGGCATATTTGGATTCCTCCATCAAGAACATAACCCTAAATTACCATCTCAAAACAATGACTAAAACGACAACAGACACAAACTCGGAAGCTCTATTTACAATTCCAAGCTTTTGTTACTGGCACAATTATAGTTCCACTTCTAGGCTAGTAGTAGTAGTAGTAGAAAACAGTAAGAAAAATGGAGGAAAATTCCAAAAAGCTATAGCTTACCCCACTCACCACCTTCGCCACTCGCAGAGAAAAGAGAAGTAGAAGTGGAAAAGAGAGAGAAGCTAAAGCCAAAAACACAACACTTGATGAGATAAAAGATTGGTCGCTTTTGGAAAACAAAATCTCTCCGATTCTTGATTTTCCAACCTTTTACCTATACAACTTCAAATCTCCATTTCCGACCATGGAGGCGCCGGAGAACGTCCCCGTCGTTCCCGAATCGGCGGAGAAGATCATCCTCCGATGGGACTCAACCGTCTCAGAGGAGGCCCGTGAGCGAATGATCTTCGAAGGAGACCGTCACGAGATCGATCGCTACTTACACGCAGTCGACGAGATTCAACGCTCCATGGAATCGACGGCGCTGACTGACACCACCGATTCAGATCAGAGCAAGGCCAACAGCGCCTTGCAGATCGCTATGGCTCGCCTCGAGGACGAGTTCCGTAACATTCTGATTGCTCAGACCAGCCCAATCGAGACCGATTCACTCGTCAACAATCGCACCTCCTTCTCGAAATCGACCCTCAGGACGGACTCTACCGGCGGAGATTTGCACGACGAAGACTACCCAGATGACGATTCGCGAGAGCTTGGAGATGGGGAAGTCGACCATAGTGGGAGCTCAAGCTATCGATCTACAAACAGTATCCGCGAGATCGATTTGATACCGTCCGATGCGATTTACGATCTCCGGAGCATCGCTGAGAGGATGATCTCAGCTGGGTATCTCCGGGAGTGTGTTCAGGTCTACGGCAGTGTTCGGAAGTCAGCCGTCGACGCTAGCTTCCGGCGACTTGGGGTTGAAAAATTAAGCATCGGCGATATTCAGCGCTTGGAATGGGAAGCGCTGGAGACGAAGATCAGGCGATGGATTAGAGCTGCTAAGGTATGTGTTCGTATTCTCTTTGCCAGTGAGAAGAAGCTCTGTGAGCAAATCTTTGAGGGTTTAGGCACTTCAACCGACGACGCCTGTTTCATGGAAACCGTCAAGGGTCCGGCGATTCAGCTTTTTAATTTTGCTGAAGCGATTAGTATTAGCCGCCGTTCGCCGGAGAAGTTGTTCAAGATCTTAGACCTTCATGATGGGTTATCTGATTTGTTGCCGGATGTGGATGTTGTGTTTCAATCAAAGTCGTCGGAGTCTATCCGGGTTCAGGCGGCGGAGATACTCTCCCGGCTGGCGGAGGCGGCGAGAGGGATATTATCTGAATTCGAAAACGCTGTCCTCCGTGAGCCGTCGAAAGTTCCGGTCCCCGGAGGTACAATCCATCCTTTGACTAGATATGTAATGAATTATATAAGCTTGATCTCTGATTACAAGCAAACCTTGATTGAACTGATTGTGTCTAAGCCGTCGACGGGGTCTAGATATTCCGGCGATCCCACAACCCCGGATTTGGAATTCGAGGAATACGAGGGGAGAACCCCATTGGCTCTCCATTTGATATGGATCATTGTCATCTTACAGTTCAATCTTGATGGCAAATCCAAGCACTATAAAGATGCCTCTCTGGCTCATTTGTTCATGATGAATAATGTTCACTACATTACTAATAAGATCAAAGGGTCGCCGGAGTTGAGAGAGATGATCGGAGACGATTACCTGAAGAAGTTAACCGGTAAGTTCCGGCAGGCGGCGACTAGCTATCAGCGAGCGACGTGGGTGAGGGTTCTGCATTGTTTGAGGGATGAGGGGTTACATGTGAGTGGTAGCTTCTCGTCCGGGGTATCAAAGAGTGCTTTGAGAGAGAGGTTCAAATCTTTCAATGCAATTTTTGAGGAAGTTCATAGGACTCAGGCGACATGGCTAATACCAGATACACAGCTGCGAGAGGAGCTTCGTATAGCAATGTCTGAGTTGTTGATTCCAGCTTACAGGTCATTCTTAGGCAGATTCAGGACACATATAGAAAGTGGGAAGCACCCGGAAGCCTACATCAAGTATTCAGTTGAGGACCTAGAATCTGCAGTATTGGATTTCTTTGAGGGATGCACGGTTTCACAACACTCGCGAAAGAGATCTCAGTGATTCTGAGTTAGACCTAGGACAGACATATTCTTTAAATCTTTTTTGTGGAGGATTTTGGGTACGTGCTCTAGTTATTCTGGATACACCATTGAGCTGACAAAGATCACTAACCGTATGTGGACTAGACTGAGTGTGCTGCCGCATCAGCTTTAGCTTCCCTGAACTGCGCCGGTTGCCCTGAATGCTCCTGCCATGTAAGGTTGTTGTTGTTTGTTCTTTTTTATTTTTGTTACCACATTCTAGATTTTTCATTTGTTTATATGGGGAATTGTTGTATGTGTTGTACTACTTGGTTATCTACACAGAGTTATGATCTGATTCCACTAAACAGTCTAGTTTGGTACTTCCGAAATTTTGTTCATGAAGAATAAAGTTGCTATTCTTTGAAGTGGCACTAAAAGGTGACATCAAATAGGTGAATTGAGATAGTACACATTACATGTAAACGCAGTTCTCATTTAAGTATAAATGTCTAGTCGTCACTCTTCTTTGGTCATGTAGCATGGAGTTATTCTGCAAATAATTGATTGTTTCATTCGATTAAACATGCGTCTTTCTGTTACACTTGCTTTGAACTGAGTTTCTCATTATAGCTTTCGGTTCATAAATATCGCAAGTATTGAGTACAAGTATCTAAATGTGTTTGAGTCCAGTGCTAAAGATAGTATTATCCTTACTTAATGACGTGCACTTGCTAGTTGCTAGAGTGCTGGACTACATACATGTGCTATGCTATCAAAAACTTCGTGGAAATGTTTGGCTATTTATGGTAAGTTTTACTGTTGCTGGTTGGTTGTCATGCTAGTAACCTCGTATATATTTGATAAGGTTGGATTTGAACCACCGCTTAGAATTTAGAAGTAGATGGGTTTTTATTGTGGACCTGAAATTTTCTACGTAGCTAATGCGAGCTATTCTCTACATGATGCGAATTCGTTTGGATCCAATTCGGAAGAGTGTGTATTGTGCTGTTACTTATAGTTCTGTGCATTTGCTTGTTTCCAAGGTTTTTATGTCTCTGGTCCATACACAGCATGGTGCCACAAAAGCCTATAGGGAGAAACCACTAACTTGTCTGATGTAGTTGAGTCCGAATGCTGTTATGTCTTCCCTCAATTTCCTTGTAACACGCCAGCATAGTGAGTGACTTGGAGGCGTATCTGACATTTATCATTTGTTACAAGTGTCGCAAAAACATTAGTGGAAGGATTTAGGCCATCTGGAGGAACTCATGGTGGTTTCAATTTCATGAACTTGGATAGCGACCACCAGTTTGAAATGCGAATGGGGCCTTTATATATATACATTTGTGCTTGTGTTGTCATGACATAGGAACCTGGCTTCATTATCTTTTACTGCTAGTACCTTGTTGTTTCCTACTATAAGGTTCACATATCAACCATCAGCTTGCAACAGATGTCCTCAGGAATGACAGGTGATGTACCCAGATAGCTTTTGGTTCATATATATATATATATATATATAGAGAGAGAGAGACTATTTTGTAGGGGGTGTGACCAGCCCCAAGGGGGCCGGGCCCAACGGGAGGGGGCGCGGCCTGCCCGGTTGTGTGTGTGTGTGTGTGTGTGTGTGTGTGTGTGTGTGGGGGGGGGGGGGGGGGGGGTACTAGCATAATTGAGAAAAAGACGCACATATCCTTAGGCCTCGTTTGGGTAGCAGCATAAGGGGGCAACATAACATTAACTCATGCTTCCCCTTCTTATCCTGTGTTTGAGTGCCAGTATAGGGTGGAACATAAGTTATACTCCCAACATAACTTTTTTTTTTTTTTCGTTATACCACCACCCCCGAGGTATAAGGCTGGATAAGCGGAAGCATCATAAGTCATTAATTTTTTTAACCAAAATACCCCCGTGCCGTCGCCCTAATCCCTATCCCTTATTCCCAAACCCTACAACATCAATCCAAATTACTATCACTGTCGTCACCATCACCATCCGCGTGCCACTAGTGCACCATCTTCTTTATCTCCCTCAACCTCCTACAAAATCACCAGTCACAGCCACCATGATTAACCACCCTCTCCACCATTAATTCCAAACAAAATCACTATTTTGAATACGGAGCTCTCACGGATGCGGAACTCGCACGAGTTCATCATCTTCCAATAATTTGGTTAATGAAGTAAATTAATAATATAAATTCGTTAGTAATATATATATATATATATATATATATTGTTAATTAAGTTTATCAAAATATGTTTAGTTAATTTGTTTGTTTTAATGCCAAATTATAATACAAACATCTACGTATTCAAAATCACGACAGTGCGGGGCAGGGCAATGTGGTCATTTTAACATTAGCCTTTCATCATATCTTGCATATTATCCGACAGCACCCAAACACAGACAACCAACATTCCTATCAAGGCTTATCAGACATCATACTTATCTTGCTTCTTATCCCAACATAAGCATTTTCCGTACATAACTTATCCGCTGCCCAAACGAGGCCTTAGGGATGTGGTTATCGAAGCTCTTTATTTTCCTTGCCTTGTTACTTACATGTAATTTATTATGTAATGTGATGTAAAACTAGAACATGTGTTTAAATTGCGACGTAGATTTTTGGCTGCGGGCTTTTTGTTTTTAGTCTTAGGCGTGCTATTGGACTAATAGTGAACTAGAATAAATTAGATTTAAGCCCGTGCGGTGCGCCCCGGCGCTTTTAATTTATTTATGATAGTATGATTAGTAGTAGATAATATCTAGAGCATAATTGTAGGTATGTAGACTTTTAAAATATATGTCTTTTACGTCTTGAAATAATTTACATGTTTCTCAGAACTTATCTAGGATTAAATTTTTAGTTGGTTGTCTTCACCTCCTTGCTTTGGGAGGAAGAGTACGTATATACCATGTGCTAATTGGTATAATAAAAGTTTGAACTACTTTACACTCTTTGAACATTGAGATTTGAAATAATTATCAACTTATTATTTACATTTTAAAGTTTCTGAAAATAACTCTTTTTAGACATGATTTTAGTACGACATCTGTTGGAAGTTATGAATACTTTCTTTTTGAGAAACAATTATGAATATTTGAGCTCCTTAATCTAACGATGATTTTTTTAGGGAAATAATATATCGATGATTTGATATATGAATGAGATCTATTATATTACATTGCATTACTTGTTATACTAGACTTGTTTGACTAAAAAAATTCTTTCTCTCTCTAAGCTAGAGAGAGAAAACTCAGAGCTCTACCATGGCGACAGATCCACCGGGTTGGCTAGAGAAGATCCAACTAACAGAAAGGGAGAAGAAGATTACAAGAATCGGGAAGGCACTCTATGACCGATCGGTTGAGAGTTTTGACCACTGTTTGATTGGGAAGTTTGTAGGTGATAAGAGCATCAACGGAGGACTTATGAAAGATCTTTTCAAGAGATTATGGTGCCCGGAAGGCGAAGAACTCCGAATCATTGACTTAGAGCCGAATATTTTTGTTTTCAAGTTTGAAAACGAGGAATCAATGTTCAGAGCCAAGAGAGGAGGGCCATGGGTCTTCGATGACCAACTCCTACTGCTAAAGGATTGGTCATTGGGGAAGAAGGCAGTTGATGTTGATTTCAATAACATCTCCGTTTGGGTTCAAATCTGGGGACTTCCCTTCCACTTAATCAATCGAGAAGTGGGGGAAATCATTGGATCCACAATCGGAGAAGTTTATTCAGTGGAGCCCAGAGAAGAAGGACCCGAAAGTGAAAGATTTATCAGAGTCAGAGTTCGCACGCTTACAAATCAACCCCTTCTACGAAGAGGAGCAGTAGAAATTGAAGATGGAGATTCTATATGGGTTGATTTTAAGTATGAGAAACTCCCAGCCATTTGCGAGTGGTGTGGATGTGTGAATCACACTCAAAACAATTGTACAACCAAGCCTCCTGATCCGGTTAATCACAACCACAGAGAGTATGGCCAATGGCTACTCTCTAACCGGAAAAAGATCAGGAAAACAGTAAAGTCGCAAACTCCGTCCGGACAACACGGAGTAGGAGACCAGGAGGCAAAGCGGGGAGCGGTCCGGCGACCGGAAAACCCGAAAAGGGCGGGAGGAGAAACAAAAAGCGGGAAAGGAAAGTCAAAATGGATGCCTAAAGATAAGGCAGAATCAGGGAGATACCAATCAAGCGCGGGAATTGGGGACGTGACTGGTCCAAAATTTAATTTGGAGCAGATATTGGTAATCCCAAAGTCAAAGGAGATAGGATTCTCCAAGGACAAATCTGTTTTGAATTCACTACCTTCCAATATAACCTTTAATGCGGGTAATCAATCCGATAAAGGAAAGTCAAAAAAGAAAAATTCAACAAATGGGAAGAAGACGGAGAATAAAGGAAGGAAAATACTGTCTAAGAGGAAATCTTCATCTCCCAGTCAACAGCAGGAGGAAGGAGTTGAAAGGGGTAACCTCAAGAAACAATGTGCGATGGAGGAGGAAGAAGAAACTCAAGTTGACCTTAATACCCCCGCCATTGAGTTAGAAGATAGCAGCACTATCAACCAAGGAATGGAAGTGGAGGAAGACCAACTTAAATCTACAGAGGCAGTGGGTGCGGAGCACCACTGCCTAGCCCAATGAGTCTTTTATGTTGGAACGTACGGGGGCTTGGGATCCCCCGTAACGTTCTTGCCTTGACCGACTTGGTTAAGGACAAGCGCCCAAAAATGATTTTCCTACTTGAAACAAAGAAGTCGAGCGAAGAGATGGAAGAAATAAAAATCAGGTTGGGTATGCAAAATTCCTGCTTCGTTGATAGTGAAGACAGGAGTGGGGGACTAGCTCTCCTATGGACAGATGACGTTACCATCTCGGTACGTTCTCAGTCAATTCACCACATCCACTGCAATGTGGATCTTTCCGAGGGAGGGGACCCTTGGACCTTTACTGGTTTTTACGGCGATCCAGTTCGAACGGAGCGCCATAATTCTTGGGAGCTGTTAAAGCGACTAAAGCCAAGTAATTCTGCCCCATGGCTGGTGGCAGGTGACTTCAACGCCATTAGCGGCGCATAAGAGAAGGAAGGAGGCCGGAAAGTCAAGTTCGGGCAGATTGAAGACTTTCAGTCGGCCATTGACTTCTGCGACCTTAGAGACCTGGGCTCTAATGGTTGTCCTTTTACATGGAGCAACAATCATGATGAAGAAACATTTATCAGAGAAAGACTTGACAAAGCATTTGCAAATTTGGAATGGCGAACCAAGTTTGGCAATGCAAGGGTGAACAACCTGATCACCACTACATCGGATCACAATCCGGTGGAAATCCTTTTCCAACCAGTGCCTCATACTCAGAACATGGGCCCGAGACGTTTCCAATTCGAAACCTGCTGGTTGAGAAACCAGGAATTGGGTACCTTTGTTGAAGAACACTGGATACAATCCCCAACTGGGACTTTCATGAAGAAACTGGAAAATTTGAGTTTAAATCTCAAACGATGGGAGGAAGATGTTTTTGGTAATGTAAACCAGAAGATAAAGCGCCTCAAAAGTGACTTAGCAAGGCTGGAGAAAAGAAGGCAAACCCAAACAATACTTGACCAGAAGCGGACTCTTAAAAACGAAATCAACGATTTGTTGATTTCAGAAGAACAACTTTGGAAGCAACGTTCTCGAATCCAATGGCTTAAAGAGGGAGATCGGAACACCCGTTTCTTCCACCATAAAGCCTCGGCGAGAAGAGCCCGCAATCAAATTACGGGAATTGAAGACCAGGACGGAACCTGGAATACCGAAGATGGAAAAGTTGTTAAGATTTTGGAAGAGTACTTCACAGATCTATTTGCCTCCAACAACCCTTCCCAGGAAGAAATTGATGGCCTACTTAAATATGTTACAAGTCAAGTCCCGGAAGATCAAAGCAGCTGGCTTGATCGAGACTACACGAAGGAAGAAGTGGAAGAGAGTCTAAAACAAATGGCTCCTACCAAAGCACCTGGTATAGATGGTTTCCCTGCCCTCTTTTACCAGAAGTTCTGGAGTGTAATCGGAGATGAGGTATGTGGCTATGTTTTAAGCATTCTTAATGGTACCACTGATCCCCATGACATCAACCACACTATTTTGGCTTTAATTCCAAAAATAAAGCAGACAAGGAAACCGGCAGATTTCCGGCCTATCAGTCTTTGTACAGTTATTTACAAACTGATTACAAAGACCATGGCCAATAGGCTGAAGAGACTTCTTCCGGGAATAATTTCAGAAACTCAGTCTGCGTTTGTCCCGGGTCGGTTGATAACCGACAATGTGCTGACGGCTTTCGAACTCTTGCACACTATGAAATATCGGAAAAAGGGGAAACAGGGCTACCTAGCTCTAAAAATTGACATTAGCAAAGCCTATGACAGAGTAGAATGGTCATATCTAAAGGCTGTCATGGAGAAGATGGGTTTTGGTCAAAAGTGGATTAATCTAGTGATGAAGTGTATATCCACAACGACTTTTTCAATCAATTATAGAGGCAGGCCTATGGGTTTTATTAAACCGCAACGAGGAATCCGTCAAGGTTGTCCGCTCTCACCGTATCTTTTCCTATTTTGTGGGGAAGCTCTCTCGCAGTCACTCACGAAGTTTTGTAACGATGGCTTGTTGTCGGGTCTATCCGCGTCAAGAGGGGGCCCCACTATCTCCCACCTCTTCTTCGCGGATGACAGTTTGTTGTTTACTCGTGCTAATACAGAGGAGATTACAAGATTGAAAGACCTACTACACGTCTACGAAAAAGCAACGGGACAACAAATAAATCTACAAAAATCAGCTGCAGTTTTCTCAGCAAATACTCCTCCAGAGCAGCAAGTCCAGCTCGCCAATTTATGTGGTGTTAAACTAGAATCCCTGCATGAGCGCTACTTGGGCCTTCCTACAATGATAGGGAAAAAGAAAATGGCGAACTTTCAGCACATTATTGAAAGAATAGCAGCAAAGCTCAACAATTGGAAAGAAAAGTTCATATCCTTTGCAGGTAAAGAAATTTTGATAAAATCAGTAATTCAGGCCATCCCAAGTTACACAATGTCTTGCTTTTTACTTCCACAAGAATTGTGCCAGAAAATAGAAGCTCTTATTTCATCTTTCTGGTGGGGGAAGAAAAACAAATCAAACATTGGATTGCCAAGGAGAAGATGAAGCTTCCAAAAGCAAAAGGAGGATTGCATATAAGGGACTTGAGGAATTTCAACATTGCTTTACTCGCAAAACAATCTTGGAGATTCCTTTTCAACCCCCAGTCATTGGTAGCCCGAGTTTTTAAAGCATAAATATTACCCAGAAACTACACTGCTCAAAGCAAAAGCAGGAACAAATTGTTCCTTTGCTTGGAGAAGCATAGTGGCTGGGAAGAAGATCATTAAGCAAGGGTCCATGTGGTCAATCGGAAATGGTGAACAGCTTAAAGTATACAAAGACAGATGGATTCCCATACCAAGCTCCTTTAAAGTTGTTTCGCCGGTTAAATTTGATCCCAACCTAAGGGTCTCGGATTTGATAGATGAAGACACACATACCTGGAATATATCAGCTCTCCGAACGCACATGCAACCAGTTGATGTTGAAGAAATTCTCCGTATTGCTCTCCCTCCAAGCCCCGAACCCGACTGCCTGACATGGTACTACGAGGAAAACGGAATTTATTCGGTTAGATCCGGATACAAAATGATGGAAAGAAGAGAACTGAATTTGACAACTAGTGCCTCAGAAGATAATTCCTGGTGGAAGAAATTTTGGCAACAAAACATCCCCAAAAGATATCTCTTTCCAATTTGGAGGAGTATGCACAGGGGTTTTCCAACAAGAACAAATCTGAGGAGAAGAGGGATAGAAGTACCTTCGAAATGTCCGATCTGCGGTATAGAAGACGAATCAGAGATTCATTTATTCAGCAGATGTAAAATTGCGAAGGAGATGTGGGAAGGTCTTATCCAGATCCCAAACGGAATCAGTCCGGCTGCCCCCTTTTCGATATGGTTTCCGGCGGTTTTTGATTACCTGAACAAGGAAGACAGATTAAAACTTTGCTTGGGAATTTCATCAATTTGGTACAACAGAAACCAAATAATATATCACAAGCAAAGGAAATCGGGGAATCAGCTAAGAGATGAAATTTTATCTCACTTAGCTTTTATCAATTTACACATGCAGGTTAGCAAGGGCTCAGATCCGGCTCAGATTCACCCTCCTCCGGCGAAGACTTGGTCAAAGCCGCCTCCAGGTTGGCTCAAGATCAACTCAGATGCAAGTTGGAACCAAGAGACACAGCAGGCAACCGCCGGAGTGAACATTAGAGACGAGAATGGCCTCCTCATCGCCGGAAAGGGAGCTCACATCCCTTTTGTTGCAACGCCAAGAGAAGCAGAAGCTCTGGCGATTTGGGAGGGAGTAAAAATGGCGAAAGATATGGATCTCTCTCCGGTCATCTTCGAGAGTGATTCAAAGACTCTTGTTGATCTCTGGACGAAGATGAGAAATGAAGAGAGAGAAAGCTCAACCATTTTCAGAGAATAAGATGAAACGGAAGTGGAAGACAACTCCCAAAGCAAAAGAATCCTCTCTCGCTGCTCGAGACTTCTAGGAGACTCCACCGCATTCACGGTGAGTTACACTCCACGAGGCACTAACACAGCCGCACACGTGGTAGCTCAACAGGCCGTCCATCTCGGCTACTCTTTCAGCTGGTTTTATGATGATCCGGATTGGATCAAACATGTAATTGATTTGGACATTTTGGGCCTCGGCCCGTAATATAAACCCATGATCTTATGCTCAAAAAAAAGATATATGAATGAGAATGTATAGTGAATCCGGAAAAATAAATCATTTCTTCTCAAAAGAAAATATCTACTAATTTTGTGTAGCATTGTCAATTAGATCCCACAATCCCACAATCTCGGCCACATTATATGGGAATTTGTCATTAGATAAGATGATTGATTGTCTGATTTAAATGATCAGTTATTTAAAACTTAAAAGTTCTCTAGACATTTTAGTTTTCTTACGTTTTTCTTCACCATATTGACAACATTTTTAGGTTTATAAAGAAACAAATGAAAAGTAAATAAAATGCCAAAATCATTTGGCTATATAAACATTTAGATTGGTGAACCTCGAAAAAATTGAATTGTCAAATTTTGTAATATATCATTGTTATGTTTTTTTTATTTTATACATACATATTTTTAATAATTTCAATATGAGAACTCAAGTTCTCTGTTCCTAGAGAGAAAATGTTTGTTAGCATTTCTGTCTTTTCTTGATTTTCAAGATCTTCCATCGGCTTGTATCCATTGTTGATCAAGATCAACGCCATTGAATGGAATATAATAAGAAGCTTCCCTTAGAAGCTGAGCAATCTGAGGGTATGGGAGCTTCCGAAATCACAACTAAGTTGGGTGTTGTGAGCCTAAGAAATAATGAAGAGGTTGATGTTATCTTTGATGATGATGAAATGATACCACCATTGGTGAAGAAGGCTTCTGTCTCCTTGGCAAAGTCTTTACGAACAGACCACAAACATACTGGTTAATCTGGTCGGAATAAGGAGCACCTTCTCTTCAGTATGGGGTGCGCCAGAGGGTTTTGCCATTTTTGAAGAAAAGATAAGATTTTTAGATTTAGTTTCAAGAAGGAGGATGCTGCTAGACGTGTGATGTCAGTTGGTTTTTCAACAATCAACTTCTTGTCTTAGTAGAATGGAATCCTCTAGATGAGATAGTTGATGAGTTATTCTCACAATCCTCCTTTGGTTTCAACTATGGAACTTACCCCCACTCTTTTTCAAGGATGATCACATCAAAAAAATTGGTGCGGCTATTGAAGACATAAAGGAGCTGTAGTGTTATCCTAAAAGCTTCGTCCGAAGGAGGGTCCGTCCACGCCAAAGTCCTGATTGATCTATACAAACCCATCAAAAAGTCTCTCAAAGTTCAGGTGGGAAGACATAAAACTGTGGAGGTGGATGTAAGATTTGAAAGGGTCCCACTCCTATGCTTTTACTGCGGTCTCTTTGGCCACGATGATGTAAACTATCAATCTAAGATCAGTGATTTAGATAATGCTATTGTGGTTGATAACCCCTTTGGAATCTGGCTCAAGGCCAAACCAGTTGTTCAGCTTCTTGCCCCAAAGACAGCCTCCTCCTCTATCATGAAAAAGGTTGTTCTTTCTGTATCGCCGTCATCCTCAGCTTTGTTATCGCCTGCGCCGACAGTGTCGATTCAGATACCCTCCTAGGCTGCTAATGATGTTTCTCACACACCACCGTCGCCCCAAAAGATGCTTACAGACATTATTGCTCCTTCAAAGGAAAAAGATTATCCCGCTATGGAGAAGAAAGCTATAAAGTCGGGTTGCGTTTTGTTTCCCGATGGCATTGGTTCTGACAAGATGGGGTGGAGAAAATTGCTTCATTAATGAATTCTATTTTTGATAAGGGAGGTAAAGATTTCGAAAATTTCGCGGCTAGGGAAGGGCTTATGAGTAAAAATGTCCATCAACTTTCTAGTAATTCTCTGGGCCAAGCATCTCAATTAGTCTAGCAAGACCTTATTGATCTTTCATCTGTTGAGGCCCAAAGTTTCTCTGGCCCATTATGCTTTGATCCATCTTCTGCTCCTCAGGAGCAAGCCCAACCATCTCACCCAAGAGGAGAATTTCGTTTCTACCCCTCCTCTTCACAATAATGACATGTATCATTCAGTTCAAAACACTTCTTCGCCAATTGGGGAAAAATACCGAACCCTCAATCGCTCTATAAGGATCTCTCGGTGCCGAGTCCCAAATCTTCAGCAAGAAAAAAATGGAAAAGGTTAGCAAGGGAGGCGATTCACTGCGATCCATATTATTCTGCTCCTCGTCAATCTCTCTTGACTGGGAAAGCTTTCAAAAGAAGAGATTTAAGTGATGGGATGATTATTGATGAAATTAATGATGTTCACGTTTTGTAAACAAAGAAAGCCAGAAGCTCTGAGTTTGCCAGTTCAGTCGAAGTTTGTAGGGTGGAGGAGGCCAGGCCCTAGTGGCCCCACCCCGCCCAATGAAGATGCCGGCCTGGAACTGTCAAGGCTGGTGGAGACTTGACAGTTCGGCAATACAAAAGAATTCCCCACCAACATTCCCATGATGTGATTTTTCTCAGCGAAACTAAGCAGAAAAGTTCTTTCATGTTCAAAAGATATGGTATTTGGATAGATATAACAACCTCTGGGTAGACCCTATTGTTGGGTTTTGTAACGGATTACGCAACGGAATTAGACAAATAAGATATGCACAAGACCCATCAAGGATCATGAAGAGAATTCATAATGATAGTGAAGGTTTAAGTAACGATTACCTTGTTTGTCTCATGTGATGACTTCAAACGCAATGTGTTTGCGTCATTATAGCTAGTCCACGCCCAGGATGAAGAACTAGATTCATCCACACCTTTGTGCTAGCAACTGGTAGAGCAAGGAAGAAAGAAGATCACACAACGGAGATAAAAAGAGGGGCTCGACCTCTCCTTTTGGCCGACGGGGTAGAGGGGGCAGACGGGGTCTGGCGGGCCTTGTCTTGCTTGATAAGTCTGAAGCTCCTAGACATTATGTTGTGAATTTGCAGGCAGAGAGCCTAGCTCCTTGATGATGAAAGCCAGAAACACAAACGAAATAAATTGCTAAGTACCAAAGCTTCAAAGCTTTGATTCACTGTAGCAGTTCCTATATGTTGAATTATCTAACTGTTTTTGTGCAGGTTTTGGTTATGATATGGATTAATTATATGAATGCATTTAGTAATCTATGTTCTAAGTTGATTATTGCAGGACTAAGTTGGATTGAAAATTCAATGTTCATTCTGGTGAAGTTAGCAGGCAAAGCTTCAAAGCTTTGAGATATTCTGGTTACTCTTTACTGCTAAGTTCATTCAATTATTTTCCTGTATGCAGGTGGATTCTGTGAGACTTAGAACTTGATGTAAGCTGATTATTGTCTATTATTGTTTGTTCTATATTTGCTACTTGATACATTCATGTGGTTGAATGTATTTATTAGCTCAGAACTGTCAACAGACAATCCTAGCCCAGGTTTCTCATGAACTGGTAGCTGCTGTTTTAAGCAGATCTTATTGCTAGATTGTATTATTATTTGATTGATCTTGTTGCTAAGTATATGCAGGTTTGTTGGACGCTCCAACGTCCATAAAACAAGTCAGCTATTCATTCAAATAGAGTTGTTGATTGGAGCTTATCAGAAAGGAGATAATTTAGGATTTCTGTTTTCTCAAGTTAGTTGCAGACTGAGATCAGCACTTTAAATTTGAATTGCAGAGAGTCAGAAAGAGAGACAGAGATCGTGATTTTGGAGAGAGCAATAAACTGGGAAGATCAAGTTAATACAACTCTTCAAATTATTCAAGAATTCAATTCTCCAGCAGACTAAAGATCATTCAAATTCATAAGTACTCTTCCAGGCTTAGACAGCTTATCTATTCTGAGTTCTTCTTCTTTACTTAATTGTATCATCTATTCTTCATTTCTGAAACCTCACTAAACTTAATAGTTTGGTTGTTCAAGTGAACAACAAGATGTTCTTATTGTTTCAACAGGTTGTAGCCTGTAACTAGATAGGTTGGGAACCACAAGCTGTATAAGTGTAAGGTACTAAGTCTGGAGGGATTAGATCCCTCAAGCAGAGACTAGGTCCAATTGTGACTGAACTATGTAAAATCTCTGTGTCTTTGCTATTTACTTTTGCTGTATTTACTTTCGGTTTATATTGGAAGTTTCAAAGCTTTGGAGCTTTCCAAGTCTCAAAGCTTTTGAGCCTCCATACTCTGCTGTTATACCTTCAAGCTTCTCAAATCCTTTTCAAAGCTTTGAGATATCAACAGTTTGCTCTACTTGAGTTTCAAAAACTTATGTTTTGGCAAAAGCTAGCATACTCTATTCAACCTCCCCCCATTCTAGAGTACTTATATACCTGTTTAGACCTACATTACACACTTTCAATTGGTGGGTCACAGTTTAAAGATCTAACAATCTTGTGACAATGAGTTTTGTAGGTGAAGGAGGATTCTCACAGGGAAGGGCATCCAATTGACCTCCACTGTTCTGTGGTGATAATTTTGTGCATTGGAAAGCATTGATGAAAATGTTATCATAGATCAGGACATGGAACTATGGTCTATTATTTTTTATTTTTTTATTTTTCTTTTTTTTTCACCAGCAACGAAAGATTTATAAATAAAAAGCGGTTACAATATACCAATGGGGCATACCCCAAAGAACGGAAAACAAACAAAGCCAAACCTCCTACCAAAACATAACCACTGCCTATGTTGCACAGACCAATCCAAATGGATAACAAGCTCAAAGGCTACCATTATACAACCCTAAGCATAACATATTTGGCCCAGGAGGCCCAATAGCTCTAAACTTCTCGTCAAAGCGCCTCAGGGACATCCCTAAAAATAAAGGCCCAAAGCCAACAGCCTGGAACTCCAGGGCCAAACGAACCACCAAGTTGGCTGCGCACCGAAGGGGACAAGCGGACCACCAGGCCGTCTCAACACGGAAACATCACTACCAGCCTCCATAGGCCAGCACAAGGGTTGGTGCCACTTGAGCCAAAGAGGGACAGGCCCATCACCCGGGAAGCCGAAACAGATGCGGCATCCAATAGTGTCGGTGTGCGGTGAGGGGACTGCTCCGGGGGGGGGCTTTCCAATTCCGAAGCTCAGCCTAGGAAAGGGGAAGCGGGAGGGGGCAGCCCCACAACCGGGGGAGGAGGGGGGGGGACGTCTACTTGAGGCCAGATCTGAGATCGGGATGGGGAAGTGGTGAAAACAGGGGGCAAAGGCTCAAATGGTGAAGCCAAGACAAGGGGAGGGTCCGGTGGAGGGGGTGGCAGAGAGGAGGCGACGGCATACAGTGGCGGCGAAAGCAGAGGCAGGCCGCGACGACTTCCATGGCGGTGGGGCGACGGGACTTCGAACGGGCATGACGGCAGAGGCGACAATAAGTGAGGAGGTTTAGGGTAGTTGAAAGCACATACCTGGAGTCCTAGTTGGACTTCGAAGAGGGGCGCTCCCGACTTCGATTCCTGCGGGGAGCCGGAGCTGCACGATTCCGTAGCTAGCCGGCACGGGCGGAGATGCCTCGATCGGCGCCGATGGGAGCGGATGTGGCTGAAGACAATGGTGGTGAGGGTAGAGGGGGAGAGGGGACTGACTAGTGGAGGGGGGCGGCTAGCAGCTCCATGGAGGAGCCGCCGTCGCCAGGGGAGTTGCAGATCTAGGGTTTCTGGTGGGGGGAGAGGAGAGAGAAGAAGAGTGGGTCTATTATTTTGAATGGGCCAAACCTGTTCTATACTACTGTCAATGGAGTTAGAACTGTCAAACATGATGAAGATCTTTCAGTTACTGAACTGGAAAAGGTATCAAAAAATTTACAAAGCTTTGAACTTATTATATTGTGCTCTTAGTGCAGATGAGTTCAACATGATATCCAAGTGCAAAAATGCAAATGAGATCGGGGATAAGTTGATCGTTACCTATAAAGGAACTAGCCAATTCAAGCAGACAAAGATCAATATCCTTTTGAGACACTATGAACTGTTTAAGATGAATTCTGATGAATCCATCAAAGATATGTTCAAAAGATTTACAGATATTGTGAATAACTTGGAGTCATTGGGAAAATTATTCTCAAATGAAGAAAAAGTCAGGAAGATTCTCAGAAGCTTTCCAAGCCAAATGGGAACCCAAAACAACTGCAATTGAGGAAGCTCAGGATCGTAGTGTCTTGGAACTTGATGATCTGTAAGGAAATTTACTCACCCATGAGATCTCTATGAAGGAAGTTGATGGTGAACTGAGTTACAACATCAAGAATATGACACTCAAGGCAAAAGACAATGAAAAATCCAAAGCCTTGAACCAGAAGATGATGATGATGATGAGGAGGCCTTAGCCTTGATTTTCAAAGCCTTGTCCAGAATTCTGAAGAAAAAGAGAAACTCTTGGAACAAGGATTACAACAAAGAAAAGTTCAAATCCTCAACCAGCAAGGATCAGAAAGGTAAGTCTTCTTCACAGTCATATAAACCTAAAGTTATGCATTGCTATGAATTTGGAGATGCAGATCACCTAGTAAGAGATTGACCTCAAAAGAAGAAGAGCATACAATTTTCCAAGAAGGAAAACGACAACAGAAGAAAGAAGGCAATGGTAGCCTCATGGAGGGATTCAGATTCTTCAGACTCAGATTCTGATGAGGAGCAAGCCAATCTATGTTTAATGGCTGGACATCAAGAGGACCATTCTACTGAAATTCTTAAATGAGGAGAGTGACAGGAATGAGATTGATTCTTTGAAAATGAAGGTTCATGAGCAGGCAAAAGAAAATTTATGTTTGGTTTTTCAGAACAAATGTCTTGAAGCTACGAAGTTAAAAATTGATAGTGACTTCAAAGTCTTGGAAAATATATTCAAAGTTTTGAAATCACAAGTCAAAGAAGTAGTTGATCAAAACACTATTTTAACTGACAAGTTTGTTGATCTAAAAAATCATTCTGATGATTTAGAACAACAAAATACTTCATTGACTATTAAGCTTCAATAATCCAAGAAAATTCTTTCAACTTTTGCTGGCTCAGAACAGAAGCTAAGTCTTATGCTTTGAGGAAGTATGCATTCTGTAAACCAAACCACTTTTGTGAAAGCAGGAAGTAGACATTCTCCAAAGTGTCATTACTGCTGCAAAATTGGACATGTGAAATTTACTTGCCCCTTTAGAAGGACAAAACCTCATATAATGAGGAATACCTATCATTATCAGCTTAAGGGACAAGTGAAACAGATTAGGGTTCCAAAAGGAGTTAGACCACCTAATATGGTTGACTTTGAGTATGAATCCAAATTCTACACTTGGTCTAATAGTGTGTTAAGGCATTGATTGAATTTTGAGGATGTCACCAAAGCTCCGAAAGATCATAAATGGATTTTGGATAGTGGATGTTCCAGGCATATGAGTGGGAAGAAATCTTTATTCTCAGAGCTCAAAGAGCAATCAGAGGGAAAAATCACACTTGGTGAAAAAGCAAAGTGCAACATAATTGGTATAGGAAGTGTTGGTAACAATTCTGCATATTCAATTTCAGATGTTTATTTAGTTGATGGTCTTAAGTATAATTTATTGAGTATTTCCCAGCTTAGTGACAAAGGTAATAAGGTAGTTTTTGACAAGGAGAAATGTGTGGTGCGAGATGAAAAATCAGGCAATTGCATACTCACTGCTCCGAGGTCACATAATGTTTATGCACTATGTACTGACAAAGTTGCAAGTGATAGTCTGAAGTGTCTCAAAGCTTTGAAGGATGACTCAAAACTATGGCACAGAAAGCTTGGTCATATAATCATGCATTCTTTGAATAAGCTCATCTCAAGATCTGGTAAGGGGATTACCAATCCTCAAATTCAAAGATGATGAGTTTTGCAAGGCATATACTCAAGGTAAACAGACCAGAAACTCATTCAAGCTAAAGAAATTTTTAACTACCTCTAGACCCTTATAATTGATGCATATGGACTTGTGTGTTCCTATGAGGGTTAAAACACCCATAGGTAAGAGATATATGTTTGTTTTAGTTGATGATTACTCTAGATATACTTGTGTTATGTTTATTAGAGAAAAGTCTGAAGCATTATCTGAATTTTCTAAACTTTGCAAGGAGATTCAAACTTTGAAAAATTTACCTGTTGCATCTATTAGAAGTGATCATGGTAGGGAATTTGATTAACTTGATTTTTATTTATTTTGTGCAAAGCATGGCATCTCATACAACTTCGCTGCACCAAGAACTCCTCAGCAGAATGGAGTAGTTGAGAGGAAAAATATGACTCTTGAAGACATGTATAGGACCTGCTACTTGAAAGTAATTTTTTGAAATCTTTATGGGCAGAAGCTGTTAATACTGCTAACTATGTTCTCAATAGATGTTTAATCAGGCCAATTGTGATGAAAACCCCTTATGAACTGTTTAAAGACAGAAAGCCTAGTGTTGCTTACTTTAAGCCTTTTGGTTGTACCTGTTTTGTGCGTAATAATGGAAAAGATAATCTTGGTGAGTTTGATGCTAGCAGTGATGAAGGTGTGTTTCTTGGTTATTCTCAAACCAGCAAAGCTTACAGGGTTTACAATAAGAGATCTAAGATTGTAGAGGAGAGTATTCATGTTATTTTTGATGAAAGTACTGATGATTCTCTGAGTGAAAGTTCTGCAGATCTTAGTTTGAATAAATATGAGGCTGATGAAGACTATGAGAAAGCCAGCAAAACCAAAACTAAGCAGCAGAGACTTTCAGAAGAATCTTGGACCCCCTACTGAGCCAAAATATTAAAGCCTTGAGACTGAGACTGACAGAAAATATGATGCTCCTTCTACTGTATCAAGAACTCAAAGCCTTGAAGGTCCATACACTTGGACACCCAGAAATAAGTTCAAATATCTCTCAGATCATCCTGCTGAGAATATTATTTCAGATCCAACTACTGGAACTCAGACAAGAGGTCAATTGAGAAAACTGTGTGCATTCAGTGCTTTTGTATCACTCATTGAGCCCAAAAATGCAAAAGAAGCACTAGAAGGTGCATATTAGATCATTGCAATGCAGAATGAGCTCAATGAGTTTGAAAGGAACAAGGTATTGAATTTGGTTCCTAGACCAAATGATCAATCAGTGATTGGAACAAGATGGGTGTTCAGAAATAAGCTTGATAAAAAGGCAAGATTGTGAGAAACAAAGCAAGACTGGTTGCACAGGGATACAATCAAGAGGAAAGTATTGACTATGAAGAAACATTTTCCCCTGTTGCATGGTTAGAAGCTATCAAAATACTTCTTTCATTTGCATCACATAATCACATAAAACATTTTCAAATGGATGTCAAATGTGCTTTTCTGAATGGTTATTTACAAGAAGAAATATATGTTTCTCAACCACCAGGTTTTGAAAGTGACACCTTTCCTGATTATGTTTACAAACAGGACAAAGCCTTATATGGACTTAAGAAAGCTCCAAGATCATGGTATGACAAACTCTCAAAATTTTTGTTGAAAAATGATTTCAAGAGAGGACTGGTTGATAAAACTCTTTTTATCAAAAATTAGGAAAATGATTTGTTAGTTGTTCAAATATATTATGATATACTATTTGGTGCTATTAATGATGCTCTTTCAAATGAGTTTTCAAGTCTAATGTGCAGGGAATTTGAAATGAGGTTGATGGGAGAACTGAATTTGTTTCTTGGACTTCATGTACATCAAATGAAGAAAGGAATTTTTGTGCATCAAGGAAAGTACACCCTGGAATTGTTAAACAAGTATAATATGTCACAGTTCAAGGTTGTAAAGACTCATATGAGTTCATCACTGTCTTTAGACAAGGATACAAGTGGTAAGAGTGTAAATCAGAAAGAGTACATAGGTATGAATGGTTCACTTCTGTATCTAACTGCTAGTAGACCAGATATTATGTTTAGTGTGTGCATGTGTGCAAGATTTCAAGACGATCCTAAAGAAAGTCATTTAATTGATGTGAAAAGGATTTTAGATATTTGAATGGAACCAAAGACTTGGGGATTTGGTATCCAAGAAGATCTAACTTTATGTTGAGTGGATTTTCAGATGCAGACTTTGCAGGATACAAAGTAGACAGAAAGAGTACTTCTGGATGCTGCCAATTTCTTGGATCTTCATTGATAAATGGCATTCAAAGAAGCAAAATTCAGTAGCTCTATAAACTGCAGTAGCTGAATACATTGCAGCTGGAGCTTGTTGTTCACAAGTCTTGTGGATTGCTCATCAGCTAAGAGATCTTGTATATGAATTCAGAAATGTGCCTATCAATTGTGACAATATAAATGCCATTTCTATTTCTAAGAATCCAGTCCAGCATTCAAGGACAAAGCACATAGATCTGACATCACTTTCTTAGAGATCATACTGAAAAAGGTGACATTGTTCTATCTTTTATCTCTACTTCTAAGCAAATAGCTGATATTTTCACTAAACCATTGACAAATGAAAGGTTTGCATCCCTAAGGCTTGAATTGAATATGTTAAACAAGGATGCATTGGTTTAGGGGGAGTAATTAGTTACTATGTGTATTATCGGTGTGATTTCAAAGCCTTGAGATTATTCTTAAGCCTTGAAAGTATGGCTCAAAGCTTTGAAGTTTATGTGTTAGTCTGAAACTTCTCAAAGCTTTGAACCACTGTTACACTGCTTTGATGAGTGGATTTGCATCGTCCTACAAATTGGATCGTGAAAAATTTTGTAATATCTTTTTAGATAATTACAGAATATTTTCAAATGTTCAGAAATTTAAACAAAATATCTACAAATATATTTGAAAATCTTCTGAGATCTCTTTGCATGCAAACCTCTTCTTTTCAATCAAACTCTTCTACCTACTTAATTAGGCTTCAGGACTTATTTTATCTCATTCTCTACTTCTATCTCTTCGTATCTATCTCTCTCTCTCCCTATTCTCTCAGACTCTCTCAAACCCTAACCAAAATGGAGCTAAAATCAGAAAGGATCAAGCTGCTAGGTCAGACCTCTAACAAGAGGGTAATGAGAAAAGCCAATAGAAAGATCACCATTCATGGTTCAGACTCAGAAGATACAACCAGTGTTCATGAGACTTCTCCTCCTACAAAGAAGATCAAGAAGGGTAAGGAAGTTTAGGAAGAAGCAAGGGCTGGATCAGGTTCTGAATCTGCTACAGAGGAAGTGGTGAAAGAAAAGGGGAACAAGGATCAGGAGGAAGATTCAAGTAAGAAAAAGAAAGAGGTGATTGCTGAGAAGGAAAAGAAGAATGTACCATCTTCAAAAGAGAAGAAGGTTGATGACAAGAAAGCAAAAGCAACTCCTGAGAAGAAGAGGGTTAAGCACAGTGCAGTAAAAACCAATAAAGCCACAAATTTTGGTAAGAATCTCTTGCCTGAGTCTTGGTTTGTTAATTCTGAGGTTAAAATTTTTTGGATGGATGGGTATGAATTTTCTAGTTTCTTTTTGTAGTCTGATTAGTACTGAGTTATTGGAGATTTTGGGCTTAGACTACATTAAGAGTTTGAGAAACTCATATGTTGGAAGTTTGTTAAACCCTCCTTCTGAATCTTACCATAGGTTAACCAGGCTGTTTTATGTGAACCTGGTTCAAGAGCTTGATGATAATGATAGATATATCCTTACTTCAAGAGTGGCTGGTGTAGACATTAGGTTAGATCACAAGGTGTTCTCCAAAGTTTTGGGGGTACATAGGAAGTATAAAGTTGGTGATCATCCTGATAGGAAAAAAATTATAGAGAAAGTCAAAGCCATGTTTTTCTTGGAAGGAACCACTTCTTAACCCAAGCAGTTAGCACATTCTGTGTTCAACTGTGAAGCCAAAATCATGTTCTCAATCATTATGAGGTGTGTTTTCCCCAGAGAATATTCCAAAGAGTTGGTAACAGACAATGTATTAATATTGATTTATTTGATCTGTCAAGTGTTTGAGGTAGACCTTTCTGTTGTGGTGATGGAACACATGGTCTATTGTGGAACTAGGACTAGGAACCACTCCCTACCCTATTGTAGGGTTTTGATTCATGGATGCGCAACGGAAACACAAACAATCATAAACCATGCAAAACCCTCCAAGGATCACAAGTCAAGAGACATAACGATGGTAAAGGAAGAAATCAATAACACACCTTAGGGTTCTCCTTTGATGACTTCAAACGCGAATAGTGTCACGTCTCTACGGTTGATCCACGCCTAGAGGTGAGATCTAGATCCTCCAAATCCTTGTGCTAGCTAGGAAGAATGGAGGAGGAAGAAAGAATCGCCAACAATGGAGTGCCAAAGGTGGGGCAGCTCTCCCTTTGGCCGACGGGTAGGGGGCGGTCCCATAAAGGGGGGGTTCGGCCCTCCTTTTGGGACTTGCTCTCTCCTTGCTTTGTCCTCTCCTACTCTATCATATAGATGTGTGGTGTGTGTAGAGAGAAAAATAAGCTAGGAGTGTTCTTTATATAGTCCAACAACTCCTTGTCCTACTACAGAAAGAACCCCTCATAATCGTACTCAAGTTCGGATGAATTTACTAATATGGAGCGGCCTCTAGCAAGACATCCATTCTAGCCAACAAATAGAATAGTCATCATGACAAACCTTGTGCAAGTAATTTGTCTCTATATCCGGATTGGACACGAGACATACAAGTCACACTCGTATATCCAATCCATAGTTTCTCGATCCTGGGAATAGCCTTATTCGTGCAAATAACATCAATATCCCATATTGATTTATTTGAGTCTGGCCAGACATTTTATAAGCACTATCCCTCGAGTGGCCTAGGATATTTGCTCCCGTTATGTGGGAGGGACAAATTCTATCTACGTCCACTACGATCTCTAAGCTTTCTTCTTATTGTATCCAGTACACGCCTTTATAACTACCCAGTTACGGTGTAGCGTTTGACGCTACCAAGATCACAATAATCCACAACTAGACAATCTAGTGACTTCAAGTCTAAGGATGACAATACCGTTGCACCGCGAGAAGCGCTTGTGACTTAACATAACGTGTATGTAGCCTTCTCGGAGATGGGTCAATCCAGTATGCCATTACTCCTAATGCATACCCATGTGTTGGATCATGATATGTCCATATCAATCCAACCCCATACTAGTCTATAGATGATTGTCCTATTAATCATTATAATTGACTAGGGATATTTAAGAATATAACACTTATATTCTAAGGACTTCATTCATGTTAACATATCTCCATATCGATAACATAATGAATCGTAAATCCATAAATGTCACAATTGATTGCCTCTAGGGCACAATTCCAACACCTATGCCATTGTCTTAGCATTGTTTTTCAAGCATTTTGGAGTTTCTTTGAAGGATGAAGAGAAGATTACTACTGATTTTGGAGTAGTTGATGAGGCATCTCTTCAAAGGATTGTGATTGCTTATACTACTAAATGAATGTGGAAGTTCTATTCAGAGTTGAATGTTAAGGAACTGAAGGAGAAGGAATTCATCAAACCTATAGTTGCTTCAATGACCTTACTAAGTTTAAAGGTTTGGTGCTCAACAAACTTGACTGCATCATCAAAGGTTTGGATCTGGAGAAAGTGCCTTCTTCAGAAAGCAGAGATACCAGCATTGATTCAGAGGAAGTTCTGGGAGAAGCACTCAAGAAACAGAAGAAGAAAAAAGGTATTCTTGTTGTTTTAACATCAAAAGATCTCTTTGAACAGTCTGAAGAGGAGGCATAGGATGAGGAAACTGCTGCAGAGAAAGCTGAAAAGGAGGTTGCTGATCTAGACAAGTTGGTTAATGAGGTGTTGAAAAGATGCAGGATGAGGAAGCTCATGGAAAGAAAACTGAAGAACAAGGAGAAGAAGCTGAAGAACAGACTGAAGATGTAGAAGTCTCAGAAGAAGAGCAAGAGGAGACTCAGGGCAAAGGTAAGGGAAAAGCAAAGTCCTCAGGATCTTCAAAGCCTTGAACCCATTCTCTCTATTCTTTATACTCTTATCAGTCCTGAAGTTCTTTTTATCTTTCTTATTTTCTTAAAAACACTCTGAACAGATCCTACATTTCTTCTACTCTTTTGATGAAAGTCAAAAAGGGGGATAAGATTGTGTGTTATGTGTTTTAGTTGATTTATGTTTTTGTAGTTTCTATGTTTTGAGGATGTTTAGTATCTGGATTCATGGTTTGTAATAATTTATGGATCTGGTAGGATGTTATCTATGCAATTATGTGGTATTTGATTTTGTGTTATTTAGCTATTCTGTGATTTTTACTTCTGATTGTAAGTTGCAAGATATCAGTGCTCAAATAATGTGTTTTGTCTTTCATCAAGGGGGAGATTGATAAGTCTGAAGCTCCTGGACATTATGTTGTGAATATGCAGGCAGAGAGCCTAGATCCTTGATCATGAAAGCCAAAAACACAAACAAAAGAAATTGCTATGTACCAAAGCTTCAAAGCTTTGAGTCACTGTAGCAGTTCCTATATGTTGAATTATCTACATGTTTTTGTGCAAGTTTTGGTTATGATATGGATTAATTATATGAATGCATTTAGTAATCTATATTCCAAGTTGATTATTGCAGGACTAAGTTGGATTGAAAATCCAATGTTCATTCTGGTGAAGTTAGCAGGCAAAGCTTCAAAGCTTTGAGATATTCTGGTTTACTGATAAGTTCATTCAATTATTTTCCTGTATGCAAGTGGATTCTGTGAGACTTAGAACTTGATATAAGCTGATTATTGTCTATTATTGTGTGTTCTATATTTGCTACTTGATACATTCATGTGGTTGAATGTATTTATTAGCTCAGAACTGTCAACAGACAATCATATCCCTGGTTTCTCATGAACTGGTAACTACTGTTTTAAGCAGATCTTATAGCTAGATTATACTGTTACTTGGTTGGTCTTGTTGCTGAGTATATGTAGGTTTGTTGGACGCTCCAACGTCCATAAAACAAGTCAACAATTCATTCAAATAGAGCTGTTGATTGGAGCTTATCAGAAAGGAGATAATTTATGATTTATGTTCCTGAATTTTCTCAATTTAGTGTCAGACTGATATCAGCACTTTAAATTTGAATTTCAGAGAGTCAGAAAGAGAGACAGAGATCGTGATTTTGGAGAGAGCAAAACACTGGGAAGATCAAGTTAATACAACTCTTAAAATCATTCAGGAATTCAATTCTCCAGCAGAATGAAGATAATTCAAATTCAGAAGAGCTCTTCCAGGCTTAAATAGCTTATCTATTCTGAGTTCTTCTTATTTTACTTAATTGTATCATCTATTCTTCATTTCTGAAACTTCACTAAACTTAGTAGTTTGGTTGTTCAAGTGAACAACAAGAGGTTCTTATTGTTTCAACATGTTGTAGCATGTAACTAGATAGGTTAGGAACCACAAGCTGTATAAGTGTAAGGTAGCTCACTTAGGCTTGAGATCTAGGGCTAAATCTGTGTGATTAATAAGAAGTTGTGTTTGAATCCTGGAGGGATTAGATCCCTTAGGCAGAGACTAGGTCGAATTGTGACTGAACTCTGTAAAATCTCTGTGTCTTTGCTATTTACTTTTGCTGTATTTACTTTCAGTTTATATTGGAAGTTTCAAAGATTTGGAGCTTTCCAAGTCTGAAAGATTTGGAGCCTCTATACTCTGCTATTATATCTTCAAGCTTCTCAAATCTTTTTCAAAGCTTTGAGATATCAACACTTCGCTCTACTTAAGTTACAAAAACATTGTGTTTTGGCAAAAGCTGGCATACTCTATTCAACCCCCCCCCCCCCCCCCCTCCATTCTAGAGTATTTATATACATGTTTACACCTACATCACACACTTTCATTTCTCTCTCTCCTTACTTATTCTCTCCTACTCAAAGTATGTTATGAGCATTAGTAGTGAGGAAATAAGCTAGGAGTGTTCTTTATATAGTCGAACAACACCTTGTTTAACTGCATAAAGGCCCCTCTCCTAATCCTACTCATACACGGATTAGTCCAACTTGCAAATTAGTCATACTAAGTTTGCAAGTAGTTGCGTATTGATCCTTATTAATTAATTCTCAAGTCTAGCTCAATCCTTATGGCGTGTGACCCCATAGGTTTCTACTTAGTTGGTAATAACATTTATTAATATGGAGCAGTGTCTAGCAACACATCCATGCCACCCAACTAATAGAAATATTCATTACTTTTATAAACCTTGTGCAAGTACTGTCTCTTCCCTTTGTCTCTGTATCCAGATTGGACACGAGACAGACAAGTCACACTCGTATATCTAATCTATAGTTTCTCTATCCTGGGAATAGTCTTATTCATGCATAACATCAATATCCTATATTGATTTATCTGAGTCTGGCCAGACATTTTATTAGCACCATTCCTCGGGTGGCCCATGGATATTTTCTCCCGTTATGTGGGAGGGAAAAATTATATCTACGTCACTACCATCTCCAAGCTTGATTTCTTATTGTGTCTGACTAACGCCTTTATTACTATCCAGTTACGGTGTAGCATTTGACGATTTCAAAACACAACATTCCACAACTAGAGGATCTAGTGACTTCAAGTCTAAAGATGACCATATTGTTGTCACTACGAGAAGCACTTGTGACTTTACATAACTTGTATGTAGCCTTCTCATTGTGGGTCAATCAAGTATGCTATTACTCCTAATGCATACCCATGTGTTGGATCGTGATATCTCCATATCAATCCAACCCAATATTAGTCTATAGTTGATCGTCAATTTAATCAATATAATTGACTAGGGATATTTAAGATAAACAAACAAATTTTTAATCTAAGGACTTCATTATATTAAATATTTCCATAAATAATAAAATGAATGTTTCTAGCCAAAAACATTGTTCATACTAAAAAGATTGCCTCTAGGGCATCTATTCCAACACTTATTGGTGAATCTGGTGGCTTGGGAGTTATTTGGAAGAAATAAGTCTCTCTTCAAGTAATGAAGCTTAGTACATTCTTTATCCATACTACTATATCTCAATTCACGAATTTGGCACTCTGTTTTTGTCTATTTGAGCACAGATGAATCTACTAGATTGAAGAAATTTAATTTTCTTGAAACATACTCGTCTACATTGTCTAATTGCTTCTTTTTCTGGGTAGATTTTAATGATATATCTGACCCTACTGAAAAGATAGGTGGGCTAGCTAGATCTTTCTCTTCTTGCCAGCCTGTGAATAACTTAATTTTTAACTGTAGTGTGATTGATATTGTTTTTGAAGGCTATCCATTTACATGGAGAAATAAAATACATAAATTTTCCTTCATTGAGGAAAGATTAGATAGGTGCCTCTTTTCTAACTCTTGGCTTCTAATTTTCCTGTCAAGCCAAAGAGTTTCTCTTTTGCAGCTTCTTGGGAAAACAATAAGGAGGTTGAGAAGCTTGTCAAAGAGGTTTGGGCTATTAATATCAGGGGTACTCCTATGTTTAAGCTGAAAACAAGGCTCAAACTTCTTAGAAAAAAGCTGATTTAATGGGACAGAGTGCCAGGATAGGGAAACATTGGTTAACAAAAGAGAAATAAAAAGAATATCAGATTTGGAGAAGCAAAGGTGCCGGCGCAGATACAGAGAAGCTCAAGTCTCTTGAATTGGAGCTTAACTCTCTCTAGGCAGATAAGGAGGACTATTGGAAGGCTAGCAGAGATGATTGGCTAGCTTCACGGGATATAAATACTTCCTTTTTTCACGCATCAGTTGTGCATAGAAGAAATCATAATACAGTCGAAGGGACTTTGAAGAGTGATGGCTCTTGGACAGGTGACTCATATGTTGTTTTGGAGGAATTTGGCAAGTTATACATTGAGCTTTTTCATGATATCCAATGGAGATTCTACTCTAGTTTTGTCAAATGTGGAAAGAAAAGTCACAAAAGGCATCAATGCCTCCCACCATTCAAGATTCAGATGAGGAAATTAAAAATGCTTGCTTCTCTCTTGGCCCTAATAAATCCCCAGGCTTTGATGGCTATACCCCTAGATTCTTCCAAGCTTTTTGGGATATTGTTGGTCGTGATGTATGTCAAGCCATCAAAAGTTTCATGAATTCAGTAAAATTACTTAAGTGCATCAACCTAACCCATGTGGTTTTGATTCCAAAAGTCACTAATCCCACCTCAGTAAAAGATTATAGGCCCATAAGCCTGTGTTCTGTGTTGTACAAAATTCTTTCTAAAATTTGGCTTCAAGACTGAGTAATATTATGGAGAAGCTTATAAGTGAGAATCAAAGTGCATTCATCAAAGGGAGATTCATATCAGATAATATCTTGATAGCCCTTGAGCTTCTGCATAATATCAAGAATAAAATATCAGGCATAGAAGGATGGATGGCTTTGAAGTTGGACATGATGAAGGCATTTGATAGGGTAAGGTGGTCTTACCTAGACTTATTAATGAGGAAAATGGGTTTCTGTAACAAATGGATTCGGTGGATTATCGTATGTGTCAAAATAGTTTTTCTTAAATTTCTCATTGAATGGTGAGTTGAGTCATGTTATCTATCCCTCCAGGGCATTAAGCAGGGTGATCCCCTTTCACCCTACCTTTTTGTTCTTTGCGCCGAAGGTTTAAAAACCACTTTGAAATTCTTTGAGCAGAATAGGTGGATTGAGGGCTTAAGACTATCTAAATTCTCTTCTCCTATCAGTCACCTCCTCTTTGCAGACGACTCTATGTTCTTCTGCAAGGCTACTATCAAAAACTGCAGTGCGATTAATAAAGTTTTGAGTCTGTATGAGGAGACATCTGGGCAAGCCATCAATTGATCCAAGTAGCAATGTTTCTATATCCCAAGTACAAGTAAGCTTCTTCAAGGTTTTATTCAGTACTGCCTTGGGATTGACAAGAGCATCAAAGATAGCAAATACCTCGGTCTCTCAGCTTTTATAGGTAGATCAAAAAATTGTCTTTTAAATTCATAAAAGACAGTAGTTTTCATAGACTGTCAAGTTGGAAGTATAAATTCTTTACAACAGCAGGAAGAGAAGTACTTATCAAAGCCACTCTCAGTGCTCTGGCTACCTTTTCTATGTCTTGTTTTATGCTGTCAAAGGGTGTCTGTAATGATCTATCAAAATTGCTAGCTGAATTCTGGTGGAAGGGAAGTATTTCTGAAGGTAGCGAAATTCGTTGGAACAGCTGGGATTTTTTATGTCAAAGAAAGGAATTTGGGGGGATTGGGCTTTAGAGATTTCTATAGTTTTAATGTAGCCATGATAGCCAAATTATCTTGGAGGTTAGCCACTGGAGAGAATTCTCACTTCTTTAAAATCTTCAAATAAAAAAAAAATCCTCAATTATTCTTTTTGGAGTGCTAAAGCTCCTTCAGGTTGCTCGTGGGCTACGAGATAAATTATTGAAGGAAGAAAAGTGATTTTAGAAGGCTGCAGATGAAATGTGGGAAATGGTATGAGCATTTTAATATGCGGTGATGCTTGGCTCCCTCTCCCAGGTCACTTTAAGGTCAGATCTAGCAAGCCTGTTGATTGTGATCTTCTCACTGTTTCAGATCTTATTGATTACAATAACGGCTGAGGATGATGATTGATCTTTTCTATACCTGTTGGGGGAATAAATTGTAATGATAAGTTGATTTGGCATTTCTCCCAAGATGTAAAATTCATTGTTAGTTCTGCATATAAATTTCTCAGCGACAAAGAATTAGCTAAGAAAGACTTTCTTACTTCTTGTTCTACAAGCTTAAATCCCTATTGAAGTAAGCTATGGCATATCCCTGTTATGCCAAAAATCAAACATTTTCTTTGGAGTGCTTTGAATGGAGGCATAGCAGTTAAAGCCTCTTTAATAAAGAAAGGATGGCAAGGTGACACTATCTGTGACAGGTTTGGCGAAGAGGTGGAAACTGAGCTGCACATATTAAAGGATTGCTTCTTTGCTCAATTGGTGTGGAAACTCTCCCCAGTTCCTTGTCTTGGCATTATACAAGATTGCTCAAGTCTGTCATCTTGGTGGTCCAGAGTGGTGGAGCTAGCAGCCCAAGGTGAGGATAAACAGAGGATATTGGGTATTTTTGCTCAATGTTGCTCGGAATTGTGGAGATCAATAAATGATCTTATTTTTATGATATTATATGGGAACCATTTCAAATTTCCTCAAAAGCTATTGTCAAATTCTATGAACTTTTTGACAAGAACATTTCCATTACCTCCCCTGACAATTCTAATGATGATGTTTCTTTCCCCCCCCCCCCCCCCCCCCCCCCCCCACGGAGTGTTTGAGCTCTTCTGTTATTCAAGTATTCACTGATGCTGCTTTGGATGTCAAAAGAAAAACGGGGTGCAAGTGCAGTTTTTAAGAAAGCCTCATCAGTGCTGGGTAAGATTAAATGGCCAATCCTTTTCTCTTCAGTTCCTACTCTGCTTGAAGCCATGGCTATTGGAAATGCTCTACTCTCTGCCAGTTCCAAAGGGTACAAAGAAGCTAATGTTTTCTCTGATTGCAAACTAGTAATTAACATCTTGCAGCAGAAGTTGTCAAAGTGGCCTGCCTCCTTGAACTCCGTTATTTCAGACTGTTTCTATTTGGTAGGTATTTTTTCTTCTTGTACGTTTTCCTTTTTGGGAAGAAATCATAACTTTGATGCACATTTCTGTGCTAAGGATGATCTTCTTCTTTCTGAGAGTGAGATGTGGTGTTTGTAACTCCCCTCAGGTTGTAATCTGTTTTATGTGCTCTTAATGATATTGCTACAATTTTTCTGGAAAAAAAATAAGTTCAATATGAGAATGAGTTAATAACACACACAAATTGCATTATAACTTTTTTGTAAGTCCAAGTGCCCATATAGTCCTGAAAAAATAGCTATATGTTTTAAGTATGATTGATACTAGGGCTGCAAGTTAAACCGCCCAAAGCGCAAACCAGACTAAACCGTGCTAACTGGTTCAGCTTAGGTTCGTAAAATTACAAACATAAATTAAAAGGTTCGGTTTAGGTTCGTAAAATTTCCAAACCGAACGTAAGGGGTTCGGTTTAGGGTTCAGTGTTTTACAAACCGGCTAAGCCGTTTAAATATTTATATTAATAAATGATAATTATATGTAGGTATATATACTTTTCTTTTTGCTGACACTATATGTTCTCTTTAACTTGATCAGTTCATACTACTACCCAATCTAAAATCCATGTGTTGTGACGTTCTGCTTACATTTCTGTTGGGTTCTATTCATTTTGTTGGATTGATTTTCCTCGTTGTGAAGCTTTCAGGTAACATTGTGAGTTTTTGAAGTTTTCAGGACTAAATTTCAATTATAGATAATGTTATTAGGTTAACTGCGGTTTGAACCGGAACCGAACCGTTTATAGTCAAACCGAACCTAACCGTTTATAAATGGTTCGGTTTAGGTTCATCTTTTTCCCAAACCTAGAATTTAGGTTCCGTTCGGATTTTGGCGCAAAACGAACCGGATCGTTTACAGCCCTAATTCATACGATGAACTATATAACTGCAATGTCACTTTGAAATTTACATTCTGTAACTTCTTAGAAACAAACCACAATAAAGAAGATAAAAAAAACAGAGAGCAAAAAAAGTAGAAGAAGAAATGTTGGCTAATTAACCTTATTCCTTCCGAACTTCTTATAAATGATTCACATAGAAGAAGTAATATAGCATAACTACGACAATAAGATAAGAAGATGGTATGATATTTTTCTAATTTTGATATTTATTGAGTTATATAGAAGAAGAAGAAGAAGAAGAAGAAGAAGAAGAAGAAGAAGAAGAAGAAGAAGAAGAAGAAGAAGAAGAAGAAGAAGAAGAAGAAGAAGAAGAGGGTTAAAAAGAATATGACTAACATTAAAATTTTCTTCAGAAATATTTTTTTTGGTGGAAATTCCCTTATTGACTATCGAGTTTACTGATTTTAGCTGAAAGAATGCATTAACTAACGATTTGATCCATTTCATCAATATTGAAAATGACTTTCGTTATTTTTGTTATGCTTTGGTTATATACTTTTTTAAGGGTAGTGAATCTTACACCAGTTAATTTGATGGTTACACTAGTTTTTAGTTGTCATGACAATATTATCCTTATTACTTATCAATTTAATAACTTTTCAGTTTTACCATTATTACTACCCTCAATCTAATATTCTTTCCATATCAATTGTTATTTTTTCAATTTATGCAAGTTTATCTTTTCAATATTCTCAGTCATTGTGTTTCTATACAATATCCAATTTGGACACTTATTGGATCCATGTGTGCAACTTAATTTCCTCGCCATCTTTGAAAAATACCCTCCTCTCACGTATGTTTAGTTGTTGATCTCACTTTAGGTTAGCAATTGTAACTTACTCAATTATTTTTTATTTAACCTTATTTTTAAAACAAAACTCTCTCTTCTCTCTTCTTAACAACTGGGGCGTGGGAGTTGTTTGCTCGTCACAGTTGTTACTCGTCACAGTTAATGCTCGTCCCTGTTTTGTATTCCCTCATCTCATTCTTGATTGCTCGTCTCAGTGTGGCAATATACTAAGACGAGAGTTATGCTCGTCTAAATATATTGTCATACTGAGACTGAGACGAGCTATGTATACTGGGATGAGCAATTGCTCGTCTGACACAGGAACTGTGTTTTTCCGAAACTTGAACATAATTGAACTCAGATGAACAGTCAGAACAGTTAAAAAAGATCGAAAATGGAAACAAAATAAATTCATTACATAGAAACCTAAAATAAAGGAAGTTCATTGACATTAAAACTTGAAAAAATTTACATTTCATCGGAACTCCATTCCTCTTCTTCCTCCTCACTACTGTCAGGTCTCTTTCTTTTCTTCACCGGAGGAGGGGACTTCTCTGGTGAGCCAGAGTAAGCCGCCGTGTCGGAGTCATCTTCATCATATGAGTACTGAGTCGTTTCCAAACCCCTTTTAGCGATAAAATAAGGTAATCCGTCATCTTATTCTTCTGATTCTTCTTTCACGTCACTCTCCTTCGATTTTTTGGTTTCCTCTTCGTCACTTTCCTTTGATTTTTCAGTTTCCTCCTCGTCGCTTTCCCACTCCTTTGGTAGCCTTTTTTTTTGCCATTTCAGATGTGATGAGTTTTGGAGGATAGGTCAGTGGCTTTTATTGCAATTCCTGGGTAGATGAAGAGACGGAGAGAGATTTTAGATTCATGTGTCGTGGTTAAGTTTTGCATGTTTTCTATAAAATATAATACTTTTGATACGTTTTCTAGAAAACATGCATGTTTCCTAGAAAATGTAATAATTTTCGTACATTTTCAAGAATGTAAGAGTTTGCTTGTTTTGTAAGAAATGTATCAAAATTTATAACATGTAATAAAGAAATATGAACTAATTCAAAAATATACTAATATATTGTTTATTTATGTAATAAAATGCATATTTATATTAGAAAACACAATAATTGATCGAAACAAAAGATATATTGTTTGCGCAATCATCAGAAGAGGTTGCGAACTTGAGATTACAAAGAACGAAGAACAACGGCTTCTATCACAACATTAATGTTTCAATTGAGGGAAAGTTTTTTATGGTATTCCCTTTCACATGGCAATGGCTACATCCGTACGTTCCCGTTCCTCGCTTCTTTTCACGCACGGTTTCGACCATTGTCTTGTGTCTTTTCTCCTTGTCCCTCCCAATTGTTACCACTTTCTTCGGTGGAAGTGGGCAACAGTTCTTATGTGTGCAGGTACTTCACTTGTGTCCCACGTTTCTGGGTTGGGAGGAGTCTTAATTGAAACCGCATAAGCCTTTTTGTAGTTTTCGAGTGAATAGAACACGCTGGTGTGGTCGTACATGACCTCCATATCGTGCTGGATATTGTAACGGCCCAGTTTCCTGAGTTTTGTTGCACAAACACACGCATGTACATACGTGAACCACACATGTTGGTATTTGCCGCACGTGCAGGTTTCGAGGCAATGTCCTGGTTTGAATTCCACTGTATGAGTTTTCAGATCATTACCGCGGACTTCATACAGAGTCTATGTAATTGGTCGCACGCAAAAACCAATACAGTTTATAGCACGACTCAACATTCTGTTCTCCCTTTTTGCAGTCAAGTAGGTGTTTCCCATCTCAATAGCCAGGTTTGTTTTGTGAGGTGCCATTCGCTTTTTTGGTCGCATATTTGCGAACTTGAGATTACAAAGAACGAAGAACAACGGCTTCTATCACAACATTAATGTTTCAATTGAGGGCAAGTATTTATGGTATTCCCTTTTACATGGCAATTGCTACATCCGTACGTTCCCGTTCCTCGCTTCTTTTCACGCACGGTTTCGGCCATTGGCTTGTGTCTTTTCTCCTTGTCCCTCCCAACTGTTACCACTTTCTTCGATGGAAGTGGGCGACAGTTCGTATGTGTGCAGGTACTTCACTTGTGTCCCACGTTGCTGGGTTGGGAGGAGTCTTAATTGAAACCGCATAAGCCTTTTTGTAGTTTTCGAGTGAATAGAACACGCTGGTGTGGTCGTACATGACCTCCATATCGTGCTGGATATTGTAACGGCCCAGTTTCCAGAGTTTTGTTGCACAAACACACGCATGTACATACGTGAACCACACATGTTGGTATTTGCCGCACGTGCAGGTTTCGAGGCAATGTCCTGGTTTGAATTCCACTGTATGAGTTTTCAGATCATTACCGCGGACTTCATACAGAGTCTCTGTAATTGGTCGCACGCAAAAACCAATACAGTTTATAGCACGACTCAACATTCTGTTCTCCCTTTTTGCAGTCAAGTAGGTGTTTCCCATCTCAATAGCCAGGTTTTGTTTTGTGAGGTGCCATTCGCTTTTTTGGTCGCTTATTTGAGAGAACATTGTAAGAGCTTTGTCAAACCGCGACGCCAGCAGGGACGAGTTAATAGACTCTGCATGGTTGGATGTAAGCATCTCAAACCGTGCTGTTTTACAATACGACCTTTCCCATTTCTCTAGACCGGCATCCCGTAAGTAACGTTCAACGGTCTTGTTCATAATGCCATTTGGTCTGTCGCACTCAATACCCATGTCCGTCAGATGTGACTCACAGGCCACCCTATCAAATGTATATGCCGCTTTGTGGAAATGAGGCACCCACTTCTGTGTATTGTAATGCGACAGAGTGTTCATATTCAAATGGTAATAGCAGTGGACGTGGTTGGATAAGGGGTACTCCGCCTTGGTTGAATTGATGATAGCCTGATGCCGATCCGAAACGAACGTCAACTTTTCATGATCCTTGACAATTGAGCTCAGTTTGGTTAAGAACCAAGTCCATTAAGGGGTATTCTCCTTGTCCACTGTCCCCATGCAATGGGATATCACTTTTTCTCGCTATCACCCATTGTGCATACGACCAATTGCAGTGGTTATTTCTTCAGGTGCGACATATCGATGAAAATTAAGGGTCGCATATACGGTATCCCCTGAATTTGTGCGCCAAACTCAAGGAAGCAGTACATGAAAACATCATCTCTGTCCACTCCCATATCCCATAAAGTACCAGGGTTCAATGCAACACCTCGCGATCCCCAAGCTTCCCGTTCTGGACCGGAAAGCCCAGGAGGGAGATTCTAAAGAGTCGGTGATATCGTATGCGTAACATCCTTATATTACAGTACTATTAACATTACATAAGTATCAAAGTCTTACACACGTCAATAGGTACTACTACATTATATTTTTCAAGCTACTTGTGAAGTCATCACCCTAAGTGAGCCTCGTACCTGACATCCCCATAGGCTCCAGCTTCTAAACCTGCAGTGGGAAGGAAAACAAGAACCGCAGTTTTCTAAGAGTCAGCAATAATATACTGAGTGAGTAACATCCAAGCATGTAAACATGGAAGAGTGATAAATCGATTCTTATTTTAGCAAAACACAACGGATGAAAAAGACGCTCAAATAATAATACATTCTCAAACTTTATCACATTTCCAAAGATTCCAACAAACATATGCAAATCCATAGATCAAAACAAATTCTGAAAACTTTCCATGAATCACAATAATCCATGTTCCACATTCCGTGCCCAAACCAGAAGTTACCATTTTTAGCCATGAGTTATACGGGAAAAAATCCAATAAATCACATCCAACATATCCCATCACAAGCTACCTAGACCTTAAATGTCGACACCCACCTAACAGGGTTCTTGCGCCCAGAAGGAGTGAGTACGAATAGCGGGCCCGGGGTGAATCTCCGCCGGACGAACCAATAAGGGCTAGTGACGAAGCCAACAACGACCAAACCAAATTTGTAATAATCCAAACAACGTTCCCCGTGCAACTCTTTTCACTTTATGTTTTTACGCATTATTATCTTTGTGTGATTATCTCAATAAAACGTAATCAAACACAAGTAACGCATACGCACAAAAAATACATTTTGAGACAAGAAAGAAGCTAGCACGCAAGACTTGGCATGTATACTCACCTCGTTCAGTAAATAGAACGTAAGCTCCTAGAAGTACATGAAACCTTCGTCTACGAATTCTTCACCTACAAATTAGATTTCCTAAGTCAAAGACAAGTTCAAGTGCCAAGCTATACTTTCTAACAAACGTCCTACTCGAATGACGAGATCGACAGTTCCCCTTTTTCTAGAACGACACATACATATACCCAACAACGATATCCAAAGCATACAACTTATCGAATAGCACACTAGTTTTGAAAAAGACTTCTTGCTTTATAATATTTCCAAAAGAGGTTAGTTAATTAGGGAATTTTTATTTTATAAAAACATGTGACATTAGAAAAGTATTAAGTTATACTTATAAAAAAAGAGTGGAAGAAAGTGATTAAGATTTACAGAAAATAGACGATTTATGTCAAGTAAGGATATTAAATTTATAAGAAGACTACTTAAGAATATTTTATATAAGTTCGGAATATTTATTAGCTAGTAAATATCCCCTTACATGTAGTTGAACAAAACCAAATGGCTAGCTAAGTGACAAACCCCTTATTTGTTGAGTTTTAAATAAAACAAAGCTTGCTTAATTTTTAAATCGATATTTCTGAAACGAGAACGAAAAGTAGTATTTTTAGGAAATATTCTTGACCCGAAAACAATACTTTTATTTTCGCGCTAAATGAAACATTTAAGTAAACGAAAATTAAATCCCCCCAAACTATATCAAACGACAGCATGCACCCCCACTACTCACATCCCAAATTCCATACAAGACACCCAACACCCATTAACATGCTCTAAAATACACACAAACCCCCCAAGTTATACCAAATAGTTTCTGAAATTGACAATAACAACCCCCAAACATGAACCACCAATTCGACCAATTCAAACTGAAATCAAGCAAGCAATACAGGATTTCGTCTACATAAATCAACTCAGGGCAAAAATCAGGGCATACCGGAATTAAGAATCGCTCGAAACGATCGAGTTTTGGGTCGGGTCGAAGTGCACTGCGTCGTCGCCGGAGATGGTGCTCGATGCCGGTGGTGTGGGTTGTTCTGGGCCTAGCTGAGCCTTTTTGTGGCCTGGTCGGGCCCCTAGGAGTCGACCCGGTAGTTCAGATTGGAGTTGGTGGCTCTGGATGACGTTGGTGGAGCTTCGTCGGAAGACTCGCCGGAAACAATGGAGTTTCCCGGCGATTGGCGGCTCTGCAACTGTTGCTGCAACTTCTCTCTCTGCTGCTTCCCTTCTTCTTCTTCTTCTTCTTCTTCTTCTTCTTCTTCTTCTTCTTCTTATTCTTCTTCTTCTTCTTCTTCTTCTTCTTCTTCTTCTTCCTTTCTGGTCGCGACAGAGAGTGGGTGGGAGACACAATCTGAGGCCGAGAGAAGGAGGTCTCCTGTGGTGATTTCTGCCGGAAAAGCGGCTGCCTTGGTGGCTGTTTCAGCTGCCGGAAAAGCGGCTGCCTTGGTGGCTGTTTCAGCTGCTGCTGCTCTGTTCTAGGCGACAGAGAGGTGGAGAGAAGAGACAGAGAAGGAGGGAGAGAGAGCTGGTGAAGGTGTGGGTGGAAAGGGATTTTTTCGGGAGCAAAAATGGTGGTGACGAGGATGAAAGAGATGGTTGTAATGGTGGTGGTGATGGCTGGTGAATGAGAAGGGAAGGAAGAGATGAATTTATACAACAATTGCCATGGCCAACATGTGCTAGCATGTGCAAACATCAATTGAAGTGTTGGTGATGGAGGTGACAAATTGGTGGCTACCGAAAATGGTGAATATTCTTGAGGAAGATGGGTGAATTATTTCGGTGGTTCGGGTGCACCAATATATATGGTGATTCGGTGTAGCGGGTGTACGGTGTATCGCTGTAGTTGCACACGCGTTCACTTGATATAAACACTCACGAATTAAACTACGAATACTATATTCAATATTGTCACACATATATTTTTTTTTCTACTATAAAACACGATAACTGGATCAAATACTATTTCGCTATTAAAAACACATTTCTTCATCCGAATTACTATTTTGCCCCTTCCAAATATACAGGGTATTACATCCTTCCCCCCTTAAAGAGAGCTTCGTGCCCGAAGCTAAACTCATACCAATTACCAGAAAAGCAGATGCGACGCCCACCAACAAATAAATCACAAACCTAGATTCACATAACTACCAAGTTACTTCAGGTAAACAAGAAATTAGCATTTTATGCACATAAAACTAGATGCAACACACAATAACAGGTAAAATCAGGGTCTCGTCTAATCACCACGAGTCAGGGTCAGGGTTAAGCATGGGTTGGGTTTAGTAGGAATGTAATGATACTAAACACAGGGTTGCATCCTCTCCCCCTCAGAGATTGACGGCCCCGGACCTCAAACAAATCCTTGAGGAAATGTTAGGCCCTAGTACCTGATGGAATCACTCTAAGGTAGAGGGTATCGAATATATTGTACCATGATCAATTAGTACGAAAGCAGGTTGCTCAAATATAAGGAAAGTACACGTAGCAACTCCATGAGCAGCATCTGCTTCAGTCTGTTCCAGTACCGCAATTCTTCCTACATCAGCATTCTGAGCTCCTGTTCCTCCTGTTGCACCAGCCCTGTTGTTGGCGTTCATCCTATATCCAGCATTATTTTTTCCCACCCTGGCTTGGGCTATGTTCTTTCCTGCATTGCTTGGGTTGTGGTTCTGCAGCCTGCCATGGCCCTTGACTCTATTCTTCTGGTGGTTGCGGTTCCCATTCTGTTGATTCCCAAACTGTAGGTTGCAACCGAAGTCATAATATTGACGGTTTCCCTGATAGCTGTTATGTTATGGAATTTCAAAGTTGCCTCCTTGATGCGCTCCCTGGTTCCAGGCTGCTGGAGATCGGCATTCTAACGGTCGATGTCCCCTCCTACCACAGTTATTGCAGTTAACTGGTTCCCCCATGCAATCAACTCCAGGGTGATTTTGTTGACACCTCTTACAGAAGTAGCGACGAACTGGTTGAGCTTCGGGGATCCGCTGGTGGATTTGGTTTTGATTGTTTCCTCCGTTGTTGGGCTTAAACTACTTGTTCTGATTGCTTTCCCATGTGTCAGTAGCCTTCTGTTTCCCGTGAAACTCATCTTGTACCTCCTAGACTTGCCACATGTCAACTGCTCGGTCATATGCCTTGTGCAAAGTGTCGTAAGTTCTACTATGCATGATCGTCTGCAATTGGAAGTGTAGTCCCAAAATGAACTTGTTGATCTTATCCTCCTCATCGGGAACGTTGTGGCCCGCATATCTTAGGAGTTCTGTGAACATCTTGAAGTATTCAGTTACTGAACCGCTCCTTACATCAGGTTGTAGAACTCATTGCACATCATTCTCTTAACATGTGATGGATAGAACCACGTCCTAATAGCAGTCTTAAAAGCATCCCAACTGAAACCAGGTTGAGCCAGCAAGACTTCCTGAAAGGATGACCACCAATCATCCGCTTCATCCTCTAGATGGATGATGGCGCAGTTAATCTTCTCATTGTCAGGGCAATGCACGACCTTAAGCAGCTTCTCAAAATGCCTAATCCAATTTTCCAGTTCAACGGGATTTTCCTTCCCCGTGAATTGTCGAGGGTTCAGATCCGCTATCTGCTTGGCATAGCTTTGCCTTCCACGCTCCTCCTGACCCACTACTCTATCCAAGATTTGTGTCATCTACGCCATCTGTGCGGCCATTTGTTCCATTTGTGGTTGGTAGTTTCCTTCAGCTGCCATTGGTTCACTCTTCCTGGTGAAGTACCGGTCTATCAGTTGAGTTACTACACGTATACTTATTATATCGTCACTTTTCCTACTATGGTCTCGAGGTCGAACTTATTCCATAGGTGCATAGTAAACATATATTACTATCTATTCTATGGCATGCAAGTCATTTAAAACTCATCAACTATTAATTAAGCAAGTAAATCATTCACAATCCAATCACACTTTTGCAATTTCACACTTCTCATTCCCTCTTAAATAAACATTATTGTGCAATGATCATAGAACATCAATTCAGGTAGTACAAGCATAGCCAAGTCACGTTGCAAATCTTGGTATAGCAAGAAAAGGAAGAGGGTGGGTGGGTTGAACATACTAAAACTTAAGCTACCCATAACGCAATTGACTTTCATTTTTTTTTATTGTCTTGTCCTATATCCATTTTAGGTTGCCCTACAGGTTTTAAGTCCCTTTACTGGACAGCCTGCTCTGATACCACCTGCAACACCACGCGATCTCCAAGCTTCCCGTTCCTGAAGGGAAAGCCCAGGAGGGCGATGCTAAAGAGTCGGTGACATCGTAAGCGTAACATCCTTATATTACATTACTATTAAACAGTACATAAATCTCAAAGTCTTACACACGTCAATAGGTACTACTACATTATATTTTTCAAGCTACTTGTGAAGTCATCACCCTACGTGAGCCTCGTACCCGACATCCCCATAGGCTCCAGCTTCTAAACCCGCGGTAGGAAGGAAAACAAGAACCGCATATTTCTAAAAGTCGGCAATAAAATACTGAGTGAGTAATATCCAAGCATGTAAACATGGAAGAGTGATAAATCGATTCTTATTTTAGCAAAACACAACGGAAGAAAAAGACGCTTGAATAATAATACATTCTCAAACTTTTATCACCTTTCCAAAGATTCCAACAAACATATGCAAATCCATAGATCAAAACAAATTCTGAACACTTCCCATGAATCACAACAGTCCACGTTCCATATTTCGTGTCCAAACCAAAAGTTACCATTTTTAGCCATGAGTTATACGGGGAAAAATCCAATAAATCACATCCAACATATCCCATCACAAGCTACCAAGACCTTAAGTTTCGACACTCTCCTAACAGGGTTCTTGCGCCCAGAAGGAGTGAGTACAAGGAGCGGGCCCGGGGCGAATCTACGCCGGACTAACCAATAAGGGTCGAGTGGACGAAGCCAACAACGGCCAAACCAAATTTGTAATAATCGAAACAACGTTCCCCGTGCAACTCTTTCCACTTTATGTTTTTACGCATTATTATCTTTGTGTGATTATCTCAATAAAACCTAATCAAACACATGTAAAGCATACGCACACAAAACACATTTTGAGACAAGTAATGAAATCATGTTTAGACACGAAAGTAGCTAGCACGCAATACTTGGCATTTATACTCACCTCGATCGAAAGCATGCACCCCCACTACTCACAGCCCAAATTCCATACAAGACACCCATAACTTATTAACATGCTCTGAAATACACACAACCCCCCCCCCCCAAGTTATACCATATTGTTTCTAAAATTGACAATAACAACCCCCCAAACATGAACGACCAATTCGACCAATTCAAACTGAAATCAAGCAATCAATACAGGATTCCGTCTACATAAATCAACTCACGGAAAAAATTAGGGCATACCGAACCAAAAAACAGTCGAGTTTTGGGTCGGGTCGAAGTGCATTGCGTCTTCGCCGGAGATGGTGCTCGACGCCGGTGGTGTGGGTTGTTCTGGGCCTGGCTGAGCCTTTTGGTGGCCTGTTCGGGCCCCTAGGGGTCGCCCAAACCGCAAACCGGACTGAACCGTGCTAATTGGTTCAGCTTAGGTTCGTAAAATTCCAAACAGAAACGAAAATGTTCGGTTTAGGTTCGTAAAATTTCCAAACCGAAATTAAGTGGTTCGGTTTAGGGTTTAGTGTTTTACAAACCGGCAAAACCGTTTAAACTATTTATATTAATAAATGATAATTATATGTAATTATATATACTTTCCTTTTTCCTGACACTATATGTTCTCTTTAACATGATCAGTTCATACTACTACCCAATCTAAAATTCAGGTGTTGTGACGTTCTGCTTACATTTCTGTAGGGTTCTATTCATTTTGTTGGATTGATTTTCCTCGTTGTGAAGTTTTCAGGTAACTTTGTGAGTTTTTGAAGTTTTCAGGACTAAATTTCAATTATAGATAATGTTATTAGGTTAACTGCAGTTTGAACCGGAACCTAGCCGTTTATAGGCAAACCGAACTGAACCAAACCGTTTATAAATGGTCCGGTTTAGGTTCGTCTTTTTTCCAAACCGAGAACTTAGGTTATGTTCGGATTTTGGTGCAAAACGAACCGAATTGTTTACAGCCCTAATTCATACGATGAATTATATAAATGCAATTTCAATTTGAAATTTACATTCTTTATCTTCTTAGAAACAAACCACAATAAAGAAGATAAAAAAAAATTGAGAGCAAAAAAAGTAGAAGAAGAAAAGTTGGCTAATTAACCTTATTTTCCTTCCGAACTTCTTATAAATGATTTACATAGAAGAAGTAAAAAAGCATAACTACGACACTAAGATAAGAAGATGGTATGATATTGTTTGAATTTTGATTCTGATTTATTGAGTTATATAGAAGAAGAAGAAGAAGAAGAAGAAGAAGAAGAAGAAGAGTGTTAAAAGGAATATGACTAACATTAAGATTTTCTTCAGCAATAATTTGTTTGGTGGAAATTCCCTTATTGACTATCGATTTTTACTGATTTTAGCTCAAAAAATGCATTAACTACCGATTTGATTCATTTCATCAATATTGAAAATGACTTTCGTTATTTTTGTTATGTTTTGGTTATATACTTTTTTAAGGGTAGTGTTTCTTACACAAGTTAATTTGATGGTTACACTATCTTTAAGTTGCCATGACAATATTATCCTTATTACTTACCAATTTAATAATTTTTCAGTTTTACCATTATTACTACCCTCAATCTAATAATTTCAAAAAAAAAAAAAAAAAAAAAAAAACCCTCAATCTAATATTTTTTCCATATCAATGGTTATTTTTTCAATTTATGCAAGTTTATCTTTTCAATATTCTCAATCATTGTATTTCTATACAATATCCAATTTGGACACTTACTGGATCCATGTGTGCAACTTAATTACCTCGCCATTTTTATACCTTGTCTGAGGCACCAAAACTGACTCACTTGTATGTCGAGAATTTTCTCTTCATTCTTTCGTCTTTCTTTCTTAGCTCCATGCACAATCCTTTGCGCATACCTATTGAATCTAACTCGAAGCACCACCGGTTTGGTTGTGTCCCAGGCTCTAAAGTTTCTTTTGTTTCGACCATTTGATGTAAATGGTTGCCACTGGGCTCGCATTGTGAAATGTATTAGCACCTAGCTAGAGAAGCACTCAATTCTACTTAGTTTGTCAATGACATATCTCAGTTGGATTAGAAAAGAAATGTGAGTTTAGAAGAAAGGCGGCTTAGGAGCATCGATCAAATACGTATTCACGCAAATCTCCAAAAGGGAAGTTGAAGGAGAATCTTGAGATTATAAAATTGCAAAAATTATGATTACAAATTGTTAGGAAAATGAATATTAGGTTGAGGGGTAGTAATTATGATAAAATTGAGTAATTACTAGATAAATAAGTAATAAGGGCAACATTGTCATGACAACTAAAAACTGGTGTAATCATCAAATTGTCTTGTGTAAGAATCATTTTATTTTATTTTAAATTGACTCAATTAATTTAAACGTCGGCGCCGATTTTTTCATTTTAAGTTCTAACTTTGCAGATGTGATGTTAATTTAAATTTCAAACAATTTTTTAGATGTTAAATTAATTAATTACAATTTCCACGTGACGATTCTTTAGGCAAAGCTGGAGAAGACATTATAAGCTCTCTCCTCTTTCCCCCCTTTTCCTATCTGGTTTTTGCCTCAGATTTGTTTCATAGTTCGTCAATTCCTTGGGCTTCTTCCACATCTCCGGCAATTCGTACGATTTACCCCAACGAATCACCTCCTCCGTCTCTTCTTCGAAACCCACAGCCTCCGCTTTAGTTTCGCCGGTGGCTTTTTTGCCAACGAGAATCCTCCACATCTCCGGCCACTTCCCATTTTGATCTGTCCTGTCCTCTTTTCTCCCTTCCAACCCTCTTCTCTGCTACCCCTTCGTCCTAGCTCCTCTGCACCTCTGTTAGGGACGGCATCAACACCTCCGACGCCGTTCGTCTTCCCCTCGCATTCTCCCTACTGCTCGGTTCCCCGGCTCAAGCCATCCATCTGGTTCAATCAGAGACGAAGCAAAATCTTCCAACACTTCATACATAACATAACTATTATCAATGGTTGCTTACCCAAAATCATTAGATCGTCAGCATAAACAAGGTGTGAAAAGCAGGGACTCTCCTTAGAGGACTTCATACATTTCCACATTTTATCCGCAACCAAAAAATTAATCATTTCGGAGAGCCTCTCGATACATAGCACAAAAATATAGGGGGAAAGAGGATCTCCTTGACGGATCCGTCTTCCAGTTTAAACTCCTCCAAAATATTCCCAACCCAAATACTAGCCGTTTTAACACTGGTAATGCAGCATGTGATTAACTCAATCAAGTGGGATGGGAACCCAAACATATTAGCATATCGAATACGAGATTCCAGGAAATTATATCATAAGCCTTTTCTAAATCAATTTTCAGAATCATACCACATTTTATGCTCTTTCTCTTTCTCTTATTGAGTGTGAATAATATTGTCTTTCGTAGCCCTCTCCGGAATAAAACTGTTTTGGAAGGGACTAACAATATGAACAAGATGGGGCCTCAACTTGTTCACAATAATATGAGTGTTGTAACTCGAATTACATAAACTTATGGGCCTAAAACTCTTAATATTTTGTGGTTTATCACCCTTATGGATAAGACACATAATTTTTTTATTGAGGTTCTCATGAATGAAGTTAGAAGTAAAATAGTTGACCACAAAGTTGCAAATATCTTTGCCAGTAATATTCCATCACTGCCCGAAGACTTAAAGGATTTCATCTAAAAGAACATCTTTAATATCTTTTTGGGCCACAGAATCAGAAAAATGGTTGCACGCCTCGACCGGCAACTTAGTGCAACTACTATCATTCCAATCAAAATTCAGAGAGAAAGGGGCATGATCAGTGTCGGGAAGGGTTAGAAAATAATTAGACGCGTGCGCTTTCAAATCATTATCTTCGTCAATGCAAACGCCGTTATCATCTTTAAGTAACCTAATTATTTTCCTCTTAATTAAAGCTGAGACATGGAAAAACTTCGTGTTTCTATCGCCATTACGAATTCAGTTGCATCTTGATTTTTGAAATCAAAAAAGTTCTTCTTGCTTCAAAATTGTATTATATTTAGAAATAAGCTATTTTTCAAGAAAATGCACATTGTGAGCATATTATATAACCTGAGCTTTCTGAGTTCCTTCAAGCCCAGCCAAAATCCATCTTTTGTTTCTCATGATATTGCCAAACACATAAATATTCCACTTACTGATATCTTTTGCAAGAATGTTGGTTTTATCAATTAAATCATAGTTATTATTTTTATTCCTACAATCAGCAACCAAATTTTTGAAATCTGGATGAGATAACCAAGCTGCTTTAAATCTGAATGAATGATTAACGGGGATGAAATAAGTCATATCATCCACGAGAATCAGCATCAGGGCATGGTCGGAGTACATTTTAGGTAGATTCCTCGCCATTCCTTCCGGAAATTCAGCCCTCCATTCAGGGTTGCAGCAAGGCCGATCGAACTTCTCCACCCTAGCTCTGCTAACTGAAGTGTTGAAGCTGCGTTTCTCATTAACACTGGAGTAATCATTTAAATCGCCAGCAATCAACCAGGGCTCTTCGGAGTCTCCCATTTCATCTTCAAACTCATCCCACATGTCTTATTTTATGTTAGGGTTTGGGCTACCGTAGACAGCCGATATAACCTAGTCCCTGTAGTGTTCTCTTCCAACAGTTGCAGTGATGGCTTGGTGGGAAATGAATTGAGTGTTCACCGTGACCTCCACAGGATCCCAAATGAGCCAGATGCCTCCTTTTCTCCCCACAAGGTCAATGAAACTATAGCCAGTGAAACCGAGATTATTAAAGAACTCTCCCATAGAGGACATAGTGACCTTCGGCTCAATGATGATAGCCATTTGGAACTTATTCATCCCTTTCATATCGGCAAAAGTACCCTCGAAGTGTTGTTGCCGGCACTTTGCAGATGGTTTCTTGGCGTTCTTTCATGTTAATAGTACTGTAGGAAATGACTTGAGAAACATCTTGACGGCTTATAGTAACCAGTGTAGCCAAGACATTAATTTCATCAAATCCTCTTTGAAATTTAGCCCCAATTGTTTAGTCTTTAAAGATGCAGTTTTTTCCTCACTATGTATTCATGAAAAGGGCAGTTTAGGTAAGTACCTAGGTGTTACTCTAGGAAATCAACTCGCTGGAAAAGTGTGTGTTTTAATAAAGCAGAAAGACTTTAATTAATTTTTTCCTCTCTGGTATTTTACTTGAGACTTGTGACAAGATTGCTAGTTTTATTTTTATTTTTTTTTGGGTTTGGTGATGTGAATTAAAAAAAAAAAAGGTATATACGTGGGCTTTCATGTATATTTCTAGGGTTTAAGGATCCTCAGTTCCTCACTCCTTCAATCAAGCTCTTTAAGCCAAAAATAACTTGAAAATCTCTCACAGCCTTCCATATTGTTCGCCTATTTTGTTAAAAAATGTTGTAAAATTAACCTTTTTTTTAGCCATGAAACCTGCTCCTACCTCCTCATGTGCTTGGAAATCTACCTGTAAAGGCAGAGCAATCATTGCTAATGGTCTCAAATGGAAAATTGCTCGTGGTAATCAGTGGTTTGAAACTATTGACAAGTTATTACTACAAACCAGTGGTTTGAAACCACTAATACTGCTCACTTTTACAAATGGGCTAATCAGTTGACTTGCTCTGATTCCGAAAATTGGAACCATTACTTACTTTGTCTACTTTTCCCAGCTTGGCTAGTGCAGCAAACTGAGAAGATGAGTTTTTAACTTAAGACTGGGTTTTCAGTCAGAAGTGCCTATTTGCTGCAAAACTATATAACTCTACTTCACCTTCTACTCTCTTAGATAATCAAAATTTTAAACCCGTCTCTTAACACCTCCCTCGGAAGAATTTATGGTCTTCAGGGGTAATCTACTAAGATCAGTTTTCTTCTTTGGCAAATCTTAACCAATTCACTTCCCACTCTTCAAAACCTAAACCTTAGATTACCCACCATCAACCCCACATGTGCCTTGTGCTCTCTTACCAATGAAACTGCTACCATATCTTCATTTCTTGTGAGAGGGCTCCGGCTCTATGGAGAAGGGCGCCCACCAGAATTAGTCCTCTCCCCTCTGTTACTCTACAACAATGGTTAAAAGGATGGTTAAGAGGGGAAAAAAAACAGTTGCGGCTTACTCCAAACTGGCACTGGGTTGCGGCAGTTTTCAGGGTTCTTTGGAGATCTATAAATGCTTCCCTTTTATGAGCATTCCAGGATGAAAACGGATGAGCAAATAGAGAAATTCCAGAACCTGGCCATTACCAGTATGATATTCTTTGGGTTATTATCTGAATGTTATTCTTTGGGTATTATCTGTATGATATTCTCCTTGTGGCCAAAAAAAACTGTTGTCATTCTGATATAATACATACAAATCAAGTATCTTGATATTTTGCATCATCCAAACGTGTTAGTAAAAAATGGAATGGACTTCACCCCTAAAGACTGATCCCCAGCAAAAGCCAATCTAGCCCAGAGCAACAAAGAAAGTGCAATCACAGGCAACAACAGGCAAGTTTTTGAATGTAAAATAGAAAACACATTGAAAAGTGAAAACTAGACTCCAAAGATATCATCAGCTAAACAGAACGAGAAAGGAAGCAACTTCCATATAGCCTCCCAACTCCAATCCCTATCTTAAAAAACATAAATAATCCTTCATCTAACCATAAGAACAGCGTCATTTCTTTTGTTTTTCTCTTGTTTGGAATTTTACAGAATCTTTGAAAAGATGCAAAACAGCCACCAAACCCTTGTTAATTCCCCCCAAAATCAATCAGCCGCGATAATATTTGCAGATGAAAAGACTTGGGCCCCATGCAAAATACCGGGCCAGGTGGCCGAAGCAGAGAGCATGTACATCATTATCAGTCCATATCCAGAAATTCCATCCTCTTTCTCATCGACCCTTTGAGATCTGTAGCATCTCTCTCTACTTTTTGTGCCTGTAACAATACAAAGTAACACGAGAATGAAGGCGATGAAATGTATAGAGAGAAGTAATGCTACATAGAAGCGCCACTAGCAGTGAATTTCCCAACATGCCTGTAATCAATTTATTTAGCAACATAATTGGTGGTATATTCCACTACTGAACAAACCTTGTCAATTAATTTAAAATACCTAGTGATACGTAAAAATGGAATGGAGGTATCAACGATCTCGAACCGGATATTACTAAGTGCCTGTCTGGCGACACTGATTTTAAACAGATTTGTTCACTAATAGTGGCTTTACTCAAAAACGCATTTGGCAGCTCCGTTTTCTAAGCTATTTTCTTTTTCATTAAAAAGCCATTCTAGAAACACCGACTTCGGTGTTTTTTGAGCATTGTCCTGTTTTCAAACATACACTGCCAAACAGACTCTAAAGGCTAACTTACTATCCTAGAATGACTATTCCAAGCTTGAAACAAACACAATTAGGCTATACTTCTTTTTTCTTAAGCAGAAAAATATAGAACGTCAAGACCCCCAAGCTATACAGATAGGTAATTCAAGTGATATGGCGAACATAATATATCTCATGCAAAGAAGAGAGCAATCAAGTGCAACGAGACCAACAAACCCAAATATTTCAACTTTCAACATATCCATAAGTAGTGGGGTCAATTCCAGAGGTGGGGAGGGTAATCATTGGCAATTGACGAACAAGAAATAATAGGGTACATGGGCTTTGAATATTAGCAACTCAAAAGGTACTCGTCCAAAGCGGAATGCTAACTATCTGCTAGCATTTGATCCGTAATAGCTTGGAGTATTATGGTGCCTGCTTGGAAGATACATTGTCTTCAGTTATTACGGGCCGGAAGAAGCAGCTTTTAGTGCGTTTGGTAAAAATATTTAGTTTACTCCTTTTTATATAGTTTCTGATGTATCGCAGGAAGCAAGAGAGGAGATGCTTTTTTGGAACTTGCTTTTGATTCAATTATCTATAACCGAGTCTAACCTTACAATTTTTAAAAAATTCAATATTTTTGTCATTTTACTCCCGCGGCAGGTTACAGTTTTAAATATTTTTGTCAATATTATATCAATTTTTGATATAATATTGGTGTCAATATTATATCAATTTTTAAATCAATTTCATGTCGTTACCAAACATGAAATTATTATATCAATATTTCACCGTAGCTTTCACATAATGTTTAGCAAACAACATTTAATCTCAAACTCACAGCACCTTTCCCACAATAATTCTCACATGGCTGTTGTTTCTAGCACCGCCCCAACTGGCCCTACAAAGCATTGAGTGGTCTTTCAAATCTTCTAGACAACCCGACACTGGTGATGTAATATCAATTTCTTTTGGTCAAAACGGGGGAGCAACAGTTTCATGCAAGTGACAATCCACATTTTCTTTTTGACAGTACGACCTCAAAGAGTAGCAACACATTTACACTTGATCACATACTATCATCAGCTTGGTTTGTCTATTCTTCTTATAAGATCACTAGATGAGAGAAACCAATTACACTTCCTCACTAGACTCGTAATCAAGACTCAGAGAACACCAAACTTGGCAAGGAATTAGAAGAATATACAAAAAGTTCCAGTCTTCTCAATCTGGATCAGTGCATAATTCTAAACGTAGTGCTACGTATGAAACATCAAATCCTATGAAGGATACCTACACCAAGGGTGGAAACATAAATTCATTTAATGTATTAGCAATCGCTATAACTTGCAAACACACTGGTCTCCTATGTCGTTTGGTAGAGTACAGGTACTACGCAAAAACAGAGGTAACATGAGAAATAAAACTCAAAACCGTTTTGCGGTAGATTAAAGTTTATTTCACAAAGTCGCAATCTACCACAACCTTTGTAGTTACTTCCTATTCTACCAGTTTCGATCATCAAGCCCATTTATCCACTAAGCAATTACAATGAAGGAACAATTTGCATTTGAGGCATGATATATACAACAAATAACAAAAATCATACAAAAATCTTTTTATCCATCCCTACGAGAACGAAGAACTATCGCATTGAGCAACATTTTCAATAAGGAGGCTAAGGTGGTCAGTCAGTACAGTTTTGTTATGAAATTCGCATATGGTTTCTATAAATGGAACATTTTGGATAGAATCTCTGGAAGTGTGGTTGGTGGGGTTCCTCGGTGGTTGTCAAAATTGATACTTAGGTAGAAACATGACTTGATTCCGCAGTGTAACCAAATAATTGTGTCATATTTTCTAACAGGGAACACATAATAAGAGCTAAACATATCTAAAACTGGTCTACATGGTCCCGGAGAAAGACTCTGGACCTTCACGTTCTCATGTTGACGGGTAAGACTACTTTCTCGCACTGAAGATATAGACATTAAGTTGTAGACGCCACTATATTATTGGTTGACGGGAAGATTACGAACTTCTCAGGCAAGGGGTTATGGAGTGAATTCGCATCATCTAATTCTGAAGGTATGAGTAAGTTGAACCCAAAACAGTGGGCGAGCTTGGGCTTAGACTCTTTCCACCACTAAACCACTCTTTGTTCTCTATCAAAATATATTTTGATGCTTCTTGAGGAAGTTAAAGCTACCAAAATTATCCAGACACCACAGATAAAATTGTAGCAACTAGCAAGGATGTTGTTCAGGATAAGTGAGATAACATTTGTTTTGCTACTGTGCTATGTTCATTTCCATTATCCTAATAAGATGCAGACATCATTCCAAAAGACCCAGTTCAGTCAAACTGTGTTAAAATGACCATTGGGTGTAAATCGAGGAAGAGGTAGCATGGACGATGTTGTCAGAAATGCTTTCACAGTTCTACCTAGGTTGTAGCAATAATATATGAGTTGCATCTGCCCATCAAGAACCTCAACAAACACTTGCAAGATAAAAGGTATTTGCCAAGCCAAACCAAACTATGATAAGCTATAAACAAAATAACAGGCCAAGCCTTTGCGTCAAGAGACCCTAATCAGGAAAATCTATCGAGGTAGGGAAAATGGGGCATGTAAGACAATCCAAGGTACCCATTTGGTTATAGCTTCTTGCAGCAACATTCTGCCGTGATATCAACAAATACTTAACATATAAATGTTTGAATACTTGGTCACCCCACTATTAGGAAAAATTATGCAGCACAGAGTAAACAACTCTTCACAGGATACCATACAATTGGGCAACATCAGCAAGTGAGCAAGACCATACAGGTACAGAACTCCAAAAAGTGTACATACCCTTTTAATTTCTTCCACTGAAACACCGGTCATATGCGGGGGGAGCTCCTCCTTTTCCAAGTCCTAAACAATTCAAAAAAAATAAAAATAAAGAAGGCTGTCAAATTAGATTAACAAAATGTTCAGATACAGAAGACAGCAGATTTTTTTTTTTTTTTGATAAGTAAGAAGACAACAGATTATTCATACCAGTTCGCCAATTAAAACCACGTTCTCCCCACGGATAACATATAGACCTAGGGGGATGTCACAATATAGATCGCCTACGATAACACGATCGCATGCACCTTCAAGAACAACATTTGCTGAAAACAATTTCCAGGCTTCTTTATCAGTCAAAGGGAACACTTACAAAAAAATCACAAAAGGTTGACTGGGTTAAGAGTATACCAAATTGATCAAAAGAGCGAAGTATTCCCATAAGCTTTCTACCATCTCGAAGCAACACAAGAAGCTTCTCTGCAATAGGTATAACCATAAAGTATAAGCATCACTGGGAAAAAGTCTAGAGAAACTCGACAAACAAGAAAGAATTACACTTGCGGGCTGGAGCTGCACTCTTTCTATATATCCGTACTACTTTATCTAGACTTCCAAAAACATGCTAGTAGGCAGTCCATAATCACAAGTACTTCTTATACAACATACAATTGCAATCGGACATTGAAAACAATGTAAGAGTACTATTCACATTCTTGCATAACCCAAGGGTCTAGCATAAAAAGTTCTTTCTTTAGCTACAATTTTTTAGGGTAATCAGAACTTAAATAGAAACTAAAAATAAACTTTACAGAGGAACTAATAGGTCAATCAGACCCTAAACAGGGAAAAGAACTATAAACCAAATATATAACTATGCAACTGAGTCCAAGAAGTCTAGCAAATGATCTATCTATCCAAGCAGGATGCCAGATCGCCATTCCATTACCATCTCGAGGATAATGCCTTTGACAAAAGAATCAGAAATTCGACGTCTATCGAAGATCTGCCTATTATGGATGTTCCATATAACCCACATAATAACGAATGGAGTCAAGCGCCAAGCAGTCCGCCTCTCCCTATCCACTGGAACTCCATTCCAACCAATCATGAACTTTGAAACCCTAGAAGGAGCAGCCCAGCAGATTCCTAAAGTCAATAGAACCAGGTCCCAAAAGGACACAGCAGGACAACGAAGCAAAAGATGGTTTACCGATTCTGAGTTACACTTGCACAAACAACACCAGTTCACTAACACCTCTGGGAATGAACCAAGATATCAATTGTTAAGATCCTGTGACTCATGTCATAAGCTGTGCGCCACACAAAAAGGATAACCATGAAGAAACCCCTACTTTTAAGAACAAATTAACTGGAACCGGGGAAATTACATTCCCACACAGAGACGAATAGAAGGATGGAATTGTGAACAAAGTCGTCGAAGACAAGCGCCACTATAGGGAGTCAGAACACCTTGAGAAGGCGCGATACATAGAAGGGCATCAAAACATTTAGATTGTGTTTACCTCCCAGTTATTCAAGTCCTTTCTAAGCTGACATCACGCTCCACAGTCCCAACCTCCTCTCCCCCTCCGGTACTCAGACACTGACTCACTAGCACCTTCGGACCCTGAACAAGAAGATAGAGGGAAGGACACTGACATGACAAGGACTCCTTCAAGCCTAAGCCACTAGATTAACCCCTTAAACTTCCGTTGGGTAACACTCAAAAGACATGTATGCGCACCGTCAAATTACAAATATTATTGGCATCTACGTTATACTTCCTCTATAATGCTTCTTTCTCATCACTTTGACTTTTTCACCTGTAAGTGTGTTACTATGACCCCGTAATGTGGATGGCGAAGCGATGTAATTTTTTGATAATTTGGATGGCAAAGTGTGTTACTTTGTGATTTTTGATACAACCAACGATCCTCCCAAACTGCTCTAATACCTTTCCACATGCCACACCCATAAGAACCAACAACCTTACTAGAGCACCAACCTATCTCCCCTGTGTAAAAATCATATCAATCACTCTCTCCTCCAGACTCTCGTCCACGCCCAATCAACCCCCCCCCCCCCCCCCCCAAGGCCCCCACCCCAAAAAAAACCACTTTCCAAGGAGAGATTGATTAAAAAGAAACAACAGACGAATACCCAAACCACCACTGTCCACAGAAGGCATACAGTAGCTCAGACAACCAAGTGATACTTAAATTGTCCTTCATCCCACCCAAAGAATGTCACGATGTACTTTCTCCTACCGTATAGCCACGGAAACCTGAATAACAACATGAAATAAGTAGGGAGGCTCAACAAAGTACGATGGTGTCCGTCTACAATCTGATCCCCCACCTTAAAGTTAATTTCATCACAAAGAAAACTTGCATCCAGAAAAAATGCATGCGCTTAATGCATAGAATAGTGTATCCAATGTGACAGCTCAATGTTTAAAAATGCAGCTTAAGTCCAGCATGTTCCTCGTGTAACACATTCATTGGTCCTCATTCTCTACATAGCACATAGTCTGTTAACATTAACCACGTCAAATATAGTGAAGACTTTAACCAATAAGATAATTCTTGCCATTTGTGAGACAATTTCTGAAGGATTTGCAACATATAACATCTCTGTGACAATAGCAGCATGGAGAACTTATCTAACAGCTATACTAAAATTAATGCCCGCGGTTTATTAGTTATTTACAAAGACAATGATGTTTTGTATGCAATATCAAAGTAAAGCGGTGATTTGTGTCTCCATGTCCTCTGTATATTATACTTTGTAGGAGGGGATCTCAGTATTTGATGAGCATCAATCAGTTAGACCGGTGGATACTTACAATTGCTGGAGAAATCCACATAGCCACAATTCATAATTACAAAATTCATTAAGTTTATTTATATCAAAATAAATTACCACGGCCATGATAAGCCATAAGAATAAGTAAGTTCTTGCATTGGGAATTAAGAATTAGCACATTACCAAACAAAATCCAATTGATCATGTCCTTCACTATATGAATAGTTTAGGTCCGAGTACCAAAATTGATTATACATGAACCAGAGTATAGAATTCATCCAACAAACACAAATTTGGTGTATCAACTTCTCTTCGAATTCAGGAATTTGCATACAATAAACAGCTTATGAAGAATGCATGCATTAAATAAGGAGGCTTACTATCAAGATAGCTTGCAAGTGAGGTTGATAACAGAATATCTTCTGGTCCTGCCCAAGACATTGAGCTCAAAGTTTCTCGGTATCAGAAAATTCACCGAAAAAAATCTTCCAAATTTGAAATAACTTGCATTGACAGCTCGTGCCGCTACTTAGATGCCGAACCACCGAAATCAAACTTCAAACAAGAAACCAAACTCAAACCCACTCCAAAACCTCACAAGAGCAGAAACCTAGAAAAGAAGCCCTTATAGAACACCTAAAAGCACAGTTGTTTTCAGATCTTGGAAAAAAAAACCAGCTTTGACCTTTCTAAAAAACCCTAGAAAGGCCAATAGACGCGAAAAGAGTCTGACTTTGGACTGGATTCTCCTCCGGGTAGACGGAACCAGATGGATTTGGGATTAAAAAACAATAAACACCCAGATCCAATCGCACCGGAAGAAACCCAATATATGGAGGAAGCGAAGCAATAGAAAAGAAGAGGGAAACAACTATTTAGAGAATTTGGGGAGGAAAGATTAAAAGAAGCAAACTAGGGTTTGGTGCTGTCCATGACCTTGCGGCTCCAGTGGAGTGAAAAGATATTTGCTTTCCTTCTACTGCTACGGGTCTGCCTCCATTAACGTTGCGACTCTTCGATTGACAAAAAGGATTGATTAGTTCCGGGTAAAAGACATTTTTACCCTCTCTAGTTTGATTGAAGGACACTTTAACCCCTTCTAGTTTGAAAAAGACACTTCCATTCCTTCACAGCATGTTTGGTTTTCCGGACTAACCGGATTGGACTGGACCAAATTATATTTTTCAGATATGAAGTTTTCTAGAAAACCAAACATACCCCCGGTGTTTCGAACTTCAGAAAACTTAACCTCTTATTGTGACAATGTTAATCTTGAGTTGGGATATGCTACTAAAAATAGTTCTATTGGGGACAATCTTGACCTTATATGGGGTTATTCAAAGATATCTTAAACATTTTGCATCATATGGGGGAGAATTTGTCTCCAAAACTAATTTCACTGACGTATTCCCATATTGTGGCTTCACAATGAAGGAGTGTAAGTTACTTGAAGGATGTCACACTAAAGGGTGAAAGTATCCTTTCTAAACTGGATAGGGTGAAAGTGTCCTTCAGTCAAACTAGAGGAAGTGAAAGTGTCTTTTACCCTATATTTCCATAATGAAAAGAAATTACACTAAAACAGTGTTTATTTTTATTTAGTGAAAAGTGGTGTCTATTTTAAACAAAGAAAACTCAATGTGTATTTTAAGCAACAAAATTTGACTATAGAAATTTAGTGCTACAACCTTCCGTCTTAATCTTCTCAGTTGACTTTAGGGGTCATTTGTAACCCGATGATTTGCTTAGCAAAATTATGCAAGAATTGGATAATTGTCATGAACTCAAGTAAGAGAAGTGAAAGATGAAGTATGGAGGAATATCAAGTGTGTTTCTCCACCAAATCACTCTTTATATAGGGTGTGGGGGTCAACCAGTATCAACCAAATATATTAATACAATATGTTATGAATATTCACAATAATAATAATATAGTTCATAACACTCCCCCTTGAATATTCACAAACACTAACATGATGCCTCGTTAAAACCTTGTCGAGCAAAACCATGTTGGGATAAAAACTCTGACGAAGGAAAAAAGAAACATCTTATAGCGGGAGCATGGTTCAATCTTGAACTCATCCATGGCTGCATGTCTCGTTAAAACCTTGCTTGGAAAAATCTCGTGCGATAAAAACATCGGCTAAGGAAACAGATCACAAAGCCTTGTAATTTAGTCTCCCCCTCTTTGCATCATCTTGATGTCACACTTCATACATGAAAAGTGAATTTATGAAAAATACATAACGTGTAACATAATATGATGTTATATGATCATTCGAAATAGTAATAAATACTATCGATATGACATGTTATATACTTGTGACATTTGTCATACTAAATAATATGCATATGCACATAAACTACTCGCGAGTGTGTACGTTCGATTTGCTTTAACAAAGAAGTATATCTCATGAACAATAGCCTCCATGGATTTCACATATAGTGATAAACTACTCGCGAGTGTGTATGTTCGATTTGCCTTAACAAAGAAGTATATCTCATGAACAATAGCCTCCATGGATTTCACATATAGTGATTCGTACGATCATTTTGTGTAACTAGTTACTTTTACATTCGTAGTCTTCTAGACTAAACGAAATATCATAATCACTCTTATAAATATAGAGGATTTATAACCATGAGAAACATATGGGCATTGCTTGCAATATAGCATATTTCTCTTTCAATAGTCTCACGCATTCAACCATTAGGCTGCAGACATTTGAATATACTGTTCTATACAAACATGGATGCTTAATGCATCTCAAGTACTTCAAAGTGATTCACATATATGTTCGATGCAATAACTGCAGAGCTCGAGTATATTTGTACACACGAGTGTTGACTTTGATTTTGACCAATATGTAGCCAAACACGATTCCACTTGTAGTGGTTTAAGGAAATCATATGGTTTCAAGCGCTTTAAAAGTAATATCATCAACGATCATATTGAATAAACTCCAATGTAGGTAAAATTTTAACTTCTACATGAGTTGTTGCATCTTTAATGGCATTGATTTTCTATCGTTGGTTGGATTGTTTATTGATGATTCTCTTGTGTTCTCAATTTCCACGGAATTGGAACTAACAAGGTCATGATCCTTATAGAGGATATTTGTAGTTGCATAAGTAATCTTTATATGCTTCATAAATCTCATAATTTATAAGAACGTTTGGATCAAGTTTGAATAAGTCATTTAAATTTAAATTCATGTCTTGTAATAGGGTATCCCCCCCCCCTCATGACATGAACTATATGATCAATGTCATAAAGATATGCTTTCGGCATATTTGGATACTTGAGCCAAAAAAAATCTAGGCTTGATGTATCTCCTCAGGAGATAAAATTTGTCATAATTCAAACTTGTAGTTCTCAAGAACTCTAAAATACTATCCTCTTTTGGATAGGAGTTTCACTTATGAGAATACACTAATCCCATGATCATCCTTTAATGGGTTCAAATGAGATAGATAATGAGCATAGAGTATGTAGATGTCTAAAAAACTCATATAAAAATTCATCCGAATTGATAATATTGCACAATTCCTAAGAAGCGCATATATAATTATATTAAATATAATATCGATTATTCAAGCAATAAATCACTTTTAATGATGCCAATGGTGACAAACTCAATCTTGAAATATCTTCAGGAGTTCATGTCTTAGACCATTGATCTATTCTAGAGACGATATGTTTTCAAGGTGCTCGATATAAGACATGCACATTTTTCAAATGTGAGATTTGTAATATCAAACCGCTTCAGGGGATGAGTCAAACATTAGGATGTTTTTCTCAAATTTGCTATGTAATCACAACGCGAAAAAGGCGTTGGATGGGCTATGTAACGCATCAAGCCATTTTTATGAAAAAATTATCTACGTTGGGATGGGCGTTGTCATGCATCAAGCCAAAAAAAATTGTCTACGGAGATCATTTATTTATAATTATACAAAGCCACTTGGCATGTCCACAAATTTAAGTATAAAACTTAAATAGTTTCATTACTTTGAACCTCAATATTCAAGAGAATTTCTTGTGTCAAAGAAAACACAAAGAGCTAAAAAGCTATCATTATGAGCCTTGAAAATGTCTCGTGTGTATCCTTGAACAGAGTCTATTTTTCAATTGTCGTCACTTCTAGTTCGAAAAATATAGGTTACCTCTTTTTGAGTACCTTTCATAACTCATATTTTTTCATAACATGTGTTAACAAGAACACCATGGGCTTAAGCATTTCCGCTATTATATTTTTTTTCTTGTGTGTGCCATAAAAAAATCTCATAGCAATCAAGAATATATCACATGTCAAAATGTAGAGATAATGTAAATAGAAGCCAACATTGATACTAATGAAACACAACCTTCATAATTTCTCTATAATTAGTAGACAATAAAAAGAAATATTTATTAAATTACAATAAAATTTGTGGATATTAGAACTGTGCACTTTTTCATGTCACAAGATTATATATCTTCAAAAGAAATGTGTGAAATACTTGTGTAGAAACAAATCTTCATTTGAATATCATATTCTAAAAAAAAACACGAATTTTTGTTTTAGAATATTTAATTCATAAATTGTAATATCAAAGATAATATTGTAGCTTAAAAATTTGAGGTGGAAAGTGTAATGTAAAACTTAATACATGTCACGTGAGTTGGGAGGATCCTGAATTACTAGACCAAAAACTCACATATATATATACATATATATATATATATGTGATGATGATGATGAAATTTCCAATGAGTTGGAAGGATCCAAACATTTGAATAGAGATTGGGAGGATATTGAATCACTCAACCAACAATTCTCATGGAGATCAATGAAGAAATGTGGCGTATTACAAGTATACAAACATGCCTACAGGGGCAGTATTTGCAACTATCGGTGCATTTTTTTTCTCTCTCCCCCTATTGTAATGTGGTCTTAGGCGATCAATCTTGGATCCTCATAGTACCATGACGATATATCTATTGCAACCAAGTCCAAGACCAAGCAAATTATTTTGACCAGATAAATTTATGGGATTCACTTCAAGGGATGCATCCTTGTTCACATAACAGAAAATAATAAAATATCCTCTCTTAGAATCCTCTACCATTCACTCTTTAGAAATGGATCAAACAAGTCAGATATTGATGAAGTATTAGCGCATGTATTTTTTTCTTCCATAACTTTAGGTTATGGGCAAAATTGCATTGTGCATCAATCAGCAATAATAATTGATTTGATTTCCATATCTGTCAATTATAACCTTCTGATGATTCTTCTCTTCGTAAAAATGGCAAAAAATAGCAATACAAGAGTAGAAGAGTTTAAACCGAATCTTCTAATTCGATTATGTATTCTCACTCTAAGGAGAAAGATATATATAAAAAACATTACAACTCTCGCTTATAGATAGTCGTTGTTTGCTCTATAACTTCATGTATAAGAACATGATTTAACTAAGCATACAAATAGCTTAGGAGCATTTCATTACTTTTGAACACAACGCATTAACAGTATAACCTTGTTAAGTGGTATAAGCGGTAAAATCCGCATCTTTTTATTTTATCGGAGTTGTTTTATTCGGGCAAGCACCTCGAGGTCGCGAGTTCAAAACTCTAGTGACATTCTTTGCAAAAACACAAAGAAAAACAGTAAAGTTGCAAATATAAAATAAAATAGAACAAGTCGGAACAAGATGTAATTCTCTATCACGAGTTTGAAGCTCTTGCGATATATTTTTTCTTTCACAGAGGCTTAATAAAGGACATTAAGAAACTCATCTCACCATAGCGGTAATGTCACCAGTTAGAAACTCTAATGACTTATTGATTTTGTTTTTTATGATAAATAAATGACAAAAACAATTGCACATTACGTAACAAGCAAGACCATGTATATGAGATGGCAAATAGGGCTCTATATGGTGCGCCAAATAGATTCACTTTCTTGCTCGTAATTGCTCAAATTGTGCATCCTCAAGGTCACAAGTTGAAAACACTCTAGTAACTTTTTTTTACACGTCCTTGAAGTCACGAGTTAAGAACTCTAGTGACACACGATAAAAGTTTAATAAGATCTCTTGTTCATGCATAATTGCTTCAATTGCGCATCCTCAATGTCACGAGCATAAAACCCTCCAGTGAATTCAGTATTTTGCACCTTGAGGTCACGAGTCCATAACTCCAATGACTTATTTCTAAGCGTCGCTTTATTTTTACGAGCACTTTGACGTCACATGTTCAAAAAACGTTTCTGACATTCTGTCCATACTCGATATGATAACAGAAAAAAGTGAAGATATATAAATAAAAATGAAAATATCACAGTACACTTAATAACATTAGTGTTTGTTAACGACACATTTTCTTTCTTTGCATATAGCGTAATAGAATTGATAATAACGCATTGTTTAGAGATTATAAACTCTGAAGACGTGTCAGTTCGTGGGCCGCTCGAGCAACGGTCTATTTATTATGTCTGCAAATACCAAAACATAAAGAAATCTCAATGGCCAACACACCCTCTGGTGGTATGGGTTCAAGTTGGGGCCGCAACAATAAAATTCATCAGCGGTGGTAATTTTTCTTAATCAAAGTAAAATGTTTTAAACAACATCCTAGACCAGATGGTCTTTTCTGCACACTCGAGTTGTGTATACCGGCGGACGAAAGTTGGCTAGGCCAAAACAGCGAGCAACATTGCTTTTTTTTTCCCGAACCGTAGCCAGCATCTACTAGGCCTTTACATATTTTTGCGGAGCTGCACAAGCTGCGGTGCCTTTACGAGCTCCATAAGCAGCGGGGTATTTTTTATAGCGCCCAGCTTTTTTTAAATTGGAGCTGAACACTAATGGAAGTAGCAGAAGGCCATGATAATAAAATGCGCTACCTTGCTCACTAATCGCTGTCAGGTTAACTAGCAGCAATGTTGCAGCCAGTGCGCTACACTGCAGCTCTATGGGTTTGAATCCCAGTAAGGGAATTTTCAATCAGATAATGTCAGAAAATAATATTTGTGTTCCCTCTCTAGATATATGTATAGATTGAGGTCTAGGGTTTGAGCATAGTTTTTTTCGATGAACCCATAACATAGACCAATTTTTTTATTTCTTTCGATATAAATAAGAAAGCGTAAAGAAAAATTATATATACGATGTGCGTTTGATTTGAATCCACTTTGCAACAAGAGATGAGACAATCAAGATTGAAAATTATGTTTTTCGTTTGATCATCTTGTTCTCGACAACGCACATAAGTAAATAAATAATCGTACATTTTCTTGATGATTAACCTTCTCTTCGGGCAGAGCGTGCTGATAACGTGTTATGAACTCAAGTAAGAGAAGTGAAAGACGAAGTAAGGAGGAATATCAAGTGTGTATTATTCTCCACCAAATCACCATTTATATAGGGTGTGGGGGTCAATCAGTATCAACTAAACTGTTATGAATATTCACAATATCAATAATATATTTCATAATAGTAATTTTCTTATAGTATTGTAGAGTAAAGTTTATTCTACAACACTATGAAAATATTATCAAATTTCTGTATAATTTTGCTACACAAATCACCGAGTTAAAGTGAACCCTACAACTAACATTAAAAATTTAAGGAGAAACAAACAAAGTACTACATTTGCTCTCTTTCTATCTTCCTAGTTTGACTTTCATGGGTCACTTTGACCCGATAATTTGATTAGCAAAATGATGTAAGAATTTGATAATCTTTTTTTATGTTGCAGAGCTGCAACACCATGTAAAGGTTATCAAATTATTGCATCGTTTTGCTACATAATCATCAGATCAAAGTGAACCGGTGAATAGTGCATTAGAAAGATGGAGAGGGAACGGAGGTAGTAGTAAGTAAGAAGAATAAGTATAACAAAATGTTTGCTTCCCCTAAGGATTTAAAGTCTTAATTATAGGTGCGTCAGAACGTTAGTTACCACTAAAGAAAAGCCCCCAACAGTATCGTCTCGCTGACACATAGTTATCAGCATATTGATTTTGTTAGAAAACTCCCATGCAGTTTCACTTTTACCGTCATTGCGCACTATTTTACAAATATTGTTGGTAGCTAAGTGTTAGTAAATGTGAAACTGCAGGGCCGATTTTCTATTTGAAAATGGTGTGCGATATCGGTAAAAGTGAAACTGCAATCGGTTTCTTTTTTTGACAAAATCAATACCGCCAGTAGCTAAGTGTCAACGAGACTATACTGTAGTGGGTTTATGTCAAACGTTCTTATTTTTAGTTTATGTTTCTGGAGTGAAGCTTCTTTTGGGTGAACAGTGGTTGTTGAATTAGTGTAATGCTTAAATGTTTTTTTTAGAAAGTGTTTCTTTTTTTAAGGTATTACCACCATTTACTTAGTGTCAAACCGAAATGGGAATCTGATATAATAATGTTTTCGTAGAAGACGCATGTGAATTTAGGGATAGTAATAAAAATATGAAGGGATAGTAATAGTAAACTTGTCTTAGTAGCTATTTAATCTCATGATAACTTTTGTTGCATTAACACCTCTTCAAGTGATGTGAGCAACAGGGTGACGTTGGACGAAACAGAACTTTGGCACCAACGGTTGGGACACATCAATTTTGGCGGTTTTAGCAAGATTTTCTACCAATAATGCATTCTCGGAGTTCCAAATATCGGAAAAGAAAAAGGCCTACTATGCGGTGCTTGTCGGAAAGGGAAGCAAATCAGAGCTCATCATAAGAAGATCATGTATCCTACATCTTTTCGTGCTTTGGGGTTTCTCCACATCGATCTAACGGGTCCGATATGTATCAAAACTCTTGGATGGAAGCAATACATACTGGTGGGTGTGTATTGTATGTTGGAATAGATGTCCTAGAGGCAATCGTAGATTTAGTATGAACAATGTTTTTGGCTAGAATATTCATTTATTATTTATGGCGATATTTAATATAATGAAGTCCTTAGATAAAATGTGTTATTTATCTTAAATATCCGTAGTCCATTATATTGATTAATAGGACAATCAAATATAGACTAGTATGGGGTTGGATTGATATGGAGATATCACGATCCAACACATGGGTATGCATTAGGAGTAATGGCATACTGGATTGACCCACGACGAAAAGGATACATTAGATTATGTGAAGTCACAATCGCTTTTCGTAGTGCTAATATTATTGCAATCCTTGGACTTGAAGTCACTAGATACTCTAGTTGTGAAATATTGCGCTTTGATGTTATCAAACGTTACACCGTGACTGGGTAATCATAAAGGTGGCTATCGGGCGTGATAGGAAGCAAGCTTAGAGATCGTAGTGATGTAGATAGGATTTGTCCCTCCCACATAATGGGGGTAAATATCCACGGCCACTCGAGGGATGAGGCTTATTGAATGTCTGGCCAGACTCAGATAAATTAATATAGAGATATTAATGTTATCTGCAAGCATAAGCATATTCCCAGGATCGAGGAACTATGGATTGGATATACGAGTGTGACAATTTATGTCTCGTGTCCAATCCGGATATGGAGACAAAGGGATAATGCAATATGACATATTGGGCACAAAGGTTTGTCGGGATCACTGACTATTTCTATGGGTTGGGTGGCATGGATGTGTTGCTAGACACCGCTCCATGTTAGTAACAGTTACTACCAACTATATAGAAACCTATGGGGTCACACGTCAAATAGAGTAGAGCTAGATTTGGGATTAATTAATATGGATTAATTAATAGAAGGATCATTGTGCAACACCTTGCAAACTTAGTAGGACTAATTTGCAAGGAAGGGAATTGTTCTAGTCCTACTAGAACAAGAAAACTCTAATATGGAAACAACAAGGAGTTGTTGGAGTATATATATAAGAGGTTTTAGCTTCCTTCCCACTTGATGAGTTATTATTAGACATAACACAAAGAGTAGGAGAGAGCAAAAGAGAGAGCAAGACAAAGAGCTAGGGTCGAAACCCTAGCCCCCGTCCGCCCCCTCTACCCGACGGCAAAAGGGTGGCCGAGCCCCCCTTTGTGCTTTTTTGCTTTGTTGCTTTGATCTTCATCCCTCTTCCTCCGGGTTCAAGCTAGCACTTGTGGAGAAGGAAGAATCTAGATCTCACCTCTAGACGTGGATCAACCGTAGAGACGAGGACATCATTCTTCGTGTGATCTCACAAATCAAAAATGTACACATCTTCTATGACCCTAATCATGTTATGATGTCTCTTCCTGTGATCCTTGGTGGGCTTTGAGTAGGATTAATTTTTGTTATTCCGCTGCGTTACCTACGTCAAAACCCAACAGTGGTATCAGAGCCACAGGTCGTAGAGCATAACATGATATTATGTGTTTACGATTTCAGTTCATACACCGTATTATTGTTTATTACGCGAAAACTGAAAAATTAGCATAGTAGATGCAAGATTGAATTTGATTCAATTAAACAAGACCCAATTTAACATTGGATGTTAGAATTGGTGAGTTTAATCACATAGGATGTGAATAATTGGGTTCTTAAAAAAAAAATTAGGGTTCATGGGCACATGATTGAGAAGGGGTTTTCAATTATGGAAACAAAGTTATGAAAATAATTCCTTAAGGAAACAACCTTGCTTGGGCAACAAGGAAGGAGGAAGGGGACTAGGGCCGAAACCCTAGCTGCCCGCCCCTCCCTTGCGCGCCAAGCAAGGCCGCGGGCCTCTAGGCGTGCGGCGGTCCTAGGGTTCGGGCCACTTGTTGGCTTGGGCCCTTTGGACCGTTGTAAAACCCTAGTTACCAAATTTCATTAAAATTAAACAAGCGCGTTAAAATTGGTTTTAACTGTATTATGTGCTTTATTGCATGGTGGATGGATATGGCCTAGGATTGTGGATGTTTATTGTTTTGTGGTTTGGTTTACGGCCTGTGAGCTGATCAAATTAATGTAATAATTAATTAAGTTTTACGGCCTGCGAGTCGTTCTTTTTCTCCTCGACATGTGAGGCTTTTGTTATTTATTTATTCTAGATGTTAGGCTAGAATTAGAAGTATTTAGATGATAGCCAAGAACATGGAGAAGAAGACCGGAGAACCAAAGGAGCCAAAAGACATCCCTAGGCGCGCGACTATGGTGGAGCACATGGAGATGAGCTCGGCACTTTAGGGCAATTATATATTATCATTGGCTTTATAATATCATTAGTCTAGGGGCCATATCCATGCCACGTTTTTTTATTTTGTGGATGTTTATTATTCATGCCTTTTTATTTATTTTGTGTGTATGGCGCTACAAGCAAAAACGATAACAAGATAATAATAAACAAGGTTGGTATTTTATTGTGGATGGCCCAATCCAAATAAGTAGACCATGTTGTTAAGATCAACCAAACAACTTAAAAGAAATCCCTCAATTAAATATTGCGTTTTGCCTTCTCTTGCCTAAACACCCTTCATGATCATGGCCTATTAAAATTCGGGCTTGCCAAAGCAAGGCGATTTTATTTTTTCATGATGTGTTGCGGACGACGCAAGCTAGTAATGCGTGTATGTTGAAAGCAAGAGGTTGGACGCAACTAGGCAAGAGTCAATTGGATTGATGAGCTTAGAGGCATGACAATTAGGAGTTATCCAACTGGATAAGGAATAAAAGGAATTTATTCACCTAATTGGACCAAGAGTTGCATGAGATGCAATTGGAATGGTTCCTACCTAAATAACCAATTCTTGGGTGACTTGCCAAAGCAAGCTCAAGAAGAAGTGAAACGGGGATCTTGGACCCACTAGAAAGTATAAAGATATTTTCCGCTTTAATAGTGAGGGCTATTAATCCGAAGAAAAATAGTGGGAGCTATATTTAATGATCTAGCCATTGTTAAATATAGTCAAATTATTCAAAATACTAAAATTGCATATTTCTCGTTTTGTAGAATTCCAAATGGCAAACAACAACGCATCGAGTTCATCCCTACGATCTGTACTTGAGAAGGATAAATTGTCTGGAACAAATTTCCTTGACTGGTACAGAAACTTGAGGATTGTCCTCAAGCAAGAAAAGAAGCTGTACGTCTTGGACACTCCAATTCCAGACCCACCACAAGATGAGTCTCTACTAGCGGAAGTAAGGGCACGTCAGAAACATATTGATGATTCTAATGACGTGACTTGCCTCATGCTTTGTACCATGACTGGTGAGCTTCAGAAGCAACACGAGAACATGGAAGCCTATGATATGATCAGACACTTGAAACAATTGTTTCAGGAACAGGCAAGGCATGAGCGCTATGAAGTGTCTAAAGCATTGTTCAAAAGTAGTCTTGCAGAGGGGAATCCAGTAGGCCCTCATGTACTCCGAATGATCGGGTACATAGAGAACCTTGAGAGACTGGGGTTCCCACTCGGCCAGGACTTGGCGACTGATCTCGTCTTGCAATCGTTGCCTGACAGTTATAATCAGTTCATTATGAATTATAATATGAACGAGATCAACAAGTCTTTGCCAGACCTATTGAACATGCTAAAGACAGCTGAGCAAAGCATCAATAAAGGCAAGGGCAAGGCCATAATGATGGTACACAAGAAGAAGGGCAAGTCAATTGCATCTACTTCAAAAGGAAAACGCAAGAAAGTTGCGAAATCCAAGGATGCCATAAAGCCTAGTGGAGGCGTGGCTAAAGGTGAATGTCACTACTGCAGCCAGCTGGGTCACTGGAGGAGGAATTGCCCTAAATATCTGGAGGATAAGAAGCTTGGAATAGTGATTCCACCACCACCAGGTATTTATGTTATAGACGTCAATCTCTCTATTTAATCATCCTGGGTATTGGATACCGGATGTGGTTCTCACATTTGTCGTAATGTGCAGGATTTGAAAAGAAGTAGAAGATTGCGAAAAGGGGAGATAGACTTGCGCGTCGGGAATGGAGCAAAGGTTGCTGCATTAGCTGTAGGCGTTTATGAGCTATCTTTGCCTTCTGGACTTATTTTAGAATTAGACAATTGCTTTTATGTGCCTGCTATGAGCAGAAACATTATTTCCGTTTCTTGTTTGGACGAGAAAGGTTTTTCTATTTCAATAAAGGACAAGTGTTGCTCCATTTATTTTGATAGTATGCACTATTGTAGTGCGCATTTGTCTAATGGATTGTATATCCTTGATCTAAATAATCCGATCTATAACATAAATACTAAAAGGATTAAAACTAATGATTTAAATCCTACATATCTATGGCACTGTCGTTTAGGCCATATAAATGAGAAACGCATATCTAGACTCCATAAGGATGGACTTCTAGACTCATTTGATTTGGAATCATATGAGACATGTGAATCTTGTTTATTAGGAAAAATGACAAAGTCCCCTTTCAATAAGAAAGGAGAGCGGACTAGTGAGTTATTGGCACTCATACATACTGATGTATGCGGACCATTCCCCACGCCTGCCAGAGGTGGTTATACCTACTTCATCACATTTACTGATGATTTCAGTAGATATGGATTTGTATACCTTATGAAGGCCAAATCTAAATCCTTTGAATTGTTCAAGGAATTCAAGAATGAAGTAGAGAAGCAACTTGGCAAGAGTATTAAAGCTCTACGATCGGATTGTGGAGGAGAATACTTAAGCCAAGAGTTTGATGAGTATCTTAGAGAGTGTGGGATAGTATCCCAGCTCACTCCACCCGGAACGCCACAATGGAATGGTGTATCTGAGAGGAGGAATCGCACTCTATTAGATATGGTGCGATCTATGATGTCTCAAACAGATCTTCCGATATCCTTTTGTGGACATGCTCTAATGACGGCAGCTTTTACCATTAACCGTGTTCCATCCAAATCGGTCATGAAGACGCCATATGAGATATGGACTGGGAAGCGTCCCATAGTGTCGTTTATGAAGATTTGGGGCTGCGACGTCTATGTAAAGAGTTTACAAACAGACAAGCTCGGCCCTAAAGCGGATAAGTGTAAGTTTGTGGGATATCCTAAAGAGACTAAAGGATATTATTTCTATAACCCTACCGAGAACAAAGTGTTTGTTGCTCGGACCGGCGTGTTTCTAGAAAGAGAACTAGTCTCTAAAGAAGCAAGTGGGAGGGTTGTAGAACTTGAAGAAATTCATGAACCACAAACCACTGAACCAATAATGGAACAAGAACAGGAACCACAAGAAGTTGTGGGAGAACCTGTTCAGGTAACACAGGAACTCCGTAGATCAGGAAGAGTGCGTCATGAGCCAGAGAGGTATGGACTTCTCGTGACTGAGCCCGATGACGTACCACTCATGGATGATGAGCCTGCAAACTATGGAGAAGCCATGAGTGGCCCAGACTCTAAGAAGTGGCTAGAAGCCATGAGATCCGAAATGGATTCCATGTACACCAACAAAGTATGGACTTTGGTGGAACCACCCGAAGGGACTCGACCCATAGGGTGCAAGTGGGTCTTCAAGAAGAAGACCGACATGGATGGCAAGGTAGTTGCCTATAAGGGCCGATTGGTGGCCAAAGGTTATAGACAAATTCATCGTATTGACTATGATGAGACCTTTTCACCAGTCGCCATGACTAAATCCATTCGAATCTTACTTGCTATTGCAGCATACTACGACTATGAGATTTGGCAAATGGATGTCAAAACAGCGTTCCTTTATGGGAACCTCCTTGAGGATGTGTACATGACACAACCAGAGGGTTTTGAGGATCCAGAGAATGCCAATAAAGTCTGTAAGCTGCAAAGGTCAATCTATGGATTAAAGCAAGCTTCTAGGAGCTGGAATCGACGTTTTGATGACGCAGTCAAAGAGTTTAGATTCATCAAGAACGAAGATGAGCCTTGTGTTTACAAGAAGGTTAGTGGGAGCTCTATAGTATTTCTGGTCTTGTATGTGGATGACATACTAATCATTGGCAATGATATTCCTACTTTGCAATCTGTTAAAGATTGGCTAGGAAAGTGCTTTGCGATGAAAGACTTAGGAGATGCAGCCTATATACTTGGTATAAAGATCTATAGAGATAGATCTAAAAGGTTGCTTGGCCTAAGTCAAAGTACATATATTGACAAGGTGTTGAAGAGGTTTAACATGCAAGATTCCAAGAAGGGATTCTTGCCCATGTCACATGGAGTCATTCTTTCCAAGAATGACTGTCCCTCCAACGAGATGGAGAAGGACCGCATGAGCAGGATACCCTATGCTTCGTCCATAGGATCCATCATGTACGCCATGCTATGTACTAGACCAGACGTATCATACGCGTTGAGTATGGTGAGCAGATATCAGTCCAATCCGGGTGAGAGTCACTGGATTGCTGTCAAGAACATCCTAAAGTACTTGAGAAGAACTAAGGATGTATTCTTGATATTTGGAAGTATGGAAGAGCTAAGTGTAAAGGGTTACACTGACGCAAGCTTCCAAACCGACAAGGACGATTACAGATCGCAGTCTGGATACGTGTTTTGCCTGAATGGAGGAGCTGTAAGCTGGAAGAGTTCCAAGCAAGGCACAGTTGCTGATTCTACAACAGAAGCTGAGTACATTGCTGCTGCGGAAGCGGCTAAAGAGGCAGTATGGATAAAGAAGTTTATCGCTGAGCTCGGTGTGGTCCCTAGCATAGTGGATCCCATAGAGTTGTAATGTGACAACTCTGGGGCAATCGCACAGGCGAAGGAACCAAGATCGCACCAAAAGTCAAAGCATGTACTTAGGAGATTCCATCTTATTCGTGATATGATCGATCGAGGAGATGTGAAGATGTGCAAGATTCCGACGGATGACAACGTGTCAGATCCGCTCACGAAACCTCTTGCGCAGCGAAAGCATGAAGGGCACGCCAAATCTATAGGCATACGAGATGCGCCAGATTGGCTCTAGTGCAAGTGAGAGACTGTTGGAATAGATTCCCTAGAGGCAATCGTAGATTTAGTATGAACAATGTTTTTGGCTAGAATATTCATTTATTATTTATGGCGATATTTAATATAATGAAGTCCTTAGATAAAATGTGTTATTTATCTTAAATATCCCTAGTCCATTATATTGATTAATAGGACAATCAAATATAGACTAGTATGGGGTTGGATTGATATGGAGATATCACGATCCAACACATGGGTATGCATTAGGAGTAATGGCATACTGGATTGACCCACGACGAAAAGGATACATTAGATTATGTGAAGTCACAATCGCTTTCCGTAGTGCTAATATTATTGCAATCCTTGGAATTGAAGTCACTAGATACTCTAGTTGTGAAATATTGCGCTTTGATGTTATCAAACGTTACACCGTGACTGGGTAATCATAAAGGTGGCTATCGGGCGTGATAGGAAGCAAGCTTAGAGATCGTAGTGATGTAGATATGATTTGTCCCTCCCACATAATGGGGGTAAATATCCATGGCCACTCGAGGGATGAGACTTATTGAATGTCTGGCCAGACTCAGATAAATTAATATAGAGATATTAATGTTATCTGCAAGCATAAGCATATTCCCAGGATCGAGGAACTATGGATTGGATATACGAGTGTGACTATTTATGTCTCGTGTCCAATCCGGATATGGAGACAAAGGGATAATGCAATATGACATATTGGGCACAAAGGTTTGTCAAGATCACTGACTATTTCTATGGGTTGGGTGGCATGGATGTGTTGCTAGACACCGCTCCATGTCAGTAATAGTTACTACCAACTATATAGAAACCTATGGGGTCACACGTCAAATAGAGTAGAGCTAAATTTGGGATTAATTAATATAGATTAATTTAATAGAAGGATCATTGTGCAACACCTTGCAAACTTAGTAGGACTAATTTGCAAGGAAGGGAATAGTTCTAGTCCTAATAGAACAAGAAAACTCTAATATGGAAACAACAAGGAGTTGTTGGAGTATATATATAAGAGGCTTTAGCTTCCTTCCCACTTGATGAGTTATTATTAGACATAACACAAAGAGTGGGAGAGAGCAAAAGAGAGAGCAAGACAAAGAGCTAGGGCCGAAACCCTAGCCCCCGTCCGCCCCCTCTACCCGACGGCAAAAGGGTGGCCGAGCCCCCCTTTGTGCTTTGTTGCTTTGTTGCTTTGATCTTCATCCCTCTTCCTCCGGGTTCAAGCTAGCACTTGTGGAGAAGGAAGAATCTAGATCTCACCTCTAGACGTGGATCAACCGTAGAGACGAGGACATCATTCTTCGTGTGATCTCACAAATCAAAAAGGTACACATCTTCTATGACCCTAATCATGTTATGATGTCTCTTCCTGTGATCCTTGGTGGGCTTTGAGTAGGATTAATTTTTGTTATTCCGCTGCGTTACCTACGTCAAAACCCAACATTGTAACACCCCCATACTCCACTCCCTGGGAATTCGAAGAGGTGTCACTCCGCACTCGGGAATTCCTCCCACAGTGTAACGAAATTTAAAGGCAAGTATTCAACCACTACTAATCCATAGTTAGTGTTTTTTTGATCCAAATCCATAGTTAGTTGGAAGTACTTAAATTTAAATTATCAAAATTTAGTGCCATAATCTGGGCATAAATATTACCAAACTAATGAACGTCTAAATGTTGCGTGAATACTACTAATCAAATAAGAAAGTGAAACGTTCCCACTAGATCATGTTCCCATCATCGAAACCTATGGTGAGAAAAGAAAACAAAAGACACCACGGTTTAAAAATCTACAACAAATACTGAGTGAGATATACCCAAGCATGTAAACACGCATAAGAATGATAAGTATTGATTAAAAATAAATAGTAGGAGTAGTTGAAATAAAACAACTCTTTAAACTTATACACTTCATTTACTTCATTTATACTTGTCAAAATAATTCCTTCCAAAACCTTCTTGTTAGTCTTTCCGAAGAAATGAAACATATCCTTCAACAAATATTATGTTGTACTTTTCTTTGTTATAGGGAGAAGAGTAACCGAACATCAATAAAACTGACCCTATATCTTAAGTGTCGACACCCCCTAAGACTCGAACTATCTTAGAGGTGAGTACTAAGAGCGGCTCGGGGCTCATTAACGATCGAGTATTACCAAAAATAAAGAAGTCGGGTGACCGGAGTCAGCACGACAACTGTCATTCAAGTGACCATAGGCCAAACGATACAAAAATAAAGAAGTGGAAGACCGAAGTCAAATCGTCAACTGCCCATGCCATGTTATCAATCTCCATAAAAATATTTCCATTTTACGTCATTACGCATTAATACATGTTCCCTGTAATTGCTCAAAAATAATATTTTAAACAGAAATCAACTTCCAAGTAAAACATGTAATCATGAAACACATTTTGAGACACATTAATAAAACATCGTGTAGACACGAAAGAAGATAAAGTTCCACGCTTGGCATATCAACTCACCTTGATTCACAAGAACAAGCAAATTACTCCCTAGTAGTACTCGACATATCCATCGTCAACGAAAATGTCTCCTACAATTTTGAAAATGCACTATTCAAACACATATTACATATAGATTAACAATACCTATATGACAAGATAATGATCCGACAACGTTTGGTTTCAAGTCTCTAAATTACATGATTCATGCCCAAAATATGTTCCAACACTTGCTCCGAAACCCCACAACTAATATGCACAAAACCTGACATAACTTCTCTAATTTATTACTCCAAATTTCCGAATAGATCTTGACTCAAAATTAGTCTCATTAGATCCAAAACACTTTGAAAATAAGTCGAGCATCAAACAGATTCGAATTTCATTTCCCGGTTCAAAAGATATGCCCACTTTAACTTTCTAGTCACAACAATTCTATCACTAATACGAAAATTCAGGATTTCCACACAAACTAACTCCCAAAACATCTAGTTAATCATCCCGTCTTCAATCAAACCACTTAAAACAACTTATTACCCACATACTAGGATCATTAAGTCATCCAGATCAATTAATTAAACATCCCATCTTAAACTAGGTTTTTTCCCATAAACTATGAACATGATTAATACCAACACTTGATTTTTGATCATATAACTTTATGAATGATGAGACTAACAACACGAATATGAAAATTGAAGTATTAAGATGAAGAATAGATGGAAAATTCTTTCTACCTAATACCCCTACCACATCTAAGCAGTTAACACACTTTATGATAATGTTGAAACCAAAGCTTTGTTCACCATTTTTATGAGATGTGTGGTACCTAGGAACACTCAAAAGAACTGATAACTGACAGAGTGTTGTACTATATGTACTTGGTTATGCATGGGTATGAAACTGATCTTCCAAAAGTTGGTGATGGAAAAATTCTTTATAGCCCTACCACATTTAAGCAGATGAAATACGAATATAAAATCACACAACCGGGTAACAAAGAGGCTTCGGCCTCCTTGCTTTGGCCGACGGGGCCGGGCGGCGCAAGGGGGGTCGGGTTTGGCCCTCCTTGTTGCTTGCTCTCTCCTTTTGTTCTCTCCCACTCACTTATGTTATGTGCATTAGTGTGGGAAGGAAGGTAGGAGCATCCTTTATATAGTCCAACAACTCCTTGTTGACTACCTAAAGGCCCTTCCTAATCCAACATGAATTTGGATTAGTCCCTTCCTTGCATATTAGTCCTACTAAGTTTGCAAGGTGTTGCAAAGTGATCCTTCTAATTAATTAATCATAATAATTAATTCCCAAATCTAGTTCAACTCTATCTAGCGTGTGAGCTCATAAATTCTATCTAGTTGGTAGCAACAATTTGCTAATATGGAGCGGTCTCTAGCAAGACATCCATTCTAGCCAACTAATAGAATAGTCATCGGACAAACCTTGTACAAGTAATTGTCGCATCCATTTGTCTCTATATCCGGATTGGACACGAGACATACAAGTCACACTCGTATATCCAATCCATAGTTTTTCGATCCGGGGAATAGCCTTATTCGTGCAAATAACATCAATATCCCATATTGATTTATTTGAGTCTGGCCAGACATTCCATAAGAACTATCCCTCGAGTGGCCTCGTATATTTTCTCCCGTTATGTGGGAGGGACAAATTCTATCTATGTATACTACGATATCTAAGCTTGCTTCTTATTATATCTGGTACACGGCTTTTATAGCTACCCAGTTATGGTTTAGCGTTTGACGCTACCAAAATCACAATAATTCACAACTAGACAATCTAGTAACTTCAAGTCTAAGGATGACAATACCGTTGTCACCACGAGAAGCGCTTGTGACTCCACATAAAATGTATGTAGCCTTCTCGGAGATGGGTCAATCCAGTGCGCCATTACCCTTAATACACAACCATGTGTTTGATCATGATATCTCCATATCAATCCAACCCCATACTAGTATATAGATGATTGTCCTTTTAATCATTATAATGGACTAGGGATATTTAAGATAAACAAAACAATTGTAAATATAAGGACTTCATTATAGTAAATATCCAATAAATAATACAATGAATGTTCTAGCCAAAAACAAGTTCATACTAAACTAGGTTGCGTCTAGGGAATCTATTCCAACATTTTCAACTCAATTCTTATTAATGAACAGCTAAGCCCTAGATCTCAAGCACAGAGAGATGCCTTACTCTGTTACGGCTTGTGGTTCTCACTAACCTATCTAGTACCTGCTCTAGCCATCTGATTAACTAAGAATTATCTATTGTTCACCTTGAACAATCCTTGAGAATATAAACAGAAGTAATATATGAAAGATATACAAATGAAGTTCAGAACAGAAGAACACATGAAACGAAACTGCTGTGAGAGTGCAGTGTTCTTCTGAGAATTGGATTGAGAATTTGATCTACTTCTTTGATGCTTGGCAATCCTTGAATGTGTTTGAGAGTCTCTAGTTTTTTTCCCATTGAGTTGTGTGTCAAAAGCTTCAAACTGAGCTCCTTATATACATTTGATCTGCAAATCTTCAAGATTTTCAGCAACAAACTTTCCTGTTTTATAGGCAATAACTTTTGACTTCTCTAACAGTCTTCTCCAACGGATAGTTGCTCATTATCTTCAGGGATACTGATATGATCTTGTCCATAAACATGTTGAGAAGATGATAGAATCATTAGATTGATTGCAGAATCAAATCAACCCAGAAATTCCTTCCCTACAAAACTCAGGTTAGGAAATAAATCTTGCAGAAATTGGAAATAAAATTTCCCTGCAAAACTAAGTCAAACAGATGGATTAGATGGTGTTAAACTTATCAAAATTTTTGTCTTTCATCATAATGTAACAATAGAATAAGCACAGGGGTTTTGGAGTTCAAGCAGAAACAGAAACTCCCCCTAAGATCATGCTTATAAGTCTTAGTCAGTTTCAAGACTTTGAAAGCTGTTTCAACTTGAAATAGACTAGCTATTTCAAGTCTTTGAAACATTGAAACTGCTTTGATCTCATATTATTCTATATTGATTACCTACCGTTTTGCGGGATTTTAGATGAATTTTGATGAGTAAATTGCCATTATATTGAAATACTTGTGAAGAATGAGTATGTTGTGCTTTATTGCTAGGCTTGACATTTCTATGCGTGTTTTAGATGTTATTTATCAAATATAATCACTTGGTATGGTCGTTCATATTGTCTTGATAGGAACGGATGCTAAATGATTGCTAAGAGGTGTAAAACAAACTTCGGAGATATAGCAAGATCAAGAGGAAGCAATAGAAGCAAAGTTGGAGAAGCAAAAAACCAACCTTCACTATTTCGTTTATATCTTGAATTATACATAGAATATTTGAGTGAGACCGGTGACAAATGAAATTAGACTCAACGAGCTATCAAGCGATAGGTCACGAAGAAAACATAGTTTGGAAGAGAAAGTAATGGACCGTCGAAGTTTGAGCCAAAATTTTGAAGGCTGTATAAACTCTCTGCAGCAAAGTGGGAAAAAGTTCGTATGTTCGTACGAACAAGTCGAATGCTCGTACAACAGAACTCAGCTCACCATATTTTGGGGGAAAATAAATAATTTTGCATTGTTTTAATGGAGATTAGTCCTAAGACTATAAAAATGACACGGGGACGACTAATTGAGGGTTGGCTTGTGTTGGTGACCACGTTTGGAGCTAGGAGCTTGCTTGGAGTAACGTCGTTTGATATCTTCTCTCATTCTTTTCATTGTTTTTTCTCATGATGACACAAACACTTGCTATTGTGATCATGGGTATGAGTAGCTACATTTATGTCCGGTATTTCTCCATGGTAGATAGGCTTTGAAGCTCTTTTGACAAATTATGGATTATAATTTATGTTTTCACAACTTAATTATATTATGTACTATTTGCTATGTTTGATTCATGCTCTTGTTCTATATTTTTTCTTGTTTGAGCTCACAATAGGAGGATCATAGGTAATAGTTGTTAGAGGAATCAACAATTTGTTTCCCAAAAGAGAGAATCTTACACTTAGTCGCCCCTAGGTTTGAGGAATAACCTAATTGATTAAGAGCTTGACTATAGTACACGAACGTAATGCGTGCCTTAGATTTTGTAAGTTAGATGAATCGATTTGCTTAATCCTAGATATAGTTTTTGCTTGAGGAATCGGTAAAAAATATTGCTCGTTTGGCAAAGAATCACCATATGTGTTTCATAAGCATAATTTGTTAGCGGTAATACCCTAGTGATCCAAGTGAATATCCCGATACTTGCTTATTATCGTAATCTCTACTCGTTAATATAATTTGTCTTTAAATTAGTAGTGTTAGAAACAATCCCATCTATTTTCCCACATTAAATTTAGCAATAATAATTAATTTACGCAAGTCCCTTGGGTTCGAAAAATCCAAATTTTCCGATATTACTACATGCGACAGTCGTGCACTTGCGGTTGAGACGTGTCAAGTATATCGGGTATGCGCTTTAGTGTATGTTTATGTGCTAGATTTCAGACCAACTTTAAGAAATACCACTTGAAATCTGTAAAGAGTATGATCCGCTGCACAACAAGTATGGTAAACATTGGATTTTTTTTATCCCATTGAGTAAACCAGATACCTACTACAGGCCAAGCAACCAAGAATAAATGTAATGAACGGGAGTTGGTTGGACGATAGTTGGAGTCAGTGGATCTCCTAGAGTTTCCTCATCTGGGATCCCTGGGGAAGAGGATCAAGTTGCATCTTATTCTGTTGCTGATTGGGCTGGGAATGTATACAATAAAAAGGTAGTTCAAGTACGTGGTCGCAAGTAGTTGTGGTTCTCAACTCCTACGGATGCGCCTGATGGTCCAGGAATTTGCCTTTCCATAAGATACCATGATTGTATATTGTGACAACACAAGTACAAATTTTATCTCCAAAAATCCAACTCAACATTCATGAACCAACATATTAGCACAAGGTATCATTATGTTATGGAACTTGTAAGAGATAAAGTTATATCCTTATAGAAAAACAACTTGCATGCATCCTTACCGAGCTCTTAGACACCCAACAATATTCTCTCCTCAGGAAGTCCGTAGGACCTTGACTAGGAGCCCTAGCCCCCCTTTTCTTCACCTCATACAACATTTTTATTTTATTCAAATTTCAGAAATTATTTTCATGTCATGCATATGGATGTACATATAGGTCGGGGAAGGATGTGTTATTTAAAAAGATAGTTTAATTTTAAAAGAAAACATTATCTTATTTATTTTGGGTGAAAATAAGTTAAAACCTTAAGGAACTTGAAACTTATCATTTTTTCATTTTCTTTATTTTACTTTTTCCTTTGGAATTCCGCTGTAGTTGTGTTTTCTACTATCCACTATTTCCACTGATTTGTGTGTAGTGCCATCCTTATCTGAAATACTGATAGTAAATATTTCTAGAAATTCTTTTTTCTATCCCTAGGGAACTCATGAATTATATATGCACTTCCTTTCTTTTGCTAATTGAGCAGAGTTCTTAATTTTCCTACATAAGATGTGAAAATTTTGGGACTCTTAGAATCGAGGGTAGGCTTTCTGATTGAGATTGTTTTATGTTGCTGTGGTTGCTAAGGACTACATGAACTCTCCGGGCGTAACCACTCAATCCTCTAGTATAGAAATTTGTTGGTCCTTACAGAAATCGTAAAAAAGCTCACATGTTGGAACATGAAGTGTTAGTGCAGATCGTTTGTGTGGATACCATAGAGGCACTACATCTTGATAATTCAATTTCTCTGTCTTGATGTGAAGTATGAACTGTGGAAGTTTATATGAAGATGATGAAAGACAGTGGTAAAATGTGTTCAAGGCTCCAAGTCCTTGAAGGTCTATGTATGCATTTGAATTGATTAAGTATGGTTTAACAATCTTGTGTATGCATGCTTAACATTGGATCAGTTGTTGATTTAATGTAGGAGTGCAAGTTGGGCGGGTTGAACCCGACAAACCCGAGCCCAACCCGAAGTAAAATAGGGCCCGAAAACATAATTATAGTAATTTGGACGGGCTTGGACATAAATTCTCCACCCGAATTGCAATTAGGGTCGGGCTTGGGCACAAATATTAAACGATGGGCTAACCCGAATTGCCTGATTTGCATGACAACTACATATAAATATTACAATTTTAGATAATAATGTAGCATATCTAAGATGAGTATGTTGTTTTCTTTTGATTATTAGCGCTTTTAATCATATTTTTAGTTTTTGAACAAGTTAATTTTCTTTTTTTTTTACCAATAATTTTTTATTCTCTTATGTATTCATAAATATATTAAGTTTAATGTACTAGCCCAAAAAAGCCCGAACCCGAATTGTTTTGTACGAATTTGGGCTCGGGCGGGTTGGCGATGCTCCTAACTCGGGCTGGGCTGGGCTTGGGCAGCATTGACCGAACTCGGGCTCGAGCTCGGTCAGGGGTGCCAACCCGACCAGCTCGCCCGAGTTGCAGTCCTACTTTAATGTGTCTTACAAATTTTCTTGGACTATATCTATGTGTTTCTAACACTCACATGTTTCACATCTTGATTGATTCAAGGATTAGAAAGCTATTAGCTTAAAACTGTAAAGAATGTCACAGAGCTCCAAGGCCTTGAGATTTTCCTTGAGCTGCTGACAGTCTTATTTAGTTTAACTGATTCTTTCTTGCAGGATAGTATATGTGGTAATGTGATTGGTTACTGACTTGCTATAAGTCTTAATCATAATTTTATCATTATCCTATACATATTGCTGATCTGGTATTTATCTTGTTATCAAAATTTTGGCATAGTTTATTGTAGAAACTGTTATGCCAAATAATCAGTAAAATGTTGATATATTTTCTTGATTTTGTTTGATCTTGAAATCAAGTTTGTTGCAGGGTTGTTCGTTGTTCAAACCCCTCACAACAAACTCTTAATGGCTATCCATTCATAGCTGTTGAAAGAAGAAATGTTTGGGAGATGATTTGTAGGGAGGCAGTTCCCTAAAATCTCTCATTCAGTTACTTCAGCTTGTTATAAGCTCCAGTTTGAATTTTAAAGATAGAAGAGACTAAGAGTGGACTTATCTTTCAGAAAATAAGAGTGTTTACTGTTGTGGATATCATTCAATAAACTCTTCAATCAATCAAGCTCTCAACACTGCTGAACAAGGAGATCAATCATTCAGAAATCTAAGGAGCACATTCAAGCTTCACTGCTTACTTCATTTCTGTGTTCTTCAATACTTGTACTTAATTTGTATTATCTTAATGATTTCTTAATCCTCACAAACTTAGAAGTTTAGTTTTCCAAGTGAACAACAAGAGGTCTTATTGTTGCAACATATTGTAGTTGTTACTAGATAGGTTGAGAATCACAAGCTGTATAGGTGTAAGGGAGTTCACTTAGGCTTGAGATCTAGGGCTAAATCTGATTGATTAATTAGAAGTGTTTTCCAAATCCTGGAGGGATTAGATCCCTCAGGCAGAGACTAGGTCCAATTGTGACTGAACTCTGTAAATCATTATGTTCTTTACTTTACAGTATTGTTCTTTATCACTGCAAACTATCTAGCTCAAAACAGGTTGTTCAAAGGCTTGGAGTATTTACAGCTCAAGGCCCTGAAACTTTCACTAGTCATTTGAAAGCTTATGTCTTTTATCAAAACCCCACCAAGGCCTTGAGACTCAACCAGTGGCTTATCTTATTTTTTCAAAAGACTAAGTTTTAGCAAAAATTTCCATACTCTATTCACCCCCTTATAGAGTATTTGATCCTGTGTTTATACTCGCATCACAAATTCTCAATTGGTATCAGAGCTTGGGTCACTTCTATGGATCTAACAATCTTGTGACAATGAGTAATGTAGGTGATGGTGGATTCTCAAAGGGAAGGGCAGCCAACAGACCTCCATTGTTCGGTGGTGACAATTTCATGCATTGGAAGGCGCTGATGAAGATGTTCATCATAGATCAAGACATGGAACTGTGGTCTATCACTCCTAATGATCCTCATGTGTATTACACCACTAGTGGTGGAATTAGAATCGTCAAAACTGAAGAGGAACTTTCAGTTACAGAGCTGGAAGGTATCCAAAAATTAGAAAGCCATGAACCTGTTATATTGTGCTCTTAGTGCAGATGAGTTCAATAGAGTCTCAAACTACAAAAGTGCCAAAGAGGTTTGGGACAAGCTGGTTGTAACCTATGAAGGAACCAGTCAAGTCAAGCAAACTAAGATCAACATTCTTCTGAGGCAATATGAGTTATTCAAGATGAACTCAGATGAATCTATCAAGGAGATGTTCAAAAGATCCACAGATGCAGTGAATAATCTGGAATCTTTGGGACAGACCTTCTCAAATGAAGAGAAAGTCATAAATATTTTGAGAAGTTTTCGAAAAGCCAAGTGGGAGCCAAAAACAACAGCGATTGAGGAAACTCAGGACCTAAGTCTTCTTGAGCTAGATGATATACAAGGAAAGCTGCTCACTCATGAAATATCTATGAAGGAGGTTGATGGTGACATGAGTGACAACATCAAGAACCTGGCAGTCAAGGCAAAAGACAATGAAAAATCCTAAAGCCTTAAATAGGATTATGATGATGATGAAGAAGCTTTAGCCTTGATCTCCAAAGCTTTGGCCAGAATCTTGAAAAAGAAAAAGAACTTTGGAAACAAGGACTTCAGCAAAGGATAAATCCAGATTCTCAATCAGCAAGGATCACAAAGGTAAGTCTTCTTCACATTCACATAAACCTAAAGTGATGAATTATTTTGAATGTGGTGATGCAGATCATTTAGTAAGGGACTGTCCTCAAAAGAAGAAAAACAAGAACTTCCAAAAGAAAGAAAGTGACAACAGAAGGAAGAAAGCTATGGTTGCTTCATGGAGTGATTCTAATTCATCAACTGACTCAGATTCAGATGTAAAGCAAGCAAACATGTGCTTAATAGCTTAGCATGAAGAATAAAAGAGTTCAGACAAGCATATTGAAGAGATGGTAAAAAAGTTTACTTGCTAGTTCTTCTGATATACTTCCTGAAATCCTCAAAATTATGTTTTTGAATGAGGAAAGTTATAGAAATGAGATTGATTCTTTAAAAGTGAAGATTGATTCTTAAAAAATGAAGGTTCATGAGCAAGCCAAGGACAACTCATACTTGATTTTTCAAAACAAATGTCTTGAAGCTACTAAGTTGAAAATTGACAGTGACTTCAAAGCCTTGGAAAGTAGGTTCAAAGCTTTGAAGGCACAAGTCATGGAAGTTGTTGATCAAAACTCTCTTTTAACTAATAAATATGTTGATCTAAAGAACCATTCTGATGATTTGGAGCAATAGAAAACTTCATTGACTGAGAAGCTTCAAGAATCTAAAAATATTTTATCAACCTTTGCTGGCTCAGAACATAAGCTCAATCTCATGCTTGGAAGAAGTCTACAGTCTATGTATAAAAGTGGAATTGGGTATAATCCAAATTTTCCAAAGAAAAGCCAAACAAATTTTGTGAAATTTGGAAGCAGATATTCTTCAAAATGTCATTACTGTGGAAAAATTGGTCATGTGAGATTAACTTTCCCCTTCAGAAGATCAGAACCTCACATTTTGAGGAACACCTATCCTTATCAACTCAAGGGAAAAGTTAAACAAATTTGGGTTCCTAAAAGAATTAGACCACCAAACATGGTTGATTCTGAGTATGAATCAAAATTCTACACTTGGTGTAATGGCCTGTCGAGGCATTGATTTAATTGTTATAGGATGTCACCAAGGCCTTGAAGGATCATAAATGGATCTTGGATAGTGGTTGTTCCAGACATACGAGTGGAAATATATCTTTTTTCACTGAACTTAAAGTGAAATCTGGAGGAACAATTACACTTGGTGACAAAGCCAAATGCAATATAATTGGTATAGGTAGTATTGGTAATGGTTCTACTGATTCTATTTCAGATGTTTATCTTGTTGATGGTCTTAAGTATAATATTCTTACTGTATCTCAGCTATGTGATAGGGTAATAAAGTTATTTTTGACAAGGAGAAATGTGTTGTGCAAGATGAGAAATCTGAAATTTGCATACTCACTGCTCCTAGATCATACAATGTATATGCTTTGAGTACTAACAAAGTTGCAGATGAAAAGCTAAAGTGTGTCAAGGCCTTGAAGGAAGACTCAAAACTCTGGCATAGAAATCTTGGGCATATAAACATGCATTCTATGAACAAACTCATCTCAAAAGACTTGGTAAGATGATTACCAACCCTTAAATTCAAAGATGATGAGATTTTCAAGGCATGCACTCAAGGTAAACAGACAAAAAGTTCCTTCAAGACAAAGAACTCTGTAAGTACTTATAGACCTTTAGAACTGATGCATATGGACTTGTGTGGTCCTATGAGAGTTCAAACTCCAAGAGGTAAGAGGTATATGCTTGTTGTGGTAGATGATTATTCTAGATTTACTTGGGTTATGTTCATTAGAGACAAAACTGAAGCTTTACTTGAATTCTCAAAGCTTTTCAAACAGCTTCAAACTTTGAAAAAATTTCATGTTGCATCTATTAGAAGTGAACATGGTAGGGAATTTGATCATCTTGATTTTGATTTATTTTGTGCAAAGCATTGCATTTCACACAATTTCTCTGCACCTAGAACTCCTCAACATAATGGAGTTGTTGAGAGGAAGAATAGGACAATTGAAGGTATGTCTAGAACCATGCTACTTGAATGTAATTTGCCAAAATATTTGTGGGAAGAAGCTGTTAACACTGCCAATTATGTGCTCAATAGATGCTTGATTAAGCCTATTTTGAAGAAAACTCCATATGCGTTTATTAAAGGCAGAAAGCCTAGGGTTTCTTATTTCAAACCTTTTGGTTGTACTTGCTATGTGCATAATAATGGTAAAGATAATCTTGGCAAGTTTGATGCCAAAAGTGATGAAGGCATACTTTTTGGTTATTCTCAAACTAGCAAGGCTTATAGAGTTTTCAATAAGAGAACTAAGATTGTAGAGGTGAGTATTCATGTGATTTTTGATGAAAGTACTGATGATTTTTTAAGTGAAAGTTTTGCTGATCTTAACTTGCGTAAGTATGAGGCATATGATAATTATGAGAAAGAGAAAAGAAGCAAAACTAAGTTGCAGGATCAGTCAGAAGAATCTCAAGGCCTTGAACCTCCTGCTGAGCCAAAATCTCAAAGCCTTGAGACTGAGATGACAGAATATATGATGATCCATCTACTGTATCAAGATCTCAAAGCCTTGAAGGACCATATACCTGGACACCAAGGAGCAAGTTCAAATACCCATCAGATAATCCTGTAGACAACATCATCTCTGATCCAACTACTAGAACTCAGACCAGAGGCCAACTGAAAAACTTATGTGCTCTTAGTGCTTTTGTATCACTTATTGAGCCTAAAATGCAAAATAAGCACTAGAGGATGCAAATCGGATCATTACAATGCAAAATGTGCTGAATGAGTTTGAGAGGAACAAAGTATGGAATTTGGTTCCTAGACCAAAGTCTCAATCAGTGATTGGAACCAGATGGGTGTTCAGAAACAAACTTGATGAAAATGGCAAGGTTGTGAGAAATAAAGCAATACTTGTGGCACATGGATACAATCAAGAAGAAGGTATTGACTATGAGAAGACATTTGCTCATGTTGCCAGGTTAACGGCTATCAGAATACTTCTTGAATTTTCATCTCATAAACATATAAAGCTTTGTCAAATGGATGTCAAATGTGCATTTATAAATGGCTATTTACAAGAAGAAGTATATGTTGCTCAACCACCTGGTTTTGAAGATGAAAGTTTCCCTGATCATGTTTACAAATTAGAAAAAAGCTCTTTATGGCCTTAATCAAACTCCAAGGGCTTGGAATGACAGACTCTCAAGGTTTTTTTACTTGACAATGGTTTTAAGAGAGGTCTTGTAGACAAGACTCTTTTCATTAAGAATCAAGAAAAAGGATCTATTAGTAGTACATATTTATGTTGATGATATACTATTTGGTGCTATTAATGATGCTCATTCAAAAGAGTTTGTAGTCTAATGTGCAGGGGATTTGAGATGAGCTTAATGGGAGAATTAAATTTCTTTCTTGGACTTCATGTACATCAAATGAAGAAAGGAATTTTTGTGCATCAATGGAATATACCAAGGAATTGTTAAACAAGTATAATATGTCTCAGTCCAAGAAAATTAAGACCCCCATGAAATCATCACTATCCTTAGATAAGGATTCAAATGGTAACAATTTAAATCAGAAAGAATACAGAGGTATGATTGGTTCTCTTATGTATTTAAATGCTAGTAGACCTGATATTATATTTAGTGTATGTATGTGTGCAAGGTTTCAAGCTGATCCTAAGGAAATTCATTTGATTGATGCTAAAAGGATTTTCAGATATTTGAATGGAACCAAAGACTTGGAGCTTTGGTATCCAAGAAGGACTAATTTTATGTTGAGTGGTTATTTAGATGCAGACATTGCAGCTTACAAAGTGGATATAAAGAGTACTTCAGGGTGTTGCCAATTTCTTGGTTCTTCATTGATTAGTTGGCACTCAAAGAAGCAAAATTTTGTAGCCTTATCAACTGCAGAAGCTTAATACATTGCAGCTGGTGCTTGTTTCTCACAAGTATTATGCATTGCTCAACAACTGAGAGATCTTGGATATGAGTGTAGGAATGTGCCAATCAGCTGTGACAATACCAGTGCCATTTCAATTTCTAAGAATCCAGTACAGCATTCAAGAACTAAGTACATAGATGTGAGACATCATTTATTAAGAGATCATGCTGAGAAAGGTCATGCGTGTCTTACTTTTATTTCAACTAATTTGCAAATAGCTGGTATTGTCACTAAACCTTTGCCAGATGAAAGGTTTGCATCTTTAAGACTTGAATTGGGAATGCTAAACAAAGTTTCATTGGTTTAGGGGGAGTATTGGATCTTGTATGTGCTTATATGTTGAAATTTCAAAGCTTTGAGCTCATACTTTCCAAGCCTTGGAAGTATGCTTCAAAGCTTTGAAGTTTCTGAGTAACTGCAGTATTCTTCAAGGCCCTGAGATTGTTCTTCAAAGGCTTTGTTAAATTTGTGCAGACTCTATTCAATAATTGGATCACCAAATATTGTGCATTATCTTATTAGATAATTGTAGAATATTTGATTTACTCAGAGATTTACTCAAAATACCACAAAATATCTTCTCGTTTTTGATTATTGCATGCAGATCAAAAAGAGTAATTTTTAAACTATTTTGCTTTAGCTTATAAGCTGAACTTAGACTTTTCTTCTCACCTCTCTCTCAATCTCTTCGTTCTTATATCTCTCTCTGTCTCAATTCTATCCTTCATATCAAAACCCTAAACCTAAATGGAGCGCAAATCAGCAAGAATTCAACAAAAGACAGAGCCTTCAACAATGAGGAAGAAGAAGAGAGCCAACAAGAAAATTGAGGTCACCATATTTGATTGTGGTTCAGAGGGGACACAAAGCATGCAAGAGGCATCTCCTCCAGCCAAAATGGTCAAGCTAGTGAAGGATGTGGAGACTTCAAGGGAAAAATCAGAAGAGGTTAAGCAAATTCAAGAACAGAGGGAAGAAGTACCAGAAACAGAGCAACAGAATAATGATCAAGAGGGTCAATCTGAATCAAAGAAGACAAAGGGGGTAGAAAAGAAGAAGAAAGCTGAGGAAGACAAATAGAAAGATCAGACATCAAAGAAGCATAAACTAGATGATCAACCTTCTGAAAAAAAGGTCAGAGTTAAGCACAGTGCTGTTAAAGCCAAAAGCAACAGGAGTTGTGGTAAGAATTTACTTGCTTAAAATTGTTTTATTATTCCATAAGTCAAACAAGTTTGGATGGATGAATATGCTTCTTCCAAATTTGCTTTCTATAGCTTAATTTATGATGATCTATTAGATAAATTGGACATAGATTGCATTAAAAAATGAAAGATTCATCTGTTTGGAAGATGATAAACCCTAGTTCTGAGGCTTACCATAGGCTTACAATACTGTTTTATTTAAATTTAGTGCAAGAAGAGGAAGAGAGTTATGTTTTGACCTCTAGAGTTGCTGGTGTTGATACGAGGTTAGATCATAAATTTTTTGCCAAGGTCATGGGGGTTACTAGGAAATACAAGGTGAGTGAGAATCTTGAGAGAAAAGAATGTTTGTAGAAGGAAAATTATATGTTTTTCATAGAGGGTACACCAACTGGACCAAAGCAATTGACACACTCTGTGCTCAATTGTGAAGCTAAGATTTTGTTCACAATTATCATGAGGTGTATTGTCCCAAGAGAACATTCTGGGGAGTTGGTTACTGATAGGGTGCTTATCCTGATGTTTCTGATTTGGTCAAGGGTTTGAGATAGATCTTTGTAGATAGTGCTTTCTGGACATGCTGATCTTAGCCACGCGGCGACCATCCAGCACACCATACTGTGCTCTACACACACTGGATCACCAGCCGCGCTGATCCATGTGGGGGCTGCGAGACAGGGCCCTCGCATACCACCTCACGGGACTTGTAGGGACTTAGTGGTTTGGAGGCTAGAGTAAGTCCTGTCCCGCGCGAGCGACAATCAAGCCCCCGCGCGACCCCTAGTAACTGCTTTTGAGAGATTTATGGCACGAGCTTCATAAACTCGGTCAACCTTGTAACGGTTCCGGTATACGCGGACAACGTGCTGTAACGGTCCCTATATACGCGGATGAACGTGCCGTTGTGGTTAAGCTAATTAATCCGCCATTAATGGGCGCATTAACCACACTACAACGGTCACATTCTCCGTTATATATATAGGTCGTTAACCCTTCCATACAAGGGGAGACTCACCTGAACTACGCGGAAGCTCTGCCAAAATCATGTCTCTCTCTCTCACAGTGCTATTGCCTTACTCTCTCCCTACACACAACCCAACACTTCCTAGGTTATTTCTATCCTCTGATCTTGGTGTATATTGAATTCTCTCTGCAGGATTCTCTCGTACACATTTGGTGAACCCGATGTGAACTTACCATTGCAAGCAACCATGTATCATGAAGATGATGTCAGTAACAGATCGCCTTCCACGAAGACCACCTCGGGAGAGGAGGCCCGCCGTACTCCTACAGCCGCCGGTGAAGCTCCGACGATAGAGGCCTTGGACGCCACCATCCAGAACCAGGCGAAAGCTCTCAAAGCTCAATCTGCGCAGCTGGAATGGATAATGGCTATCTTGGGGACTCTTGCCCCGAATCCAGCGCCAGCCACTGTTGTCTCTCAGGGAGGAGGAACTTCTACCACTCAAGGATTGGGAGCATCAACCACACCACCTAATCCTAACCTTCAAACTCCGCCGACAACGGCGCAGGGACAAACAACTCAAATGTTGCCTCTTACCACTCATGTGCCTCAACCGCCAATCCTGGAAGCCAATCCGCCTTCACAATATCCTTTGCCTCCTCCGCCGGCGGCGTGGGGCAATGTGAATCCACAGTACGTTCCTAGCTCTTCTGCAGTATATGTGTCGCCTCCAACTGCAACAACCCCTCCTCCTGCTGCTGAGGGAAATGCGCCGGAGTGTATGACGTCGCTGCAGCGGCGCATAGAAACCATCCTAGCTAATCAACCGTTCGCGGACACCATCATCCCGAAGCTTGACAACGATCCACCTATCCCACGCGAGATCTACCTCATGCCTAACCCTGCTGGGTACAAGGCTCCTAAATGGGACACGTTCGAAGATAACAATGGAAACGCCCACGAGCATGTCATGCGTTTCATCGATGTGATGGGGCCATACGGGGCTGATCCTAAGCTGCTGATGCGCGAGTTCCCTAAATCCCTGGGGAACGTGGCCTACAAGTGGTACAGGACACTGGAGGCTGGATCCGTGAAGACCTGGGACGATATGGTCCAGAAATTTTATACCAAATTCTTCCAGATGGAAGAAAAGGTGACAACGATTCATCTCTCGCGGATGTATTAGAAGCGCGAGGAGGATGGAGTGACATTCATCAAGAAGTTCAGGGCCAAGTCCTTGGAATGCAAAGATGTGATACTTGAGAGCAGACTCGTGGAAATATGCCTGCAGTGCATGCGAGACGAGTACAAAGGTATACTTATCAACCTGCAAACTCCTACGTTTTCGAAGCTGATCGAATGCACAAAGAACATAGAGCCTATAGTGGAAAGGCAGAAAAAGAGGCATGCCTCTGAGAGATCCCCGAGCGGGACTACCTTTAAAATTGGGAGGTTCAGCTACAAAAGGGGACGTGAAGCCGAAGTGAATATGGTCTCGCCCCAATGGCGTTCAGCTACAAAATTGGGAGGTTCAGCTACATGTTCGGTAGAGGAAGCGAGTGATTTGTGCAGACAATGGCGTAAAGACGGAATCTTGCAGCCGCTTGAAAGGACACCCTCCAAGGAGATGGTGAGGGACCCAAAGTGGTGCGAATGTCACGGAAAGGTCATGCATCCCACGACTGACTGCAAGAAGCTCAGAATCATGGTAAGCCAAAAGATGAAAAATGGCGAGCTGATTTTCAGCGACCAGAGGAAGGATGTGCGAAACAATCCACTGCCTGCTCATGTGGAGCAAGAGCCGAAGGGCAAAGAGGTTGCCATGATCTCGATTATGGACCTTGAAGAGGCTGCAGAGGATGGTCTACCCATCATTGCCGAGATCCACAATGACGAGGACTACAACATAGACACGGAGGACGAACGTGCTGATCGGATGAAGGGGTCGCACGGGTTCAGCAGGTTCTTCGATGAAATGAACTTCTTGGAGAAATGACGGAAGGAAATGACAAAGGCGATCCTGAGGATAGCGGAAGATTACGAGGAAGATATTGTGGTCTCCAACGGGAAGGTTGTCAGGGCATCTCGCTCTACAGAAAAGGTCATAACCTTCTCCGCAAGCGACAAGAAGACAGATGCGAGCCACCAGAAGCCTCTGTATGTAACGGCAGTCATCAAGGGCGTGGAGTTCAAAAGAGCGTTTGTCGACGGAGGAGCAGCAGACAATGTTGTCTCGCTCAACACTCTGAAGCTAGCAGGAATCCCGGAGCAGAAGATTGTCAGGCGTCCATCCCCGCTGATGGGATTCGGAAGCGACTCCAGAATGACGATAGGATGGATCCGTCTGGGTCTCCAGATCGGCAAAATCAAATGTTCGGTCAAATTCTATGTCATAGATGCGAACACTACGTATCACATGATTATAGGCCGGGCCTGGATTCATCGCTTCGATGCGGTCCCTTCAACAGCTCATCAGGTGATGAAAGCTATTTGGAATGACAGAATAGTAGAGATACCAGCCTCGATAAATCCTTTCAACCTGGATGAAGCGCATATCACTGAGGCGGTATGGTTCACTGAGAAGGCAGATGAGCAAACGCCGGGGCCGTTCAACCCCACTCCTTTGCCTCGCTGGGAGGATATCAAAGATCAGTCACCTGCAGGAGTGATGGTGACAAGAGAGGAGTCCAAGGAAAAACCGTCTATGCGAGAAGAGGCACCGCGAATTGCCTACCAAAGAAAGAATGTTTACACCCTGAAAAGGATAGCAAAGCATGATCCCGAGGGCAAAGAGATAGAAAGCTTCTACGCTAACGGGAATAAATGCTAACGCATATGAAGGTCCGCGGGGATACCCCCACGTGAGCATGGGGATATCCCTGAGAAAATCAACCAAATCGAGAAGCTCATGGAAAGAGGCGAACCAACGCCAGGTGTTTTAGAGGAAAAACTCAAACAAGCGCCAGAATGCATGGAGGACAAGCCCAAACCACAAAAGCAGGAACTGAAGGAGGTATTCCTAAGCCCAAGCGAAGAAAAGAAAAGACCAGTCTTTCTGAGTGCAGACCTCACGAGAGAGGAAGAGGAAAGATTACTGCAGCTTCTGACCGAGTATAAGGACGTATTTGCATGGGAGTACGATGAGATGCCTGGTCTGGACACGAGCATCACCATGCACCGGTTAGATGTAATCCCCGGATCCAAACCAATAAAGCAGAGCACAAGAAGCTTTAGGCCGGAGCTCAACGTGAAGATCAAGCAAGAAATCGTCAAACTTCTGGATGCCAAATTCATCGAGCAAAATCACCATCCTACATGGTTGGCCAACATCGTGCCTGTAGTGAAGAAGAATGGGAAACTTCGCATTTGTGTGGACTTCCGAGACCTTAATTGTTTTTGTCCCAAAGATGATTTTACGCTTCCCAACATCGATCTACTTATCGATTCGACCGCGGGTCATCGCATGTTCAGCTTCATGGATGGTTTCAGTGGGTACAATCAGATCAAGATGGACCCTGAAGATGCACAGAAAACTGCGTTCATCACACCAGTGGGGGTCTTCAATTACACGATCATGCCTTTCGGTCTCAAGAATGCAGGTGCGACTTATCAGCGAGCCATGATGGCCCTGTTCCACGATATGATGCACAAAGAAATAGAATTTTACGTGGACGACTTGGTTGTCAAGTCCAAAGAAGAGGCCGATCACTTGGGGGATTTGCAGAAAGTATTCAACAGATGCAGAAGCTTCCAGTTAAAGATGAATCCCATGAAGTGCGCGTTCAGAGTAACATTGGGGAAGTTCTTGGGATGTGTAGTACATCGTCAAGGAATAGAACCTGATCCCGCGAAAGTATCGACCATCACTAGCATGACGACACCGCACAATCAGAGTACCTTGAAGACTTTCTTGGGGAAGCTATCCTACCTGCGAAGGTTCATCCCGGCGATCACCGAAATCACATTCTGTTTCAGCAATCTCGTCAAGAAGGATACCGTGTATGACTGGACTGCAGAGCACGAAGCTGCGTTTGAAAAGCTAAAGGACCTGTTGACATCGTCAAAGGTAATGATCGCACCCCAGCTCGGATCACCGCTCTTGCTGTATCTAACTTCGACAAAGAGGTCTATAGGGGCACTCTTGGCTCAGGAGTATGAGGGACAAGAAAGGCCGATCTATTATATTTCTCGCATAGTGCAGCCCGCAGAATCAAGGTACACGGACATCGAGTGTCATTGCCTTGCCTTATTCTTTGTAATGGAGAAGTTAAAGCACTATTTTGTTTCGCACAAAGTGGTGGTGGTTACAAAGAGTGATCCTATACGGTATCTCTTGACCCACACTACTCCTGGGGAAAGACTGGCAAAATGGTATATGACCATTTCTCAATATGATATCACATGCGTTCGACCCCGGGCAATCAAGTCTCAAGCGGTGGCGGATTTGCTAGCACAGTTCCCTGATAATAGTCATGAGCCTGTGATTGAGGAAGAACTGGAAGGACCTGAAATCTACGCAGTTGAGTTGCCTTACTGGACGCTCCATTTCGACGGGTCGTCAACAAGGAAAGGTGGAGGCATCGGGATAGTCCTGACCAAACCTGATGGAGTGGTCATACAGATGTCCGCAAAGCTTGACTTCGCAGTTACCAACAATGAAGCATAGTATGAAGCTCTCATCGCAGGTCTTCGCGCAGCAAGGGCACTAGAAGTAAGCAACTTGACGGTTATGGGGGATTCCAGGATAATCGTCAAACAAGCCTCGGGCGAGTATGGTTTGAAGGAGATAAACCTATTGCCCTACCGGACCTTGGTACAGAAACTGGTGCAGCAGTTCTGCGATGTCAGGTACGAGCACAAACCCAGAGCAGACAATAGGCATGCTGATGCTTTAGCTACCTTGGGATCCAAGGTTAGTACGGATAAATTTCCCGCGAGAATCTCGATTGAAGTGCGAACATCCTCGGCGTTGACAGAGGACGCGTGCGACGATGAATGCATGGATGATGCGGACTGGAGAAAGTCAATATTGCGTGCCATCGCAGAAGGAAGGAGCAAAGAAAACTGGGCGACCACAAAGGGGTATTGCGTACATGACAACACCCTCTACTACAAAGGCCCTGGCGGAATACTCATGCGATGCGTCTCACAGCAGGAGGGACAAGCGCTGTTAGAAAAGATTCACCAACATACTTGTGGGGAAAGTGAGGTGTCAATCTATCGAAAAGCCCAGAGGTATGGGATTCCTTGGCCGGACATGTCAACGGCCGCGGTATTGATCCAAGGAAATTGCGAGAGTTGCGCGCTGATCAAGGACTCTTTAGCAATTGCTTTGGTCGATGATGATGTGGATTGGAGGAAGCCACTCTTTGACTTTCTCACGCAAGGTATTGTGCCTGAGTCGAGAAAAGAGGCCGAGAAACTAAAGAGGAAAGCGGCACGGTACCTGGTGCAAGAAATTATACTTTGGCGAAGGGGCCACGAGGGTAACCTGCTGCGATGCCTAGACAGCAAGGAAGCACAAGAGGTGATGGACCTCTCTCATCAAGTGGAACATCAGGGAGGTGCGAAGTTATGCAGACAGCTCCTCACAGTCGGTTACTTCTGGCCCACCATGGAAGCAGATTGCCGCGCTAAAGTAAGACGGTGTCAGGAGTGCAAATTCAAAGGCAACCTAGTGCATGCTCCTGCTGTAGATCTACATGCGTTGGGAACGCCATGGCCGTTCCATACATGGGCTTTGGATTTTGTTGGCCCATCCGACCAACCTCACACGGGAACCAGTTTATTCTCACCGCGACAGAGTTGTTCACTAAGTGGGTAGAAGCAATACCGCTGAAGACAGCAAATGCGCTTGCTGTAGTCCATTTCATCCAAGAGAACATCATTTGCAGGTTTGGGATTCCTAACACAATTATCTCGGATAATGGTACCCCCTTCGTCAATCGACAGGTAGCTGCGAAGCTAGCGGAGTACAACATAAGGCAGATATGCTCTACCCCCTGCTATCCGAAAGGGAACGGTCAAGCGGAGGCAACCAACAAGACGCTGTTGAGAATCTTGAGTAAGATGGTTGTAGACGACAACAAGAAATGGGCTGATTCTTTGAACATAACCTTGTGGGCGTATCGAACTTCTCCGAGGACGCCCACAGGAGTCTCCCCATTTCTTTTATGTTATGGAGCTGAAGCTGTGGTACCTGCGGAGGTGAAGATCAACTCTGCAAGGTTGGCCTTCCATGCACTATATGAGAACCAACGCGATCACGACTTGGTTCTGTTAGAAGAAAAACGGGAGCAGGCTAAACGGACTAACAAGAGATATCAGGAAAGGATCGCTCGCGCGTACAACAAAACAGTCCAACGCCGAGATTTCGCAGTTGGGGACCTGGTCTTGCGCGCATCAGATCACTGCATGCGAGAGGCGGCTCATCCAAAATTCGCAGTCAACTGGGAAGGACGCTTCGAAGTGAAAGAAGTCTTTGACAGTGGCTATTGCAACATACAAAGGCTACATGGGACGGCCTCAACCCCAAGCTCAGTCAACATGCGCTGGATTAAGAAGTATTATCCTTAAATCCTCTCATTATATGCGTTAGATTACAATGCCTACTTTATACTATGTATTGTTAAAGATTCACGCATTTTCTCTCCCATATGAGGGAATTGTAATCTCACCTCTCCCATATGAGAGTGTTCTATAATAAAAGGCTTCTCCCAAATGGGAAGAACTTTATGATTTCAGCTGTCTTTATCGATTTATTTACTTCTTCATTTCTCAATAACGAAAGCCTATCCGCCATGATAGCAGCATTAAGCAAATACGATCTTAAGTGATCTTTAAGCCCATCCGCCGTGATGGCAGCACTAAGCAAATGAGATCTCAAGTGATCTTTAAGCCTATCTGCCATGGTAGCAGCATTATGAAAATACGATCTTAAGTGATCTTTAAGCCCATCCGCCGTGATGGCAGCACTAAGAAAATGAGATATTAAGTGATCTTTAAGCCTATCTGCCATGGTAGCAGCACTATGCGAATATGATCTTAAGTGATCCTCAAGCCCATCCGCCGTGATGGCAGCACTAAGCAAATGTGATCTTAAGAGATCCTTAATCCTATCTCCCATGATAACAGCACTATGCAAATATGATCTTAAGTGATCTCCAAGCCTATCTGCCGTGATAGCAGCATTATGCGAATATGATCCTAATTGATCTTCAAAAGCCTATCTGCTGAGATAGCAGCCGTACTTGAGTCTAATCTTAAGTGATTCCCAAGCCTATCTGCCAAGATAGCAAAGCTATGCAAATGCGATCTCAAACGATCTAAAAACTCATCTGCTAAGATAGCAGTTCTCATGAATGATGCATAACCTGCGAAACTATCTATTGGATAGAAAATTATAGCCACAAAGTGCAAATATGACACTGCAAAAGGTGAAGCTTGCCAATACGTATGCGAATGTTGCAATTTGTTGTGACAAGAACAGCAAATCATACAAAGCGATTTATTATTATGAGTCAAAATGACTTACAAATTATCTGGCTAGATAGCAGCTTACAAGCGAAAAAGCTCAGACTGAGCTAATTACACGGCCAACATGGCTTACAATTCATCTAGATAGCAGCTTACACGCGAAAGTTACACAGAAGGGAAATCCTTACTGTAAAAGGATCGGCCTACTGGATCTAACAAAGGCTATGCGACATAATGGTCTGCGATCAAAGATCTGTCGCAATTAGGGTCTTGCTGTAAAATGAGCGTCCTACAAACGTCACAAAGGCTATGCGACGCCACCTTCAAGATCTCAGGATCTGACAAGGCCTCTGTCTGATCATCACCCCAAGAGATGTGCCTGAGGAACCACCTGTTCCGGCGTATGCGGCTTTGAAGAACAGGCAAGCAGCAACTCCTAGGGCAAGAGGCTCCTTTTCCACGGAGACGAGCACGATGGCTCGCCACCCCGAGTTCAAGAACGTGGAGGCAAGAAATTATACTCCGGGAAAGCTAGAGGAGAAATTCGCCGTTCATTACGAATCGGTAAGAAGGTCAGTACGGCGCTGCACCTCGCCGGGAGGCGGCCAAAAACACGACCTGCAAACATAATAGACGGAGAAAAATCTTCGAGCAAGCATGATGTATTAACTGCATATTCTTTATGATAGTCATGAAGATCAATAAGCCTTGTAAAGAAGATCTTGGAAGCTATTTCTATGGCACAAAGCACAAACTCAGGTTTCACAACTTGAAGTTGCCATGATTCAACGAAAGACAAGCGTTGAAGCCAACAGTCGTAGAGACTCATGGCAAGCTACATTGTGGGATAAAGAACCCAAGTAGCAGAAGGCGGGGTTTATATAGACCCAGTAGAGACCCTTCAATTCTATAGTTGAGTCAGCAAAGCTTGGAAAAGGGGTAAGCATCAATCACTTACGCCTTGATAAAGGCAACATTTTATTACCCTACTAAAGGCTACGATGATTCGGTAGCGTATCCTAATTAATGACGGAAGGTCATGATACGGATGGACTTCCCAAGGAAGGCGTGCTTATCTTATAAGCAATTAGCGCGAAAATCAAGGCATAATATCGCTAGCATATGTCATAATTGATACGCACAAAGATATTCGAGCAAATCCCGGGAAGGGCAAAACGGGCATTCAAAGCCTTAATTAAAAAAAAAAGAAAAGGGGAGGGAGAAACCTTAGCAACATTACAATAATGTTTTAACATTTTGTTCAAAACAAATTTGTTATTGTTCAAAATAAGCCTTTGACCAGGGAGTCATCAGGAGTAAACTCACGTGACAAATTTGTCACTTGCTCCACTTCTCGCTTCAACTGCTCGTAGTTGGCGCTCATTTCATGGAAGAGCTTCACAGCCTCTTCAGCTTTCTGCTTTTGCTTCTCAACCTTCTGCTCCTCAGCTGCGAGATTATGGAAGCCGCGCTTCAAATTCACAGCCGCGCGAATCTGGGTGACTCTGTTGACAAGATATCCAAAGCCCAACTTGCCCTGAACTTTGGCTTGAAGGTTTTGGCACATGCTGAAAAGCAACTGCGCGCTCTGAGGAGAGATGGTCGCAGGAGTGGCCGCAGAAAGCTGCTCTAAAATCCAGATGGCTTCGGTCAAAAACAGCCTCCTGTTGAAAGGTTCTATCTCCAAGGATCTCGCAAATGATCGGGGATAGGAGAGACGCATTCGAACCAACCAGTCCACATCAGCCTGCTTCAACCCTAAACAATGAACAATCGTTGTTAGAACATGAAGCTTGTAAATGAAAAGCGCAAGATGCGAGCAGGAAAAGTGATAACATACCAGTTCCTTCAAGGATATCGCGCAAGGAAGGAATGCGCATTGCTGGTGCAGCTAAAGACTGTCCTCGCTCCATTGCTCTCCTATCAGCTGCAAGCTCTAGCTCTTCATAATTGGCAGGAAGGGTATAGGCCGCACCGGGTGCGATTGCAGCTCCTACTTGTGAACAACAAAAGTTCCATGCCTGAGGAATCTCTAGAGGCTCAACTCCTGCTGAAGGAATGGCAATAGTAGAAGCTGCTGCGCAGTTCGGAACACCTTCAGGTGCAAAAGGCTCATTCGACTCGGGAGCACTCATTTGAACATTCATATTCGCATGTGATTCAACATATTCCGTGATCTGCTCACGAATCCCAGCTTCAGCAGTGTCTGCTCCCATGTCTTCAGTAGCAGCATTGGTATCTTCCTCCATCAGCACGGTCTCAGCCTCGGCATCATCAGAAACTTCGATGATATCCTCTAACGGCTCTCCTGCATACTCAGCAGCTGCAATGGGTTTCTCGGTATGAGAACTTGGCACTGGGACATAGGATGCAGAAGGTTGACTCCTTTGTTCCAACATGGCTTCACCAGCATTGCCTGCAACGCAAGACAGGACGATGTGAGGTAACTTGTGTCAAACAATATTTTATTATTATTTTGATAAACCAAGAGCGAGCACCTCCACGCGTAGGTGGGATTTTAGCATCTTCGTCATATGCTAAGGACGCGATACCATGCCCTATTAATGTGTCTTCATTAAGCATATCCTTAAGGTGTGCATGACCTGGGGGGCGAAGAAACCGGTCATGATGGTGAATTGGGTTACTAAGCCTAGTTCACAAGTGTTGTTCAAATAATTACCTGAAGGTTCACCGCACTTGCTTACTAACCAGCGGAGAATGTCGGCTTTCGATAGGCCATGCTTTAATGCATCAACAATCACGTCTCGGTAAGTTACCGCAAGATTAAAAATCTCACCTTCATTGCCGCCGGCGATCTTCTCAAAGTCTGCTTGGGCCTGCTCCAGAGCAGCCGCATCTTCTTCTAGAGCCGCATCTTCATCATCAACTTGAGCAGCCGCAGCTTCTGGAACCGCATCTTCCTCATCGCTTTGACGCACCAAGTCGTCGACTTGTTGCTCTTCCAGGCTCCTTTGCTTTATGCGTTCAATATCCTCTTCTTCTCGCTTCCTTCTTCTTTCAGCAGCCTCCGCAGATGTTCTCCTAGACTCAGCAAGGATGTCCTCGTCTATGGTTTCGTTGGAAACACCAGAATGAGGACCCCTCCTCTGCCTCTTGGCCAAAAGGCCGCTGATGGTCTCTTCATCATCATCTGCAAAGGAACAAACTGTTTAGTAAAGATTGCGGGAATTAAGATAATGAGAAGAGAAGAACGTTTGAGATACCTCCCGACTCTTCCTCTTGTATCTCATCTCTCTCTCCTTCTCAGACATCTTCGACTCTTTCTTCTTCATCATCTCTTTCTCTCGCCTCCCTTCTCTCTTCCTCCTCTTCCTCCTGACCAAATGGAACAAAGGTCTCCACTGCTAGCTCTTTCCGTGCCTTGCTTGGCATGCGACCTTTACCTTTGTCCCTAGAAGTAAGGGACCTCGCAGGAGGAGAAGTTGGAGCGCTCCTAGGGGAAGAGATTGTGATTCCCCTCTACCTTGGTCTCTTTGCGCGTGGAGCAACAGTTGCTGGGGGAGACGGATCATCCCTGGGTGGAGACAAGGCTGGAGTATTGTCTATCAGCGAGTCAGCAAAAACATCCATGACCTCGCGAATCCGGGTTTCAACTGCGGGAGCCATTCTCATTGCTAGTCGAATTGGTTCACCTTGTCTTCTCGCAGTGAAAATGGTGGTGATCAGCGACTTGGAGCGCTCACCAGATGCGAACCTCCTCACATAGCACTGCGACAAAAAATGGAGCATAAGTTTCAACGCATCGGAATAAAGAAACTTAACGAATGCAAAGGAGATTGTTTACCTTGGCGAAAATTTCGCTGTACTTGATGACGTGCGAATCGCCTTTCTTAACTCCCGCCATCTTTTCTTCAAGGATAGTAGAGGGACACAAGTGATTCTCGTGGTCCAACAACGAATAGCAGCCATATTGGGTGTCGTCCAGGCTACAGTTGGGTCGGAAAGGGAAATAATTTCTCTTGATCACAGGAGCTCTGCTTGGCCGAGGGGTTGACTGTGTCTCAAACCTTGTCTGCTGGGTATTCCAATAGGCGACCCAGTTCCTGGAGTAGCCACCTTCGCGGTTACCTGGGGGTTGCTCAAAGGGAAGGTTGCTCCTTAAGATTATTTTGCACTCGCCAGAAAGTAGTCGCTTGTAGCAGCCTCTTATGATAGACTGCGGCCAGATCGAGGGTGCCACCGCATCAAAGCCAAACTGGGGAGAAACGCGAGTAGGATCGACATCCACGGTGATCCTCTCGTACATAGGAGTAAGCTCGCGAATATGCTCCGCAAGAGCAGGAAGAGAACCTCTCAGACACCAGCAGAAGAATTCGCGATAGCGCTCATGGAAACGCTTCTCGCCCTCGAAAAGAAGGTCTTCAGAGAAAGCAACAGCCTTGGAAGGATACAATTTTGGGAACCATCTCACATTCTCGACGCGCGTGGCATATGGCCTAGCTGTAAACTCGCTGCGATCGTCATATATCAGACTCCAGGTACACTTAGGGAAGTGAGTTCCGAACCATCTCGCAGCCCTGCCATTGTTAACCTCCTCCTCCGCACCAGGGACGCACCACTTGCTGGGCTTAGCAGGAATAGGAGCATAAGAAGGCCAGCGCTCGAAGACCCACATAGTCAGGAACGCAATATTGACATAGGTTAACACGTCAAGGCGGCCGCGAGAATCTTTGGTTGCCACAACAAGTTGATCTAATCTGTGGTACAAGGTACCCAATACTAGTAGTCCAAGTGCGACCCTTTGACCAAGGGTCAGCTTCATAGCAAAGGGAAGGACATGTTAGAAAACCCCATCATGGGGATGGCCATCGATTAGATACCTCGACAACCAGGCGCAGATAAAGGCACACAAAGTCAGATGGTACCCTTTCCCGTTCACGTAATTCTTCGCTTTCGGGTTCTGGCTCAGAAGTTTCTTGGTGACGCTACTGTTCGCATAATCGCGAAAGAAGTACTGCACCCTCTTGTTCCAGGTGTTCTTCGCAGATGTATCAACCAGTTGCCAGTCGGGAAGAAGCTTCGCAGATGTCCACCGAGTGGAAATTTTCTTGACTTCTGACAAACACTCCTCCATTTGCTTGTAGAGAGCAAGTTCCGGATCAGTCCTCAAGGGACTCAGGGGATCCACCTCGCCAACAGGAGAAAGATCGTACAGTATGTGTACATCATCAAGAGTAGGAGCAGCCTCGAACTCAGTAAAGTGGAATGTGTGGGTCGCAGGCGAGTGGCGCGATAGAAGGTTTAGAAGCATGGACTGGTCCAGCTTCACGGCAGCACCCTTCATAGCACGGACTGCGAAATATATGCCAGCATTGTTCAATGCGATGGCATGGTGGGTCAATACATGGTCGATCCACTCATCCATGAAGTCCAATTTCTGAACGAACGCTTGAGTGGAAATCGCAGTATGCGGGAAAAACCCATTTTCAACCCCCAATCGAACCACATCCTTGGAATCGATCAGTTCGAGCATGGCGGCATTAGCAGCAGGGGTCAACGTTTGCAATTCTTCAGCATGAACGGGGGTTGGCAGGTTCTTCACCTTAACCCTAGCATGGTAGAAGTCTTTGCCGCCCAGATAGGGGGCTTTCCGCCATAAGGTCTGGGGAAGATCAGGAATTTCTTCGACCTCTTTTACGGGTTTGGTTCCTTTTGTCTTTGCCATTCCTGCGGAAAAGCAAGAAAAAAGGGGGGAGAAATACACATGCTTTAGTTTGAATCTTAGTTCAATTTGAAGTTTGAATCTCAGTTTGATTTAGAGCAACGATGCTTTGTCAAAGAAAAGATGAACGACTCAGTGTCAATTTTGGGTTTTGAAAGTTCAAAATCGTTTACATTACTGGGAATTTCAGAAGCCTCACATTCAAAATTGCTACAATCTGGGGATTAGATCAATTATGGGTTTGAAGAACAAGGTCTTTTTCGCAGTTTTCAATGGATAATATGTTTTAGATAGTCATGGGTTTACAGATCCAATACAGTTCAAAGCATATATCAATGTGTTAAATAAAATTGAACAAGGCCAACCTTGTTTTGGTAAAGCTTGCTTGGATGCGGACAGTTGAAGAAGACGATTGACAAGAAAGAATTGATGATTGATTATTTGAATCTGCTCTTCAAGGCTTCCGGGTATCATTCACTTTAAGAGAAAGAAGTGATACTTTGCAACAATGGAGAGCACAAAGTATTTATCCAAAAACAATTAGGGTTGCGTCCTTTCAGTAGTCGAATCGCAACCGTCACCGTCGAATCGCGCAATCACAGGACATGCTGACGTCACGCCTAAAACCCTAAAAGACCAGACGGCACGACTCTAGGGGTTTTAGGTCATAATGGCACGCACGGGGGCTGAATTTGCGTGTATTTGAATTGGTGCGTGGCGGCGACGCGTACGTTGGTTCCTGCGCATGGAAGCCTATCCGGTTATGCGTCTTCACGCGCAGAAAGGGGGCTAATGTAGATAGTGCTTTCTGGACAGGCAGATCTTAGCCACGTGGCGACCATCTAGCATGCCATACTGTGCTCTACACACACTGGATCACCAGCCGCGCTGATCCACGTGGGGGCTGCGAGACAGGGCCCTCGCATACCACCTCACGGGACTTGTAGGGACTTAGTGGTTTGGAGGCTAGAGTAAGTCCTGTCGCGCGCGAGCGAAAACCAAGCCCGCGCGCGACCCCTAGTAACTGCTTTTGAGAGATTTATGGCACGAGCTTCATAAACTCGGTCAACCTTGTAACGGTTCCGGTATACGCGGACAACGTGCTGTAACGGTCCCTATATACGCGGATGAACGTGCCGTTGTGGTTAAGCTAATTAAGCCGCCATTAATGGGCGCATTAACCACACTACAACGGTCACATTCTCCGTTATATATATAGGTCGTTAACCCTTCCATACAAGGGGAGACTCACCAGAACTACGCGGAAGCTCTGCCAAAATCCTGTCTCTCTCTCTCTCACAGTGCTATTGCCTTACTCTCTCCCTACACACAACCCAACACTTCCTGTGTTATTTCTATCCTCTGCTCTTGGTGTATATTGAATTCTCTCAGCAGGATTCTCTCGTACACAATCTTCCTAATGTTGTTATGGAGCATATGGTTTATTGTGCAACTAGGACAAGGAATCATCCTCTTCCTTATGCAAATCTGCTGCCATTATTCTTTAAGCATTTTGGGATATCTGTGAAGGATGAGGAGAAAATTGCTAGTGGTTTTGGGTTGGTAGATGAAGCTGCTCTCCAAAGGATAGGAACTTTACAAACTGAGAAAGGGCATTGGAAATTCTATTCTGAGTTGTCCTCTGCTGAGATGAAGGAGAAAGATTTTATCAAACCTAAGGCAGGTACTGCTTCAAAGGCTTTAGCTAATCTGGATTTTTCTCAGATCATTGATAGGATTGAGGTAATGGAGGATGGAATAGAAGACTTAAGGCAAAGCTAGTTTGATTTGATTATTGAGTTTGGAAAGGTCAAGGCCTTGGTGATTGGGAAATTGGACATAATTATCAAGGCCTTGAATCTGAAGGAAATTCCATCTGCTACCAGTCAAGATGCTAGTATGGCTTCAGGTAAAGTGATTGGGGATTTTTTGAAGAAGAAGAAGAAGAAGAAGGAAATTCCAGTGATGAAGAAGTTGCTGGGGAAGCTACTGAGAAAGAGGCTGTAAAGGCTGATGAGATCATTGTTGAAGTTGTTTCAGAGGTTGAAACTGAGAATGCAGAATATAAAGATGAAGAGCAAGAAGACTCAGATGAAGATGAAACAGCTGAAGATGTACAAGAGCAAGCTGAAGATGATAAAGGCAAATGAAAAAGCAAGGTTTCAGAAGGAAAGAAGACTGCCTAGAGGGATGCTGCTGAGTGAAGCCAAAGACTTGAACCCTTCTGTATCTTCTTTCTATCTAGTTCCTTTATTCTTTTTCCTTCAGAGCCTTGAAGTTCAGTAAACTATTTTGTTTTTCAAAGACTCTGAGTATGATCTTACATACCTTAAACTCTGTTTGATGAAAGTCAAAAAGGGGGAGAAGGATATATGTGATTATGTGTAATAAGTTTTTAGGATTGTTTTGGTTTTTGTAGGATAATCTATGATCTATGACAGTTTATGTTGTTTTATGATTTTTGTTACTATACTTGCAGTTTAACTTTGTTATTAAGTTTCAGGGTGCTGGGTGCTGAGTACATAAGAATATTTTTTTGTCTTTCATCAAGGGGGAGATTATTAAATTTCTTTGTCTTGATTTGAAGTATGAACTGTGGAAGTTTATATGAAGATGATGAAAGACAGTGGTAAAATGTGTTCAATGCTCCAAGGACTTGAAGGTCTATGTCTGCATTTGAATTGATTCAGTATGGTTTAAAAATCCTGTGTATGCAGGCTTAGCATTAGATCAGTTGTTGGTTTAATGTGTCTTGCAAATATTCTTGTACTATATCTATGTGTTTCTAACAGTCACAGGTTTCACAACTTTATTGAATCAAGGATTAGAAATCTATTAGCTTAAAATTGTGAAGAATGTCATAGAGCTCCAAGGCCTTGAGATTTTCCTTGAGCTTCTGACAGTCTTATTTAGCTTAACTGATTGTTTCTTGCAGGATGCTATTTGTGGTAATGTGATTGGTTACTGACTTGCTACAAGTCTTAATCATAATTTTATCATTATCCTATACATATTGCTGATCTGGTATTTATATTGTTATCGAAATATTGTCCTAGTTTATTGCAGAAACTATTATGCCAAACAGTCAGTAAAATGTTGATATATTTTCTGGATTTTGTTTGATCTTGAAATCAAGTTTGTTTCAGGGTTGTTCGTTGTTCAAATACCTTACAACAAACTCTAATGGCTATCCATTCATAGCTGTTGAAAGAAGAAATGTTTGGGAGAGGATTTGTAGGGAGGCAGTTCCCAAAATCTCTAATTCAGTTACAGCAGCTTTTTATAAGCTCCACTTTGAATTTCAAAGATGGAAGAGACTGAGAGTGGACTTATCTTTCAGAAAAGAAGAGTGTTTACTGTTGTGGAGATCATGCAATCAACTCTTCAATCAATCAAGCTATCAACACTTCTGAACAAGGAGATCAATCCTTCAGAAATCTAAAGAACACATTCAAGCTTTACTGCTTAGTTCTTTTCTGTGTTACTCAATACTTGTACTTAATTTGTGTTATCGTTATGATTTCTTAAAACCTCACAAACTTAGAAGTTTAGTTTTCCAAGTGAACAACAAGAGTTCTTATTGTTTCAGCAGATTGTAGCTGTTACTAGATAGGTTGGGAACCACAAGCTGTACAGGTTTAAGGGAGTTCACTTAGGCTTGAGATATAGGGCTAAATCTGGTTGATTAATAAGAAGTGTTTTCCAAATTTTGGAGGGATTAGATACCTCATGCAGAGACTAGGTCCGATTGTGTTTGAAATCTGTAAAATCCTTGTATTCTTTACTTTACAGTCTGTTCTTTAACACTGCAAACTATCTAGCTCAAAACAGGTTGTTAAAAAGCTTGAAGTATTTTACAGCTCAAGGCCTTGAAGCTTTCACTAGTCATTGGAAAGCTTCTGTCTTTTGTCAAAACTCCTCCAAGGCCTTGAGATTGAACCAGTGGCTTATCTTATTTTTTCAAAAGACTAAGTTTTAGAAAATGTTTCCATACTCAATTCAACACCCCCTTCTAGAGTATTTGATCCTGTGTTTATACTTACATTACAAACTTTCACATCTTTTCAGTTTTCGTGATCGTCAGCAGTCAATGCGACTGAGGTAAACCTCTAATCATTGGATTACGCTCATTCACATTGGTCCTTTGTGGGTTTTAGGCACAAAAGTTCCTTGTAACATCTGATGCGTTGAGTTTCCCTAAACCCTTTACATGGCACCCCTTAAGTGTGGTGGGGAGTCAATATCACTTGTTTGTGATCACGTTGTTGTAACTAGGCATGCACGTTTATTTCCTGTTGTGTCAGCATATGAATTTCAATTTAGTCAAATTTTTAATATCGTTTTCAGTCCAATATTGAATTTTCCACACGAGTCAACATTTTTTTATATATCTTGAGTCGACCCACCAAAACTGATAATAGAGTATTTTTCTTTGTTAGCCAGAGCACACTGCATTAAAATAAAATAAAAAACAAATAAAAAGTTAAAAGATAGAAAATCGCAAAATTTTATTTTTTAGAGGAAGGACAATAAAAATAAAGGGGTACTTAGACAGAGCTTGATGATAGAACACATTCCTAGTACATGAAATTGATAGCGAGACTATGACCCCGAGAACAAAGTTTAGCGGGCCATATTGAGCTAGTTTCCTCTAATATTGTCTAGAGATTTTAATCCTAGGCTATACATCCGACGCATCTGTCAGACTGCCGTCACTTAGGTAGAGGAATCATTCGTCTTCACGTGACATTTCACGGAAAAACACCGTGAATGACCTATTTTTGAGCTCCACTGGCTTGTCTCTATTTTCCAATGATTTACCATGGCAAAAGATACTAGAACATGGAATATACAATGATCAAAGAATAGATGAATGATTTACCTCAAAGATCAAGAATGATGAGCCTAAGAGTGATTGTAAGCTTCAATCATTGGGTAGGATGAACAAAGAACTCCCCACCAAGGTTTTATCTAGCTTGGACACAAATTTTCCATACTTTGAAGGCTGGAAGATGATGTTTTGATGGTGTTTTGTGGAGGTCACAACACAAAACCGGGTTGAAGTTTCTTTGAGAGAGAATGGGGCATCTTGTGACTTTAGAGAGACAAATGAGTGTGAGAAATGATGAGGATGAGCTGAATAGCAAGGATATAAAGATGCACAAGAGATTTGGTACATTGGTCATACCACAATTGGCTGCGAGGAGAGTATTAGAATGATCATAACTAGGTACTTTGACACAACAGAAGATGACACTCCTTACTACCCTATAAGGATTTAATATGAAGAGTAACATTGGAAAATGTCTATAGGGTTGATAGGCATCCAACTCCCACAAGTTTTACAGCCATAGAATAGCAAAATACCACGTTTTAGCCATGCTTTTGTGGCCCCTTTCTCAAATCCGGGAATGCACTAGAAAGTTTTGGTTCAATGAACAAGATATATTGGGAAGAGTATAATTGAGACACGTCTATGGTGAGCAAGGCGAGTAGTCATTATGGGTTTCTAGCTTGCCTACCAATAGGTAATAATAGGTCTACTCCCCCTACACTCTAGGTGTACATGTGATCGGAATAATATAGTGTGAATAAACGAGCAAAAAAAAACCAACTTTAAATGTTCTTCTATCACACGTTAATGTGACTCGAGAGTCGAACCCAAGGGATCGGGGCAAATGCAAATAAACAGGGCTAGATATCCTAAATAGATGCAAGAGTAAGAGTGATTGAGTTTCGAGTGATTTGAACTAATTACCTAAAGCCTACTGTAAAGTACTGAACTATTTTAAGAGAACAAGTAATGGAAGAATGCAAGCAAATTGAGTTGAGTTTAAGAAATAATAAAGATCAGTGGGTTAGGGTATTGAATCCTCTTTGAGTTTCGCAGGTTAATGCTCAAGTCAAGACTTCGATCCGAACTAGTATTCACAATTCGTTGATGCTCAAGTCAAGAATTCGATCCGAACTAGTATTCACAATCCAATTAGTCAAGAGCACAATGAATTATGTAAACGGCATAAATTAACTAATAGAAATCAGATTAATCTATCTCACAGACGATAAATCATGTAATATCTAACAAACAATTCACAAATAAGCTGAATAGACCCTTTTGACTGCATAAATCATCTCGCAGAATGACTATCTAATCAAAACAAGTCTATTACTATCATTCAATTGCATTATTAAACACAAAAAACTTCTCAAATTGAGCTCAAAATATTTGAATTCCAATCACACAGTCTGAAACTAGTCATAAAATCAAATCTGCAATTGCTATAATTTTATCGAAATCAAGATTGAACATCAACCCAATTCAACTCAAAAATTCATCAACACCCTAAACCCGTATGAGTTTAGTTAAGAGACATTGAAATTAAAGCAATAGCAAAGCTAAATTGAGAAGAATAAGAATGGAAGAAATTGCTCATTGTCCAGAAGTTTGGCGTGCTTGGTGCTCGTCGAATCCAATCCCAGCAGCCCCTTTCTTCTCCCTCTTCGTTCTCTGCCTTTTGCCGCTGCTACTGCTGCGTTTTTGTCCTCAATTGGTCGCTGCCCAGATCTGCAAATCAGCGCCGTCCAGGTCTGATCGTCTTCCCCAAGAGTCCCAGGTCTGATCGTCTTTTTTTCTTCTACGCCGCTCTCTTTTCTCTCCTCTCCCCCTCCTGCGATTTCCTCTAGGTCTCTTTATTTCTCTGCCTTCTGTTCGTTCCCCCTCTCTTGCTGCCCAGAACTGGGCTTATTTTAGCCCCAAATATATTTGTGAAAGAGCAAAACAGCCCCCCTGAGTTTAAGCAATCAAAAAAACAGCCCCACTCCTTCTCTTGTTTGCATAAAGACCTCTTTACTCGCATGCACTTCACGATCCCAAGCTCGCCCTGAGTCTAAGTTGCTTCTTGACGCGTCACTCAACAATATCCTGCTACACAATACATCAATAAATATTCAAAACATGAATCCCCACATTACTCAAATAAAAAAAACACAAGTGCACCAAAATATTACAATTCTCTAAAATGTGAGCATAAGAACGGGTAAACCAAAATAAGTGAAAACATGCATCGTTTACTGAATAATTATACTGAATTTTATACCGAATAAGGCCTAAAATAGCTATCAAATAGATAGCTATCAACACCCCCACACTTGCTTCTTTGCTAGTCCTCAAGCAAAAATAAAATGAAAAGAGCTGCAGAACATATTTTACTAATAAACTAGCAGCCATACCCAACAGTACACTCAAAGAAGGATTTACATCCATACTCAAATTATAAAGAACATGCTATGTACTTCATTAAACTAATGGAGTCAGGCTATGGTATCAGTCAGTTTTATTTTCCCCACATTGATTCAAAATATATACAAACACATAGCAAACCCTCGTATCAAAACATTAACAACTCCGGTGCTTGAAAGTAGTCCCTCATGCAAAAAAAAGTGTTACTCCATCAACAAAAAGGTTTAAGTAGTCTAACCGCCTCCTCCTTCCATTTGTAATTTTCTCATTTGACTCGAAATTGACAAGCATCCAGAAAGATACACTCTCTCAAGCACAATTTCAGAATTTACATAGAACTATTGCATTGCTCATTTGACTTAACTTCTGAGAATTTTACTTACTTAAACAGTGTCGAACCATTAGATCTACCTAGCCCTTGTAGCGGATGCGGGTGCCAGTGACTTCAGCTCATTTCAAAGCTTAGGGCACTAAGATTTAATACTCTCCTACGGGCTCGCATTCGAGCTAAGCACCCCCGGAACGACTAACAATCAAGCACATTGGTGCAGTTTTTTTTCCTTTTTTTTCTTCTTTTTTTTCCAGGTTTAATATGAAACCTGAACACAGCATAACATTAACAAAATATCGTGCATTTCTCAACATGATTAGCAATCTCGAGTCAAATGAAAATTTTACAAAGTTTCGGAGCAAACGAATAGAATCATCTCACCGTGATGATAATGAAATGAAACTTACATTCTGCATGAAGGACTAATCCTAAGCAAAGGCTCGTTTATGCAATCTACTAAAATTTGCTATAATCCTGTATATGTTTCAAATCAAATCACTCAGATAAAAACTGAAAATCAACATTAGCCGTTGGGAACTCCACCAATTTAATTATGTACACCTCCATGTTTCCCAAGTTCTTTGTAATTTTTTTCAAATTTTTATTCAATCAATTTTTTTAGCCCATTTTTTACAAGAACCACAAAGAACCACACCCCCACACTTAAACTGTGCAGTGTCCACAGTGCACAATGCAACAATGAGAAACAAAAAGGGTGCAGCAACAGTGGTAGAGCAAGCGGGAAAACTAGAGACTTGTAAGAAAATTAAATAACAGTAAAGAAAGAGAGGGTTTTTCGGACTTCCCTTTCAGGTGCCTGAAAACATCACTGGGGCTCAATAGAATGTGGCCGTGCGGAAGCACCAGGGTTATCGAGTCATTTCTGCAATCCATTCCAATTTTCCCACATGCCATCAGTAGAATTTCCATCGACCTTTCCCAGACTGTGATGATGATAATACTGCTGCTTTTCTCCCTTCTTTTTTTTTCTGTGATGAAAACATGCAAAAATTTCTTGTAGTTCTCAGAAATCTTCATAAAAGAAAGTTGTATTCATCCTCTCTTGAAGCAGGTGCTGCAGCCTTATGCTAGCTCGGATAATTTGTCCCTTCTTCACATCAGAAACCATAGTAATACCATCCATCATCCTAATCATCCCAAATCCAGCCACAAAGGCTCTACGCATGCACTACTATCATAAACCAGAGAACCAGCAGCAGCAGACTTCTTTTATAAAGAACTTGGATACTTCTCTTTTTTTTTCATTAATTGCAGCATGAAGTGAGCTGAATGCTTGCAAGAACCTGATAATAGCTGCACCATCTAATGATTTGGTACGTGACAACAATTACTCTTTACCGTACCATGCTCTGCCCAATACATGAAGTATTCAGACCGTGTCAGATTTTCATAGACTAGTAACCAGCTCTGTGCTAACCAGATGCAGTGAATATGGGCAAGCATGGTCAACTTCTAGTGAATTATTCGCCTTCACTTCATCTTCTCACCCCCACCTCATAAAAAGCAATTGAAACAGTCCATGTAGCTAGGATGCTTGAGCTTAAGCTCCCCACGACATTCTGCTTGTTATTTGATCATTCTTTTTTTTTTAACTGTGTGCTCATCTGTTCACCTGCAAACACAACACGAGCAGATCAATCAATAGCATCTCTTCGACTCACCGTTAGCAACTATCTCAATCAAGTTAAATGACTCAATCCTACCTAACTCTAACAATGGGAAAATCACATAAACAATAGCTAAATAATTAAATAAATAATCAACTAACTAAAAAAAAATCTGGGCTGCCTCCCAGTAGCGCTAAGTTTAACGTCTTCAGCCAGACGTGTTCTAAATCAGATCTTCTTATCATAAACTGGGTCCACTAAAGGGAGTGTTTCAATATTTGTGGTCTGCTCAAGGGGACCTATAACTGGTTTAAGCATCTGACCATTGACAACTAATGGTCCACTACCATCACCAGGATTACGGATACGAATTGCTCCAGAAGGAAATACTTCGACAACCTCATATGGTCCAGTCCATCTCGACTTCAATTTGCCAGGGAATAACCGTAACTTGGCATTGAACAACCAAACTTTCTGTTTCGGCTCAAAAGATTTCCTCGAAATCATTTTATCGTGAATAAGCTTCATCTTTTCTTTATAAAGTTTGGAATTCTCATATGCCTCATATCGCATCTCCTCAAGTTCACTAAGTTGGAGCTTCCGATTTTCTCCCGTCGCTTGCACATTAAAATTAAATGCTTTAATTGCCCAATATGCACGGTGTTCTAGCTCTACAGGCAAGTGACATGCTTTTCCAAAGACTAAACGGTACGGAGACATTCCAATAGGAGTTTTATATGCTGTGCAGTATGCCCAAAGAGCATCTGTAAGCCGTAGGGACCAGTCCTTACGATCAGGCCTAACAGTTTTTTCTAGAATGGATTTTATTTCAAGATTTGAGACTTCAACTTTCCCACTAGTCTGGGGGTGGTATGGATCAGCCAACTTATGGGTGACAGAGTACTTTCTAAGCAAGGCTTCAAAGGCCCTATGAATGAAATGACTCCCTCCATCACTGATTACAACTCGCTGGGTTCCAATATGACTAAATATATGATCTCTCAAAAACTGAACTACTACCTTGTGATCATTTGTCCTAGTGGCAGCAGCCTCTACCCACTTAGAAACGTAATCAACCGCCACAAGAAGATACACAAATCCAAAAGACGGCGGGAAGGGTCCCATGAAATCAATTCCCCAAACATCAAAAATTTCACACACTAGGATGGGGCTCAGGGGCATCATATCCCTCTTATACATATTTCCAGTACATTGACACTTTTCACACCTCTTACAAAATTCATGTGAATCTTTAAAGAGAGTAGGCCAAAAGAATCCGCTTTGAAGAACCTTTGCCGCTGTACGGCGCCCACTAAAATGTCTTCCACAAGCTGAGGAGTGACAAAAAGACAATATACTCACTTGCTCGCACTCTGGAATGCATCTCCTCAATATTTGGTCTGAACATATTTTAAACAAGTGAGGATCCTCCCAAAAATATTGTTTAACCTTAGAGAAAAACATATCCTTTTCCACCTTAGACCAGTGAGTAGGAATCTGACCTACAGCGAGATAATTAACGATGTGACGAAACCAGGGAACTTGTGAATGTGAGACAGTGAAGAGCTGCTCATCAGGGAATCGTTCTCTAAACGGAGGAGAGTCATGAGGCTCGACATCTAGGATTCGAGATAAGTGTTCAGCCACCACATTCTCAGTCCCTTTTCTGTCCCTAATTTCCACATCGAACTCTTGAAGGAATAACACCCAACGGATCAGCCGCGGTTTTGTATCCTTTTTGGCAAAAAGATACCTAAAAGCTGCATGATCAGTGAAAACGACCACCTTAGAACCAAGAATGTATGACCTGAATTTATCTAGAGCAAATAACACATCAAGCAACTCTTTTTCAGTAGTTGTATAATTCTTTTGAGCTTCATCTAGAGTTTTACTTGCATAATAAATTACAACAGGAAACCTATCTCTCCTCTGATCTAACACCGCACCGATAGCATAATCTGAAGCATCACACATTATTTCAAATGGTAGGGAATAATCTGGGGATTGGATGATTGGAGCCGTGGTCAACGCAGCCCTTAGAGTTTCGAATGCCTTAGTGCATTCCTCATCAAAATTAAATGGAGTGTCATTTGCTAGAAGGGAGCATAATGGTCGTGAAATCTTGCTGAAATCTTTTATGAAACGTCGGTAGAAACCAGCATACCCTAAGAAGGACCTAAATTGTTTCACGGTTTTTGGTGGTGGGAGGCTAGATATAAACTCAACCTTAGCCTTATCGACTGAAATTCCCTCTTTTGACACTGTGTGACCTAAGACAATCCCCTGTTTTACCATAAAATGACTCTTCTCCCAACTCAAGACCAAATTTGACCCTGACACCGCTTTAAAACTAGGGACAGATTACTAAGACACTCATCAAATGATGAACCAAAAATAGAAAAATCGTCCATGAATACTTGTAAACATTTATTAATCATATCAGAAAAAATGGCCATCATGCACCGTTGAAAAGTCGCAGGGGCATTAAATAACCCGAATGGCATTCTACGATATGCAAATGTGCTGAACGGACATGTAAACATTGTTTTTTCTTGGTCCTCTGGGTACACGGCAACTTGATTGTAACCTGAGTACCCGTCAAGGAAGCAATAATAACTCTGTCCCGACAATCTATCTAGAATTTGGTCAATGAATGGGAGAGGAAAGTGGTCCTTTCAAGTGCAAGCATTCAACTTCCTATAATCTATGCATACACGCCAGCCAGTGGTTGTGCGAGTTGGAACTAACTATCCCTGTGCATTGGGAACTACAGTGATTCCTGATTTCCTAGGAACCACTTGAATGGGGCTCACCCAAGGGCTGTCCGAGATGGGATATATGATTCCCGCATCCAGGAGTTTCACTACTTCTTTCTTAACAACATCTCTCATGTTAGGGTTCAGTCTTCTTTGCATATCGCGAGAAGGCTTAGAACCCTCTTCTATATGAATTTTGTGCATACAAACTGAAGGATCTATCCCTTTTAAGTCGACAACAGACCACCCGATAACTTTCTTATTTTCACGCAGAACCTCTACAAGACTAGACTCTTGATCAGAATTCAAATCAGAAGCTATGATGACAGGTAAGCTATTTTCTAAACCTAGGTATACATACTTAAGACTTGAGGGTAAGGGTTTGAGTTCCAACTGTGGTGGAGCCTCAATCGACGGTGGCATAGTGGTGGCTGAAAGAGGGGGAAGAGACTCAAAGTTAGGCATCCTAAAATGTGATTCCGTCTTACACTCTGACCCTAACAATGCTTGAATCTCTTCAATATAAGAAGCTACTTCAGAGTGATTAACCTCAAAAATAGAAAGCAAAGCCTCTAAAGGGTCTGTAGACAACAAACTTGGGAGAGACTCCTCCACAAGTGAATCAAATGCATCAATAAAGAAGCACTCACCATCGTCAGAATGGTTCAGACTTTTCATTGCATTAGCCACATTTAGTTTAACCCTCATATTCCCGAAGGCAACTTCCATCACTACAGTCCTACAACGAATGGTAGCATCGGCCGTAGCCAAGAAAGGACGCCCTAAGATAACTGGAGTGTTTGAATTTGATGTTTCTGGATCCATGTCAAGAACAATAAAGTCAAAAGGGAAGAAAAATTTATCAACTTTAAGAATGACATCCTCGACAATACCGCGAGGAACTCTCACTGACCGATCAACGAGTTGAAGTGTCACAGGGGTAGGTTTTAACTCTCCTATATTTAACTTCTCAAACAAAGCGTATGGGAGTAAATTAACACTAGCTCCTAGGTCAAGAAGTGCCCTATCAATGCAATGTTCTCCTATGACACATGATATTGTGAAAGCCCCTGGATCTTTCAGTTTTGGAGGCGTGTTAGAAGTTAAAATACAACTAACTTTTTCAGTTAAGCGCACTTTCTTTGGGACATGCGATTGAATACGCCTTTTTTGAAAACACAAATCCTTCAAAAATTTAGCATATGCAGGGATTTGTTTAATAACATCAAGTAATGGTAAGTTTATTTTAGCTTTCTTAAGTAATTCCATGAACTCTTCCCTTTTTCCCTCTTTTGATGGCTTAGATTCGTTTAGAGCATTAGGAAATGGAACTTTTGGGACGTACTTAGTCCCTGGAATTGGTCCATCAAATGAAGGCAATGGAGAATCAGCCTTAGGACTAGAAGACTCGGACAAATCAGATTCATGCTCAGAATCTACAACTTTATTCTCGTCTAAATCAACTCCGTTATCCACAAGTTTCCCACTTCTTAGAACTGTCACCGCTTTAACTTGGCTATGGTTTACCTCATTCGTTGAGGCACCACTACGACCCCTAGGATTGTCTTGAGGTTGGGAAGGCAAGGCGCCCTCCTCCCTACGACTCAATGTGGACGCTAACTGTCCTAGCTGGGTCTCTAGCCTACTTATAGCATGAGTGTGACTATTGACAATTTGGCTGGTCTCATCTAACCTACTTAGTGCTTTTAGAACTTTCTCCTCAAAATCAGAATTATACTTAGGTGACTCTCGCATGGGGTTGTGTTGTGCATATTGAGTAGAAGGATCATACCTGGGCCCAGTTGAAAAACCGGGTGGATATAACATACCACTCACATTACTACCTTGCTGCATTTGCTGCAATGGAGCCTCCTGTCCTTGTTGTTTCCATGAGAAATTTGGATGGTTTCTCCAACCTGGATTGTAGGTATTCGAATAAGGGTTGTTGTTCCTATTGTACCCTTGAGCCGCGAACGCTTGATCCTGCATACCTGAGTACATTGAAGGACATTCATTAGTGACATGCGTATTGCTAGAACAAGTTGCACAAATATCAAGTGAAGATGCAAAAGATGCAATTGAATTTACTGGGGAACTTTTAGCTGCCAACATCTTATCAAATCTCTCTGTTAATGCGTCTATCTTCCCCTCTAAATGAGAATAATGAGTAACCTCATTAACATCTCTTTTCAGTACCATACTCCCATTTCTACCAGTTTCTACTTGCATTGTCACAACACGTTGTTTAGAATTACGACTTAGGCTTTCAAAGAGGTCCCACGCTTCATTATCATTCATTTGAAAAAACTGGCCCTTACAGGCAGAGTCTACTACAGTTTGGTGACGCTCTGAGAGCCCATCATAGAAACTATTACATAGTGCCCACTTCGGAATCTCATGGTGAGGGCAACTTTTAATTAGATTCTTGAATCGCTTCCAACTCTCATGTAATTGTTCACTATCTAATTGGCGGAAGCGGCTAATTGCGTGCCTAACTTGGGAGGTCTTGGCAATTGGGAAAAATTGTGCAAGGAATTTCTTTTTCATATCCTCCCACGACGTGATACTTCCTGCAGGTAGAGAGGTAAACCAATCCTTCGCTTCGTCCCTCAAAGAGAAAGGAAAAGCTCGAAGGCACAAATTATCGTCACTCACTCCCCTAATTTATATGTCATGAATACTTCTACAACTCCGTCTATATGTGTATAAGGATTTTCAGAGACAAGACCCCTAAATATAGGAAGCATGGCCAAGACTTGTGGCTTAATTTCGAAGTGAGTCTCACTTAGGTCAGGAAAAACAATACTACTAGGTGAAGTGTATGCAGAGGGGGTAAAGTGGTCAGCCATAGGTCGAATACCATTATTAGCCATGGGGATTATCTGTGGTGTCCGAGAGTTTTTAAGTCTACGCAAAGTTCGCTCTAACTCAGGATCAACGGGAAGTAATGCAAGTTTCAGTGAACGACGACCAAACATGAAAGAATGAAACACAATATAAAGAGCATGAGAGAAACAAGTATTGAAACAAACAAACTATTGCTATTTTTTTTACTAGATTAAAAAAAAAGTCCTAAATTACTCAATTAAAGATAACTGACGGGCCTATATGCAAATGTGTGCCAATCCCCGGCAACGGCGCCAAAAAGTTGATCGGAATAATATAGTGTGAATAAACGAGCAAAAAAAACCAAATTTTCTTCTATCACACGTTAATGTGACTCGAGAGTCGAACCCAAGGGATCGGGGCAAATGCAAATAAACAGGGCTAGATATCCTAAATAGATGCAAGAGTAAGAGTGATTGAGTTTCGAGTGATTTGAACTAATTACCTAAAGCCTACTGTAAAGTACTGAACTATTTTAAGAGAACAAGTAATGGAAGAATGCAAGCAAATTGAGTTGAGTTTAAGAAATAATAGAGATCAGTGGGTTAGGGTATTGAATCCTCTTTGAGTTTCTCAGGTTGATGCTCAAGTCAAGAATTCGATCCGAACTAGTATTCACAATCCAATTAGTCAAGAGCACAATGAATTATGTAAACGGCATAAATTAACTAATAGAAATCAGATTAATCTATCTCACAGACGATAAATCATGTAATCTCTAACAAAAATTTCACAAATAAGCTGAATAGACCCTTTTGACTGCATAAATCATCTCGCAGAATGACTATCTAATCAAAACAAGTCTATTAGTATCATTCAATTGCATTATTAAACACAAAAAACTTCTCAAATTGAGCTCAAAATATTTGAATTCCAATCACACAGTCTGAAACTAGTCATAAAATCAAATCTGCAATTGCTATGCTTTTATCGAAATCAAGATTGAACATCAACCCAATTCAACTCAAAAATTCATCAACACCCTAAACCCGTATGAGTTTAGTTAAGAGACATTGAAATTAAAGCAATAGCAAAGCTAAATTGAGAAGAATAAGAATGGAAGAAATTGCTCATTGTCCAGAAGTTTGGCGTGCTTGGTGCTCGTCGAGTCCAATCCCAGCAGCCCCTTTCTTCTCCCTCTTCTTTCTCTGCCTTTTGCCGCTGCTACTGCTGCATTTTTGTCCTCAATTGGTCGCTGCCCAGATCTGCAAATCAGCGCCGTCCAGGTCTGATCGTCTTCCCCAAGAGTCCCAGGTCTGATCGTCTTTTTTTCTTCTACGCCGCTCTCTTTTCTCTCCTCTCCCCCTCCTGCGGTTTCCTCTAGGTCTCTTTATTTCTATGCCTTCTGTTCGTTCCCCCTCTCTTGCTGCCCAGAACTGGGCTTATTTTAGCCCCAAATATATTTGTGAAAGAGCAAAACAGCCCCCCTGAGTTTAAGCAATCAAAAAAACAGCCCCACTACTCTCTTGTTTGCATAAATACCTCTTTACTCGCATGCACTTCACGATCCCAAGCTCGCCCTGAGTCTAAGCTGCTTCTTGACGCGTCACTCAACAATATCCTGCTACACAATACATTAATAAATATTCAAAACATGAATCCCCACATTACTCAAATAAAAAAAACACAAGTGCACCAAAATATTACAATTCTCTAAAATGTGAGCATAAGAACGGGTAAACCAAAATAAGTGAAAACATGTATCGTTTACTGAATAATTATACTGAATTTTATACCGAATAAGGCCTAAAATAGCTATCAAATAGATAGATATCAACAAGCAAGATGAACAATACTATAACAGTACTCTCTTACCTACAAAAAATACGCACATACCATTTCTACTTCCCTAGAACTCGCACTTCATAGAAAATAAGAAATGATCAATATTAAAAATATGTGGGACCAATATGGATTCCACCGTCCAACTTATTTAGCCCAAACTCATATTATAATGCTCATAAGCCAACTCTAGATAACGCCTAATTGAGTTTAATCATGAAGGATGTCACATGAAGGCTATAAGTACTCGTAGTGGCATTACTAATCAGGATCCACCGTATCCTAGCCATGCGCTAGCTGAGGCGAATAAGGCCACAAAGAAAGAATCGGGTGAAGAGGTGCCCAAAAGTTTCGTGAGTCCCCAATCAAAGGACACAGCTGAGAAGAAAGAAGAGCAAAAAAAAAAACTCTAAATCTGGCTTATTTCCACGGGTACCATACCTGATGGCGCAAAATAGGAATAATTTGCACTTATATGAGAGATTCATGGACATATCAGATAGTTGCATATTAACATCCCATTTGTGGAAGCCCTGTTGAGATGCCCAAGTACAAGAAGTTTTTGAAAGATATTCTATGGGGAAATAAGAGCATGGACCCGTATGCAACAACAAAACGGTGATACAACGAGATATTAGGAAGATGAGAGATCCAAGAAGTGTGATCTTAGGTTGCAGTCTTGGGGGTGGAATTCATATGCACAGGCTATGTGACTTGGGCGCGAGTATCAATATCATGCCATTGTCCTTGTTTTAGAGATTGGGTATTAGTACGCCAAAACTGGTTAAAATGGGTCTACAACTTGCATATAATTCTATTATGACTGCGAATGGGGTGATTGAGAACTTACTTGTCAAAGTGGGTGCATTTTTCTTTCCAACTGACTTCCTGATAGTGAACATCAAGGAGGATCCCGATGTTCCACTCATATTCGGGAGACCACTCTTGAAGATATTGCGCGCCAATGTGGACTTAGAGACTGAGGACCTTACTATCAAAGCTCTAGATCAATCACTTGTTTTCAAGGCCATTCCATCCAGGAAAGGGGAAGAATAAGTTGGCATTGATCAAGTGTAGAGAAGCTCAAGTGAATACTACCCATGGGTTGCCTACAGTATTGCATCCCGATCCACCCGAATCAGAGAAAATTCCAACAATCAGAAGTGCACATTATGTGGTGCTCAAGATCAAAGGAAATAAAATGAAGGACGAGGAACATCGCGCTAGACCTCCTTAAATACCTGGGGTAACTGCATTGGGTCGTCGATTTTAAATTACACAACTCTTTTTGGGAGGCAACCCAACGTATTTTCAGTTTTGATTTAGGGAGTGCGTCTTTAACTCCGCATTGGGTCGTCGATTTTAAATTACACAAATCTTTTTGGCAGATAAGTACATATGTATGTATGTTGTGATATGTGGCTTGTTATATGCTTGACGTGTCTAAATTACATGTTTATTTGACGCGTTGGTTGATGATAATCATTCAGATTTGGTCAAATAAATGCATGACACGCAGAGGGGCACATGTCACCACATTTTTGACTGTCCCTACATGCGCGATGCATAAGGGGGATACGTGTCGCGACTTAATTAAATAATTTGCATGATTGACATGCAGCGAGGACACATGTCATGCACATGAGCCTAGACTGTGCATGATTGACACACATTGGACACGTGTCAGCGTGTGGCGGCCCTTTTGCTGCATGCACGCCACGTGCCTCGATGACTCGTCACATTATGATTGGTTGTTGGCTTCTATAAATAGAGCCTAGTGAATTAGTTATTTCTCATTCCAGATTCGATTCAACTGTCGATACGTGAGATAGAGAGATAGTAGAGATATTCTGAGATAATATGTTTGGAGTTGCTTTTATCGGTTCAAAGTTGCTATCATGAAGCTAATATTGAGGTTGGGGAAATACATTTTTCACATCTACTGTAATTACGGTATAATACGTGCTGTTCATGCTATATGTTAATATATTGATTGTTAGGTTATTGTATGTTATTCACATGAAGTCTAAAGCATGATAATTATGTGATCCGTGATCCATGCTTTTGTTTGATAACCGATTACGGTTTAACTGATTATTATATTTCTACGCCAGTGGTTAGACGGTACCTAGTGGGCTTTTTGCTCACCCAAAAATATTTACAGGTACCGGACTGGATCAATCGGAGACTATAGACGGATTAGATTTATAGCGTTTTCAAATAAGTTATAATACTTGTTAAGATTACTTTATTTGATAATTGTAAACGATATTGTTCAAATGAATAGGAAACTGGTGTTTTTATTGAAATGAAAAGGAGTTGTTTATTTATGAGCTTCTGCTATTTTTATCGAAAATTGTTACAGTTCGTATTTCCGTCGCGGCCGAAAAGCGCATGTTTGCTCTGATAAATTCGTAATTAACATAAAGCGGAAAAGTTGGGTCTTGATAATGTGTCTTGCATAGCTAGTTACATGTAGTGTATTTGGTATGTATTGTGAGTCAATGCAGTGTTTATGTCACGTTCTTACTTATATTGTTGTATTGTGTAGTGTAGATTTATATACTGTTTTCACTTTTAAATAATTGAGTATACCCAACAAACAGTTGAAATAGTATTTTGTGTCGAATTTGTTTTCATGTCAAAGCCTTTCATATAGAGTTAGGATATTATGAAAAATATAAAAAATCTGAAACATATAAAATCAATAAAAAATGAAAAATTGAGAAAGGGTAATTGATGATCTTGAAACAGAAGAGAGCTTGGTGATTGAGTCCTTCCGAGTAGGAAGGGTCGTAGTAAGGAAAATTTTATTCCTTAGAATTTTGTGTAGAGGTTTCACGAAAGGATGTCCTAGGAGTTCATGGTAGTTGTGGAAAGAATTACACGTCAGGGCACACCTGGGTGAAGGACAATAATGTAGGGAGTAATACAAGATCAATACACTAAAGGGGGGGGGGGGGGTTGAATAGAGTATGACAAATTTTTCCCAAAGAGTGGTTTCAAAGAAATTTGTAGAAAGCAAAAACATTTCAAGTCCTTGAAATGAGTTTAAAGTCCTTGGAATCAAAATATAGAGTAGAAAGTTTGCTGATAGTTTTCAAGGCTATGAATGGGTTTCAAGTCCTTGACTGAAAACCTGTTTTGAGCAGTAAATAAGATAAGTATAGAACATAAAGTAAAATGCTAGAGACACAAGGATTTATAGAGTTCAGTCCAGTTGGACCTACGTCTCTACCTCAGGGACTTAATTCCTCCAGGATTTTCAACTCAATTCTTATTAATCAAAAGCTAAGCCCTAGATCTCAAGTACATAGATTTCCTTTACTTTGTTGCAGCTTGTGGTTCTCACTGACCTATCTAGTACATGCTCTAGTTAATTGATTCAGTTTATCGTTCACTTGAACAGCTCACGAGAATAAGATAAGGTAAGTATTATCAAAATGATATACAAATTAAGTACAGAAAGAAGAACACTGAGAACTAATGAAGCCGTTGAGTATGCAGTGATCTTATGATGATTGGATTGAGTGAAACGAATCTCATTCTGTTTTTCTTTTCAATCCTTGAGAGTGTGAGTGTCTCTGTAATTTTTCTATTCGAATTCTCTCAGCAATTTCTTTCTTATGCTGCTAGTTTGAAATGCAGATTTATAGGATCGTCCGGAACAAATTTTCGTAAAATCAAGCAGCATATCTTGACTTCTCTAACATATCTTCCCAACGGCTAGTTGCGCAGTATCTTCAAAGATACTGACTTGATCTTTTATCTAAGAGTGTTAGGAAAGTCCAGGCAAGATTACACAATCACAAAATCAATTTGACAACTCTATTTCCTTTCCTACAAACACACATATTAGGAAACACTTCCTGCAAAATAGGTAACTAATTAACCCTGCAAAAACTAAGTCAGACAGAGAGATTAGCAAAAGTTTTGAGTATCATAATGGTTTGTCTTTCATCATCAAATAAGACATAATCCAGCATAGGAGATTAGGAATCCGATTAAAATGAAAAGCTCCCCCCTAAGTTCATGACATATACTGCATTTATAGTTTCAAGCTTTGAATCGTCTTTCAAGGCCCTGAAACAGTGCAGAGTTCGAAACCTTTGAAACATGCTGAACTTACACTGGGGCTTCCGATAGTGTGCTAATTAGATCGAGTTTTGTCGTAGCTGAATATTCCCTTTTCAAGTGAAAACTTGTGATCTCTTTTTTATCTAGGGTGGACCTTCATGTTGAGTTGGTTTTATGTGGTATCGTTGCCTCAACCTAAGTAAAGTCGGGGGGCGTACACCACCATCTGTTACAATGTTCGTAAGAGTTCAAAAAGGCCCACACTTTCAAGGCTCTATTGCACGGTTGAGAAAATAGAGGATGAACTGAAGTGGAAAAAGAAATAGAAGATAGTGTACAAGAAAGGATAATAAAATAATGTTCTTCCGTTTACGCGGAAAATTTGGATTCAATCCAAATAGAGCTCAGAGAGGAAAACTAAAGTCAAGCCATACATCACAGGAGTTGTGACACCATTAATAGGAACAATTAGAATTCAAACGCAATCTAGGCTAAGAGGGTCTGGAAATCTCAAATGACTTGGGGAAGAAAGACTGTAGCAGAACTTGACCCTAGGTAATAAACCCGTTTTCATCCCATAATCCATCAGTTGGAAACCACTTGAGCCATATGAGCAACACTAGGAAGACGTCATCATTATATTAGAGTTTCCTTGCCTATGCGTTACAAAAAGAAGGATTCAAGTGTGGGGGGACATCTACTTGAGAGAAGGTTATTCTTCACTACACATTTGATATGGATTGGACTTAATTTTATTGAAGGTAAGAGAGGGTGAGTAAGAGAGGCAAAATTAATTAAATTGCAGGAGGTGAATCACTACACTACACAGTAATCACGCCAAAGGAGATTCGCAATGCGTTGTTCTCTTCCGCACATGGGTTCCATGGGGTGATTGATTGATAGGTTTCCATGTCCGAATTCCATTATTTTGGTGATGTGGAGGTTCGTTTTGGTTGGCATACTTTTCATTACTCTATAGAGATAGCTACACTTGAGTGTGGAGGTGTCGACTATGACACATATTTTGAGATATTCGGTATTCCACCCCTATGTTGTTCTTATTTTTTTTATTTTCAATTTGGACCTACATTATTTATTTTTATTCTCATTGTATGTTCCTCGTATTGAAAAGAAACAATGTAGCTTCACAGGGTGCTTATTACTTCTTTAAAGTACCAAAAGTTCCAAAAAAGTCCGAGGTAGTTACATTTGATATTTAGAGATTCGCCACCATTCACATGGTCGTCCACACAGGCATGGCATGATAATGGAGTTAGGAAGAGATGGATATTAGCCTTAGTTAGCATGACGGTGCTTCTATTTTCTTCAGTGAGGGATCGTGAGTTGGGTAATGTGTTGAGCTTCGTTGTGATGTTTAGGCCGCACTTGTAACGCCCCAAAATCCAGGGGTTAGTTTATGAGAAAAAACAACAATCACATCATCGACAAGGTCGAGGGCCGGTCTAGTACCATCTGCAGATCACCACCGCTTGTACAAAATATAAATACAATCTCGTGTGACAAACACCGATCAATTTCATTAAACGAATCAGCTTATTGGGTACGTGATTCACATTCAAAAATATATTTTATGAAAAGAGTTTACAATTAATCTCTACAAGATTTCACATAACATGTATGTACAAGAGCTACGAAAGATATCACTTCAATTCTACCGCCTGATCCGTCCACCGTACTCGCGCCCCGTAGGTTGTTCACTACAACAGTAATGTGAAATGAAATAAAAAAATATAATTATAGCTGGTAACAGGTAATATCACGCATAAAGTAATAATCAATTAGCACCCAATAGCATATAAGTTAGGAATAATGACAATAAACGAATCGACGTATTTATATATATATATATTATATATATATATAACATGAATTGCTCATAAATCGTAAGCGACATTAATATTGTAAACTGCATAACTCCCTACCCCAGAATAAAATGTAACGACTTTGAAATAATAATAGCATCTCCAAGTATAATACCTCAGAATAACTCTATATATCTTTCACTTGTCAGTAATTGACTCAAATCTGGAATGAGAAATAACTATAGTACATGACCGTATTTTTAGAGTAGGCGACCGATCAAGTCACAATGAGTCATATGAACACGTGACAAGCTTGCATGGAAGGGATAACTGGAACACGACACGTGTAAGACACCATTCGCACATGCAAAATGAGAGAGCCACACGACGACAAACAACAGGGGCGCGTGTCAAGCATCTAGGACAATGGCTGACATAGTGACATGTGTCCACCTGTTTGTCAGGCATGCACAATAATCAAAAAAGTCGTGACACATATCCTCCTACATGTCACTCATGCAATAACGTATGTACATGCTAACTTACTCGATAATACACATAATTATATTACTAATCATGGTTAAGTAAGGTAATTAACACATGAACTAACGATTTGTACTAATTATTCTCTAAAATTTTTTTAATCCTTAATTTAGTAGTTAAATAAGATATTAAGACTTTTAGAGTTTTTCTGAACGAGCTTAAGTATTATTGTTTTGAAATTATGAGTTCATATATCAAATTACTAAGTACTTGACCGTGAATTCACTCGAGTAATGTAAGCTTTAAGAAGCGATACGATTACATTTATACACAATATAAGTACAAGAGTGCATACAATAGAAATTAAGCATGCTAACTGGTTATGTCAAAAGTCATAATGAAGACAAGAAATTTCATATTTTCAACAAAAAATATCGAGATATTACAGCACTTCCAAATGTCAAACCTACGTGCCATAAGCTTTTGTTAACATATCCTTGAAATAGCTCGGATGGCTCCGACATGATGTGCTACATGGACAGTTAAAGGACATGTCCTAACAACAATGCTTGTTTTCATAAACTTGGAAAATGAATTTTTGCTAAATATTAGTATCTTAAGAAAGTATGAAAGCTTGAGGACATCAGTTAATTTCATGAGATTGCCCGATCTAAAATAAAAATAATAAATTTCAGAAGTATGTACTTTAATTTTGAATAAAACTTGCATTAGAAGAGTCTATGTTGCATTCACATTTTTATATTGTTGCATAGTCGTGTCCATGATTGAGTCGAATCATGACCAAGTAGTATGCAACGTAGAGATACAGGTACCGCTTCTTTGTGAGCATTATTGACACCAATTGGTGTAGTTGCTCGGGACGAGCAAACCTTAAGTGTGAGGGATTTGATGACATCAATTTTTTTATTTTTTACCCCCTAAAATTGGTATGAGGTTTTCCGAGAGATTTTAGGTACATTTTTTTTAATGTTTGAGCATAATCTGAGTTTATTGTAAAAACACATTATGTTTCATAACTTTACGCATGATTTTGTGAAGTTCTTTCCATCCCACATTTTAGAACGGTTGTGTTGATTTATTTCAAGTAACATGGATTGCAGTCACACAACTCGAGAAATAGAAAATGGTTCAAAAGAGTTCGGAACTCAAGCGAAAAGACAAAGAACGAAGAACACGAGAACAAGAACGATGATAAGCCAAACATAAGGAAGAAGAAAAAGAGTATCGGCATTTGATATCGCGATATTCGAACACCAATACCGTGGTATGACATGACCATATGAAGAGCAAAAAGTTGCAGCAGTATATAGCGCGGTAAGCTACTTCATTTACCACGGTATGCCTGACTTCAGCAATGCCGATTTTGCTTGTATATTATTTACTACGGTGTGAGAAATTCATATACCGCGGTATCACCCATCGGATACCCGCGTGAATATGGGTCTGAGGTGCAATTTCTAAAAACTTAAGGGGATCTATCTCTTGACCTAGAAGACTTTTTCCCTATTTTTCACCTATTTGAAGTGAGGTGAGCGCATATAGAAGAAAGTCCTTTTGGGAGATTTTTCGGGGAAGACTTTTTGAAGAGACACACTACATAAGACACAAAGGAGACGAGGAAGCCATTGAAGACCACGGATGAAATACCACGTTTTGTCGATACGAGTATTTTAGGATATTAGTGGGTGTTATTATTAATATAATATTACTATAAGTGTTGGGTACTAGTTGTTATTATTTAAAAAGTTAATTTTAATGTTATAAACTACTTAGGGGTTATTCTGTACTTTTCCTATTTTAAAAAGTCTTTTAATTAAAGTAGGGGGTAGTATATGACTTTTTCCTAAACTAGTGGGGTAACAGTGCCTTTTTCAATTACTTTTATCATCTTCTTCATCTCCTGCAACTAGCAGGAGAGTTTCTCCGCCTATTTCGCCGCCACCAACGCCTACACCGCCGAATCTCCACCAAAACTCACCAATTAGAGTCCCAATCAACTCCCAATTCATCAAAGCTCGATAATTTCGCTTCAAGCAAACCAATTTCGTCGAAAAACACAACCAAATTCGATTCCGAAATTGATCCGGAGAACACTCCTAATCATCGCCGGAATCCTCATCTCAAGCCTATATAAACCTCTGCAATTCAGAGCAATTCACACCAATTGCTCTCAGTATTCGCTCTCTCTCTCTCTCTCTCTCTCTCTCTCCCGTCCGGGTTGCCGAAGCAGACCCAGTCGGGTCCGATGAGCGTCGCTGCACAGCTCTGCCCTTTCCACCGCTGCTCCACCGTCCTTCCCGCTGCCGTCCGCCACCGCCCTCGTCACCGGCGTTCGCCTCATCCCCGTCCCCTTCTCTTCAATCGGGTAATAGAACCGATTCCTCTCTCTCTGTTTCTTCTATATTTTGTTTTTGTTTTCTCTTTTATTGTTAGTTAATATTGTAGTTGGGAAGGAAGAGGGAACAAAGATGCAGTTTGGCACATCGGTTAAGGTTCTTGCTTGTATTGGATTTGAACTTGGGTTCGAGTCTTCCAAAAGGCATCGACAATACTCAAGAATAAAAGTGAAGTAGGAGGGGGATGAAAGCCATTTTAAAACTTTTGGGGGATATTTTCTTTGGAAGTTTATTTTTCTTGTATAAAGTTAATCTATCGAAAAATAATATTTATTAGTTATGTTTAATTAAACTCTTTTGAAAGAACACTTACACTTTACTACACTAGGGTGTATAATTATAATATGTTTTAGAAACATAAGTTTTATAAATAATATTTTTTTAAATAATAGTAGTATGTCACGTTATCAAATTTGGAAAAAATAACATTCTTGGTTAATCAGATATTTATTAATCATAGCTTAGTGTGTTTTTACAAATAATAAACGTTAACTCTATAAAGTGTACTTCTCTATAAAAGGGGTTGTTCATCTTAGCAAAGGTTGGGGAGAGTTAGTAAGGGATTTATTTCATTTACCTATTCGTGTGCAATGTGTTGATTAGGATATTATTAAATTTGTAGGCGACAATTTCGTTGACAAAAGATACGTCGAGTATTACTAGGAAGTGAATTGCTTTGGCTTGAGATTCAAGGTAAGTAAACGTTCCAGGCCTAGCGCCCTTTCCTTCTTTCGTGTCAAACGGTGTTTTGTGATTTATCGTCTCAAAATGAAATATCTTCTTAAATATTTACTTGAGCATCTTGTTGATTTTACTAAAGTGATTCCATCACTACTGTCACATGAGAAATAACTTAATGACGTAAAGTGAAATAGTTGTACCGGGGAACACTTTATTATTCTTGGGATTGGTCGATGTTGAGTAAGGTCACTCGTCCTACTTTTATTTATTTTGCTCGGCCGCAACAGCCCCGAGTTTGCTCCTTGTACTTACCTCTATGGTCGCAAGAAGTCTTAGGGGGGTGTCGACACTTATGGTCTTGGTAGTGTGTGATGGTTGGTTCTTCCCCGTGTCAACATGATAAAATATGAATTTCCCAGTTTGGACATTTGTAGTTTAAATTTGAACATCCTGATTGGACAAGGGAGAGAGTTTGGGATTGTTTCCCCAATTTGGATGCCAAAAGAAAAATTTGGTAAATTATTGTTTCATACTTAATCTCATACTTCATCTCTTTCTTTTCAAAACTATTGTGTCTTGTTTAAAAGCATGCTTCATAATCTGTTTACATGCTTGGGTGTTGCTTATTCAGTATTTCCGCTGACTTTGGAAACTGTGGTATTTCTCTTTTTCTTTCTGCACCACAGGTCTATATGATGGGAGCATAGCTTAGCGGGGATGCGAATCATCACTTAGACGATCAGTAATATAACACTTAGTTTCTTGGTGCTTCTTTTAGTATCATTAAACTGTAGTTGGATTGTATGCCTGTGTTTGAGGCACAAAGATTGAGGTTTTAATAAAGTTATGTTTGGATTCTATGTTTTAAACTTCCTTGTATCAGGGTTTAATACCGGGTACGGAGTGACACCCCCGGGTTTCCGGTTTGGTCAATTTGGGGGGTGTTACAAAGGAAGCAGGCGAGACCATTAGATACATGGCGCCAAAAATCTGATCAAGCTACATCTTTAATCTTTTTGTTTACTCCTCACTCTCTCTTGAACTCTATGGATTCATCTACATGTTTTGCAATGTTTATTTACACTATGAGTAGCTAACTCCATTGCTAGGGCCCGATTTGGTGCTTAGGAAGATGCTTTTTGATGATTTGATGACGAGATATGTGTTTTACGCTTGATTCAAGCTGAATAGTTATAGCTTCGGTAATGTTTCTCTAGAATTTAGCTAAATAATCGTGTATGGGAGACCTCTTATATGATTTGAATACAATAGTATTTTCACGTACGAGTAATCAGGGGATCCTACTGAAAAAGCATTCAGACAAGTAACATTACAGTCACGTATGACCAATCAGGTTGTAATTTTTTGCGGAATTGAGTAGAAAAACAACACTTGATTAGGTTGATAGAGTACCGTTGTTACCTACGACCAATAGGAACACTGTATTAAGGGTTTCCTTGTTAAAGTATAGGAGACGTGCCACCAACCGGTCCTGTCTCATTTGATCGCTTGACCAAAGAATTTAACTGTATTTCGTGGAATTTCATCAAAATTCCATCAACCTAGTTCTCCAACTAGGATGTCTTAGTTTTATCCTCCCTATTTTTATTTCAATTAATTACTTTTTATTTTATATTTTATGATAATTAGATTAGTTAAAATCAGAAGAACTCTTACGATACTTTCCCCAGTTTGAGACTAGTTAAGTAGACACTATGTCATGTGAATTCGATATAAACTTGGGACTTACTAGGGAAACTACAGGCGACTCTGTGCACTTGCGTCTAAGCACGTAGTGGGATCGTGCTCGCGACTGGGTTTTGACTTCTAAATAGGCCAGCCATCATTCACATCGTCACCGACATTCGGGATCATAAAAATCTCAAAAATGAGGCAGAAAAAACTTATTTGTCCTCATTCTCTTGCACATATAGATCCAAAGAAATGAAGAAACATTTAGTAAAAAAAAACATCCGGTCAAACCTTGTAAGCCAACGAAAATTGGAAGCTCAAGCATCCGAACCAGCATGCAGACAATGTCACTCCAAAGGGAGAAAGATCAAGCACCACACGAACTTATTCTTCTGCAAAAGGACAAGGAAACATGACGAGAAAACCATAATGTTCCAAACTGACGCAACATGGAAGGAAGAAAAACTACCCGAAAAAATGGCAGCGCCATCTACAAAGCAACAACATTGCTATATGAAGAAAGGGGAATTATAGAATTAATGAAATGGATACTATCGCACGGATTCCGCAATGTCCAAATCCTCACAGACTGACAAATCATAGTCCAAAACCTAACACCAAAGTGAAAAGACAAAGATGTCTCCATGTTGATCGCATATATTTATGCTTTTTGTACTTTCTTTATTGCGTTTCCATAACTCATGTACTAAGGGACAACGTCTCTAGGGGACACGACATTGCGTATGAAATCTTTCAGAAGGAAAACTAATATACATAGTTTTTCCTTCTCAGAAGAAAATGAAAACTGAGAAATCTCCATATTTGTAGAGCCCTAGCACTGCACCAATATTTTACTTGTACATAATTGTTTTGATTTTGTTTCAAAATTTAGAGAGTGGGTGTTGATCAATTTTTTTGGGTGAAGGATCATATCATAGAAAGAAATTGAAGTCCAAGTGTACAGACCTACATATATAAACAAGAAGAAATAGATACCTAAACAGAAACATAACCCAGAAGTCTAACCAATAGAGAAAATGAACTACAAACTCGAGGCTGACAAAAGAAAGCAGCTACAACGGATGATTTATCATATATATGTTTTTTTGCTGCCTTGTGAGCAGCAGCCAGAACATGGCGTGAAACCTTGGAAATTGAACAAAAATTGAGGCCTGACTCCATAGATCACTCTTCCCTTGAAAGAGGAGAGAATAAAAGAACAACCAGTATTAATATTAATGCAATTAATTTTATAATGTAAAGCAAATCTGATGCCATTCTCCACGGCCAATAGTTCTGCTTGGAAATCACTTGAGGCAAAACATTTATTTCCAATAATCCATTCAGAACCATCGGCCCCTTGAGTAGGAATACTAATGCTTGAAGTGAAATTATGGGCCTTCCAAGCACCATCAACCAAGATCTCTACTACATGGGGCGGGTTCCCCTCTGACTGGTTGTGCAATTCTACCCAAACAAGAGTGTATGGGGAACAACCTGAGATGGGTACGGTGGAATCACTGTCTTGAGCAAGAAGGAATATTTCATTAACCATGAGGGTACAAAGAGCGTCCAAAGAAAAGGAGACATTGCTGAGCACTTTACTACATCTTCCCCTCCAAATTTCCTAGAGAGTGTGTATGACGTCATCATTCTTTGCCTTAATGTTGTCCCAAAGATTGTCCTCAAAGGGGTCCCCATACTTAGGTTGAAAGTCACAATTGGTCCACCGTGGAAAGGAGGTTTTAGATGTCGGAGTAGATGCCCTAGAGGCAATCTTATTTTAGTATGAACATTGTTTTGGCTATAATATTCATTTTATTATCTATGAAGTTATTTAATATAATGAAATCCTTATATTACAATTTTTGTTTATCTTAAATATCCATGATCAAGTATATTGATTAATAGGATGATCACTATGCATGGAGACTAGTATGTGGGTAGATTGATATGGAGATATCAAGTCTAACACATGGGTAGGCATTAGGAGTAATGAAATACTGGATTGAACCACCACGAGAAGGCTACATATGAATTATGTTAAGGTCACAGGTCTTCTCGCAGTGACAATGGTATTGTAGTCCTTAAACTTGAATTCACTAGATACTCTAGTTGTGAAATATCATGTTTTGATATTTCAAACGTTTCACTGTAACTGGGTAATTATTAATATGATAATTGGACATGATAGGAAGCAAGATGAGAGGTGGTAGTGACGTAGATAAGATTTGTCCCTCCCACATAATGGGAGGAAATATCCACGGGCCACTCGAGGGGTAGTGCTTATGGAATGTCTGGCCAAACTCAGAAAAAACAATATGTGATATTGTTTTTACCTGGACATATAAGCCTATTCCCAGGATCCATAAACTATGGATTGAACATAGGGGTGTGACGTTTATATCTCGTGTCCAATCTAGATATAGAGACAAAGGGACATACACAACACGGTAACATTGGGCACAAGGTTTGTCAGATCACTGACTATTTCTATTAGTTGGGTGACATTGATGACTTGCTAGACACCAGTCAATGTTTGTAATTGTTACTACCAACTTAATAGAAACCTACAGGGTCACACACCGAAAAGGATTAAACTTGATAGGCATGTTAGTTAGTAGGACTAATTAACAATTATATGAATCAAGGATCAAAACACAACCACATGCAAAGTTAGTTGGACTAAGTTACTAAGTGGACTAATCCATGTTTATTATTATTGGGGTAAGTTTGTAGTTGGACTAAGTTACTAAGTTAAGGATCTTAAGCAGCGACTCGAACACAGAACACCGGAACACACTATTGTAGCATCTGAGGAACATGTTCAAGCCATCACCACTCGCAGTGGTATTGCACTCAAAGACCCCCCATATCTTACTCATGCCAGAGCGATAGCATCCAACGCAAAGGAGCATGAAGTCTTCGATGAATCCTGTCATGGTCCCCCAATCAAAGGGCATGACTCAGCTGGATGAGGAGGAACTCCCCGAGGTACTACTTTCATCTCCTCCTCCTCCTTCTTCTTCTTCTTCTTCTTCTTCTTCTTCTTCTTCTTCTTCTTCTTCTTCTTCTTCTTCTTCTTCTTCTTCTTCTTCTTCTTCTTCTTCTTCTTCTTCTTCTTCTTCTTCTTCTTCTTCTTCTTCTTCTTCTTCTTCTTCTTCTTCTTCTTCTTCTTCTTCTTCTTCTTCTTCTTCTTCTTCTTTTGTACTGTTTAACGGAGATTACTATGATGTTAAGCTATTTGATGTCTACTAAACTTATAGCTAGGTGTTTATGGAGAACTAGGGTTTCACTTAGTTGATTGTTGGATTCTTGGATTTGCTTCATGCTTAATGCTTAATTTTACTCTTACTTCCAATCATTCATCTACTCAAGTTTTTAATCTTTAGCATATGAGGCTTGATCACCTATAGAATGTTAGTTACCTCGGAGATTGTAAGGAAATAACTCAACCCTAGGTTAGCGAAGAGTAGGGAGACATTATTTATGATCTTGAGACTGATAGGTAAACGAATGAGAATGATCATATAAAGGTTGGTTTATGTTATTTGTGTTAATTGATATCAGTGCAAGGCTGAGGGGTTTTGTGAGTACATTTAGCACTGCAACTAGAGTAATGTGTTTAGGGGTAGTAGACCGAAAGGGATTATCGCTTACTATGTTACAGTGTGATGCATTATTGAAAGATATATTTCACAAGTATAACTTGGTATGTTGGAATAAAGAGTAAATTGTTGTGAATAGAATCTGAAATCAATGTAGTACCCTAGGGACAATAAGTCACCTAGTTTTTCCATATCATCAGCCAGTCAGCCAGTTAAATTGCAATTCGTAGTTACATAGAGCCACTTGGTTGTGGGTGGAAAACTTATAAATTGATCAAACCCGTTTTACTAGTTACTTGGTATTTGAAGTTGATTAACGATTGGCCAATAGCTATTCAACTCCATGTGGGTTCGGCAAGTCGGATCTTAAATAATCCAAAATACAACTTGACCTATACTTGCTCAGTACTCGTAATATAGGCGCGTCAGACACTATTCTTCGTTGTGATCACACAAACCTACAAGGTACACGTTACTTCCTTTATCACGTTATAAGAGCTTAACCTACGATTCATGGAGGGATTCGACCAGGAAATTTTGATTGTATTTCCACTGTGTATCTTGCATCAAAACAGATCCTGCATTCTTTGATCCTTCTGGAGCTTGTGAGACTTCTTCTTCTACATGGATCAAGTTGATACATCTGAACACACTCTCAAACATATACTTCATCTGTTTGAACTCAATACCCAACTCATATTGATCATGCGTCAATTCATCCAAATCATTCTCAATTAAGTTTAACCTTTGAATAACTATGGATTGGCCTTCACATTGAAAGGTTGAAAGAAGAGTACGAGGAGGTTGGCATATAGTAGATGATGTTTCTTTTGCTTGGTACAGGAGTAAAGCATGTGCTCCGTTACAATTCTTGGCAAATCAATCTCATAACCATGCATAATTAGATACATCAAATACAGTACCCTATCAGACAGCAAATCTTTTGAATTACCCTTAGGTACTACACACCTCATCATAATAGTGAAAGAAATCTTAGCTTCAACAATAAACAAATAGTGAGTCAACTATTTGAGTCAGTAGCTACATTAGGCAGAAATAATTCTTCTTTAGCCAACTTCAACGAATCAATCTTGCTAGGGTGATTGTCTGTATTGTACCTCTTTGGAAAACCTAAGACATTGGCAAACTCAGAATGATCTAGTTCCATGTTCACGCCAGCCACCTTAGAAGATATAGTTAAAGCAAAGGTTTTCTCTTGTCACATGTTCAAATAGAACAGTCTGGTAAGCCTAGGGTATGCAATTCTGAGGAGTTAAGGATTTTCCAGAGAGAACTCTGTTTCAATATCTTTATGCATTCCTGATTCATACCATTCAACATAATGGTACTGATCATGCTACAGTATGCTATAGGAGTTGAAGCAAAACCATCTAACCAATTTCCTCTTGCAGAATGACTAATAAACCACTTGTCAGAAAGAGTTTTCTTACCAAAAGGGGATTTCTTCTCAGTGTAGATATGAAGTTCCTTTCCAGTTTCTTTCTCTTATTCTTGAATCTCTTTTCCAATGACCTTCTCCTTCCCTTTTTATGTTTTCTAAGGCTTCTTCTTCACCTTTTTAAGGCTACCAATCTGAATAACCTTCTGTTCCTCAATATAAACTGTTGGATCTGACATCTTCTTCTTGCCGGAAGCAGCAGTCTGATCATCTTTATCTTTCAGGATTCGGAGGAGGAGATGGTGACAAAGATGCACTAGGAGTTACTAATTGGATCCATCACATATTGCTTGAACTTCATCTTCTGCAGCTTTTCTCTTCTTGCCCGAGCTCTTCTTTGAGCCTCAAGCCATCTTGATTCTCTCAGAGGTTCTTCGTGATTCCATTAGAGTTTGGGAGGTTTAGAAGATAGAGGCAGGAGTGATAGAAACAAGAGAGAAGAGAAAATATATGTACTGAAGAGTTTGAGTTTGAAAAGGAAACTGAATATTTCCTAAATATTTGAAGAAGGAAGGTTTGAGTAAAATTCAAATTCCGTGTGTGACGTGTGAAAGGAAATAAAATAATAGTGATTTCAAAAAGATTTGTTTTAAAGGTAAAAATAATGTTCAAAAATCATCTACAGAGATAACACCCAGCATTGATGATCCATTCATTGACTATATATTATACATGTTTATTTTCAAAGCTTTGAAAAGAATTTCAAGACCTTGAAAAACTGTAATACTTGAAGCAAATAAAATCAAGGCTTTAGAAACTATTCAAGGCTTTGAAAAACTTTCCTAAACATTGAAACAACCCTTACCTGATACTCCCCCTAAAACAGTGCTTCTTTGTTTAACATGCCCAGTTCTAATCTCAAGGTTGTGAATTTATCCTCTGGCAATGGTTTAGTGAAGATATCTGCAAACTGCATGTTAGTAGCCACAAATGATAAGATACATCACCTTACTCCACATGATATCTCATGAAATGGTGTCAGACATCTATGTGTGTAGTTCTTGAGTGGTGGACTGGATTCTTAGTAATTGAGATTGCACAAGTGTTGTCACATTTGATGGCCATATCTTTGAAGTCATAACCCAAGTCTCTCATTTTTTGAGCTATCCACAGCACTTGAGAGAAACAAGCTCCAGCTACTATGTATTCGGCTTCTGCTGTTGATAAAGCTACATAATTTTGCTTCTTAGAATGCCAGCTTATCAGGGATGATCCAAGGAACTGGCAACACCCTGAAGTGCTTTTTCTATTAACTTTGTTTCTTGCAAAATCAGCATCTGAATAACTACATAAAGAGAAGTTAGACTGTTTCGGATACCAAATCCCTAAGTCTTTGGTACCATTGAGATATCTAAAGATTCTTTTGACAATAACTAAGTGAGATTTTTTAGGATCAGCTTGAAATCTCGCACACATACAAACACTAAACATGATGTTTGCCCTGCTTGCAGTAAGATAAAGTAGTGAACCAATCATGCCTCTGTATTCTTTCAGGTTCACACTCTTACCATTTTGATCCTTGTCTAAGGATAGTGTAGAACCCATGGAAGTTTTGACAACCTTGGATTAAGACTAGTTATACTTGTTCAACAAATCCTTGGTGTAGAAAAGTTCATTTCTTCATTTGTTGCGCATGAAGTCCAAGAAAGAAATTTAACTCTCCCATTAAGCTCATTTCAAATTCCCTGCTCAAAAGACTTGATAAATCTTTATAAGAGAAACATAGGTAGCACCAAACAAAATATCATCAACATATATCTGTACTAGTAGAATATCTTTCTCATGAGTCTTTATGTAAAGATTTTTATCAAGTAGGCCTCTTTTGAAACCATTTTCAAGTAGAAACTTTGAAAATCTTTCATACCAAGCTCTTGGAGCCTATTTCAAACCATAGAGAGCTTTGTCAAGTTTATAAACATAGATGGGAAACTCATAATTTGTCAAATCCAGGTGGTTTAGCAACATAAACTTAATCTTCCAGATAGCCATTTAAAAAGGCTCATTTAATATCCATTTGAAAAAGTTTGATGTCTTATGAGATGCAAAAGCAAGTGATATTATGATTGCTTCCAACCTGGCTACAGTAGCAAAAGTCTCCTCATAGTCTATACCTTCTTCCTGGTTGTAGCCTTGAGCTACTAATCTCTCTTTATTTCTGATAACCTTACCACTTTCATCCAGCTTGTTTCTGAACACCGAACTTAAATCCAATCACAAACTGATCTTTGGACGGAGGAACTAGATTCCAGACTTTGTTCCTCTCAAATTCATTCAGCTCACTTTGATCCAGTCTACCTCTTGAAGTGATTTTTGACATTCTTGGGCTCTATAAGAGATACAAAAGCATTAAAAGCACACAAGTTCTTTAATAAAGTTATTTTTTGTGTACCAGTGGATGGATCAGAGACGATGTTTTCTGCTGGATGAGATGACAAATATCTGAACTTATTTCTAGGTGTCCAGGATTCTGGTTCTCGAGGAATCTTTTCAAGAACTTGAGATCTTAATGTTATGTCTTCACCACTCTTTGTTTCTTGAGATTCTGTTTCAAGGCTTTGAAACCTATTTTCAAGGCCTTGAAAATTTCTTCTATTTTCCCGCAAGTTATTCTTGGAACCATTGTCTCGATCTGTTTCATTTTCTGATTCATGCTTGTTCAGATTCAGATCTGCATAACCATCACTCAAAGAACCATCATAGCCTTCATAAAAAACAACATGTATACTTTTGTCAACAAGCTTTGTTCTTTTATTGTAAACTCAGTAAGCTTTGCTAGTCAAGGAGTATCCAAGAAATATACCTTCATCACTTTGAGCATCAAAATTACCAAGGTTATAATTACCATTGTTGTGAACATAACAAGTACATCCAAAATGTTTGAAATATGAAATGTTTGGCTTTCTCCCTTTGAAAAGTTCATAAGTATTCTTACAAGGCCAACCCTTCTGAGTTGGAACTCTCATAGGACCACATAGATCCATATGCAGTCATTCAGTAGGTCTAGTTGTACTTACAAAGTTCTTAGGCTTGAAAGAGCTTCTTTTCTGTTTACCTTGAGCACATTCCTTGAATACCTCTTTGACACATTTTCTTACGTGTATACGCAAGTGCACGGTCAAAGTAATAAAGATGATTTGTAAGCTCAGGCTGTCGAACCGACATGGATTGAGATTATTTAGCTAGACAGTTAATTTAAAGTTGAAGTAACCGGAGGAAGAATTGGTTGATTTAAGAGTTTGTCACCCTCAAACAAGTGACTGAAACATAAACAACAAGGTATACTAATATTTTTGTATTTTTGAGTATTAATTGTGAATTATCACTGATAAAGAAGGACCTAGGTTCTTTACGCATCCCCTAGATCAATTTACTTTCTCGAATTGCACCTAGAAACACATAACCTAGACTACGTTCTTAATCACATATACGCTCCTACAATCTTCTATCGATCTCATGTAAGACTACACTAAAATTTCACAATCGTCATCTATCGATCCCTAAACTGTGTCACCTAGCATTCTTTACGATCAATTCTATGTAACGATCCAGACCCTAACACTTCTCATGTCGGTCCATCACGATACGGGGTTTGCTTTCATTCTTCATTCTAGGCTAATCGTTTTCACCTGTCAGTCCATCAATTTTCACCAAGTAGCAACTATAGTTCGCGACACTACATTTGCATAAAATAAAGTACAAGAATGAAAGAAGAACAAAGTCTAGATCATATTAAGACAACAAGTTCATGAATCAAAGTTTAAATAATCCGGAGAAGTTTCATGACCTAGGTTCAAACGTAAGAACCTAGTGGAGAATTTAGCTACTCATACTAACGATTACAATAAACAAATACATTGTAAACATCAAACGAGAGATAATAGAGAGAGTTTAAAAATCTCTAACGGAAAATCAGAACTTTGGCGCGAATTCGAGCTCCACCCCCATGGCTTTTCCTTCGTCTTAATCTGATTGATCAAAACAGCCCCCTTTTTCTTGTATATCAAATCCGTCTAAAACTTGAAGGTAAAATTATCTTAATTGCACAATTTCCCCTCCAAGGATGTCGGACTACATCCTCAACCCTAGGGATTAAATAAAACCAATGCCTTTTTGCTTCTTCTATTTTTCTTAATTTCTTTTCTGCCCCAGCTTAGTCTGATCATACGTTAGAGCTCCTGATCGTGCAAAAACAGATTGTTTCCTCTTGCGAGTTGAACTCAAATTTTTTCTAAGTTTTTTTCTTCTATCTGTTGCGCAGCTGGTTTTCTATTCTCCTCCTTGATTCTTGCGGTCTTGATTATGCGGTTATTTTCTCTGGTTTGCAGCAGTAAAGGAGGGTTGTTTAGGTGGAGATTAGGAGATAGTTTGTATTGATTGTCGGTTTTTGGGTTTGAACGGTGGTTATGAAGATGATAGAGCAAGTGGTTTTATGAGTTAGTAATGGCTATGTCTGTGGTTAATTGGTTGTAGAGATGGTGTTTTGGTGTTGTTAGTTATGGTGTCTTCGAAGTTTTGATGAAGAGGTGGAGGCAGAGTTGGTGTTGCAGTTTTGGGTTTTGTGGGTAAGTTGCAAGTTATTTTCAGGTTGACTGATTTTGGTTCGGTACTGTACTGGTGCAGGTGGTTATGGCTTGTTTGGGCCAGTGGCTTTGTTGAGAAGGTGGCAGTGTTCAAGGTAAGGTAGTTTGTAGGTGTGGTATGTGGTTAAATTGTGAAGGTTATGGGTGTAATGGTGTTTGCATTGGTTATGAAGGAAGGCAGTATGTTGGAGACTATGGTGAAGGCCATGGGTTCAATCGGTGAAAGAGGAGTTGGTGGTGGAAGTAGCTAGTTTTGGTGTCTAGGTGGATGAATGGAGGTTAGTATTATGGTGTAACTAGTGATTGATGTCAGGTGGTGTGGTTAATGGTGACATTGGCTAGCATGGTGGAAGTGGTGATAATTTTAGAGGTAGAGGTTGGTAATAGTGATGTACTGTGAAAGTAGGCAGATTATTGATAGCAGATCTTGCTTTCTGTCGAACTTTTCTCTCTTCTTCATCCATTTTCTCGAGCTTTAGTCGCTTCCGAAGTTCGTTTCCTTTCCCGTTCCACGCTCCGACCCTTCGGTACCTGATTTTCAAACAACTACAAATACCGGGCATAAAATGATATATAAAGAGCTCAAAAAGGACGACAAAACGCCCGGATTAATCAAATATACACATTAAGCTCTAACTCACGAAAATATCAATTATATGACTCTTTTCGCTTCAAAACGTGTTGGGAATCACACAAAAAAATAAAAAATGGACGTAAATATAACTCCTAACGTGGAGTTATCAAATACCCCCACACTTATCGTTTGCGCGTCCCGAGCAAAATCAATTACAATCCCTCACACTACGATTGTTCAATCCACCGAATCGCATATACCTCTACTAGCCATGTGATACAAACGACACACACACATAATGCAATCTACATGACTATAAACAATGCAACTAGATTTTTCACAATGCAAAAATTGAAACAACTCAAACTTTTTTTTTTTCTTTTCGTAGAGATCGGGCAATCACGCTATCACTAACCAAAAGCATCAAGTTCTCACAAGCCTCTTTTGAAATTTCACAACCAATAGCAAGAAATTGAAGATAGAATGTGTTGGAATTGTGCCCTAGAGGCAATCAATTAATTTTGACAAATATATGGATTTACGATTCATTATGTTATCGATATGGAGATATGCTAACATGAATGAAGTCCTTAGAATATAAGGTGATATATTCTTAAATATCCCTAGTCAATTATAATGATTAATGGGACAATCATCTATAGACTAGTATGGGGTTGGATTGATATGGAGATATCACGATCCAACACATGGGTATGCATTAGGAGTAATGGCATACTGGATGACCCACGACGAGAAGGATACATTAGATTATGTTGAAGTCACAATCTCTTCTCGTAGTGCTAATAATATTGCAATCCTTAGACTTGAAGTCACTAGATACTCTAGTTGTGGAATATTGTGCTTTGTTGTTATCAAACGTTACACCGTAACTGGGTAATCATAAAGGTGGCTATCGGGCGTGATAGGAAGCAAGCTTAGAGATCGTAGTGATGTAGATAGGATTTTTCCCTCCCACATAATGGGGGTAAATATCCACGGCCACTCGAGGGATGAGGCTTATTGAATGTCTGGCCAGAATCAGATAAATTAATATAGAGATATTAATGTTATCTGCAAGTATAAGCATATTCCCAGGATCGAGGAACATGGATTGGATATACGAGTGTGACTATTTATGTCTCTTGTCCAATCCGGATAGAGACAAAGGGATAAAGCAATATGATATATGGGCACAAAGGTTTGTCGGGATCACTGACTATTTCTATTAGTTGGGTGGCATGGATGTGTTGCTAGACACCGCTCCATGTTAGTAAGAGTTACTACCAACTAAGTAAAAACCAATGGGGTCACACGTCAAATAGAGTAGAGCTAGATTTGGGATTAATTAATATTGATTAATTAATAGAAGGATCATTGTGCAACACCTTGCAAACTTAGTAGGACTAATTTGCAAGGAAGGGAATAATTCTAGTTCATGTAGAATTAGGAAACTCCTTTATGGAAACAACAAGGAGTTGTTGGAGTATATAAAGGAGGCTCTAGCTTCCTTCCCACTTGATGTTAATTGTTATTAGACATAACAAAGAGAGTGGGAGAGAACAAGAGAGAGAGCAAGACAAGAGCTAGGGCCGAAACCCTAGCCCCGTCCGCCCTTCCCGTCGGCGCCAAGAAGAGGGGCCGATCCCCTCTTGGCTCTTTGTGCCTTTGTTGCTTTGATCTTCATCCCTCTTCCTCCGGGTTCAAGCTAGCACTTGTGGAGAAGGAAGAATCTAGATCTCACCTCTAGACGTGGATCAACCGTAGAGACGAGGACATCATTCTTCGTGTGATCTCACAAATCAAAAGATACACATCTTCTATGACCTTAATCATGTTATGATGTCTCTTCCTGTGATCCTTGGTGGGCTTTGAGTAGGATTAATTTTTGTTATTCCGCTGTGTTACCTACGTCAAAACCCAACAGTGATATCAGAGCCACAGGTCGTAGAGCATAACATGATATTATGTGTTTACGATTTCAGTTCATACACCGTATTATTGTTTATTACGCGAAAACTGAAAAATTGGCATAGTAGATGCAATATTGAATTTGATTCAAACAAACAAGACCCAATTTAACATTGGATGTTAGAATTGGTGAGTTTAATCACATAGGATGTGAATAATTGGGTTCTTGAAAAAATTAGGGTTCATGGGCACATGCTTGGAAAAGGGGTTTTCCAAGTATGGAAATAATTAAACTTGGGCAACAAGGAAGAAGTTGTTTTGGAAACAACTAAACTTGGGAAACAAGTAAGAAGTTGTTTATGGAAACAACTAAACTTGGGAACCAAGGAAAGAATTATTTTGGAAACAATACCATAAGGGTGTTTTGGAAACAACCCAACAAGGAAGGAATTGTTTATGGAAACAATTCCATATATTGTTTATGGAAATAATTCCGTGAATTGTTTATGGAAACAATTCCATGAGGAGGTGTGGCCCATGTAGGGACCGCCCCTCTCTCTCCTTGCCGCCCAAGTAACACACGGCACAAGAGGGGCCGACACACCCTAGCACACGGCCTAGCCGTGTGGACTAGGGGCCGGTCGGCCCGGGCCTAGTGTGGCGGTTCCTTGGTTGATTTCGGCCATTCTTTGGTAAATCCTTTGGACCGTTGTGAAACCCTAGTTACCCAATTTCATTAAAATTAAACAAGCGCGTTAAAAATTGGTTTTAACTGTATTATGTGCTTTATTGCATGGTGGATGGATATGGCCTAGGATTGTGGATGTTTATTGTTTTGTGGTTTGGTTTACGGCCTGCGAGCTGATCAAATTAATGTAATAATTAATTAAGTTTTACGGCCTGCGAGCCGTCTTTTTCTCCTCGACATGTGAGGCTTTTGGTTATTTATTTATTCTAGATGTTAGGCTAGAATTAGAAGTATTTAGATGATAGCCAAGAACATGGAGAAGAAGACCGGAGAACCAAAGGAGCCAAAAGACATCCCTAGGCGCGCAGATATGGTGGAGCACATGGAGATGAGCTCGGCACTTTAGGGCAATTAGATATTATCATTGGCTTGATAATATCATTAGTCTAGGGGCCATATCCATGCCACGGTTTTATTTTGTGGATGTTTATTATTCATGCCTTGTTATTTATTTTGTGTGTATGGCGCTACAAGCAAAACGATAACAAGATAATAATAAACAAGGTTGGTCTTTTATTGTGGATGGCCCAATCCAAATAAGTAGACCATGTTGATAAGATCAACCAAACAAATTAAAAGAAATCCCTCAATTAAATATTGCGTTTTGCCTTCTCTTGCCAAAACACCCTTCATGATCATGGCCTATTAAAATTCGGGCTTGCCAAAGCAAGGCGATTTTAATTTTTCATGATGTGTTGCGGACGACGCAAGCTAGTAATGCGTGTGTGTTGAAAGCAAGAGGTTGGACGCAACTAGGCAAGAGTCAATTGGATTGATGAGCTTAGAGGCATGACAATTAGGTGTTATCTAAAGGATAAAGAATAGAGAGTTATTCACCTACTTTGACCAAGAGTTGCATGGGATGCAATTGGAATGGTTCCTACCTAAATAACCAATTCTTGGGTGACTTGCCAAAGCAAGCTCAAGAAGAAGTGAAAAAGGGATCTTGGACCCACTAGAAAATATATAAAATATTTTCCGCATTAATGGTGAGGGCTAATAATCCGAGAAAAATAGTGGGAGCTATATTTAATAATTTAAATCCTTGTTGAATATAGTTGTACGTCACAATGCTTTGCATAATCCTATAAGTGTTGAATGCCCATCGCATTAAACAAACAAACACGACTTTATGTCCATGAGATGGACAAGATGTCTGTAATCCATTTTCTACATTGGTATAAAATTGAGAATTATTCTCAAATAAAGGAAATATGTTGTACATTGTAGAGCATAAATTTCTCTTCCCACCAACTACCAAAACACACTAAAGCCTTATGGAAGGAACATCAAAGAATGGTTCTTTGGATGTAACTTGTCTCATGTCAAGCTCCCATGGACTCTAAAATTTGGAAGCAAGATGAGAAATTTGGAGGCATATGATATGATCATACGAGCTTGTCATGAAAGGCTTGAGGAGTTGCTCCACTTTGCAATCTCTTGCTTAGCACTCGTCATGGTCAAGATGGAATAAGTTCGGGCTTGCCAAAGCAAGGCGACTTAGTTCATCGAGATATGACGCGACGACACAAGTTAGTAATGTGTGGCTGCTGAAGCAAGAGGTGAAGCGCAAACTAAACTATCTCAATAGGATTGAAAGCTTAGTTATTGGGAGTTATCTATAAGATAGATAAAGAATATATAGTTATTCTCCCAAGTGGACCAAGAATTGCATTGGATGCAATTACAGTTTTGTTTTAAAAAATGATTGAAAAATCACTAAACAAAACACTCATAATGGGCATGGGAAAAAACAGTTAATAGTTAACAGCATGGGTAAGGAAAAATGGGTTGCGCCGAACCCATGAGTATAAATCAAGTCTGTTGCTAAAACCAAGTTGCCTCGAAGTCCCATAGGTGGTGTAGAGGAAGAGAGACTACCCAAAGTACATGGAAGTAAATAATAAAGGAATTATGAATTCCGACTTGGGTATTTTATTATAAAATTCAATGTGTCTATCTCACCATCAAGAGTATATGATACTAGATGAGGATCTCAAATTTATAGAAATGTGTAGGATCTCAAGAGACGAAGACAATTGGATAAGGAAGAAATAATCCTACACGTGGGGCTATGAAGCAAAGGGTTGCTGAAAAGCCGTAGGGAATTATTTCTACCTTTCAGAAATTGTTCATGAATTAGACAAAAGGGATAATGTCCCTGCTATGAGTAGGACCATTATCATAGTTTCTTGTTTCGACAAGAAAGCTCCTTATCATAATAAAAGGACAAATGTTGTTCCATTTATTATGGTATGCATTATTGTAATGCAATTTTGTCTAAGTGGATTCTATATCCATGATCATGATAATTTCATCTATAACATTAATACCTAGAGGTTTGCATATAATGATATGAACTTCACTTATCTTTAGCATTATCGTTTAGGCCCATAAATAAGAGATACATATCTAGAACTCCATTAGGATGGATTTCTGGGACTCATTTGATTATTGAATCATATGAGACATGTAAGACTTATTAGGCAAGGATATGATCTTTTGGGAATCATACATATTGATGTATGAAGGCCGCTAAGCACAAATACTAAAGATGGTTTTAGTACTTCATCATATTTACTGATAGGATCAGAGAAATATGGATTTGTGTATCTTATGAAGAAACAAATCAGAATCCTTTGAATTGTTCAAAGTATTCAGGAATGAAGTAGAGAACCAACTTGGAAAAAGTATTTAGACTCTATGATTGGATCATAGAAGAAAATACTTGAGCCAAGAGTTTGACAAGAATCTATGGGAGTATTGGATATGATCCAAAACTCGCTCCACCTAGCACGCCACATGGGTTTTGGCGTGTCTAAAAGGAGAGTTCGAACCTTGTAGGACACGGTTCGGACCATGATGAGTCAAACAAAACTTCCAGTTTACTTTTAGGGGCTATGTTCTAATTACAACAAATTTCGCCCTTAACCTTATTCCATCAAAAACGGATTATGAAAAACACCATATGAGATATGGACTAGGAAGTGTCCTAGTATGTCATTCATAAATATTTGGGGTTATGATGTTTATGTAAAAGAGTTTACAAATAAACTTGGACCCAAGTCGGATAAACGTTTTGTGGGATATCCTGAAAAGGATATTATTTCTACAACCTAATCGAGAACAAACTGTTTGTTTCTCGAACCACAGTGTTTCTAGGTAGAGATTGTCTCTAAAAGAAACAGTGGGAGGACAGTAGAACTTGAAAAGTTCAAGAACCACAATAGAACATTGATCCGTTTGATGGAACATGAGCAGGATCACAAGGTGTTGTGGAACAACCTACTCAGATAACACAAGAACCTCGTAGGACAGGTAGGATATATCGAGAGACTAGAGAAACAAGGATTTCTCATAACCAGTGATATATTGCTCATCGAGATGAGCCTACAACCTATGAGATGGCCACGTGTGGCCATACTCTCAGAAATGGCTTGGAGCCGTGAGATACGATGTGGAATCCATGTATACCAACAAAGTATGGACTTTGGTGGAACCACCTGAATGGGTAGGACCCATAGGGTGCAAGTAGGTTATGAGGAAACCAACATGGATGGTAATATGATTACTTTTAAGGGACAACTGGTTTGAAAGGGTTTCATGAGAATTCCTAGTATAGACTATGACGAAATCTTTCCCCAGTTGTGATGCTTAAATCCATTCGCATCTTGCTTGTAGCAATCTGTTTATAGATTGAGTCAAGCTTCTTGGAGATTGGATTCTTCGAATTTATGATGCAATCAAAGGAGTTTGGTTCCATCAAAAATTGAAGATGATACTTGTGTCTACAAGAAGGTTAGTGGGAGCATAGTTAAATTTCTAGTCTTGTATGTAGAGACATATTAATCATTGGGAATAATGTCTCTACTCTGCAATCTATTAAAGATTGGCTAGAGAAATTGATTTCCAATAATTTACTTAGGCGAGACAATCTATAAAATCTATGGAGATAGATTAAAGTAATTGTTCAGCCTGAGTCATGGTACATATATTGACAAGGTGTTGAAATGGTTCAACGTGAATAGAATATTGATTCTTACCCATGTCACATGGAATTAGTCTTTGGAAGGCTAATTGTCTTACCAATTAGATTGGGAATGGACCGTATGAATTAGATTCACGAGATACGCCATGAGATGTACTAGGCCAGACGTGTCATAAAGCATGACACAAAGATACCAATCAAATCCAAGTGAGGTGTCACTTGATAATTATCAAGATTATCCTTAAGTACTTGAGAAGGAATAAAGGATGAACTCTTGATTAATTGAGGATAGGAAAAGTTTACTGTAAGGGGTTACAGTGATGAGAACATCCATCTGACAAAGAAGATTTCAGATTATAGTCGAGTTTTATGTTTTGTGCTAGAGGGAGTGACTGTGGTCTGTGGTTGAATTGTGAAGGTTATGGGTGTAATGGTGTTTGCATTGGTTATGAAGGAAGGCAGTATGTTGGAGACTATGGTGAAGGCCATGGGTTCAATCGGTGAAAGAGGAGTTGGTGGTGGAAGTAGCTAGTTTTGGTGTCTAGGTGGATGAATGGAGGTTAGTATTATGGTGTAAATAGTGATTGATGTCAGGTGGTGTGGTTAATGGTGACATTGGCTAGCATGGTGGAAGTGGTGATAATTTTAGAGGTAGAGGTTGGTAATAGTGATGTACTGTGAATGTAGGCAGATTGTTGATAGCAGATCTTGCTTTTTGTCGAACTTTTCTCTCTTCTTCATCCATTTTCTCGAGCTTTAGTCGCTTCCGAAGTTCGTTTCCTTTCCCGTTCCACGCTCTGACCCTTCGGTACCTGATTTTCAAACAACTACAAATACCGGGCATAAAATGATATATAAAGAGCTCAAAAAGACGACAAAACGCCCGGATTAATCAAATATACACATTAAGCTCTAACTCACGAAAATATCAATTATATGACTCTTTTCGCTTCAAAACGTGTTGGGAATCACACAAAAAATAAAAAATGGATGTAAATATAACTCCTAACGTGGAGTTATCAAATACCCCCACACTTATCGTTTGCGCGTCCCGAGCAAAATCAATTACAATCCCTCACACTACGATTTTTCAATCCACCGAATCGCATATACCTCTACTAGCCATGTGATACAAACGACACACACACATAATGCAATCTACATGACTATAAACAATGCAACTAGATTTTTCACAATGCAAAAATTGAAACAACTCAAACTTTTTTTTTCTTTTCGTAGAGATCGGGCAATCACGCTATCACTAACCAAAAGCATCAAGTTCTCACAAGCCTCTTTTGAAATTTCACAACCAATAGCAAGAAATTGAAGATAGAATGTGTTGGAATTGTGCCCTAGAGGCAATCAATTAATTGTGACAAATATATGGATTTACGATTCAATATGTTATCGATATGGAGATATGCTAACATGAATGAAGTCCTTAGAATATAAGGTGATATATTCTTAAATATCCCTAGTCAATTATAATGATTAATGGGACAATCATCTATAGACTAGTATGGGGTTGGATTGATATGGAGATATCACGATCCAAGACATGGGTATCCATTAGGAGTAATGACATACTTGATGACCCACGACGAGAAGGATACATTAGATTATGTTGAAGTCACAATCTCTTCTCGTAGTGCTAATAATATTGCAATCCTTAGACTTGAAGTCACTAGATACTCTAGTTGTGGAATATTGTGCTTTGATGTTATCAAACGTTACATCGTAACTGGGTAATCATAAAGGTGGCTATCGGGCGTGATAGGAAGCAAGCTTAGAGATCGTAGTGATGTAGATAGGATTTGTCCCTCCCACATAATTGGGATAAATATCCACGGCCACTCGAGGGATGAGGCTTATTGAATGTCTGGCCAGACTCAGATAAATTAATATAGAGATATTAATGTTATCTGCAAGTATAAGCATATTCCCAGGATCGAGGAACTATGGATTGGATATACGAGTGTGACTATTTATGTCTCGTGTCCAATCCGGATATGGAGACAAAGGGATAATGCAATATGATATATTGGGCACAAAGTTTTGTCGGGATCACTGACTATTTCTATTAGTTGGGTGGCATGGATGTGTTGCTAGACACCGCTCCATGTTAGTAAGAGTTACTACCAACTAAGTAGAAACCTATGGGGTAACACGTCAAATAGAGTAGAGCTAGATTTGGGATTAATTAATATTGATTAATTAATAGAAGGATCATTGTGCAACACCTTGCAAACTTAGTAGGACTAATTTGCAAGGAAGGGAATAATTCTAGTTCATGTAGAATTAGGAAACTCCTTTTTGGAAACAACAAGGAGCTGTTGGAGTATATAAAGGAGGCTCTAGCTTCCTTCCCACTTGATGTTAATTGTTATTAGACATAAAAAAGAGAATGGGAGAGAACAAGAGAGAGAGAAAGACAAGATCTAGGGCCGAAACCCTAGCCCCGTCCGCCCTTCCCGTCGGCGCCAAGAAGAGGGGCCGATCCCCTCTTGGCTCTTTGTGCCTTTGTTGCTTTGATCTTCATCCCTCTTCCTCCGGGTTCAAGCTAGCACTTGTGGAGAAGGAAGAATCTAGATCTCACCTCTAGACGTGGATCAACCGTAGAGACGAGGACATCATTCTTCGTGTGATCTCACAAATCAAAAGGTACACATCTTCTATGACCTTAATCATGTTATGATGTCTCTTCCTGTGATCCTTGGTGGGCTTTGAGTAGGATTAATTTTTGTTATTCCGCTGCCTTACCTACGTCAAAACCCAATAGAATGAACATATGCACAAGCTCTCTAAGGTGTCCCCAAACATCCACGATAAACAGTTCAAGATTTGGGAACGTCCTTTAGCTCAGAGGGTCTAGGAATCCTTTGTCTCATGGTAGTCTTCCGTCGCCAAGTCATATGGGTTTTCAGACCCTCTTAGCCGTTATTGCTTTTGAATGCAAATTGTCCCAGTGACAGGAGACACAACTCCGTGTAGAACGGCTTGTCTTTAATTTTCCTTAGATGCTCTAATTGGTTTGAACCCAAATTCCCCGCGCGAACGGGGGCACATTAGGCTGTTCACCGTATACAGTCCAAGAGAACATTTTTGATTCATTTTGTTTTTCTTTCTCTTCTATTTTTTTAACCGTGCATTTAGAGCAATTAAGTGTGGGCTTTTTCGGTTAACTCTTGAAATCGCCATAAGGGATGGTGGTGTACACTCCCTAACTTCACTTAGGCTAGAGCAGCGTACCACATGAAACCAACTCTACACGAAGGTCCACCCCATATTTCAAGAGGTCACAAGTTTCAACTGAAAACAGACTATTCGATTACCACAAAAACCAAATCCTCCTAGAAACTATAGGAGCTAAATGTATGACCTCGTCTACTTTCCACTTTTCCCTGAATACCCGACATATCCTTTCGTGAAACCGGTGCGCAAGATACTAAAAATTAAGGTTTTTCTCACCACGGTGCTTCCTATTCAATGAGACACATTCACTGAACTCTCTCTGGTTTCAAGCTTCATTAATTGCCCTTAACTCAAAAAATTTTAATTTTTATGGATTTTCGCTTTTCTATTTTTTTTTTTAATTTACTCATATTTTCCTAGACTCTATATGCTTTTGGCCAACTCGATTATTCACAACAAGTGGGTAGGGGGACTCATTAATGTAAAAGTGCAAAACAATACAAAAATTTAAATCTAACACACTACGACAATATATTGAAACACTCTAAACTAATCACGAATACTACACAATTAACTCAAACTACAAGTAACAAGGCTATGCAATACTGACATGGCTAGCAAGCATGTACACCCCCCCCCCCCAATTAAGCGTTTCGTTGTCCTCAACGAATTCAAAGATCAAATAGGAGGTTTCCTCGCTTAAATGTGTAGGCGGTGGATTTGAACAAATATCACTCAAACGTAGAACGCATAGAGAGTAAGAGATACCTGAGGTGCCCGGAACTACATGGGCACTATGTCTGCGAAACTGCAACAAGAAGGGGTGCATAGGACCGTTGAAAATTTCCGAAAAAATCTCACCTCGCGTCCGTATTCCGATGCGCATACTCAACATTCTCTATCACGCGCATCAGGAAGGGGAACCCGGTGCGTCTTCTGTACACACTGATTGGAAGGATTAACATAATTCTCTCTCACCCCTCAAAATCATATATGGAGAACTAAAAGAAAACAAAAATAAATAGCATCCTACTCTACATTGGGTTGCCTCCCAAGCAGCGCTGGTTATTTAAGGTCGACAGCCCGACCATGTTACCTCTGCCACCTCACGAGGGTGGTCTGGCACATTGTGCCGCTTCCAGCTTTGCTTTCCTATGCTAAATTTGAAGCACTGCTTCATGTGCTTGCACTGTTGATGGCTTGTTCCTTTCCCAATAATCGGTGGATCCCCTTGTGACAACTGTGGAAGTTGGCGCTTCACTGGCACATAAAAAGGAACCCCCGGCTGAAGCTCTCATGACTACTGGGGCGTCGGTTTAAAGACCTGAAATGTCTCCATGTCATCATGTACCCTCATAATTAATTCCCCATTCTCTACATCAATGAGAGTGCAACCAGTAGCCAAGAACGGCCTACCCTGAATTATAGGCACGTCACCTGCTGGCATATCCAATATAACGAAGTCAACTGGAATTATCAGGCTGCCAAACCTCAAAAGAACATCTTGAATCATCCCACATGCTCTCTTGGATTATTTGTCTGCAAATTGGAGAGTGATCCAGGTTTTCGGAGGCTCCCCCACACTTAGCTTTTTGAATACTGACAGTGGCATCAAATTTACGCTCGCTCCCAGATCACATAGGGCCTTTCCAGTGTAGGCGTCGCCCAACATAGCTTCAATAACAAAAATACCAGGATCCTTCTTCTTCTTAGGCATCCCATGCAAAACACATGAGCTTACTTGCTCATTTAAATTCACCCTCTGAAACTCATCCACTGCTTTCTTCCCAAGAACTACATTTTTAATAAACCTTGCATATTTTGGCATCTTTTGAAGAGCCTCAATAAATGGAATATTAATATGAAGTTTCGAATATACATTCAGAAAGTGTTTTTATTCCTCAGAATCATCCTTCTTCGTCCTAGTACGCAATGGGAATGGAAGTACTGAAGAAGAAGGAGAAGATGAGAGTTGTACCTCAATAGATTTCTCCTCGTCCTACTGAGTCATGCCCTTTGATTGGGAGACCATGACAGATGTCTTCTCAGGATCGAATACTTTATGTTCCTTTTACTTGGAGGCTTCCGCTCTGGCATGACTCGGATATGGAGGGTCCTTAAGTGGAATACCACTTGGATTGGTGATGGCTAGAGCATGTTCTTACGATGTATCAACAATGTTGCTCGGTTCTCTTTGTTCCATTTGCTCTTTCAGATCCTTTATTTATGCTTGAGCCATCTGGAGAGCAACTGCAGTAGAAGTGACCCGTGTGGTAATGGTCGTCACGTGCTGAACCATCACCTTCATTAACCCTGTCATCCCTCTCAACTGTGATGCTAGTGCCTGTTGCTGATGATACAACTCTGAAATACTTGCTTCGTGCACTACCTCCACTGCCTTGACTTGAACAGTGTCATAAGTCATCTTTTCATCTCTTAATTGTTCTCTCTGCTCGTGTTGATAATCCATTCTCTCTTCTTGCTTAACCAAGGATCTCATCAATGCATACGCGCCTTCTTAATCGCAGTTAAATAGGAGTTTCCCCCATATTCTCTTTCCATCTTGTCTCTGTTGGGCTGACCAATTGAATCATAGAAGACCCTAATTATATGTCCTTTGTCCATACCATGGTTGGGGCATTTTCGTAGCAAACGATTGAGGCGTTCCCATGCTTTCACGAGTGATTCGTCCGGCTTTTTCCTGAACGTCCTAATCTCATTTTGAAGCTGGATCACACGCGAGATAGGATAAAACTTAGTCATGGACTGGGAGACACATTCTTCCCATGTTTTGATCTAGTTGGATGACATATTTTCCAACCAATCCAAAGAAACTCCCTTGAGGCAATGAGGGAAGAGCATCAGTTTGAGCACTTCAGATGTGACCCCACTATATCAGATTAGCCCACAATGGCTCTGAAATCTCCCAATGAATGGATGTGGGTCTTGTTCTTCTTCCCCAGTAAATGTGCACTGATCTTGTATGAATTGAATAGTGGACATCTTGAGGCAGAAGCTTTCTGCTTGAATTGGTGGCACCACAATTGCCGGTTTAGTTCCCTTGAGATCCGCCTCAAATTTCTGGATTATGGCATTCCCAGACTTGTTATATGGTTTTGATTGTTGCCTAGCCATTGCCTCCCGTAGTAGTTTTTTAGCCTCAACTAACATAGCTTCCATCTGATCTCGAGTAGGGTTGCTCGGCTCTTCACCCTCTGCCATCGTTACCTGAGATCACAACACTAGCACACCCGTGAGGTAACTGATAGTAACAAAAATAACAATAAAACAAAACTCTAAACTAATTTCTAACTAAACAATCTACCGTTGTCCCCGGCAACGGCTCCAAAAACTTGACTCATTTTTTTACGTGTATACGCAAGTGCACGGTCGAAGTAATAAAGATGTGTATTAAGCTTGTTGGGTTTTGACGTAGGTAACGCAGCGGAATAACAAAAATTAATCCTTCTCAAAGCCCACCAAGGATCGCAGGAAGAGACATCATAACATGATTAGGGTCATAGAAGATGTGTACCTTTTTGATTTGTGAGATCACACGAAGAATGATGTCCTCGTCTCTACGGTTGATCCACGTCTAGAGGTGAGATCTAGATTCTTCCTTCTCCACAAGTGCTAGCTTGAACCTCGGAGGAAGAGGGATGAAGATCAAAGCAACAAAGCAACAAAGCACAAAGGGGGGCTCGGCCACCCTTTTGCCGTCGGGTAGAGGGGGCGGACGGGCGCTAGGGTTTCGGCCCTAGCTCTTTGTCTTGCTCTCTCTTTTGCTCTCTCCCACTCTTGTGTTATGTCTAATAATAACTCATGTGGGAAGGAAGCTAGAGCCTCTTATATATATACTCCAACAACTCCTTGTTGTTTCCATATTAGAGTTTTCTTGTTCTAGTAGGACTAGAACTATTCCCTTCCTTGCAAATTAGTCCTACTAAGTTTGCAAGGTGTTGCACAATGATCCTTCTATTAATTAATCTATATTAATTAATCCCAAATCTAGCTCTTCTCTATTTGACGTGTGACCCCATAGGTTTCTATATAGTTGGTAGTAACTATTACTAACATGGAGCGGTGTCTAGCAACACATCCATGCCACCCAACCAATAGAAATAGTCAGTGATCCCGACAAACCTTTGTGCCCAATATGTCATATTTCATTATCCCTTTGTCTCCATATCCGGATTGGACACGAGACGTAAATAGTCACACTCGTATATCCAATCCATAGTTCCTCGATCCTGGGAATATGCTTATGCTTGCAGATAACATTAATATCTCTATATTAATTTATCTGAGTCTGGCCAGACATTCAATAAGCCTCATCCCTCGAGTGGCCGTGGATATTTACCCCCATTATGTGGGAGGGACAAATCCTATCTACATCACTACGATCTCTAAGCTTGCTTCCTATCACGCCCGATAGCCACCTTTATGATTACCCAGTTACGGTGTAACGTTTGATAACATCAAAGCGCAATATTTCACAACTAGAGTATCTAGTGACTTCAAGTCCAAGGATTGCAATAATATTAGCACTACGAAAAGCGATTGTGACTTCACATAATCTAATGTATCCTTTACATCGTGGGTCAATCCAGTATGCCATTACTCCTAATGCATACCCATGTGTTGGATCGTGATATCTCCATATCAATCCAACCCCATACTAGTCTATATTTGATTGTCCTATTAATCAATATAATGGACTAGGGATATTTAAGATAAATAACACATTTTAATTAAGGACTTCATTATATTAAATATCGCCATAAATAATAAATGAATATTCTAGCCAAAACATTGTTCATACTAAATCTACGATTGCCTCTAGGGCATCTATTCCAACAGTCTCCCACTTGCACTAGAGCCAATCTGGCGCATCTCGTATGCCTATAGATCTGGCGTGCCCTTCATGCTTTCGCTGCGCAAGAGGTTTCGTGAGTGGATCTGACACGTTGTCATCCGTCGGAATCTTGCACATCTTCACATCTCCTCGATCGATCATATCACGAATAAGATGGAATCTCCTAAGTACATGCTTTGACTTTTGGTGCGATCTTGGTTTCTTAGCCTGTGCGATTGCCCCAGAGTTGTCACAGTACAACTATATGGGATCCACTATGCTAGGGACCACACCGAGCTCAGCGATAAACTTCTTTATCCATACTGCCTCTTTAGCCGCTTCCGCAGCAGCAATGTACTCAGCTTCTGTTGTAGAATCAGCAACTGTGCCTTGCTTGGAACTCTTCTAGCTTACAGCTCCTCCATTCAGGCAAAACACGTATCCAGACTGCGATCTGTAATCGTCCTTGTCGGTTTGGAAGCTTGCGTCAGTGTAACCCTTTACACTTAGCTCTTCCATACCTCCAAATATCAAGAATACATCCTTAGTTCTTCTCAAGTACTTTAGGATGTTCTTGACAGCAATCCAGTGACTCTCACCCGGATTGGACTGATATCTGCTCACCATACTCAACGCGTATGATACCTCTGGTCTAGTACATAGCATGGCGTACATGATGGATCCTATGGCCGAAGCATAGGGTATCCTGCTCATGCGGTCCTTCTCCATCTCGTTGGAGGGACAGCCATTCTTGGAAAGAATGACTCCATGTTACATGGGCAAGAATCCCTTCTTGGAATCTTGCATGTTAAACCTCTTCGACACCTTGTCAATATATGTACTTTGACTTAGGCCAAGCAACCTTTTAGATCTATCTCTATAGATCTTTATACCAAGTATATAGGCTGCATCTCCTAAGTCTTTCATCGCAAAGCACTTTCCTAGCCAATCTTTAACAGATTGCAAAGTAGGAATATCATTGCCAATGATTAGTATGTCATCCACATACAAGACCAGAAATACTATAGAGCTCCCACTAACCTTCTTGTAAACACAAGGCTCATCTTCGTTCTTGATGAAGCCAAACTCTTTGACTGCGTCATCAAAACGTCGATTCCAGCTCCTAGAAGCTTGCTTTAATCCATAAATGGACCTTTGCAGCTTACAGACTTTATTGGCATTCTCTGGATCCTCAAAAACCTCTGGTTGTGTCATGTACACATCCTCAAGGAGGTTCCCATAAAGGAACGATGTTTTGACATCCATTTGCCAAATCTCATAGTCGTAGTATGCTGCAATAGTAAGTAAGATTCGAATGGATTCATGGCGACTGGTGAAAAGGTCTCATCATAGTCAATACCATGAATTTGTCTATAACCTTTGACCACCAATCGGACCTTATAGGCAACTACCTTGCCATCCATGTCGGTCTTCTTCTTGAAGACCCACTTGCACCCTATGGGTCGAGTCCCTTCGGGTGGTTCCACCAAAGTCCATACTTTGTTGGTGTACATGGAATCCATTTCGGATCTCATGGCTTCTAGCCACTTCAGAGTCTGGGCCACTCATGGCTTCTCCATAGTTTGCAGGCTCATCATCCATGAGTGGTACGTCATCGGGCTCAGTCACGAGAAGTCCATACCTCTCTGGCTCATGACGCGCTCTTCCTGATCTACGGAGTTCCTGTGTTACCTGAACAGGTTCTCCCACAACTTCTTGTGGCTCCTGTTCTTGTTCCATTATTGGTTCAGTGGTTTGTGGTTCATGAATTTCTTCAAGTTCTACAACCCTCCCACTTGCTTCTTTAGAGACTAGTTCTCTTTCTAGAAACACGCCGGTCCGAGCAACAAACACTTTGTTCTCGGTAGAGTTATAGAAATAATATCCTTTAGTCTCTTTAGGATATCCCACAAACTTACACTTATCCGCTTTAGGCCCGAGCTTGTCTGTTTGTAAACGCTTTACATAGACGTCGCAGCCCCAAATCTTCATAAACGACACTATAGGACGCTTCCCAGTCCATATCTCATATGACGTCTTCATGACTGATTTGGATGGAACACGGTTAATGGTAAAAACTGCCGTCATTAGAGCATGTCCCCAAAAGGATATCGGAAGATCTGTTTGAGACATCATAGATCGCACCATATCTAATAGAGTGCGATTCCTCCTCTCAGATACACCATTCCATTGTGGCGTTCCGGGTGGAGTGAGCTGGGATACTATCCCACACTCGCTAAGATACTCATCAAACTCTTGGCTTAAGTATTCTCCTCCACGATCCGATCGTAGAGCTTTAATACTCTTGCCAAGTTGCTTTTCTACTTCACTCTTGAATTCCTTGAATCAATTCAAAGGATTCAGATTTGGCCTTCATAAGGTATACAAATCCATATCTACTGAAATCATCAGTAAATGTGATGAAGTAGGTATAACCACCTCTGGCAGGCGTGGGGAATGGTCCGCATACATCAGTATGTATGAGTGCCAATAACTCACTAGTCCGCTCTCCTTTCTTATTGAAAGGGGACTTTGTCATTTTTCCTAATAAACAAGATTCACATGTCTCATATGATTCCAAATCAAATGAGTCTAGAAGTCCATCCATATGGAGTCTAGATATGCGTTTCTCATTTATATGGCCTAAACGACAGTGCCATAGATATGTAGGATTTAAATCATTAGTTTTAATCCTTTTAGTATTTATGTTATAGATCGGATTATTTAGATCAAGGATATACAATCCATTAGACAAATGCGCACTACAATAGTGCATACTATCAAAATAAATGGAGCAACACTTGTCCTTTATTGAAATAGAAAAACCTTTCTCGTCCAAACAAGAAACGGAAATAATGTTTCTGCTCATAGCAGGCACATAAAAGCAATTGTCTAATTCTAAAATAAGTCCAGAAGGCAAAGATAGCTCATAAACGCCTACAGCTAATGCAGCAACCTTTGCTCCATTCCCGACGCGCAAGTCTATCTCCCCTTTTCGCAATCTTCTACTTCTTTTCAAATCCTGCACATTACGACAAATGTGAGAACCACATCCGGTATCCAATACCCAGGATGATGAAATAGAGAGATTGACGTCTATAACATAAATACCTGGTGGTGGTGGAATTACTATTCCAAGCTTCTTATCCTCCAGATATTAGGGAAATTCCTCCTCCAGTGACCCGGCTGGCTGCAGTAGTGACATTCACCTTTAGCCACGCCTCCACTAGGCTTTAAGGCATCCTTGGATTTCGCAACTTTCTTGCGTTTTCCTTTTGAAGTAGATGCAACTGACTTGCCCTTCTTCTTGTGTACCATCATTATGGCCTTGCCCTTGCCTTTATTGATGCTTTGCTCAGCTGTCTTTAGCATGTTCAATAGGTCTGGCAAAGACTTGTTGATCTCGTTCATATTATAGTTCATAATGAACTGATTATAACTGTCAGGCAACGATTGCAAGACGAGATCAGTCGCCAAGTCCTGGCCGAGTGGGAACCCCAGTCTCTCAAGGTTATCTATGTACCCGATCGTTCGGAGTACATGAGGGCCTACTGGATTCCCCTCTGCAAGACTACTTTTGAACAATGCTTTAGACACTTCATAGCGCTCATGCCTTGCCTGTTCCTGAAACAATTGTTTCAAGTGTCTGATCATATCATAGGCTTCCATGTTCTCGTGTTGCTTCTGAAGCTCACCAGTCATGGTACAAAGCATGAGGCAAGTCACGTCATTAGAATCATCAATATGTTTCTGACGTGCCCTTACTTCCGCTAGTAGAGACTCATCTTGTGGTGGGTCTGGAATTGGAGTGTCCAAGACGTACAACTTCTTTTCTTGCTTGAGGACAATCCTCAAGTTTCTGTACCAGTCAAGGAAATTTGTTCCAGACAATTTATCCTTCTCAAGGACAGATCGTAGGGATGAACTCGATGCGTTGTTGTTTGCCATTTGGAATTCTACAAAACGAGAAATATGCAATTTTAGTATTTTGAACAATTTAACTATATTTAACAATGGCTAGATCATTAAATATAACTCCCACTATTTTTCTTCGGATTAATAGCCCTCACTATTAAAGCGGAAAATATCTTTATACTTTCTAGTGGGTCCAAGATCCCTTTTTCACTTCTTCTTGAGCTTGCTTTGGCAAGTCACCCAAGAATTGGTTATTTAGGTAGGAACCATTCCAATTGCATCTCATGCAACTCTTGGTCCAATTAGGTGAATAAATTCCTTTTATTCCTTATCCAATTGGATAACTCCTAATTGTCATGCCTCTAAGCTCATCAATCCAATTGACTCTTGCCTAGTTGCGTCCAACCTCTTGCTTTCAACATACACGCATTACTAGCTTGCGTCGTCCGCAACACATCATGAAAAATTAAAATCGCCTTGCTTTGGCAAGCCCGAATTTTAATAGGCCATGATCATGAAGGGTGTTTCGGCAAGAGAAGGCAAAACGCAATATTTAATTGAGGGATTTATTTTAAGTTGTTTGGTTGATCTTATCAACATGGTCTACTTATTTGGATTGGGCCATCCACAATAAAAGACCAACCTTGTTTATTATTATCTTGTTATCGTTTTTGCTTGTAGCGCCATACACACAAAATAAATGACAAGGCATGAATAATAAACATCCACAAAATAAAAAAACTTGGCATGGATATGGCCCCTAGAATAATGATATTATCAAGCCAATGATAATATCTAATTGCCCTAAAGTGCCGAGCTCATTTCCATGTGCTCCACCATAGTCGCGCGCCTAGGGATGTCTTTTGGCTCCTTTGGTTCTCCGGTCTTCTTCTCCATGTTCTTGGCTATCATCTAAGTACTTCTAATTCTAGCCTAACATCTAGAATAAATAAATAACAAAAGCCTCACATGTCGAGGAGAAAAAGAACGACTCGCAGGCCGTAAAACTTAATTAATTATTACATTAATTTAATCAGCTCGCAGGCCGTAAACCAAACCACAAAAAATAAACATCCACAATCCTAGGTCATATCCATCCACCATGCAATAAAGCACATAATACAGTTAAAACCAATTTTTAACGCGCTTGTTTAATTTTAATGAAATTGGGTAACTAGGGTTTTACAACGGTCCAAAGGGCCCAAGCCAACAAGTGGCCCGAACCCTAGGACTGCCGCACGCCTAGAGGCCCGCGGCCTTGCTTGGCGCGCAAGGGAGGGGCGGGCGGCTAGGGTTTCGGCCCTAGTCCCCTTCCTCCTTCCTTGTTGCCCAAGCAAGGTTGTTTCCTTATGGAATTATTTCCATAACTTTGTTTCCATAATTGAAAACCCCTTTTCACTCATGTGCCCATGAACCCTAATTTTTTTCAAGAACCCAATTATTCACATCCTATGTGATTAAACTCACCAATTCTAACATCCAATGTTAAATTGGGTCTTGTTTAATTGAATGAAATTCAATCTTGCATCTACTATGCCAATTTTTCAGTTTTCGCGTAATAAACAATAATACGATGTATGAACTGAAATCGTAAACACATAATATCATGTTATGCTCTACGACATGTGGCTTTTGACGTAGGTAACGCAGCGGAATAACAAAAATTAATCCTACTCAAAGCCCACCAAGGATCACAGGAAGAGACATCATAACATGATTAGGGTCATATAAGATGTGTACCTTTTTGATTTGTGAGATCACACGAAGAATGATGTCCTCGTTTCTACGGTTGATCCACGTCTAGAGGTGAGATCTAGATTCTTCCTTCTCCACAAGTGCTAGCTTGAACCTCGGAGGAAGAGGGATGAAGATCAAAGCAACAAAGCACAAAGGGGGGCTCGGCCACCCTTTTGCCGTCGGGTAGAGGGGGCGGACGGGGGCTAGGGTTTCGGCCCTAGCTCTTTGTCTTGCTCTCTCTTTTGCTCTCTCCCACTCTTGTGTTATGTCTAATAATAACTCATGTGGGAAGGAAGCTAGAGCCTCTTATATATATACTCCAACAAATCCTTGTTGTTTCCATATTAGAGTTTTCTTGTTCTAGTAGGACTAGAACTATTCCCTTCCTTGCAAATTAGTCCTACTAAGTTTGCAAGGTGTTGCACAATGATCCTTCTATTAATTAATCTATATTAATTAATCCCAAATCTAGCTCTTCTCTATTTGAAGTGTGACCCCATAGGTTTCTATATAGTTGGTAGTAACTATTACTAACATGGAGCGGTGTCTAGCAACACATCCATGCCACCCAACCAATAGAAATAGTCAGTGATCCCGACAAACCTTTGTGCCCAATATGTCATATTGCATTATCTCTTTGTCTCCATATCCGGATTGGACACGAGACGTAAATAGTCACACTCGTATATCCAATCCATAGTTCCTCGATCCTGGGAATATGCTTATGCTTGCAGATAACATTAATATCTCTATATTAATTTATCTGAGTCTGGCCAGACATTCAATAAGCCTCATACCTCGAGTGGCCGTGGATATTTACCCCCATTATGTGGGAGGGACAAATCCTATCTACATCACTACGATCTCTAAGCTTGCTTCCTATCACGCCCGATAGCCACCTTTATGATTACCCAGTTACGGTGTAACGTTTGATAACATCAAAGCGCAATATTTCACAGCTAGAGTATCTAGTGACTTCAAGTCCAAGGATTGCAATAATATTAGCACTACGAAAAGCAATTGTGACTTCAGATAATCTAATGTATCCTTTTCGTCGTGGGTCAATCCAGTATGCCATTACTCCTAATGCATACCCATGTGTTGGATCGTGATATCTCCATATCAATCCAACCCCATACTAGTCTATATTTGATTGTCCTATTAATCAATATAATGGACTAGGGATATTTAAGATAAATAACACATTTTATCTAAGGACTTCATTATATTAAATATCGCCATAAATAATAAATGAATATTCTAGCCAAAACATTGTTCATACTAAATCTACGATTGCCTCTAGGGCATCTATTCCAACAAAGCTCAGTTTGTCGAATCCACATGGACAGTTTTGAGATTATTTAGCTAGACAATTTATTTAAAGTTGAAGTAACCGGAGGAAGAATTGGTTGATTTAAGAGTTCGTCGCCCTCAAACAAGTGACTGAAACATAAATAACAAGGTAGACAAATATTTTTGTATTTTTGAATATTGATTGTGAATTATCACTGATAAAGAAGGAACTAGGTTCTTTACGCATCCCCCAGATCAATTCACTTTCTCGAATTGCATCTTAAAACAATAACCTAGACTACGTTCTTGGTCACATGTACGCTCCTACAATCTTCTATCGATTTCATGTAAGACTACGCTAAAATTTCACAATCGTCATCTATCGAACCATAAACTGTGTCACCTAGCATGCTTTACGACCAATTCTATGTAACGACCCAGACACTAACACTTCTCATGTCGGTCCATCACGATACGGGGTTTTCTTTCATTCTTCATTCTAGGCTAATCGTTTTCACTTGTCAGTCCATCAATTTTCACCAAGTAACAACTATAGTTCGCGACACTACAATTGCATAAAATAAAGTACAAGAATGAAAGAAGAACAAAGTCTAGATCATATTAAGACAACAAGTTAATGAATTAAATCTTAAAAAATCCGGAAAAGTTTCATGACCTAGGTTCGATTGTAAGAACCTAGTGGAGAATTTAGATACTCATGCTAACGATTAAAATATACAAAGTCATTGTAAACATCAAATGAGAGATAATAGAGAGAGTTTAGAAATCTCTAACGGAAAATTAGAGCTTTGGCGCGAATCCGAGCTCCACCCCCGTGGATTTTCTTTCGTCTTTCTCTGTGTCTCTTTTCTACATTTCTTCTCCGTTCTTCGTGAATAATCTGATTGATCAAAACAGTCCCCTTTTTCTTGTATATCAAACCCGTCTAAAACTTGAAGGAAAAATCATCTTAATCGCACAATTGCCCCTCCAAGGATGTGGGAGTACATCCTCAACCCTAGGGACGAAATAAAACCCGTTCCTTTTCTCTTCTTCTATTTCTCTTAATTGCTTTTCTACCCCAGCTTACTCTGATCATACGATCAGAGCTCCTGATCGTGCAAAACAGATTGTTTCCTCTTGCAAGTTGAACGCAATTTTTTCTAAGTCTTTTTTTCTTGCTTCTATCTGTTTCACAGCTGGTTTTTTCTTCTTCTATTTGATTCTTGCGGTCTTAATTCTACGGTTATTGGCTCTGGTTTGCTGCGGTAAAGGAGGGCTGTTTAGGTGGAGATTAGGAGACAATTTGTATTGGTTGTCGGTTTATGGGTTTGAATGGTGGTTATGAAGATGATAGAGCAGGTGGTTGTATGAGTTGGTAATGGCTATGTCTGTGGTTAATTGGTTGTAGAGATGGTGTTTTGGTGTTGTTAGTTATGGTGGCTTCGAAGGTCTGATGCAGAGGTGGAGGCAGAGTTGGTGTTGAAGTACTGGGTTTTGTGGGTAAGTTTCAAGTTATTTTCAGGTTGATTGATTTTGGTTCGGTACTCTACTGGTGCATGTGGTTACGACTTGTTTGGGTCAGTGGCTTTGTTGAGGAGGTGGAAAAGTTCAAGGTAAGGTAGTTTGTAGGTGTGGTCTGTGATTGAATTGTGAAGGTTATGGGTGTAATGGTGTTTGCTTTGGTTATGAAGGAAGGCAGTATGTTGGAGACTATGGTGAAGGCCATGGGTTCAATCGGTGAAAGAGGAGTTGGTGGTGGAAATAGCTAGTTTTGGTGTCTAGGTGGATGAATGGAGGTTAGTAGTATGGTGTAAATAGTAAGTGATGTCAGGTGGTGTGGTTAATGGTGACATTGTCGAGCATGGTGGAAGTGGTGAAAATTTTAGTGGCAGAGGTTGGTAATGGTGTTATACTGTGAATGTAGGCAGATTGTTGATAGCAGATCCTGCTTTTCATCGAACTTTTCTCTCTTCTTCATCCATTTTCTCGAGCTTTAGTCGCTTCCAAATTTCGTTTCCTTTCCCGTTCCACGCTCCGACCCTCCAGTGCCTGAGGTTCAAACAACTACAAATGGACGTAAATATTCCTAATGTGGAGTTATGGGAATCACACAAAAACAATAAAAATGGACGTAAATATTCCTAATGTGGAGTTACCACTCTTCATCCTTGAATTTGATAGAAGGAAAACGTATGACAAGATCTTTGAAAACCAATTTGTTCAATTTCTGCAGGCTAACGTGTCCAAGCTTTCTGTGCCAAAGCTTTCAATCATCTTTCAAGGCCTTGAGACACTTCAAACTTTCTCCTGTAACTTTGGTAGTATTCAAACAGTAAACATTGTTTAACCTAGAAGCAGTGAGGATGCAATTTCCAGCTTTTTCATCTTGCACCACACATTTTTCTTTGTCAAAATTAACTTTATTACCTTTATGACACAACTGTGATACAATAAGAAAATTAAACTATAAACCATCTACAAGATAAAACATCTGAGATAGAATTTTCAGAACCATTACCAACTTTACCAATACCTACGATGTTTCATTTGCCTTTGTCACCACGTGTGATTGTCTGTACTGATTGTTCTTTCACTTCAGTAGATAAAGAACTTTTGCCACTCATGTGTCTGGAGCAACCACTGTCCATAATCCACTTATGTTCTTTTCTCTTGGTGACAACCCGCCAACACCATTCACTGCCTTACCCAGCTTTTAGACCAAGTTTGATATTTGAATTCATATTCAGGGTCAACCATGTTAGGTGGCCTAACCCCTTTAGGAACCCAAATCTGTCTCACTTGTCCCTTAAGTTGAAATGGAAAAGTGTTCCTCGTGATGTGAGGTTTTGTTCTTCTAAAGGGACAAGTCATCTTAACATAACCAATGTTACTGCAGTAATGACATTTTGGAGAATGTTTGTTGCTTTCTTTCACAAATCTGGTATTGTTCTTTCTTGGAAAGTTTGGATTGTATCTAGTACAACTTTTGTGAACAGACTGCATACTTCCTCCAAGAAACAATTTTAAATTCTGTTATGAGCCAGCAAGTTTTGTCATAATCTTCTTAGAGTCTTGAAGTTTCTCAATAAAATTAGACCTATGTTCCTCTAATTCATCATCCTGATGTCTTAGCGCAACAATGTTGTCACTCAAAATAGAGTTTTCTGTAACAACTTCTTTAACATGAGATTTCAAGGCTTTGAAATTGGTTTCCAAGGCTTTGAAATCTCTGTCGGTCTTTGCCTGAGAAATTTCAAGATTCTTGTTCTGGTAAACTAGTTGCAAATTTTCTTTTGCTTGCTCATGAACTTTCTCATTTAAATATTTGATTTCATTTAAGTAATCTTCTTCATTTAGAAGCATGGTTTTCAAAATCTCATAAACCATATTTGAAGATTGAGACATAAGAGTTTTCACCATTACCTCAATGTTCTTATCTGAACCTTCATAATGCTTGGCCATGAGACATAGGTTAGCTTGATCTTCCTCAGAATCAGAGTCACTTGATGAATCAGAGTCACTCCAAGAAGCTACCATAGCCTTCTTCTTTCTGTGATGGTATTTCTTTTGAAAATTGTTGCTTTTCTTTTAAGGACTGTCTCTTATTAAGTGTCCTGCATCACCACACTCAAAGCAATTTATTACTTTAGATTTATTACCACGAGAAGCGGACTTGCCTTTGTAGCCTTTGCTACTTAAAGATCTGAATTATCTCCGTTGAAGTCTTTGTTTCCTAAGTTCTTCTTAATCTTGAGAATCCTTTCCAAGGCTTTGGAAATTAGAGCAAAATGATATTCTTCATCATCTTCTTTCTTTTCAAGGCTTTGAGGTTGTTCACTCTCTCTACCCTTGAGTGCCATATTCTTGACACTCTCTAGTAATTATCCATCAGCTTCATTCATAGAGATCTCATGTGTGAGTAGCTTTCCCTGTAAATCATCAAGCTAGAGGGAGGATAGATCTTGAGCTTCTTAAATGGCTGTGGTCTTTGGTTCCCATTTGGCTTTGGGAAGACTTCTCAAGATCTTTCCGCATTTTTCTTCATGGAGAACACTTTCCCCAAGGACTCCAAATTGTTTACAATATCTGTGAACCTTTTGAACACGTCTTTGATGGATTCATCTCCATTCATCTTGAATAACTCATACTGTCTAAGGAAGATATGATCTTGGTTTGCTTCACTTGGCTGGTTCCTTAAAAAGTAACCACCAGCTTATCCCATATCTCCTTAGCAGTCTTGAATGTGGATATCTAGCTGAATTCATCTGCACTCAAAGTACAATATAAGAGATTCATGGCTCTGTAATTTTTAGAAAGTTGTTCTAATTCAGAAGTAGAGAGATAATCTTCAGATTTGGGAATTTTAATCCCATACCTTTCTTTGTAGAATACATGAGGTCCATTCTGAATGATAGACCAAATTTAAATGTTCAGATCAATGATTAACATTTTCATTAAGAAGTGTACAAAGTTGTCTTAGCAGAACAAATGAGGCCTGTTAGCAGCTCTTCCCTATGAGAAACCACCATCACCTACAATACTCATGATCACAAGATTGTTAGATCTGTATAGTCATACAAGCTCTGATACCAATTGAAAGACAGTATGTAGGTATGTAATACAAGACCAATACTCTAGAAGGGGGGGGGGGTTGAATAGAGTATGGAATTTTTTTCCAAAAGAGTGCTTTTTAAAAGAGTGTTTTGCCAAAAGTGTGGAAAGCTAGGAAGTATTTCAAGGCCTTGAAATCAAATCCAAGCCCTTGAAACCAAAACATATAGTGAAAAAGTTACTGATCTTTTTCGAGGTCTTGAAATGCCTTTCAAGGACTTGACTGAAAACCTGTTTTGAAGCAGTTAACAAAATAAGAACAGAACTGAAACGGAAAGGCAAAGAACACAATGATTTTACGAAGTTCAGTCCTCAATGACCTACGTCTCCGCCTAATGGATATAATCCCTTCGGGGTTTTAACAGACTTCTTATTAATCAAAAGATAATCCCTAGATCTCAAGCACAGATAATTCCCTTACTCTGTTAGAGCTTGTGGTTCTCTCTAACCTGTCTAGTACCTTCTCTAGCTAACTGAATCAATAAGAATATCTTGTTGTTCCTATTGAACAACACCACGAGATTAAATAATGAGGGAATAAAACAAATGATATACAAATGAAAGCATAGAAGGAAGAACACTGTAAATGCAGTAAAGTTGTGAAGCTTGTTGTGTTCTTCTGTACACTGAGATGGGTTAAATGAGTGTTAATCTCCTTTAGTGTTGCTTGTCCATCTTGTGAGAGTGTTCTTGTCTTTGTAGTGATCAATATTCGTGTATCTCTCAAACTGTGTCTCTCATTTTTCTGGAATTTTGAATTACAACATTTATAGGAACTTCAAACAGATTTTCCTAAAAATCCACCAAAGATCTTTGACTCTCAACAGCTCAATTCCAACGTCTAGCTTGCTTGATTTCCTCACTAATTTTGATTTGATCTTCCATCTGTAGACTTAAGGAAGGTCCAGACACCATTCCATAATAGTACGATCAATCTGCAACTTTTAATTGACAAGTATACAATCTAGCAAATAAGGAAACTTGCTAAATCTGCATACACAAGGTTAGCTTGCAATTCATGCAAAATAACTCAAGCTAATATTGCAATAAATAATCATATTAGGATTTTCTTTCATCTTACAATATATTAAGATCAAGTGCAGAAGATTAAAGAGGAATTTGAGTAGAACTCCCCCTTAGTTCATGCTCAGATATTTTCAAGACTTTGAGATGAGTTTCAAGGCCTTGAAACTCTTTGTGAGCAAGCTGTGAACTTACACATTGTAATTTAATTTCAATAGATGCTGCTTATCTTTTCTTTACAGGTATGGCAAAGGCAAGTTAATGGAAAAATCATGTATAGATGTCTGGGTGAAGGTGGTATCTTAAAAAGGTATGCTATTTGTTAACGATGTTTTTTTTGTCTTTTATTTTTTAATTAGTACTTTTCAATGTATGATTTCAGTGATTCTCTTAGTTTCCAATCTCGAATATCCTTTTATTTCTTGATATATAATTTATTAATCTACAAAATTGTGTTTTTTAAAGAATAACATAAGAATCGTGTGTTCCCTTATGCTAGTAATATAAAAAACCAAATTTAGTGAACTCAAAACTTGAAGCCAGTCATTTTTTATGAAAGGTAAGGATTTATATATATAAAAGGACTTACACCAGGCATGATACATCGAAACACAAAGCAGCACAAACATATCATACAACCTACATAACTGGATATTTCACAACTAGAAATATTAAACAAGCCTACCAATCTACGGATATATACAAGCAAAACACGCAGCTAAGCCAAACTACTAGTAGAAGCTACCTTTTCCAAACGGTGCGCCTCCAAAACTTGTTCCCTCGGAACTTTGGCAATAATGCAGTGATTAAAGTTTACTAATTCCTGCCAAATACGAGCCAAAATAGGTGCGCTCTTATATGAACTGCGACTAGTACGCTGCAATAATTGTAGAATAGGAGACTGTCAGTATAAATCATTATAGTGGCTAAATTAAGCTACCTTGCTACTAAAATGACATAATAAATCGCTAGAAGTTCCATTTGAAGCGAAGAACCTGATGTGCAAGTACGAGAATAGCATAATGGGGTGTTCGAATCTTGCTGGATGAAGACGCCTACGGCCGCTTCTTGATGCACTAGTTTCCACGCGCCATCAACTATTATGAAGCTGGAGAAATGCGGAAGAGAAGGTCAAAGTCTTCTGAAACGAATGGAGTACGGGAGGTTATTATTTCGTGGCAAAGCGCGCTGTTTTTGCAGATTCTGTTTTGATGAGAACAACAGAAAGCTTCTTATCTCGTGGGAAGCTTGTTGAAAGAATGCCCATGCCATAGAAAAGAGACCATAGAAAAAAGACGCTAATCTGTATATCATTATGAGGGCTCAGAATAGTAGATCGCAGCCACCCAACTCTATTAATCGGGCTGTTTCTCAAACCTAACATGCGAGAAAGAGAATCTGAAACTGGGCATTCAAATAATAGATGATCTATCGTCTCTGGGGAACCTTGGCAAAGAGGGCATGGACAACTTAGGGAAGGAAACCTGATAGCCAGATTCACCATACATGGAAGAGCTGAATTATGCAAACATTTCCATATAAAAACCTTGTATTTTTATGGAATATTATGACCCCACAGTTTCCCCCAAACCAGGGTTAGGCACAATGGGGCAAAAGAAGAAGCCCACTGGCATATAAACCGGAGTGAAAGAGGATTCAATGAAATGATATCTTGAGTTTGAGGTGTACTCCCCAATACTCGTGAAAGGCCATATTAGCTTGTCGAGGTGTTCAGAGGGGGTAGTTGTATTGACAAAATAGCAATAACAAGAAAAGAATGAAAATGTGTTGTTAGAGTTAGTTTATCCCAAGAGTTTTGCCCACTCTTTGTTACGATAAAATTCGCCACTCTCAAATTATTCAAATGCTCTGAATTGAGGAAAATGTAAAGAGAACAATTCATAGATGGGATCCAACAGTACTTGACCATATTGACTGTCAGCCCATTTCCAATAGCCCATGAATAACCTTGCTCGATGAGAGTTCGTCCTGAGAAAATACACTTGGTACACCATGATGCATTAGACGGTTCGCGTATTGTGGTATTGCAAATGTGATCAATGGTGAAATGCTGGTGGTATTTTGCTTTAATAATCAATGCAGCTAAGGTGATTTCGGAATGAAGAAGTCTCCAATAAGAAGTTGCAAGCATTTCTTGATTGGCCCACTGCTGATTGCGAATGTCTAATCCACCATGAAATTTAGATGTAAATAAGGTAGAGTTGGGAACAAGGTGAAGTGGCCTGGTACTAGAAGGATTCCTCTAGAAGCTAAGTGTATGATCATTGAGGTAACTTAGTGTGGATGAAGGAAGGCTGAAAGCTGTACTGAAATAAATTGGGAAGGAGGTTAATGTGGATTTTATGAGAGTGAGTCTGCATGCAGGATTCAGTAGACGGCCTTGCCAGTAACCAAGCTTAGAGGTAATTAGAGGAAATGATACTGGTAACTTGCGTTTTATTTATTGATTCTGTAAGAGGCAGACCAAGGTAGTGAGTGGATTTGGTAAATGGAAAATTGCCAAAGAAATCATGAAATTGCTAAGCCATAATAGGATGAATATTGAGGCTAAAGAAGAGGCTGGATTTATTCAGATTTATCTGGTGACTCGAAACCATGTCAATACTATCCAATGCAAGAGCTAAACTATTGCAAGAGGACAGGGTTGGTTTAAAAAAGAGGAGACATTCATCTGCGAAAAACAGATGGGAACAGGTGGAGAATTCTTAGAGAGATGGATACCAGGAACTTCCCCCAGGTTGTTTAGTGATTCGAGAAGCGACGATAGGGCTTCTAGATAGATGATGAAGATGTAAGGCGATAGAGGGTCCCCTTGTCGAAGACCTGAAGTTGGGGTGAAAATGTATGTGGTTTCTCCGTTGACTAAGGCTGAGTAGGATACCGTACGAATGCATTTAGAAATTAGACGGATCCATGATTTTGGAAATCCCATGACTGTTAGAGCATGCTATAAGAATTCCTAATTAACTCGGTCGAAAGCTTTACTCATGTCCAGCTTAAGTGCTCCAAGATGAGCTCATGTATAATGTCGCTCTATTCGGGTGAATAATTCATTGGCCTGGAGAATATTGTCTGTACGTCATCGGCGGGGAAAAAAAGTTGATTGGGTAGGTGAGATGATGTCAGGAATGATATTGCGTAGACAATAGGCTAGTGTTTTGGAGACAATTTTATAAATATTGGTACAACGGCCGATAGGGAGATAATCGAAAGCACATTTAGGAATGTCTATTTTTGGGATTAGTACAAGGGAGGTGTGGTTTAGCAGTTTAAGTAGATGACCATAATTCAGGAAGGAAACCGCAGCCACAATGGACTGGCCAGTAATATGCCAGATTTTTGGAAGAAAATAGGAGGCAGCTCGTCTGACCCCGAAGATTTATAAGGACTCATTTGAAACACTGATGTTGGACATCCTCCGCTGTGAAAGGTTTTCTTAACTCCCATAAGTGTTCTGGTGAGCGTCTAGTGTTGAGAGTTTGCCACCCAGTCCAGGAGTGAATAGTGTCAGTAGTTGGAGAAGAGGGATTCTAGAATTTACAAAAGTGGTGAAGTAGATGTTCAAGAAGCCCTTGTTGGGTGGTGATAGGAGTGCAATCAGCTCCTTGAAGCTCTGAAATGCGGTTGTTGCATATACGTTGCTTAAATTTTGCATGAAATAAACGAGTGTTTCTGTCGCCCTGCAGTAGCCAGTGCGTGTTAGCTCGTTGCCCCCATAAAAGCTCTTCTTGATGGAGCAAATCATCAAAGTGGACCCTATCTAGATTTTCTTTACCTTTCCACTGGAGCTGAAGAAAAGGAGAGATGCTTTGTGGCGGAGGGTGATGGAGGATATTGGAAAGATGGTTTTGTGCATTAGTATTTTGGATCGCAAGTGTCCCTAGGCCTTTTGTGGCTTAGGCCTTGAGCATTACTTTCGCAATTTTGCATCGCGAAAGTAATTGAATGGAAGGGGAACCAAGAAAAGGTTGATTCCAGGCTTGAGCTATGATATTGTAACAATCATCATGGCGAAGCCAGAAAGCTTCAAATTTGAAGCTACGACCTTTGAGAGGCGGGGGTGTTTTGGGAAAAGAAGACAGGGACCGTGGTCCGATCCCATGATAGGGATATTAAGAATATAAGAGCCTGCAAAGGATGCTAACCACTGTGGGCTGGAAAAACTTCTATCTAGTCGTTCACAGGTACATCCTATTACCCTATTACTACTCCAAGTGAAATAACTTCTGTGATAAGGAAGTTCAATAAGATTGCAATAAGATAAAAAAACGATGAAAGTGAGTAGATCCCAGAATAAACGATGAACCGCTACTTGAAGAAATGGAGATTTTATCATAAGTTGTTAAAATCTGATTAAAATCTCTTATACAGACTAGAGGCCTCGTAACTTGGGATAAATTAGATTGGAGGACCTCCCATGTTTGTTTACGGTGACATTGGGCTGGCTCACCATAGATGCATGCTAGAGCCCATGAGCCAATATTAGAAGTACAAACTCCTAAAATGAGATTACGATTTTTAAATATGATATTAAAGTGAATAGTTGGATTATAAGCAATTAATATACCTCCCCTAAGCCCACATGAGTCAACTCCATCGACGGAGTTAAAACCCCATTGTTTAACATAAAATCCTCGTGTTCTATCGTGGTTTTAGTTTCGCTAAGAAAAATTATTGATGGTTTATAATCCTGGGCAATTTATGATCACTATAGACTAGTATGTGGTTATATTGATATGGAGATATCAAGGCTAACATATGGGTATGCATTATGTGATAATGGCATACTGGATTGACCCACGACGAGAAGGGTACATTAATTATCTTAACGTCACAAGTGCTTTTCGTTGTGACAATGATATTGTGGTCCTTAGACTTGAAGTCACTAGATAATCTAGTTGTGGAATATTATGTTTTGATTTCGTCAAACATTACACCGTGAGTGGGTAGCAATAAAGGCGGTTATCGGACATAATAGGAAGCAAGCTTAGAGGTGGTAGTTATGTAGAGAGGATTTATCCCTCCCACATATGGGGGTAAATATCCATGGCCACTCGAGGGGTAGAGCTTATAGAATGTCTGGCCAGACTCAGATAAACCAATATAGGATATTGATGTTATCTGCACCGATAAGTCTATTCCCAGGATCGAGAAACTATGGATTGGATATACGAGTGTGACATCTATTTCTCATGCTCAATCCGGATATAGAGACAAATGCATAATTCAATACGGTAACATTGATCACAAGGACAGTCGGATCATTGACTATCTCTATTAGTTCGGTGGCATAGATGTGTTGCTCAACACCACTCTAAGTCAGTAATTGTTACTACTAACTAAGTAGAAATCTATGGGGTCACACACCCTATGGATTAAACTGGACTTTGTTATTAATTAGTGGGACTAATTTTAATAATAAGAATCAATACGCAACCAAAAGGAAACTTAGTAGGACTAATTTGCAAAGTGGACTAATCAGTGTATGGACAGGACTAGTATTGGGGCAAATATGTAGTTAATAAGGAGTTATTAATTATATAAGGGCACTCCTAGATTATTTCTCATTATGCTTTTCATAAGTTTTAGAGAGAAAAAAAGCAAGGAGAGAGAGACAGAGCAAGGGCCGAAGCCCTCACCCCCCCCCCTTTTGTGTCATCGGCCTCAAACAGGCGTGCGGCCTCTTTTGGTCCTCGTTTCACGTGATCTTCTTATTCCTCCTTCCTCATGTTGCTAGCAAAAAGACGTAAGGACTCCGGTGCAATCCTAGGTGTGGATACTCGTAGAGACGTGGACACAATTCTGCGTGGAAGTGATTAATTAAGACAAATAAGGTACGCACCAATTCTTCCTTTACTACTTTATGATAGTTTGTCCTGCGATTCGTGGAGGGTCTTGAAAGAAATTGTTTTATTGTATTGACGATGCGTAGTCCGTATCAAAACCCTACAGTGGTATCAGAGCCATATGTCGTAGCGCATAACGTAGTTTTATGTGTTACCGTTATATCAGTTTTACACCGTATCGGTTATTTTTCGCGTAAAATTGATATTGGCATAATGATGCAAACTGAATATGATTCAGTAGAAGATGATCTAATTTTACGTATCGTGCTGAAATTAGAAAATCCCGTTCACACATGATGTGTATTTTGGTGATTTGAAAAAATTAGGGGTTGGGCACAATTGGGGAAAAAGGGAGTTTTCTCTGCAATTGGATAATTGCTCAAAAAGAAACAAGGAAAGTTTTGGAAACTTTCCTATTGGGTTTCGGCCAAGGAGACTGCCCCCATTCCTTGTGGCGTAAGCAACGTGGCCGTGGTCCTAGGCGAGCCAGCCAACCGCCTGTGTGACCGCGTGGGTTGGCCCCACCGGCCTAGGCGCGGCCCAGGCGCTCCTAGGGGTTCGGCCAACTTGTTTGGTTGACTCCTTGGACCGTTTTGACCATAGAAAATTCCAAATTCAACTAAATTTGACGAGTCGCGTTAAAATTGGATTTTAACTGTATTATGTGCTTATGCATGGTGATTGGATTTGGCCTTAGACGTGGATGATGTGGATGTTTACTTTTGGGGTTTGGTCTTATTGTAATTAGTGTAATTAATTAAGTTTTACGGTCTGTGTGTCGTCTTCTTCTCAACTTGTGAGGTCTCTCTATTTAGTATAGGTGCTAGCTAGTATTAAAACAGTTAGATGATAGCCAAGATATGGAGAAGAAGCTTAAAGACCAAAGAAATCACAAGTTGACGTTATTCCATAAGCTAAAGCGCATGGAGTAAAGATGGAGGCACATGGAGATGAGCTTGCCATTTTTAGGGTTTATAGATATTCGCATTGGCTTGAGAATATCTTAGTTTCATGAGGCCACATCCACCACGCTTATTTATTGTTTGTTTATTTATTGTCTTGTTATTTCTTTTTGGTGTATGGTTGATGCATGCAAAACGTAACAAGATAATAATTAAAATCCATATTTATTTGGGATTGCCCAATCCAAATAAGTAGACTCAGTTGATTGGATCGACAAAAATAATTAAAAATTACCAAGGAAATCCCCCAACGAAAATATTGTGTTTGCCTTCTTGTTACTTAACATTCGTCAAAACTATAATGTATTAAATTTGCGCTTGCCAAAGTAAGGCGATTTGATTCATCATAGGATGGCGCGATGACACAAGCTAGTATTATGAAATTGTTGAAGTAAGAGGATGAATGAATATTTCAAGAGGATTGAAAGCTTAGAGGCAAGGAAATTGGGATTATCTATGGGATAGATAAATAAGGAGTTATTTGCCCAATTGAACCAAGAGTTGCATAGGATGCAATTGGAAAGTGTTTTTACCTAAATAACTAATTCTTGGGTGACTTGCCATAGCAAGCTCAAGAAGAGGTGAAATATGGATCTTGGCCCACTAGAAAGTATATGATATTTTCCGCATTAATGGTGAGGACTACTAATCCGAGAAAAATAGTGGGAGCTATATTTGATAATCTAGTCATTGTTAAATATAATCATTTGTTCACAAAGTTCTAAAAATTGTATATTTCTCATTTTGTAGAATTCCAATGGAAAACAATCAATCTACATCGACTCCATCACTGCGGGCTGTCCTTGAGAAGGATAAGCTGTTTGGAATCAATTTTCTGGACTGGTACAAAAACTTGAGAATTGTTCTCAAGAATGAAAAGAAACTGTACATTCTAGAGAAGCCAATTCCAGAACCACCAGCGCCCAATGCTTCTGCCGCCATTAGGAAGGAACATCAGAATATCATTGACAATTCTAACGATGTGACTTGCCTAATCCTATGCACCATGACCTCTGAGCTTCAGAAGCAACATGAGAAGATCTTCCAAGAGTCGTCCAGGCATGAGCGGTATAAAGTATCTAAGGCCTTGTTCAAATTTCATATGTAAGAGGGGAACTCAGTGGGACCTCATGTACTGCGCATGATCGGGTACCTAGAGAATCTCACACGCCTGGGGTTTCCGGTGGGTCAAGAGTTTACCATTGATCTCATCATGCAATCGTTTCCAGATAGTTATATCCAATTCATCATGAACTATAACATGAATGAGATAAACAGACCTCTGCCATACTTGTTCATATGTTGAGGACAGTTGAACAAAAGCATTAACAATAATAAAGGCAATGTCATAATAATGGTCCATAAAGGAAACAGCAAGCGAGTTGCTTCGACCTCCAAAGGGAAAGGCAAGGCAGTTGCAAAACCCAAGGAAGTTACCTTGAAACCAGCTTGTGGGGTGGTTAAGGACGCGTGTCACTATTGTAGTCAGACTGGCCACTAGAAGAGGAACTGTCCCAAATATCTAGACGATAAAAGGCTTGGAATAGTGATTCCACCACCACCAGGAATTTTTGTTATAGATGTCAATCTGTTTATCTCTTCATCTTGGGTATTGGATACAGGATGTGGATCTCATATTTGCCGAAAATTGCAGGATCTAAAGAGAAGCAGACGACTGGCTAAAGGGGAGATAGACTTGCGCGTAGGGAATGGAGCAAGAGTTGCTGCATTAGCCATAGGCGTTTATGAGTTATCTTTACCTTCATGAATTATTCTAAAATTGGACAATTGTTATGTTGTGCCTGCTATGAGCAGAAACATTACTTCAGTTTCTTGTTTGGACAAGAAATGTTTTTCTATTAAAATAAAGAACAAGTGTTGCTACATTTATTTTTGATGGTTTGCATTCTTGTAATGCTTTATTTTCTAATGGGTTATATATCCTTGATCTAGATAATTCCATCTATAACATAAATACCAAGAGGATTAAAACTAATGATATAAATCCTACTTACCTATGGCATTTTCGTTTAGGCCATATAGCGATAAACACAATTCTAGACTCCATAAGGATGGATTTCTAGACACATTTGATTATGAATCATATGAGACATGTGAATCTTTCTTATTAGGAAAAATGACAAATTCCCCTTTCAAGAAGAAAGGTGAGAGGACTAGTGAGTTAGTGGCACTCATACATACTGATGTGTGTGGACCGTTTCCCACGGCTGCCAGAGGTAGTCATATTTATTTCATTACATTTACTGATGACTTCAGTAGATATGGATTTGTATACCTTATGAAGGCCAACTCAATTGAAATGTTCAAAGAATTCAAGAATGAAGTAGGGAAGCAACTTGGAAAGAGTATCAAGGCTCTACGATCAGATCGTGGAGGAGAATACTTAAGCCTAGAGTTTGAAGACTATCTTAGAGAGTGTGGGATCTTGTCCCAACTCACTCCAACCGGTACGCTACAGTGGAATGGCGTGTCCAATAGGAGGAATCGAACTCTGTTGGACATGGTTCGATCTATGATGTGTCAAACTGACCTTCCAATATCGTTTTGGGGACACGCTCTATTAAGTGCAGCTTTCACCCTTAACCGTGTTCCATCCATATCGGTCATGAAGACACCATATGAGATATGGAATGGGAGGCGTCCCATAGTGTCTTTTATTAAGATTTGGGGCTGCTATGTCTATGTAAAATGTTTACAAACAGACAAGCTCGGGCCAAATTCAGATAAGTGCAAGTTTGTGCGATATCCTATGGAGACGAAATCCATCCGAGAACAAGTGGTGTGTTTATTGCTCGGAATAGTGTATTTATAGAAAGAAATTTTGTCTCTGAAGAAGCAAGTTGGAGGACTGTAGAACTTGAAGAAATCCAAGAACCACAAAACACTGATCCTACAATGGAACATGAAAAGGAACCACAAGATGTTGTGGACCAACATGTTCAAGAAACATAAGAACTTCGTAGGTCGAGTAGGATGCGCCGGGAGCCAGAGACTGAACCCGTTGACACACTACTCATGGATGATGAGCCTACTACCTATGGAGAGGCCATGAAAGGGCCAGAATCTCAGAATTGCCTTGAAGCCATAAGATTTGAAATGGAATCCATGTACACCAACAAAGTATGGAATTTGATGGAACCAACCCAAGGGGCTCGGCCATAGGGTGCAAGTGGGTCTTCAATAAGAAGACCGAAATGGATGGCAATGTGATTTCCTATAAGGGTCGATTGGTGGCAAAAGGATTCAGACAGATTCATGGTATTGACTATGATGAAACATTTTCCCCAGTCGTGATGACCAAATCTATTCGAATCTTAATTGCTTTTGCAGCTTATCACGAATATGAGATTTGGCAGATAGATGTCAAAACAGCATTTTTGTATGGAAACCTCCTTGAGGATAAGTTCACGGCACAGCCATAGGGTTTTGAGGATCCAGAGCATGCCAACAAATTTTGTAAGTTGCAATGATCCATTTATGGATTGAAGCAAGCTTCTAGGAGTTGGAATCTATGTTTTGATGATGAAGTCAAAGATTGTGGCTTCATCAAGAACGAAGATGAGCCTTGTGTTTACAAGAAGGTTAGTGGGAGCTCTTTTGTGGTTATAGTCTTGTATGTAGATGACATATTGCTCATTGGAAACGACATTCCTATCTTGCAATCTGTTAAAGATTGGCTAGGGAAGTTTTTCTCAATGAAGGACTTAGGAAATGCAACTTATATACTTGGTATCATGAGCTATAGGGATAGATCTAGGAAGCTTCTTGGCCTAAGTCAAAGTACATATATAGACAAGGGGTTGAAACGGTTCAACATGCAAGAATGGAAGAAAGGATTCCTTCCCATGTCGCACGGAGTCACCCTTTCGAAGGCTGATTTACCTTCCAATCAGATTGAGAAATAACTCATGAGTAGGATCCCATACGTGTCGGCTATTGGATCTATCATGTACGCCGTGTTATGTATTAGACCAGATGGCAAGCAAATACCAGTCTAATCCGAGTGAGAGTCACTGGATTGCTGTCAAGAATATCCTTAAGTACTTGAGAATAAATAAGGATGTATTCTTGATATATGGAGGGGAGGAAGAGCTAAGTGTAAAGGGTTACACTGATGCAAGCTTCCAAACCGACAGAGATGACTTCATATCAAAGTCGGAATTCTTATTTTTCCCTAATGGAGGAGCAGCGAGATGGAAAAGTTACAGTAAAGAGACGGTTGTTGATTCTACAACTGAGGCCGAGTGCATTGCTGCGTCCATGAGGGCTCACCAACTACTTGGCCGAGCCCCTAATGGACCACAACAAAACCGGCCCGACCCTTGGTCGTGGCTTGCTTGGCGCGCAAGGGAGGGGGACGACTCTAGGGTCTCCAAACCAGAGGTGTTTCCTTCCCTCCTTCCTTCCTTCCCTAGTTTGCCTATTTCTAATTTTAAGAAAAACTCCTTTTTGGCATTAAAATTGTGCCAAAATCCTAGTTTTCTAGATCCAGAATTTCAGATCATATGTGATCCAAATTCACTAATCCGTATATCATATGAAAAACTTAGCTCATCCTTTATAGAATCATATTAAAATTGCATCAAAATTCCAATTCTAGTTTTACGCGATAAATCATAATAAATGTGTAAAACTAACAATAAAGTAACACATAAATCACATTATTCATTACGACCTGTGACTCTGATACCATTGTAGGGTTTTGATACGGATTGTGTAGCGGAATAAATAATAATTTAACTCTGTTCTAGAGCCTCCAAGGATCACGGACTAGAAATCATAACGATGGTAAATGAAGAAACTCATGTGTACCTTGGTGGCCGACGGGTAGGGGACGGGTGGCACTAGGGGTTCGGCCCTATTGTCTTGCTCTCTCCTTGCTTTGTTCTCTCACTCAATAATGATCCAACATTGTGAGAAAATAAGCTAGGAGTGCCCTTATACAGTTAATAACTCATTATTAACTATATATTAGCCCCTCTACTAATCCTATCCATATACAGATTAGTCCATCTTGCAAATTAGTCCTACTAAATTTTCATGTGGTTGCAAATTGATCCTTCTATTTAATTAGTCCTACTGATTAATCTCAAAGTCCAGTTTAATCCATAGGGAGTGTGACCCCATAGGTCTCTACTTAGCTGGTTGCAAATAGAGAGCGGTGTCTAGCAACACATGCCACCCAACTAATAGAAATAGTTATTAATTCGACAAACCTTGTGACCAATGTTACCGTATTGTATTATCCCTTTGTCTCCATCTCTGGATTGGACACGAGACATAAAAGTCACACTCGTATATCCAATCCATAGTTTCTCGATCCTGGGAATAGTCTCATCCATGTCTTATATTGATTTATCTAAGTGTGGAATATCATTCTATAAGCATTACCCCTCGAGTGGCAGCGGATATTTGCTCCCGTTATGTGGGAGGGACAAATCCTATCTACATAGCTACCATCTCTAAGCTTGCTTCATATCATGCCCGATAACTACCTCTATAGTTACCCGGTTAAAGTGCAATGTTTGATAATATCAAAGCATGATATTTCACAACTAGAGTATCTAGTGACTTTAAGTCTAAGGACCAAAATACCATTGTCACTACGAGAAGCACTTGTGACTTTACATAACTTGTATGTAGCCTTCTCGTTGTGGGTCAATCCAGTATGCCATTACCCCTAATGCATACCCATGTGCTAGACTTGATATCTTTCATACCCAACTACCAACATACTAGTCTATAGTCGATCGTCCCGTTAACCAATATAATTTACTAGGGATATTTAAGATATGTTTGTAATCTAAGGACTTCATTATATTAAATATCTCCATAAATAATACAATGATTATTCTAGCCAAAATAATGTTCTTACTAAAATAAGATTGCCTCTAGGGCATCTATTCCAACACTTAGGAGATTCCATCTCATTCGAGGGATCATCGATAGAGGATATGCAAGATTCATACTGACAATAATCTTTGAGATCCACTTACAAAGCCGCTTGTTCAGCGAAAGCATGAAGGGCACACTAGATCTATAGGAATATAAGATGCACCAGATTGGCTCTACTGTAAGTGGGAGACAGTTAGGAATGGATGTCCTAGAGGCAATCTTATTTTAGTATCAACATTATTTTGGTAGTAACACCCCTCGAGATATTTAATATAATGAAGTCCTTTGTTTGCAATGTGTTGTTTAGATATCTCTAGTCCATTATATTCTTTAATAGGACGATCACTATAGACTAGTATGTGGGTAGATTGATATGGAGATTTCAAGTCTAACACATGGGTATGCATTATGTGATAATTGCATACTGGATTGACCCGCCACGATAATGCTACATTAATTATGTTAACGTCACAAGTGCTTCTCGTTGTGGCATTGGTATTGTGGTCCTTAGACTGGAAGTCACTAGATACTCTAGTTGTGGAATATTATGTCTTTATTTTAGTAAAACATTACACCGTGACTGGGTAGAAATAAAGGCGGTTATCGAACATATTAGGAAGCAAGCTTAGAGGTCGTAGTGATGTAGAGAGGATTTGTCCCTCCCACATATGGGGGTAAATATCCATGGCCACTCGAGGGGTGTTACTACCAACTAAGTAGAAACCTATGGGGTCACAGCCTATGTATGAAACTGGACTTTGGGATTAATTAGTACGTCTAATTAAGAAGAAGGATCGATACTCAACAACAAGCAAACTTAGTAGGACTAATTTGTAAATTGACTAATCCGTGTATGAACATGATTAGTATTGGGGAAAATATGTAGTTAATAAGGAGTTATTAACTATGTAAGGGCACTCCTAGCTTATTTCTCATTATAATTTTCATAATTGTGAGAGAGAACAAAATCAAGGAGAGAGAGACAGAGCAAGGGCCGAGCCCTTACCCCCCCCCCCCCCCCCATTTTGTGCCGTTAGCCTCAAACAGGCGGGTGGCCTCTTTGGTCCTCGTTTTGCATGATCTTCTTCTTCCTCGTTCCTCCTGTTGCTAGAAAAAAGACGTTCGAAGGAATCCGGTGTTATCCTTGCTGTGGATACTCGTAGATACGTGGACACAATTCTGCATGAAAGTGATTAATTCAGACAAATAAGGTACATACCAATTCTTCCTTTACTACATTATGATAGCTTGTCCTGCGATTCATGGAGGGTCTTGAACGGAATTGTTTTATTGTATTTCCGCAGCGTAATCCGTATCAAAACCCTACAGTATGGGAGTGAATTTCATGTGCTTGCGAGGGAGAGGAGCGAAATGGCATTTCGCTTCAACCCACGAGGGTGGGACATGTCGTCGTTAGAGCCAACATCGGTGAAAGAGCCTCCTGAACCGCCAGAGTCGCCAGAAAATGGCGAAGTATAATCAGAGTCTGTTCTGAACTCTAAGACTGGGATGAGAACCACATCATGAAGCTGCAGGAGAAACCCCCGATCAAATCCCCGTATGAACGACGACTTGGTAGGTGGTTCAGAGGACTCCGCCACTTGCTCGGAGATGGTGCGAGAAGCAAGAACCAAAGAGAGCCCATATGATGAAGGAGATGAGGATGGGTTTAAAAAAAGTGTGGTTTAGAAAGCTCATCATAGAATGAAGAGAGATTTTGTACTAGGAGTTTGGTGGGCTTATTAATGAAACCCATTGAAGAAAATGAAATATATAGTAAATAAATTAGGCTTAATTACTTAAAGCATACCCCCATTATATCAAAACTAACACATTGCAACTCCCACTTTTAGATTCGGCTTATTGCATCCCCCATTTGCAATAAATCCTAATTGTTGAAACTGGTAATTTTTTTTTACTATTAGGTCCTTTTATTGAAAGGGTATAATTGTTTGTTCCTTTCAAGTATGAACACTCAAAACATACCATTGTAATCATTACTGAAACTGCCCTAACATCGCCAAGCTACCCAGATTCCGGTGAGTGAAGTCAGATTGCGGTGAGTGAAGCTAGATTCCGGCGACATCATGACCGTGACCGCCACAATCACCACCACAAAACCAACAACCAACATTAACCCAAACACCAACGATGTCGAGATTGTGTGAACACAAATGAAAACTAAGAACCTCAATCAGAGAAACCCAAGAATCAAAATTGACACTCCCTGATACCCATCACTAACCCATAGACCAGACGATCCTAGCATACCCGACACTAACCTAGAAAACCCAAAACCAGATCCCATCAGTGAGGGGAAGGAGGTCGGGAGAGAGGGAGGCATAGATAGAGAAAGGGAGAGCGGGTGTGGCGAGTAATGGCGGTGTTGATATTGTTTTTTTTTTCATCGAAGGAATACGCCATCTCGGACATGGAGATCCCGTCCGTGACTATTCCATTGTTCGAAGATGACATCTCCGAAATCAAATTAGGATAAAGAGATATGAACAGTGGATATTTATGAATTAGCGATGGTCTTATGCGTTGCCTGTGAGATTGTGATGCATAACTACTCTTCTTGTGAAAAGAATTGAGTGTCCAATGGGGAAATGGATTTCAACGCATTTATCCAGAGAATGGTTCATCTTCACATCTTCTTCTTCTTCATCCTTATACCCCTACCTTTGTATTTTCCCTTTTTCTTTTATTAATTATTTGTGTATTGTCATATTTACCCTCCACATATGAATGATGTTGGGATTGATTTTTTTGTCAATTTGCAAATTAGTATGATTTATCACAAATGGGGGATGGAATAAGACTATTCTAAATGTGGGAGTTGCAAAGTATTATTTTCAATATACTGGAGGTATGCATTAAGTAATTAGGCCAATAAATTAAAATAAAAAGTAGGGTTATGCCATGTAGTGGTATAGGGTTATTATTTGTATGAGAAAAGTCACCTGTCTTACTTGGATTAGTATTGCACGTAAAGGATGGAACCATGGGCAAAGAAGTACTGCCACGTGTTCTAGAGTATTGTGAAAGTGGTGTGTGCGAATTAAAAACTAAATTAATGTGTGGCATTGCAGAAGAAAGGAGAGAGTAAGGGTGAAGGTTGAAAACCTGTACTTTGCAAAGACCCGGTTGAGCCACGTGGAGTGCTCTCATAGGAACGCGAAGAGGACGGAGATCCTTCAGACGTAAACAAATTGTAGCTCTGAGAATATGAAGTTGACGGCGAGGAAGGGTGGACCCACCTTGAATCATTGCTGTTGGATGAAACCACTTGGGAAGCGGTGGCTGGTTTTGCATGCCTTGTGGGTGGTTTTCTAGAGTTTTTTGCTGAGGATGAACAAGGGTGGCCGGAGGAGAGTTTGCCGCCACATCGTCCATCGGGGCTGGAACATTTTGGTTAATGTGCAGGTGGTTCTCTACGTCAGTGTTCGAGGAGAGGACATGAACAGAGTGCTCTGAGGGGTCGCTTTCCATGGCTTCCGTGAAATCTTCAAAAGATGGAGTGGCCGGAGATGGCGGCCCCGGAGAGGGGACCTCCGGCAAAGTCCTCCAAATTGGCACTCTAAGCAATTTAGACTTTCAACATACCCTACATAAATTCTTGTAGTCCGTTCCATGTTGATATTAGTGATTGACCAGAGAAACCTTGCGTATAGTGGAGCTTGGGGTAGTGATGCCCTGTAGTTCCAAATTTATCCACTAAAATTCCCATCCGTATCCAATGATCATTCATTGCAGTTGTGAGAGAAAGAGAGAAATGAAATTCAGTATGCCCTATCATCCCACAACGGTAGCAGAAGAGAAATATTTTTCGTAGCTAAATGGAAGAATGACTGTATGTCCATCATCCATTCTCTGAGTGGCCCCTAGTAATAACGGTAGAGAGATGTCGATATTAACTAGAAACTTCAAGGAGCATTTTAGGATACCGGAAAACATGTCTGAATGAAACAATAAAAAACCTCCGGCGATACTCCCCAGATTCTGGGCGAGGTCAAAGCTGATGTAGTCATAAGGCACGTTATGCATCGTAAGCCAAATATGAGCTGATTTCATAATTTTTGGGGCATACATATAGTTCGGATACCATTGACGGACAATAACAAGAGCTCCGAAAACATTCACTGCACGAATCGAGCAATATCCTCTCTATCGTTATCATTGAAGAACTCAACCGAAAATAACCCCGGAATCTCCCATGCGGAGACCTATAGAGGAGGACCAGAGAGTTTCCAGTAGGTATTCATCGTTGTTTCCAACTGAGAAGTCGTGATATGTCTATCATCTTTGACATAAGCAACCAAGAACTGGCTTCGGTTAAGTTGGCAAACCTCCCTGAAATTGTCATTCGTGTGCTGGATTCCTGGTGCCATGAGATAGTGGTTTGGTTGGCTATGAGGACCAAATGGTTGGTAGTCTGTTGAATCCATAGAAGAAAGAGGGATGATGAGACAGAGATGAATAAATCTATCAAAGCTACAAACATGGGATGTGAAGAGAAAAATAGAGGATTCCAGAGAGAGAGAAAGAGAGAGAAAGTCTAGGAATCTTCTTTTTAAACGAGTCATATTTTGAGATTCTCCATTTTATCCAAGTATATATTCATATATGGTCATTTACGTGAGGGTACTTATGCCATTTTGAAACAATTTTTTTAACTACAATACAAGTCCACAACCCACCAACCCCATAACTACAACAATCTCCTAATTTAACTCAAAATCTCTCTCACGTCTTCCCTCTCATATTTATGAATTAACTAGGGGATTGACCATGTCCGATGGCACCATCCCACCCAAACACTCGACACACGAAATGAAATCATGCACACAGAATATTAACTGTCCAAAAGTGCGAAAATGTCATATGAAACATATGCTAAAGGAAAAACATTGATTCCTTAAATTTTAACCCATCCATTTAACTGACCTAATTCAACCTTAGTTGCAGCTCTTTTGATTTAGAGGGTTACATAATAACTTCAATTGCCACAATAGACACCCAATTTCAGTGTTCTACCAAAAATTCCTAAGTTTTTTCAATAGATCTGAGCGAAAGAAGCAATCGTTGAAGAATTTAGGGCATGAAGTTCATGTTCAAATTTTTGAAGAAATAGGTTTTAGAAGCTATGTAACAAAATTATTTAAGCAGCTATGTAACAAAATTTTAGTCAGACATCGTAACGATGCATTATTTCTCATCCATACTTTTTTTTTGAGTCCGTAGTTTAGAATCGGATACATTTTTTATAAGTAGACAAAAATATTAGTATTGAATTTGTTGACAAATTTTGGTAGAAGCAGGATTAGTATGTGGCAATTTTGTTAGAGATCAAGTAAAAAAACCCACAAACATGGAGCAAAAAAATTGGACGTGGGATATACATGACACGACTCTCATTTATTATTTTAGTAATTTTAACAAAATTGATAATGATGGTTGGTTTGAAAGAAGTGGTCAAATATGTCCTCAAAACAAAGATGAGGTCAAATAAAAAAACAAAAACAACCAACATGGGATAAAAAAATTGGACGTGGGAGTTATCATGAAAATTCCTCTCTCCTATCAATTAGGATTGTTAGTTTGTTGAGAAAAAATAGGACCATATGGAAAATTCTAATGGAGAGTTTCCTTATCATTCCTCTTCTTACTATAAGTGGGTGAGATGGCTTAGGCAGATTTAATATAAAGGCTGAAAAAAAATCAACTTTGTTGTTTTATATAATAGACTATGGAATGACCCGTGGCTGATGCCACTACCCAAAATAAATTGTATTGTATGGTTCTCATACCCGGATATTGTGTAATACCCCTAATTTTATAGGGCTTATTAGTTTATGTTCCTAAGCTTTATTATCATTTCTTAAACTTGAAGGGTCTGTAATATAATTTTCATAACTTATTCATACTCCGAAACATTATAGTAAAATTTCTTTCTCTTATGGTGCACCCAATGCACCCAAACAATTTTTCATAACAACTCTCTATCCTTACCGATCGTGTGTTTAATTCTCTGGGGTTATGTGTTTAATTTTTATTTTAAAAAAATCATGTCCTAAAGTAGGTGAGATCTAAGGGCCAGAGTTGATTTAATCTAAAGGCTGAAAAAAGTCACCCGTGCTGTTTTATAGAACCGAAGTGGAAGCAAAAAATGATAAACATTTGTCTAAGTTTTCAACCGGGCACGGATCCTCTCTAGCCACCAGCCTCTCCAGGTGGGGGATCCGGACCGTCCAATATTTTTTATACCGCAAAATTATGACACATCACTCTTTTGATCTCTAACTGTAAACAAAAACCCTCACCGTCAGAACAGAGAGATTGTGCACTTGCAAATCTCCATATCTTCTCTGCAAGTCTCTTCTCTCTCCTCTAATACCAACACCCGAGCCAACTTCTTCTATTCTATAAAACAGAACGTTTGACTTTTTTTCAGCATTTAGATTAAATCAGTCCCTGCCCTTAGATCTCACTGACCACCCACTTATAGTTAGAATTTCCAAACTTCACTCCCACAATATCTGCCCATCAACCCACACTCCGTTTCTCTCTCTTTCTCTCTCCTCTTACTCTCTCTCGATCCGTACAAAACAATGGAACATTTGGTTTGTCATCCCTACTTCTTCTTTTTTTGTCTATATTATTATTGACAATTTTTCTAACTCCGTTTGTGCTGTAAAAAAACATCTTTTTTTAATTTTTTTAAATCTCTTTCTGGATTTTGTCTCCACACATATCTAAATTAGGGATAGTGCCCTGGGGAACAGGCAATACCCTAGTCCTAAAACAAATATTGAAATTGTACAAAGTGAATGAAACAAGAACACCGCCAATTTTTGCTTTCAGAAGAATCATCAAACAGAGGGAAGGGTTTATCAACGGGAAATTGGTTCTTTTTTAGCAAACTTGAATTTGTGAACTTCAATTGCCACAGACCGGAGTGAAAAATAGACAGTTTTTTTAGATTAATCCCCATTAACATTCATGCTTTTCATAAATGTGAGGTTCTATACGAAGATGCAATGCGTCAATGAAGAAAGTATTTTAAGAACTTGCAGAAATCACCGCAGGTATCTAACTTGATGGTATGTATTATCATCTGAGAATTAGAATCCGCGATACTTAATCGCGCTTTCAAAACCCCGATCTAAATTAGATGTGTTTTGGTACAAAGATCTAGTGCAATTAATTTTTGGTAGGGTTTGAATCCCCTATCTCTGGAATTAGTTTTTGGCATGGAAAAGAAAGGACTGTGGAAGCAGAGAGAGGATGAGAGAGGGAGAAAGGATTTTACAGAGCATGTAGAGGTAAGGGATTGGTGTAACAGAGCTATCTCCAGTTGGTGACGTGTAAAGATCTTGCGGTGTCAAAAATATCGGACGGTCTGGATCCCCCAGATGGAGAGGCTGGTGGCTAGAGGGGATCCGGACCCGTTTTCAACCATACCACCACCTCAACTTATTATCTCTCTTGACTTGGCCATCTTAATGAAGTCATTGAACAATAATTTCATTTTTCTCATTTTGTTATGTTTTTCTTCTTCCTCTTATTCAATATTCTTTCAAGTTCATTTTGTAAACTCTTCTCATATGCACATCGTGTGTGCCCAATTACTAGTACATATAAAAGTAGCAATTTTCTGGGGTTATCTGCTTCAGAAAATAGAAGCACTTCCTTCTTGCAACCATGCCCTATTTTAAACACTAGGGGATTGTTCGTGCCCGAGGGCACTTGCAACACTCCCCAAATCATACGGCCGGCCGAACTGTATGTTTGGAAAGATGCCTCAGCCTGAGGAGATAAACCCCATTGGGTACGGAGCAGGATCGCCGGTTCACAGCTAGTACAATCATCGAATATCCAAATATAATTATTATACATTAAATTCAAACTCGTGACGTTGTCTGAAAGAAATACATACATTAATTAAAAAATGAAAAATACTAGGTGAAGTACTAAACAGCTTAATACCCTAGCCAGTGGCGTCGTGATCGTCACCCACCCTACTCATAAACTGCGGGTTCTGAAATAGCACAAGCCGACCGGAGAAAAAAATTTAATCAGTAAAACCTGAGTAACTTCATACTGCAATATGTAAAACGAGTTTTGGCACAAAAACAGGTATATAAATCACATGATATTCAATGGGAATCCAAATGAGCTGTCAAATATTATCCGATTCCTTTCTCATCATTAGCTTAGCTGGCGTAGTGTTGTCCAGCGGGTGTCAAATGCCCCAGAGAGGTTACGATGCAATATATACTACCATATGGTGCTTGTTGGGATATCTAAGATCCCAATTCGCCGGAGCGTTGTGGGATTCCCCTACTTCAATCCCCGCTCGTACTTAACTATGATACCTTAAGTGTCGACACCCCTATACCTTTGTAACCCGCACAGGTATAAGTAGTACTCCATAGTTTCATAATACAAGGGAGATCGCAAACTGGCGCTCCCCGCCGGAGCCATAAATATAAAGGGGATCGCAAACTGGAGCCCCTGGCCGGAGCCGTAAATATAAAAGGGGATCGCAAACTGGCGCCCTTGGCCGGAGTCGTAATTCCCGCATCCTCCGTGCATTCCCCAGTTATATTATAGTGCATTTATTCATTTTCATTTCCCAATAATAACACGTGGTCCCATCATTCCTCACGATTATTACTTTGATTTCAAACTGTCATTCCACAACCACAATATATGTGCCCAAATTCATGATTTTCTTTGTAATATTTAAAAGAAAAACTTTCTCAAAATATATGTCACAACGTTTATCAACTTCCAAGTATCACAAGTTGAGACAGTTTGTAACGCACACAAAATCACATTTTGACAGTTAAAGTATTGCATATATGAACTTAGCGGTAGCAAGCAGCACGACAAGAGAAATCCTAGTACTCGTTCTCGTACCCAACGAACTCGTCGCCTATGAACTGGGCGTCTACAATACGCAAGCATTCCTAATTAAGGTATGGCTTAATCGTGTAACAAATTCGATTTTTCTCTATATGCAATGCTATGCATGCCCCAATGAATTTTCTCAACCCCCTTATATTTCTAATATAATTTTGTATTAGCTCATTTATTCTTCAATTTTACAAATTTTGGGAAATAACAAACAAGATAAATTTAAATATCTTAAAACCATGCTAGGTTTACATTTGGTAATTATTTTATTCGACAGAGTTTAGAATCTTTTATTTTTAATAAAATGATATGATTTTAAATAATGGACCAATTAGCAATCTTAAAATGTTATGATATATATATATATATATATATATATATATATATATATACTAGAGTATTGCCCGTGCCCGAGGGCACTATCCCTAAATTAGATAGTTTTTTTAAATTTAGAGGTGTTTTTTAAATGAATTTAAAGCTGTTATCCAAAATTATATTTACAAATGTGGTGAAAAAAGAACAACTTCCAAGTATGGGATGTAGTTGAGAAAAATCTCTATCCTATTCGTTAGGGATGTCCAAGGAGAGTGGGTAGTTAGGAATGTCCAAGGAGAATGGGTAGTTAGAAATGTAATAAGTAGATAAGATCTAATGGTGGGGATGGGGTTGATTTAATCTAACGGTTGAAAAATCATAAGTTAGTTGTTATCCAAAAATTATATTTACATATGTGGTAAAAAAAATAACAACTTCCAAGTATGGGATGTGTTGAGAAAAACATCTATCATATTCGTTAGGGATGTCCAAGGAGAGCGGGTAGTTAGGAATGTCCAAGGAGAATGGGTAGTTAGAAATGTAATAAGTAGGTGAGATCTAATGGTGGGGATGAGATTGATTTAATCTAACGGTTGAAAAATCATAAGTTAGTTAACTCATGCTATTTTATAATATAGATGTACATTTTATAATCAAAATATTCATGAAATAAAGGAAAATATCTATCATACTTGTCCTAAAAGAATATTCTATTAACTCTTGGGGTCTCTTCATTTTTATTTCAAAAATGTTGATATCCATTTAGTAGTTATTTGTTTTCTACTTTTTGATAAAACACTATATATCTAGTTTTATATTTTTCTTTCTTTGAGATAATATGCTATTATAACCTTTTCTTATTAATAGAGGTCTCTTTATTATTATTATTATTATTATTATTATTATTATTATTATTATTATTATTATTATTATTATTATTATTATTATTATTATTATTAATATTGTTTCATTATTTTTTTATTTGTTACTATAATTACTAATATTATTATGATGATCATTATTTTGGGTCATGTAACATTATTCTAGCACTATTTATAAAGGAAAGCAGGATTAATAGCTTAAACAATCTATTGAGAAGATACTAAGATTATTTCACAAGTATTTATGTTGACAAACCAAGTTATTTATAAAATTTATTTTTTATTTGTATTATTTTTTTCAGAAAATAACTTAGTAGATTTATTTATCAAGTTATAAAGAATTCCTAAAATACAGCTAGTACCCCATCATCAATTAAATAGGGTTTATAGTTTGGGTAGGTGTTACCCTCCAGTTTAATGAAAAGACACTTTCTCCCCCATCTACTCACAACACTGGTTGCATGTAATGACATCAGCCTCCCCATGACTTTTAGGAAAAGACACTTTCACCCTTAAACTTGCATTCACGATGAATCTTCCAACCCAATTCACCAAAATCGATTTTTAGCTAACAAGACTCGATTTTGACTATCACAATGGAACTAAGATGCGATTTAGAGCTTACCCACACGAAGAATCATGAAAAACGGTCAAAGAACGAAGCGAGTCGAGCCTCCGACCGGTGTGTTCGGCGGTGAAGATCGCCGGCGTGAAACCCGGCGTTTTTGGGTCGCTTTGAGGTCGTCTTCGACCTGTTCGGACATGCAAGAGGTGACTGGGATGATTTTCAGGAGGTGGGTGTGTCAGGGGTGGCTTGGCCGAGATTGACGCCAGCGTTCATGGTGGTGTCGGCGTTCATGTCGGACCTGGTTCTGCTTGGGTTGTTGTCCCTGTTACTTCTCTTTTTTCGACAGAGAGTACAAAAAGCAGAGGTGAGCAGGGAGTTTTGGGGTGAGTTGGTCGTGGCAGTGGGTTGTTCTCGGGTCTGGTTTTCCGGCGATTCTCCGGCGACCTGGGTTCGGGCAGCGGTGAACCCGAGGGAGTGAGTGGGAACAGAGAGAGTGAGCGAAGAGGAGGGTTGTTTGCTGGTGGTTCTCTCGGTGTTTGAGAGAAAAGGAAGTGGTGGTGTCTCTCGGTTGGGTTTCTCGGCGGCCTTGGCCGGGCAAAGGCAAACCCAGCACAGAGAGAGGGAGACAACAGAGGAGGCAGAGGAGGTGGTGTGTTGGTGGTGGTTCTCGGTGGAGAAGAGAAGAGAATGGTGGTGGTGGTGGTTTCGGGTTTTTTTGCCGAGAGAGAAAAGGAGGTGATGGTGGTGTTGATGTTGTTGTTGTGTGGTTTTGTGATGAGAGGCAGGGGGTTTATATAGAGGAGGGAGTAGAGGAAAAGATGGGAGGAATTGGATCGGGTTGAGGGTGTAAGTGTGTGTGTTTGTGTGGTTCCGTGGGTAAGAAGGGAAACAAGAGGGAGAGGAGAATGTGAGTGTGCCATGAGAGAGAGAGAGAGATGTGTTTTGTAAGAGTAGTGAAAATAATTGGGGAGGGGGTTGTGTGAGTGTGTTGTGAGGGAGGTGAAAAAATGAGGGGAAGAGGAGATGTACGGGTGACGTGAGGGAGGAGGAGGACCACAAGGGAGAGGTGAAAATTTGCCAACTAAGTGGGTTATGTGGATGGTTTTTAGGAGGTGGGTGAAAAAATTTCCCTTAGGGTGTTTAGGAAAGGTAATATTACAAAGATGATAATATATTTAGCGTATTTGCTAGATTGGGTTTTAGTAAACTACAACTACCTCCCCCAATTGGATAAAAATATTTCCTACTACCCCTTTTTTAAAAATTGGAGTATTTCATCTTACCACCCTTAAAAAGAGCTTCGTCCCCGAAGCTTGTGCTACGGTATGTTAATTAAACGACTCCTATCCGAAGCTAGTGCACTAGATGTGTCATGAAATGGCCGAGTAATATCACAGTATACACATGCGATGTTAGCATTCATCATGCAATATGATATGATAATGCCATGCCTCATATGAGAGTTATACGAATACTAAAACGTAGGGTTATATTCTCGCGGATCATTCTACATGGTCAAACAGGTAGGGGTATCGTCTCATCATTTCAGCTCCTGCTTCCCATGTAGCTCTCTCCTGTAATTGGTTGGACCAGAGAACCTTGACCAGCGCAGTTGACTTGGTATGGGTGTTCCTGGTTTTCCTATCGAGGATTTTAATGGGTTCCTCTTCGTAAGAAAGAGACGGATCAAGGTCAACCGGTTCAAGGTCAAGGATATGGTTCGGGTCGTGAATATAAGGTTTGAGTTGCGAGACATGGAAAACATTATGGACTCGACCTAGGTTGTTGGGAAGATTCAGGCGATAAGCAACTTCTCCTATACGATCCATCACCTCGTATGCTCCAACAAACTTGGGGCTGAGCTTTCCTCTTTGGTTGAATCTCTTGATGCCTTTGGTTGGAGAAACCTTCAAAAATACTTTGTCACCTACTTTGAATTCCAACGGTCTCCTCTTCGCATAAGACTTTTGTCGATCCTGGGCTTCCCTCATCCTTTGTTGAATCATGCGAATCTGATTTGTCGACTCTTCAATCATTTGCGGTCCTAGAATGATAGTCTCACTGATGTCACTCCAACAGAGTGGTGTCCTGCATCTCCTTCCATACAACGCCTCGTAAGGTGCACTCCTATGCTGGCATGATAGCTGTTGTTGTAGGAGAACTCTATCAATGGTAGATTATCCACCCATGATCCTCAAAAATCTAGGATACAGGCTCTCAACATGTCCTCTAGCATCTGAATCGTCCTCTCCGTCTGTCCATCTGTTGATGGATGAAAAGCGGTGCTAAACTTGAGTTCGGTGCCCATATCCTTCTGAAGCTCTCTCCAAAAGTGTGATAAGAAGTTCGGATCCCTGTCAGAAACAAATGAGCTAGGTACTCCATGTAATCTCACCACATCCTTGATGTATGCATTTGCTCTCTTTTCCATATCCCACGTGTCTTTCATGGGAATGAATCTGGTGACGAAGTCCATTGAGATGGAATCCCATTTTCATACTGGCACATCCAATGGTTGCAGCATCCCTACTGGTCTCTTGTGCTTAAATTTGACATTTTGGCACGTAAGGCATCGAGACACGTAATACGGATTCTTCCTTCTTCATGCCTTTCCACCAGAAGTTCTTCTTCAGGTCCTTATACAGCTTGTCCCCTCCTGGGTGTACTGAATACGGCATGTGATGTGCTTCTTTCATAATCTTCTCCTTCACTTCCGCACATTTTAATGGTATCCACCAGCTTCCCTTGAACTTCAAGCCACCATCTTCCTCAACCTTGAAATCAGGAGCTTCACCCCTACTGTTCTTGTCCCTAATTTGTTGCAGAAAAGCGTCTTCTTTCTGGCCTTCCTTAATCTCCTCGAAGATGATTGGGAAAATCATCAAGTTGCACAACATGTTACTGGCGGTTCCCCTCGCACACACTTCAATTTCCAACTTCTGAAACTCTTCGCAGAGCTTATTCGGCGAAACCCACATAGTGTTCACGGTGTGCTCTGTCTTCCGACTTAATGCATCTGCCACTACATTGGCCTTCCCTTCGTGATACACGATATGGAGATCATAATCTTTTACCAACTCTAACCACCTCCTTTGTCGCATGTTTAGCTCCTTCTGTGTGAATATGTACTTCAGAATCTTGTGATCAGTGAAGATCTTGCAAGTCGTACCGTACAAATAATGTCTCCATATCTTCAGAGCAAACACTATGGCTGCCAATTCCAAGTCATGAGTGGGGTAGTTCTCCTCGTATGGCTTCAGCTGCCTCGAACCATAAGCAATCACTTTCCCATTCTGTATCAAAACACATCCCAGACCATGCTTTGACGCGTCACTGTAGACTTCAAACTCTCCCCCTTCTGTGGGTAAGGTCAACACTGGTGTTGAGTTCAACCTATCCTTGAGGGTTTGGAATGCCTCCTCGCAATTGCTGACCCACACATACTTCGTCGTCTTCTTTATCAATTTGGTCAGGGGTTTTGCGATCTTCGAGAAATCCTTCACGAATCTTCGGTAGTATCCTGCCAGTCCCAAGAAGCGTCGTATCTCTGTTATGTTCTTTGGTTTTGGCCAATCTTTTACTGCCGCCACTTTTCCTGGGTCCACTTACACACCTTCCTTGGATATATGGCCCAGAAAAGGCACTTGATCAAGCCAAAACTCGCTCTTCGACAACCTCCCATACATCTTTTCTTCCCTGAGAGTTTCAAATACCTCCCTCAAGTGTTGTTCGTGATCTTCCCTTCCCTTGGAGTAGATCAGGATATCGTCGATGAACACCACCACAAACCTGTCTAGGTACTTCTGTAAGACGCGGTTCATAAACTCCATGAACGCTGATGGTGCATTCGTCATGCCGAACGGCATCACTGTGTACTCGTAATGACCGTACCGGGTTCGGAATGCTGTGTTCGGGATATCCTGTGCTATCGTGAGCTAGTGGTATCCTGACCTCAAGTCAATCTTCTAGAACGTGTCGGCTCCTTGTAATTGGTCGAACAAGTCGTCGATCCTTGGGAGCGGGTACTTGTTCTTTATGGTTACGTTGTTCAAATCCCGGTAGTCTATGCAAATCCTGAAACTTCCATCATTTTTCTTCACAAACAAGACTGGAGCTCCCCACGGTGAAACACTGGGCCAGATGAAACCCTTGTCTAATAGTTCCTTAAGCTGCTCTTTCAACTCCTTCAACTCTGCGGGTGCCATCCTGTATGGTGCCTTGGAGATCGGTCCAGTTCCTGGTACTAGGTCGATCGTAAAGTCCACTGCCCTCCTTGGTGGCATTCCTGTAAGCCCTTCTGGAAACACATCTGGGAACTCATTCACCACGGGAATGTTCTCCAACTTTTTCTCTTCTTTCTCATGGTCATGGATCGTACAGGGATATGCCTTATGCCCTTTCTTCACTTCTGAGAGGATGGTTAAGGCTGACACGATTTGAATTCTGGGTCCACTGGTTACACCTCTATAAGATAGGCGCTCACCCTTGGGCCCACGAAATCTAACCTTCTGAGTGGAACATTCTATGGTTTATTTGTACTTGCTAAGTGTAGGGTTTTGATTCATGGATCGCGCAAACGGAAGCATAATCAAACAAACAACCATGCAAAACCCTCCAAGGATCACAAGTCTAGATGCATAACGATAGTGAAGGTAAGAAATCATAAACACACCTTTGGGTTCTCCTTGATGACTTCAAACGCGAATAGTGTCACGTTCTCTATAGTTGATCCACGCCTAGAGTTGTTCCTAGATCTCCAATCACCTTGGTGCTAGCCCGGATTGAAAGGAGGGTGAAGAAATCACGCAAAACGAGACACCAAAAAGGGGTTCGGCACCCTTGTGGCGTCGGGGACAAGGGGGCGGCGGCAAGGGGGCGGCGTCCCTCTTGTGGCTTGCTCTCTCTCTCCTTTGTTCTCTCCTACTCTTGTTATGTTCTCTTTAGAGCATAATGTATGTAGGGAAGGAAGGAGGAGGGTCCTTTATATAGTCCAACAACTCTTTGTTAACTACCTAAAGGACTTATTCTAGTCCTACTAGAATTCAATTTAGTCCCTTCCTTGCAAATTAGTCCCTACTAAGTTTGCAAGGGTTTGCAAAGTGATCCTTCTAATTAATTAATCCAATTAATTAATTCCACAATCTAGTACAACTCTATATAGCGTGTGACCCCATAGGTTCTATCTAGTTGGTAGCAACTCTTTGCTAATATGGAGCGGTTTCTAGCAAAACATCCATTCTAGCCAACTAATAGAATAGTCATCTAGACAACCTTGTACAAGTAATTGTCTCATCCCTTTGCCTCCATATCCGGATTGGACACGAGACATACAAGTCACACTCGTATATCCAATCCCTAGTTTCTCGATCCATGGAATAGCCTTATTCGTGCAAATAACATCAATATCTCATATATTGATTTATTTGAGTCTGGCCAGACATTCTATAAGCACTATCCTCGAGTGGCCTTGGATATTTGCTCCCGTTATGTGGGAGGGGCAAATCCTCTCTACGTCCACTACGATCTCTAAGCTTGCTTCTCATTGTATCCAGTACACGCCTTTATAACTACCCAGTTACGGTGTAGCGTTTAACGCTACCAAGATCACAATGATCCACAACTAGAATATCTAGTGACTTCAAGTCTAAGGATGACAATACCATTGTACCCGAGAAGCACTTGTGACTCAACATAACGTGTATGTAGCCTTCTCGGTAATGGGTCAATCCAGTGCAACATTCTGTAATGCACACCTATGTGTTGGATCGTGATATCTCCATATCAATCCAACCCCATACTAGTCTATAGATGATTGTCCCATTTAATCATTATACTTGACTAGGGATATTTAAGATAAACAACACGATTGTAAATCTAAGGACTTCATTATATTAAATATCCAATAAATAATAAATGAATTTCTAGCCAATTACAAATTCATACTAAACTAGATTGCCTCTAGGGCATCTATTCCAACAGTCTCCCACTTGCACTAGAGCCAATCTGGCGCATCTCGTATGCCCATACTCCTAGTGTGCCCTTCATGCTTCCACTGCGTGAGAGGCTTCGTAAGCGGGTCTGACAGATTATCATCTGTAGGAATCTTGCATATCCGAACGTCTCCTCTATCGATAATATCTCGAATCAGATGGAACTTCCTGAGCACGTGCTTGGACTTCTGGTGCGATCTTGGTTCCTTTGATTGCGCGATCGCCCCAGTGTTGTCACAGAACAACTCCACTGGATCCGCAATGCTAGGGACCACACCAAGTTCAGAAACAAACTTTCTGATCCAAACAGCCTCCTTTGCTGCGCCATTTGCAGCAATGTACTCAGCCTCTGTTGTAGAATCAGCTACCGTCTCTTGCTTGGAACTCTTCCAGCTCACCGCTGCTCCATTCAGGCAAAACACATATCCCGACTGTGATCTAAAGTCATCTCTATCAGTTTGGAAGCTTGCATCAGTGTAACCCCTTACACGCAACTCTTCCTCACCGCCAAACATCAAGAAAGCATCCTTAGTTCTTCTCAAGTACTTTAGGATGTTCTTGACAGCAATCCAGTGACTCTCACCCGGATTGGATTGGTATCTGCTTGTCATACTCAAGGCATATGACACATCTGGTCTAGTACATAACATGGCGTACATGATGGATCCTATGGCCGAGGCATAGGGAATCCTACTCATGCGTTCCTTCTCAATCTCATTGGAAGGACATCCACTCTTCGAAAGAGTGATTCCATGTGACATGGGCAAGAATCCCTTCTTGGAATCTTGCATGTTGAACCGTTTCAACACCTTGTCAATATATGTACTTTGACTTAGGCCTAGCAACCTTTTAGATCTATCTCTATAGATCTTTATACCGAGTATATAGGCTGCTTCCCCTAAGTCTTTCATTGAGAAACACTTTCTTAGCCAATCTTTCACAGATTGCAGCATGGGAATGTCGTTTCCAATGAGTAGTATGTCATCCACATACAAGACCAGAAAAGCTACAGAGCTCCCACTAACCTTCTTGTAGACACAAGACTCATCTTCGTTTCTGATGAAGCCAAACTCTTTGACCACTTCATCAAAACGTCGATTCCAACTCCTAGAAGCTTGCTTCAATCCATAAATGGATCGTTGCAGCTTACAGACTTTGTTGGCTTGCTTTGGATCCTCAAAACCCTCCGGCTGTATCATATACACGTCCTCGAGGAGATTCCCATAAAGGAATGCTGTTTTGACATCCATCTGCCAAATCTCATAGTCGTAGTATGCTGCAATCGCAAGTAGGATTCGGATGGATTTGGTCATAGCGACTGGTGAAAAGGTTTCATCATAGTCAATACCATGAATCTGTCTGAATCCTTTAGCCACCAATCGGCCCTTATAGGTAATCACATTACCATCCATGTCGATCTTCTTCTTGAAGACCCACTTGCACCCTATGGGCCGCGCCCCATCTGGTGGTTCCACCAAAGTCCATACTTTGTTGGTATACATGGATTCCATCTCGGATCTCATGGCTTCAAGCCACTTCTGCGAGTCTGGGCCATTCATGGCCTCCTCATAGGTAGTAGGCTCATCGTCTATGAGCATCGTGTCACCGGAATCAGTTACGAGAAGTCCGTACCTCTCGGGTTCCTGGCGCACTCTACTAGATCTACGAAGCTCTTGTGTTACCTGAACAGGTGGATCCACAATTGCTTGTGATTCCTGTTCATGTTCCATAATCGGTTCTGTGATTTGTGGTTCTTGAACTTCTTCAAGTTCTACATTCCTCCCACTTGCTTCTTTAGAGACAAACTCTCTTTCTAGAAACACGCCGGTCCGAGCAACAAACACTTTGTTCTCGGTTGGATTGTAGAAGTAGTATCCCTTAGTTTCCTTAGGGTACCCCACAAATTTACACTTATCCGATTTAGGCCCTAGCTTGTCTGATTGTAAACGTTTTACATAGACATCGCAGCCCCAAATCCTCATGAACGACAGTGTGGGACGCCTCCCACTCCACATCTCATATGGTGTCTTCATGACTGATTTAGATGGAACACGGTTAATGGTAAAAGCTGCACTTAATAGAGCGTAGCTCCAAAACGATAATGGAAGATCGGTTTGACACATCATAGACCGAACCATATCCAATAGGGTTCGATTCCTCCTCTCGGACACGCCATTCCATTGTGGCGTTCCGGGTGGAGTGAGTTGGGACACGATCCCACACTCTCTAAGATAGTCGTCAAACTCTTGGCTCAAGTATTCTCCTCCACGATCCGATCGTAGAGCTTTGATACTTTTGCCAAGTTGCTTCTCTACTTCATTCTTGAATTCTTTGAACACTTCAAAGGATTCGGATTTTGCCCTCATAAGGTACACAAATCCATATCTACTGTAATCATCAGTAAACGTAATGAAGTAGACATAACCACCCCTGGCAGGCGTGGCAAATGGCCCACACACATCGGTATGTATGAGTGCCAATTGCTCACTAGTCCTCTCACCTTTCTTATTGAAAGGGGACTTTGTCATTTTTCCCAATAAACAAGCTTCACATGTCTCATATGATTCAAAATCAAATGAGTCTAGCAATCCATCCTTATGGAGTCTAGATACACGTTTCTCATTTATGTGGCCTAAACGACAGTGCCATAAATAAGCAGGATTTAAATCATTTATTTTAATCCGCTTGGCATTAATGTTGTAGACAGGATTACTTAGATCAAGGACATAAAGTCCATTAAATAATTGCGCACTAAAATAGTGAATATTATTCAAATAAAAGGAACAACAATTGTTCTTTATTGAAATAATAAAACCTTCCTTGTCCAAACAAGAAATAGAAATAATGTTTCTGCTCATAGCAGGCACAAAATAGCAATTATTTAATTCTAAAACTAATCCTGAAGGCAGAGATAGCTCGCACACGCCTATGGCCAACGCAGCAACCTTTGCTCCATTCCCAACGCGCAGATCTACCTCCCCTTTAGCCAATCTTTTACTTCTCTTTAGATCCTGCATATTTCGACAAATATGAGATCCACATCCAGTATCTAATACCCATGATGTAGAGACAGTTAAATTGACATCTACAACAAAAATACCTGGTGGTGGTGGAATCACTATTCCAAGCCGCTTGTCCTCCAGATATTTTGGGCAGTTCCTCCTCCAGTGTCCCGGTTGACTACAGTAGTGACATTCACCCTTAGTCACGACCTTGGCAATCCCACCAACAGGCTTAAGGGCTTGTTCCTTAGACTTAGCAACTGACTTGCCTTTGCCCTTGGAGGAAGATGCAAACTTTTTGCCCTTTCCTTTATGCACCATCATAATGGCCTTGCCCTTACCCTTGTTGATGCTCTGTTCAGCCGTCCTCAACATGTTGAGCAAATCTGGCAGTGGTTTAACGATCTCGTTCATGTTATAGTTCATAATGAACTGTCCATAACTCTCGGGCAACGATTGCAACACGAGATCGGTTGCCAACTCTTGGCCGACCGGGAACCCAAGCCGGGCGAGATTCTCCAAGTACCCGATCATTCGGAGTACATGGGGTCCCACCGGGTTCCCTTCTGCCAGATGACATTTGAACAGTGCCTTTGAGACCTCATACCTCTCTACCCTCGCCTGCTCTTGGAAGAGCTGCTTTAGATGTTCGATCATATCGACAGCATTCATGTTCTCATGTTGCTTCTGAAGCTCAGAGGTCATGGTGCAAAGCATTAGGCAGGCCGCATCATTAGCGTCATCAACACGCTTTTGATACGCCTTTAAGGCAGCAGGTGTCTGATTCTCTGGACCTTCTGGAACTTGCTCCTCTATTGCGTACAGCTTCTTTTCTTGCTTGAGAACAATTCTCAAGTTTCTGTACCAATCGAGAAAGTTGGTTCCTGAGAGCTTGTCCTTTTCAAGGACAGATCGTAGGGAATGTTGTGAACTCGATGAGTTGTTTGCCATTTGGAATTCTACAAAAAGGAAAATACGCAAGTTTTAGTATTTGTGAATTTTTGACTATATTTAATAATGGCTAGTTTATTAAATATAGCTCCCACTATTTTACTACGGATTAATAACCCTCAAGATATTAATGCGGAAAATATCCTTATATTTTCTAGTGGGCCAAGATCCATCTTTTTCATCTCCTTATGAGCTTGCTTTGGCAAGTCACCCATAATTCAATTACTTCTTAGGTAGGAACAATTCCAATTGCATCCCTTATGCAACTCTTGGTTCAATCGGGCAAATAACTCCTTATTTATCCATCCATATGGATAATCCCAATTGATTGCCTCTAGGTTTCTTAATCAAATTAATAGCCTAGTTGTGCTCAACCTCTTATCTAAACAATTGCACATTGTTACGTGCCATCGCATTCCATCATTATGAACCAAGTCGCCATGCTTTGGCACGCACGAACTCGATAAATAATGATGATAATGAGTGTTTAAATAACGAGAAGGCAAGAACACAATATTTAAAATTTGAGGGATTTTTCTTCAATTTTAATTATTTTGTTGATCAATATCAACTAATCTATCTATTTGAGTTTGGGCACAACTCCAAATAATAGATCCGGGTTGTCTAATTATCTTATTATCCTAATTGCATGCATCATCCATACACCAACCACACAAATAATAAGACAATAAATAAACAACCACAAAACAGAAATTAAACGTGATGTGGATATGGCCTTTTCTAGACTAAGATAATTCCAAGCCAATGGAATTATCTATGAACCCTAAACAAACACACATCTCCATGCGTCTTGATCTTTTGGTCCATCCTTCATAGTCATGTGGTGTGCTCCATGCTCCATGCTCCATCTTTTGTGGCTTCTTTGGCTTTGGGCTTCTTTTCTTCAATCTTGGCTAACAATCTACTTTATCTAGCACTAGCTAATATCTATACTAAATAAAATAAATCTCACAAGTTGAGAAAAAAAAAATGGCACGCAGGCCATAAAACCCTAATTAATTATTACAATTAATTGATCAGCTCGCAGGCCGTAAAACCAAACCACAAAATTAAACATCCACATCAAACCACATCCTAAGGCCATATCCAATCACCATGCGATTTGCACATAAACAGTTAAAATCCAATTTTAACGCGCTTGGTCAATTTTAATTGATTTTAGGATTTCTAGGGTTAAAACGGTCCATGGGCCCAACAATCCAATTGCCCGGGCCCAAATAAGTGAACCATAAAGCCCTAGGGTCGGCCCGGCCCAAAACCCGCAAGCTAGGCCCGCGGGTTAGGGCCGCCCGCCCCCTTAGGGCGCCAAGCTTGGGCGGCAAGCAAGGGGGGGCGGCTCCCTAGGGGCCGAACCTTCCTTGTGGAGGTTGTTTCCAAAACAACCTCCTTGCTTGGAGCCCAAGTTTGGTTGTTTCCTTGTTTTGGGAGAACTCCTTCTTCCCCAAGGATGCCCAAACCCTAGATCTATGATCCTAAAATTTCTCAAACTCACCAATTCATGCATCCAATGCAATAATTGGGTCTTGTTATGATTAATTCTTTGACAAATTGCATCCAATGCTTGATTTGTCTTGTTTTACGCGATAAACAACAAATTAAGGTGTAAAACAACAAGAATGTAACACATAAACTACGTTTATGCTCTATAACCAGGCTCTGATACCACTGTAGGGTTTTGATTCATGGATCGCGCAAACGGAAGCATAATCAAACAAACAACCATGCAAAACCCTCCAAGGATCACAAGTCTAGATGCATAACGATAGTGAAGGTAAGAAATCATAAACACACCTTTGGGTTCTCCTTGATGACTTCAAACGCGAATAGTGTCACGTTCTCTATAGTTGATCCACGCCTAGAGTTGTTCCTAGATCTCCAATCACCTTGGTGCTAGCCCGGATTGAAAGGAGGGTGAAGAAATCACGCAAAACGAGACACCAAAAAGGGGTTCGGCACCCTTGTGGCGTCGGGGACAAGGGGGCGGCGGCAAGGGGGCGGCGTCCCTCTTGTGGCTTGCTCTCTCTCTCCTTTGTTCTCTCCTACTCTTGTTATGTTCTCTTTAGAGCATAATGTATGTAGGGAAGGAAGGAGGAGGGTCCTTTATATAGTCCAACAACTCTTTGTTAACTACCTAAAGGACTTATTCTAGTCCTACTAGAATTCAATTTAGTCCCTTCCTTGCAAATTAGTCCCTACTAAGTTTGCAAGGGTTTGCAAAGTGATCCTTCTAATTAATTAATCCAATTAATTAATTCCACAATCTAGTACAACTCTATATAGCGTGTGACCCCATAGGTTCTATCTAGTTGGTAGCAACTCTTTGCTAATATGGAGCGGTTTCTAGCAAAACATCCATTCTAGCCAACTAATAGAATAGTCATCTAGACAACCTTGTACAAGTAATTGTCTCATCCCTTTGCCTCCATATCCGGATTGGACACGAGACATACAAGTCACACTCGTATATCCAATCCCTAGTTTCTCGATCCATGGAATAGCCTTATTCGTGCAAATAACATCAATATCTCATATATTGATTTATTTGAGTCTGGCCAGACATTCTATAAGCACTATCCTCGAGTGGCCTTGGATATTTGCTCCCGTTATGTGGGAGGGGCAAATCCTCTCTACGTCCACTACGATCTCTAAGCTTGCTTCTCATTGTATCCAGTACACGCCTTTATAACTACCCAGTTACGGTGTAGCGTTTAACGCTACCAAGATCACAATGATCCACAACTAGAATATCTAGTGACTTCAAGTCTAAGGATGACAATACCATTGTACCCGAGAAGCACTTGTGACTCAACATAACGTGTATGTAGCCTTCTCGGTAATGGGTCAATCCAGTGCAACATTCCGTAATGCACACCTATGTGTTGGATCGTGATATCTCCATATCAATCCAACCCCATACTAGTCTATAGATGATTGTCCCATTTAATCATTATACTTGACTAGGGATATTTAAGATAAACAACACGATTGTAAATCTAAGGACTTCATTATATTAAATATCCAATAAATAATAAATGAATTTCTAGCCAATTACAAATTCATACTAAACTAGATTGCCTCTAGGGCATCTATTCCAACACTAAGCCAATCCATACCCAAGATGACGTCTAGGTTACCGAGGCTGTAAAGGATCTGTTCTGAGGGTAACTCAGTACTTAGGATTTCTACTTTGACTTCAGGGTACATGGCTTTACAGGTTACGATCTCTCCATTAGCAGTAGATATGGGTATAGGAGCGGGTAAATCTAGGTTCTTGACAAATGTGGATGATATGAAAGAAAATGTGGCTCCTGAATCAAATAGGACAAATGCATGGACATAATTGATAAGGAATGTACCAGCCACCGCGTTGGCCTGTTCTGCTTGTGTCTGGTTCATGACATTAATGGTCCCAGTTTCAGTACGGGCGACGGCTGCTGGTGCTGCTATATTGTTCCCTTGAGGACGGTTGTTTCCACCTTGCTAGTTGTTTCCACGATTGAAGCCTCCTCCGTTGTTGTTGTTCCTCCCATTTTTGTAGCCAACGTCATATCCTCTACCCTTCTGATGGTTCCGTTGGTTCCCTCCAAACTGGTTGTTGCTTCCCTGGTTATACCCGTAGATTCCTCCTTGGCGAAAGGAGACATTTCCTCCTCCGCGGTTGTTGAAGTTTCCTCCACTGTTACTTCCTTGAATCTAGACCTGTAATCCCTGCTTCGATGGCCCAGCTTGCCGCACGTATAACAAGTTATCTTGTTCCCTTGACAGTCTCTTCCTAGGTGATTGATGCCGCACCGCTCGCAATGATAGGCTCGAATCGGACCTTGTCTTCCAACATTTTGATGGTTCAGATTGGTTCGGTTCCTCTTATCCCCACCATTTTCCCATAGTCGCGGTTCTGCAAACTTGGTGCTGCATGTGCCTCAGATTTCCTCTTTCTGTTCTCCTCAAAGTTCTCATCGAGCATCCTTTGTACATCGTGTGCTGCTCCATAAGCATCATGGAGTGTGTCGAAGCGGGTCACCCCCAAAGTGCTCCGGATTGAGAAGTTTAGGCCCTCCACAAATCTCTTGATTGCCCTTGCTTCTGTCGGTACGATCTCTGCTCCAAACCTCATAAGTTCCGTGAAGCAATTGTAGTAGACTGAGAGGCTGTCATTCTCCTGTCTCAGATTCAAGAACTCCTTAAGTTTTCGAGATTTGACATGGTTGGAGTAAAACCGTTCACGTATTGATGTCTTAAACTGTTCCCAACCAAATCCCGGCTGAGCAAGGAGCTCTTCTCCCTTGGCAGACCACCATTTGTCAGCCTCCTTCTTAAAGTAGTACACAGCTATTTCTACCCGTCTGTCCTCCGGGCAGCGTACTGATTTTAGCGTCTTCCCGAAGTCGCGGATCCAGTCCTCCAAGATCGTCGGGTCATCCATTCCATAAAATTCGTCGGGTCGGAGTTCGGAAATTCTTTGCATCACGTCTTCTCCTCCAGCCTGAGTGTTCTGCATGATTTGTATCATAGCTAGTGTCGCTTGTTCCATGTTCTGGAATCGGATGAGATCGTACTCTGGGGCCGGCTCTCCTCGATTCATCGCTACTTGTTGAGTTCTGCGTCTCCTGGTATAGTAGCGCATGGTATCCTATGAATATAATATTACTTAATATAATTCTAGCTTATTCGTACGCATATAACACTAGGTGAAGATGGCATAATGTCACCGAGGATGTTCTAAGGTCAATATATAATGCTTATCATCTCGACAATAACCAAACAATAATCACATTTCGTGACATCACAAGTAATCTCATCAAAGCAGGTATTCCACCTGACAGTAAGTCATATCTCAAAATACATCAGGTAGTTAGGGATCAAGCTACCCTGCCACCCCCGACTTGTCAAATTTTATTTCTTATTTTGGTTCCCCTATATTGATTTTAACTTCCGGAAAAAAAAAGTTTTATCTTAGTTTAGTGGATATCATAGGTTTGTACTAACTTAGAAAGGTTGGCTCTGATACCATCCGCAACACCCCCAAAAATCATACGGCCGGCCGAACCGTATGTTTGGAAAGATGCCTCCGCCCGAGGAGATAAACCCCATTGGGTACGGAGCAGGATCGTCGGTTCACAGATAGTACAATCATCGAATATCCAAATATAACTATTATACATTAAAGTCAAACTCGTGACATTGTCTGAAAGAAATACATACATTAATTTACAAAATGAAAAATAATAGGTCAAGTACTAAAAAACTTAATACCCTAGCCAGTGGCGTTGTGATCGTCTCCCACCTTACTCATAAGCTGCGGGTTTTGAAATAGCACAAGTCGACCGCAGAAAAATATATAATCAGTAAAAAATGAGTAACTTCATACTGCAGTATGTAAAACGAGTTTTGGCACAAAAACAGGTATATAAATCACATGATATTCAATGGGAATCCAAATGAGCTGTCAAATATTATCCGATTCCTTTCTTATCATTAGTTTAGCTGGCGTAGTGTTGCCCAGCGGGTGTAAAATACCCCAGAGAGGTTACGATGCAATATATACTACCATATGGTGCTTCTTGGGATATCTAAGATCCCAATTCACCCGAGCGTTGTGGGATGCACATACGTCAATCCCCACTCGTACACGACTAGGAGACCTTAAGTGTCGACACCCCTATACCGTTGTAACCTGCACAGGTATAAGTAGTACTTCATAGTTTCATAATACAAGGGAGATCGCAAAACTGGCGCTCCCGGCCGGAGCCATAAATATAAAGGGGATCGCAAACTGGCGCCCTTGGCCGGAGCCGTAAATATAAAAGGGGGATCGCAAACTGGCGCCCTGACAGAGCCATAATTCCCGCATCCTCTGTGCATTGCCCCAGTTATATTATAGTGCATTTATTCATTTTAATTTCTCAATAATAACATGTGGTCCCATCATTCCTCACGATTATTACTTTGATTTCCAACTGTCATTCCGCAACCACAATATATGTGCCCAAATTCATGATTTTTCTTTGTAATATTTAAAAGAAAACTTTCTCAAAATATATGTTACAACGTTTATCAAATTCCAAGTATCACAAGTTGAGACAGTTTGTAACACACACAGAATCACGTTTTGACAGTTAAAGTATTGCACATATGAACTTACCGGTAGCAAGCAGCACGACAAGAGAAATCATAGTACTCGTTCTCGTACCCAACGACCTCGTCGCCTATGAACTGGGCGTCTAAAGTACGCAAGCAGTCCTAATTAACATATGGCTTATTCATGTAACAAATGCGATTTTTCTCTATATGGAATGCTATGCATGCCCTAATGAATTTTCTCAACCCCTTATATTTCTAATCAAATTTTATATTAGCTCATTTATTCTTCAATTTTACAAATTTTGGGAAATAACTAACAAGATAAATTTAAATATCTTAAAACCATGCTAGGTTTACTTTTGGAAATTATTTTTTTCGAAAGAGTTTACAATCTCTTATTTTTAATAAAATGTTATGATTTAAATAATGGACCAATTAGCAATCTTAAAATGTTATGATATATATATACACACACACACATACGTACATTTTATAATCAAAATATTTATGAAATAAAGGAAAATATCTATCATACTTGTCCTAAAAGAATATTCTATTAACTCTTGGGGTCCCTTCATTTTTATTTCAAAAATGTTGATATCTATGTAGTAGTTATTTGGTTTCTTTTCTTTTTGATAAAACACTAGATATCTAGTTTTATATTTTTCTTCTTTGAGAAAATATACTATTATAACCTTTTGTTATTAATAGAGGTCTCTTTATTATTATTATTATTATTATTATTATTATTATGAGGATCATTATTTTGGGTCATATAACATAGTTCTAGCACTATTTATAAAGGAAAGTAGGATTAATAGCTTAAACAATTTATTGAGAAGATACTAAGATTATTTCACAAGTATTTATGTTGACAAACCAAGTTATTAAAAAATTTTATTTATTATTTCTATTATTATTTTCAGAAAATAACTTAGTAGATTTATTTATCAATTTGTAAAGAATTCCTAAAATACAACTGATACCCCATCATCAATTCAAAGGGTTTATGGTTTGGGTAGGTGTTACCATCCAGTTTAATGAAAATACACTTTCTCCCCCATCTACTCAAAACACTGGTTGCATGTAATGACATCAGCCTCCCCATGACTTTTAGGAAAATACACTTTTACCCCAAAACTTGCATTCACGATGAATCTTCCAACCCAATTCACCCAAATCGATTTTTAGCTAACAAGACTCGATTTTGAAAATCACAATGGAACTAAGTTGCGATTTAGAGCTAACCCACACGAAGAATCACGAAAAATGGTCAACGAACGAAGCGGGTCGAGCCTCCGACCAGTGTGTTCGGCGGTGAAGATCGCCGGCGTGAAACCTGGCGTTTCTGGGTCGCTTTGAGGTCGTCTTCGGCGTGTTCGGACATGCAGGAGGTGACTGGGACGATTTACAGGAGGTGGGTGTGTCAGGGGTGGCTTGGCCGAGCTCGACGCCAGCGTTCATGGTGGTGCCGGCGTCGGACCTGGTTCTGCTTGGGTTGTTGTCGCTGTTACTTCTCTGTTTTCGACAGAGATGACAAAAAGCAGAGGTGAGCATGGAGTTTTGAGTGAAAATGGAGGGGGTGAGTTGGTCGTGGCAGTGGGTTGTTCTCGGGTATGGTTTTCTGGCGATTCTCTGGCGACCTGGGTTCGGGCAGCGGTGAACCCGTGGGAGTGAGTGAGAACAGAGAGATTGAGAGAAGAGGATGGTTGTTTTCTGGTGGTTCTCTCGGTGGTTGAGAGAAATGTAAGTGGTGGTGTCTCTCGGTTGGGTTTTCCGGCGGCCTTGGCCGGGCAGAGGCAAACCCAGCACAGAGAGGGGGAGTGAACAGAGGAGGCAGAGGAGGTGGGTGTGTTGGTGGTGGTTCTCGGTGGAGAAGAGAGGAAAATGGTGGTGGTGGTGGTTTCGGGTTGTTTTGCCGAGAGAGAAAAAGGAGGTGATGGTGGTGTTGATGTTGTTGTTGTGTGGTTTTGTGATGAGAGGTAGGGGTTTATATAGAGGAGGGAGTAGAGGAAGTGATGAGAGGAATTGGGTCGGGTTGAGGGTGTGAGTGTGTGTGTTTGTGTTGTTCCGTGGGTAAGAAGAGAAACAAGAGGGAGAGGGGAATGTGAGTGTGCCATGAGAGAGAGAGATGTGTTTTGTAATAGAAGTGAAAAATAATTGGGGAGGGGGTTGTGTGAGTGTGTTGCGAGGGAGGTGAAAAAATGAGGGGAAGTGGAGATGTACGGGTGACGTGAGGGAGGAGGAGGAGCACATAGGGGAGGTGAAAATTTGCCAAGTAAGTGGTTATGTGGATGGTGTTTAGGAGGTGGGTGAAAAAATTGCCCTTAAGGTGTTTAGGAAAGGTAATATTAAAAAGATGATAATATATTTAGTGTATTTGCTAGATTGAGTTCTAGTAAACTACAACTACCTCCCCCAATTGGATAAAAATATTTCTTACTACCCCTTTTTTAAAAATTGAAGTATTTCAGCACTACCCAAAAAAACACGTTTCATAATCGATTTTGCCGGAGGAGAAGATGAAAATGGCATCCCGGATAATTTTATATGATATCCATCAAGTCATGTTCCTACATACTTTTGATAATTACGTAAATTATTCCGAGAGAGAGGGTGGTACACAAACACAATTAAATTTTGACCGAGAATTTAGTTATACTCATGCTAAAGCTAGACACGAAATTGCATTATGGATAGCAACAAGTGAGTTGCCTATAAGTACCGCATCTAATATTAGATTTGAAAGAATGATTCAAAATGCCTTTAATCCCTCTTTTACAATGGCGAGCTGTAACACTACTAGGGCCGACATTATCAAAAAAAATCAAAGTTACAAATCGGATATTTTAGAAACTTTTAGAACTAGTAATTATTCTATTTCATGCACATCCCATTTAAAGACTAGTAGAACTAACCGTGGTTTTATTTGTGTTACCGCGCACTATGTGGATGAATTTTAGATTCTTCAAAACTTAGGAAAATAGAGTATCCATATAATGCACAAAATATTAGTGATTGCTTATTTGATGTTGCTCAAGAATATGGAATTTCAAATCGCATTTTGGGTATTACTTTTGACAACGCATCGGTAAACTATGTATTCATTGATATTTTGAAAGAAACGTTAATTCTATTTTTCGGCGAACTACATCACATGAAATTTTTTATTCATATTATTAACTTGATAGTAAAAGATGGTTTGAAATCTCAAAACGAAAGTATTCAAATATTTGTGACACACTTGTATATATTTCTAGTAGCGGTCATCAACAAAAGAAATTTGATGAAGCATGTGAACTTGCCAAGGAAAAATTAGGAAGTTTAGTGTGGATTGTCTTAGTAGATAGAATGGTACTTATTTGATGCTAAAGGGTTGTGAAAGCTACGAGAACGTTATAACACGGTTTATTAAAGAAGATGCTCGCGGCCTTGAATTTACTACGAGTGATTGGAGAGGTGCAAGAGATTTGATGAAACTTCTACGGCCTTTTTACGATTCAACTAATCAAATGTCCGGCGTTTATTATACTACAACTAATTTGTCACTAATTCAATTGATGAAAATGAGTAACCCTATAGATTCATGCAGGGGACAGACGACGCTATGACAAGAAACAATTGAAATGCATGTTAAATTTATGAAGTATTTTACGCAAATTCCAATGATTTTTTGTTTAGCCGCGGTTCTTGATCCACGTCAAAAAATGCAAGCAATAGAAAGAGAGCTTAAACAAATAGCAACTAACATGGATGAGGAGTGTAATACCCATTTAAAACGAAGGGTAAATTGGTAATTTTTGCGACGTATTTTATTTTATTCGTGAATTATGAATTTGGAAAATTTTCGGGTTCAAATTATAGGTGGAAAGTTTGTATATTAATTTAGAGAACGACATCTTTATTGTATAGTTGATTTTAACATCTTTATGAAATTTATTTAGGTGTAGCCTATTGTGTACCCAACCCACTAGATAAACCAACTTAGTGGTACATCTATAACACCCTAACATTACTAACACACACACACACACACACAAAAAGAAGAAGCTGAAGATAATTAATTATTTGTTTATTCCCTTTTTTTGGTAAATCTTCCCACTCCCCAACGTCCCTCTCTCTCTCTCTCTTTCTCTCCTGTTGATTTCTCTCCTCAAATACAACACCCTCTCCTTCTTCTCTTCTTCACAGACCACAACCACCACCACCATACGCCACCACCACCTCCATCACCGGCAGCCACGCCACCACAGCCACCACTCCCCCTCTTCCTCTCCACCTCTCAACCTCCCCCTCCGTCTCACTCACTCTCTCTGCCTCTGTTTCTCCCGACGAAACAGAGCAGCGACTTGGAGCCGCTGCCTTCCCCGACGGCAACCAAGCCGCCACCGTGACCACAGCTCCCTCTCTCCCTCAGTGTCGACCATCTGTCTCACTCTCTCTCTGCCTCTCTGTTCTCCCCGACGAAAACCAGCAGAAACAGAGCAGCGACTCAAGCCGTTGCCGCCTCCGGCGAAGACCCCGACGGCAAAACCGTCGCCACCACCACTTGCATCTCTCCCCAACCCTCTGATTTCACCCCGTATTCATCCCCCTCCCTGTTCGGAGCCGATACGAAGCAAGAGCAGCAGCTAATCGCTGCAGAGACGACCCAGAGACCACCGCTGGCCGCCGGGCGCCATTACGCCGGCGAAAGCTCGGCCCGAGCCATTTGACGCAACCCACTCCTTCAAATCGATCCCAAACGACTCCCTGAGTCCCGAGGAGGCTATAGCCGGCGCCAATCGAAGCAGAGGACGGCAGAATCTTCGGATTCAACCATCACCGCCGGCCACCATCGACGGCGAACCCAATCGGACCCAAATCTTGACCGTTTCTCGCAATTTTTTGCTTGGGTAACCCCTAAATCACCCTCTGATTCATTTGTGATCATCGAAACATGATTTTGTTAGCTCTAAAACGAATCGGGTTGTTGGATTTATACTTGTTCATGCTGGGGGGTTGTTCTTGTACTTTCTGAAAAGTTATGGGTGGCTAGTATAGCATAATAAAACTGTTTTGTTGATTGGAAGGGTGACTAGATATCATTAATGAAAAGTTGGGGGATCTAATTAGTATTTACATAAACTGAAAATAAAACATAAAACTAAAAATGCATTTTTTGTATTATAATTAATTTATAATATTTCTAGTTATTGTTTTAATTATATAAAAGATGTTTTTGCAATTTAAAGTTATATATATGTATTATTTAATATGGGGTATTGTTGTTTTATTGAAAAATAAGCAAGATAAAATATATAGTAGATTTTATCATATAATTTAGTTTGTTTAAATAAATATTTAAAGTACTTAAAAATTAGTGTTTTGAGTAAATATGTTATTTGTTCAATATTGATCAAATAAAATAAGTTATGGAGCTATTTTAGAAAATATGTAATAGTAAACTCCTTTATTAATGAATAAATAAAGCTTGATTATTATTTGTAGATATTAGAAATATTTTCTCCAAAATTAAGTTATAAATTATGTGAGAGTAAACACTTGTTTTAGTTGAATAAGCATTTTTGTGAGTTTTATTTATGAGTTTAATTCTTTAATAGTATATACATTTTATAACAAATAATTAGCAATAATTAAATTGGTTGGAAATAAATTTTGTAGTCACTTACAAAATAAATGTGTTGTAAAATAGATTGTTATTTTCTAAATATTAGAGTGTATAAATTTAATATGCGATTTATTACTTAATAAATTTTAAGAGCTAATATTTATATATAAATAATGATTTTTATGAGAAAAATACAATTGTACATGCTAATAATTAATGGGGATAATGGGGAGTAATTTCAAATAAGACTTAGAGAAATTTTGCATAGCATACTTGCACACTTTGGATTTGTAATTAATTTAGGAAATTATAAATTGTAGGTGACGAGTTCGTAGACGAGGGCTTCGTTTATCCGTAGAAGCTTTGTTGTGCTAATTGTCGAGGTGAGTAAATATGCCTTACCTAATGTGCCCGTCCTCCATTCGTGTCTAAATATTTTTATGATTTTACGTCTCAAAATGTGATTTGTGATAAATGTGCTCGATTTGAGATTTCAAATACTTGTCGAAATGATTATTTGGAAACTGTCACATGAGATTAATAACACGTAATAACGTAAAGTGGAAACAGTTGTGCGGTGGAACCTTATATACATTGTGGTTATGATTATTAGGATGGCACAGCCACCCGGGTTATTATGATATTTTGCTCAGTTGCGATTTGCCCCGGGCTGCTCCCTGTACTCACCTCTCTGGCCGCAAGAGTCTTAGGGGGGTGCCGGCACTTAAGGTCTTGGATGCATGCGAGATGGTTGGTTCTATATTATTGGATTGGTTCGTTCCCCGCTACAACTAAAATAATAAATGTGGATTTTCATATGAGAAATAAAAGCAACTGTTGCTTTGAAATGGTGGAATGATTTGAGAATGCTAAGTAAAGAGTTGGAATATTCATATATACGCTTTCGCAATACAAGATGATTTACTTCCATATTATTCCTCTTTATTTAAAAGTGAAAATATGCCTCTTTCCTATTTACACGTATGGGTGTTTACTTACTCAGCATTTTGTGCTGACTTTGGAAAAACTGCGGTCTTGTTTCTTTCCCCCGCAGGTCTAGGTGAAAGAAGCTCGGATTAAGGGAAACGCGAACTCACCTAGTTATGTTAGTAATAAATAAATAATTCGCCTAGACGATGCTCATCTTGTTTAATAGTATGTCATGTTTTATGTCGAAACAATCACGTTTATGTAATATATTAAGTATGGATGTTTTGTTTCACGATTTCCGCCGATTCATTCATTTGAATGGCGCCCTCCCGAGCTCTCCAGTCCGAAACGGAAGGCTCGGAATCAGGGGGTGTCACAAGGAGTCTTCAAAACCAACAATTAAGGAGGTTGCTAGGGAATTACAAAATAAATTTAACAAATATGTTTTACTTTATGGCCAAGTACAACCTCAAAATGTGCCTCCACCTAGTTCCCAGAGCAATGATCTTGATCCAATATTTGATTTTGCCACATTCACGGATTGGTCTAGCTCTCAAGACTCTAGTGTATCGAATTGGATATGTACTTAAATACTAATAATTCATATGGCACTAATAATTTTAGTGAAGTAGATGTGGTACAATGGTGGGAAAAAAATGTCGAAAGCTAACCGGTATTATCAACACTAGCACGTGATGTACTAACCCCTCCCGTTTGAAGTAGCTCATCCGAGTCGGCTTTTAGTGCATGTGAAAGAGTATTATCAAATAAGCGTTCAAGATTGACGCCCGAGATGTTGGAGGTGCTAATTCTTACCAACGATTGGGACGATGCCAAGTTCAGAACACAAGATATCCGAAGAGATGACGAACTCACTAATATAATATTCAAATCCGACGCCAAGGGAAAAACAATATACCAAATAGATGGCATTATTTACGAGGACATCGACGATGAAGAATGAAGTTAGAGAAAAAAATGTATCTTTCATTTTTTTTCTACATTTCTAGAATTTTAGTTTAGAAAAAAATGCAACTGGATAGATAGTTGGGTAGTTGGGATGTACGCAAACTATAGTGATGCATTATTTCTAACATTCGTAACATCAAAAGTTAATTAGTAGTAATAAATTGTTACAATATTTTATTAATTGTAGTTATTTGTTATTTTTAGTAATAGTTTGTTTCTCTATTCAAATAATAATTACTAATAATGATAATAATATATATATATATACACATATTACTAAAAAAAGTAAAAAATAATCGCCCGACCCGGCCCGCTACCGGGTCAGCACGTGCAAATGACTCGGGCACGGCACGAGCTCTGAGCATGGCCCGACCCGGCCCGCCCTATTCCTCGGCACGACACGCCCCAGCCCGGCGCGCCTAGGCACGGCCTTCATCCGGCACGGCGCGACTCGCTGTCACCATGAGTGGTAGGTGAGATCTAAGGGTTGGGACTTATTTAATCTAAATGCCGAAAAACCATAAGTTAGTTAAACCAAACTGTTATATAGAATAGATATTACATTATGAGTTTTTTGAAATGCACACTTGAAATGATAAGAAAGAGTCTTTCATTTCTTCACTCTAACCACATATTTAAAGAAATCAATAATTCAAAAACCAATAATCCAACATATCCACCACTTACCCGATATTAAATGCTGAAGCGATACTTTACCAAGTTATTGGTTTTTTTATCTTTTCCAAGAACTAATAAAAAGATTCAAAATATGAAGAAAATGTACAAGGAAAAAAAAATGTCCAGCTTAGTTTACTAGCACATACCAAAGGTATCCCTCAACAAAATGTAAAATTACATTAACATGAGTAGTACCAATGGTAGGCACAGTCATGAAAAAAGGGAATTACCATCCAGAAAAAAAGAAAAAGAAAAAGAAAACTAAGAATATGCTTCCCAAATATTGCCAACAACGTGGCCTTTCTCATGATCCATAACAGATGGATTTATTAATGATTTTTTCTTTTCTTTTCTTGGAACCTTCAACTGAAATTGACCATGAGCCCAACACCATTGACGGAGCCTTTCATTCTTCACAGCCTCTTTCTGTATCTGGCCGCGGTGGAGCGCGGAAAAAAAAAAGAGTGGTTCTTGTATGCAATTTGAATGCTCCATGTCTATATCTCTAGGACAATAACTGCAGACAGTAGCAAGAGTTTGTTCGATAAGTTAAGCGATAATTTTCATTTTCGTCTCTAAAATTTGGCAAGTTCAGTTGTGACTTACATTCAGAGTCCGTCTTAACCCATTTGGATCCATCGGCTTTCTTGTCATTTGCCTCGTCTTCCTTGTTTGTTTTTGGAGTTTGTTTATCCTCTATGTACCTCTTCATTGATGATGCTCTTGAACAATTTTGAGGGTATATTTTCTTTGAAAGCATTGTCCTCAAGAGCTGTAACCAAAACCATGAATTTACCATTAATTAACTATTTGAATCATGTTAAAACAAAACAAAACATCTCAGAATAGTGTCATGCGGATATGTACCTTTTCCATTCTTGTTTCTTGAAATGTATCTCTCAAACTGGGAGTGGGTACTGGTGAAAACCCACTTCTGCAAACAAACATCTTCTTGAGAAGGAAAGAGATGGACTTTTTCCCAATGGCCTTCTTGTTTTTCTCCATGAAAACATCTTTGCATCTATCGATTATCACCCTTATGGTTCTGTCAATGTCTTCATCTTTCTCACCAGATGGCTCCAGATCAAGCACTGTCGTAGAGAGTCTTCTATCAACCTCCAAACTCGATGGACAGTTGAGGAATCTATCCAATGGAAGATCAGCACTATCTCCTTCTGTTTTGGAAGTTGACTTCTTCCGCAAGAGCTTTTTCAGCTCTTTCTGAAGTTGCCCAACTTCCTCAGCTGTGAAATCTGACAAGTCATCTGAAGATGGAGATGGGTTGTTTATATTGTGATCCTCATCCTGCGAGAGTTCTTGGTCATGGCTCTCTGGGTTATCTTTCAGCTCATGGTTCCCAAATGTTCCTATCGTTAGCAATCCCTGAGGCCAATCATTGAATACTTCTTGGGGAGGCTCTTGCTTCGTATGATCTTTAAAATGGATGAAAAAATGGAGATTATTAATCAGATCAAAGGGAATTTCCAGATCTACCTAAGCATAGTGTTTGTAAAGTGGAAAATCTAGACAATCTTGAGATTGTCTTTCGTCTTTCAACACGAAATAAGTGTTTCTGCTGGTATTAATTAGCGGGGATCTAAGAGTTAGCTTCCAGCGAGTCTATAAACATGCAAGGCTACAACTTGATTGCTACTATATATGTTTATTTCCGATAGTGTTGTATAATTTAGAAACATGTCTAGTTTGATAACGAGTTGGAGGTCTGTGTACTACATAGTCGTACAAAGTTCTTAACAATATGGAAGTACTGTACTTCTTTTCATGTTCGTACTTGTTCCTAGGAAAGCAAACATTATAAAAGTACTTGATAAACTAAAAAGAATCCCATCTTTTGTATATTGTCTTATATTAATGACATTCTTATGAAATTCATGTTCTTGTTGCAGATACAAAGAAGACAAAAGGCACATGTTGACATTATTTTATAGGAAGAGATTAAAGAGTTGGCTGAGACAGGTAGGGACCAGTCTGGAATCAGATCCGACACAAGATACAGACTTCAGTTCTCTACGAATCACTGTGTCTTATTTTTCTTCAACAAGTTACCTTTTTTTCTCCTAGGAAAGATGAATGTGATTTGCCTAATTTGGAGGAAGATGTATCGATCCCATGTCATATGATGATTAACCTATGTTTAACATACATGTGTTCCGACTGTAGAACTTCCAACTTGGTTCATTCTCCCCCTCTTCTCTCCATCTCTAAGGATGTATTCAGTTTACATGTTTTATGTTAAGATTATGGATCGTAGTCATTCAGATCTTGTGTCGCGAACAACAAATTCTAAGGCATGAGTTGTGGTTAATGGCCTTGGCAGTATAGTTATTTGCTCAGTTTCAAGTTTAGAAATTAACGTACACTGCTGCAGCATGAAATACCGGAAAGAGACCCTTAAACAAGTTGAATTAAGACCCTATTCTGGATTTTGATACCAATCAGTTCGTCGACAATCTCAACTGATTACAACTTTACCATGCATGAGAACATGCTAATCTTATCAAAGAAATTCTCTATGAGGAACAACATCTAGCCATACGACATAGGAAAAAGATTGAAAGAAGATTTACTTACGAGTAGCAGAGACTGGATTTGTTTTCTTGCTCCCTTGTCCCCCACTGAACTTGTTTTGCACCCAACCGAAGAGCTGAAATCAAACAAACCACTGGTGTATAAGAATTCTACCACGCAACAAAATTACACAACCATATAAAGAAGTTAAGCCCGGATAACAAATGCTACTTATCTCTTTATCAAATCTCTATCTCACCTTCATGTTGACAGAGTATCCAGCCGATAGTATGAAGTTGTAAGGATCGCGACAGAAGCTTGTAAGCGGAGCTGAGAAGAAGATCCTAGAAGCCAATGACAAACAAGCTATTTGGTAGTAACTAATAAAGAGCGAATGAGAAAAAACTATGGGAAATAAGCAAGCCTCTTGCTTCTTATTGGTTCAAGTTCCTAAATACAGCTTTTTAACATTTGACCTCTCTCTGTAATCTAGTACATCCGTCCCAACCCATTTCAATCCTATTCTCGTAACCTTATATACATGAATTACATCCCTCAAAAGACATTCTCTTTTTGCAGTAACCTATGCATTCTCTGCAATTAACAATTGAAGCCCACTGAGGGTTTCTCGGGGACTTTGTCACCTTGCATGACAAATGTTGAAGAAGCACTCGTGGCACTGGTTTTCATCCATGTGATCTTTTGAAACGCAAATCCCAAACCAAGAGACTAATCAATCTCAAAAACATGCGACATCGGACGGTACGGTAACTGACACGAGAAGCCTTCATCAGCCACTCAAAAGATTTCCCTTTTACTACCTAATCAGAGATCATCCTTCTTCCACATTCCAAATTAGAAAAACCTCATAAAATAGTCATATGTCCTCAGCTGTGACGTCACAGAAACCATTCTTAATCCTTTTTATAGCCCCTAAACACGATTTCACAGGTTAATGTTTAGTTCTCTCGTTGAACTTATTCTAAAAATGGCCTTCGGGTACTTTCCAAAGGTACGGGGCTATCCTAGAAAATCATACCTCAAAATAAAGCATCTGCTTATTGAGTTATGGTTAAGTTAATCAAAGTTGACGCCTTGATTGGTAAATGAATCTAGCTCGGATATTCATACATTTTCACAAGATGAAAAATAGTAGATAAGACAGAAACGTTCACCTAGAGGATCAAATAAATTCACTTGAGGCTAAACAAAGGCAGCATCTCATGACTTATAGAACGCTTTGTAAGATTGTCAAAACTGCAACACTATTGAATGGATATGAATCCCAAATAAACAAGAGATAGCATGATAGCATACATCAAACCTCCGTCATTCATGTCTGGAGTTATAATGCTAAACCACTTGATCTAGCATCCCTTCCACACCTCTTAACTTCATCTCTTTGACATTCGTCACTCCTCCGGAAGCATGTACCTAGCCTGCATCCATTCATATAGTTTCTTTTCCTTTCTTTTCTATTCGCCTCATATGTGTGCTTCTCTTCCCATTATAGCAGTGGTGGACTAAGGTTACGACAACCAACTGATGCACTTACCTATTTTCAGTTGGGTATGCCGAGACTGTAACAACTATTTCAGTTATTTTCATTGTTCACTACTATGGCAGACGCTGATGAGCTTGTTAGTAGTCTCCACCTCGGAGTCTATGTTGAGTGTCAATAATAACCACCCAAAAGGTTATGAGCTTGTGCTTCACATGGATTATCGCCTAGCTTGTTTCAATCTCTTCTCATCTGATCTGAACTGGCACAACTCCTCACTTCCAAGTCCCACCATTTCACTAGCCCCTTTAGATGTCCAAACCGGTAGAGGAATAATTAATGTAAAACAACTGACACGTTTCTTCTTTATCTTTGTAATATGTCACAAAGAAATCGGCATATAAGTATATAACATGGTTATTTGAACCTTTCACCATATGTAGGTTAAACATATAGGAAAGACACAGAACTGGCCAACGAAGGATGACATTGCAGCTTTAGAACACCACAACTAATACAAGTATTAGTGGAAATGTTATTTCTCAATATTTGCATGTTATTTCTGATGGCGGTGGGAATATTACACCGTCCGCAAATCGTATACCAGACAGGAGACAGAAACGTGAAAGATACCCAAAGAAACCGATGTTTCTCAACAAACAGACATCATTTGCTTTGCCATAACTCAGCCTGCCCAGGATTCTCACTCATCAGCAGAAATTCAAAGATACAAGTAACAAAATATATGCACATGAAAGAGCAGCCAAGAAATTTAGATTGCAAGTACCATTGTGAGGAGCAATTGGACAGCAGCATCTTCGTAGATTTGGAGGGTCATCTGAATATAAAAAAGTCCTTATTCCCAACTTCTTTGACTATTTTCACTAGAATCTGTCAGCAATATATTAAAAATCAGCTCATTTCACAGACAACTACAATTAAACTAATTTACCATCTTTTTTTTAATAAAAACATTAAATTAATATAAGTGCATATGGGAACTTGTAGATAAGTCCGATTGTGTTTAGACACAATAGAATTCCCTGATAGGTTGATATTCATAGCCAATTCAATGACATTGATCATTGTGATATTAGAAAAAAGATAATTATACTCTGCAATTGAATTAATATAAGTGCATATGGGAACTTGTAGATAAGTCAGATTGTGTTTAGACACAATAGAATTCCCTGATAGGGTGATATTCATAGCCAATTCAATGACATTGATAATTGTGATATTAGAAAAACGCTAATTATTCTCTGCAATTGGCCCTGTGTGCAAGTTCCTTCCAGTGATATAATTCGGGGTTAATTACAGAACAACACCCTGCATGTTACAAATTGGGACACATATCCATTCTCATCCTCAATTTGGACACATATAACACCCCCTGCATATCAAATAGTTGATGCTATTCGCCCGATCTCCACATAACGAAGTATTAGTGGACGGCTATTTGTCACTTGAAGAGTGAACCATAGTGGAATTGCGTTAATGAGAGTCTTCAAGTGTTTGTTTCACTCTCAGTTTCGTCTGGTGATCAAGGAAACATAGGAGAATTTGATATGCAGGGGCTTACGTGTCCCAATTGGTAAGATGGAATGTGGTGTTCCGTACTTAACCCTAACTTTTAAATGAAATTAAAGTATCAAAAGTAGTTGCAACATTCTGGAATCTGGACCACCAACATGTGAATCGAAATATATATAGTGAGACCACCAATGGGATTTGGTCCTAGTGGTAAGCAGCTTGGTGCCGCTTAAGCAGGTCTCCAGTTTGAAACCTTGTGTATCCAGAAAAATCCCACTTCCGAGACTCACCTGCCATACCCAGGCATGCGACTTGGGTCGAGACCGGATTACGGGGAGAGGCCCCAGAACCGGTTGGGAAACCAATAAATATATATAGTAAGACCTGAAATTATCGATGGAAAAGAGTGGGCTTGAAGAGCAGCATATTCTACTTTCAACCAGTGGCAGAGAAAACTGAAACTTGGAACAACAAACGGAATAGAACCGAACAATAAGGTTCTGTAAAAAAAAAGGAGAACGGGGAGTTTACAAAGCAAAATTGATAAACCATCCTAGGCGAAAAGATTGATAAGTCAACATATCAGAACCTTAAAGGTAACCACCAATGGAAAATATAATAGCTTTAATCCATTTATTACACTTCTATAATCTGATATAGAAATGATTTCCTAGGGATAAGCTATAGTTCACTGGAAGTCTTTTTCAAAGAACTATTTGATCTTGCTCCAAAAGTGGATCAGATTAAACATTCCAATAAATCTGACAGCAATGTGAGGATTGAAGTAATTATGCTAATATATCACAGCAAATACTTGTTACATTGTTTATAGAGAAGTAACAAACAAACTATATATGATCTATGCATCTTAAGACGGTTCTATCTCAAGTTTAGGATACAACTACTGTACCGACCCTTGCATTCTAGGTGATAATTTTACATTTCTCAATTTTTTTGAATTTATTCATAACGAAAGTGATTGGAAGCATCCTAGAGCTTCAGTAAAATATAGAAACTAGGGAGTCCTAGCATAGCTTGATAGTAGAGTTTGCTAAGCAGATCAATGTAAGGCAAATCCAAAGTAGCCACATCGTGTGTTACTGAGGAGGAACACGCACATAAGCTATATGCAGGGAAAACTTGTAATCTTGCATTGACCAAATTAACGGAACACAAGAAATTTTAGCTCTTTCTATCGATATTCCATTCCATATATATTAGACACGCAAACAGATATCGTGTATGTTAATGCATACACGTTGCAATATTCATTTGGTTTTGTCAGAGAATGAACCAAGATACCAGAATCTGCCCCTCAAATTTGAATTGCTCAAGTATGATCCAATTACAGTAACATCAATCAGAACGGTTTTCTTTAGATCCTATCTCCATTGCTACAAGCCCCGAGAGGATGCTCGTGCTGGTGCAGCACTGACTTGCCGACTCGCTGATATGGGGATGTGAGTGCGGCAGGAATATGATGGGCTTAGATATTCATATTTATCTATTCTAGGACACACTTATAATTCATATGAATCAGCCATGGAAAAGATGATAAATTTGGTAAAATGACAAATGCAATGTAATAATTCATCGACCAATTTTGCATTCTTGTCTTCTTAATTTCTTTCTGGTTTTAGTAACTACATGAGGAATTTTTTCGATTTTACATGTCCGACTTGCATCCCTAGTGAGTCATGGACTACAAACAGGTGGGTCAAAGAAGCATCCAATGCACAGTGCGGCGTCCAGGAGAAGCATCTGCGCTTCATAACCGCAGCGTCAAGTGTCAACATGGTTACTTGACATTGCTAGATGATTTCAGGTAACACAGTACCCATAAACTGGTTAGGTATGTACCTAATTGGTTCAAATGGGAATATTGAAGCCGTTTGGTACGTGTCGCAACACAATTATTCCTATCATGTATTGTCCGACCAACACGTGTACCAACGGTAGGTTGACTTATTCTTCTCCATTGCCTTGGCCCATATACTAATAATTACAGGAACACATCTCTTGGGTATGATGTGTAAACCATTCTTAGGCCAACTATTTCTTGATTTAATTACAGACTCCCAGATCTCTCCTCTCTCTCCCATACGTGAGGTTTAAATTTAATGATGATTAGATTAAGAAACCACAATAACTAATTAAGCCAAGGCACAGTCAAGTGTTCGGTCACATCAAGGAGCAGGATACATACATTTATTACGTGATTTTGTTTAGTCCATTAGATCCATTTGATTGGTGGACACAGTTTCAGCTTGGACTACTCGTACAATTACCACATGACCATATGCCACCTTAGCGGGAGTGCACTTTGGGATTAAGTGTCCGTTTATTATGGGGGTGTCTACAGAGACATGTTAAGTACTCTAGGCCTCGGGATGATACAAATCCAACAGACAACTTATGTGTAAGGCGTTTATTGGTTAAATTTAATAATACTCGTGGAGTGTCTTGTGGCATATAAATCAACTAAAACTAATAAGTCTTTATCAAATTAATTTCAGTACAATTTATAAACCATCTGCTCATTTAAACTAAATCACGCAAACCAAATCTTATTATTTCTACCTATGCCATCCCCTCTAGTTTCTCTTTAACACCCTGTATGCGTTTCGCATCCAGGGGCTTGTGAACGACGGACACAACCAAACAGCCAAATTAGCAAATGAAAAGAAAATATGATGCTCTATATAAACAGAAGACCAAGGAACCAGTGTGGAAGTACAAGGAAGTGAAGGAACTACAGGTATCGTATAATAAAATAAGTGAAAAACACGTTCTATTCAGCACAAGTAGTGGACAAAGTTGAACCTGTTGAATCTCATCTCACGCAGAAATTGACAATTAAAATTCTCAATACTAGGACAAGAGGAAGACAACACGAACCACGAAAGAGATAATTCCCTTTATGATTATAAAAATAATATTTTCCTCCAGAAAGGACAGAAAGTTACTATCCGCCAGTAAATATGGTAAACCACATTCACCCAAGTATCGCCTCACTCATCACCAACATGGGTTTCAGGTTACCCCAAAATTTCCAATATATTCCTCGAGATGTATGTAAAGGCAAGTGAAAAGAAGTCTGGAGAATCACTACTTCCAACAATGAATTGTTTTCTTTAATATAGGTAGGCCATGTGAGTGAGTACCACTAACATATGTCTAGGGAATAGGAATGAAGCCAATATCTCGCAAGAGATGACGAGACTTACCGGTTATGGTATGTTTTCTTACCTTAAATGAAATAAAGAAAGCTCAAGCCTGATGTGCACTTCTTTCCTCCATAAAGTGGTGGCCGTCATTCATGGGTTGACTAGCTCGTATTTCATTGGATCTTGAATAGAATAATAAACAAGTCTTGTGCAACACCATCACTCTAGAAGACATGATCTCCAAAAGCTTCACATTTAGAGCTGGCAGTACATCAAGGTCAAATAACAAAGAATTTTATAGTAAAAGAACATTTTTATTTTAATTATCTTGAAGAGATTTAAGTAGTTTACCATTAGCTGATGCCATACCAAAATGCAGAAGAAGCTAAAGGATAACACTTTTAACGGAGAACATCAAAAGTCTGTTCAATTTCTGTGTCTGGAAACTGAAACTTCACTGTCTGCTAACCATAAATTTTAAAGCACGCCATCAGAGAGCATGCTCATACCCGTTGTTAACATGTGATATCACAAGTTCCTGGAAAAAAAAAAGAAAGAAAGAAACTACAGGAAATCTTTTACATAATTAGACACTGACTACTGAGTAGATGCAAGCGAAGAGTATACTTGAAACATCATAAAATGAAATTGTCTTATATGGTTGCTAGAGCTACAAGGTGTTCATGTTATTACCCAAATCAAGAACATAATCCTAGAATAGCATATCTTGAAGTAACTAGCGGTTAACAGTTTAAGAAGTTTCAGTCCTTTGAGATTCTTAAAGCTAAAATATTGTCACCTGAAGGGCTGAGGTAGGCTCGTGGTACCTCTATGAAACTGCAAATTCACAAAATTCAAGTACATTCGCCTGAAATCTGTGTTTCATTTGGCACAAATCTGTGGGCCATCTATTTGAGAAATTTCTAAAAACGTTAACTGCCTACAAGATATCTACCAGCTTGTGTCTTGTACCTTTCACAGTAGAATAATCCTACTTTATACAGGCTTAAAACAAGCTAGTGACCAGAAGAAAGCGACCCGAACTCGACAGGATTGTATGAAGTGTTCTAACCTTAAGTGGTAGAAGAAGAAAATAGTGCATGAGAGAGTTACACCTGATCTTCATTTTCCTTGTCTAATGCGAAATTTATCTACTCTAATATAATAGATAATTGAATTTAAGTAGGGTAGTGACAGGTTGCTCTTACTATTTGGTATCTTAATCAGCCACCTTTATGCCCCCGCACCAGATGCTCCTACACAGCTTTCCTGTGAGATAGACTACGACACTGTTACCCATCTCTAGTTGAATTTATAAAAGACACTAACTACAAACTACACAGTCTACACCTCGATGATTAACTCTCCCATGGAAATAACGATTGGAATGATCGCTGGACTTCTGCAATACCAGTGCAAAAGCTAAATCAATAATCGCACTCTTGCGTTTCACCTGCACAGACTCTTAGCCATTATGGTAATATCTCTATTTCACTTGCGAGCATGTTCCAAGCTAAAAGCTATTTGTCTAAACATAAGGCTACTTAACATTGATTACGTCAAACTATAGTGGTCAAGAAATATAAGGAAAAAGTAATTTTCCGTTTGAAACAACCAGAAGGTATGGCTGATAAAAGATAAATAATTTGCTTTCGAATAGATTGGAACCGATAGACTGTTCAGGATGACTAGATCAGAAGTGGCACTCACTGGCACATATACATGATCCATAATACTAATAATATTGAAATGCAGGCACATTAATTTAGCAAATGCCATCCTGGACATGTGGACAAGCTCAATTCCTGAGTTTGGCCGCACTGTTTCTGGTCAGTGGTCACTATTTGATAAGTTCCGTGTTTCAGAAGACAAAACCCCGCAGTTTAGCAATGAACTGCTGACAGACAAATCTTTACAGCAGACTTCAAATTAGGAATAGTGGTTATTGGTTCAAGACTGTATTCATAAGTGAGTACAGAAGAAATGGCCTAGACCTTGATTTCGTTTTCTTAATGCACAGATGAAGAAAAGTAAGATAAAATGAGCATGATCACCAGAGAAATCATGTTCCTACGAACACTAGCCTTTGGTCGGTTATGCCACCTAGAAAGTCATTTTAAGTTTTAAACCATCTTGGCTAAAAGAATGACGTACAATTTGAACTCCTCCCTAACTAACATCTTTTTTTCCACTAGCCTCCTCAAATCAATTTTTAGTTCATTTCATTATGTACCTCTATGGATCAGTTTAATCTAGGAAGCGTGATACTCTTCATACACCAAAATGCGAGGGACACACACTGACATGTCACTAAATGTTACCTGGCGTAATTAATTGTTTGTCGATTCTTAACACTCTACATACATGCCCTTCACTATTTAGGCACTTCTACATCGCAGAACATAGTTAAAAGAAGACAGCATTTCAAACTAACTCACAAATATAATGTACGTACACGGACGAATGAGAGAAACAATCTGGGGAGACACGGAGTTAATTATTTCTCAATGAGTAAGTCTGTTGCTAGATTTGATTATAGGTTCTTTTATAAATTATTAAGATAAGTTTTATGCATCCAACAATGAGGTCTCAATTTAGATTTTCATGATGCATGTACTCCTTATTCTTCACGCAAGAACTCGATGCACGGCATGAAGAAGTTTATATGCATAAAACCATGCAGTCTACTGGCAGTGTTGTGAACCCTTCCCAAATGGTGTCAGGTCATCTTCCTTAGTGTATTGCTTCTTAGACAGAAATGTTAACAGATGCCCCCAAACTTCTGTTTGTGCACCTTATACGAGAAAAGAAGGCATGAAAAACTATCACTAATTGGTTAATAAAAAAGAGATGGTAGGCAGAGTCATAGGCCATTAACTACTAGAGGTAACACATCCAATGGAAACGTTAGCAATATAATGTGAAGAACATATGATTATCATAAGGTAAGACTCCCTTGTACATAAAAGGATTAGTCTAAAACAAAACCTAGATGGAAAGAATTGTAGTTGTCAATAAATTAAAAATATTGAACAAGACCAAGTTCAGATAACATTCTCATGTGATATCAAGGATCCAAAAGCAATCAACAATACAACATAGCCTTAGTTTCCTGGATGCATCAAAAGACACAAAAGAGTTGTTGTTCATTTGAAGGGTTCAAGGGGAGAAGGCGTGGATGCCCATAAAAGATAGATAACTATGTCTCCATGCATTTCATAGTTCATCGTGCTTTAAAACACCTCCTGTAGAAGAAAATACAATGATCAAATCAGATCTAGCTAGCTTGTGTAATAATAAACCAAATGGTACTTCTCCACAAAGTACAGGTAACAATTCTTTCACACCAAGGAGAAGCTTGAAAGTTAGAAACAAGCATTAATGTTAGTAAGGAAACATTGATGACTATGACAGATGGGAAAGTGTCCATAAACTGGCCATATCAAGAATCTATTATGTTTTTACTAAGGCGGACCTACACAAACTGCATGAAAGCTTAGTAAATGATGGTGTCTAGTTCATAAGTGCATCCATGACTCTATGCTGATAAGTATGCTTATGAATCCGTCAATATAGTAGAGAAATGGCTTCAGTTCAAAGAGTCATATACTATCGACGTCAAGTAACATAATGGTGAATGTATGAGCCAAAATGAAACATTTGTGTGAAACCGAGTTGATATTTTTTACCTGACGACGTTGCTTCAAAGAAAAAAGATATCTCCCTCTCAGCAGATTCTCTTGAGTCTGAGCCATGAACACAATTTCTTTCAATATCCACTCCGCACATGGCTCGAATGCTGTAATAAGGCAAAAAAGAAAAAGTAAAACCCAAGAATGAAATTTTGGCATGAAATTCAAGATGCATACGCTTTTTAAGAAATATTCATTATTGTCATAATTATTATTTTGATGATGTAAGAACTCGTAGCCACTGCCCTTCGGGTGTGCACTAGGTAGACCCCCACTCTAGTGCAATAGCCTGCAAATCACACCAGAGAGTTGAAGCAGCCTGAGCAAGCCCGGCTGACAGGCTCGCAGCTGAGAAGGCCAATAGGCAGCACCTCGGGTTTCCCCAAGGTTTGAACTCGTGACCTCCAGGCAAACACCCAAGGACTTAAGCCTGCATGCCCGACCAACTCACCCAAGAATTTATAGGTAATATTATAAGATGTTAGGAGCACAAAACTTGATATATTAGAACAAGGGACAATGAATCTCCTGTTCCCGTGTCAACAGAATAAGTCAAAACTGGAGTAGATCGATGTAGTACAAAGTTCAAATGAGATCTAAACCTACCTGTAAGGATGGGAAATCTTAGCCTTCTTTGCATCAGTTGGTCCAATCAAAGCACGCCAGTCAGTTACAGCATTCACCTTCTCCAGAACCATAATCAACATGGGGCCACTGACAAACGAAACCTCTGTAAAATAAGTGATACAATCGAGACTCGTAATCGTTGGAATCTAAGGGAATGGGCACTACGAGTCTACGACACAGTTTGGAAGACAAACCACGAAGATTTTGAGTGAATACATGTTTAAACGTACACCAAATAATATAATCAAGTTAGCGACTATGGGCACACTAAAGTGTTTCAAGAAATTTACCTATGATGTATGTCAGAAAGGCTATGTGCTACAGTCGGATCAAATACACTCTCATAAATAAGGTTTTCTTATGTTTACAGAAGTGGTCCGGAAGCGGGACTAATTTGAAGAACTTATAAGGGGTTAAAGAAATAAGCCAATAGCCACCTTCACAGTCAGAGGTTAACTTTAAGACGGGGAAAACTAAAAGATGTCCTCCAGTGACTGAGAAAGTGCTACCTGGTCATGTATGTAACAAGGTCTGGGAAGAAGCTCTTTGAGGAGTGTTCAGCATAAAAGTTTTTCACAGTATCCTCATCTAGTTGAACATTCATTTTCTTGACGATGCTAAATCCAGATTTCAGAATAATGTCCTCTATGGAAGCAGTATAGTTCCCTATTATTCCATCTGGTTTTACTATCGCCAGTGTTTTCTCCTTTTCTGTACTCCCATCACCTAATGACCTGCAAATTCCCAAGACAATTGTGATAACAGCCTGCTAATATTATGGTGTGGTAAGAAGTATAAAGTTTCTCAAATGAACCATGCAGATAGGGACTGTGACGATACGAGTATATACCAAACAGTCTTTAACTTTAACACTAAATAATGTGACTCGACAAACGCAAAGTTTAGCTACAGCCTGATAGGTAGAAGCACCATTTCTATATCATCTAAGTGATAGAACAAACTTTCTCATTGATTCTGACCCAAAAAAAAGAATGCATTCTTCAATAAATATGCTAACTTTAGGAGAAAGCACCCAAGGGTAAACACCAAGTACCCGGTTAAGGTAGCATATGCTAAGAGAATCCCACCATTTCTAGCCTTCAAGCCTAACTGAAACTATCATTTTCGCAGCTGCAAGTCTCCTACGCTTTTCCACCAAAAGCTCTGTGGATTATTCGTACCCTCATAATACCCACTATTCATGTCATGCACTGTAGATGTTACTCGGCTGAAATTGCTTGATATTCATAACTTCAAATCTTACTTGGGGGCTTTTTATGGGTATTAGAGAGATCACAGGCTTCAGATCACTACATATTATGAGGGAAATCAAAATTCGCAAAAAGAAAAAGCAAACTAAGGATGAATATATACTATCAAGATTCTAGCATAAAGGGCTAGCCGTCCCGCGTTAATGTCACAGGAATGCCTATTAGCAAGCGAGAAAAGAACACATTTATTATCATAGGAAGTTCACATGGCTTGGAGGCACTTCAGTTAAAAAATGTATCTATTAGCAAATGAGAAAAAAACCACGCCATGTCCATTGAGTTCAGCAACCATGATAACACTTGTACTCAGATGAAATGAGCTGGCCTTTGACCTTTTTGTCTCCCAAGTTCTGCAATATAGAACTAGCAATGAGGAATCTATAACTCAGCCACCGTTGGTTGGCATTTGGACTTGATAATGACTGAAATGGTTGGCGAAGGCATTAGGTGGTAGCTCTATAGCAGGAGGACTACAACGAGAAACACATGTTCAATGCACATTTATAATTCTCAAAAGAGCATACTCTATACTCCGCAGTAAAATGCAACATTCCTTCAATTGATAACCATTCTTAACCTCCTGCAAGTGAAGTGGCATGTGAAAAGTAACAAGTTGCCTAGTAAGACATGGATGTTTAGATATTAAGCCTTTGGTACTAAAATGGGGAGTTCAGGGTACCGTTGATTGGGACTAAAATGTCTGCAGAAAACTTACGCTTCCACTGTACGAGGATGAATGAGTGGGAAGCTCTCAAGAGCGTAGAATGTTTATTTTGAAACATAAAATATATTACTTCAGTAGTTGCGTGGTTGATTAAGACCCCATTGTTTCAGCAGGTGACTGTTGCCCGATTCCAACCACTTAACATAACTGGTCAAACACAAGTACATAATAAAGATTGAGCACATGACCCCAGGTTGTTGGGCTAAGTTGTAAGCGGGTACCAGCCCCAGAGGAGGTCGTATGTTCAACTCCTGCTGGAGCCATCACCCTCGAGAGGGCTTCTCAGTGTTCGACCCGGCTTCGAATTGCGTGAACAATAACTCCGAAACCAAAAAAGGATGGCAGTACTTGCAACTCTCACTCCATATGTGAATTCCCAAATGCTATTATTACTACGAGATACTGAGTATAACATGTAGCAACTAAACAACGAGACATGTTGAAAAAATCATAATTTAAAAGAAGAGAACTGACATGTTGAACTCAGTTTCTCAGTCAGTAAATTTTACAAACACCTGGTGTGTGGCTACTGACACAGGTTTTCAACTCATATTATCCTAGAGAAAGACATACTGATAAGTAACTCCAATATAACAGATGATGTCTTGTCAAACTTGTTGAGCCTACAATCATATATAACAAACTAAACCTGACCCAGCACTATAAAGCACCCAACCCCTTCAACAAATGACTAAAATTGGCCTGCTTAAGTGACAATTTTTCACAATTGCACTGATAGGCGTTTCACCCATCAACCAATTAATGAATTTAACCCATAAATGGTCGATTTTGAAGTCAACCCTCAAAATATTGGGGGAAAATAGAGAAGGAACCCTAATTTGCTGACCTTTGAGGCATAGAGATAGCAACGAGGAGAATGAAGAGCACCATAAATGTTGCACTCGGTTGAATCAACTGCTGAGCCATTTGCGTCATGAACAACACTGTGTGAGGAATCCAAAGGAGGGTCTCACTGACTTGAACGACGAGTTCTGCAATCAGAGTTTGCTTGGTTGATTTCCTTCGGATTCGTGATCAGAAACGCGAAACTGATTTGGTAATTGTTGCAATCAGAGGACGTAAGTTTTGGGGATCTGAAACTTATTTAAGAGACTTTTTTATTACCTGTTGATTGACTGATGAAATCTATGGTCCACTGCTGTGGGTTGCTGTAAGAGAAGATCCAGTTGATGTCAGTGAATGAGTGCAGGCGGGAAAGCTTTCTCTTTTTGGTCATTTTTTGTAAAGTTATTTTTATTTTATTTTGTGTGAATTCTTTTAGCCACAGCTTTCTTTGTCTAATTTTAATTTTTTTCAAGTCATAAACTCATTTTCAATTAACTTTTTTATCTTATTATAATACTGAAAAAAGTTAGTTTTTTTTTTAACTTCTATTTTTTTTTTATCTTTTTATTTCTTAAAACTAATTTTTATTAAGAAATAAAATAAAAGTTAAGTAAATAATATTTCTACTAAAAAGGTAACTAAAATTTTTAGAAAATTTATTAGGTACAAAATAAACAAATTTTTATCTTTTTCTAAAATAAAAATAAAAATTCGCCTAAATTTAGTTAAAGATAGTGGGCCTTAGTAAAGTTATTGAGTGAATGTTTGGGAACTCGATTAAAATAGACAATTTTTATTTAATTTCATTTGTCATGACATAAAATTTTAAGCTGAAAATCTACGGATTAAAATAATCTCAGTGCAATTGTAGAATTTCCAAAATTGAGGATTATACGGCTGGAAATCTTAAAAGAAAATACCTTTAATGTGTTTGCACATTAGCATCATCGTACTACAATTACAAGTAGGTGTATCTAAGAAATTGATCTATTTAAATTTTATCAAACCGATCAAATTAATAATCTACAATCTCAACTAATACAAATTGATTTGGATTTTCAGTTCAGCTGGATTTTTCAACCAGATTTTTTTCAGCCAATTTTCTAGATTTTCAGGTTATACCAAACAATGTCTGAGTTTGTAATTTGTCACAATAAGAGGATCAATTTTTGTTGAAAACTTCTATCGACCCAATATGTCTGGGTTTGAAAATGTTCAACCCAAATATATACATAACTCTAATTTTTTTTGTTTTTGTTTTTGAAAGAACCTATTCGGAAGATAGGACGGCATAAACCCCGCGTTCAATTAAAGAGGACTCTTGACCCTAGAGAAAACACAGTGGAGGGACATAGACCAAACCCACAAACATACAGTTGAAGCACAGGAAAAACTAACAAAAACTAGATAGAAAAAATTAATAAAAAATATGTTATGTGGCAACAGAGTCCATAGCATCATGGCCCAAGTCAGCAAGAAAAAACTAAGGAGGCTGGCACATATATGACCCATGTTTCTGTTCTTTCACCCCAAGCGAGCCATTTTGTGAGCTGCGCCATTAGCCGTTCTCTGCACCTCCTAACTCTCTGTAATACTCAAACTAATCATAATTATCAATTCAATATTTTTACAAAAATATATTGGAAGAAGGCATTACCAGTTACATAAAATATGTAAATGGGTGCTAGTTCAGTGGTAGAGCGTTTGAAGCCTCTGCATGAGGTCTCGGGATCAAACTCGGCTATACGATGTAATTCTCAATAAAAAATGGAGAAAATCTAATCCAAAAAGGGGTGGATATTTCAGCAACTTGCCCGATTTGTATCACGAGTCCCGAGTCAGAATCTCATCCGTTTAAGCAATGTCCCCTCACGATGGAGATCTGGAGAATCGCTGTTGGGGAGGATTTTCAGCAAAATGGCAATTTCAGCGATTGGCTTCCACACTGTCTGTTGTGGGTCCAATGACCTGTAATGTAAAATCGGAGGCAGCGAGACAGAGGGTCGTAAGATGAATACATCTCTCTCAGGTCATCATTAAAAGAAGGGACAGTCAAGCCAAAACACCGCGTCCTAGTTCACACCCTGAGTTTGCCCCGAAGAAAAGACCTCGAACATGGCTCTTGCAGCATCAACTCGGTAGTTCCAAGCGTCATTGCTACGAATTTTATTGATGTTAGTGGCAATTACATAATGAGGTTCCTTGCTCGCCTCAAATGCTCAACAAGGATTAGCTCGTCTGTTAAAAGGAAGTACTACATGGATGAAAAAAGACCTTGCATCCAAGATTACAACGCTAGAATGGCAGTTGGTTGATTCCAGCTTTGCTCTTGCTCCCTCTGACGTCGTGCTCTATCAAGCAAGAATTTCGGAAATTGTTCCACAACTGTAACATCGCTTGATTCCCAGGCTTTTCGTTCCGGACCGGAGAGCCCAAGAGGGTGCTACTCATATTGAGATGGCGAAAACCGAGAACAAATACTGCCATGATTATATATTACATTTTCCAACAGTCTGAAACATTGTCTTAAAATATTATTACACAAAAGATGAAAATAATCCGGATTCTGAGTTACTACGATTACTGATATCTCTAGATGGGTTTGCGTTCCTCTTCCTATGCCATGCCTTCTTCGTCTAGACATGCGGTGGGAATAAAACAGGAACCGCAGTTTTTCTAAAGTCAGCAATGAAATACTGAGTAAGTAAACACCCAAGCTTGTAAACAGACTATGAAACATATCTTTCGAAAAGAAAATTATAAAGGAGAATGAATAATAAGTGAATAAATACTTTGAGGAATAAAGTATGAATACCGTAACTCATACGAAAGTCTCTTTCTTTTGCCTTGCATCTCAATTTTTTCTTATATCTTAAACGGAGAATATCACTCCAAATCTATCTCTTCTTTCTTTTCATAAATCTCTTTCTCGAGGAAACTCATATTATTATCTTGTTGATACGCGAAAGATATATCATTTTACTAGCTACCATGACCATAAGAGTCCCCCCCCCTAAGACTTCTTGCGACCAGAGACGTAAGTACATGGAGACACACGACAGGTCGCGATCGGGTTAAAATAATACTTGGTCGAGTGACCGAAGTCAACACGACAATCTATCTATAATATATTGATCCCCCCACAACTCTTTCTACTTGCATTATTTGTGAATTATTATTCTCGCGAGATATTCTCAAAACATCTACTTCAAAATATAATTAAATCTCAAATAAAACAGTTGTATCATAAAACACATTTTGAGACAAATAAAGGAATCGTGTTGGACACGAAAGAAGCTAGACACGCTAGACTTGGCATGTTTACTCACCTCCACAATACGACAAATAGCACGTAAGCTCTTACAGGTAGACGTGGCCCTCGTCTACAAATTCGTCACCTACAAATTTATAATTTTGTAATTAATCGAGAGTCTGAGTATCACGTAATATGCAAGTGAAGACGTGAGAAAGTCCAAGTTAATTTAATACGACGCCTAAATCTTTCTTTGTGGCTATAATTGTCAAGAGTGTGCTAGTTTACAATAATTATGTCCTTAAATTATAATTATCTAATATTACTATTCAATTTCACAAATAATACTCTTGTATTTTACATAGTGAGAAAATAATATATTTACTTTTTAGAATTTCCCTAAGTATAAATCTTACAATAGGAGGAAAACACTAGCTTAGACTTTATTGTAAAGAACCACATTTTATTCTTAATATTCTAACAATTATATTTAACTTTTCTAGAATAAATTATTTATAGCAAAGAAATTGTTTAATTAATAAAATTAACTATTGGGGATATATTCTTAATAGTGCAATAAAAAGACTATATACTAAATTGTTGAGGAGATGATATCATAAAATATATATTAAGAAAACAAGTCTGATTTAATATCTACTTATAAGTATGAGAAATAATTATTTTAAATTTTAGATAAAGATATTAATTAAAGAAACTATTCATAAATATTTTTTAAATTACTTCATAACCTATTTTACTCTAAAACGATATTTTGATAGTCAATATATTCAAAATATCAACTTACAATATTTTGAGATTAACTAATTAAGTAAAACCGATATTGATTATTGAATAAATAGGCTCAATGTATTAAACAACCCCAGTTTACTTTACAACAACTTATTGAATTTTTTTACTATCCAAGTTATTTCTATTTATTTAAATAATAATTAGAAGTTTAGAAATTAGCTTTAAGGGTGCGTTTGGCACATTGGTTTTTGTTTGGTTTTTGGTGGAAAAACCAAATAGTTTTTATTATCTGTTTGGTTGGGGTGGTTTAAAATTTGGTTTTTAAACCAGTTTTTTTCAAGTTTAGGCATGTGGAGAAAAACCATCTTTATGTGGTTTTTTTCCAGTTTTTTCCTACTTCTTGGTAACCCCATAATACCCTCATATATTCTTGATATTACCAAACTCATATCTAAACTTTCTTAATTTTATCCTTCAAATATTAGAGAAATTTTTATAAGTAGACAACTTGACTCTTCATTCTCGCAGTATCATGGTTCCTTCAATTGTACCAGTACCATTTTTTTGAACTTTGTTGAGTATGAAGTTTGATTTTTTCGTTAACTTTTTATTAAATTAGTATGAAAATTTAATTTTCTGGATGACAAAAATATCGTTAATTTGTTCTTCAATTTGTTAACTTTCATGAAACCGTTGCAACATATGAAATCGTTAACTTTTTGCCTCACATTTGTTGTTCTTGAATCTATAAAGAAAAATAAATTGAGGGTATATTTGTCATTTAATCTACATCATCTAGTTTAAAAACCACTACCAAACACATTTCTCCAGTTTTTAATCTAGTTTAAAAATTACTACCAAACACACTGGTTTAAACAAAATCTCTAAAAAAAACCAAAAAATTTCCACCACAATCTAAAAACCAGTTTTTCCACCAGAAACCACTCTACCAAACTCACCCTAAATCTAAATTTCCTATCTTAAATTTCACATATATACATACATACATACATACATACATATATATATGTATATATACATGCTTATGTAAATAACATTTCCTTAATAAACAACAATAACGGTCAAGAATTAGAGGATTTAGATAATTTCCTTAGCAAAATCATCGATCTAAGCATGGATTCACGACTCAAGTAGCGATTTTGATTGCATAAAACGACTAATTAGAGGATTTAGAGTGTACCCGCACCAAGAATCGCTGAAAACGGTCAAGAATTGCGTCGATTCGAGGTCGCCGGAGATGGTGGCCGACCGGAGCTTTTCCGGTCACTTATGGGTGCGGGTGAGTCCTCCTAGGTACTGGTGCGGAGCCTCTGGAGGCTGAAGAGATAGAGATATGGAGGTGGGTGGTCTTGTTTTGATCGGGCCAAGCTCGTCGCCAAAAAAAATGGTGGACGGCGGCGACGGTGGCTTTGTTACTCCACTGTTGCTGCCTCCCTGCTGCTTCTGGAGCTTTTCTTGGATCTCCAGAGAGTGGGGGAGGGAGAAGAGAGGCTTGGAAAGAGAGGGGAGCAGGTGGTGGTAGCGTGGTGTTTCCGTCGCCCTTTTCCGGCGGCGGTGGTGGCGTGCCCTTCGGCCACTACTGCTGTTGCTGGCTCTCTTTCTGTTCGACCAAGGGAGTGCATGAGGGAGATAGAGAGAGAGATGGAGGGTGGGATGGTGGTGTTGGGGATTTCCCATCGGTTTTTTCCGGCGGCGGTGGTGGCGTGGCCTACGGCCACTGCCGCTGCTGCTTCTTTTTCTCTTTTCTTGGCGTTTCAGGTGGCAGAGAGAGAGATAGATGAGGGAGATGGAGGTGGTGGTGAGTGGTGGCTGTGATGGGGGTGGGAGTGGTGGTGGTGACGTCGGGTGTGAGCCGAAGGAAAAGGAGAAGTAGTATAAGAAGAGGAGGGAGGAGATGTACTGGGAGTTGTGTTTTGCAGATTAGTTGGCGAATTGTGACAAAAATGATTTATTTTATCTTATTTAATTAACTTTTATTATATTACTCATTAGGTATTATAGTTTCAATAAAATACAACTTCTACCCCCCCAACTTAACTTGTATCTACTCTTTTGAAACTACGACTACCTCCCCTCTCTTTATATAATTATCATCTAAACTTTATGAAAAGACAACATTTACCCCTATATATAAAAAAGGGGTATTACAACAACAATCTTCGAAGCATCCATGATCACTCTCAACTGGAGCTGCGGAGCTTTGGGCAGTCTCATACAATTCGTGCAGCCTTTTCAGGGTCCCCTTATGTGTTATATCTGCTTTATTATCTCTAATTATGTGGAGGAAAGATGGTCATGCCGCCCTCTTCAACTCATGTTGCTTCTGATTTTTGTTGTGATCAAGGCCGCTTGGCTTCACTGGAGTCTTTGGAGTAAGGTTTTCTTTTCCAGATTTTGTTTGCTTATGCTCACTCTTCTTTTTGTAAGCAAATGTGCAACAACAAACCCTCCAAACGAAGCTTTTGATAGCTTTCTCTTTTCCTTCTGGCAACTATGGCTTTCGTTGATTTCAACTCAAACGGGTGTCCCTCTCATCCAACCAGTTGACTCGCATAAAGCCTCTACTCGATGCATTGTTTGCCGAGTCCTATCACCCTCCCTCCCTTTTCCAGCTCGTTACCTCCTCTCAGTGAACCATTCCAGCACCAAAGTCAACATCTACATTTCTTCTATTACAATTTGCAACGGACTGTCATCTGGTCGTGATCAAGCTCACCTACAGCTTTCACCAATTAGTTTGTCCTTTTTTCTTGTTTGTAGAACTTCTCTCTCCGTCGCATGGTTTCTTGTATCCGTCATGTGACCTTATGTTTTCTATTGCTTATATCGTCGAGTTGGATTTTAATATATCATGATTTTGTTCAATAAAAAAAAATGTGAGAACATTCCCAAGAGAACGAACACGTAAATTAAGTTCTGCCATTGTCTTAATAATATCAACTTTTAGACTGAAATCGAAATCATTGAAAATATGTGACTTTGTTTAGACATAACAGTCAGGCAGTTTGCGCACACCTGACTAAATTCATATAGAAATGCCGAACAAATCTCCTGCATATACGCCGGAACACCACCTCAGATGACACGTACTGAATACTTGAATATTTTTTTTTCTTTTTTTTATTTGATCACTAAATATATTTTTCTTTATTTCTCTCTCTCTCCTCTCTCTCCCCTGTTTTATCTCCCTCTCCGAACTCTCTTCTGTTAACAATTGTGGCTTCAATTCTTCATACACTACTCTCTCTACCCAAACATACTTCTTCTTCATTCTTCCCCTTCAGTGGATTCATGTTGCGGGCAGAATTCAACAAAGCCTTGAATTCGTAAATGTGTCTAATGAATAGATCTAAAAGGGTGTTAGATCTAATCGTTTTGAATTGGAACTAATCTAGTGATCCTTCTGATCATGAAACAAATAGGACTTGAAAATATTCTGGAAAAATGGTTCCCTTTTACAGAATAATGGATTGATTAAATTAGGAGAACAAAAAATTAAAAGAAATCACGAATTGCTCTGTTCAATCGTTCGTGATAAACTCTCAAAGACACTTTGGAATTAATATGGAGAACTCTACACGATCTATGAATCTGAAGATGGTTGAAAAAAAAAGATTTGAAGACTGAAGGAGAACACAAACGAAGAGAAAGAAAAAGTTCATAAAGAAATAGAGAAGAAGTTTTACTGTGTGAATGAAGAGAGAGAGGAAGAGTGGGCCAAATTTTTCATTAATACATGAGTGACGTGTCATTTTCGGCATGTAGTTGGGAGATTTGTTCGAGTGTGTAACACTGCTCAAATTCATAGGGCCCTAAGGATTTATTCGGGGCGAAGCCAGCCCTGGACACGGGTAGGCACTTGCCCTACCCTTTTTGGAAAAAATGCAATTTTGTCTTTATGTTATATTTTTTTTCGAAGTGCCCTTACAATAATTGGAAAAGTGCCCCTGTTAAAATTTGAATAGTTGCATAGTGTCTTAGTAGTTTTCGATTCCTCTCTCCGCCTCTGGATTTATTAGTCCCATATTTCACTCAGTGGGCCAACCCCCTGTGCCTCCTGAATCATTCCCTTTGTTTGATACTAGTATATTTTCTTCTTTTTTCAATGGATCTCCATATCCCAGTAAGTAGTAACCCATAAAACAGATCACTGAATCACTAGAAAGTAGAAAAGCAAGTTCTGTCCAAATACTCAACTTTTTTACACTGATATCGAATAACAAACACGAGTTTCTATTTTTGTCGACATACACTATGACCACTAAACTTTGCAATGATGGAAGATTTACAACTAAGGCCAGCTACCTGAACTAAAACATAATACCAAATTTCTCTACATGCAAACATACTGACGCATGGACTTTCTCTTCTTAGATGGCAATTTAAGTTGAGGATGCATATTTTCCATTATGTATTTTATTCATGTGATTAGGAATGGTGCACTGCGGACATGCGTATTTCCGTTCGCCTTTTTCATAAAGCTGCACGTGGTTAAAGATAGAGCTGAATTAGTTCCTTCAAGAATCAAAATATGAATGAGCAATCCTTGAATGATCAGCTCCAAATCAGTAACATATTACAGATGTTCACAGGTGAAGCACCTTGAATGCACTTTTATTTGGCCTTTCGTCACAGCCGTAATGAGCCCATTCTCTACATGTCTTGCATTTGACCCAGTCCCCTGCCGTGCACCTGATGAAAGACGGCATAGTAAGTTGCTACAGTAAAAAAATGATTGAATGTTCATATCTGTCACATAGTTGCACTAATTCAGCAGAGATGAGAATGGTGAAAAAGGAGAAACCTGTGACAGAACAAGCATAACTTCCCATTTACATCTACATCGTCATGCGCCAATTCATATTCGAGAAGGTACGTTTCATAATGCCTTCTCAGAGCACTTCTAAGACCCTGTATGATAATGATAATGTAGGAGTCAAATTTATTTAAAGAAAAAGTTGGCATCCGCATTTTCCTAAGATATCTGGGTATTTTCTGAACTTCTAAAAACAATCAAGTATTCACTTGCCCAGAAACTTTTGAGACAGTATACTAGGGAAGAGAACAGGGTATCCCTAGAGGAGCTGTGAGATTAGAACTGACTAACATGATTACCCTACAAATACCTGAGAGCCTCAAAAGAGAGATGTTTGGCTGTTGGGAATAAAACGAATGGGCAAAAAAGTCATTGACTTAAATCCCGCAAAAAAATACTCCTAAACCTTTTTCAAACATATAGTATTATAAATGTGAGTTTTCCACAATAACGCTTTCATAAAAAGCAGTAGGATATCTTATGTCATCCGGGAAACAAACAGCTCAGAGTTCTCATGTTTAGGAACTACATTAGGCAGCAAGTTGAGCAATGTTTTTATTAAAAGTTCTCGATGAAGAAATAGAAATGCGTAAAACTCTAAGAACATACACTATTCGTAATAACATAATTTCTCATCTTCGGAAACACGTTCCTCCTCCAATTGATTCCATGTCCACAACGGAAGCCGCCTAATGAGACCACCTAAAAACAGAAGCACTTTGAGATTGCGCAAGAAGTTTTAATTAAAAATTGTGAACAGCAAAACAACGGGTTGAAAAAGAAAAACTCCTGGACAAGTGTAACATGTAACATATTGTCTGAGCTACTAAGCAGGAAAGAAGAAAAAACAGTATTACTCACCTCCTTGTACATATTGTAGAGGTCTAAACGTTTTTTATGGAAGATGGTTTTAGGGAACTCACTGAATCCACGTCGAGGAATCAGATTGGTACGCCCTTTAAGGGATAGAAACTGCATTAGGTCTTTTAGAAACTCTTCCTGCAAGAAATGACCAGCTGAGAAGCAAAACACTCAAAAATGGACTGAACTCTGCCCAACCCTCATCCACGATTCCACGCCTACTTTTGGAGGCCAGGCTGTCTCTTAATCTTAAGTACCAATGCGGCAAACAGAACAAGAACATTGAGTAATATCCATAAATAGTTTTCATCTAAGTATATATAAAAAAATGTAAAACTTACCTCGGAGCAAACCTGAATTGGGCTTCTGCCACATTCATGCTTCTTCATTTTGACCGAACGCAATCTAACAGGCTGTTGGGCTTGAGATGAGCCCTCTGTTGATTTTCCATTGGCAACATCATTTGAAGTGTGATTAGAGAAATAATCCTTGAACTTCCGGAAGGGGCGAACATGAGGAACGGGCCTCAATGCAGCCGAAGTTTTCCTCTTCATTGGGACCACATCAGACCCATTTCTCCGAGGAGCCGGCGGTTTTAACCAACTAGGAAACTCTATTGAACAAGATTCCTCCTCCTCCTCCTGCCTATCACAGAAGAAGAGAATTCGTTGAGCATCATCATTCTCAAATGATGCAACAGCTATTCCCTCAACGGAGGCTATCCCCAGTGCAACTAACTCACGACGTGAACAATCTCTAGCTACATGTTTCAGAACCTGAAAACAATGTCGAAGTATCATCTTAAAGATCATGTTTATTCTTCGAAACAAAAACAAACAGCAACCTACAAGATCTAAGAAAAGAAAAACAGAAAGAAACCTCCGAAGCCCACTTAGGGCCTTTCATGTAAACTTCAAAGACTGGTGCAATATCAGCTATTGCAGCAGCTCTTCGGGCATCCGATAAACGTTTGTTGGTTTTTTCAAGGTCCCCACTTACTAGATGTCGTTTTTCAATAAGTTCACGTTTCACCAGACTCTCCAAGAGCTAAGGAAAATAAAATAATGACAAAATTCAGTTTATCATCAAAAACCGCACATGAAGAAAGAAATCTTTATGATATTACCTGCTCATTTGAGCAAGTTTGAGAACTACCGGACACCAATAGCCAGGAGAAGGCTGAACAAGAATGTATATAACACTTTGTGGTCACCACACCACGAGGAGACGGAGGCATTTTACTGAACCGCAAGAAACCAGCGTTAATTAACGTTGGAGAACGGAATATTAGTGTTCCATGTTATCTAGCAAAGCAATAAAGAAAAGAGAAAGATTGTGCATGATTTGTATGGCATTGTTTCGAGCTGAGACATACCTCACATCAATTCTAAGTTTACTTCCTCGTATCTGAAAAAACATATAAATGAGAACGGAATGTTAGTGTTTCATAAGATCCAAACCAACATATAACCAGTACAGAGCTATTTCAAAACCCACTATCAAAACGAGATAAATTACAGCAGCCAAAACTACTCGAGAAAAAGGAATTAGTGCTATTGTAAATACTAAATAGGGAGAAATTTGGCAATGTATTGCTTTAAGAAACAATGTCATAACTTACTTCAATACCAAGGAGAACACTGAGCCCACTTGCCAAAGATTGTAAGAAACTAGAGTCCTGTGATTAAGGTTAACCCGGAAACAAATGATTAAAGTAGGCAAAAAAGAGTAAATTACCATTAATGGATAGCAAGGCAGTTTCTATTACCAATCCACATCTGAATCCACAAACAAGAAACCTGAGGCTCACTTCAGGATCAAGTATTTCTATATGAGAACCTTGGTTATCATCTCCTGCAGCAGTCTCACAATGTTGGACATTGATCTTCGGATGGTTTCCAAGAAAGCATGGACCACGCTCATCGTCATCTTTGAGACAGTGAGCTCTGGAAGAAGCATACGCAAGCATGAAGGCGTCCCATGGGTCGCAACACAAACTGCAACCAGTGGAAGAGAAGAATATGAGGAATTATTTTCACGTGGACATGATGAAATTATCTATGTTGCACAAGTGAGGGTGCGCGCGGAAAATTTCCAAAATTCAAGGGTGCGGGTGCGGAGGGGGTGCGGCGGAAACTTTTTATTTATTTATTTGTGATACCATAAACAAAAAATATTAGTAATCCAAATTATAATCATGCAGAAATTCATAAATTGATTCAAGGAAACAGAGTTACCATATGGACAATATAATCTCTTCTTGCCATTGCCGTTGTTCTTAACTTTGGATAGACGAGTAATTTAGTGGTTAGAAGTGTTCACATAGATGCATGACCTTTTAGAAGAACTTGTGCAACATAGGAAAATATAGCCTTTCAAGCCCACAGAATCTAGCTGAAACGAATAGTAACATACAGCCCACATTCAAATAAATAGTAACATACCTTTGGAACACTGAAAACAATGCCTGCCGAAAATGACAAGCGACAAAACGAGTAACTGTTTTGACCAAATAGATGACATTTGGAATTCCCTGCAAGTTGAATAATCAGAATAAATAGCGTTATGTGTGAACGGCCGATAAAGAATTTGGTAAGATACTCAGATACTATTTTCCTAGTATGACTACCTTGCTAAAGAGAGCTTTGGCAATATCCTCTCCGTTTGGAGTTTCCAGATAAACCTGCATAAGAATTTGAAGGTCAATCAGACACAAACATAGCGCCTCAGATGCTTAAAACATACATTACAGTCGCCATTTGCAGCCGACAAAGAATTATCCACAATTGGCAATAGTCTCTGTCGTTATTGTCCTTGAAGAGAGAAATTGGCGGGTACGGTAACGACAAAGACGAAACCACACGTGATAATAACATCCAGTAGCATTACACACTAACATAACAGTTCCCATTTAGGGCCTTCACAAGACTCATGGCAAGGAACGGTTTTCAGTACTTATTGAATGGCTACCGACAAATTAGCGGCGCCAAAAACGACAATGATGTAACCACAAGTGGAAACAACATCCGGTAGCATAAAAAACTAACACAACAGTTGACATTTAGAGCCTTCACAAGACTCATTGCACGGAACCGTCAAATCCTACATACTAAATCTGAACTGCCACCCTGAAAGAGGGAATTGGCGGGGACACTAACGACAAAGATGTAACCAGAAGAGGTAATAACACCCAATAGCATAACACATTAACATAACAGTTTCCATTTAGCCCGCCTTGAAGAGGGCAAACTGGGGGGAGACAATAACAGCAAAGGTTCAACCACGAGTGGTAATAACATCCGCTAACACAACATCAAGTTAGTTATGGTAAAGGATCAACGTACTGTTGTTGGCCACCATGTGGCTCCAAAGAGTCTGCATACAGCTTCAGGAGTGGACAATGGAACCCCACCATACACCATCGGACCAACTTCTTCGTTCGGAAGTTGTTCTCCTTGAAGGTACAGAAATTCCGGCCGAAATGAATCAATGGATTTCTTTATCTCCTCCACTTCAGGGTTGCTAAGAGTATGAACCTGTACCCCATGAATTAAAACAACATAAACTACTAAGACCATTTGAAATCTATGCACTCATAAGATGATGAGCATTGAGTATCTGGGTCTCTCCTACACCGAATCAATTAAAAATAACAGACATTCTACATTGTGCAGAAAAGGGAAATTTTGGTTAGATCGACAAACAAAACGCTCTTTGGTTCAATCAAATTTGAAACTTAAGTAGGTCCCAAAGATCCGGCAAGCATAATTGATCACTAGAAGGAAGGCGAATTGTATAATCTGGAAAATTTGAAGGTTCACCACAACAGTTCTAGGACGGTTAATGTTCAACTATGTAACAAGTAAACAACTGGACACCGTTTCCCTATAAATCATAATTGGCTGTTTCAGGTTTCAAATGGCCAAATTCTGTGCATCAAATAACTTATTTAGAGTGTTCTGAGTAATCAAAACAGGATGAGTGTTCCCTGTGTGTGTCCATCGTGGTTTTTTCCTCTCCAAACCTTCCCTCGCTTTTTTTTTAGGGAGAGTATTGCGTTGAATGGTATACCATACCGGTATCTCTTCTTGGAACAACAGATGCATAGGCCTATGAGCACAAAAATGCAAGCAGACAACTCCTTAATTGAACTGAATCATGGTTCTGGGCTCAGAGCAGACAGATCACACATCTGTTTCTCAAAGCTTATTAGTTACTACATATCACAGCGAGTTTCATTCGTACACTGATGAGCGTAATGTTTTTGGGCAAACCATGTGTAAGAGAATCAAAACTCAACTGACTAGTAAAATCCCTAATTCGTTTTACAAACCATCATAAACCCTAAACTAAATTAACCCAGTTCAATAAATACAACATATAAAGATTTAAATTGTGAATCTAAACAAGAACTTTTAGGTCTTATTACCTCTAAACAGCCCGAGGAGTTTATATCTGGAAATGGGTAGCCATTCCGCTGTTGGTCTGTGGACTTTGTTGGGTCACTGAGGACCGCGAGGAGTCTCATGCAGTAGCTGTTTCGCGACATCTCCGGAGCAGAACAACCTAGCACCGCTTGATCTGGACAACCTAGCAAAGTTTATGAAACCCTAGCCACCACCAGCATAAGATTTGATCTCGGACTTATCTCCTTCAAAGAAGTATTTATATCTCCTGTTTTTCTCTTCCGATGATCGGAAAAGGAAGAAAATGTCAAGGGACGACATTGAATGCTGGCTTGTCTTTTTGCGCTTCCTCACGTTGAACATGTTCGACCAAAAGATGAACAAGCGTTACAATTATGATCTTTCTATTAATGCTCAACAGAAGAAAGAAGAGCTGATGTGAAGCAATTGATAGACTCATGAACCTCTCTCCGCTTCTTTTTTCTATATCTTCTGCTCTCAGCCAGTCTCTTTCAGGTCCAGTTCAATTCACCGCCAAACTCAAAAGCATATATAATGTTTCTATTATTGCTAAGCACACCCTGATGACTTCTAATTCTACACCCCCCCCCCCATCATTTGACATAGAGCCGTGCTAGACAGCCCATGGACAGAATTCTGGGTGTAGTGTTTGTGTGCATCAAAAGCACTAAAATTAGATTTATAACAACACATGCAGTTTTAATTGGAGAAGCCTAGTTTCTAGAAAATAATTTTACAGCCTATCCAATGAATTCTAAACCCTTAAATTGATTTTTGATATCCACACTTTCAAATCTAAGCCCTAATATTGAAATCGTAATTTTTTTGGGTATCTTATATTCATTTACGCAATGGTGTGGTTGATGTATGTAATAAGAATCAGGAACTTTTTGTCCACATCAACTATTGGTTTTATTGCCTTTGTGGCCAATTATCATTGGTCCTCCGAGCTCGGTCAATATTATGTCGATGGGATTTGTGTCTGTTGAAATACCGTCAGTTTAAGTTGTTTGGTTGGGTTCGCTTCAATTAGGTTCTTAATTTTAAAGTGTCGTTGTTCAACCGAAATTAGCTTATATCTACTTTGTGGCCAAATAGTTCTTTTTTTGACGAAAGATATTGTTTCCATGTGTTCTGTTCTTGAGACCACTTTGCCACATGATGAGCTTGTACATTTCCGGTTCCTTGAACATAGCTGGTCTTGAATCTGCCAAAATTATTTGCTTTCTCCAAAGCTTCTTCCAGTATCTCCAATAATGGAGATGTCAGTTACTGATTGCAGTTGAATCTACATTGTATTTCTTCGAGAAGGACTTTTGCATTACCTTCTAGAATCACACTTGAGAAGTCCATCTCCAAGCACAAATCAAATTGCTTCCTTTGCTACTTTCTTTTCTTATTCCTTCGATGTATCACTTCGATTGGCGAAAACGGCTTTGAGCTGCCTATTTGTGATGATTGTCCCTATTATTGAAAACTTCATCGTTTCGCAAGTTCGAAATAGCCCGTAGTGTAGTTATAAATATCTTCTTATTTTGGGGATTGAGGGTTGAAATATGGATTTCAACCCACTGTGTGAAATCTCTTTGAAAAGAGAAGAGAAATTGTGAGCCTCGAACGAACTCCCAAATCTGACGGGACTTATCACAATGCATAAACAAGTGGGAATCGATCTCTCCACGGTTACCACATATACTACACTGGTCTTCGACCTTTATTCCCCATCTTTTGAGATTGTGTGGTGGGTAGAGCATTCCGAATACACCTCCACATCAAGTGGAGAAGCTTTTTGGGTAGCTTAGTTTCCCAAATGATTTGATTAGGGTCTTGGTTAGGCAATGATGAAGGTCCTTTACCGAATGGACTCTTCCTCATTTGGATGGAGAGGTCATGGCCGGTTCCAACGCTATAGAGATCGTTGCTTAGATGGTGCCAAATCATTTTATCTTCTCTGGGTTGTTTTGGAATTCTAATTTTCAACATTGTGTATTGATCAACCATCCATACTATGTTTGAATTTCTTATTGGTTCGAGGTATTTTTTGCAGGATCAATAAGAGTGCTAACTCACTCGTCTGCTCCATCATAAAATACTGTGAAAATTCAAAAAGAACCTTCTCTTGGAATCTAGCGATCAGAAAGAGGAATAGAGGATCCATTGCGCACCTTCTCTACCATAAATAATGCTTTGCCAAGCTTCCAACAAATGAGTATCCTTCTTATGCTTCTATAAAATTTGTTTTGGGAAAGTATTTTTACTTGATTACTCAACTACACAAAGTATTGCGACCGTGGAGTAGCTGCAAGGCATGTTTTGCAAGAAGAGATTGGTTGAATACCTTTAAGTTCTTATATTGGAGACCCCTAACTCTCGACCGCTGAATCTAGTCCAAGAAATCTAAAGAATTCCCCTCTTTTTTCTCGACTTAATCCACCGAAATGATCGGATTAGCGATTCCATCTTGTCACACACACTTTTAACCAACTTGAAAGATGTCATAGAAAACGTAGGTAAAGCTTGAACAACCAATTTTATCATTACTTATTTTCCTCCTACCGAAAGCGTCTACTCTTTATATCCTTTCAGTTTGCTGTCTAATCTGTCCACTAGTAGCAAATGACCCGTGCCCGTGGGGCACTTATAATATATCACTTGACTTACCCGCAGCTGTAAAGCAATTATAAAATATATATCTTATTTGAGTTATATTTAATTTATTCAGATACATTTTGGTTTTGAATTTTAATTAATTATTAATTGTCCATTATTTTATTTATTTTAATAGACAATTAATAATTAATTAGCTAAAGACACGTTCTTTTAAATCTAACATACATTTCAAAAACGTTATCCAAGATAAAACACGATTTTAAAATAGTTAGTTAGATGAAAGAGAGATTTTAAGATATAACAATATCTTATCATTTATATTTGTCTTTTTAATAATGTCTCTAATAAAAGAAAAGAATTGAAGATCAACGGATCAAAATATCTTGAGACATTTCTTAAGATTGAATGGCTAGGATGCTCCCGTTGACTATTTTTTGGAGGGAAACACCTAGATGATTTATTATATAGATATCATTGAGAGTCGTAACTTTGTTTCTACCCATTTTTGAAGGCAGGCCCAAGTACTTGTCATATTGGTTGACTTCTGGAACTGTTGTTGTATTCATGATTTCATGTATTATTTCTTGGTCAACATTCGTAGAGAACACAAGGGCTGAATTTGCAAGATTGACCTGCTAATCATTAAATTGTGGAGTATGTAATAGGGCTTTCAAATTGCTTGCACTAGTCAGCAGAAAATATGGGGGAGACCACTAGTCCTCTCCGAGAGGCTATAACCCTTGCAAGAACCCCCTTCCTTTATAACGGAGGTTACACCTCTCGACAATATATCAGTACATATTAGGAAAAGGTAGGGCGAAAGAGGGCATCCCTGCCCGAGTCCTCTTCTGGAACACCTCTCCCCATAGCAGCACTGTTTTGTAAGAAAGTGTAGGTCACCGTCAAAACACAAATTAAGACCAATCTAATGAACTTCATACCAAAGTTTAGGTGAGTGAGGACCTCACCCAAAAATTCTACTCGATCATGTTGTACGCCTTACTCTTTCCAACCTTGAGAGATAGAATCTCCATTTTCCTTTTCTAACAGAGTAGATAACCCTCATCAAGTTAGCGAACAGAGAGAACGTCAGGATCACTTCCAACTAACACAGTAGATAACCCTCGTCAAGTTAGTGCAATCACTACACGAATCAGAGTTGTATTAAAAGATCCATTCTTGAGCCGAAGCTTCTAAGGCATAAGAGCATGAAATTTTTGATAACGAGAAGACCAATGTCGTGATCCTCCATTCAAAGGGCAAGAAAATAAGGATGTGGCGCAAAAAAAAAACGAGTTAAGTGGTGGTGAAATTTAAATTTTTAATACATGAAGCAGACTCCTGTACTCCAACTTACACATGCTTTCAGTACAAGATGAAATAAATAATGTTCTTTTTGGCTGGAAAGGAGAACTTCAATTAGCATAGAGTCTAATACAGAGAAAAAAACCAACAATACATACCGACAACGATCAACTAGAAGAAACGAACCAAGAACCGACATAAACTAGTAAGAACAAAGATAATCATGTAGGGGACTAAGACAAAATCCAAACCATAACAGCAAACCAGAACATAAGAACTCATAAAGACCCTCTCAAACCAACACTAAGCTAAACTAATATTCCTGTTGCCTGATTTTTCATTGAGAAACCCGATCAACACCACATCATATGGATCGACCTTGTTTTTATGAGCTGATGACTGAGGAGCATCCGAAATCAGAACATCTTTTTCCTTGTCAGCAGATGACACACGAAGTCTGGGCTTCTTCTTCTCTTTCGTGGGAGTTGTCACTGCATGTCATGAATTTCGTTAGAAGGAGAAATAAAATCCATAATATTATGGTCCATGATTACCATTGCTCCAAAGAAGAAAGATTCAATACTTGGAAAAACATTGTTGAAGATTGATGCATTCCTTATTTTCCAGATAATCGTACAGACTGTTACCCATTTAACCCCAAGAACATAATGTTGTTTTGCAAGTCTGAGCCAACTTTTGATCCATTCAGCATAGATAGTTTGCGTAAGAGGATGAGAAATACCAAATTTCTCCCAAAGGTTGGCAGCAAAGGGGTAGGAAATAAAGAGATGATCAATGGATTCCATATGAGAATGGAAAAAAGGGCAAGAGGTATTAACTGAAATGTTCTTAGCTGCTAAGAAGGCCCTCGTAGGAATGGCTTGGTGAGCTAACTTCCATAAGAAGAACCTAAGTTTGAAATGAAATTTAAATTTCCAAAGATGTTTCCAAGAGAAATTTAGGGTAGAGAAATTGATATATGTAGTGGGGAGTTTCAGGGAAGGAGAGGGTAAGGGGGTAAATAAAGTGTTATAAAGAGATTTAGCAAAAAAGTTATGATTTGAGTTACTTATCCAAACCGGTTCATCTTCATCACCATGCAGAGGAGTGGAGATGATTTTATCAACAAGCCATGGAGGGAAAACAGTTTGGAGTAAATTGGTGTTCCAAGAAAGCTCGTTTGAATCGCTAGAAATTTGAAGGTCTTTGACCCATTTTAATATGTCTTTTGGAGGGAATTGAGAAAGATGATGCTTTATAGTACTTCCGGGGACATCGTTGATCCAAGGGTGTTTATCCAGGGAGATGCGTGCGCCAGCAGCTATTTTCCAAGAAACTCCCTTCCCAAGAAGCTTCTTACCTTTAACAATTGACTTCCAAACAGAGGATGTAGACGGCGACGCATTGTGGAGCCAAAAGGGATTTCTTTTACTTTGACATAAAAAAGGGATTTCTTTTACAATATTTGTTAGTTAAAAATTTTGAAGCTAAGGAGTACTTGTTTGTTAGAATATTCCATGTTTTATTTTTCAAAAAAAGTGCATTATTAAAAGATTTAATATTTTTAAAAACTAACCCTCCCTTACTGATAATAAGACAAAAGGTGTTCCAACATAGCCAGTGCATGGTTCCAGAGGTTGGACAACCGGTCCAAAAAATGTTGTTAAAAATGGAAGTCAAAGCGTTAGCAATTTTTGAAGAAATTGGAATAATAGAGAAGGGGTAAACTAAAAAACTTGTAAGAATATATTTTATTAGAGTGGCTCTACAAAATTTATCGAGCAAGAAACCTTTGCAAGAGGCGCATTTTTTCATTAACTTGTCAATTAAGAGAGATTCATTTTTTTAGACAAGGTATAAGTTTTATCAACGAAAAACCAAAATAATTGCCGAGGTGGTCCGAGCAATTAACACTGAGGGAGTTAGTTAAAGCTTCAAGAGCCAGAGGATTGCAATTAGGAGAAACAATCAGTAATTATTTAGAGAAGTATATAGTTTGCCCAAATTGGTTAGAAAATCTACTTAACAAATCTAAATTAGTGTTATTCACATTTGGGGTAATTTTAAAGAAAATAATACTATCGTCAGCGAATTGAAGTTGAGAAACAGGTGGGCCCGAAGGTGAAGAATGGTAACCTTGAAGAATAACTAAATTGCATAAATGGTGAGTGCATTTAGAAAGATCTTCTGCGCAGAAAATAAAAATAAAGGGGGAGATTTGGTCTCCTTGAATAATGGCTCTATGCAATTTGAATCTACGAGAGTGGGATCCATTTATGAATAATGACTCTATAAATAAGTTGCAGAGATTGATAGGACGGTAATCATTAACCGACACAGGACTTTTAATTTTTGAAATAAGAATAATATTTGTATTATTTACTTATGAAAGCATACGCCCAAATGAAGAAAGGAAAAAAATTGTCGTAGTGACTTTGGTGGAAATAATAGGCCAACATTTTTTAAAAAGATCGACTGAAAGTCGTTAGGGCCTAGCGCTTTGAGAGCCCTCATACTAAAGACTGCTGATTTTACCTCAGAAGCCGCAAATGGGTGCGCAAGAAAAAATTGATTTTCTGTGCCAAGAAAGGAGGCAATATTAAAAAGCAAGTCAAATGCACATTCATCACCATATAAATCTTCAAGGTCTGTGATGGAGGGGGAAGGGAAGAAGTAAATAGAAGTAAAATGATCAATAAAAGCTTATTTGATGTCCTCTTGATTTGAATATAAATGCACGATTTAGATTTGACATGGTAGATAAAACTTTAAGCAGCTTTTATTTTTGAATAATTATGGAAAAGTTTTGTGTTCCCATTCCCCTCCTTTAACCACTTGCAACGTGCCAAAAGATTTCATAATCCACCAATATATTAGAAAGGGTTATGTAAGTTCAGCTTGTTTCAAAGGCTTGAAACAGCTTGTCTGTTTCACGGCCTTAAAACCGTTTTCAAAGGTTTGAAATATACAAGTGCAGTATACAACATGAACTTAGGGGCACTACTAGAAATCTTAGCAAAAGCGTCATTAGATTAATGCGGTTTTTGCTAAATTTAATGATGTATTTAGCAAAAACAGCACTAATTGCAATATTAGTGCTGATGCTGCATTAGCCAGTGCTGTTTTTTCCATTGCAGCATTAAGCTAATGCTGTAAGAAAAAAGCAGCATTAACTTGCAACATTAACTATGCTGCATAGTTCTAGTCACACCTTGCAGCATTGCACACTAATGCTGCATTTTGGAAACAAATTGCAGCATTATTGGACTTTAATGCTGCATTTTACTCATAATTTTGAAGCATTATTATAGTTTAATGCTGCATTTCACTTCATCTGTTTATTTTTATTCTCTCATTTTACTTCTATTTTCATCTTATTCTTCCATTTTGCATCATTTTTTTAAATGTTTTTTTTGCATCATTATCATTATTCTTCCATTTTGTATCATTATCTTTATTCTTCTTTCCAGCATTATTAAAAAGTCTATTTTGCCCTTGCCTTATCACACAAATACCATGATGTGTCCCACTCTCTACCTCTCTGTCTACCTGTTTACACCACCACCACCACCACCTGTTGGAATAGATGCCCTAGAGGCAATCTAATTTTAGTATGAATTGGCTAGAATAATCATTGTATTATTTATGGAGATATTTAATATAATGAATTCCTTAGATTTACAAATCTTGTTGTTTATCTTAAATATCCCTAGTCAAATATAATGATTAACAGGACGATCATCTATAGACTAGTATGGGGTTGGATTGATATGGAGATATCACGATCCAACACATGGGTATGTATTAGGAGTAATGACATACTGGATTGACCCAAATCCGAGAAGCCTACATACAAGTTATGTAAAGTCACAAGCGCTTCTCGCGGTGATGTGAATTATCATCCTTAGGACTGAAGTCACTAGATCCTCTAGTTGTGGAATATTGTGTTTTGACAACGTCAAACGCTACTCCGTAACTGGGTATTTATAAAAGCGCATGTTGGGCACAATAAGAAGCAAGCTAAGAGACGGTGAGTGATGTAGACAGGATTTGTCCCTCCCACATAACGGGAGCAGTTATCCGAGGCCACTCGAGGGATGGCGCCTATGGAATGTCTGGCCAGACCCATATGAATCAATATGGGGATATTGATGTCATATGCATGGATAGGGCTATTCCCAGGATCGAGAAACATGGATTGGATATACGAGTGTGACTTGTATGTCTCGTGTCCATCCGGATAATGAGACAAAGGGATGCGATAATAAGATCACAAGGTTTGTCAAGATGACTATTTCTATTAATTGGGTGGCATGGATGTGTTGCTAACGGCGTATCAAAAACTTGTTGACGATGCTAATGATGCGTCTGACTTATGCTTTGCACCATGTCTCCTGAGCTTCATAAGCAACATAAGAACATGAATGCAGTCGATATGATCGGACACTTGAAGCAGCTCTTTCAAGAGAAGGGAAGGGTTGAACGATATGAAGTTTCTCGGGCATTGTTCAAGAGTCACTTGGCAGAAGGGAACCCAGTAGGACCGCATGTGTTGCGTTTGATCGGGTATCTTGAGAATATCGAACACCTAGGGTCCCCGATTGGTCAAGAGTTGACCACAGATCTCATTCTGCAATCGTTGCCGGATAGTTATGGACAAATCATCATGAACTATAACATGAATGAGATCGCCAAGCCTCTGCCAGAGCTACTCAATATGTTGAGGACAGCTGGACAATCCATCAACAAGGGAAAGGGCAAGGCCATAATGATGTTGCAGAAAGGAAAGGGTAAAAGCTTTGCCTCTACATCCAAGGGTAAAGGCAAGGCAGTTGCTAAACCTAAGGACACTGCTCTTAAACCTACTGGTGGCGTGGCCAAAGGCGTGATCAAGGGTGATTGTCACTACTGCAGTCAGTCTGGACACTGGAAAAGGAATTGCCCAAAGTATCTGGAGGATAAAAGTCTTGGGATAGTGATCCCACAACCACCAGGTATTTTTGTTATAGATGTTAATTTAACTACTTCTTCATCATGGGTATTGGATACTAGATGTCGATCTCATATTTGTCGAAATATGCAGGATCTAAGTAGAAGTAGAAGATTAGCAAAAGGAGAGGTGAAATTGGGCGTTGGGAATGGAGAAAGAGTTGCTGCATTAGCTATAGGCGTGTATAGGCTGTCTCTGCCTTCTGGATTAGTATTAGAATTAGATAATTGCTTTTATGTTTGCAATGAGTAAGAACATTATTTCCGTATCTTGTTTGGACAAGAAAGGTTTTACTATTTCAAAAAAGAACAATTGTTGTTCCATTTATTTTCATAGTATTCACTATTGTAGTGCGCAATTATTTAATGGATTATATATCCTTGATCTAAGCTATCCAATCTATAACATACATACTAAGAGGATTAAAATGAATGATTTAAATCCTGCTTATCTATGGCATTGTCGTCCAGGCCATATAAATGAGAAACGTGTATCTAGACTCCATAAGGATGGATTTCTAGACTAATTTGATTTTGAATCATATGAGACATGTGAGACTTGTTTGTTAGGAAAGATTACAAAGTTCCCTTTCAACAAGAAAGGAGAAAGGACTAGTGAGCAATTAGCACTCATACATACTGATGTGTGTGGGCCGTTTGCTACACCTGCTAGAGGTGGTTATGTCTACTTCATTGCATTCATTTCAGTAGATATGGATTTGTATACCTTATGAAGGCTAAATCCGAATCTTTTGAGAAATTCAATGAATTTAAGAATGAAATAGAGAAGCAACTTGGCAAAAGTATCAAATCTCTACGATCAGAACGAGGAGGTGAGTAATTGAGCCAAGAGTTTGATGATTATCTTAGAGAGTGTGGGATATTATCCCAAATCACTCCACCCAGGAACGCCACAATGGAATGGCGTATCCGAGAGGAGGAATCGAAACTTGTTGGACATGGTGAGATATATGATGTGTCAAACAGATATTCCGTTATCTTTTCAGGGCTATTCTTTAATGTGTTCAACTTTCACCATTAACCGTGTACCATCCAAATCAGTCATGAAGACACCACACGATATGTGGAGTGGGAGCCGTCCCACAGTGTCGTTTATGAGGATATGGGGCTGCGATGTTTATGTAAAACGTTTACAGCCAGACAAACTCGGGCCGAAATCGGATAAGTGTAAGTTGTGGGATACCCTAAGGAAACTAAGGGCTATTAACTCTACAATCCAACCGATAACAAAGTGTTTGTTGCTTGGACCGGCGTGTTTCTAGAAAGAGAATTTGTCTCTAAAGAAGCAAGTGGGAGGACTGTAGAACTTGAAGAATACTGATTCGGTTATGGAACATGAACAGGAACCACAACAGGTTGTTGAGCAACCTGTTCAAGTAACACAAGAGCTTCGTAGGTCGAGTAGAGTGCGCCAGGAGCCAGAGAGGAATGGACTTCTCATGACGGAAACTGGTGACACTATGCTCATAGGAGATGATCGTACTACCTATGGAGAGGCCATGCAAGGGCCGGACTCTCAGAAGTGGCTAAAAGCTATGAGATCCGAGATGGAATCCATGTACACAAACCAAGTATGGACTTTGGTGGAATCACCCCAAGGGGCACGCCCCATAGGGAGCAAATGGGTCTTCAAGAAGAAGACTGACATGGATGGTAATGTAGTTACCTATAAGGGCCGATTGGTGGCTAAAGGATTCAGAAATATTCATGGTATAAACTATGATGAAACCTTTTCCCCAGTCTCTATGACCAAATCCATCCGAATCCTACTTGCAATTGCGACTTACTATGACTATGAGATTTGGCAGATGGATGTCAAAACAAAATTCCTTTATGGGAATCTTATCGAGAATGTGTACATGACACAACCAGAAGGTTTTGTAGATCCAGAGCATGCGAATAAAGTCTGTAAGCTTCAACGATCCATTTATGGATTGAAGCAAGCTTCTAGGAGTTGGAATCGACGTTTTGATGAAGCTGTCAAAGAGTTTGACTTTATTAAGAACGAAGATGAGTCTTGTGTCTACAAGAAGGTTAGTGGGAGCTCCGTAGCGTTCCTGGTCTTGTATGTGGATGACATACTACTCATTGGAAACGACATTCCTATGTTGCAATCAGTTAAGGATTGGCTAGGAAAGTGTTTCTCAATGAAAGACTTAGGGGAAGCAGCCTATATACTCGGTATAAAGATCTATAGGGATAGATCTAAGAGGTTGCTAGGCCTAAGTCAAAGTACATATATATACAAGGTGTTGAAACGGTTCAACATGCAAGATTCCAAGAAGGGATTATTTCCCATGTCCCATGGAATTACTCTTTCGAAGAGTGATTGTCCATCCAATAAGATTGAGATGGACCACATGAGTAAGATCCCTTATGCCTCGGCCATAGGATGTATCATGTACGCCATGTTATGTACTAGACCGGACGTATCATACGCGTTGAGTATGGCGAGCAAATATTAGTCTAATCCGGGTGAGAGTCACTGGATAGTAGTCAAGAACATCCTCAAGTACTTAAGAAGAACTAAGGATGCGTTCTTGATATTTGGAGGTGAGGAAGAGTTGCGTGTAACTGGTTACACGGATGCAAAATTCCAAACCGACTGAGATGATTTCAGATCACAGTCGGGAATTGTGTATTGCCTAAATGGAGGAGCTGTGAGCTGGAATAGTTCCAAGCACGAGACGGTTGCTGATTCTACAATAGAGGCTGAGTATATTGCTGCAAGTGGTGCAGTAAAGGAAGCTGTTTGGATTAGAAAGTTTGTTTATGAGCTTGGTGTAGTTCCTAGAATTGAGGATTCCACAGTGTTGTATTGTGACAACACAGGCGCGATCGCTCAGTCTAAGGAACCTAGATCACACCAGAAATCGTACTCCAGACGTTCCATCTTATTGGAGAGATTATCGATAGAGGAGATGTGAAGATATACAAGATTCCTACAGATGATAATCTGGCAGATCCATTCACAAAGCTGCTTGTTTAGCGCAAGCATGAAGAGCACACTAAGGCGATTGGCGTATGCGATGCACCAGATTGGCTCTAGTGCAAGTGTGAGACTGTTGGAATAGTTTCCCTAGAGGCAATCTAATTTTAGTATGAATTGGCTAGAATAATCATTGTATTATTTATGGAGATATTTAATATATTGAAGTCCTTAGATTTACAAATCGTGTTGTTTATCTTAAATATCCCTAGTCAAATATAATGATTAACAGGACGATCATCTATAGACTAGTATGGGGTTGGATTGATATGGAGATATCACGATCCAACACATGGGTATGTATTAGGAGTAATGACATACTGAATTGACCCAAATCCGAGAAGGCTACATACAAGTTATGTAAAGTCACAAGCGCTTCCCGCGGTGATAGGAATTATCATCCTTAGACCTGAAGTCACTAGATCCTCTAGTTGTGGAATATTGTGTTTTGACAACGTCAAACACTACTCCGTAACTGGGTAATTATAAAAGCGCATGTTGGGCACAATAGGAAGCAAGCTAAGAGATGGTGAGTGATGTATACAGGATTTTTCCCTCCCACATAACGGGAGCAGTTATCCGAGGACACTCGAGAGATGGAGCCTATGGAATGTCTGGCCAGACTCATATGAATCAATATGGCGATATTGATGTCATATGCATGGATAGGGCTATTCCCAGGATCGACAAAACATGGATTGGATATACGAGTGTGACTTCTATGTCTCGTGTCAATCCGGATAATGAGACAAAGGGATGTGATAAGATCAAAAGGTTTGTGAAGATGACTATTTCTATTAATTGGGGGGCATGGATGTGTTTCTAGACACCGCTCCATGTTTGTAAATAGTTAGTACCAATTAAGTAGAAACCTATGGGGTCACACGCCATATGGATATAATTGGACAAGAGACTTAATTAATAAGGATTAATTAAAAGGGTCATATTGCAACAAGTTGCTAACTTAGTGGGACTAATTAGCAAATAATACTAGTCCATATATGGATATGATTAGTATTGGGCCCTTTATGGAAACAACTAGGAGTAGTTGGACCATATAATGGAACTCCTTCCTTCCCTCTCAATACATGTTATTCATAACACATATTGAGAGGAGAGAAAATAGTTGAGAGCAAGCAAGGCAAGAGGCGTCCGCCCCTTACCCGCCGCCCCAAACCCGTCGGCCACACATGGAGGCCGTACTCCTCCTTGTGGCTTTGTTGCATGATTCCGTTGTCTCCTTCCTCCATTATAGATAGCACAAGAAGGTTGGGAGGTCCGATTCTCTATCCTACGCGTGGATCAACCGTATAGAACGTGACATTATTCGCATTTGAAGTCATCAAAGGAGAACCCAAAGGTAAACACATATTAATCATTTACTATCGTTATGTGTTTTTGACTTGTGATCCTTGGAGGGATTTGAACGGAATAATTATCTTCTTCCGCAGCGATTCCATGTTCAAAACCCTACAGTGGTATAAGAGCCACATGACGTAGAGCATAACGTAGTTTATGTGTTAAGATTTTTGTTGTTTTAACACTTTAAATTCATGTTTATCGCGTAAAACGACAAATTTAGCATAGTAGATGCAATTGAATGGAGATTCAATCTAACAAGATCTAATTGTGCATTGGATGAAACAAATTAGTGAGTTTGGTATGAAGATTAGGGTTTGGGCACATGTTTGAAAAAAGGGTTTTTCAACATGGAAACAACTTGGATTGGGCAACAAGGAAGGAGTTGTGTTTAAAAACAACTCCTAGAAGGGTTCGGCCCCCCATAGGGGACCGCCCCTGTGCCTTGCCGCCCAAGCCACGCACGGCCTAAGGTTCGGCCGGGCCTAGGCGCGACCGGGGGGACCAGCGGCTTGGGCTAGGCCGGGCCCTAGGGCCGTGTGTGATCCAATAGGGCTTTGGGAAGTTCTTTTTGGATTGTTTTTTTACCCTACTTCTTCCAAAACAATTAAATATTTAACAAGCGGGTTAAAATTGGTTTTAACTATTTATGTGCTATTCACATGGTGGTTGGATATGGCCCTAGGTTGTGGTTTGTGTGTGAATGTTTATTTTGTTGTTTGTTTTTACGGCCTGCGAGCTGATCAGTTAATGCAATAATTAATTAAGGTTTACGGCCTGCGAGTCGTTTTTTTTCCTCAACTTCTGAGATTTTTTTTATTTAGTATAGATGTAGCAAGATAAAATAGATTGTTAGCCAAGATTGAAGAAAAGAAGCCCAAAGACATTGAAGCCATGGAGATGGAGCATGGAGACTTCCACAAAACTATGAACGATGGACCAAAAAATGGAAGCGCATGGTGATGTGATCTATTTTAGGGTTCATAGATATTCTCATTGGCTTGGGAATATCTTAGTCTAGAAAGGCCATATCCACATCACGTTTATTTTGTTGTGGTTGTTTATTTTATTGTCTTATTATTTTGTGATTGGTGTATGGTTGATGCATGCGATTAGGATAACAAGAAAATTAGACAACCCGGATCTAGTATTTGGAGTTTTTCCCAAAACTCAAAGATTAGATCATGTTTATATAGATCAACAATAAAAACTAAAATTGAAAGGCAAATCCTTCATTCAAAATATTGTGTTTATGCCTTCTCGTTATTTAAACACTCATCATGATCACTATATCCCATGATTGTGCGTGCCAAAGCATGGCAACATGGTTTATCGTGATTGGGTGCGATGGCACGTAACAATGTGCAATTGTTTAAGTAAGAGGTTGGACACAACTAGGTAGATTTAATAAGATTAAAAGAACCTAGATACAATTGGGATTATCCATGTGGATGGATAAATAATGGTTATTTGCCCAATTGAACCAAGAGTTACATATGATGTAATTGGAATGGTTCCTACCTAAATAACCAATTCCGGGTGACTTGCCAAAGCAAGCTCGGAAAAGGCGAAATATGGATCTTGGCCCACTAGAAAATATAAGGATATTTTCCGCATTAATATGGAGGGGTTTTAATCATAGAAAAATAGTGGGAGCTATATTTAATAATCTAGCCATTATTGAGTATAGTAAAATCATACTAAAATCTTGTATATTTCTCGTTTTGTAGAATTCCAATGGAAAACAATTCATCGAATTCATCACACTCCCTACGAGCTGTTCTTGAGAAGGACAAGCTTTCTGGAACCAACTTTCTGGACTGGTACAGAAATTTAAGAATTTTTCTTAAATAAGAAAAGAAACAGTACACACTAGAAGAAGCCGTTCCAGAGGGTCTAGAGAACAATACCCTTGCAGCCCTAAAGGCGTTCCAGATGGTCCAGAGAACAATACCACCACCACCACCACCAGTACCACCACAACCAACAACAACAACAAATATAATAAAACAGATCTCAAACTAGTCACTAATTACAGATCTAAAAATGTAGCACAAACAATTTTTTTCCAAATTATAAGAAGAATATGAAAATCCAGAAGAGAAACAGAAGAAGGAGGGGGACAAGCTGAAGCCGATGGATTTTCTTGTAGCACAAAAAGCAGAGAGACGGAGAGAGAAAGAGCACTGCTACGATCGCCGCCTCCAGCACCTCGGTCGCCGTCGCCACCACCTCTGTCACCGCCGGATCTGGAGATCCATCGCCAAATCCGCCACCGTATCTCAGATCCGTCCATCTTCTTCTCGAATAGACAGCAACGGGGACGACGAAGGAGGTGCCGACAAAAGACAGGACGACGTCCTTCTCCTCTCTCTTCGCCATCTTTGGCGGCGGCTTCGGCGGCATCGACCAGCAATTCCACCACAGACAGCGGTGACGTCCATGTCGACCTCCACCAGCAGCACCGAAAGCCTGTGTGTGTGTGTGTGTTTGTGTGAGAGTATTAAAATGGGGGCAGCTGTGTTTGGTGTGGGTGTTGTTAGGGTTTTGTATTGGTTAATTTTGGTTAATTTTGAATTCCCCCAAATGTTTAGTGAAAATTTTGAATATCCCCCCCCCCCCAAATGTTTTGAGATAGCATCATTAATTTTTCCAATGCTTCAATACTAAGCAATTTTTTGTAAAAAACAACATTAATGTGATGAATGCTGCAAAGTATATTTTTTTTAACTTTTTTTTATTGCAGTGTTAGTTTGTTAATGCTGCAATGTAAAACATTAGATTTGTAAAAAATCTGCATTGATGTGATTAATGCTGCAATGTGTATGCTGTTTAGCCAAACATTGCAACATTATTAGATTAATGCTGCAATTTATATGATGTTTAGCCAAAAATTGCAGCATTATTGAATTAATGCTACATTATTACAGCATTTAGTTTACAACATTAATAGTTATGCTGCTTTAGGGTATCAATTACCCTAAAGCACAAATGCTACAAATAAAATGTGGTATTTGCTAAGATTTCTAGTAGTCTGAGAGTTTTTTATTCTAATCTAACTCCTAAACCCCTATGCTTGAGTATATATTATTTTATTAGGAAAGAAAAACCATTTTGATGTTCTATACTGTTGCTAATCCATTTGTTTGAACAAGTTTTTGCTGGGAAAAATTGTTACTTATTTTGCAGGGACAATTTCCTAAACCGCGTTCTTGCAGAAAAGGAAACTGGATTGATTGATTGTTTATGTGATTATGCAAACATGTCTGGACCTTCCTAACATACTCAGCTACAAGATCAAGTCACTATCTCTGAAGATATTGAGCAACTAGCCGTTGGGAGAGTTGTTAGACAAGTCAAGATTTGCAGATGATTTTTAGGAAGTTTGTTATGAGAAGATCTTGAAGATCTGCAATTCAAACTTACTGAATAAGAGGGAATGACTGAAGAATTTTAAAGAGACACACGAACACGGAGACTTAGATATTCCCAGGATTGACAAGCTGCACAGAAGAAGATTCATTTCACTGAATCCACTCATCAGAAGATCACTGCACATTCAACTGCTTCATCAGTTCTCAGTGTTCTTCTTTCTGATATATATTTTTATATCATTTAGATTATACTTTACATCATATTCTCGTGAGTTCTTCAAGTGAATAATAGATAATTCTTGTTGAATTAGTTAGCTAGAGCATGTACTGGCTAGGTTAGTGAGAACAACAAGCTGCAACAGAGTAAGGAAACTCTCTGTGCTTGAGATCTAAAGCTTAGCTTTTGATTAATAAGAATTGAGTTGAAAATCATGCAGGGATCAAATCCCTCAGGTAGAGACGTAGATCCAAGTGGACTAAACTCTATAAATCTCTATGTCTGTTGCATTTATCTTGCTGTGATTTACTTAGCTTATTTGTTGTGCAAAACACGTTTTAAGTTCAAGGGTTTGAAAGGAATTTCAAGGCCTTGAAAACTCTCAGCACTCTTTCAGTTATATTTTCTGATTCCAAGGACTTGAAACTCATTTCAAGGCCTTGGAATACTCACTGCTTTATACAAACTTCTTTGAAACCACTCCTTTAGCCAAAGTTGTAAAAGTTGCCATACTTTATTCAACCCCCTTCTAGAGTATTGGTCTTGCATTACTACCTATATTACTGTCTTTCAATTGGTATAAGAGCTTGTATCACTACATAGATTTAACCATCTGGTGATTATGAGTAATGTAGGTGATGGTGGTTTCTCTCACGGAAGAGCTGCTAACAGACCTCCTCTATTCTGTGGTGATAACTTTGTGCACTGGAAAGCCCTGATAAAAATGTTCATCATTGATCAAGATATGCAGTTATGGACTGTTGGAATAGATGCTCTAGAGGCAATCTTTATAGTATGAACAATGTTTTTGGCAAGAATCATTCGTTGTATTATCTGTGGAGATGAAGTCCTTAGATTGTAAATGTGTTATTTATCTTAAATATCCCTAGTCGATTATATTGATTAACAGGACGAACAATTGTAGACTAGTATGGGGTTGGATTGATATGGAGATATCACGATCCAACACATGTGTATGCATTAAGTGTAACAAACCCTAGTTCCGTCTCGGGAGAGACCAAGAGGGTGCTACTTGTAAAGAAATACGGCGGAAATCGTGAACAAAACATCCCATACTTATAGATTACATAAATATAATTGTCTTAACACGATACAAGACATACTATTAAACAAGATGAGCATCGTCTAGGTGAATCATTTATTTATTACTAACACAACTAGATGAGTCCGCGTTTCCCTTAAGCCGATCTTCCTTCATCTAGACCTGCGGGGGAAAGAAACAAGACCGCAGTTTTTTCAAAGTCAGCACAAAATGCTGAGCGAATAAACATCCAAACTTGTAAACAGGAAAGAGGCATATTTTAACTTTAAATAAAGAGGAATAATATGGAAGTGAACCAAATTGTTATTGCGAAAGCATAGATATGAATATTCCAACTCTTTACTTGTTATCCTCAAATCATTGCACAAAATCAAAGCATCAGTTGCTTTCATTTTTCATATGAAAAATCCATATTTATTATTTAGTTGTGGCGGGGAACGAATCAATCCAATAATATAGAACCAACCATCTCGCATGCATCCAAGACCTTAAGTGTCGGCACCCCCCTAAGACTCTTGCGGCTAGAGAGGTGAGTACAGGGAGCAGCCCGGGGCAAATCGCAACCGAGCAAAATATAATAATAGGTCGGGTGGCCATGCCATCCCAATAATCATAACCACACTGTATATAGGAAGCTGAATAAGGTTCCGCCACACAACTGTTTCTACTTTACGTTATTACGTGTTACTAATTTCATGTGGTAGTTTCCAAATAATCATTTAGACAATTATTTCAAATCTCAAATCGAGCACGTATATCACAAATCACATTTTGAGACATAAAATCGTAAAAATATTTAGACACAAATGGAGGACGGGCACCTTAGGTAAGACATATTTACTCACCTCAAGTAGCAAGACAATTAGCAGGACAAACCTTTTACGGATACACGTAGCCCTCGTCTACGAAATCGTCACCGACAAATTTGTAATTCCTAAATGAATTACAAGTCCAAAGTGTGCAAGTATGCTATGAAAAATTTCTCAAGTCTCATTTTAATTTACCCCCCATTATCCCATTAATTACTAGCGTGCCAAATTTTTATAATAAACCGGTGACGTAAACAATTGTATTTTTCTCATAAAAATCAATATTTATATAAATACTAACTCTTAAAATTTATTAAGTAAGAAATCGCATATTAATTTATACACTCTCATATCTAGAAAATAATAATTTTACTATACAACATATTCATTTGTAAGTGACTACAAAGTTTAATTCCAACTAATTTAATTATTGCTAATCATTTATTATAAAGTGTATATACTATTAAAGAATTAAATTCATAAATAAAACTCACAAAATGTTTATTCAAATAAGACAAGTGTTTAGTCACACATAATTTATAACTTTATTTTGGAGAAATAATTTCTAATATCTACAAATAATAATCAAGTTTTATCTATTTATAAAAACAGCATTTTTCTTAAAATTTATTTTCCTGTTTAACTTTCCAACTTATTTTATTTCATCAATATTAAGCAAATAGCATACTTTACTCAAAACACTAATTTATAAGTACTTGAAATATTTATTTAACAAGTTATATTTTATTTTGCCTATTTTTAAGAGTAACTACAATATTTTATGTTAAATAATACATATATTATTTTAATAGCAAAAACTTCTTTTACATAATTAAAACAATAACTAGAAATGTTAGATATTAATTCTAATACAAAATTGCATTTTAAATTTTATATTTTATATGCAGTTAATGTAAATAACAAATAGACCCCCCAAATTTTCATAAAGGAAAAGTAATAATCTCCCACTAATATCACGGTTTTAAAAAGCTACACTTGTAACCCCCGACTTTTCTAAAAATACAAAAACTTCCCCCCAACATGAACAAAGTGTGTAGATTTCTCAATTTAACAACCTGATTCGATCTGGAGCTAATAAAATTGTAGTTTGATGATCAAAAACAAATCAGAGGGTGATTTAGGAGTTACCCAAGCGAAAAATTGCGAGAAACGGTCAAGATTTGGGTCCGGTTGGGTTCGCCGTTGAGGTGTCCGGCTGTGATGAACGATTCCGGCGATTGAGGCGTTGTTGGCTCCGATTGGCAGCGATTACAGCATCCTCGATCTTCTATGAGTCGATTAGGATCGATTTGAGGGAGTGGGTTGCATCGAATGGCTCGGGCCGAGGTTTTGCTGGCGTTAATGGCGTTGCCGACGGTTGTGGCGACTCCGGGTGGTTTCTGCAGCGATTTGCTGCTGCTGTGGCTTCTCCTTGGCTTGCGACAAAAAGGGGAGGTGAGTGATTGGGTCGAAATATAGGGAGAGAGGAAGAGCTGGTGTGGTGGCAGCGTTGGTTGCCGTAGGGGAAGGCAGCTGCACAACGCCGCTGCTCTGTTTTAGTTGGCAGAAACAGAGGAAGGAGAGGGAGACAGAGAGGGAGGCTGGGAGGTGGAGGAGGAAGAGGAGAAAGTGGTGGATGTGGTGGTGTTGCTACCGATGACGGAGGTGGTGGTGGTGTACGGTGGTGGTGGTGGTCTGTGAAGAGAAGAAGGATATGATGAAGTATAAGAAGGGGAAGAAGAAAGAGTGTTACGTGAGAGAGGGAGGAGAAATTTTGTGTTCTCCAACAAAAGTTGCAGATGTTGGAAAATGAGGAACAACACAATTTTTTATTTTTTATTTTTTTATTAGTAATGTTAGGGTGTTTTGGGTGCACCAATATGTAGACTAATCTAGCGGGTCGGGTACACACTAGGCTAGACAATTTATCTCTTAGTATAAAATAATAAATTGCTAAAAATAATTGCTCAATAACGATATGGTTTTCTAGGAATATAAACTAAGCGTCTCGACTATAATTTGAATTCAAAAATTACCCAATTTTGTAACTCGGAAATAGAATCAAATTCCTCGCACAAATTACTAATTTACCCTTGTATTAAAACGGGGTATTACATCCTTCCTCCCTTAAAGAGAGCTTCGTCCTCAATGCTAAAGTTACTCAAAGAGCAAATAGTTTCTATACGATGCAAGGGCATATCTATATGATGATGCACAAAATATATTATGAAGCTAACCAGAGATAATAAGAAAAGTCAATATTTATTTTAGGATCGTAAGGGTATTAAAGCGAAAGGTTACATCCTTTCCCCCTTAGGAGAGTGACGTCCCCGAAACTCAATTTACCTCATTAAACAGGCGAGGGTACTTCTTTCTTATGTCATCTTCTGCTTCCCAAGTGGCCTCTTCTGTTTGATGATTCGTCCATAAAAATTTCACTAGCTTAACGCTCTTGGTGCGCGTGTCTCTTTTCTTGGTATCTAGGATCTTGACAGGGTGCTCCTCGTAATTCAAAGATGGGTCTAACTCAATTGGTTCCGGATCCAACACGTGGGATGAATCAGGTACGTACTTCTTTAGTTGTGAAATGTGAAAGACATTGTGTACTTGTCCCAAATTAGAAGGTAGGTCTAGTCGGTATGTGTGTACAAGAGAATCCGGCAGAGAGAACTCTGTGTACACCAAGGGCAGAGAATGGAAAATGGCACAGGAAATGTTGGGTTGTGTGTAGGGAGAGAGTAAGGAAATAGTACTGTGTGAGAGAGAGACAGGATTCTGGCAGAGCTTTCGCGTATCTCGGGTCGTTCTCCTTGTATGGAAGGGTTAACGTCCTATATATAACGGAGAATGTGACCGTTGTAGTGTGGTTAATGCGCCCATCAATGGCGGCTTAATTAGCTTAACCACAACGGCACGTTCGTCCGCGTATATAGGGACCGTTACAGCACGTTATCTGCGTATACCAGAACCGTTATGGGGTTGACCGGGTTTGACCGGATTGACCGGGTTTATGGAGCTCGTGCCATAAATCTCTCAAAAGCAGTTACTAAGGGTCGCGTGCGAGCTTGAATCGCACGCGACAGGACTTACTCTAGCCTCCAGACCACTAAGTCCCTACAAGTCCCGTGCGGTGGTATGTGAGGGCCCTGTCTCGCAGCCCCCACGTGGATCAGCGCGGCTGGTGATCCAGTGTGTGTGGAGCACAATATGGTGTGCTGGATGATTGCCATGTGGCTAAGATCTTCTTGTCCAGAAAGCACTATCTACATTAGCCCCCTTTCTGCGCGTGAAGACTTATAGCCGGATAGGCTTCCATGCGCAGGAACCAACGTACGCGTCACCACCACACACCAATTCAAATACGTGCAAGTTCAGCCCCCGTGCGTGCCATTATGACCTAAACCCCTAGAGTCGTGCCGTCTGGTCTTTTAGGGTTTTAGGCGTGACGTCAGCTTGCCCTGTAATTGCGCGATTCGACGGTGACGGTTGCGATTCGACCACTGAAAGGACGCAACCCTTCATTGTTTTTGGATAAATACTCTGTACTCTCCATTGTTACAAAGCATCACTTCTTTCTCTTAAAGTGAATGATACCCGGAAGCCTTCAAGAGCAGATTCAGATAATCAATCACCAGTTCTCTCTTTTCAATCGTCTTCTTCAACTGTGCACATCCAAGCAAGCTTTACCAAAACAAGGTTGGCCTTGTTCAATTTTGTTTAATATACCGATGTATGCTTTGAACTGTGTTGGATCTGTAAACCCACGATTCTCTGAAACATATTATCCACTGTGAAGGAGACCTTGCTCTCTGAATCCAGCTTTGATTTAATCCCCGGATTGTGAGGGTTTTGAATGTAGGGTTTCTGAAATTCCCAATAATGCAAACGATTCTGAACTTCAAACCCCAAAATTGACACTGAACTGTTTCTCTTTCTCCCAATAAATCTTTGTATGCCTTGAACTGAATCTTGAAATTCAAACTAAAGTATGTGTATTTCTCCCCCCTTTTTTCTTTCTCTTCCGCAGGAATGGCAAAGACAAAAGGCACCAAACCCATTAAGGAAGTAGAAGAAATACCTGATCTCCCCCAGACCTTATGGCGAAAAGCCCCCTATCTGGGTGGCAAAGACTTTTACCATGCTAGGGTTAAGGTGAAGAACCTGCCGATTCCAGTCTCGTCTGACGAATTGCAAACGCTGACCCCTCCAGTTAACGCGGCCATGCTCGAGTGGATTGATTCCAAGGACGTGGTTCAATTGGGGGTCGAAAATGGGTTTTTTCCGTACACTGCCATTTCCACTCAAGCGTTTGTTCAGAAATTGGACTTCATGGCTAAGTGGATTGACCATGTACTGACCAATCATGCCATTACTTTAAATGATGCTGGCATATATTTCGCAGTCCGTGCTATGAAGGTTGCTGCCGTGAAGCTGGACCAGTCCATGCTTCTAAACCTTCTTTCGCGTTACTCGCCCGCGACTCACACATTTCACTTTGCTGAGTTCGAGGCTGCCCCCACTCTTGAAGACGTGCACATGCTGTACGATCTGTCCCCTGTGGGTGAGGTGGATTCTTTGAGTCCCTTGAGAACTGATGCAGAGATTGCCTTGTACAAGCAGATGGAGGAGTGCTTGTCAGAGGCGAAGAAAATTTCCACTCGGTGGACTCCCACGGAACTTCTTCCCGACTAGCAGTTGGTTGACACATATGCGAAGAACACCTGGAACAAGTGGGTGCAATACTTCTTTCGCGATTATGCGAACATTAGTATCACCAAGAAGCTTTTGAGCTGGAACCCGAAGGCTAAAAACTATGTAAATGGCAAGGGTTATCACTTGACCCTATGTGCTTTCCTCTGCGCTTGGTTGTCGAGGTATTTGATCGATGGCCATCCGCATGATGGGGTTTTTTATCATGTTCTTCCTCTTGCTGTGAAACTGACCCTTGGTCAGAAAGTCGCACTTGGGCCCTTAGTCTTGGGCACGCTGTACTACAGGTTAGATCAGCTGGTCGTAGCAATGAAGGAATCGCGTGGTCGCCTTGACGTGCTGACTTACATCAACAATGCCTTCCTGACTATGTGGGTCTTCGAGCGGTGGCCTTCTTATGCCCCCAATCCCTCTTGGCCCAGTAAATGGTGTCCCCCAGGTGCGGAGGAAGAGCGCAATAGCGGCAGGGCTGCGAGGTGGTTTGGAACTAACTTTCCAAAGTGCGTTTGGAGCCTGGTATGCGACAATCGAGAAGAATTCATAGCCAGACCTTACGCCACGCGCATTCAAAATGTGCGATGGTTCCCAAAACTGTATCCCTCCAAGGCTGTTGCTTTCTCAGAAGAGCTCCTTTTCGAGGGCGGGGAGCATTTCCACGAGCGCTATCGCGAATTCTTCTGCTGGTGTCTAAGGGGCTCTCTTCCTGCTCTTGCGGAGTATGTGCGTGAGCTCACCCCTACGTACGAGAGGATCACCGTGGATGTTGACCCCACTCGCGTTTCTCCTCAGTTTGGCTTTGATGCGGTGGCACCATCAATTTGGCCGCAGTCCATCATAAGAGGCTGCTACAAGCGATTACTGTCTAGGGAGTGTAAAAAAATCCTAAGGAGCAATCTTCCCTTCGAGCAACCCCCGGGTAACCGCGAAGGTGGCTACTCTAGAAACTGGGTCGCTTATTGGAATACGCAGCAGACAAGGTTTGAGACGCAGTCGTCCCCTCGGCCAAACAGAGCTCCTGTGATCAAAAGGAATTCTTTCCCTTTCCGTCCCAATTGTAGCCTGGACGAGTCTGAATATAGCTGCTATTCGTTGCTGGATCGCGAGAATCACCTGTTGACGAGAAGATAGCCGCAGTTTAAAAAGGTGATTCGCATGTCATCAGATACAGCGAAACTTTCGCCAAGGTAAACAAATCCCTCTTGCATGTGCTAAGTTTCCTTATTCCGATACATTGAAACTTTACACTTCATTTTCTTTCGCAGTGCTATGTGAGGAGGTTCGCATCTGGTGAACGTTCCAAATCGCTGGTTACCACCATTGTTACTGCAAGAAGACGGGGAGAACCTGTTCGGCTAGCACTGAAAATGGATCCCGCAGTTGAGACCAAGATTCGCGAGATCATGGATGCTTTCGCTGATTCGCTGATAGAGAACATTCCAGCCTTGTCTCCACCCAGGAACGATCCGTCTCCTCCAGCAGCTGCTGCCCCAAGAGCGAAGAGGCCCAGACAAAGAGGAATTACAATCTCTTCCCCTAGAAGCGCTCCAACTTCTCCTCCTGCGAGATCCCTTACTTCCAAGGATAAAGGTAAAGGTCGCATGCCAAGCAAAGCGCAGAAAGAGCTCGCAGTGGAGACCTTTGTTCCGTTTGACCAGGAGGAAGAGGAGGAGGAGAGAAGGGAGGCGAGAGGACATGAAGAAGAGGAAAGAATCGAAGATGTCAAAGACAGAGAGAGAGAGATGAGATACAAGAGGAAGCGTCAGGAGGTATCCCAATCTTACTACTCTTCTCATTATCTTAACTTTTCGCAATATTGATTGAAAAAATTATTTCTTTGCAGATGATGATGATGAAACCATCAGTGGCCTTCTGGCCAAGAGGCAGAAGAGGGGTTCTCATTCTGGTGTTTCCAACGAAACCATAAGCGAGGACATCCTTGCCGAGTCCAGGAGAACAGCTGCGGAGGCTGCTGAAAGAAGAAGAAAGTGAGAAGAAGAGGAGCTTGAACGCGTAAAGCAAAGGAGCCTAGAAGAGCAACACGTCGACGACTTAGCGCGTCCAACCCGTGAGGGAAGTGCGGTTCCAGAAGAGGAAGCTCTTGAAATTGACGAGGAAGATGCGGCTCAGAAGAAGATGCGGCAGCTCTAGAGCAAGTCCAAGCAGACTTCGAAGAAATCGCAGGTGGTAACGAAGGTGAGATTTTTAATCTCGCAGTAACTTACCGAGATGTGATTGTTGGTGCGTTAAGGCACGGCTTGTCATTCGCCGCTGGCTAGTAAGCAAATGCGGTGAACCTTCAGGTAATCATTTGAACAACACTTGTTAACTAGGCTTAGCAACCCAAACATAATCATGACTGGTTTCTTCGCGCCCCAGGTCATGCTCAGCTTAAACATATACTTAATGAGGATACATTAATAGGCCATGGTTGCGTGTCTTTAGCCTACGATGCAGATGCTGCAATCCCACCCTCGCGTGGAGGTCCAAACTCTTGGCTTATTAATACGATAATAATTGTGCAATACAAGTTACCTCACATCATCGTATCTTGTATCGCAGACAATGCTGATGAAGCCATGTTGGAACAAAGGAGTCAACCTCCTGCATCCTATGTCCCGGTTCCAAGTTCTCACACTGAGAAGCCCGTCGCAGCTGCTGAGTATGCGGGAGAGCCCTTCGAGGACATCATTGAGGTTTCTGATGATGCCGAAGCTGACACTGTGTTGATGGAAGAAGATGCCCGTGCTGCTGCTGAGGAAATATAAGCAGATGCTGTTGATGCTATCGCACCTGAAGGCATCCCTGATCAAGCTGCAACTTCTACCACTGCTATGCCTTCGATGATGACTGAGCCTGCAGTGAATCTTCCTGCGTGGAACTTTTAAAATTCGTAGGTCGGGGCTGCAATCGCACCCAGTACAGCTTATGCTCTTCCTACCAACTATGAGGAGTTAGAGCTCGCAGCTGACAGGAGGGCAATGGAGCACATAAAATCTTCAGCCGCCCCAGCAATGCGCATTCCTTATTTGCGCGAGATCCTTGAAGGAACTGGTATGTTGTGATTGTTGTTCGCATCTCGCATTCTTCATTTACTAGTTCGATAATCTAACTTGGTTAAACATTGATTAGGGTTGAAGCAAGCTGATGTGGACTGGCTGGTTCGGATGCGTCTCTCCTATCCTCAATCATTTGTGAGGTCTCTGGAGATAGGACCCTTCGAGAGAAGGCTATTTTTGACCGAAGCCATCTGGATTTTGGAGCAGCTATCTGCGGCCACACCTGCGACCATCTCTCCTCAGAGCGCGGAGCTGCTTTTCGGCATGTGTCAAAACCTTCACGCCAAAGTTCAAGGCAAGCTGGGTTTTGGGTATCTTATCAAAAGAGTCACCCAGATTTGCGCGGCCGTGAATTTGAAGCGCTGTGAAACTCTTCCATGAAATGAACGCCAACTATGAGCGACTGAAGCAAGAAGTGGAGCAAGTGGCAAACTTGTCTGCTCAGTTTACTCCTGATGACTCCCTGGTCAAAGGCTTGTTTTGAACAATAACAAACTTGTGTCGAATAAAATGTCAAAACATTACTGTAATGTTGCTAGGGTTTCTCCCCCTTTTTTTTTCAAAAAAGAATTTGAATGCCTGTTTTGCCCTTCCCGGGATTTGCTCGAATATCTTCTGTGCATATCAATTTATGACGCCAGCTATTGATTTTCCGCCTTGATTTTCGCGCTAATTGCTCATTAGATAAGCACGCTTTCCTTGGGAAGTCCATCCGTATCATGACCATCCGTCATTAATTAGGATACGCAACCGAATCGTCGTTGCCTTTAGTAGGGCAATTGATTGTTACCTCTTTCCAAGGCGTAAGTGATTGATTCTTAACCCTTTTCCAAGTTTTGCTGACTCATCCAAGCAACTGAAGAGTCTCAACAGGGTCTATATAAACCCTGCTTTCTGCTTCTTGAGTTCTTCATCCCACAATGTGGCTTGCCGTGAGTCCCAACGACTGCTGGCTTCAACGCTTATCTTTCGTTGATTCATGGCAGCTTCAAGTTGTGAAACCTGAGTTTGTGCTTTGTGCCATAGAAATAGCTTCCAAGATCTGCTTTATAAGGCTTATTGATCTTTATAAATATCATAAAGAAGATGCAGATAATACCTCATGCTTGCTCGAAGAATTTTCTTTGTCTATTATGCTTGCAGGTCATGTTTCCGGCCGCCTCCCGGCGAGGTGAAGCGCCGTACTGACCTTGCTACCAATTCGTAATGAACGGCAGATTTCTCCTCTAGCTTTCCCGGAGGTTGATCATTCGCCACCAAGTTCTTGAAATCGGGGTGGCGAGCCATTGTGCTCGTCTCCGTGGACAAGGAGCCTCTTGCCCTAGGAGTTGCTGCCTGCCTGTCCTTCGCTGGAACAGGTGGTTCCTCAGGTACATATCTTGATCAGACAGAGGCCTTGTCAGATCCTGGGATCTTGAACATAGCGTCGCATAGGTCTTGTAGACATGGCGGGCTGTTCACTGTATAAGAATACCCTACTTGCTACAGATCTTTGGTCGCAGATCATTGCATCGCATGGTTTCTGTTAGAACCAGTAGATCTACCCTCTTTTAGTGAGGATTCCCCCGATGTGTAACTTCCGTTTGTAGGCTGCTATTAAGATGCATTGTAAGACATGTTGGCTATGTAACTAGCTCTGTCTTGAGCTTTTCTGCTTGTAAGCTGTTATCTAGACAGATAATTTGTAAGTCATTTCGACTCATAATAATAAATCGCTTTGTTTGATTTGCTGTTCTTGTTGCAATTTTCGCATGCATATTGGCAGATTTCACCTTTAAGAGTGTCATACTCACAATTTGCATTGTTGACATGATTCGCTATCCATCAGATAGATTCGCAGATGTATTTCAGATCATTCGAGATCGCATTCGCATGGCTTTGCTATTTTGGCAGATAAGCTTGAGAATCGCTTAAGATGGGATTCTAGTGCGGCTGCTATCTTGGCAGATAGGCTTTGGAGATCACTTGAGATCCTAATTGCATAGTGCTGCTACCATAGCAGACAGGCTTAAAAGATCCTTTAAGATCATATTCGCATAGGCTGCTATCACACCGGATAGGCTTGAAGATCACTTAAGATCATATTCGCATAGGCTGCTATCGTGGCAGATAGGCTTAAAAGATCACTTAAGATCGTATTCGCATAGGCTGCTATCGTGGCAGATAGGCTTAAAAGATCACTTAAGATCGTATTCGCATAGGCTGCTATCGTGGCAGATAGGCTTAAAAGATCACTTAAGATCGTATTCGCATAGGCTGCTATCGTGGCAGATAGGCTTAAAATATCACTTAAGATCGTATTCGCATAGGCTGCTATCGTGGCAGATAGGCTTTCTCTACTGAGAAATAATGAAATAAACAAAGTAATAAAGAGCTGAAATTATATAGTTCTTCCCATTTGGGAGAAGTCTTTTTATTATAAAAAAATACTCTCATATGGGAGAGATGAGATTACAATTCCCTCATATGGGAGAGAAGATGCACGAGTTTTAGCAATACAGAGCATAAAGCAGACGTTGTAATCTAACGCATATAATGAGAGGAGTTAAGGATAATACTTCTTAATCAGGCGCATGTTGACTGAGCTTGTGGTTGAGGCCGTCCCATGTAGCCTTTGTATATTTCAGTAGCCACTATCAAAGACTTCCGTGACTTCGAAGGGTCCTTCCCAGTTGGCTGCGAATTTTGGATGAGCTGCTTCTCGCATGCAGTGGTCCGACGCGCGCAAGACAAAATCTCTAACTGCGAAATCTCAACGTTGGACTGTTTTTTTGTACGCACGGGCGTTCCTTTCTTGGTATCGTTTGTTAGTTCTTTTGGCTTGCTCCCGTTTCTCTTCCAACAGGACTAGGTCATGGTCGCGTTGATTGTCGTATAATGCATGAAAAGCCAGCCTCGCGGAGTTGACTTTCACCTCTGGAGGTACTACAGCTTCAGCCCCATAACATAAAAGGAATGGTGAGACTCCTGTGGGCGTCCTTGGAGAAGTCCGATAGGCCCAGAAGGCTATGTTCAAAGAATCAGCCCATATCTTGTGGTCATCCGCCACCATCTTGCTCAAGATCCTCAATAATGTCTTGTTGGTTGCTTCTTCTTGCCCATTACCCTTCGGGTAGTATGGGGTGGAGCATATGTGCCTTATTTTGTACTCCCCTAGTTTTGCAGGCACCTAGCGATTGACAAAGGGGGTGCCATTATCCGAGAGAATGGTGTTTGGAATTCCGAACCTGCATATGATGCTTTCTTGGATGAAATGGACCACGGCTAGCGCATTTGCTGTCTTTAGTGGTATTGCTTCTACCCACTTGGTGAACAACTCGGTCGCGGTGAGAATGAAATGATTCCCGTGCGAGGTTGGTCAAATGGGGCCAAAAATATCCAAAGACCATGTATGGAACGGCAATGGTGTTCCCAACGCATGTAAACCCACAGCAGGAGCGTGCACTAGATTTCCTTTGAATTGGCACTCCTGGCACCGTCTTACTTTAGTTCGGCAATCTGCTTCCATGGCGGGCCAAAAGTAACCGATCGAGAGGAGCTGTCTCCATAACTTCGCACCTCCCTGGTGTTCCACTTGATGAGAGAGGTCCATCACCTCTTGCGCCTCTAGACATCGCAGTAAGTTACCCTTATGGCCCTGCGCCAGAGCATATTTTCTTGCACCACATACCGTGCTGCTTTTCTCTTTAGTTTCTCAGCTTCTTTCCTCGACTCAGGCACAATACCTAGCGTGAGAAAGTCAAAGAGTGGCTTCCTCCAATCCACATCATCGTCTGTCAGAGCAATCGCTAAAGAGTCTTTGATCAATGCGCAATTCTCACAATTTCCTTGAATCAATGCAGCGGCCGTTGACATGTCCGGCCAGTGAATCCCATACCTCTGGGCTTTCCGATAGATTGATACCTCACTTTCTACGCAAGCATGTTGGTGAATCTTTTCTAACAACGCTAGTCCCTCCTTTTCCGAGACGCATCGCATGAGTATTCCACTAGGGCCTTTGTAGTAGAGGGTGTTTTCATGTATGCAATACCCCTTCGTGAGTGCCCAATTTTCGTTGCTCGTGCCTTCTGCGATAGCACACAGGATTGACTTTCTCCAGTCCGTATTGTCTACGCATTCGTCGTCGCACGCGTCCTCCATCAACGCCGAGGATGTTCGCACCTCAATCGAGATTCTCGCAGGACATTTATCCGTACTAACCTTGGATCCCAAGGTAGCTAAAGCATCAGCATGTCTATTGTCCGCTCTGGGTTTGTGCTCGTACTTTACGTCACAGAACTGCTGCGCCAGTTTCTGTACCAAGGTCCGGTAAGGCAACAAATTGATCTCCTTCAAACCATACTCGCCCGAGGCTTGTTTGACGATTAGCTTGGAGTCTCCCATAACCGTCAAGTTGCTTACCTCTAGTGCCTTTGCTGCGCGAAGACCAGCGATGAGAGCCTCATACTCTGCTTCATTGTTAGTGACTGCAAAGTCAAGCTTCGCTGACATCTGTATGACCTCTCCATCTGGTTTGGTTAAGACTATCCCAATGCCTCCACCTTTCCTTGTTGATGAGCCATCGAAATGGAGCGTCCAATAGGGAAACTCAACTGCGTAGATTTCAGGTCCCTCCAATTCTTCTTCAATCACAGGCTCATGACTGTCATCAGGAAACTGCGCTAGCAAATCAGCCACCACTTGCGATTTGATTGCCCGGGGTCGAGCACATGTGATGTCATATTGAGAAATGGTCATATACCATTTTGCCAATCTTCCCCCAGGAGCAGTATGAGTCAGAAGATACCGTATAGGATCACTCTTTGTGACCACTACTACTTTGTGCGAAGAAAAATAGTGCCTCAACTTCTCTATTACAAAGAATAAATCATGGCAATGACGTTCGATATTCGTGTACCTTGATTCTGCTGGTTGCACTATACGAGAGATGTAGTAGATGGGCCTTTCTTGACCTTCATACTCCTGAGCTAGGAGTGCCCCTATAGACCTCCTCGTTGACGTCAAGTACAACAAGAGTGGTGATCCGAGCTGAGGTGAGATCATTACTTTTGATGATGTCAGCAGTTCCTTTAGCTTTCCGAACGCAGCCTCGTGCTCTGTAGTCCAGTTGTATGCAACATCTTTCTTGAGAAGATCGCTGAAACAGAAGGTGATTTCGGCGATCGCTGGGATGAACCTTCGCAGGTAGGATAGCTTTCCCAAGAAGGTCTTCAAGGTACTTTGGTTGTGCGGCGCAGTCATGCTAGTGATCGCCGATACTTTCGCAGGATCAGGCTCTATTCCGTGACGATGTACCACACATCCCAAGAACTTCCCCGATGTTACCCCGAATGCGCACTTCATTGGGTTCATCTTTAATTGAAAGCTTCTGCATCTGTTGAACACTTTCCGCAAATCCCCCAGGTGGTCTGCCTCTTCCTTGGATTTGACAACTAAGTCATCCACGTAGAATTCTACTTCCTTGTGCATCATGTCGTGAAACAAGGCCATCATGGCTCGCTGATAAGTCGCACTTGCGTTCTTGAGGCCAAAGGGCATAACCGTGTAATTGAAGACTCCCACCGGAGTGATGAATGCAGTTTTCCGTGCATATTCGGGGTCCATCTTGATCTGATTGTACCCACTGAAGTCGTCCATGAAGATGAACATGCGATGACCCGCGGTCGAATTGATAAGTATGTCGATGTTGGGGAGTGGAAAATCATCCTTAGGGCAGAAACGATTGAGATCTCGGAAGTCTACACAAATGCAAAGTTTCCCATTCTTCTTTACCACTGGCACAATATTGGCCAACCATGTGGGATGGTGATTTGGCTCTATGAATTTGGCATTCAAAAGTTTGACAACTTCCTGTTTGATCTTAACGTTAAGCTCCGGTCTAAAGCTTCTCGTGCTCTGCTTTCTGGTTTGGAACCTGGGATTACATCCAACCGATGCGTAGTGATGCTCGTGTCCAGGCCGGGCATCTCATCGTACTCCCATGCGAACACGTCTTTGTACTCGGTCAGGAGTTGCAGCAATCTTTCCTCCTCCTCACCTGCGAGGTCTGCACTTAGAAAGACTGGCCTCTTCTTTTCTTCACTCGGGCTCAGGAATACCTCCTTTAGCTTCTGCTTTTGCGGCCTGGGTTTATCCTCCATGCATTCAGGCGCTTCTTTGAGTTTCTCCTCTAGAACGCTTGGCAATGGTTTGTCTGGTTCCAAAACCTGCTCAATCTGATTGATTTTCTCAGGGATATCCCCATGCTCGCGTGAGGACACTCCCGCGCACCTTCATATGCGATAGCATTTCTTCCCATTGGCGTAGAAACTCTCTATTTCCTTGCCTTCGGGATCGTGTTTTGCTATCCTTTTCAGAGTATACACGTTCTTTCACTGGTAGGCAATCCTCGGCACCTCTTCTCGCGTAGGCGGCTTTTCCTTGGCTTCCTCTCTTGTTACCATCACTCCTGCGGGTGACTGATCTTTGATGTCCTCCCAACGAGGCAAAGGAGTGGGGTTGAACGACCCTGGTCTCTGCTCATCTGCCATCTCCGTGAACCATACCGCCTCACTGAGATGCGCTTCATCCATGTTAAAAGGATTTATCGAAGCTGGTATCTCCACAATTCTATCATTCCAGATAGCTTTCATCACTTGGTGAGCTGTTGAAGGGACATTATCAAAGCGATGAATCCAGGCCCGGCCTATAATCATGTGATATGTGGTGTTCGCATCTATGACATAGAATTTTGCTGAACACTTAATTTTGCCGATCTGGACACCCAGACGGATCCAGCCTATTGTCATATGGGAGTCGCTTCCGAATCCCATCAGCGGGGATGGTCGCTTGACGATCTTGTGCTCTGGAATTCCTGCTAACTTCAGAGTATGGAGCGAAACAACGTTAACTGCTGCTCCTCTGTCTACAAACGCTCTTTTGAACTCCACACCGTTGATGATTGCTGTTACATACAGAGGCTTCTGGTGGCTCGCATCTGTCTTCTTATCGCTTGTGGAGAAGGTTATGACCTTTTCTGTGGAGCGAGATGCCCTGACAACTTTTCCATTGGAGACTACGAGATCCTCCTCGTAATCTTCTGCTATCCTCAGGATCGCCTTTGTCATCTCCATCCGACATTTCTCTGAGAAATTCATCTCATCAAAGAACCTCCTGAACCCGTGCGACCCCTTCATCCGGTCTGCACGTTCGTCCTTGGTGTCTATACTGTAATCCTCGTCGTTGTGAATCTCGGCAATGATGGGTAGACCATCCTCCGCAACCTCTTCAAGGTCTACAATCGAGATCATGGCGACCTCTTTGCCCTTCGGCTCTTGCTCCGCATGGGCAGGGAGTGGATTGTTTCGCACATCCTGCCTTTGATCGCTGACGACCAGTTCGCCATTTTTCGTCTTTTGGCTTACCATGATTCTGAGCTTCTTGCAATCAGCTGTGGGGTGCATGACCTTTCCGTGACATTCACACTACTTCGGGTCCCTCACCATCTCCCTGGAGGGTGCCTTTTCGAGCGGCGGCAAGACACCGTCCTTACGCCATTGTCTGCATAGGTCGCTCGCCTCCTCTACCGAACATGGCAGTGGTGGCGCATCGAAGTTCACTACCTTCGGCTGCTTTTGGGGAGAGATTGTATTCACTTCAGCCTCGCGTCCTCTCTTGTAGCTGAATCTCCCAATTTTGAAAGTGTTTCCGCTCGAGGATCTCTCAGGGGCATTCCTCTTTTTCTGCCTCTCCACTATAGGCTCGATATTCTTCGTGCATTCAATTAGATTCGAAAATGTAGCTGTTTGCAGGTTGATAAGCATACCTTTGTACTCGTCTCGCATGCATTGCAGGCATATCTCCACGAGTCTGCTTTCGAGTATCACATCTTTGCGCTCCAAGGACTTGGCCCTGAACTACTTGGTGAATGTTATTCCATCCTCCTCGCGCTTCAGGTAAATCCGCGAGAGATGAATCATTGTCACATTTTCTTCCATCTGGAAGAACTTAGTGTAAAACTTCTGGACCATGTCGTCCCAGGTCTTCACGGATCCTGATTCCAACGTCCTGTACCACTTGTAGGACACGTTCCCCGAGGATTTCGGGAACTCGCGCATCAGCAGCTTAGGGTCAGCCCCATGCGGTCCCATTACATCAATGAAGCGCATGCCATGCTCGTGGGCGTTCCCATTGACATCTTCGAACTTGTCCCATTTAGGAGCCTTGTATCCAGCAGGGTTAGGCATGAGGTATATCTCTCGTGGAATAGGCGGATCGTTGTCAAGTTTCGGGATGATGGTATCCGGGAACGATTGATGAGCCAGAATGGTGTCTATGCGCCGTTGCAGCGACGTCATACACTCCGGAGCACTTTCCTCGGCAGCGGGAGGAGGGGTTGCCGCAGGCGGAGGCGACACATATGCCGCAGGAGGGCTAGGAACATATTGTGAATTCACGTTGCCCCACATTGCCGTTGGAGGAGGCAAGGTATACTGTGAGGCCGGATTAGGTACCAAAGTTGGAGGTTGAGGAGTATGAGTAGCAAGAGGCAACATTTGAGCCGTTGATCCCTTAATTGAGGGTAGCTGCGTAGTTGCCGGTGGAGTTTGCAGGTTAGGATTAGGTGGTGTGGTTGACACTCCCAATCCTTGAGAGGTGGAGGCTCCTCCTCCCTGAGAGACGGTGGTGGCTGGTGTGGGGTTTGGAGCGAGAGTCCCCAGGACAGCCATTATTCGTTCTAGCTGCGCGGATTGAGCTTTGAGAGCCTTCGCCTGATTCTGGATAGTGGCGTCCAAGGCTTCTAGCGTCGGAGCTTCACCGGTGGCTGTAGGAGTACGGCGGGCCTCCTCTCCCGAGGTGGTTTCCGTGGAAGGCGATCTATTACTGACATCATCCTCATGAGACATGGTTGCTTGGAATGGTAAGTTCACGTCGGGTTCACCAAAATGTGTACAAGAGAATCCGGCAGAGAGAACTCTGTGTACACAAAGGGAAGAGAATGGAAAATGGCACAGGAAATGTTGGGTTGTGTGTAGGGAGAGAGTAAGGCAATAGTACTGTGTGAGAGAGAGACAGGATTCTGGCAGAGCTTTCGCGTATCTCAGATCGTTCTCCTTGTATGGAAGGGTTAACGTCCTATATATATAACGGAGAATGTGACCGTTGTAGTGTGGTTAATGCACCCATCAATGGCGTCTTAATTAGCTTAACCACAACGGCACGTTCGTCCGCATATATAGGGACCGTTACAGCACGTTATCCGCGTATACCGGAACCGTTATGGGGTTGACCGGGTTTGACCGGATTGACGGGGTTTATGGAGCTTGTGCCATAAATCTCTCAAAAGCAGTTACTAAGGGTCGCGTGCGAGCTTGACTCGCACGCGACAGGACTTACTCTAGCCTCCAGACCACTTAGTCCCTACAAGTCCCGTGCGGTGGTATGCGAGGGCCCTGTCTCGCAGCCCCCACGTGGATCAGCGCGGCTGGTGATCCAGTGTGTGTGGAGCACAATATGGTGTGCTGGATGATTGCCACGTGGCTAAGATCTTCTTGTCCTGAAAGCACTATCTACAGTATGCGACTTCTCCAATTCTCTCAGAATGTCATATGAGCCGATAAAATTTGGGCCCAGTTTCCCTTTCTGACTAAATCTTGTCACTCCCTTCGTAGGTGAAAATTTTAGAAACACTTTTTCACCCACTTGGAATTCTAATGGTCTCCTTTTCTGATCCGCATAGGACTTCTGTCTGTCTTGTTCTGCCTTCATTCTCTGCTGGATAAGTCTAACCTGGTCGGTCATTTCTTCGACAATTTGTGGGCCTATAACCACTGTCTCGCTGATGTCACTCCAACATAGAGGTGTTCGTTACTTCCTCCCATAAAAATCCTCGTGTGGGGCCATGCCGATGCTGGCGTGGTAGCTGTTGTTGTACGAGAACTCTATTAGTGGTAGCTTGTCAACCCATGAACCTTGGAAGTCCATGACACAAGACCTTAGCATTTCTTCCAATGTTTGAATCGTTCTTTCTGTCTGTCCATCCGTGGCTGGGTGGAGTGCCGTGCTGAAATGTAATTGGGTCCCCATTGCTTCCTGAAACGCCTTCCAGAAGTGAGAGAGAAAGTTAGGGTCTCTGTCAGAAATTATTGAGCTTGGAAATCCATGATACCTTACTATGTTTTTGACATACGCGTATGCTCTCTGCTCCATGTTCCATGTATCCTTCATCGGAATGAACCTTGCCGTCTTGGTCAATCGGTCTACTACTACCCATATCTGGTTAAGTCCATTCTTTGATGTTGGAAATGCTGTCACAAAATCCATGGAAATGGAATCCCACATCCAAACTGGTACATCCAATGGCTGAATTAGGCCTCCCATTCTCTTGTGTTCAAACTTCACTTTCTGGCATGTTAGACATCGGTCTACGAATTCTGCTACTTCCTTCTTCATGTTGGGCCACCAAAATATCTTCTTCAAATCTTTTTAGAGTTTGTCGCCTCTAGGGTGTACTGAGTAAGGCGTTTTGTGCGCTTCTTTCATCAATTTCTCCTTGGCTTCCGCACACTTTTTTGGTACACACCACCTTCCTTTGTAGCGTATGCTCCCATTTTTTTGAATTTGGAAGTCTCTGGCTTGTCCTGCTGCAAACTTCTTCTTAATTCTCTCCAGTTTGACATCTCCTACTTGATTACTCCTTATTTCCTCAAAGAAATCTGGTACTGCTGTCATACTACCAAGTAAGTTCTGTACTCCTCCTTGATCAACGACTTCGATTTCGAGCTTTCTGAACTCGTGGCATAGCCATTATGGTAAAACTATCATTGCAATTAAGGCATGGCTCGCCTTTTGACTTAATGCATCAGCAACTACGTTTGCCTTCCCTTCGTGGTACTGGATATGCAAGTCATAGTCCGTGATGATTTCTAGCCATCTGCTTTGTCGGTCGTTCAGCTCCTTCTGCGTAAAGATATACTTTAGGCTGCGGTGATCTGTGTAAAGCTTACAAACTGCTCCGTACAGGTGATGTCTCCATATCTTCAGTGCGAAAACTATTGCTGCCAACTCCAAGTCGTGAGTAGCATAGTTCTCCTCACGGGGTTTCAGCTGAATCGATGCATAGGCAATCACCCTTCTGTCTTGCATAAGTACGCATCCTAGCCCCTTCTTCGATGCATCGATGTATACCTCAAACTCGCCCGAATCATTCGGTAGAGCCAAAACTAGTGCTGTATTTAGCTTTTCCTTCAGCGTCTGAAACGCTTCTTCACAGTTCTCGTTCCACTGATATTTTACTGCCTTCTTTCTTAGTGCAGTTAGTGGCCTGGCAATATTGGAAAAGTCCTTCACAAAACGCCTGTAGTAACATGCTAAGCCATGGAAACTCCTTATCTCGGATACATTCTTCAGTGTTGGCCAATCTTTGACAACTTCAATCTTTCCTGGGTCCACCGGTATTCCTTCTTTTGAGATGATGTGACCCAGAAATAGAACACGATCCAACCAGAACTCGCTCTTTGACAGCTTAGCGTACAATCGTTCTTGTCTCAGAGTCTGCAACACTTCTCTGAGATGTTTTCCACTCTGTTTGAGTACACAAGGGTGTCATCAATAAAGACGACGACGAATCGATCTAGCAATGGCCTCATTACACATTTAATCAAATCCATAAATACCGCAGGTGTATTGGTTAAACCAAAAGGCATCCCGATGAACTCATAATGGCCGTATCTTGTTCTGAAGGATGTCTTCGGAATATCCTGCTCGGCTACCCAAAGTTGATGGTACTCTGATCTCAAATCAATCTTGGAGAAGACACTAGCCCCTTTTAATTGATTGAAAAGATCGTCAATCCGGGGTAGATGGTACTTATTCTTGATGGTTTCACTGCTTAAGTCACGGTAGTCAATGCATAGCCTTAAGCTTCCATCTTTCTTCTTCACAAAAAGCACTGGTGCTCCCCAGGGTGACACACTTGGCCGTATGTACCCCTTATCCAGGAGTTCTTTCAATTTCTCTTTTAGCTCCTTCAATTCTGCTGGTGCCATCCGGTATGACGCTTTTGAGATCGGCGCGGTTCCTGGAGCTAAGTCCAGAGTAAACTCCAATTCACTTCTTGGTGGCATTCCTGGAATCTCGTCTGGAAATACGTTAAGAAACTCCTTTACCACTCGTATCTCCTCTAGCACATTCTCCTTCTTGGAAACGTCTTAGATGTAACATATATAGGCAGAGTTCCCTTTCTTCACTTGGTTGACTATGGTCAGTGCTGACACTAGTCTAATACGTGGCTCCTTCGCGATTCCACGGTAAGAGATTCTCTCTCCATTGGGTCCTCTTAACCGAACCTTCTGATCACAACAATCAATGATGGCTCGGTATTTACCAAGCCAATCCATGCCTAGGATGACATCTAGGACTCTAAGATCAAACTTAATCAAGTCTGCAGGAAAGGTGCATGCTAGGATTTTGACTCATACTCCTTCAAATACGGTGTCACATGCTATTATTTGGCCTGTGGGAGTTGCTACTGGGATAGTTTTCTTAGCGCACTTATTCAAACCCAATTCCTCAGCAAATTATGATGATATGAATGAGTATGATGCACCAGAATCAAATAATATAGAAGCGGGTTGCTCGTGGATAAGGAAAGTACCCATGACCACTCCATAAGCAACATCAGCCTCTGCCTTAGTCATGACAGCAATCCTTCCCACAATTGCATTCTGAGCTCCAGTTCCTCCACCACCAGCTACATTGCTGTTGTTGCCTCCATGACCATCATTGTTGTTGCGGTTAGGAGCTCCATGCTGTCCTGCATTCCCCTGGCTGTAGGTTGGCTGCCTTCCATAGCCATCTCCCTGGTTGTTGCGGTTTCCAGGGTTCCTGTTCCCATATCCGATCTGCAGGATTGAAGGTTGCTGGTTCACATACTGTGGGCGGTTTCCTAGATAGTGGTTCTAAGGTTGCCCCTAATAGTTTCCTCCTTTGGTTCACCTGCTGGTTCCAGACTGGCCGAGCTCTACATTCATAGACACGATGCCCCTTTCTACCACAGTTGTGGCACACAACTAGGTTCCCCATACAGTCTCTTCAAGGTTGGTCTGCTGACAACGATTGCAGTTGTAGTGACGAACTGGCTGCGCTACCTGATTATGCTGGTTCTGGCTGTTTCCTCCATTGTTTGGCTTCAACTTCTTGTTGCTACTACTTCCTCCTGCCTCAAGTGCCTCGCGTTTCCCACGAAACTCATCCTGAACCTCGTGAACTTGCCACATGTCAGCTGCCCGGTCATATGCCTCGTGCAAAGTGTCGTAAGTCCTACTGCGCATGATCTTCTGCAACTAGAAGTGTAGTCCCGAAGTTAACTTGTTGATCTTATAGTCCTCACCAGGTACCGTGTGGTCTGCAAACCTTAGTAGCTCCATGGAACTCTTGAAGTAGTTTGTCACTGAGTCGTTCCCTTGTGTCAAGTTGTTGAACTCATTGCACTTCCCTCTCTTAACATGAGCTGGATAGAACCGCGTCCTTAAAGCAGTATTAAAGGCTTCCCAAGGGAAATCGGGTCGAGCTAGCAAGGCTTCTTGGCTGGTTGTCCACCAATCATCTGCGTCTTCTGCCAGATGGATGATGGCGCAGTTGATCGTCTCATCGTCAGGGCAATGCACAACCTTAAGTAGCTTCTCAAAATGCCTTATCCATTTCTCCAGTTCAACATGATCTTAATTGCCAGTGAATTGGCGAGGGTTCAGATCAGCTATATTCTTAGCATAGCTTTGCCTTCCACGCTCCTCATTGCCAACTACTCGATCCTTAATTTGTGTCATCTGTGCCATCTGTGCAACTAGTTTTTCCATTGGTGATTGGTTGTTTCCTTCAGCTGCCATTTTTTCTCGGTTGACTCTCTTGGTGTAGTATCGTAGTGGTCTATCAGTCATATTCCTACACTATCACCTATTGTATTATTGCCTATTCTATCAGGAATATGATCAAGATGAATTATCTCATAAAACACAGGTATATCCTATTTAAATAGGACAAGTATCGCACATATTGACCAAAGCATGTAACTCTTCTCCTTACGATCATGTAAAAATGTATCAACACATATATCTCACATTCCAAACCAATCAAATAAGATATCATAAGGCTCAAAACGTCATTCCGAAGAGGAAAAAGGACGTGGGTGGGTGGGACTTAGTAAAAATTATACTACCCATAACCCAAGCGGCTTGTCCAATTTTAAATTTTCTTATCATATATTCATTTTAAATTACCCTACAGGTTTGAAATTCCTTTTTGGATTGTCTGCTCTGATACCACCTGTAACAACCCCCTAGTTCCGGCTCGGGAGAGACCGGGAGGGTGCTATTTGTAAAGAAATACGGCAGAAATCGTGAACAAAACATCCCATACTTATAGATTACATAAACATAATTTTCTCAACACGATACATGACATACTATTAAACAAGATGAGCATCGTCCAGGTGAAACATTTATTTATTACTAACACAACTAGATGAGTCCGCATTTCCCTTAAGCCGAGCTTCCTTCACCTAGACTTGCGGGGGAAAGAAACAAGACCGCGGTTTTTCCAAAGTCAGCTCAAAATGCTGAGCGAATAAACACCCAAACTTGTAAACAGGAAAGAGGCATATTTTCACATAAATAATGAGGAATAATATGTAAGTGAACCAACTTGTTATTGCGAAAGCATATATATGAATATTCCAACTCTTTACTTGTTATCTCAAATCATTCCACAAAATCAAAGCATCAATTGCTTTCATTTTTCATATGAAAAATCCATATTTATTATTTAGTTGTAGCGGGGAACGAACCAATCCAATAATATAGAAGTAAATATCTCGCATTCATCCAAGACCTTAAGTGCCGGCACCCCCATAAGACTCTTGCGGCCAGAGAGGTAAGTACATGGAGAAGCCCGGGGAAAATCGCAACCGAGCAAAATATCATAATAGGTCGGGTGGTCGTGCCATCCCAATAATCATAACCACACTGTATATAAGAAGCTGAATAAGGATCCGCCGCACAACTGTTTCCACTTTACGTTATTACGTGTTATTAATTTCATGTGGTAGTTTCCAAATAATCATTTAGACAAGTATTTGAAATCTCAAATCGAGCACGTATATCACAAATCACATTTTGAGACATAAAATCATAAAAATATTTAGACACGAATGGAGGACGGGCACATTAGGTAAGACATATTTACTCACCTCAAGTAGCAAGACAATTAGCATGACAAAGCTTTTACGAATACACGTAGCCCTCGTCTACGAACTCGTCACCTACAAATTTATAATTCCTAAATTAATTATAAGTCAAAAGTGTGCAAGTATGCTATGCAAATTTTTTCTAAGTCTCATTTGAATTTACCTCCCATTATCCCATTATTTACTAGTGTGCCAAATTTATATAATAAACCGGTGACGTAAACAATTATATTTTTCTCATAAAATCACTATTTATATAAATACTAACTCTTGAAATTTATTAAGTAAGAAATCGCATAGTAAATTTATTCACTCTCATATCTAGAAAATAATAATTTTACTATACAACATATTTATTTGTAAGTTACTACAAAATTTAATTCCAACTAAGTTAATTATTGCTAATCATTTATTATAAAGTGTACATACTATTAAAGAATTAAATTCATAAATAAAACTCACAAAACATTTATTCAAAGAAGACAAGTGTTTAGTCACACACAGTTTATATTTTTATTTTGGAGAAATAATTTCTAATATCTACAAATAATAATCAAGTTTTATCTATTTATAAATAGAGGAATTTTCTTAAAATTTATTTTCCTATTTAACTTTCAAACTTATTTTATTTCATCAATATTAAGCAAATTGCATACTTTACACAAAACACTAATTTATAAGTACTTGAAATATTTATTTAACAAGTTATATTTTATTTTCCCTATTTTTAAGAGTAACTACAATATTTTATGTGAAATAATACATATATAATTTTAATATCAAAAACTTCTTCGATATAATTAAAACAATAACTAGAAATGTTAGATATTAATTCTAATACAAAATTGCATCTTACATTTTATATTTTATACGCAGTTTATGTAAACAACAAATAGATCCCCCAAATTTTCATAAAGGACAAGTAATAACCTCCCACTAATAACACAATTTTAATATGCTACACTTGTAACCCCCGACATTCTGAAAATACAAAAACTTCCCCCCAACAGCAACAAAGTGTGTAGATTTCTCAATCCAACAACCTGATTCGATCTGGAGCTAATAAAATTTTATTTTGATGATCAAAAACAAATCAGAGGGTGATTTAGGAGTTACCCAAGCAAAAAATTGCGAGAAACGGTCATGATTTGGGTCTGGTTGGGTTCGCCGTCGAGGTGTCCGGTGGTGATGAACGATTCCGGCGATTGAGGCGTTGTTGGATCCGATTGGCAGCGATTACAGCATCCTCTAGCTTCTAGGAGTTGATTAGGATCAATTTGAGGGAGTGGGTTGCGTCGAATGGCTCGGGCCGAGGTTTTGCCGGCGTTAATGGCGTCGCCGGCATTTGCGGCTCCAGGTGGTTTCTGCAGCGATTTGCTATTGTTGTGGATTTTCCTTGGCTTGCGAAAGTGAGGGGAGGTGAGTGATTGGGTCGAAATATAGGGAGAGAGGAAGAGCTGGTGTGGTGGCGGCGTTGGTTGCCGTCGGGGAAGCCAGCGGCACAACGCCGCTGCTCTGTTTTCGTCGGCAGAAACAGAGGAAGGAGAGGGAGACAGAGAGGGAGGCTGGGAGGTGGAGGAGGAAGAGGAGAGAGTGGTGGCTGTGGTGGTGTTGTTGCCGGTGATGGAGGTGGTGGTGGTGTACGGTGGTGGTGGTGGTCTGTGAAGAGAAGAAGGAGATGATGAAGTATAAGAAGGGGAAGAAGAAAGAGTGTTACGTGAGAGAGAGAGGAGAAAATTTGTGTTCTCCAACAAAAGTTGCAGATGTTGGAAAATGAGAAACAACACAATTTTTTATTTTTCATTTATTTTTTATTTTTTTTGTATTAGTAGTGTGTTGGGTGCACCATTTGGTAGACTAATCTAGCGGGTCGGGTACACACTAGGCTAGATGATTTATCTCTTAGTATAAAATAATAAATTGCTAAAAATAATTTCTCAATAAAGATATCGTTTTCTAGGAATATAAACTAAGCGTCTCGACTATAATTTGAATCCGAAAATTACCCAATTTTGTAACCGGAAATAAAATCAAATTCCTCGCACAAATTACCAGTTTGCCCTTGTATTAAAACGGGGTATTACATTAGGGGTAATGTCATAATGGATTGACCCCCTTACGAGAAGGCTACATACAAGTTATGTAAAAGTCACAAGCCCTTCTCGTAGTGACAACGGTATTGTGATCCTTAGACTTGAAGCCACTAGATCCTCTGGTTGCGGAGTATTTTGTTTCGATAGCGTCAAACGCTACACCTTAACTGGGTAGCAATAAAGGCGCCTATCGGACACAATAGAAAGCAAGCTTAGAGATGGTAGTGATGTAGATAGAATTTGTCCCTCCCACATAACGGGAGGAAATATCCATGGTCACTTGAGGGATGTGCTTATAAAATGTCTGGCCAGACTCAGATAAATAAATATAGGATATTGATGTTACCAGCATGGATAAGACTATTCCCAGGACCGAGAAACTATGGATTGGATATACGGTGTGACTTGTATGTCCTGTGTCCAATCCGGATATAGATACAAAGGGATGAGACGATACTTGCGCAATGTTTGTCGAATGACTATTTCTATTAGTTGGGTAGCGGTGGATGTCTTGCTAGAGGCCGCTCCATGTTAGTAATTTTTACTACCAGCTAAGTAGAATCCTATGGGGTCACACTCCCTATGGATTAGACCGGACTTGGGAATTAATTAATATGATTAATTAAATAGAAGGATCAATGCGCAACTACTTGAAAACTTAGTAGGACTCATTTGCAAGTTGGACTAATCCGTATATGAGTAGAATTAGGAGAGGTGTCTTTATGTAGTTAAACAAGGAGTTGTTGGACTATGTAAAGAACACCCCTAGATTATTTTCTCATAACTAATGCTCATAACATACTTTGAGTAGGAGAGAAAAGAAAGGAGAGAGACAAAACACTAAGAGGGCCGAACCCCCTTAGTGCTGCCCCCTCACCCGTCGGCCTAAAGGAGGTACCAACCCCTTCTTTGCTCCGCTTCGCGTGATCTTATTCTTCTTCTTTCATCCCTAGATAGCACATAGGCTTGAAGGATCCGAATTCAATCCTAGGATTGGATTAGCCATAGAGACGTGAATACTCTTTCACAAGTGAAGTCATCAAAGGAGAAACAATAGGTATTATGATACTCAAATCCTTACTATCGTTATGATATCTAGACTTGTGATCCTTGGAGGGTCTTGTACTGATGGTTATTTGTTTGTTTCCGCTGTATAATCCGTTACAGAACCCTACAGTGGTATCAGAGCCACATGTCGTAGAGCATAACGTAGTTTATGTGTTACAATTTTTGTTGTTTTACACTTTAATTGTTGTTTATCGCGTAAAACGAACAAATTAAGCATATTGACGCATCTATGAATATGATTCAAGCCAAATAAGATCTAATATTATGGGATGTAAAAAAAAGTGAATTTGGATCACATATGATGTAAAATTTTGGATCTTGAGAACTAGGGTTAGGGCACAAGTTGGAAAAAGGTGTTTTTCCAAATTTGGAAACACCTAAACTTGGGGAACAAGGAGAAAGTTATTTTGGAAACAACTCCTATAAGAGGTTCACCCCCCCCCCTAGGGAACCACCGCTCTCCTCCTTTCCACCCAAGAAAGCTACGACCACGGGGCCGGGCCTCCTTAGCACACGACCTAGCCGTGTGGGCTAGGGGCCGACCGGCCCCAAGGCCTTGTGGTGGTCTCATAGTGATGGTGGGTCTCTTGGACCGTTTTGACCCTAGTATGTCCAAAATAAACTAAAATTGACCAAACACGTTAAAAATTGGATTTTAACTGTTTATGTGCTATTTGCATGGTGATTGGATATGGCCTTACGTGTGAATGTTGTGATTGTTTAAATTTTGTGGTTTGTTTTTACGACATGCGAGCTGATAAAATTAATGTAATAGTTAACTAAGTTTTACGGCCTGCGAGTCGATCTTCTTCTCAATTTGTGGGATCTTTTTATTTAGTCTAGATGTTAGCTAGTATTAGATAAAATAGATAATAGTCAAGACGTGGAGAAGAAGAAGCCTAAAAAAACGAAAGACCACAAGATGAAGCAATCCACAACCTATGGAGTATGGACCAAAAGATGGAGGCACATGGAGATGAGCTTGGTATATTTTTAGGGTTCATAGATATTTTCATTTCCTTGGGAATATTTTAGTACAGAGGCCATATTCATATCACGTTTAATTTTTGTTTATGGTTGTTTATTTTATTGTTTTTTTGTTGGTGTATGGATGATGCATGCAAAATTGATAATAAGATAATTAACAACCCGGATCTTTTATTTGTGAGTTTGCCCAACTCAAAATAAGTAGATCAGTTGATATGGATCAACAAAAACAATTAAAATTGAAAAGACAAAATCCCTCAATTTAAATATTGCGTTTTGCCTTCTCGTTACTTAAACGGTCATATTTTGAAAAAAAAAAAGCTTAAATGTTGGGTTTTGAATCATGGATGCGCAACGGAAACACAAACAATCATAAAACCATGCAAAACCCTCCAAGGATCACAAGTCAAGAGACATAACGATGGTAAGGGTAAGAAATCAATAACACACCTTAGGGTTCTCCTTTGATGACTTCAAACGCGAATTGTGTCACGTTCTCTATGGTTGATCCAAACCTAGAGTTGATCCTATAATCTCCCAAGTCCTTGGTGCTAGCCCGGAAGAGGAAGAGGAAGAAGAATCACGCAAAACGAGACCCAAAAGGAGGGTATCGGCCTCCTTGTCGCCGACGGGGACGGGGCGGCGAGCAAGGGGCGGTCGGCTCCTTGCTTGTTGCTCTCTCTCCTTCTTTTGTTCTCTCCCACTCTTGTTATGTTCAATTATGAGCATAAGTTATTTGGGAAGGAAGGAAGGAAAATCACTTTATAGTCAAACAACTCCTTGTCAACTACCTAAAGGACTTATTCTAGTCCTACTAGAATTCAATTTAGTCCCTTCCTTGCAAATTAGTCCCTACTAAGTTTGCAAGGTTTTGCAAAGTGATCCTTCTAATTAATTAATCCAATTAATTAATTCACAAATCTAGTTCAACTCTATGTAGCGTGTGACCCCATAGGTTCTACCTAGTTGGTAGCAACTATTTGCTAATATGGAGCGGTCTCTAGCAAAACATCCATTCTAGCCAACTAATAGAATAGTCATCTTGACAACCTTTGTACATGTAATTGTCTCATCCCTTTGTCTCTGTATCCGGATTGGACACGAGACATACAAGTCACACTCGTATATCCAATCCATAGTTTCTCGATCCATGGGAATAGCCTTATTCGTGCAAATAACATCAGTATCCCATATTGATTTATTTGAGTCTGGCCAGACATTCTATAAGCACTATCCCTCGAGTGGCCTAGGATATTTGCTCCCGTTACGTGGGAGGGACAAATTCTATCTACGACCACTACGATCTCTAATATTGCTTCTTATTGTATCCAGTACACGCTTTTATAACTACCCAGTTACGGTGTAGCGTTTAACGCTACCAAGATCACAATAATCCACAACTAGAATATCTAGTGAATTCAAGTCTAAGGATGACAATACCATTGCACCGCAAGAAGCGCTTGTGACTCAACATAACGTGTATGTAGCCTTATCGGAGATGGGTCAATCCAGTGCAACATTCCCTAATGCACACCTATGTGTTGGATCATGATATCTCCATATCAATCCAACCCCATACTAGTCTATAGATGATTGTCCCATTAATCATTATACTTGACTAGGGATATTTAAGATAAATAACACAATTGTAAATCTAAGGACTTCATTATATTAAATATCCAATAAATAATAAATGAATTTCTAGCCACAAATAATTCATACTAATCTAGATTGCCTCTAGGGCATCTATTCCAACAGTCTCCCACTTGCACTAGAGCCAATCTGGCGCATCTCGTATGCCCATACTTTTAGTGTGCCCTTCATGCTTCCACTGCGTGAGAGGCTTTGTAAGCGGGTCTGACAGATTATCATCTGTAGGAATCTTGCATATCCAAACGTCTCCTCTATCGATAATATCTCGAATCAGATGGAGCTTCCTGAGCACGTGTTTGGACTTATGGTGCGACCTGGGTTCCTTTGATTGCGCAATCGCCCCAGTGTTGTCACAGTACAACTCAACTGGATCCGCAATGCTAGGGACCACACCAAGTTCAGAAACAAACTTTCTGATCCAAACAGCTTCCTTTGCTGCGCCATTTGCAGCAATGTACTCAGCCTCTGTTGTAGAATCAGCTACCGTCTCTTGCTTGGAACTCTTCCAGCTCACCGCTGCTCCATTCAGGAAAACACATATCCCGATTGTGATCTAAAGTCATCTCTGTCGGTTTGGAAGCTTGCATCAGTGTAACCCCTTACACGCAACTCTTCCTCACCGCCAAATATCAAGAAAGCATCCTTAGTTCTTCTCAAGTACTTTAGGATGTTCTTGACTGCAATCCAGTGACTCTTACCCGGATTGGACTGGTATCTGCTTTTCATACTCAAGGCATATGACACATCTGGTCTACTACATAACATGGCGTACATGATAGATCCTATGGCCGAGGCATAGGGGATTCTACTTATGCGTTCCTTCTCAATCTCATTGGAGGGAAAACCACTCTTCGAAAGAGTGATTCCATGTGACATGGGCAAGAATCCCTTCTTGGAATCTTGCATGTTGAACCGTTTCAACACCTTGTCAATATATGTACTTTGACTTAGGCCTAGAAACCTCTTAGATGTATCTCTATAGATCTTTATACCGAGTATATAAGCTGCTTCCCCTAAGTCCTTCATTGAGAAACACTTTCCTAGCCAATCTTTAACAGATTAAAGCATGGGAACGTAGTTTCCAATGAGTAGTATGTCATCCACATACAAGACCAAAAAAGCTAAAGAGCTCCCACTAACCTTCTTGTAAGCACAAGACTCATCTTCGTTTCTGATGAAGCCAAACTCTTTGACCACTTCATCAAAACGTCGATTCCAACTCCTAGAAGCTTGCTTCAATCCATAAATGGATCGTTGCAGTTTACAAACTTTGTTGGCTTGCTTTGGATCCTCAAAACCCTCCGGCTGTATCACATACACGTCCTCGAGGAGATTCCCATAAAGGAATGCTGTTTTGACATCCATCTGCCAAATCTCATAGTCGTGGTATGCTGCAATTGCAAGTAGGATTCGGATGGATTTGGTCATAGCGACTGGTGAAAAGGTTTCATCATAGTCAATACCATGAATCTTTCTGAATCCTTTAGCCACCAATCGGCCCTTATAGGTAATCACATTACCATCCATGTCGATCTTCTTCTTGAAGAACCACTTGCACCCTATGGGCCGCGCCCCATCGGGTGGTTCCACCAAAGTCCATACTTTGTTGGTATACATGGATTCCATCTCGGATCTCATGGCTTTCAGCCACTTCTGAGAGTCTGGGCCACTCATGGCCTCATCATAGGTAGTAGGCTCATCATCCATGAGCATCGTGTCACCGGATTCGGTTACGAGAAGTCCATACCTCTCGGGTTCTTGGCGCACTCTACTAGATCTACGAAGCTCTTGTGTTACCTGAACAGGTTGCTCCACAAATGCTTGTGGTTCCTGTTCATGTTCCATAATCGGTTCAGTGATTTGTGGTTCTTGAACCTCTTCAAGTTCTACATTCCTCCCACTTGCTTCTTTAGAGACAAACTCTCTTTCTAGAAACACGCCGGTCCGAGCAACAAACACTTTGTTCTCGGTTGGATTGTAGAAGTAGTATCCCTTAGTTTCCTTAGGGTACCCCACAAATTTACACTTATCCGATTTAGGCCCCAACTTGTCTGATTGTAAACGTTTTACATAGACATCACAGCCCCAAATCCTCATGAACGACAGTGTGGGACGCCTCCCACTCCACATCTCATATGGTGTCTTCATGACTGATTTAGATGGAATACGGTTAATGGTGAAAGCTGCACTTAATAGAGCGTAGCCCCAAAATGATAATGGAAGATCGGTTTGACACATCATAGATCGAACCATATCCAATAGGGTTCGATTCCTCCTCTCCGACACGCCATTCCATTGTGGCGTTCCGGGTGGAGTGAGTTGGGACACGATCCCACACTCTCTAAGATAGTCTTCAAACTCTTGGCTCAAGTATTCTCCTCCACGATCCGATCGTAGAGCCTTGATACTTTTGCCAAGTTGCTTCTATACTTCATTCTTGAATTCTTTGAACACTTCAAAGGATTCGGATTTCGCCCTCATAAGGTACACAAATCCATATCTACTGTAATCATCAGTAAATGTAATGAAGTAGACATAACCACCCCTGGCAGGCGTGGCAAATGGCCCACACACATCGGTATGTATGAGCGCCAATTGCTCACTAGTCCTTTCACCTTTCTTATTGAAAGGGGACTTTGTCATTTTTCCCAATAAACAAGCCTCACATGTCTCATATGATTCAAAATCAAATGAGTCTAGTAATCCATCCTTATGGAGTCTAGATACACGTTTCTCATTTATGTGGCCTAAACGACAGTGCCATAAATAAGCAGGATTTAAATCATTTATTTTAATCCGCTTGGTATTAATGTTGTAGACAGGATTGCTCAGATCAAGGACATAAAGTCCATTAAATAATTGCGCACTAAAATAGTGAATATTATTTAAATAAAAGGAACAACAATTGTTCTTTATTGAAATAATAAAACCATCCTTGTCCAAACAAGAAATAGAAATAATGTTTCTGCTCATAGCAGGCACAAAATAGCAATTATTTAATTCTAAAACTAATCCTGAAGGTAGAGATAGCTCGCACACGCCTATGGCTAACGCAGCAACCTTTGATCCATTCCCAACGCGCATATCTACCTCTCCTTTAGCCAATCTTCTACTTCTCTTTAGATCCTGCATATTTCGATAAATATGAGATCCACATCCAGTATCTAATACCCATGATGTAGAGACAGTTAAATTGACATCTATAATAAAAATACCTGGTGGTGGTGGAATCACTATTCCAAGCCTCTTGTCCTCCAGATATTTTGGGCAGTTCCTCCTCCAGTGTCCAGGCTGACTGCAGTAGTGACACTCACCTTTAGTCACACCTTTGGAAATGCCACCAACAGGCTTAAGGGCAGGCTCCTTGGACTTGGCAACTAACTTGCCTTTGCCCTTGGAGGAAGAGGCAAAATTTTTGCCCTTTCCTTTGTGTACCATCATTATGGCCTTGCCCTTACCCTTGTTGATGCTCTGTTCAGCCGTCCTCAACATATTGAGTAAATCTGGCAGTGGTTTAATGATCTCGTTCATGTTATAGTTCATAATAAACTGTCCATAACTCTCGGGCAACGATTGCAACACGAGATCGGTTGCCAACTCTTGGCCGACCGGGAACCCAAGTCAGGCGAGATTCTCCAAGTACCCGATCATTCGGAGTACATGGGGTCCCACCGGGTTCCCTTCTGCCAGATGACACTTGAACAGTGCCTTAGAGACCTCATACCTCTCTACCCTCGCCTGCTCTTGGAAGAGCTGCTTTAGATGTTCGATCATATCGACAGCATTCATGTTTTCATGTTGCTTCTGAAGCTCAGAAGTCATGGTGCAAAGCATAAGGCAGGCCGCATCATTTGCGTCATCAACACGCTTTTGATACGCCTTTAGGGCAGCAGGTTTTTGGTTCTCTGGACCTTCTAGAACATGCTCCTCTATTGCGTACAATTTCTTCTCTTGCTTGAGAACAATTCTCAAGTTTCTGTACCAATCAAGAAAGTTGGTTCCAGAGAGCTTGTCCTTCTCAAGGACAGATCGTAGGGAATGTTGTGAACTCGATGAGTTGTTTGCCATTTGGAATTCTACAAAAGGAAAATACGCAAGTTTTAGTATTTGTGAATTTTTGACTATATTCAATAATGGCTAGTTTATCAAATATAGCTCCCACTATTTTTCTACAGATTAACAACCCTCAAGATATTAATGCGTAAAATATCATTATATTTTCTAGTGGGCCAAGATCCATCTTTCATCTCCTTATGAGCTTAGTTTGGCAAGTCACCCATAATTTGACTACTTTAGGTGGGAACAATTCCAATTGCATCCCATATGTAACTCTTGGTTCAATTGGGCAAATAACTCCTTATTTATCCATCTATATGGATAATACCAATTGATTGCCTCTAGGTTTCTTAATCAAATTAATAGCCTAGTTGTGTTCAACCTCTTACCTAAACAATTGCACATTGTTACGTGCCATCGCATTCCATCATTATGAACCAAGTCGCCATGCTTTGGCACGCACGAACTTGATAAATAATGATGATAATGAGTGTTTAAATAACGAGAAGGAAAGAACACAATATTTGAATTTTGAGGGATTTTAAATTCAATTTTTAATTGTTTTGTTGATCAACATCAACTAATCTATCTATTTGAGTTTGGGCACAACTCCAAATAATAGATCCGGGTTGTCTAATTATCTTATTATCCTAACTGCATGCATCATCCATACACCAACCACACAATAATAAGACAATAAAATAAACAACCTCAAAACAGAAATTAAACGTGATGTGGATATGGCCTTTTCTAGACTAAGATAATTCCAAGCCAATGGAATTATCTGTGAACCCTAAAACAAACACATCTCCATGCGTCTTGATCTTTTGGTCCACCCTTCATAGACATGTGGAATGCTCATGCTCCATGCTCCATCTTTTGTGGCTTCTTTGGCTTTGGGCTCCTTTTCTTCAATCTTGGCTAACAATCTACTTTATCTAGCACTAGCTAATATCTATACTAAATAAAATAAATCTCACAAGTTGAGAAAAAAAAATGGCACGCAGGCCATAAAATCCTAATTATTTATTACAATTAATTGATCAGCTCGCAGGCCGTAAAACCAAACCACAAAATTAAACATCCACATCAAACCACATCCTAAGGCCATATCCAATCACCATGCGATTTGCACATAAACAGTTAAAATCCAATTTTAACGCGCTTGGTCAATTTTAATTGATTTTAGGATTTCTAGGGTTAAAACGGTCCATGGGCCCAAAAATCAAATTGCCCGGGCCCAATAAGGTGAACCACAAGGCCCTAGGGCCGGCCCGGCCCAAAAACTACAAGCCTAGGCCGCGGGTTAGGGCTGCCCGGCCCCTAGGGCGGCCAAGCTTGGGCGGCAAGCAAGGGGGGCGGTCCCTAGGGGGGCCGAACCTCCTTATGGGAGTTGTTTCAAAAACAACTCCCTTGCTTGGTGCCCAAGTTTGGTTGTTTCCTTGTTTTGAAAGAACTCCTTCTTCCCCAAGGATACCCAAACCCTAGATCTAAGATCCTAAAATTTCTCAAACTCACCAATTCATGCATCCAATGAAAAAATTGGATCTTGTTATGATTAATTATTGACAAATTGCATCCCATGCTTGATTTGTCTTGTTTTACGCGATAAACAGTCAAATTAAGGTGTAAAACAACTAAAACGTAACACATAAACCACGTTTATGCTCTACGACCTGTGGCTCTGATACCACTGTTGGGTTTTGAATCATGGATGCGCAACGAAAACACAAACAATAATAAACCATGCAAAACCCTCCAAGGATCACAAGTCAAGAGACATAACAATGGCAAGGGTAAGAAATCAATAACACACCTTAGGGTTCTCCTTTGATGACTTCAAACGCAAATTGTGTCACGTTCTCTATGGTTGATCCACGCCTAGAGTTAATCCTAGAATCTCCCAAGTCCTTGGTGCTATCCCGGAAGAGGAAGAGGAAGAAGAATCACGCAAAACGAGACCCAAAAGGAGGGTCTCGGTCTCCTTGTGGCCGACGGGGACGGGGCGGCGAGCAAGGGGCGGTCGGCTCCTTTCTTGTTGCTCTCTCTCCTTCTTTTGTTCTCTCCCACTCTTGTTATGTTCAATTATGAGCATAAGTTATTTGGGAAGGAAGGAAGGAAGGTCCTTTTATAGTCCAACAACTCCTTGTCAACTACCTATAAATTCAATTTAGTCCCTTCCTTGAAAATTTGTCCCTACTAAGTTTGCAAGGTTTTGCAAAGTGATCCTTTTAATTAATTAATCCAATTAATTAATTCCCAAATCTAGTTCAACTCTATGTAGCGTGTGACCCCATAGGTTCTATCTAGTTGGTAGCAACTATTTGCTAATATGGAGCGGTCTCTAGCAAAACATCCATTCTAGCCAACTAATAGAATAGTCATCTTGACAACCTTTGTACAAGTAATTGTCTCATCCCTTTGTCTCTGTATCCGGATTGGACACGAGACATACAAGTCACACTCGTATATCCAATCCATAGATTCTCGATCCATGGGAATAGCCTTATTCGTGCAAATAACATCAATATCCCATATTGATTTATTTGAGTCTGGCCAGACATTCTATAAGCACTATCCCTCGAGTGGCCTAGGATATTTGCTCCCGTTATGTGGGAGGGACAAATTCTATCTACGTCCATTACGATCTCTAAGCTTGCTTCGTATTGTATCCAGTACACGCCTTTATAACTACCCAGTTACGGTGTAGCGCTTAACGCTACCAAGATCACAATAATCCATAACTAGAATATCTAGTGACTTCAAGTCTAAGGATGACCATACCATTGCACCGCGAGAAGCGCTTGTGACTCAACATAACGTGTATGTAGCCTTCTCGGAGATGGGTCAATCCAGTGCAACATTCCCTAATGCACACCTATGTGTTGGATCATGATATCTCCATATCAATCCAACCCCATACTAGTCTATAGATGATTGTACCATTAATCATTATACTTGACTAGGGATATTTAAGATAAATAACACAATTGTAAATCTAAGGACTTCATTATATTAAATATCCAATAAATAATAAATGAATTTCTAGCCACAAATAATTCATACTAAACTAGATTGCCTCTAGGGCATCTATACCAACATAAACACTCATCATGATCATGATTATCAAGCTCGTGCGTGCCAAAGCTGGGCGACTCGATTTGTCATGATTGTTATGCGATGGCACAAGCAAGTAATATGCAATTGTTTGAGTAAGAGGTTGGACGCAACTAGGTGATTTTAATAGGATTAAAAAGCCTAAAGGAAACCAATTGGGATTATCCATGGGATGGATAAATAAGGAGTTATTTGTTTAATTGAACCAAGAGTTGCATAAGGATGCAATTGGAATCGTTCCTACCTAAATAGCTAATTTTTGGGTGACTTGCCAAAGCAACCTCAAAGAGAAGTGAAATATGGATTCTAGACCCAATAGAAAATATACATGATATTTTCCGCATTAATATTGAGGGTTATTAATCCGAGAAAAATAGTGGGAGCAGTATTTAATAATCTAACCATTATTAAATATAGTTATTTCTTTACAAAATACTAAAACTTGTATATTTCTCATTTTGTAGAATTCCAATGGCAAACAACTCATCGAGTTCATCACACTCCCTACGTTTTCCTTGAGAAGGACAAGCTTTCTGGAAAAACTTTCTAGACTGGTACATGAACTTGAGAATCGTTCTCATGCTGGAAAAGAAACTGTACACTCTAGAAGAAGAGGTTCCTGAGGGTCCAGAAAATAAACCCGCCCCTACCCTAAAGGCGTATCAAAAGTTCATTGATGATTCTAATGATGTGGCATGCCTGATGATTTGTACCATGTCCTCTGAGCTCCAGAAGAAACATGAGAACATAGCTGCGTTTGATATGATCATTCACTTAAAGCAGCTCTTCCAAGAGCAGGCTAGGGTTAAGAGGTATGAAGTTTCCAAGGCATTGTTCAAATGTCATCTCTCAGAGGGAAACCCGGTGGGACGTCACTTACTTTGAATGATCGGGTACTTGGAGAATCTCGAACGACTGGGGTTCTAGTGGGTCAAGAGTTGGACACAGATATCGTTTTGCAATCGTTTCCTGAGAGTTATGGACAGTTCATTATGAACTATAACATGAACGAGATCATGAAACCTCTGCCAGATCTACTCAATATGTTGAGGAAAGCTGAAAAAAGCATCAACAAGGTAAAGGGCAAGACCATAATGATGGTGCACAATGGGAAAGGCAAAAGATTTCCTTCTACCTCCAAAGGAAAAGGCAATGCAGTTACCAAATCCAAGGAAGTTGCTCTTAAGCCTGTTAGTGGCGTTTCCAAGGGCGTGACTAAGGGTGATTGTCACTACTGTAGTCATCCTAGACACTGGAAGAGGAACTGCCCAAAGTATCTGGAGGATAAAAGGCTTGGAATAGTGATTCCACCACCACCAGTATTTTTGTTATAGATGTCAATATAACTTTCTCTTCATATTGGGTATTGGATACTGGATGTGGGTCTCACATTTATCGAAATGTGCATGATCTAAAGAGAAGTAGAAAACTGGCTAAAGGGGAGATAGACCTGCGCGTTGGAAATGGAGCAAAGGTTGCTGCATTGGCCTTAGGCGTGTAGGAGCTGTCTCTGCCTTCATGATTAGTTTTAAAATTAAATAATTGCTATTTTGTGCATGCTATGAGTAGAAAAATTATTTCAATTTCTTGTTTGGAAAAGGAAGGTTTTACTATATCAATAAAGGACAATTGTTCCTCCATTTATTTTGATAGTGTTCACTATTGTAGTGTGCAATTATATAATGGATTCTATATCCTTGATCTAAGTAATCCTATCTATAACATAAATACCAAGAGGATTAAAATGAATGATTTAAATCCTGCTTATCTATGGCACTGTCGTTTGGGCCACATAAACGAGAAACGTGTATCTATACTCCATAAGGATGGATTTCTAGACTCATTGTATTTTAAATCATATGAGACATGTGAGCCTTGTTTATTGGAAAAATGACAAAGTTCCCTTTAAATAAGAAAGGTGAAAGGACTAGTGAGAAATTGGCGCTCGTGCATACTGATGTATGTAGGCCATTTTCCACGCCTTCCAGGGGTGGTTATGTCTTCATTGCGTTTACTGATGATTTCAGTAGATATGAATTTGTATAAATTATGAAGCCCAAATCCGAATCCTTTTAAAGGTTCAAAGAATTCAAGAATGAAGTAGAGAAGCAACTTGGAAAAAGTACCAATGCTCTACAATCGGATCGAGGAGGAGAATACATAAGCCAAGAGTTTGACGTATATCTAAGAGAGTGTGGGATCTTGTCCCAATTCACTCCACCCGGAACGCCACAATGGAATGGCGTGTCCGAGAGGAGGAATCAAACACTGTTAGACATGGCTCGATCTATGATGTGTCAAACTGATCTTCCATTATAGTCTTGGGGTTACGCTCTATTGTGTGCATCTTTCACCATTAACTGTGTTCCATCCAAATCGGTCGACTCCATATGAGATGTGGAGTGGGAGGCGTGCCACAGTGTATTTTATGATGATTTGGGGCTGCAATATATATGTAAAACGTTTACAATCATACGAACTCGGCCTAAGTCGGTTAAGTGTAAGTTTGTGAGAACAAAGTGTTTTTTGCTCGGTCCGACGTGTTTTTAGAAAGAGAATTTTTCTCTAAAGAAGCAAATGGGAGGACTGTAGAACTTGAAGAAATTAAAGAACCACAAAACGTTGTGGAGGAACCTGTTCAAGTAACATAAGAGCTTCGTAGGTCGAGTAGAGTGCGCCAGGATCCAGAGAGGTATGGACTTCTCGTGACTGAGTCTGGTGACAGGTTGCTCATAGATGATGATCCTACTACCTATGGAGAGGCCATGAGAGGGCTGGACCTTTTGAAGTAGCGCAAAGCCATGGAATCCGAGACGGAATCCATGTATAAGTATGGACTTTGGTGGAACCACTCCAAGGGGCGCGTCCCATAGGGTGAAAGTGTGTCTTCAGAAGAAGACTGACATGAATGGTAATGAGAGGGCTGAGGGTTTTGTGGATTCAAAGCATGCAAATAAAGTTTGTAAGCTACAAAAATCCATTTATGGATTAAAGCAAGCTTCTAGGAGTTGGAATCGACATTTTAATGAAGAATTCAAAGGGTTTTACTTCATCAAGAACGAAGATGAATCTTGTGTCTACGAGAAGGTTAGTGGGAGCTCTGTTGCTTTCCTGGTCTTGTTTGTGTTGATATACTACTAATTGGAAACGACATTCCCATGCTGCAATTTGTGAAAGATTGGCTAGGAAAGTGTTTCTCAATGAAGGACTTAGGGGAAGCGGTTTATATACTTGGTATCAATATCTATAGAGATAGATACAGGAAGCTGCTAGGCCTAAGTCAAAGTACATATATAGACAAGGTGTTGAATCGGTCAAACATGCAAGATTCCAAGAAAGGATTCTTGCCCATGTCGCATGGAATCACTCTTTCGAAGAATGATTGTCCTTCCAATGAGATTAATAAGGAACACATCGGTAAGGTACCCTATGCCCTATCCATAGGATCCATCATGTATGCCATTTTATGTACTAGACTAGATGTGTCATACGCGTTGAGTATGACAAGTAGAAATCAGTCTAATCAGGGTGGGAGTCACTAGATAGTGGTCAAGAACATCCTAAAGTACTTGAGACGAACTTAGGATGCGTTCTTGATCTATGGAGGGGAGGAAGATTTGCGTGTAAGGGGTTACACGGATGCAAGCTTCCAAACTGACAGAGATAATTTCAGATCGCAGTCGGGATTCGTGTATTGCCTAAATGGAGGAGGTGTGAGCTGGAAGAGTTCCAAGCAAGAGATGGTTGCTGATTCTACAACTGAGGCTGAGTACATTGCTGCAAGTGGTGCAACAAAGGAAGCTGTTTGGATTAGGAAGTTCATTACTGATCTTGGTGTGGTTCCTAGCATTGTGGATCCCATAGGGTTGTACTATGACAACACTGGGGCGATCACACAATCAAAGGAACCCAGGTCACAACAGAAGTCCAAACACGTATTCTGGAAGTTCCATCTTATTCGAGATATCATCGATAGAGGAGATATGAAGATATGTAAGATTCTTATAGATGAAAATCTGTCAGATCCGCTTACGAAGCCGCTTTTTCAACGTAAGCATCAAGGGCACACTAGATGTATTGGCATACGAGATGCACCATATTGGCTCTAGTGCAAGTGGGAGACTGTTAGATTAGATGACCTAGAGGCAATCTTTTTAGTATTAACAATGTTTTTGGCTAGAAACATTCATTGTATTATTTATGGATATATTTACTATAATGAAGTCCTTAGATTTCAAATGTGTTGTTTATATTAAATATACCTACTCGATTATATTTATTAACAGGACGTTCAATTGTAGACTAGTATGGGGTTAGATTGATATGGAGATATCACGATCCAACACATGAGTATGCATTAGGGGTACTATCATATTGGATTGACCCACTTACGAGAAGGTTACATACAAGTTATGTAAAAGTCACAAGCGCTTCTCGTAGTAACAATGGTATTGTCATCCTTAGACTTGAAGTAACTAGATCCTCTACTTGTGGAGTATTATGTTTTAATAGCGTCAAACGCTACACCGTAACTGGGTAGCAATAAAGGCTCCTATCGGACACAATAGGAAGCAAGCTTATAGATGGTAGTGATGTAGATAGAATTTGTCCATCGCAAATAACGGGAGAAAATATCCATGGCCACTCGAGGGATGTGCTTATAAAATGTCTGGCCAGTCTCAGATAAATCAATATAGGATATTGATGTAATATGCATGGGTAAGACTATTCCCAGGATCGAGAAACTATGGATTGGATATACGAGTGTGACTTGTATGTCTTGTGTCCAATCCGAGTATGGAGACAAAGGGATGAGACAATAGCTGCGCAAGGTTTGTCGGATGTCTTTTTCTATTAGTTGGGTAGCGTGGATGTCTTGCTAGAGGACGCTCCATGTTAGTAATTGTTACTAACAACTAAGAAAAAACATATGGGGTCACACTCCCTATGAATTAGACTGAACTTGGGAATTAATTAATTTGAATAATTAAATAGAAGGATCACTGCGCAACTACTTGCAAACTTAGTAGGACTAATTTGCAAGACGGACTAATCTGTATATGAGTAGGACTAGGAGAGGGGTCTTTATGTAATTAAACAAGGAGTTGTTGGACTATACAAAGAACACTCCTAGCTTATTTTCTCACAACTAATGTTGATAACATACTTTGATTAGGAGAGAAAAATCGAAGAGAGAGACAAAACACTAAGAGGGCCGAACCCCCTTAGTGCCCCCCTTCACCCGTAGGCCTCAAGGAGGTGCCGCCCCCTCCTTTGCTCCGGTTGGCGTGATCTTATTTTTCTTCTTCTTTCATCCCTAGCTAGCACAAAGGCTTGAAGGATCCGGATTCAATCCTAGGAGTGGACTAGCCATAGAGACGTGAATACTATTTCACGAGTGAAGTCATCAAAGGAGAACCAAAAGGTATTATGATATTGAAACCCTTTCTATCGTTATTATATCTGGACTTGTGATCCTTGGAGGGTCTTGTACGGATGATTATTTGTTTTTTTCCGCTGCATAATCAGTTACAAAATCCTACATGGACTATCATACAGAATGGTCCTCATACATTCTACATAGAGAAATATGGGATCAAAAATCCCAAGATAGAGGATTCATTTTCTGCTTCTGAGTTAGAACAATATTCTAAAAATTACAGAGCCATGAATCTCTTATATTGTGCTTTGAGTGAAGATGAGTTCAACATGATTTCAGGTTGCAAGACTGTAAAGAAATATGGGACAAACTGGTGGTAACCTTTGAAGGAACCAGTCAAGTCAAGCAGAAAAAGATCGACATATTTCTTAGACATTATGAACTGCTTAAAATTAATGGAGATGAGACCATCAAAAACCTGTTCAAGAGGTTCACTGACATTGTCAACAATCTGGATTTCTTGGGAAAATCTTTCTCCAATGAAGAGAAAGTCATGAAGATTTTGAGAAGCCTTCTCAAATCAAAATGGGAACCAAAGACTATTGCTATTGAAGAGGATCAAGATCTATCATCACTTCAACTTGATGACTTGCAGGGAAAGCTGCCTACACATGAAATTTCCATAAATGAAGTTGATGGAGAACTGCCAGATAATGTCAAGAATCTAGCTCTCAAGGCTAAGGATAATGTGCCTTCTCAAAGCCTTAAAAATGAAGAAGATGATGACGAAGATCCCTTTGCCTTAATTTCCAAATCCTTGACTAGAATTCTCAAGATGAAGAAGAACTTTGAGAACAAAGACTTCAGAAGAAATACAAATATATCCTCCAGTAGCAATGACTACAAAGGTAAATCTGCGTCCCATGGTAATAAGTCTAAAGTAATGAATTACTTTGAGTGTGGTGATGTAGGACATTCGCTTAGAGACTGTCCACACAAGAGAAGCAAACACTTTCAGAAGAAAGACCATGATACAAGAAATAAAGCAATGATAGCTTCTTGGAGTGACTCCGACTCGTCAAGTGATTATGAATCTGAAGAAGAACAGGCCAACCTCTGCCTTATGGCCAATCATGATGAAATTCTGAAAAGAACATTGAGGTAATGGTAAACTGTTTGATTTCAAAACCAACAGATGTCCTCTGTGATTATCTTTGAAAAATGCTTTTAAATGAAGATGACTATCTAAAAGAAATCAAGAATTTAAAGGAAAAGGTTCATGAGCTAGAAAAAGAGAATTTGCGTATTGTTGTCAGAATCAAAATCTTGAAATTTTTCAGAAGAAATGTGACAGGGATTTCAAGGCCTTGAAACCAACTTCAAAGCCTTGAAAACTTAAGTTGAGAAAGTAGTCATTGAGAACTCACTTTTGAGTGACAATATTGTTGCTCTAAGACATCAGGCTGATGAATTGGAGTAACAAAGGACTACTCTATTTGAGAAAATTCAAGAATCCAAGGAAGTTATTACCGAATTTGCTGGCTCAGAACGCAATCTAAACCTGATTCTTGGAGGAAGCTAAAATTATATTCACAAAACTGGTATTAGTTACAATCCAAATTTTCCTAGAAAGAACAATACCAGATTTGTGAAGGCTGGTAGCAGAACTTCTCCTAAGTGCAACTACTGCAACATAATTGGTTATGTTAAGATGACTTGTCCTTTTAGAAGAAGAGACCCTCACATAATGAGGAATACTTTTCCAGTTCAACTTAAAGGAGAAGTTAGACAGATTTGAGTTCCTAAAGGGGTTTGAACACCTAACATGGTTGACCCTGAATATGAATCTAAATTCCACACCTGGTCTAATATCTGGGTTAAGGCAGTGAATGGTGTTTGCAGGCTGTCACAAAGAGCCAATAACATAAATGGTTTATGGAGAGTGGTTGCTCCATACATATGAGTGGCAAGAGATCGTTATTTTCAGAGCTGAAAGAGCAATCTGAAGGTTCAATCACACTTGGTGACAAAGGAAAATGAAACATATTAGGTATTGGTAAAGTTGGTACAAACTCAATTTCTGATGTATATTTAGTTTATGGATTGAAATTCAATTTGCTTAGTGTATCTCAGTTATGTGACAATGGTAACAAAGTTATTTTTGATAAAGAGAAATATGTGGTACAAAATGAGAAGTATGGAATTTGCATCCTCACTGCCTCAAGGTAAAATAATGTTTATACTTTGCACACTAACAAAGTTGCAGGAGAAAGTCTGAAGTGTCTCAAGGCCTTGAAAGAGGATTCAAAATTTTGGCACAGAAAGATTGGACACATTATCTTGCACACTTTGAACAAGTTAGTTGCTAAAGACCTAGTAAGAGGTCTACCTTCTATCATGTTCATGGATGAAGAAGTATGCAAAGCCTGTGCTCAAGGTAAACAAACAAGGAGTTCATTCAATCCAAAGAACTTTGTAAGTACTACTAGAACCATTGAATTATTGCATATGGATCTCTGTGGTCCAATGAGAACTCCAACTCCAAAGGGTAGGAAATACATGTTAGTAATTGTAGATGATTTATCTAGCTTTACTTGGGTGATGTTTCTTATAGACAAATCTGGAGCTCTTCCAAAATTTTCAGAACTTTCTAAAGAACTTCTAACACTGAAAACCCTGCCTATTGCTTCTATCAGAAGTGATCATAGTAGAGAATTTGATCAACTTGAGTTTGATTTATTTTGTCCTAAGCATGGAATCTCTCACAACTTATCTTCTCCTAGAACTCCTCAACAAAATGGTGTTGTTGAAAGAAAGAACAGAACTCTTGACGACATGTCAAGGACAATGCTTCTAGAGAACAAGTTGCCAAAGTCCTTTTGGGTACAAACTTGAACACTGCCAACTATATACTTAATAGGTGCTTGATTAGGACTATCTTGAAGAAGACTCCTTATGAGCTTATAAAGGAAGAAAACCGAACCTCTTACTTCAAACCTTTTGGTTGCACTTGTTATGTTCACAAAAATGGTAAGGAAAATCTTGGTAAGTTTGATGCCAGAAGTGATGAAGGTATTTTCTTGGTTATTCACTGAATAGCAAAGCTTATATAATTATTAACAAGAGAACCAAGCTTGTTGAAGAAAGAATTATGTTATTTTTGATGAAAGGTATGATGGTTCTTTGAGTGAAAGTTTTACAAAATTGAATTTAAACAAGCATGAATTAGAAGATGAAGTAGAGCCTTCAAATGGTTCCAAGGAAAGCTTGCAAGAAAAAAAAAAGAAATTTCAAGGCCTTGAAAATGATTCTCAAAGGCTTGAAAAAAGAACCTCAAGAGAATCAAAGTGGACAAGCTACTGCTTCAAGTTCACAAAGAATTGAGAAGCTTCCTAGAGAACCTGAACCATGGACACCAAGGAAAAGATTCAGATATCTTTCATCTCATCCATTTGACTACATTATATCTGATCCATCCACTGGTACAGAGACAAGATCACAGTTGAAGAACTTATGTGCTTTCAATGCTTTTGTCTCTCTTATGGAGCCTAAGAATGTGAAAGAAGCATTACAAGAAGCATACTGTATCATTGCAATGCAAAGTGAACTCAATGCATTTAAGAGGAACAAGGTATGGAATCTGGTTCATCCACCTACAGATCAGTCTGTCATTGGTACCAGATGGGTATTTAGAAATAAGTTACATGAGAATGGTAAGGTAATCAGAAATAAAGCAAGACTGGTAGCTCAAGGATACAACCAGGAAGAAGAATATTCAGATATCTCAATGGTACCAAAGACTTAGGGCTTTGGTATCCTAAACAATCTAATTTTTCTTTGTGTGGCTATTCAGATGCTGACCGTGCAGGTTACAAAGTGGATAAAAAGAGTACATCAGGGTGTTGCCAATTTCTTGGATCATCACTGATCAGCTGGCATTCAAAGAAACAAAATTTTGTAGCCCTATCAACAGCAGAAGCTGAATACATAGCAGCTGGAGTTTGCTGTTCACAAGTACTATGGAATGCTCATCAAATGGGAGATCTTAGATTTGACTTCAGAAATATACCTATAAAGTGTGACAACACTAGTGCAATATCAATTACAAAGAATGCAGTTCAACAATCAAGGACCAAGCACATAGATGTCAGACATCACTTCATCGGAGATCATTCTGTAGAAGGTGATGTTGCTCTTGAATTTGTGTCTACTAACATGAAATTGACAGATATCTTCACTAAACCACTACCAGAGGATAGATTCTCAGACCTGAGATTAGAATAGGGCATGCTAAATAAAGAAGCATTGGTTTAGGGGGAGTAACATGTAAGTATTTGGTAAGTATTATGTGTTTCAAAGTTTTGAATAGATTTTCAAAGCCTTGAAAATCTCTTCAATGCCTTGAGTTTATCTGTTTCGTTATATAGCTTTTCAAGGTCTTGAAACCTTTTTCAAAGCCTTGAAAATAAGTCTGTATGCTATTTAGTCAATGAATTGGATCTTTCAATGTTGGGTGTTATCTCTGTAGATAATTGCTCAGTATTGTTTTTAATTTTAATATTATTTTCCTTTCAAAACTAGTATTATATTATTCCCTTTCCCACATCACACACACACACAAATTTTGAATTTAACTAATTTTGTACATCTTAAAAGATTTGGAAATATTCAGTTTCCTTTTCAAACTCAAACTCTTCAGGGTTTATCTCCTTTCTTCTTTCTCTCTCTCGTATCACTTCTTCCTATCTTTTCTATACCCTCAAACCCTAATGAGCACGAGAATAACTTCTGATAGAAACAATATGGATGGAGGTTCTAAAAAAGTCTCTGAAAAGAAGATGAAGACTTTAGAGGAAGAGGTTCAAACTCTCAGTGATGATTCAAGTTCCAGAACCCCAAGTGAAGAGAAGGCTCCTTTTCCTCCAAATAAAAAGATCAAGAAGGACCAGACTCCAAATTTTAGCAAGAAGAAGAAGACAGATCAATTGTAGGGTTTTGATTCATGGATGTGCGCAACGGAAGCATAAAAAAACATAATTCCATGCAAAACCCTCCAAGGATCACAAGTCAAGAGACATAACGATGGTAAGGGTTAGAAATCATAAACACACCTTTGGGTTCTCCTTGATGACTTCAAACGCGAATAGTGTCACGTCTCTACGGTTGATCCACGCCTAGAGGTGAGATCTAGATCTTCTAATCCTTGGTGCTAGCCCGGAAAGAGGAAGAGGAAGAAGAATCACGCAGAACAAGGGAAGCCAAGGTGGGCGGCACCACCATGTAGGCCGACGGGTAGGGGGCGGCGATCCCAAGGGGTTTCGGCCCTCTATGGGACTTGCTCTCTCCTTGCTTTGTTCTCTCCTTTCTTCTATCAAATAGATGTGTGGTTTGTGTAGAGATAAAAATAAGCTTGGAGTGTTCTTTATATAGTCCAACAACTCCTTGTCCTACTACATAAAGAACCCCTCCTAATCCTACTCAAGTTCGGATTAGTCCCTTTTGCAAAATAGTCCTTATCATGTCAATACATGGATTAGTTCTATTTGTAAATTAATCCTAATCATGTCTCTACATGAATTAGGCCACCTTGGAAAATCCTAATCATGTCTATACATGGATTAGTCCAACTTGCATATTAGTCCTACTAAGTTAGCAAGTTGTTGCGATTTGATCCTTCTAATTAATTAATCATATTAATTAATTATTTCCCAAGTCTAGTTCACCTCTATATGGCGTGTGACCCCATAGGTTCTATTTAGTTGGTAGTAACTATTTACTAATATGGAGCGGCCTCTAGCAAGACATCCGTTCTAGCCAACAAATAGAATAGTCATCATGACAAACCTTGTGCAAGTAATTGTCTCATCCCTTTGTCCCAATATCCGGATTGGACACGAGACATACAAGTCACACCCGTATATCCAATCCATAGTTTCTCGATCGTGGGAATAGCCTTATTCGTGCAAATAACATCAATATCCCATATTGATTTATTTGAGTCTGGCCAGACATTTTATAAGCACTATCCCTCGAGTGGCCTAGGATATTTGCTCCCGTTATGTGGGAGGGACAAATCCTATCTACGTCCACTACGATCTCTAAGCTTGCTTCTTATTGTATCCAGTACACGCCTTCATAACTACCCAGTTACGGTGTAGCGTTTAACGCTACCAAGATCACAATAATTCACAACTAGATAATCTAGTGACTTCAAGTCTAAGGATGAAAATACCATTGCACCGCGAGAAGCGCTTGTGACTTAACATAACGTGTATGTAGCCTTCTCGGAGATGGGTCAATCCAGTATGCCATTACTCCTAATGCATACCCATGTGTTGGATCATGATATCTCCATATCAATCCAACCCCATACTAGTCTATAGATGATTGTCCTATTAATCATTATAATTGACTAGGGATATTTAAGAATATAACATTTATATTCTAAGGACTTCATTCATGTTAACATATCTCTATATCGATAACATAATGAATCGTAAATCCATAAATGTCACAATTAATTGATTGCTTCTAGGGCACAATTCCAACAATCTCCCACTTGCACTAGATTCAATCTCCTGCATCATATGCCTATTGGTCTAGCGCGGCCCTCCACGCTTCCGCTGCGCAGGGGCGAGACTCTGTTGGTACTTTTCTAATATTCACATCTCCTCCCTCAACGATTTGATTGAGATTGAATATTCTGAGTAAATGCATCTTATGCATTAATTTACTCAGTGCTCTATGTTAGAATCAGTGACTGAATCTTGCCCGGAACCTTTCTTGCTCACAGTCGCTCCCATTAGGGCAAAACATAAAACTTGACTGTAATCTAAAATTTTCTTTGTCAGATTTGAAGTTCGCATCACTGTAACCCCTTACAACAAACTCTTCATATTATCTATCTATCAAAAATTCATCCTTAGTGCTTCTCAAGTACTAAAGGATAATCTTGATAATTACCCAGTGACACTCACCCGGATTTAACTTGGTATCTTTGTGCCATACAATATGACACTTCTGGCCTAGTACATAACATGACGTATCTCATGAATCTTATTCATACGGTCCATTCCCAATCTAATTGGAAAGGCAATTAGCCTTCCAAAGACTAATTCCATGTGACATGGGTAAGAATCAATATTCTTTACACGTTGAACCATTTCAACACCTTTGTCAATTTATGTACTATGACCTAAGCTATACAACCATGTTGATCTACCTCAATAGATCTTCACAAGTTGCTTCGCTTAAGTCTACCATTAGAAAGTCAACTCCCTAGTCAATCTACGTAAGACTGCCAAGTAGGGGCAACATTCCCAATGATTAAGTATGTCTCCATATACAAGACCAGAAAAATAACTGTGCTCCCACTAACCTTCTTGTAAACACAAGTATCATCTTCAATTTTGATGGAATCAAACTCCTTTGATTGCATCATGAATTTTGAAGAGTCCAACTCCTAGAAGCTTGATTCAATCTATAGACAGATTGCTACAAGCAAGATACGAATGGATTTAAGCATCTCAACTGGGGAAAAGATTTCTTCATAGTCTATACTATGAGCTCACATGAAATCCCTTTCCAACCAATTTTCCCTTAAAAGTAATCATATTACTATCCATGTTGGTTTCATCATAACCCACTTGCACCTTTTAGGTGGTTCCACCAAAGTCCATACTTTGTTGGTATACATGGATTCCATATCGTATCCCATGGATCCTAGCCATTTCTGAGAGTATGACCCACACGTGGCCATCTCATAGGTTGTAGGCTCATCTCGATGAGCAATATATCACTGGTTATGAGAAATCCTTATTTCTCCAGTCCCTCGATATATCCTACCTGACCTACGAGGTTCTTGTGTTTTCTGAGTAGGTTGCTCCACAACACCTTGTGATCCTGCTCATGTTCCATCAAAAAGGATCAATGTTCTGTTGTGGTTCTTGAACTTATTCAAGTTCTACTACCCTCCCACTGTTTCTCTTAGAGACAATCTCTACCTAGAAACACTGTAGTTCGAGCAACAAACAGTTCGTTCTCGATTGGGTTGTAGAAATAATATCCTTTTCAGGATATCCCACAAAACATTTATCCGACTTGGGTCCAAGTTTATTTGTAAACTCTTTTACATAAACTTTATAACCCCAAATCTTTATGAATGACATACTAGGACACTTCCTAGTCCATATCTCATATGGCGTTATTCATATTGCGTTTTTGATGGAACAAGGTTAAGGGCGAAATTTAATGTAATTAGAACATAGCCCCAAAAGTAAACTGGAAGTTCTGTTTGACTCATCATGGACCGAACCGTGTCCTACAAGGTTCGAACTCTCCTTTTAGACACGCCAAACCATGTGGCGTGCTAGGTGGAGCGAGTTTTAGATCATATCCAATACTCCCATAGATTCTTGTCAAACTATTGGCTCAAGTACTTTCGTCTATGATCCAATCGTAGAGTCTAAATAGTTTTGCCAAGTTGGTTCTCTACTTCATTCCTGAATACTTTGAACAATTCAAAGGATTCTGACTTGTTTCTTCATAAGATACACAAATCCATATTTACCTGATCCTATCAGTAAATATGATGAAGTATTGAAAACCTATCTTTAGCATTTATTCTTAGCGGCCTTCATACATCAATATGTATGATTCCCAAAAGATCATATCTTTGCCTAATTATTCTTACATGTCTCATATGATTCAATAATCAAATGAGTTCCAGAAATCCATCCTCATGGAGTTCTAGATATGTATCTCTTATTTATGAGGCCTAAACGATAATGCTAAAGATAAGTGAAGTTCATATCATTATATGCAAACCTCTAGGTATTAATGTTATAGATGAAATTATCATGATCATGGATATAGAATCCATTTAGACAAAATTGCATTACCATAATGCATATCATAATAAATGGAACAACATTTGTCCTTTATTATGATAAGGAGCTTTCTTGTCCAAACAAGAAACTATGATGACGGTCCTACTCATAGCTAGGACATGATCGTTTTTGTCTAATTCATGAACAATTTCTTAAAGGTAGAAATAATTCCCTACGGCTTATTTAGCAACCCTTTACTTCATAGCCCCACGTGTAGGATTATTTCTTCCTTATCCAATTGTCTTCGTCTCTTGAGATCCTCCACATTTCTATAAATGTGAGATCATTATCTAGTATCATATACTTATGATGATGAGATAGACACATTGATTCCTATAACAAAATACCTATATGGGAATTCATAATTCCTTTATTACTTACTTCCAGGCACTTTGGGTAGTCTCTCTTCCTTTGCACCATCTATGGGACTCCAGGGCAACTTGGTTTTTAGCAACAGGCTTGCTTTATACCCATGGGGTTGGTGCAAACTATTTGCCCTTACCCATGTTGTTATCCATTAACAACTTTGCCCATGCCCATTATTAGTGTTTTGTTTTAGTGATTTTTCAATCATATTGAGTAAATCAACTTTAAAAACAAAATAATAATTGCATCCAATGCAATTCTTGGTCCACTTGGGTGAATAACCGTTTATTCTTAATCTATCTCATAGATAATGCATATTCACTAATCTTTCAATCATATTGAATTAGTATATTTTGCATAACCCAAAGTGGAGCAACACTTCAAACCTTTCATGTCTAGCTCGCTCTTTTGAAAGAGCTTCTTTCAATGTATGATCATATCATACTTCTCCATGTTTCTCTTCTTGCTTCCAAAGCTCAGAGTTCATGCAGCTAGCATGAGGCAAGTAACATCCAAAGAACCATTATTTGATGTTCCTTCCATTAGGTTTTAGTGTGTTTTTGGTAGTTGGTGGAAGAGAACTTTATGTTCTACGAAGTACAACAATTTCTCTTTTATTTGAGAACAATTCTCAATTTTATACCAGTCTAGAAAAAGATAAAGTCGTGTTTTTATTTGTTTAATGCCATGGGTATTCAACATAATAGGATTTTGCAAGGTTTGTGACGTTTAACTATATTTAACAAGGATTTAAATTGTCAAATATAGCTCCCACTATTTTACTACGGATTAATAACCCTCAAGATATTAATGCGGAAAATATCCTTATATTTTCTAGTGGGCCAAGATCCTTGTTTCATCTCCTTATGAGCTTGCTTTGGCAAGTCACCCATAATTTGACTACTTTAGGTAGGAACAATTCCAATTGCATCCTATATGCAACTCTTGGTTCAATTGGGCAAATAACTCCTTATTTATCCATCCATATGGATAATCCCAATTGATTGCCTCTAGGTTTCTTAATCAAATTAATAGCCTAGTTGTGTTCAACCTCTTATCTAAACAATTGCACATTGTTACGTGTTATCGCATTCCATCATTATGAACCAAGTCGCCATGCTTTGGCACGCACAATCTTGATAGATAATGATGATAATGAGTGTTTAAATAACGAGAAGACAAGAACACAATATTTGAATTTTGAGGGATTTTTAAAATTCAATTTTAATTGCTTTTGTTGATCAATATCAACTAATCTATCTATTTGGGTTTGGGCACAACTCCAAATAATAGATCCCGGTTGTCTAATTATCTTATTATCCTAATTGCATGCATCATCCATACACCAACCACACAATGATAAGACAATAAAATAAACAACCACAAAACAGAAATTAAACGTGATGTGGATATGGCCTTTTCTAGACTAAGATAATTCCAAGCCAATGGAATTATCTATGAAACCTAAAACAAACACATCTCCATGCGTCTTGGTCTTTTGGTCCATCCTTCATAGTCATGTGGAATGCTCCATGCTCCATCTTTTGTGGCTCCTTTTGGCTTTGGGCTTCTTTTCTTCAATCTTGGCTAACAATCTATTTTATCTAGCACTAGCTAACAACTATACTAATAAAATAAATCTCACAAGTTGAGAAAAAAAATGGCTCGCAGGCCACAAAAACCTAATTAATTATTACAATTAATTGATCAGCTCGCAGGCCGTAATCCAAACCACAAAAATTAAACATCCACAACAAACCACATCCTAAGGCCATATCCAATCACCATGCGAATTGCACATAAACAGTTAAAATCCAATTTTAACGCGCTTGGTCAATTTTAATTGATTTTTAGGATTTTCTAGGGTTAAAACGGTCCATGGGCCCAACAATCCAATTGTCCGGGCCCAAAAAGGTGAACCGCAAGGCCCTAGGGCCAGCCGGCCCCTAGCCCACGCGGCTAGGCCGCGGGCTAGGGCTGCCCCGGCCCCTAGGGCAGCCTTGCTTGGGCGGCAAGCAAGGAGGGGCGGTCCCCTAGGGTGGCCGAACCTCCTTTGGGAGTTGTTTCCAAAACAACTCCCTTGCTTGGTGCCCAAGTTTGGTTGTTTCCTTGTATGGAAAGAACTCCTTCTTCCCCAAGGATGCCCAAACCCTAGATCTAAGATCCTAAAATTTCTCAAACTCACCAATTCATGCATCCAATGCAAAAATTGGATCTTGTTATGATTAATTATTGACAAATTGCATCCCATGCTTGATTTGTCTTGTTTTACGCGATAAACAGTCAAATTAAGGTGTAAAACAACTAAAACGTAACACATAAACCACGTTTATGCTCTACGACCTGTGGCTCTGATACCACTGTAGGGTTTTGATTCATGGATGTGCGCAACGGAAGCATAAACAAACATAATTCCATGCAAAACCCTCCAAGGATCACAAGTCAAGAGACATAACGATGGTAAGGGTTAGAAATCATAAACACACCTTTGGGTTCTCCTTGATGACTTCAAACGCGAATAGTGTCACGTCTCTACGGTTGATCCACGCCTAGAGGTGAGATCTAGATCTTCCAATCCTTGGTGCTAGCCCGGAAAGAGGAAGAGGAAGAAGAATCACGCAGAACGAGGGAAGCCAAGGTGGGCGGCACCACCATGTAGGCCGAAGGGTAGGGGGCGGCGGTCCCAAGGGGTTTCGGCCCTCTATGGGACTTGCTCTCTCCTTGCTTTGTTCTCTCCTTTCTTCTATCAAATAGATGTGTGGTGTGTGTAGAGAGAAAAATAAGCTTGGAGTGTTCTTTATATAGTCCAACAACTCCTTGTCCTACTACATAAAGAACCCCTCCTAATCCTACTCAAGTTCGGATTAGTCCCTTTTGCAAAATAGTCCTTATCATGTCAATACATGGATTAGTTCTATTTGCAAATTAATCCTAATCATGTCTCTACATGAATTAGGCCACCTTGGAAAATCCTAATCATGTCTATACATGGATTAGTCCAACTTGCATATTAGTCCTACTAAGTTAGCAAGTTGTTGCGATTTGATCCTTCTAATTAATTAATCATATTAATTAATTATTTCCCAAGTCTAGTTCACCTCTATATGGCGTGTGACCCCATAGGTTCTATTTAGTTGGTAGTAACTATTTACTAATATGGAGCGGCCTCTAGCAAGACATCCGTTCTAGCCAACAAATAGAATAGTCATCATGACAAACCTTGTGCAAGTAATTGTCTCATCCCTTTGTCCCAATATCCGGATTGGACACGAGACATACAAGTCACACCCGTATATCCAATCCATAGTTTCTCGATCGTGGGAATAGCCTTATTCGTGCAAATAACATCAATATCCCATATTGATTTATTTGAGTCTGGCCAGACATTTTATAAGCACTATCCCTCGAGTGGCCTAGGATATTTGCTCCCGTTATGTGGGAGGGACAAATCCTATCTACGTCCACTACGATCTCTAAGCTTGCTTCTTATTGTATCCAGTACACGCCTTCATAACTACCCAGTTACGGTGTAGCGTTTAACGCTACCAAGATCACAATAATTCACAACTAGATAATCTAGTGACTTCAAGTCTAAGGATGACAATACCATTGCACCGCGAGAAGCGCTTGTGACTTAACATAACGTGTATGTAGCCTTCTCGGAGATGGGTCAATCCAGTATGCCATTACTCCTAATGCATACCCATGTGTTGGATCATGATATCTCCATATCAATCCAACCCCATACTAGTCTATAGATGATTGTCCTATTAATCATTATAATTGACTAGGGATATTTAAGAATATAACATTTATATTCTAAGGACTTCATTCATGTTAACATATCTCTATATCGATAACATAATGAATCGTAAATCCATAAATGTCACAATTAATTGATTGCCTCTAGGGCACAATTCCAACATCAATATGCTCCAGAGAAACAGCCTGAGGAACAGATTGCTAGTCCTAATAAGGTGAAGAAGAAGAAGCCTACAAAAGCTGACATAGGAAAAGGAAAAGTAACAGAGGAAGAACTTGAAAAGAACACTGGAAAGAAACTGCAGATCTACTCAGAGAAGCAACAATCCTCTGGTAAGAAATATGGCATTACCAGCAAGTGGTTTGTTTCAAATGCTTTAAGAGGTTGGAAAGTAACAGATGGTTTTGCTTCAAGGCCAGTAGCTTATTATAACATGGTTAGTGTTAATATGTAGAAAACCATGAATCTGGAGTGCATTAAGAGGTTGGAGAAAAGTGAATTTGGAAAAATCTAAACCCTCCAGAAGTTGCATACCCCAGACTCACTAGGTTCTTCTACCTGAACATGAAGCAAATCAGAACTGTAAACCTAGTGATTCAAACCAAAGTGGATGGTGTTAACATGGAGTTAGATCACTCAGAATTTACCTATGTTTTTGGTTTTCCCAAGAGGTATAACACATAAAACTATCCCAACAAGAGTGAAGCCTTGAAACTGGCTAGGGAAGAATTCTTTCTACCAACGATCTCTACCTCATCTAAGAAGTTAACACATTATGTTCTAACTGTTGAAGCAAAAGTCATGTTTACCATCTTAATGAGGTGTAAAGTGCCTAAGGAGAATTCCAACGAGTTGCTGACTAACAGAGTGGTATACTTGATGCATTTGATCATGCATGGATATGAGATTGATATTCCTTCAATTGTGATGGAACATATGCGTTACTCCCAGACCAAAGAAAGAAAGCATCCTTTGCCTTATGCCAACCTACTATGTGATTTCTTTAAACACCTTTAGATTCCAAATGACAGAGAAGAAACTGTTACCACTGGTTTTTGTATGCTTGATGAGAAAGCCTTTGAGAGAATTGGAATCATGAAAACCAGTGAGGGTGATTCGAAGTTATACTCTAATCTGTCTGAAGAAGAACTGCAAACCAATAATCTTCCAAAACCCAAGGTCTTGACCTCTCCTTCAAGCACACCTTCTCAATCTCACGACTTTTCCATTGTATTCCAAAGACTTGATGTTCTAGAGAAAGATATGGATGAGATGAAGGAAAATCGACATGAGTTTGGCACTAAGTTCAAGAAAGTTAGGTACATGGTTGAAAGCATCTTCAAAAGCATAAATGTGATCTATGTGGAAGAGGAAGTCTCACAGGCTGCAGAAGGATCCAAGAAAGCTAGTTCAACCAAATAATTGTTCAGTGAGCATACTACTCAGGATGAGGCTGCAGGGGTTGTGGATAAAGGGAAACAAGTGGTTCAAGAACAAGGTGGTGAGGAACAGGAATAAGATGATGTTGAAAGTATAGACTCGGGGATGTTGATTAAAGATCTTAAGAAGAAGAAAATTAAAGCAAACATTCCAGAGATAGTGACAGAGGCAGAACTTTTTGATGATGAGGTGGTTGGTGATGCTGATTGTAAGCTATTTCAAGGCCTTGAAACAGCTTTCAAAGCCTTGAAACTCACTGAACTTTATATGCATGAACTTAGGGGGAGTTTCTGTACTTGATTCAACTCCTAAACCCCTATGCATGACTAGATGATATTCTTACACAGTTTGCTGGATCTAACATCATCTGTTTGATTCAGTATTGCTTGGAATTCTATTTCCTATTTTCTAGGAACTTGTTTCCTAACCTATATTTTGCAGATATGGTAACTACTTGTTGATTGATTCTGTAATCAACCTGCTGTGTTTAAAAGCTTCCCAACATACTTCCAACAGGATCAAATCAGTATCTCAAAAGATATTGATCAACTAGCCGTTTGGAGAAACAATTTTATTTCAAGGGTTTGAAACTCATTTCAAGGCCTTGAAATAGACGTATTCTTCTATTTACTCTAAATGTTTTATTCCAAGGGCTTGGAACTTATTTTAAGGCCTTGAATATTTTACATATCTTTGAAACCACTATTCTTGAAAAGTTTAGCAAAAGTCTGCATACTCTATTCAACCCCCCACTTCTAGAGTATTAATCATGTATTTCTACCTACCGTACACCCTCCAATTGGTATTAGAGCTTGTATCACTGCATAGATTTAATCATCTTGTGATTATGAGTACTGTTGGTGATGGTGGTTTCTCTAAGGGAAGAGCTGCTAACAGACCTCCCCTCTTTCGTGGAGACAATTTTGTCCACAGGAAATCTTTGATAAAAATGTTCATCATTGATCAAGATATGGAACTCTGAACTATCATCTAAAATAGTCCTCATACTTTCTACACAGAGACAGATGGAATTAGAACTCCCAAATCTGAAGACTCTCTTTCTTCATATGAGTTAGAGCAATTTTTTTAAAAAAAACTATAAAGCTATGAATCTCTTATATTGTGCTTTGAGTGCAGATGAATTTAACATGATCTGAAGTTGCAAAACTGCCAAGGAGATATGGGATAAGCTTGTGGTAACCTTAGAAGGATCCAGCCAAGTTAAGCAAACCAAGATCAACATATTTTTGGAATAGATGCCCTAGAGGCAATCTAGGTTTAGTATGAACTTGTTTTTGGCTAGAACATTCATTATAATATTTATTGGATATTTAATAAAATGAAGTCCTTAGATTTACAATTGTGTTGTTTACCTTAAATATCCCTAGTCCAATATAATGATTAATAGGACAATCATCTATAGACTAGTATGGGGTTGGATTGATATGGAGATATCATGATCCAACACATAGGTTTGCATTAAGGATAATGACGCACTGGATTGACCCATCTCCGAGAAGGCTACATACATGTTATGTGAAGTCACAAGTGCTTCTCGTGGTGACAACGGTATTGTCATCCTTAGACTTGAAGTCACTAGATTTTCTAGTTGTGGATTATTATGATTTTGGTAGCGTCAAAAGCTACACCGTAACTGGGTAGCTATAAAGGCGTGTATCGGATATAATAAGAAGCAAGCTTAGAAATCGTAGTAGACGTAGATAGAATTTGTCCCTCCCACATAACGGGAGCAAATATGCGAGGCCACTCGAGGGATAGTGCTTATGGAATGTCTGGCAAGACTTAAATAAATCAATATAGGATATTGATGTTTTTTGCACGAATAAGGCTATTCCCAAGATCGAGACACTATGGATTGGATATACGAGTGTGACTTGTATGTCTCGTTTCCTATTCTCGTGAGTTGTTCAAGTGAACAATAGAGAATTCTTGTTGAATCACTTAGCTAGAGAAGATACTAGATAGGTTAGTGAGAACCACAAGCTGTTACAGAGTAAGGAAACTCTTTGTGCTTGAGATCTGGAGCTTAGCTTTTGATTAATAAGAATTCAGTTGAAAATCCTACATGGATCAAATATCTGAGGTAGAGACGTAGTTCCAAGTGGACCAAACTCTATAAACCTCTGTGTCTCTTGCATTTATCTTGCTGTCATTTACTTAGCTTATTTGCTGTGCAAAACAGGTTTTAAGTTCAAGGGTTTGAAAGGCATTTAAAGGCCTTGAAAACTCTCAACATTCTTTCTATTATCTATTTGATTCCAAGGACTTGAAACTCATTTCAAGGCCTTGAAATACTCACTGCTTTATACAAAATTCTTTGAAACCACTCTTTTAGAAAAAATTTCAAAAGTATTCAACCCCCCTTCTAGAGTATTGATCTAGCATTACTACATACATTACTGTCTTTGAGGTTAACTTAAGCTTATGATAGCGCACAATTGCTATTAGGGACGATAAGTTAGATTGAGACAAAAACAAATCATTTTTACAAGAAGAAATACGGTTCGCAAGGGATCAAGGATTAGTTTCCCAAAATTTTAAAGCTCGAAGGGTGATAAAAATTCTGATAGACACTCTAAAGAGGGAAGATCTAATAATAAGCAGGTTCCAAACATAATCTGTTAAACTATGAAGTTCACGCTTCAAATTTTAGAGATCTACGAGGAAGAACTTGATTTGGGCAAAATTTAAGAGAAATAGGGGCATGATTTGATACTGATATCCCTAAATTATCTAAAAGAGCCCATAGATAAAGGTTAAGCCATTCAACAGTGTACATTGCTCTATCAACCTTTTCAAAACTGGGTTGCGAGGAAAAACGATTGTTAGTCCATGTAAACCAGGGTCCAGGGTTATGTAATTCAAGCAGACTACAATTATTAATAAAAGATCTAAAAGAATCACTACCAGAAAGAACATCGCTAGTAGGACCTCCTTTGTCTTGAGGATTAAGGACTTGATTAAAGTCTCCAATTAACATGATATGTTGATTGGGGGGGGGGGGGGGGGGTAAAGAGAGTAAATATTATTCCAAACACGTCCATGATGAGAAAGCACATGATCTCCATAAACTAATCCTAAGAACCAAGAGAAAATATTGAAATCAGTAATTGAGCTTAACACAAAATTATTACTCTTATGCAGAAACGATAGTGAAAATGCATGATCCCAAGCTATCCAAAGGCCACCGGATGACCCAACCGAGTCAATACCCGAAGCAGAAGAAAACCCTAGATTTCTAATTTTTTTTTAAACCCATTCACTTTCTTTCTTAGAATTACTCAAGAACAAAAGGGAGGATTTTTGAGTGTTAGTCAGTTTGAAAATCTCTTGAATTGTACAGTCCTGACCAAAGCCTCTACAATTACCAGTAGTGATGCTCATGGTTTATTTGATGGTTGATTAAGGCCAACCATCAAAGCCTTTGAATATGCAAGTAAAGTCAATTTAAAACCATCAAAGCCTTTGAGTATCGCCCGCGACTGCATCATGAAAGGAGACAAGTCGCCGTCGTCCTTTGGAGGGCGAGAGGGATCTCCGGAGAAAGAGCCCATTGACTCGCTGCATGAGAGATCGCTAGAGAGAGATGGGAGAAGCGTCTTCGTTAATTTATCTTCTCTCTTTTCAAAGGCAACAAGAGAGAGATGCAACTCATTGGGGGAAGCATGAGATATTCCAACTTTCGAGGGCGTATGTTGACTTCCCGAGTAGGGTTGGATGGCCTGTGGGGAGTCAAAAGTTATCTAATAAGGACGAGGGTTAAACGGTTTACCCATTGGGAGATCCGAAAGATCATAAAAAGGAATAGCAGAAGAAGGGTCAGTAAATATGGATAACTAGTCAGTGGCGATCTGGACCGGGTCAGCGCTTAGAGGGATGGCTAATACTGCTGAAGCGATAGCGCCGGGTCGGGTGACGAGAATGTATCCAATGATTGAGTTTCCATAATGGGTTGAGCTGGGATGATAGAGTTCAGGCCAAAATTTTCTAATGGATAAGGGAAAAATGTGTTGGAATAGATGCCCTAGAGCAATCTTATTTAGTATGAACATTGTTTTTTTCTAGAATAATAATTGTATTATTTCTGGAGATATTTAATATAATGAAGTCCTTAGATTACAAATATATTCTTCATATTAAATATCCGTAGCAAATTATATTGATTAACAGGACGATCAACTATAGACTAGTATGTGGGTAGATTGATATGGATATATCAAGTCTAGCACATGGGTATGCATTAGGGGTAATGGCATACTGGATTGACCCACAACGAGAATGCTACATACAAGTTATGTAAAGTCACAAGTGCTTCTCGCAGTGACAATGACATTGTGGTCCCTAGACTTGAAGTCACTAGATACTCTAGTTGTGAAATATCGTGCTTTGCTATTATCAAACTGATAACTCCATAATTGGAGTTATATTCTATTGAGATTACTTGTCGTTTCTCGTACTTTCCGCTGCATTTATGTGTGTTTTAGGCCGAGTTTTGATAGTTTTGAGCATACTTGAGTATTTGGACTTCATGGTGTAATCCGGGCGCTTTATGCATGTTTTATGCTTTATTTGTCGCATTTGATCTTCCGGTATTTGTTCGTGTTGTGGATTTCAAGAACCGAAAGCATGGAGTGCGGATTTTGGAGCGGAAGCGAACTTCGGAATGAAAGAAACTCAAGGAATGCATGAGAGAATAGAAGAAGAGGAGAAGCTAAGAGGAGAAAAAGACTTAGCCAAATTTTCAAGATGAGTGAAAAGAAGCAACACACATGGACGATCAACGTGACCCTACAATACAAAAGGTGATCCTATGATCACAAGATCAAGTGCAAGACCACCAACGTGATCCTACAATCAAGTAAGGTGATCCTAGGATCACAAATGGTGATCACAAGATCACATTACTTGATCTGACGCATGAGAAACGGGGTGAAAGTGTTATTTTTAAAAAAATTGAAAAGAAGTAACGTGTTTTAATAGTAGGGAACGACCTAGGGCATATTTTTTTCATCGTTGGACGCCATTGAAGAGCAAGGAGCATTCTTGGGAGCTTGGAGACCATCGTTTGATTCTCTATCTTCTTCCCCTCGTTAATTTTGTTTATGATCATTGAAACATTGTACTTTGATCATGTGTATTAGTAGCTAAACCCTCTATTCGGGATATCTCATAGGGAACTAGGGTTTGAACAACGTATTTTGGTGATTTATGGATTATGCTTCATGCTTATTAGCTTAATTGGATGTTTATGTGTAGTTATGCTTGATTCATACGCGTAATTCTATCTTTCATATTGTTTGACGTCACAATAAGATTGATCTAGGTGATAATTATTAGAGGAATCAATAGTTATTGCTTGAACTTGAATCTTGCACTAGTCGTATCTAGGGTTGAGGAATCTTGCTAGTTAACTAGAACTAAGAGTTGATATCAAGATCATAATGCGTATTTAAACTTAAGTAGGCTAGAGGAATCAGGTAGAGTTTAAATATAGACTTTGGTTGAGGAATCTTCAAAGTGAAATTGCTCGTTTGGCTAAGTAGAAAACATCCGTGTTGTATGAACGTAAATCATAAGTGGTGTGAATTCCCTAGTGAACCCGTAGAGATATCCTGAACTTGTCCACTTGTTAAGTAAATTCAAAATCATTCTTCGTTAATCGTGAAGCCTTTCACCTGATTAATTGAGATCTTTTTATTTTATTTTAGTAGGATCAGTAGAACCAAACAACTGCGTCTTTCCCACACAAAGAAAAAATTAATAGCTAATTTACGACGAAGTCTCTTGGGTTCGACAACCCGAATTTCCGGAATATTATCACTACACCGACAACTGTGCACTTGCAGTTGGAGCGTGTCAAGTTTTTTGCACCGTTGCGGGGGACTTCAAATAAATTAGTTATTATTTTTCTCTTTAGGGATTTACTTTTTCAGCTTATACCCGTTACTCACCTATTTTCTATGTGTGATTTGTGTTTTCAGGTTTGATTTACTTGGTGCATGTCCTGTTCTAGACATGAGCCTTTGCATCCAGTACTTGAGGATCCGGAAATCGTTATTGCGTGCAGAACGTAGAGACAAGAGGAAAGCAAATTCAGTTCAGATGGAAGAGCAAACAAGAGCTGAGTTTGAGAGGTTCCGCAAGGGCTTGCAAGACGCGGAAGCAGCTAGAGCTGCAGCGGTGGAAGATGCAGCAAATCGAGCAAGGGAAACTGAGGAGCTCAAAGCCTAGTTGACCGAGATGCAAGATGCTATGGCTCGCTTGAACCCTCCAAATCCACAACCACGTCTTGGTGTGGGGTTACAAGTGAGAAACGATGGAGGTAATAATAACAAGGGGGGAACAATAATAATGGAGGAAATAATGCACAGGATGTGGCAGCCAGGTGAATAATGCTGAGGAGGATGAGCGTCCTTTGGTGGATGACTTCAGAACTACACCGGAGGGGTATAACCCAACTATTGTCAGGCCTAAGATTAGCGCTGCGCATTTCGAAATACGCCAACCATTGATCAAAATGGTTCGGGATGAGTGCTTATTCACTGGAGCCCCAAGTGATGATCCGCATCAACACTTGCTAAATTTTAAGCAGATTACCTCCACTATGTATGATCAGAGAGTTCCACTCGAGACGATAAATCTCATGCTTTTCCCCTTCTCCTTATCGATAAAGGCAAAGACATGGCTTATGGAACTTCCAGCAGGCAATATAGTTACATGGGCAGATTGTAGCAGGGAATTTCTCAGGAAGTATCTTCCGCCATCGAAGGTTGCTCAACGGATGGCTGATATAACAAAATTTACACAACAGGAAGATTATTCTCTGAGAGACACATGGAGAAAGTTCAACCAGCTCCTTCGCAGATGCCCCTCTCACGGAGAGCCATGGTACAAACTTCTGCACTATTTTTATAATGCCTTAGATAGTGAGACTGCAAATGAACTGGACATGATGGCTCAAGGTAATTTTATGGGCCTGGGATTACAGAGGTGCCGTGATCTGCTAGATAATGTAGCAAAACGTGAATCTACGAGGACTGAGACTCGTAGAAACACAAAATCAGATGGGGCATTGGTTAGTAAAATTGAGTCCATGGTGGAACAAAAATTTGAACATCAGATGGCAGTGATGACTTCAGATTTCAGTAATATGAATCCATCAACACAAGTGAAGTCAGTGGGAGAAATGGTGGCAGATGCGAATCAAGGATATGGAGATGGTGTGGAAGATGTAAACTACATGGGTCAACCACAACAGCAGCAATGGTCCAACACTTATCATCCAAACAACCGCAACCACCCCAACTTCAGCTATGCCAATCCTAAGAGTAGATTATATGCGCCGGGTCAAAGGCCAAGTGTCCCATACCAAGCTCAAAGACAGGTTCCACAACAGTAGGCCCCACAATCAGAAGAACAGGATACGAACGCGTTGTTGAGGAAACTGTTAGCTAGAAATGATAAAATTGAGAGCAAGATTGTCGCGATGGAAGCCACAATGAAGAGCCATGAGACACAGATTGGCCAGATAGCCAATCAAAATACTCGACTTCCACCTGGTATGTTGCCCTCAAACACAATCACTCCACCTGAGCAGTTGAAGGCTATCACTACTCGCAGTGTGATCACCACTAAGGATCCTCCATATCCTTCCCATGCGCGGGCTGAGGCGACTAAGACCACCGAAAAAGCATTGGATGAAGAAATTACCGTGCTTACCGTGATTCCCCAATCAAAGGACACGAGTAGGAAGTCGGAGGAGAAGCCTAAGCCAAAGGAGGAGTATAGCATGCGTGTGCCATACCCGCAGAGGTTGAAGAGCCAAGAGGATGCAAAGCACTTCAAGAAGTTTGTGGATATCTTCAAGAAGTTGCATATCAATATTCCCTTTGCAGAGGCCATATCACAAATGCCCAAGTATGCTAAATTTCTTAAGGACCTCCTTTCCAATAGGAGGCGCATGGATGATTTTGAGACTGTGACTCTGAATGAAGAGTGTAGCGCCGTTGTTCAAAAAGGGCTATCAAAGAATATGAAAGATCCAGGTGGTTTCATCATTCCTGTGACATTGGGAGATGCCCTTCATGGTAGGGCATTGTGTGATCTTGGCGCAAGCATCAATTTGATGCCCACTTCAGTTTTTGAGCAGCTTGGGGTGGGAGATCCAAAACCCACTTGGATGTGCTTGCAGATGGCTGATCGCACCATAAAATGCCCAAGGGGTGTTTTGGAGGACGTGCTTGTGAGAGTCGAGGGACTCATCTTCCCCGCTGATTTTGTGATTCTAGATATGGAGGCAGATGATGATGTCCCCCTTATCTTGGGCCGCCCGTTCTTGGCCACAGGGAGGACAATCATTGATGTGGCTAATGGAGAGCTAACTATGAGGATCAATGATGAGAAGGTGGCTTTCAACGTCTTTGAAGCTATGAATTTTCCCGCGTATGCGGTGAGTGAGCAGTGTTTTGGGGTAGAGGCATACACACCAGATGAGGAGGAAGACATTTTATTGGAGCGACTATATGAGGAGCTTCCTCTACTTGACTCTAGCGAAAAAGAGCAGGCTATGGAGACCCATTGGCGCCAGCCCTTACCCCTCTTTAATGAGGGAAGCAGGAAGACTCTTATTCCTTCTCTTGATATTGCTCCTATTTTAAAGTTAAAACCTTTACCTGCACATTTAAAATATTTATATCTTGGATCTAATGATACTTTGCCTGTGACTGTGTCTTCTTGTTTGGACAGGAACAGGAGGAGCAATTATTGAAAGTGTTGCAGAAAAGGAAAGAAGCTATGGGATGGACCATAGCGGATATCAAGGGGATCAGCCCCATAGTTTACTAGCACAAGATCCGGCTCATAAGGGACAAGAAGCCGGTAGTTCAATTTCAGCGCCGCCTCAACCCTCATATGCAGGAGGTGGTGAAGAAAGATGTGCTTAAATGGTTGGAGGCGGGCATCATCTACCCAATTTCCGACAGCACATGGACTAGCCCGGTGCAGTGTGTCCCTAAGAAGGGTGGTATTACTGTGGTGGAAGGGGAGAAAGGTGATCAAATTGCTACCCGTACTGTTACTGGGTTGAGAGTTTGCATGGATTACCGCAAACTCAATGATGCCACATTGAAGGATCACTTCCCCCTCCCATTTTTTGATCAGATGCTTGATAGGCTGCAGCATCATTCTCATTATTGCTTACAGGATGGGTACTCCGGGTACAACCAGATCGCCATTGAGTCAGCGGATCAGGAGAAGACGATATTCACATGTCCCTATGGGACTTTTGCTTTTCGACGCATGCCCTTCGGGTTATGCAATGCGCCTGCTACATTTCAGAGGTGCATGGTGTCGATCTTCTGAGACATGATGGAGCATAACTTTGAGGTATTCATGGATGAATTTTCGCTTTATGGTGATGGTTTTGATGACTGTTTGCAGCAGCTGGCCCGGGTTCTTGATAGATGTATAGACACCAACCTAGTGCTCAATTGGGAGAACTGTCACTTCAAGGTGACTGAGGGTATAGTTTTGGGGCACAAAATCTCAAGCAAAGGCCTATAAGTAGACAAGGCAAAGATTGAATTCACTGAGAAGCTTCCATACCCTACTTCTGTCAATGGGGTAAGGAGTTTCTTGGGACATGCAGGGTTCTACAGGCGATTTATCAGAGACTTCTCAAATATCACGAAGCCTTTATCTGGATTGCTCTAGAAGGATGAGGTATTTGATTTCAATGCAAAGTGAAAGTCAGCTTTTAATTTGCTTAAGGAGAAGTTGATTACAGCGCCTCTCATCACCACCCCAGACTGGACTTTACCGTTTGAGCTCATGTGTGATGCTAGTGATTATGCGGTAGGAGTAGTTCTGGGACAGCGAAAAGACAAGGTAGCTCATGTCATCTATTATGCTAGCAAGACCTTGAACAATGCACAGGTAAACTATGCTACTACTGAGAAATAAATGTTAGCTATTATTTTTGCATTGGAAAAGTTTCGGCCGTATCTTGTAGGTTCCCAGGTGACAGTTTTTACCGACCATGCCGCTCTCAAGTATCTTCTCACCAAGAAGGATGCAAAGCCGAGATTGATCCGGTGGGTACTTTTGATGCAAGAATTTGATTTAGAGATCAAGGACAATAAAGGGGTGGAGAATGTTGTGGCGGATCACTTATCCATGTTAGAGATGGAGAAGCATGAGGAGTTGCCTATCAGAGAGGAATTTTCGGACAAACAACTTATGGTAGTGGTCGCAGCTGTGCCTTGGTTTGCTGATTTGGCAAACTTCAAGGCTCTCAACAATTGTTCCCAAAGACATGTCCTCGCATCAGAGAAAGAAGTTCTTTGTAGATGCACGACAATATTTCCGGAATATTATCACTACACCGACAACTGTGCACTTGCAGTTTGAGCGTGTCACAAACGTTGCGCCTTAACCGAGTAACTATAAAGGTAGTTATCGTGCATGAGAGGAAGCAAGCTTAGAGATGGTAGTGATGTAGAGAGGATTTGTCCCTCCCACATAACGGGAGGAAATATCCTCGGCCACTCGAGGGGTAGTGCTTATAGAGTGTCTGGCCAGACTCAGATAAATACATATAGGACATTGATGTTATATGCATATATAAGACTATTCCAAGGATCTAGAAACTATGGATTGCATTTACGAGTGTGACTTGTATGTCTAGTTTCCAATCCGAATATGGAGATAAAGGGATAATAAAATACGGTAACATCGGTCACAAGATTTGTCGGATTACTGATTTTTATTAGTTGGATTGCATAGATCTCTAGCTAGGGGGCGCTCTATGTTAGTAATTGTTACTACCAACTAAGTAGAAACATATGGGGTCACACTCCATATGGATTAAACCGGACTTGGGAATTAATTAGTTGGACTAATTAAATAGAAGGATCAATACACAACCACATGCAAACTTAGTAGGACAAATTTGCAAGGTGGACTAAGCCATGTAAGGATATGAGTAATAGAGGGGATAATATGTAGTTAACAAGGAGTTGTTGGACTATATAAAGAACACTCCTAGCTTATTTTCTCAAGAGATTTCTTTTTTTTTGTCACACTAGGAGATAACAAAGCAAGGAGAGAGCCAACACGGAGGCCAAACCCGACCACCCCCCCCCCCCGCCCCCCGCCCCTCCTCTTGTCGTCGGCCTAGTGTAGGCGCGGCCCTTGGGTGTTCGTTTTGCGTTATTCTTCTTCTTCTTCCTCTTTCTTCCCTCACTAGCACAAAGGTGTTGAAGGATCTGGGATCAATCCTAGGAGTGGACTACCATAGAGACCTGGACACTATTTCACGTGCATAGAGACCTGAAGTGCACTTGATGTTCTCATCCTTTACCATCGTAATGATTTCTTTCGGTGATCCGTGGAGGGTATTGAACGGAATTGATTATTGTTTATTCCGTTGCGTAATCCATATCAAAATCCTACAGTGGTATCAAAGCCACATGTCGCATAGCATAACGTGGTTTATTTGTTACTTTTATGTCAAATTTAGACCTTAATTGTTAATTATCGCGTAAAACTAATATTGGCATAAAGATGCAATTTGAATATGATTAAAAAATAATTAACTAATTTTACATATGATGTAAAGATTAGTGAATTCGGATCACATATGATGTGGAATTAGGATCACATTTGATGTAAAGATTAGGGTTTGGGCACAAATTAGGAAAAAAGGGATTTCTCCCAATTTGGAAACCAGCAAACTTGGAAAACAAGGAGGGAGATGAAGGAAAAAACCCTCTAGCCGAAACCCTAGGGCCGTTTGCCCCCTCCTTGGGCGCCAACGAAGCCACGGCCAAGGACTGGGCCGCCCCAGTGCGCAGCTTGGCCTGCGTGGGCTAGTGGCCGGTTGGCCCAACGCCCTTGTGGCGGTCCATTAGAGGTTCGGCCAAGGTGTTGGTGGGCCCTCTTGGACCCTTTTGGCCCTAGTACATCAAAAATCAATTAAAATTGACCAAGCGCGTTAAAATTGGGTTTTAATAGTAGTATGTGCTTTTGCATGGTGATTGAATATGGCCTTAGATGTTGATGTTGTGAATATATATTATTGTTGTTTGGTTTTATTGTAATAATAAATTAATTAGGTTTTACGGCCTGCGAGACGGTCTTCTGCTCAACTTGTGAGGTCTCTGTATTTAGTATAGATGTTAGCTAGTATTGGATAGATTAGATGATAGTCGAGACTTGGAGAAGAAAACTAAAAAATTGAAGAAACCACAAGATTGCGACTAGAGCTGCGATTTTGGTTAGATCCGAACCGGTTGAAGCAAAACCGGTCAGTTTCGGTTCGGTTGGCCGGTTATTTTGCAGTTTTCGGTTCGGTTAAACCGGAACCGGTATAAGGGTATATCCGGAACCGGCCCGGAACCGTGGACCAAAACCGGTTGAGTTTACCGGTTCGGTTCCGGTTCCTAACCGGTTCCGGTCAGTTTGTATTTTTTTTCTTCATTATTTTTTTTTGTGGAAAATAATAAATGTTAAACATAAAATTAGACAAATAATAAAAAAAAGACACAAACTTGTATTATTAATTAAAATATAAAATGTTTGAAAAAATTGCATCACTATAGTTTAAGTACATCTCAACTAGGTTGGCACCCACTCAACTACCTATCATTTGCATTTTTTCTAACTTACATACAAACTTATTGAAATGAACTTATTGAAATAAGAATTTATTTTTTCTAACCATTCGTCTAGATTTAGCGGAGTGTCCTCGCCTATTCTCAATTCTTGGTAAAGTTTGCTCACGGACACGTCCAAAGGGTGTCGGTCTTGTGTGTGTTTGTTGTCGTCGCTCCAATACTTTGAGCATATGAGTACCTCCAACATCTCCAAAGTTAGACACAATCTTTTCTCTGACAATACTCGTTTACCTGCACTAAAAGTTGATTCCGAAGGGACTTGTAGAAGCGGGAGGGGTTAGTAAATCACGTGCCATTTTAGAAACAATCGGATAGATACGTTCTTGATCTTTCCACCAAGCAAGTACATCACAATTTCTATTTCTTCTTCTGTTTTTTGTAAGAAATAATTTTGGTTAATGTACAACAATAATTCCGAGACGCAATTTGACCCGGTGGGGGTGGTTTGTCTACTCTTATATAAATAACCCATTTTACCTTACCTCTCGGATCCCTCGAGCTCGATGGTGCTTTAGAACCTTGATTACCAATACCAAACTTAACAACATATTTTTCATACATAGCATTAAGAGTCTATTTAACTTCGTCAAAAGTTGGTGATATCACTACCTTTCTATAATCGGTACTCATGTTTTCCGAAATTGTTTCTAGCATAAATTTTGCGGTTTCATCCTTACACCTTGGGTACAAAATACTTTCCAAACAAAAAACCATAGGGATTGTTTCAAAATATTTGAGAAATTTTTCTTCCATTTCCGCAATTTTGTCGAATAAAATTATATTATTCCTATTATTTTTAAAAGCATCACTTATAAACATTAGTTGTGGAATAACGTTGTTAGTAGATGGATAATAAACACCCGAAAGAATATTAGTTGCGGTATAAAATGGTTCAAGAAAATATCTTAAGACGATGGCGCCTTTCCAATCTTGAAGTGAAACGGAAACGGGATTGTTTGATTCATTCAAAAAACGTGTGATTGTGGTCTCGTAACCTTTAACACTTTTCAACATCAGGTAAGTCGAGTTCCATCATGTCCTGCAATCTCCCCAAACTTTCTTTTTTCTTGCCGTTTTGAAAACAATAATCCGCAAATTGTTTGCTTATTTTGTTTGAAGACGCAATAAAGATAATAGCATCACGAATAGGACTAATATGCTCATCTAGTTGTTTCAAACCATCTTGTACAATTAAATTGATAATGTGACATACACAACGAACATGGTCAATTTCTTCGTGAAAGGGTGTTTGTATCAAAGTTTGCATATGGTCTATGGCACTATCACATGCCGATGCATTGCCAAAAGTAGTTGATGTAATTCGTTCACTAATACCCCACTCTTCAAAAACATCGACTATAGCTTCTCCCATGTTTACACCGTTGTGAGGATATGGAACTTCTCGAAATCCAATTACACGTTTTTGTAAAGTCCAACTTTGGTCAATGTAGTGTGTGGTGACACAAATATACCCTTTATCATTTCTACCGGACCACATATCGGAAGTGCAAGCAATCGTAAAATTAGAATTTAAAAAAAATTGCATAATTTCCGCTTTCCTCTCACGATATAGATCAATTATATATGTCCTTGTAGTATGTCTACTAATATGCCTATAACTAGGACAAAACGCGGTTTGTATTAATGTGTCAAACTCAACGTCGTCGGTCATATTGATAGGTTTTTTGGTGGCGGTGATACAATGAGCTAATGCTTTTCTTTCCCTAGGTTCATCGTAGACAAAAGTAACTACGTTACCGTGTGCTTCATATCCTAGTTGGGTTGGGACCATCGTGTCACCTACGGAGGGTGTATCTTTTAAAAGTCCGTGTTTAATTTGTAAATGTTTTCTCAATGATCCTAATCCACCGGTGTGATGATATACAAATGATTTTTTTACAATGATTGAAAACGGCCCTAAATTTTGGTCTACCTTTGTCGTCTAAACCATCAGGTATTTTTTCCATATGATCCCAAACGAGGCTTCTTTATTTTTATTTTCCTTACGAGTTCTTTTTTTAGCACCTGAATCCGGATCATTTTCCTCTAAACCACCAAAATCATTAGCGGCACCTTCACCAAATAATTCATCAATTTAGTCATCAATAGTCATGTCTACGTTAACGTTTTGGTTATGAGAAGAGGAAGCCATTTTTTCTTAGAAAAATTGGATGAAAAAAAAATAATTTTAACAAAAAATGCACAAATAAGAGCACAATCAAATAGTAAACAACAAAAAATAAAACTTACAAACTCCAAGAATAATTCTTGGAGGAGAAATGTCGAAGATTGAAGATGCGTTGCTTGTCGAGGAGGAATGTGAAAAATTCGCCGTCGAATACCAAGGAACTTTGAGGAATTGAGGAGACTTGAGAGTGTTTTATGATTTTTAGTGAGGAAAGATGAAGAAGTTAGAGAGTGATTGATGATTTTTGAGTGAAGAAGTGTGAGAAATATGGAGAGTGTTTGATGAGGAAGTGTGAAAAAATGGTGGAAGTGGTTGGGTATTTATAGGAGTTGAAGGGGGGAGTAGGGGGGGTAAATGTAATTTCAGAAAAGTAAATTCTGGAAAAAAATAGGTCACTGGAGGGGGGGGGGGCAACGGCTACTGAGTTGATGTGACCCATCATTAACGGACAAAAATTTGAAAAAAAAACGGATCTTGGTTCGGTTCCGGGCCGATTTTGGTTCGGTTCACAGACGGTTCCGGCTCTGGTCCGGTTCTGGTTACCGCGGATCCTTCAAAAGACCGAATATTACCGGTTTCGGGTTCGGTTCTGGCCCGTCGATTCCCAGTTCGGTTCTCGGTTCGGTAAAACCGGTTAATTCGATTCGGTTTTAACCGGAACCGCCAGTTAAACCGAACTGATTCACAGCTCCAATTGCGACATTCCTTAAGCTAAGGCACATGGACTAAAAGATGGAGGCACATGAAGATGAGCTTGCTATATTTTTAGGGCTTATAGATATTTTCATTGGCTTTAGAATATCTTAGTTTAGGAGGCCATATCCACATCACGGTTATTATTTTTTGTGGTTGTTTAAATTATTTTCTTTTTATTTATCGTTGGTGAATGGATGATGTGTATGGATGATGATACATGCCAGATCTACTCAATATGTTGAGGACAGGTGAGCAAAGCATCAACAAGGGAAAGGGCAAGGCCAAAATCATGGTGAACAAAGGAAAAGGCAAGCAAGTTGCCTCTACCTACAAAGGGAAAGACAATTCAGTTGAAAAACCGAAAGAAGTTTCCCTTAAACCTGCTGGTGGCTTTGCCAAGAGCGTGACTAAGGGTGAGTGTCACTACTGCAGTCAGCATGGACACTGGAAGAGGAACTGCCCCAAGTATCTGGAGGATAAAAGGCTTGGAATTGTGATTCCACCACCATCATGTATTTTTGTTAAAGATATCAATTTTACTATCTCTTCATCTTGGGTATTGGATAATGGATGTGGATCTCACATTTTTCAAAATGTGCAGGTGTTGGGATAGATGCCCTAGAGGCAATCTAGTTTAGTATGAACTTATTTTTGGCTAGAATATTTATTTTATTATTTATTGGATATTTAATATAATGAAGTCCTTAGATTTACAATTGTGTTTTTTATCTTAAATATCCCTAGTCCATTATAATGATTAAATGGGACAATCATCTATAGTCTAGTATGGGGTTGGATTGATATGGAGATATCATGATCCAACAAATGGGTATGCATTAGGGGTAATGGCATACTGGATTGACCCATCTCCGAGAAGGCTACATACATGTTATGTTGAGTCACAAGCGCTTCTCATGGTGACAACGGTATTGTCATCGTTAGACTTGAAGTCACTAGATTGTCTAGTTGTGGATTATTGGGATTTCGGTAGCGTCAAACGCTACACCGTAACTGGGTAGCCATAAAGGCGTGTACCGGATACAATAAGAAGCAAGCTTAGAAGTCGTAGTAAACGTAGATAGAATTTGTCCCTCCCACATAACATGAGCAAATATCCGAGGCCACTCGAGGGATAGTGCTTATGGAATGTCTGTCCAGACTCAAATAAATTAATATGGGATATTGATGTTATTTGCACGAATAAGGCTATTCCCAGGATCGAGAAACTACGGATTGGATATACGAGTATGAATTGTATGTCTCATTTTCAATCCGGATATGGAGACAAAGGGATGAGACAATTACTTGCACAAGGTATGTCGGATGACTATTTTATTAGTTGGCTAGAATGGATGTCGTGCTAGAGACCGCTCCATATTAGCAAATTGTTGCTACCAAGTAGATAGAACCTATGAGGTCACACGCCCAATATTTTTGAACTAGATTTGGGAATTAATTAATATGATTAATTAATTAGAAGGATCACTTTGCAACACCTTGCAAACTTAGTAGGACTAATATGCAAGGAAGGGACTAATCCGAACTCATGTAGGATTAGGACAGACCTTTAGGTAGTTGACAAGGAGTTGCTGGACTATATAAATGATACACCTAGCTTCCTTCCCACACTAATGCTCATAACATAAGTTCAGTGGGAGAGAAACAAAGGAGAGAGAGCAAGACAACTAGAGGCCGACCGCCCCTAGCCGTCCTCCCCCTACCCGTCGGCCACAAAGAGAGGCCGAAGCCCTCCCTTTTGTCCTCGTTGCGTGATTTATTATTCCTCTCCAAGCGGTCCAAGCTAGCACAAAGGAGAATGAAGATCTAGACATCAACCCTAGGGGTGGATCAACCGTAGAGACGTGACACAATTCACGTTACAAGTCATCACATGAGATCTCTAAGGTGTGTTACTTGTTTCTTCCTTTACCATCGTTATGATTCTCAACCTGTGATCCTTGGAGGGTCTTGAATGGATAATTTATTTTTCCACTACGTATCCATGATCAAAACCCCATAGTGGTATCACAGCCACAGGTCTTAGAGCATAGACATGGTTTATGTGTTACGTTTTGATAGTTTTACACTTTGAAATTGTTTTTTATCGCGTAAAACGGATAAATCAAGCATATGGTGCAATTTGTCAATAATCAAACAAACTGAAAGATCAGGTTGTGCAAGACTTGAAATAGCTTGGCTATTTCAAGGCCTTGAACCAGCTTTCAAAGCCTTGAATCAGTTTAAGAGGCTTGAAAATAGTTTGGCTATTTTCAAGGACTCGAACCTGGATTCAAAGCCTTGAAACTGGTTAACCTGAATACACATTCTCAGGGTGAGTTTTCTGCAAACTCTCTGGATTGATTCACTTTCTCTCTTTCATATGTTTGATTCTCTGTTATTAGATGATGAAAGACAAATTGTTATAACATGTTTTTAATCTTAGTATATCATCTTATTATTTACTTGTTGCTTTTATTAGGGTTATTTCACATTATTTATATGTTATATCTTCACTAATATGTGAAATTGATGACTTAAAAGCCTAAGAGTGAAAAGTTGTGTTTCTAGCTTATTTGTGCATGTTTTTTTCTCATATTTGCGATGATAATTGCAGGGGTTGTTTAGTGTTGTGTATCTCAGGTAAAATAGGTTCAAAGGAGCTTATGAGAGGCTTGGATATTCTTGGTATGGAGCTATATGAAGAGGAGAAAAGAAGACGCAAAGACGAAGAAAAGTTGGAAAAGTCACTCCTGACCAGCCTGCACTATTTTCGATGCTAAGGAAAATATACAAACAATTTTGGAGAAAGGCCTGCGCCATTGGAAATTATACGTCCAGGGCTTTCCAACGATATATGGTAGGCACAAATACGAGTCCGGATAAGAGAGGAATGGCCCGCGCAAAATGAGCAAATAATTCTGGCCGAGAATTACAAAGTAGAGGGGCTTAAGTGCAACTTTCGGCCAAATCACTTAAAAATTCGTGCCCAGGAAATAAAGGACGATTCTGAGACCTAAAACAAGGAGGGGAGCTGCTGGGGAGGATCTAGGAAGACTAGGAGAGACGAGGGGCATGGAGAACCACACCGGAGTTGCCGGAATGCTAATTTTGTCACGTGTTTGACTATCCCTCCTACCTTTTATATCGTTCTTCAATACGATTAACTTGTGAGCTTCTATTTTCAGAATATTTGAGTAGTTTTATATGCTATGCTCTATGGAGAGCCTAGGGCTTTGTTAGACAAGTTTTTCGGATATGTGGATTAATTCGTGCTTATGGATTCATGTGATGGATTGATTTTATCTCGTTTGATGGATTGTTGAACTTGCACTATTGATACGTGCTTGGTAGGATATGAATGATTATATGAGATGTTTCAATACATATCGTGTTATCGTAGCTTAAAGTAACATTGAAATTGCATCTTCTAGTAATCTTGTTCTGAATATTATGTTAACATAGCGTCATGAACTAGGGTAACTACTTGGTGAAAGATCGATGGACTCACAAGTGAAGATTAATTAGCTTGTGAATCTAGGATTGCTAGCAACCTTGTATCATGATGGACCTAAAGGCAAAATGTTAGGGTTTCAATCAAAACGTAGGATTATTCTTAATGCTTGTTAGGTGATATAGTTTATGGATCGATAGATGACGACTATTAAACTTAGTATAGACTTACATGAGATAGACAGAAGATTGTAAGTAGTTAAACGTGATCAAGAGCATATTCAATATTACATGTTTCAAAGCAATATCCGGAATTGTCTACTGCCCTAGGTGATCCATAGATCGTCTAGTTACTTTCCATATTTGATAAACCGCTGTTTAATTTAGAAAATACAAAAAAATAGTATTTTAGTTATTTTAATACACTCACGTGATTGGGGGTGACAACTTCTCAAATCAACAATTTCCTCCTGTTATTTCAGTTACACTCTTTAGATTTAATCTATAATTAACAATAAACCTACTATCTGTCCTCGTGGGATCGACAACCTGAGTTTCACTAATCACTCTTTATTACTTCGACCGTGCACTTGCGTATACACGTAAGAAATCGTGTCAAGTTTTTGGCGCCGTTGTCAGGGACAGCGGTTTATTTGTTAGTTAGAAATTTATTTAAGGAGTATTTTTTATTTATTATTATTTTTTATATATTTTTACCATCTATTCTTATCACCTCACGTTATTTTTTGAGATCTTTGGTGTGCAGGTATTTTGCTAAGCATGGGGGATAATAAATAAGGACGTTTTGTTTGTTTAGCGGAACTGATTGTCGCGATGATGGATTCTACTCTGAAGGAGATATTGCGGAATATTATGCCAACAAAAGCATGATGTATAGCCGCCAATACTTGCTTCAGAAATTGTTTGGAGCCCTGCATAAGGGAATCGAATAATTGAAACATAGTGCAATAAGAACCAGGTTGGACGGGACAAAATTTAAAGCAAGACTTGAAGAATTTTATACGATTGTCAATCTCCATTCTAAAATAGAAGATGCTCCAACATTCCCGAAGCTCAAAGAAAGGGATGATGAGCCGTTGTCTATCTAAACATGTCCAAACATCTATTCGTGGCTTGAATCAAGTATGAGGGAGAAGCATGATGCAGTTTTTGATGAGATTGAAAGTATTCTCCATAGGATCAATATTGATGAGCTTGAATCTCCAGTTGCGAATTTGATGGACCATCTCATGTGTGAGCTTGATGAAGCTGAGAAAGACGTTGAAATTGAAGTTCATGATTCGGGTGCTTCATATAAAGGAGATGAAGGTATTCAAACTTTTGTATTTTATGACTTGACATTTGAATTTTCAATAAAAGTATCGCGTATTGAGATAACGATCAAGCAGGACATCAATCTCTTCCCACGACATGGGAGATTTGAGATTATTTATGAAATCATTATGATGTCGATTATCATGAATTGGAAGAACAAGAAAAAATTTCCGGCGAACTTTCACTTTCGCAACACATGTTTATCGTTGTTGAGATATGTGATCCTTGTGAGTGTTTATTTGTGCTCAATTGAGAGGAGATTGAAAGAGAAGAGATGGTCGAAGAATACAAAATGGCGAGAAAAACTGATTTCTAAGCAGTAGGGGTTTTAAGGGCTGATTTAATAGTTTAATAGTTGCTGGAACTGACATATAAAACATGTTTATTGGTCTTGAGCATCAGGGGAGGCAAATGCAAATTACCAGACTTCACAAAATTAGACCCATTACCCCACTGTTGCAGCCCAGCGTTGTTTGTTTAGCGGAACTGATTGTCGCGATGATGGATTCTACTCTGAAGGAGATATTGCGGAATATTATGCCAACAAAAGCATGATGTGTAGCCTCCAATACTTGCTTTAGAAATTGTTTGGAGCCCTGCATAAGGGAATCGAATAATTGAAACAGAGTGCAATAAGAACCAGGTTGGACGGGACAAAATTTAAAGCAAGACTTGAAGAATTTTAGACGATTGTCAATCTCCATTCTAAAATAGAAGATGCTCCAACATTCCCGAAGCTCAAAGAAAGGGATGATGAGCCGTTCTCTATCTAAACATGTCCAAACATCTATTCGTGGCTTGAATCAAGTATGAGGGAGAAGCATGATGCAGTTTTTGATGAGATTGAAAGTATTCTCCATGGGATCAATATTGATGAGCTTGAATCTCCAGTTGCGAATTTGATGGACCATCTCATGTGTGAGCTTGATGAAGCTGAGAAAGACGTTGAAATTGAAGTTCATGATTCGGGTGCTTCATATAAAGGAGATGAAGGTATTCAAACTTTTGTATTTTATGACTTGACATTTGAATTTTCAATAAAAGTACCGCGTATTGAGATAACGATCAAGCAGGACATCAATATCTTCCCACGTCATGGGAGATTTGAGATTATTTATGAAATCATTATGATGTCGATTATCATGAATTGGAAGAACAAGAAAAAATTTCCGGCGAACTTTCACTTTCGCAACACATGTTTATCGTTGTTGAGATATGTGATCCTTGTGAGTGTTTATTTGTGCTCAATTGAGAGGAGATTGAAAGAGAAGAGATGGTCGAAGAATACAAAATGGCGAGAAAAACTGATTTCTAAGCAGTAGGGGTTTTAAGGGCTGATTTAATAGTTTAATAGTTGCTGGAACTGACATATAAAACATGTTTATTGGTCTTGAGCATCAGGGGAGGCAAATGCAAATTACCAGACTTCACAAAATTAGACCCATTACCCCACTGTTGCAGCCCAGCGTTGTTTGTTTAGCGGAACTGATTGTCGCGATGATGGATTCTACTCTGAAGGAGATATTGCGGAATATTATGCCAACAAAAGCATGATGTATAGCCTCCAATACTTGCTTCAGAAATTGTTTGGAGCCCTGCATAAGGGAATCGAATAATTGAAACAGAGTGCAATAAGAACCAGGTTGGACGGGACAAAATTTAAAGCAAGACTTGAAGAATTTTAGACGATTGTCAATCTCCATTCTAAAATAGAAGATGCTCCAACATTCCCGAAGCTCAAAGTAAGGGATGATGAGCCGTTGTCTATCTAAACATGTCCAAACATCTATTCGTGGCTTGAATCAAGTATGAGGGAGAAGCATGATGCAGTTTTTGATGAGATTGAAAGTATTCTCCATGGGATCAATATTGATGAGCTTGAATCTCCAGTTGCGAATTTGATGGACCATCTCATGTGTGAGCTTGATGAAGCTGAGAAAGACGTTGAAATTGAAGTTCATGATTCGGGTGCTTCATATAAAGGAGATGAAGGTATTCAAACTTTTGTATTTTATGACTTGACATTTGAATTTTCAATAAAAGTACCGCGTATTGAGATAACGATCAAGCAGGACATCAATCTCTTCCCACGTCATGGGAGATTTGAGATTATTTATGAAATCATTATGATGTCGATTATCATGAATTGGAAGAACAAGAAAAAATTTCCGGCGAACTTTCACTTTCGCAACACATGTTTATCGTTGTTGAGATATGTGATCCTTGTGAGTGTTTATTTGTGCTCAATTGAGAGGAGATTGAAAGAGAAGAGATGGTCGAAGAATACAAAATGGCGAGAAAAACTGATTTCTAAGCAGTAGGGGTTTTAAGAGCTGATTTAATAGTTTAATAGTTGCTGGAATAGACATATAAAACATGTTTATTGGTCTTGAGCATCAGGGGAGGCAAATGCAAATTACCAGACTTCACAAAATTAGACCCATTACCCCACTGTTGCAGCCCAGCGTTGTTTGTTTAGCGGAACTGATTGTCGCGATGATGGATTCTACTCTGAAGGAGATATTGCAGAATATTATGCCAACAAAAGCATGATGTATAGCCTCCAATACTTGCTTCAGAAATTGTTTGGAGCCCTGCATAAGGGAATCGAATAATTGAAACAGAGTGCAATAAGAACCAGGTTGGACGGGACAAAATTTAAAGCAAGACTTGAAGAATTTTAGACGATTGTCAATCTCCATTCTAAAATAGAAGATGCTCCAACATTCCCGAAGCTCAAAGAAAGGGATGATGAGCCGTTCTCTATCTAAACATGTCCAAACATCTATTCCTGGCTTGAATCAAGTATGAGGGAGAAGCATGATGCAGTTTTTGATGAGATTGAAAGTATTCTCCATGGGATCAATATTGATGAGCTTGAATCTCCAGTTGCGAATTTGATGGACCATCTCATGTGTGAGCTTGATGAAGCTGAGAAAGACGTTGAAATTGAAGTTCATGATTCGGGTGCTTCATATAAAGGAGATGAAGGTATTCAAACTTTTGTATTTTATGACTTGACATTTGAATTTTCAATAAAAGTACCGCGTATTGAGATAACGATCAAGCAGGACATCAATCTCTTCCCACGACATGGGAGATTTGAGATTATTTATGAAATCATTATGATGTCGATTATCATGAATTGGAAGAACAAGAAAAAATTTCCGGCGAACTTTCACTTTCGCAACACATGTTTATCGTTGTTGAGATATGTGATCCTTGTGAGTGTTTATTTGTGCTCAATTGAGAGGAGATTGAAAGAGAAGAGATGGTCGAAGAATACAAAATGGCGAGAAAAACTGATTTCTAAGCAGTAGGGGTTTTAAGGGCTGATTTAATAGTTTAATAGTTGCTGGAACTGACATATAAAACATGTTTATTGGTCTTGAGCATCAGGGGAGGCAAATGCAAATTACCAGACTTCACAAAATTAGACCCATTACCCCACTGTTGCAGCCTAGCGTTGTTTGTTTAGCGGAACTGATTGTCGCGATGATGGATTCTACTCTGAAGGAGATATTGCGGAATATTATGCCAACAAAAGCATGATGTATAGCCGCCAATACTTGCTTCAGAAATTGTTTGGAGCCCTGCATAAGGGAATCGAATAATTGAAACAGAGTGCAATAAGAACCAGGTTGGACGGGACAAAATTTAAAGCAAGACTTGAAGAATTTTAGGCGATTGTCAATCTCCATTCTAAAATAGAAGATGCTCCAACATTCCCGAAGCTCAAAGAAAGGGATGATGAGCCGTTGTCTATCTAAACATGTCCAAACATCTATTCGTGGCTTGAATCAAGTATGAGGGAGAAGCATGATGCAGTTTTTGATGAGATTGAAAGTATTCTCCATGGGATCAATATTGATGAGCTTGAATCTCCAGTTGCGAATTTGATGGACCATCTCATGTGTGAGCTTGATGAAGCTGAGAAAGACGTTGAAATTGAAGTTCATGATTCGGGTGCTTCATATAAAGGAGATGAAGGTATTCAAACTTTTGTATTTTATGACTTGACATTTGAATTTTCAATAAAAGTACCGCGTATTGAGATAACGATCAAGCAGGACATCAATCTCTTCCCACGACATGGGAGATTTGAGATTATTTATGAAATCATTATGATGTCGATTATCATGAATTGGAAGAACAAGAAAAAAATTCCGGCGAACTTTCACTTTCGCAACACATGTTTATCGTTGTTGAGATATGTGATCCTTGTGAGTGTTTATTTGTGCTCAATTGAGAGGAGATTGAAAGAGAAGAGATGGTCGAAGAATACAAAATGGCGAGAAAAACTGATTTCTAAGCAGTAGGGGTTTTAAGGGCTGATTTAATAGTTTAATAGTTGCTGGAACTGACATATAAAACATGTTTATTGGTCTTGAGAATCAGGGGAGGCAAATGCAAATTACCAGACTTCACAAAATTAGACCCATTACCCCACTGTTGCAGCCCAGCGTTGTTTGTTTAGCGGAACTGATTGTCGCGATGATGGATTCTACTCTGAAGGAGATATTGCAGAATATTATGCCAACAAAAGCATGATGTATAGCCGCCAATACTTGCTTCAGAAATTGTTTGGAGCCCTGCATAAGGGAATCGAATAATTGAAACAGAGTGCAATAAGAACCAGGTTGGACGGGACAAAATTTAAAGCAAGACTTGAAGAATTTTAGACGATTGTCAATCTCCATTCTAAAATAGAAGATGCTCCAACATTCCCGAAGCTCAAAGAAAGGGATGATGAGCCGTTGTCTATCTCAACATGTCCAAACATCTATTCGTGGCTTGAATCAAGTATGAGGGAGAAGCATGATGCAGTTTTTGATGAGATTGAAAGTATTCTCCATGGGATCAATATTGATGAGCTTGAATCTCCAGTTGCGAATTTGATGGACCATCTCATGTGTGAGCTTGATGAAGCTGAGAAAGACGTTGAAATTGAAGTTCATGATTCGGGTGCTTCATATAAAGGAGATGAAGGTATTCAAACTTTTGTATTTTATGACTTGACATTTGAATTTTCAATAAAAGTATCGCGTATTGAGATAACAATCAAGCAGGACATTAATCTCTTCCCACGACATGGGAGATTTGAGATTATTTATGAAATCATTATGATGTCAATTATCATGAATTGGAAGAACAAGAAAAAATTTCCGGCGAACTTTCACTTTCGCAACACATGTTTATCGTTGTTGAGATATGTGATCCTTGTGAGTGTTTATTTGTGCTCAATTGAGAGGAGATTGAAAGAGAAGAGATGGTGGAAGAAGACAAAATGGCGAGAAAAACTGATTTCTAAGCAGTAGGGGTTTTAAGGGCTGATTTAATAGTTTAATAGTTGCTGGAACTGACATACAAAACCTGTTTATTGGTCTTGAGCATCAGGGGAGGCAAATGCAAATTACCAGACTTCACAAAATTAGACCCATTACCCCACTGTTGCAGCCCAGCTTTGCAACACAATAACTCCCCCCCCCCCCCGGAGCTCCTATGACTCCTGAAAGGGGTTGAGAAAGAAGAAGAAAAAATCAATCTTCATCGGTTTTTCTCTGTTGAAGCCGCAGCAGCAGCACGCCATAACTTCCACAGCCCCCTGTCAACCACCAATTAGCGCCGTCACCACCCTCTGCAACCAGTGTCGCCCAAATTCGAAACCCAATCACCACCACCATCAGCCATCTCCTACGAAACCAACCCACAAAACCAGAACCGCAATTGACAGAAACCAGACGCTAAACCCTACCAATCCATGCTCTGGTTGTCTTGGTTCGCAGAAACCTCAATCCCCGACAGAAACGAAACCCAGACCCATTCCCTTTCTCACCATCGATCTCCACTGCCTCCTCCTTCCACGGCGACACGAATCACGAACCAAGCAACCCAGTTTGTGAAAAGCATAAACAGTGATTGAAACCCGACCGAATCTGACCGAGTCTAAGACCTTGAAACTGAACTCAAATTTTGAAGAATCATTGAGGCTATTGATCAGAGTTTCAAGGCTGAACTTGATGCTTGAAGGTTGATTCAAAGTTCTATGAGGGCGGTGTGACATGTCGGTGAATTCAATCGCTATAGTTGGTTAAGTGTGGGGGTCCAGTGCTGTTATTTTTCAAAGTACTTCATTATTGTTGATCTTGCAGCTGCTGGGGATTTTTCATGAAGCTTGTACCGTAGTTACCAACAGGGTACTGAAACTTATCGAATTCATTGAGTGAGAAATACAAAGTTTGCGGGTTATATTGCGCAGGTCAACATAAAGGCTTCCACAATTGAGGATTGAGCAACAAAGCAGAGAATCAGTAATGTGATCTCATATTTTTCCGAGTGAAAAAATAGAGGAAACGTTTGACAAAGTAATCGACCCCAGTGTGCTGCGGGGCATTCGACCTTCACGGGAGCTAGCATTGGCTTATGTAATGTGAGTTTGGGGATTCTTCGTTATACTTTCGTCAGCAGCAACTGATCAATCGACCCCGGTGTGTTTCACACGCTCGACCGCAACGGAGCTTGCATTGTTCCAGGCAATGTTTGTTTGGGGATTGTTCTTGCTATCTCAGCTGCACCTCTCGGATTTCGTCCCCTACCTTGTGTCGGTTGTGAGTACTCTTTTCTCTCTCTTTACTTACCGTTTAGGCAAACCGTACTTGCTCTAGGATTTTATTTTGACCACTTGGTCATGGTGCATAGTCGCCTCTGGATTAGCTGTTAGAATCCTAGGGAATACTTGAGTACTTGCTTAATTTCGGTACACACAACTTGTCACCTGCACGTAGTTCGTTTTAGCTCTAAATTTTTGAACTACATCCTTTTGTCGTGGCTTTGACTCCGAGTAGAATCACTGCCCCTCGCATTTGAATGCCGAGTCTTCTAGGTTGATCTCTTCATTCGTTGAGGACTACGAAGCGCTCAAGTCTGGGGGTATTTTTAGCTATTTGCTAGCCAAGTCCGTGTTTGCATCGCCAGCTGCATGTAGATTAGATTGTCGTATTGTGAGTCAGTGTAGTACTTGTATTCTGAGTCGTTTTTTTAATATATTGTTGTAGTGTGCTTAATTTTAGAGTTTTTAGTGTTTAGGTTGCACGTTTACATTATTGAGTCACCCTACCCAAAATTATTTTGGTTAATCGAGTTGACCCAATCATATAGAGTTCGGAAAAAAATTAAAATTTTTAAAAAACATAAAAATTGAAGATTTGAGAAAAAGGGCAACTTAAGACCTAGAAATCGAAGAGAATCCAGTGAAAGAGCTCATGAGAGTATGAAGCACCGTAGTAGGAATACTTTAATTTATAGTATTTTGTGCGCAAGTCTCACGAAAAGATGTCTCGGGTATTCGGGAATGGTGAAAGTAGATAACGGGCATACTTTTGACTTCTTTAGTGTGCTAGGAGGATCGAGTCTCAAGGTGGTTAGATAATCTGTTTCCCATGGAAACTTGTGGACTCTTGGAATCTGGGGTGGACCTTCGTGTATAGTCGGTTTCTTCGGCTTAAGCAAATCCGGGGAGCGTACACCACCATCCCTTAAGGTGGTTCAAAGAGAAAATACTAAAAAGCCCACACTCTTAAGCTCCAATGCACGGTTGTAAAAACACAGGAGGAAAGAAATGAAAATGAAAAATCTGAAAAAAAATTGTGGTTCACGGAGAAACAACATAATGTGCTTCCGTTCGCACGGAAAATTTGGATTCAATCCAATGCAGAGCTTAAGAGGGAAACTAAAGTCAAGCCGTATTACACAGGAGTTGTGTCTCCCGTCAATGGAATAATTTGCATTTCATAAGAAATAGCGGCTAAGAGGGGCTGAAAACCTCAAATGACTTGTGCGAAGAAAGACCACTTAGTGACTTGAGATGCCTAGACCCTCCGAGTCAAAAGACGTGTCGTATCTGGTTTGGTTTGGTGGATGTTTGGGGACGCCTTAGTAAGTTTGCGCATAGGATCAGCATATATCATTTCTTGCTACGGGTCGTGAAATTTCAAAGTGAGCTTGTGAGGATTTGATGATTTCGGTTTATGATAGAGAGGTTGCCCAATCTCGGAAAAAGAAGAAAAATACATGTTGTTTAAATTTTTTCATTCTGTATCATCGAGTTGTATTGTAGTTAGCTCATGTAGTTTCATAGTCGTGAGTCGTGTGGAGTCGTTTGCGTCTTGAGTTGGCTAGTAAATAATGATTTGCTCGGGACAAGCAAAACGTAAGTGTGGGGGTATTTGATAACTCTCTGTTAAGAGTTATTATTTGACTTACTTGTTGCTTATATTAGGGTTTTTCACATGATTTATATGTTATATCTTCACTAATATGTGAAATTGATGACTTATAAGCCTAAGAGTGAAAATTTGTGTTTCTAGCTTATTTGTGCATGTTTTTTCTCATATTTACGATGATAACTGCACGGGTTGTTTCGTCTTGTGTATCTCAGGTAAAATAGGTGCAATGGAGATTTTGAGAGGCTTGGATATGCTTGGTATGGAGCTATATGAAGAGGAGAAAAGAAGACGCAAAGACGAAGAAAAGTTGTAAAAGTCACTCCTGACCAGCCTACACAATTTTCGATGCTAAGGAACATATACAAACCATTTTGGAGAAAGGCCTGCTCCATTGAAAAGTATACGTTCCGGGCTTTCCAACGATATATGGTAGGCCCAAATACGAGTCTGGATGAGAGAGGAATGGCCCGCGCAAGATCAGCAAATAATTCTGGCCGAGAATTACAAAGTAGACGGGCTTAAGTGCAACTTTCGGCCAAATCACTTAAAATATTGTGCACAGGAAATAAAGGACGATTCTGAGACCTAAAACAAGGTGGGGAGCTGCTGGGGAGGATCTAGGAAGACTAGGAGAGACGAGGGGCATGGAGAACCACACCGGAGTTGCCGGAACGCTAATTTCGTCACGAGTTTGACGATACCTCCTATCTTTTATATCGTTCCTCAATACTATTAACTTGTTAGCTTCTATTTTCAGATTATTTGAGTAGCTTTATTTGCTATGCTCTATGGATAGCCTAGGGCTTTGTTAGACAAGTTTTCCGGATATGTGGATTGATTCGTGCTTATGGATTCATGTGATGGATTGATTTTATCTCGTTTGATGGATTGTTGAACTTGCACTATTGATACGTGCTTGGTAGGATATGAATGATTATATGAGATGTTTCAATACATATCTTGTTATCGTAGCTTAAAGTAACAATGAAATTGCATCTTCTAGTAATCTTTTTCTGAATATTATGTTAACATTGCGTCATGAACTAGGTTAACTACTTGGTGAAAGATCGATGGACTGACAAGTGAAGATTAATTAGCTTGTGAATCTAGGATTGCTAGCAACCCCGTATCATGATGGACCGAAAGGTGAAATGTTAGGGTTTCGATCAAAACGACTATTGAACTTAGTATAGACTTACATGAGATAGACAGAAGATTGTAAGTAGTTAAACGTGATCAAGAGCATATTCAATATTACATGTTTCAAAGCAATATCCGGAATTGTCTACTGCCCTAGGTGATCCATAGATCGTCTAGTTACTTTCCATATTTGATAAACCGCTGTTTAATTTCGAAAATACATAAAAATATAGTATTTTAGTTAGTTTAATACACTCCTTGATTGGGGGTGACAACTTCTCAAATCAACAATTTCCTCCTGTTATTTCAGTTACACTCTTTAAATTTAATCTCTAATTAACAATAAACCTACTATCTGTGCTCGTGGGATCGACAACCTGAGTTTCAATACTCACTCTTTATAACTTCGACCGTGCACTTGCGTATACACGTAAGAAATCGTGTCAAGTTTTTGGCGCCGTTGCCGGAGACAGCGGTTTATTGTTAGTTAGAAATTTATTTAAGGAGTATTTTTTATTTTTTTTTATTTTTTTATATATTTTTACCATCTATTCTTATCACCTCACGTTATTTTTTGAGATATTTGGTGTGCAGGTATTTTGCTAAGCATGGGGGATAATAAAGAAGGACGTTTTGTTTGTTTAGCGGAACTGATTGTCGCGATGATGGATTCTACCCTGAAAGAGATATTGTGGAATATTATGCCAACAAAAGCATGATGTATAGCCGCCAATACTTGCTTCAGAAATCGTTTGGAGCCCTGCATAAGGGAATCGAAGAATTGAAACAGAGTGCAATAAGAACCAGGTTGGACGGGACAAAATTTAAAGCAAGACTTGAAGAATTTTATACGATTGTCAATCTCCATTCTAAAATAGAAGATGCTCCAACATTCCCGAAGCTCAAAGAAGAGGATGATGAGCCGTTGTCTATCTCAACATGTCCAAACATCTATTCGTGGCTTGAATCAAGTATGAGGGAGAAGCATGATGCAGTTTTTGATGAGATTGAAAGTATTCTCCATGGGATCAATATTGATGAGCTTGAATCTCCAGTTGCGAATTTGATGGACCATCTCATGTGTGAGCTTCATGAAGATGAGAAAGACGTTGAAATTGAAGTTCATGATTCGGGTGCTTCATATAAAGGAGATGAAGGTATACAAACTTTTTTATTTTATGGCTTGCCATTTGAATTTTCAATAAAAGTACCGCGTATTGAGACGACGATCAAGCAGGACATCAATCTCTTCCCACGACATGGGAGATTTGTGATTAATTATGAAATCATTATGATGTCGATTATCATGAACTGGAAGAACAAGAAAAAATTTCCGGCAAACTTTCACTTTGGCAACACGTGTTTATCGTTGTTGAGATATGTGATCCTTGTGAGTGTTTATTTGTGCTCAATTGAGAGAAGATTGAAAGAGAAGAGATGGTGGAAGAAGACAAAATGGCGAGAAAAACTGTTTTCAAAGCAGTAGGGGTGTTAAGGGCTGATTTAATAGTTTAATAGTTGCTGGATTTGACATATAAAACCTGTTTATTGGTCTTGAGCATCAGGGGAGGCAAATGCAAATTACCAGACTTCACAAAATCAGACCCATTACCTCACTGTTGCAACACAAGAACCCTCCCCCCCCCCCCCCCCGCGCAGCTCCTCTGACTCCCGAAAGGGGTTGGGAAAGAAGAAGAAAAGATCAATCTTCAACGGTGTTTCTCTATTGAAGCCGCCGCAGCAGCACGCCATAACTTCCACAGCCCCCTGTCAACCACCAATTAGCGCCGTCACCACCCAAATCGAACCCAACCATCGGACTTACCCCTGCCAGACCCTTCTCTTCTGTCCAATTCGAAACCCAGTCACCACCACCATCAGCCATCTCCTACGAAACCAACCTACAAAACCAGAACCCCAATTGACAGAAACCAGACCCTAAACCCTACCAATCCATGCTCTGGTTGTCTTGGTTCGCAGAAACCTCAATCCCCGACAGAAACGAAACCCAGACCCATTCCATTTCTCACCATCGATCTCCACTGTCTCCTCCTTCCACGGCGACACGAATCAGGAACCAAGCAACCCAGTTCGTGAAAAGCATAAACAGTGATTGAAACCCGACAGAATCTGAGCGAGTCTAAGACCTTGAAACTGAACTCTATTGATGAGAGTTTCAAGGCTGAACTTGATGCTTGAAGGCTGATTCACAGTTCTATGGGGGCGGTGTGACATGTCGGTGAATTCAATCGCTATAGTTGGTTAAGTGTGGGGGTCCAGTGCTGTTATTTTTCCAAGTACTTCATTATTGTTGATCTTGAAACTGCTGGGGATTTTTCATGAAGCTTGTACCGTAGTTACGAACAGGGTACTAAAACTTATCGAATTCAGTGAGTGCGAAATACAAAGTTTGCGGGTTATATTGCTCAGGTCAACATAAAGGCTTCCACAATTGAGGATTGAGAAACATAAGCAGAGAATCAGTAATGTGATCTCATATTTGTCCGAGTGAAAAAATAGAGGAAACGTTTGACGCAGTAATCGACCCCACTGTGCTGCGGCGCATTCGGCCGTCACGGGAGCTGGCATTGGCTTACGTAATGTGAGTTTGGGGATTCTTCGTTATACTTTCGTCAGCAGCAACTGATCAATCGACCCCGGTGTGTTTATCACGCTCGACCGCAAGGTAGCTTGCATTGTTCTGGGCAATGTTTGTTTGGGGATTGTTCTTGCTATCTCAGTTGCACCTCTCGGATTTCGTCCCCGACCTTGTGTTGGTTGTGAGTACTCTTTTCTCTCTCTTTACTTACCGTTTAGGCACACCGTACTTGCTCTAGGATTTTATTTTGACCACTTGGTCACGGTGCATAGTCGCCTCTGGATTAGCTGTTAGAATCCTAGGGAATACTTGAGTACTTGCTTAATTTCGGTACACACAACTTGTCACGTGCATGTAGTTCGTTTTAGCTCTAAATTTTTGAACTACATCCTTTTGTCGTGGCTTTGACTGCGAGTAGAATCACTTGTTGGAATAGATGCCCTAGAGGCAATCGTAGATTTAGTATGAACATTGTTTTGGATAGAATATTCATTTATTATATATTGTGATATTTAATATAATGAAGTCCTTAGATAAAATGTGTTGTTTATCTTAAATATCCCTAGTCCACTATACTGATTAATAGGACGATCAAATATAGACTAGTATGTGGGTAGATTGATATGGAGATATCAAGTCTAACACATGGGTATGCGTTAGGAGTAATGGCATACTGGATTGACCCACAACGAAAAAGATACATTAGATTATGTCAAGTCACAATCGCTTTTCGTAGTGCTAATATAATTGCAATCCCTAGACTTGAAGTCACTTGATACTCTAGTTGTGGAATATTGCGCTTTGATGTTATCAAACGTTACACCGTAACTGGGTAATCATAAAGATGGCTATCAGGCGTAATAGGAAGCAATTTTAGAGATCATAGTGATGTAGATAGGATTTGTCCCTCCCACATAATGGGGGTAAATATCCATGGCCACTCGATGGATGAGGCTTATTGAATGTCTGGCCAGACTCAGATAAATCAATATAGAGATATTGATGTTATCTGCAAGCATAAGCATATTCCCTGGATCGAGGAACTATGGATTGGATATACGAGGGTGACGATGTATGTCTCGTGTCCAATCCGGATATGGAGGCAAAGGGATAGTGCAATTTGACATATTGGGCACAAGAGGTTTGTCGGGATCACTGACAATTTCTATTGGTTGGGTGGCATGGATGTGTTGCTAGACACCGCTCCATGTTAGTAAGAGTTACTACCAACTATATAGAAACCTATGGGGTCACACGTCAAATAGACTAGAGCTAGATTTGGGATTAATTAATATTGATTAATTAATAGAAGGATCATTGTGAAACACCTTACAAACTTAGTAGGACTAATTTGCAAAGAAGGAAATAGATCTAGTTCATCTAGAATAAGGAAACTCTTTTATGGAAACAACAAGAAGTTGTTGGAGTATATAAAGAGGCCTAAGCTTCCTTCCCACTTAATTTTTGTTAGACATAACAAAGAGAGTGGGGGAGAAAGCAAGAGAGAGCAAGACAAGAGCTAGGGGCCGAACCATAGCCCCGCCCCCCCCCCCCTTCCCGTCGGCTCAAAGAGGAGGTCGCCCCTCCCTTTGTGCCTATGTTGCTTTGATCTTCTTCCCTCTTCCTCCGGGTTCAATCTAGCACTTGTTTGAAGGAAGAATCTAGATCTCACCTCTAGACGTGGATCAACCGTAGAGACGAGGACATCATTCTTCGTGTGATCTCACAAATTCAAAGGTACACAATACTATTTCCCTTATCATGTTATGATGTCTCTTCCTGACGATCCGTGGTGGGCATTGAAGTAGAATTAAATTTTGTTATTCTGCTGCGTTACCTACTTCAAAACCCAACAGTGGTATCAGAGCCACAGGTCGTAGAGGATAACATGATGTATGTGTTACGATTTCAGTTTACACACCGTTTTATTGCTTATTACGCGAAAACTGAAATAAATTGGCATAGTAGATGAAAAATTGAATATTGATTCAATAGAACAAGCTCCAATTTAACATTGGATGTTAGAATTGGTGAGTTAAATCACATAAGATGTGTATAATTGGGTTCTTCAAAAATTAGGGTTCATGGGCACATGACTGAAAAGGGGTTTTCAATTATGGAAATAAATTTATGGAATTAAATCCATAAGGAAACAACCTTGCTTGGGCAACAAGGAAGAGGGAAGGAAGAGTAGGGCCGAAACCCTAGCCGTCCTAGGGGTTTGGGCCCCTTGTTGGCTTAAACCCCTTGGACCGTTGTAAACCCTAATTACCCCAATTTTATTAAAATTAAACAAGCGCGTTAAAAATTGGTTTTAACTGTTTTATGTGCTTTATTTAATGGTGGATGGATATGGCCTAGGATTGTGGATGTTTTATTGCTTTGTGGTTTGGTTTACGGCCCGCGAGCTGATCAAATTAATGTAATAATGAATTAGGTTTTACGGCATGCGAGTCGTCTTTTTCTCCTCGACATGTGAGGCTTTTGTTATTTATTTATTCTAGATTTTAGGCTAGAATTAGATATATTTAGATGATAGCCAAGAGCATGGAGAAGAAGACCGGAGAACCAAAGGAGCCAAGAGACAAAGAAGACATCCCTAGGCGCGCAACTATGGTGGAGCACATGGAGATGTGCTCGGCACTTTAGGGAAATTAGATGTTATCATTGGCTTGATAATATCATTAGTCTAGAGGCCATATCCATGCCACGTTTCTTTCATGTTTGTGGATGTTTATTATTTGTGCCTTGTTATTTAATTTTTGTGTGTATGGCGATACTAGCGAAAACAATAACAAGATAATAATAAACAAGGTTGGTCTTTTATTGTGGATTGCCCAATCCAAATAAGTAGACCATTTTGATAATATCAACCAAACAAATTAAAGAAAAGAAATCCCTCAATTAAATATTGCGTTTTGCCTTCTCTTGACAAAACACCCTTCATGATCATGGTTTATTAAAATTCGGGCTTGCCAAAGCAAGGCGATTTTAATTTACCATGGTGTGTTGCGGACGACACAAGCTAGTAATGTGTGTATGTTGAAGCAAGAGGTTGGACGCAACTAGGCAAGAATCAATTGGATTGATGAGCCTAGATGCATGACAATTAGGGGTTATCCATGGGATAAAGAATAAAAGAGTTATTCACCTAATTGGATCAAGAGTTGCATATGATGCAATTGGAATGGTTCCTACCTAAATAACCTATTCTTGGGTGACTTGCCAAAGCAAGCTCAAGAAGAAGTGAAAAAGGGATCTTGGACCTACTAGAAAATATAATGATATTTTCCGCATTAATGGTGAGGGCTAATAATCCGAAAAAAATAGTTGGAGCTATATTTGATGATCTAGCCATTGTTGAATATAGTTAAATTGTTCAAAATACTAAAATTGCACATTTCTCGTTTTGTAGAATTCCAAATGGCAAACAACAACACATCAACTTCATCCTTACGATCTGTCCTTGAGAAGGATAAACTGTCTGGAACAAATTTCGTTGACTGGTACAGAAACTTAAGGATTGTCCTTCAGCAAGAAAAGAAGTTGTACGTCTTGGACACTCAAATTCCAGCACCACCACAAGACGAGTCTCTTCTAGCGGAAGTGAGGGCACGTCAGAAACATATTGATGATTCTAATGACGTGACTTGCCTCATGCTTTGTACCATGACTCTTGAGCTTCAGAAGCAGCATGAGAACATGGAAGCCTATGATATGATCATACACTTGAAACAATTGTTTCAGGAACAGGCTAGGCATGAGCTCTATGAGGTGTCTAAAGCATTATTCAAGAGCAGTCTTGCAGAGGGGAATCCAGTAGGGCCTCATGTACTCCGGATGATCGGGTACATTGAGAACCTTGAGAGACTGGGGTTCCCATTGGGCCAAGATTTGGCTAGTGATCTTGTCTTGCAATCGTTGCCTGACCGTTATAAACAGTTCATCATGATCTATAATATGAACGAGATCAGTAAGACTCTGCCTGACTTATTGAACATGCTAAAGATAGAAACATAGCGTCAATAAAAGCAAGGGCAAAGACATAATGATGGTGCATAAGAAGAAGAGCAAGTCAGTTGCATTTACTTCTAAAGGAAAGCGCAAGAAATTTGCGAAATCCAAAGAAGCCCTGAAGCCTAGTGGAGGCATGGCTAAGGGTGAGTGTCACTACTGCAGCCAGCCGGGTCACTGGAGGAGGAATTGTCCCAAAAATCTGGAGGACAAGAAGCTTGGAATAGTGATTCCACCACCACCAGGTATTTATGTTATAGACGTCATTCTTTCTATTTCTTCATCTTGGGTATTGGATACCGGATGTGGTTCTCACATTTTTCGTAATGTGCAGGATTTGAAAAGAAGTAGAAGATTGAGTAAAGGGGAGATAGATCTGTGCGTCGGGAATGGAGAAAAAGTTGCTGCATTAGCTGTAGGAGTTTATGAGCTATCTTTGCCTTCTGGACTTATTTTAGAATTATACAATTGCTTTTATGTGCCTGCTATGAGCAGAAACATTATTTTTTTTTCTTGTTTGGACGAGAAGGGTTTTTCTATTTCAATAAAGGACAAGTGTTTCTCCATTTATTTTGATAGTATGAACTATTGTAGTGCGCATTTGTCTAATGGATTGTATATCCTTGATCTAAATAGTCCAATCTATAACATAAATACTAAAAGGATTAAAACTAATGATTTAAATCCAACATATCTATGGCACTGTCGTTTAGGCCATATAAACGAGAAACGCACATCTAGGCTCCATAAGGATGGACTACTAGACTCATTTGATTTGGAATCATATGAGACATGTGAATCTTGTTTATTAGGAAAAATGACAAAGTCCCCTTTCAATAAGAAAGGTGAAAGGACTGGTGAGTTATTGGCACTCATACATACCCATGTATGTGGACCATTCCCCACGCCTGCCAGAGGTGGTTATACCTACTTCATAACATTCACTGATGATTTCAGTAGATATGGATTTGTATACCTTATGAAGGCCAAATCCGAATCCTTTGAATTGTTCAAAGAATTCAAGAATGAAGTAGAGAAGCAAATTGGCAAAAGTATCAAGGCTCTACATCGGATCATGGAGGATAATACTTAAGCCAAGAGTTTGATGAGTATCTTAGAGATTGTGGGATAGTATCCCATCTCACTCCACCCGGAATGCCACAATGGAATGGCGTGTCCGAGAGGAGGAATCGTACTCTATTAGATATGGTGCGATCTATGATGTCTCAAACAGATCTTCCGATATCCTTTTGGGGACATGCTCTAATGACGGCAGCTTTTACCATTAATCGCGTTCCATCCAAGTCAGTCATGAAGACACCATATGAGATATGGACTGGGAAGCGTCCCATAGCGTCGTTTATGAGGATTTGGGGCTGCGATGTCTATGTAAAACGTTTACAAACAGACAAGCTCGGGCCCAAAGCGGATAGGTGTAAATTTGTGGGATATCCTAAGGAAACTAAAGGATATTATTTCTACAATCCCATCGAGAACAAAGTGTTTGTTGCTCGGACCGGCGTGTTTCTAGAAAGAGAGTTTGTCTCTAAAGAAGCAAGTGGGAGGGCTGTAGAACTTGAAGAGATTCAAGAACCACAAATCACTGAACCGTTGATGGAACATGAGCAGAAACCGCAAGTAGTTGTGGAAGAACCAATTCAGGTAACACAGGAACTCCGTAGATCCGGAAGAGTGCGTCATGAGACAGAGAGGTATGGGCTTCTCGTGACTGAGCCCGATGACGTACCACTCATAGATGATGAGCCCGCGACCTACGGAGAGGCCATGAAAGGCCCAGACACTAAGAAGTGGCTAGAAGCCATGAGATCCGAAATGGATTCCATGTACACCAACAAAGTATGGACTTTGGTGGAACCACCCAAAGGGGCTCGGCCCATAGGGTTCAAGTGGGTCTTCAAGAAGAAGACCGACATGGATGGCAAGGTAGTTGCCTATAAAGGGCGATTGGTAGCTAAAGGGTATAGACAGATTCATGGTATTGACTATGATGAGACCTTTTCACCAGTCGCCATGACTAAATCAATTCGAATCCTACTTTCTATTGCAGCATACTACGACTATGAGATTTGGCAAATGGATGTCAATACAGCGTTCCTTTATGGGAACCTCCTCGAGGATGTGTACATGACACAACCAGAGGGTTTTGAGGATCCAAAGAATGCCAATAAAGTCTGTAAGCTGCAAAGATCCATTTATGGATTCAAGCAAGCTTCTAGGAGTTGGAATCGATGTTTTGATGACGCAGTCAAAGAGTTTAGCTTCATCAAGAACGAAGACGAGCCTTGTGTTTACAAGAAGGTTAGTGGGAGCTCTGTAGTATTTCTGGTCTTGTATGTGGATGACATACTAATCATTGGCAATGAAATTCCTACTTTGCAATCTATTAAAGATTGGCTAGGAAAGTGCTTTGCAATGAAGGACTTAGGAGATGCGGCCTATATACTTGGTATAAATATCTATAGGGATAGATCTAGAAGGTTGCTCGGCCTAAGTCAAAGTACATACATAGACAAGGTGTTGAAGAGGTTCAACATGCAAGATTCCAAGAAGGGATTCTTGCCCATGCCGCATGGAGTCACTCTTTCTAAGAATGACTGTCCCTCCAATGAGATTGAGAAGGACCGCATGAGTAGGATACCCTATGCTTCAGCCATAGGATCCATCATGTACGCCATGCTATGTACTAGACCAGACGTATCATACGCGTTGAGTATGCTCAGCAGATACCAGTCCAATCCGGGTGAGAGTCACTGGATTGCTGTCAAGAACATCCTGAAGTACTTGAGAAGAACTAAGGATGTGTTCTTGATATTTGGAGGTAAGGAAGAGCTAAGTGTAAAGGTTTACACTGATGCAAGCTTCCAAACCGACAAAGATGACTACAGATCGCAGCCTGGATACGTGTTTTGCCTGAATGGAGGAGCTATAAGCTGGAAGAGTTCCAAGCAAGGGACAGTTGCTGATTCTACAACAGAAGCTGAGTACATTGCTGCTGCGGAAGCAGCAAAAGAGGCAGTTTGGATAAAGAAGTTTATCACTGAGCTCGGTGTGGTCCCTAGCATCGTGGATCCCATAGAGTTGTACTGTGACAACTCTGGGGAATCCCACAAGCCAAGGAACCAAGATCACACCAGAAGTCAAAGCATGTACTTAGGATATTCCATCTTATTCGTGATATGATCGATCGAGGAGATGTGAAGATGTGCAAGATTCCAACGGATGACAATGTTTCAGATCCGCTCACGAAACCTCTTGCGCAGCGAAAGCATGAAGGGCACGCCATATCTATAGGCATACGAGATGCGCCAGATTGGCTCTAGTGCAAGTGGGAGACTGTTGGAATAGATGCCCTAGAGGCAATCGTAGATTTAGTATGAACATTGTTTTGGCTAGAATATTCATTTATTATATATTGTGATATTTAATATAATGAAGAACTTAGATAAAATGTGTTGTTTATCTTAAATATCCCTAGTCCACTATATTGATTAATAGGACGATCAAATATAGACTAGTATGTGGGTAGATTGATATGGAGATATCAAGTCTAACACATGGGTATGCATTAGTAGTAATGGCATACTGAATTGACCCACAACGAAAAGGATACATTAGATTATCTCAAGTCACAATCGCTTTTCGTAGTGCTAATATAATTGCAATCCCTAGACTTGAAGTCACTAGATACTCTAGTTGTGGAATATTGCGCTTTGATGTTATCAAACGTTACACCGTAACTGGGTAATCATAAAGATGGCTATCAGGCGTAATAGGAAGCAAGCTTAGATATCGTAGTGATGTAGATAGGATTTTTCCCTCCCACATAATGGGGGGTAAATATCCATGGCCACTCGAGGGATGAGGCTTATTGAATGTCTGGCCAGACTCAGATAAATCAATATAGAGATATTGATGTTATCTGCAAGCATAAGCATATTCCCAGGATCGAGGAACTATGGATTGGATATACGAGTGTGACGATGTATGTCTCGTTTCCAATCCGGATATGGAGGCAAAGGGATAGTGCAATTTGACATATTGGTCACAAGAGGTTTGTCGGGATCACTGACTATTTATATTGGTTGGGTGGCATGGATGTGTTTCTAGACACCGCTCCATGTTAGTAAGAGTTACTACCAACTATATAGAAACCTATGGGCTCACACGTCAAATAGAGTAGAGCTAGATTTGGGATTAATTAATATTGATTAATTAATAGAAGGATCATTGTGCAACACCTTGCAAACTTAGTAGGACTAATTTGCAAGGAAAGGAATAGTTCTAGTTCATCTAGAATAAGGAAACTCCTTTATGGAAAAAACAAGGAGTTGTTGGAGTATATAAAGAGGCCTAAGCTTCCTTCCCACTTAATTTTTGTTACACATAACAAAGAGAGTAGGAGAGAAAGCAAGAGAGAGAAAGACAAGAGCTAGGGCCGAACCCTAGCCCCGTCCGCCCCCCCCCCCCCCCCCCCTTCCCGTCGGCTCAAAGAGGAGGCCGCCCCTCCCTTTGTGCCTTTGTTGCTTGGATCTTCTTCCCTCTTCCTCCGGGTTCAAGCTAGCACTTGTTTGAAGGAAGAATCTAGATCTCACCTCTAGACGTGGATCAACCGTAGATACGAGGACATCATTCTTCGTGTGATCTCACAAATTCAAAGTTACAGAATACTATGTCCCTTATCATGATACGATGTCTCTTCCTGACGATCCGTGGTGGGCATTGAAGTATAATTAAATTTTGTTATTCCGCTGCGTTACCTACTTCAAAACCCAACATCACTGCCCCCCGCATTTGAATGCCGAGTCTTCTTGGTTGATCTCTTAATTCGTTGAGGACAACAAAGCGCTCAAGTGTGGGGGTATTTTTAGCTATTTGCTAGCCAAGTCCGTGTTTGCATCGCCAACTGCATGTAGATTAGATTGTCGTATTGTGAGTCAGTGTAGTACTTGTAGTCTGAGTCGTTTTTTAATATATTGTTGTAGTGTGCTTAATTTTAGAGTTGTTAGTGTTGAGGTTGCACGTTTACATTATTGAGTCACCCTACCCAATTTTTTTTTGGTTAATCGAGTTGACCCAATCATATAGAGTTCGGAAAAAAATTAAAATTTTTAAAAATCATAAAAATTGAAAATTTGAGTAAAAGGGCAACTTAAGACCTAGAAATCGAAGAGAATCCAGTGAAAGAGCTCATGAGAGTATGAAGCACCGTAGTATGAATACTTTAATTTATAGCATTTTGTGCGCAAGTCTCACGAAAGGATGTCCCGGGTATTCGGGAATGGTGACAGTAGATAACGGGCATAGTTTTGACTTCTTTAGTGTGCTAGGAGGATCGAGTCTCTAGGTGAAATAATCCGTTTCCCATGGAAACTTGTGGACTCTTGGAATCTGGGGTGGACCTTCGTGTAGAGTCGGTTTCTTCGGCTTAAGCAAAGCCGGGGAGCGTACACCACCATCCCTTAAGGTGGTTCAAAGAGAAAATCCTAAAAATCCCACACTCTTAAGCTCCAATGCACGGTTGTAAAAACAGAGGAGGAAAGAAAAGAAATTGAAAAATCTGAAAGAAAAAAAATTTGGTTCAAGGAGAAACAACATAATGTGATTCCGTTCGCGCAGAAAATTTGGATTCAATCCAATGTTGAGCTTAAGAGGGAAACTAAAGTCAAGCCGTATTACACAGGAGTTGTGTCTCCCGTCAATGAGATAATTTGCATTTCATAAGCAATAACGGCTAAGAGGGTCTTAAAACCTCAAATGACTTGGGCGAAGAAAGACCACTTAGTGACTTGAGATGCCTAGACCCTCCGAGTCAAAAGACGTGTCGTATCTTGTTTGGTTTGGTGGATGTTTGGGGATGCCTTAGTAATTTTGCGCATAGGATCAGCATATATCATTTCTTGCTACGGGTCGTGAAATTTCAAAGTGAGCTTGTGAGGATTTGATGATTTCGGTTTATGATAGAGAGGTTGCCCAATCTCGGAAAAAGAAGAAAAATACACGTTGTTTAAATTTTTTCATTGTGTATCATCGAGTTGTATTGTAGTTAGCTCATGTAGCTTCATAGTCGTGAGACGTGTGGAGTCGTTTGCGTCTTGAGTTGGCTAGTAAACAATGATTTGCTCGGGACGAGCAAAACGTAAGTGTGGGGGTATTTGATAACTCTTTGTTAAGAGTTATTATTTGACTTACTTGTTGCTTGTATTAGGGTTTTTTCACATGATTTATATGTTATATCTTCACTAATATGTGAAATTGATGACTTATAAGCCTAAGAGTGAAAAGTTGTGTTTATAGCTTATTTGTGCATGTTTTTTCTCAAATTTGCGATGATAATTGCACGGGTTGTTTAGTGTATCTCAGGTAAAATAGGTGAAATGGAGCTTATGATCGTCTTGGATATATTTGCTATGGAGCTATATGAAGAGGAGACAAGAAGACGCAAAGACGAAGAAAAGTTGGAAAAGTCACTCCTGACCAGCCTGCACTATTTTCTATGCTCAGGAAAATCTACGAACAATTTTGGAGCAAGCCCTGCTCCATTGGAACTTAGACGTCTAGGGCTTTCCAAAAATATATGGTAGGCCCAAATACGAGTCCGGATGAGAGAGTAATGGCCCGCGCAAGATCAGCAAATAATTCTGGCCGAGAATTACAAAGTAGAGGGGCTTAAGTGCAACTTTCGGCCAAATCACTTAAAAGTTCGTGCCCAGGAAATAAAGGACGATTCTGAGACCTAACACAAGGAGGGGATCTGCTGGGGAGTATCTACAAAGGCTAGGAGAGACAAGGGGCATGGAGAACCACACCGGAGTTGCCGGAACGATAATTTCGTCACGAGTTTGACTATCCCTTTTATCTTTTCTATCGTTTCTCAATACTATGAACTTGTTAGCTTCTATTTTCAGATTATTTGAGTAGTTTTATTTTCTAGGCTCTATGGAGAGCCTAGGGCTTTGTTAGACAAGTTTTCCGGATATGTGGATTGATTCGTGCTTATGGATTCATGTGATGGATTGATTTTATCTCGTTTGATGGATTGTTGAACTTGCACTATTGATACGTGCTTGGTAGGATATGAATGATTATATGAGATGTTTCAATACATATCATGTTATCGTAGCTTAAAGTAACATTGAAATTGCATCTTCTTGTAATCTTGTTATGAATATTATGTTAACCTAGCGTCATGAACTAGGGTAACTACTTGGTGAAAGATCGATGGACTGACAAGTGAAGATTAATTAGCTTGTGAATCTAGAATTGCTAGCAACCCCGTATCATGATGGACCGAAAGCGAAATGTTAGGGTTTGGATCAAAACGTAGGATTAATCTTAATGCTTGTTAGGTGATATAGTTTATCGATCGATAGGTGACGACTATTGAAGTTAGTATAGACTTACATGAGATCGATAGAAGATTGTAAGTAGTTAAACGTGATCAAGAGCATATTCAATATTACATGTTTCAAAGCAATATCCGGAATTGTCTACTTCCCTAGGTGATCCATAGATCGTCTAGGTACTTTCCATGTTTGATAAACCGTTGTTTAATTTAGAAAATACAAAAATATATAGTATTTTAGTTAGTTTAATACAGTCACTTGATTGGGGGTGACAACTTCTCAAATCAACAATTTCCTCATGTTATTTCAATTACACTCTTTAGATTTAATCTCCAATTAACAATAAACCTACTATCTGTCCTCGTGGGATCGACAACCTGAGTTTCAATACTCACTCTTTATTACTTCGACCGTGCCCTATCTTATACACGTAAGAAATCGTGTCACTTAGCTTTTTATTAATAAGAATTGAGTTGAAAATCCTGCAGGGATCTAATCCTTGAGGTAGAGACGTAGGTCCAAGTGGACTGAAAACTATAAATCACTTGTCTTGTGCATTTCCAGTTCTTTTACTTTCATAGATTTTGCAGCACACAAAAACTGTTTATTTTTCAAGGGTTTGAACTTGTTTTCAAGGCCTTGGAAAAGGCATACTTGCACTATACTTTCTGCATCTTCTTTAAAGGCTTGAACTTGATTTCAAGGCCTTGAACTTCACTGTTTGCACAAGTTTTCATCTTCCTAGCAAGTTTTGCAAAAAGTTGGCATACTCTATTTAACTCCCCCCCCCCCTTCTAGAGTATCTTAGCTGCTTATCCATCTGCATACTAACATTTTCAATTGGTATCAGAGCTTGTATCACTGTATGAGATTTAACCATCTGGTGATCATGAGTACTGAAGGTGATGGTGGTTTCTCGCAGGGGAGAGCTGCTAACAGACCTCCTCTATTTCTTGGAGAAAATTTCGCTCACTCAAAAGCTCTCATGAAAATGTTCATCATTGATCAAGATCTAGAACTTTGGACCATTATCCGAAATGGACCTCATACCTTCTACACAGAGAAAGATGGGATCAGAACCCTCAAAACAGAAGACTCACTCTCCTCTTCAGAATTAGAGCAATTTTCAAAGAACTACAAGGCTATTAACATTTTATATTGTGCTTTGAGTACAGATGAATTCAACAGGATCTTTGGATGCACATCTGCTAAAGAAATCTGGGATAAACTTGTGCTTACCTTTGAAGGAACTCGTCAAGCCAAGCAAACCAAGCTCAACATCTATTTAAGACAATATGAGTTGTTCAAGATGAATGAAGATGAGTCCATCAGAGAGATGTTCAAGAGATTCAATGATATTGTTAACAACCTTGATTCACTGGGAAAACATTTTTCCAATGAAGAAAAGGTGAGGAAGATCCTCATAAGTCTTCCAAAGGCAAAATGGGAACCAAAAACCACAGCCATTGAAGAAGCTCAGAATCTCTCAACTTTACAACTTGATGACCTACAAGGGAAGCTCTTGACACATGAAATATCTATGAATGAATTTGATGGAGAACTCCCAGATGGTGTCAAGAACTTAGCTCTCAAAGCCAAAAGAGAATGAGAGAACACAAAGCCTTGAAACTGAGGATGGTGATGATGAAGATCCAATTTCCTTAATTTCCAAAGCCTTGAAAAGGATTCTAAAATGAAGAACAACTTTGGAAACAAAGATTTCAACAGAGAAAGGCAAAGATCATCCAGCAGCAAGGACTACAAAGGTAAGTCCTCTTCATAGAACAAGTCAAAAGTTATGAACTGCTTTGAATGTGGTGATGCAGGGCACTTGATAAGAGATTGTCCACACAAAAGAGCAAGAAATTTAAAAAGAAATATCATGACAGAAGAAAGAAAGCCATGATAACTTCATGGAGTGATTCAGATAGCTCTAGTGAATCTGAATCTAGGAAGAACATGTCAACCTATGCTTCATGGCCAAGCATTATGAAAGTTTTGAAAAGAACATTGAGGTAATGGTGAATTGTCTAATTTCAAAACCAAAAGAAACTCTTTTAGAATAACTCAGAACAATGCTTTTAAATGAGGAAGATTATCTGAAAGAGATTAGGCTTTTGAAATAAAATGTTCATGAGCAAGCAAAAGAAAACTTACAACTTGTTTTCCTAAATCAGAATCTTGAAATCTCTCAGAAGAAAACTGATAGTGATTTCAAGGCCTTGAAAACCAGTTTCAAATCCTTGAAAACACACGTCAAGGAAGTAGTCACTGAAAGCTCCTCAGTGAGTGACAGCATTGTTAATCTAAGACATCAGGTTGATGATTTAGAGAAACAAAATATTACTCTTACTGAGAAACTTCAAGAATTTGAATTGGTCAAAGTCAAGCTTGCTGGATCAGAACACAAGTTGAACTTGATTTTTGGAGGAAGTTCACAGTCTGTTCACAAAGATGGTATTGGATTCATTCCAAACTTTCCAAGAAGGAACAATACCAGATTTGTGAAAGCTGGAAACAAAACTTCTCCCACTTGTCATTACTGTTGCAAAACTGGTCATGTTAAGATGACTTGTCCTTTTAGAAGAAGAGACCCTCACATAATGAGGAACACTTTTTCTTTTCAACTCAAAGGACAAGTTAAACAAATTTGGGTTCCTAAAGGGGTTAGACCACCTAACATGGTTGATCTTGAATATGAATCTGAATTCCACACTTGGTCTAACAGCTTGGTGAGGCAGTGATTGGTGTTTGCAGGTTGTCACCAATGTTAGAGAACATAAGTGGTTCATGGACAGTAGTTGCTCAAGACATATGAGGGAAAAGAGACATCTATTCTCATAATTAAAGGAGCAATCAGAAGGTTCAATAACACTTGGTGACAATGGCACATGCAATATTCTTGGTATTGAAAAGTTGGTACAAGTTCTGAAAACTCTATTTCTGATGTGTATCTGGTTGAAGGTTTGAAATTTAATTTTCTTATTGTATCTCAGCTTTATGATAATGGAAACAAAATTATCTTTTATAAAGATAAGTGTGTGGAGAAAAATGAGAAATCAGGAGATTGCATTCTCACAGCCTCTAGATCAAACAATGTTTATACTTTTCAGACTAACAAGGTTGCAGGTGAAAGTTTGAAGTGTCTCAAGGCCTTGAAAGAGGATTCAAAGCTTTGGCACGGGAAACTTGGTCATATCAATTTGCATACTTTGAAAAAATTGATTTCCAAATACTTGGTAAGAGGATTGCCATCTAGCAAGTTCAAAGAAGATGAAATGTGCAAATCATGTGCTCAAGGAAAGCAGACCAGAATTTCCTTCAAGCCAAAAAAGTTTGTAGGTACAACTAGACCCATTGAATTACTTCATATGGATCTCTGTCGTCCTATGAAGACTCCCACTCCAAAAGGTAAAAGGTATATGCTAGTTGTTGTAGATGATTTTTTTAGATATACTTGGTTTATGTTTCTCAAAGAGAAATCTGAAGCACTCTATGAACTTTCAAAGCTTTGCAGAGAACTTCAAAACTTGAAAAACCTATCTGTAGCTTCAATCAGAAGTGATCATGGTAGAGAGTTTGATCAGTTAGAATTTGATTTATTTTGTGATAAGCATGGTATTTCTCACAACTTTTCTGCTCCAAGAACTCCTCGACATAATGGTGTTGTTGAAAGAAAGAACAGGACTCTTGAAGATATGTCAAGAACAATGCTTCTTGAGAACAAGCTGCCAAAACATTATTGGGCAGAAGCTGTGAATACAACAAACTATATTTGAACATGTGCTTAATCAGACCCATTTTGAAGAAGACCCCCTATGAACTATTCAAAGGGAGGAAGCCAAACATTTCTTACTCCAGACCCTTTGGATGTACTTGTTTCATCCATAACAATGGTAAAGACAATCTTGGTAAGTTTGATGCAAGAAATGATGAAGGTATTTTTCTTGTTACTCTCTGAATAGCAAAGCTTATAGAGTTTACAATAAAAGAACCAAACTGGTTGAAGAGAGCATTCATGTTATTTTTGATGAAAGCTATGATGGTTCTTTGAGTGAAAGTTTTACAGACTTGAATTTGAACAAGCATGAATCAGAGGAAGAGACTGAGAATCCACTAGGATTCAAGAAAGGCTCAGGAGAGAATAGAAGACATTTTCAAGGCCTTGAAAATGGTGCTCAAGGCCTTGAAAATACAACTCAAAGCCTTGAAAAATATGATCAGAAGGATTCAAGTGAAAAAGCCACTACTTCAAGACCATAAAAGATCTATGGAGAACCTGAAACATGGTCTCCAAGAAAGAGATTCAAATATCTCTCATCCCATCCAGCTGACAATATCATATCAGATCCAACCACTGGTACACAGACTAGATCACAGTTGAAGAACTTATGTGCTTTTAATGCTTTTTATTTCTCTTGTAGAACCAAAAACTGTGAAGGAAGCTTTACAAGAAGCAGACTGGATCATTGCTATGCAATGTGAACTCAATGAGTTTGAAAGGAATAAGGTTTGGAAACTGGTTCCTGCACCTTCAAACAAGTCTGTCATTGGTACCAGATGGGTATTTAGAAACAAGTTGGATGACAGTGGCAATGTGATCAGAAACAAATCAAAGTTAATTGCTCAAGGTTACAATCAAGAAGAATGTATTGATTATGAGGAAACTTTTGCTCCGGTTGCCAGGTTAGAAGCAATTAGAATTTTGCTTGCATTTTAATCTTACAAGAACATGAAACTGTTTCAAACGGATGTGAAGTGTGCTTTCTTAAATGGCTATTTTCAAGAAGAAGTTTATGTTGCACAACCACCAGGTTTTGAAAATGACAAGTTTCCAGATCATGTCTACAAACTTGACAAAGCTCTTTACGGTTTGAAACATGCTCCAAGGTAATGGTATGAAAGGTTGTCAAAATTCTTACTTGAAAATGATTTCAAAAGAGGTTTAGTAGACAAGACTCTTTTCATTAAGACTCATGAGAAAGATTTACTTGTAGTTCAGATATATGTTGATGATATACTGTTTGGAGCTACTAATGATCAATTATGCAGAGAATTCTCAAGTCTTATGAGCAGGGAATTTGAGATGAGCATGATGGGAGAGTTGAACTTTTTCCTAGGACTTCAAATACATCAATTGAAGAAGGGCATCTTTCTGCATCAAAGCAAGTACACAAGAGACTTACTAAAAAAATATAGCATGGCTCAATGTAAGGAAGCCAAGACTCCTATGAGCTCTACACTATCCTTAGACAAGGATGAATATGGTAAGAGTGTCAATGTAAAAGAGTATAGAGGTATGATTGGATCATTACTCTATCTAACAGCAAGCACGCCAGATATTATGTTTAGTGTGTGTATATGTGCTAGATTTCAAGCTGATCCAAAAGAATCACACTTGACTGCTGTGAAGAGAATATTCATATATCTCAACGATACCAAAGACCTAGGGCTTTCGTATCCAAGACATTCTAACTTCTCTTTACATGGTTTTTTAGATGCTGACTTTGCAGGTTACAAGGTTGATAGGAAAAGAACTTCAGGAACTTGCCAATTCATTGGATCATCCTTGATTAGTTGGCATTCCAGGAAACAGAATTCAGTTACTCTATCAACAGCTAAAGCTGAATATATAGCTGGAGGAGCATGTTGCTCAAGAGTGTTATGGATTACTCAACAGTTAAGAGACCTTGGATTTGACTTCAGGGGCATACCTATTAAGTGTGACAACACTAGTGCAATTTCAATTACAAAGAATCCAGTGTAACACTCAAAAACCAAGAATATTGATGTCAGACACCACTTCATCAAAGATCATACTGAGAAAGGTGATATTACTCTTGAATTTGTTGCTACTAACATGCAAATTGCATATATCTTCACCAAACCATTACCAGATGAAAGGTTCTCAGTTCTAAGACTGGAATTGGGGATGCTAAATAAGAATGCATTGGTTTAGGGGGACCATCAGGTAAAACAGGTAAGCTTTATGTGTTTCAAAAGTTTTGAACTGAGTTTCAAAGCCTTGAAAATCAGTTCAAAGCCTTGATCTTTTATTTGTTGCAGTGTTTCAGTATTTCAAGACATTGAAAGCCTTTTCAAAGCCTTGAAAATAAGTCTGCTACACTGATAGTCAATAATCTTGGATCATTCTATGTTGGGTAATATCTCTGTAGATATTTGCCTAATATAGCCCCTACCCTTTTCAAAAAATTTGATTTAGCCAAAAATAGTATTAGTATATTCTATTTTCCAATGACATAAATGTTTTGAAACCTCTCTGATCATTGCAAATCTTTTTAGAATCAAAGAGATACTAGTTTCGTTTTGAAACTCAAACTCTTTCAGTATTTATCCTCTTCTCCTCTCCTTCATTCCGAATCATTCAATCTCTCTCTATTCTTCTCCCAAACCCTAATGAGCACAAGAAGATCCTTAGATAGAATCAAGATGGCTGGAGGTTCGAAACCTGTCTCATAGAAGAAAAGAAAAGAAACAGTGGAAGAGGTTCAAGAAATCAGTGAAGACTCTGATTCAAAAAGCTTCACTGATGAAGAAGAGGAATCTTCACCACCCAAGAAGATGGTGAGAAAAGATCAAGCCCTAGCAAATAAGAATCAATCTACGACATCTACACAAGAGAAGCAGAAGGGTATCCATATTGGAAGCCCTAAGAGAGACAAGAAAAAGATAGTCTCTGAGGTTAAAGGAAAAGGAAAGGAAATCCTTATTCAATATTCAGACTCAGACAGTACTTCAGGATCCTATGGCGTGTATTCCATACCCAACAAAGGGAAACCTGACAAGAATCTGTCTCAGTCTTTAGAAGCTTCAAAAGAAGCAAAGAAAAATCTCAAGACTGTCTCTCCTCAACAGCAAAGGTTAGCTGTAAAGAAGAAGCTGGAGCATGGGAAGAAAGCCTTGGAAGGACTCGCATTCCTATTCAACAGTGGTATTGAAAAGATGAGCTCCTTCATTGAGGAAATAGATGTGATCTCTCAAGAAGTTCAATCCAACAGTGAAGAAAGTGAGGAAGAAGCAGGAGATCAAGAGGATGAGAAAGACCCTTAATCTTGCCTATTCTTTCTTCCGCATTCTCTCTTCTTTAACGTTTTTAAGTTTTCAAAAATTTCCAGACACTTGATCCAACATCTTCTATCTTTTTTATGAAAGTCAAAAAGGGGGAGAAAATTATAGGTTTTTTAGTTTTTAGCTATTAGGTCTATTTGGTTTTATTTGCTGAACTGTTCACGTTTCCGTTGGTATTATGAATAAGTTGGATCTTTTTGGAAATATTGTGCTTTATATCATGGACTAATCAGTTTATTTTGCAGAGACTAAGGATCAAACAGAATTTGGTTTTGTCTTTCATCAAGGGGGAGATTGAAAGATCAGGTTGTGCAAGACTTAAAATAGCTTGGCTATTTCAAGGCCTTAAACCAGCTTTCAAAGCCTTGAATCAGTTTCATACGATTGAAAATAGTTTGGCTATTTCAAGGCCTTGAACCTGGATTCAAAGCCTTGAAACTGGTTAACCTGAATACACATTCTCAGGGGAGTTTTCTGCAAACTCTCTGGATTGATTCACTTTCTCTCTTTCATATGTTTGATTTTCTGTTATTAGATGATGAAAGGCAAATTGTTATAACATGTTTTTAATGTTAATATATCATCTGTTTGACCATGATAATGCAGGAAATTTTGCTTCTAAGTTTTGCAGGATTATTTCCTAAACTGAATTGCTGCAGATTTGGAAATACTTGGACACTTTGATCCTGTGATCAATCAAACGTGTATGACAGCTTCTCATGGTGTTTAAATGAAAGATTACAACAACATATCTGAATATTATGATAATTCAACCGTTGGAGAAGATTTCAAAGTAGTTAAACTCTGTTGCCTACAAAATAGGAAGGTTGTTGCTGAAAATCTGGGGAGATTTGCAGAGCTATATGAAGTATAAATAGAGCTCAAATTCGAAGCAACAATAAACAATACTTAACGGGAAAAAACAGAGAAAGATTTCTGGATTGACAAGCATTAAAGAAGTTCTTCATTCTTCCAGTCCATTCACAGAAGTTTACTGCATTTCACTGCAGTTTTCTACTATTAAGTGTTCTTCTGTATATAGCTATATTGGTAGATCATTTCTGTATTATTTCTACATCTATTCTCAAGGATTGTTCAAAGTGAACAATAGAAAATTCTTGGTTAATCAGTTAGCTAGAGCAGGTACTAGACAGGTTAGGGAAAACCACAAGCTGTAACAGAGTAAGGGAACTCTCTGTGCTTGAGTTATAGGGCTTAGCTTTTGATTAATAAGAATTTAGTTAAAAATCCTGAAGGGGTCTAATCGCTGAGGTAGAGACGTAGGTCCAAGTGGACTAAACTCTATAAATCACTTGTCTTGTGCATTTCCAAGTCTTTTACTTTCATAGCTTTTTCAGCACACAAAAACTGCTTATTTTTCAAGGGTTTGAACTTGTTTTCAAGGCCTTGAAAAAGGCATACTTGCTCTATACTTCATGCATCTTCTTTAAATGCTTGAACTTGTTTTCAAGGCCTTGAACTTCAGTGTTTTCACAAGTTTTCATCTTCCTAGCAAGTTTTGCAAAAAGTTAGCATACTCTTCAACCCCCCCCCCCCCCCTTCTAGAGTATCTTAGCTGCTTATCCATCTGCATACTCACATTTTCAATTGGTATCAGAGCTTGTATCACTGTATAAGATTTAACCATCTGGTGATCATGAGTACTGCAGGTGATGGTGGTTTCTCATGGGAAGAGCCGCTAACAGACCTCCTCTATTATGTGGAGAAAATTTTGCTCACTGGAAAGCTCTCATGAAAATGTTCATCATTGATCAAGATCTAGAACTTCAGACCATTATCCAAAATGGACCTCATACCTTCTACACAGAGAAAGATGGGATCAGAACTCCCAAAACAGAAGACTCACTCTCCTCTTCTGAATTAGAGCAATTTTCTAAGATCTAAAAGGCTATTAACATTTTGTATTGTTAATCTTCCTAGCAAGTTTTGCAAAAATTTGGCATACTCTATTCAACCCCCCCCCCCCCCTCCTAGAGTATCTTAGCTGCTTATCCATCTGCACACTCACATTTTCTTAAACAAGACCTAGTTTATGCATTGGATGCATGAATTAGTGAGTTTGAGATATTTTATGATCTTAGATCTAGGGTTTGGGCACCAATTTCGAAACTAGTATCAAATTTGGAAACGTTTTGGCCTTGGTCAACCAAGGAAGGAGTTGTTTTGGAAGCAACTCAAGAGGTTCGTTCCTAGGGACCGCCCCTCACCCTCCTTGCCGCCAAAGCCACCTAGCCGGCCGGCCAAGGCTCGGCCCGGGGCGGCTCCAAGGTGGTTCGGCCATGTATTGGTGGGATCATTATACCTTTTTAACCCTAGTAATCATAAAATCAATTAAAAATTGACCAAGCGCGTTAAAATTAGATTTTAATTGTTTATGTGCAAATCGCATGGTGGTTGGATATAGCCTTAGGATGTGGTTTGGTGTTATTGTTTAATTTTGTGGTTTGATTTACGGCCTATGAGCTGATCAATTTGATGTAAAAATTAATAAGGGTTTACGGCCTGCGATCCGGTTTTTTTCTCAACTTGTGAGATTTATTTTATTTAGTATAGTTATTAGCTAGTGCTAGATAGAATAGATTGTTAGCCAAGATTGGAGAAAAAGAAGCCCAAAAAGTCAAAGAAGCCACAAAGATGGAGCATGGAGCATTCCACAAGACTTTAATAGATGGACCAAAAGATGGAGGCGCATGGAGATGTGTTTACTATTTAGGGTTCATAGATATTCCCATTGGCTTGGGAATATCTTAGTCTAGAAAGGCCATATTCACATGACGTTTTTTTTCTCTATTTTGTCGTTGTTTATTTTTCTTATCTTATTATTTTGTGATTGATGTATTGATGATGCATGCAATTAGGATAATAAGATAATTAACAACCCGGATCTATTATTTTGAGTTTTGCCCAAACTCAAAATAGATAGAGCAGTTGATATGGATCAACAAAATAATTAAAATTGAATTTTAAAATCCCTCAAAATTCAAATATTGTGTTTTGCCTTCTCGTTATTTAAACACTCATCATAATCATGATTTATCAAGATCGTGCATGCCAAATAAGAGGTTGGACACAACTGGGTTATTAATGTGATTAAAACCTAGAGGCAAACAATTGGGATTATCCATGCGGATGGATAAATAAGGAGTTCTTTTCTCAATTGAACCAAGAGTTGCATGGGATGCAATTGGAATTGTTCCTACCTAAAGTAGTCAAATTTTGAGTGACTTGCCAAAGGAAGCTCAAGAGGAGGTGAAAGATGGATCTTGGCCCACTAGAAAATATAATGATATTTTCCCGCATTAATATCTTGAGGGTTATTAATCCGTAAAAAAATAGTGGGAGCTATGTTTAATAGCCTAGCCATTATTAAATATAGTTAAAATTTCACAAATACTAAAACTTGCGTATTTTTCTTTTGTAGAATTCCAAGTGGCAAACAACTCATCGAGTTCACAACATTCCCTACGCTCTGTCCTTGAGACGGACAAGCTCTCTGGAACCAATTTCCTTGACTGGTACAGAAACTTGAGAATCGTTCTCAAGCAAGAAAAGAAACTGTACGCAATAGAGGAGCAAGTTCCAGCAGGTCCAGAAAACAATACTCCTGCAGCCCTAAAGGCGTATCAGAAGCGTGTTGATGACGCTAATGATGCGGTCTGCCTCATGCTTTTCACCATGAACTCTGAGCTTCATAAGCAACATGAGAACATGAATGCGGTCGATATGATTGAACACTTGAAGTAGCTCTTCCAAGAGCAGGCAAGGGTTGAGGAGTATGAAGTTTCTAAGGCATTGTTCAAATGTCATCTGGCTGAAGAAAACCCTGTAGGAACTCATGTACTTTGTATGATCGGATACTTGGAGAATCTCGCGCAAATAGGGTTCCCAATCAGCCAAGAGTTGGCCACCGATCTCGTGTTGCAATCGTTGCGTAAAAGTTATGGACAGTTCATCATGAACTATAACATGAGCGAGATCATGAAACCACTGCCAGATTTACTCAATATGTTGAGGACAGCTGAACAAAGCATTAACAAGGGTAAGGGCAAGGCCATAATGATGGTGCAAAGAGGAAAGGGAAAAAGGTTTGCCTCATCCTCCAAGGGAAAAGGAAAGTTAGTTGCCAAACCCAAGGAGCCTGCCCTTAAGCCTGTCGTTGGCATTGCCAAAGGTGTGACTAAAGGTGAATGTCGCTACTGCAGTCAGCCTGGACATTGGAGGAGGATAATGCCCAAAATATCTGGTGGACAAGAGGCTTGGAATAGTTATTCCACCACCACCAGGTATTTTTATTGTAGATGTCAATTTAACTATCTCTACATCATGGGTATTGGATACTGCATGTGGATCTCACATTTGTCGAAATGTGCAGGATTTAAAGAGAAGTAGAAGATTGGATAAAGGGGAGATAGACCTGCGTGATGGGAATGGAGCAAATGTTGCTGCATTGGCCATAGGCGTGTACGAGCTGTCTCTACCTTCGGGATTAATCTTAGAATTAAATAATTGCTATTTTGTGCCTGCTATGAGCAGAACATTATTTCTATTTCTTATTTGGACAAGGAAGATTTTATTTTTCAATAAAGAACAGTTGTTATTCCATTTATTTTAATATTATTCACTATTGTAGTGCGCAATTATTTAATGGACTTTACGTCCTTGATCAAAGAAATCTTGTTTAAAACATTAATACTAAGAGGATTTAAATAAATGATTTAAATCCTGCTTACTTATGATACTGTCGTTTAGGCCACATAAACGAGAAAACGTGTATCTAGACTCCATAAAGATGGATTTCTAGACTCATTTGATTTTGAATCATATGAGACATGTGAGGCTTGTTTATTGGGAAAAATGAAAAAGTCCTCTTTCAATAAGAAAGGTGAGAGGACTAGTGAGCAATTTGCGGTCGTACATAATGATGTATGTGGGCCATTTTCCACGTTTCCCAGGGGAGGTTACGTCTACTTCATCACGGTTACTGATGATTTCAATAGATATGGATTTGTATACCTTAAGAAGGCCAAATCTGAATCCTTTGAAAGGTTCAAAGAATTCAAGAGTGAAGTAGAGAAGCTACTTGGCAAAAGTATCAAGGCTCTATGATCGAATCGTGGAGGAGAATACTTGAGCCAAGAGTTTGACGACTATCTTAGAGAGTGTCGGATCGTGTCCCAACTCACTCCACCCGGAACGCCACAATGGAATGGCGTGTCGGAGAAGAGGAATTGAACACTATTGGATATGGTTCGATCTATGATGTATCAAACCAATCTTCCATTATCATTTTGGGGCTATGCTATATTAAGTGCAACTTTCACCAATAACCGTGTTCCTTCTAAATCAGTCATGAAGACACCACATGAGATCTGGAGTGGGAGGCGTTTTACACTGTCGTTCATGAAGATTTGGGGCTGCGATGTCTATGTAAAGCATTTACAATCAGACAAGCTTGGGCCCCAGTCGGATAAGTGTAAGTTTGTGGGGTACCCTAAGGAAACTAAGGGTTACTACTTCTACAATCCAACTGAGAACAAAGTGTTTGTTGCTCGGTCTGGCGTGTTTCTAGAAAGAGAGTTTGTCTCTACAGAAGCAAGTGGTAAGACTACAGAACTTAAAGAATTTCAAGAACCACAAAGCACTAATCCTACTATGGAACATGAGCAGGAACCACAAGTGGTTGTGGAGAAACCTGTTCAAGTAGCACAAGAGTTTCGTCGATCTAGTAGAGTGAACCAGGAGCCTGAGAGGTATGGACTTCTCGTGAATGAGTCTGGTGACACAATGCTCATAGATGACGAGCCTACTAACTATGAAGAGGCCATGAAAGGGCCGGACTCTCAGAAGTGGCTTGAAGCCATGAGATCCGAGATGGAATCCATGTATACCAACAAAGTATGGACTTTGATAGAACCACCCGAAGGGGCGCGACCCATAGGGTGCAAGTGGGTCTTCAAGAAGAAGGTCGACATGGATGGTAATGTGATTACCTATAAGGGACGATTGGTGGCTAAAGGATTCATAAAGATTCATGGTATTGACTATGATGAAACCTTTTCACCAGTCGCTATGACCAAATCCATCCGAATCCTACTTGTTATTGCAGCATACTACGACTATGAGATTTGGCAGATGGATGTCAAAACAGCATTCCTGTATGGGAATCTCCTCGAGGACGTGTATATGATACAGCCTGAGGGTTTTGAAGATCCAAAACAAGCCAAAAAATTCAGTAAACTGCAACAATCCATTTATGGATTGAAGCAAGCTTCGAGGAGTTGGAATCGACATTTTTATGAAGTAGTAAAAGAGTTTGGCTTCATCAGAAACGAATATGAGTCTTGTGTCTACAAGAAGGTTAGTGGGAGCTCTGTAGCTTTTCTGGTCTCGTATGTGGATGACATACTACTCACTGGAAACGACATTCCCATTATGCAATATGTTAAAGATTGGCTAGGAAAGTGTTCCTCAATGAAGGACTTAGGGTAAGCAGCCTATATACTTGGTATAAAGATCTATAGAGATAGATCTAGGAGACTGCTAGGCCTAAGTCAAAGTACATATATATACAAGGTGTTGAAAAGGTTCAACATGCAAGATTCCAAGAAGGGATTCTTGCCCTTGTCACATGGAATCACTCTTTCGAAGAGTGATTGTCCTTCCAATGAGATTGAGAAGGAACGCATGAGTAGGATTCCCTATGCCTCGACCATATGATCCATCATGTACGCCATGTTATGTAATGGACCATATGTGTCATATGCCTTGAGTATGAAAAGCAGATACAAGTCCAATCTAGGTGAAAGTCATTGGATTGCAGTCAAGAACATCCTAAAGTGTTCCAAGCAAGAGACGGTGGTTGTTTCTACAACAGAGGCTGAGTACATTGCTGCAAATGACACAGCAAAGGAAGCTGTTTGGATTAGGAATTTTTTTTCTGAATTTGGTGTGGTTCCTAGCATTGCGGATCCAATAGATTTGTACTGTGACAACACTGGGGCGATCGCGCAATCAAAGGAGCCCCGGTCACACCAGAAATCCAAACACGTGCTCAGGAAGTTCCATCTTATTCGAGATATTATCGATAGAGGAAACGTTCGGATATGCAAGATTCCTACAGATGAGAATCTGTCAGATCCACTTACAAAGACGCTTGTTCAGCGCAAGCATGATGGGAACACTAGGAGCATTGGCATACGGGATGCATCAGATTGGCTCTAGTGCAAGTGGGAAACTGTTGGGATAGATGCCCTAGAGGTTATCTAGTTTAGTATCGACTTATTTTTGGCTATAATATTCATTGTATTATTTATTGGATATTTAATATAATGAATTCCTTAGATTTAAAATTGTGTTGTTTATCTTACATATCCCTAGTCCATTATAATGATTAAATGGGACAATCATCTATAGACTAGTATGGGGTTGGATTGATATGGAGATATCATGATCCAACACATGGGTATGCATTAGGGGCAATGGCATACTGGATTGACCCATCTCCGAGAAGGCTACATACATGTTATGTTGAGTCACAAGCGCTTATCGTGGTGACAACGGTATTATCATCCTTAGACTTGAAGTCACTAGATTGTCTAGTTGTGGATTATTGTGCTTTTGGTAGCGTCAAACGCTACACCGTGACTGGGTAGCCATAAAGGCGTGTACCGGATACAATAAGAAGCAAGATTAGAAGTCGTAGTAGACGTAGATAGAATTTTTCGCTCCCACATAACGGGAGCAAATATCCAATCCCACTCGAGGGATAGTGCTTATGGAATGTTATTTGCACGAATTAGGCTATTCCCAGGATCGGGAAACTATGGATTGTATATACAAGTGTGACGTGTATGTCTCGTGTCCAATCCGGATATGGATACAAAGGAATGAGACAATTACTTGCACAAGGTATGTCGGATGACTATTCTATTAGTTGGCTAGAATGGATGTCTTGCTAGAGACCGCTCCATATTAGCAAATTGTTGCTACCAAATAGATAGAACCAATGGTGTCACACGCCCAATAGAGTTGAACTAGATTTGGGAATTAATTAATATGATTAATTAATTAGAAGGATCAATTTGCAACACCTTGCAAACTTAGTAGGACTAATATGCAAGGAAGGGACTAATCCGAACTCATGTAGGATTACGAAGGGCCTTTAGGTAGTTGAAAAGGAGTTGTTGGACTATATAAAGGATATTCCTAGCTTCCTTCCCACACTAATTCTCATAACATAAGTAGAGTGGGAGAGAAACAAAAGAGAGAGAGCAAGACAACTAGAGGCCGACCGCCCCTAGCCGTCGGCCACAAAGAGAGGCTGAAGCCTTCTCTTTGGTCCTCGTTGCGTGATCTCTTCTTCCTCTTCCTCCGGTCCAAGCTAGCACAAAGGAGAAGGAGGATCTAGACATCAACCCTAGGCGTAAATCAACCGTAGAGACGTGACACAATTCACATTACAAGTCATCACAGGAGATCTCTAAGGTATGTTACTTGTTTCTTCCTTTACCATCGTTATGATTCTCTTCCTGTGATCCTTGGAGGATCTTAAATGGATAAATTTTTTTTCCGCTGCGTATCCATGATCAGAACCATAAAGCATGATCTAAAGAGAAGTAGAAGATTGGTAAAGGGGAGATAGAACTGCACGTTGGGAATGGAGCAAAGGTTGTTGCATTGGCCCTGGGCGTATACAAGCTATCTTTTCCTTCAGGATTAGTTTTAGAATTATATAATTGCTATTTTTTCCCTGCTATGAACATAAACATTATTTCTATTTCATGTTTGTACGAGAGGGGTTTTACTATTTCAATAAAGGACAAATGTTGCTCAATTTATTTTGATAGTATGCACTATCGTACTGCGCAATTATCTAATGGATTGTATATCATTGATCTAAGTAGTCGCGTCTATAACATAAATATCAAGAGGATTAAAACCAATGATTTAAATTCTACTTACTTTTGGCATTGTCGTTTAGGCCATATGAACGAGAAACACATCTCTAGACTCCATAAGGATGGATTCCTAGACTCATTTGATTATGAATCATATGAGAAACGTGAATCTTGTTTATTAGGAAAATTGACAAATTCCCCTTTCAATAAAAAAGGAGAGAGTAATAGTGAGCAATTGGCTCTCGTGCATACTGATGTATATGGGCCATTTTTCACGCCTGTCGGAGGTGGTTATCTTTATTTCATTGCACTTACTGATGATTTAAGTAGATATAAATTTGTGTACCTTATGAAGGCCAATTTTGAATCCTTTGAAAAGTTCAAATAATTCAAGAATGAAGTAGAGAAGCAACTTAGCAAGTGTATTAAGGCTCTTAGATCGTATCGTGGAAGAGATTACTTAAGCCAAGTGTTTGACGACTATCTTAAAGAGTGTGGGATCTTGCTCCACCTCACTCAACCCGGAACATCACAATGGAATGGCGTGTACGAGAGGAGGAATCGAAATCTGTTGGACATGGTTCGATCTATGATGTGTCAAACAGATCTTCCATTATCTTTTTGTAGGAACGATCTATTATGTGCAGGTTTCACCCTTAATCGTGTTCCATCTAAATTGGTCATGAAGACTCCATATGAGATGTGGAGTGGGAGGCTTCCCACATTGTCGTTCATGAGGATTTGGGGCTGCGATGTATATGTAAAAAGTTTACAAATAGAGAAGCTCGGGCCCAAGTCGGATAAGTTTAAGTTTGTGGGATATCCTAAGGAAACGAAAGGGTATTACTACTACAATCCTGCCGAGAACAAAGTGTTTGTTGCTTGGACCGGCATGTTCCTAGAAAGTGAGTTTGTCTCTAAAGAAGCAAGTGGGAGGACAGTAGAACTTGAAGAAATTCAAGAACCACAAACCACTATTCCTACATGGAACATTAATGGGAACCACAAGATGTTGTAAAGGAACATGTTCAGGCAACACAAGAACTTCGTAGGTCGAGTAGAGTGCGCCAGGATCCAGAGAGGTATGGACTTCTTGTGACTGAGCCTGGCGACGGGTTGCTCATAGATGATGAGGCTACTACCTATGGAGAGGCCATTAAAGGTCCAGACTCTCAAAAGTGGCTTGAAGCCATGAGATCCGAAATGGAATTCATTTATATCAACAAAGTATGGACTTTGTTTGAACCACCCAAAGGGGCTCGGTCAATAGGGTGCAAGTGGGTCTTCAAGAAGAAGATCGATGTGGATGGAAATGTGATTGCCTATAAGGGCCCATTGGTGGCAAACGGATTCAAACAGATTCATGGTATTGGCTATGATGAAGCCTTTTCCCTAGTTGCAAGGCCCAAATCCATTCGAATCTTACTTGCTATTGAAGCTTATCACGATTATGAGATTTGACAGATGGATGTCAAAACAGCGTTTCTGTATGGAAACCTCCTTCAGGATGTGTACATGACACAACCATAGGGTTTTGAGGATCCAGACCATGCCCATAAAGTGTGTAAGTTGAAGCGATCCATTTATGAGTTGAAGCAAGCTTCTAGGAGTTGGTATCTACGTTTTGATGATGCAGTCAAAGAGTTTGGATTCATGAAGAACGAAGAAGAACCTTGTGTCTATAAGAAGGTTAGTGCGAGCTCTGTTGTCTTTCTGTTCTTGTATGTGTATGACATACTACTCATTGGAATCGGCATTCCTACCTTACAATCTGTTAAAGATTACCTAGGACAATTTTTCTCAATGAAGGACTTAGGGGATGCATCTTATATATTTGGTATGAAGATCTATAGGGATAGATCGAGGAAGCTGCTAGGCCTAAGTCAAAGTACATATATAGATTGTAGGGTTTTGATTCATGGATCGCGCAAACGGAAGCATAATCAAATAAACAACCATGCAAAACCCTCCAAGGATCACAAGTCTAGATGCATAACGATAGTGAAGGTAAGAAATCATAAACACACCTTTGGGTTCTCCTTGATGACTTCAAACGCGAATAGTGTCACGTTCTCTATAGTTGATCCACGCCTAGAGTTGATCCTAGATCTCCAATCTCCTTGGTGCTAGCCCGGAATGAAAGGAGGGTGAAGGAATCACGCAAAACGAGGCACAAAAAGGGGTTCGGCCCCTTTGTGGCGTCGGGGACGAGTGGGCGGCGGCAAGGGGGCGGCGTCCCTCTTGTTGCTTGCTCTCTCTCTCCTTTGTTCTCTCCTACTCTTGTTATGTTCTCTTTAGAGCATAAGTTGTGTAGGGAAGGAAGGAGGAGGGTCCTTTATATAGTCCAACAACTCCTTGTTAACTACCTAAAGGACTTATTCTAGTCCTACTAGAATTCAATTTAGTCCCTTCCTTGCAAATTAGTCCCTACTAAGTTTGCAAGGGTTTGCAAAGTGATCCTTCTAATTAATTAATCCTATTAATTAATTCCCAAATCTAGTACAACTCTATATAGCGTGTGACCCCATAGGTTCTATCTAGTTGGTAGCAACTCTTTGCTAATATGGAGCAGTTTCTAGCAAAACATCCATTCTAGCCAACTAATAGAATAGTCATCTAGACAACCTTGTACAAGTAATTGTCTCATCCCTTTGCCTCCATATCCGGATTGGACACGAGACATTCAAGTCACACTCGTATATCCAATCCCTAGTTTCTCGATCCATGGAATAGCCTTATTCGTGCAAATAACATCAATATCTCATATATTGATTTATTTGAGTCTGGCCAGACATTCTATAAGCACTATCCTCGAGTGGCCTTGGATATTTTCTCCCGTTATGTGGGAGGGGCAAATCCTCTCTACGTCCACTAGGATCTCTAAGCTTGCTTCTCATTGTATCCAGTACACGCCTTTATAACTACCCAGTTACGGTGTAGCGTTTAACGCTACCAAGATCACAATGATCCACAACTAGAATATCTAGTGACTTCAAGTCTAAGGATGACAATACCATTGTACCCGAGAAGCACTTGTGACTCAACATAACGTGTATGTAGCCTTCTCGGTAATGGGTCAATCCAGTGCAACATTCCGTAATGCACACCTATGTGTTGGATCATGATATCTCCATATCAATCCAACCCCATACTAGTCTATAGATGATTGTCCCATTTAATCATTATACTCGACTAGGGATATTTAAGATAAACAACACGATTGTAAATCTAAGGACTTCATTATATTAAATATCCAATAAATAATAAATGAATTTCTAGCCAATTACAAATTCATACTAAACTAGATTGCCTCTAGGGCATCTATTCCAACATAGATGAGGTGTTGAAACAGTTCAACATGCAAGATTCCAAGAAGGGATTCTTGCCCATGTCACATGGAATCACCCTTTTGAAGATTGTTAGTCCTTCCAATGAGATTGAGAAGGAACGCATGAGTAGGGCTCCCTATGCTTCGGCCATAGGATCCATCATGTACGCCATGTTGTGTACTAGACCAGATGTGTCATATGCATTGAGTAATGCAAGCAGATATCAGTCACCGGGTGCGAGTCACCGGATAGCGGTCAAGAACATCCTTAATTACTTGATAAGAACTAATGATGCGTTCTTGATCTATGGAGGGGAGGAAGAGCTGCGTGTAAGGGGTTACACTGATGCAAGCTTCCAAACCGACATAGATGATTTCAGATCGCAGTGGGAATTCGTGTTATGCCTGAATGGAGGAGCTGTGAGCTCGAAAAGTTACAAAAAAGAAACGGTTGCTGATTCTACAACAAAGGCTGAGTACATTGCTCCATCTGGTGCAACAAAGGAGGCTGTTTGGATTATGAAGTTCATTTCTGAGCTTGGTGTGGTTCCTATTATTGTGGATCCAATAGATATGTATTGTTACAACACTGGGGCTATCGCACAATCCAAGGAACCCAGGTCACACTATAAATCCAAGCACGTACTCAGAAAGTTCCATCTTTTTCGAGAGATCATCGATCGAGGAGATATAAAGATATGCAAGATTCCTACAGATGAAAATCTGTCAGATCCAATTACAAAGCTGCTTGTTCAGCGCAAGAATGAAGGGCACACTAGATCCATATGCATACGAGATGCACAAGATTGGCTCTAGTGCAAGTGGGAGACTATTGGAATAGATTTCCTAGAGGCAATCTTATTTAGTATGAACATTATTTTGTCTAGAATAATCATTGTAATATTTATGCAGATATTTAACAGAATGTAGTCCTTAGATTACAAATGTTTTGTTTATATTAAATATCCCTACTCAACTATATTGATTAACAGGACGATCAACTATAGACTAGTATGGGGGTAGATTGATATGGGGATATCAAGTCTAGCACATGGGTATGCATTAGGGGTAATGGCATACTAGATTGACCCACCACGAGAAGGCCACATACAAGTTATGTAAAGTGACGAGTGCTTCTCGTAGTGAGAATGACATCGTGGTCCTTAGCCTTGAAGTCATTGGATACTCTAGTTGTAAAATATCATGCTTTGATATTATCAAACGTTCCGCCTTAATCGGGTTACTATAAAGGTAGTTATCGGGCATGATAGGAAGCACGCTTAGAGATGGTAGTGATGTACATACGATTTGTCCCTCCCACATAACGGGAGCAAATATCCGCGGCAACTCGATGGGTAGTGCTTATAGAATGTCTGGCCAGACTCAGATGAATCAATATAGGATATTGATATTATCTGCATAGATAAGACTATTCATAGGATCGAGAAACTATGGATTGGATATACGAGTGTGACTTGTATTACTCGTGTCCAATCCGGATATTGAGACAAAGGGATAATGCAATGCGGTAACATTGGTCACAAGTTTTTTCGGATTACTGACTATTTATATTAGTTGGGTAGCATTGATGTGTTGCTAGACACCTCTCTATGTTAGTAATTCTTACTACCAACTAAGTAAAAACCTACGGGGTCACACTCCCTATGGATTAAAACGAACTTGAGAATTAATTTTTTGGACTAATTAAATAGAGGGATTAATACGCAACCACATGCAAACTTGGTAGGACTTATTTTCAAGGTGGACTAATCCATCTATGGACATGATTAGTATTGGCGTTTATATGCAATTAATAAGGAGTTGTTAACTATATAAGGGCACTCCTAGCTTATTTTTCTCATAACTGTCATATTTTTTATCACACAAGAGAAAGAGAGAGAGAGAGAGAACAAAGCAAGGAGAGAGCCAATACAAGGAGGTCGAACATTCCCCCCCCCCCCCCCCCGCCCTCCCTCTTGCCGTCGGCCTCGTGAGGCGCGACCTTGGGTGTCCCGTTTGCGTGATCTTCTTGTTCCTCCTTCTTCCCTAGCTAGCACAAAGGTGTTGAAGGATCCAGAGCAATTCTAGGAGTGGACTTCCATAGATACGTGGACACAATGTCACGTGAAGTCATCAAAGGAGACAAACAAGGTACATGATGCTTTCATCCTTTACCATCGTTATGATGCCTACTCCTGTGATCCTTGGAGGGTCTTGAACGGAGTTAGTTATTGTTTATTCCCTTGCGTAATCCGTGTCAAAACCCTACATTGAAAGGATTCATGGATGAGATTTCTGATACTTATTCTCCAAAATGTGAAGAACCTCCACAAGATTCCGGCTATAGTTGCGATTTGAATGACCTACATGTCCACACCTGAAGCAGATTTCGAACACATTCGCGTAAATGAAATAGATCCATTTAGGTGGCACTCCTGGGTATGTTGGCTTGATGTACGCCTCCGGAATTAAAGGCTCATCCAAAGAAACTCTGATTTTCACCCTAAATTCCTCCATGTTTGCGTATCTCTTGATATCCCAATCAACATGCAGCAGTTCTCCTGATAGAAGACCCGAATCTTGAGCTAGGTCCTAGCAAAACCCTCCAAAGGTATTCCTGGCATTCGGATCCACACATCTAAAGTGGGGAAAACGGGTTCAGAAATGACGAAGTTGGCGGGTCTTCCTTGCAAAGCCAAGGTTTTGCCATGCATGGCAATTGCGCCTTGATCCAGCAACTTGATCTTGTCTATGGAATTGAAATAATGGAAAAGGAAGCAAACACCTTTCTTTTCAACCCATATTCGGTCTGACGATTGCCAAACCTCATCCCCAACTTGCTGAACAACAAAAGATGAGAGATTAGAGTTTCTAGCATTCAGAGAGAACTTTCCCAATAACACAATTCTTCCAAAGAGCACGGTAAACCTCAACCATTTCAGAATTCAGGTTGATCATAAATCCTCTCTCCTCCAGTTGCTCCTCAGACGATAAATTAGATGGACTAGGTGAGATAAGAGTGTTATTAGACCAGTAACAGGCCATTAGAGAGAAGAAAACACAGTTGAGGGGAAATGAGAAGAATATGAAAAGGATGCGGAGAGAGAGTGCAGAAAGAGACAGGGAGAAGAAGAAAAGGAGTGAGCAGAGTGAGTGAGTGAAGATGATGATAGAGTGCAGCACAGGAAAACCTGACCTAGAAAAGGTGGTGGCGCCGTAAATGAACAAGACAAGAGTTGTGGAGATTGAAGAGTTGCAGAAGTTTGATTGGGGGAATGAAGTGGAATAATGGTGATATGTTGGGAAATGATAAAGATCAAAAGCTGGGTTTTGGGGTGTAGTAGGGAGAAAGGCAGTAATGATGCTGAAACTCAAGCATGACCAGCCAAAATTACGAGGGATACATTCGTTCTAGAGAGCGAAAGCAGCACTCTGTTCCCGTACGTATGTTTGATGATGAAATAAATAAATAACAAAAGTTTATTGCTGAATGTCAAGGCTGTGAAATGAGTAATTTTACCAATTTCTTTGTGTTTTTTTGTCCAATTTCTTTGTGTGACACTCGGAACGCAGTAAAAAAATTCCGCAATGTCTTATTAATATCAATTTTCAGACTGAAATCGAAATCAATAAAAATATGCAACTTTCTTTTTAGAGATAATAGTCACGCAACTTGCGCGAAGCCGCCTAAATTCATGAAATCCCAAAGATTATTAGTCGGTCTCATTGTGAGTAAACCTGAGACCTCAAGGGGAACAAACCCAACCCTTAAGTCCCATACCTCACCCACTAGGCCAACCCCTTTGTGCCTCCTGAATAGTTCCTTTTGTCTGATATATTTTTTTCTTTTTCTCTTGATCTTCATATCCCAGTAACCCAAAAAACATACCACTGAATCACTTGCAAACAACTTCTGCCTAAATCCTCCTATTTTTTCTCTGATATGGAACAACAAACATAAGTTTATATTTTTGTCAACATACACTGTTGGCACGTAAATTTCGCCAGCAGAATTATATATATAAATTATATATAAATTTGTTTTAACTCTTAAAATGCAAAAAAGGGAATTAAAACAACCTGAACCTGGACTGCATTTGACTAACAGGTCAATGTCCAGGTTCATCAACAGAAAAAACAAATTTATCTGTTGAATATGTGGCAAATCATGGAGATAAGCCTGGCTTAAAGAGATAAATTCCCTCCCTTATCTCTTAAACCTGGAGATAAGAGTCCAGTGGATGAAGGGATATCTCTTAAACCTGGAGATAAGAGTCTAGTGGATGAAGGGATATCTCATAAACCTGGAGAGTTTATCCGGATCTCTACTAGTAGCCAGCTCCAGACCTCTATAAATAAGAGGTTCCAGAAAGCTGGAAGGGGACTTTTTGCTGGAGAAATACAGCAGAAACTCGTGAAGAAAACACAGCAGAGAAAAGACAGCAGAAGAAAGAGAAAAAGAGTGAAATACTCTGCAAAATCCTGCAGAGAATACCATACTACAGCAGAAGAAGGCAGCGACAAGCTGCTGCTGTAACCTGCAGAACATATTCTGAAGGCAAAACTCATTCCAGAAACAAGGAGTAGACTGCATTGGAGGCTGTCCTATTTGCTAGGTAAAGGGTTCCATTTTCTAGTCTAGGATAAAATATATATCTCTTACTTGCTGAAGCAACTTGTGTAAACATACTGCAGAGAACAGTTTTTTTTATGATATGCAGTTTATGAAGTTCCAGTTGTGTTTTATTTAGGCTTATTAATCAGGGGTTTCTGAGGTCATTCTCAGAGTAATTAACGATTCAATTACTCGAATCGGAAATAGGGAACTCACATGCAAACACATAAACACAAATTTGAAATCATTTGTTTTCCAAGATTTTTTCAGAAAGTTAGTTAGAAAATTATGGGTTAAGCAAATTGGCACGCCCAGTGGGACCTATTTCTCCACTCATCTCTTAAGCCTAAAAAAAAATCAAGTTCAAAGAAAGCAAAACTGGCAGGAGCAGGAAGTTAAAAATAAAAAATTTCTGTTTCGTGTGACTTTCTCATTGCAGGATTTACTGTTGCAGGTTCGAAAAAAATGCAGAAACTGCTTCAGTGAAGCGGCGTTCCCAGTGTTGGGCTCTTGGAAAGAGAAGCTCATGTCTCCTGTGTCGGTGGCCTCGCGGGAGCCGACCTCGTTTGAGGTACGTGCTCCAATACGTGGTCATGGCGCTGGGGGTTGGAGCCAACTCTCTCAAGAGTTTCCTGCAAAGAATCATCTCCCTCAAGAAGTACAAGATGTGTGCAGGGAAGCTGCGTACATGGTTCAGGTTGCGAGAGGGTATCTCTCGATCCGAAAGACATCCAGGGCCTGTAGGCTTATGGAGTTAGCCAAGCGGGCTGAGAGGGCTGCGGTTCTCGCCGGGGAAGTGGCTTTGGTTGGTTCATTACCAATGACCACGGAAAGGCTCTTGAAAGAAGCCAGGGAGCACAACGCCCGAGTCGATAAAGCTCCAGAAGCCGTTTCGGCAGAAAACATGAGAATAATCCGGGAGATAGGACGGAAAGTTGCTGTCCGGGAATCCCAAAAGATTGCGGCTGATGAGGTTCGGGCTAAACGCCTCGAAACCGCTTCGGTCACACCACCGACTGATGCAGTTCGGGTTAAACACCCTGAAACTTCTTCGGTCACACTACCGGCTGATGTGGTTGGGGTTAAACACCCTAAAACCACTTCGGTCAAAATCCGGGCTGATGTGGTTCGGGCTAAACACCCTAAAACCGCTTCGGTCACAATCCAAACTGATATGGTTCGGGCTAAAGGCCCTGGAACCGCTTCGGTTAAACCCTCGACTGAAAAGATGTGGGTTCGACACCCCAAAATCTCTTCGGTCAAGCAAGAGACCATAAGGACTAGGGTTCAAAACCCGTCAGCCCCTTTGGCCAAGCCGGCACGAGTCTCCGAAGCTCATCGGGACGAAGACATGGTGGCCAGGGATAGCAAACTAATCCCTCGTTACGGTCAAGAAACGGTTACGGTAATGCCAGTAGGGGTCCGCCTCAAACAGGGGAAACCGAAGGGCAAACAAAATGCAAAACCGACGTTGCAAAATAACGTCGCATCAAATGTCTTGAAGGCAATCGAGAAGGCATTAGGAGAAAATAGTAACTCTGGAAAGAAGAGTGAATCTCCTATTTTCCCACTACGAGAAAGTAAAGGGAAGGAAAAAATGGTTGAAAAACAACCAACCTCTTCGGCACCAACAGGAAAGAAATTAATAATGGGTGATACTCGTAGAACAAGGTCAGGACCCGTCACTCGATCCATGACCAGGGGCCTTGAAGCTCGTAGTATTATAAACCCGTTATTTGAAGGAGACGATCAAAGTTCCGCCACAAAGAGAGACAATGCGGTATCGGTCATGATGAACGACGTCGATGATGATGAAGAATCGACGCAAAGCGAACTTGTTATGCTCCGAGAACAGTTGGAGCGAAAAAATAAAGAAATGGTTGCTATGGCTGAGGAGATGAAGACTTTGCAAGCGCAACTAGCAAGCCTCGGAAGTGGAACAAGCTCTGGACCTCCTAGGCCAGTTATCCCACCTACAACACAAGGGGTATCGCAAGGGATGCAAACAACTCCACGATTTGAGACCCCCAACGCATCTTACCCGGACATCCAAGACATAGGAATCAACGGTTTTAGCCCAATGCTAATGACGTTGATCGATGACATGGTCACAAAGAAAGTCCAAAAGGTTAGAGAAAAAGATGAAGAGGGGTTACAAGTGATTACGAAACCCTATCCAGCATGGGTAGATAAGGTTTCTTTTCCTCCCGGGTATTTTCAACCAGAGTTCAAAATGTTCAATGGAACTGGTGACCCGAGGCAGCACTTAGCCCACTTTCTCTCAAGGTGCGGACCCATTGCACACAATGAAGCCCTGTGTTTGCAATTGTTTGTGCAGTCATTGGAGGACGCCGGATTTACATGGTACTCCCAATTGCCGGAGGGTTCTATCCCGGATTGGAGCACTATGACGAAGGAATTCCTCAAATAGTTCTGCAATACCCAAAGAAGAGTTGGGGTACCAGAACTAATTGAAACCAAGCAACGAGACAACGAACCAGTCACGGACTTCATAGCAAGGTGGAGAGCTCTTACCTTTGCTTGTCCTCAAAAGTTCACTCAAAAAGAACTCATAAGGATGTGTCTTAACAACTTTAGGCACGAGTTGTCCACCTCCTTGATGGCACAGTCATTTGACGGTTTCAATGACCTATGCACCAAAGCCCATGATATGGAACTCCATCTCGGCAAAAGAAGAAGGTCGAGGTTTTCAGACAAAATCGAATCCTCAACAGCCGCAGTGGTCGAAACCAAGAGGAAGAATCCTGTGGTAGTGGGGGTCAAGAAACCAGCAGAGACAAGAAAGTCATCTATTCAGGAAAGATTGAGAAAGACTTATTCTTTCTCAGATGACCTTGTAGAAGATTTGTTCGGAGACCTTGTTGAACAAGACTTGATTGTGCTTCCAGAAGTTAAGAGGCCACATGAAGTGGGGAGGACTGATGACCCTAAATATTGTCCATACCACAGGCTAATCGGGCATTGCCTAAAGGATTGCTTTGTGTTAAAGGACAAGATCCAAGAGTTGTTGGACTCTAAAATCATTGAGTTACCTCCGTCTGAGAGGCTGGCAGCGAATGCCACCACCCTTCACGAAGAAAATGGAGGTGAGTGGACAATCTATAAATCAAGAAGATCGAGGAATAGCCGCGATGCAAAGGGGAAAAGTCAAAACACGTCCAGCACCCCGAGTGCAACGGCCAAAACTAAGAAGGCATCCAAGCCGGGAAAGAAAAAGCCCCTAAGCGAAGACGAGGAAGGACCGTGAGAGCAAGTTCATCGGGACCCTGTAGTTCTGGAAGAGTTCATGCCACCCCTGTATCAGAATCCTGAAATGATTTTGCGGCTCGAAGAAAGGAGCAACCCAATTGCAATGCCATGTTTGGCCGTCACAGTCCAAGGGGTTGAGACGACAGAGGAAGAAAAGACTCCTCCAAATGATAACTCTATACCCGCAACGCCTGAGTTCAGCCCGTTTCCTTTGGACTATTACATGAACTCTCCGAGACGGCTCCACGCCTCTAGTGGCAATGAGGTGGGAAACCGAAGTAAAGCACAAAGATGCTTACAGTTTTCGGAGAAAAAGCCCAAGTCTCCCCCGAACTCGGAAAATGAAGTCCATGTGGATCGATCGAGTGATGGCGAGTTGGGGCTAAATTACCCTCTAGCTAGCTTCCCCCCTTACTCATCAACTAAAATACAAGACTCGGACAACATCTCCGAGCTTTGTCCATGCAACGTCATAACAGTTGACGTCGACTTCGCCGGAAAAGCGGTTCATGTCGAAAGGGATCCGGAAGACTACAATAAGACAGTTATAAAAACATGGACCGGAGATGACAAGGCCCGACTATCCATAGCACTAACGGAAAATATTCCCGAGGTACTGTCATGCCAAAAGGAAACCCATATCCACGTTGGGTAGATGCGGTCCCATTCCCGCCTGGGTATGCAATACCCATATTTCCTACCTACCACAGAGTGGGATGCCCGAGGCGTCATCTCGTCCGTTATCTAGCTGCATGTGGGAACACAATAAGCAATCAAGCTTTGCTCATGCGACAATTTGTCCTCTCTTTGGAGGAGCAGGCAGAAGATTGGTACTTCAGTCTCCCGAGAAACTCCATCGCTGACTGGGATACCATGGCGGAGAGGTTTTATAAAAGGTTCTACCCCGCAAGCCGCCTTGATGACCGTCAGTCTTCAGTTGGCTCGGTGAACATGGTTCAAATCAGCGAGGAAGACAAGGGAGAAAATCAAGTGATTGCTAGTGTATGTCCCGCATTTCTTACGTACAAGAGGCGCGCGAAAGTCAGCACGCCTGAAGGCACTCGAACACAAAATATAGGGGAAGTTCAACCCGAAGAGGAAAAGGTAAAGTACGATGTTCTTTCACACCTCAAGAAAATTCCAGCACTCTTGAGTGTGTATGATGCCCTTCGAATGTCGCCTGAGCTTCGAAAGTCTTTGATATACGCTTTATCTAAGCGAGAAGACTTCCGCGGGACAGTCACTGACAGTCAAGAAAGTGTGATCGCATGCATGTCCGCAATCACATTTGGGGACGACGACATGTACGTCGAGGTGACCGACCATAACCGCCCGCTGTTTATCACCGGGTCCATCTACGACACCAAAATATCAAGGGTTTTCGTAGATGGAGGGTCAGCTGTGAATCTTTTACCAAGAAGGGCTTTAAGCTTAATGGGTCTGAAAGTGTCTCATTTGCAACCGAGTCGTTTGGTGATCCAGGGGTTTAACCAAAACGAGCAAAAACCCTTAGGAAAGATCAGGTTGCATACGAAATTCGGCGAAATCGAAGACAACACCGAGTTCCTCGTATTTGATGTTGATACTTCGTATAATGCAATGCTTGGAAGCCCTTGGGTGCACGATAACAGAGTTGTACCCTCAACGTACCATCAATGCATCAAATTCCCATTACCCTGGCCAAGAAATGTAGGGGTAATCATCGCAGACCATGACCCTTTCAACGGGGTAGAAGCCTACTACGCTGACGCACACTTGTACCAAGCGAAATCAGTGAAAGAAGAGAAAGAAGTGTCTAGGCCTATGGTCGCGGTAAGTAATAGGCAACCCCCTCCTCCTCTGAAGACCTTTCGGTACGTCCCGAAGTCTGAAAAGAAGCTTGGGGCAAGTTCCTTAGCACCAGTGGACCCAGTTGCGAAGCTGAAGATAAATTTCACTTTGCCACTTCAGAAAACCGAATGCTCTATGGTAGAAACCTATAGTAAGTTCGTGGTCCCAGCCAAAGGAGAAGGCTCCAAGTAAATTTGTTTCCATGCACTCGGAGATATCGAGAAGAGTGGTCCTGAGATGAGCCAAAGCATGGAGGAGGTGTGCACAGGATTCAAGAAACCCATTTTTAGCACAAGAACAGCCAAAATGTTGGTAAAAGCAGGCTTGGACCCTGAAAAGCTTGACGGAAGGGGCTCATTCGATCGAATATTGACGTCTTCCCAGAGAAAGGCTTTAAGAAACGGGACTCCTATCAAAGCCACTAAAGAAGGCTTAGGATACAAACGACCCAGTGGCTCGGAAGAAGCATCAGTAAACATGACAACTTCTCATGAGGATGCGAGCATGTATGAAGAAGGAACTAATCCTACTTCTCAAGAAGATTCAGATTTAAGAGAAGAAGAAGCTAAGCCTGCTCCATTAGAATTGGAGGACGGTGGGAAAGCCACCGTAGATGAACTCCGTGAAGTTAATCTGGGTCACGACGTGAACATAAGGCCGACGTTCATAAATGCCAATCTGACAAATGAGGAAGCCTCAAGTTACATCTCTTTCCTTAAGGAATATAAAGATGTGTTCGCCTGCAGTTACGAGGAAATGCCTGGACTCGATCCGCAAATAGCCGTACATAGGCTTGCGGTTTCCACAGGGAAGAGGCCTGTGAAACAAGCTCAAAGACGAACTCGCCCGGAGCTAACCACCCAGATAGAAATGGAGGTGGAGAAGCTCATCAAGGCCGGTTTCATCCGAGAAGTTAAGTACCCTACGTGGCTGGCCAACATAGTTCTCATGAAGAAGAAGAACGGCCAAATTAGAGTGTGTATCGATTTTCGGGACTTAAACGAAGCATGTCCAAAAGACGACTTTCCCTTGCCCATAACAGAGCTCTTGGTAGATGCAACCACTGGTTATGAAACCCTATCCTTCATGGACGGGTATTCGGGGTATAACCAAATTCGGATGGCTCGTGAAGACGAAGAATTGACAGCTTTCAGGATACCCAAAGGCGTAACCTGTTACAAAGTAATGCCCTTTGGTCTTAAAAACGCGGGGGGCACCTATCAAAGAGCTATGACAGTAATCTTCAACGACATACTGCATGATATTGTTGAATGCTATGTCGATGACCTAGTCGTGAAGACTAGGAGAAGAGAAGATCACCTCAAGGACCTGAGGGAAATTTTTGAACGCTTGAGGCGTCACAACCTCAGGATGAACCCTTTAAAATGTGCCTTTGGGGTCTCATCGGGGAAATTCCTCGGATTTGTAGTCCGAAGTAGGGGTATTGAAGTTTGACCCCGCTAAAACAAAGGCGATCATTGATATGCCCTCACCAAGAAACCTTAGGGAGTTAAAAGGACTGCAAGGGAGGCTAGCCTACAAAAGGAGATTCATATCGAATCTCGCTGGACGATGTATGCCATTTTCCAGACTTATGAAGAAAGGGGTGCCTTATGAATGGGATAAGGCTTGCGAAAATGCTTTTGGTAGCATCAAAAGGTACTTGGTGAATGCACCTGTTCTCATGAGCCCAATAAAGGGAAATCCTTTGATTTTATACATCACGGCTCTCGACAATTCCCTCGGTGCTCTATTGGCTCAACAAAATGAACAAGGAAAAGAATATGCCTTGTACTACTTAAGTCGGACTTTATTGGGGGCAGAAATTAACTATTCTCCCATCAAAAATATTTGCTTGGCCTTGGTGTTCGCGCTGCAAAAGCTTAAACACTACGTGTCAGAACACGAAGTTAAGCTAATATCTAAAGCCGATCCGCTAAAGTACATACTCTCGCGTCCCGTCCTTAATGGGAGGATCACAAAATGGGCTGTACTTCTTCAGCAATTCGACATCCAGTATGTCCCTCAAAAGACGATAAAGGGACAAGCCTTGGCAGATTTCTTGGCTGCACACCCTATCCCAGATGACTCACCCTTAGCAACAGACTTGCCAGTCGAAGATGTGATGGCGGCAAATGTGCAAAAAGGATGGGAAATGTACTTTGATGGAGCTTCAAGAAGCCCTGATGGGATGAAGCCAGAAAGCGTTAAAAGCAATAAGTCAGGGATTGGTGTTGTTTTCATCACACCAGAAAACACTGTCATCCCACATTCTTTGGCACTTAGCGAAGGGTGCTCCAACAATGAGGCCGAGTATGAAGCCATTATCGCCGGATTAGAGCTCGCCCTCCAGATCCCTATTGAGGAGTTAACAATATATGGGGACTCTGAATTGGTGATTAAACAGTTACGAGGAGTGTACATCGTGAAAAAGGTGAGCCTCGTCCCATACTATGAGTGGGCGGACCAATTGCTCTCACAGTTCAAGAAAATACACATCTTCCATGTGAGGAGGGGGTAAATGCTCAAGCCGACGCGCTAGCAAGCCTGGCGGCGTCCCTGACTCTTCCCGACAACAAAATACTTAAGGTCGTTGTAGGGGAAAGGAGAGTTTTGACACCCCTTAAAGAAGCCCCGAGTACAGTCCAAGTCTTGACACTCTCCACAAATGAAGACGGTGAGGATTGGCGGGACGTGTTCATCAACTATCTTCAAAATGGGAGAGTTCCAGAAGATAAAGCGAAGAAAGCGGAAATAAGGCGTCGTTCGACTAAGTTTGTCATGTTGAAAGACATCCTTTATAAAAGGTCGCTCGATGGCATATATCTACGTTGCATTGCCGGAAATGCAACCAAAGAAGCCATGGCTGAAGTCCATGCAGGGATATGTGGTGCTCACCAAGGCGGTCCAAAGTTGCACATGCAACTTAAAAGGTTGGGGTATTATTGGCCCACTATGATCGCAGATTGCATTGACTATGCAAAAAGATGCCAAGTATGTCAATACCATGGTGACTTCATTCACCAACCCCCCGAGCCCTTGCATGTCACGACTGCCTCGTGGTCTTTTCCGTCGTGGGGTATGGATATCATCAGACCATTCGTTCCTCCTTCGTCAAAGGGGTATCGATACATCCTTACTGCCACTGACTACTTCTCCAAGTGGGCAGAGGCCGTCGCTCTAAAAGACTTCAAGAGCTCGACGGTTGCCGAATTTGTCCGAACTCATACATTTACAGGTTCGGAGTTCCTGACAGAGTCATTGCAGACAATGGGCAACCATTTCGAAGCGATGCTCTTCATAAGTTGTACGCTAAGTACAACATTAAATCAAACCACTCTACCAGGCATCATGCTCCCGCCAACGGTCTAGTCGAGGCTTTCAACAAGACTCTCAGCAAGATTCTCAAGAAAATGGTAGACACGAACAAGAAAACATGGTCGGAGAAGCTACAAGAAGCCCTATGGGCTTATCGGACTTCGTACAGGACAGCGACTGAAGATACGCCGTATTCGCTTGTCTTTGGAGGTGAGGCAGTCCTACCACTCGAAGTCCAAATGCCTTCCTTGCGAGTGGCGGTGCAAGAGTCTCTTACTGAGGAAAAGCACGCCAAGCTAAGGTTGGCCGAGCTAGAAACCTTGGATGAAAGGAGAATACATGCCCAACAAAATTTGGAGATGTATCAACAAAGGATGGCGAACGCATTCAACAAGAGAGTACGCCTCCGCTCCTTCAAGAAAGGAGACTTAGTTCTAATGGTCCGAACTCCAATCATAGTGACCAGACGGACAAAAGGGACGTTTGGAACCTAAATGGGAAGGACCTTATGCGATCGAGAAAGTATACTCGAATGGAGCATACTTGTTGATCACAGTAGATGGGGAATGGATTATACCACCTACTAATGCAATGTTCCTGAAGCGGTACTATCCTTGATAAAGGGTCTACTAGGCCAAAAATTCGAAGGGACGCCTAGACAAATTCAGACCCTAGTCCACTAGGTTGAAAACCCGAAAGGGCGGCCTAGCATGAAATGGACAAAATGACCTGCATGGTTGAAAACCTGAAAAGACGGCCAAGCAAATTCTAAAGTCACACTCTCAAAAAAAAAAAAAAAAAAAAAAAAAAAAAAAAAAAAAAAAAAAAAAAATGAACTACGTCTGACTTGATCCCGACAGGGTACGTAGGCAGCTCGACTTCTACATTCGAGTTCAGTCCACCTCAAAAAGAACCTCATAAGTTCCCCCAAATGAACTACGTCTGACTTGATCCCGACAGGGTACGTAGGCAGCTCGACTTCTGCATTCGAGTTCAGTCCACCTCAAAAAGAAACTCATAATTCCACCAAGTGAACTACGTAGCCAAATATGCATTCACATAATGAAAAGGGTTCCTACACCTAGAAAGCATTGCAAAGAAATCCTTAAAGTCTCTGAAATGATACGCCGCAATCTATTCAAAGGGGTTAACCCAGAGTCCCAAAAGACAAGCCAAGAGGGATTGACCCATGGCTCCAATGACTTAAGTTCGAAACGGTTGACTCGAAGTTCAAAAGGGGTTGACCCATGGACTGAAAGACATAATGGAGGACTCAAAGTCCCAAAAGACACCTGCCGAAGTGGTTCAACGAAGTCGTTGATCGAAAATCTTAAAAGACACGTCCAAAGCGAGTAGCTCGACGTCAAGAAGCATCTCAGCCCCAAAAGGAGAAAGGCCTACAAGCAAAGTCCAAGAAAAATAAATAAATAAAGAAAAGAAGCCCAAAATAAGAAAAGGGCCAAAATACAAAGAGAACGGGTATGATATGACTCTGAAGACGTCCACAAGGCCGAAGCATAAGCCAAGACTATTCAAGCCATGCATCAGGCTTCAAACATGATGGTGCCAAGTTTTCCTGATTTGCGCAAAAGCTTCTTCCCTCTTGCACAAATCACGAGGGGTATTTGTTGGCACGTAAATTTCGCCAGCAGAATTATATATATAAATTATATATAAATTTGTTTTAACTCTTAAAATGCAAAAAAGGGAATTAAAACAACCTGAACCTGGACTGCATTTGACTAACAGGTCAATGTCCAGGTTCATCAACAGAAAAAACAAATTTATCTATTGAATATGTGGCAAATCATGGAGATAAGCCTGGATTAAAGAGATAAATTCCCTCCCTTATCTCTTAAACCTGGAGATAAGAGTCCAGTGGATGAAGGGATATCTCTTAAACCTGGAGATAAGAGTCCAGTGGATGAAGGGATATCTCATAAACCTGGAGAGTTTATCCGGATCTCTACTAGTAGCCAGCTCCAGACCTCTATAAATAAGAGGTTCCAGAAAGCTGGAAGGGGACTTTTTGCTGAAGAAATACAGCAGAAACTCGTGAAGAAAACACAGCAGAGAAAACACAGCAGAAGAAAGAGAAAAAGAGTGAAATACTCTGCAAAATCCTGCAGAGAATACCATACTACAGCAGAAGAAGGCAGCGACGAGCTGCTGCTGTAACCTGCAGAACATATTCTGAAGGCAAAACTCATTCCAGAAACAAGGAGTAGACTGCAATGGAGGCTGTCCTATTTGCTAGGTAAAGGGTTCCATTTCCTAGTCTAGGATAAAATATATATCTCTTACTTGCTGAAGCAACTTGTGTAAACATACTGCAGAGAACAGTTTTTTTTTATGATATGCAGTTTATGAAGTTCTAGTTGTGTTTTATTTAGGCTTATTAATCAGGGGTTTCTGAGGTCATTCTCAGAGTAATTAACGATTCAATTACTCGAATCGGAAATAGAGAACTCACATGCAAACACATAAACACAAATCTGAAATCATTTGTTTTCCAAGATTTTTTCAGAAAGTTAGTTAGAAAATTCTGGGTTAAGCATACACTATGACCACTAAACTTTACAATGATGAACATTTACAACTAAGGCCAGCTACCTGAACTAAAACATAGTACCAAATTTCTCTACATGCAAACATCCAACGAATGGACCTTCTCTTTTTGAATGGCAATTGAACATTTAATTAAGTTGAAGATGCATATTTTCCATTCTGTATTTTTTTCATGTGATTATCAATGGTGCACTGCGGACATGCGTATTTTCGTTTGCCTTTGTCAAAAAGCTGCACATCGTGTAAGATAGAGATGAATTAGTTCCTTGAAGATTCAAAATATGAATGATCAGCTCAAAATCAATACTATGTTCACATGAAGCACCTCGAATGCACTTTTAGATGGCCTTTCGTCACAGTCGTAATGAGCCCATTCTCTACATGTCTGGCATTTGACCCAGTTCCCAGCCGTGCACCTGATGGAAGAAGGGAATGGTCAGTGCTACAGTGAAAAAATGATTTAATGTTCATATCTGTCATATAGTTGAACTAATTCAGCAGTGATAAGAATGGCGAAAAAGGAGAAACCTGTGACAAAACTTGCAGAACTCCCCATCTACATCTACATCTACATCATCATGCGCCAGTTCATATTCGAGAAGGTACGTTTCATAATGCCTTCTCAGAGTACTCCTAAGACCCTGAATAATAATCATAATGTAGGAGTCAAATTTATTTACTTAAAGAAAAAGTTGGCATTCGCATTTTCCTAAGATATCTGGGTATTTTCTGAACTTCTGAAAACAATCAAGTATTCACTTGCCCAGAAACTTTGAGACATATACTAGGGAAGAGAACAGGGTATCCCTAGAGGAGCTGTGATATTAGAACTGAGAACTGACTAACATGAGCACGCTACAACTACCCGAGAGCCTGTTGGAAATGAAACGAATGGGCAAAAATGTCATTGACTTAAATCCCGCAAAAAAAGACTCCTAAACCTTTTTCAAACATGACACATCTTATGTCATCTGGGAAACAAACAGGTCAGAATTCTCATGTCTAGGAACTACATTAGGCAGCAATTTTAGCAATGTTTTTATTAAAAGTTCTCGATGAAGAAATAGAAATGCGTAAAAGTCTAAGAACATACACTATCCGTAATCACATAATTTCTCATCTTCGGAAATACGTTCCTTTTCCAATTGATTCCATCTCCGACACGGAAGCCGCCCAATGAGACCACCTGAAAACAGAAGCACATTGAGATTGCGCAAGAAGTTTTAATTAAAAATTCAGAACAGCAAAACAACCGATTTAAAACGAAATCCCCCTGGACAAGTTTGATAGGTAACATATTGTCTGAGCTACTTAGCAGGAATGAAGAAAAAACAGTATTACTCACCTCCTTGTACATATTGTAGAGGTCCAAACGTTTTTTATGGAAGATGGTGTTAGGGAACTCACTGAATCCACCTCGAGGAATCAGCTTGGTATGCCCTTGAAGGGCTAGAAACTGCATTAGGTCTTCTAGAAACTCTTCCTGCAAGTAATGACCAACTGAGAAGCAAAACACTCAAAATTGACTGAACTCATCCACGCCTACTTTTTGGAGGCATCTTAAGTACCAATGCGGCAAACAGAAAAAGAACATCGAGTAATTTGCATAAATAGCTTTGTCACCGAAATATTTAAAAAAAAAAAAAAAAAAAAAAAAAAAAAAAAAAAAAAAAAAAACCTTACTTCGGAGCAAACTTGAATTGGGCTTCTGTCACACTCATGCTTCTTCATTTTAACCGAACGCAATCTAACAACCTGTTGGGCTTGAGATGAGCCCTCTGTTGATTTTCCATTGGAAACATCATTTGAAATGTGATTAGATAAATAATCCGTGAACTTCGGGAAGGGCCTAACATGAGGAACGGGCCTCAATGCAGACAATGTTCTCTCGCTCATTGGGACCACATCAGAATTTCTCCGAGGAGCCGGCTGTCTGAACCAACTTGGAATCTTGTTGATTGAACAAGATTCCTCCTCCTCCTCCTGACCATTACAGAAGAAGAGAATTCGTTGAGCATCATCTTTCCCAAATGATGCGACAGCTATTCCCTCAACAGCAGCTATCCCCAGTGCAACTAACTCACGACGTGAACAATCTCTAGCTAGATGTTTCAGAAGCTGAAAACAAGGTCCATATGAATGTATCATCTTAAAGATCATGTTTATTCTTCGAAACAAAAACAAACGGCAATCTACAAGATCCAAGAAAAGAAATTGTAAGAATGTAAGAAAGAAACCTCCACAGCCCACTTAGGGCCTTTCATGTAAACTTCAAAGACTGGTGCACCATCTGCTACTGCAGCAGATCTTCGGGCATCCCATAAACGTTTGTTGGTTTTTTCAAGGTCCTCAGTTACTAGTTGGTGTTTTTCAATAAGGTCACGTTTCACGAGACTCTCCAAGAGCTAAGGAAAAAAAACAGTGGCTAAACTCAGTTTATCATTAAAAACCCCAAATGAAGAAGAAAGTATTTTGATATTACCAGCTTATTTAAGCAAGTTTGAGCGCTACCGGACACCAATAGCCAGGAGAAGGCTGAACAAGTATGTATATCACACCTCGTGGTCACCACACCACGACGAGGTGGAGGCATTTCGCTGAACCACAAGACACCAGCGTTAATTAATAAAAGTTGAAAAGTAAAGCATATTCTGCACATGGTTTTCATGCATAAACGTTGGAGAACCAATGCTATCTAGAAAAGCAATAATACAAAGAGAAAAATTGTCGACATATGCAATTGTGCATGATTTGTATGGCATTGGATAGAGCTGAGACATACCTCACTTTGATTCTAAGTTTACTTCCTCGTATCTGAAAAATCATATATATGATAACGGAATATTAGTGTTCCATAAGATCCAAAGCAACATATAACCAGTACAGAGCTACTTCAAAACCGACTACCAAGACGAAATAATTACAGCAGCCAAAACGACTTCATAAAAAGGAATTAGTGCTATTGTAAATAGGGAGGAATTTGGCAAAACGACTTGATAAAAAGGAATTAGTGCTATTGTAAATAGGGAGGAATTTGGCAATGTGTTGCTTTAAGAAAGAATATCAGAACTTACTTCAATACCAAGGAGAACACTGAGCCCACTTGCCAAAGATTGTAAGAAACTAGAGTCCTGTGATTAAGGTTAACCCGGAAACAAATGATTAAAGTAGGCAAAAAAAGAGTAAATTACAATTAATGGATAGCAAGGCAGTTTCTATTACCAATCCACATCTGAATCCACAAACAAGAAACCTGAGGCTCACTTCAGGATCAAGTATTTCTATATGAGAACCTTGGTTATCATCTCCTGCAGCTGTCTCACAATGTTGGACATTGATCTTCGGAGGGTTTCCAAGAAAGCATGGACCACGCTCATCGTCATCTTTGAGACAGTGAGCTCTGGAAGAAGCATACGCAAGCATGAAGGCGTCCGATGGGTGGCAAGACAAACTGCAACCAGTAGAAGAGAAGAATATTTAACCTTGAGGAAATATTTTCATGTGGACATGATGAAATTATAGCCTTTCAAGCCCAGAGAATTTAACTGAAACGAACAGTAACATACAGCACACATTGAAATGAACAATAACAGACCTCTGGAACACTGAAAACAATGCCTGCCGAAAATGACAAGCGACAAAACGAGTAACTGTTTTGACCAAATAGATGACATTTGGAATTCCCTGCAAGTTGAATAATCAGAATTATCACTTTTCTAGATATACCACAAAAGACCTTGGATAAGAAAATCTTCAAAATATATAGCGTAACGTGTGAACAGTTGACACAGAATTTGGTCAGTTATTATTTTCCTAGTATTACTACCTTGCTATGGAGAGCCTCGGCAATATCCTTTCCATTTGGAGTTTCCAGATAAACCTGCATAAGAATTCGAAGGTCAATCAGAGACAAACAATAACACCTTAGATACTTAAAACATACATTAAAGTTACCATTAGCAATCGACAAAGAATTAACCACAATTGGCAATAGTCTTTGCCGTTAACGACAAAGACGTAACCACACGTGAGAATAACATCCCAAAGCATAACACACGAACATAACAGTTCCCATTTAGGACCTTCACAAGAATCGTGGCAAAGAACGGTTAGTACTTATTGAATGGCTACCGACAAACTAGCGGCGCCTAAACGACAAAGATGTAACCACAAGTGGAAATAACATCCAATAGCATAACACATTAACATAACGACAAAGATGTAACCAGAAGAGGTAATAACATCCGATAAAACAACACACTAACACAACAGTTGACATTTAAAGCCTTCACAAGACTCAATTCACGGAACCGTAGGCCTTCACAAGACTTATTGGCGGGGACAATGACGACAAAGATGTAACCAGAAGAGGTAATAACACCCGATAGCATGACACATCAACATAACAGTTTCCATTTAGCCGCCCTTGAAGAGGGCAAGTTTGCGGGAGACAATAACAACAAAGATTCAACCACGAGTGGCAATAACATCCGCAAACAATATTATAAAACACCATCAAGTAAGTACAGGTGGAGGATCAACGTACTGTCGTTGGCAATGTGGCGCCAAAGAGTCCACATACAGCTTCAGCAGTAGAGAATGGAACCCCGCCATACACCATGGGACCAACTTCATTGTTCTGAAGCTGTTCTCCTTGAAAATAAACAAACTCTGGCCGAAATGTATAAATACATTTCTGGATGTCCTCCACACAGGGGTTGGTAAGAGCAAGAACCTGTACCCCATGAATAAAAACAACATAAAACTACTAAGACCATTTAAAATCTATGCACCCATTTGGTTCTCTTCTCACCTTGAAACACCCTGAGGTTACTAACTTTGGAAATGGGTATTTGGGAGAGTTATCGCCCTCATTTGGGTATTTGGTCCCACTGAGGACTGCCAAGAGTCTGAAACTGTAGGTGTTTTCTGAAAGTTCCAAAGCACGCTTCATCTCTTCAGTAGTCAGATACGCAATGAAGAACAAATTGAACCTTCCTGCAATCAATTAGGAACTCAAACCCACAAATCAAATCTAGAAAAAAAAAATCCACTGAACGATCCAACTAGCAAAATGAGGGAAGGAGATAAAACCCACCTGCTGGATTGAAGAGATCGAGCAATTGAGAAGCGGACTGCTTCTTCGGAGTTTTGTATGCAGTGACTCCTTCACCGGTAGTGAAACCCTAGACCAGCAGTGAAACAATACGCTTTGCTATAAAACACTCAACCACCGACTCAACAAACGGTATAGATGAATCAACTTTTTTCAATCTCATTGCAATGTGTCAAAAAGGGCTAATGGGGAGCGTTACATGCAAAACCCACTGCCGAGAGAGAGAGAGAGATTAAGAGAGTTGAACGTTGTTTTGTTTTCTTCTTGGCCTACTTCAATTCGTATTTGTGATTGTTCAACACAAAACATGAACTAGCTAGTGTAAAGAGGAATAAAGTTTATCTACCATATGCAGTCCAATTTCGAGAAAACTAAGATACTACCTTTCTCTTCCTTCGCCCTTTTCAACAGCCAGCTTCTTCTTCTTCTTCTCCATCTCTGCCTCCACCTCTCTCTCTCTCTCTCTCTCTCTCTAACTGAGGTTTCAGTACTTCCAGCGCGAAACTGAAAACCAGGTGATTTCTATTATTACAAAAGCACCCCCTAATTTTAATGTAGTGTGCTTAACTCCACATATCCCCCATTCCCCCCTAGGTCTCTGGTTGGGAGTACTTGGGTCTAGGTCTACACAAATCGCATCACTATGGCAATCCGCAGCAAGAGGGTTTCTCGAAGCACTGTTAGACTACTTAAATATTATAGAACTGTCATATTACACCCAGCAAGAAAAAGTCTTCTCGAAGTCCTCTAACACTATTGTATATTAAAATATTTCATACACTCATATAATCATTCGTTTAATACACATCGTTTATTTATTTATTATTTATAGTTACGATAATAAAATTGGAAAATTTAAATATAACCAAATTATTTTAATAAGCAGATAAACAAAAATAGATAATTGAAATTAAAATAATATTAATTGGAACAAATTAAGAGGGGTGAAAGTGTATTTGCATCAAACGTGAGGGGGAAAGTGTCAATTACACTTTTATACAATATGCATGTACTCACATATGTTACAAAAAAGAAAAAAAAAAAAAAAAAAACATAAAACTGACGGAGAAGGAGGAGATATACACCAAAACAAGGTATATCTCCTCAAACTCAGAGCATCCGCAGAAGGAACGCCGAGCTTGCCCGCGGGCTTCAGAAGACCGGAGGGAAGCCTGATCAACCTCCTCTTGGGTGGCTTCTTTTCAGTGCTCCAGGGCTAGCCGGAGACCTCCTTTTGCGGATGCTCTAATTGGTTCTCTAAAATCTTCTCTTACACCTACCAATGTATTTTATGAAAATGTAAACTCCAGTTCTTAAGGGAAATCTACTTTTACTATGTACTACCTCTGTTTTTTTCATGAACAACCTAATTCACTTTTTTTCACTATTCATTGAGTCACTTTGACCCGGTATTTTGATTAGCAAAACGATACAAGTATTTCGTAGTCTTTAAAAGGTTTTGAGTAATCTTTACTCTACAATACCATTGAAAATTTCCAAAAAGTTATATCATTTTACTATCTAAATCACCGAGTCAAAGTGACCCAATCACGGGTTGAGAAGTCAAACCAGAATATTCCAGAAGAAACAGATGAAGTATGATAGTAGAGACGGAGTCTAAATAAGAGGTGTTACAACTATTAAAAATGAGCTACTTTAAATTTTGAGATGGACAAAATTTCAAATGGCGGTACTTTTTTAGGTTATCTTCAAAATTATTAAGGGTCATCTTGCCTTAAATATCACAAGCGTACAAGCCCCATTTAGGCCGGCCCAAACCAAGTGTAGTTATAATTTGGGTCTAAACCCACTTTGGCAAACATATGTGACTCTTCGATACCGTTACAGATAATATAACCGACTTGAAGAGTTGTGAGGTCCCGAGAAAGTGAACGCATTATTTAATAACTCCCAAACTCTGTCACATGTGCCTCATCTGGACATCTCCATCTTTTCTCTAGCAGTTCTCTCACCAGAGAGAGTCGGATTCATGTGTGAATCATGGTAGATCATTGTGGATTATGAGCTTTATCCCCATCTTTATGGCCTCTGCCTCTATGAATTCTCTCGGTTTACCAAACGAAATCATTTTTGCAGCACCAGCGATGAAGACTCCATCTTCGTCGAGAATTACCACCCTCGCCACTGCTTTCTATTTTCGGCAGTTCAATACCTCATATGTGCTCACTATGAACCATGTTGGAGGGGATTTTGTCAGTTTCTTGAGTTCGTCGAAGCTTGTCTGAGTCGTACACCATTCCACCAAAAATAAATAGTGGTATTATACATGACTTTTTTTTGCATAGACCAAAGTTAGTTTGTATATAATAGGCGATATACAACATTTACCAAGGTTGTATTTGTAGACATGGTGTTCTAGGTGGGATGATCATTTATATTAAAAGAATGTGAACAGCTTAAAATAGAGGCGTAGTCTTAAAGATAGTATGGGAGTCCACTATTCATATATTTCTTGTAAACTAGAAACGATATGGCATTTGAGAGTGATCCTCTAGTAAAATTTCCTTTAATCACTCAACGGTTATTATTAAAAGACAATTACCTCCCCTTACCCTATAAACTCTAACGGTATTGAGGGAGAGATCAAGTGAATGATATACCTTCAGAGCACACAGAGAAACTAACCACCGTTCTTCTTTTATTTTTCTCACTATGTCTCAGGGTCCAAATCTACTATAGTTTTTTCACCCATTTGTTAATTTTTTGAACCATTCATCTTCCTATGATCTCCGTATGCAATTAGATCTCTCATTGTACATCATGTCTAAGAGGCACTTAGGACCTTGAAAGATAAAGACATGGAAGCATATTCTTTTTTCAGTAGGTCATTTAACTAGGATAAGCCTTCTCCTGATAAAGTTGTATCCAACAATTGAGAGTCGAATTTGGAATGCCTAGGTAACTTCAAGATACCAGCGACTTATTTTTATGCAGCTTCCATGCCCTCATCACATCACAAGATGTCCATTCTCTAATTTCCCTTATTGTCTCAGAAGTTGAAGAAGTATATTATGTTAATTGTTTTGTCAACGTCCAAATGTGTTCTTATTTAATGCTTTCATCCTATGCATCATATGGTCAAATTATGTTACTGATGCATTGAACCTTCAACCAAATGTTAATTCCTCAGAGGGTGAGTAGGGTCGCCATTATGGACACCTAGTTCTCAGAAGAATTAAGATACATTCCGACATGAAAATAAGTATTCACTAGAGTAACAATGTATATGAAGAGCGACAAGTTGTTGCGGGGTTCTCCTTGGTACACTCTACGAAAATGGTTCATGACTTGACATTTAGGGATCACTGGGTAACTCTTACTGCATGCTTCGATCCTTGGACTTATTATGTATGACCCTAAATTGAATCCACCATAGAAGAGGCGGGGTTCAAAGAACCAGGTTCTAGACTAATTCTCGAATGTCCTTAATTTTTCCAACAGGGTGACTAAGGGCGATAAGTGGACAAAGGGGACCATGCTAGAGTTATTAAGGTTCTCAAATAATTTTCCGACGTACAAGATAAATTAAGTAGAGTTTCACTGTAACGATGGTCGTCCTTTACTTTGATTTGACTAGAGTAATTCTCTATATGTGGTGCAAGAAAATAAAATACATCCTCCGGTGCATGTCATGGATTACATGCTTCAGGGAATCAATCGGGATTTCATGAAGGATACACACAAGGAAAAATAATTTATTTACTATTTAAATGACTTGTATAATATCATTGAAGGAGGGTAATTACACAAAATGATCCGATAAACAACTTGCAAGAAACACAAGAGATTTAGACACAACAATAATACAATTGTGGGTCAATTACATACTAACCGATTCTAATTTTTTCAATGATTAACATACCACCCCCTATTTTAAAACATTTTATTACCCCTCCCCAAGTTTATGATTATTGGAAAGTAAAATTGAGTAATTTTTTATCCAAAACTTAACAAAGGGGGAATAACCGTCCATAAAAAATAATCTTATTAAGAAGAAACAATAAAAACTACACAATGAAAAAAATAAGAACACACAATTATAAAGATAATATAACATTTTGATCACTCATATGTCTTCAGATGAAGACATGTGAGCGTCTTGAAGTCATATGAGTGTCTAGAAGTCATAATTCACAACATTATTTATCATACAGATTGGCAAACAAGGCTGACTCTTTATGCGCATTTGTCAAAATATGATTGACACGAGCACTTGGAAAGCATCATGTGGTGGGGTAGCCTTAATGAGTAATTTCTCCACAACAAGTAATAATAAATAATATACTAAGCATTGACAACTTTGTGTGAGCGTATCCAACATATAAACATCGAAGTTTTTTCTATAACTAGTATTTCTCTTTGACTATGCTTAAAAAATCTAAAATGAGATGTCGCATGTGACATTAGTAGAACTAGAATCTTATTTTTTATTTATTTTTGGGTATACTTGTGGCCACATACTAACAATGTTAAATGTTTACTATAGAAAAAATATTTTCTTTGAGGAGTTATTCCAACTGTTGTTTGTTAGAATTGAGTAAGAAAGAAATCTCTAATATTATGTTTAAAGGCTCTACTAAACGCTGGAAATGGAATATATATTTCATTCATCGCAAGAACTACAATCTCACAATAGTTCTTTACCGTTCTTGTGTCATGCGCCCGTGCAAACGAAATGCAATGAACATCGATCTCATATCTTATGTTTCTAGAAATTGTTTCACGTGTTCAGATTGCCTGAAACCACTGGCGGACACAGGGAGGGGCGGGGGCCACGGCCCCTCCAAAAAGTTGTATTTGCATAACTATCCCATTAAATTTTTGGTCTTTTCAAAAAAATATTAGTTGTCGGCTCCCTCAACATTAGGATCAACTCAATTTTGCCCTTTCAATTTTTAAAAATACACGTTAATCTACTATATATTCAAGTAGGTATATATTGTCCAAGATGATTTGATTTAATATCGAATTTATGAAAACGTAATTACAATATTGCAAGTATATTCTCTATAAACAGTAGTAATAAACATTAACATGTTATGAAATATGTTATTGGACTAATGTGAATATCCACCACATAGTTGGGTGTATTTTGTATGATTATATTCTGGTCCAGAAGCCCACCTAATGCCTATATAAGGAGGCTTAGGGTTGGAGAATAATACACATCTACTAGCATTCTCCCTACACATATTTGTCTCTCTTGTATTTTCTAGTTCTTGCTTCTCTCTCAATTATCGTTTCACAACACGTTATCAGCACGTGTCTCTACCTAATCCACGCAGAAAATCAATCGGAGTGGTAATAACATTTTTTTATGTAGTTTGGTTGAAAAGTAAAACGGTTTTTTGAGTATGCAAGTAAGAAACGAGTGAATCAAACCAGTCTACTGGCAATGGTATGAACTTATATCTGTCATTGGCTAAATTGGGTGATATATATTTCTTTTACTTGGTTTGGCCTTATGTATATACTACTAAACTATATATGGATTTTTGTTTTGACCTTAGCAGCAACCCTAGCTGAAACTTATTGTCTCGTTGATGTAGTAGCCCATGTATTGTTCGTTTTAATTGTTTAAAATATAGTTCATTAAGAATTGATTTGTTTACTTTTGTAATCATAAAAAACTATATTATGCCATATCATTCCACACACTAGTTTGGGGATCTGTGATGAAAGAAAACAGGGCGTTGGGATATATAGCCACTTCATATGACATGTTATGATCTCTAAAAAAAACAGGTTTGTTTACCATCCAAACCTGATTGTTGTGCAACAGACCTTGTATCCTTTGGTGTATTTTTCGCAGTCGTTCATTGTTATGTTTTTAAATGCATATATTGTGATTTGTCATGTAATTACAGCATGATTTTCTGTGATTTTGAACATGCGGACTCCAAATCAAAATAGCACTAGAATTCGTTGCTCTATTTTTTTAATGATACTGACATAATTTTTGTGCAGTATTTTGTATACTATTAAGAAGAACCTCCACAAGAGATGTTATATAGTTGTGTTTTCTAAATACTCTTATAAAAGCTATGGTCCATACCAGAAGTTATGGATTACATGAAGTCTAGATCGTAACTTGAAGTTACATTTTTTTTATGACCTGAAGTCATAATATATCAAGATTCGATCTCTGGAAGAGACGTCTAATATTATTGTTTTTATTTCAACCTCCTGAAGAGGTTGACATACATTACTGGACTTTTTCTTTGTTCTATTTTTACGCACTTATATTCTTTTATCCTGCATTATTTTATTATTTACTATGTAAAAAAAAAATCACACCTGAAGTTGTGAAGCTATAAGTAGGATTTCTCGTAACCTGAAGTTACGGCACTATGACCTGAAGTCATAATCAGTTATTAATTCATCTCCAGAAGAGATGTCTAAAACGCCTAAAACGCTGGTTATTATCAGGCCTCTAGAAGAGGTAGCGTTTCGCGTTCTTTAATTTATGTTATTTTTGTGCACTTAATTTTTTTTGTATTTCATTATTTTGTTTTATTTTTCTTATTATGGATAAAAACGAATCTCCAGGAGAGGATTCGTAGTGGCTTTCAATGTTCATATAGAGCCAAGTAATATGTACCCGAAGTAACATATCACATGATATCATTCATAATGAATCCTATAACCCGAAGTTATAGAACATTCCAGTTGATAATCTCCTGAAGAGACTGTTACAATCGGCATAAATATCAACCCTCCTGAAGAGCTTATACTATGTTTATTTCTTGCATAATATCTTTTTTTTTAATTGTGTCTAGTACTTTGCCGTTTATACACTTGTTATTGACTCAAAGAAGAACATCCAGAAGATGTTCTTAGTCCATGAGGGTTTATTGGAAAAAATGCATTTTATATGCATAAAAAGTGATTTTCATACCAGAAGTTATGAAATTATGACGATGTTTATAACATGGAGTTATAAAATAACATCTTAAGATCTCCCTGGAGACAGAATCTACAACCACTCACTTTTAAATAAAACTATTGACATTTACGTCTCTTTTTGGGTTTCTTGGAAGAAACTTTGATTAGAGAACTACGGTGTCCAAGAGATTGCTTATTGTCAATGTTATTTTGTTTAAATTTTTGGATTGGTTTATACAAAATACATATGAGACAAATTGATGCCTGAAGTATCAACGAAATATCATTATGATTATGATCATATTGCTCACGCCATGAGGGGGAGAATGGGTCCTATTGCATGACGTGAGCCAAAATATCATTGTCTCTACGGGTATGTACTAATGCGAAATCCCAATAAAATGGATAGCTTCTCGACAAATGGGTGTCGGTTTGGGTATACACTTTAAGCATGAAAAGGTTGCTTGAGTACATATGTTGATCCTCCGAAAGAGGAACATGAAATCAAAGCATCCGAAATAAGTTGGGATATGAATATATTGCTCTACAAGATGGGAAAACAAGATTGCAAGGAAAATCTTGAAAGATTGTCATTAGTATGGATCAAAACCAACGTTGGTAACCAAATAGCCATGGAAGAGGCATATAGCTCTGGAAGTAGCTAAAGGTACCTTAATACAATCTTATGATCCTACAATTAATGATTATTATATTAAGCGCTATACAAATCATATGGGTTAAAGGAAAAAGTGTTGACTAGATAATGGCCAAAACAAAGTCAACACACGCATAAACTATTGCTCGGGTCACATAATTATGTAGAGCAAAACGTATAGTACTCAAAGTACTAACAACCCGATGCACAATTACAATATATGCGAATACTACATATCCGCAGTTCAACGTGGGATCCATGTAGATATTACGAATCCGCTACCAAGCGTGGGATATACGTCCGCTGTTAAGCGTGGGACTTATGTTTGGGATATATGTCCGCTGTTAAGCGTGGGACTTATGTTTGGGATTATGTCCGCTTAAAGCGTGGGACTTGTAAAATGAGAAACATGATATATGGGTCATGATAAATTCTCGCTAATATAATCTTCTCGTGGAGAGAATGATAATAATGTTGTATTAGTCTCGGGGACTAAGGAACAACAAAATATGGGTTGAAAAGTAACTAGTTACAATACCATCGTATGAATCACAAATTTGTGAAATTCCATGGAGGTTGGTTCCCATGAGAAATATTATTTGCCTGAAGCAAATCAAAAAGTGTACACTCGCGAGTAGTTTAGGTGCATATGCATTATATTGATTATGATTGTTAATCGGCTATTTTTAGATTATTTTTTTTGCAATGAGTTTTGTTTGTCAGGTACAAGGATGTTCCAATGAGGGGGAGATCCAATGAAATGCTAAAAGCGCGGCACTCTTTTTCCTTCGCTACGGTTTTTGTCCCACAGAGTTTTTCCTAGCAAGGTTTTAACGAGGCTTGCGAAGATTATCCAGATGCGTTCCAGAAGAATGTCATCACCAATGCTGAGCAAATAGAATTCACCGATGTACTCTTTTTCCTTAGTCATTGATTTTTTCCCACTGGGTTTTTCTTGACAAGTTTTAATGAGGCATCGTAGTGGTGAATATTCAAGGGGGAGTGTTATGAAATATGTTATTGGACTAATGTGAATATCCACCACATAGTTGGGTGTATTTTGTATGATTATATTCTGGTCCAGAAGCCCACCTAATGCCTATTAAAGGAGGCTTAGGGTTGGAGAATAATACACATCTACTAGCATTCTCCCTACACATATTTGTCTCTCTTGTATTTTCTAGTTCTTGCTTCTCTCTCAATTATCGTTTCACAACATAACAAGGATTTAAACTAAATTGTTAACCATCTTTTTTCTTTATAAGTTGGCCCCCACTCAACTAAATTCCTGCGTCCGCCACTGCCTGAAACATAATAACTATGTTTTAATTTTTTTTTTGTTCATCATTTTCATATCTCTCTCTCAATTTATATATATGTATAAACATAGTATTATAGTAATGTTATTATGGTTCTAGCAGAAACCTGATCCTCTATATACTTACTAGGTAAATAAATATTACATACCATTATTACATATCATCAGTTACCTTTTATGCTCATTATTTTATCTTGTCATATCATATTTGGTATATTAAAACAATAGGATAGTTATGAACAATTCCTATACTATATGTATGTATACTTTTATACAAATGGAAAAATAGGATAATTAATTATACCCCCTCCATTATATGTAACATGTAATATATTATATATGTGAGTAAACGTTCTATTATAAACAACATTTATTTTTGCATAAGGTAATTTTTATGAAATTTAAGTTTTGATACTTATTATTACTAAAGTTATTATAACGAATTATCTGTTTAAGCACATATTTTCTTGCGTTCTAACAACTTGTCATATCGTAAAATGGTGTATTTTAGTTACACACTATATACTTTATTTATTTTATCTTATTTAAACACCTCTTTATAACAAATTGTTGTAAGCGAAGTAGACGCCCGGACTCGCTCCGTCGACTAGTATTTTGTGAGAAGCTCATCACTTAAGGCATATAGGACATATTGCATAAACTTGTATCAATTAGATGTCTTGTTGACTAGGAATTTATAATTTGTATGAAACAGTTTCGTAGACGAAGGATTCATCTACGAATAGGAGCTACTAGTCGTATTTGCTGATTTTCTTTGAGGTAAGCTAATATGTCGAGTCTTGTGTCCCTATCATTCCTTTCGTGTCGTACCTGTTTTAATTGTTAAATTTATGTCATTACTGCTTTTACGTGCTTTAATTATTTTCGAACTTTGTGTTTTTGAAAACCAATCTTGAACTCTCACATGAATTAAAATGCACCATAACTTAAAGCGGAAACAGTTGTACAGGGAATCTGATTACTCTATGGCTCCGTCCGTCTGCGGGTGAGCCTAGCAGACTTATCTATTATTTTTCCCAGTTGCAATTTTTCCTGGGTGTCCCCATTTATTACTCTCTTGGGACAACATTTTTCCTCGTAGGGGGTGTCGACACTTAAGGTATTTAGTGGGCTGGGGATTATATTTCAGATTTTGATTGGTACCCGACAACATAATGAATTGGATCTTTCATAATTATGGCATCTTACTATTTTGACGATAATATCATGGTTCATTGTTTTGTGAAAAGCCTATCCAACGAGCCACTATTGAATATCAAAAATTTATCCTTGGAGTACATGAGAAATATTTGAATAACGTCCGCTGTAAAATGTTGTTAAAGAGCATGCTTTTATCTCCTCGTTGAATGCTTCTCTCATAATCTGTTTACGTGCTTGGTAGTTAATTTACTCAGCTTTCACTGACGTTTGGAAAATTGTGGTCTGCTTTTGCGCTTTTGAAAACCCACATGTTTGGATGCGATGAACGTTGGGGAGCGTGGATCGCGACTTGCATAGTTCGGCTAGCATTTTTTTTATATATATTTAATAACACCTAAACAATATTTCATTTCCCTATCACTATGTTTTGTTATGTCCGGTTTGAGACAACATTTGGAGTTTAATTTTGACTAATGTAATAATTAAACAATCTACTCATTTGTTTTGCTTGCTTGTTTAAATCCTCCTTGTATTCTGAGAGTAAAATCTTGGATTGCGGAATAACACCGACTCGATTTCCGGTTCATGGAAGTCGGCAGTGTTACAAAAACATGAATCATTAACCGATCAATTATCCAAAAGTAGACATGTATCATTGGATATTCACATATTCCGTTTATAGACATTACATAATCCGACTTCTTTAAAAGAAATTAAGCGTACATATGCTTACTTAATAGCCTGCCTTATTTCCTGATCAGCGATGCTAATTCTCTGTCTGCGCAATCTATACACATTCAAATACACACACACACACAAACACACACACACTCAAACAATATAAATACATGTCTTCAATAGTGAGGTAAAATGCACATGCAGCTGTGGTACTGACTGACTAGCCCAAAACCACCATTTTACCCCTCAGTTTTATCAGTACAGTACATGACTGTTCCAGAACCCCTCTGTTATACCTAATTGGCAATTCTCATGAGTTCCTAAGTCTCAGAGTTTTCTAGGCAAGAGTAGATCTCAAGTTCTAGTTAATTGCACTTAAGACCGACAATGGCTACACTACAATTCACTTTTTTAAAATACAATTTATTTTTTTCTTTATTTTTTTCATTATTTTATAAAATCGTATATATTTTTGTAGGGAAAATCGTGTGTGCACTAACTAGAAAGGAAATGGATTTTTTAGACATTGTCAACTAGAAGAATGGCTGGTTAATCACGACATTGTAGAATTACTACTTATAGAGGGGGTGGTAAATATAATTGATGAACTTTAAGCGGCACATTTGAAATTCATTCGTTCGTGTGTCAGAGACTCAGAGGGTAAATGCAGGGCCCATGGGTAATGACTGGGGTTCAAATGGAGCCCATTCATTATGTATTAATCCAACATTTGTGAGGTGGATAACAAATGCAATGATGTACAGTAAAACCATTTGTGGTTTAAGTAAATAGATCCGGTCTGGTTAGATGAAAAAATATCATAATCCCATACTAGAAAACCTTAATTCTAAAAGTATTCTCACAGAATGTTAAATTTGCTTACCCAATCCATGATCTGCAATACAAATAATTTGATGGAATGGGCTGTCCATACCTGTTCACTTTATCCAATGTTTAGCAGGGCATCAAAACAATGAAATACCTCACTGCTCCGTTAGCATCTCTTCGACCATCTAAACTATCAAAATGTTGGTCTCAAAGGAAAATGAACTATCATAATGTTGTGTTCGTGTGTACTTTCTTGCAAACATGAAGTATAATGGAGAAAACTCTGTCATAATAAATAGCGCCAGTTTGTGAATTACACGATACAAACAACAGACTGTCAACAGTTACATATTTACATTTACATGTATTTCTCAGCACAAGTCACATGAAACACACACATCAGAACAACAGCTGAGACACTCCAAACAAGCAAGGGCGGTGCATAGCTGTGTGAAAGTAACAACACATTTGTCATTGAGGGACGAACAAGCCCTGATTAAGCACATGCAACAGACACGGTCAAGAAACTTGCTGCAACAGTTAGCAGCAATCTTGGCCATCATTTCTGAGGTCTCGTGCAATTTCACTTCTTCAATACCTGAAGGGCGATTCTCGACGGTTGCAACCAAGTTACCAAACCCAATACCCAAATTCCTCAGGAAAATGATCTCCCGTCTGTCCGAGCCTGCCCGCTTCTGCAAGTTAGTTTTGCTCAGTAAGCTTTTATTATGAGACCATAATGCAATTGGTTTAATAGCATGTTGAGAAAACGTGCACTCAAAAGCCTTTTGATCAGCGAAGAAACTGGAGCTACAAGTTGCAACATATTGCTCAAAAACCTTCACTAGGTGCAAACAAAGTACTGGAATGAAGCATTAATTTTCACAAAAGATATGTTGCGGGATAGAATGATTTCATCTTCTGCATCTATTGCAGAACAAGCACAAAACTTCCTAAGCTTGATATTTTACCATAGCAATTCCAGTTCTCAGCGCGAGCACAACTCATGAAACTTTCCTACTAATATTTTCAATGACTAAAAAACATCTGATTCGAATTCTCAGGGAAGTAGACAACTCGTTATACTTTTCAAGTGCACATTTTTAATGACTAAAAGAAATCCAATTGACAGTAGGTAAAAGTTCACAAGCAGAATCCTTGAACAAAAATAGTAAAGGAAATGCCAAGTTTACCCGAATGGGTCTAATTTCAATGTGTGCTGAAGCTTTAAATTGAATCCCCATCTCTAAGAAAACCACAATGAACAACTACTGATGTTGGGTTTGGAATGGAACCATAATACGACAACCTATTCCATGCTTGCCAGCCATTTTTTCTTATAGATTAAAGTCATAAACGCCGGTGCCACCCAGAGGTTTCCAGCAGTATTTGACATTTAGACCCTGCAGTTAACTGAAATTCTGATCTTTAATATATGCTCCATTATTATGCTTCCTTGAATAAAACTATATGATAAAGAGTTTGTACTCCAGAATTTAGTTTGATCTCCGGTTATCTCTCCAGCATAAGAAAAAAAAAATGCAGTTTGAAAACTTCAGGAATTAAATTTTCTAATCCACGATATATAAATTCAGTCTAAAACACATTTTTATGTGTGTCAGATCACATAAGCCACTCGTAAGGTTTATGCCCCCCCCCCCACTTTTCTTACGGATTGGGAGCCCGATTGTAATATATGCGGGGTTATACAGCCCTACCTTCCGGGTAGGTTCTTTCAAAAAAAAAAGATCACATAAGCCACTCTAGAGAACCTTCAATGATACCGGCGAGATCAGAGGTAAACTTATTTACATTTCAAGGCTATATATACAACTGAAAAGGAAGATATTTTAGTTAACCATCCGCGTACCTTTTCTGCTGAATTTGACTCGGAATTCTCTTTCCCTTTATCAGAATGAACCAAAATCATGTACGAATATTCAGATGGAACACCAGTTTGTATGCTTAATGTTGCAATCTACAAGAAATTAAATTGTTAGACCAATCTGATGTGGTAAGAAGTGAAAGAAAAGGAATATTAACAAAGAGAACTATAAAGATTTTTCTCTGCATTACGAATAACTCAGGGTCCAAAACACTGAAGTAAACATCAAATTTTGAGGAAACTCGATACTGTTATGAAAAAAGAAAACACTCATACGAACGAACCTAAACGTCAAGTCTATAGATAGACTTATGGATAGTAACTTTGGCCTCATTTTACACCATATAAAAGGAGTACAAAAAATATGGACTGACCTCCTAGCCTAGTATGTGCATAAATGCAAGTCTATCTTATGACACACCAACACGTCAAGGAAAGTTCCGAAACATTTGTATTTAATTTCAGGCATGGGTTAGGTGCACTTAAATACACTAAAATTGAAAGGGCATTCTGATTATAGTTTCTGCAATGCTTAACCATAACCTTAATTTTATGGTTTTCAATGTTTGAAGCTCCAGAAGCTTCCAACATTCTTCAGCTGTATTGGGATACAGTAGGATCTCAAAACAAAGAATCTGAAGGCTTTCTATTTTCACTCATTACACAGTATAGTACTGCCAGACAACGATGCTGAAAATATTAAGGCAAGACAAAGACAGTCAATGGCTGTATTGCGCTTCTCTGTTTCTCCAGTGATTCAAGAAATGAGTAAATTGTTGGGGGGGGGGGTAGATTTATTTATATAAGTTAGAAAGAATTAAAGTTACGCAAGGATGACTGTTTACCTTTCATCTGATATATTCAGAACAGTTATCTTTCTGTCATGGTATTTGGAATTATCTTCTTTTGTTATGAATGGTACTTGAAATTATCGATTTGATTTCTGAATTTACAGCCCCGAAACATCTTCACATAATTTCATGTTTCTTTCCATTCAAACTAAAGTAGAACAAATGGGGCTGTTTGGATGAGCTGAAATAAGTGAGAGGTTGAGCTTAAAAGCTCATTTGATCTGTAGTGTTTGGATGCGGTAGATTATTGGTAAAAAAAAAAAAAAAAAAATTGAATTACACTTCTTTTTTTGCAATCCATAATTTTCCACAAAAGAATCCGGAAACCACCCCCAAAAAAATCCGGAATTTCCCCAAAAAAAATCCAGATTTCCCCGAAAAATAAGGAGCCCGAATTCTGGATTTTTTGGTGCGGAAATCCGGGTTTGATTGTGTTTTGAGAGGTTTGACCAAAATATCACGGATTATTGACCGAAAAATCCAGATCTCATCCAAACAGGCCCAATGATTCCAAATTTTACACCAATTAGCTTCAAAAAAGTTTAAATGGGGTCTACAAACTGACCTGCTCGATTTGTTTACTTCCGGAGACCCATGCACGAGCTGTGAGATAATCAATTTGCCTCCTGGCAAATACCTGCAAAGAATGCAACCATACAGAAGGAATGCGTGAATTAAAAGCCAATATGTATTGCTGGATAAAGTCTCAATTCCCATTATTATGTTTCACAAAATTTCTAAATGATGTTCTGAATGGAAAAGATTATCTGCGGTCAATTTGAAAAGTTACGTCATGATAAAAAATAAAGTTCAAACAGGAACTACATGGAACCGTACTCTGTCCAGAGGTATATCCTTTGCTTTATGCACTTTCAAACCCACAGTCAAGTTGCTCATGTCCGGTAACACTCCTATTGCTTTAACCAAGCGGGGAAAGTTTCCGCGGTATCTTCCTGCTACGATCAATGGGCTTTCAGAGGAAAGGTCAGGAATATGATCCGCGAATAACTACAATGACAAACACAAGAAATATGTTAGATATGCATCTGGGAACGCATACTAGATGACTGCAAAAGACATTATGCTACAAAAGCAGTAGTTTGAAGTTGGATATTTTAGGTTTTTTGGACTGCACCAGAAATTTAGAACTTAATAGGTGGGAAGATGATTCGTGAAAAAAAAATTGTTTCCAAATTCCTCAGATTAAATAGTTCATTTCTCCTCCGTAGTGCAATATTATTTTTACTTTTTTAAATTGGAAAAGTTCAGATTTCTCTTAATCAAGATTATTATGATGTCATGCTTTACTTTCTCCAATAAGATGCTAAAGTAGATGATATAATATATATCATGGAACTATGGATAATGATTTTGTAGCCAACAGCAAATGCAGAATTTTGACTGCCAAATTTACATATATCTCTTTTGACTTTGTTCAGAAGTCCCACATCGAAAGTTTAACACACATGCATTCAATTAACATATCCTGAATTACTCCCCTCAATGCCAAATGCCAATTGGTTTTGAGGTGGAAACCCACCCCAAGCAGACCAAAAACAAATACGTTGAGATACGTTCGATTTCTTTCATGTTTCTAGAAATTGGATATGCCATTTTGTTTTCTTTCATGTTTCCAGAAATTCTTGATCAGAAAAGCAAGATATTGTGGGTGGGGGTTGGGGGTAGTTAATAATCCTGAATCAAAGAACATCAACAAGAATAAATAAACGAAATGGTAAAGGATCAGAGTAGTCGTACCTCAACTGAATCAATACCTTCCAAGGTTTTTATTACATCAATATAGACATTTGCAAGACTGATTGAGGAAGCCAAATTGAATAGCCTTTGTATACGGAAGTTAATTAGATCTGTGACAACAAGCATTATGTGAAAAGACAACGGTTCAGTATTAGACCTCACACATATTATCTAAAAGTCATTCGACTGCAACTTAAGTTTTTAACATTTCTTCCGTAAGAATAAAATGCCACCTAGAAGGAAGCATATTCAATAAAAGATATACCTGAAACAGAACTTTATAATTATCATTAATTAAATTTGTGAAGTGCCAGAAAAACCTAGCGAAATGGTACATTGATTTCTAAGAGGGGTGTCTTAGCCGAGTGTCCTACATTTATTAAAGTGTGAATTTATCCAGTAGCCTGCAGTTCAACTCAGCACCCACTTTAATATCTCGGTTGGGAAGATCCCAGTTGCAGCTTCATCTTCAAATTAGCATCCAATCAACGCTTTATTCCCATGATAATTTTCCACACAAAATGATCCTGTGTTTATATTTCTGGAACAAGCGTGGGACTTTCCGTGAAAAAGAATTTAACAATTTTGGAAATTTGGATACTTTAAATATAAGAATGCAGAGAAAAGTTGAGCTGGTTTGAGATGCAAGTGCTAAAGTGAGATTTCAAAGGTGTTTGAAAACTGATATCTTATATTTCTCCTACTTAGGGTGAGGCCGGTGCCATAAAAGCCATGCACTTGTCCTATTTTTATCAATGCCACACAATCACCATAGCGAGTAAGTGGCCCTGAAGGAATAGGTCGATGCAGTAGGAAGGTGAGAAGAAGATCCCATGGTCGATTCCACATAAAAATAAAACCCATTAAAGATATAAATCCAAAGGTTTGAACTCACAAACTTAGGAGATGTGTTATTTTAGTTCTGGAATGACAACACCCACTACATGTTTGATAGTGGAATTGGTCTTCACTTTAACCGCGGGATTAAGAATGAGACAGGACCGATAGTCCACCTTATGATTAAAAAGAAGAAAGAAGACATAACATCACTTATTGTAGTAACATAACTTACCAACATCAAATGCAGCATCGTAATATCCCCTCCCAATGTGTGCCAGCATTTGCAAGAAGTAATGGTTACAATGTAAACCTATAATGATGGTTCACAAAATTAAAAAGCCGAAAAGGAAAGGAAAATTTAAGGTATATAAGAATCCGAACTAAAAAGTATATAAGTATTTCACTTTATCCTTTTTCATGTATTTTACAAGTGTTCTTGCCACAAAGATGAAACATGGGAATTATTGTATTAAACACAACGTCAAATACATATCATAAAAGAGACAACACGTGGGTAGGTCCTTCCCTAAAGAATTTGCTAAATTCTACTGAAACCTGAAGGGTTTAATCACAAAAGTTTTGCTAAATTTTCATTTTAATCAAAGGGGTTTGTTTTAATCTTCCATTCAAATAAAAAGGCATCTACACATATAATCCAAACACAAAATTTGATGTCTATTTTTTCTTGCAAATTCCTGAACTTTAGTCACATAAAGTTCCAGCAAAATTTGCAGCACAACTTTCACGTAAGAATCTCATTTATATTTTACGTCTCTTTCCAAACATCACCATGAAGAACAAGTAAATTCTGAATTATAGTCAAGTAGATTGACAATAACAAATAGAGTAAATATAACTTTATTAGCAGAAGGGAAAAAGATTAATGTTCTTACCTATACCAAAGGTACAAATTCGGGGACGAATTCGTTGCTTGTTAGCAGTGATTTGACTTTCAACAGTATTGCAAATGTGCCTTTCATCTTCAACAGTCCCGTCCGTAATAAGGAAAATTAGAGGAAACGACTGGCTAGTTTTATCCAGCATCTCCAGTGCCTGATATAGAGCAAACCATAAGATAAAAATCAAACTTCTAAATTGATATTAATAATAACAATTAAAAAATGCATCAAGAGATAACCTTGTAAATACTATAGATGTAACCTATATACCAACAACCATGCAAGTTCACGTGAACTGTAGGGACTATAGTGAAGAGTGAAGACATGTTGAATAAAAAGCTCGATAATACTATGAAGGGGAGTTCATTATTCACAGAGCTCTCGTCAGGCCATGAAAAAGAACTATAGTGATCTTAAACTCGGGATATGAGTACCTCCAAATCCAAAGATCTGAGAGTGGCACGATCAACCATACATGGAAAAAAAACAAGGCCCGTAGTCAGAACTAAATCTAGCAGTCTCACAAGCTGAAGAAGAAAAAGAAGCTTTGAGAGGAGCTCGAGTCTTGAGTTAACAGTCTTAAGAAGAGCTGAACAATTTCCACAAAGACAAAAGTACAACACAGTAAGCCATGCAGACCATTCCTCAATGGTTTCAGCAATTTGCTAGATATGCATTTCTCTCCAGTTCTTTATCATACGCCTATTAAACCAAACAGAGAAATCTAAGTACAGATGAAGAACTTTGAACAGGGCACGAGTAGTTAACTCATAAGTACCTGATTTATGGGGAGTAAAATGTTTGTTCCACCGTCGGCAATAAAATTATGGCTAATCCACTGTTCAGCATTTTCTAGCGCCTCCTTTTCGGCGCGTGTCATCGATGGTGAGAACGACCGGGTGTCTGTGTTGAAAACTATGATGTTAAAGGAATCTTCTGAATTGAGATTTGTCAGGGCAGCCAATATAGCATGTTTTGTACTCTCAAGAGGCCCTTCACGCATGCTTCCACTAATGTCAACTACAAATACCACTTCCCTTCTGAGAACCTTCAAATTCACTTAAACAGAGTAAGATAGATGCAGTAAAGCAAATGAAAGACAAAAACAAGCAGTAATAGTACAGTCGTGAAGTCATACTAACCAGCAGAACTACTAGAAAATTTAAGGACACGGCAATATTTGTATACTCATTACAGTTGCATTAATGCAACTTGCATAGGGTGTACTTGCCCTATAGACCAATTTCTTAAGTCACGGGTTAATATGCAAGTCAAATTCCTCCAATTATATGTAGTCTTGATTCGATACAATGACATACCATTCTGGTTACTAACCTTTCCTTTCTGGTTACTTCCTGGGAATAGATAAAAGCAAAATATTCCTCTCCGGTCCTCATCATGCAGTGACGGAGATTGTAGAAGCACACCACCAGATATCTCAGTGGAAATAATCTGAAATGAGATTTATTAAGCAACATTAATAGCTGAGTATTGGAACTGGATACTTATAATCTACTAATATCATTGTGACCATGCGAAGCGCAACTAAAATAACCAAGTCCGAGGGAATACTTCATATGAAAATAAAAAGTCAGCGGATGACCAACTTGTAACTTCTGCTTCATATATGAAGCCTAATTTTCCAGCCTGGCGTTTTACTTCCTGATAAGAAAATAAAACAATTTGTTATGTTGGTATTATTTTGACTTGACTGAAAATTGGTCAAATATTTTTCCCCCGACATACCTTTATATGGTGACTATGGTGACTACTGGCTTTGCATAAGACTTCTGTTCCAGTACCCGGACTTACATTTAGAACTATCTTTTCTCGTTTGCTAATCTGCTGCCCCACAGGTTTCACATATGGCGGAAAACTAAATGGTAGGTTCAGGCAGAACTCACCATCTCTATATGTCACCTTTTGGGACCATCTGACTTTGATAAAAAGGACCGATCCTCCATCAACCTTGGGTAAATCAACGGACAGAAGAGTCCAGTAAGTAAACTTAGTGATTAATTGGTTAGTACATGCATTATCTCACACACAAAATCGAAAAATAAATGTTCGTCTACAATTTAGAGGATTTAGAAGTAACCTTGGGAACTTTTACGGTGTATATCTGCTGTTTCAGTAAAATTCCATCTTTGGCTTTAGAAACTTTTTGCACATCGTACGTGTCTGCCATTGCAATAATTTCTGTACGGTATGATCTTTTACCGTCATCAATGTCAACACCTAGAACTGAACCCTGTTAGCCAAATCAATCCTTTTCTGAGTACTTGGATGATGAAAATTAGTAAACAAAGGTCTAAAAATGCCTCAATCATGGTTAGTATAATCGTTCAAGCATGACATGAAATATAAGAAGGTCAAAAACCAATGAATATATGTAACATAATTTTATGTTTGTCACTTGTAGTCTAGAGTAGGAAACTTTTGGGCCAAATCATGGTCCGAAATAAACATTCACGAGGGTTGGAGATTATGCAATTGAAATATGTTTACAAATAAAAAACTCAAGTTAAACTAAACACATTGTTTTTTTCATTTGGAAGTGTTAAGATGATAGCGACTTGAAAACACAATAGACTATAACAGAATGATTAGATTTTCTTGTTATGAATAACCAAAATTGAAGGAAGGGATCATACATTAGCCATTTGCATGAAAGGAATCTGCTTGTTGAAGACTGGAACTGTTTTAAGTATGAAAATCCTTATCAACCCATTAACCAATGTTCTCAGAGAAAAGGTATAATAAAACACCATGTACGCATATTATTGAAGATCTAATTTCCAATGAGTCTCTAAAATGGAAAGCTAAAAATATGAGGACTTTCACAAGAGTCTAGACATAAGTTTGGAGTACAGAGTCACAAGGGAAGTCGATGCTTATAGCATCTGAATGCTTTTATTCAGCAACGGGCCTTTGATGGCTCTCAAGGGCGGATCCACTTGAGACCCAGAGCCACATAGAGGCATGGGGGTGCAAGTGCACCCCTGAACTTTTGAATAACTACTATTATACCCCCATAATGCTTTAATAATTTCAGTTGGGCCCTTATTAAATAGCAGTAGTGCACCCCAAAATATTTACATACTGCAGTTGTGCCCCTCCTCTTACGGATTTGTGCCTCCCCTCTTACATATTTCTGGCTCCGCCACTGGGCCTATGGCCACCCTCAAAATTGTTTGTCAGCCACCATTTCCAATATATTTCCAATAACTTCATATAAGACCCTCTATTTTGTCAAAAAGATAAAATATGACCCCCTGAGAAAAACACAAATGGCAACATATGCATGGAAATATCCCCTATGCAACCTTGTGGAATTAGAAATACATTTATGAAAAGCCAAACACTTACTAGAATTTGTTAAAAGATCACAATTATATAAATTTTAGGACAAAAAATAGTAAAATTAATCTTGATTAAAAAATACATGTACTTTAAAACCTGTGATACCTACATCTAAAAAATATGACAACTTTTCCTCAAAAAAAAAAAAAAAAAAAAAAAAAAAAAAAAAAAAAATGACAACTTTCTAGTGTTAACTGTGTCCCCCCTAACAATGAATCCTCCGTCCGCCCCTGATGACTCTTAGAGTTCAATGTGCATCATGCCTCAGTCTTAGCAGCTCAATTCACCTGAAATATAATGTATCCGCTTCATATAAAGAAGATGAAGACAGTCGCTTAAGGACCCACTAGGTCCCACTCGACAAACAATAACCAGTATCCAGACACAACAAAAATCTGGTTCACCAGCAAACTACTTACAGCAGCTCATCACTACAGAACTTTATAAGAAACATTGGGGTTGTTTGGATACGCTGAAATAAGTGAGGTTGAGCTTAAAAGCTTATTTAATCTGTAGTGTTTGGATGTGGTAGATTTGGTTAAAAAAAATAAAAAAAAATTCATCATGTAGCCAGGTTCGAACCTGGGACCTCATGCAAGGCTTCAAAGCTCTGCGACTGAGCTAGCACCCAATTGCGTAAAAAGATCCTGAAAACACCTAAATAGGTCCAGAATTTCCGCCCCAAAATCCGGAATTCCGGCTAGAAATCCAGGAATCCGGAGTTTTAGCCCAAATTCCGGATTTTTTGGCGGAAATCCGGATTTTTGTGTGGGTTTGGAGAGGTTTGACCTTTTTTTTGAATTATTGACCAATCATCTACCACTCGATTTCCTCTCATCTGCTACAGATCCAAATTTGCTCTTCCATCGATATTTCATTAGTTTTTATTTATTTAACATCGAATAATTATATTATACATGATATTTATAGCAAATTACATAAATTTCATTTAAAAAATAATACAAACAAGACAGTGATGAGAAGAAGGAAGCAAGAGAATAGACAGTGTAAGTATAATACAAACAACTTTCACCACTTCCAAACAGAATCTTCCCAAACATTTGACAGTGTAAGAGAAAAAACGCTCACCTGCTCGCCCAAGGGTATTGCGATCCGGCAGTCAGATTTTTTCCCGGACCTGATGCAATGAACCCTCCAGGAGCCACTAACAGTAACAAAAGCAGTATCCAAGTAACAGTCGACCTCCATCTCAATCCCGTGCATATGAAGCGGAATCAAAGCCGGCGGGTCGCACCGCCCGTGCACGTACGGCTGGTAGCTCCGGATATCCGGATTATCCACAATCTCAGGATCCGTCACCACCGCGTAAACCATCGGCGCCGTCGGCAAACAGTTATCCGCCTTCTCCATTGCCTCCACAGTCGGCGGCGACATCGCTTCCCCCTTCCCGTAGTAGATTCTCCTCGAAAGTCGCAGGCCGAGACTGACCGCACTGGAGAGCTCGTCGGACATTTTTGGAGTTCGCCGTGGAAATGATGATCGGAGTCGAAGTGATGAAAGTGGTTTCAGTGTGTAGGCAAGTAGGAGAATGCGAGGGCATTATGGGAGGGGAAGAGGTAGAGGAGGGTTGTGAAAAGGACATGATGAGACAGAGAGAGGAAATCGTACAGGAGCGCCATTAAACCTTCACCGACCCTTTGGCTTTTGAATTGAATTGAATTTGAAATTGAAATAGATGGGTTTGTTAAACGAAGACGAAAGTAGAGTAGGACACGATAATAAAAAATACTATAGTACTATCATTCGCGGGTTCTGAATTCCAATCATAATTGGACACGATAATAATGTTTTTTTTTTCCTTTGTTTCTTTATTGTTTTTTATTAGAGGAAATGATAACAATGCTTATGAATGGGTTTTAACTTTTTATGGATTGGAAGAGGATCTTAAGGCTGCATTTGGTTTTATGAGGTTAGCGTTGAGATTTGATTAAATATAGTCTAAATATTAGTAAATACTGTGTTTGATTAAATTAATACCCTCTCACATGAGGATATTAGTTGGATTGGATGCACAAAATCAAACACATTATTAAATGAAGTTCATTTAATCTAGTCCAATCTTATTTGAAAAATCTAATTTAGCTCAGTCCAATTTGGCTAGTCCGAAAGTTTATGGTTTAAGAGGACAACTAACATGATGGTCCAAAGTAGTTACCTACATGCATCATCAGTACCAAACTACCTATACACCTCCCGTCCTAGAATCGTGTTATGTTACCCTTCGTTTATATATAAACTAGTACTTGTACTACTATTGGTGTTCATTAAATGCTTAAAAATAATAATTGAAAACAAGAAAAATGAGGACAAACGACTTTAAATATATATGCAGTTTAAATTTGTGACATTGTAAATGGATGCTAGCTCAAGTGGTAGAACGTTTAAAAGCCCCTATGTTATGAAAAACCACCTCAAGAACAATGAACGAATAAAGAAGGACACGAGTAGTTTATGTGGTTCGCTAGCAAAATATTTGCTAACTACCTCCGCGGCAGAAAAAGCTCTTTATTCACTTAAGAGGAACAAGACTACAAGAATGTTTTTGCATACCTAATAATGTGACTACTAGTTTCTTTATATAGTGCTAGAAAATCTCTAAAGTTTCCAAATCCAATTTAGAAACAAACTTGTTTCCTAAGTAATCTCCACCGCCTTTGACTTCCAATGTTTCCTAATCAAAGTTGGAAACAAAGAGATTGATCGCCTTAGACCAATTCAAGGCACCAACTCAACAAATCTCCACCTTGACTAGAATTGTCTCATCAACAGCAGCTGCTCCTCTTCTCGTAAATAAAGCTACGTCTTCTCCCAATGTCTCTCGTCACAGAGACTCGCTGGACCCCACCAGGTCCGACATGCCCCTAAGGGCTCACTGGCTCAAGATGTTGAGCAATTCCAGACAATGCTGGGACTTGCTCTCCGAAACCGGCTTGGTGAAAGTATCTGCGGGGTTGTCATCACTCCCCACCTTCATCACCTTGATCCTGCTTTCACTTCTCAGAAAATGATACCTGACACTGATATGCTTGGTCCTTTCATGATGAACCTGGTCCTTAGTCAAGCAAATCGCACTCAAGCTGTCACAGTAGACTATCACCTGATCTTGATGTAGCCCTAGATCGTTGACCATTCTCTTAAGCCAAATTGCATCCTTCGTTGCTTCCATTAGAGCTATGTACTCCGCCTCCGTGGTGGACAAAGTCACTGTTGGCTGTAGCGTCACCTTCCAACTCACAACAGATGCTCCCAGAGCAAATACGTAGCCCATCATTGATCTTCTACTATCAACATCCCCTGCATAGTCCGAATCCGAGAAACCAGCTACCAAGATATTTTCACTAGCCCCATAACAGAAGACAATGTCTGACGTACCCTTAAGTTACATGAATATGCGCTTCACCGCCTGCCAATGGTCCCTACCCGAATGAGCCATAAAACGACTAGCCAGACTAACAGCGAATGCTATGTCCGGTCGAGTGCAGACCATAGCATACATGAGACTTCCAGTTGCGCTAGCATATGGAACCTTGGACACGTACTCCTTCTCCTCCTCTGTCTGAACGGTGTACATTCCTAGCTTGCTGTTAGTTTCCATAGGAGTATCTATAGCTTTAGCTGATATCATCCCGAATCTTGCCAAGACCTTCTTGATGTATCCCTACTGTGACAAGAAAAGCTTCTTCTTCTTCTTCTTCTTCTTCTTCTTCTTCTTCTTCTTCTTCTTCTTCTTCTTCTTCTTCTTCTTCTTCTTCTTCTTCTTCTTCTTCTTCTTCTTCTTCTTCTTCTTCTTCTTCTTCTTCTTCTTCTTCTTCTTCTTCTTCCTGTCTCTATAGATCTCAACTACTAATATCTTCCAAGCAGCTCCCAGATCCTTCATCTCGAATTCCGCGCTAAGGGACATCTTCAGTTCTCTAATGTCCTTGATATTTTGAGTTGCAATCAGAATATCATCCACATATAGAACTAGGTAAATACGGGATCCACCATGCAACTCTTTGTGATACACGCAGCAATCATACTCGCACTTGTGGTAACCAATCTTCAACATGAAGCTGTCAAACCTCTTGTACCATTGCCTCGGCGACTGCTTAAGTCCGTAGAGAGATCTCTTCAGCTTGCACATGTGGTTCTCTCTTCCGAGAACTTGGAACCCTACCGGTTGGCTCATGTATATCTCCTCTTCCAACTCTCCATGTAGAAAAGTTGTTTTGACATCCAATTGCTCAAGCTCTAGGTCGTGGTGTGCCACCAGTGCTAGTAGAACCCAAATAGAAGTATGTCTGACCACCGGTGAGAAGATATCATTGTAGTCAACTCCCTCTTTATAACTGAACCCTCTTGCAACTAGCCTTGCCTTATACTTGATGCCCTCTCCAGATGTAGTTCCTTCCTTTCTTCTGAAAACCCACTTGCAGCTGACTATCTTCCTTCCTGCATGCTATTTAACAAGATCCCAAGTCGAGTTCTTCCTAAGAGACTCCATCTCTTCTACCATCGGGGCAATCCACTGTGCTGACTCAGAACTAGATATAGCGGCCTTCTAGGAGGATGGCTCGTCCTCTACCTCTTCCGCTACATGTAATGCATATCCCACCATACCATCATCTCTGTATCTCGCCGGAGGCTTTATGACCCTCCTTGGTCTTCATTCAGCAATACTTTGATGATCCGGTTCCTCTGGTAGATACGCATCTTCACTACCAGACTCTTCTGCTTCTTCCTCTTCAGCTTCCGGTGGTGGTGTAGGGATTTTGGAATCCTTAGGATCAGTAGGATCCGACTCTCCCTCCACCTTCTTCTCTGCATCCCCAAGCTCGAACTCCACAGAGTTCTTTAACATATGAGTCTCATCAAAGACTGCACTTCTGCTAAGTATAATCTTATTGTCTGCCCATATATTGTATCCCTTCACACCTGTTCCGAAACCCATGAATACTCCCTTCTTAGCTCGTGGTTCTAGTTTGCCATCATCAACGTGATAATAGGCAACACAACCAAAAACTCTCAAATCCGAGCAATCCACGGACCAGACTTCCACAGGAATCTTGCATCCTATACCTATGTGCGGGCTCCGATTTATGAGATAGCATGCCATGAAAACTGCCTCTTCCCAGAAACCTCTATAAAGACATGCATTCGAAAGCATGCACATTGCTTTCGCTAAAAGTGTCTGATTCATTCTCTCGGCTACACCGTTGAGCTTCGTGTGTGCCGAACGGTGCGATGTCGTGCTATTCCTTGATCCTTGCAGAATCCATCAAACTCTGATGAACAAAACTCTAAGCCGTTGTCCGTGCGCAACCTCTTCACCTTCTTTCCCACCTGATTCTCTACTAGCGTCTTCCACTCCTTGAATCTTGCGAAGGCTTCACTCTTGTGCTTCATCACGAATATCCAAGTCATCCTCGAGTAATCGTCTATGATGCTAAAAAAATACCTATACCCGTCAATCGCCTCGACTCGAGATGGATCCCAGCAATCCGAATGGATATAATCAAGAGTAACTTTCGTTCGATGAACCGCCTTAGGGAACTTGCAACGCTGTAGCTTCCCATGCACGCAGTACTCACAAAACCCTAGGCTCTTGGGCGCATGCCCGGTGAGATATCCCTTCTTGTGAAGTTCCTGCATTCCACGTTCACTCATATGACCGAGCCTCATATGCCACAGCTTGGTTAGATCAGCTTCCTTAATCTCAGCTAAGACAACTCCAGCAAACCAGTGATCGTCGAACCTTTCAACATGTACAAAGTCCCGCTCTTGACTCCCTTGAGAATCACCTTAGAACCCTTGCAGACTTGTAGATCTCCACCTTCACCTTTTAAACTGTATCCCTTGCTGTCGAGTAGACTCAAGGAGATCAAATTCTTCTTAATAAGTGGTACATGTCTGACTTGCTCCAAAGTACATACCTTCCCCTCATTCGTCTTCAATCTAACTGAGCCGCTCCCAATCACCTTACAGACATCTCTGTTTTCCATGTAGACAAACCCTCCATCCGTTTGGTTGTACGTCGAGAATAGGTCCCTGTTAGAGAAAATATGATAGGAAGCTCCGGAATCAAGGACCCACGCATCCTGAGAGTGCGTGACAACATCCACCATTAGAACGTACTCATCCTCGGACGAGTTACCTTGTTCTGCTACGGCTGCGGATCCGTTCTGCCCTTGTTGTCCTCATTTCGGGCAATCTCTCTCCCAATGCCCCTTTTCCTTGCACCAAGCACAAACATCCTTGGGAAACTGAGAACCAGAAAACTGCTTTTTCTTGTTCTTCTTACGCTTCTTGCTTCCTCCCGTTTCCATCAGTCAAGAAGCATGGTCCTCTCTACATGCGCCTGCACCCTTATGGCGCAACTCTCTAGCATAGAGTGTCGATCTGACCTCCTCTAGAGATAAGTCATACTTGTTCACAATGAATGACTGCACGAAGTTCTCATACGATGGAGGTAACGAGATAAACAACAGTAGTGCGGCATCCTCATCACCCACCTTCTCGCCAATATTACGCAAATCAAGGAGAATTGTGTTCAATTGATCAAGATGGTCTTTGAGAGCCGTACCTTCGAGCATCCGGAAAGTGAAGAGCCTTTGCTTTAGCATCAACTTGCTAGTGAGACTCTTCGTCATGTAGAGACTCTCAAACTTGAGCCAGAGCTTCGCTGCTTCCTTCTGATCTGCGACCTCGATGATCACGTCATCCGATAAGCACAACATAATGTTTGAATGTGCCTTCTCCTCCATTTCCTTGAACTCCGCTGATGCAACATTCATGCCTCCCTTGTTCCCGGTCAAAGGTGCCCACAAGCCTTTCAATTTGAGCAAAGCCTCCATCTTTATCTTCCACAGACTGAAGTTGTTCCCTCCTGTGAACCTGTCGATCTTCAACATCGATCCGGACATCGTTCTTGGTGGATCTTTAACCCTAGTCGCATGCTCCACCTATATCGCAAAACCATAGCTTTGATTTCACCAAATTTTGAAACCCTAGCTTTGCTCCGCCTTGATCTTGATCTTGAAACACCGTCAACCTTGGCTCTGATACCAATTTTTTATGACAAACCACCTCAAGAACAATGAACGAATAAAGAAAAACACGAGTATTTTACGTGGTTCGCTAGCAAAATTTTTGCTAACTACCTCTGCGGCAGAAAAAAATCTCTTTATTCACTTAAGAGGAACAAGACTACAAGAATGTTTTTGCATACCTAATAATGTGACTAGTAGGTTCTTTATATAGTGCTAGGAAATCCCTAAAGTTTCCAAACCCGATTTGGAAACAAACTTGTTTCCTAAGTAATCTCCACCGCCTTTGACTTCCAATGTTTCCTAATCAAAGTTGGAAACAAAGAGTTTGGCCTCCTTTGACTAATTCAAGGCACCAACTCAACACCCTGCATACTTTAACCGCTAATTGCTTTTCCTTTTTGAAAGCATCTAATTTCTTTTTGTTTAGGTGGTGGGTAAAAAGACTATATAGAATGTTTAAATGATTCACAAACAATTGAGGTGATAATATATATATATATATATACATATATACACATATATATAGTGATGTACTCCCTCCGTTCTTCCCTATTTTTGCTTTTCTAAGATGTTCTCTTCAGTTCTTCAAACTTTTTGAAAAATAAATTTTTCTACACACAGACAATCATCCTACCCTTAATAAAAAAAACAGCCGCCAATTATAATTGGACTTGACTAAACAGGTTAGCAAATAAATTTGATTAATTAAGCCCAACTTACCTGTAGGCTAACTAACTTAATCTACCTAGTCCAAACCAATTACAACCACCACACCCAAACAAAACCTTATCTACCAAACACCAATGGAGACCCTTCATTGTTCTTCTCCAATTCATATCTATTTTCTCTCTCAGTGTCTCTCTAGGGTTTCGGTTCTTCTTCAAAATCCTAGCAGTTCATCGGAAGTTCTTGTTGTTTTCGCGTGTATCGATCAATTTTCACCACTCACTAACCTAGAAATCCATGTCTATGGGGGTTATGGTGGTGGATTTGGAGGAGATGAACTGTGATGAATTTTGATCTTTATTCGTTCGTTTCATGGGGGGAGACCTCTTTTGAGGAAGAAAGATATGAGTTCTATACATGTCTTACTGTTTTCATTCCGATGATGTTTTTTCAGATTTTAGAAGTGGCGTCGGCGATAGTGGGGATCTGGAGAACCAGACGGTCTCAGATTCGGAGGAAGATGTACCGGAGTATGAGGCGGTCACCGATTCGGAAAAAGATGAAACCTTTCATGTCCGGAGCCGACTTGGGGAAATATGAAATGTAGCAAGGGATGTGAGCAAAACCCTGACCCCCTCTTTATCTTTTGTTATTATATGTTCTTATCACCTATTGCATGTTTATGTTTATGGATCCTGGGTTATTGAATATCATGTTACTCTTCTGGTTCTGGGTTGATGAAGACCATGTTTTAGGGAAGTTCTTGTGATAATATGTTTCCCTGTTCTTGTGATCCTTTACTAGCTCTTGTGATAAACTCATTACCTATTCTTGTGATCCCTTACATGTTGTTGCGTACCTTATAATTCGGGACCTTGTGATTACATGTTCTGGACCTTGTGATTCTGCGTTTGATGTTTACATGTCTTTGTGATTATAATTTGATGTCATGGACATGTTCATAGTATCATAACTCAATGAGGAATTGTCATAGAGTGATTGATATAATGTTCATAGGTAAACGGGTTCTTCTTTTTGTGACGTAGTGTTGAATGGTTGAGGTATACAATCCCATTCATCTACATTGCCTAGCATACTCAGTAATGAAGAATGACTAATGCTGCATCCATTGAGAGTTTCTTAACACCATTTTCCCTCCTGGTTATGGCATTACACAATGACACGTAGTGAAGCAGTGAGAGACTTGTGTGTATTACACTCCTCCTTAATGGTTGCAGTATGTAACACCTCAATAGAAAAAAAGTGTGATGTAATTAGGCAATGAGGTACTTGTCTGTATTACATGCTTTCTTATTCCATTAACACTTCAACTTATTATATGTAATTAAGAAATGAGAAACTTTTATGTATTACGCTCTTGCTTGTGCACATTCTACAACCAACAAGTCTACGATGATATTCATATCTAAGACGTGATCATATTATAAAAGACACACACATTAATAATTGTGTATGTATAATCACATGTCTGTCTCCACATGAGACCAAAAGATGCAAAAGATACTTGCGATTGTTTGTCTCATTGCAATACCTAATGCCTCAAATAGGATTGAATTGTCTATATGTTCTTCCTTCTCCGACATATACCTAATGCAATTCTTAACCAAAACTTTTAACCTCCGAATCCTTAGGTAGAATGCCTAATACCCTATCCCATATTGGTTAATCCATGGAGGCACATGGAGATGAGTTTGCTGTTTTTAGGGCTTATATATATTCTCATTGGCTTGGGAATATCTTAGTTTTAGGAGGTCCCATCCACATCACGTTTATTTATTGTTTGTGGTTGTTCGAATTATTGTCATGCTGTTTATTTTTGGTGTATGGATGATGCATGAAAATTGTAACAAGATAAAAATTAAAAACCCGAATCTTTTATTTTGGGATTGCCCAACCCAAATAAGTAGATCAGTTGATATGAATCAACTAAAAAAATAAAATTAAAATGAAAACCCCTCAAATTAAATAGTGCGTTTTTGCCTTCTCGTTACTTAACACTGGTCAAAACTATAATGTAATAAATTCGAGCTTGTCAAAGTAAGGCAATTTGATTAGTTATAGGATGATGCGATGGCACAAGCAAGTAATGTGCAATTTTTGAAGTAAGAGGTTGTACGCAACAAGGTACTTCGATAGGATTGAAAGCCTAGAGGCAAGGCAATTTGGATTATCTATGGGATAGTAAATAAGGAGTTATATGCCCAATTGAACCAAGAGTTGCGTAGGATGCAATTGGAAGATGTTCCTACCTAAATAACTAATTCTTGGGTGACGTGCCAAAGCAGGCTCAAGAAGAGGTGAAATATGGATCTTGGCTCACTAGAAATATACATGATATTTTCCGCATTAATAGTGAGCGTTATTAATCCGAGAAAAATAGTGGGAGCTATGTTTAATAATTTATGTCATTGTTAAATATAGTACAACGTCACAGACTTTGCACAATTCTTTCTGTGTTGAATGCCTATGGCATTAAACAAACAAACTCGACTTTGTCACTACGATATGTTCTTGAGAAGGACAAACTATCTAGAATCAGTTTCTAGACTGGTACAAAATTGAGAATTGTTCTCAAATAAAAAGAAAAATGTTGTACATCCTAGAGCATAAGGTTCCAACTACCAAAAACACACACTGAAATCTTAAGGAAGGAACATCAAAGAATGGTTCTTTGGATGTGACATGCCTCATGTCAGCTGCCATGAACTCTGAGATTTGGAAGCAAGATGAGAACATGGAGGCATATGATATGATCATACATTTAAAGAAGCTCTTTTAAAAGAAGGCTAGACATGAAAAGTTTTTGAAGTGTTGCTCCATATTGCGTTTTACCTACCCTTGCTTAGCACTCGTCATGATCAAGATGTATTAAAGTTCAGGCTTGCCAAAGCAAGGCGACTTGATTCATCAAGATGTGACGAGACGACACAAGCTAGTAATGTGTGACTGCTGATGTAAGAGGTCAAACGCAACTGAGCTGTCTCAATAGGATTGAAAGCTTTGAATCTGAGAGTTATCTGTGAGATAGATAAACTATAAAGAGTTATTCTAATTGGACTAAAAATTGCATTGGATGCAATTAAAGCTTTGTTCGATAAAATTTACTCAATATGATTGAGAATCGTCGGACAAAGCACTCATAAAGGCAAAGTCAAGGCCATATTAATGGATTAACCAATATGGATAGGAAAAAAGGTTTGCCCGGACCCCAAAGGTATAAGTAAGTTCTTGCTCAAGCCATGTTTCCTTAAAGCCTAAAAGGTAGTAGAGTGGAAGAGTAACTTCCAAAAGAACCTGGAAGGAAATAATAAAGGAATTATGAATTCCAGTTTAGGTAATTTTTTTATAGAAGTCAATGTGTCTATCTCATCATTATGGGTATATGATACTAGATGAGGATCTCACATTGAAATAAATATAGAGGATCTCAAGAGATGTAGACAATTGGATAATGGAAGAGATACACCAACATATGGGGCAATTAAGCAAGGGTTGCTGAATTAGCCGTAGAAATTATCTCTTCCTTCTGGAGTTATCCATGAATTCGACAAGTGCGATTATGTCCCTAATATGGGTAGAAACATTATTTTTGTTTCTTGTTTGGACAAGAAAAGGTTTTCTCATTACAATAAGGGACAAATGTTGTAATGCATTTTTTTCTAATGGAGAATGTATCCTTCGTCTTGATAATTCGATCTATAACATTAATATCAAGAGGTTTGCATATTATGAACCTCACTTTACTTTCGCATCGCTTAGGCCACATTAAATAGGAACGCATTTCTGGATTCCATGTGGATGGATTTCTCAACTCATTTGATTATGAGACATGTGAGACTTGTTTATTAGGCAAATATATGATCTTTTGGAAATCATACATACTGATGTATGTAAACGACTAAGCATAAGTTCTAGAGATTGTTCTGACTACTTCATCATATTTACTGGTGGCTTCAGTAAATATGGTTTTGTGTATCTTACGAAGAAATAAATCAGAATCCTTTAAAGTGTTCAATGAATTCAAGAATGAAGTAGAGAACCAGCTTGACAAAAGTATTAGGGCTCTACGATTGGATTGTGGAGGAGAGTACTTAAGACAAGGTTTTGACAAGCATCAAAAGTAGTGTGGATATGATCCCAACTCGCTCCACCTAGAACACCACATTGGAATGGTGTGTCTGAGAGGAGAGATCGAACCTTGTTGGACACGGTTCAAACATGATAGATCAAATAGAACTTCCAATTTACTTTTGGGGGTCATGCTCTAATTACAGCAAATTTCACCCTTAACCTTATTCCATCAAAATTTATTATGAAAACACCGTATGATATATGGACTAGGAGGTGTCCTAGTATGTCATTCAAAAAGATTTGGAGTTGTGAACTTTATGTAAAGTGTTTACAGAAAAACTTGGACCCAAGTAGGATAAAATTTATTTTATGGGATATCCTCGGGGATATTATTTCTATAATCTAATCGGGAACAAAGTGTTTGTTGCTCGAACCGCTGTGTATCTAGAAAGAGACTCTCTCTAAAAGAGACAGTGGGACAATAGTATAACTTTAAGGAGTTCAAGAACCACAACATATTATTAATCCTTTGATGGAACATGAGCAAGATCACAAGATGTTGTGGAGCAACCTTCTCAAGTAACGCAAGAACCTCTTAAGTAAGGTAGGATATGTCAAGGAGCTAGAGAGATATGGATTTATCATAACCCGGTGATGTATTACTCATGGAGATGAGACTACAACCTACGAGGTGGCTATGAGTGGGCCAGAATCTCAGTAATGGCTAGGAGCCATGACATACAAAATGGAATTTATGTATAATAACAAAGTATGGACTTTGGTGGAACCACCTAAAAGGGTAAGATCCATAGGGTGCAAGTGAGTTTTGAGAAAAACTGACATGGATGGTAATGAGATTACTTTTTTAAGGGATGATTGGTGGTTAAAGGTTTCCTATGGACTATGATGAAATCTTTTCCCCTATTACGATGCTTAAATCCATTCGCATCTTGCTTGCAACAATCTGTCTACAGGTTGAATCAAGCTTCTCGGAGATAGAATCTTTGATTTTATGTTTCTATCAAAGGAGGTTGGTTCCATAAAAAATTGAAGATGAAGCTTGTGTTTACAAGAAGGTTAGTGGGAGCACAATTATATTCTTGGTCTTGTATGTTGAGACGAACTGTTCATTGGGAATCATATCTCTACGATGCAATCTGTTATAGATTGGCTAGGAAATTATTTTTTAATGATAGACTTAGGCAAAGCTACCTATAAAGATCTGTGGAGATGGATCGAGAAAGGTGTTCGGCTTAAGTCAAAGTACATAAGTTGACAAGATGTTGAAATAGTTCAACATGAAGAATATGGATTCTTACCTATATCACATGGAATTAGTCTTTGGAAGGCTAATTGTCCTTCCAATTAGATTGAGAAGGACCGTATGAATAAGATTCACAATATACGCCATGTTATGTACTAAGACCAGACATGTCATATGGCATGACATAAAGATACCAGTCAAATTCGGGTGAGAGCCATTGGATAATTGTTAAGATTATCCTTAACTACTTGAGAAGAACTAAAGGATGAATTCTTGATATATGGAGGATAGGAAGAGTTCACTGTAAGGGGTTACGGTGATGCGAACTCCCAATATGATAAAGATGATTTCACATTATAGTCAAGCTTTGTGTTTTGCCCTAATGGGAGAGACTGTGAGCTAGAAAGGTTCCAGGCAAGATTAAGTTCTCGATTCTATCACAGAGAACTGAGTATATTGCTGCATCAGATGAACATACCCATAAGATTCTATCTCATTCGATTGTCGATTTAGGAGATGTGAAAATATGCAAAGTACCAGCATATGTCTCTCTTACCTTGCGCAGTGTAGGCGTGAGGGCCACACTAGATCGAACATCATATGATGCACCAGATTGACTCTAGTGCAAGTGGGAGACTGTTGGAAATATGACCTAGAGGCAATCTATTTCTTGTGACATTTATATGGACTTACTAGTCATTGTGTTATCGATACGGAAATATGTTAACATGAATGACGTCCTTAAAATATAAATGTTATATTTTTAAATATCCATAGTCGTTTATATTGATTAATATGATGATAAACTATAGACTAGTATGTGGGTAGTTTAATGTGGGGATATCAAGTCTAGCACATGGGTATGCATTAGGGGTAATGACATACTGGATCGACCCATCAGAGAAGGCTACATTAATTATGTTAAAGTCACAAGTGCTTCTCGTTGTGACAATGGTATTGTGGTCCTTAGACTTGAAGTCACTGGATACTCAGGTTGTAGAATATTGTGTTTTGATATCGTCAAACACTACACCGTGACTGGGTGGTAATAAAGGCGTTTATCGGACACAATAAAAAGCAATCTTAGATATGGTAGTGATGTAAAGAGGATTTGTCCCTACCACATAAGAGAGAAAATATCCACGGCCACTTGAGGGGTAGTGCTTATAGAATGTCTGGCCAGACTCAGATAAATCAATGTAGGATAAGGATGTTATCTTCATGGATAAGACTATTCCCAGGATCAAGAAACTATGGATTGGATATACGAGTGTGACTTGTATGTCTCGTGTCCAATCCGGATATGGAGACAAAGGGATAATACAATCGGTAACATTGGTCACAATGTTTGTTGGATCACTGACTATTTATATTAGTTGGGAGGCATATATGTCTTGCTAGAGACCGCTCTATGTTAGTAATTGTTACTACCAAATAAGTAGAAACTTACGGGGTCACACACCCTATGGATTATATCGAACTTTGGGAATAATTAGTAGGAATAATTAAATAGAAGGATCAATACACAACCGCATGCAAACTTAATAGGACTAATTTGCAAGGTGGACTAATCCGTGTATGGACAGGATTAGTATTGGGCTAATATGTAGTTAATAAGGAGTTATTAACTATATGAGGGCACTCCTAGCTAGCTTTCTCATAAGTGTCATAATTGTTATCATAATTGAGAGAGAACAATGCAAGGAGAGCAAGACAAGAAGGCCGAGAGACCCTCCGTCCGCTCCCTTCCACGCCGTCGCCTTGTGGGGGACAGCTCCTTTGGTGTCTCGTTTTGCGTGATCTTCTTCTTCCTTCTTCTTCCGTTGCTAGAAAAAAGGCGTGAGAAGGATCCGGAGAAATCCTAGGTGTGGATATTCATATAGATGTGGACATTATTCTACATGAAGTCGCGAATTCAGACAAACAAGGTACACAATGCTTTTACTCCTTACTGAAAGACAATTAAAGTAGGTAGTAAAGCAGGATTAATACTCTAGAGGGGGGGATTGAATAGAGTATTGCAACTTTTGCAACTTTTAATAAATGAATGGTTTCAAATAAGTCTGTAGAAAGAGTATTTCAAGGGCTTGAACTAAGTTTCAAGTCCTTGGAATCAAAACAGATAACAAAGAAAAAACTGAGAGTTTTCAAGGCCTTGAAAAGCCTTTCAAACCCTTGAACTGAAAACCTGTTTGTTCTGCAAATAGGCAAAGTATATAATAACAAAATAAATGCAAGACACATTGATTTATAGAGTTCAGTCCACTTGGACCAACGTCTCTACCTCAGGGACTTGATCTCTGCAGGATTTTCAAATCAATTCTTATTAATCAAAAGCTAAGCCCTAGATCTCAAGCACAGAGAGTTCCCTTACTCTGTTACAGCTTGTGGTGCTCACTAACCTATCTAGTACATATTCTAGCTAACAGATTCAACAATAATTCTCTATTGTTCACTTGAACAATTCACGAGAATAAAATGTATCAAGTATTATCTAAGTAATATACAAATATAAATCAGAAAGAAGAACACTGAGAACTGATGAAGCAATTGAATGTGCAGTGATCTTATGTGGAATGGATTGAGTGAAATGAATCTCCTTCTGTGTTTCTTTTCAATCCCGAGAATGTTATGAGTCTCTTTGTCCGTGTATGTATTGAAAATCTTCTGTCATTCCTCTTATTCAGCTTGTTTGAATAGCAGATATTCAAGATCTTCATTTAACAAACTTTCCTAAAAATTAACTACAAATCTTGACTTGTCTAACAGCTCTTCCCAACGGCTAGTTGCTCAACATTTTCAAGGACATTGACTTGATCTTGTAGCTGAGTATGTTAGGAAGGTCCAGACATGTTTGCATAAGCACATAATCAATCTATCAATCCAGTTTACTTTTCTGCAAGAACATAGTTTAGGAAAGTAACCCTGTAAAATAGGTAATATGTGTTTCCCTGCAAAAACTTGTTCAAAAAATGGATTAATAACAGTTTGGAGCAACGAAATGATTGTTCTTTCATCATCAAAGTAAATATAATCAAGCACATGGAAGTGGGAATCATATTACAAAGATAAGCTCCCCCTAAGTTCATGGTGTATACTACACAGTATGTTTCAAACATTTGAAAACAGTTTCAAGGCCTTAAAACAGACAAGATTTTGAAACTAGTTGAACTTACAATCTCCCCCTTGATGAAAGAAAAAACCACAATCTTTTTAAGGACTGAGTATCTGCAAAAAAATACTCATTAGAGCATAGCACAGTAATCATGAAAATAAACTGTAATACAAAATATCCAAATTATCCAACTTATTAAGCAGCAAGAATCCATCAAATCCTATTGATCTAAACTAGATATCTAATCCAGTCTAAAAAGTGCCAAATAACAAATAATCCTATGTTTTTCTCCCCCTTTTTTACTTAAATCAAAACAGATTGAGAAAATGTTGGATCAGTGTTTGGAATTGAAAGACAGAATTTTTAAGATGTTGAAAAGAAGTTGAAGGCCTTGAAAATGATAGAAAGAAGAGGCAAGAATTAGGAGGTTGGGTCTCCATCTCCCTTTAGCTCTGCATCTTCGTGAGCACTGTCTTCTTCATCATCCTCATCATCTTTCTGTTCTTCTTCTTGAGCCATTTAATCACCAGTATCACCAACCAACTCATCATCAAAAAGTTCATTTTCAGTCACCATCTCTGGATTGTTTGCCTTATTTTTCTTCTTTTTAAGATCTTTAATCAACATCCCTGAGTCTAGAATTTCAGAATCATCTTGATCAAGTTCTTCATCACCTTGTTCTTGAGCTACTTATTTTCCTTTGTCCACCACCCCTACAGCCTCATCCTGTTTTGTATGGTCACTGAAAAAATCCTACATTGAACCAGCCTTCTTGGATCCCTCTGTAGCCTGATAGAATTCTTCCTCCACATGGAGCACATTTATGCTTTTGAAGATTCTTTTAACCATATACCTTACTTGCTTGAACTCTGTTCCAAACTCATGTCGATTTTCCTTCAATTCTTCCATATCCTTCTCCAGAATATCAAATCTTTGGAATAACATAGAAAGGTCCTGAGATTGAGAGGGTAGGTTTGAAGGAGTGGCCAAGGCCGTGGGTTTTGGAAATTTCTTGGATTGCAACTCTTCCTCAGACAGATAAGAGTATAACTTTCAATTACCTTCACTCGTTTTCATAATTCCAATTCTCTCAAATGTTTTCTCATTAAGCATACCAAATTCAGTGGTAGCAGTCTCTTCTCTGTCATTTGGAATCTCAAGGTGTTGAAAGAAAGCAGATAGAAGATTGGCATAAGGTAAATGGTGATTTCTTTCCTTTGTCTGAGAGTAAATCATATGTTCCATAAAAATTGAAGGAAGATCAATCTCATACCCATGCATGATCAAATACATTAAGTACAACACCCTGTCATTCAACAATTCTTTGGAATTATTCTTAGGAACTACACACCTCATTAAGTTTGTAAACAATACTTTGGCTTTAATATTTAGCACAGAGTGTGTTAACTTCTTAGAGGAGGTAGAAACATTTGGTAGACAGAATTCTTCCCTAGCCAGTTTCAGGGCTTCACTTTTGTTGGGATTGTAGTCTTTGTTAGATCTCTTGGGAAAACCAAATACATTGGAAAATTTTGAGTGATCTATTTCCATGTCAACACCAGCCACTTTGGTTTGAATCACTAGGTTTAAAGTCCTAATTTGCTTCATGTTCAAATAGAAGAACCTAGTGAGTCTGGGATATGCAACTTCAAGAGGTTTTATAATTTTCCAAATAACACTCTTCAACCTCTTAATTCATTCTAGATTTATGGTTTGCAGCATATTAACACTAACCATGCTACCAAAAGCTACTGTTCTGGAGCAAAGCCATCTAACCATTGTCCTCTAGCAACATTAGAAACAAACCACTTGTTGTTAATGCCAGATTTATTACCAAGAGGCTGTTGCTTCTCTGAATAGATCTGCAGTTCTTTTCCATTGCTTTTCTCTGGTTCTTCCTATGTGGCTTTTCCTTTTCCTCCTTCTTCTTCTTCTTCTTCTTCTTCTTCTTCTTCTTCTTCTTCTTCTTCTTCTTCTTCTTCTTCTTCTTCTTCTTCTTCTTCTTCTTCTTCTTCTTCTTCTTCTTCTTCTTCTTCTTCTTCTTCTTCTTCTTCTTCTTCTTCTTCTTCTTCTTCTTCTTCTTCTTCTTCTTCTTCTTCTTCTTCTTCTTCTTCTTCTTCTTCTTCTTCTTCTTCTTCTTCTTCTTCTTCTTCTTCTTCTTCACCTTATTAGGACTAGCAATCTGTTCCTCTGGCTGTTCCTTTGGAGTAGATTGATCAACCTTCTTCTTCTTGCTGGAAGATGGATTATGATCCTTCTCAGTCTTCTTCTTTGGAGGAGAAGGAACGCTCTCCGCACTTGGTGTTCTTGAGCTATAATCATCACTGAGTGTTTGAACCTCATCCTTAGTAGTCTTCCTGTTCTTTTCTGAAACTTTCTTTGATCCTCCTGTCATCTTGATTCTATGAGAGGTTCTTGTCGTACTTATTAGGATTTGAGGGTATATAAGAGAGGGTAATGAGTGATACGAGATAGAGAGAAAGAGAGAGAGAGAGAGAGAGAGAGAGAGAGAGAGAGAGAGAGAGAGAGAGATAGAGAGAGAGAGAGATGATATAAGTACTGAAGAGTTTGAGTTTGAAAAAGAAACATAAATATTTCCAAATCTTTTAAAATTGTGCAAATTCAGTTAAATTCAAATTTGTGTGAGTGTGTGACGTGGGAAAGAAAATAATATAATAATGATTTAAAAGAAATAAGTTTTAAAAGGTAAAAACAATATTGAGCAAATATCTACAGAGATAACACCCCGACATTGAAAGATCCGAGTTATTGACTAAACAGCATACATACTTATTTTCAAGGATTTGGAAAGGATTTCAAGGCCTTGAAAAGCTACGCAACTGAGACAAATAAAATCAAAGGCTTTGAAAAGATTTTCAAGGCTTTGGAAATCAGTTCCAAACTTTGAACCACATTATACTTACCGGTAACTTACCTGATACTCCCCCTAAACCAATGCTTCATTATTCAGCATGCCCAGTTCTAATCTCGGGGCTGAGAATCTACCCTCTGGCACTGGTTTAGTGAAAATATCGGCCAATTACAAGTTAGACACAAATTCAAGAGCAACATCACCTTTTGAACATGATCTCTGATGAAGTGATTTTTAACATCTATGTGTTTGGTCATTGAGTGCTGAACTACATTCTTTGAGATTGATATTGCACTGGTGTTGTCACATTTGATAGGTATATCTCTGAAATTAAATCCAAGATCTCTCATTTGTTGAGCAATCCATAGTACTTGTGAGCATCAAGCACCAGCTGCTATGTATTCAGCTTCTACAGTTGATAGAGCTACATAATTTTGTTTCTTTGAATGCAAGCTGATCAGTGATGTTCCAAGAAATTGACAACATCCTGATGTGCTTTTCCTATCCACTTTGTAGCCTGCAAAGTCAGCATCTGAATAGCCATACAAAGAGAAATTAGATTATTTGGGATACCAAAGACCTAAGTCTTTGGTACCATTGAGATATATGAAGATTCTTTTGACAGCAACCATGTGTGATTCTTTAGGATCATCCTGAAATCTAGCACACATACAAACACTAAATATGATATCTAGTCTATTTGCAGTGAGATATAGCAATGATCCAATCATAGCTCTATATTTTTTCACATTCACAATCTTACCATTTTGATTTTTTTTTCTAATGACAGTGAGGAGCTCATATGGGTTTTTGCTACCTTAGAATAAGACATATTGTATTTTTTTAACAAGTCATTGGTGTACTTGTTCTGATGCAGAAAGATTCTTTTCTTCATTTGTTATATATGAAATCCAAGAAAGAAGTTGAGCTCTCCCATCAAACTTGTTTCAAACTCCCTGCTCATAATACTTGAGAAATCCTTTCAAAGAGAGTCATTAGTAGCTCCAAATAGAATATCATTAGCATAAACTTGAACTACTAGAATATCTTTCTCACGAGTCTTTATAAAAAGGGTTTTATCTAATAATCCTTTTTTGAAATCAGTTTCAAGTAGGAACTTTGACAGTCTTTCATACCAAGCTCTTGGAGCTTGTTTCAAACCATAAAGAGCTTTGTCAAGTTTGTAAACATGATCTGAAAACTCATCATTTTCAAAACCAGGAGGTTGAGCAACATAAGCTTCTTCTTGTAAGTATCCATTTAGAAAGGCACATTTGACATCCATTTGAAAAAGTTTCATATTTTTGTGAGATGCAAATGCAAGTAACCATACAATTGCTTCTAATCTTGCAACATGAGCAGAAGTCTCCTCATAGTCAATACCTTCTTCCAGGTTGTAGCCTTGAGATACCAGTCTTGCTTTATTCCTGATTATCTTACCATTCTCATCTAACTTGTTTCTGAATACCCACCTGGTACCAATGACTAACTGATCTTTAGGTGGAGGAACAATATTCCAAACCTTGTTCCTATCAAATTCATTGAGTTCACTTTGTATTTCAATTATCTAGTCTGCTTCTTGTTATGCTTCTTTCACATTCTTTGGCTCCATATGAGAAACAAAAGCATTGAATGCACATAAGTTCTTCAACTGTGATCTTCTTTGTGTACCAGTGGACGGATCATATATTATTTTGTCAGCTGGAAGAGATGAAAGATAATTGAATCTCTTTCTTGGTGTCCATGGTTCAGGTTTTCCAGGAAGCTTCTCAGGTCTTTGAGATCTTAAAGTAGTAGCTTGTTCACTTTGATTCTCTTGAGGTTCTTTTTCAAGGCTTTGAGACTCATTTCCAAGGCCTTGAAAATTCTTCATGTTTCCCTGCAAGTTTTCCTAGAAACCATGTGAAGTCTCTGTTTCATCTTTTGATTCATGCTTGTTCAAATTCAAGTCCGCAAAACTTTCACTCAAAGAACCATCATAGCTTTCATAAAAAATGACATGAATACTTTCTTCAACAAGCTTAGTTATTTTATTGTAAACCCTACAATCTTTTGTAGTCAGAGAGTAACCAAGAAAGATACCTTCATCACTTCTGGCATCACACTTACCAAGATTGTCCGTACCATTGTTGTGAACATAAAAAGTGCAACCAAAAGGTCTGAAGTAAGAGATTTTTGGCTTACTTCCCTTGAAAAGCTCATAAGGTATCTTCTTCAGGATGGGCCTAATCGAGAACCTTTTAAGTATATAGTTGGCAATGTTCACAACTTCTGCCCAGAATGATTTTGGGATCTTTTTCTCTAGAAGCATTGTCCTTGACATGTCTTCAAGATTCATGTTCTTTCTTTCAACAACACCATTCTATTGAGGAGTTCTAGGAGCAGAGAAGTTGTGAGAGATGCCATGCTTAGCAAAAAATAAGTTAAACTCAAGTTTATCAAATTCTCTATCATGATCACTTATAATAGAAGCAATATGCAGGTTTTTCAGAGTTTAATGCTATTTACAAAGCTTTGAAAATTCAGAAAGAGCTTCAGATTTACCTTTAAGAAACATCAACCAAGTAAATATAGAGAAATCATCAAAAGTAACTAACATGTACTTCTTACCATTTGGAGTTGGAGTTCTCATAGGATCACATATTTCCATGTACTATAATTCAATGGGTTTAGTAGTACTTACAAAGTTATTTGGCTTGAAAGAGCTTCTTGTCTGTTTACCTTGAGCACATGCTTTGCATACTTCTTCATTCTTGAACTTGATAGGGGGTAAACCTCTTAATAGGTATTTAGTAACTAACTTGTTCAAAGTGTGTAAGCTAATCTGTCCAAGATTTTTGTTTCAAATATTTGAATCCTCTTTCAAGGCCTTGAGACACTTCAGATTTTCTCCTGCAACTTTGTTAGTGTGCAAAGTATAAACATTGTTTGACCTTGAGGCAGTGAGGATGCAAAATCCCAATTTCTCATTTTGCACCACACATTTGTCTTTGTCAAAGATAACTTTGTTACCGTTGTTACATAACTGAGATACGCTAAGCAGGTTGAACTTCAACCCATCAACTAAATAAACATCAGAAATAGAATTTTCAGAATCTGTACCAACTTTACCAATATCCAACATGTTGAATTTGCCTTCGTCACCTAGTGTGATTGATCTTTCAGATTGCTATTTCAGTTCTGAGAATAAAGATCTCTTGCCACTCATATTTCTGGATCAACCACTATCCATAAACCATTTCTGTTCTTTGCTCTTGGTGATAGCCTGCAAGCACCATTCATTGCCTTACCCAGCTATTAGACCAATTGTGTAATTTAGATTCATATTCAGGGTCAACTATGTTAGGTGGTATAACCTCTTTAGGAATCCAAATATGTCTAACTTGTCCTTTAAGTTGAACTAGATAAGTGTTCCTCATTATGTGAGGGTATCTTCTTGTAAAAAGACAATTCATTTTAACATGACCAACTCTGTTGCAGTAATGACATTTAGGAGAAGTTCTCCTTCCATCCTTCACAAATATGGTATTGTTCTTTCTGGGGAAATTTGGATTGTAACCAATACCAGCTTTTTGGTCATACTTTAAACGTCCTCCATGAATAAGGTTTAGATTGTGTTCTGAGCCAGCAAATTTGGTAATAGCTTTCTTAGATTCTTGAAGTTTCTTAGCTAGCGCAGTCCTTTGTTCCTCCAATTCATCAAACTGATGCCTTGGAGAAACAATATTGTAACTCAAAATAGAGTTCTCAGTGACTACTTCCTTGACTTGAGTTTTCAAGGCCTTGAAACTGGTTTCCAAGGCCTTGAAATCCCTGTCAGACTTCATCCGAGAAATTTCAAGATTCTGATTTTGACAAACAAGTTGCAAGTTATCTTTTGCTTGCTCATGAACCTTTTCTTTTAAAGTCTTAATTTCTTTCAGATAGTCCTCTTCATTTAAAAACATTGTTCTAAGATAGTCAGAGAGGACATCTGTTGGTTTTGAAATAATATAGTTCACCATTACCTCAATGTTCTTTTCAGAACATTCATCATGCTTGGCCATAAGGCAGATGTTGGCTTGTTCTTCTTCAGATTCAGAATCACTTGAGGAATCTGATTCGCTCCAAGATGCTATCATAGCCATCTTTCTCCTTTCATGGTATTTCTTCTGAAAGTGTTTTCTCTTCTTGTGTGGACAGTCTCTATTCAAATGTCATGCATTACCAAACTCAAAGAAATTCATTACTTTATGCTTATTACCATGAGAAGAAGATTTATCGTCGTAGTCATTGCTACTAGAGGATTTGTGTTTATCCCTGCTGAAGTCTTTGTTTTCAAAGTTCTTCTTCATCTTGAGAATTCTAGTCAAGGCTTTGGAAATTAGAGCACATGGATCTTCATCATCATCTTCTTCATTTTCAAAAATTTGAGATGGTACGATCTCCTTAGCCTTGAGAGCTAGATTTTTGACATTTTCTGGTAGTTCTCCATCAACTTCATTCATGGATTACATGTGTGAGCAGCTTTCCCTGCAAGTCATCAAGTTGAAGTGATGATAGATCTTGAGCCTCTTCAATAGGAGTAGTCTTTGGTCCCCATTTGGCTTCGGGAAGGCTTCTCAAGATCTTCTGGACTTTCTCTTCATTGGAAAAGGATTTCCCCAAAGAGTCCAGATTGTTAACAATGTCCGTGAACCTTTTGAACACGTCCTTTATGGACTCATCTCCATTTAGTTTAAACAGTTCACACTGTCAAAGAAATATGTTGATCTTTGTCTGCTTGACTTGACTGGTTCCTTCAAAGGTTACCGCCAACTTGTCCCATATTTCTTTAGCAGTCTTGCAGCCTGAAATCCTGTTGAATTCATCTACACTCAAAGCACAATATAAGACATTAAGGCTTTGTAATTTTTAGAATATTGTTCTAACACTGAAGCAGAATGTGAATCCTCTGTCCTGGGAGTTCTAAACCCATCTTTCTCTGTGTAGAATTTGTGATGATCATTCTGAATGATATTCCACAACTCCATACCTTGATCAATGATGAACATTTTCATCAGGGCTCTCCACTGCACAAAGTTGTCACCACAGAATAGAGGAGGTCTGTTAGCAGCTCTTCCCTGAGAGAAACCTACATCACCTACAGTACTCATAATCACCAGATGGTTAAATCTATGCAACTATACAAGCTCTGATACAAACTGAAAGACAGTAATGTAGGTAGTAAAGCAAGATCAATACTTTAGAAGGGGGGGGGGGAGTTGAATATAGTATGTCAACTTTTGCAACTTTTGCTAAAAGAATGGTTTCAAAGAAGTCCGTAGAAAGCATTGAGTATTTCAAGGCCTTGAACTAAGTCTCAAGTCCTTGGAATCAAAACAGATAAAAAAAATGTGAGTTTTTCAAGGCCTTGAAACGTCTTTCAAACCTTTGAAATGAAAACCTGTTTTGTGTTGCAAATAGGCTAAGTATAGAACAACAAAATAAATGCAAGAGACACATATATTTATAGAGTTCAGTGAACTTGGACCTACGTCTCTACCTCAGGGACTTGATCCCTGCAGGATTTTCAAATCAATTCTTATTAATCAAAAGCTAAGCCCTAGATCTCAAGCACAGAGAGTTCCCTTACTCTATTACAGCGTGTGGCTCTCACTAACCTAACTAGTACCTTTTGTAGCTAACTGATTCAACAAGATTTCTCTATTGTTCAATTGAATAACTCACGAGAATAAAATGTAGCAAGTATTATCTAAATGATATACAAATATAGATCAGAAAGAAGAACACTGAGAACTGATGAAGCAGTTGAATGCGCAGTGATCTTCTGTGGACTGGATTGAGTGAAATGAATCTCCGTCTGTGTTTCTCGTCAATAGTGAGAATGTTCTGAGTCTCTGTGTTCGTGTCTCTGTTGAAAATCTTCTGTCATTCCCTCATATGCAGCTTGTTTGAATAGCAGATATTCAATATCTTCATTTAACAAACTTTTCTAAAAATTAGCTGAAAATCTTGACTTGGCTAACGACTCTTCCCAACGGCTAGTTTCTCAATATCTTCAAGGATATTGAATTGATCTTGTAGATGAGTGTGTTAGGAAGGTCCAGACATGTTTGCATAATCAGAGAATCAATCATTCAACCCAGTTACTTTTACTACGAGAACATAGTTTATGCAAGTAACCATGCAAAATAGGTAATATGTTTTCCCTACAAAAACTTGTTCAAAAAGATGGATTAATAACAGTATAGAGAAACAAAATGATTTTCCTTTCATCATAAAAAGTACATATAATCAAGCATTGGGAAGTGGGAATCAGATAATAAAGATAAGCTCCCCTTACGTTCATGCTGTATACTACACACTATGTTTCAAACCTTTGAAACAGTTTCAAGACCTTGAAACAGACAAGCTGTTTAAAGCCTTTGAAACTAGTTGAACTTACACTTACCATTGTTATGATGCATGATCTGTGCTTCAAGGAGGTATTTGAACGGAGTTTATTTTTTTTATTCCGCTATGCAATCCGTATCATAATCTTACAGTATCTGGTTAGATGGATTTGCTTCTAGTCCTGTTTCTTAATGTAGTATGATAAGTTCAAGCATGTTGGATTCTATGGATTTGGAGTGCATTAGGAGATTGAAACAGAGTTCTCTTTGGAAAATCCTAAACCCCTCAGAAGTAAGATACCCTAGGCTTAGAAGACCGTTTTTCTGAATATGTTACAATTAAATACTCCGAGCTCGACTATATCATAAAAGGTAGCTAGTATTGTGGTGCAGTTAGATCATGTAGAGTTTGCAAATGTCTTGGGGTGTCCAAAAAGGTACAATACAAAAAACTACCCTAGCGAGGTTGATGGTATCAAATTAGCTAAGGAATAATTATTTCTACCTTGTATAGCTACTACCTCTGAGCAGTTAACTCGGTCTGTGTTAACTGTTGAAGCCAGAATCTTGTTTACTATCTTGATGAGGTGTGTGCTACCTAGGGAAAACTCTAAGGAATTGCTGTCTGATAGGGTGCTATATCTAATTCATCTGATAATGCATGGTTATGAGATTGATCTGCCAAGCATTGTGATGGAACACACGTTGTATAGCTGTACCAAGAATAGGAAGAATCCACTACCCTATGCCAACATCCTCTCACTTTTCTTTCAGCATTTGGAGATACATGTTGATAGGGAAGAGACAATTACTACTGTTTTTAGACTGAAAGATGAAAATTCCTTTCAAAGGATTGGAATTGTGAAAACAAGTGAGGGGGAGTGGAAGTTCTACTCTAAATTGTTTGTAGATGAGTTGAAAGACAAAAAGTTTTTGAAGCCGAAGTCCTTAACCTCTGCAGTTACCCTACCCTCTACCACTCAAGCCCAATCTCAAGTTCTTCAGAAGCTGGACTTCCTTGAGAATGAGTTAGATGAGCTCAAACTGGTTCAATATCAGCTGGGTGCTGAGTTCAGACAGATGAAGTACATGATTGAGAGTGTTTTTAAGAGTATCAAATTTATTCATGTAGAAGAAGAGGATACACCAGTTCAAGAAGGCTCAAGGAAGTCATGATCTACCAGATACTTATTTGATGAGAAAAATTATGGAGATAAGGTTGTTGGGGGTAAGGAAGATGAGGCAAAGACTTTTGAGGATCAGGAAGATGCTGAGGAATATAGTGTTGACTCTGGACTGCTTCTCAATAACTTGAAGCTGAAGAAACAGAAAGGAAAGACTCCAGGAATTGTTACTTCAGCTAATCTGTTTGAGAATGATGAGGCAGATGATGAGTCTAGTGAATAAGTCGACAAGGATGAAGGTGCACAAGAAGAAGATCAGCAAGAGGATGAGGAAGAGGAAAAAGATGATCAAGAGGTTGATTCAGGAGACAAGACAGATGCAGACCCAAAGCCTTGAGCCCAGCCTTATATTTCTTCTTTTTCAAATCCTTGAACTCTCTCTTCAAAATTTTTAATTCTTTTAAAACTCTTTTCAATAAGGTTTGATCCAACATATTCTCACTTTTTTGATGAAAGTAAAAAAGGGGGATAAATTTAGGGAAGTTTTTTTAAGCTGCAGGATTATCTGATTTTGGATGTTTTGGATATTGTGGTAGTTCGATTTTATTTGCTTAGTTTGATTTTGATTCTGGTTATAACTGTTAGTTACCTGTTTATGATCTTAAATTTAGGGGAGTTTTTTTAAGCTGCAGGATTATCTGGTTTTGGATATTATGCTATTTTTTTTTTATTTTTTTTATAACTGCTAGTTATCTTTTTATGATCTCATATAACTGTTTCTCCTATGCTCTAATGTTTATCATTTGCAGAAATACAATTCTAAAAGATTAATGGTTGTGCCTTTCATCAAGGGGGAGATTAAGTTCACTGTATGTTTTAAAGATTTGAAACAGGTTTCAAAGCTTTGAAACTGCACATCAATATACTGCATGAACTCGGGGGGACTTCTTCCTCATAGTCAATCTCTAATCTCTTGTATTTGATTATGATATATTTGATGATGAAAGAAAAACTAATTCTATTTTTTTATCATGTCTTAATCTCATTATTTTCTAAGTGTTTATAAGGTTTTTCTACTGCAGAAAGTTTCCTTATTTATAGGTTTGCAGAGAAGGAAATCCAAGTCTGCAATTGATCCTACTAACATGGAAACTTGCTAAACTTGCCTTCAGCCTGAAGATGAAAGATCAGTACAAAATCAACGAAGAAATCAAGCAGCTAGCCATTGGAGTAAGCTGTTAAGGGTCAAAGATCTCTGGAGGATTTTTAGGAATTTTAGTTGCAGAAATCCTTTATACTTTGCAAATCAAATTGACAGAATAAGAAGTGATTGTGAGAGATTCAGAAGTACAAAGCAATACACATGCATTCAAACACTCTCACGGATTGACAAGCATCATTGAGGAAGATCAAACATCCACTCAATCCATTATAGTTTCCAGAAGAACATTTCAAGCTTCGCAGCTTTACTGCTTTACAGGGTTCTTCACCTGAGCTTTATTTGCATATATTTTCTGTTATAATTCTTTATCATTTTCGTGAGTTGTTCAAGAGGAATAACACATAATTCTTATTGTATCAGTTAGTTAGTGCAGGTACTAGACATGTTAGGAAGAACCACAAGCTGTAACAGAGTAAGGCAGTTCTATCTGCTTGATATCTAGGGCTTAGGTTTTGATAAATAACAAGTTGTTAAAATCCTAGAGGAATTAGATCCCTCAGGCGGAGAGTAGGTCACTTGGGACCGAACTTCGTACCAAATCACAGTGTTCATCATCTTGCATTTCATTTCTGCACTTATTTCTATAACTGCTTCGAACAGGTTTCAGTTCAAAGCATGGAAAGCCATTTCAAAGCCTTGAAAACTATCAGTAAATCTATAACTGTCTGTGAGCATTCAAAGCCTTGATTCTGTATTCAAAGATTTGAAATACTTCTTGCTCTTCTCACTTTGTTTAAAATCCACACTTTTAGCAAAAGTTGCCATATTCATTCAACCCCCATTCTAGAGTATTTAATCATGTATTTGTTACTTGCATTACATTCTTCACATAGCATAACCCGCCCCCCCATGCTTACAATCATGCGTCTGCCACTGCAACTAGCATGTCTTTGATGATTTGTTTGTTAACTGAAGCGACTGGTTTTATTCAACAATACCTCTTGGTCTATTAATTGAGCTTCTTTGTTCCGTCATCTCTTTCACAAATGGCCAAATTCCCAACCTGCCATTCTATATTAGTTCATATATATAGTCATACTCCCTGCATGCATGAAAATTAGCTTGGGTATGAATGCTTTATTGATTGTTGACCTTTAATGAGTCTCTTCATCTGGTAAATGTATGAACCTCTGATTACTTTGATGTATGTAAAACTATTTTTCATCCATGAGCACTATGTTATCCATGCTCTTGAACTTGGTTTCACCTGCTGCATCTGATGTGATTGCTTTCATACTCCATTTCAGGCTTGATAGTTTGTGAGCCTCAGTAAGGCATGGGTTTACTGCTTTTGATGATGCCCTCAACTCTCCATCATTCTCCCATCTCCAAATAGTTGTATGTTCAACCCCATAATTTGCTGAAAATACAAAAAGAACTCAGTGGTGATTTAAACATAATATGAGAGCTCAAATTAAAATAAGAACTAAATGATGATTTAAACATAATGTGACAGTTCAAATTACATATAAGAAATCAGTGATGATTTAAACATAGTCCGAGAGTTCAAATTAAAATAAGAAATCCGTGATGATTTAAAATAATACGAGGGTTCAAATTCAAATAAGTTTACCTGCAAGTGTTCTTGTAGTCTTTCTCTTTTTGGCTCCATCTTCCTGATTGATTCAATGTCTAATGCCAACCTTGGTCTCTTGTTTCTACCATATTTTGGCTTCACAAATATATGAATACAAGCTTTGTCACATAACCCCAGCTCTTTCCAGATTTTATAGATTTTCCTTGTACTCACATTCGATTTTGTTGCAGCTTGTGCAAGAGTAACCTAGTTAAGCTTCATTTATGTGATATTAAAAACCACATTATTTGTGCTATTTTGAAGAAAAAAACACTTGATGAACTCTTTTTCTTCCGCATTCAATCTTCTTCTTGCCATTTTTACTTATGTGCTTGTTTTAACTGCATGCACAAGAAGGTGATGGAATTCAAGTTGCTTACCTTTTTTCTGCTGTTGGTAACTGACTAAAGAAGGTGAAGACAAAATCAAGAAGATATTGCTGCTAGAGAGAAATGAAGGAGGTGGATTGGAGGTCTATAACTTGAGAAGTTTCTCCCTTTTTTCTTCCACTTTTCTTTTAGTGTATCTGAGTTTTTCTCATGAACCCAGAAATGTGTTTGTATTTTTATTGTAATGTTAATTTGTGTGTTGTATTCTTGTGGCAAACATTATATTTGGTGATTAGAAACTTCCACTAGGCTTTTCACGCGCCAAATTTTGTGAGTCACACGGCCTTTTGGTCTTTTATGGGGGGGGGGGGGTTTCTTAATTCGTGTGCCTCCAATTTTTGTGAAGAAATTGAAGGAACGGAGGGAGTAGATTTTTTTTCCCATATTGTAATATCAACATGATATTATGCCAAAAAACATGTGATGATTCCGAACTCATAAGTGGTTATAGTAGTGAAATTGTTAGCTTATCCTCAGATCATCTCCATTCTCCAAAATTCATTTGTATAGTTGTTAACTTTAAAATATATAAAAAAAAATGTTGTATCCAATAGGCTCTTTATTCCGTCCTTTGTTTTAGAGGATAGTTATCCCGCATTCTACATTTATAGAACTGGATAGAGATATTTATATTTCCTTTAACTATGTTCATGACAGTTATGTCCTCAATACTGTAAAGTTCTCTTACAGAAAATACTGAGAATGTGCCACGTGTTGTTGAACTAATCATTTAACTAACACTATTAGAACACGTGTACTAACACTTTATAATATTTAAAATTAATATGTACAATTTTCATCAAATTATAAATAAATTTTAGCTAGTACTAATGGAGATGCTTCATAATACACTATGGAGAATACAATTTTAATTTTAATTTCTTTAGATAACCGTGGTGTTTAGGCAAGTTTGCGCGCACCTCGACTAAATTCACTAGACCTAAAAAATTATTGATCATTGATCGTTATGGGGTTCGAACCTGAGACCTCAAGAGGAGCATACTCTATTATCTCAAACCTCATACTAGGCCAACTCCATGAGATGAAAATTAAAAAAATATTACTAGTAAAATTCATGTATAATTTGGATAGTCGAGTGTGTATCATCCCGTTAACTTTGATTATTCGCCTTGGCAAAACAAGACCATGTTTGGTGTAAGGACAAAAAATATGTGTACAATAAGACAGTTATTGGGAAATAATTGCCGTATGATACATGGACAATTTTACGGGGCATAGAATCTCTTATTGCCAATACTCCTTCTATGTCCTTAATCCCTCTATGGAGGCGAGTTTGAATGATGAGCTTCGATACACTTCTAATAATGGCGTAAACAAATAAGTTACATAATCCTACATGTGATTGATATATGCATTAGTATTGAATCCATTCTACATTAATGCTTTGTACTCTCAATTTTCAATCACTGCACCAAATGTCATAAGAATATAAGTTAAAGTCAAAAACATCAAGTGCAATGGGTATTCCCCTTGGTCCCAAATAAGGCCACACTTTCATTACCTAATTTATGTGACTTTTATTGTCTCCGGAGGAAAAAAAAAAAAAAACTGTTTACTTTGCTATTGTTACATTAAAAAATTTGTTAACGTTTTTAGAAAATAATATTTTTTACTTATCTTCTATTTTATCTCCCAGAAAAAGTTGCGAGGAAAATGAGATAAATAGAGCTTTTCGTGATATAAAAGGCCAAAAAGTCACATAAAATTAGGCAGAGAAAGCAGAGTCTAACTATCTAAACCACACCTTTTTTAAGGATTCATGCCCTAATTACACTCAAAAAGTCACATAAAATTTGTGTTGGTATTGACATAAGTGTCTGTAATTCATCTGCGGTGCAATTTAAATTGTATTTTAATGATCATTGTTGCCGATTTACACTATTACATCAATTTCGTCAGAATCTTTCCAATCGACTTTAAATGTCACTTTGACCAACAAAATTAGTTAACGATATGATGCAAAAATCTATTAATCTTTTCATATTATTGTAATTTTTTTTTAACACTAAAATATTAGGAAAAGAGTTATAGACACTAAACATAATTGCAAAAAGTATTTTGGGACACAAAATCCCTGCAGTTTCAATTTTTCACTACAACCCCCTAGAATATACATCCGTAGAACACATAACTCCAAATCGACAATGGAGGCTAAATTTCTAACGGAAGTTGACCACATTCTAATAACGTGATGGTCCTTGAAATTGCTTTTCTTCATCTGTAGAGCTAGCACATGAATAGCACATTATGAATTTTCGTTAGAAATTTAATCACCGTTATTAATTCGGGGTTATGTGTCTCATGGATGTAAATTGCAGGGGGTTGTAGTGAGAAACTGAAAGTGTACGAGGTTTTGTGTCAAAAAATACATTTTGCTTGTACATCTAGTGTCAGTTATACGGAAAAGAATAAAAAAAATCGTATCATGTTATTAAGAAAGTTTGTTAGTCAAAGTGAGCCCCAAAGTCAACTGAGAAAATCCTTGCGAAGCAAACCAGATATGAAATATTAAAAGAAAATTGCACAATGGACAATTATTTCAAGACAACAAATAAATAAGAGTGAATAATTATTGTGCCAAACATATACAAACCGATACTCTTGTTACTTACTACCTCTGTTTCACATGAAATTTTTCGGTTGAATTTTTTCTACTATTTAGCAGGTCACTTTGACCCGCTATAAGAATTTGATATTTTTTATGGTGTTGTAGAGTAAAGTTTTTTAAAATAATTTCTCTAAAACATCATGGATGAACTTTTAAAGGTTGCATCATTTTGCTGTTCAAATGAGCGGATCACAATGACATGATTACGAGTGTAAAAAATTAAAGGAGAAGTTTCAGGTGAAGAAGAGGTAGTATTATACTTAAATCTAGTGTGTAGTATGAGTACTATCAAGACTCAAGTCATCGGTCAGTGTATGATAAGTTATTGTGGGCTTAGGAGATCAAGTAGTATTAACGAAGGGTGATTTGGCTATGTATGCGGGATAGAAATGCACACCACTTCCATCACAAAGCGTCGTCAAGGAGAATGAAAAATTTTATTTTCGACGTCAAAGATGAATCATGGATTTTGCAGGTAGGTAAAGATGAGATGACGAGAGTTTTACAGAGGTCTTTGTAAGTTCAGCTTGTTCAAAGGTTTGAAACATCAAGGCCTTGAAACAGTTTTCAAAGGTTTAAAAAATACACTGCAGTATATAGCATGAACTTATGGGGAGCTTTTGATTCTAATCTGTTTCATGATCTCCTATGGTTGATTATATCTTACTTGATTATGAAAGACAAACTATTTTGATACTCTAAACTGTGGCTATTCTATTTATTTGACTAAGTTTTTGCAGGGATAAATAGTTACCTGTTTTGCAGGGATTGTTTCCTTATCTGTATGTCTTGCAGGAAGGAAATTGGATTGATAAATTGATTCTGTGACTATGCAAACTTGTCAGGACATTCCTAACATACTTATCTACAAGATCAAGTCAGTATCTGTGAAGATACAGAGCAACTAGTCATTGGGAAGAGCTGTTAAAGAAGTCCAGATATGCTGTTTGTTTTTAGGGAAGTTTGTTTTGAGAAGATCCTGAAGATATACAATTCAAACTAGCTGCATAAGAGAGGGAATGAATGAAGAAATTCACTGAAGACGAACACAGAGAAACTAAGAAATTCTCAGGATTGACAAGCAACACAGAAGGAGATTCATTTCACTCAATCCACTCATCAGAATATCACTTCACACTCAACTGCTTCATCAGTTCTCAGTGTTCTCATTTATGATCTTAATTTGTATATCATTCAGATAATACTTCTTACATATTATTTTCGTGAGTTGTTCAATAGAACAATATAGAATTCTTGTTGAATCAGTTAGCTAGAGCAGATACTTGATATCTTAGTGAGAACCAAAAGTTGTAACAGAGTAAGGGAACTCTCTGTGCTTGAGACCTAGGGCTTAGCTCTTGATTAATAAGAATTGAGTTGAAAATCCTGCAGTGTTCAAGTCATGAGGTAGAGTTGTAGGTCCAAGTTGACTGAAATCTATAAATCTCTGTGTCTCTTGCATTTATCTTACTGTTATGTACTTAGCTTGATTACTGCACAAAATAGGTTTTTAGTTCAAGGACTTGAAAGCCATTTCAAGGCCTTGAAAACTATCATCATTCTTTCTACTATTTATTTTGATTCTAAGGACTTGAAATTCATTTCAAGGCTTTGAAATAATCACTGCTTGCCACAAAATTCTTTGAAACCACTCTTTTAGAAAAATATGTCATACACTATTCACCCCCCTTGTAGAGTATTGATACTGTATTTCTACATACATTGCTGTCTTTAAATTTATATCAGAACTCTTATCACTGCATAGATTTAAACATCTTGTGATTATGAGTCCTGTAGGTGATGGTGGTTTCTTTCAGGGAAGAGTTGCTAACAGATTCCTCTATTCTGTGGTGACAACTTTGTGCACAGGAAAGCTATGAATCTCTTATATTGTGCTTTGAGTGCAGATGAATTCAACAGGATTTCAGGCTGCAAGTCTGCTAAAGAAATATGGGACAAGTTGGTGGTAACCTTTGAAGGAATAAGCCAAATCAAGAATAAAAAGATCAACATATTTCTTAGACAGTGTTTAAATTGAATGGAGATGAGTCCATCAAGTACATGTTCAAGAGGTTCACTCACATTGTCAACAAACTGGAACTCCTTAGAAAAATCTTTTTCCTATGAAGATAAAGTCAGCAAGATATTGAGAAGTCTTTTCAAAGCTAAATGTGAACCAAAGACTACTGCTATTAAAGAAGCTCAAGATATATCATCTCTTCAACTTGATGATTTGCATGGAAAGCTGCTTTCACATGAAATCTCTATGAATGAAGTTGATGGAGAACCTCCAGAAAGTGACAATAACCTAGATCTCAAGGCTAAAAAGTTTTGGAATAGGTTCCCTAGAGGCAATCTAGTTTAGTATTAACAACAGTTAGCTAGAATATTCATTATATTATTTATTGAGATATTTAATATAATGAAGTCCTTAGATTTACAATTGTGTTGTTTATCTTAAATATCCATAGTCAATTATACTGATCAACAGGACAATCATCTATACACTAGTATGGGGTTGGATTGATATGGAGATATCATGATCCAACACATGGGTATGCGCTAGGATTAATGTCGTACTGGATTGACCCATCTCCGAGAAGGCTACATATAGGTTATGTAAAGTCACAAGTGCTTATCGCGGTGACAACGGTATTGTAAACCTTAGACTTGAATTCACTAGATCATCTAGTTGTGGAATATTGTATTTTGGTATCGTCAAACGCTACACCGTCACTGGGTAGTCATAAAGGCGCGTATCGGACACAATTGGAAGAAAGCTTAGATATCGTAGCGATGTAGATAGTGCTTATAGAATGTATGGCCATACTCCGAATAATAAATATAGCATATTGGTGTTATTTGCACGAATAAGGCTATTCCCAGGATCGAGGAATTATGGATTGGATATACGAGTGTGACTTGTATGTCTCGTCTCCAATCCGGATATAGAGACAAAAGGATGATACAATACTTGCACAAGGATTGTCGGATGACTATTTCTATTAGTTGGATGGTATGGATGTGTTGCTAGACACCGCTCCATATTAGTAAATATTTACTACCAACTAAGTAGAAACATATGGGGTCACACGCCATATGGATTGAACTAGACTTGGGAATTACTTAATATGATTAATTAATTAGAAGGATCAAAACGCAACGACTTGCTGACTTAGTAGGACTAATATGCAGAACTTGAGTAGGATTAGAAGAGGGCCTTTATGTAGTAAAAAGGATTTTTTGGACTCTGTAGAGGGTGCTCCTAACTTCCTTCCTACATACTAAATTCTCATAACATAAGTTGAGTAGGAGAGAAGAAAGGAGAGAGAGCAAGACAAAGGGGGCCGCCCGACCCCCTTGTTCGCCCCTACCCGTTGGCCAAAGAAGAGAGGCCGCCCCTCTCTTTTGGTCTCCATTGCGTGATTTCTTCTTCCTCATCCATCATTCCTAGCTAGAAAAAAGGACTTGGAGGATCTAGATCTCAATTCTAGGCGTGGATCAACCGTTGAGACATGACACAATTCGCGTTCGAAGTCATCAAAGGAGATCCACAAGGTACTTGTTATGAATCATTTAATATCGTTATGAATTCTCTTCCTGTGATCCTTGGAGGGTATTGAATGGATAAATTATTGTTTATTCCGATGCATATCCATGATCAAAACCCTACAGTGGTATCAGAGCCATAAGTCGTAGAGCATATCGTAGTTTATGTGTTATGATTTTGTTTTTTTTCACCTATAATTGTTGATTATTGCGTTAAAACGACAAATTAAGCATATTAGATGCGTGTTGAATATGATTCAACGAAACAAGATCTATTTTTTACATTTTATGTATGAATTAGTGAGTTTGAGAAATTTTAGGATCTTAGATCTAGGGTTTGGGCACAAATTGGAAAAAAGTTCTAATTTGGAAACATTTTGGACTTGGGGTACAAAGAAGGAGTTGTTTTGGAAATAACTCCAAGAGGTTCGCCCCCCCTAGGGAGACCGCCCCTCACTCCTTGAAGCCCAAGCCACATAGGTCAAAGGCTTAGGCGGTCGGCCGACCTAGGCTCGGCTCGGGCGGCTCCAAGGGGTTCAGCCACCTAGTTGGTTGGGTCTCTTGGACCGTTTTGACCCTAGTGATCCTAAAATCAATTAAAAATTGTCTAAGCACGTTAAAAATTAGTTTTAACTGTTTTTGTGCAATTCGTATGGTGATTGGATATGGTCTTAGATGTGGTTTTTTGTGAATGTTTAATTTTTGTGGTTTGTTTACGGCCTGCGAGCTGATCAATTTGATGTAATAATTAATTACGGTTTACGGACTGCGGCCGGTGTTTTTGTATCAACTTGTGAGGTTTATTTTATTTAGTATAGATGCTAGCTAGTACTAGATAAAATAGACGATAGCCAAGATTGAAGAAACGAAGCCCAAAGAATTAAAAGGAGCCACAATATGGAGCATGGAGCATTGCACAAGGCTATTGAGGATGGACCAAAAGATGAAGGCACATGGAGATGTGCTTGCTATTTTAGGGTTCATAGTTATTCTTATTGGCTTAAGAATATCTTAGTCTAGGAAGCCATATCCATATCACGTTAATTTTTTTTTGTGGATGTTTACTTTATTGTCTTATTATTGTTGTTGGTGTATGGATGATGCATGCAATTTGATAATAAGATAATTTAACAACCCGGATCTTTTCTTTAGAATTTTTCCCAAACTCAAATAAGTAGATCAGTTGATATAGATCAACAAAATAATTAAAATTGAAAGAAAAATCCCTCAAAAGTAAATATTATGTTTTGCCTTCTCGTTACTTAAACGCTAATGAAAAAATCGATTAATCGTCTCGTGCATGCCAAAGCAAGGCGACTTGATTCATCATTATGTGGTGCGATGGAACATATAATGTGCAATTTTTGGAGTAAGAGGTTGGATGTAACTAGGTAATTTTAATAAGGATTTAAACCCTATAGGCATTCAACTGAGATTATCTATGGGATAGATAAATAGAGAGTTATTTGCCAAATTGATCCAAGAGTTGCATGGGATAAAATTGGAATTGTTTCTACCTAAATATCTAACTTTTGGGTGACTTGCCAAAGCAAGCTCAAAAGGAAGTGAAATATGGGTCTTGACCCACTAGAAAATATATTGATATTTTCAGCATTAATATCTTGAGGGTTATTAATCCGTAGAAAAATAGTGGGAGTTGTATTTAATAATCTAGACATTATTAAATATAGTTAAATTGTTCACAAATAATAAAACTTGCGTATTTCATTTTTGTAGAATTCCAATGGCAAAGAACTCATCGAGTTCATCACACTCCGTACGCTCTGTCTTTGAGAAGGACAAGCTCTCTGGGACCAATTTTCTATACTGGTACAGAAACTTGAGAATCGTTCTCAAGCAGGAAAAGAAACTATACGCTCTAGAGGAGCAAGTTCCTGAAGGTCCGGAAAACAATACTCCTGCAGCCCTAAAGGCGTATCAAAAAGTGTGTTGATGACGCTAATGATGCGGCCTGCCTAATGCTTTGCACCATATCCTCTGAGCTTCAGAAGCAACAAGAGAAGATGAATGATGTCGATATGATCGCACACTTGAAGCAGCTCTTCCAAGAGCAGGCTAGGTTTGCGATGTATGAAGTTTCCAAGGCATTGTTCAAATGTCATCTGTCAGAAGGAAACCCGGTGGGCCGCACGTGTTGCGTATGATCTGCTATCTTGAAAGGTTCGGCCGCCTAGGGTTTTCGGTGGGTCAAGAGTTGGCCACCGATCTCATCTTGCAATCGTTGACTGAGAGTTATGGACAGTTCATCATGAACTATAACATGAATGAGATCGTGAAACCTCTCCCATATTTTCTCAATGTGTTGAGGACACCTAAACAAAGCATCATCTTGGGTAAGGGCAAATCCTTAATGATGGTGCATAAATGAAAGGGCAAAAGGTTTGCCTCTACCTCCAAGGGAAAAGGCAAAGAAGTTGCCAAACCCAAGGAATCTGCCCTTAAGCTTGTTGGTGGCATTGCCAAATGTGTGAATAAAGGTGAGTGTCACTACAGTCAGCCTGGGAACTGGAGGAGGAACTGCCCAAAATATCTGGAGGATAAGAGTCTTGGAATAGTGATTCCACCACCACAAGGTATATTTGTTATAGATGTCAACTTAACTATCTCTTCATCATGGGTATTGAGTACTGGATATGGATCTCACATTTGTCGAAATGTGCAGGATCTAAAGAGAAGTAGAAGATTGGCTAAATGGGAGATAGACCTACGCGTTGGGAAAGGAGCAAGAGTTGCTGCATTGGCCGTAGGCGTGTACGAGCTGTCTCTGCCTTCAGTATTAGTTTTAGAATTAAATAATTGCTATTTTGTGCCTGCTATGAGTAGAATCATTATTTCTATTTCTTGTTTGGACATGGATGGTTTTATGATTTCAATAAAGAACAATTGTTGTTCCATTCATTTTGATAGTATTCAGTATTGTAGTGGCCAGTTATTTAATGGATTATATATCCTTGATCTAAGCAATCCTGTCTATAACATTAATACCAAGAGGATTAAAATGAATAATTTAAATCATGCTCATATATGGCATTGTCGTTTAGACCATATAAACGAGAAACGTGTATCTAGACTCCATAAGGATGGATTCCTAGACTCATTTGATTTTGAATCATATGAGACATGTGAGGTTTGTTTATTGGGAAAAATGACAAAGTCCCCTTTCAATAAGAAAGGTGAGAGGACTAGTGAGCAAATGGCGCTAGTACATCCTGATGTATGCGGGCCATTTGCCACGCCTGCTTGGGGTGGTTACGTCTACTTCATCACGTTTACTGATGATTTCAGTAGATATGGATTTGTATACCTTATGAAGGCCAAATCCGAATTCTTTGAAAATATCGAAGAATTCAATAATGAAGTAGAGAAGCAGCTTGGCAAAAGTATTAAGGCTCTACGATCAGATTGTGGAGGGGAATACTTGAGCAAATAGTTTGACGACTATCTTAGAGAGTGTGGGATATTATCCTACCTCACTCCACCCGGAACGCCATAGCGGAATGGCGTGTCTGAGAGGAAGAATCGAACTTTATTGGATATGGTTCGATCTATGACGTGTCAAACTTATCTTCCATTATCATTTTGGGGCTATGCTCTATTTAGTGGAGCTTTCACCATTAACCGTGTTGCATCTAAGTCTGTCATGAAGACACCACATGAGATGTGGAGTGGGAATCATCCCACAATGTCGTTCATGAAGATTTGGGGCTGCGATGTCTATGTAAAATATTTACAATCAGACAAGCTAGGGCCTAAGTCGGACAAATGCAAGTTTGTGGGATACCCTAAGGAAACTAAGGGATATTATTTCTACAATCAACTGAGAACTAAGTGTTTGGTGCTCGGTCTGGCATGTTTCTAAAAAGAGAATTTTTCTCCAAGGAAGCAAGTGGAAGGACTGTAGAACTTGAAGAAGTTCAAGAACCACAAAGCATTGATCCTACTATGGAACATGAACAGGAACCACAAGAAGTTGTGGAGAAACCTGTTTAAGTAACACAAGAACTTCGTAGGTCGAGTAGAGTGCGCCAGGAGCCAGAGAGGTATGGACTTCTCGTGACTGATTCTGGTGACACGTTGCTCATAGATGATGAGCCTACTACCTATGGAGAGGCCATAAAAGGGCCGGACTCTCAGAAGTGGTTTGAGGCCATGAGATCCGAGGTGGAATCCATGTATACAACCAAAGTATGGACTTTGGTGGAACCACCCGAAGGGACTCGGCCCATAGGGTGAAAGTGGGTCTTCAAGAAGAAGATCGACATGGATGGTAATGTGATTACCTATAAGTGCCTACTGATGGCTAAAGGGTTCAGATAGATTAATGGTATTGACTATGATGAAACTTTTTCACCAGTCGCAATGACCAAATCCATCCAAATCTTACTTGCTATTGCAGCTTACTACGACCATGAGATATGGCAGATGGATGTTAAAACATCATTCCTGTATGGGAATCTCCTCGAGGACGTGTACATGACACAACCTAAGGGTTTTGAAGATCCAAAGCAAGCCAACAAAGTCTGTAAGTTGCAACGATCCATTTATGGGTAGAAGCAAGCTTCTAGGAGTTGGAATCGACGTTTTAATGAAGTAGTCAAAGAGTTTGGCTTCATAAGAAACGAAGATGAGTCTTGTGTCTGCAAGAAGTTTAGTGGGAGTTCTGTTGCTTTTCTGGTCTTGTATGTGGATGTCAAACTACTCATTAGAAACGACATTCCTATGCTGCATTCTGTTAAAGATTGGCTAGGAAAGTGTTTCTCAATGAAAGACTTAGGTGAAGCATCTTATATACTCGGTATTAAGATCTATAGAGATAGATCTCAGAAGCTGTTGGGCCTAAGTCAAAGTACATATATAGACAAGGTGTTGAAACGGTTCAACATGCAAGATTCTAAGAAGGGATTCTTTCCTATGTCGCATGGAATCACTCTTTCGAAGAGTGGTTCTCCTTCCAATGAGATTGAGAAGGAACGCATTATTAGGGTTCCCTATGCCTCGGACATATGATCCATCATGTACGCCATGTTATGTACTAGACCAGATTTGTCATATGCATTGAGTATGACAAGCAGATATCAGTCAAATCCAGGTGAGAGTCACTAGATTGCAGTCAAGAACATCCTGAAACTGAGAAGAACTAAGGATGCATTATTGATATTTGGAGGTGAGTAAGAGTTGCGTGTAAGGGGTTACACCGATGCAAGATTCCAAACCGACAAAGATGATTTTAGTTCACAGTTGGGGTTTGTGCCCGAATGGAGCAGCGGTGAGCTGGAAGAGTTCCAAGCAAGAGACGGTGGCTGATTCTACAAAAGAGGCTGAGTACATTGCTGAGAGTGGCGCAACAAAGGAGGCTGTTTGGATTAGGAAGTTCATCACTGAGCTTAGTGTGGTTCCTAGCATTGCGAATCTAGTAGAGTTCTATTGTCACAACACTGGAGGGATCGCGCAATCAAAGGAACCCAAGTCACACCAGAAATCCAAGCATGTACTCATGAATTTCAATCGTATTCGAGATATTATCGAAGGAGGAGATGTTCGGATATGAAAGATTCCTACGGATGAGAATATGTCAGATCCACTTACAAAGCTGCTTGTTCAGTGCAAGCATGAAGGGCACACTAGAAGCATTGGCTTACGAGATGCACCAAATTGGCTCTAGTGCAAGTGGGAGACTGTTTGAATAGGTGACCTAGAGGCAATCTAGTTTATGTTGGAATAGGTGCCCTAGAGGCAATCTATATTTAGTATGAATGATGTTTTGGCTAGAATATTCATTTATTATTTATTTTGATATTTAATATAATGAAGTCTGTAGATGCAATGTGTTGTTTATCTTAAATGTCCCTTGTCCATTATATTGGTTAATAGGACGATCAATTATAGACTAGTATGTGTAGATATTGATATGGAGATATCAAGTCTTACACATGGGTATGCATTAGGAGTAATGGCCTACTGGATTGACCCACATCGAGAAGGACACATTAAATTATGTCAAAGTCACAATCGCTTCTCGTAGTGCTAATAATATTGTAATCATTAGACTTTAAGTCACTAGATACGCTAGTTGTGGAATATCATTCTTTGATATTATCCAACGTTGTGCCTTAACCGGGTAACTATACAGATAGTTATCGGGCATGATAGAAAGCAAGATTAGAGATCGTAGTGACGTAGAGAGGATTTGTCCCTCCCACATTATGGGAGAAAGTATCCAAGTGCCACTCGAGGGGTGGTGCTTATTGAATGTCTGGCCAGACTCAGATAAATCAATGTGGAGATATTGATGTTATCTGCTTGCATAAGCATATTCCCAGGATTGAGAAACTATGGATTGGATATACGAGTGTGACTATTATGTCTCGTGTCCAATCCGGATATAGAGACAAAGGGATAACACAATATGTGATTATTGAGCACAAAGGTTTGTCAGGATCACTGACTTATTTCTATTAGTTGGGTGACATGGATGTGTTGCTAGACACTGCTCCATGTTAGTAATAAGTTACTGCCAACTAAGTAAAATCCCTATGGGGTCACACACCTGATGGATTAAAATAGATATAGGTATTAATTAGTTGGACTAATGAATAAAAGGATCATAACGCAACCACAAGCAAACTTATTAGGACGAATTTGCAAGTGGGCTAATCCATGTAAGGACATGATTAGTATTGAGGCCTTTATGTAGTTAATAAAGAGTTATAACTATATAAAGGATATCTAGCTTGTTAATTCTCAACACAAGTCATTAATGAGAGAACATAACAAAGTAAGAGTGGGAGAGAGACAAAGCAAAGAAGGTCGAAGCCCTCCTGGCCGTCCGCCCCCCTTGTCGTCGGCCACCATAGGCGTGGTGTCGGTGCTCCGTTTTGCGTGATCATGCTCCTCCTTCTTCCGTTGCTAGCACTACACGGTGAGAAGGAATCCAATCAAGAATTCAAGGTGTGGATATTCATAGAGACAAAGACACTATTCTTCGTGTGATCTCCCAAACTAAGGTACACATCTTCTATGCTCTTATCATGTTATGATGGCTCTTCATGTGATCTTTGGTGGGCTTTGAATAGGATCATTTTTTTTATTCCGTTGCGTAACCTACGTCAAAACCCAACAGTGGTATCAGAGCCACAAGTCGTAGCGCATAACAAGATTTTATGTGTTACGATTTCAGTTTATACACTGTATTATTCATATTACGCGAATTCTCCAAAAATCATATATTGCTTCCATGCTCCCGAACAACTCCAAATATTATACTCCTCCTCTTTCTCTTCCATACATCTCTCGTTGTCTTTCTCTATTTTCTTTCTCTAACTCTATTTATATATATTTGTTGTTGTGCCAAGTGTGGTGGAAGAAGGAAAAGTACTCCCTATTTATACCCAAATGGTTGTGTAGCCTCCAAGAAATTTTTCACATCAACAACATTAAAAATTAGGACAATTACTTAAAGAATATGTTGCTTGGTCTCCAAGAAATTTAGACTATACCCCACACATCTTGAAAAGACAACACATTATGACAAGACAACTCATTTTAGATTAGACAATACATTTTAGGCTAGACATTTTACACTTGACAACAAATCTTTTACAAGACAACACATATTTAACAACACATATTTTACAATTTTTTTTTGACAAGACTGCACATCTTTGATAAGACAACACATATTGACAGCATATTTTTGACAAGACAACAAATCTTTTACAATATTTTTCTTTTTGACAAGACAACACATCTTTTACCATAATTTTCTTTTACAAATGACAACACATTTTTACTAGACAATTCATCTTAGAAGAGACAACACATATATTGTACTAAACATGCTCCTCAAAATACTCCAAAGTATGTAGACAACACACAAAAATTGCCAAACATTGTTCAAAAAATATCTCCCCTCTAATTATCATAAAATCCATTATAACTATAATTTTCACCACAAAAATATAATAATTACCTCTAATTCCAAAAATTATATTACCAAAAAATCGGGATTTTACAAAGACAGCTGAAGAGAGCATCAATAAAGGCAAGGGCAAAGCCATATTGATGGTGAATAAGAAGAAGGGCAAGGGAGTTGCCTCTACTTCCAGAGGAAAGCGCAAGAAATTTGCAAAGTCCAAGGAAGCCCTAAAGCCTAGTGGAGGCGCGGCTAATGGTGACTGTCACAATTGTAGCCAGCCGGGTCACTAGAGGAGGAATTGCCCCAAGTATCTGGAGGATAAGAAGCTTGGGATAGTGATTCCACCACCACCAGGTATTTTTTTATAGACGTAAATCTATCTATTTCTCATCTTGGGTATTGGATACTGGATGTGGATCTCACATTTGTCAAAATGTGCATGATTTGAAAAGAAGTAGAAGATTGGCTAAAGGGGAGATAGATTTGCGTGTTGGGAATGGAGCAAGAGTTGCTGCATTAGCTATAGACGTGTACGAGCTATCTTGCCTTCATGACTTATTTTAGAATTAGAAAATTGCTATTATGTGCCTGCTATGAGAAGAAACATTATTTCCGTTTCTTATTTGGACGAGAAGGGTTTTTCTATTTCAATAAAGGACAAGTGTTGCTCCATTTATTTTGATAGTATGCACTATTGTAGTGCACATTTGTCTAATGGATTGTATATCCTTGATATAAATAATTCCATCTATAACATAAATAATAAAGGGATTAAGACTAATGATTTAAATCATACATATCTATGGCACTGTCGTTTAGGCCATATGAACGAGAAACGCATATCTAGACTCCATAAGGATGGACTTCTAGATTACTTTAATTTGGAATCATATGAGACATGCGAGTCTTGTTTCTTGGGAAAAGTGACAAAGTCCCCTTTCAATAAGAAAGGTGAGAGGACTAGTGAGTTACTAGCACTCATTCATACCAATGTATGTGGGCCGTTTCCCGCGCCTGCCAGAGGTGGTTACACCTACTTCATTACGTTTACTGATGATTTTAGTTGATATGGATTTGTGTACCTTATGAAGGCCAAATCCGAATCCTTTGAATTGTTCAAGGAATTCAAGAATGAAGTAGAGAAGCAACTTGGTAAAATTATTAAGGCTTTGCGATTGGATCGTGGAGGATAAGCCAAGAGTTTGACAAATATCTTAGAGAGTGTGGGATAGTCTCCCAACTCACTCCACCCGGAACGCCACAATGGAATGGCGTGTCCGAGAGGAGGAATCGCACGCTATTAGATATGGTGCGATCTATGATTTGTCAAACGGATCTTCTAATATCATCTTGGAGACATGCTCGATTATCTGCAGCTTTTACCATTAACCATGTTCCATCCAAATCAGTCATGAAGACACCATATGATATATGGACTGGGAAGCGTCCCATAGTGTCGTTTATGAAGATTTGGGGTTGAGATGTCTATGTAAAGCGTTTAAAAACAGACAAGCTCGGACCCAAAGCAGATAAGTGTAAGTTTGTGGGATATCCTAAGGAAACGATAGGATATTATTTCTACAATTCATCCGAGAACAAAGTGTTTGTAGCTCGGACCAGCGTGTTTCTAGAAAGAGAGCTAGTCTCTAAAGAAGCAAGTGGGAGGACTGTAGAACTTGAAGAAATTAACGAACCACAAACCACTAAACCGATGATGGAACATGAGCAGGAACCGCAAGTTGTTGTGGAAGAAAATGTTCAGGTGACACAGGAAATCTGTAGGTTAGGAAGGGTACGTCATAAGCCAAAGAGGTACAGAATTCTCGTGATTGAGCCCGATGACATACCAATCATGGATGATGAGCCTACGACCTACAGGGAGTCCATGAAAGGCACAGACTCAAACAAGTGGCTAGAAGCCATGAGATCCGAAATGAAATCCATGTATACCAACAAAGTATGGACTTTTGTGGAACCCCCTGAAGGTGCTCGACCCATAGGGTGAAAGTGGGTCTTCAAGAAGAATACTGACATGGATGGCAAGGTAGTTGCCTACAAGGGGCGATTGGTGGCAAAAGGTTATAGACAGATTCATGGTTTTGACTATGATGAGACCTTTTCACCAGTTGCCATGACTAAATCCATTCGAATCCTACTTTCAATTGCAGCCTAATACGATTATGAGATTTGGCAGATGGATGTCAAAATAGTGTTCCTTTATGGGACCTCCTCGAGGATGTGTACATGACACAACCGGAGGGTTTTGAGGATCCATAGAATGCAAATAAAGTCTGTAAGCTACAACGATCCATTTATGGATTAAAGCAAGCTTCTAGGAGTTGGAATCGACGTTTCGATGACGCATTCAAAGAGTTTAACTTCATCAAGAACGAAGATGAGCCCTCTGTTTACTAGAAGGTTAGTGGGAGCCCTGTTGTGTTTCTGGTGTTGTATGTGGATCACATACTAATCATTGGAAATGGCATTTCTACTTTGCAATCTGTTAAAGATTGGCTAGCAAAGTGTTTCTCAATGAAGAACTTAGGAGATGCAGCTTATATACTTGGTATGAAGATCTATAGGGATAGATATAGAAAGCTGATCGGCCTAAGCCAAAGTAAATATATAGACAAGGTGTTGAAACGGTTTAACATGCAAGATTCCAAGAAGGGATTCCTGCCATGGCACATGGAGTCACTCTCTCTAAGACTGACTGTCCTTCCAATGAGAAAGAGAAGGACCGCATGAAAAGAATACCCTATGCTTCGGTCGTAGGATCCATAATGTACGCCATGTTGTGTACTAGACCAGACGTATCATACGCGTTGTGTATAATAAGAAGATGTCAGTGCAATCAGGGTGAGAGTCACTGGATTGCTATCAAGAACATCCTAAAGTACTTGAGAAGAATTAAGGACGTGTTCTTGATATTTTGAGGTAAGGAAGAGCTCAGTGTAATCGGTTACACTGCTGCAAGCTTCCAAACCGACAAAGATGACTACAGATCGCAGTCGGGGTACGTGTTCTGCCTCAATGGAGAAGCTGTAAGCTGGAAAATTTCCACGCAAGGGACAGTTGCTGATTCTACAACTGAAGCTGAGTACATTGCTGCTGCAAAAGCAACAAAAGAGACAGGCCATGGAGTAGTACTGTGACAACTCTGGAGAGATCGCACAAGCCAAGGAACAAAGATCACACCATAAATCGAAGCATGTACTTGGGAGATTTCATCTTATTCATGATATGATTGATAGAGGAGATGTGAAGATGTGCAAGATTTCAACGGATGACAATCTTTCAGATCCGTTCACAAAGCAACTTACGCAGCGAAAGCATAAAGGGCACACTAGATCAACATGCATACGAGATGCGCCAGATTGGCTCTAGTGCTAGTGGGAGACTGTTGGAAGAGGTGCTCTAGAGGCAAATCTATATTTAGTATGAACAATGTTTTGGCTAGAATATTCATTTATTATTTATTACGATATTTAATATAATGAAGTGGTTAGATGCAATGTGTTGTTTATCTTAAATGTCCCTAGTCCATTATATTGGTTAATAGGACGATGAATTATAGACTAGTATGTGTAGATATTCATATGAAGATATTAAGCCTGACACATGGGTATGCATTAGGAGTAATTGCATACTGGATTGACCCACATCGAGAAGGATACATTAGAATGCATTAGGAGTAATGGCATACTGGATTAACCCACATCGAGAAGGATATATCAGATTATGTCAAAGTCACAATCGCTTCTCGTAGTGCTAATAATATTGTAATCCTTAGACTTGAAATCACTAGATACTCTAGTCGTGGAATATCATGCTTTGATATTATCCAACGTTGCGCCTTAACCAGGTAACTATAAAGATAGTTATCGGGCATGATAGAAAGCAAGCTTAGAGATCGTATTGACGTAGAAATGATTTGTCCCTCCCACATAATGGGAGCAAATATCCATGTGCCACTCGAGGGATGGTGCTTATTGAATGTCTGGCAAGACTCAGATAAATCAATGTGGCGATATTGATGTTATCTGCTTGCACAAGCATATTCCCAGGATCGAGAATTTATGGATGGGATATACGAGTGTGAATATTATGTCTCGTGTCCAATTTGGTTATGGAGACAAAGGGATAACACAATATGCGATTATTGAGCATAAAGGTTTTTCGGGATCACTGACTTATTTCTATTAGTTGGGTGACATGGATGTGTTGCTAGACACCGCTCCATGTTAGTAATAAGTTACTACCAACTAAGTAGAATACCTATGGGGTCACACACCGAATGGATTAAATTAAATATATGTATTAATTAGTTGGGCTAATTAATAAAATGATCATAACGCAACCAAAAGTAAACTGAGTAGGACTAATTTGCAAGTGGGCTAATCCCTGTAAGGATGTGATTAGTATTGGGACCTTTACGTAGTTAATAAAGAGTTATAACTATATAAAGGATCTCGAGATTATTAATTCTAAACACAAGTCATTATTGAGAGAACATAACAAAGCAAGAGAGAGAGAGAGAGAGAGAGAGAGAGAGAGAGAGAGAGAGAGAAATAGAGAGAGAGAGAAAGCAAAGAAGGCCGAAGCCCCCCTTGCCGTCCGCCCCCTTGCCGTCGGCCACCATAGGCGTGGCCTTGGTGCGCTGTTTTGCGTATCATCCTCCTCCTTTTTCCGTTGCTAGCACTAAACAGTGAGAAGGAATCCAATCAAGAATCCAAGGTGTGGATATTCATAGAGACGGAGACACTATTCTTCGTGTGATCTCCCAAACTAAGGTACACATTTTCTATGCTCTTATTATGTTATGATGGCTCTTCTTGTGATCCTTGGTGGGCTTTGAGAAGGATAATTTTTGTTATTCCGCTGCCTAACCTACATCAAAACCCAACAGTTTAGTATGAACAATAATTGGCTAGAAGATTCATTGTTTTTTATTGAGATATTTAATATAATAAAGTCAATATATGATGTTGATGTTATTTGCAGGAGTAAGGATATTCCTAGGATCGAGGAACTATATATGGATTGGATATACGAGTTTGACTTGTATGTCTCGTATCCAATCCGGATATAGAGGCAAAGGGATGAGACAATACTTGGACAAGGTTTGTGGGATGACTATTTCTATTAGTTGGATGGTATGGATGTGTTGCTATACACCGCTCCATATTAGTAAATAGTTACTACCGACTAAGTAGAAACATATGGGGTCATGACACACTCCAACTACAAGTGTATAGCTCTCGGTGTAGTAATAAATCCGGAAAACCGGTTTGTCGAACCCAAGAGAATCTTGTAAATTAATTAATATTTATTAACTTTTTGCAGGCACAGCACGCTGTTTGTTTGTCTAATGCCAATATTCTCAATTAAACGAGTGGAATGGGTCACGATTAACCAAGATTGATTTATATCGTTATTAATAAGAGGCAAAATACCGGGAATTTTCTCTAGGATCACTAAGGATGATATGAGTAATGTTTTGATTTCATGAAACACTAACATGTCTTCTATTATTAATCAAGCACCACACAACTCACCGAATTACCAAATAAGTTGTCTATGTCTAAAATCAATTTATACCGAGTTACCAAGCCTAATTCAATTTTAAGCATGCATTACGTTCATTATTCTACTTTATGATCCTAAAAAACACTACCTAGTTATCAAGTAGTGATACAACTAGGTGAAAAGTTCAATTTACCGACTAAGAATCACGGAGTTACCACGTGAATCCTAATTAAGATCAATCCTACGTTAGCTACGCGTAAGAAAGATAGATATTTAACATAAACTTTACATAATAATAGAAGAACATTCTTAATTAAGTTCAAAATGTGAATCACAATCCCAAAACATCAAGTTCATATCAAACCCTAGCTACCAAACGAGAATTCCAAGCAAAAAAGGGTTTAGCTACTACACATCATGATCAAAATAACGAGTTTGATGACCATAATCAAAAACTAGCGAAAAGAAAGAGTTTAAGAATCAAACGAAGATATCCAATCGCTCCCAAAGCTCCAAAGAAGTTCCCTAGCTCTCAAACCACGTCCACAAACTTGCTAACTCCTCCAAATCATGACTGAATTGACTTAAGTACGTTTCCATAATGATATTACAAATTTTGGAGAAATTACATAAAAACCCCGCCAGAATCTGCCTCTGTCTAAAATTATCTTTGTAGGAAGAGTCTTCCTGCGCGGACATTTTCCCTTCCTACAAAGATCTTCCCAGATAGGTACTGCAAGCTGTTTTGGGAAGAGGTTTTCAGCAACTTGAAATTTGACTAAGTACCAAGTCTTCCTACGAAGACACTTTCATTCTGCAAATTTCTTTTTGGCTTTTTGGTTGAGTTCCTCGTTTCCGAAGCTCGTTTCCATCTCCCGCATAATCACCCAAGCTCTATTTTCCGGCGAATCACAACAAGAAAACACAACCTGAGATCATATCACAATAAAAGCTCAAAATTACGCTAAAAACACCCGAATAACAACAATAGATCAAGAACTTATTTTCGCAAATATTAGCACAATTTACTCAAAAAGACAAAAAATTCTCCATTTTGAGGATGCAAAACGCATAAAAGTAAGGAATAAAATAACTCCAAAAATAGAGTTATCAGCTCACACGCCATATGGATTTAACTAGACTTGGGAATTAATTAATATAATTTATTAATTAGAAGGATCAAAATACAACAACTTGCTAATTTAATAGGACTAATGTGCAAGTTGGACTAATCCGAACTTGAGTAGGATTAGGAGATGGCCTTTATGTAGTAACAAGGAGTTGTTGGACTATATAAAGGATGCTCCTACCTTCATTCCTACATACTAAATGCTCATAGCATAAGTTTAGTAGGAGATATGCAAGGAGAGAGAGCAAGACAAAGAGGGCCGCCCGACCCCCTTGTCCGCCCCTACCCGTCGGCGAAAGAAGAGAGGACGCCCCTCTCTTTTGGTCTCCGTTGCGTGATTTCTTCCTCCTCCTCCATCATTCCTAGGTAGCACAAAGGACTTGGAGGATCTTGATCTCAATCCTAGGCGTGGATCAACCGTAGAGACGTGACACTATTCACGTTTGAAGTCATCAAAGGAGAACCACAAGGTTCTTGTTATGAATCCTTTACTATCGTTATGAATTCTCTTCCTGTGATCCTTGGAGGGTATTGAATGGATAAATTATTTTTTATTCCTATGCGTATCCATGATCAAAACCCTACTAGAAGAGTGAGACATCTCAAATCCTTAAAAATGAAGAAGATGCTGATGAAGATCCCTTTGCTTTAATTTCTATTGACTAGAATTCTCAAGATGAAGTAGAACTTTGGAGATAAAGACTTCAACAAGGATAAACAAAAACTCTAGTAGCAAAGACTACAAAGGTAAATCTTCTTCCCATGGTAATAATCCTAAAGTAATGAATTGCTTTGAGTGTGGTGATGCAGGACATTTTATTAGAGACTGTCCAAACAAGAAAAGTAAACACTTTCAGAAGAAAGACCATGACAGAAGAAAGAAGGCTATGATAGCTTCTTGGAGTGATTCAGACTCCTCAAGTGATTCAAAATCTGAGGAAGAACATACCAACCTCTGCCTTATGGCCAAGCATGATGAAAGTTCTGAAAAGAACATTGAGTTAATGGTAAACAGTTTGATTACAAAACCAACAGATGTCCTCTCTGATTATCTTAGAAGAATGCTTTTAAATGAAGATGACTATATGAAAGAGATCAGGACTTTGAAAGAAAAGGTTCATGAGCAAGAAAAATAAACTTACAACTTGTTGGTCAAAATCATAATCTTGAAATTTCTCAGAAGAAACTTGACAGAGATTTCAAAGCCTTGGAAACCAGTTCCGAAGCATTGAAAACTTAAGTCAATGAAGAAGTCACTGAAAACTCTCTTTATAGTGAGAGTATTGTTTCTCTGAGACATCAGTTTGATGAATTGGAGGAACAAAAGACTACTCTAGCTGAGAAACTTCAAGAATCTAAGAAGGTTATGACCAAACTTACTGGCTCTGAACACAATTTAAACTTGACTCTTGGAGGAAGCTTAAAGTATGTTCACAAAACTGGTATTGGATACAATCCAAATTTTCCAAGAAAGAACAACACTATATATGTGAGGGCCGATATCTAAACTTCTCCTAAATTCCATTACTGTAACATAATTGGTCATATTAAGATGACTTGTCCTTTCAGAAGAACAGACCCTCACATAATGAGGAACACTTTTCCAGTTCAACTTAAAGGACAAGTTAGACAGATTTGGGATCCTAAAGGGGTTTGACCACCTCGCATGATTGACCCTGAATATGAATCTAAATTCCACACTTGGTCTAACAGCTGGGTAAGGCAGTGAATGGTGTTTGCAAGCTGTCACCAAGAACAAGGAACATAAATGGTTTATGGACAGTAGTTTCTCCAAACATATGAGTGGAAAAAGACCCTTATTCTCAGAATTAAAAGAGAAACCTGAAGGTTCAATCACACTTGGTGACGAAGGCAAATGCAACATACTAGGTATTGGTAAAGTTGGTACAGATTTTGAGAATTCTATTTGTGATGTCTATTTAGTTGATAGCTTGAAATTGAATTTGCTTATTTATGTGACAATTGCCACAAGGTTATTTTTGAAAAAGATAAATGTGTGGTGCAAAATGAGAAATTTGGAATTTGCATCCTCACTGCCTCAAGGTCAAACAATGTTTATACTTTGCACACTAACAAAATTGTAGGAGAAGGTCTGAAGTGCTTCAAGGCCTTGAAAGAGGATTCAAAGATTTGGCACAGAAAACTTGGACACATTAGCTTGCATACCCTAAAAAAGTTAGTCTCTAAAGACCTAGTAAGAGGCATGCCCTCTATCAAGTTCAAGGATGAAGAGGTATGCAAAGCTTGTGCTCAAGGTAAAGAGACAAGAAGTTCATTCAAGCCAAATAACATTGTAAGTACTACTAGACCCTTTAAATTACTGTATATGGATATCTGTGGTCGTATGAGAATATGCTTGTTATTGTAGATTATTTCTCTAGATTTACTTGGGTAATGTTTCTTAGAGATAAATCTGAACCTCTATCTGAATTTTCAAATATTTGTAAAGAGCTTCAAACCCTGAAAGACCTACCTATCTTCAATTAGAAGTGATCGTGGTAGAGAATTTGATCAACTTGAATTTGACTTGGTTTTTACTAAGCATGGCATCTCTCACAGCTTTTCTGCTCCAAGAATGATGTTGTTGAAAGAAAGAACAGGAATCTTGAAGACATGTCAAGGACAATGCTTCTGGAGAACAAATTTCTAAAATCATATTGGGCAGAAGCTGTAAACACAACCAACTACATACTTAACATGTGTCGGATTAGGCCTATCTTGAAGAAAACTCCCTATGAGCTTTTCAAAGAAAGAAATCCAAACATGTCTTACTTCAAACCTTTTGGCTGTACTTGTTTTGTTCAAAACAATGTTAAGGATAATTTTGGTAAGTTTGATGCCAGAAGTGATGAAGGTATCTTTATTGGTTATTCACTGACTAACAAAGCTTATAGAATTTATAATAAGAGAACCAAGCTTGTTGATGAAAGTATTCATGTTATTTTTGATGAAAGGTATGATGGTTCTTTGAGTGAAAGTTTTGAAGACTTGAATTTGAATAAGCATGAGTCAGAAGATGAAGCAGAGCCTTCAAATGGTTCCAAGGAAAGTTTGCAGGTAAAAAAAAAATCAAGGCCTTGAAATGAGTCTCAAAGACTTGTAAAAGAACATCAAGAGAATCAAAGTGGACGAGCAATTTCCTCAAGTTCTCAAAGATCTGAGAAGCATCCTGGAGAACCTGAGCCATGGAAAACAAGGAAGAGATTCAAATATCTTTCATCTCATCCAGTTGACAACATTATATCTGATCCATCCACTGGAACACAGACAAGATCACAATTGAAGAACCTATGTGCTTTTAATGCTTTTGTTTTTCTTATGGAGCCTAATAATGTGAAAGAAGCATTACAAGAAGCAGACTGGATGATTGCAATGAAAAGTGAACTCAGTGAATTTGAGAGGAACAAGGTTAAGAATCTGGTCCCTACACCTAAAGATCAGTCTGTAATTGGCACCAAATGAGTATCAGAAATAAGTTAGATGAGAATGGCAAGGTAATAATAAAAAAAAAGCAAGATTGGTAGCTCAAGGCTACAACCATGAAGAAGGTATTTATTATGAGGATACTTTTGCTCTTGTTGTAAGGTTAGAAGCAATTAGAATGTTACTTGCATTTGCATCTCACAAAAATATGAAACGTTTTCTAATGGATGTGAAATGTGCCTTTTTAAATAGATGTTTGAAAGAATTTTATGTTGCTCAACCTCTTGGTTTTGAAAATTATGAGTTTTCAGATCATGTTTATAAACTAGATAAAGCTCTTTATGGTTTGAAACAAGCTCCAAGGGCTTGGTATGAAAGACTGTTAAAGTTTCTACTTGAAAATGATTTCAAAAGAGGATTAATAGATAAACCCTCTTCATAAAGACTCATGAGAAAGATTTTCTAGTAGTTCAAGTATATGTCGATGATATTCGATATGGAGCTACTAATGATGAGCAGGGAATCTGAGTTGCGCTTGATGGGAGAATTAAACTTATTTCTTAGACTTCATATACATCAGATGAAGAAAGGAATATTTCTGCATCAAAACAAGTATACCAAGGACTTATTAAAAAATTCCAATATGTCTCAGTCCGAGGTAGCAAAAATCCCAATGAGCTCTACATTGTCCTTAGACAAGGATCAAACGGGTAAGAGTGTAAATGTGAAAGAGTATAGAGGTGTGATTGGATCATTGCTATATATCACGGCAAGAAGGCCATATATCATGTTTAGTGTTTTTATGTGTGCTAGATTTCAAGCTGATCCTAAAGAATCACACTTGGTTGATGTCAAAAGAATTTTTAGACATCTCAATGGTACCAAAGAATTCGAGCTTTGGTATCCTAAACAATATAATTTCTCTTTGTGTGTGTATTCAGATGCTGACTTTGCATGTTACAAAGTTGACCGAAAAAGCACTTCAGCTGGCATTCAAAGAAGCAAAATATAGTAGCTTTATCAAAAGAAGAAGCTGAATACATAGCAGCTGGAGCTTGATGTTCACAAGTGTTATGGATAGCTCGGCAAATGAGATATCTTGGTTTTGATTTCAGAGATGTACCTATCAAATGTGAGAACACCAGTGCAATATCAATTCCTAAGAATTCAGTTCAGCACTCAAGGACCAAACACGTAGATGTAAGAAATCATTTCATCAGAGATCATGTTGAGAAAGGTGATGTTACTCTTGAATTTGTGTCTACTAACATGCAATTGGAAGATATCTTAACTAAACCACTGCCAGAAGAAAGATTCTCAGCCCTGAGATTAGAATTGGGCATGCTAAATAAGGAATCATTGGTTTAAGGGGAGTATCTGGTAAGTATTAGGTAAGTATTATATGCTTCAAAGTTTTGAATCGATTTTCAAACCCTTGAAAATCTTTTCGAAGTCTTTACTATATTTGCTTCAGCAGTATATCTTTTCAAGGCCTTGAATGCTTTCCAAAGCCTTGAAATTAAGTCTGTATGTCAATAAACTGGATCCTCAATGTTGGGTGTTATCTCTGTAGATAATTTCTCAATATTGCATTTACCTTTTAAAATTACTTACTTTCAAACTTAGTATTATACTATTTCATTTCCCACGTCACACACACAATCTTGAATCCAACTGATTCTGCAAACCTTAAAGATTTGGAAATATTTTGTTTCATCTTCAAACTCAAACTATTTAGTATTTATCTATTTCCCCTCTCTCTCTCTCTCTCTCTCTCTCTCGTATCACTCCTGCCTCTCTATTCTATACCTCAAATTATAATGAGCACGAGAAGTACTTCTAATAGCATCAAGATGGCTGGAGGTTCAAAGAAAAGTTCTGAAAATAAGAGAAAGACGGATGAGGAAGAGTTTCAAACCCTAAGCGATGATTCCAGTTCCAGAACCCCAAGTGCAGAAAAGGATCCTTCTCCTCCAAAGAAGAAGATCAAGAAGAATTAGACTCCAACTTCTAGAAAGAAGAAGAAGACATATCAGTATGCTCCTGAGAAACAGCCATAGGAATAGGTTGCTAGTCCTAAGAAGGTGAAGAAGAAGAAGCCTACAAAAGCTGACAAATGAAAAGGGAAAGCTACAGATGAAGAACCAGAGAAGCACACTAGAAAATAATTGCAGAGCTATTCAGAGAAGCAACAATCCCCTGGTAAGAAATCTGGCATTAATACCAAGCGGGTTGTTGCTAATGCTCCTAGAGGATTGTGGTTAGACGGTTTTGCTTCTAGACCAGTAGCCTACTGTAGTATGATTAGTGTTTACATGTTTAAAATTATGAATCTGGAGTGCATTAAGAGATTGAAGAAAAGTTCTATTAGGAAAATTCTAAACCGTCCAGAAGTTGCATACCCTAGGTTCACTAGACTTTTCTACCCGAACATGTAGCAAATCAAGACTCTCAACTTGGTGATTACGTCTAAAGTGGCTGGCATAAACATGGATTTAGATCACTAAGAGTTTTTCAATATTCTAGGTTGGCCCAGGAGGTATAACAATGACAACTATCCCAATAAGAGTTAAGCCTTGAAACTTGCTAGAGAAGAGTTCTTTTTACCCAATGCTACTACCTACTCAAAGAAGATAACACACTCTGTGATAACTGTTGAAGCCAAAGTTCTTTTTACCATCCTAATGAGGTGTGTAGTGCCTAAGGAGAATTCAAAACAGCTGTTGTATGAGAGGGTGTTATACTTGATGTACTTGACTATGCATGGGTATGCGATTGATCTTTCTACAATTGTGATGGAACACATGTTTTATTCCCAGACTAAGGAAAGAAAGTACCCTTTGCCTTATGCCAACCTTCTATATCTTTTGTCCAAACAAATTTAGATTCCAAATGACAGAGAAGAAACTATTACTACTGGTTGTTGTATGCTTGATGAGAAAGCATTTGAGAGAATTGGAATTATGAAAACCAGTAAGGGATCTTGGGAGTTATACTCTGATCTTTCCGAAGAAGAGCTGCAGTCCAAGAAATTTCCAAAACCCAAGGCCCTGACTTCTCCTTCATACTTACCATCTCAACCTCAAGACCTTTCCATGGTGTTTCAAAGACTTGATGTTTAGGAGAAGGATATGGATGAGTTGAAGAAAATTCAGTATGTGTTTGGCACTGAATTCAAACAAGTGAGGTATATGGTTGAAAGCATCTTCAAAAGAATTAATGTGATCCATGTGGAAGTGGAAGTTTCTCAAGCTGAAGAAGGAACAAAGAAGGCTGGTTCAACCAAAGACTTATTCAGTGAGCATACTACTCAAGATGAGGCTGCAGGGGTACTGGACACAGGGAAACAATTTTTGCGAGAATAGGGTTGCGAAGAACATGGAAAAGGTGATGCAGACAATCTAGACTTAGAGATTTCAATCAAGGATCTTACGAATAAGAAAAAGAAGGCAAACATTCCAGAGATAGTGATTTAAGCATAACTTTTTGATGAAGAAGTGGTTGCTGATGCTAGTGATGAAGCTGCTCAAGAAGAAGAACAACAAGATGATGAGGATGATGAAGAAGAAAGTGGTGAAGAGGAAGCTCAGCCAAAGGGAGATGGATAACAAACCCCGTAATTACTGCCTCTTCTTTCTTTCTACCTTTTTAAGGCCTTGAACCTCTCTTCAAAGTCTTGAAATTTTTTCTCTTTTAAAAACAATTTTCTTTTAAGTTTTGAAAAACTTGATCCAAAAATTTCTCATTCTTTTTTGATGAAAGTCAAAAAGGGGGAGAAATCCTGGTGTTTATTTTTGGTACTTTTGCTGGTTTAGAGATATGGTTTAGATCAGTAGGATTTTCTTCTTAGTAAGTTGGTTGTTGGATATCTTGTTCTTCGGTTTATTATCATAGATTATCATGGTTATTCTGCTATGCTCTAATGACTTTTTTTTTGCAGAGAACTAGTTCTTAAAAGAATTGTGGTTTTTTCTTTCATCAAGGGGGAGATTCTAAGTTCAGCTAGTTTCAAAGGCTTGAAATAGCTTCTCTGTTTCAGGGCCTTGAAACAATTTTCAAGGTTTGAAAAATACACTGCAGTATATAGCATGAATTTAGGGGGAGCTTTTGATTCTCATCTATTTCATGATCTCCTATGCTTGATTATACCTTACTTGATGATGAAAGACAAACCATTTTGATACTCTAAACTGTGGCTAATCGATTTGTTTGACTAAGTTTCTACAGGGATAAATAGTTACCTATTTTGCAGGGATTGTTTCCTTATCTGTATGCCTAGCAGGAAGGAAATTGGATTGAGAAATTGATTATGTGACTATGAAAACTTCTCGACCTTCCTAAGATACTTAGCTACAAGATCAAGTCTGTATCTTTGAAGATACTGAGCAACTAGCCATTGGGAAGTGCTGTTAAAGAAGTCAAGATATGCTGCTGATTTTTAGGGAAGTTTGTTTTGAGAAGATCCTGAAGATCTGCAATTCAAACTAGCTGCATAAGATAGGGAATGACTGAAGAAATTCACAGAAGACGAACATAGAGACACTCAGAAATTCTCAAGATTGACAAGCAACACAGAAGGAGATTAATTTCACTCAATCCACTCATAAAAAAGATCACTTCACACTCAACTTCTTCATCAGTTCTCAGTGTTCTGCTTTATGATCTTAATTTGTATATCATTCAGATAATACTTCTTACATCTTATTCTCGTGAGTTTTTCAATTGAACAATAGAGAGTTCTTGTTGAATCAGTTATCTAGAGCAGGTACTAGATAGGTTAGTAAGAACCACAAGTTGTAATAGAGTAAGGGAACTCTCTGTGCTTGATATCTAGGGCTTAGCTTTTGATTAATAAAAATTGAGTTGAGAATCCTGAAGGGGTCAAGTCCCTAAGGTAGAGACGTAGGTTCGAGTGGTCTGAACTATGTAAATCTCTTTGTCTCTTGCATTTATCTTACTGTTCTGTACTTAGCTTAATTACCGCACAGAATAGATTTTTATTTCAAGGACTTGAAAGCCATTTGAAGGCCTTGAAAACTATCATCATTCTTTCTACTATCTTTTTTGATTCCAAGGACTTGACATTCAGTTCAAGGCCTTGAAATACTCACCGCTTGCCACAAACTTCTTTGAAACCACTCTTTTAACAAAAGCCGCAATACTCTATTCAACCCCCCTTCTAGAGTATTGATCCTGTATTTCTATCTACATTACTGTCTTTCAATATTTTCAATAGTTATTTACTTTGACTCAACCAACAGAGGTCAGATTCAAAGAGTGATCAGACATACACCTTGCCTTCTCTCGGGGCAGCAACAGAGTACTATAGAGGGGACTTTCACGACTAACGAGGTGTACGAAGCTCTGTAATAGATGGGGCCACTTTTTTATCAGTGATTTTAGCCACTCATGGGCAAAAAAATTATCGAAGCTTGTCTTGGAGTTCCGAACAGATGGGAGGATGTCTGAAAATTTAAAAGGCTTTTACTGTACTAATCCCGAAGACGAAGTAGCTGCGTAGACCGGCGGGTTTTCGACCTATTAGTGTGCGCACGGTAATCTATAAACCAATCTGGACGGTTGCAACTCGTGTGAAGTCTGTCTTATATTCTTTAATATCTCCTTACCAAAGCGCCTTTGTACCCAGGTGTTTAATTTCGAATAATACTATCATTGCTTTTGAAATAGTACATTCTGATAACTCTCTATTAGAGTTATATTTCTTGCATGTTTTATATCATTTTGCGTGCTTTTCGGGTTGATAATCTTAGTTTTACACTATGATTAGATAGACAACGTAGAAGTTTAGCTCTAGGCATTAGTTTGTAAATCATAGCGTTTCTCATATGATTTTATGTATTGTTGTCATGTTCGATCGCACGGGTTGTGTTTCATGTTGTTTTGACAGGAAACAGAGCTTGGGAGATGAAGCGGAGAGGAGAAACGAGTGTTGGAGATTATTCAGGAGCTAAAACAGAGAAGAAATCACAAAGAAAATAATGTAGAGACATGGAGAGGGGAGGCAAGTGTCATTTAATCAAGTTTGTGTAATGACACTTTAACCCCCCTCCTCATACTTAGCCAAGATTTGGAGGAGAAAAGATTTAACAAATCACTGTTTGCACGATCATAGTGGGAGATCGTAGGACCTGTTCAGATCGCACGATCAGAGATAAGACCTGAGAAGATCACACGACCAGAGATAGGATCAGAAGCTATTGAGATCACATGATCAAAGATAAGACCAGAGCAGATCGCACGATCACGAAATTGTGCGATCTGAATTCAGCATCAACACTTTCACGCACGGAACTAACGAGGGGTCTTAGGGTAATTAATTAAGAGTATTTGTGTGGTTAATTAATAAAACCCTATATCTAAAAGAAAGAGAGGAACGCAAGAAGACATACGAGGAAGAGGAGGACGACGGGGAAGAGGGAAGAAAGCTGAAGAACTCCATTGGAGAACTATGTTTTTCTACTTCTTCTTCTTTCAAATCTTGTATGGAGAAACTATTGCACCTCGTTTGGTTGATTCAACTAGCTAAATTCCATTGCTAGGCATCTCATATGAGATCCTAGGGTTATGTAGACGGTTATTTCTGGGATTTGAATCTTTGTTTCATGCTCTATGTTTCGATTTATTGAACGAATACTTAGTTTCTTGAACTTGTTGAATCTCGTCTATTGACACGACGTGATTATGATTCGATATGAAATAAAACTAGGGTTTATTCTTGAATTGAATCTTTCTTAATTATTAATTTTTTGCTAGTTCAATTGTTCACATGTTGTTCTTAATTCTTAGTGTTGAAGTAGTCATGACCCGAAAATACTATGTAATTAGCAAATGCGCGAGGGCGAATTTAACTAGCCTTGAAGAAATGTGAACAACAACCCTGAATCACCGAGACCGAAAAGGAAAAGTGTTAGGGTTGGCCTAGTGTGGGAAGAGTCGGTAGGATTATTCCGTTGTTTCGTGAACGGTGGACCGATAGGACCCGCTATCGTACCAGTAGATGACCTGCTAGAACGGACCGATAGACAACATGAGACCGAGAGGATATTATAGTCAACCGAGACATAAAATGACATGAGACCGACAGGATATTGTTGTAGCCTATTATCCGGCTTGATTAGGACAGAATTAACGTGTTACTCAGATAATCCGGAAATTGTCTACAGCCCTAGGTTATCTAGAGATCGCCTAGTTTCTCCATTCCTCTTTATAAACAAAAATAAAAGTACAAAAATATTAGATTAGTTGTTATTTCAGTTCTTAAATCAATCAACTCTTTCCTCCTGCACCGTACTCTAAACTAAATAAGCAATTTAATAATCTCAAGCATGTCCTCGTGGGATCGATAACTCGGGATTGAAATACCACCCCTATATTACTTGACCGTGCACTTGCGCAAACGCGTTAAGAAATCGCGTCAAGTTTTTGGCGCCGTTTCCGGGGACATCGGTAGATTATTTAGTTAGGAGTTAGTTTAGAGTACTTTGATTTTAGTTTTAGTTTTAATATTTTTATTCTATATCTCTGCGCTTCACGGGTGTCTTGTGAGTCTGCTTTTCAGGAACGCAGGAAGCAAGAGACAATATATGCATGTGGAGAAAAGACTATTATTCGGGTCCCCCCTACTGTTTCAAGTGCACGGGTAACCATAAAGAAGAGGACACATGCATAACTTGGTGCTATGTATGCAGCATTTGGCACGACCGTAGAGACTCCTGTCGAGTACATGCACCCCAGCTTCATCAGCACCAGGAAGACTGATCAGCGATTATGGAAGAACGACGTAGTATTATGGAGGACATCGAAGTGTGCGCAAAATTTTTGTCCATAGCTGCACAATTACCACAAGAGGATTCAGCCACAGGTAGGGAATATGTGAGGGAGATGATGGAGAGGATAAAGAAACTAGTAGAAAAGCTGTTAACAGCAGGTGAATCTAGTATTCAAGAACCACAAGAGGAGCCTTTGCCACATGACAGTGAGCCTCATATTGAACCTTCATCATCACCACCACAAGTGGAAGAAGAGATACCTGAGCCGGGCGAAGACTGCAGTGTCCAGGAACCATTGGTGGACTCTGCCATTTATGAGGACTCAGACTCCGATTTATACTGGGGTTGCCCTGTGGGCCCAAGATGGGAAGATCTGCCGTATTGTGAGCCAAGACCGCATGCGCCCTCACATCCTTGGTATGAATGGGAAGACACCGCATGTGGTGTGACGACGATGAAGCTGGTGAAACACTTGTGCTCAGTGATATTGAGGTAAAAGCCGCAACTCTGATTAATGATGAATTCTACATATCCTATGTCACGCAAGTCTGCGACGAGCTGGAACAATTATTGTATGGGGATTCTTATGGGGAAGAATGTGATGAGAAATCGTGTCACATTCCTTGACCGTGCACTTGCGCATACGCGTTAATAAATCACGTCACATTCCATGACTACTCGAATGAAGGCGAAGACAATCTTTGTGTCTCTCAAGGCGGATATGAGCAAAGCATACGTCCGGTTGAATTGAAGTATCTTCGGGCGATTGTTCTGAAGATTGGTTTTGCAACAAGGTTGTTTGAGTTGATTATGGGATGTGTATCTTGAGTCAGTTTCTATTTTGTTCGGGTGGAGAAATTTTTGGTGATATATCTCCACAAGAAGGATTACGACGAGGTTGTCCGCTCTCGCCGTATTTGTTCATGTTATGCATGGAGGGACTCTCTCATTCTTTGGTGGATGCGGGAAATAGGAACTTATTATGCCTATTAAGGCGTCCAGTTGTGGCCCTTCTATCTCTCATCTACTTTTCCCAGACGTTGGTATTTTTTAACTAAAGAAACACCACAAGAAGTGTCTGCTTTATTTAAGACTTTGCAGGACTTTGAGTTGGCGTCTGGGCAAAAGATCATTTTGGAGAAATTGGTGCCATGTTCTCGAATAATGTTTCACATGATCTTAGGGAAAAATTGTTCAACCCGATTTCCCATGTTTCTTTCTTTGAGAAGTATTTGGATATGCCTACGAAGGCGGTCGGGCTCAGAAGGCGGTTTTCTATGGTATCCATGAGCGCATTAGCACAAAAGTGTATGACTGGTAGGAGAATTTTCTTTCAACGGCACGTAAGGAGGTTCTAATTAAAGTGGTTTTAAAGGATATACCTAACTACATCATTTCCTCCTTCATGTTACGGAAAGACGCTTTGTGAAGATATTGAAAGATTGATACGAGATTCCTGGCAGTGAAAGAATTGAAAAGAAAGATGGGTCAGATGGGTGGCATGGGATAAAGTTAAGAAGATCAAGGCGAGGGGGGGGGGGTGTTAGATTTAAGGAATTTTAGCTCCTTGAACATAGCTCTATAAGCAAATCAAGGATGGATAATTTTGAATCAACCGGAGTCGTTATTAGCACGAGTACTCAAGGCAAAATATTTTCTCAATCCGACTTTATGGAGGCGAAGTTTGGGTATAGTCCATCAAATACTTGGCGTGGGATTGTGGCATGTAGAATGGTGCTGTTACGAGGTGTTTTAAAACGTGGCGGGGAAGGCTCCTTAATTGATGTTTTCCGGGACCGTTGGATCCCTCAGCCACACAGTTTTAAGGTAACTACGACTCAATTTGATGGTGCCTTTTTTCGGGTAAGTTAATTAATCGACCCTTTTATGAGAAGGTGGAACAGAGAAAGTGCACGAGATTTAAACGTTATTGACGCGAGGTAAATTCAGTCCATTTCATTGTCGTTTACAATTCCACCCAACACTTGGTCTTGATTTTTCAATAAATAGGGAGTTTATTAAATGACGTCCGGGTATAGGTTGGCAGAAGAGATGAGAAGAGAGGGGGAATCCATGGAAGAGAGTGCGGGTCAAAAATTCATGTGCAGAAACTCGACTTACTGAAGATGTGGTACCTTCCGACTCCGCAACGGGTGATGTTCAGAGTATGGTGTCTCTTTCATTTGTTCTTACCAACATCTCAAAATCTTGCTAGAAGAGGTGTTCATGTACCTTTGCGTTGCTCATGGTGTGGGAAAGAGGAGGAATCAGATGTTCATTTATTTAGGTGTTCATGTCCCTTTACGTTCTCATGGTGTGGGAAAGAGGAGGAATTGGATGTTCATTTATTTTTACGATGTAAAAAACCAAGAAAGTTTGGGATGTGGTGTTAGTATAGGGTTTTGATGCAAGTTACACAATGGAAAATACAATAATTTTATTCTGCTCAAATCCCTCCATGAATCGCAGGTGGAGCGTCATAACATGATGAAAGGAGAAAAAAGGTTACCTCAGTCATACCAGACTGGGACGATCACTTTGCGTAGAAATAGTGTCCACGCCTCTGTAGAAGTCCACACTGTAGGATCTCCAACTAGAACTTCCTCTACTTCTTGTGCTAGCACTGGAGAAGAAGGAGGAATCATCAAAGCAGCTTGATCCAATAAAGCTTGAAGCGTGCAACAATGGAGGAAAGAGGAGGGAGTTGGTCGTCCCTCTTGGAGCCGTCGGCCTCTATGGGGTGTTTTCTATCTCTCTCTCTCTCCCTCTCTCTCCCTCTCTCTCTCTATTGTGCTCCAATTTTCATGATTATGAAATTAGGGTTGGACTTATTCTTTTATAATTAATAACTCTTTATTAATTAAAAAACTATCCCACTACTAATTAAATCCAACAGTTTGGATTAACTTTCGTTTCAGGCTAGTTTGCTATTTATTCCAACTAAATATGCATGTTGTTGCATTTTGATCCTTGAATCCTTTAGCTGTTAATTAGTCCAAGTAACTAACATCTGATTCCATGCTATTCCATTGGTGTGTGACCCTATAGTTTCCTATTACGTTGGCAGTAACAATTATAAACATTGAGCGGTGTCCAAAAACACATCAATGCTACCCAACTAATAGGAATAGTCAGTGATCTGACAAACCTCTGTGACCAATGTTACCGTGTTGTACAATCCTTTTGTCACATCTATCCGGCTTGGACACAAGAAATGGAGTGTCACACTTGTATATCCAATACATAGTTTCTCGATATGTGAGTAGACTTAGATAAACAAATAACACCAATATCTTATATTGAATTATTTGATCATGGCCATGCATTTCCCTAAGTCTCACTAATCGAGTGGTCGTGGATATTTACTCCCGTTATGTGGGAGGTACAAATCCTATCTACATCACTACAATCTCTCAGCTTGCTTCATATCGTGTCCGATTTAAGCCTTTATAGTTACCTAGTCACGGTGTAACGTTTGACGATATCAAAACATGATAATTCACAACTGGAATATCTAGTGACTTCAATCCGAAGGACCGCAACACCATTGTCACTGGGAAGCGCTTGTGACATTCACAAAACTCCGATGTAGCCTTCTTGTGGCGGGTCAATCCAGTACGCCATTATTCTTTATGCGTATCCGTGTGTTAGACTTGATATACCTATATAAATCTACCCACATACTAGTCTTGATTCAACACAGTTGTCCTATTAACTGTAGTACTTGACTAGGGTTATTTAAGAATAAAACATTTATATTCTAAGGACTTCATTCGTGTTAACATATCTTTATATGGATAACACAATGAATAGTAAGTCCAAGTACACGTCACGATAAATTGATTGCCTCTTGGGAACAATTCCTACAGTCTCCCACTTGCACTAGAGTCAATCGGGTGCATCATATGCCTATTGATCTAGCGCGACCTTAACGATCTCCCACTTGCAATAGAGACATCTGCTGGTACTTTGCATATATTCACATCTCTTCTATCGAAAATCGAATGAGATTGAATATTATGAGCATATGCATCTTATGCAACAATACACTCAGTCCTATGTGATAGAATCGGAAATTGTATCTTGCCTGGAACCTTTCCAGCTCACAGTCCCTCCACTAAGGAAAAACACAAAACTTTACTATGATAAGGAGTCATCTTTGTTGGATTGGAAGTTCTCGTCACTGTAACCCCTTACGGTGAACTCGTACTCTCCTCTATGTATCAAGAATTCATCCTAAGTTCTTGTCAAGTTCATAAGGATTTCCTTGATAATTATCCGATGACTCTCATATGGAAATGACTGGTATCTCTATGTCGTGCTCATATGACATGTCTGGCCTAAGTACATAACATGGCGTATCTCGTGAATCTTATTCATACGGTCCTTTTCAATCTAATTGGAAGGACAATTAGCCTTCAAAAGACAAATTCCATGTGACACAGGTAGAATCCATATTATTTACATGTTGAACCATCTCAACACCTTTGCCAATATTTGTACTTTGACTTAAGATGAACAACTTTCTTGATCTATCTCCATAGATCTTTACAGGTTGCTTCGCCTTAGTCCTTTCATTTAATATTAATTCCCTAGCCAATATTCAATAAATTACAGAGTAGGGACATCATTCCCAATGAATGATATGTCTGCCACATACATGACCATAAATATAAATGTGCTCCCACTAACCGTCTTGTAAACACAAGCTTTATCTTCATTTTTTGATGAAATCAAACCAATTGATTGCATATTTGCACCAAATATTCCAACTCCAAAATCTTGCATCGATCTTTAGTTAGATCGCTGCAACATACACACTTTTGGGTATGCTCGAGATTGAGAAATACTTTAGGTGTGCCATACATATTGAAAGTGTGGGTATGCAGATGTATAAGCAACTAAGATACTCTAAAAGGGGGGGGGGGGGTTGAATAGAGTATGCAAAAAATAGTAGCTTTGACATCCTCAGGAACATCAAGCAAGGTCATGCTTCTGAAGATACTTTCCACCATATACTTGAATTGTCCCATATCACTTTCTAGTCCAAAAACAGTAGCTTTGAATTCCTCCATGTCAAGTTCCAAACCATCAAGTCTTTGATTGTCTATAGGATGAGAAGTCTGACTTGAAGTGGGAGTCAAGGTCTTGGGCTTAGAAAATATCTTTGCACCTAGTTCTGCTTCAGTCAGGTCTGAATAAAGTTTCAAAACAATTTTTTCTTTTGTTTCACAACTCTAATTTTCTCAAAGGCTTTCTCATTGAGTTCCCCAAAACCAGATGTGACTGACTCTTCTCCAGTAAAAGGGATCTCAGAATGCTCAAAGAACATGGTGAGGAGGTTTTGATATGGTAGAGGGTGAATCCTCTTACTGGTTAGGCTAAAGAGCATGTGTTCAAGAACTAGTTTTGGGAGATCAATCTCATAGCCATGCATAACCAGGTACATGATGTGCAGCATTCTCTCAGTCGCCAACTCTCTTGAGTGCTCTCTAGGAAAGACACATCTCACCAGTATAGTGTGAAGGACTTTGGCTTCAACATTCAATACAGAATGTGTTAACTGTTTGGCTGAGGTTGAGATATTTGGAAGAAAGAATTCTTCTTTGGCTATCTTCAAAGTTTATGACTTTGGTGGATGGTTGCTAGTGTCATACCTCTTTGGACAACCTAACACATTGGCAAACTAAGAGTGATCTTGTTCAATTACTATCCCAGCAACTTTAGATTTGATCACCAAGTGTGCAGATCTCTTAACTTCGGTTAGGTTCAGATAGAAGAGTCGGGTGAGTCTGGGGTAGGCTATTTCTCTAGGATTCAGCATACACCACAAAGAACTCTTCTTTAACATAGAGATGCACTTGAGTTTCATTTCTTCCAACACATACGTATTAACCAAACTGCAGAAACCAATAGACCTTAAAGCAAAAACATCTAACCACTGACCTTTAGAGATGTTTGAGACAAACCATGTCTCATCTGGAGTTGTGTTCTTTGTTGAGACTTGAGAATAGATCTGCAATGCCTTCTCCAATTGACCTTCTGGTTGTGCTTCTGTCACCTTCCCTTTCTTTTTTCTGCCTGAGTTGCCTTCTTCTTTACCTTCTTTGAACTGGTAGGCACTTTTTCTGGTTGCTTATCTGTAATAGCCTTCTGTTTCTTCTGCTTTTCTGAAGAGGAGGTTGTAGCCTTCTTGATCTTCTTCTTTGGTGGAGGAGGATCTTGGACTGCCTCTGCACTAGGAGTTCTGGAGCTAGAGTCTCCACTGACTTCTTGAACCTCTTCCACTTCTGCTTTTCTCTTCTTTTCTGAGACATGTTTCGAACCTCCAGCCATCTTGATTCTGTCTGAGGCTCTTCTTGTGCTCATTACGGTTAGGGAGAAGAAAACAGAGAGATGGAATGATACGGAATGAAGGAGAAGAGAATAAGATAAATACTAAAAGAGTTTGAGTTTCAAAAGGAAACTAGTATCTCTCTGATTCTAAAAAGATTTGCAAAGATCAGAGAAATTTCAAACTATTAAGCCGTTGGAAAATAGAATATACTAATACTATTTTTGGCTAAATCAAATTTTTGAAAAGGGTAGGGACTATATTAGGCAAATATCTACAGAGATGTCACCCGGTATAGAATGATCCAAGTTTATTGACTATTAGTGTAACAGGTTCATTTTCAAGGCTTTGAAAAGGCTTTCAAGGTCTTGAAATACTATAACACTGCAACAAGTAAAAACTCAAAGCTTTGAACTGATTTTCAAGGCTTTGAAACTCAGTTCAAGCCTTTGTAAACACATATTGCTTACCTTTCTTACCTTATGCTCCCCCTAAACCAATGCAGTCCTATTTATCATTCCCAATTCAAATCTTAGACCTGATAACCTTTCATCTGCTAATAGTTTGGTGAAGATATCTGAAATTTGCATGTTAGTAGCAACAAATTCAAGATTAATATCACCTTTCTCAGCATGATCTCTGATGAAGTGGTGTCTGACATCAATGTGCTTGGTTCTTGAGTGTTGCACTGGATTTTTTGTAATTGAAATTGCACTAGTGTTATCACACTTAATAGGTATGCCTTTGAAGTCAAATCCAAGCTGTTGAGCAATCCATAGTACTTGTAAGCAACATGCTCCTGCAGCTATATATCCAGCTTCAGCTGTTGATAGAGCAACTGAATTCTGTTTCCTTGAATGCCAACTAATCAAGGATGATCCAATGAATTGACATGTTCCAGAAGTACTTTTTCTATCAACCTTGTAGCCTGCAAAGTCAGCATCTGAAAAACCACTAAAAGAGAAGTTAGAATGTCTTGGATACCAAAGCCCTAAGTGTGAAACTCCAAATTTTCCGTAACGGTATTTCACTAATTTACTTTACTTTATGATTTATTTATTTAATTTTCTCCAACCATAATAAGTAACTATTGGTTTATAATTATTCTAATAAATTAATTCTTATAAACTTACTTCTAAATAGTACTATTATATTTTAAATAATAACTTAATTATAAACTTTAAATTAATCTTTGTTTAGTAAAATTTGATTTAGTAAAACGTTTACGAGTTTCCTTAAAAATTAAACTTGAATTTCTTTTGAAAGTGTCATTTAAAATTATACTTACAGTCACATTCCAGTTTAGTAGACGTAATTTCTCTTGTCAGTTAAATTTATTCCTATCGATCAAAAATACGCTTAACAGTCACAAATAGTTTTGTCAGACAAACGATTTATTTATTTTTGATCGTATGAGTCGTTTATTGTGTGTCAGACATTTTGCCGTATATTAATTTCACCGCGTAGTAGATATTCGTCGCATATTTATTTATCGTCGTGTTTATTTAGTCATCCGTCGTGTGCTATTTTATGGTTGCATATTATTATTTTTCGTCACGTTTCAATTTCTTGTCGCGTATTGAATCACCGCGTAACCCGGCGCGTGAGCAACACGGTATCCTTTCTCTTCTCCTATTTCCCCTTTTTCTCTGTTTTCCTCTTCAAATGCCGCCTACTTCACCGCCCCTACTCTACCTCCCATCACCATCACCGCCTACTCTACCTCCCATCATCATCACCATCACCTTTCTCCTCCTTCTCCTCAACCCAACGACCACGCCCTGTTTTTGCCGAGAACAAACCCAGCAGAAACAGAGCACCACCACCTCCAATCACCATGGCCACACACCACCATCATCACCCTCATCTTCCCACCTCGCTCTCTGCCTCGTAAATAACCAAGAAACAGCAGCAGCAGTGCCGCTAAGCCCGCGACGCTGCCACTGCTCCCGTCGGGAACAACGGGAACACCACCCCCTGCTCCACCTCTCTTCATCTCCCCTCAATCTGTCTCTCCCTCTCCCGAATTCACCAACAGCATCAGGAGCAACTAGCAGCTGCAGCAACCGAGGGAAACACCCACTCCACCGTCGGCCAACCTCCATTAACGCCGGCGAAGGTTTTGGCCCAACCCAACCGGAGCTACAAAATCCCTCCCTATCGCCCTCTGAAAGTCCGTGGAGCTCGAGGAAGCTTCAAACGAAGCCCAGAATGCCGAGGAACAGCCCCTTCGTTCGCCGCCTCCGACCGCCGCCGAAACGAGCTCGACCCGCCTCGTTTCTTCTCCATTTCTACTCTTTATTGATATGGGTATTCTCTAAATCTTCTCATCGTTCATTATTGATCGTCGAAATTCTATTTTGAAAGCTCGAATTGAAATTTTGTTTTGGGGAAGATGGTGTGAGTGAAAGAAAGTTTTATTTTTGGGGTTGAATGTGTACAATATAGAACTTGGAGGGTAGATATTGTTGAAACTGAAACTTGTTAAATAAATTAGTTGTAGTTTCAATAACTACTGGGGAGCTACTCGTCTTTTACCTAAATTATATTATTTATACAATTACATATTTGTTTAGTTTGTTTATATTACTATTTAATGTTAACTAATTAATTATTCTAAATAAATAAATGAAAATAAATTGTTTTGTAAATTAAAATAGTAATTGTGACATACTTGCAAACAATTTATTTAATTAGAAATATCACTTTTGTAATTATAAGAATTACTTTTAATCTGGAAATCTAATTTTAGTATTATTTTTAAATATCTTAATTAGGATATTAAACAGTTTATATCCTTAAAAAAATTTATTATCTAATTTCCTAAAATCGTTCAGGAGTTTAATATTACTTTGGGGGAAATCAGATTAGGGCTATCGCTTGCATATCACATAGGACACATGCATCGTCGTACGTTTGTCAATCGAAGTTGCTTGTAATTAGGACTATATGTGTTTGTTTGTAGAGCCTGTTTTTGGAGAACTAGGCGTAGTGTACGAGTAAAGATTTGCTAGCGTATCTTCGGCTCTCACGGTGAGTATTCATGCTTAGCGTTGTGTACTTGTCTTCTTTCGTGTCCGAACGTGATTTATGTTCTGTCTCAAAATATACATGTGAGTTTACATGCTTAGTTTCGCGTGCCAAGCTCTTTCTCGTACTATACTTGTTTTCCCTTCAAATAACTGTAGTAATTTATTCTTAAATTTGTTAAACACGATTTAATTTATTTATATCCTCACTTTACTCCTCTTATTCAAATCGACAATCTCATTGTTCAAATATCACTAAATCAAAAGTCATTAATAACGTAAAGTGAAAGAATCGCGTATACCGGAACCAGTTGGGTCTACGACAGTGCTATACGCCTACGTCGTGTTACTTTACGTTACGTTACTATCGGGTGATGATTCCCTGGGCCAGGTCCCTAAAGAGATACCGGGATAATCCCCTGGGTTCAGTCCCTAAACTTATTTCGGGTGATGATTCCCTGGGTTTCAGTCCCTAAAGATTTGGGACTCCGTGCGCCCCGACTCTTTTCGCCGTAGGCTGGAGTCTAGCATCTAGTACTACTCTTCTGACTTACAATCTTAAGGGGGTGTCGACACTTAAGGTCTAGTGAGCTATTTGTATGATGACTAGCGGGACGGGGGATCTGATCCATAACGCTTGGCAGAGAGGTTGGGTTATCAGAACCCCCTATACGCCAGTATCATCTGTTACTATTTACCCTGGTCATCCCTGGACAATGCGAACTAATAACATGACTTGTTTCATTCCATGTTGGAGACTTCTGAATAACTCGCTAACGAGTCGACCACTTATAATAAATTTCATATTTGGAAACAACAACTTCCGCGTACTCTAATGTTTATACTTACACTCTGATACTGTTTTAAAGTCCTTCGAACGTAACCCTGTAACCTGTCTAGCCACTCTGTTTTACATGCTAAGTTGTATATTCACCCAGTTTTTACTGATACTCGAAAAACTGCGTCCTTGTGTTTCTTTTAAATTCCCCGCAGGTATATGATTGGTTGCTTGGAGTAACGCGCTGGGATCACGAATATGTTCTCTCATGCAAACAATAGAGCTTAGTAATTAACCGAATATCCTTTTTGTTGTAAGATATCTTTTGTAAGACTCGGTGTCCATTTCGGAACCATTCACAGATGTTGTAAACTTTTATCGTAATGAATCAGTAGTTGGATGCTTCGTTTCACTTGTTTGTTGTTACCACTCCTTGTACGAAAGGGTAAAATCCCCTGTACGGAGGGCACCATCCCGGTCTCCGGCTCATCTGGAAATCGGGGGTGTTACACTAAGTTTTTGGTACCATTGAGATATCTGAATATTCTCTTCACAGCAGTTAAGTGTGATTCTTTTGGATCAGCTTGAAATCTAGCACACATGCATACACTAAACATAATATCTGGTCTGCTTTCTATCAGATAGAGTAATGATCCAATCATGCCTCTATACTCTTTTACATTGACACTCTTACCAGATTCATCCTTGGCTAAGGATAGTTTAGAGCTCATTGGGGTCTTGGCTTCCTTGCATTGAGCCATGATATACTTATTTAACAAGTCTTTTGTGTACATGATTTGACTCACAAAGATGCCCTTCTTCAATTGATGTATTTGAAGTCCTAGGAAGAAGTTTAACTCTCTCATCATGCTCATTTCAAATTCCCTGCTCATAAGACTTGAGAATTCTCTGCATAATTGATCATTAGTAGCTCCAAACAGTATATCATCAACATATATTTGGACTACAAGTAAATATTTCTCATGAGTCTTAATGAAAACATTCGTGTCTACTAAACCTCTTTTGAAATCATTTTTAAGTAAATATTTTGACAGTCTTTCATACCAAACCCTTGGAGCTTGATTCAAACCATAAAGAGCTTTGTCAAGTTTGTAAACATGATCTGGAAAAATGTCATTTTCAAAACCAGGTGGTTGTGCAACATAAACTTCTTCTTGTAAGTAGCCATTCAAGAAAGCACATTTCACATCCATTTGAAATAGTTTTATGTTCTTGTAGGATGCAAATGCAAGAAAAATTCTAATTGCTTGTAACTTGGCAGCTGGAGCAAAAGTTTCCTCATAATCTATACCTTCTTCTTCATTGTAACCTTGAGCAACTAACCTTGCTTTGTTTCTGATTACATTGCCACTTTCATCCAATTTCCCCCACGGATGTTAACCGTGGCTAAACACAAAAGCCACACACTTTTTGGCCACGGTCATCTACCGTGGCATGTCCTGTGGCTAAAGATATTTACCACGGTAATTGAAGATTTCGCCACATTAGATACCCGTGGATAAAGCCCGTTTTTCTAGTAGTGCAACTTGTTTCTGAATTACCATCTGGTACCAATGACAGACTGGTGTATTGGTGCAGGAACCAGGTTCCAAACCTTATTCCTCTCAAACTCATTGAGTTCACTTTCCATATAAATGACCCAGCCTGCTTCTTGTAAAGCTTCCTTCACAGTTTTTGGTTCTACTAGAGAAATAAAAGCATTAAAAGCACATAAGTTCTTCAACTGTGATCTGGTTTGTGTACCAGTGGTTGGATCTGATATGATATTATCAGCTGGATAAGATGAGAGATATTTGAATCTCTTTCTTGAAGACCATGGTTCTGGTTCACCATAGATCTTTTCTGGTCTTGAAGTAGTGGCTTTGTCACTTGAATCCTTCTGATCATCTTTTTCAAGGCATTGAGCTGTATTTTCAAGGCCTAGAGAACTGTTTTCAAGGTCTTGAATGTCTTCTATTTTCTTCTGAGCCTCTCTTGAATCCCAGTGGATTCTCAGTCTCTTCCTCTGATTCATGCTTGTTCAAATTCAAATCTGCAAAACTTTCACTCAAAGAACCATCATAGCTTTCATAAAAAATAACATGAACGCTCTCTTCAACCAGTTTGGTTCTTTTATTGTAAACTCTATAAGCTTTTCTATTCAGAGAGTAACCAAGAAATATACCTTCATCAGTTCTTTCATCAAACTTACCAAGATTGTCTTTTCCATTGTTATGGATAAAACAAGTACATCCAAAGGGACTGAAGTATGAGATGTTTTGCTTCCTCCCTTTGAATAGTTCATAGGGGGTCTTTTTTAGAATAGGTCTGATCAAGCACATGTTCAAAATATAATTTGTTGTATTCATAGCTTCTGCACAGTAATGTTTTGGCAACTTTTTATTAAGAAGCTTTGTCCTTGATATATCTTCAAGAGTCATGTTCTTTCTTTCAACAACACCATTCTTTCGAGGAGTTCTTGGAGCAGAAAAGTTGTGAGAAATACCATGCTTATCACAGAATAAATCAAACTCTAAATGATCAAATTCTCTACCATGATCACTTCTGATTGAAGCTACAGGTAGGTTTTTCAAGTTTTGAAGTTCTCTGCAAAGCTTTAAAATTCAGAGAGAGCTTCAGATTTTTCTTTGAGAAACATAAACCAAGTGTATCTAGAAGAATCATCTACCACAACTAGCATATACCTTTTACGTGTTGGAGTAGGAGTCAACATAGGACCACAGAGATCCATATGAAGTAATTCAATAGGTCTAGTTGTACTTACAAACTTCTTTGGCTTGAAGGAGCTTCTGGTCTGCTTTCCTTGTGCACAGGCTTTGCATAACTCATCTTCTTTGAACTTGGAGTATGGAAATCCTCTTACCAACTCTTTGGAAATCAATTTGTTCAAAGTATGCAAACTGATATGACCAAGTTTCCTATGCCAAATCTTTGAATCCTATTTCAAGGCCTTGAGACACTTCAAACTTTCACCTGCAACTTTGTTAGTCTGAAAAGTATAAACATTTTTTGATCTAGAGGATGTGAGAATGCAATCTCCTGATTTCTCATTTTGCACCACACACTTCTCTTTATCAAAGATAACTTTGTTACCATTATCACAAAGCTGAGATACACTAAGTACATTAAACTTCAAACCTTCAACCAGATAAACATCAGAAATAGAGTTTTCAGAATTTGTACCAACTGTTCCAATACCAAGAATATTGCATTTTCCTTTGTCATCAAGTGTTATTGAACCTTCTGATTGCTCCTTTAATTCTAAGAATAGAGATCTCTTTCCACTCATGTGTCTTGAGCAACCACTGTCCATGAACCACTTCTGTTCTTTTGTGACAACCTCAATGTTCTTTTCAGAACTATCATCATGCTTGGCCATGAAGCATAGATTGGCATGTTCTTCTTCAAATTCAGATTCACTAGAGCTATCTGAATCACTCCATGAAGCTATCATGGATTTCTTTCTTCTGTCATGATCTTACTTCTGAATTTTCTTTCTCTTTTTGTGTGGACAACCTCTTATCAAATGTCCTGCATCACCACACTCAAAGCAGTTCATAACTTTTGACTTCTTCTGTGAAGAGGACTTACCTTTGTAATCCTTGTTGTTGGATGGTCTATGCCTTTCTCTGTTGAATTCTTTGTTTCCAGAGTTTCTCTTCATTTTGAGAATCCTTGTCAAGGCTTTGGAAATCAAGGCAATTGGATCTTCATCATCACCATCCTCAGTTTCAAGGATTTGAATTCTCTCATTGTCTTTGGCTTTGAGGGCTAGATTTTTGACACCTTCTGAGAGTTCTCCATCAACCTCATTCATAGATATATCATGTGTCAGGAGCTTCCCTTGTAGGTCATCAATTTGTAAAGTTGAGATATTTTAAGCTTCTTCAATAGCTGTGGTTTGTGGTTCCGATTTTGCTTTTGGAAGACTTCAGAGAATATTCCTCACCTTTTCTTCATTGGAAAAGTGTTTTCCCAGTGAGTCAAGGTTGTTGACAATATCAGTGAACCTCTTGAACATATCTCTGATGGAATCATCTACATTCATCTTGAACAGCTCATATTGTCTGAGATAAATGTTGATCTTGGTCTGCTTGACTTGACTTGTTCCTTCAAAGGTAACCACAAGTTTATCCCAGATTTATTTAGCAGTTGTGCATCCAGAGATCCTGTTGAATTCATCTGTACTCAAAGCACAATACAAAATGTTAATAGCCTTGTAGTTCTTAGAAAATTGCTCTAATTCAGAAGAGGAGAGTGAGTCTTCTATTTTGGGAGTTCTGATCCCATCTTTATCTGTGTAGAAAGTATGAGGTCCATTTTGGATAATGGTCTAAAGCTCTAGATCTTGATCAATAATAAACATTTTCATGAGAGCTTTCCAGTGAGAAAAATTTTCTCCACAGAATAGAGGAGGTATGTTAGCAGCTCTTCCTTGTGATGGTTAAATCTTATACAGTGATACACGCTCTGATTCCAATTGAAAGTGTGAGTATGCAGATGTATAAGCAACTAAGATACTCTAGAAGGGGGGGGGGGTTGAATAGAGTATGCCAACTTTTTGCAGAACTTGCTAACAAGAAGAAAAACTTGTGCAGACAGTAAATTTCAAGGCCTTGAACACAGGTTCAAGCCTTTGAAGAGATGCAGAGAGTTTAGAACAAGTATGCCCTTTTCAAGGCCTTGAAAACAAGTTCAAATCCTTGAAAATAAACAGTTTGTATGCTGCAAAAGCTTTGAAAGAATGAACTGAAAATGCACAAGACAAGTGATTTATAGAGTTCAGTCCACTTGGACCTACGTCTCTACCTCAGGGATTATATCCATGCAGAATTTTTAACTCAATTCTTATTAATCAAAAGTTAAGCCCTAGAACTCAAGCACAGAGAGTTCCCTTACTCTGTTACAGCTTGTGGTTTTCCCTAACCTGTCTAGTACCGGCTCAAGCTAACTGATTAACTAAGAATTCTCTATTGTTCACTTTGAAAAATCCTTGAGAATGAATGTAGAAATAATACAGAAATTATCTACCAATATAGCTCTATACAGAAGATCACTTAGGAGTAGAAAAGCTGCAGTGAATGCAGTAAACTTCTGTGAATGGATTGGAAGAGATGAAGAACTTCTTCGATGCTTGTCAATCCAGAATACTTTCTCTGTATTTTCCCGTTGAGTATTGTGTTGTTGTTGCTTCGAATTTGAGCTCTTTAAGTAATTCAAACAACCCTGCAAATCTCCCCAGATTTTCAGCAACAACCTTACTATTTTGTACGCAACAGAGTTTGACTACTTTGAATTATTCTCCAACTGTTGAATGATCACAATCTTCAGAGATATTGTTGTGATTTTTCATTTAACCACCATGAGAAGCTGTCATACACGTCCGATTAATCACAGGATCAAAGTATTCAAGTGTTTCCAAATCTGCAGCAATTCAGTTTAGGAAATAATCTTGCAAAACTTAGAAAGAAAATTTCCTCTATTATCATGGTCAAACAGATGATATATTGCGATTCAAAACATGTTTAACAATTTTTCTTTCATCATCTAACAACAGGTAATCAAACATATGCAAGAGAGATAATAAATCAGATGAGAGAGTTAGCAGAAAAACTCCCCCTGAGAATATGCATTCAGGTTAAAAAGTTTCAAGGCTTTGAATCTAGTTTCAAGACATTGAAAATAGCCAAACTATTTTCAAGCCTCTGAAACTGATTGAAGGCGTTGAAAGCTTTTTCAAGGCCTTGAAATAGCCAAGCTATTTCAGGTCTTGAACAACCTGAGCTTTCACATATCCTCAAGGAGGTTTCTATATCCATCTACCAAATCGGTCGGCTGGCCGTACCGGCGAGGCCGGTTGGCTCATGTTGGCGCGCAGAAGGGGGAAGACGAACATTAGGCCGAACCCCTTTGGGTGTGCGGTCAACTTGGTAGAACTTCTTAGGGTAGAAAAACATAATTTCTCCCTTTCCCTACTAGCCAAACCCTAATGTGGGAAATAAAACTCATTTTCTTCCAACATTGTGCCCAAACCCTAGTTTTTCATCACCAACTTTATACATCATATGTATACGAAATTCACTAATTTTCACATCATATGTAAAATTAGCTTATTTCCTAATGAAAATATTCATGGCGTATCATAATAAGCATATCAATTTTAACGCGAAATTTGACTGAACAGTGTAAAGTGATAAAAAAGCAGATAACCACATAAATCATGTTATGCGCTATCGACCTGTGGCTCTGATACCATTGTAGGGTTTTGGTACATGTTACGCAGCGGAAATACAATAATTTTATTCTGCTCAAAACCCTCTATGAATCGCAAGCAAAGCATGATAACATGATGAAAGGAGAAAAAGGTTACCTCAGTCATACCATACGAAGACGATCACTTTGCGTAGAAATAGTGTCCACGCCTCTGCAAAAGTCCACACTGTAAGATCTCCAACTGGAACTTCCAATACTTTTTGTGCTTGCAGTGTAGAAGAAGGAGGAATCATCAAAGAAGCTTGATCCAATCAAGCTTGAAGCGTGCAAAAATTGAGGAAGGAGGAGGGAGGTGGCCGTCCCTCATGGAGAAATCGGCCTCTATAGGGCGGCTTCTCTCTCTCTCTCTCTCTTGTGCTCTAATTTTCATCATTATGAAATTAGGCCCAGACTTATTCTGTTCTAATTAATAACTCTTTATTAATTATAAAACTGCCTCACTACTAATTAAATCCAACAGTTTGGATTATCTTTCGTTTCAGTCCAGTTTGCTATTTAGTCCAACTAAATATAAATGTTTTATAATTACTTGGAGCTTTAATTGCGTTTTCTCTCACGACCTTAATCGATTTTTCTTTTTTATCCTTGATTCCTTTAGCTGTTAATTAGTCCAACTAATTAACATCTAATTCCAGTCTAATCCTTTGGTGTGTGACCCTACAGGTTCCTATTACGTTAGTAGTAACAATTACAAACATTGAGCGGTGTCTAGCAAAACATAAATGCTACCCAACTAATAGGAATAGTTAGTGATCTGACAAACCTCTGTGACCAACGTTACCGTGTTGTATAATCCCTTTGTCTCATCTATCCAGATTAGACACAAGACACGGAGTGTCCCACTTGTATATCCAAATCATAGTTTCTCGATCTGTGAGTAGATTTAGATAAACAAATAACATTAATATCTTATATTGATATATTTGAGCATGGCCATGAATTTCCTAAGTTTCACACATAGAGTGGTTGTGGATATTTACTCCCGTTATGTGGGAGGGACAAATCATATCTACATTACTGCCATCTCTCAGCTTGCTTCATATCGTGTCCGATCAAATCCTTTATAGTTACCCAGTCATGGTGTAGCATTTCACGATATCAAAACATGATAATTCACAACTAGAGTATCTAGTGACTCCAAGTCGAAGGATCACAACACCATTGTCACTAGGTAGCGCTTATGACATTCACATAAATACGATGTAGCCTTCTTGTGGTTGGTCAATCCAGTACGGCATTACTCCTAATGCGTACTGATGTGTTAGACTCCGATGTAGCCTTCTTGTGGTTTAGTACTCGACTAGGGATATTTAATAATATAACATTTATATTCTAAGGACTTTGTCCGTGTAACCATATCTCTATATCGATAACACAATGAATAGTAAGTCCAAATAAATGTCACGATAAATTGAGTGCCTATGGGGCACAATTCCAACAGTTAGGCGCTGACTAGCTACACATAAAGCATGACCATATCGTCCCTTGGATCCAGGAGTCGATGCAACTTCTCTCGAGTCATAATAGGAGCAGTTTTTTCATGGGGACATTGGGTATTTGGGGTGGTCGTAACAGGTGAGTGTTTGAAGGGTTTGTACAGGAGGAGGGGGAGATGATTGAAAGGGTTTAAAGTTGTATGCAAAATTGGCAGTTCATAACAGCCCTCTGCCAAGCTCGGCAGCAGGAGGGTCTAAGCATGCGGTGGCGATGGGGCAGTGGACGAAGCCGCCAAATGGGACTTGATGGGGATTGGAAAGACTGGGTCGTGGGGGTGCTTTTGGTGCGGCGGAACAATATTCAAATGGTATGTGGATTTCGACCATAGCACGACTTCTCCAATGTGTTTGGTCACTGAGAATTGCAGAGATTGTTGTGTTACGAAAAGGGATCTTACTGTTATGCAAGTTCGAGATACGTGAAGTTGTCATGGAGTCCGATTTTAGAAAGCTAGTAGAAGACCTTCAAGCGGGGAGTACTAATCACGATCGTTCTAGTTTTGGCTTGCTCGTTTATTATTGTAAGAAATTAATCTATTAATTTAATGATGTTATGATACAGTGGTGTCCACGACAAACAAATCAAGTTGTGCATCGATGTGCATCAATCGCGTATAGTTTAGAGGAGGAAAACATTTGGATGAATTGCATAAAAGCCCTATGTCAAGCTTAGAGACTCACTTATCTAAAAATTATGAATCTTAAATTTATGGAATCCTGTTGGAAAAGAGCTACGTAGTGATATCTTATTTGTGTACAGAAAATGCAGGAACATAAAACGAGGCATTATATACAGGTACTAATATGACTCATTTCGAGCCACGAAACACAAATTCACGACCTGGTACCAGTGCAGGTTTATCTACAGGTAAACCCTAGACATGTAATCAAATAGCGGAAGCGATTAAACCAGTTTACCTATTGTAGTGTGATCGTCCGCAGATGACGTCCGTCGATCTTGTTTGCTTGTGTTCACATGCTTCAACCCTCAGTAATCCGCGTGCATCACTAGGAGGAACACGATGGTTCACATCACCTCCCGCTCCTTGGATGCCTTTTTGATAGAGAACGAGTGATGCAATGTATTTTCAAACTAATAATCATCTGTGTGGTCTAGGTCTGTATGGATAGACCTTATTATCAGTTAATTGTAGCACACCCCATAGAATTTGTGTTTATTACAGTGTAGCCCCTTGGGCGCCCATGCAATATTAACTTCTAGAATGTGTAGTAGGAGTAGACTGAAGTCAAACATACATACATACATAAATACATACACACACACACATACATACATACATATACATGAGAAAAACTCCAATAAAAGATTCATGCGATGAAGGTCTGAGATGTAGTTAGGCAGAGGGGATAAAGTAGGTGCTTTCAAGGATCCTTGTCTGCCAAAAGATTTCCCTTTCAAACCAATCACAAGAGAGCCAAATCAAACCTGCCTTGTCAGTGAGTTTATCACTCAAGGTAGGTTGAATCTGGAAAAGTTGAACGAGAAATTCTGGGCAGTAGATGTAGAAGATATCATCAAGATTCCTCTACCAGAAACCACAGATCCTGACTCTCTTATGTGGCATCACACAGACAACGGAATGTAGAGTGTCCATACATGTTATTTCATAGCTTTAAAACATATTGAAAGGCATCTCAATGTTCATGACCAAAGCTCATCTAGTACGAACAAGGATTGCTTTACGAGTTTCTGGAAATTAAAATTTCGTAAAAGAAATCTTTATCCATTTTGGAGAGGTTGGAGAGGTGCTCTTCCAATAAAATAAAATTAACTAAAAGACGCATAAACGTTCTTGTTCAATGCGATCTCTGTGGGAAAGGGATCGGAGACGAAAACCACATCTTTCTCAAGTGTCCAGTAGCAAAGGAATCATTGGAAAGCAGCTTTTCCAAATAAATATCTCCACTTAAGCAATAGAGTTTTTAGATCGTGGTTTAAGAGCAATTAAGTTCAAGGAAGAAGACATGAAATTGATATGCATGTGCATTTAGGGAGAAACTCATCGATTTCGAAGACATGCAATCGGTGGGTTTTCAAACAGAAAAGACTTACAGGTAAATAAATTGCTCGATCTGCAACGAAGAAACTCATCGATTTCGAAGCTTCTAGATCCAAGAACAACCTTCCGGCAATACCCCCATATCAGACCCGACGTCCACCGGAACAAGGCTATCACAAGCTCAAAGTTGATGGAGTGTGGGATTTAAACCATATCACGCGCTGGTGCCAAAGGGGTCATCAGGGAAGGTAGCGGCATGTACATTGCTGGTTTCGCCATATCGCTCCCGTTTGGAACAAGACCTAATCAGCATAAGGTCAAGCTTCGCAAAATTGATTCATATTTGCCTGGGAAATCGGCTGCAAAAATCTAATAGTGGAAACGAAGGCGCTCTCTGTGGCGATGGAGATGAAGAAGATGAGAGATGAAGGAATGAAAATTCACTCTGAAATTGCCAAAGTCATCAAAGAGGCGGTGGAGTTATCTAGACATTTCAAGAGTTTCAAGATTCAACACAACGGACGCATCACAAACGTGGCAGCTCACCTTCACGCAAAATATGGGCTATTTAGTAGAGAAAAGGAAGTGTTGTTTAATTCGGAGCTCCATTGGGCATAAAAACATATTACTAATGATGTAATGGGCCTCATCAGCCAAATTCATGCTTAGTTTATAAAAAGTTTTATTCGAAAAAAATATTCGTGCGTCTAATCTTATGAGTTAAAGAAAATTTCCACTAGATTAGGCATATTAGTATTTTTTAAATAAAATATAAAGAAGTTGGTAAAACTAGAAGTCCAAAGATTAGGCATTTTGTTTGGCAAATAAGAAATAAGCAAAATATATCGCTAAACTTGGCGAGCAGATTTATCTCGCCATTTTATTGAGGGCCTACCTTTTAATGCTAAATTAATACATTTTTTTAGGAATGATATTGTACCCTACGTCTAGCCGTATCCGAACCCGGGACATTATGCGAGGGCTTCAAATGTGTTAAAATAGATGCCCTCGAGGCCATCTAATTTAGTATGAACATTTTTTTTGCTAGAATAATGATTGTATTATTTATGGAGATATTTAATATAATGAAGTCCTTATATTAAAATTTGCGTTAATCTTACGTTTATATTGATTAATACGACGATCAACAATAGGCTAGTTTGCGGGTTGATTGATATGGATATCAAGTCTAGTACATGGGTATGCATTAGGGGTAATGGCATACTGGAATGACCCACCACGAGAAGGCTACATACAAGTTATGTAAAAGTCACAAGCGCTTCTCGTAATAACAATGGTATTGTGGTCCTTAGTTTGAAGTCACTAGATACTCTAGTTGTGAAATATCATGCTTTGATATTATCAAACGTTGCGCCTTAACCGAGTAACTATAAATATAGTTATCGGGCATGATGGGAAGAAAGCGTAGAGATGGTAGTGATGTAGAGAAGATTTTTCCCTCCCACATAACAGGAGAAAATATCCACGGCCACTCGCGGGGTAGTGCTTATAAAATGTCTGGCCAGACTCAGATAAATCAATATGGGATATTGATTTTATTTGCATACATAAGACTATTCACAGGATCGAGAATATGGATTGGATATACGAGTGTGACTTGTATGTCTCGTGTCCAATCCGTATATAGAGGCAAATGGATGAAACAATACGGTATCATTGGTCACAAGGTTTGTCGGATCACTGACTACTTATATTAGTTGGGTACATAGATGTGTTGTTAGACACCGCTCTATGTTAGTAATTGTTACTACCAACTAAGTAGAAACCTATGGGTCACACGCCCTATGGATTAAACTAGAATTGACAATTAAATACTATGACTAATTAAATAGAAGGATAAATTCACAACCACAAGCAAACTTAGTAGGACTAATTTACAAAGTGTACTAGTCCGTGTATGGATAGGATTAGTATTGGGGATGATATGTAGATAATAAGGAGTTATTAACTATATAAGGGCACTCATAGCTTATTTTCTCATAATTGATTCCTTATTGATAGAGAACAAAGAAAGGAGAATGCAAGAAAAGAGGGACGAACCCTCCCCCCCCCCCCCCCCCCGTCCGCCCCCTCCCTCGCCGTCGGCCTCATGAGGAACGCGGCCCCTTGGGTGACTCGTTGTGCGTGATCTTCTTCTTTATACTTCCTCCCGTTTCTAGCACATTGACGTTGGAAGGAATCTAGTGCAATACTAGGCGTGGATATTCATAGATACTTGGATAGCATTCTATGTGGAGTGATCTTTCACAAAAACAAGGTACAAATTGTTTCTACTCTTACCATGTTATGATGGCTTGTCCTGCGAATCATGGACGGATTTGAACAAAATCTTTATTTTGTTATTCCGTTGCGTAAGCCTTATCAAAACCCAACAGTGGTATCAGACCCACAGGTCGTAGCGCATAACGTGGTTTTATGTTTTACTTTAAAGTAAGTTTTACACCATTACTGTTATTTTTCGCGTAAAACTGAGATTGGCATAATGATGCAAATTGAATATTATTTAGAGAATGAGCTAATGTTACATATAATGTAAAACTTAGTGAAATTCGTTCACATATGATGTGCCTTCTTGAATTTTGAAAAAGTATGGTTTGGGCAAAATTAATGAAGAAGTTCTTTTTCTTAATTTGAAACAAGCACACAAGGGAAGGAAGGAAACAACCCCAGGGTTAGACACTAGGGTCGTCCGTCCCCCCTCCTTGCACGCCAAGCAAGCTGCGACCAAGGGGCCGAGCCGGCCTAGCGAGCGGCTTGGCCTCGCGGGCTAGGGTTGACCGGCCCAAGGCCTTGCAGTGGTCTTTGTGGGTTCGGCCAAAGTAGTTTGCTAGGCCCCCTGGACCGTTTTGACCATAGAAAATTCAAATTCAACTTAAAATTGAACAAGCGCGTTAAAACTGGATTAACTTGTACTATGTTCTATTACATGGAGATTGGATGTGGCCTTAGATGTGGGTGATGTGGATGTTTATTTTTGTGGTTTGTTTTATTGTAATTAATGTAATTAACTAAGTTTTACGGCATGCGTGTCGTCTTCTCCTCAACTTGTGAGTTCTCTCCATTTAGTATAGATGCTATCTTGTATTAGATAGTTAGATGATAGCCAAGACATGGAGAATAAGATTAAATATTAAAGAAACCACAAGAAGGGGACATTCCACAAGCTGAGGCGCATGGACTAAAAGATGTAGGCACATGGATATGAGCTTGCTATTTTTAAAGCTTATAGATATAATTATTGGCTTGTGAATATCTTAGTTTTAGGAGGCCACATCCACATCACGTTTACTTATTGTTTGTGGTTGTTTAATTTACTGTCTTGTTATTTAATTTTTTGTTTATGATTGATGCATGCAAATTGTAATAAGATAATAATTAAAACTCGGATCTTTTACTTTGAATTTTCCCAATCCAAATAAGTAGATCAAGTGGATATGGATAAACAAAACAATTAAAATTAGGGTAAAAGACACAGACCACCCCTGACTTTAGGATTAATTCCGCCCCGCTACCATGTGTTTTGGAAAAAGACACTTTGCACCTTTTTCTGGATGGAGACTAACGGTTGACTAAAAGTACAAGGAAAAAGACAATATTACCCTTAAAATGTTATTAAATTACCTCCTCTATATTACCCTAACCTCTCTCTCATTCATTTCTAACCCTAATTTCTCTCTCTCTCTCTCTTCCCCCTTTTCTCTCTCTCTTCCCCTCTTGCTGTGAAAACACATCCGTCCTCTTCTCCTCCATTTCTTTCATTTTCTCCTTCCTCCCTCTCTTTCTCAATCTCGACCTGGGAGCAGAGTACCACCTTCCCAGAAAGACACACCACACCACCCCCTCCTCCTCCTCCTTCAAGAGCCAAACGCCCAGGCCCGATTGGCTCAACAACTTTCTATGGTCCTCCTCCCCTTCCAGCCGTCGGAAACCCGTCGGCGATGAAGAAGACGACGACGAACCTCTCCTTGGTGGTTTTGCTTCCACTTCGAGCCCAATCGCGGCTTCTTCCTCTTGTCCGGACAATTACACTCCCCCCGATCCTGTGATTCAGCCGCCGGTGCCCATGCCGCCTACCTCTATGATTCCGGAGCCGGTGAGGGATCCGTTGAGTAACAGTATCGAGTCTGGTGACAATGGTAGTGCGGTGAAGTCTCCGAAAGAAGAAATTTTTCTGCTAGCTCAATTTTTACAAGAGGTTTGGGTGCACATCTCTCCTTACAGTACTAATTAGGACTCTTCAATTTCGGGCTCATATTTTTCTTTTAGACTCATTATCATCATCATTTTATGAGTGTGTCTTGCTGACTTAGGACTCTGGCTACTCTATTGTTGTTTCTTGGCTTTAAATTTCAACTCTTGGGGTTTCATATCTCCAAGTTGAGGCTATTAGTGAAGATTGAAGAATGAAATTATATTTTCTTCCCTCCCCCTCCAATTGTGACGTCACCCCTTCGCACAGATCCGCAACAGCCGAGACCCCTATGAGTTCTGGTTGTGGTATTTTTTGGAGCATCAATCCAACTCAAGGACCATCTTCATATATTTGTGTATAATCATGGAAGGTTTTGTGATTTTATCGCCATTCGCATATGGTTGGTTTGATTCTATATAGTTGATTTCCATTAGATCTTATCTCTTCTGCCTGATGCACAATTGAATCTTTATATCTTATGGATTGGCTTGTGATTTCAGTCAAGTCTTGGGTAGCTCCATAGTGCGGGTATGATGTATATAAACCTTCAAACGACTGCCACAACATTTTGGCCGTGATGAGTACTTCAAAATATATTTGATGGGGTAGCATATTCGTTTTTGTTGGAAGTGCCTCGGTTCTGGACTGATTCACTGAAGGATGGTGAGATAGGTACTGGGTTCGCTCGCCGGTTTGTCTTGATTGTGGGTTGGTCTGAAACATTTTTCTTTCCTCTCTTCATAAACAAAGGAGTTGGTTGATTTTAGCAGAAGGGCATGGAGATAGTACTTGAATCTGCTTGTTCTACTTCTTTTGCTTTGACGAATGATCGTGGTGGTAATTTTAGAAAACTGTGGTTGCAATTGTAGAGGATTTATTAAATTTTGTTGTTCTTGATGTTCTTGGGTTGATGTTCGTGAGGATAAAATGGGCAAAAAGTCCAAAAAATTATACAGGGGCAATATGGTCTGAAAAATTCATGCAACCACTTATCTAACGGAACATAACAGAAGGGTGCTAAGTTTCCATGGAATATTCCGTTAAATGGTTGCAAAGTGTCTATTTCCAAAACACATGGTAGGAGGGTGGAATTAATCCTAAAGTCAGGGGTGGTTTAAGTGTCTTTTGCCCTAAAAATAATAGGTAAAAATCCCTCAATTTAAATATTGCTTTTGCCTTCTCGTTACTTAACACTCGTCAAAACTATAATGTCTTAAAGTCGGGCTTGCCAAAGCATGGCGATTTGATTTTTTATAGGATGGCGCGAAGGCACAAGCAAGTAATGTGCAATTGTTGAAGTAAGTTGTTGGACGCAACTAGGCTATTTCAATAGGAATGAAATCCTAGAGGCAAGGCAATTAGGATTATCTATGCGATAGATAAATAAGGAGTTATTTGCCCAATTGAACCGCAAAATACATAGGATGCAATTGGAAATTGTTTCCTACATAAATAATTAATTCTTGGGTGACTTGCCAAAGCAAGCTCAAGAAAAGGTGAAATATGGATGTTGGGCCACAAGAAAACATACATGATATTTTCCGCATTAATAGAGATGATTATTAATCCGAGAAAAATAGTGGGAGCTATGTTTTATAATCTATCCAATATCAAATGTAGTCATTTGTTCACAAAATACTAGAACTTGTATATTTCTCATTTTGTAAAATTCCAATGGAAAAAACATCCAACGAATTCATCGCAATCTCTACGATCAGTCCTTGAGAAGACAAGCTTTCAGGAATTAATTTTCTGGACTGGTATAGAAACTTGAGAATTGTTCTCAAGCAAGAAAAAAAACTGTACATTCTAGATGATCCAGTTCCTGAAGGGCCTTAAAATAATAGTGATGCTGTCGTCAAGGAACATTAGAAGATTGTTGGGGATTCAAATGATGTGACTTGCCCGATGCTTTGCACCATGAACTCTGGGCTTCAGAAGCAACATGAGAACATGGAGGCGTATGATATGATCATACATTTGAGGCAGCTCCTCCAACAACAGGCAAGGAATGAACGGTATGAAGTATCTAAAGTACTGTTCAAGTATTATCTGTTAGAGGGAAACTCGGTCGAGCCTCATGTAATGCGCATGATCGGGTACCTGGAGAGCCTCACGCGTCTGGGGTTTTCGGTGGGTCAAGAGTTGGCCACTTATCTCATCTTGCAATCGTTGCCTGATAGTTATAGCCAGTTCATCATGAACTATAACTTGAATGAGATGAGTAAGCCTCTGCCAGATTTTCTCAATATGTTGAGGAAAGCAGAACAGAGCATCAACAAAGCGAAATGCATCCATAATGATGGTCAATAAAGGGAAGAGAAAGCGAGTTGCGTCTACCTTCAAAGGAAAGAGCAAGAAAGTTGCAAAATCCAAGGAAACTACCTTAAAGCCGTGTGGGGGCGTGGCTAAGGGAGAGTGTCACTACTATAGTCACGCCCGACCACTAGAAAAGAAACTGCCCAAAGTATATGGAAGATAAAAGGCATGAAATAGTGTTTCCACCACCACCAGGTATTTTTATTATAGATGTCAATCTGTCTGTCTCTTCAGCGTGGTTATTGGATACTGGATGTGGATCTCACATTTTTCGAAATGTTCAGGATATAAAGAGAACCAGACAACTAGCTAAAGGGGAGATAGACTTGTGCGTGGGGAATGGAGCAAGAGTTGTTGCATTGCTCGTATGTGTTTATGAGTTATCTTTACCTAAGGAATTATCTTAGAATTAGACTATTGTTATTTTTTTCCTGCTACGAGCAGAAACATTATTTATGTTTCTTGTTTGGACAAGAAATGTTTTTCTATTAAAATAAAGGACGAATGTTGCTCCATTTATTTTGATGGTTGCTTTATCGCAATGCTTTATTGTCTGATGGATTATATCCTTGATCTAGATAACTCCGTCTATAACATTAATACCAAGATGATTAAAACTAAACGATTTAAATCCTACATGTTTATGGCATTGTCGTTTAGGCCATATAAACAATAATCGCATCTCTAGACTCCATAAGGATGGATTACTAGACTCATTTAATTATGAATTATTTGAGAAAGGTCAGGCTTTTTTATTAGGAAAAATGACAAAGTCCCCTTTAAGAAGAAATGTGAAAGAACTAGTGAGTTATTGGCACTCATACATACTGATGTGTGTGAACCGTTTCTCATGCCTTCCAGAGGTGGTTATCTTTATTTCATTACATTTAGTGATGATTTCAGTAGATATGAATTTTATACCTTATGAAGGCCAAATCCAAATCCTTTGAAATGTTCAAAGAGTTCAAGAATGAAGTAGAGAAGCAACTTGGCAAGAGTATTAAGGCTCTACGATCGAATCGTGGAGGAGAATACTTGATTCAAGAGTCTGACGACTATCTTAGAGAGTGTGGGATCATATCCCATCCCAAAGTGGCATGTCGGATCACTAACTATTTCTTTTAGTTGGGTGACATAAATGTGTTGCTAGACACCGCTCTATGTTAGTAATTGTTACTGCCAACTAAGTAGAAACCTATGTGATCACACGCCCTATGGATTAAACTAGACTTGAGAATTAATTAGTAGGACTAACTACATAGAAGGATCAATTCGCAACCACAAGTAAACTTAATAGGACTAATTTACAAAGTTAACTAATCCATGTATGGTCGGGATTAGTATTGGGGCAAATATGTAGTTAATAATGAGTTATTGACTATATAAGGGCACTCCTAGCTTATTTTCTCATAAGTGATTCACTATTGAGAGAGAACAAAGTAAGGAGAAAGCAAGACAAGAGGGCCGAAACCCCCCCTCCCTCGTCGTCGGCCTTGTGAGGCGCGTGGCTCCTTGGGTGCCTTGTTGTGCGTGATCTTCTTCTTCCTCCTGCCTCCCGTTGTAAGCGCATTGACGTTGGAATGACTCTAGTGCAATCCTAGGCGTGGATATTCATAGAGGTGGATAGCATTCTACGTGGAGCGATTTTTCAGACAAATAAGGTACACATTGTTTCTACTCATACCACGTTATGATAGCTTGTCCTGCTATTCATAGAGGGCTTTGAACGAAATCTTCATTTTGTTATTCTGTTGCGTAATCCGTATCAAAACCCTACAAAATGTTCTACCACTGAGCTAGCACTCATTTGCAAATTATTGCCTAATTTTCAAATCATCAAGGTAAGCATCTGGTAAATTAAAATGGTTTATTATAGATTATTACATGTAAACTTAACCGTGTAAATGCATAACTAATATATTTGCGTAATTTTTAGATAACACTATTGCGACAAGATTCTCAATTTTGTAAAAAGTAAAATGCAAAACATCAATGTCATTTTATATTTGCCTCAGTTTTACAATATAGTAGTGGAGATGCACCTAATAAAAACTTCAACAGTTTCAAATATTCAATTTGGGTGCACAGGCAAAACCCTTAGTCAAAAAGCAAAAACTAATTGAGTACGATGTTTAGGCGAATAATGACTTGCACAATTCACATGTTTTGCATGACTATTCAATGTTTAAGCATGCCATGGGGACAATAATTGAGCGTCCTATTTGTGATTAATTAAACAGTAGGATTAGGTGATTACTGTCTGCCACATCTTTGATGATGACGGGAGAGAAAATTAAATTTTAAAAAACTAATGGAGTAGGGTGTGGACCACGGTGGTCACCACAGGCTCATCACTAGACAATGGGAAGTCTATTTTAGATCCATCCGGGGACAACAAGGAGGCTCACCACCGTTTATACCACTTCGTCCCACCTCTTTTGTATTGTTTGGACGTGGGATCACTTTGACCCGGTGATCTGATTCGTAAAATCATGCAATTTTTTGATAATTTTTGTATGGTCTTGTAGAATAAGATTTACTCTACAACACTATGAAAAAATTATCTAAAATTTCAATATTTTGCTATCTAAATCACCGAATTAAAGTGACCAAATGAATAGAGGTAAAGTTCAAATGATACAAAAGAGGTGGGAGGAGTGGTAATATCGTATAAAAAAGTAACGACTAACGACGGCTCTGATTTAGTAGGCATCCACTAAAGGAGTAGTTATTCCTAAAAAATAAAATAAAATAAAAGTGTAGTTATTACCTACTCCAAATTAGATGACGTGTCCGTATTTCAAATTATTCAACACATGACATGTAATAATTTTAATAAGGGAAATGCTAAACGTCACCCTTTTTTCTTCACCCCTTAATTTCACCTCCTATGTGGATGTTTTTGATTGGTGATGTAATTATAGAAATATCTTAAAATAAATACTCATATCAATCATATCTTGACACATAGGAGGTGAACTTGAAAGATGAAGAAAAAAGGGTGAAGCATAGCGCCCCTCTTTTAATAATGTATCATATGTTGAATGACTTGGAGTACATACATATCATTTATCCCGGAGTACCTAATATTAAGTCCAACAAAGGCAACAGTTGCAAGGACTAATTTATTTATCTACTTCATTTATTCCAAACTAATACATGTTGTCCTCTTTCGATCGAAGTCTGGTGCCTTGACACAACATGTGGTGCAGTTACTACATGCAAGCATCCCCTATTCTTATGCAAGCTTTGAGATCCAATAATCAATGGGTTGGGCTGGTAACATTTTTTTGTCACTTTTTTTCTGTCACATTAGACATTGGTTGGTTTTCGTGTGAAATATTTTTGTTTATCATATTTAGGCTTCGTTTAGGTAGCGGCTATGATAAACATGGATATGACTCAAGCTGGGATATGAGGTAAGCTATGTATGCTGTGAGATAAAACTAAATATGATATGCTGGCTTAATGTGTTTGAGTGTTGTAGGTGAAAATGAGAAAATTAACCTATATTGTCGTGATTTTGGATTCATAGTTTTTCGTATTCTATTTTATGCCTAAAACACACAAATTAACTGAATATACTTTGTTAAACTCGATTAACGAATTATGTCATTTGTGTTTAGTCACTATAATCAGGAGACAATGTTATTTTAATAAAAATTTTCAAAAAAGATTTATTGGAGGAAACGGTGAGCACCCATTCTTAGTGCCTGAGCTGAATAAGACGTGCACCAGAACTCTGGTTGATCAACGGTTGAAGTTCGATAACGTGGCGGATTTTCTCTACGTTACAAGTGACGCGCGTAAATTACGTGTACTGCGCAAGTATCGGCAAAGTAGTAAAATTGAGTATTTTCGTACTCCGGGTTGTCGAACCCACGAGGACAAACTGCAACTATTCACTAAATCAACAATTATATCTAATTTACTGGGTAACAGGATAAAAATGTGTGTCGTTTAGAAGGTTGTTACCCTCAAACAAGTGATTGTAATCTAATGACTAAAATAGTGCAAAAATAAACAAAAGCTTATAAGTATGGAGAGGACTAGGCAGTCAACATATTACCTGGGGTTGTAGAGAATTCTGGAAGCACCAAAGTAATATGATAATTCTAGCTTTAATTAAGCCGGGTAACTATTATAACAATTTCATGTCGGTCTCTTGCATCCTACATACCAACGTCTACTAGTCTGTTCTAGAAGGCTAACGTTGTGCACGACAACGGGTCCTGTCGGTCCACCGTTGCACGAAGCAGCCAAACTCTCCTACTAAATCTACCCACACAGGCCACTCCTACTCAACTCTCTTTTCCGTCTCTTTGGTTCGAGAATGTACTCATAATTTCATCACGACTAAGGTTGAGTTGCTTTCCCACACTCACTAAGTAATTAACGGGTCCGGGTCATGACTCATTTCGCATTAAGAGTAAAGCACATATTACGAATATTAATTAAGCAAGAAGTATACTTTAAGCACGAATACGATTATGGAAAAAATAGACTTTCAGAGTGTTGGAATAGATTCCCTAGAGACAATCTAGTTTAGTATGAACTTATTTTGGTTAGAATATTCATTGTATTATTTATTGGATATTTAATATAATGAAGTCCTTAGATTTACAATTGTGTTGTTTATCTTATATACCCATATATAGTCCATTATAATGATTAAATGGGACAATCATCTATAGACTAGTATGGGGTTGGATTGATATGGAGATATCATGATCCAACCCATGGGTATGCGTTAGGGGTAATGGCATACTGGATTGACCCATCTCCGAGAAAGATACATACATGTTATGTGAGGTCACTAGCTCTTCTCGTGGTGACAACGCAATTGTAATCCTTAGACTTGAAGTCAATAGATTATCTAGTTGTGGATCATTGTGATTTTGGTAGCGTCAAACTCAACACGGGAGCAAATATCCTAGGCCACTCGAGGGATAGTGCTTACGGAATGTCTGGCCAGACTCAAATAATTCATTATGGGATATTGATTTTATTTGGATGAATAAGGCTATTCCTTGGATCAAGAAACTATGGATTGGATATACGAGTGTGACTTTTATGTCTCGTGTCCAATCCGGATATTGACACTAAGGGATGAGACAATTACTTGCAAAAGATTTGTCGGATGACTATTCTATTAGTTGGCTAGAATGGATGTCTTGCTAGAGACCGCTCCATATTAGCAAATTGTTGCTACAAACTCGATAGAACCTATGGGGTCACACGCCCAATATGGTTGAACTAGGTTTTGGAATTAGTTAATATAATTAATTAATTGGAAGGATCACTTTGCAACACCTTACAAACTTAGTAGGACTAATATGCAAGGAAGGAACTAATCCGAACTCATGTAGGAATATGAAGGACCTTTAGGTAGTTGACAAGGAGTTAGTTGGACTATATAAATGATGCTCCAGCTTCCTTCCCACACAAATTCTCATAACATAGTTGAGTTGGAAGGAAACAAAGGAGAGAGAGAGAGCAAGACCACAAGGAGGCTTAAGCCCCCTTGTGCCCGCCCCCTACCCGTCGGCCACAAAGAGAGGCCTCTCTTTGATCCTCGTTGCGTGATTTCTTCTTCCTCTTCCTCCGGTCCAAGCTAGCACAAAGGAGTATAAATATCTAGACATCAAACATAGGCGTGGATCAACCGTAGAGACTTGACACAATTCACGTTACAAGTCATCCCATGAGATCTCCAAGGTGTGTTACTTGTTTTTCCCTTACCATCGTTATGATTCTGTTCCTGTGACACTTGAAGGGTCTTGAATGGATAAATATTTCTTCTGCTACATTTCCATGGACAAAACTCTATAGTGGTATTAGAGTGACAGGTTGTAGAACATAAACGTGGTTTATGTGTTACGTTTTATGTCCTTTACACCCAGAATTGTTAGATTATTGCATTTAAACGGAAAAATTAAGCATAAAGATGCATGTTTAATGTGATTTAACCAAACAAGACCTAGTTTGTGCATTGGATGCATGAATTGGTGAGTTTGAGAAATTTTAGGATCTTAGATCTAGGGTTTTGGGCACAAATTGGAAACTTGTTCTAATTTGGAAACGTTTTGGACTTATGGAACAAGGAAGGAGTGGTTTTTTGGAAAAAACTAAGAGGTTCGGCCCCCTAGGGACCGCCCCTCGCCTTCCTTCCCGCCCAAGCCACCTAGGCCGAAGGCCTAGGCGGTCGGCTCCAAGGTGGTTCGGCCATGTTATTGTTGAGCCTCTTGGATTGTTTTGACACTAGTAATCCTAAAATAAATTTAAATTGACCAAGCGCGTTAAAATTGGATTTTAACTGTTTATGTGCAAATCACTTGGTGATTGGATATGGCCTTAGGATGTGGTTTGGTTTCATTGTTTAATTTTGTGGTTTGATTTACGTTTTGCAAGCCGATCAATTTGTTGTAATAATTAATTAGGGTTTACGGTCTGCGAGCCAATTTTTTCCTCTCATGTTGTGAGATTTATTTTATTTAGTATAGTTGTTAGCTAGTGCTAGATAGAATATATTGTTAGCCAAGATTGAAGAAATGAATCCAAAAGACAAAGAAAGCCATAAAAATGGAGCATGGAACATTCCACAAGACTATGAAGGATTGACCAAAAGATGGAGGCGCATGGAGATGTTTTTGCTTTTAGGGTTCATAGATATTCCCATTGGCTTAAGAATATCTTAGTCTAGAAAGGCCATATCCACGTCACGTTTTATTTATTTTGTGGTTGTTTATTTTTCTGTCTTATTATTTTGTGATTGGTGTATGGATGATGCATGCAATTAGGATAATAAGATAATTAACAACCCGGATCTATTATTTAGAGTTGTGCCCAAACTCAAGATAGATAGATCAGTTGATATGGATCAACAAAACAATTAAAATTGAATTTCTAAATCACTCAAAATTCAAATATTGTGTCTTGCCTTCCTCGTTATTTAAATACTCATCATCATCATGATTTATCAAGCTTGTGCGTGCCAAATCAAGGCGACTTGGTTCATAATGATGTGATGCGATGGCACAAGTAAGTAATGTGCAATTGTTTAAATAAGAGGTTGGACACAACTGTGTTATCAATATGATTAAAACCTAAAGGCAATCAATCGGGATTATCCATACGGATGGATAAATAAGGAGTTATTTGCCCGATTAAACCAAGGTTTTCATGGAATGCAATTGGAATTGTTCCTACCTAAAGTAGTCAATTTTTGGGTCACTTGCCAAAGCAAGCTCAAGAGGAGATAAAACATGGATATTGGCCCACTAGAAAATATAGTGATATTTTCCGCATTAATATCTTGAGGGTTATTGATCCTTAGAAAAATAGTGGGAGCTATGTGTAATAATCTAGCCATTATTAAATATAGTCAAAAGTTCACAAATACTAGAACTTGCGTATTTTCCTTTTGCAGAATTCCAAACGGAAATCAACTCATCCAGTTCACATCATTCCCTACGCTCTTTCTAGAGCCAATTTCCTTGACTGATACATAAACTTGAGAATCGTTCTTAAGCAAGAGAAGAAACTGTACGCTATAGAGGAGCAAGTTCCGGCAGGTCCAGAAAACAATACTCCTGCAGCCCTAAAGGCGTATCAGAAGCGTGTTGACGACGTTAATGATGCGGCCTGCCTTATGCTTTGCACCATGACCTTGAGCTTCAGAAGAAACATGAGAACATGAATGCAATCGATATGATCGAACAATTGAAGAAGCTCTTCCAAGAGCAGGCAAGGGTTGAGAGGTATGAAATTTCTAAGGCATTGTTCAGATGTCATCAGGCTGAAGGAAACCCTGTGGGACCTCATGTACTCCGTATGATCGGGTACTTGGAGAATATCGCACAACTAGGGTTCTCGTTCGGCCAATAGTTGGCCACCGAAACTGTCAGATGTACTCAATATGTTGAGGACAGCTGAACAAAGCATCAACAAGGGTAAGGGAAAGGCCATTATGATTTTGCATAAAGGAAAGGGCAAAAGTTTTGCCTCATCCTCCAAGGGAAAAGAAAAAGCAGTTGTCAAGTACAAGGAACCTCCCCTTAAGCTTCTTGGTGGCATTGCCAAAGGTGTGAACAAAGGTGAATGTCACTACTGCAGTCAGCCTTGACATTGGAGGAGGAATTGCCCAAAATATCTGGAGGGCAAGAGGCTTGGAATAGTGATTCCACCACCACCAGGTATTTTTGTTGTAGATGTCAATTTAACTATCTCTACATCATGGGTATTGGATACTGGATGTGGATCCCACATTTTTCGAAATGTGCAGGATCTAAAGAGAAGTAGAAGATTGGCTAAAGGGGAGATAGACCTGCGCATTGAGAATGGAGCAAAGGTTGTTGCATTGGCCGTAGGCGTGTACGAGCTGTCTTTGCCTTCAGGATTAGTTTTAGAATTAAATAATTTATATTTTTTCCTGCTATGGTAGAAACATTATTTTTATTTCTTGTTTGGACAAGGAAGGTTTTATTATTTCAATAAAGGACAATTGTTGTTCCATTTATTTTGATAATATTTTCTATTGTTGTGCACAATTATTTAATGGACTGTACGTCCTTGATCTAAGTAATCCTGTCTACAACATTAATACTAAGAGGATTAAAATAAATGAGTTAAATCCTGCTTACTTATGGCACTGTCATTTAGGCCACATAAACGAGAAACGTGTATCTAGACTCCATAAGGATGGATTTCTAGACTCATTTGATTTTGAATCATATGAGACATGTGAGGCTTGTTTGTTGGGAAAGATGACAAAGTCCCCTTTCAATAAGAAAGGTGAAAGGACTAGTGAGCAATTGGCACTCGTGCATATTTATGTATGTGGGCCATTTGCCACGCCTGCCGGGGGTGGTTACGTCTACTTCATCACATTTACTGATGATTTCAGTAGATATGGATTTGTATACCTTATGAAGGTCAAATCCGAATCCTTTAAAAGATTGAAAGAATTCAAGAGTGAAGTAGAGAAGCAACTTGGCAAAAGTATCAAGTCCCTACGATCAGATCGTTGAGGAGAATACTTGAGCCAATAGTTTGACGACTATCTTAGAGAGTGTGGGATCGTGTCCCAACTCACTCCACCCGGAACACCACAGTGGAATGGCGTGTCCGAGAGGAGGAATCGAACACTATTGGATATGGTTCGATATATGATGTGTCAAACCGATCTTCCATTGTCATTATGGGGCTATGCTCTATTAAGTGCATCTTTCAAAATTAACCATGTTCCATCTAAATCAGTCATGAAGACGCGACATGAGATGTGGAGTGGGAGGCATCCCACACTGTTGTTCAAGAAGATTTGGGGCTGCAATATCTATGTAAAGCATTTACAATCAAACAAGCTAGGGCCCAAGTCGGATAAGTGTAAGTTTGTGGGGTACCCTTAGGAAACTAAGGGCTACTATTTCTACAATCCAACTTAGAACAAAGTGTTTCTTGCTCGGTCCGACGTGTTTCTAAAAAGAGAGTGTAGACACGTAAAATTTACAGCCAATTAAATAGTGCCACGTGTCTATTATCAGCTAATTAAATGGTGGGATCAAATTGCACTCGCTTTCAAATTACTACCCTTAAGCAATAATAAATAGTGGGCTAATTTGTAAATAAGACAGAATTTTATTTACAATGAAGGACCGCTTATGGCAATGCCACGTCACTACATGACATGAATATAAGTCAGCAAATAAAGCCAATCAAGGAGTGCCACTTGTTAAAATGATGCAGCTATCAAGACTAGCAAGCTCGGCCAATCATGTAGCGCCACTTGTCAAATTGATGCAGAAAATAAATAAATAAATAAATAATATTTATTTTCTACCTTGGCCAGCAAGCCAGCCCATGCCTATATAAAGGAGTCATCCCTAGGCATATGGGGGACAATTACAGACAATTACATCTTGCAAGGAGAGAGCTCTGAAGATCAAGCTGCTAAAGCCCTGAAGAGTTCGTCCATCCACAGGATCATCAACGATCTTCGAGACCTTCGAAGATCCTACCCAAACACAATTACATCTTGCAAGGAGAGAGCTCTGAAGATCAAGCTGCTAAAGCCCTGAAGAGTTCGTCCATCCACAAGATCATCAACGATCTTCGAGACCTTCGAAGATCCTACCCACACACAATAACACACAATTACATCTTGCGAGAAGGAGAGAGCTCTCAAGATCAAGCTACTGAAGCCCTGACGAGTACATCCATCATCAAGATCATCATCAAGCCCTTCGAAGTTCTTCATTAAGTTCCTCGAAGATCTCCATCCGCGTTCTTCAAGAAACTCAAAGATCTTCAAGCCGTTCTTCGTGTTCTTCAAGGCGTTCGTCCAGTTCTTCATCAACATCGAAGATCTTCATCCGTTCGATCCGAGATCAAGCCTCTAAAGCCCTCGATCAGCTTTTGTGTTCTTCAAAGACCTTCATCGCGTTCTTCATCAAAATTGAAGACCGCTCATCCATTCGATTCGAGATCAAGCCTCTAAAGCCCTCGATCAGCGTTTGTTTTCTTCGAGACCTTCATCGCGTTCTTCGTCAAAATCGAAGGCCGCTCATCCATTCGATCCGAGATCAAGCTGCAAGGCCCTCGTTCTAAGTTCAAGGAGAAAAATCAGGGGATTTACTTTCTGTTTAGAAATTTATTATCAGAGATTGTAATCCACTTCATCAAATCATCAATAAAATATATTTGACACCGAATTTCTCGCTTTTATTTCTATTAGCATAAATTTGTGTGTACAAATTTTGGCACGCCCAGTGGGACTTCTCTGCCCCTCATCTCTTCTCCTCAAGTACAAGTGTTCGTGATGTCTCCTACGAAGGATAACGAACTTCCATCACTCAAAGTTGGTGACACCAAGTCTTCAACTTCAGAAAGAAACTCTGGAATCCATGTCGCTCGTCCAGTAACTCGCAGTATGTCTAAGGCTATTTCAGCTGCTGGGGGCAAGGAAGATGGCGCTGCCTCGGAGAAGTCGCAGTCACATGCGCACACTCCTCAGGATTCTTCTACTTCCTACAAATATAGGGAGGAAAGTGGCCAAAGCAACTCTAAATCCGGCACTAAGGAAACTCAGCATAAACCGACTTGTGATCAGGAGGATCATATCAGCATGCACGTCATGACTACTAGTGCGGTCCCTCTCGAAGAGCAAGTTGCAAACCTCACCAAGGGACTTGAAGACTTAAAGAAAATTGTGGAAGTACGTGACGTTCAACTCGCAAAGCTGATTGAAAAACTCGACACCCGAGAAGAAGCAAGTCAAGTGTTTGAACATGCTCCCAAGGTCGCACCAGAAGCTATAACGACGAATAGTGGACAAGAAGCGCGACCAAGTATGCAATTGTCAGCCAATGGCACCATTCCTCTCGATCAACTACAAGAGATCATCATAAACACCTTGAATGGGAGGCATGGAGTACCCTGGAATTCATCTAAGTCCTACACCAAGCCTTATACAGAGAGAATCGAGAAGTTAAGCATGCCGGATGGTTACAATCCACCTAAGTTCCAGCAATTCTCAGGCAAAGGAAATCCTAGGCAGCATGTTGCCCACTTCGTCGAGACATGTAACAACGCTGGAACCGATGGAGACCTTCTCGTGAAGCAATTTGTGAGGACTCTTAAAGATGACGCCTTTGAGTGGTATGGTCAGCTTGAGCCGAGGTCCATTGATAGCTGGGGGCAAATGGAGCAGGAGTTTCTCAACCGTTTCTACAGCACAAGGCGAACCGTCAGCATGGTCGAGTTGACTAACACTCGCCAAAATAAAGGCGAGAAAGCAATTGACTTCATAAATCGTTGGAGAAACCTCAGCCTTAACTGCAAGGATAGACTCTCGGAAGGTTCGGCTATTGAGATGTGCATCCAAGGCATGAATTGGGGTCTCCAGTACATACTTCAAGGAATAAGACCAACTTCCTTCGAGGAACTTGCCACTCGCGCTCATGACATGGAACTCAGCATCGCGTCAAGTGGAAGCCAAGGACCACCTCCTTTTGAAGCATGGAAAGATGGAGGCAAACAAGATTATCATAAAGGCGGGAAGTTCACGCTTAAGGCTGCCAATCAAGAGTCCATGGTTGTCACCACCACGCCAATAAAGCTATCGGATATGGGAAAGAAGAATTATATGGTCAATTCTAATGCAGAAAAGACACCATCACGACCTACACTCAAAGAATTGCAATCAAAGGTGTATCCGTTTGCCGATGATGAAGTTCCTTCAATGCTCGAACAATTGGTGGAAAAAAAGATCCTTGAGCCTTTGGAGTCAAAACGACCTGAAGAAGCTGACAAGGTAAACGATCTCAAGTACTGCAAGTACCATCGTATCCTTGGTCATCCTACCACGAAGTGCTTCATACTCAAGGATAAGATCATGCAACTTGTCAAGGAAGGGAAGGTCTTGTTGGAAGAAGAAATTGGATCTGCCACAACAAATGTCACCTCCATCTCGGTTGAACCCTTCGAATGGCGAGTAGCAAAGAACTCCTGCAAAATGATGCTAGGGGAATCACCTATCGGCGCCAAGAATGAAGGAAAGAAGCAAAGTCATGTGCAAAGAACCTCTTCTGAAAATGGGGGCAGTCGTTGCGTAAAGACGAAGTTAAACAAACGCGAGGAAGAAGGAAGGATGCCAGTTACTCAAAAGAAGAGGTGGGTCCAACGTCAAAGTAAGTCAACACTATATAATCATCGTCATACATGTTCATGTAATGACTCAAAGATGCGTGAGGTTGAGAAGGTATGGAAAATGAAGAAAGCCCAGCCAACGAAGCTCTCTCCAGACAAGTCAAATCATGAGCAAGCTCAAGATGGAGTCCTCCAAGGCATGAAGCTACAGATGGCTTCTCCAAGTGAAGTTAAAGCGACCCAACCACGGAAGATAAAGAACTCAAGTGTGAAGACACTAATCCTTTCTTTAGTTCAATGGCCAAGAAAGATTCACGGCAAATCAGAGATTGGACGAGGTTATGTGAAGGGCATGGACTTCACTTCTCCAAAATCAACAAATTGATACAAGAAGGCTCCTGGAAAAGAGCCTAAACTTTCTCCATCTTCTCACATGAAGATTGGTCACCGCTCCTGGAAAAGAGCCTAAACTTTCTCCATCTTCTCACATTAAGATTGGTCACAACTCCTGGATAAGAGCCTAAACTTTCTCGATCTTCGCATTTGAAGATTGTCTACCGCTCCTGGAAAAGAGCCTAAACTTTCTCCGTCTTCTCATATGAAGATTGGTCAAATATCCTGGATAAGAGCCTAAACTTTCTCAATCATCGCATGTTGAAGATTGTCCACCGCTCCTTTAGTACGAGCATAAACTGCTTCACAGCTCTGGCACGAGCATAAACCGCATCACCGCTCCTTTAGTACGAGCATAAACTGCTTCACAGCTCTGGCACGAGCATAAACCGCATCGCCGCTCCTTTAGTACGAGCATAAACTGCTTTACAGCTCCTAAGGCATGAGCATAAACCGCTTCCCTACTCCTTGCACACAAGAGTATAAACTGTGAACGCACCCCAAATTGAACTACGTTCGACTTGATCCTCAAAAGGGTACGTAGGCAACTTGAGGCATTGCCTTGAGTGCAGTCGTAACCACCAAAAACAACCCATTCTCCAATGAAGCAGAAGCGTTGGGTGTGGCAGGGTTTCCTTGCTTTAACATACTTCATGATTGTTCCTTCGCTTGAACGCTCTTTATGGCAATTCCTTTGCTTGGACGCGGTATCTTGCTTAAACAATCTTCATGGCGGCTCCTTTGCTAGGTCGGGCTTCATGGTTGTTCCTTCGCTTGAACGGACTTCATGGCAGTTCTTTCACTTGGACGCGGTTCCTTCGCTTGGACGGGCTTCATGGAGGTTCCTTCGTTTGAACATGCTTCGTGGCGGTTCCTTCACTTTGACGCGGTTCCTTCACTTGCACGAGATTCTTCGCTTGAACGAACTTCATGGCGGTTCAATCGCTTGTACGCAATTCATTTGCTTGAGCTGACTTCATAACGGTTCCTTTGCTTGAATATGCTTCATGGCGGTTCCTTCGTTTGGACGCGATTCCTTGCTTCAACAGTCTTCATGGCGGATTCTTTTCTTGGACAAACTTTGTTGTGGATTAGGAGCTTAAATAGACGTTAAGTTCGTGAAGCAGATATTCCTTGAAAACCACCATGGTGACGACACAGTGTGGAGTCGGTTTATTCCGGTATTAACACGGCTCTAGCGCAAGTTGAACGAGTGTGGAGTCGGTTTATTCCGGTGTTAACACGGCTCTAGCGCAAGTTGGTCAAGTGTGAACTCGGTTTGTTCCGGTATTAACACGGTTCTAACACAAGTTTAACGCTAGTGTGGAGTCGGTTGATTCCGGTGTTAACACGGCTCTCGTAGAGAACAAGTGCCGGACCGACCCGTTGAACACTGCGAAAACCCTTTTGAAGATACAGGTGCCGGACCGAGTCGTTGAACACTATGAAAAACCCCGCGAAGATGCAGGTGCCGGACCAAGTCGTTGAACACTACGTACACCCTTGCGAAGAAGCAGGTGCCGGACCGAGCCGTTGAACACTGTGCAGAACTCGCTGAGAAGTACAAACCAAGTAATTGACCTCGGCTAAGGCTTTGGACGAAGACCTCAGAAGCTCGGACCAAGTAATTGATGATTGTTAGGGCTTCGACAAGAACCTGAGATACAAGCCACGAAGATTCAAAAGTTAGAAAGATATGAGTACGAGTCAAAACAGTGACTCGTTGACCAAAGGAAAAGCACAAAAGAATAACAAAGTAGGCATACAGAGAACAACCAAGCATCAAGTTGAATAATAGAGCAAAGTATCAACAAGCTCCGTAAGTGCTCATATCATGTTGCCATAAGAGGGACAAAGCTTGTTGTTATCTTAAATATTTTACAGAACAATGGTGATATGCTCGGCAAAAAAAAAATAAAAATAAAAAATAAATAAAAATAAAAAATAAAGAAAAAACATAAAAGAAAAAAAATATTGATGTACTCACAGATTATCACCATTGTTTCAAACGAAAGAGTAAAAAGAACAAGTTATACCTGCTATGACGGTGAAGACGAAGCTGGGCGACGCGGTGGTAGCAGCAACACCAGCAGTACAAAAAAAAAAGCAACAATAGAAGCGACAACATAGTTTTAGAAGCGTTATCGCCTACGAAACGCAACGATTTGCTGCTGTGTTCAGAAAAGAAGCGCAACGTATCAACATGGTAGTCGCAATATTGTCAAGTCTCTGCACTACGCCACAAATAAGGCGACATATAACCCCAAACGAGGCTTTGCTCGATTCACCCCAAACAAGAGAAAACAAATAAATAATAACGGCAGCAGTGCTCCAACAGTAGCCAACGCAGAAGTAGCGTGGAAAGCGATAGCCGCCGCTGAAGCGCATTGTGACTTGTTAATAATTGATAAAAAAAAATAGCAGCTACGACACAACCGCAAAATAGAAGAGGAAAGGATCAGAAAGGGGCAACAAAGTGAGTTACCATGAAACCTGCAAAGGTCAAAAATTCATAACAAAGCTTACTCCACATTAATTAAAGTGCAACAGAAGCATCAAATTCGCTGCATAAGCTATAGCAACGGAGAGGCGTAACAACAATAGCCAGATGCAATAGAACCGCAACGTATCAATTGAATAGTCGCGGTGTGGTCAAGTATCCTCGAGAAGCCTATGCGGCTATACCCATGGAGCTGATCCACAAATAAAGGACTGTTTTGCGCGACAGAGAAAGACGATGACAGATGGTAATGGCCGAATTAAAAAAAAAAAAAAAAAAAAAACAAAAAAAAACAAAAAAAAAAAAAAAAAAAAACAAAACAAAAACAAAAAACAAAGAAAAGAGAGAACAGGCGAAGAGGGCTTACCTCCCACTGTCGTACTAGGGCTGGGATACCCTTTGATGTGTGCCATTACATTAAGAAATGTTCAATATTTATAGGCTCTGTGGCAACATGGAACTCGTAACTAGGTCCCCGGAATGGCACAATATCGGCTTCGTTTCGTTTCTTGAACACAGCTCTGTCACTTGCGCGGACTTCATAGTGGCGAAATATGGAGGTTCCTAGAAGCATTGGAGTTTGAACGTTATGGCTCGGATGCCTTAACGAACAAAGACAGAGGCTCCGTCGCTTTAATGCACAAGGATGGTGGCTAGTCGCTCAACTTAACTGGAAGCTCCTTTGCATGAGCGAAGACGTGATCCCGAGTCTGTTGCTTCAAAGGACGCTGTGGCTTGTTGGACGATGACGCTCGGAGGGGTTCATTCGTTCAAGTGGACATGACAGTTCCTTTGCGTGAATATACATGTGGCCTCCGTTGATTGAGTGGACTTCATGGCAAGGTGGGGTATAGGTGCTCCAAGTCGCCCTGTTGCTTGAACAATGTTGCTCCTTTCAGTGGACATCCTCACTACGATGGACATGGAGACTCCAAGTAGCTTCGTTGCTTACTTGCTTAGTTGAAGGCACATCTTCATGCTTGGATAGACAACATCGATGCAGCAGCGGAAAGCGGTGGCAATGGCAAAATCAGCAGCAACATACAGAAACAATGAAAAGAACAGCCGCAATAAAAGGCACTACGACTGCGCAAGTAGAGACATCAACAAGTTAGCAGACATGAGAGAACAACGGCATGAAAGTCGCGATGCCAGCCAGTTTTATTCAGGATCTCCAGCTAGCTCCGTCGCAAATAAAACAACGCTAATAGTATCAAACGCCGGCTGAAACAACGCCTGAAGAAAATTACAAAGCAGCGGAAGGGCACGGTCGTACTATGAGAACCGGCAAAAATAAGAGACGAGATGGGGATGAGCAGCCTCTGCAAGGAAAAAACAACAATAACAACATGCAACCAAGTTACCAAGGCACGAAAACATGACAAAAGAAGCGTACTGTACATGCTACATATGCAAATAAATCTGTATACATAACGTGGTATGTAAACAGAGAGCAAAGGCAAACAAAGTTACACTGAGACAACGTTTATGTGTTTTCAAACCTGAGCACTTAAGTGTCTCGTGAAAAAAGAATTAAATGCCATATGAATGGTGAAACACAGAAGAATTGAGAAGAAGAAGGAAAAAAGTGAGCAGAATACCTGTCACCTTGTGCGCGAATTCGTTAGGTGCTCTATCCCCGCTTGTGCTGTCGTTCTTTTATAGGGTGTCAGGACAAAAAAGAAGGATCTGGGCCAAAGTTAAACAAGGAAATAAAATTTCTTTGTTAATCCTAATGGGAATGTTTCCTAGTTCAGAAAATCTCCACTGTTACAGAATTGGCACAAGGAATATTTAAGTACCTTGGGCAAGAAAGGAACATTCCTTGTTGGTGCTTCTTGGAAAGATTCCTTGCTCTAAAAATTCATTGACTAAAACTTGTGCAGGAGAAAGGCTAAAAGAAGTCGACTAATAATGTTTCAAAAAAAAAAAAAAACTGTTCTCTAATGCCACAGCCAGAGTGGTATAAGAAGCTTAATAGGACTACACCTGTTACGCCACATAGTTGGTCGTGGACTTCGCAAAAGGAAAATGTACAAGGTTGTGCAACAATACATAAAGAAAAGAAAGCACATGGAAAAAAGGACTAAAAGTCCACGCCAATACTGACCATGTGGGCAATGGTTCTCTCAAGGGGGTTACTATTATGTTTTGGTTGCGTTGTCTACGATTGCCTGAACATTTAACTCCTTGATTGCGCGACCGTTTAAGTTCCACAAACGAAAAATTGGTTAATCCAGGTTTCGATGGTCGACAACAAAGTTAAGGATAGCCAGACATGTGTTTATCGAGACTCGTCCGCCAACAAAGTCAAGAGACGGTGCGAACAAGTCTCGAGGGGGCATTTGTAGACACGTAAAATTTACAGCCAATTAAATAGTGCCACGTGTCTATTATCAGCTAATTAAATGGTGGGATCAAATTGCACTCGCTTTCAAATTACTACCCTTAAGCAATAATAAATAGTGGGCTAATTTGTAAATAAGACAGAATTTTATTTACAATGAAGGACCGCTTATGGCAATGCCACGTCACTACATGACATGAATATAAGTCAGCAAATAAAGCCAATCAAGGAGTGCCACTTGTTAAAATGATGCAGCTATCAAGACTAGCAAGCTCGGCCAATCATGTAGCGCCACTTGTCAAATTGATGCAGAAAATAAATAAATAAATAAATAATATTTATTTTCTACCTTGGCCAGCAAGCCAGCCCATGCCTATATAAAGGAGTCATCCCTAGGCATATGGGGGACAATTACAGACAATTACATCTTGCAAGGAGAGAGCTCTGAAGATCAAGCTGCTAAAGCCCTGAAGAGTTCGTCCATCCACAGGATCATCAACGATCTTCGAGACCTTCGAAGATCCTACCCAAACACAATTACATCTTGCAAGGAGAGAGCTCTGAAGATCAAGCTGCTAAAGCCCTGAAGAGTTCGTCCATCCACAAGATCATCAACGATCTTCGAGACCTTCGAAGATCCTACCCACACACAATAACACACAATTACATCTTGCGAGAAGGAGAGAGCTCTCAAGATCAAGCTACTGAAGCCCTGACGAGTACATCCATCATCAAGATCATCATCAAGCCCTTCGAAGTTCTTCATTAAGTTCCTCGAAGATCTCCATCCGCGTTCTTCAAGAAACTCGAAGATCTTCAAGCCGTTCTTCGTGTTCTTCAAGGCGTTCGTCCAGTTCTTCATCAACATCGAAGATCTTCATCCGTTCGATCCGAGATCAAGCCTCTAAAGCCCTCGATCAGCTTTTGTGTTCTTCAAAGACCTTCATCGCGTTCTTCATCAAAATTGAAGACCGCTCATCCATTCGATTCGAGATCAAGCCTCTAAAGCCCTCGATCAGCGTTTGTTTTCTTCGAGACCTTCATCGCGTTCTTCGTCAAAATCGAAGGCTGCTCATCCATTCGATCCGAGATCAAGCTGCAAGGCCCTCGTTCTAAGTTCAAGGAGAAAAATCAGGGGATTTACTTTCTGTTTAGAAATTTATTATCAGAGATTGTAATCCACTTCATCAAATCATCAATAAAATATATTTGACACCGAATTTCTCGCTTTTATTTCTATTAGCATAAATTTGTGTGTACAGAGAGTTTGTCTATAAAGAAGCAAGTGGGAGGACTGTAGAACTTGAAGAAATTCAAGAACCACAAGTCAATGGATCATGAACAGGAACCACAAGTAGTTGTGGAGCAACCTGTTCAAGGAGCACAAGAGCTTCGTAGATCTAGTAGAGTGCGCCAGGAGCCAGAGAGGTATGAGCTTCTTGTGACTGAGTCTAGTGCCAAAATTCTTATAGATGATGAGCCCACTACCTATGAAGAGGCCATGAATATGGGTCGGACTCTCAGAAGTGGCTTGAAGCCATGAGATCCGAGATGGAATCCATGTTCACCAACAAAGTATGGACTTTGTTGGAACCACCCGAAGGTGCGCGACCCATAGGGTACAAGCGGTCTTCAAGAAGAAGATTGACATGGATTGGTAATGTGATTACCTATAAAGGACAATTGGTGGCTAAAGGATTCAGACAGATTCATGGTATTGACTATGATGAAACCTTTTCACCAGTCGCTATGACCAGATCCATCCGAATCCTATTGCAGATTACTACGACTATGAGATTTGGCAGATGGATGTCAAAACAGCATTCCTTTATGGGAATCTCCTCGAGGACGTGTATATGATACAGACGGAGGGTTTTGAAGATCCAAAGCAAGCCAAAAAAGTCTGTAAGTTGAAGCGATCCATCTATTGGATGAAGCAAGCTTTTAGGAGTTGGAATCGACGCTTTGATGAAGTAGTCAAAGAGTTTGGCTTCATCAGAAACGAAGATGAGTCTGTGTCTAAGAGAAGGTTAGTGGGAGCTCTGTAGCTTTTCTGGTCTTGTATGTGGATTACATACTGTTCATTGGAAATGACATTCCTATGCTGCAATCTGTTAAAGATTGGCTAGGAAAGTGTTTCTCAATGAAGGACTTAGGGGAAGCAGCCTATATACTTGGTATAAAGATCTATGGAGATAGATCTAGAAGACTGCTAGGCCTAAGTCAAAGTACATATATAGACAAGGTCTTGAAGCGGTTCAACATGCAAGATTCCATGAAGGGATTCTTGACCATGTCACATGGAATCAATCTTTCTAAGAGTGATTGTCCTTCAAATGAGATTGAGAAGGAACACATGAGTAGAATTCCCTATGCCTCGGCCATAGTTACTAACATGTACGCCACGTTATGTACTAGACCAGATGTGTCATATTCCTTGAGTATGACAAGCAGATACCAGTCCAATCCAGGTGAGAGTCACTAAATTGCAGTCAAGAATATACTAAAGTACTTGAGAAGAGCTAAGGATGCTTTCTTGATATTTGGTGGTGAGGAAGAGCTGCATGTAAGGGGTTACATGGATGCAATCTTCCAAACCGACATAGATGATTTCAGATAACAATCGGGATATGTTTTTTCTTGAATAGATCAGCGGTGAGCTGGAAGAGTTCCAAGCAAGAGACGATGGCTGATTCTACAACAGAGGATGAGTGCATTGCTGCGAATGGCACAACAAAGGAAGTTGTTTGGATTAGGAAATTTTTTTTCTGAACTTGGTGTGGTTCCTAGCATTGCGGATCCATTAGAGTTGTATTGTGACAACACTGGGGCGATTGCGCAATCAAAGGAGCCCCGGTCACACCAAAAATCCAAACACGTGCTCTGGAAGTTCCATCTTATTCGAGATATTATCGATAGAGGAGAAGTTCGGATATGCAAGATTCTTACAGATGATAATCTGTCAGATCCACTTACAAAGCTGCTTCTTCAGCGCAAGCATGAAGGGCACAGTAGGAGCATTGGCATACGGGATGCATCAAATTGGCTCTAGTGTAAGTGGGAGACAGTTGGAATAGATGCCTGACGCGTGTAAGCTACGCGTTGCTGCGCAACTGTACGGTCAAGTAATAAAATGGAGTATTTTGGACTCCGATTTATCGAACCCAAGGGAAGGTGTCTACTATGTATCTAGTTTAACAACTAAATTCAATTCACACAAGTAACTAGTAAAAAGGTTTGTAGTTTGAAGTGTTGTCACCCTCAAACAAGTGACTAGCAATGGTTGTTAAATAACGCAAATGAAAATGATCTGATGTAAATCAGAGGAGATAAAGCTAGGCAGTCTATGACGAGGGAGAGGGGAAGTTCACTATAAACTATCTTTCAAGAGCGGAGCTAGACTTCTGACAGATTTTAAACCATTTGTCTAACTTCTCATTCTTAAAGAGGTCCTTAAGTTGTTGGGGGCATCTTAGGGTGTAGCGGGAAGGGTTTTTTAGAAGTCCCTTCCCTCTTCAGAAACTTGTCGGTGGAATACTCCTTCTGGTCGTTTGCACTAACAAACCTGAAGCTACAGAATTTGGTACTGCAGATAGCCTTAAGGTCTACATCCTTAAGTGCTGCGCCTCGAGTTCCTATCGTAGGGAGCGGTGGCATAAACTGATTCAATTAAAAAAAAATTGGAGACGGCGGAACCTGACGGAGGTTTCCCGACCCGTCTCCCTCATTCACTTCTTCCTCCCCCTCACTCATAACTAAATCTTCCTTAGGGTTGATGATCGGTTGGTCATCAAGAACAATACCCCGTCTCCTCTTATTAACATTCCTAGATGTAGACATAGCGATATGAAAAACAAAAACGAGTGCTCGTGAGTTTTGGCCGTGAACTACACCAAGTAACCCAGGGTACAAGCAATGAACTCGTATAAATTGCGAGAAAATTAAGCTCTAGGAGTGCCTAAGCAAAAATTAAAGCCAAGAGAGAGAAAATTGTACCAATTTTTTTTTTCGGAAACACGAGAAAGTGAAGGCAAGAGTACCTCCTTAAGCTCCTCGGTGTCCCCGTCACAAGTCTCTTCTTGAGCTACGGCCGAATCCTACTCCAAGTATGCGAATCGGAATTTTTTTCTTGGAGCTCTTCCTCTTTGTTTTCTCCCACACTCAACCCGTGCACTATCTCTCAAAACTCCAAGACTTAATGTTGATAATGAACTTTCAAGGAGCAAAACCCACCAAAAAATTTTGGATTTGGAGATGTTTTTGATTTTGTGTGTGTTGGTGTTCTTGAGAGTGTGGGAGGAAGAAGATGAAGAAGGGTGTATTTGATCCGAAATTGGGGTGTAGGAGGGTTAAACCCCTTTTTTTTAAAGAATAGCCCCAAAATATCAAAAATTCCCTCAATAAATGAGCTGTCCAGACCATTTCGACCAAAAATGGTTTGATTTCGGCCTGAAATCAGTTGATTTCGGCCCAAAATCAAATAATTTCGGCCCATAATGATTTGAAATTTTCAAAACAGTAGCCTATTTTTAATTCGGCCCGAAATCAAGGGGAATTTCGGCCCAAAATGAATTGATTTCGGCCCAAAATGCCCTGGGACTTACCGGATTTTGTTTTTGCTCTAGTTTCTTCGTCCGATGTCTGATTCCTTCGATTCTCGCGCTCACGAACTCGTCATTGAATGTAAAATCCAACGTGGACTGGAAAATTCCCAAAGTCCGGGGAATCTTTAATCTCATCTCCAAAATTGCTTTCTAGCACGAGAATCGAGTCCCTTTAAACTTGTGATTTCTTTCATTCCTCTCCGGATTCTGATGCGTGCAAATCCGGGCCACAACGAGCTGAAAATATAATTAATTAATAGACAGCTACTCCTCAACCTCGAGTAGCCTCTCTTTCTAGTCCAATCATCAAATTGCTCGCCGTGCCTCGCTTTGCGTGCAAAGTCATGCACATGCATCAAGAAGGGGAATTTGAAGGGTCTTCGGTACCTGTGTCCTGCACACTCATCAAAAATATTAAACCGCTCTTTTTCACATCTCTCAATCAAGTATGAATATCAAAACCAGAATTCGAAAAACAAATACCACTACCTAAATTGGGTTGCCTCCCAATCAACGCTTGTAATTTAAGGTCGACGGCCCGACCCAGTTACCTCAATGCCCCTAAACAGGTGTCTTGGAACCTCGTGCCATCTCATCCAGCTTCCTCTGCTGGATCCTCAACACAACTCTATGGACTTTAGCTTTTGAATCCGGTGGCTCAACATGAACCACCTCAGAACTCTTGTGCACTGACTGCACGACCACTGACATTGTCTTCTCATGAGACTTCTATGGAGTGGCCTTAGAAACCCGAAAGGTCTCCCACGCATCATTGATCCTCATGATCAATTTCCGTTCCCAACATCAATGAGAGTCCGACCGGTAGCCAAAAAGGACTACCCAGGATGATCAGAACATCTCCCACATGCATCTCCAATATCACAAAATCAGCAGGGATACTCGAATTCCCTACCTTAACCAGCACGTCCTCCACCACACCATATGCCTTTTTTCAAGACTTGTCAGCAAACTGAAGCTTGATCCATGTGGAACGAGCTTCTACTCCCAGCTTTTGAAAGTCTGAAAGTGGCATTAAATTGACACTAGCCCCCAAATCACATAAGGCTTGTCCCGTGTAAGCTCCTCCCAAGTTAGCTTCTATCACAAAGCTTCCCGGATCCTTCTATTTCTGAGGAAATCCATGCATCACACATGAGCTCACCTGCTCGGTCAAATCAACTGTCTCAAAGTCTGGCACCGCCCTCTTTCCTGAAATTGCATCCTTCATATACTTGGCATATTTAGGCATCATCTTGACTGCCTCAATCAATGGAACATTGATATGAAATTTTGAGAAAATGTACAAGAACCTCTTGTACTCCTCATAATCATCTTTCTACTTTCTTGCTTTAAGAGGATACTGAAGATTCTTAGACATATAAGGTGGTGGTGGTGTTAACTCATTGTCAATATGTGGAGTCACGCCCTTTGATTAGGGGATCATGACAGGAGTCTTGTCAAAGACCTCGTGCTCCCTAGCCTTCGAGGCTTCAGCTCTGGCGTGGCTCGGATATGGGGGATCATCAAGAACAATCCCACTGCGGGTAGTGATGGCGTTCACCTGGCGCACATTCTCAGTATCAGATGGCAAAGACCCTGGTGCTCTAGCTGAGAGCTGAGTGGCAATCTGTCCTACCTGCACCTCCAAGTTACGAAGCGAGGTCTTCGTGATGTGCAAATCAGCTGTCAATGTCTCGACCTGAGAAGTGAAGGTATTCACATTCTTGCCCATCTGATACATCATATTCTTGAGATCTACCATCTCAGCATTCTTGCCTGTAGCTAATAGTGGTGGTTCCTGAGCAGCTGGCGCAGGTGGCCTGTGCTAAATCCGGGTACATATGAAGCTCCGGACTGATCTCCATACCTGAATTCTGGATGATCTCTAGTCCCTGGACTATAGTTCCCCTGATTCTAGTTGCGCTGTCCCTGTGCCCCCACGTAGCTGATATCCTCATTAGCAGCTTGAGTTAAATCTGCATCAAACTCATGTTCCTCAACTGCAGACACTGTCTTCTTATCCTGATAGACATGTTATGCCATGTCAGAAATCATATTTGTAATCCTATCTTTCCACTCATCGTTCTTCGGTTCAGGAAGCTTGGACAACCTCCTATATTCATAGAATTGAGCATCATGTTTCTCTATTTGCTTCATCAAAGCATATGCTGAATCCTTGTCAACCCTGGAAAGAAAGTTACCACCTGCTTCCCTGTTCAGAAAATCCTGGTTGGGACAATCCAGGCCATGATAGAAAGCCTGAAGAGTCTTATAGTCGCCGAAGTTATGATTAGTACACTTGCTTATCGTCCTCATAAACCATTCCCATGCATCAACAACCGTCTTATCATCATGCTGCTGAAAACCAAGGATCTCTGCCTGTAAACCTATGACACGTTGAGCGGGGTAGAACTTGCTCATGAACTCATCAATGCACTGCTCTTATGTGGTGATCGATTCTGGCTCCCTGGACTCTAGCCACTTCTCTGCCGCACCCTTCAGATAATAAGGAAAAAGAATCATCTTCAGGGTATCATCAGTGACGTTCTTGTAATTCACTTTGTTGATGTAGGCATCAAACTTCCCAATGAAGTCATTTGGGTCTTCATCCCTGCTTCCATAGTACTGGAACTGATTCTGCACTGTCTTGATGGTGGCAGGCTTCAAATCAACGTGCTCAGCCTGAATGGTTGGCACTGCAATAGCTGGCTTGTGTCCTCTCTGAGTTGACTGAAACTTCTCCACAAAAGCTTGGCCCGGCTTATTGTAGGGCATCTGGTTCTTCTGCTCATCAAGCTTCTCCTGAAGTTCAGTCAACTTCTAGTTCAGTTGAGCGTTAGTCAATTGCTCACCCATTGCGATCTGTCTTGGACCTCTTCTCGGATTTCTGAATAACTGCTCTGGGTCTTCAAGTGGGGGCACAAGGTCTCTTGAGATCCGGTTCATACACTGAGAACCTGCAACACAATTCAGAAAACGAATCAGAAATCACAGAAATAATAAACAAAAAGAAAAGGTAAATTAAACTAATCGCTAAAATAGAACAATAACCAATGCCTTCCCCGGAAATGGCGCCAAAACTTGACGCGTGTAAACTACGAGTTGCTGGGAAAGTGTACGGTCAAGTAATAAAGTGGAGTATTTTGGACTCCGAGTTATCGAACCCAAGGGAAGGTGTCTACTATGTATCTAGTTTAACAACTAAATTCAATTCACACAAGCAACTAGTAAAAAGGTTTGTAGTTTGATGTGTTGTCACCCTCAAACAAGTGACTAGCAATGGTAGTGAAATAACGCAACTGAAATGATTTGACGTAAATTAGAGGAGATAAGGCTAGGCAATCTACAGATCATCTAGGGTAGTTTTGACGATTCCGGATTTCATGTTCTAACACGAAAATTCATAGTTAGTTAAGTTGGTTAATGACGTTGACAATTACCTATCGGTCTCATGTCTTTCTGCACAATAGTACTGATTTTTCCCTCTCATGCCAAGTATACTACCTATATGTTCTAGTAGTTTAACGATATTGCACGGGATAATGTCCTATCAGGCCACTATTCACGAACAATTCACTACATCCTACTGAATTTACCCTCGTCTAGCCATTCCTATTCAACTCACCTCTCAGTCTAATTGATTACGAATTTCCTTGTTTATTCATCCCAACTAGGGTAGAGTTGCTTTCACACACTCACTAGTTATGTAGTAATCTCGGGTCATGACTCCTACGTTACTAAGGAATAAGCACAATAAACAAGTAATTAACTACTACAAATTATATTTAAGCCTAGTTCATGATTACATGGAGAAATAAATACCCAACATCACACATCCTAGTTCTAGCTTGTCAATGAATGAACTCAACATGAAATAGAACATAACAATCTCCATAGAACCATAAACCTAACGTGAAAGTTCATCCAAAATCCGGAAAATATCCTTAAAACATAAACCCCTGGCTCTCCATAGATTTCTATGTATGATTTTAGCTACTCATAACAAAAGAGAACATGGTGTCTAGATATTACATACAAGAAAGTAGAGAGAAAATAGATCAAACGCTAGAAATAGTGATGATTGGCGCGATTCGGGCTCTTCTCCTTGCTTGAGATTGCTCCCAATGAAGTATCCTTGCTCTCCTCCTTGATCGTGGCTCTCTCCAGGCGTGAATGATGTCTTTTTTCGTCCCTAGTTCGTCCTTCAATCATAACCCTCAGAAGTCTTCAGTAAGTGCACAAAAGCCCCCTGAAATTTGCTCCCCACTTCAATAAGCCATAACTTCATCGTCCGAACTCGGATTTAGCTCCGTGACCTATCGTTGGAAAGCTCTCTGAGTCTACTTCCATTTGAAACTAGTCTCACCCCCAAATTAATTGGATAACTCCGGCTAGGATCAAAATAGCGCAAGCTGGTCATCCAAGCTCCTCCAATTCTGCTTCTCTTTACTCCGCTGGAGCTCCTGTTGTTTCCGAAGTTCGTTCCATGCCCCTATCAAACCGATTAGCATCCGTTATTTCCAAGACAACATGAAAAAACATACCAAGCGGTTATATTTTAAAAATAACAACTTAATATGCATAGAAAACCCCCGAACTAACAATATAGAACATGGTGAACAACTAGTGATAAAACAAAATTTATTTCTCTAACATTGGGCTCAAATAACTCTCCAAATAACTATTAACATGTGGTGAATTCTAAAGAATTATAGCTCCTAAAAGGCGCTATCAATGCCCTAGAGGCAATCTAGTTTAGTATGAACTTATTTTGGCTAGAATATTCATTGTATTATTTATTGGATATTTAATATAATGAAGTCCTTAGATTTACAATTGTATTATTTATCTTAAATATCCATAGTCCATTATAATGATTAAATGGGACAATCATCTATAGAATAGTATGGGGTTGGATTGATACGGAGATATCATGATCCCACACATGGGTATGCATTAGGGGTAATTGCATACTGGATTGACCCATCTCCGAGAAGGCTACATACATGTTATGTGAGGTCACAAGCGCTTTTCGTGGTAAAAACGGTATTTTCATCCTTAAACTTGAAGTCATTAGATTATCTAGTTGTGGATCATTGTGATTTTGGTAGCGTCAAACGCTACACCGTAACTGGGTAGCTATAAAGGCGTGTACCGGATACAATAAGAAGCAAGCTTAGAGATCGTAGTAGTCGTAGATAGAATTTTTCCCTCCAACATAACGGGAGAAAATATCCTAGGCCACTCAAGGGATAGTGCTTATAGAATGTCTGGCCAGACTCAAATAAATCAATATGGGATATTGATGTTATTCGCACGAATAAGGCTATTCCCAGGATCGAGAAACTATAGATTGGATTTACCAGTGTGACTTGTTTGTCTCGTGTCCAATCTGGATATTGAGACAAAGGGATTAGATAATTACTTGCACAAGGTTTTTCGGATGACTATTCTATTAGTTGGCTAGAATGGACGTCTGTCTAGAGACCGCTCCATATTAGCAAATTGTTGCTACCAACTACATAGAACCTATTGTAGGGTTTTTATCATAAATACACTGCGTAAGAAAGAATTATCCATTCAAGACCCTCCAAGGATCACAGGAAGAGAATAAACACGATTGTAAGGAAAGAAACAAGTAACACACCTTAGAGGTCTCCTGTGATGACTTGTCACCTGAATTGTGTCACATCTCTACGTTTTATCCACGCCTAGAGTGAGATCTAGATCCTCCAACTCCTTATGCTATCAAGGAAGAACAGAAGAGTAAGAAGAAATCATGCAAAATAATGCAACAAGGTGAGCGGCACCCCCTTGTGCGGCCGACGGGTAGGGGGAGGTCCCAAGGGGGTTCGGCCCTCTTTGGGATTTGCTCTCTCTCCTTGCTCTATTGTCTCCTGCTCCAAGTATGTAGATGTGTAGAGAAAAATAAGCTAGTAGTGTTCTTCATATAGTCCAACAACTCCTTGTCCTACAACACAAAGAACCCCTCTCCTAATCCGACTCAAATAAGGATTAGTCCCTTTTGCAAACCAGTCATAATCATGTCCATATATGGATTAGTTCTCTTTGCAAATTAATCCTAATCATGTCTCTATATGAATTAGTCAACCTTGGAAAATCATAATCATGTCTCTACATGAATTAGTCCAACTTCCCTATTAGTCCTACTAAGTTAGCAAGTTGTTGCGATTTATTCCTTCTAATTAATAATCATATTGATTAATTAATTTCCAAGTCTAGTTCACCCATATATGGCATGTGACCCCATAGGTTCTATTTAGTTGGTAGTAACTATTTACTAATATGGAGCGGCCTCTAGGAAGACATCCATTCTAGCCAACAAATAGAATGTCATCATGACAACCCTTGTGCAAGTATTGTCTCATCCCTTTGTCCCCATATCCGGGTTGGACACGAGACACACAAGTCACACTCGCATATCCAATCCATAGTTTCTCGAACCTCAGAATAGCCTTATTCGTGCAAATAACATCAATATCCCATATTGATTTATTTGAGTCGGACCAGACATTCTATAAGCACTTTCCCTCGAGTGGCTTTGGATATTTGCTCCCAGTATGTGGAAGAGAAAAATTCTATCTACATCTACTACGATCTCTAAGCTTTCTTCTTATTGTATTCGGTACATGACTTTATAGCTACCCAGTCACGGTGTAGCGTTTGACGCTACCAAAACACAATATTCCTTAACTAGATGATCTAGTGACTTCAAGTCTAAGAATGACAACACCATTGCACCGCGAGAAGCACTTGTGAGTTTACATAACATGTATGTAGCCTTCTCAGAGACGGGTCAATCCAGTATGCCATTACACCTAATGCATACCCATGTGTTGGATCGTGATATCTCCATATCAATCCAACCCCATACTAGTCGATAGATGATTGTCCCATTAATCATTATAAATGGACTAGGGATATTTAAGAATATAACATTTATATTCTAAGGACTTCATTCATGTTAACATATCTTTATATTGGTAACATAATGAATGGTAAATCCATATTTTTGTCACAATAAATTGATTGCCTATAGGGCACAAATCCAACTGTCTCCCACTACTAGAGTCAATCTCCTGCATCATATGCCTATTGATCTAGTGTGGCCCTCGAAGCTTACACTGTGTAGGGACGTGGTAGGCGGGACATGCGCTGGCACTTTGCAAATATTCACATCTCCTCCATTAAAAATTTGGTTGAGATTGAATATTCTAAGTAAGTGAATCTTATGCATTAATATACTCAGTCCTCTGTGATAGAATCGGCAACTGAATCTTGCCTGGAACCTTTCCAACTCACAGTCCCTCCCATTAGTGCAAAAACATAAAACATGACTATAATCTGAAATCTTCTTTGAAGGATTTGAAGTTCGCATCACTGTAACCCCTTACAGTAAACTCTTCCTATCCTTCATATATAAAAAGTTCATCCTTAGTGCTTCTGAAGTACTAAAGGATAATCTTGATTATTATCCAGTGAATCTCACCCGGATTTGACTTGTATCTTTGTGTCATGCCATATGACACGTCTGACCTAGTTAATAGCATGGAGTATCTCATGAATCTCATTCATACAGTCCATTTCCCAATTTAATTGGAAATACAATTAGTCTTCCAAAGACTAATTCCATGAGACATAGGTAAGAATCCATGTTCTTTTCATGTTGAACCACTTCAACACCTATGTCAATTTATATACTATGACCTAAGCCTCACAACCCTCTTTATCTATCTCCATATATATATTCATAGGTTGCTTCGCTTAAGTGTATCATTGAATATTTAATTCCCTAGTCAATCTACGTAAGATTGCCAAGTAGGGACGTCATCCCCAATGATTAGTATGTCTCCACATAGAAGAATAGAAACATAACTGTGCTCCCACTAACCTTGTAAACACAAGTCTCATCTTCAATTTTTATGGAACCAAACTCCTTTGATTGCATCATAAATTCAAAAAGTCCAACTCCAAGAAGCTTGATTCACTCTATAGATAGATTGCTATAAGCAAGATGCGAATGGATTTAAGCATCACAACTGGGGAAAGATTTTGTCATAGTCTATACTATGAACTCACATGAAAACCTTTTCCAACAAATTATCCCTTAAAAGTAATCATATTACTATCCATGTTGGTTTCCTCATAACCCACTTGAACCCTTTGGTTCCTACCCTTTCAGGTGGTTCCACCAAAGTCCATACTTTGTTGGTATACATGGATTTCATATCATATCTCATGGTTACAAGCCATTTCTGAGAGTATGGCCCACACGTGGCCATATCATAGGTTGTAGGCTCATCTCAATGAGAAATATATCACGGGTTATGAGAAATCCTTATTTCTCTAGTCCCTTCACATATCCTACCTGACCTACAAGGTTCTTGTGTTATCTGAGTATGTTGCTCCACAACACCTTGTGATCCTGCTCATGTTTCATCAAAAGGATCAACGTCCTTTTGTGGTTCTTGAACTCCTTCAAGTTCTACTTTCCTCCCACTGTTTCTTTTAGAGACAATCTCTATCTAAAAACACTGTTGTTCGAGCAACAAACAATTTGTTCTCGATTGGGTTGTAGAAATGATATTATTTTCAGGATATCCCACAAAATATTTATCCGACTTGGTTCCAAGTTTATCTGTAAACTATTTTACATAAACTTCATAACCCAAATTCTTTATGAACAACATACTATGACACTTCCTAGTCCATATTTCATATGGTGTTTTTCATAATTGATTTAAATGGAACGAGGTTAAGGGCGAAATTTGCTGTAATTAGAGCATAGCCCCTAAAAACAAACTGGAAGTTATTATTTGACACATCATGGACCGAACCGTGTCCAACAAGGTCCTAATTCTCCTCTTAGACATGCCAAACCCATGTGGCATGCTAGGTGGAGCGAGTTTGGATCATATCCAACTCTCCCATAGATGCTTGTCAAACTCTTGGCTCAAGTACTATCCTCTACGATCCAATCGTAGAGCCATGATACTTTTGTCAAGCTGGCTCTCTACTTCACTCTTGAATTCCTTTGAACTCTTCAAAGGATTCTGATTTGTTTCTTCATAAGATACACAAAAAGTACTGAAAACCATCTTTAGCATTTGTGCTTAGAGGCATATCATATCTTTTCCTAATAAATAAGTCTTACATGTCTCATATGATTCAACAACCAAATGAGTTCCAGAAATCCATCCATATGGAGTTCTAGATATGTATCTCTTATTCATGTGGCCTAAACAATAATACTAAAGAAAATTGAAGTTCATATCATTATATGCAAACATCATGGTAGTAATGTTATAGATAGAATTATCATGATCAAGGATATACAATCCATTAGACAAAATTGCATTACAATAATGCATATAAGAATAAATGGAACAACATTTGTCCTTTATTATGATAGAGAGTTTTATTGTCCACAAAAGAAACTATGATAATGATCCTACTCGTAGCAGGGACATAATCACTTTTGTCTTATTCATAAACACTTTCTTAAAGGTAGAAATAATTCCCTACGGCTTATTCAGCAACCCCTTGCTTCATTGCCGCACGTGTAGTTATTTCTTCCTTATCCAAATGTCTTCATCTCTTGATAGTATCATATACTCATGATGATGAGATAGAAACATTTACTTCTGTAACAAAATACCTAAATTGGAATTCAAAATTCCTTTATTACTTACTTCCAGGTACTTTTGGGTAGTCTTTCTTCCTTTACACTACCTATGGGACTTTAAGAAAACTTGGTTGTAGCAACAAGCTTGCTTTATTTCCATGGGGTCGGCGCAAACCATTTGCCTTTACCCATGCAGTTAACCGTTAACAGTTTTGCCTATGTCCTTTATGAGCGCTTTGTCTAGTGATTCTCAATCATATTGAGTAAATCTCCTTTGAACAAAACTATAATTTCATCCAATGCAATTCTTGGTCCACTTGAGTGAATACCTTTTATTCTTTATCTATCTCATAGATAACACCCTTTCACTAATGTTTCAATCATATTGAATTTGGTTATTTGCATAACGCAAAGTGGAGCAACACTTCAAACCTTTCATGTCTAGTTTGCTCTCTTAAAGAGCTTCTTTTAATATATGATCACATCATACGCCTCTATGTTCTCATCTTGCTTCCAAAGCTCAAATTCATGGCAGCTAACATGAGGCAAGTCACATCTAAAGAACCATTCTTTGATGTTCCTTCCATTAGGTTTTAGTGTGTTTTGGTAGTCGGTAGGAAGAGAACTTTATGTTTCTACGATGTACAACCATTTTTCTTTTATTTGAGAACAATTCTCAATTTTATACCAATCAAGAAAAATGGATTCCAGATACCTTGTCCATCTTATGGACATTAGGTCGTTTTTGTTTGTTTAATGCCATGGGTATTCAACACAATAGGATTATGCAAAGCATTGTGACGTATAACTATATTCAACAAGGATTTAAATTGTCAAACATAGCTCCCACTATTTTTCTCAGATTAATAACCCTCAATATTAATGCGAAAAATATCATTATATTTTCTAGTGGGTGCCAAGATCCATATTTCACTTCTTTTGAGCTTGCTTTGGCAAGTCACCCAAAATAAGTTATTTAGGTAAGAACAATTCCAATTACATCCTTATGCAACTCTTGGTTCAATTGGGAAAATAACTCCTTATTTATCCTTCTTTATGGATAATCCCAATTGACTGCCTCGAGGTTTTAATCATATTAATAACATATTTGTGTCCAACCTCTTATTTACACAATTGCACATTACATTCTCGCTCCATCACATCACATCATTATGAACCAATTCGCCTTGCTTTGGCATGCACGAGCTTGATAAATCATGATGATGACGAGTGTTTAAATAACGAGAAGGCAAAACACAATATTTGAATTGAGGGATTTTAAAAGTCAATTTTAATTGTTTTGTTGATCCATATCAACTGATCTATCTATCTTGAGTTTGGGCACAACTCTAAATAATAGATCCTGGTTGTTAATTATCTTATTATCCTAATTTCATCCATCATCCATACACCAAGCACAAAATAAAAAGACAGAAAAATAAACAGCCACAAAATAAAGAAAACGTGATATGGATATGGCATATTCTAGTCTAAGATATTCCCAAGCCAATGAAAATATCTATAAACCCTAAAAGCAAACACATCTCCATGCGCCTCCATCTTTTGGTCCATCCTTCATAGTCATGTGGAATGCTCCATGCTCCATCTTTTGTGGCTTCTTTGACTTCGGGCTTCTTTTTTCCAATCTTGGATAACAATATATTCTATCTAGCACTAGCTAACAACTATATTAAATAAAATAAATCCCCAAAGTTGGTAAAAAAAATTGGCCCGCAGGCCGTAAACCCTAATTAATTATTACATTAAATTGATCGGCTTGCAGGCCGTAAACAAAACCACTAAATTAAACAATCACATCAAACCACATCTTAAGGCCATATCCAACCACCATGCGATTTGCACATAAACAGTTAAAATCCAATTTTAATTGGTCAAATTTTAATTGATTGTAGGATTTCTAGGGTTAAAACGGTCCAAGAGGGTCCACCAACGCTTGGCCGAACCCTAAAAGTACCGCCCAATGGCCTTGGGCCGGCCGGCCCCTAGCCCACACGGCTAGGCCGTGCGTAGGGCTGCCCCGACCCCTTATCCTAGCCTAGCTTGGGCGGCAAGGAAGGAGGGGCGGTCCCCTAGGGGCCGAACCTCCTTTAGGAGTTGTTTCCAAAACAACTCCTTGCCTTGTTGCCCAAGTTTGGTTGTTTCCTAATAGAAAAAGACTTCTTTTTCCAATTGGATGCCCAAGAACCCTAGATCTAAGATCCTAAAATTTCTCAAACTCTCTAATTCTTACATACCATGTAAAATTAGTTCTTGTTTGATTGAATTATTGACAAATCGCATCAATATGCTTGACTCGTCCGTTTTACGCGATAAACAATAATTTAAAGTGTAAAAGTACATAAATCGTAACACATAAACCACGTTATGGTCTATGACCTGTGGCTCTGATACCACTGTAGGGTTTTGATCATGGATACACAAAGGAAGAAATAATTAACCATTTAAGACCCTCCAAGGATCACAGGAAGAGAATCACAACGATGGTAAGGGAAGAAACAAGTAACACACCTTAGAGGTCTCCTATGATGACTTGTCACGTGAATTGTGTCACGTCTCTACGGTTGATCCACTCCTAGAGGTGATATCTAGATCCTCCAACTCCTTGTGTTAGCTAGCAAGAATGGAAGAGGAAGAAGAAATCATGCAACACGGTGCAACAAGGTGGGCGGCACCTCCTTGTGTGGCCGACGGGTAGGGGGCGGTCCCAAGGGTGGTTCGATCCTCTTAGGGATTTGCTCTCTCTCCTTACTTTATTCTCTCCTACTCCAAGTATGTAGATGTGTAGAGAAAAATAAGCTAAGAGTGTTCTTTATATAGTCCAATAAATCCTTGTCCTACTACATAAAGAACCCCTCTCCTAATCCTACTCCAATAAGGATTAGTCCCTTTTGCAAACTAGTCCTAATCATGTACATACATGGATTAGTTCTCTTTGCAAATTAATCCTAATCATGTCTATACATGAATTATTCCACCTTGGCAAATCCTAATCATGTGTCTACATGAATTAGTCCAACTTCCATATTAGTCCTACTGAGTTAGTAAGTTGTTGCGATTTGATCATACTAATTACTTAATCATATCAATTAATTAATTCCCAAGTCTAGTTCACCCCTATGTGACCCCATATGTTCTATTTAGTTGGTAGTTACTATTTACTAATATGGAGCGCCCTCTAGCAAGACATCCATTGTAGCCAACAAATGATATAGTCATCATGACAAACCTTGTGCAAGTATTGTCTCGTCCCTTTGTCCCCATATCCGGATTGGACATGAGACATACAAGTCACACTCGTATATTCAATCCATAGTTTCTGGATCCTGGGAATAGCCTTATTCGTGCAAATAACATCAATATCCCATATTGATTTCTTTGAGTCTTGCCTGATATTCTATAAGCACTATCCCTCGAGTGGCCTAAGATATTTGATCCCGTTATGTGGGAGGGAAAAATTCTAAGGCGTGTTACTTGTTTTTCCCTTACCATCGTTATGATTCTCTTCCTGTGATATTTGGAGGGTCTTGAATGGATAAATCTTTCTTCCTCTGAATATCCATGAACAAAACCCTACACAGAGATCCCCAAATCGTTTCCAAGACGTGTCAATAGACAAGGCTTATCACTAACTAATGAAGACAGTTATTCAATCCAAAACCCAAAACCAAATCATGAAACAAAGTCTAAATCCGGAAAAAAATATCTACATGAACCCTAGGTTTTTCATAGGTTCCTCGCTATGAGTGTAGCTACTCATTACTGAATAAAACATCATATAATTTTCCATACATATGAAAGAAGGTAAAGAGGAATCAAACGCTAAAAACAATGTTATGACATCGATACCAAGATATCTCCATGCTCCAAGCTGCTCTCCTACGACTTATAAAGCTCTAACTCTCCAAAATGAATCTCTATCCCCGTCTTTTGCTGCCTAGGTCGAAGTCTTAGAAGTCCAAATTTTTATAATTACAATAAAAGCCTAAGAATCTGCCTCTGCTTCACTACCATTCATGTGAATACCCGATGCATTCATACGAAATCCATTCCTGCATCCATTTGTATGAAAGCCCTACAGAATCTTCCTTGAATTTTCTCTTCTTTGTTCCCGAGCCTCTTTCCTTAAAATTCCTAGCACTCACATCCATGATCCAATACACTCCTCAAGCCCTGTTTCCTATTAAAGACAACAAACAACTATACCGAGCGAGATTAAATCCATCAAATAAGCATAGCATATCACATAATATGTGCCTGAATTGGAAATTATACATGTGAAGAAACAAGTGAGAAAAAATGTAATTCTCATCAAACATAGGCTCTAAACTTTCCCAAAACCTCTCAACAATGTGACAAATGTCTTAAAGATATTGCTCCTAAAAAGCACTATGAAATTCCCACACTTGCTCTTGCTCGTCTCGTGCAACAATGAAGCTCAACCCCACAACATAGAGATTGCATACATACCATTTTCATCAAATGCATACTCCACCATTTTACATACTTAGACCGTCCACTAGCCGACACGAATCAAGACCCAATAAGCAAAGACGCAACTATGCAAATACATGACATATACAATGCAAATATGTAAAAAACAATTTTCTTCTTATTTTTCCGAGATTAGGCAACCTCTATCCGAAACTGAAATCATAAAGTTCTTACAAGTTCACTTTGAAATTTCACAACACTTAGCAAGAAATAATATATGATGATCCTATGCACAAGCTCACTAAGGGGTCCCCAGACAACCCCCATAACAAGCCAAGACAAGGATCCCTTCATTCGGAGGGTCTAGGCATCCTATGTCACTAAGCAGTCTTTCTTCGCCAATTCATATGAGATTTTCAAACCCTCTTAGTCATTATTGTCTTTGAAATCCAAATTATCCCATTGGCGGCGATGGGAGACAGAAATCAATGTAATACGACTTGACTTTAACTTCCCTGTTAAGTTCTACATTGGATTGAATCCAAATTCGCGCACACGAAAGCACATTCGGCTTATTATTATTATTATTATTATTATTATTATTATTATTATTATTATTATTATTATTATTATTATTATTATTAAAGCCGAATCCCAAGAAATATAAACATTCAAGAAAAAGCGACATAGTTATTTACATCAAACCAGCGAAAACAATACACGGAGGACCTTCCACATATTCACAAATATTTACATCTCTACTATATAAAGGTTTGGAGAGTTGGTAACCATTATGTGTTCCTAATATTTTTGAACTTACAAAAATACCCCTAATAAAAAGAGTTTAATTACATAAATAGCCTCATACATCAAAACCGAATAGATATGCCTCTTGGTTTCAAAAGAATATATAGGTCTCTTTATTTTTATGACTATCAAGTCACGTGAATGGAAAATACTGGACTAGGTAGTCGCTTGAACCGTTGCAATCGTGTTCAATGGTTTCTTCGATCAAGGTTTCTCGATCGTGGCTCTCGGCATCCCAACTCCATTGCGCAAAATGGTTAATCTTCTCTTCTCTCTACGGGGTTTCTTCCTTTATAACCATTATGTGTTCCTGATATTTTTGAACTTAAAAAAAATAATTGTAATAGAAAAAGTTTAATTACAAAAATAGGCTCATACATCAAAACCGAATAGATATGTCTCTTGGTTTCAAAAGAACATATATGACTCTTCATTTTTGTGACTATCAAGTCACGTGAATGGAAAATGATGGACGAGGTAGTCGCCTGAAGCGTTGCAATCACGTTTAAGGGTATCTTCGATCAAGGTTTCTCGGTCGTGGTTTCTCTCGGCTTCCCAACTCCATCGTGCGAAATGGTTAATCTTCTCTTCTCTCTCCAGAGTTTCTTCTGTGTTAATTTCTGATTTGAAAATTGCAGCTGTTACACAAGAGCGTCATGACTAAGAAGAAGATTGTGAGGAAGAAGAGGCAAAACATCCATATACCAACTGGATCTCGGCATCTCGCTATCAATTTTTTGTGAATTATCAGATACCACTCTCTTCTTAAACTCTTGAATATGTGAGTATGAATTCGTGGTACAACACAAAGCTTCAATTTCGATTATGAGGTTTTAGTGGTAGATTTGTTTTCACTACTACTTCAGTTTATTTTTGTGACTTCTGTGATTCAGATTTTGATACCATATTGATTCTATGTTTTGGATTTGGCAATGGTAGTTGTATGAAAATCTCCTGCAGAGTGGTCTTGGTTCAGAGCTATTTCAAGTATTTGCTCTTTGACCAATCTGATTAGAAGTTAAGACGTTCAATGAAGTGTCCATGTTAAGGGAACGACATATATTTTCCAGCTGCAATCGAATCCTTTCTCCGCAGCCAGATATGTATCCAATGACAGCCTGCACGAGTGACTGCTGACCAAGTTTCGTCGTCCGAAAGTGAAATATATCCAGCGCAGCAGTTAAATGACTATTTAATCATAATGGGTGATCAAAATAGCCACAATATATATTAATGCTTCATTTCTTTCATCTTTTTTTCTCCATATTTTCTTGATATTAAAACGCTGTGTGCCTTGAATGCATGCAAAATATGGAAAAAGAATGAAACTGAGACATCCTCGAGTCTTTTCTCTCTTATTTGATTTATTTTTACTTACATAATGGTTGTTGCGTAAGAGCTTGCTATGGATGTTATAACTCATCTTACGAGTTAAATGTGCTTGTATGCTTGCACTCTAAATTAAAGTTTTATTGTTAACATTTAAACATAATAACACACATTTACTCACATTCTTAAAGTTCCAGCCATTCTAAACTAAATATTCACATTTAAACTATATTGAAGCATTTGCGATTTAGAATTGAACATTTAATAAAATACTTATTTAAACTACATTGAAGCACTGACAATTTCGAATCGAAATGTGAGTACTAGCTTGAAACCTATTTTTACTGGGTTTTGTGAAGATGAACATGAACAGTTCTTTAAATCAACTAGATTATGTCAACTGTATGGTGTCTGTCCATTTCATATGTATCTTTTAATGTGTGCTACTCTCTACAAATTGGGTAATTTACAGAAATTACCCTTAGGTTATGGTAAATGGGCAACCTATACCCTTATGGTTTGCAAATTATCAAGACATACCCTTAATTTCTGCCATAAATAATTTCATTAACAATCCTTTGACTAAGAGGCCGTTAGTCAATGGATGGAAATTGTTTATGCAAGCAAATTTTCTTTCAAATATAGTTTTTATCCCACACCCATTCCTCTCACTTCCTCCGTCACAGCCAAGCCAGACCACACCTGCCCCGACCACCAACATCACGACCATCACCACCATACCTCCCTCTCTCTCCACTCCTTCCCTACCCGGCTCCACCATAAGATAATTCTTGAACTTTTTTCCTCTCTGCACAACCACCACCTATCCCAACCTCTTTGGAACATCAGAAACGAGACTGAAACCAAGGGCACCGAGTTTCTCTCTCTCTATATAAAGACACACAAACATCGCCCAAAACAGAACCTGCTCTCTTCTATCCTAACCAAATAGTACCCAGGAAGCGCCAACCCGGTCTAGACTATCAAAAACAAATAAGTTTTTGTGTTCTTTGCAATTATATAGGAGTTGTGGGGTGTTATGTGTAGTTTATAAAAATAGAAAACAAATTTCTGTTTAGTTAGTTGTATTAATCAGCTGTAATGACGTTCCTAATTCCTTCAATCAATTCAGTTTGCATCTTTCTCATTTTTGCTTCTCTAGGTTTTCTCTGATTTTGTTATGGTATTAGAGCCGGCAATTGGCGATTTCTCTCCGATCTCGGCCTCTCTCCGTCGCCGGCGGACCGCCAATTGACGTTGCCTCGGCTTTCATCATCTTCTTCGGCGTGCTTGTTCTCTCGCCATGGCGGCGAATTCACCTTTTTTTGGATCTGATTCTTGACCGATCACCGGACCTCCGCCATCGTCACCGTATTTTCTCACCACTTCTGACAGTCCAGGTACTGTACTCGTCACTCAGCCTCTTTCTGGAGAGAATTACAATACTTGGAGCCGTTCAATTCTCGTTGCTTTGAAAGCTAAGAACAAGCTAGGGTTTGTAAATGGTACTTTGCCTGTTCCGGTTGAATCCGATCCTCTGTTTGAATACTGGTCTCGCTGTGATAGCATGATCATCTCTTGGCTCATTAACTCTGTGTCCAAAGATATTGCCAACAGTATTGTCTACAAGAACACATCTCTAGAGATTTGGATAGATCTTCGTGAGCGCTTTTCTCAGAAGAATTTGCCTCGTATTTTTCAGCTTAAGCATTCTATCAATTCTCTTAAGCAAGGTGATCTTTCTGTCACCTCATATTTCACCAAGCTTCGTGCATTTTGGGATGAATTGTTGAATTACAGAGTTCTTCCTATTTGTCATTATGGAGCTCTTAATCAATGTACTTGCAATGTTATTAAACATTTTGTGGATGCTCATGAAGAGGAATGTGTCCTTCAATTCTTAATGGGACTGAATGAGGTTTACACTCCTGTTAGAGATCAATTACTTCTTACTGAGCCTCTGCCATCTCTCACCAATGTCTTTGCCAAAGTAGTTCAACAAGAACGGCAGATTGAAATCTCACATCTCTCTCACCTTCCATTACATAATCCTGCATCTGCTATGCTTGCTCAGCACAAATCTCCTTCAGTTTCTGAAACTCTTCACAGCAATGCAGTCTATGGTTCTAATGGAGGAAAGAAAAGACCTGTATGCACCTATTGTGGTTGGACAGGACACATCAAAGACAAGTGCTACAAGCTCCATGGATATCCTCCTGGTTTTAAGTTTAAGAAGACTCCTACTTCCTCATCTCAGTCAGACATTACTCATCCAAACTTCTTAGGAGGGGCTCCAAAATCATCAAATGGCTATGCTAATCAGACTTCTGTGGATTTTGTTCCTGCTGGTGTTGTTGGCTCAGATACTGGTTCTCCTACTAATCATTAATTGCCTACTGATGTTGCTTTTCCAAATCTCAGTTCAGCTCAATGTCAGCAGTTAATGACTTTTCTCTCTCACAAGCTGAACACTCAACCTCTTTTGGACTCACCTATGTCAGGTAGTTTCTCAGCAACTGTCTCTAGTGCAATTAGTTTTTCAAACTTTAGCACTTCACACTTGTCACCTTTGTCTTGGATTTTGGATTCTGGTGCCACTGATCATATGTGTGGTGATCTTTCTTTGTTTCTTACCTCATCACCTGTCAATAATGTTTTAGTTCACCTTCCTAATGGCACTTCAACACAAGTCACACACATTGGCTCAGTTCAAGTAAATCCACATTTACTATTGACTGATGTTCTTTACATTCCTCATTTCAAATTTAATCTCATTTCCATCTCTAAACTCATTACTAATCAGCACTATACCTTTTTCTTTGATGTTCATTCCTGTCTCATACAGGACCCTACTAGTGGTCAATGTGTGGCACAGGGTCAACTATGTGAAGGACTATATCTGGTGCTACCTCAGTCATCTCCCACTTCTGTTTCTGCAGCTAATTCTGCTCCTTCTTTGCAGGATTTTTCTTTGTGGCATCATAGACTAGGACATTTGTCAAATGATGTGCTGTGCTGTTTGTTTCCAAATTTCAAAACTAAATCTTGTAATGTTTCAACTTTCTGTTGTGACATTTGTCCATTAGCCAAACAAAGAAAGCTTTCTTTTCCTGTTTCACAGTCAAAAGCTGCTGCTGCTTTTGATCTCATTCATGTAGACACCTGGGGTCCTTATGCCATTTCTTCTATTGGTGGATATAAATATTTTTTAACAATTGTTGATGATTTTACTAGAGCAACTTGGGTTTATCTCATGAGGCTCAAAAGTGATGCAGTTTTTTTGATTCCTTCTTTCTGCAATCATGTTCAAAATCAGTTTGGTTCTAGTGTTAAAATCATTAGAACGGATCATGCACCTGAGTTTGATCTATCTGAATTTTTTGCATCTAAAGGCATTGTCCATCAGCTGTCTTGTGTGTATACACCTGAACAAAATGCTAGAGTGGAAAGGAAACACCAGCATCTCCTCAACATAGCTAGAGCTTTAAAGTTCTAATCTAATCTTCCTACCTCTTTCTGGGGTGAATGCATTCTCACTGCCACTTATATCATCAATAGAGCTCCTACTCCTCTTTTACAACATAAAACTCTTTTTGAGGTATTGTATGGTCATGTTCCTTCTTATGATCACATGAAAGTGTTTGGTTGTCTTTTTTATGTGTCTACTGTTCCACAACATAGACACAAGTTTGATTCCAGAGCCACTAAGTGTGTTTTTATTGGCTATCCATTCAATTCTAAGGGATAAAAAGTTTTTGATGTTCACACTCATTCTGTGTTTGTTTCTAGAAATGTGGTTTTTCATGAACACATTTTTCCATTTCACAATAAATGTCTTACTCCATCTCCTCAAGTTCTTAATGATGCATCATGTCTGCCTATCTCTTCTCATGATCTCTCCACTATTGAATCTTCAAAAAACAATGTCTCCCCTGTTGACTTTTCAGACAACACTCCTTCTACATCTGTTGTTCCCTCACCTCAACAGTTACCTAATCTAGTTTCATCACTTTCTTCTCCACCTCAAACACTTAGAAGATCTATCAGACCTCACAAAATTCCTTCCCATTTTCAAGATTTCATTTTAGGCAAGAAGAGTGCTCATTAATCTCTTACTGTTCCTTATGATCTCTCTGCTCACCTATCATATGATCATCTTACCACACACCACAAGGCTTTTGTAGCCAACATCAGTACAGTTTCAGAACCAGTTACCTTCTTGGAAGCTAGCCAAATTGCAGAATGGAAACAAGCCATGACTGCAGAATTGATGGCTTTACAACAGAATGACACCTGGACCTATGTTACATTGCCACCTGGTAACACCACTGTTGGCTGTAGGTGGGTATATAGAGTTAAGTATCATTCTGATGGTACTTTAGAAAGATATAAAGCAAGGCTAGTTGCCAAGGGATACACTCAAACTGAGGGATTGGATTACTCAGAAACTTTCTCTCCAGTTGCTAAACTCACAACAGTTAAATGTCTCCTCTCACTTGCTGCAATTAATGGTTGGCATCTTCTACAAATGGATGTGAACAATGCTTTCCTAAATGGTGATCTAGAAGAGGATGTCTACATGGATGTGCCTCCTGGAGCTGATGTACCTTCTCATATTCCAGCTCATGTTGTGTGTAAGCTCACCAAGTCATTATATGGGCTAAAAACGGCTTCTAGACAGTGGTACACAAAGCTGTCTACCACACTTATGAAGATGGGGTTTCTTCAATCCAAAGCTGATTATTCTTTGTTCACCAAGAGACAAGGTACTTGTTTTGCAGCAATGTTCATATATGTGGATGATATTGTTTTAGCTGGGAATGATCTTGTTTTCTTAGACTTAGTCAAACAGCAGTTGGCTTCTCATTTTCAGTTGAAGGATTTGGGTAATCTGGGTTATTTTCTGGGTTTGGAGATTACCAGGACAGATATGGGTATCACTTTGTGTCAAAGAAAGTGTGCTATTGACATTTTGAAAGACACTGGATTTCTGGGTTGTAAGCCTGCCCTCACTCCAATGGAACTCAATTCCAAGTTGAGTTCTCAAGAGGGGGATCTACTCTCTTCTGCTGATGTGTTCACTTATAGAAGGCTTATAGGAAGACTTTTGTATCTTTCCAACACAAGACCTGACATCAGTTACACTGTGAACAAACTGTCTCAGCTTTTAGCTCAACCCAGGTCACCTCACATGGATGCAGCTCAGAGAGTGCTTAGATATTTGAAGACTACTCCAGGTCAAGGTCTATTTTTTCCTGCACAGTCAACCTTTGAAATCAAAGCTTTTGAAGATTCTGACTGGGCAAGCTGTCCAGACACAAGAAGATACACAACTGGGTATTTGGTTTATTTGGGAAGTTCTTTGGTTTCTTGGAAATCAAAGAAACAAGATGTGGTTTCAAGGAGCTCAGCTGAAGCTGAGTATAGAAGTCTAGCTGCTTTCACCTGTGAAATACAGTGGTTGAAGTATATGCTATCTGATTTGGGAGTTGCTGAACAACAAACTCCAACAGTTTATTGTGATAGTCAAGCAGCTATTCACATAGCTACCAATCCAGTTTTTCATGAGAGGACTAAGCACATTGAATTGGATCTTCATTTGGTAAGAGATAAGGTTCAAGCTCAACAGTTGAAGTTACTTCATGTTTCTTCTAAAAATCAATTAGCAGACATTCTGACAAAGTCTTTGGCTCCTGGTCCTTTTCAGTTTTTGCTAACTAAGCTTGGAGTACACAATGTTTGCTCTCCAGCTTAAGGGAGGCTATCAAAAACAAATAAGTTTCTGTGTTCTTTGCAATTATATAGGAGTTGTGGGGTGTTATGTGTAGTTTATAAAAATAGAAAACAAATTTCTGTTTAGTTAGTTGTATTAATCATCTGTAATGACGTTCCTAATTCCTTCAATCAATTCAGTTTGCATCTTTCTCATTTTTGCTTCTCTAGGTTTTCTCTGATTTTGTTATAGACGAACCCATAAACAATCTGAGATAGGTTTTGATTTAGGTTATGGGGTTTCATTTGGGCTAAGCTTGATTGGGGATTCGTGTTTGCAAATACAGTTCGGTGATGTTAGATCGACGAGATGAGGTTTTTCCTGTTGGATTTGATTTTGATTATTTTTTTCCTAAATGGAGACTTTTGGGTCCGAATTGTCGAATTTGGTTTCGACCCTCACAAAGTTGAATCCCATATCTGGTTTCAAATTGTGGTTTTGAATTTATTATGATTGTTGTATTCTGATTTGACTTCTTGGTTTGGATGTTTAGATAAATGTTTTCGTATGTGGCTTTTATGGTTGATTTGGATTCTGGGTTATGGCATCATTTGTGATGGCTGATACCAACTAAGTTGGGTTTAATTTAGTCACAAATTGAGGAGGTTGAGGAGGAAAGAAGAAAAAAAAATCTTATGATCAGGATTGTGCTTGGTAGTGGCGGGTTGACTATGGTGGTAGGTAGGTGAAAGGGGTATAAATTAGAAATAGTGCTTATGTATGTGGACAATTTGGTAAATGTATTGATTTATGTTAGTCCAGTTAAGAATAAGGGTGTTCCTTGTCTATTTACAAACAGTGAGGATAGTCTGCACCTATTTACCAAAGTTTTATGAAGTCTCATTCTGTTCACATATATTTTTTAATTGTAACGTTTGTGTTAATTCTTTACTCCTCTTAGCCCAGGCTCAAGAAAAAGTGTCACAGATTCCAATCAATAGTAATAGCATGGCCCCATTCACAAAAAGAAATTGCATAATATTCATGAACTAGATAGGAATATGTATCTATTGAAATATTCATGATTGTAGATGCAGATTAAGAGCCTGTCTGGTAATTTGTTTTTTAAAACGCTGCTTCTCAATAGAAGCAGTATTAATTTGTTTGGTAAATTTATTTTTTCTGCTTCCTGGAAAGTAGTTGCTTCCCCGCAACAACTTTTGAAAAGAAGAGGAGTAGTTCGATAAATGCATTATTTGACATTATTATCTGTTAATAAATATCAATAAATATTTATTGTAATAACATTATGAAGACGTAATGCAGGTAATAAACACATAATCAAATACTCTAGAGGGGGGGTTGAAGAATAAGAACTTTTGCCAAATGAGTGGATTTTAAACAAAATGAGAAGAACTTGAAGTATTTCAAAGCTTTGAAAACAGATTCAAGGCTTTGAAATGCAGACATACAGTTTGAAATATACTAATAGTTTTCAAGGCATTGAAAAGCCTTTCAAAACTTTGAACTGAAACCTGTTTTAAAGCAGTTATAAAGACAAGTGCAGAGCTGAAATGTAAGAAGACGAACACAGTGATTTGTTACGAAGTTCGGTCCCAAGTGACATACTCTCTGCCTGAGGGATCTGATCCCTCTAGGATTTCAACAAACTTCTTATTTATCAAAAGATAATCCCTAGATATGAAGCCCAGAGAATTGGCTTACTGTGTTTCAGCATGTGGTTCTTCCTAACCTATCTAGTACCTTCTCTAGCTAAATGATACAATAATTATTCTCTGTTGTTCCTCTTGAAAAACTAACGAGAAAGATGAATAAGTAATATAGCGAATGATATACAAATAAAAGCTCTGAAAGAAGAACAATGTGAACACAGTGAAGAAATAAGCTTGAAGTGTTCTTCTGGAAACTGAAATTGATTAAGAGGTTGTTTGATCTCCTTCAATGATGCTTGTCAATCCGTGAGAGTGTTTGAATGCCTATGAAATGCTCTGTACTCCAGAATCTGTCACAATACTTGTCTATTCTGTCAATTTGAAATGCCGAATATAAAGGATCACTGCAACTTAAATCCCTAAAAATCCTCTGAAGTTCTTTTACTTTGAACAACTTGCTGAGCCGACTAGATTTTTTATTTCCTCATTGATTTTGCTCTAATCCTCCATCTGCAGGCTTAAGGCAAGTTCAGACCAGTTTTCCATATCAATAGGATCAATTGCAGACTTGAATTTCCTTCTCTGCAAACATATAAATAATGAAACTTTCTGCAGTAGATAGTTAGCTAAAATTCCCTGCAAACACTTAGGCCCAAAAGGAGATTAAGGCATGATATAACACATAATTAGTTTGTCTTTAATCATCTAATATAGCAATCAAGTACAAGAGATTAGAGATTATCAAGAGGAAGAACTCCCACTGATTTCATGCTATGAACTGTTGTGTAGTTTCAAGGCTTTGAAATATGTTTCAAAGCTTTGAAACAAGCTGTGAACGTACAATCTCCCCCTTCATGAAAGACAAAACCACCAATCAGTTAGAACTGTATTTCTGAAAAAGATAGACATTAGAGCATAGAAAAAACAGTTATATAAGATCATAAATAAATAACTAAACAGTTATAAGCGGAATCAAAATCAAACTAAGCAGAACAGTTGCCACAATATCCAAAAGATCAAAAACCAGATTATCCTGTATCTTAAAAAAATATACCCCTAAAATTCTCCCCCTTTTTGACTATCATCAAATATAGTAATAAAATGTTGGATCAAACCATATTGAATTTTTTTTTTAAGAAATAATTCTTTTGAGGAGAGAGTTCAAGGCTTTGAAAATGAAGAAATAGAAGGCTGGATTCAAGGCATTGGGTCTGCATCTATCTTGTCTCCTGCATCCACCTCTTGATCATCTTCTTCCTCTTCCTCATCCTCTAGCTGACCTTCTTCTTGTGCACCTTCATCCCTGTCAACTTCTTCACCAGGCTTATAAGCTGCCTCATCATCCTCAAACAGATCAGCTGAGGTAACAATTGCTGGATTCTTTCCTTTCTGTTTCTTCAACTTCAAGTCTTTGAGAAGAAATCCTGAGTCATCCCTAACTTCCTCACAAGCTTCCTTATCCTCAGCATTATTTGCCTCAGCTTCCTTATCCCCAACAACCTTATCCCTAGAACTGTACTCATCAAATAAGTCTCTGGTAGATCCTGAATTTATTGAGCCTTCTAGAACTAATATATCCTCTTCTTCCACATGAACCAAGTTAATACTCTTAAAAACACTCTCAGTCGTATACTTAATCTATCTAAACTCAACACCCAACTGATATTGACCCTGCTTGAGCTCATCTAGCTCATTCTCAATGAAGTCCAGATTCCGAAGAACTTGAGATTGGTCTTGAGTGGCAAAAGGTAGGGATACTAGAGAGGTTAAGGATTTCAGCTTTACAGACTTTTTGGCTTTCAACTCATCAGCAGATAATTCAGAGTAGAACTTCCATTCTCCCTCACTGTTTTTCATAATTCCAATCATTTGAAAAGACTTTTCATCTATCATTCCAAAACCAGTAGTAATTGTCTCTTCCATGTCAACATGTATCTCCATATGTTGAAAGAAGAGGTAGAGGAGGTTAACATAGGGTAGAGGATGCTTCCTATTCTTGGTACAACTATACAAAATGTGCTCCATCACAATGCTTGGCAGATCAATCTCATAACCATGCATTATCAGATACATCAGATATAACACCCTATCAGACATCAATTCCTTAGAGTTTTCTTTAGGTACCACACACCTCATCAAGATAGTAAACAAGATTTTGGCTTCAATAGTTAACATAAAGTGAGTGAATTTCTTAGAGGTAGTAGTTATACCAGGTAAAAAGAACTCTTCCTTAGCCAATTTGATACCATCAACCTTGCTCTAGTAGTTTTCTGTATTGTACCTCTTTTGACACCCAAGACATTAGAAAACTCATCATGATATTATTCCACCACAATACCAGCTACCTTAGATGATATAGTCAAGCCCAGAGTATTCACTTGTTTCAGATTCAAATAAAATAGTCCGGTAAGCCTAGGTATGTTGTTTCAGTCTCTAATGCACTCTAAATCTACATAATCCAACATGCTAGTAATGATCATACTACAGTAAGAAACAGGAGTAGAATCAAATCTGTCTAACCAGGTACCTCTTGTAGCATTACTGATAAACCATTTAGAAGAGATAGTTCCCTTACCAGGAGTTGTTTTCTCCTCTGAGTAAATTTTAATCTCCTTCCCCTTGGCTTTTTCAGGATCTCGTAACTCCTTCCCCTTGTCCTTTCCTGAAACTTGTATCCCCTTCCCTTTGTCTGGCTTTTGAGGGGTCTTTGCCTTCTTCACATTCTTTGGACTATTAATCTGAATACCCTTTTGCTTATGAGATGTAGCCACATGATCTGTCATTTTCTTGCTGGAAGTAACAGACTGATCTTTCTTCTCTTTCTTGCCTTTCTTCTTCTTCGGATGAGGAGAGGGTTGCATAGAGGCACTAGCATTCCAAGAAATGGAACTAGCACTGATGCTTTGAGCCTCTTCTTCTCCAACTTTTTCTTTTCTTCCCTCTGTTCTCTTTAGTGCTTCCACCAACCATCTCGATTCTTTAAGAGCTTCTCCGAGAATCCATAGGGTTAGGGTTTAAGAAGAGAGAGGTAGGAAAGATAGAAGAGAGAGAGAAGGGAGAAGATAAATACTAAAGAGTTTTGAGTTAAAGAGGGAAACTGCATATTCCTAAATCTTTGAGGAAGGAAAGTTTGATTGAAATTCAAACTCCGTTGGGAAGGAAATAATTTTATATGGATTTGAAAAAGATATGATATAATAAGATGAAAATAAAGATAGGAAATTATCTACAGAGATAACACCCAGCATTAGTCATCCAGTCATTGACTATATAGTAAACAAATTTATTTTCAAGGATTTGGAAATGAGTTAAAGACCTTGAAAGACTGTTATACTGCACATAACATTTTCAAGGTTTGGAAAATCTTTTCAAGGCTTTGAAAACTTTTCAAAACATTGAAACACATATAACTTACCTGATGCCCCCCCCCCCCAAACCAATGCTTCTTTATTCAGCATCCCCAGTTCTAATCTCGGGGCTGTGAATCTATCGTTTAGCAGTGGATTAGTGAAGATATGTGCAAACTGCATATTGGTTGGCACACATGTCAGAGATGTATCGCCTTTCTTTACATGATCTCTAACAAAGTGATGTCTAACATCAGTGTGCTTATTCCTTGAATGTTGCACTGGATACTTTGTAATTGAGATAGCACTACGTTTGATGGGAATATCTCTAAAGTCATAACCCAGATCTCTCATCTGTTGAGCTATCCACAACAATTGTGAGCAGCCAGCTCCAACTGCTATGTATTCAGCTTATACCGTTGATAAAGCTAATGAGTTTTGCTTCTTAGAATGCTAGCTTATCAGGAATAATCCAATGAATCGGCAACACTCTGATGTGCTTTTTCTGTCTACCTTACATCCTTCAAAATCAGCATCTGAATAGCCACACAAAGAGAAATTAGACATTTTACCAATTATTTGGTACCATTGAGATATATGGAAATTCTTTTGACATCAACTAAGTGAGACTCTTTAGGGAAAGATTGAAATCTATCCCACATACCAACACTAAACATAATGACTGGTCTGCTTGAAGTAAGATAGAGCAGTGCACTAATCACACCTCTGAACTCTTTCTGGTTCACACTCTTATCATTTTGATCATTGTCTAAGGATAGTGTAGAACTCATGGGAGTTTTGGCTACCTTGGATTGAGACATATTATACTTGTTCAGCAAACCCTTGGAGTACTTATTCTGATATAGAGCGGTGTCTAGCAACACATCTATGCCACTCAACTAATAGAAATAGTCAGTGATCTGACAAACCGTGTTCCCAATGTTACCGTGCTGTGTATGTATCTTCGTCTTTATATCCGGATTGGACACGAGAGATAATTGTCACACTTGTATATCCAATCCATAGTTTCTCGATCCTGGGAATAGGCTTATCTAAGAAGATAACATCAATAGCCCATATTGATTTATCTGACTCTTGACAGATATTCTATAAGCTCTACCCCTCGAGTGGTCGTGGATATTTTCTACCATTATGCAGGAGGGAAAATTCCCCTATACATCACTACCATCTCTAACCTTGCTTCCTATTATGTCTTATAATCGTCTTTATTGCTACCCAGTCACGGTGTAGCGTTTGACGAGACCAAAACACAATATTCCACAACTAGAGTATCTGGTGACCTCAAGTCTAAGGACTACAACACCATTATATGTATGAGAAGCACTTGTGACGTTGACATAATCTAATGTAGCCTTCTCGTGGTGGGTCAATCCAATATCCATTACTCCTAATGCATACATATGTGTTAGACTTGGAATCTCCATATCAATCTACCCACATATTACTCTATAGTGATCGTCCTATTAATCAATATAAAGGATCAAGGAATATTTAAGATAAACAAAAAAAATTAATCTTAGGACTTCATTATATTAGATATCTCCATAAATAATAAATGAATATTCTAGCCAAAAACAATGTTCATATTAAATATAGATTGCCTCTAGGTCATCTAATCCAACACTGACCTCCTCTAGGGATAATTCTTCCTTGTTCACAATGAAGGACTTAAAGAAGTTATCATATAATGGAGGTAACAAGATCAATAAAAAAAGTGCAGCATCCTCATTGCTCACATTCCTGCCAATATTACACAAATCTAAAAGAATTGTATTAAATTGACCAAGATGGTCTTTGAGAGCCGTACCATCGAGCATCCGCAAAGTGAAGAGCTTTTGCTTTAGCATCAACTTTATAGTGAGACTCTTCGTCATGTAGAGACTCTCCAACTAAAAATAGAGATTCGCTACTTCGTTCTGATCTGCGACCTTGATGATCACGTCATCCTATAAGCACAACATAATGTTTGAATGTGCCTTCTCCTCGATAACTCTCTATTAGAGTTATATATCTTGCACATTTAATATCGTTTTGCATATTTTACGGGTTGTTAATCTTAGTTTTATACTATTAATAGAGAGAAATATAGCATTCGTGAGCGTTTGAGCATAAATGTGTAATCCGGGCGTTTCTTGTGTAATTTCAAGCTATTTTTGTCACATTTGATCTTCCGGTATGTTTCGTGTTGTGTTTTTGAGGAACCTGAAGCTTGGATATGTGCATTGGCAAGAGGAAACAAACTTCGGAATGTTGGAAGGCTCAAGAACGGTGTGTGGAATGGAAGACAGGTGAAGAAAAGACCAAAGGAGTGAAGAAAAAGACTTTATTTTCCCAGACTAGTCGTACTACCACTATACTGGTAGAAAGTCCAATCCCATACTTAGAAATTTTGGCAGTCAGCAAAAATATCACCTTCTGCTGGTAGTACTACCAGTAGGACTGGTAGTACGACCAGTTTGACCACCAGGACGGAAAAGTGTGGGGTTTTATGCAATTTTGAAAACTTTTTGGGCAACAAGTGATAGAAATTATGTGCTAAAATACCTAGGGACAAGGAGGATCGATCATTCACGTCTTTTTGGAGGAGAGCAACATTGGAGAGCAAGCTTGGAGGTGGATAATCATCAAGAATCATCAAGACTTGAAGATTATTCATTTGATTTCCTATCTCTTTCATTCTTGTATGATTATGGAGATTTCTTCTATGCTAAACAAGATTATGTCTAGCTAAACTTCCTTTTCCTAGATAATCTATGGAGAACTAGAGTTTTGATTAGGATTTTTCCGGATTATGACTTGATTCATGCTTCTAGCTTAATTCTATGTTTATGTTTGGATTATACATTGTGTTCTTGTTCTTATCTATATCTGTTCTTCGATTGATCACCCGTAGCATGCTAGTTACCCTATTAGTTGCACGGTAGTGAACTAATCCGGATGTGTTAAGAACACAATTGACATTCTTGTAGTTTTTGGAGACCGAGAGGAGAAAAGAACTTGAGTGACCAAGTGTGGGTTGTTTCGGTTGGGATTAGTTAGGTTTTAGTGAAAGCTGTGGACCGATAGGACCCGGTGAACGGACCTTACAAGCCAACTAGAGTGGAACGGTAAGTGTAGGTGGACCGAAAGGACCCAAAGTTAACCGTAAAGCAAATTTACACGAGATCGATAGAAATGTGTAATGAGTGTGACCCGGTATAATCTATCATAACTAGAGTGTCTTAAGCTTAGTCCGGAAATCATATTCAAACCTAGGGACCCTAGATTATCTGGTTCTTCTCCATAATCGTATCTTAATACAATCATTCTTCTAAATTGAAAAATCACACAAAAATATAGTTAACTTAGTGTTATTTAATTTAAGTCACTGGTTTGTGGGTGACGAACCTTCAAATCAAACACTTTTTACCTGTTACTTAGGTATCATATTATTATTTCTTAATTAACTATTAATCTTCTAATTCCCTTGGGTTCGATAATTTGGAGTCTAAAATACTCCACGTACTACTTGACCGTATACTTCGTTTAAACGCATTAGTAATTCGGGCCAAATTTTTGGCGCCGTTTCCAGGGAATTAAACGGTTATTTAGTTTAGTTAAAAATTAATTTAGGATACCTCTTTTATTTATTTATTTATTTATTTGATATTTTGGTTTCTTATTTGTATTTGAATATGCTTTTCAGGTATTCAGTGTATGCCCAGGATCCCTATTGACCTTGTGCCCCCACTTGAAGACCCAGAGCAGTTACTCAAGTTCCAAAAGAGAAGACAGAAACAGAGCACCATGGGCGAACAATTAACGAACGCGCAACTCAATCAGCGGTTGGAAGAGCTGTCTAAGCATCTAAATGATCGTAACTCCCAGACACCGTACAACAAGTATGGGCAGGCTATTGTGGAGAATTTTCAGTCGTCCACCTCTGGACACAATCCGTCAATCGTAGTGCCAGAGATACAAGATGAGCACTTTGATCTTAAGCCTGCAACAATTCAGACGGTAACCAATCAGTTCCAATTCTATGGGAACCGGGATGAAGAACCCAATGAATTTATTGGGAGGGTCAACGCGTACATAAATACTACCAAGTACAAGGATGTGACAACAGAGGCGTTGAAGCTCATTCTTTTTCCTTACTGTCTGAAGGGTGCAGCTGAGAAGTGGCTTCAGTCAAGAGCTCCTGATTCGATCACTACATGGGCTCAATGTGTGGGTGAGTTCATGACCAAGTTTTATCCAGTTCAACGGTTGATTGAGTTACAGGGTGATATTCTAGGGTTTTGGGAACATGCCAATGAAACCGTGGTGGATGCATGGGACCGTTTTATGCATTGGATCAGGAAGTGCCCAAATCATGATTTTGGGGATTACAAAATTTTATAGGTCTTCTATCATGGTCTAGAACGTCACAAACAGGATCTGGTTAGCAGAGAAGCTGGTGGTAATTTTATGTACTCTGTTGACAAAGAAGGAGCTTATGCGCTCATGAAGCAGCTTGCTAAGCAGGACTCACAACTTTATGAATCCAGGAGATTATCGGCATTGCCTGAACCTAAGGATGATGAATCGAAGACTGGGATCAGTAAGATGATATCTAACTTAGCCAAGCATGTGTATCAGGACAAGAAGCTAGTTACAAGGGTAGACGAGCAGGAATTTGATTCAGCCTTGGCCCAGATTGCAAGTGAAGATGTAAAATTTGTGGGGGCACAAGGACAACGGCAGAATTGGATCCAAGGGAACTATAGACCAGGGACAAGAGATCATCCAGGTTTAAGGTATGGGGATCAGTCTGGAGCTATATACGCACCGGGGTTTCAGAACATGCCACAAGCACGAATTTCGCAGGGTCCACCACAAGCTGCTGCAGCGCCAAACCCAAAGATTGATGTACTTACTAAGGCGTTAACACAGCTGAGTAATAACATGAACCATATGACCAACAACATAAACAATATGACCACGACGATCAATGTTGTGTCTTCTGATTTGCAAGATACGAAGACTTCTCTTCGTTCACTGGAGGTTCAAGTTGGGCAAATTGCAACACAATTATCTGCTAGAGTACCTGGCTCTCTGCTGTCTGACACAGAGAATGTGCCCCAGGTAAATGCCATTACCACTCGCAACGGGATTTCGTTGACTGATCCACTATACCTGATCCATGCCAGAGCTGAAGCATCAAAGGCTAAGGAGCATGAGGTCTTCGATTGTGAGAAGACACATTTCATGGTCCCCCAATCAAAGGGCATGCATGATGATGAAAAGTCCAATAAGTTATTACCACCATCCCTTTCTTCTAAATATGTATATTTTCCATTGAGAACCAGGAAGAAGAAGGATGACTCTGAGGAGTACAGGCGATTTCTTAGTATTTTCTCCATACTGCACATAAACATTTCGTTGATTGAAGCGCTGCAGAAAATGCCTAAGTATGCGCAGTTTATCAAGGATGCAATCCTTGGGAGAAAATCTATGGATGACTTTTAGACAGTGAAGTTGAATGAGCAGGTGAGTTCATGTGTCTTGCATGGACTACCTAAGAATAAGAAAGATCCAGGTAGTTTTGTGATTGAAGCTACACTTGGCGGGGCGTATACAGGCAGGGCTCTATGTGATATGGGAGCAAGTGTCAACTTGATGCCGCTTTAAGTATTCAAAAATCTAGGTGTGGGGGAGCCAGGTAAAACTTAGATCAATCTTCAGTTCGCAGATAAGTCATCCAAGAAGACCATTGGTGTGGTAGTAGACTTACTTGTGAGAGTTGGTATTTTGATCATGCCAGCTAATTTTGTGATACTGGACATGCCAGTTGGTGACGTTCCAAGCATTCCTGGTAGGCCCTTTCTGGCTATCGGTCGGTCGTTAATTGATGTAGAGAATGGGGAATTGATCATGAGGGTCAACGATACTGTGGAGACCATTCGGGTTTTCAAACCGACTCCTCGGTACACTCGTGAGGTGAAGCCAGGATTGCCATTTCCCGTGCAAGTTAGGCGAGCAATTCCAGAGCTGACACAGGAGGATCCGCTTGAACTTAATGGCAAGGCATCGAGTGTGCAGGCGCACGAGGTAGTTATGAGAATCCAGCGCCAAAAGTTGGATGCGAAACGACCTGCCAAACCACCTTTCAGAGGCTCATGAGGTAACATGGTCGGGCCGTCGACTTTAAATTACAAGTGCTGTTAGGGAGGCAACCCAATGTAGAGTAGGATGTTTTTTGTTTTTGTTTTTATTTATTTATGAGTTTCCTATATTTGACTATGAGGGGTGATAGAGAGTGGACTTATTTTTCCAATCAGTGCGTATGGACACAGGTAAAGAAGACGCACCGGATTCCCCTTCTTGATGTGCGTGCTAGAGATTGCACGATATTGTGGAAAGAAAAATCCCCACAGGAGTATGCCTAAAATATATAGATAATTTCTCGTGGTCGAGCAGCAATTCCAATATGTTGAGTGCCACACGCATGAGAGGGCTACAGTTCATGTCCTAGACGCACATTGGAATCCTGGCGCCTAGAGACTTCTCCGGAAATTGTCAACGGTCCACAAGACCCCTTCTTGTTCAAATTTCGCGGAAATGGTGCCTATTTAGGTCCGGGCACCCAGGTACCTCTAACTCTCTCCCATGTTTCTACGTTTTGAGCAATAAATGTGGAAATCCACCGCCTGCACATTTAAGCGATGAGTCCTCCTTCATTATCTCTAAATTCCTTGAGGACAATGAAACGCTTAAGTGTGGGGGGGTTTGTATCTACTTTCCCTATTCATGTCTTTGTTTGCATCGCCTTGTTACATTAAGTTATGTGTTCGTATTGTGTTGGTTTGTGGTACGATTGTGTAGTTTATGCATCATATTAGCACTTTTACTTTATTGAGTCTCCTACCCAAAACTTGTGTTTAATCGAGTTGGCCAAAAGCATATAGAGTCTAGGAATATATTAAAAAAAATAAAAAAAAAAATAAAAAATTCAAAAATCATAAAAAATTGTAAACTTTTGAGAAATGGAAATCGAAGAGAGTGAATGAGGAGAGGGATTAATGTTAGAGTTCCTTAGGAGTATGAAAATATGAGGTGAGGAAGATGCCAGAATCTGGAGTAGGAAGACTTATAGGGCTAATGCACATTAGAAATGCGAGTAGCTGCCTCTTAGACTAGTTATCCTACTAGCGCTACACCACCGGCACTTAGGTAGTCGTCAACCCTCCTCGTAGTGGCAACAGAACAGCTGTGCGAGTGGTTTTTATGGGGGCCTCACGTCCCGTATCCAACTTGTAGGTCCACGAGTTACCCCTATTGACCCGTTTAACCCTTTTATTCATAGCCCCTAGTCTAGGAAGCCTTTCAATGTGACTTTCATCACTTGTTATAATGGTCATTTCCTATGCGTCATGATAGAAGGAGTCGAGTTAGAAAGGTTCAGTTATGGTGTGCTGAATTGATACATCTTACGTGGATTCTCTTATATGTCGTCTTTTGAGGGGATGTGAGGGTGAATTAGAGCCGGCAATACACTTCGGTGTGGCGGTGAGTCGTGTCCTTACACCACGATCACAGGTGGAGTGTCGTAGTGCGTGATATTTTTCTGCACGGTATGGGGTGAGGTTTATTGAGTTTATAGGAGGTCGTGCTTTGATTTTCAGTATATTCTCTATATTTTAGGTGATGAGGAGGATCGGTTGGAAAAGCACGTATCACATTTGACTACCGAGTTTTGAGTTAGTTTACATCAAGTGTGGGGGTGTCAACGATTATTTGATTATATTACCGATTTGGCACATTCCACCCCCACATTATCTGCTTTGATATTGGATCTCCTCGGATATTACTATGGTATGATTGGCTCTATGTGTTACTGTTATTGTTGTGGAAATGAAAAAAAAATTGTTTGGAAATTGAAAGTGAATGAAATAAGGAGCTTGCTCTACACTTCATGAAGAACCAAGGAGATTAGCTATGGATCTTGATCACTCTTTCACAGTCGTGACTGCGAGAACGGCGTTGCACCAAGATTGAGGGAATGAGGACCGGAGTAGTGAGATTCGGAGGAGTTCCTTGGATTTTGGTGAGGGAGTGTGAGAATTGGGTTTTAGTGAGTTATCATGACGTCTAGGACTACGGTTGTAAATATCCTATCCTACCATTCCTAACCCGTCAGCAGTGTGAACGCGTTGATAAATAGCTCGGAAGGTAAGTGCTAGGGATATGTTTGATGAGTGTGCGGAAGCAATGTCTTGAGTGTTCGTGCCCGTTCTGTCTAACGAAACTGGCCGCAAGTTCTACCGATCACCAAAGTTAAAGAATTTCCGAGGGAATATGAGAGCCTTATGACTTGCTGGTTTACTTTTCAAGGTTTCTCAATCTCTAACTAAAAATTAAAAAAAAAAATTGTGTTTCATTCTTTCATTGTTTGAAATCGAGTTGTATTGTGTATAGTCATGTAGATTGCATATTCGTGTGTGTGAGTTGTTTGTGTCGCGTGGCTAGTGGAATTTTATGCAATTCGGTGGATTGAAACCGTAGTGTGCAGATTGATTTTTCACGAGACGCGCAAAAATGTAGTGTGGGGGATTTGATAACTCTCTATTAGAGTTATATTTCTTGCACATTTAATACCATTTTGCGTATTTTCCGGGTTGATAATCTTAGTTTTATATTACGATTAGAGAGAAATATAGAATGCTTGAGCGTTTGAGAATAAATGTGTAATTTCGAGCTATTTTTGTCACATTTGATCTTCCGGTATGTTTGGTGTTGTGTTTTTCAGGAACCGGAAGCTTGGATATGTGCATTGGCAAGATGAACGAACTTCGGAATGTTGGAAGGCTCAAGAACGGTGTGTGGAATGGAAGATGGATGAAGAAAAAGACTTTATTTTCCCAGACTAGTCGTACTACCACTATACTGGTAGTAAGACTAGTCCAATACTTAGAAATTTTGGCAGTCAGCAAAAATATCACCTTCTGCTGGTAGTAGTAGTACGACCAGTCTGATCACCAGGACGGAAAAGTATGGGGTTTTATGCAATTTTAAAGACTTTTTGGGCAACAAGTTATAGAAATTACGTTCTAAAAGACCTAGAGACAAGGAGGATCGAGCATTCACGTTTTTTCGGAGGAGAACAACATTGGAGAGCAAGCTAGGAGGTGGAGAATCATCAAGAATCATCAAGACTTGAAGATTATTCGTTTGATTTCCTATCTCTTTCATTCTATTGTATGATTATAGAGATTTCTTCTATGCTAAACAAGATTATGTCTAGCTAAACTTCCATTTGCTAGATAAACTATGGAGAACTAGGGTTTTGATTAGGATTTTTCCGGATTATGACTTGATTCATGCTTCTAGCTTAATTCTATGTTTATGTTTGGATTATTCATTGTGTTCTTGTTCTTATCTATATGTGTGCTTGGATTGATCACCCGTAGCATGCTAGTTACCCTCTTAGTTACACGATAGTGAACTAATCCGGGTGTGTTAAGAACACAATTCACATTCTTGTAGTTCTTGGAGACCGATAGGAGAAAAGAACTTGAGTGACCAAGTGTGGGTTTTTTCGGTTGGGATTGGTTAGGTTTTAGTGAAAGCGGTAGACCGATAGGACCCGGTGAACGGACCTAACAAGCCAACTAGAGTGGAACGGTAAGTGTAGGTGGACCGGAAGGACCCAAAGTTAACCGTAAAGCAAATTTACAAAATATCGATAGAAGAGTGTAATGAGTCTGACCCGGTGTAATCAATCATAACTAGAGTTTCTTAAGCTTAGTTCAAAAATAATATTCAACCCTAGGGACCCTAAATTATCTAGTTCTTCTCCATAATCGTATCTTGATACAATCATTCTTTTAAATTGAAAAATCATACAAAAATATATTTAACATAGTGTTATTTAATTTAAGTCACTTGTATGTGGGTGACGAACCTTCAAATCAAACACTTTTTACCGGTTACTTAGGTATCATATTATTATTTCTTAATTGACTATTAATCGTCTAATTCCCTTGGGTTCGATAATTCGGAGTCTACAATACTCCACATGCTACTTGACCGTATACTTGCGTTTAAACGCATTAGTAATTCGTGTCACTCCTCCATCGCATTGAAATCCGATGATGCAACAGTAATGCCTCCTTTGTCCTGTAGTCAAAGGTGCTCATATGCCTTGCGATTTGATCAAAGCCTCGATTTTTATCTTCCACAGACTGAAGCGGTTCCGTGCTGTGAACTTTTCGATCTTCAACATCGATCCGGACATCCTTCTTAATTTATCTTGAATCCTAGTTACGTGCTACACCTAGATCGCAAAACCTAGCTTTGATTTCACCAAGCTGTGAAACCCTAGATTTGCTTGGCCTTGATCTTGATCTTGATCTTGAAACACCGCCAACCTTGGCTCTGATACGAGCTTGTTATGTCAAACCACCTCATTAACGATGATCGAATAAAGAAGAACACAAGGATCTTACGTTTTTCGCTAGCAAAACTTCTCTAACTACGTCCACGGCAGAAAAGCACCCTTTATTTCACAATAGGAACAATTACAATGACTTGCATACCCAATATTGTGACTACTAGGTTCTTTATATAGTGATAGGAAAATTCCAAAAGTTCCCAAATTCGATTTGGAAAAAAACTTATTTCCTAACTAATCCCCCACATTTTTGACTTCCAATGTTTTCTTAATCAAAGTTGGAAAGAGCGTGGCCGCTTTTGACCAATTCAAGGCACCAACTCAACAAGATCAACAATCGATCGAGGCTGCTCTTGTCGAGTCAAGATCCTCTATGAAGAGCTTTTTCCCCTCAGTAGTCCGAATATTTAAGTCATATGCAACAACCATTGATATTGCCACAACTTCATCAACTAAGACTAAAATATTAATTTACTCTTATCTTGGCATTAGTTCTTATTTGTTCCTATGTATATAAGAGTAAAATATTAATTTGAGTCGCTCAACCTCGACTTTGGTTACTTCAAAGACTCGACAAGGAAACCTAATTCAATGATTTGTAGCTACATAGACCAATAGTAATTATAACTTTTTGTTATAAGTTTTATTGTGAGAAAATAGAGATTCTTTAATAAATATCTTTTTGAGGAAGTTTAATGGTGTCCAAGCCAACTTGGAAGCACCTCAACTAATCCGGAGTCCTGGAGTATATTTATAGTTTAGAAAGTCATGTTAATCCCCAGTGGCCTCAAGGATAATTTGACATTCCTGGGATATGAACTTGAGACCTAGGGGAAGCAGACCCTTAAATGGCTAGACTCACTACTATAAACGGGCCAAGAAACGGCAACAAATTCCCCCAGTTTATGAAGGTTTTCTCGCCGTTTATAGCAAAAAACGGCGAGATTTGGGTCGTCCACAAGGTATTTCCCCGTTTTTGCTCAGTGGCGAGAAAAACTCCTTTCGTTTAAACCTTAAACGGCGAGAGACACATTCTTGCCATTTATGATGTAGCAAAAACGACAAGAAATCTCTCCGTTTATGTTAATCTTCTATGCGAAAAACCCTTCTTCTCGCCATATTTAAAGACGCTTATGTGGTAAAAATTATTTCCATATATATATATATATTACAAATTTATATTCTATTAATTTTAAACATTAATTAATTTTATACATTTTATATTAATTTAAACATTAGTTAATATCAATCTTAACTCCCAAACCACACTAAACTACATAAATACAAACCCCTCCCCCTTCTCTTCTCCATCTTTTCCTCCCATGTAGCTACACAGAACGCCATCTCCATCTCCTCAAATCAAACCAGCTCCATCTCCATTTCCTTCCCCCTCTGCTTCAGTTTTCTGGTCAAGAACATACCCAAGTTGAACATCAATTTGTACCAAGTTTACTTCAACGATTAAATAGAGAGAGAGAGAGAGAGAAATTTTACCACGAACAGGGTCACATGCCCCGCTGGAAAATCAAAGAAATTAATAATCAAACTTGACAAATTCTTTGTTCTGGGCAGGATATGATCAGGTAGGCATCATTAAATCGAACCTCCCTGCATCAAAAATCGAACCTCCAAATCAAAACGCCTCACAAATCGAACCCCAAATCGAACCTTCCTGCATCAGATGGTGGCGACGATGATTGACGATGGTGGTAACAATGATGGCGGTGATGGCTGAGGTGAAGGTCGATGGTGGGAGAGGTGAAATTCAACCCCCCGAATACAACGTCGCACTTTGCCTCAGAGCTATGTCGAAACCACCGCCGTCGATTCAGTCCACGACGGTTTTATCGGGGCCGGTGGTCTAGTTGATGTTTAGGGATTAGCTGAAGATGAAGATCAGAGAGAGTGGTAGAGTACTGGGGATGAAGATCGATCGAGAGAGGGGAATGAGAGTACGGGATCAATCAGTTTTTTTTTTTTTTTTTTTTTTTTAAAACTAGTTTTTGTTTAGAATATATAAGGTAGAGTTTTAATTGATGGCCAAGATTACATCTTCAAATTAAAGGGAGGACATTGATTTAAACCACATGTGAGTATTATTTTGGGCGGTAAATTCGAAATTTCGTCCCAAAATTTGGCTCCAAAGTAAAAAAATGATGTGTACAAACTTAATTTTACGGTAAGAAATTCTTGCCGTATATGATCATTTTTAACGGGGTAACAGGATCTCTTGCCGTTTATGTTATATACTATATGCGGCTAGAAAAAAAATTCCCTAATAATGGTATTGTTCTTGCTGTTTTAGATATTTTTAAGCGGGAAAAACTATTATTGTCACTATTAGTACAATTCTTGCCACTTTAGATGTTTTAAGTGGGAAAAATTGTTCTTGTCATATTTTATAGCATTTATGGCAAGACGATTATTGCCACCCGTTAATTAAATTTCTAGTAGTGACTCAACCACTAGGCCAACCCCCGCAAACCCTTGGAGTTGAGATACTTTAATATAGATTGGCTAGAATTGTGTCCCTAATTCAACTATTTCAACATCGTAAATATGCTTAATTTATGATTGGAAAACACAAACACACAAAATATGCATATAACTAATTAACGTTTGATTTTAAAGTTTATATTTTTTTGCAGTTAACAATTCCTTCAAGAACTCATGTGATATGATTTATTTCATGATTAAAAATAAGTTAGGAGACCCTGTTAAAGATGAATACCGAATTTCGTGATCACATGAATGGAGACATACGAAGTGAAACATTGATTTTCCAACCATGTACTCAACTTCATGTATATATCTCTTCTTCATAAACTACTACAGGGAATAGCATGGTCACGAACCATGAAATTGAAATTGAAATGTTGCTGAGTGTTTCATAATAGCATTAATGCAGCTGATTTCCCAAGATTACATATTTGTCCATCCTAATTATTGTTTCATCCTAATTATTTGTCCATCCTAATACACAAGCGGTCGTTACATACATAAGGAGGTGATATTTAGTTGGTAGACAGTGAGTTAGTAGCTACGAATTATAATTCTAACAACATGCTAGGTATTTTCTTTTTCCAAATTTCTGAATCAGTGGGAAAAGAACAATCAATGAGTCCCGAACTGATATATAACGACCGAATCTCTCAAGAACAACAAAGAATTGAATATTGTACTTTTTTCGTCTGATTGTTCTTTCTCGATTTAAAGTAATAATCGAATCCGATGTATGTTCTTATTAGATCTCCTTTGTCCAATATTGTTTAATAGAGTCGTCGTTCTGATAACGTGTTGTGAAACGAGAGAAGACGAGAAATGAGAAATAAAGAGAGATGAGTTCTGATATGTGTTTAATTCTTCAACTATAAGCCTCGGATGGACAAATGTGCCAATAAAAATATACGAATGGGCTTACAATATGTGGATATTCACAAATAAACCAGTCAAATATTTCAGTACAGGATTTTCATTTTAGAAGAATTTTACAACCAGATTTTTTCAGCCTATTTTTTAGATTTTCAGCTGATACCAAAAATGAGCGACAAACATATTCAGTAGTGGTGGAGAGAAGTCAACCACTGCTCTACGTTTTTCTTCTCATCATCATGTTCATTTGGAATATGCTTCAACGCGCCAAAGAACTGATTTATGTTTGGCCTTTTTTGTGCTTCCATGCAGCCATTCTTGTAACAACGGACCAGCACCGCAAAGCTGCCGTCTGAGTCATCATCACTCTGGAAATCAGGGGCGTGTGGCTCCAGCCACCCGATCGACCAGTCTGAGTCGTCGGATTCAGATTCCGACATACACACACCGTCCGATGGGACCAAGACAGCGTCATACTCCTCGTCGATTTTCCTTTCTTCCCTGCTTTGCCACTTACGCTTGACCTTTCTTGTGGACGAAGCAACCTTTCTTGGCGTAAAAAAATTCACATTGTCCACCTCTCTATAACCTAACCCGCAATCAGTAGATGAATTCAGCTGAGACCCATTAGAGCCACCCTCTTTCTCTTTACTGCCCCACAGCCACCGATTGAATTTAAGCAAAGAAACAGCCATTCTTACAAACACAAACAAGCTTAAACTTCTAAAAAGTCTAGACTCCGTCCAAGGTATGCATGCAGCAACCACCGAGTCAGATGATGATGATTAAGTAATTTCAATACTTCAGACACGTGAACTAATTTGGGAGAGATTTTAACTACTCCAAACATCAACATATTAATTGAGGAAGCGCCAAAGCTACTTATATAGAGATAATGCATTACTAATACCAAATGAAACAGGAAATCCTTCCTTTTGAAGGAATTCCGAACTTTTGATGTAACCAACCACCAGCACAAGTGGAACTTTATTTCAGGTCCAGCTAAAAGTTACTCCAAATCAAGAAGTAAGCATAAGAATATCTCCAATAATTAGAAAAACATTCATATCCTCAATTCCAAGTCCTAGAAAAATACCTAATTCATCAGCCGTAACCGCGGAATAGCTAAAAATAAGAATAAATTGAACAGAAGAGCACAAAGGATGAAGTTTTGGGAAAACTCAGAGACTACACGAGCGATCAGTGTGATAAAGCGTTTACTAACTCACCTCAAGTCACCAACCGGGAGTTCAACCAGGAAAGAACGCTAAAATTTACTCCAAATCAAGAAGTAAACACAAGAATATCTCCAACAATTAGAAAAACATTCATAGCGCAGTCCTCAATTCCAAGTCCTAGAAAAACACCTAATTCATCAGCCGTAATCGCGGAATAGCGAAAAATAAGAATAAATTGAACACAAGAGTACGAAGGATGAAGTTTTGGGAAAACTCGAGACTAAACGAGCAATCAGTGTGATAAAGTGTTCACTAACTCACCTCAAATCACCAACCGGGAGTTCAACCAGGAAAGAACGATAAATGTTACTCCAAATCAAGAAGTAAACACAAGAATATCTCCAATAATTAGACAAGCATTCATAGCGGCCTTAGTTCGAAGTCCTCGAAAAACACCTAACTGTAGCCTTTTGCAAGGGCATAATACTATAGCAAATAATATAAATCGTCGCAAATTATAGATTGCGAGGGTGTTTTGCCCCTCCCAACGATTATAACTTTTCACACCATTTTTATTTGGCGAAGCTTATGAGCAGAGAGCAAACTCTTCGAGAGCAAATCCGGACCTTCAATCAACTGTTCAATTCAGCTAATAAAGCACTTCAAATACTCATGCAACAACAAGGTTAGCAAAATTTCCCTTTTTCAGTAATGCGATTTCTCATATTTTGAAAACTTAAATCGAGTAGGCATGTAAATCTGGGTTTATTCTTGATGTTCTAGTGTTATGCGTATTATAGCAATGGCTCCCAAGAAATCTTCGAAGGAAGCGATCGACTTGCCCGAGGTCTCAAAGGATATGTGGTGCAAAGCTCCTTATTTGGGAGGAGAAGTTTTGTACCTCGCAACCATCAGGGAAAATAAGTTTAAAAGCTCCCCATTGACGAATGCTCTGCAATTGGCGCCTGAGCCGGAGAGAGACGACTGGGATCTCGCTAACGTCAATGATGTGAACCGACTCGGTCTCGAAGCTGGGTTGTACCCCTTTACCGATATTCTCTACCAGACTTTCACAGCGAAGTTGGATTGGATTGAAGAATGGACAGAGTACGTTCTTGAGCACTATGATGCTGAACTCACCCGTGCAGGGATATAACATGTGCGCGCGACTAAGGGGTTGAGCATTATACTCGATAACGACATGCTGATGACCTTACTTTCGAGGTATTCAAAGAAGAACCACACATTCCACTTCTCAACCTTCGAAGCTGGCCCTACTCTCGAAGATGTGGAAATACTGCTAGAGCTTCCCTGCAGACCCTTTGACACCTTTGCACTCAGATGCTGAGATCTCCCTCTTCGAACAGATGAAGGAGTGCATAGAGGAGGTGAAGAAGACGACCACGAGGTGGATCTCGACCAAGCGTGCAGAGAAGCATCTGCTAGTCAAAAGAGGCACGAAGAACATGTGGACGAAGTGGATAACTTATTTATACCGCGATTTTGAAAAGCAAGAGATGGCTCAGGCAATTTTGAAGAAGGATAAAGACGAGCTAACTTCGTTGGAAGGAAGAGGCTCTGCCCACTCGTTGTGCAGTTTCCTCTGCGTCTGGCTTTAGAGGTATCTCATTGATGGGCATCCTCATGATGGTGTATTCACCCATGTCCTTGCGCTTGAGGTTCGCCTTTCTCTAGGTCAAAAGGTGGCGTTGGGGCCTCTGGTCCTTGGGTTTCTGTATTATCGTCTAGACTTGGCCATGAGGCACACTAAGCAGTCCCAAGGTAGAGTTGACATCATCACTTACGCCAACGTCGCATTCTTGTCGATGTGGGTGTTCGAAATATCGCCTCTATACGCCCCAATTCCAACACATGTTGAAAAGTGGAATGCGCCCAACACCAAAAACGAGTTTCAAAGTCCTCGCGTGTGGCGCTGGTACAAAACTAGAGGCGTGCAACGCTCGTTCTCCTTGATGTGCGACGACGTCAGTTATTTTGTGATCAGACCTTATGCCTTGGAGAACATCGTGCATCACAAAGTCATGTAACCTGAGGAAGATACACTATTTTCCCCTTCGCATATCACCAAGGGCTCGCGATGCTACTCCAGATTCACCAACTGGTGTAGAAAAGGATACATGCCTGCTTTGCCTGAGTACGAAGCCGTTCTAGAAACCTTGAGCTACAATCCTATAACAGCTCACTATGATCCGATTCGAGTGAGCACCAAATTATATTTGACGCAGTTGCTCCTCCCTTGTGGTCTGACTCAGTTGCTCGCGGCTGCTACAAGAGGTTAATATATGGAAAGTGTAACAACATACTAGTTAGCATTCTTCCTCTGACCCAACCTTCTCGAGAAAGGCAAGGAAAATTAACTCCCAACTGGATCGCTTTCTCGAATGCGCAAACTCGCCTCCACATGAGGTCTTGGCTTCAAGTCCAACCGCCAAAAGCTCCTACCCTCCGAATTGGGGAATACGCGTTCAAGGCGTCGTGCACTAGAGACGCGACTCAATATGGGTTGTATTCACTCTGTGACGAATATCATCACTGTTTCCAGAACTAGTTTTGGGAGAAAAGACGGAGGTTGTGAAGAAGTCATCTTACAGTGCGACGAAAGCTTACGCGAGTGATTTCAACAAGGTACCACCAACATCTCTCCAATTTTATTTGAGTGCGATAAGCATGTGTCATATGTTATGCTAAATTCGTCTTTGTTTTGCAGTGTTGCTTCAGGAGATACGCGTCTGGGGACCGAAGTAGAGGATTTGCTGACATCCTGCGATCGAAGGATACAACTTACATTTCTATCGAACCTGAAATGACGATGACTCAATAAGTTCAAGATCATATCTGGAACGCACTTACAAGCTTCATCTTATCAATCACCGAAGCTGATAAGAATCCACGAAAGAAGAAAGCTTCTGCTGAGCCTTCAACGGATGCGACAGACCTCAGAATGTCCAAGCCGGTGAAGCGCCCGAGGACCAATCCTGCTTCGAGAAACCCTGCTCCCAAAGAGAGAGTAGCGCGAAAAGGTAGAGGCAGAGCTGATGAACGCAACACAGAGGACCTTGTAGAGCATGTGTCATATGTTATGCTAAATTCGTCTTGTATTGCAGTGTTGCTTCAGAAGATACGCGTCTAGGGTCTGAAGTAGAGGATTTGCTGACATCCTGCGATCGAAGGATACAGCTAAGATTGCTACCGAACCTGAAATGACGATGACTGAAGAAGTTCAAGATCATATCAGGAACGCGCTTGCGAGCTTCATCGTATCAATCACTGAAGCTGATAAGAATCCATGGAAAAATAAATCTTATGCTGAGCCTTCAACGGATGCGACGGACCTCGGAGTGTCCAAGCCGGTGAAGCGCCCGAGGAACAACCCTGCTTTGAGAAACCCTGCTCCAAAAGAGAGAGTAGTGGGCAGAGGTAGAGGTAGAGCTGCTGAACGCAACACAAAGGAATTTGTAGAGTACGAACCTGATACATCCTTTTCCCTGAGAAAAGGTAGTAATATCACGTTGCCGTTAGTTTTGAGACAATATGATTCATTTCTCCTGATGCGCTCATGTGTTTATAACAGATAGAGAGGATTCCGTGGAGGAAGTTGAGGGCCTTACTGAGGAAGAGGCGGTTTCAGAATCCAAGGCTATGGCTGAAGAAAGAGCCAGAAACGAAAAGCTGTAGGTGGAACGCCAAGTTCGAGAAGCCTTGACGAAAAGTCTTGAAGATCAAGGACAGCGCTCGCGGTCGACTGTTGGTCAAATGCAGTGTGCACAAGAATATTTTCAAGAGATTTTCGCCGATGAGGACGAAGAAGGTACTATAATCAGATTTGCTTTACCATATCAAAAACTTATTTTTGAAGCGTTAAACCATGAGGTATCTAAAAGCGATATTCGTCGCTGGATAGTGAACCAATGCGGGGAAGCATCACGTATACCATCCCCTTAGAACTGCTATGCTTGAATTCTCCATCTTCAAATAATGATAATAATACTTCAATAATAAAGCGCATGGATTATTTAAAGGAATCGATGATAATCTGCAACATGATACTTGCGCGGATATCCCATGTGAATATGGTGATGTAATTCCGTATGAATGTGGAGGTCTTTCCACCATAAGCTCCTTTTAAGTTTTGGTTGTATGAATTCTTGAACTTGAGATTAAAATAAAACTTTCTATTTTCGCAAAGCCAGTGGAGCCGTTGATTCTAAGAAGAGCTCGTAGACTCCGTTGTGCTGTTGTTCGCGTCCCTGAGACTGTTCACGAAGCTCCTCGTGATGCGATAACGGAACATCAAATTAGGCCAATACCTGAGGCTCGAACGGTCTAGGATGGAGCCAGTATCGAGGATGAACAGCTCGAGCTCATCGTTGAGCAAGAGAAAGCTAAAGAGGAAAACCTTCAGAGACAAGGGCCAAGTGGTGCAAATACTGATCAAGATGAATCCCAGAGAGTTAATGCCCCTGCTGAAAATACCGAGTCGGTTGAGACTTAAAGGGAAGTAACTGCTACTCCCTCTGAGATTCCATTAGGTCTCGCTCTCGCATCTGTGTTGCCAGCAAAGACCATTCCAGAGGAATCCGAGCAAGCTGAAGCACCTCAAGGAATGTCTGCTTCTACTCATGAACCCCTACTAAATGTCGCGCCTCGAAACGCTGTACCACCAAATGGCCGGAGGAATGAGCATGAGTCAAACGTTGTTACCGGCATGTCGGATCAAAGCATGGTAGATGTTCAGCCGTCGGAAACTAACTCCATAGTTGTTCATGGGACACAACTCAACGTCGCACCTAGAAGCGTGCCAGAAGTTCCAGAACCCACAAGTGAGCCTCCTCCGAATGCGTCCTCGAGAGTGGACACTCATGTGGCTGCGAATGACGATGAAGGTGTTTGTACAGGGTGTTGGAATAGGTTCCCTAGAGGAAATCTATATTTAGTATGAACAATGTTTGGCTAGAACATTCATTTATTATTTATTGTGATATTTAATATAATGAGGTCCCTAGATAAAATGTGTTGTTTTATCTTTAATATCCCTATTCCATTATATTGATTAATAGGATGATCAACTATAGAATAGTATGTGTAGAGATTGATATGGATATATCAAGTCTAATACATGGGTATGCATTAGGAGTAATGCCATACTGGATTGACCCACAACGAGAAGGATACATTAGATTATGTAAAAGTCACAATCGCTTCTCGTAGTGCTAATAATATTGTAATCCTTAAGACTTGAAGTCACTAGATACTCTGGTTGTGTAATATCATGTTTGATATTATCATACGTTGCGCCTTAACTGGGTAACTATAAAGATAGTTATCAGGCATGATAGGAAGCAAGCTTAGAGATCGTAGTGACGTAGAGAGGATTTGTCCCTCCCACATCTTGGGAGTAAATATCCATGGGCCACTCGATGGATGGTGCTTATAGGAATGTCTAGCCAGACTCAGATAAATCAATATGGAGATATTGATGTTATCTGCTCACATAAGCATATTCCCAGGATCGAGAAACTATGGATTGGATATGAGAGTGTAACTATTATGTCTCGTGTCGAATCTGGATATGGAGACAAAGGGATAACACAATATGTGAACATTGGGCACAAAGTTTGTCGGGATCACTGACTTATTTCTATTAGTTGGTTGGCTTGGATGTATTGCTAGATACCGCTCCATGTTAGTAAGTAGTTGCTACCAACTAAGTAGAAACCTATGGGGTCACACACCGGATGGATTAAATTGGATATAGGTATTAATTAGTTGGACTAATTAATAAAAGGATCATAACGCAACCAGAAGCAAACTTAGTAGGACTAATTTGCAAATGGGCTAATTCATTAATGACATGATTAGTATTGGGGCCTTTAGGTAGTTAATAAAGAGTTATGACTATATAAAGGAACTCTAGCTTGTTAATTCTCTAAGAAAGTCATTATTTGAGAGAACATAACAAACAAGATAGACACAGATAAGGAAAGCCCAAGCAAACCAGTCCACCCCCTCCTTGGAGCCGTCGGCCTCCCCTTGGTCGCGCCTCCTCCTCGGTTTGCGTGATCCTCTTCCTCCTTCTTACGTTGCTAGAACATTGCGGTGAGAAGGAATCCAATCAAGAATCCAAGGTGTGGATATTCATAGAGACGAGGAAAATATTCATCGTGTGATCTTTCAAACTAAGGTACACATCTTCTATTCCCTTTTCATGTTATGATGGCTTTCCTGTGTCCTTGGTGGGATTTGAGCAAGATAATTTTTGTTATTCCGCTGCGTAACCTGCATCAAAACCCAACACAGGGAATTAGGGTGCAGATTTTTCTATTTCTGGAATGATGAGCGGGGAATCGCTCGATGAAAATATAGCGCCCGTTCTGAATTTAGAAGCAGTCTTTGCTCAAAATCCTTAGGCATCATGGGCGACCCAAGTTGTCGAAGTAGCTGAATTTGAGAGAATTTGTGCTATCCCTGAGGAGTACTTCGCGCGTGAAGCTCTCGCATACTAGAAATTGTCAGAAGCAGTATCCTCTGGTGATCAAACAATAGCGGCTCCGATTCCTTCGCTTCGACAGATAGTCGAGGGAACTGGTAAGACAAATTTTGAGCATACACGTATTCAAGGCATAGAATCTCATTCCATAACTAAGTGATCCGCTCTTACCTTCAAAGTGCAGGTATACCCAGTCTTGCTTGGAATGGCTCATGAGGATTCGCGTTTAGTATCCACGATCATTCACAATAGTCTTAGAAATAGCGCCCAAGGATAGGGGGGACCTTCTTACTGAGATGACGGACCTTTTATCAAGGATCAGCAAAACGACCCCAGCAAGCACTTCTCTTTCAAATGCTTAGTGTTTCTTGACAATTGCTCGTGATATTCAATACTTCTCCATGGACAAGCTGAACCTTGATTTTCTTATAAATAGGTTGATAAAGATCAACAACTTCGTGAAGCTCATGTTTAGCTATATGAAATACAATCTAGAAAGTGCTAAACTTCGAGCTCAAAATGAGGCAATTGAAAAGGCCATCAAGCAGTACACTGCGGCAAGCGAGGAACAAAAGATCTATAAGCAGCGACTGGATGAGTGGGCTCAAGACTCCATAAAGTTGGCAGCTCAAGACTCCCTTATCAAGGGTTTCCTCGAAAATCAGTAGAATGTAACCAGTAAGGTTTATAAACTGTGAGTATGCAGTTGTATAAGCAGCTAAGATACTCTAGAAGGGGGGGTTGAATATAGTATGCCAACTTTTTGCAAAACTTGCTAGGAAGATGAAAAACTTATGCAAACAATGAATTTCAAGGTCTTGAACACAATTTCAAGCCTTTGCAGTAGATGCAGAGAGTTTAGAGAAAGTATACCTTTTTCAAGGCCTTGAAAACAAGTTCAAACCCTTGAAAAATAAACAATTTTTGTATGCTTCAAAAACTTTGAAAGTAAATGAACTCTCTAGTACCTTCTCTAGCTAACTGATTAACTAAGAATTCTCTATTGTTTACTTTGAACAATCCTTGAGAATGAATGTAGAAATAATACAAAAATGATCTACCAATATAGCTCTATACAAAAGAACACTTAAGAGTAGAAAATTGTAGTGAAATGCAGTGAACTTCTGTGAATGGATTGGAATAGATGAAGAACTTATTTGATGCTTGTCAATCCAGAATACTTTGTTTGTATTTGCCCGTTGAGTATTGTTTCTTGTTGCTTCCAATTTGAGCTCTATATATACTTCAAACAGCTCTGCAAATCTCCCCCAAATTTTCAGCAACAACCTTCCTATTTTGTAGGCAACAGAGTTTGACTACTTTGAAATCTTCTCCAACGGTTGGATGATCACAATATTCAGAGATATTGTTGTAATCTTTAATTTAACCATTATGAGAAGCTGTCATACACGTTTGATTGATCACAGGATCAAAGTGATCAAGTTTTTCCAAATGTGCAGCAATTCAGTTTAGGAAACAATCCTGCAAAACTTAGAAACAAATTTCCTGCATTATCATGGTCAAATAGATGATATGTTGCGATTCAAAACATGTTCAAAAATTTGTCTTTCATAATCTAATAACAGATACTCAAACATATGAAGGAAAGAGAGTAAATCAAATCAGAGAGTTAGCATAAAAACTCCCCCTGAGAATATGCATTCAGGTTAAGCAGTTTCAAGGCTTTGAATCTAGTTTCAAGGCCTTGAAAATAGCCAAACTATTTTCAAGCCTCTGAAGCTGATTCAAGGCTTTGAAAGCTGATTCGAGGCCTTGAAATAGTTAAGCTATTTCAAGTCTTGTACAACCTGAGCTTTCAATCTCCCCCTTGATGAAAGGCAAAACCAAATTCTTTTTTATCCTTAGTCTGTGCAAATAAACTGATTAGTGCACAATGTAAAAACACAGTATTTCCAAAAAGATCCAACTTATTCAATTACCAAAAAAAAACACGTAAATAGTTCAGCAGATAAAACCAAATAATCCTAAGACTAGAAACTAAAACCTAGAATTTTCTCCACCTTTTTGACTTTCATCAAAAATATAGAAGATGTTGGATCAAGTGTCTGGAAAATTTTGAAAACTTGAAGAAAACTTTAAAGTAGAGAGAATGTGGAAGAAATAATAGGCAAGATTAAGGGGTTTGATCTTCATCTTCATCCTGATCTTCTTCCTCTTTCTCATTGTATTCTTCATCAGTCTTGTCCTGCTCTTCCTGTTCCTCTGCAGTCCCTCCTGCAACAGTTGCTTCTTCAGTCTTGTCCTTTTCAGCAGCCTTTGGAGATTTCTTATTCTTCTTCCAAGTGATCAGCAGCTCATCTGAATCACGACTATTGGCTTCATCTTCTGCCTGTTCTGCTGCCTGCTTTCCCTTTTCTGAAACTGGAGTAGCTTCTTCCTGGTCTGAATGCTTACTAGGAAAATCCTTGTCTGAATCTCTTTTCTTTGTTCCTTCAGGATCCTCAGGAACATCAAGCAAGGTCATGCTTCAGAAGATACTTTCCACCATATACTTGACATGTCCCATATCACTTTCTAGTCCAAAAACAGTAGCTTTGACATCCTCCATGCAAGTTCCAAACCATCAAGTCTCTGATTGTCTGTAGGCTGAGAAGTCTGACTGGAAGTGGGGGTCGAGGTCTTGGGCTTAGAAAACTTCTTTGCACCTAGTTCTTCTTCAGTCAAGTCTGAGTAAAGTTTCCAAACTTTCTTTTTTGTTTTCACAACTCCAATTTTCTCAAAGGCTTTCTAATTGAGTTCCCCAAAACCAGATGTGACTGACTCCTCTCCAGTAAAAGGGATCAAAAAATGCTCAAAGAACAAGGTGAGTAGGTTTGCATATGGTAGAGGGTGAATCCTTTTACTGGTCAGGCTAAAGTGCATGTTTCAATTACTAGTTTTGGCAGATGAATCTCATAGCCATGCATAACCAGATACATGATGTGCAGCATTCTCTCAGTCACCAACTCTATGGAGTGCTCTCTGGGAAAGACACATCTCACCAGTATAGTGTGAAGGAATTTGGCTTCAACATTCAACACAGAATGTGTTAACTGTTTGGCTGAGGTTGAGATGTTTGGAAGAAAGAATTCTTCTTTGGCTAGCTTCAAAGTTTATAACTTTGGTGGATGGTTGCTAGTATCATACCTCTTTGGACAACCTAACACATTGGCAAAATCAGAGTGATCTAGTTCAATTACTATCCCAGCAACTTTAGATTTGATCACCAAGTGTGCAGGTCTCTTAACTTGTGACGCTCCGGAACCCAGTGGTCAATTTTAAGAATAAAATAGTGACAAATACAAACTGGCACGCAATCCTACTGGCACCACCTACGGATTACTACCGCGGGTACCGAAACAAAGACTCGTCTGCCAAACAGGTACCGTCCGAGCCACCAGCTCAGGTACCAAAGACAGCATTGTATTTCAATAAACACTGATTCATTTAGTTAATAAAAACTGATACAACGGTACGTGACGCTCAAATCGAACAGTGATCTTTATATACAAATGATAACAAAGAAATGGGTACAATAATTATACCACATGTCTCTATCAAATAAGCTATCTTACCGACTCTACCATCTGATCCATCCGTCGTAACCTGCAAGACTTTTAGGGGATGAGCTCGCGCCCAGTAGGTCGTTCACCACAACAGTAGGGTGAAATGCAATAGACAATATAATTATGGCAGGTTACACGCAATATCACATAATAATCATTTAGCACGTAATAGCATGCGAACATGTAATAACAACAATAAACGAATCGACACGAAGCATATTGATATACCGTAAGCGATAATAATATTGTAAACTGCATAACCCCTACCTCAATCATAGCATCTGATAACAACTTCAAACTAATAACAGCAGCTCCAAGTATAAAATGACCTCAGTACCTCTCTCACTTGTCTGTATTGGACTTGAATTTGGAATGATAGAAAACTAATGCACTAGGCCCTATTTATAGAAGTAGTCGACCAATCACGTTGCAATGTGTCATAGGGACACGTGGCAGGCATGTAGGGAAGGATTGGTTAGGACGCGACACATGTCATACACATGTTGCATGCACAGAGAGAGGGTGCCACACGAAGACACACAGCAGGGTTATGTGTCTGAAGCATCTGACTTGCAGTAGGACACGTGTCGCACATGTGACGAAAGTTGCCACGCGACGACACGCAGCAGGGGCGTGTGTCAATCATCTGGGACAATGGCTAATACTGTGACACGTGTCACCCTACGTGTCTCCTGGTACACACTTACACCCATAGAAGCTATACAATCTATAATACTTGTCATTATATACTAATCATGATTAGTCAAGCTAATTAACACTTAAACGAATGATTAATACTAACTATTTTTTAAATATTTTTATCCACAATTTAGCGACTAAAGAAGATATTACTAATTCCGGTATATTTCTGGACGAGCTTAAGTATCATAGTTTTATAATTATGAATTCATCTATCAGGATACTAAATAACATAAATTTCACTAAAGTAATACAAGCTTCATAAACACAACCACTATACAATGAAACGAGTACACTGCATAAAATAGCAATTAAGCATGCTAACAAGTTATGTCAAAGTCACGTATTCAAAATAAAATGCAAATAATTTCCTATTTTCAAATTTTTGAGATATTACATAACTTGGGTTAGGTTCAGGTAGAAGAGTCTGGTGAGTCTGGGGTAGGCTATTTCTCTAGGATTCAGCATAAACCACAAAGAACTCTTCTTTAACATAGATATGCACCTGAGTTTCATGTGTTCCAACACATACTTATTAACCAAACTGAAAAAACCAATAGATCTTGAACCAAAACCATATAACCACTAACCTTTAGTGATGTTTGAGACAAACCATGTCTCATCTGGTGCTGTGTTCTTTGTTGAGACTTGAAAATAGATCTGTAATGCCTTCTCCGATTGTCCTTCTGGTTGTGCTTCTGTCACCTTCCCTTTACCTTTTTCTGCCTGAGTTGCCTTCTTCTACACCTTCTTTGAACGGGTAGGCTCTTTTGAATTACTGTAACACTGCAGCAAGTAAAATTCAAGGCTTTGAATTGATTTTCAAGGCTTTTAAACTCTATTCAAACCTTTGTAAGTACATACAGCTTAACTTTCTTACCTCATGCTCCCCCTAAACCAATGCAGTCTTATTTAGCATTCCCAATTCCAATCTTAAAGCTGATAACCTTTTATCTGCTAATGGTTTGGTGAAGATATCTGCAATTTGCATGTTAGTAGCAACAAATTCAAGAACAATATCACCTTTCTCAACATGATCTCTGATGAAGTGGTGTCTGACATCAATGTGCTAGGTTCTTGAGTGCTGCACTGGATTCTTTGTAATTGAAATTGCACTAGTGTTGTCACACTTAATAGGTATGCCTCTGAAGTCAAAGCCAAGGTCTCTTAGTTGTTGAGCAATCAATAGCACTTGTGAGCAACATGGTTCTGCAGCTATATATTCAGCTGTTGATAGAGCAACTGAATTCTGTTTCTTGGAATGCCAACTAATCAACGACGATCCAATGAATTGACAGGTTCCTGAAGTGCTTTTTCTATCAACCTTAACACCTGCAAAGTAAGCATCTGAAAAACCACTCAAAGAGAAGTTAGAATGTCTTGGATACCAAAGCCCTAATTCTTTGGTAGCATTGAGATATCTGAAAATTCTCTTCACAACAATTAAGTGTGATTCTTGTGGATCAGCTTGAAATCTAGCACACATACACACACTAAACATAATATATGGTCTGCTTGCTGTCAAATAGAGTAGTGATCCAATCATTCCTCTATACTCAATTACATTGACACTCTTACCAGATTCATCCTTGTCTAAGGATAGTGTAGAGCTCATTGGAGTCTTGGCTTCCTTACATTGATCCATGCTATACTTATTTAGTAAGTCTCTTGTGTACTTTCTTTGATTTTCAGAAAGATGCCCTTCTTCAATTGATGTATTTTAAGTCCTAGGAAGAAGTTCAATTCTTCCATCATGCTCATCTCAAATTCCCTGCTCATAAGACTTGAGAATTATTTGCATAATTGATCATTAGTAGCTCCAAACAGTATATCATCAACATATTGTTGGAATAGATGCCCGAGAGGCAATCTAGTTATGTATGAATTTATTTGTGGCTAGAATGATCATTTGTTATTTATTGGATATTTAATATAATGAAGTCCTTAGATTTACAATTGTGTTGTTTATCTTAAATATCCCTAGTTCAGTATAATGATTAATGGGACAATCATCTACAGACTAGTATGGGGTTGGATTGATATGGAGATATCATGATCCAACACATATGTGTGCATTAAGGGTAATGACGCATTGGATTGCCCCATCTCCGAGAAGGCTACATACACGTTATGTTAAGTCACAAGTGCTTCTCGCGGTGCAATGGTATTGTCATCCTTAGACTTGAAGTCGCTAGATATTCTAGTTGTAGATTTTTGTGATTTTGATAGCGTTAAACGCTACACCGTAACTGGTTAGTTATAAAGGCGTGTACCGGATATAATAAGAAGCAAGCTTAGAGATAGTAGTGTACGTAGATAGAATTTGTCCCTCCCACATAACGGGAGCAAATATCCTAGGCCACTCGAGGAATAGTTCTTATAGAATGTCTAGCCAGACTCAAATATATCAATATTGGATATTGATGTTATTTGCATGAATAAGGTTATTCCCATAGATCGAGAAACTGTGGATTGGATATACGAGTGTGAATTGTATTTCTCGTTTCAAATCCGGATATAGAGACAAAGAGATGAGATAATTACTTGTACAAGGTTTGTCAAGATGACTATTCTATTAGTTGGCTAGAATGGATGTTTTGCTAGAAACCGCTCCATATTAGCAAATTGTTGCTACCAACTAGATAGAACCTATGGGGTCACACGCTATATAGAGTTGAACTAGATTTGAAAATTAATTAATTGGATTAATTAATTAGAAGGATCACTTTGCAATACCTTGCAAACTTAGTAGGGACTAATTTGCAAGGAAGAGACTAAATTGAATTCTAGTAGGACTAGAATAAGTCCTTTAGGTAGTTGGCAAGGATTTGTTGGACTATATAAAGGACACTCCTTCCTTCCATCCCACACTGATGTAATTATTGATCATAGCTTGAGTGGGAGAGAACAAAAAGGAGAGAGCAAGCAAGCAAAATGAGCCGCCGCCCCCCTTCCTCGCCGCCCGTCCCCGTCGGCCCACAAGGAGGCCGAAACCTCCTTGTTTCGGTCTCGTTTTGCGTGATTCTTCTTCCTTTTCCTCTTTCCGGGCTAGCACCAAGGATTGGAAGATCTAGAAATCAACCTCAGGCGTGGATCAACTATAGAGAACGTGACACAATTCGCGTTTGAAGTCATCAAAGGAGAACCCTAAGGTGTGTTATTGATTTCTTCCTTTACCATCATTATGTCTCTTGACTTGTGATCCTTGGAGGGTTTTGCATGGTTTATTATTGTTTCCGTTGCGCATCCATGAATCAAAACCCTACAGTGGTATCAGAGCCACATGTCGTAGATCATAAACGTGGTTTATGTGTTACGTTTTGATAGTTTTACACCTTAAAATTGTTGTTTATCGCGTAAAACAAGACAAATCAAGCATGTGATGCAATTTGTCAATAGTCAATCATAGCAAGACCTAGTTTTTACATTGGATGCATGAATTAGTGAGTTTGAGAAATTTTAGGATCTTAGATTTAGGGTTTGGGCATCCTTGGGGAAGAAGGAGTTCTTCCCAAACAAGGAAACAACCAAACTTGGGCACCAAGCAAAGGAGTTGTTTTGGAAAAAACTCCCAAAGGAGGTTCGGCCCCCCTAGGGGACCGCCCCTCCTTTCTTGCCGCCTAAGCAAGGCTCGGCCTAGGGGCCGGGGGCAGCCCTAGCCCGCAGCCTAGCCGCGTGGGGTACGGGCCGGCCGGCCATAGGCCTTTGCGGTTCACTTTTGGGCCCGGGCAATTGGATTGTTGGGCCCAATGGAACGTTTTAACCCTACAATATCCAAAAATCAATTAAAATTGACCAAGCGCGTTAAAATTGGATTTTAACTGTTTATGTGCAAATCGCATGGTGATTGGATATGGCCTTAGGATGTGGTTTGATGTGGATGTTTAATTTTGTGGTTTGGTTTACGGCCTGCGAGCTGATCAATTAATTGTAATAATTAATTAGAGTTTTATGGCCTGCGAGCCATTTCTTTTTTCAACTTGTGAGATTTATTTTATTTAGTATAGTTGTTAGCTAGTACTAGATAGAGTAGATTGTTAGCCAAAATTGAAGAAAAGCCCAAAGCTAAAAGGAGCCACAAAAGATGGAGCATGGAGCATTCCACATGACTATGAAGGATGGACCAAACGATCAAGACACATGGAGATGTGTTTGCTTTTAGGGTTCATAGATAATTCCATTGGCTTGGAATTATCTTAGTCTAGAAAAGTCCATATCCACATCACGTTTTATTTATGTTTTGTGGTTGTTTACTTTATTGTCTTATTATTTTGTGGTGGTGTATGGATGATGCATGCAATTAGGATAATAAGATAATTAGACAACCAAATCTATTATTTGGAGTTGTGCCCAAACTCAAATAGATAGATTAGTTGATATTGATCAACAAAACAATTAAAATTGAATTTAAAATCCCTCAAAATTAAAATATTGTGTTCTTGCCTTCTCGTTATTTAAACACTCATTATCATCATGATTTATCAAGTTCGTGCATGCCAAAGCATGTCGACTTGGTTCATAGTGATGGAATGCGATGGCACAAGCTAGTAATGTGCAATTGTTAAATAAGAGGTTGAACATAAATAGGCTATTAATGTGATTAAGAAACCTATAGGCAATCAATTGGGATTATCCATATGGATGGATAAATAAGGAATTATTTGCCCAATTGAACCAAGATTTGCATTAGGGATGAAATTGGAATTTTTCCTACCTAAAGTAGTCAAATTATGGGTGACTTGCCAAAGCAAGCTCATAAGGAGATGAAACATGGATCTTGGCCCACTAGAAAATATAATGATATTTTCCGCATTAATATCTTGAGGGTTATTAATCCGTAGAAAAATAGTGGGAGCTATATTTGATAAACTAGCCATTATTGAATATAGTCAAAAATTCACAAATACTAAAACTTGCGTATTTTCCTTTTGTAGAATTCCAAATGGCAAATAACTCATCGAGTTCACAACATTCCCTACGATCTGTCCTTGAGAAGGACAAGCTCTCTGGAACCAACTTCCTTGATTGGAACAGAAACTTTAGAATTGTTCTCAAGCAAGAGAAGAAACTGTACGCAATAGAGGAGCATGTTCCAGCAGGTCCAGAGAACCAAACACCTGCAGCCCTAAAGGCGTATCAAAAGCGTGTTGATGACGCTAATGATGCGGCCTGCCTTATGCTATGCCCCATGACTTCTGAGCTTCAGAAGCAACACGAAAACATGAATGTTGTCGATATGATCGAGCATCTGAAGCAGCTCTTCCAATAGCAGGCAAGGGTTGAGATGTATGAGGTCTCTAAGGCACTGATCAAGTGTCATCTGGCAGAAGGGAACTCGGTGGGACCCCATGTACTCCGAATGATCGGGTACTTGGAGAATCTCGCCCGACTAGGGTTCCCAGTCGGCCAAGAGTGGGCAACCGATCTCGTGTTGCAATCGTTTCACGAGAGTTATGGACATTTCATCATGAACTATAACATGAACGAGATCGTAAAACCACTGCCAGATTTGCTCAATATGCTGAGGACAGCTGAACAGAGCATCAACAAGGGTAAGGGCAAGGCCATTATGATGGTGCAGAAAGGAAAGAGCAAAAGTTTTTCCTCATCCTCCAAGGGCAAAAGCAAGTCAGTTGCCAAGTCCAAGGAACCTGCTGTTGGTGGAATTGAAAAAGGTGTGTCTAAAGGTGAATGTCACTACTGCAGTCAGCCTGGACACTGGAGGAGGAACTGCCCAAAATATCTGGAGGACAAGAGGCTTGGAATAGTGATTCCACCACCACCAGGTATTTTTGTTGTAGATGTCAATATAACTGTCTCTACATCATGGGTATTAGATACAGGATGTGGATCTCACATTTGTCGAAATGTGCAGGATCTAAACAGAAGTAGAAGATTGGCTAAAGGAGAGATAAATCTGCGCGTTGGGAATGGAGAAAAAGTTGATGCGTTGGCCGTGGGCGTGTGCGAGCTATCTCTGCCTTAAGGATTAGTTTTAGAATTAAATAATTGCTATTTTGTGCCTGCTATGAGCAGAAACATTATTTCTATTTATTGTTTGGACAAGGATGGTTTTATTATTTCAATAAAGAACAATTGTTGTTCCTTTTATTTGAATAATATTCACTATTTTAGTGCGCAATTATTTAATGGATTGTACATCCTTGATCTAAGCGATCCTGTCTACAACATTAATACCAAGCGGATTAAAATAAATTATTTAAATCCTGCTTATTTATGGCACTGTCGTTTAGGCCACATAAATGAGAAACGCGTATCTAGACTCCATAAGGATGGACTACTAGACTCATTTGATTTTGAATCATATGAGACATGTGAGGCTTGTTTATTGGGAAAAATGACAAAGTACCCTTTCAATAAGAAAGGTGAGAGGACTAATGAGCAATTGGCACTCATACATACTGATGTGTGTGGGCCATTTGCCATGCCTGCCAGGGGTGGTTACGTCTACTTCATTACATTTACTGATGATTACAGTAGATATGGATTTGTGTACCTCATGATGGAAAAATTCGAATGCTTTGAAGTGTTCAAAGAACTCAAGAATGAAGTAGAGAAGCAACTTGGCAAAAGCATCAAAGCTCTACGATCGGATCGTGGAGGAGAATACTTGAGCAAAGAGTTTGACCACTATCTTAGAGAGTGTGGGATCGTGTCCCAACTCACTCCACCAGGAACGCCACAATGGAATGGCGTGTCAGAGAGGAGGAATCGAACCCTATTAGATATGGTTCGATCTATGATGTGTCAAACCGATCTTCCATTATCATTTTGGGGCCACGCTCTATTAGTTGCAGCTTTCACCATTAACCGTGTTCCATCTAAGTCAGTCATGAAGACACCATATGAGATGTAGAGTGGGAGGCGTCCCACACTGTCGTTCATGAGGATTTGGGGCTGCGATGTCTATGTAAAACGTTTACAATCAGACAAGCTAGGGCCAAAATCGGATAAGTGTAAATTTGTGGGGTACCCTAAGGAAACTAAGGGTTACTACTTCTACAATCCAATCGAGAACAAAGTGTTTGTTTCTCGGACCGGCGTGTTTCTAGAAAGAGAGTTTGTCTCTAAAGAAGCAAGTGGGAGGACTGTAGAACTTGAAGAGGTTCAAGAGACACAAATCACTGAACCGATTATGGAACATGAACAGGAACCACAAATAATTGTGGAGCAGCCTGTTCAGGTAACACAAGAGCTTCGTAGATCTGGTAGAGTGCGCCAGGAACCCAAGAGGTATGGACTTCTTGTGACCGATTCCGGTGACACGATGCTCATAGATGATGAGTCTACTACCTATGTAGAGGCCATGAAAGGCCCAGACTCTCAGAAGTGGCTAGAAGCCATGAGATCCGAGATGGAATCCAAGTATACCAACAAAGTATGGACTTTGGTGGAACCACCCGAAGGGGCGCGACCCATAGGGTGCAAGTGGGTCTTCAAGAAGAAGATCGACATGGATGGTAATGTGATTACCTATAAGGGCCGATTGGTGGCTAAAGGATTCAGACAGATTCATGGTATTGACTATGATGAAACCTTTTCACCAGTCGCTATGACCAAGTCCATCCGAATCCTACTTGCGATTGCAGCATACCATGACTATGAGATTTGGCAGATGGATGTCAAAATAGCATTCCTTTATGGGAATCTCCTCGAGGATGTTTATATGATACAACCCGAGGGTTTTGAGGATCCAAAGCAAGCCAACAAAGTCTCTAAGCTGCAACGATCCATTTATGGATTGAAGCAAGCTTCTAGGAGTTGGAATGGACGTTTTGATGAAGTAGTCAAAGAGTTTGGCTTCATCAGGAACGAATATGAGTCTTGTGTCTACAAGAAGGTTAGTGGGAGCTCCGTAGCTTTTTTGGTCTTGTATGTGGATGACATATTACTCATTGAAAACGACTATACCATGCTGCAATATGTTAAAGATTGGCTAGGGATGTGTTTCTCAATGAAGGACTTAGGGGAAGCAGCCAATATACTGGGTATAAAGATCTATAGAGATAGATCTAAGAGACTGCTAGGCCTAAGTCAAAGCACATATATTGACAAGCTGTTGAAGCGGTTCAACATGTAAGATTCCAAGAAGGGATTCTTGCCCATGTCACATGGAATCACTCTTTCGAAGAGTGGTTGTCCTTCCAATGATATTGAGAAGGAACACATGAGTAGAATTCCCTATGCCTCGGCCATAGGATCTATCATGTACGCCATGTTGTGTACTAGACCAGATGTGTCATATGCTTTGAGTATGACAAGCAGATACCAATCGAATCCAGGTGAGAGTCACTGGATTGCAGTCAAGAACATCCTAAAGTACTTGAGAAGAACTAAGGATGCTTTCTTGATATTTGGCGGTAAGGAAGAGTTGCGTGTAAGGGGTTACACTGATGCAAGCTTCCAAACTGACAGAGATGACTTTAGATCACAGTCAGGATATGTGTTTTGCCTGAATGGAGCTGCGGTGAGCTGGAAGAGTTCCAAGCAAGAGACGGTGGCTGATTCTACAGCAGAGGCAGAGTACATTGCTGCAAATGGCGCAACAAAGGAAGCTGTTTGGATCAAAAAATTTGTTTCTGAACTTGGTGTGGTTCCTAGCATTGCGGATCCAGTTAAGTTGTACTGTGACAACACCGGGGCGATCGCGCAATCAAAGGAAACCAGGTCGCACCAGAAATCCAAGCACGTGCTCAGGAAGTTCCATCTGATTCGAGATATTATCGATAGAGGAGACGTTCGGATATGCAAGATTCCTACAGATGAGAATCTGTCAGACCCGCTTACAAAGCCGCTCACGCAGTGGAAGCATGAAGGGAACACTAGTAGTATGGGCATACGAGATGCGCCAGATTGACTCTAGTGCAAGTGGGAGACTGTTGGAATAGATGCGGTAGAGGCAATCTAGTTTAGTATGAATTTATTTGTGGCTAGAATGTTCATTTATTATTTATTGGATATTTAATATAATGAAGTCCTTAGATTTACATTTGTGTTGTTTATCTTAAATATCCCTATTCCAGTATAATGATTAATGGGACAATCATCTATAGACTAGTATGGGGTTGGATTGACATGGAGAAATCATGATCAAACACATAGCTGTGCATTAAGGGTAATGACGCAATGGATTGACCCATCTCCGAGAAGGCTACATACACGTTATGTTAAGTCACAAGTGCTTCTCGCGGTGCAATGGTATTGTCATCCTTAGACTTGAAGTCGCTAGATATTCTAGTTGTGGATTATTGTAATTTTGGTAGCGTTAAAACGCTACACCGTAACTGGGTAGTTATAAAGGCGTGTACCGGATACAATAAGAAGCAAGCTTAGAGATCGTAGTGGACGTAGATAGAATTTTTCCCTCCCACATAACGGGAGCAAATATCCTAGGCCACTCGAGGGATAGTGCTTATAGAATGTCTGGCCAGACTCAAATAAATCAATATTGGATATTGATGTTATTTGCACGAATAAGGCTATTCCCATGGATCGAGAAACTGTGGTTTGGATATACGAGTGTGACTTGTATGTCTCGTGTCCAATTCGGATATAGAGACAAAGGGATGAGACAATTACTTGTACAAGGTTTGTCAAGATGACTATTCTAATAGTTGGCTAGAATGGATGTTTTGCTAGAAACCGCTCCATATTAGCAAATTGTTGCTACCAACTAGATAGAACCTAAGGGGTCACACGCTATATAGAGTTGAACTAGATTTGGGAATTAATTAATTGGATTAATTAATTAGAAGGATCACTTTGCAATACCTTGCAAACTTAGTAGGGACTAATTTGCAAGGAAGGGACTAAATTGAATTCTAATAGGACTAGAATAATTCCTTTAGGTAGTTGGCAAGGAGTTTTTGGACTATATAAAGGACACTCCTTCCTTCCTTCCCACACTTATGTCATTATTGATCATAACTTGAGTGGGAGAGAACAAAAAGGAGAGAGGAAGCAAGCAAAAGGAGCCGCCGCCCCCCTTGCTCGCCGCCCGTCCCCGTCGGCCCACAAGGAGGCCGAAACCTCCTTGTTTTGGTCTCGTTTTGCGTGATTCTTCTTCCTCTTCCTCTTTTCGGGCTGGCACCAAGGATTGGAAGATCTAGAAATCAATTCTAGGCGTGGATCAACTATAGAGAACGTGACACAGTTCGCGTTTGAAGTCATCAAAGGAGAACCCTAAGGTGTGTTTTTGATTTATTCCTTTACCATCGTTATGTCTCTTTACTTGTGGTCCTTGGAGGGTTTTGCATGGTTTATTATTGTTTCCGTTGCACATCCATGAATCAAAACCCTACACATATATCTGAACTACAAGTAAATCTTTCTCATGAGTCTTAATGAAAAGATTCTTCTCTACTAAACCTCTTTTGAAATCATTTTCAAGTAAAAACTTTGACAGTCTTTCATACCAAGCCCTTGGAGCTTGTTTCAAACCATTAAGAGCTTTGTCAAGTTTGTAAACATGATCTGAAAATTTGTCATTTTCAAAACCAGGTGGATGTGCAACATAAACTTCTTCTTGTAAGTAGCCATTCAAGAAAGCACACTTCACATCCATTTGAAATAGTTTCATGTTCTTGTAAGATGCAAATGCAAGCAAAATTCTAATTGCTTCTAACCTGTCAACTGGAGCAAAAGTTTCTGATTACATTGCCACTTTCATCCAACTTGTTTTCGAATACCCATCTGGTACCAATGACAGACTGGTATGTAGGTGTAGGAATTAGGTTCCAGAAATTATTCCTTTCAAACTCATTGAGTTCACTTTGCATAGCAATGATCCAGTCTGCTTCTTTTAAAACTTCCTTCACAGTTTTTGGTTCTACAAGAGAAATAAAAGCATTAAAAGCACATAAGTTCTTCAACTGTGATCTGGTTTGTGTACCAGTGGTTGGATCTGATATGATATTATCAGCTGGATGGGATGAGATATATTTGAATCTCTTTCTTGGAGACCATGGTTCAGGTTCTCCATAGATCTTTTCTGGTCTTGAAAATTTCTTCTATTTTCCTCTGAGCCTTTCGTGAATCCAAGTGGATTCTCAGTGTCTTCCTCTGATTCATGCTTGTTCAAATTCAAATCTACAAAACTTTCACTCAAAGAACCATCATAGCTTTCATAAAAAATAACGTGAATGCTCTGTTCAACCAGTTTGGTTCTTTAATTATAAACTCTATAAGCTTTGCTATTCAGAGAGTAACCAAGAAATATACCTTCATCACTTCTTGCATCAAACTTACCAAGATTGTCTTTTCCATTGTTATGGATAAAACAAGTACATCCAAAGGGTCTAAAGTAAGAGATGTTTGGCTTCCTCCCTTTGAAAAGTTCATAGGGGGTCTTCTTTAGAATAGGTCTGATCAAGCACCTGTTCAAAATATAGTTTTCTGTATTCACAACTTCTGCCCAGTAATGTTTGCGCAACTTGTTCTCAAGAAGCATTTTCCTTGACATATCTTCAAGAGTCCTGTTCTTTCTTTCAACAACACCATTCTATTGAGGAGTTCTTGGAGCAGAAAAGTTGTGAGAGATACCATGCTTATCGCAGAATAAATCAAATTCTAACTAATCAAATTCTCTACCATGATCACTTCTGATTGAAGCTACATGTAGGTTTTTCAAATTTTGAAGTTCTCTGCAAAGCTTTGAAAATTCAGAGAGTGCTTCAGATATTTCTTTGAGAAACATAACCCAAGTGTATCTAGAAAAATCATCTACAACAACTAGCATATACCTTTTACCTTTTGGAGTAGGAGTCATCATAGGACCACAGAGATCCATATGAAGTAATTCAATAGGTCTAGTTGTACTTACAAACTTCTTTTTCTTGAAGGAGCTTCAGGTCTGTTTTCCTTGTGTACAAGCTTTGCACAACTCATCTTCTTTGAACTTGGTGGATAGCAATCCTCTTACCAAGTCTTTGGAAATCAACTTGTTCAAAGTATGCAAACTAATATGACCAAGTTTCCTATGCTAAAGCTTTGAATCCTCTTTCAAGGCTTTGAGACACTTTAAACTTTCACCTGCAACTTTGTTAGTCTGAAAAGTATAAACATTGTTTGATCTAGAGGCTGTGAGAATGCAATCTCCTGTCTATCAAAGATAACTTTTTTGCCATTATCACAAAGTTGAGATACACTAAGAAAACTAAACTTCAAACCTTCAACCAGATAAACATCAGAAATGGAGTTTTCAGAATTTGTCCCAACTTTTCTAATGCCAAGAATATTGCATTTGCCTTTGTCACCAAGTGTTATTGAACATTCTGATTGCTCCTTTAATTCTGAGAATAGAGATCTCTTTCCACTCATGTGTCTTGTGCAACCACTGTCCATGAACCACTTCTGTTCTTTGGTGGCAACCAGCAAGCACCAATCACTGCCTTACCCAGCTGTTAGACCAAGTGTGAAATTTGGATTCATATTCAGGATCAACCATGTTAGGTGGTCTAATCCCTTTAGGAACCCAAATCTTCTTAACCTGTCCTTTGAGTTGAAAAGTAATGTTCCTCATTATGTGAGGGTCTCTTCTTCTAAAAGGACAAGTCATTTTCACATGACCAGTTTTACAGCAGTAATGACAAGTAGGAGAGGTTTTGTTTCCAGCTTTCACAAATCTAGTATTGTTTCTTCTTGGAAAGTTTAGATTGAATACAATACCAGCTTTGTGAACGGACTGTGAACTTCCTCCAAGAATCAAGTTCAACTTGTGTTTAGATCCAACAAGCTTGATTTTAACCAATTCTGATTCTTGAAGTTTCTCAGTAAGAGTAATCTTTTGTTTCTCTAAATCATCAACCTAATGTCTTAGATTAACAAGGCTGTCACTCACAGAGGAGTTTTCAGTGACTACTTTCTTGAATTGTGTTTTCAAGGCTTTGAAACTGTTTTTCAAGGCCTTGAAATCACTGTCAGTTTTCTTCTGAGAGATTTCAAGATTCTGATTTAGGCAAACAAGTTGTAAATTTTCTTTTGCTTGCTCATGAACTTTTTCTTTCAAAATCCCGATCTCTTTCAGATAATCTTCCTCATTTAAAAGCATTGTTTTGAGATATTCTGAAAGAGCTTCTTTTGGTTCTGAAATTAAGCAGTTTACCATTACCGCGATGTTCTTTTCAGAACTTTCATCATGCTTGGCCATGAAGCATAGATTGGCATGTTCTTCTTCATATTCTGATTCACTAGAGCTATCTAAATCACTCCATGAAGCTATCATGTCTCTTATCAAGTTTCCTGCATCACCACACTCAAAGCAGTTCATAACTTTTGACTTGTTATGTGAAGAGGACTTACCTTTGTAATCCTTGCTGCTGGATGGTCTATGCCTTTCTCTGTTGAAATCTTTGTTTCCAAAGTTTCTCTTCATTTTAAGAATCCTTGTCAAGGCTTTGGAAATTAAGGAAATTGGATCTTCATCATCACCATCCTCAGTTTCAAGGCTTTAAATTCTCTCATTCTCTTTGGATTTGAGGGCTAAACTTTTGACACCATCAGGGAGTTCTCTATCAACTTCATTCATAGATATCTCATGTGTCAGAATCTTCCCTTGTAGGTCGTCAAGTTGTAAAGTTGAGAGATTCTGAGCTTCTTCTATAGCTGTGGTTTTTGGTTCCCATTTTTCCTTTGGAAGACTTCTGAGAATCTTCCTCACCTTTTCTTCATTGGAAAAGTGTTCCCAGTGAGTCAAGGTTGTTAAAAATATCAGTGAATCTCTTGAACATATCTCTCATGGACTCATCTGCATTCATCTTGAACAGCTCATATTGTCTGAGATAAATGTTGATCTTGGTTTTCTTGACTTGACTGGTTCCTTCAAAGGTAACCACAAGTTAATCCCAGATTTCTTTAGCAGTTAAGCATCGAGAGATCCTGTTGAATTCATCTGTACTCAAAGCACAATACAAAATGTTAATAGCCTTGAAGTTCTTAGAAAATTGCTCTAATTCAGAAGAGGAGAGTGAGTCTTCTGTTTTGGGAGTTCTGATCCCATCTTTCTCTGTGTAGAAAGTATGAGGTCCATTTTGGATAATGGTTCAAAGCTCTAGATCTTGATCAATGATAAACATTTTCATGAGAGCTTTCCAGTGAGCAAAATTTTCTCCATAGAATAGAGGAGGTCTGTTAGAAGCTCTTCCCTGTGAGAAGACAGGTGAGGAAAAGACCAATGGAGCGAAGAAAAAGACTTTATTTTCCCAGACTAGTCGTACTACCACTATACTGGTAGTAAGACCAGTCCCATACTTAGAAATTTTGGCAGTCAGCAAAAATATCACCTTCTACTGGTAGTACTACCAGTAGAACTGGTCGTACGACCAGTCTGACCACCAGGACGGAAAAGTATGGGGTTTTATGCAATTTTGAAGACTTTTTGGGAAAAAAGTGATAGCAATTACGTGCTAAAATACCTAGGGACAAGGAGATCGATCATTAACGTCTCTTTGGAGGAGAACAACATTGGAGAGCAAGCTTGGAGGTTGAGAATCATCAAGAATCATCAAGACTTGAAGATTATTTGTTTGATTTCCTATCTCTTTCATTCTATTGTATAATTATGGAGATTTCTTCTATGCTAAACAAGATTATGTCTAGCTAAACTTCCTTTTTCTAGATAATCTATGGAGAACTAGGGTTTTGATTAGGATTTTTCCGGATTATGACTTGATTCATGCTTATAGCTTAATTCTATGTTTATGTTTGGATTATTCATTGTGTTCTTATTCTTATCTATATATGTGCTTGGATGGATCGCCCGTAGCATGCTTGTTACCGTCTTAGTTGCACGATAGTGAACTAATCCGGGTGTGTTAAGAACACAATTCACATTCTTGTAGTTCTTGGAGACCGATAGGAGAAAAAGAACTTGAGTGACCAAGTGTGGGTTGTTTCAGTTGGGATTGGTTAGGTTTTAGTGAAAGCGGTGGACCGATAGGACCTGGTGAACAGACCTAACAAGCCAACTAGAGTGGAACGGTAAGTGTAGGTGGACCGGAAGGACCCAAAGTTAACCGTAAAGCAAATTTACACGAGATCGATAGAAGTGTGTAATGAGTGTGACCCGATGTAATCAATCATAACTAGAGTGTCTTAAGCATAGTCCGAAAATCATATTCAACCCATGGATATCTAGTTCTTCTCCATAATCGTATCTTAATACAATCATTCTTTTAAATTGAAAAAACATACCAAAATTTAGTTAACTTAGTGTTATTTAATTTAAGTCACTTTGTTGTGGGTGACGAACCTTCAATCAAACACTTTTTACCCGTTAATTAGGTGTCATATTATTAATTCTTAATTGACTATTAGTCTTCTAATTCCCTTGGGTTCGATAATTCGGAGTCTAAAATACTCCACATACTACTTGACCGTATACTTGCGTTTAAACGCATTAGTAATTCGCGCCAAGTTTTTGGCGCTGTTGCCGGGGGTATTAAATGGTTATTTAGTTTAGTTAAAAATTAATTTAGGATACCTCTTTTATTTTTTATTTTATTTGCTATTTTGGTTTCTCATTTTATTTGAATCTACTTTTCAGGTATTCAGTGTATGCCCAAGATCCCTATTAACCTTGTGCCCCAACTTGAAGACCCAGAGCAGTTACTCATGTTCCAAAAGAGAAGACAGAAAAAGAGCACCATGGGCGAACAATTAACCAACGCGCAACTCAATCAGCGGTTGGAAGAGCTGTCTAAGCAGCTAAATGATCGTACCTCCCAGACACCGTACAACAAGTTTGGGCAGGCTATTGTGAAGAATTTTCAGTCGTCCACCTCTGGACACAATCCTTCAATCGTAGTGCCAGAGATACAAGCCGATCACTTTGATCTTAAGCCTGAACAATTCAGACGATAACCAATCATTTCCAATTCTATGGGAACAGGGATGAAGACCCCAATGAATTTATTGGGAGGTTCAACACGTACATAAAGACTACCAAGTAAAAGGATGTGACAACAGAGGCGTTGAAGCTCATTCTTTTTCCTTACTTTCTGAAGGGTGCAGCTGAGAAGTGGCTTCAGTCAAGAGCTCCTGATTCGATCACTACATGGGCTCAATGTGTGGATGAGTTCATGACCAAGTTTTATCCATTTCAACAGGTGATTGAGTTACAGGGTGCTATTCTAGGGTTTCGACAACACGCCAATGAAACCGTGGTGGATGCATGGGACCGTTTTATGCATTGGATCAGGAAGTGCCCAAATCATGATTTTGGGGATTACAAAATTTTTCATGTCTTCTATCATGGTCTAGAACGTCACAACCAGGAGCTGGTTAACTGAGAAGCTGGTGGTAATTTTATGTACTCTGTTGACAAAGAAGGAGCTTATGCGCTCATGAAGCAGCTTTCTAAGAAGGACTACAACTTTAGGATTCCAGGAGATTATCGGCATTGCCTGAACCTAAGGATGATAAATGGAAGACTGGGATCAGTAAGATGATATCTGGCTTAGCCAAGCATGTGTATTAGGACAAGAAGCTAGTTTCAAGGGTAGACGAGCAGGAATTTGATTCAGCCTTGGCCCAGATTGCAAGTGAAGATGTAAAATTTGTGGGGGCACAAGGACAACGGAAGAATTGGAACCAAGGGAACTATAGAACAGGGACAAGAGATCATCCAGGTTTCAGGTATGGGGATCAGTCTGGAGCTATATACGCACCGGGGTTTCAGAACATGCCACAAGCACCAATTTCGCAGGGTCCACCACAAGCTGCTGCAGCGCCAAACATAGAGATTGATGTACTTACTAAGGCGTTAACACAAATGAGTAATAACATGAAAGATATGACCAACAACATAAACAATATGACCACTACGATCAATGTTGTGTCTTCTGATTTGCAATCTACGAAGACTTCTCTTCGTTCACTAGAGGTTCAAGTTGGGTAAATTGCAATACAATTATCTGCTAGAGCACCTGGCTCTCTGTCGTCTGACACAGAGAATGTGCTCCAGGTAAATGCCATTACCACTCGCAGCGGGATTTCGTTGACTGATCCACCATACCTGAGCCATGCTAGAGCTGAATCATCAAAGGCTAAGGAGCATGAGGTCTTCGATTGTGAGAAGACACATGTCATGGTCCCCCTATCAAAGGGCATGACTCCACATGATGAGGAAAAGTCCAATAAGGTATTACCACCATCCCCTTCTTCTAAATATGTACCTTTTCCATTGAGAACCAGGAAGAAGAAGGATGACTCTGAGGAGTACAGGCGATTTCTTAGTATTTTCTCCATACTGCAAACATCAACATTCCATTGATTGAGGCGCTGCAGAAAATGCCTAAGTATGCGAAGTTTATCAAGGATGCAATCCTTGGGAGAAAATCTATGGATGACTTTTAGACAGTGAAGTTAAATGAGCAGGTGAGTTCATGTGTCTTGCATTAAATAGAATAAAGATCCAAGTAGTTTTTTGATTGAAGCTACACTTGGCGCTGTGTATACAGGCAGGGCTATATGTGATCTGGGAGCAAGTGTCAACTTGATGCTGCTTTAAGTATTCAAAAAGTTAGGTGTGGGGGAGCCTCTTAAAACTTGGATCAATCTTGAGTTCGCAGATAAGTCATCCAAGAAGGCCATTGGTGTGGTAGAAGACTTACTTGTGAGGGTCGGTATTTTGATCATGCCAGCTGATTTTGTGATACTGGACATGCCAGTTGGTGACGTTGTGATCATTCCTGGTAGGCCCTTTCTGGCTACCGGTTGGACGTTAATTGATGTAGAGAATGGGGAGTTGATCATGAGGGTCAACGATACTGTGGAGACCATTCGGGTTTTAATACCAACTCCTCAAGAAACTCGTGAGGTGAAGCCAGGATTTCCATTTCCCGTGCAAGTTAGGCGAGGAATTCCAGAACTGACACAGGAGGATCCGCTTGAACTTAATGGCAAGGCATCGAGTGTGCAGGCGCACGAGGTAGTTATGAGCAGCGCCAAAAGTTGGATGCGGAATGACCTGCCACCTTTCTGATGCTCATGAGTTAACATGGTCGGGTCGTCGACCTTAAATTACAAGTGTTGTTTGGTAGGCAACCCAATGTAGAGTAGGATGTTTTTTGTTTTTGTTTTTATTTATTTATGAGTTTCCTATATTTGACTATGAGGGGTGATAGATAGTGGACTTATTTTTCCAATCAGTGCGCAGGGACACAGGTACAGAAGACGCACCGGATTCCCCTTCTTGATGTGCGTGCTAGAGATTGCACGAAATTGTGGAAAGAAAAAGCCCCACAGGAGTATGCATAAAAGATATAGAGAATTGCTCGAGGTCGAGCAGCAATTCCAATATGTTGAGTGCCACACGCATGAGAGGGATACAGTTCATGTCCTAGACGCACATTGGAATCCTGGAGCGTAGAGACTTCTCCGAAAATTGTCAACGGTCCACAAGACCCCTTTTTGTTGCAATTTTGCAACGGTGCCCATGTAGGTCCGGGCACCCAGATACCTCTTACTCTCTCACTTGTTTCTACATTTTGAGCAATAAATGTTGAAATCCACCGCCTGCACATTTAAGCGATGAGTCCTCCTTCATTATCTCTAAATTCCTTGAGGAGAACGAAACGCTTAAGTGTGGGGGGGTTGTATCTACTTTCACTAGTCATGTCTTTGTTTGCATCGCCTTGTTACATATAGTTATGTGTTCGTATTGTGTTGGTTTGTGATAGGATTGTGTACTTTATGCATCATATGAGCATTTTTACTTTATTGAGTCCCCTACCCAAAACTTGTGTTTAATCGAGCTGGCCAAAAGCATATAAAGTTTAGGAAAATATATAAAAAAAAAAAAAAAAAAAAAAAAAAAAAAAAAACCAAACAAACAAACAAAAATTCAAAAATCATAAAAAATTGTGAACTTTTGAGAAAGGGCAATCGAAGAGAGTGAATGTGGAGAGGGATTAATGTTATAATTCCTTAGGAGTATGAAATTATGAGGTGAGGTAGACGCGAGAATATGGAGTAGGAAGACTTATAGGCTAATGCACATTAGAAATGCGAGTAGCTGCCTCTCAGACTTGTTATCCTACTAGCGCTACACCACCGGCACTTAGGTAGTCGTCAACCCTCCTCGTAGTGGCAACGGAACAGCTGTGCGAGTGATTTTTATGGGGGCCTCACGTCCCGTCTCCAACTTGTAGGTCCACTAGTTACCCCTATTGATCCGTTTAACCCTTTTATTCATAGCCCCTAGTCTAGGAAGCCTTTCTTTTTGACTTTCATCACTTGTTAGAATGGTCCTTTCCTATGCGTCATGATAGAAGGAGTCGAGTTAGAAAGGTTCAGTGATGGTGTGCTGAATTGATACATCTTACGTGGATTCTCTTACATGTCGTCTTTTGAGGGGATGTGAGGGTGATATAGAGCCTGCAGCACACTTCGGTGTGGCAGTGAGTCGTGCCCTTACACCATGATCACAGGTGGAGTGCTGTAGTGCGTGATATTTTTCCGCACGGTATGGGGTGGGGTTGATTGAGTTTATAGGAGGTAGTGCTTTGATTTTCAGTATATTCTCTATATTTTAGGTGATGAGGAGGATCGGTTGGAAAAGCACGTATCACATTTGATGACCGGGTTTTGAGTTGGTTTACATCAAGTGTGGGGGTGTCAACGATTATTTGATTATATTACCTATTTGGCACATTCCACCCCCACATTATCTGCTTTGATATTGGATCTCCTCGGATATTACTATGGTATGACTAGCTCCATGCGTTCATGTTATTGTTGTGAAAATGGAAAAAAAAAAGTTGTTTGGAAATTGAAAGTGAATGGAATAAGGAGCTTTCTCTACACTTCATGAAGAACCAAGGAGATTAGCTATGGATCTTGATCACTCTTTCACAGTCGTGACCGCGAGAACGGCGTTGCACCAAGATTGAGGGAATGAGGGCCGGAGTAGTGAGATTCGAAGGAGTTCCTTGGATTTTGGTGAGGGAGTGTGAGAATTGGGTTTTAGTGAGTTATATCATGAGTTCTATGACTACGCTTGTAAATATCCTATCCTACCCTTTCTAAGCCGTCAGCAGTGTGAATCCGTTGATAAATAGCTCGGAAGGTAAGTGCTAGGGATATGTTTGATGAGTGTGCGGAAGCAATGTCTTGAGTGTTCGTGCCCATTCTGTCTAACGAAACTGGCCGCAAGTTCTACCGATCACCAAAGTTAAAGAATTTCTGAGGGAATATGAGAGCCTTATGACTTGCTGGTTTAATTTTCAAGATTTCCCAATCTCTAACTAAAAGGAAAAAAAAATTGTGTTTCATTCTTTCATTGTTTAAAATCGAGTTGCATTGTGTATAGTCATGTAGATTGCATAGTCGTGTGTGTGAGTTGTTTGTGTCGTGTGGCTAGTGGAATTTTATGCAATTCGGTGGATTGAAACCGTAGTTTGAAGATTGATTTTGCTCGAGACGCGCAAAAAGGTAGTGCCGGGGATTTGATAACTCTCTATTAGAGTTATATTTCTTGCACAATGAATACCGTTTTGCGTATTTTCCAGGTTGATAATCTTAGTTTTATACTACGAATAGAGAAAAATATAGCATGTGTGAGCGTTTGAGCATAAATGTGTAATTCGGGCGTTTCTTGTGTAATTTCGAGCTATTTTTGTCACATTTGATTATGTTTGGTGTTGTGTTTTTCAGGAACCGGAAGCTTGGATATGTGCATTGGCAAGAGGAAACGAACTTCGGAATGTTGGAAGGCTCAAGAACGGTGTGTGGAATGGAAGACAGGTGAAGAAAAAACCAAAGGAGTGAAGGAAAAGACTTTATTTTCCCAAACTAGTCGTACTACCACTATACTCGTAGTAAGACCAGTCCCATACTTAGAAATTTTGGCAGTCAGCAAAAATATCACCTTCTGCTGGTAGTACAACCAGTAGGACTGATAGTACGACCAGTCTGACCACCAGGACGGAAAAGTGTGGGGTTTTATGCAATTGTGAAGACTTTTTGGGAAACAAGTGATAGAAATTACGTGCTAAAAGACCTAGGGACAAGGAGGATCGATCATTCACGTCTTTTTGGAGGAGAACAACATTGGAGAGCAAGCTTGGAGGTGGAGAATCATCAAGAATCATCAAGACTTGAAGATTATTCGTTTGATTTCCTATCTCTTTCATTCTATTGTATGATTATGGAGATTTCTTCTATGCTAAACAAGATTATGTCTAGCTAAACTTCCTTTTCCTAGATATCTATGGAGAACTAGGGTTTTGATTAGGATTTTTCCGGATTATGACTTGATTCATGATTATAGCTTCATTCAATGTTTATGTTTTGATTATTCATTGTGTTCTTGTTCTTATCTATATGTGTGCTTGGATTGATCACTCGTAGCATGCTAGTTAACCTCTTAGTTGCACGATAGTGAACTAATTCGGGTGTGTTAAGAACACAATTCACATTCTTCTAGTTCTTGGAGACCGATAGGAGAAAAGAACTTGAGTGACCAAGTGTGGGTTGTTTCGGTTGGGATTGGTTAGGTTTTAGTGAAAGCGGTGGACCGATAGGACCCGCTGAACGGACCTAACAAGCCAACAAAGGTGGAACGGTAAGTGTAGGTGGACCGGAATGACCCAAAGTTAACCGTAAAGCAAATTTACAAATATCAATAGAAGAGTGTAATGAGTGTGACCCGGTGTAATCAATCATAACTAGATTGTATTAAGCTTAGTCCGAAAATCATATTCAACCCTAGGGACCCTAGATTATCTAGTTCTTCTCCATAATCGTATCTTAATACAATCATTCTTTTAAATTCAAAAATCATACAAAAATATATTTAAGTTAGTGTTATTTAATTTAAGTCACTTGTATGTGGGTGACCAACCTTCAAATCAAACACTTTTTACCGGTTACTAAGGTATCATATTATTAATTCTTAATTGACTATTAATCTTCTAATTCCCTTGGGTTCGATAATTCGAAGTCTAAAATACTCCACATGCTACTTGACCGTATACTTGCGTTTAAACGCATTAGTAATTCGCGTCACTCCTCCATCGCCTTGAAATCCGATGATGCAACACTAATGCCTACTTTGTCCTGTAGTCAAAGGTGCTCATATGCCTTGCGATTTGAGCAAAGCCTCGATTTTTATCTTCCACAGACTGAAGCGGTTCCGTCCTGTGAACCTGTCGATCTTCAACATCGATCCGGACATCCATCGTGGTTTATCTTGAATCCTAGTTACGTGCTACACCTAGATCGCAAAACCTAGCTTTGATTTCACCAAGCTTTGAAACCCTAGCTTTGATCGGCCCTGATCTTGATCTTGATCTTGAAACACTGCCAACCTTGGCTCTGATACGAGCTTGTTATGTCAAACCACCTCATTGACGATGAACGGATAAAGAAGAACACGAGGATCTTACGTGTTTCACTAGCAAAACTTCTCTAACTACGTCCACAGCGGAAAATCACCCTTTATTTCACAATAGGAACAATTACAATGACTTGCATACCCAATATTGTGACTACTAGGTTCTTTATATAGTGTTAGGAAAATTCCTAAAGTTCCCAAATTCGATTTGGAAAAAAACTTATTTCCGAACTAATCCTCCACCTTTTAGACTTCCAATGTTTTCCTAATCAAAGTTGGAAAGAGCTTGGCCGCCTTTGACCAACTCAAGGCACCAACTCAACACGATCAACAATCGATTGAGGCTGCTCTTGTCGAGTCAAGATCCTCTATGAAGAGCTTTTTCCCCTCAGTAGTCCGAATATTTAAGTCATATGCAACAACCATTGATATTGCCACAACTTCATCAACTAAGACTAAAATATTAATTTACTCTTATCTTGGCATTAGTTCTTATTTGTTCCTATTCAACAACCATAGACCAATAGTAATTATAAATTTTTGTTATAAATTATTATTGTGAGAAAATAGAGATTCTTTAATAAATATCTTTTTGAGGAAGTTTAGTGGTATCCAAGCCAACTTGGAAGAACCTCAACTAATCCACGGAGTCCTGGAGTATATTTATAGTTTAGAAAGTCATGTTAATTCCCAGTGGCCTCAAGGTTAATTTGACGTTCCTGGGATATGAACTTGAGACCTAGGGGAAGCAGACCCTTAAATGGCAAGACTCACTACTATAAACGGGCCAAGAAACGGCAACAAATTCCTCCTGTTTATGAAGGTTTTCTCGTTGTTTATAGCAAAAAACGGCGAGATTCGGGCCGTCCGCAAGGTATTCTCCCGTTATTGCTCAGTGGCGAGAAAAACTCTTTCCGTTTAAACGTTAAACGGCGAGAGACACATTCTTGCCGTTTATGATGTAGCAAAAACGACAAGAAATCTCTCCGTTATGTTAATCTCTTACGCGAAAAACCCTTCTTCTCGCCATACTTAAAGAGGCTTATGTGGTAAAAATTATTGCCATATATATATATATATATATATATAAATATATATTATAAATTTATATTCTATTAATTTTAAATATTAATTAGTTTTATACATTTTATATTAATCTGAACATTAGTTAATATCAATCTTAACCCCCAAACCACACTAAACTACATAAAAACAAACCCCTCCCCCTTCTCTTCTCCATCTTTTCTTCCCCTCTAGCTACATAGAACGCCATCTCCATCTCCTCAAATCAAACCAGCTCCATCTCCGTCTCCTTCCCCCTTTGCTTCAGTTTTCTGGTCAAGAACATACCCAAGTTGAACATCAATGTACCAAGTTTACTTCAACGATTAAATAGAGAGAGAGAGAGAGATATTTTACCACGAACAGGGTCACATACCCCGCTGGAAAATCAAAGAAATTAATAATCAAACTTGACGAATTCTTTGTTCTGGGCAGGATATGATCAGCCAGGCATCAGTAAATCGAACCTCCCTGCATCAGAAATCGAACCCCCAAATCAAAACGCCTCACAAATCGAACCCCAAATCGAACCTTCCAGCATCAGATGGTGGCGACGATGATTGATGATGGTGGCAACAATGATGGCGGTGATGGCTGAGGTGAAGGTCGATGGTGGGAGAGGTGAAATCGAACCCCCCGAATACAACGACGCACTTTGCCTCAGAGCTATGGCAAAACCACCGCCGTCGATTCAGTCAACGACGATTTAATCGGGGCCGGTGGTCTAGTTGATGTTTAGGGATTAGCTGAAGATGAAGATCAGAGAGAGTTGTAGAGTACTGGGGATGAAGATCGATCGAGAGAGGGGATAGAGAATACTGGATCGATCAGTTTTTTTTTTGTTTTTTTTTTGTTTTTTTTTTTGTTTTTTGTTTTTTTTTTTTTTTAAAACTAGTTTTTGTTTAGAATATATAAGGGTAGAGTTTTAATTGATGGCCAAGATTACATCTTCAAATTAAAGGGATTACATTGATTTAAACCACATGTGAGTATTATTTTGGGGGGGAAATTCGAAACGTCCCAAAATTTGGCTCCAAAGTAAAAAAAAATGATGTGTACAAACTTAATTTTACGGTAAGAAATTCTTGCCGTATATGATCATTTTTAACGGGGTGACAGGATCTCTTGCCGTTTATGTTATATAATATATGCGGCTAAAAAAAATTCCCTAATAATGATATTGTTCTTGCTGTTTTAGATATTTTTAAGCGGGAAAAATTATTATTGCCACTATTAGTACAATTCTTGCCGTTTTAGATGTTTTAAGTGGAGAAAATTATTCTTGTCATATTTTATAGGATTTATGGCAAGACGATTAATACCACCCGTTAATTAAATTTCTAGTAGTGACTCAACCACTAAGCCAACCTCCGGAAACCCTTGGAGTTAAGATACTTTAATATAGATTGGCTAGAATTGTGTTTCTAACTCAACTATTTCAACATCGTAAATATGCTTAATTTATAATTGGAAAACACAAACACACAAAATATGCATATAACTAATTAACGTTTGATTTTAAAGTTTATATTTTTTTGCAGTTAACAATTCCTTCAAGAACTCATGTGATGTGATTTATTTCATGATTAAAAAATAAGTTAGGAGACCCTGTTAAAGATTAATATCGAATTTCGTGCTCACATGAATAGAGACATAGGAAATGAAACATTGATTTTCCAACCATGTACTCAACTTCATGTATATTTCTCTTTTTCATAAACGACTACAGGGAATAGCATGGTCACGAACCATGAAATTGAAATTGAAATGTTGTTTAGTGTTTCATAATAGCATTGATGCAGCTGATTTCCCAAGATTACATATTTGTCCATCCTAATTATTGTTTCATCCTAATTATTTGTCCGTCCTAATACACGAGCGGTCGTTACATACTTAAGGAGGTGATATTTGGTTGGTAGACAGTGAGTTAGTAGCTACGAATTATAACCCTAACAACATGCTAGGTATTTTCTTTTTCCAAATTTCTGAATCAGTGGGAAAGGAGCAATCAATGAGTCCCGAACAAATATATAACGACCGAATCTTTCAAGAACAACCAAGAACTGAAAATTACTTTTTTCGTCTGATTGTTCTTTCTCGATTTAAAAGTAATAATCGAATCTGATATCTGTTCTTATTAGACCTCCCTTGTCCAATATTGTTTAATAGAGTCGTCGTTCTGATAACGTGTTGTGAAACGAAATAAGACGAGAAATAATAAATAAAGAGAGGATAGACCTCAACAGAAAACTGAAGAGTAACGGCAGCAAGTGATTGAGTTGAGTTCTGAGATGTGTTTAATTCATCAACTATAAGCCTTCTTATATAGACATTGGATGGACAAATGGGTCAATAAAAATATACAAATGGGCTTACAATATGTGGATATTCACAAATAAACCAGTCATATTTCAGCACAGGGTTTTCATTTCAGAAGAATTTTACACCCAGATTTTTTCAGCCTATTTTTTAGATTTTCAGCTGATACCAAAAATGAGCGACAAACATATTCAGTAGTGGTGGAGAGAAGTCAACCACTGCTCTACGTTTTTCTTCCCATCATCATGTTCATTTGGAATATGCTTCAACGCGCCAAAGAACTGATTTATGTTTGGCCTTTTCTGTGCTTCCATGCAGCCATTCTTGTAACAACGGACCAGCACCGCAAAGCTGCCGTCTGAGTCATCATCACTCTGGAAATCAGGGGCGTGTGGCTCCAGCCACCCGATCGACCAGTCTGAGTCGTCGGATTCAGATTCCGACATACACACACCGTCCGATGGGACCAAGACAGCGTCATACTCCTCGTCGATTTTCCTTTCTTCCCTGCTTTGCCACTTACGCTTGACCTTTCTTGTGGACGAAGCAACCTTTCTTGGCGTAAAAAAATTCACATTGTCCACCTCTCTATAACCTAACCCGCAATCAGTAGATGAATTCAGCTGAGACCCATTAGAGCCACCCTCTTTCTCTTTACTGCCCCACAGCCACCGATTGAATTTAAGCAAAGAAACAGCCATTCTTACAAACACAAACAAGCTTAAACTTCTAAAAAGTCTAGACTCCGTCCAAGGTATGCATGCAGCAACCACCGAGTCAGCTGATGATGGTTAATTAATTTCAATACTTCAAACACGTGAACTAATTTGGGAGAGATTTTAACTACTCCAAACATCAACATATTAATTGAGGAAGGGCCAAAGCTTCTTATATAGAGCTAATGCATTACTAATACTGAATGAAACAGGAAATCATTCCTTTTGAAGGAATTCCGAACTTTTAATGTAAACCGACCACCAGCACAAGTGGAACTTTATATCAGGTCCAGCTAAAAGTTACTCCAAATCAAGAAGTAAACACAAGAATATTTCCAATAATTAGAAAAACATTCATAGTGCCGTCATCAATTCCAAGTCCTAGAAAAACACCTAATTCATCAGCCGTAACCGCAGAATAGCTAAAAATAAGAATAAATTGAACAAAAGAGCACGAAGGATGAAGTTTTGGGAAAACTCGAGACTACACGAGCGATCAGTGTGATAAAGCGTTCACTAACTCACCTCAAATCACCAACCGGGAGTTCAACCAGGAAAGAACGCTAAAAGTTACTCCAAATCAAGAAGTAAACACTATAATATCTCCAATAATTAGAAAAACATTCATAGCGCAGTCCTCAATTCCAAGTCCTAGAAAACACCTAATTCATCAGCCGTAATCGCGGAATAGCTTAAAATAAGAATAAATTGAACACAAGAGCACGAAGGGTGAAGTTTTGGGAAAACTCGAGACTACACGAGCAATAAGTGTCATAAAGTGTTCACTAACTCACCTCAAATCACCAACCGGGAGTTCAACCAGGAAAGAATGATAAATGTTACTCCAAATCAAGAAGTAAACACAAGAATATCTCCAATAATTTGACAAGCATTCATAGCGGCCTTAGTTCCAAGTCCTAGAAAAACACCTAACTGTGGCAAAATTTTTGGTGCGTCCCTATGGAAACCGACTAAGCCGGTACTAGCCGGTTATTACGAAAATGCCAGCTACTGGACGAAAAAAGTGGTCCCAGAGGCCAGTTACGGGACCAAAAAAAGTGGTCCCAGAAAGATTCCTTTTTAACCTAGATAGTATTGTTAACACTATAGAATGAACTAAGCTGAATAAGATAACACAGTGATATTGTTGATTAATCTTTAGTTAGAGTGTGTAACAGTTATGATATTAACCCTTTCATTTTAGATAAACTCGGAGATATCACTGTTAACAAAACTTGAATCCTTAACTAATCACAACAGAATTAGAATTAAATACAGGATAAACTATCATACATTGAAATTAAAATGTTGAAAATGACAAAAATCACAACATACAACAGTTTCACACAAAAATAGTGGGCTTTTGAAGCATTCTCGGCCCCTTCGAGTCTCACACTTAACTGAACACAACAGAATAGAGAAGGAAACTATCTTACTTTGAAATTAAAACGATGAGAATGACAAAATCACAACGTACAGCAGTTTCACATGAAAAGAGTGGGCTTTGGAAGTATTCTCGGCCCCTACGACTCTCCTACTCAACGTTGTTACCTCCTCCTGAAGTTGTTGGAGATTTGGAGCACAGCACGGACAGGAAAATTCATCTTCCTAGTAGAAATAGTTGCATTGTTGACCTCTAGGCTTGGCACAATTCCAAAACACGCGTCCATCATTTCCGGGCGTATGTGCGGTACGCTTACTGGGTAACGGCCACAGAAACACTGCCAAGGCCTACACCCTTACCTCCGGGATGAATCTCCTCTTGAATATGAAGGTAGATTGCTTGGTGAGGGTGAAGAGCTTACAGTATGTTGAGACATTGCTTAGAGAGAAAGAAGAGAAGGGTGAAAGAGAAGGAGAACTGATGAGATCAGAGAGTGAAGAGAGAAATAAAGAGTTAGTTGAGAGTGGTTTGAGATTGTATTAAAAGCGGGCAGTTGGTAGGTTGGATGATATAAATGCAGGTATCTAATGTTAAGATAGAGAACTTAACACTTTAGAATGGGTACGTAATAACATAGTAGTGCATTTATTAATTCAGTTTTGGTAGGTGAGGGTAGTTGGCCAACACCAAATGCACCTTAAATAAATTTAACTGTACAGTTTGTGTTCACAAAAATGCACAAGCAATTTTTCAGAAAAAATAAAAAATCATTGTCTCATCAGCATTGGGAAACATTGCTCATATAACACACTCTCTCAAACAACCCACAACATTTACTGACATAAATATTGTTCATATTACAAAATACCCAATAACATAACAGACGAAATCAGTTTTTTCCATTCTTCCCCGATGACTTTCGCGCCGACCTCCTCGTATTCGCCTCAGATTCCAATGGAACAGTAGGAAAAGTAGGGAAATTGTACATCCTTTCAAACTCATGAACATTCTCATCAATAGACTTGAAGCTCATTAACTCTTTAAACATCTTGGCAAAGTGGATGTTGTAATCTGATCTAGTCATTTGATTGGCAATCCAGATTCTGAGCTGATTCACTTGTATAGAGAAGTTCTTCTTTGGATTAGGAATCAGGTCCCTCAAGTGGGTCATGAAGAAGCATACAAAAGGGCCACAATCATTCATGAGAGATTAAAACAGAATGCAGTTCTAATGTATAAGATAGTGAGTTTAACAAACTGGAGAGTGGATTCAATGAATAGGTGTTTTACCCGTTTGGTTGTTGGGGAACGTCGTCATTCATGTACCACACATCCCACTTTCTGATGTCATTATGGTACTCTGTATAGGAGCATAGCACCTTGTGCATTTGATTAACTTTTCTAGCTACATCCCTCTCATCATACCCAAGTCCAGAATCCGAGTCCAAGACGTATTTTTCCTTGTCGACAAAGGAAATGACCATCATGAACCAGTGGGTGTGATGTACATTCATGGGCAGGGCAATCTATTTCATTAACAATTCAACATAAAATAAGTTCAACAAAATATGAATGTATAAAGCAACTTGTATTGATAGAAATCGTAAATCTTACGTAGCCCATCTCGCTCAACGTTCCTCCATATTGATCTAACACTTGGAAATATCGATTACCCTTCGTGGGCTGAACAAGAATTAAAATTAATGATGTCATTCTGTGGAATAATTTTAAATTGAGTTTTTATCCAATGAAAAGGGAATGAACTTACGGCATAATTTGTTCCGAGGTACCAAATGCGAGGGATTCCACCAAATTCGCGGCTTCTTTCTTTCCGATGAAGGAATTGCAAATATGCATCCAACACCTAATTGTTTAAAAAGTGAATAGAAAAGTGTTATGCTGATGATGGGAGAGGATTATACATGTCTTAAGAAACTACGTTAAATCAACAAAAACAAATGCTTACTTCGTTGTCAAACCATTTTTCATCTCTGAGGCGCCACGCGGAATACCTCGTCAACTTCTCATAAATAGCCATGTTAATAACCAACTCACTGCAGACATAATAACAAATCAAACCATAAGTAAAAACATAATTTGTGTCTTTTACAGCTTGTTTAGGAAATTTGAATGTAAATAACACTTACTCTCGCAAGCTTAGTGGAACTTTGGGATCCCAGGGTGTTTTATCGAACTCAGGCTCATATTTGTGAGACAAAAAGAAGTGGAGCTAGCAATCTTCCAGGCTAGGCATCTCTGCCAGACAGGTCATTTCCTCAGGATTGCTTTGTTGCTTCTTAAGCGACACCTGATTAGACCCCCTTATGATCCACCGCGCCTTTCCCCGGACAGACCCATCAATGTTTGTCCTAGGGTCCTCCCAAGAAGCCAAGGATTCCACCTCCTAATAAATCAAAAAAAAATGTTAAAATTGAAAACAGAGACATCAAGTCTAAAGTTAAAACAGTTAATACACTTACCTCAGCGTCAGCGCTGACTTCGCCGACCACCTCCATCGAAGAGCTAACCTCATCCTCATCCTGATTCTTCTTCTGCTTCTGCTTGGGAGGTTCTTCTTGTTTATCCTCTTCACCTCCCTTCTTCTTTTCCCCTCCTTCCTCTTCCTCCTTTTCATCCCCCCTCTTCTTTTCCACTCTTTCATCTACCTGCTTCTTCTCATCTTCTTCCTTCTTTATCTCCTCATCCTTCATCTTCTTTCTTCCATCTTCCCTCTCCTCCTCCAATTCAGACTTTCTCTTGTTAACAGTCGCGAACATAGCCAGTAAAGTTTGCGGGTCAGCATTCTGCGCCAGCTGTCCCACAAGATCCTTCAAATAATCCCCTGGTGGAAGAATTAATTGAATTGCTCGTGCAACAACCTTCTCACTGATTGGCTCTTCATCCATTTTCTTCAACTTCAACTACAAAGAACAACAGAGTATAAAGGTTAACATTTAAGATAAGGACGTTAGCTCATAAAAAATAACGTTTAAGGTTTATGTAACATGTTACTCACATTTTCATTCATACACACATACTTCCATCTCTTAGAAACATCAGATGTCTTCCAGAATTTCAACCTCGGACTTGCTTTCTTGTCTTTGCAGCCCTTGGGATTTTCTTGAAATTCGGGGAAGAACTTTTCCAAGTACAGAAGCTACAAAATATACTCACAACATTAGAACTTAAGAAGGAGTTGATAACATATTAAACAGAAATGTTAAAATAAATGACAAAATGTTAGATTATTACCACAAGAATGAGCACGCAACCATTTCCTCGCAAGGTTTCCCCAGTCTGTGCCTTCACATTTTGTTTCACCAGATGATCAAGCCACAAGGCTGCCCAGTTCACCTCTTTCAGGTGCTCCAAATCTACAACAAGTTTGGCCAGCCCAGACTGGACTCTTTGTCGCCCGATCGGCATCCCTAGGGCCCCCAAGATCAAACAAACAACCCTCTGCTTCCACTCATCATTGAACAGCTTGCTATTTTTCAAGAACCACGGAACATACTTACCGACCTTTGTGTTGTCTTCGACGAGGCCAATTCTGTGTGCCACTTCTTGTACAACCTTTGGATCGACCTCCGGAAACTCAGTTGTTCCGGTGCATCTTACTCCAAGGAGCCAGCCGACAACTTCTGGGGTTACATCCACAGTCCGACCGTGAGCCGTCAAGGACCCCTCGGTGTCAAATGAGTTGTAGAGGAACTTGTTGAAAGCCTCGGGGGTTTCTGAAATCTGTAGGTGCTTTAGTCCTCCAAGCCCCACTTCAGTCAACCATGACTGCTGTTCATCTGTCATATCTTCGAAGAGAGCCATAACAGAGGGCAGGCTCATATAGCTTTGGAACCGCCTCGGGTTCTTCAGCTTCTTCTTTGATTTTCCCTTCAACTTGGCTTTAGCCGATTTCTCTTCTGCTTGGCCTTCTCACCGGTTGGTTTTCTCTTCAATGTGCCAGCTGATTTCCTCTTCTCTCTTTCTTCGGCGGCAACTATGAGATAGGGTTCTTGTTGGGACCTTGTCATCCTTTTCCATTCATCGTTTATCCTCTGTTTGACATCGTCGGTCATCTTCACATGAGGATCTTGTTTCTTGAGCTTCTGCGTCTGAACATTTCTACAACAATCATGAGACAATAAAGAAAATTAAATTACAATTCCAAGTAATGGAGCCATAACATATAACACACACCCTCAAACATTTAAAATCAAAGAAAGTCATTAGAGATAAAGTAATAACATGCATTATGATGATTGAACAAATAATGGTTTAGAAAAGGACTTTAATAGTTTAGAACGAGGGTGCAGAATAGTAGACATTGGCTTCACAATTGAAACAAAATTTTACGAGATGATTGATTAGAGAAGAAACTTACTTGAATCTGATGTACGCATTCATGGCATTGCCATGATGGGCTTCATCGTCACTATCATCTTCCCTCATCTTTTCCACAGGTTGGTATTTTTCCTCATCTTCCTTCTGTTCCTCCCTATCCTCCTCCGAATCCTCCTCAACTTCTTCATCATCATCGCTCTTATCTTCCACAGGTTTGTATTCTTCATCATCGTCATTCTGTTCCTCCTCATTCACCTCCTCCTCATCCTCCGGTTGCTCTTCAGCCTCAGGTTGGATATTATCATTTGTTCTTTGCTGAACAGCGTATTGGTTTACATCAATCTCCTCATCACTCGAAACTTCCATCGCTTTTTGCTCGTACCTTTTTTTCATCCTCATGTAAGTTGAGAAATACTCTATACTGCTGTACTATCAGTTTGGGAGGCATATCCTTCCCTCTGTATCCCATTGTAGATTTTTGATCGTTACTGCCATAAGTAAACAGTTGCAAAACTTAAGTAAAACCTTTAAATAACACAGAAGGCAATTTTAATTTCAGAGATTACAGATCTAACAATTAAGTTACACGGGATAACAGTGCATTGTGAAACATGACAATTAACAAAGATTAATTTAGGACAAAGTGACAAGGTAGAAAATATAGTCACAAAATTAGATTTTAAGAAGGAGTTGTTAATTCATTAAACAGGATGATAAAAAAGAAGGACATTTTTTTAAAAAAAAGTGAATACTTACAGGAATAGTTCAAATCCAAGAGTATGCTTCACCTCTTCATCTTCATTCTTGCGCTTAGAAGCCTTCTGATTTCTTCGTTTCTTCACTGCCTTCGGGGGTGCTGGATTATTCCGGGTCGATCTCCTAGGGACTGCCTCAACGTGCTATTCCTTCTTTTCATTTTCTTTCTTCTTAAGTTTCTTCTTCTCTGTACAGGCACCCTCTGTACTCGTATTCTTCTCAAGTAAGGCAGCAGCCTCAGCCAATTCCTTCAATTTGTTTGCTTCAGCATCCGCCATTTCAAAATCAACCGTTGATAAAGGAATTGCATCAAGACTATCTCCAAAATTCTTCAGACCAATTTCATCCGTGGATTGTACCTCCTGTGAACTCCGTTCTCTTTCCGAGTTGCTAGAGTTGCTATCGATCCTGTTTTCGGCAAGATCTTGTTGTTTGGATCGTCTTTCTTGAATAACCTTCTTTTTCACCATGGATTCTGTATGTTGATTGAAGGAGAAGAGATGAAGATGGAGAAGATGAAGAGGAAAGTTGCGAAACTGGAGAGAGAGAGAGAGAGATTCAGTTTCAGAAAATTAATTGAGTAGGCAACCACAGAAGAGTCAATTATTTGGCAGGACTCTGCAAATGGAACTGTTCCGAAATTAAAGGCAAGGTGGGCTGTGAGTGGCAGTTGAGGCAGTTGATTTTATTGGACCACTCTCTCACGTTTATTAAATTTCAAATTATTATTTTCGTGCATGAAATTCAAAAATTTCAAAATGTGCCCCAAACTTCTGGCACTTCTAAAAGTAGTATGAAATATTTAAAAAAAAAGACAAAAAAAAAATAATAATAATATTTCTAATGTATCTTCGAGTATTGATTTGATGGATTATTAAGATGCCAGTCTAAACATATACATGTATCTTCTTAAATGCTAAACCCTAGAGAGGGATCTATCTTAAACTATATAATATATTTCCCTTTAAAATGCCACTTATTTTGGTTTCTTCGTCGATGGAATGACTCGGGGTGTCACCATGTGTCCTGAAGAACATACCAACGACAACTGTGGGAGTTATTTTGAAATAACTTCAAGTTTTGTTCCTCTAAGTTACCTAAAAAGACCAAAAATGATTGAAAACTCGATAATTGTACGAGTTTAACCATGAAATTTCCCCCAGCATGCCAACTCTGATTTAATATTCTATTTGGGTCATTTTAACAAGACAAGGAGTTTTGAGGTGACACCCAACCATGGGACTTGAACACCGAGGGATAAGGGTGTAACCGACTATCGACATTGTGAGACTTGACGTTGTGAGAAGTCACCGTGTGTTTTAAGTATCCAAATCGGTCTTAAAATGTCACATAGTGCTAGTATGTGTTGAATGGTGGCACAAATGAGATGGATAGACGTCAATCAAACTCAATTTGGGTAACACGTACCCATTGGAAACATTGTTCTTTCCCATTAACTACATCACCAACATAATTCTGTACCCAATTTGAGGACTTTGTGCCTCCCTTGTGTTTGTACCATGCATGGCAGTGTGCACAACCTCCAAAAGCCCACAAATAGGCATCTTTGAGTATTGACTTGATGGAGTATTAAGATCTCATTCTAAATATATACATGTATCTTCTTAAATGCTAAACCCTAGAGAGGGCTCTATCTTAAACTTTATAATATATTTTCCTTTAAAATGCATATTATTTTGGTTTCTTCGTCGATGGAATGACTCGAGGTGTCACCATGTGTCCTGAAGAACATACCAACGACAACTGTGGGAGATATTTTGAAATAACTTCAAGTTTTGTTCCTCTAAGTTACCTAAAAAGACCAAAAATGATTGAAAACTCGATAATTGTACGAGTTTAGCCATGAAATGTTCCCCCAGTATGCCAACTCTGATTTAATGTTCTATTTGGGTCATTTTAACAAGACAGGGAGTTTTGAGGTGACACCCAACCATGGGACTTAAACACCGAGGGATAAGGGTGTAACCGACTATCGACATTGTGAGACTTGACGTTGTGAGAAGTCACCGTGTGTTGTAAGTATCCAAATTGGTCTTAAAATGTCACATAGTGCTAGTATGTGTTGAATGGTGGCACAAATGAGATGCATAGACGTCAATCAAACTCAATTTGGGTAACGGGTACCCGTTGGAAACATTGTTCTTTCCCATTAACTACATCACCAACATAATTTTGTACCCAATTTGAGGACTTTGTGCCTCCCTTGTGTTTGTACCATGCATGGCCGTGTGCACAACCTCCAAAAACCCACAAATAGGCATCTTTGAGTATTGACTTGATGGAGTATTAAGATCTCATTCTAACCATATACATGTATCTTCTTAAATGCTAAACCCTAGAGAGGGTTCTATCTTAAACTTTATAATATATTTCCCTTTAAATGCCACTAATTTTGGTTTCTTCGTCGATGGAATGACTCGGGTGTCAACATGTGTCCTGAAGAACATACCAACGACAACTGTGGGAGTTATTTTGAAATAACTTCAAGTTTTGTTCCTTTAAGTTACCTAAAAAGACCAAAAATGATTGAAAACTCGATAATTGTACGGGTTTAGCCATGAAATGTTCCCCTAGCATGCCAACTCTGATTTAATGTTCTATTTGGATCATTTGGTGCTTTTTCACAATGATAAGTCTACCAATGTCGATAGCCAATTGCAACCTATTCGTCGTTGCTCACTTTTTCTAGTTGGGTGTGACTTTAAATCTATCTGGATCATTTAAATGACATAATAGAAACTTGTAAACACATTTGGCATGCATGGGGCACATTTCATGATTGAACACGTAAAATTCTCGAGTTTTCATCAATTTTGGTCACTTTTAGTTTACTTAGACTGATATAACTTGGAATATTTTAAAAATTACTCCCACACTTGAAATTGTTATGTTATTCAGGACACATTTTGACTCCCTGAGTTAATCAATCGATGAACAAACAAAAAGTTAATAAAATTTTACAGTGATGAGTATATTAAAAAATAAGATAGAGTGATCTCTAGGGTTTAGAATTATTGACATTATAATAATATATTTAGAAGGAGATGTTAAGAGACAGTCAAATGAAAACGCAAAGATGACGATACTTGTGTTTTGGGAAGTTGTACACACTGTCATGGCAATACTAATATAATAATAACTCAATAATACAAAATAAAATTAATTATGACACTCCACAACTAAAGAAATAAAAAAATAATATATTTGTTACATTAAGATGGAGCCTTTAAAATATTTTTATTTGTGTGTAAAAATGTAGATAGATTTTTTTGAAAAATTTGAATTTTGAAAATTTTGAAGTTAGTTGTCCCATCCTCTTCATTACTGGCAACCACACAACACATATACTTTTTCCCCGAGGTTTCTTCTCTGAAATATCGCTCTCTCTCTCTCTCTCCCGAATTCAACTTCCCCTTCCATGTCTATCACAAATCCATGGAGGACCAGGAAGATACAGGCGTTGGGGAGAAGATTTCACCTTCTCAAGACATCGAACAGGTGATTTCAGATCTAAACCAAGTTCTGAAAGAGGAGGAGGTAAGTCCGGTTAATTTGGAAGTCCTTTTAACTGCAAATCCCCTCACTCCTGTTTGAACCCAACCAAAGATCGAGGATCTAGCCCTCAAGAACCCGTAGGAGATGGTGGCTCCAAAAAAGAAGAGGGAAACCCCATCAAAACCAAAATTGCAGGTGGGGATTCACATGAAGAGGCAAAGGAGGCACACCCTAACTCCACCGACGCAATTGGTAGACAAATCTGGGTAGATTCAACAAAAGTCCTTCCTTTATCAATGGTTGAAGGACCACAGTTCGAGGATGCTAGTGGCATAATACAATTGGACGATGCTGCTGCCTCAGTTGAGAAGAAATGAATCCAGAGACGGAAGACATTGAGAGGAAGAAGAAAGCCAAGAAGCAGCTTCACTTCGCTTCGGAGGAGGACAAAATTGAGAACATCCCAAGGAGGTCACCCAAGAAAAAGCCACCCCCACCAAAACCATTGAAGAAAAGGGGAAAGAAAAAGGTTTCTAAGAAAAGAGAAAGAGCTTCAAAGATGAATTAAAGAACATCCAGCACACACCTGAATTTGACATGTTCATGTAAGTAATCTTCTGTTAAAAACATGAACTTTATTAAATATGTTATCTAAAGAATTGACCTTTCAAACTTTAGTAATGTGTTACGCTGACAATTAACTGTTAATTGCTTTTTCTTAATTATTGATAATTCTTACTATTGTTATAAAACTGATTGCCTTTTTTTTGCAACTGTTTACATATGACTGTTAATTTGCAACTGTTTACATATGACATTGAGGAGAGGAAATATGCTTTCAAATTGAAAGAAAAGGATATGCCTCCCCAACTTTTGGTACAGATGTATGCACTATTCTGCAATTTACCACAGGAGCAACGAGACAATTACGAGAAAAGAGACTTGGAATCCTCTAGTGATGAGGATCATGATGTAAGCAAGTACAACTTTGAGATGAGGAAGAATAAGAAGGACAAACAGATTGAAGAGCAAGAAAATGATGAGGAGGAGTCAGATGAGGAAGAGAAGGAAGAGAAGGGAGATGTGGAGGAATACAAAGGAGATGAGGATGAGAGTGATGATGAAGCTCACCATGGCAATGCCATGAATGCTTACATCAGATTCAATTATGATTTTACTCTCGCAAAAAGTTTGTTAAATAATGTGTCTCATGTTCTGCAATTAACTTCCTATCTATTAAAACCTCAATCTAATATATTTACTGCCCTTTCTGTTAAAGTTTGCATGTTATTACTTCATCTCTAATGGCTTTCGCTTTAATTTTAATTGTTTGTTGCTGTTTTAGTTTTTTGTATGTCTCTATAAATTTAAATTATGGGTTGATTTTCATAATTTCAGAAATGTGAGGATGCACAGGCTTCGGAAAATAGATCCTAAAATGAGGATGACCAAAGCGGTCTTACAAAGCATCAACTTGGAGTGGGACTGCATGACCAACATCCAGAAGGAACCTTATCTCACAGCGGCTGTTAAAGAAAAAGACAAGCGGAAAAGAGAAGGTACTTTGAAAAGGAAGTCGACGACGGAGAAGGAAAAGTTGAAGAAGAAGGCGGCTGATGCCAAGCTGAAGGGTAAGTCAGAAAAAAAGTTAAAGAATCCAAGGCGATTTCAAATTTACATGAGCCGGCCCTCTGTTCGCAATCTTTTTAAAGAAATGACGGTTGAACAGAAAGCATGGATGCACGAAGTGGGCCTTGGAGGACTACAGCACCTAAAGATCACGGAAACCCCAGAGAAATTCAACCAATTCATTTATAAGTGCTACGATACCGATAGGTACTTGACAGCGCACGGCCGCACCGTGGAGATAACACCGGAAGTTGCCGGGTGGCTATTTGGAATTCGATGCTACGGAGAAAAAGAGTTCCCGGAGGTCGATCCGCTTGTTCTCCTCAGAGTTGAAGAAAGTATCGGCCTCGTTAAGGTCAACACAACTTTCGGTGAGTATGTTCCATGGTTCAAGGCGGATGAGAACAGGGCTGTTAAATGATGAGTGGAAACGAAGGGCTGTTTGCTTGACCTTGGGTGCACAGGGAATTCGGATAGGACAAGCAGGAGTCCGGAGATGTCTTGCTAATCTTGTTGTTAATTTGGATCACCTGAAAGAGGTAAACTGGGCAGTCTTATGGCTGGATCACTTCAAGACACAGCAAGTTAAGGCTCAGACTGGGACAACCCTTCGCGGAACTGGTTGCGTGCTGATTCCTTTGGTAAATCTCTGACTCTTTTTCAATTATTTTAACCATGAAGTTTAAAATATTAAGACCAGTTTCTTAAATGCAGCCATCTCAATTTTACTTTTATAGCTTTTGTACATGGAAAAGTTCTGCCCAAAGTTTCTGGAAAACCCAAAAGGATGTCAGGATAAGGAAGAAAGTCCAAGGTTGAAATTTTGGGAAACCTCTGATGTTTCAAAGAGATGGAAGTATGTCCAACAAAACAAGAATGTGAGTGAACTTTAACAATTATATTAAAGTGTCATATTTATGTATTAAGATTACTATCTTAATTTTATGTCTCTCAACTCTGTTTTTGTATGTAGTTGAAGTTGAAAAAAGTTGATGATGAGCCAAAAATTGAGAAAGTTGTTGTACCAGTAGTTCAACTACTGCCTCCACCTCCACCAGAGGATTTTTGGAAGTGCATTGTGGGACAGGTGGTTGAAAAGCTTGACAAAGAGTATCTTTTTTCTCTGTGGTAGGAAAAGGAGAAGGCAGAAGAGAAGAAGAAGGAGGAGGAGGAAGAAGAGAAGAGGAAGGAAGAAGAGAAGAAGAATGAAGAGGATGAGAAGAAGGAGGAAGAGGAAGGGGGTAAGAAAAATGGGGAAGAGGAAGGAACTCAAAAGAAGAAAGAGAAGGAAAAGTGTGAAGAAGAATTAAGAGCTAAGAAGAAGCAGAAGATAGAGGAGGCTGAGGTTAACTATCCCATGAAGGTGGTCTACACAATCAGCTCCAGCACTGAGGTAAATGTCTTAAAGTTGATATCATAATATTTGAGATTTATTTTTTAAGTTTTAACACCCCTAATGATTTTGTTGATTTATTAGGTGGCCTCCAATGTACCTCCCCAACCATTCCTTGTTCATGGTTCGCCGAAGAACCCAAGAGGAAACTTGGTTGGGACTGTCCGGGGAAAGGCAGATCGGATCATTAGAGCGTCTTCGAGGATATCGCTGTATAAGCAACACATGAATCCTAAAGAATTGACACATATCCCACCCATGCCTGAAGCAGAACATTGCTGGCTCCATTACTACATGTCGCACAAGTATGCGAGCACGTACGAACACAACAGCAAGAATTTTTATCTTCCCCCAGAATTGGCAACGTAAGTTTTATTTACATTCAAACTTCCTAAATAATTCTTATGTATGGCATGCATTATGTTTGTACTTATGGTTGTGTATCATATATAATATGCAGTGAGATAGTTGCTGATATGGGTGGCATGGCTAAACTGACGAGGTCGTCCTCTTGGCGCCTCCGGGATGAAAAATGGTTTGACGATGAGGTGATGGATGCTTACATGCAATTCCTTCATCTTCATGAACATAGCCGGGAATTCCAAGGAATCAAGCAGATTTAGTTCCTCGGCACCAGTTATTCTGTAAGTTCACTGCCTTGTCATTTTTATGATATGAATCAATTCAAAATTCATCTAGGAAAATACCTCATTAGTTATAATTTTTGTTCAGCCCACAAAATTCCTCGAATACTTCAAGGCACACGAACAGTCGGGAGGAGAGTGGAGCGAGATGGGATACGTAAGTATTCCGATTACTATCAATACAAGCTACTTTATTCTTTTGTATAACTTACTTTATCTTGAATTTTTAATGATTAGATCGCCGTTCCGTTGAATGTCGATCACCTGCACTGGTTCATGATGGTTATTTCCTTTGTTGACAAAGAAATATTCGTCTTGGACTCTCATACCGGCATGGGGTATTCTGAGTTAGATGTTGCTGCCAAAATTGGGCAAATGCACATAATGCTCACCAACTACTCAGAATACAATGATGACATACGACGCCGGCAGGTGTGGTACATGAACGACGATGTTCCACAACAAACAAATGGGTAATAAGCTAACTACTTAACATAACTAACTAATATATTTAAATATTTGTGATATATATTAAAGCTGCATTCTATTTTCATCTGTGAGGAATGACTGTGGTCCTCATGTCTGCTTCTTCATGAGTCATTTGAGGGACCTGATTCCAGTTCCAAAGAAGAATTTCTCTGTCCAGGCTCCCAACCTCAGAATCAAGATTGCCAGTGAAATGGGGATATCGAGCTATAACTGCGTATTTAACCAGAATTATCATGGGTTAAAGGAACTGATGGAGGATGAGGACCACCGGTATGCATTTTACAGTTTGTACCGCAGGTTTTCGACTGTTTCTTTGTTGCATTGAGGTCTGCGGAGAAGAAGAAGAAGAAGAAGAAGAAGAAGAAGACGGCGGGGAAGAAGCAGCAGAAAAAGTAAATTTGTGTAATGTTGTTGTGGCTTTGTTTTATGAACAATGTTTCTGTCCTTTTGGATGTTGTGGGTTTTTTTGGATGTCACATATTTTGTACTCCTCATATGGCTTGGTAGTTAGCAGAGTTAAATCAACATTGATGAACCTTCAGCTTTTCCTGCCAAAGTGGCTATAATTGTAGTATATTGTTGGTCTGCTTCATTTATAATAGGCATTGAATGGTTCTGCTGCCCACAAAATAAGCTAAGTGAATTGTTTCTCTTTAAACTTTTGAGGATGCTTTCTTAAATCTTAAAGTGGAGTTAAACTTATTAAAGATGCTATCTAAAATCTAAAATCAAGAATGTTAGATTCTCAACTCACTGACACCACGGTCTTGGTAGCTGAGGAATTTATTATATTACATCCATATATTAATGAGGAGATAAAATTTTCAGAGATTTCGTATTCATTAAGGTAATAACTTAAAGCATTCTTCATGTTTTTATAAAATTTGTCTCCACAACGGTGCAGTACTACTTTTTGGTTGTTGGGGTCTTCTTCTTTGAAAATCTGCTATTTTAAGGTATCTCACAATATTAGATAGGATGGAACAGTTTCATATGAACACCTCATATGGCTTGGTAGTTAGCAGAGTTAAATTATCATTGATGAAACTTCAGCTTTTCCTGGCAAAGTGGCTAGAATTTAAGGATATGGTTGGTCTGGCTCATTTATGTTAGGCATTGAATGGTTCTGCTGCCCACAAAATAAGCTTAGTGAACTGTTTCTCTTTAAACTATTAACGATGCTGTCTTAAATTTTAAAACTAGGTTCGAGAATGTTAAAATTTCAACTCACTGACACCACGGTCTTGGTAGATGAGGAATTTATTATATTACATCCATATATTAATGAGGAGATAAACTTTTCAGAGATTCCGTAGTTTTTCAGGTAAAAACTTAAAGCATTCTTCATGTCTTTAAAAATTTTGTATCCAAAATAGTGCAATACTACCTTTTGGTGGTTGGGGTCTTCTTCTTTGAATATCAGGTTGAGAAGGAAGTCAATCAGACAACCAGAAAGTGAAACAAACCAATTTTAGATGAGAGGGAGGGAAATTTGTGAGAGTGGTGTTCGTGGCAAAGTTTTGGTATCTTTGCCTCATGATTATGAGGAAGAAGAATACGATTTTGAAGTCTTCGATGAAGATGAATGTTTGGACATCACTCTTACAGAGAACTATGGAGAAGATGCAACCAAAAATCTATTATGGAAGTTCCAAATGGAGAGATCATACCAGGTATGCGATCTTACAGTTTAAGTTAATAACTGTAGTTATGTAGATAGTAATTTTAAGTTTTATGCAGGAATAATGGTTACCAAGGAAGATGTTATGGCAATGACTTTTGAAAATGAGGTTCAAGCTTATGACTGGTACAACCTCTACGCACTGATTCTTGGCTTTGGGATTAGAAGGTGCAACCGCAGGTATTTCGACCCGGAAACGAAAGAATGCATAAAGTCAAGGATCTACGTGTGTGCCCGACAAGGCTTGCGCTCCGAGAAGGTCCTGTACAAAGAAAATAGGAAACGTGAGCATACCAGAAACTCTAGGTGTGTCTGCAAAGCTCATGTAAAAATATCAAGAACTTCACCTACAAAGCCTTTTAAGGTGGTTCAATTCGAACCCGGTCATTCACACGAACTTTCGGAACCACAATGCGCGAGCAACCACCGGTCACACCGAAAGGTCAGCGAGGCTGATGTTGAACAGGTCAGATCTTTGAAGGAGGTGGGGATCAAGTATTTCCAAAGCTTTCTTTTGATGGTTAAACAAGCCAGTGGTTATAACAAGTTGGGTTACACATAGAAGGATCTTTACAATAAAATGGCTTCTCTGGACAAGATATATTCAAATGAAGGATATGGGCAGCAGACCTTGATGTACATTGACAGTTTGTAGCACAGTCACTATGGCGTGTTCAGGGAGTAAGATTGCTTCTTAAATATTAAACATGCTATCTTATGTGTTAAGGTCTTTCTAGTATTCTGTTCAGCTCTTACTTATTAGTTCAAATTATTTTCTAAACCATTAGATTTAACATCATTTATGTAACTAATCTTTCTGTTTCCCTAAGTATTATTTATTGTTTTTGTAGGTTCAGAACAGGTAAAAATCATGAGCTTGAAAGTGTATTCTAGTGTGATAGGAGATCAGTGGTAGATTACAACAGATTTGGCGATGTAATCATTTTTGATGCAACGTACAAGACCAACATGTATCAAAAACCATTTGTAATTCTATCTGGCGTGAACAATCACTACCAGACGACTATTTTTGCATGTGCTTTTCTCAACGACGAGACATCAGAAACATATGATTGGGTTTTGAAGTGCCTGATAAAGGTAATGAATAATAAGAAGCCTTTGTCCGTCATCACGGATGGCGATTTGGCAATGAGAAAAGCTATTTTGCAAAATTTCCCAGAGGCAAGACATCGTCTGTGTTCTTGGCATCTTTGTCGGAACGCCCAGGCTAATCTGAAGTTGGGAGAACCCTTCATGGTTGATTTTAAAAAGTGCTTGCGTAGTAGAAAACCTGATTTTTTTTGGCATGATGATTGGCATGCAATGCTTAACAGATGGGACATTGCTGATAGGAATTGGGTCCCGGTCACATATATGAACCGCCACTTGTGGGCGGAGACATACTTGAAGGATCATTTTTTCGCCTTGCAAACGACAACCTCAAGATGCGAGAGCACCAACAGTTTCGTCAAGGATTATATGTCCTACTCGGAAAAATTGACCAATGCTTGCAAGGGATTCACGACCGGGGTTGACAAGCTACGCAACAACGAGCGTAATGCACACCATCACTCTGACGAATCAGACCCGGTTATAACAACAGGGTTCACGGAACTGGAGCGCCATGCAGCTGAGGTCTTCACCGAAAATGTCTTCAACATGTTTAGGATACAAGATCGAAAGGGTGATGATTATAGAGTGTTTGAAGTCAAAACTATTCCAGAAGAGAGCTTGGACTTGTTCTACGTGATGAAAGGTCAAATCAAGAAATCCCTGGTATGTACATCTGCTTCAATTTACATATTTATATACTATGTACTCATGTACAGCATTTTTATTGCTAAATAATCTTATCATTTTTCCTTACTGTTAGTAATGATATATTAAGTCTTAAAGGGTAAAAAATAAGTATTGATGTCACAGTCTTTGAACTATTGTCCTCTTCTATCAAGTACCAGGTTACAATCTTTCTATCCTTGTGTTCATTTGTATTCTCATTTCGTTCTTAATTTCTAACCACCCTATCTTTTCTTGCTTCAGCAAGTTTTTCAATGTCGTCAGGATAATAGGCTTCTCCGGTGCACATGTTTTCGTTGGGAAACATCGTATATGATTTGCAAACACATGTTGTTTGTTCTGAAACAAAAGGGAGTACAGAGGATCCCAAACTCTTTAATTGCCAAAAGGTGGACAAAAACTGACAAAGAATTCTACCGAACCGAGCCATCAATGAAGGAGCCTGTTGGGAAGAAAAGTGATGACCCAGATTTGCAAGCCTTGCGCCGGGATTCCACGAGGAACGAAGTTCAACTGTATCACCGTTTGGGCTGTACTACTGGCGAGACAATTAAGTTCTTCAAAGAGTATATGTCCGACGGGATTCGGAAAATGCAGAGAATGATTTCTAAATCTTTTGAGGGTACACAAGGAGAGATTAAGAAGGAAGAAAATCCCTACGCCCATGTGAAGAATCCGAACCCCCAAGACACTAAATGCCAAAAGGGACCCAAGAAAGACAAGATAAGGAGGTGTGGCAATTGCAAGGAGCTGGGACACAACAGGACAACATGCCCCAATCCTTTGGTGGACTCCGTCGAACAAGTGGACGATCCGGAAGACAATTCTGCACAAATACCACTTGAGTTTGATGTTAAAGAGGAATACTTCTGGTCTCAATCAAGTAGTTAGTCCAAGAAAAACAAGCATGAATAATATAGGTCTGTTTAGAGTGATTTTATTCGTGATTTCTTGACAAGAAAGACGATCCGGGAGATGATATTGAACAAGTACCATCCTATTTTAAATTTATTGTGGAATTATTCTGGTATTAATCTTTAAACATGCCTTTAAAGGACTTTTGAGTTGATATTGGTCTGCTTGTAGTTAACTTCATCGTTATTTATTAACAATAAAACTCAAGTTGTTAAGACTGCTTTCTTAAATGAGGGAACTCCTTCTACCTGTTGAACTCTACTAACTATAGGGTAGTCTTTTCTATCTTTTAGCCGCGTAGATATTAAGAACTTTATCTAAAGCGAGAAAAACTGTTAACAACTATATCTCCAGTCGAGGTTACCTGCTATAGCGGGAAAACTTTTTTGTCCTGTAGTAGCGGGGACCACAAAAAAAAAGTTGTCAGCAACCCTAATTAGGGACGCACAGTAGACAAACCCCCTAACAGTAGCCTTTTTGCGAGGGCATAATACTATAGAAAATAATATAAATCGTCGCAAATTATAGATTGCGAGGGTGTTTCGCCCCTCGCATGGCGTTGCAATAGCTATGGTAGGAAAAAAAATTGTGAAGAACTTTCGCAATTTGGCAATTTTGAGATTGCAATTTGTCAAAAAATTATGTGTAGCGCCCAGTGGGGTGCTTCTTAATAAGTCACAAACCCCAAGGCGATACTCTGCAACGAAGCTATATGTTTTCCTATAAATAGAGACAACATCCCAATGAATAAAAAAGTATGGAATAAATCAGTTTATTCACAGTTTGGAATCCTAGCCTCTCTAACTCTCACACAACGGTGGAACGCGGTGTGAACCACTGTGTTCATCCTAGGGATCCGAACTAGACTGATGTGATCAAGAGGACCGTGAGGGAAAGCAACATAACGATCTTCAGCCGCTGCAAATCTGCGGGAAAAGAGGTAAACGCGTGAAACTTCCGCTTTAATTTTTCTTAGATCTATATGTGTTTAGATATGTTTCCCCTTACTTAATATCAAATCCATGTGCTTGTTCTTCGTGCCTCGTAAAGGGAACCCGAATATGTACGGTTGTGTACAAGAGGATCATGTAAGGACGATCCTATTGTAGACCTGTAACAGAGAGTAGGAACAAGAACAAGAACAAGCACAGAGAGTGAGAGTAAGGGTGTAGGGGATGAAGGGAGGCGAATCCCTGGACCAGTTCGATTGCATGTCTGCTATACTGATTAATAAAAAATTGTTTCAACATGAACGCCATAAACCCTACTAGGCGGAATTAGGGTTCATACCTGCGTCCAAACTATCTGATGTAGGTCTGAAAACACTCCTGATCTTCTCCCGTATTCCTGAAGTTCCTCCTGGATGCAAGTGTGGGCTTGCTGCTTCCAGAATCCTTCTTGGCCTCCAGACGAATTGCTCTCACTCTCGAAACCCTAGATTTCGGTGTGTATCTCAAGCATCCGAATTCTGAAGACTAAGGACACTTATATAGGCTACGGGAGGGACCTGGAGGAGAAAATACGAATCAGGCTCCTAACTTTATTAGGACTTCTGGTTCCACCCGAACCTAGTCCGAATACAGTTAATAACAGTTAGTACCACTAAATAACTGTTATTGCACTCCTGTCCATATTCTCAAAACTAATATTTCGAGCTCCTGTTATTAAATACTTATTATCTCCCCATGTTAAGATTACAGATATCCGTCGATTAAATTAATTACTGACTAATTCATTTAATCGACCTCTTCCCAATTCCTTGATCCTTACCACTTAACTTATTTGATATGTCCAGATTACCAAGTAATCTACCTGCAGGGTTTGACATAATCAAAACTTATAAGCTTCATCAAGGGGATATCATCAATCCCATAACCGGGACATGGATTCCTTCGATATATCAATCTACACCATGGACTCAATAGTATTACCCAACTCATCGAGGTTATTGACTCCATAGGAATCTCACTCACTTGACTTGTCAAAGCAATAACTACTTAATACATGTGCACATTGACTATCTAAGGATTAAGAGCATAAGTAATCATAATAACCATGAGACATAGTTTGTCTTGTTATGTCAGTACAAAGACAATGATCTCAACTTGGTCCTGTTCAATATACACAAAGTATACTAGCACATTGAGTTGAAACTATAGTATGAACTATACTGTTTCCTGTAGCCAAGATAGACCTACTGAAACAATGTGCTACAATCTTTCCGATGGTTTGTCTAATTCCATCTAGATTGTGAACTCACAACTTTCATTCCACAAGAACCGAAGATAAGATCTTCTGTGTGTAAGCTATACTCTACACACCAGATCTTCTACTATGTAGAACAATAGACAACTATGCACAATAATAATATAATGCAAAAGCATTGCCCAAAACCATTCTCATAAATGTCAAATTCATATAATCCAATACAAAAAGCATGGCTTTTAGTATTCAATCCAACAGGGGAAGAGTAAGTTACTGCTAAGTGTTTGAGAGAGAGACAATATGATGATTAGCCAAAGAACCGATAGTTTCCAAGGAAGGCCAACGTTCTTATATATAGGGCATAAGTGTGCCGTTACGTGGGGTTAATGCGTCCGCATACGACGGCTAGATATCCGCCTCGTAATGGAACGTTCGCCCACATATATAGGGAACGTTACACGATTGTCCGTATACGTAGGGACCGTTCATATGGTCGACCGTACATATAGGACGTGTTACATGATCATTAAATCTCTCAGACAGTTAACAAGGGTCGCGCGCGACTATAGCCATGGGATCGTGCGCGAACAGCCTTACTCCAACCTCCAAGCCACTTGAACCCTACAAATACCGCGCGGTTAGTGTCGAGGGCGTTGCTGTCTCACAGCCCCCATATGGATAAGCATGAATACAAAGAGTAAGTATAGAGTAATAGTAGAGTACCGTCGAACCTCGTAGATTGTTGCCACATAGACAGTGAGGGATCTGCCTGGGATGCACTATCTACATTAAGCCCTTTTGCGCGAAAATCGCGCGCGTCGTCGTGTAAACGCGCAAAATCAGCCGTGTGTGGCTCCACACAGATTCTCGAATCAACTCAAATTAAATTCGAAAACCCTATCCCCCATAACCAGTGATCATTTCCTAGGCTATGTAACATCGTATAAACCTTAATAGAGCATGGCATGACGTGCATTGAATTGATTGCGAACGATATCCACATCTTTCCGCCGATTACCGAGGCGACGATTGATCCAAAAAGATTTTGAAAGGTCGCGAACCTTCAGAAGGCTCTATATAAGCCCTTTTCCCCTAACGATTAGAAATTTTCACACCATTTTTATTTTGCGACGCTTATGAGCAGAGAGAAAACTCTTCGAGAGCAAATCCAGACCTTCAATCAGATGTTCAATTCAGCTAATCAAGCACTTCAAGTACTCATGCAACAACAAGGTTAGCAAAATTTCACTTTTTCAGTAATGCGATTTCTCGTATTTTGAAAACTTAAATCGAGTAGGCATGTAGATCTGGGTTTATTCTTGATGTTCTTGTGTTATGCGAATTATAGAAATGGCTCTCAAGAAATATTTGAAGGAAGCGATCGACTTGCCCGAGGTCTCAAAGGATATGTGGTGCAAAGCTCCTTATTTGGGAGGAGAAGTTTTCTACCTCGCAACCATCAAGGAAAAAGAAGTTTAAAAGCTCCCGATTGATGGATGTTGTGCAATTGGCGCCTGAGCCGGAGAGAGACGACTGGGATCTCGCCAACGTCAATGATGTGAACCGACTTGGTCTCGAAGCTGGTTTGTACCCCTTTACCGATATTCTCTACCAGACATTCACAGCGAAGTTGGATTGTATTGAAGAATGGACAGAGTACGTCGTTGAGCACTATGAGGCCGAACTCACCCGTGCAGGGATATACGATGTTGTGCGCGCGACTAAGGGGTTGAGCATCATACTCGATAAGGACATGAAAATGACCTTACTTTTGAGGTATTCAAAGAAGACCCACACATTCCACTTCTCAACCTTCGAAGCTGGCCCTACTCTCGAAGATGTGGAAATACTGCTAGAGCTTCCCTGCATAGGGAATGCAGACCCTTTGGCACCTTTTTCACTCAGATGCTGAGATCTTTCTCTTCGAACAGATGAAGGAGTGCATAGGGGAGGTGAAGAAGACGACCACGAGGTGGATCTCGACCAAGCCTGCAGAGAAGCATTTGCTAGTCAAAAGAGGCGCGAAGAACCTGTGGTCGAGTGGATAACTTACTTATACCGCGATTTTGCAAAGCAAGAGATGGCTCAGGCAATTTTGAAGAAGGATAAAGACGAGCTAACTTCGTTGGAAGGAAGAGGCTCTACCTACTCGTTGTGCAGTTTCCTCTGCGCCTGGATTTAGAGGTATCTCATTGATTGGCATCCCCATTATGGTGTATTCACCCATGTCCTTGCGCTTGAGGTTCGCCTTTCTCTAGGTCAAAAAGGTGGCGTTGGGGCCTCTGGTCCTTAGGTCTCTGTATTATCGTCTAGACTTTGCCATTAGGCACACTGATCAGTCCCAAGGTAGAGTTGACATCATCACTTACGCCAACGTCGCATTCTTGTCGATGTGGGTGTTCGAAAGATGGCCTCTATACGCCCCGATTCCAACCCATGTTGAAAAGTGGAATGCGCCCAACACCAAAAAGGAGTTTCAAAGTCCTCGCGCGTGGCACTGGTACAAAAATAAAGGCGTGCAACGCTCGTTCTCCTTGATGTACGACGACGTCAGTTATTTTGTGATCAGACCTTATGTTCTGGCCTTGGAGAACATCGTGCATCACAAAGTCATGTACCCTGAGGAAGATACACTATATTCACCTTTGCATATCACCAAGGGCTCGCGATGCTACTCCAGATTCACCGACTGGATCGCTTTCTGGAATGCGCAAACTCGCCTCCCCATGAGGTCTTGGCTTCAAGTCCAACCGCCCTAGGCTCCTGCCCTCAGAATTGGGGATTACCCATTCAAGGCTTCGTGCTCTAGAGACGTGACTCAATATGGTTTTTATTCGCTCTGGGACAAATATCATCACTGTTTCCAAAACTAATTTTGGGAGAAAAGATGGACGTTGTGAAGAAGTCATCTTACAATGCGAGGAAAGCTTACGCGAGTGATTTCAACAAGATACCACCAACATCTCTCCAATTTTCTTTGAGTGCGACAAGCATGTGTCATATGTTATGCTAAATTCGTCTTGTTTTGTGGTGTTGCTTCAGGAGATACGCGTCTGGGTACCGAAGTAGAGGATTCGCTGACATCCTACGATCGAAGGATACAACTAACATTCCTATCAAACTTGAAATGACGATGACTCAAGAAGTTCAAGATCATATCTGGAACGCACTTACGAGCTTCATTGTATCAATCACCGAAGCTGATAAGAATCCACGAAAGAAGAAAGCTTCTGCTGAGCCTTCAACGGATGCAACGGACCTCAGAATGTCCAAGATGGTGAAGCGCACGAGGACAACCCTGCTTCGAGAAACCCTTCTCCAAAAGAGAGAGTAGTGGGCAGAGGTAGTGGTAGAGCTGTTGAACGCAACACAGAGGAATTTGTAGAGTACGAACCTGATACATCCTTTGCCCTGAGAAAAGGTAGTAATATAACGTTGCCATTACTTTTGAAGCAGTATGAGTCATTTCTCCTGATGCGCTCTTGTGTTTATAACAGATAGAGAGGATTCCGTGGAGGAAGTTGAGGGCCTTACTGAGGAAGAGGTGGTTTCAGAATCCAAGGCTATGGCTGAAGAAAGAGCCAGAAACGAAAAGCTGAAGGTAGAACGCGAACTTCGAGAAGCCTTGAAGAAAAGTCTTGAAGATCAAGGACAACGCTCGCGGTCGACTGTTGGTCAAATGCAGTGCGCGCAAGAAGATTTTCAAGAGATTGTCGCCGATGAGGACGAAGAAGGTACTATTTTCAAATTTGCTTCACCATATCAAAAACTTATTTTTGAAGCGTTAAACCATGAGGTATCTAAAAGAGATGTTCGTCGCTGGATAGTGAATCAATGCGGGGAAGCATCAGGTATACCATCCCCTTAGAACTGCTATTCTTGAATTCTTCATCTTCAAATAATGATATTAATACTTCAATAATAAAGGTCATGCATTATTGAAAGGAATCGACGATAATCTGCAACATGATACCTGCGCGGATATCCCATGTGAATATGGTGATGTAATTCCCTATGAATGTGGAGGTCTTTCCACCATAAGCTCCTTTTAAGTTTTGGTTGTATGAATTCTTGAACTTGAGCTTAAAATAAAAAATTCTATTTTGGCAAAGCCAGTGGATCCGTTGATTCTATGAAGAGCACGTAGACTCCGTAGTGATGTTGTTCTCGTCCCCGAGACTGTTCACGAAGCTCCCAGTGATGCGATAACGAAAGATCCAATTAGGCTAATGCCTCGGTCGAGGATGGAGCCAGTATCGAGGATGAACAGCTCGAGCTCATCTTTGAGCAAGAGCAAGCTAAAGAGGAAAACCTTCAGATAAAAGGGCCAAGTGGTGCCAATACTGATCAAGATGCATCCCAGAGAGTTAATGCCCCTGCTGAAAATACTGAGCCAGTTAAGACTCAAAGGGAAGAAACTGCTACTCCCTCTGAGATTCCATCAGGTCTCGCTCTCGCATTTTTGTTTCCAGCAGAGACCATTCCAGAGGAAGCCGAGCAAGCTGAAGCTCCTCAAGGAATGTTTGCTTCTACTCATGAACCCCTACTAAATGTCGCGCCTCGAAACGCTGTGACACCAAATGGCCGGAGGAATGAGCATGAGTCAAGCATTGTTACGGGCATGCCGGATCAAAGCATGGTAGATGTTCAGCCTTCGGAAACTAACTCCATAGTTGTTCATGGGACACAATTCAACGTCGCACCTAGAAGCGGGCCAGAAGTTCCAGACCCACAAGTGAGCCTCCTCCGAATGCGTCCTCAAGAGTGGACACTCATGTGGCTGCGAATGAGGGTGAAGGTGTTTGTACAGGGTGTTGGAATAGGTTCCCTAGAGGCAATCCATATTTAATATGAACAATGTTTGGCTAGAACATTCATTTACATTTATTGTGATATTTAATATAATGAAGTCCTTAGATCAAATGTGTTGTTTTTCTTAAATATCCCTATTCCATTATATTGATTAATAGGACGATAAACTATAGAATAGTATGTGTAGAGATTGATATTGATATATCAAGTTTAATACATGGGTATGCATTAGGAGTAATGGCATACTGGATTGACCCACAACGAGAAGGATACATTAGATTATGTCAAAGTCACAATCGCTTCTCGTAGTGCTAATAATATTGTAATCCTTAAGACTTGAAGTCACTAGATACTCTAGTTGTGTAATATCATGCTTTGATATTATCATGCGTTGCTCCTTAACTGGGTAACTATAAAGATAGTTACGGGGCATGATAGGAAGCAAGCTGAGAGATCGTAGTGACATAGAGAGGATTTGTCCCTCCCACATAAAAGGAGTAAATATCCATGGGCCACTCGATGGATGGTGCTTATATGAATGTCTGGCAAGACTCAGATAAATCAATATGGAGATATTGATGTTATCTGCTCACGTAAGCATATTCCCAGGATCGAGAAACTATGGATTGGATATAAGAGTGTGACTATTATGTCCCGTGTCAAATCCGGATTTGTAGACAAAGGGATAACACAATATGTGAATATTGGGCACAAGGTTTGTCGGGATCACTGACTTATTTCTATTAGTTGGTTAGCTTGGATGTGTTGCTAGACACCGCTCAATGTTAGTAAGTAGTTGCTACCAACTAAGTAGAAACCTATGGGGTCACACACCAGATGGATTAAATTGGATATAGGTATTAATTAGTTGGACTAATTAATAAAAGGATCATAACGCAACTAGAAGCAAACTTAGTAGGACTAATTTGAAAATGGGCTAATCCATTTAAGGACATGCTTACTATTGGGGCCTTTATGTAGTTAATAAAGAGTTATGACTATATAAAGGAACTCTAGCTTGTTATTTCTCTAAGAAAATCATTATTTGAGAGAACATAACAAAGCGAGAGAGACACCGACAAGGAAAGCCGAAGCCAACCCGTCCACCCCCTCCTTAAAGCTTTCGGCCTCCCCTTGGCCGCGCCTCCTCCTCGGTTTGCGTGATCCTCTTCCTTCTTCTTACGTTGCTAGAACATTGCGGTGAGAAGGAATCCAATCAAGAATCCAAGGTGTGGATATTCATAGAGACGAGGACAATATTCTTCGTGTGATCTTTCAAACTAAGGTACACATCTTCTATGCCCTTATCATGTTATGATGGCTTGCCTGTGATCCTTGGTGGGATTTGAGAAAGATTTTTTTTTTATTCCGATGTGTAACCTGCATTAAAACCCGACACAGGGAATCAGGGTGCAGATTTTTTTATTTCTAGAATGATGAGTGGGGAATCGCTCGATGAAAATATAGCGCCCATTCTGAATTTTGAAGCAGTCTTTGCTCAAAATCCTTAGGCATCATGGGCGACCCAAGTTGTCGAAGTAGCTGAAGTTGAAAGAATTTTTGCTATCCCTGAGGAGTACTTCGCACGTGAAGCTCTCACATACCAGAAATTGGTTGAAGCAGTATCCTCTGGTGATCAAACTATAGCGGCTCCGATTCCTTCTCTTCGACAGATAGTCGAGGGGACTGGTAAGACAAAGTTTGAGCATACACGTATTTAAGGCATAGAATCTCATTCCATAGCTAAGTGATCCGCTCATACCTTCAAATTGCAGGTATAAACCAGTCTTGCTTGGAATGGCTCATGAGGATTCGCGTTTAGTATCCAGGAACATTCGCAATAGTATTAGAAATAGCGCCCAAGGATAGGGGGAATTTCTTACTGAGAAGACAGACCTTTTATCAAGGATCATTAAAACGACCCCAGCAAGCACTTCTCTTTCAAATGCTTAGTGTTTCTTGACAAGTGCTCGTGGCATTCAATACGTCTCCATGGACAAGCTGAACCTTGATTTTCTTATAAAGAGGTTAATAAATATCAACAACTTCGTGAAGCTCAAGTTTAGCTATATGAAATACAATCTGGAAAGTGCTAAGCTTCGAGCTCAAAATGAGGCAATTGAAAAGGCCATCAAGCAGTACACTGCGGCAAGCGAGGAACACAAGACCTATAAGCTGCGGCTGGATGAGTGGGCTCAAGACTCCATAAATTTGGCAGCTCAAGACTCACTTATCAAGGGTTTCCTCTAAAATCAGTAGCATGTAACCAGTTAGGTGTTGATTATGTAATTTGGTCATCAATTTGAACTTGTTATTGCTATCCAACTTTCACAGTCTGGGCATATTTGTAATGCGAACATGTGTTTTGAATTCTCCTAATGAAGAGCATCTGTCTTGGCTTTGCAAATATTGAGCATCGTTTTTTTTCCTGATTAGATAAGCTTATGTGTTTGAAGTCTTTAAATTTAAGTATTGATATCATTGAGCTAGATAGGCTTTGGATTGAACACAGTTGCTGTATAAACAAATAGGCTTGTAAGTGCTGCTACCTTAAGAGATAGGCTTAAGTCCATATATTAGTGATATCTAGATAGATAGGCTTTAGTTTGCTTCTATCAAGACATATAGGCTTAAATTTGCGTATTGCTTCTATCTAGACAGATAGGCTTGTATCAAATTTTGCTGGTATCTAGACAGATAGGCTTGGTTTGCATGTTAATTCTATCTAAACATATTGTCTTAAAATCGATTTTTACTGCAATCTTAGGAAGATAGGCTTAAGTTTGCTACTATCAAGACAGATAGGCTTAAGTTTGCTGCTATCTAGACAAATATGCTTGAGATAGGAAGCAAGCAATCGGCTATAACTCAAGAACATGCAGAGTTCGATAAGTGATCTCTCATATGGGAGATTCGTTATCATTAATAAGGAGTACGCATATGGGAGGAAATTTTCGAATACAGCATTAGGGGCATTAAGGATTCTAGGGATAATATTTTTTGAGCCATCGCATGTCAACGGGTTTGGAGTTGTTGCAGTCCCATGGCATCTCAAGATTGTGCAATAACCACTATCGAAGACTTATTTAACCTCAAATGGTCCTTCCCAGTTGGCAGCGAACTTGGGGTGTGTCGCTTCGTGCATGCAATGATCAAAGCTCGCAGGACCAAGTCTCCTACAGGAAATCCCGATGCTGAACAGTCTTGTTATAAGCTCGCGAGATTCTTTCCTTATATCGCGTGTTCACCCTCTTTGCCTGCTCGCGCTTCTCCTCAAGTAGAGTGAGATCATGATCGCGTTGGTTCTCGTATAAAACACTGGATGCCAACCTTGCAGAGTTAATTTTGACCTCAGCAGGAACAACTGCCTCATCTCCATAACACAGCAAAAATGGAAAAGATCCTGTAGGAGTTCCTGATGATGTGCGATATGCCCACAATGCCACACTCAGGGAATATGCCCACTTCTTGTGATCATCTGTGACCATCTTTCTCAGAATTCACAACAGGGTTTTGCTCGTGGCCCCTGCTTGCCCATTCCTTTTTGGATAGTAAGGCATCGAGCATACCTGCCTCACATTGTACTCCATCAGCTTCGAGGCGACTTGGCGATTAACCAAAAGAGTCCCATTATCAGATAGAATCGTATTAGGAATCCCAAAGCGATAGATGATGATCTCTTGAATGAACTTGACGACAGCCAATGCATTTGCTATTTTGAGAGTAACTGCTTCCACCCACTTCGTGAATTGTTCAGTTCTAGTTTGTAAGGTCACAAGTTTCATGGACTTGAAATACTAAGTTATTTCAAGGCCTTGAAACAGTTTTCCAAGCCTTGAATCAGGTTTCACATGCTTGAAATAGCTGCCTTGAACCAGGATTCAAAGCCTTGAAACTGTCTGACCTGTATGCATGCTCTAAGGGGGAGTTTTTCTAAACTCTTCTTATTTGATTCTATCTATCTCACCCCTATGCTTGATATGTTATTATTTGATGATGAAAGACAAACTATTTTGATATATCTAACATCATTTAATCCATCTGTTTGACTCAGTTTTGCAGGGAAATTTTATTTCCTAAGTTTGCCGGATTAGTTTCCTAATCTGGCTTTTGTAGGAAAGGAAACATTAAGAGAAGATGATTCTGTGATCAATCAGACATTCATTACAACTTCTCAATTGCTTAAAGACAAGATCACAACAATATCTCTGAAGATTATAATCAACTATCCGTTGGAGAAGGCTGTTAAGAGAGTCAAAGTTTGTTGCCTACAAAATAGGAAGTTTTTGCTGAAAATCTGGGAAGATTTGCAGAGCCTCTAGCTGTATAAATAGAGCTCATTTTGAAGCAAAAAAGATAAAACACTCAACGGGAAAAAATAGAGACACATTCCAGGATTGAGAATGTAACACCCCCAAATTTTCATTACTGAAATTCCGGGCGTGCCCTTCTCATGGAGAATTAACCACCATGATCAGGAGAAAGGATCTTTGCTTCGGATTCACAAAACACACTTTATTACATAAAAAGTTCACAAGCCTTGTTCAGAGTTATTACAAACCATTATTACAAACAGCGGAATAATGAAATTACTACTTTATTCAAGCGAGGTGATACTTCCACTAGTATGCGACGTCCCCATCCCCAACGTAGGCCTCTCCTGTGGTGGTTTTACAAAACAAGGACACCACAGTAAAAGTCAGTAAAAACTGAATGAGAACGCATCACAACGCGTAAATCAGAGTGAGGCACATGTAAGTATTAAAATAAGTTATGACATGTTCGTTGATTCCAAAAATCAGTTTAGTTCTTTAATCGGGGAGATCCAGTACCAATAATCATATCCAGTGTGAACGGCGAAATAATCCGCTCGTCCGAACCAATCTCACCTCAGCATCTAGACCTTAAGTGTCGACACCCCCTACGAGGGAAACTGTTGTCCCAAGAGAGTAGTACTAGAGCCTTACCCTGTGCTAATGCGCCCTCGGGGAAACCATAGAGCCACCTTCGACTCAAGTCCCAAGCTTTGCTTGGTCAAACCATATCAAGTCCCAAGCTTTGCTTGGTCAATCCATATCAAGTCCCAAGCTTTGCTTGGTCAATCCATATCAAGTCCCCGAGAGTTCATGTTTCCACTTTACGTGATTAGTAGCTTAAACATTCTAAAAAGTCTCATTATTATCATTTCTAAAATATCATCAAGTAGTGGAAATCACTTCTTCTCGAGTGACAAGTTCCCAAAATATTGAATTTTAACATGTGAAAGTAAGGATTTCAATTAACACAATGACATGTTTAGCAAACACAAGTATTGAGTAAGCTTAAGAAATGCGTTCAAAATACTTAAAGCTCAAGTCAAGGCAAAAAGAGACATTATAGTTGAACACGAGTTTTGAAGAGTAAGGGTTGAGCCTACGAACTCACCTACAAGTTCCGACGGTAGTTTAGATGTAGCCGACGTAGCCTTCGTCTATGAACTCGGTGTCTACAAATAAGGATAAATCCTAATTAATAATTAAGCGCTTAATATGCAAGTGTCCTATATGTCAAGCGGGTTGATTCTAGTTAATTACTCGGGGATGACCTAGTCGAATTTTAAGGATGTCCCTTAATCAAGTACTAAGATATTGTTTATTTGTCAAAACGACTAACCAAAATTTATTTATAAAAACACTATATTAATTTATCAAATCTAATATTAACTAATATTAATATTAATTTACTAATCTTCATCCTACTCACAATGATATTTATTTACTAACTACTAATCATTATTTACTACACTAACATAAAATTAATACTTAGGTATTTATAATGTAGGATAGCTAGAAATGTAGTTGTACACTTACCTCCCCCTAGACTTGTCTAATTCTCAAAAACATGAGTTGTTGCTAGTTCTAGAAAATACATTTATAACCCCCATTTGAAGAATAATTGTTATATGCATTTCTAACATTCCTTTTTCAACTAGTTCAACATGAATGACTTCCGGGAGGTGTGAGAGTACGAATATGCAAGAACATGTAAAATGCGACGCGGGAAAATGAAGTTATACCGAGTTTCCGATGAAATGAGCGGTGGCCTAGCGCGGGCTGTTTGAACCTCTTCGGATTTCGAGAATGGTGTTAAGGAAGTCCTTGGAGTGTCACGGAGTGGACGGTAGCAGCCGTGTCCCAAGTGGTGGTCGTTGGCGGAGTTGGTGATGAAGGTAGCTACTTGACGTTGCAAGTGTAGTTCAAGTTGGGCAACGATTCGGGATCCGTTTTGGCCTCTTTTGAACGTGGTTAAAGAATGAAAGTTGTAGATAACAAGTAGGGGGATATGTAGGAGAAAACGGAGGTCGTTTTGGAGCTAAAATGGAAGAGAACAAGGAAGAACAACACCGCTGCCCACTGGTGCTGTTCGGCTAAAGCAGTTTCAGTGCGGGGTGAATTCGGGCTCTGTTTTGACTCCGTTTGGTCGGGGCCAAAGACCAAAAGTTGTAGAGGACAAGTTGAGGAAGTTGTGGTTAAAATGTGGGCCAATTCCGAGTTGTAACGAAGGAGATACAGCAAGAACAAGCCGCTGTCCAGCAGCCGCTGCTACTGTTGCGGGTTGCTGCTTGTTGCGGCTGTTGGGGCTGCTTCGGGTGGTTGTTTTGGCCGGTTCTTTGCTTCTTAATGATGCTATGAATATCAGGTAGTGGGTGTGTGACGTGAGGGGTGGTGGGTATGGTTCTCGTGTTGGTTTGAGATGAGAGAGAGAGAGCTTGAGTTGGTGGTTATGAAGTTTTCCGGCGATGAACTATGGTGGTGTTGGTTGTGGTGGAGATGGCAAGGATGATGAGCTGATTATGAAAGTGAGAGGGGTTGTAGCTATGTTGGTGTGGTGAAATGGAGCTACGGGAGGTGGTATTTATAGGAGGAAATGAAGAAGTATGAAGAAGATGAAGAAGTAGAAAATAATTGAGACGATAAGAGAATAGTGGCATGCTTGTTTCATCAGACAGCATGATCCTTTTTTTACGGAAATGATTGCCGTCTCAATATGTAATTGTGGCTGAAAATTTTGTGACGAAGATAACATTCCGGATTTCTTAGAAAATAATCGGGTGTGATATTATCGAAATGTCGTGATAAAAGTCACCACGTAGTATATGTGACACTATAGTGATATACACACTATTAAATATAAGTGTGATATATATGTATATATGCGTGTCTATATGGTACATACTCTATTCTAGTTTTATTATGACATAGTCACCTAGCAATAGTACCACAAAATATTAAATATAGATGTCAGTTTATACTCAATATTGCTATAAACATACATATTTGTTCCTAAAATATATATTTAAATTTCGGGTTGTTTCATCCTTCCCTCATTAAGATCAAGCTTCGTCCTCGAAGCGCAAAGTAATATCTCATGACTGTACTATGCAAAGTGCGTAATCTCATGTATTAACTATGTAGCGAGTAAAATATGATGAGTAAAAGTGTAACTAAAAGTGTGAAGGTCTCCTCCCCCTTAAAGGAGTGACGTCCTCGTCACTCGAGTTTATACCTGTTCAAACAAGTGGGGATATCGTTGTTTCATGTCAGCTTTAGCTTCCCATGTGACGTTCTCTGTCAAGTGACTGTTCCATAACACTTTGACCAACGTGGTTGACGTGGTACGAGTCTTTCTAGTCTTGGTGTCTAGGATTTTGACAGGGTGTTCTTCGTCCGTAGGAATAGGGTCCAATTCTAAGGGTTCGGGATCTAAGATATGTGATGGGTCTGGAATGTACCTCTTAAGTTGAGACACGTGAAAGACGTGATGGACTCGACCTAGATTAGAAGGAAGATCTAAACGGTAGGCTACTTCTCCTATCCTGTCCTGGACTTCGTAGCGACCGATGAACTTGGGACTGAGTTTTCCCTTCTGATTGAAACGAGAAACTCCCTTGGTTGGTGATACCTTCAGGAACACTTTGTCTCCAACCTTGAACTCCACGGGTCTTCGTTTCTGGTCTGCATAAGACTTCTGTCGATCCTGGGCCGCTTTCATCCGTTGCTGAATGATTCTGACCTGACTCACCATTTCCTCAATCATTTGTGGTCCCAAAACTAGTGTCTCGCTAATGTCATTCCAGCACAAGGGTGTCCTACATTTCCGCCCATATAGTGCCTCATAGGGTGCCATCCCTATACTTGCGTGGTAACTATTGTTGTACGAGAACTCCATCAATGGTAACCGGTCTACCCAAGAACCTTGGAAGTCCATGACACATGCTCGCAACATATCCTCCAGTGTTTGTATGGTTCGTTCCGTCTGTCCATTAGTAGATGGGTGGAAAGCGGTGCTGAACTTCAGCTGAGTGCCTAAGGCTTTCTGTAATGCTTGCCAGAAATGTGAGAGAAAGTTTGGGTCTCGGTCAGACACGATGTCCTTTGGTACACCATGGTATCTAACGATATTCTTGATGTACGCGTCTGCTCGTTGCTCCATATCCCAAGTGTCCTTCATTGGGATGAATCTTTCCGTCTTCGTCAATCTGTCAACTACAACCCAAATCTGATTTAAACCATTCTTTGTCACTGGCAAAGCAGTCACAAATTCCATTGATATCGAATCCCATTTCCACATGAGTACTTCCAAAGGTTGCACCAAACCTCCTTTCCTCTTGTGTTCAAACTTCACCTTTTGGCACGTGAGACATCGGGCTACAAATTCTGCAACCTCGTTCTTCATTCTTGGCCACCAGAACTGCTTTTTCATGTCCTTATACAACTTATCTCCTCCTGGATGTACGGAGTATGGCGTGTTGTGTGCTTCTCTCATTAACCGTTCCTTGACCTCCTTACACTTTTGGGGCACACACCACCTCTCCTTGTACCTTATGCTCCCATCGTCGTGTATTCGGAAGTCCTTGGTTGAACCATCCTCGATTTTCTTCCTGATTCTTTCAAGTTTCACATCTCCGGGTTGTCCCTTTCTGATCTCCTCAAAGATGTCTAGTGTGGCTACCAAATTGTATAGCACGTCTTCCCTTGCCTCCTGCGGACGGAATTCAATCCCCAACTTCTGAATATCAGCTCGCAACTCCTTTGGTAAACTCCTCAAAGCATTGATGGTATGGCTTGTCTTCCTGCTTAATGCGTCGGCGACTACATTTGCTTTACCTTCATGGTATTGGATTTGAAGATCGTAGTCCTTGATCAAATCCAACCATCTTCTTTGCCTCATGTTCAAATCCTTTTGGGTGAACAAATACTTAAGGCTTTTGTGGTCGGTGAAAATCTTACAGGTTGCACCATAAAGGTGGTGTCTCCAAATTTTCAAGGCGTGGACAATTGCGGCTAGCTCTAGGTCATGAGTTGGGTAATTCTCCTCATAGGATTTTAGCTGTCGTGAAGCATATGCAATCACCTTCCCATCTTGCATTAGCACACATCCTAATCCGTGCTTTGAAGCATCACTATAGACCTCAAACTCCCTCGACTCAGATGGTCGGGTCAGAATAGGTGCTGTAGTAAGCTTTTCCTTCAGGGTTTGGAAGGCTTCCTCACATTTCTCATCCCAATGGTATTTTGTGGTTTTCTTCATTAGATTGGTCAATGGTCTGGCTATTTTGGAAAAATCCTTCACGAATCTTCAATAATAACCTGCTAGTCCCAAGAAACTACGGATATCTGTTGAACTCTTGGGTCTTGGCCAGTCCCTAACTGCGGTTATCTTTCCTGGGTCTACGGAAATTCCCTCCTTAGATATTATGTGTCCCAAGAAAGGTACCCTATCCAGCCAAAATTCACACTTGGAAAACTTAGCATACAACTGTTCTTGCCTCAGGGTTTGCAAAACAGCTCTAAGGTGTTCTTCGTGTTCTCTCTTCCCCTTAGAGTAAACCAAAATATCATCAATGAACACTACCACAAAGCGGTCTAAGTAAGGTTTCATTACCCGGTTCATTACGTCCATGAATACAGCAGGTGCATTCGTTAGACCAAAAGGCATAACAGTGAACTCGTAATGCCCATACCTGGTCCTAAAGGCAGTCTTAGGGATGTCCTTCTCGGCTACCCTTAACTGGTGATAACCTGATCTTAAGTCGATCTTGGAAAAGGTATCGGCTCCTCGTAGCTGGTCAAAGAGGCCATCTATCCTCGGGAGTGGGTATCGATTTTTTACAGTCACATTATTATGCTCCCTGTAATCAATGCACAGTCTCAAACTACCGTCCTTCTTCTTAACAAACAAGACAGGTGCTCCCCATGGTGAAACACTTGGTTTGATATACCCCTTATCCAACAATTCCCTTAGTTGTTCCTTCAACTCTTCTAGCTCTACTGGTGCCATTCTGTAAGGTGCTTTGCAGATCGGTCCTGTCCCTGGCGCAAGGTCAATGGTAAACTCCACGGCTCTTTTAGGTGGCATGCCGGGGATTTCGTCGGGAAATACATCGGGAAATTCATTAACAATTGGGATGTCCTCAAGTTTCATCGTCCCCATACTATCATCTCGGACAGAACAGAGATAGGCTTGGTGTCCCTTACCCATGGCTTTGACTACAGAAAGTGCAGACACAATTTTGACATTGGGTTTCTCGGTGATTCCTATGTGAGAGATTCTCTTACCCTTTGGTCCTCTTAGGCTTACCTTTTGGTTACGACAGTCAATATGAGCATGGTGCTTTCCAAGCCAGTCCATTCCTAGAATAACATCTAGGTTTTCTAGGTCAAAGAGGATTAAGTCAGTGGGTATCTCACATTCTTGGATGGTTATGACTACTCCCCTAAAGATGGAATCACAGTTTACTACCCGTTTTTGCAGGTGTAGCTATAGACACAGGGTTCATATGAGAGGGTTGAAGTCCTAGTTTTCTAGCAAAAGATGACGATATGAAAGAATAGGATGCCCCACTATCAAAGAGTACGTAAGCAGGAGTGTTGTGGACTAAGAATGTACCAGTAACCACGTTTGTCGCAGTGTTTGCTTCCGCCTGGTTCATGGCACAGATTTGTCCGGCGCTCCTCTGGTTTCCATTTCCTTGGTTGTTAGTTCCATTTCCAGTAGGTTGCGCATTCCAGTTGTTGCTTCCTGCAGGTGCATTGTAGTTGTTCCCTTGGGGTCTGCCTGCCTGGCTTTTGTAGTTCCCACGATTGTTTCCGCCAAATTGGTTATTGTTATTCCCACGGTTGCTTCCTCCGAATTGGTTGTGGTTGGCTTGGAATTGATTCCCATTTTGGTAGTTTGGGCGAGGGTTTCCCTGGTTCTGTTTTGGGTATCCGTTCCCTCCGGTCCTGCCATTCTGAATATCAGCCTTTTTCGCGTTACACTCGAACGCTCGGTGACCACGCTTCCTACAGTAGAAACATTCCACTGTCTTTCCTTCACAATCAACTCCGGGGTGGTCCCTACCACACTGTTTGCAATTGTAGTGACGAGCTCGCCCGTTGAAGTCAGTGTGGTGGTTCCCGAAGTTATTGCGGTTCATTCCACGGTACCCCTCGATTGTGTTAGACTTGAACCTCTTGTTAGCATGGTTGGGTTCCTTAGAGTTGTTCCCTTCTTCCTCCTTCCTCTTGTTTGCTCGATTCCCTTGCATCTCCTCGATTTCTCCGATGGTAGCTGCTACCTCGTACGCTTCTCTTATGTTCGCACTCCTAGCAGCAACTACGTCCCTCTGGATGCTATAGCGAAGCCCTTTTGTGAAGCGTCTGATCCTCAAGTCCTCCGTGGTTTCAAGTGGCCCGGCAAAGCGTGACAGTTCTGTGAACTTGTTGTAGTATTCCGACACTGTCATGTTGCCTTGTTTCAGGGCTAGAAACTCCTCATACTTCTTGTTCTTAACATGGTGGGGATAGAAGCGTTCCCTCAGTGCATCCTGAAATGCTTCCCAGTTAAGGTTCCCATTGGCCTGCAATGCGTCGTTGTTGACAGTCCACCAGTTATCGGCCTCGTCATGGAGGTAGAATGCTGTCACACTCACCTTTTGGTCGGGTGGGCAACCGATAGAGATCAGAATTTTATCCATTTTACGAATCCAATTCTCAAGGATCACTGGGTCCTCTTGCCCAAGGTAGAAGTCAGGGTGTCTCTCGTCGACTCTCTTAGCCCAGTTTGTTCTGACATGTTCCATTTGATCCCTTTGTTCCCTTCGCGTAATGAGTTCGGTAACGTTGATGAGTAGTTCCTCCATTTGGGCGCTCCTCCTTGCTGCCGACATTCTTGCGTTCCTACTATAATAACGAAGTTAGATTAGTCCACTCAAGGAATTCTAATGGCGATATACGTCTAACAGTGATAATTAAGGGTTACAGTCGCCACATCGTCAAAGAAGTTCCGTATGTGCTTCGTGGGGTGCAGTCAATCTAGGTCGGTGGTCAGACATTCTTAGTCGAGAAGCTTCAGTGGTGTTGAATTAAGGAGACAAGCTTTCAACGCACTCTTCTTAGTTCGCGGGTATTGTCCCCTTAACAGTTCTACTCATCGCCTATATTAGACTTTTGTTCCGGGTAAAGGTATCACACTCTTCCTTGGACTCGTTCTCTAAGTCACTACAAACCATTAGTAGTTTCCATGTCCGAGTCTCCTACAAGGACTCCTCCTCCTTCTCCGTCTTCATGGTCCTTGGCTCCCCCAGCCCCTCGGTGTCTGTACCCGAGCCTGAATATGGGCTTATAATTTCGGGGCCAGAAGTTACTCCCGGTGTTCAATCTTTCCATCAAGATTCATCGGGTCCTTATCCTTGGCTTTGCGGTGTCCCAGTGCTGTCGTCAACCCCTCTTTCGATTATGAGGGCATCTTCAACTCCAGCATCTCGACCAGTGGATCAGTCACGCCCTCTTGCTCGCGCATGCTCGATCCTTATCTCAGAGGAGATTCACCGTCACCTAGGGAATTTGGGGCGACTTCTTGGGTTTCGCAATGATACTCAAGTTATTGAGTGGCTTTTTCGGAAAGCTCGTCCTGCTATTCTAGAGTTAGGTCCTCGTAGAAGAGAGACTCCTAATGAAGGGTCACAAAATGCTCGTTCCTAGTCAATCAGTGTAATGGCTGTATTATGGGTTGTACCTTTTGTCTCATGCGTCTCTAAGCGTAATGGTCTTAACTATGTATTTTTCCCTTTATTGAGGAAGTAATGAATTATTAGGCATAACAAGGTTATCCGGAAAAAAAAACATTCCCAAATGACCTAATTACCCCCTCTCAACGGCTATAACGGTGAAAAGTAAATACACATTTTTTTTACCCCAATCTCCAACGGTCAGCCGACACTCCAACGGCTATAAATGGCCAAAAGTCACTTTTACCCTTTGTCATATCCGTGTAACGGCTAGTAGGGAGGTTAGAAACGTAAATTCGATGCTCTTGAGGTTTCTATAAATAGAAGATCCATGACATACTACTTTCATACCTCAAACATATTTAGAAATGTCTTCGGAGAGTGTTATGGCTATTATCACACTGATCATAGCCGTGTACGTGATAGTCCTCTTTGCGCGACTCAGCCTCTCCTTCATCAATCAGCCTCTGCTCCCTTTTCTTTTGGTTTGGTTGTTTGGGTTCATCCTTATGTTGGTAGTGTACCAGAGGGAAAAGCAGGAAACAGCCATGTATGAAAGGATGAAGTACCAGTGATGTAACTATTTCCTACATTTTCTCCCTTATGAATAAAAGTGTTTTTTTTTGTCTTTGCAATGATCCAACAAAATTTAGATAAGAAAGTCTTGAATCACAAGATTATCAAAACTGCACATTACGAGTTCAAACAGTATGAAAACATAAAGAGATCATATATAGCACAATATATACTTGAAGATATGCCTCCAATCGTAAGAACAAGCGCATACTTCTCACACTAACTCCTTTACCCCCGACTTAACTTGTTTTAATTCCAGTTTTTATCTTGCCCTAGTCCATTTTTGAAAAAAAATATTGAGTTTCATTTTCGGAAATCGATTTCTACTTTAATTAGGGTGCATTAAGCTTTGAATCCGAAGATGCTCTGATACCAACTGTAACACCCCCAAATTTTCATTACTGAAATTCCGGGCGTGCCCTTCTCATGGAGAATTAACCACCATGATCAGGAGAAAGGATCTTTGCTTCGGATTCACAAAACACACTTTATTACATAAAAAGTTCACAAGCCTTGTTCAGAGTTATTACAAACCATTATTACAAACAGCGGAATAATGAAATTACTACTTTATTCAAGCGAGGTGATACTTCCACTAGTATGCGACGTCCCCATCCCCAACGTAGGCCTCTCCTGTGGTGGTTTTACAAAACAAGGACACCACAGTAAAAGTCAGTAAAAACTGAATGAGAACGCATCACAACGCGTAAATCAGAGTGAGGCACATGTAAGTATTAAAATAAGTTATGACATGTTCGTTGATTCCAAAAATCAGTTTAGTTCTTTAATCGGGGAGATCCAGTACCAATAATCATATCCAGTGTGAACGGCGAAATAATCCGCTCGTCCGAACCAATCTCACCTCAGCATCTAGACCTTAATTGTAGACACCCCCTACGAGGGAAACTGTTGTCCCAAGAGAGTAGTACTAGAGCCTTACCCTGTGCTAATGCGCCCCAGGGGAAACCATAGAGCCACCTTCGACTCAAGTCCCAAGCTTTGCTTGGTCAAACCATATCAAGTCCCAAGCTTTGCTTGGTCAATCCATATCAAGTCCCAAGCTTTGCTTGGTCAATCCATATCAAGTCCCAGAGAGTTCATGTTTCCACTTTACGTGATTAGTAGCTTAAACATTCTGAAAAGTCTCATTATTATCATTTCTAAAATATCATCAAGTAGTGGAAATCACTTCTTCTCGAGTGACAAGTTCCCAAAATATTGAATTCCAACATGTGAAAGTAAGGAGTTCAATTAACACAATGACATGTTTAGCAAACACAAGTATTGAGTAAGCTTAAGAAATGCGTTCAAAATACTTAAAGCTCAAGTCAAGGCAAAAAGAGACATTATAGTTGAACACGCGTTTTGAAGAGTAAGGGTTGAGCCTACGAACTCACCTACAAGTTCCGACGGTAGTTTAGATGTAGCCGACGTAGCCTTCGTCTATGAACTCGGTGTCTACAAATAAGGATAAATCCTAATTAATAATTAATCGCTTAATATGCAAGTGTCCTATATGTCAAGCGGGTTGATTCTAGTTAATTACTCAGGGATGACCTAGTCGAATTTTAAGGATGTCCCTTAATCAAGTACTAAGATATTGTTTATTTGTCAAAACGACTAACCAAAATTTATTTATAAAAACACTATATTAATTTATCAAATCTAATATTAACTAATATTAATATTAATTTACTAATCTTCATCCTACTCACAATGATATTTATTTACTAACTGCTAATCATTATTTACTACACTAACATAAAATTAATACTTAGGTATTTATAATGTAGGATAGCTAGAAATGTAGTTGTACACTTACCTCCCCCTAGACTTGTCTAATTCTCAAAAACATGAGTTGTTGCTAGTTCTACAAAATACATTTATAACCCCCATTTGAAGAATAATTGTTATATGCATTTCTAACGTTCCGTTTTCAACTAGTTCAACATGAATGACTTTCGGGAGGTGTGAGAGTACGAATATGCAAGAACATGTAAAATGCGACGCGGGAAAATGAAGTTATACCGAGTTTCCGATGAAATGAGCGGTGGCCTAGCGCGGGCTGTTTGAACCTCTTCGGATTTCGAGAATGGTGTTAAGGAAGTCCTTGGAGTGTCACGGAGTGGACGGTAGCAGCCGTGTCCCAAGTGGTGGTCGTTGGCGGAGTTGGTGATGAAGGTAGCTACTTGACGTTGCAAGTGTAGTTCAAGTTGGGCAACGATTCGGGATCCGTTTTGGCCTCTTTTGAACGTGGTTAAAGAATGAAAGTTGTAGATAACAAGTAGGGGGATATGTAGGAGAAAACGGAGGTCGTTTTGGAGCTAAAATGGAAGAGAACAAGGAAGAACAACACCGCTGCCCACTGGTGCTGTTCGGCTAAAGCAGTTTCAGTGCGGGGTGAATTCGGGCTCTGTTTTGACTCCGTTTGGTCGGGGCCAAAGAACAAAAGTTTTAGAGGACAAGTTGAGGAATTTGTGGTTAAAATTTGGGCCAATTCCGAGTTGTAACGAAGGAGATACAGCAAGAACAAGCCGCTGTCCAGCAGCCGCTGCTACTGTTGCGGGTTGCTGCTTGTTGCGGCTGTTGGGGCTGCTTCGGGTGGTTGTTTTGGCCGGTTCTTTGCTTCATTATGATGCTATGAATATCAGGTAGTTGGTGTGTGACGTGAGGGGTGGTGGGTATGGTTCTCGTGTTGGTTTGAGATGAGAGAGAGAGAGCTTGAGTTGGTGGTTATGAAGTTTTCCGGCGATGAACTATGGTGGTGTTGGTTGTGGTGGAGATGGCAAGGATGATGAGCTGATTATGAAAGTGAGAGGGGTTGTAGCTATGTTGGTGTGGTGAAATGGAGCTACGGGAGGTGGTATTTATAGGAGGAAATGAAGAAGTATGAAGAAGATGAAGAAGTAGAAAATAATTGAGAAGATAAGAGAATAGTGGCATGCTTGTTTCATCAGACGGCATGATCCTTTTTTTACGGAAATGATTGCCGTCTCAATATGTAATTGTGGCTGAAAATTTTGTAACGAAGATAACATTCCGGATTTCTTAGAAAATAATAGGGTGTGATATTATCGAAATGTCGTGATAAAAGTCACCACGTAGTATATGTGACACTATAGTGATATACACACTATTAAATATAAGTGTGATATATATGTATATATGCGTGTCTATATGGTACATACTCTATTCTAGTTTTATTATGACATAGTCACCTAGCAATAGTACCACAAAATATTAAATATATATGTCAGTTTATACTCAATATTGCTATAAACATACATATTTGTTCCTAAAATATATATTTAAATTTCGGGTTGTTTCAGAGAAGCATCAAAGAAGCACATCATTCTCACAATCCATCTCAAAGAAGATCACTGCATTCTTTACTGCAGTTTACACTTCAGTGTTCTTCTGAATTGCACTTCATTTTTAGATCATTCTTATACTACTTATTTCTCTTATTCTCAAGGATTATTTAAGGTTAACAATAGAGAATTCTTATTTAATCAGTTAGCTTGAGTAGGTACTAGATAGGTTAGAGAGAACCACAACCTGTAACAAAGTAAGACATTGCTCTGTGCTTGAGATATAGGGCTTAGCTTTTAATTAATACGAATTGTGTTGAAAATTCTACAGGGAGAAGATCCATGAGGTAGAGACGTAGGTCCAGGTGGACTGAACTCTATAAATCACTTTTCTCTTGCATTTACAGTTCATTTACATACTTGGTTTTTACAGCATTCAAACTAGTCTGTTTTCAAGGGTTTGAAACTCTTTTCAAGGCCTTGAAAAAGGCTTATCTGTTTTATTTTAAACTGTATTTTCTTTCAAAGGATTGAAATTGTTTTCAAGGCCTTGATCTGCATAGAAGCTCTTCTCCTCCAAAATTTTTGCAAAAAAGTTGGCATACTCTATTCAACCCCCCCCCCCTTCTAGAGTATATGTGTTGCATATCTATCTGCATACTCCCCTTTCGATTGGTATCATAGCTTGTATCACTGTATAAATTTAACCATCTGGTGATCATGAGTACTGCAGGTGATGGTGGTTTCTCACAGGGAAGAGCTTCTAACAGACCTCCTCTAATTTTTTGAAATAATTTTTCTCACTGGAAAGCTCTGATGAAAATGTGCATCATTGATCAAGACATAGAGCTATGGACCATTATTCAGAATGGACCTCACACTTTCTACACAGAGAAAGATGGGATCAGAACTCCCAAATCTGAAGACTCTGTTTCTTCATCTGAATTAGCACAATTTTCTAAGATTTACAAAGCTATCAACATCTTGTATTGTGCTTTGAGTACATATGAATTTAACAGGATTTCAGGCTGCAAGACTGCCAAAGATATATGGGATAAGCTTTTGGTAACATTTGAAGGAACCAGTCAAGTCAAGCAAACCAAGATCAACATCTACCTCAGACAATATGAGCTATTAAGGATGAATGCAGATGAGTCAATCTGAAACAGCCCGAGGATCTCGGTTCAGGGTTAAAGAGACAATCGACAACCAAAAGTAGATTATTAACTATTAAATTTACATTTCGGTTAAAGTACATAACAAAATTTCGATATTAAGTACAATCTAAAACAAATCGTGTGATCTACTAAGTGATCTAAGTTAAGCTATACTTCTTCGTCTCGTTCCAGCGTTCCCATCCCCCCTCTTTGATTGACGACCTGCGGTTTTAAAATGGCAAATGCCGACGCAGTTTTGAAGAAATAATCAGTAAAAACTGAGTAAATACATACTACGACATGTAAAGCATCGAGAGGCACGGAAGCATGAGTTGAAACAAATTAGAAGATTTAAATAGTAAAGCTATCATGTTGGATAATTTGGAACAACTGGAAGTAAACGAGTAACAAAAACCTCTCAATTTAATAACATTGAGAAACCACGAGTAGTTGGTAAAATATCCAGAGTAAACAAGTTCATTTGAACTGATAACGATAGTACTTCATGAGTAGCCAAGATTTACAATTCATTTCAAATCAATTAGGGCATATCAAGAGCCACAACAACATTAATAAGTAGTCAATTTATAATTTCGACTTCAATCAACAGTTTAATTTAGCTGAGGCGTGTCAAGAGCCACCAGCAGGATCGATGTATACAGAGGGATCACGAAATAATCACTAAGGGTTCCTTCTAGGGTCTATCAAACCCTATTTCACCCGAGCGTTAAGGGAGCCCATTCGTCAACCCCGCTCACAACATTAGCTAAAAGGCCTTAAGTGTCGACACCCCTATACCGTAGTGACCCTTACAAGTATAAGTAGCACTCTATAGCTCTATAAACCCCTTGGCCTCAATATCTTGATACATTTTGGCTCATCGGGGGCGGATTTTTGAACATTGACGTTCTATCCAGTAATAAGAAGCATTGCTTCAATGGTCTTAGCCATAAGAAAATGGAGGATCGCTTGACGCCTCCCATTAATAACAGTACTCTGTACATCGTCCTAAGTCTATTAGAGGTATTTTATGTCTTCTCTTTCACATAAACAAAATTAGAATATCAACATTTCACAAGTAATTTCCGAGAGTTCTCAAAGGAGATGGATAAAATAGTTTAACAACATTCGAGTGGAAAACATGCATTCTCATACTTTTTCATATAACAAACATTCATTTGAAACATCAAGCACTTACGCATATTTTGATATGAAAAGGCCGTACATATGTACTTACCTCTGAGCCATGAAAGGCGCAACGCAACACTAGCACTCCTACAACGCTCGTCTCCGAGTCTCACCGTAGATGCAGCAACACGAAAACGTACGTCTACTTCGAACGATCCTTAATAACGGCTGGATATACACAAGTCAAGTATATAGTCTATTAGCATTTACCCTCTATATGAGGTTGTATGTAAGAATGCCATGGAATGCGGGTTATGCAAGCTAACTTGACCAAAATGCCCCGATACTTTGAAACTGTCCAGTACAGTCCCTGACTGTGCCTGAACCCCAAATTATACTCATATTGGCCCAAAAACATGTAAGAATGACTCTAAACTCATCCATATGAACTTAGCATCGAGATCTACAACTTTCAGTAAATTACACTTAGGCCCCTAAAGTTTGCTAAAATTACAGAAAGACCCCCACCATTGATTTGATAACTCCGGAGTCAAATAATTCATTCTTAAGGCTCCAAGTATCCTTCTAAGTCAGGTTGTTGGTCTCAAAACATTAACTTTGTTCAAATGCAAAGTTTTAATTAATTGCACATAGGCCCCCGAAGTTTAGTAAAACTGCAAAAAGAGCCCAACATTTGACTTGGTCAACACTAGCCCAAAATTACATAGAAGTACTCCAAATAAGCATACAAGACATGCTGACAAACTCCAAGTTACTAAACGAACCTCAATTCAAAGTTTAAGTGAAATGACTAGTTTGCCCCTCCTATACAGTTCAGTCAAACTAGGGTTTTCGAAAAGTAAAACTTGGTCAAACTTGATGTTTAGACTCAGAATACGAATACGAGCAAGTTTCGTGAAGAACACTAAGGCTAGAAATGTCATTTAGAGTGTTGAATTCAAAAGTCAAATTTAGAAGAAAGTCGACTCAACTAGTCAACTTTAGAGCTGATTTGCAATCAATTGAGGGGGATACTTGAAAATCTGAGAATAGGGTTTTGAAGACGATAGTTCAAGGATTCCAGAACATATTTGAACTCCTAAAAACTCCAAGTATTCAAAGAGATATCGCTACTCAAAGTTGGACAAAAATTCCGATTCAACACTTAGAAAAATTCACTTGTGCTTCGCGAGTTCAAACTAACAACTTTAGGCTCGTTTTGTGAGAAATCCGTTATAAATTTGAAAATGACCCAGAGACGATGATTTGAACTATTATATACCAGCTACACATAGGAGAAAGAAACACAAAATTTCATCGAAAATTGAGGGAGTTATGATGGTTTGAAAATGAGTGTTTCAATCTAAAACTCCAACACTTAGAAAAAAAACTGCTCCGGACAGCTTGTACAACACGAATCGCAGCGACTTCAACTCGATTTTCAGATGGGTTAGAGCCCGAATTTGACAAAAGTTAAAACACGAAAGTTGTAGACAATTGTCTGAGGATTCCAGAAAGTACAAGATCACTCAAAACGGATTAAAAACGAGGGAGATACAAGCCCACGAACAGGGGCAGTTTTGCATGCCGAAAAATGATGAAAATTGAGAAAATTCGAACGAAATCCAACTCAAATCCAATTCTGGGCAGGTTAGGGGTTGATAAAAGGTTTAATCGAGCCCTAAGGGTCACTTTGATGCAATACCCATCGAAAAAGAACAAGAAATTAGAGCTTACCAAGAATCCGGTGGCTATGGAGGTTTGGCGGCGGCGGCGCGGTGGCTGGAGCAAAATCCGGCGAATTGCCTTGCATGTTTGTGCTTTCCGGGTTCGCCTCGACATCAGGAACAAGAATATGTGGGTTAATCGAACCGAAATTCAACGATGAGGGAGGAATCGACAATATACGGTTCTAGGGCTCATACCTTTGAATCGGGTTTTCTCTCTCGTTACTCGTCGTTTTCCGAAATCGATTTGTGCGTTTTACTCCTGGGGTTGGTGGCTACCGCCGGTAGTAGCAGGTCGGGGAGAGGTGGACTTATGGTAGAGTTCTTTGTTGGTGGTGGTGGTTCTTCATAGTGAAGAAAGAGGAAGAAGATGAGATTGAAGATGATGGATGAGAGAGAGAGAGATATTTTTTTTCCACATTGTGCTGGTGAAGTGGGGAGATTAATGTTGTTGCTACCTCACTAGAGTGTCAAATGGAGTGGACAAGTGTCTCTCATGCATTGGGGGTGAAAGTGTAGTTTCCCTAAAGTTCGGGGTAAAAACTAGAATTATAGGTTCTACTTAATTTCAAAGAACTGCACAACCACCCCAAATATTTCTAGCGCCTCAAATTCATTCTAACAACTTCCAAATATTGCTAACACTCCAAAATTCAAGTTTTAAAGTCGTGACAAACTATTTACAAAATCGCCCCCAAAGTCTTGATATTGCACTAAGAATTCTCTCAGAAATTAGGGGTGTTACAGTCTGCCCACCTTAAAAGAATCTTCGTCCCCGAAGATCTCACACTATACTTACCCACATACACATGAAATGCAGGTGAAATGCAGTATCGTGACTCAGTCTATATGACTTAATCAGACAAGTACATAAGTAACTCTCGTCGGGGGTTATGCTCTCAGATGATGGCCTCCTTAGCTGGTCAGTTAGCAACACATTAACGGAAAGAATTTCCTCATTCTCACTCTCCACACGACGGGGTCTATACTATGTTGCAGCCCAAACTCGCACCACATTAGAGTTTCGTATATGATTAGTACAAGTAAAAGTTCGAAACAAGATTTTGGAAGTTACAAGTTCTCAATTTTAGAAACGAGTCAAAAATTTGCTAGAATTTATACAAATCTCGAAACTTTTAGACAAATACTTTTATCAAGACTAATATGTCGTTTTGCTTGAATCATCCGCGTTAAAAATGTTATTTTACTTGTAGAGGATTGCATAAACCAATCACCTCAAGTGTTCCACGCATAAGAGGGAGAAAAGAACACTATGTGTCGTCACACAACGTGTCTCTCCATCACAACTCGAATGTGTTTCAAATGTTCCAACTTAATCTACACAGCGGGTACAACTCATAGTACCGTCGTACTAAGAGTCACGCCAGCGGACTGGTAAACAAAGTGGTCCATATCACTTGGCATTTGGTAGCTTGAAACGCCAAAAAATTTCAGAAACCATTTTTTTTTTTTGTAATAAAATACTTTATTTTCAAAACTTTCTAATTTGGGAAAGAACTATCTCAAATTAACTCAAAATAAACAAAAGTTAAACTAATGTTTAAAGGTTTGTCACTCGTAGGTGCGAAAGAATGGTCTCGGGGTCTTCTAAGTCACAACATCGTTACTCTCTCGTCAAGAAATTACTTACAAAAATAAAGAGTCAAAGATACGCATCACGCATCTACGACAAACAATTCGATATAAATAGGCATGTCACATAAATATTGCGCCTGTAAATAGCCAAGTAAACTTTGCATGAACATCTCAAATAGTCATTAATACTTAATCAACATATACGGTACAAGTCGAGTTTCATAATACGTAAGTATCCAAACTCCCGACGGCTTGTTTACTTCTTATTGTCAAATTGGGTTATCCTAATCAATTTTAAATTTTGAAAACGTTTTATCTTTCTTATTCTCTACTAATGGAAATCGAAAAGTCACTTTAACCGGAGAACCGATGCTCTGATACCATCTTAAACAACCCTGGGATCTCGGTTCAGGGTTAAAGAGACAATCGACAACCAAAAGTAGATTATTAACTATTAAATTTACATTTCGGTTAAAGTACATAACAAAATTTCGATATTAAGTACAATCTAAAACAAATCGTGTGATCTACTAAGTGATCTAAGTTAAGCTATACTTCTTCGTCTCGTTCCAGCGTTCCCATCCCCCCTCTTTGATTGACGACCTGCGGTTTTAAAATGGCAAATGCCGACGCAGTTTTGAAGAAATAATCAGTAAAAACTGAGTAAATACATACTACGACATGTAAAGCATCGAGAGGCACGGAAGCATGAGTTGAAACAAATTAGAAGATTTAAATAGTAAAGCTATCATGTTGGATAATTTGGAACAACTGGAAGTAAACGAGTAACAAAAACCTCTCAATTTAATAACATTGAGAAACCACGAGTAGTTGGTAAAATATCCAGAGTAAACAAGTTCATTTGAACTGATAACGATAGTACTTCATGAGTAGCCAAGATTTACAATTCATTTCAAATCAATTAGGGCATATCAAGAGCCACAACAACATTAATAAGTAGTCAATTTATAATTTCGACTTCAATCAACAGTTTAATTTAGCTGAGGCGTGTCAAGAGCCACCAGCAGGATCGATGTATACAGAGGGATCACGAAATAATCACTAAGGGTTCCTTCTAGGGTCTATCAAACCCTATTTCACCCGAGCGTTAAGGGAGCCCATTCGTCAACCCCGCTCACAACATTAGCTAAAAGGCCTTAAGTGTCGACACCCCTATACCGTAGTGACCCTTACAAGTATAAGTAGCACTCTATAGCTCTATAAACCCCTTGGCCTCAATATCTTGATACATTTTGGCTCATCGGGGGCGGATTTTTGAACATTGACGTTCTATCCAGTAATAAGAAGCATTGCTTCAATGGTCTTAGCCATAAGAAAATGGAGGATCGCTTGACGCCTCCCATTAATAACAGTACTCTGTACATCGTCCTAAGTCTATTAGAGGTATTTTATGTCTTCTCTTTCACATAAACAAAATTAGAATATCAACATTTCACAAGTAATTTCCGAGAGTTCTCAAAGGAGATGGATAAAATAGTTTAACAACATTCGAGTGGAAAACATGCATTCTCATACTTTTTCATATAACAAACATTCATTTGAAACATCAAGCACTTACGCATATTTTGATATGAAAAGGCCGTACATATGTACTTACCTCTGAGCCATGAAAGGCGCAACGCAACACTAGCACTCCTACAACGCTCGTCTCCGAGTCTCACCGTAGATGCAGCAACACGAAAACGTACGTCTACTTCGAACGATCCTTAATAACGGCTGGATATACACAAGTCAAGTATATAGTCTATTAGCATTTACCCTCTATATGAGGTTGTATGTAAGAATGCCATGGAATGCGGGTTATGCAAGCTAACTTGACCAAAATGCCCCGATACTTTGAAACTGTCCAGTACAGTCCCTGACTGTGCCTGAACCCCAAATTATACTCATATTGGCCCAAAAACATGTAAGAATGACTCTAAACTCATCCATATGAACTTAGCATCGAGATCTACAACTTTCAGTAAATTACACTTAGGCCCCTAAAGTTTGCTAAAATTACAGAAAGACCCCCACCATTGATTTGATAACTCCGGAGTCAAATAATTCATTCTTAAGGCTCCAAGTATCCTTCTAAGTCAGGTTGTTGGTCTCAAAACATTAACTTTGTTCAAATGCAAAGTTTTAATTAATTGCACATAGGCCCCCGAAGTTTAGTAAAACTGCAAAAAGAGCCCAACATTTGACTTGGTCAACACTAGCCCAAAATTACATAGAAGTACTCCAAATAAGCATACAAGACATGCTGACAAACTCCAAGTTACTAAACGAACCTCAATTCAAAGTTTAAGTGAAATGACTAGTTTGCCCCTCCTATACAGTTCAGTCAAACTAGGGTTTTCGAAAAGTCAAACTTGGTCAAACTTGATGTTTAGACTCAGAATACGAATACGAGCAAGTTTCGTGAAGAACACTAAGGCTAGAAATGTCATTTAGAGTGTTGAATTCAAAAGTCAAATTTAGAAAAAAGTCGACTCAACTAGTCAACTTTAGAGCTGATTTGCAATCAATTGAGGGGGATACTTGAAAATCTGAGAATAGGGTTTTGAAGACGATAGTTCAAGGATTCCAGAACATATTTGAACTCCTAAAAACTCCAAGTATTCAAAGAGATATCGCTACTCAAAGTTGGACAAAAATTCCGATTCAACACTTAGAAAAATTCACTTGTGCTTCGCGAGTTCAAACTAACAACTTTAGGCTCGTTTTGTGAGAAATCCGTTATAAATTTGAAAATGACCCAGAGACGATGATTTGAACTATTATATACCAGCTACACATAGGAGAAAGAAACACAAAATTTCATCGAAAATTGAGGGAGTTATGATGGTTTGAAAATGAGTGTTTCAATCTAAAACTCCAACACTTAGAAAAAAAACTGCTCCGGACAGCTTGTACAACACGAATCGCAGCGACTTCAACTCGATTTTCAGATGGGTTAGAGCCCGAATTTGACAAAAGTTAAAACACGAAAGTTGTAGACAATTGTCTGAGGATTCCAGAAAGTACAAGATCACTCAAAACGGATTAAAAACGAGGGAGATACAAGCCCACGAACAGGGGCAGTTTTGCATGCCGAAAAATGATGAAAATTGAGAAAATTCGAACGAAATCCAACTCAAATCCAATTCTGGGCAGGTTAGGGGTTGATAAAAGGTTTAATCGAGCCCTAAGGGTCACTTTGATGCAATACCCATCGAAAAAGAACAAGAAATTAGAGCTTACCAAGAATCCGGTGGCTATGGAGGTTTGGCGGCGGCGGCTGGAGCAAAATCCGGCGAATTGCCTTGCATGTTTGTGCTTTCCGGGTTCGCCTCGACATCAGGAACAAGAATATGTGGGTTAATCGAACCGAAATTCAACGATGAGGGAGGAATCGACAATATACGGTTCTAGGGCTCATACCTTTGAATCGGGTTTTCTCTCTCGTTACTCGTCGTTTTCCGAAATCGATTTGTGCGTTTTACTCCTGGGGTTGGTGGCTACCGCCGGTAGTAGCAGGTCGGGGAGAGGTGGACTTATGGTAGAGTTCTTTGTTGGTGGTGGTGGTTCTTCATAGTGAAGAAAGAGGAAGAAGATGAGATTGAAGATGATGGATGAGAGAGAGAGAGATATTTTTTTTCCACATTGTGCTGGTGAAGTGGGGAGATTAATGTTGTTGCTACCTCACTAGAGTGTCAAATGGAGTGGACAAGTGTCTCTCATGCATTGGGGGTGAAAGTGTAGTTTCCCTAAAGTTCGGGGTAAAAACTAGAATTATAGGTTCTACTTAATTTCAAAGAACTGCACAACCACCCCAAATATTTCTAGCGCCTCAAATTCATTCTAACAACTTCCAAATATTGCTAACACTCCAAAATTCAAGTTTTAAAGTCGTGACAAACTATTTACAAAATCGCCCCCAAAGTCTTGATATTGCACTAAGAATTCTCTCAGAAATTAGGGGTGTTACACAATCAGAGAGATGTTCAAGAGGTTCACAAACATAGTCAATAAACTTGATTCACTTGGAAAGCATATTTCCGGTGAAGAAAAGGTGAGAAAGATTTTGAGGAGTCTACCAAAGGCAAAATGGGAACCAAAGACTACTGCAATTGAGGAAGCTCAAGATCTATCACCACTACAACTTGATGACCTACAAGGGAAGCTCCTGACCCATGAAATATCCATGAATGAAGCTGATGGAGAGCTACCGGAAGGTTTCAAAAATTTAGCACTAAAGGCCAAAGAGAATGAGAAAATTCAAAGCCTTGAAACAGAAGATGATGATGAAGATCCATTTGCATTAATTTCCAAAGCCTTGTCCAGAATACTCAAGATGAAGAAAAACTTTGGAAATAAAGACTTCAACAGAGAAAGACACAGAGCATCCAGTAGAAAGGACTACAAAGGTAAGTCATCTTCACATAGTAAATCAAAAGTCATGAACTCCTTTGAGTGTGGTGATGCAGGACACGTGATAAGAGACTGTGCACACAATAAAAGCAAGAAATTTCAGAAGAAAGACCATGACAGGAGAAAGAAAGCTATGATAGCTTCATGGAGTGATTCAGATAACTCAAGTGAATCTGAACCTAAAGAAGAACATGCCAACCTATGCTTCATGGCAAAACATGATGAAAGTTCTGAAAAGAACATTGAGGTAATGGTAAACTGTTTAATTTCAAAACCAAAAGAAGCTCTCAAATTACCTCAGAACAATGCTTTTAAATGAAGAGGATTATCTGAAAGAGGTTAGAGTTTTGAAAGAAAGAGTTCATGAGAAAGCAAAAGAGAATTTACAAATGGTTTGTCAGAATCAGAATCTTGAAATCTCTCAGAAGAGAACTGACAGTGATTTCAAGGCCTTGAAAACCAGTTTCAAAGCCTTGAAACACAAGTTAAGGAAGTAGTCACTCAGAAATCCTGACCGAGTAACAGCCTTGTTAATCTGAGACATCAAGTTGATGAATTAGATAAACAAAAGACTACTCTTACTGAGAAACTTCAAGAATCTGAATTAGTCAAAGTCAAGCTTGCAGGCTCAGAAAACAAGTTAAACTTAGTTCTTGGAGAAAGTTCAAAGTCTGTTCACAAAACTGGTATTGGATACAATCCAAATTTTCCAAGAAAGAACAATACCATATTTGTGAAAGATGTAAACAAAACTTCTCCTAAGTGTCATTTTTGCAACAAAATTCGTCATGTTAAGATGACTTGTCCTTTTAGAAGAAGAGAACCTCACATAATGAGGAACACATTCCCATTTCAACTCAAAGGACAAGTCAGACAGATTTGGGTTCTTAAAGGGGTCAGACCACCTAATAGGGTTGATCCTGAGTATGATTATGAATTCCACACTTGGTCTAACGTAGGCTGTCACCAATGTTAAAGAACAGAAGTGATTTATGGACAGTGGTTGCTTAAGACACATGAGTGGAAAGAGATCTCTATTCTCAGAATTGAAAGCAATCTGAAGGTTCAATTACTCTTGGTGACAAAGTCAAATGAAACATTCTTGGTATTGGTAAAGTTGGTACAAAATCTAAAAACTCTATTTTTGATGTATATCTAGTTGATGGATTGAAATTTAACTATCTTAGGGTATCTCAGCTTTGTGATAATGGCAATAAGGACATATTTGATAAAGAGAAGTGTGTGGTGCAAAATGAGAAATCAGACAATTGCATTCTCACAGCCTCTAGATCAAACAATGTTTAAACTTTTTAGAGTAACAAAGTTGCAGGTAAAAGCTTAAAGTGTCTCCAGGCCTTGAAAGAGGATTCAAAGCTTTGGCACAGAAAGCTTGGTCACATTAGCTTGCATACCTTGAACAAAATAATCTCCAAAGATCAGGTAAGATGATTACCATCTATCAGGTTCAAAGATGATGAAGTATGCAAAGTTTGTGCTCAAGGTAAGCAGACCAGAAGCTCATTCAAGCCAAAGAAATTTGTAAGTACTTCTAGACCTATTGAATTACTTCACATGGATCTTTGTGGTCCTATGAGGACTCCAACTCAAAAAGTTAAGAGGTTTATGCTAGTTATTGTAGATGATTATTTCCGATACACTTGGGTTATGTTTCTAAAAGAATAATCTGAATCCCTCTCTGAATTTTCAAAGATTTGCAGAGAACTTCAAAATTTGAAAAACCTACCTATTGCCTCTATCAGAAGTGATCATGGTAGAGAGTTTGATCAATTAGAATTTTATTTGTTCTGTGTAAGCATGGTATCTCTCACAATTTCTCTGCCCTATAACTCCTCAACAGAATGGAGTTGTTGAAATAAATAACATGACTCTTGAATATATGTCAAGAACAATGCTTTTAGAAAACAAGCTGCCAAAACACTATTGGGCAGAAGCTGTGAATACAGCAAATTACATTTTGAACAGGTGCAAGATCAGACCTATCTTGAATAAGCCCCTATGAAATCTTCAAAGGGAGGAAGCCAAACATTTCATACTTCAGACCCTTTGGTTGCACATGCTATGTCCACAACAATGGTAAGGACAACTTGGGTAACTTTGATGCAAGAATTGATGAAGGTATATTTCTGGGGTACTCTCTTACTAGCAAAGCTTATAGAATTTATAATAAAAGAACCAAGCTCGTTGAAGAAAGTATTCATGTTATTTTTGATGAAAGCTATGATGGTTCTTTGGGTGAGAGTTTTGCAGAATTGAATCTGAACAAGCATGAATCAGAAGAAGAAGTTGAGAACTCACTTGGGTTCAAGAAAGGTTCAGAAGGAAATAAAATCTATCTTCAATACCTTGAAAATTGATCTCAAGACCTTGAAAATTGATCTCAAGGCCTTGAAAATAGAGATAAAAAGTTGACAAGGATGATAGAAAGATATAAGTGATCATGCTACAACTTCAACACCAGAGAAGCAATATGGAGAGCCTGAACCCTGGTCTCCAAGAATGAGATTCATTTATCTTTCATCTCATCCAGCTGACAACATTATATCTGATCCAACCACTGGTACATAAACAAGATCACAATTGAAGAATCTTTGTGCTTTTAATGCTTTTATTTCTCTTGGAGAACCCAAAACTATGAAGGAATCATTACAAGAAGTATACTGGATTATAGCTATGCAAAGTGAACATAATGAGTTTGAAATAAACATGGTGTGGAACCTAGTTCCTCCACCAACAAACCAGTCTGTCATTGGTACCAGATGGGTGTTCTAAAACAAATTGGATGAGAATGGCAAAGTGAACAGAAACAAAGCAACGTTAGTTGCTCAAGGTTACAACCAAGAAGAAGCTATTGATTATGAGAAAACTTTTGCTCCAGTTGCCAGGTTAGAAGCAATTAGAATTTTACTTGATTTTGCGTCCTACAAGAACATAAACTATTTCAAATAGATGTGAAATGTGCTTCCTTGAATGGTTACTTGCAAGAAGAAGTTTATGTTGCACAACCTCCTTTTTTTGAAAGTGACAAGTTTCCAGATCATGTTTACAAACTTGACAAAGTTCTGTATGACTTGAAACAGGCTCCAAGATCTTGGTATGAAAGATTGTCAAAATTTCTACTTGAAAATGATTTCAAAAGAGGATTGGTAGACAAGACCCTTTTAAAAAAGACTCAAGAGAGAGATTTACTTGTAGTTCAGATTTATGCTGATGATATTCTATTCGGAGCTACTAATGATCTTCTTTGCAAAGAAGTCTCAAGTCTTATGAGCAGGGAATCTGAAATGAGCATGATGGGAGAGCTGAACTTCTTCCTTGGACTCCAAATACATCAGTTGAATAAGGGCATCTTTCTGCATCAAAGCAAGTACACTAGGGACTTGTTGAACAAGTACAGTATGTCTCAATCCAAAGAAATCAAGACTCCTATGAGTTCTACACTGTCCTTAGACAAGGATGAATCTGGTAAGAGTGTCAATGTAACAAAGTATAGAGGTATGATTGGATCATTGCTATACCTTACTTCTAGTAGACCAGATACTATGTTCACTGTATATATATGTGTGCAAGATTTCAAGCTAATCAAAAGGAATCACACTTAAGTGATGTGAAGAGAATATTCAGATATCTCAATGGTACCAAAGACTTAGGGCTTTGGTATCCAAGACACTCTAACTTCTCTTTGCATATATTTTTATATGCTGACTTTGCGGGTTACAAGGTTGATAGGAAAAGCACTTCAAGAACTTGCCAATTCATTTGATCCTCCTTGATCAGTTGGCACTCCAAGAAACAAAACTCAGTTGCTTTATCAACAGCAGAAGCTGAATATATATATTTGCTGGAGCATGTTGCTCACAAGTGTTGTGAATTCCTCAACAGTTGAGAGATCTTGGATTTGATTTCAGAAGTATAACAATCAAATGTGACAACACTAGTGCAATATCAATTACAAAGAATCCAGTTGAGCATTCATGAACCAAGCATATTGATGTCAGACACCACTTCATCAGAGATCATGATGAGAGAGGTGACATTGTTCTTGAATTTGTTTCTACTAACATGCAACTTGCAGATATCTTCACCAAACCATTGCCAGATGAAAGATTTTCATCTCTAAGACTGGAATTAGGCATGCTAAATAAAGATGCATTGGTTTAGGGGGAGCATCAGGTAAGGAAGGTGAGTCATTATGTGTTTCAAAGATTTGAACTGATTTTCAAAGCCTTGAAAATCCTTTCAAAACTTTGATTTTACTTGTTTCAGTATAACAGTGTTTGAAGACCTTGAAACTATTTTTAAAGCCTTGAAAATAAGTCTGATAACTGGTTAGTGAATAATTCTTGGATCATTCAGTATTGGGTGCTATCTTTGTAGATATTTGCTCAATATTTCCCCTACCTTTTTCAAATTCTTTTTCAGCCAAATATAGTATTAAATTATTTATTTCCAACGGCTTCAAAGATTTGAATCTTCTCTGATCATTACAGATATTTTGAGATCTGAGAGATTGCAGTTTCCTTTTCTAACACAAACTCTTTCAGTATTTATCTTCTTCTCTTCTCGTTCACTCCGTATCAAATCTACCTCTCTCTATTCTTCTCCCAAAAGCACTAGAAGAGTCTCAGACAGAATCAAGATGGCCGGAGGTTCAAAACCTAGTTCTAAGAAGAAGAGAAAGATAGATGAGGATGTGGTTCAAATAATCAGTGAAGACTCAGAGTCAAAGAGCTTTACTGATGAAGAACTGGAATCTTCACCACCTAAGAAAATGGTGAAAAAGGACCAGATTCCAGCAACTGGAAAGAAGAAACGGACTACAGTATCTACACAAGAGAAGCAGAAGGGAATCCATATTGGAAGTCCTAAGAAAGACCAGAAAAATACAGATACAGGGATAAAGGGAAAAGGAAAAGAAATTATCATTCCAGACTCAGACTCAGATACTACTTCAGGATCCTATGGAGTGTATTCTGTTTCCAACAAGGGAACACATGAGAAATATCCTTCAAAGTCTGTGCCTACATCAAAAACAGGAAGGAAGGATCACAAGATTTCCTCTGCACAACAGAAAAGGGTGTATGTGAAGAAGAAAATAAAGCATGGATGAAAAGCTTTAGAGGGACTCACCTTCTTGTTCAACGGTGTAATAGAAAAGATCAGTTCTATCATTTAGGAAATTGATGTGGCTCAACAAGAAGAATAGGACAATGATGAAGACAGTGAGGAAGAAGATGGAGATCATGATGGAGATGAAGACCCAACCCCATAATCTTACCTATTCTTTCTTTCTCATTCACTTTTTAAAGTTTCCTTGCCCAAATTTTCCAGACAGTGATCCAACATCTTCTCATTATTTTTGATGAAAGTCAAAAATGGGGAGAAATCTTAGGTTGTTTTTATTTCTATTTACGTGACCTATCTTTTGGTCAGTAGGATAATCTGCAACATATTTGTTTTTTCTGGTTAATTTTATTAATAAGTTGGATCTTTTGGAATTAATGTGTTATTACTATTTGAAATGTGTGCTAATCAGTATTTTTTGCAGAAACTAAGAATAAAAAAGATTAAGGTTTTGTCTTTCATCAAGAGGGAGATTGTAAGTTCACAGGTTTCATGGACTTGAAATACTAAGTTATTTCAAGGCCTTGAAATTGTTTTCAAAGCCTTGAATCAGGTTTCACATGTTTGAAATAGCAGAGCTATTTCAAGGCCTTGAACCAATATTCAAAGCCTTTAAACTGTCTGACATGTATGCATGCTCTAAGTGGGAGGTTTTTCTAAACTCTTATGATTTGATTCAATCTCTCTCACCCCTATGCTTGATGTGTTATTATTTGATTTAAATACAAACTGTTTTGATATATCTAACATCATTTAATCCATCTATTTGACTCATTTTTGCAGGGAAATTTTATTTCCTAAGTTTGCAGGATTAGTTTCCAAATCTGGCTTTTGCAGGAAAGGAAACATTAAGAGAATATGATTATGTGATCAATCAAACATTCATGAAAGCTTATCAATTGCTTAAAGACAAGATCACAACAATATCTCTGAACATTATAATCAACTATCCGTTGGAGAAGGCTGTTAAGAGAGTCAAAGTTTGTTGCCTACAAAACAGGAAGTTGTTGCTGAAAATCTGGGAAGATTTGCAGAGCCTGTAGCTATATAAATAGAGCTCATTTTGAAGCAACAGAGAGACAACACTCAATGGGCAAAAATAGAGACACATTCCAGCATTGACAAGCATCAATGAAGCACATCATTGTCACAATCCATCTCACAGAAGATCACTGCATTCTTCAATGCAGTTTTACACTTCAGTGTTCTTCTGAATTGCACTTCATTTGTAGATCATTCTTATACTACTTTTCTTATTCTCAAGTATTGTTCAATGTGAACAATAGAGAATTATAAGTTAATCAGTTAGCTAGAGCAGGTACTAGATAGGTTAGAGAGAACCACAAAGCTGTATTAGAGTATGGAATTTCTCTGTGCTTGAGATCTAGGGCTTGGCATTTGATTAATAAGAATTGTGTTGAAAATCCTGTAGGGAGAAGATCCCAGAGTAGTGACGTAGGAAGTGGACTGAACTCTATAAATCACTTGTCTCTTGCATTTACAGCTCATTTACATAATTAGTTTTTACAACATTCAAACTAGTCTGTTTTCAAGGGTTTGAAACTCTTTCAAAGCCTTGAAAAAGGCTTGTCTGTTTTATTTCAAACTGTATTTCATTCCAATGGCATGAATTTTTTTTCAAGTCCTTGATCTGCATAGAAACACTTCTCCTCCACAAGTTTTGTAAAAAGGTTGGCATACTCAATTCAACCCCCCACCTTCTAGAGTATCTTTGCTGCATATGTATCTGCATACTCCCCTTTCACAGTTAAAATGAATTGATTTCCATGTGATGATAGATGGATGGGACCAATGAAGTCCAAAGACCAAGTATGGAACGGCCAAGGAGTTCCGAGTGCGTGCAAATCAGCTGCAGGGGCGTGCACCAGGTTAACATTGAATCTACATTGCTGACACCTTCTGACCTTCATGCGAAAATCATCTTCCATGGTTAGCCAAAAGTATCCAATAGTCAAAAGTTGTCTGCAAAGCTTCGCGCCTCCTTGATTCTCCACCTGGTGAGGTAAGTTCATAACCTCCTGTATTTCTTGCCCATTCAGGCATCTAAGTAGATTTCCATCATGTCCTTTTTTCCATAGCAAGTTCATAACCGATTTGATTTCCTCTTGAGCTTCTTGGCCTCCTTCTTGTTTCATGGTAAAACTTGATCTCGCAAATAGTCAATCAGGGGCTTTCGCCAATCAACATCATCATTAATTGCAGCAACCTCTAAAGTGTCCTTCACCAACGTACACTTCTCACATTTGCCTTGTAAAATTGCAGCATGGCATGACATTTGAGGCCAATGAATCCCGAATCTCTGAGATTTTCTATAAATTGAGACTTCATTTTCTCCACAAGAGCTTTCAGGAATCTTCTCTAGCAGAGCTCGACCTTCCTCTTCCGCAAAACATTGCATTAGGATCCCACCAGGTCCTTTGTAGTAAAGAAAATTGTCGTGTATGCAGAATCCTTTCGTAGAGACCCAACTTTCCTTGCTTGTTCCTTATGAAATTGCACGCATGACAGGCCTCCTCCAATTTTCGACTTCTATGGACTCGTCTTTGCACAAGTCTTTTATTAGGGAAGGGGTAGTCTAGACCTTGATCGAGATCTTTGCTAGACACTTGTCTGCGCTGATCTTTGATCATATAGTAGCTTAAGCATCTCATGTTGATTATCGGCTCTGGGGGTGTGCTCATACTTGATTAAGTTGAATTTCTGAACTAGCTTCTGCATGATCGAACTGTAACTCAACAAGTTGATATCTTTTAAACCATACTCGCCCGAAACTTGCTTCACAGTTAGCTTGGAATCCCCCATCACAATTAAGTTCCGAATTTCTAGAGCTCTAGCCGCGAGGAGGCGTGCAATAAAAGCTTTATATTCGGCTTCATTTTTGGTTACCGCGAAGTCCAGCTTGTTTAAAATTTTGATAACTTCCCCATCAGGCCTAGTCAGAACAATCCCGGTTCCTTCTCCTGTTCTCGTTGATGATATGTCAAAGTGAAGCCTCCAAAAGAGCGATGCATATACCTCAGGTCCTTCGATTTCCCCCTATATCATAGGTTCAAAGTTCTCATCTGGGAACTGAGCTAACAAATTTGCCACTGCTTGAGACTTAATGGCTTTTGGGCACGCACACGTGATGTCGTAATGCGATATGGTCAAACCATTTTGTCAATATTCCGCAGGGAGCTGAATGACCTAGCAAGTATCGAATAGGGTCGCTCCTGGTCATTACTACTACTTTATGAGATACAAAATATTATTTCAACTTCCCAATAACAAAGAACAAAGCAAGGTAGTGTTGCTCAATATCTATGTACATGGATTCTGCAGATTGTACCACGTGCGAGATGTAGTAGATAGGTCTCTCCTGGCCCTCAAACTCCTGGACAAGTAAGGCTCCAATGGATTTCTTTGTCGAAGTAAGGTACAGGAGCAGAGGCGATCCAAGTTGAGGTGTGATCATAACTCGTGGGGATATCAGCAACTCTTTCTGCTTCTCAAACGTGGTCTGGTGTTCTTCTGTCCAGAGATACATCGCATTCTTCTTGAGCAAGTTGCTAAAGTAAAACGTCAACTCTGCAATTGTTGGTATGAACATTCGTAAGTATGAAAGTTTTCCTAGGAATGTCTTCAATGCACTTTGGGTCTGTGTTTCATGCAAGCTGGTGATAGCTGAGTTCGTCGGGTCAGGCTCGATTCCATGGCAATGGATTACATATCCTAGGAATTTCCCTGAAGTTATCTCAAACGCGCACTTCGTGGGGTTCAATTTTAGTTGGAATCTCCTACATCTCTCAAATAATTTCTTCAAATCTTTCTAATGATATTCTTTCTATCTTGACTTGATCACCAAATTATCCACATAGACCTAGACTTCTTGATGCATCATATCGTGGAAGAGTGCCATCATCGCATGTTGATAGGTCGCACCAGCATTCTTCAAGCCGAAGGGCATAACTTTGTAATGGAATACTCCCACAGGTGTGATGAATGTCGTTTTCCTCGCATCTGCAGGATCCATCTTGATATGATTGTAACCATTAAAACCATCCATGAAGCTAAACATATGATGGACCGCAGTAGAATCAATCAGCAAGTCTATTTGGCAATGGGAAATCATCCTTGGTACAGAATTGATTCACGTCCCTAAAGTCAACACAAACTCGAAGCGATCCATTTTTCTTTAGAACTGGCAAAATATTGGCAAGCCAAGTAGGATGATGCTCAGGCTTAATGAACTTCGCATTCAGCAACTTTACTATCTCTTCTTTGATTTTTACATTGACTTCTGGCCGAAAACTCCTTGTGTTTTGCTTTACTAGCTTGGTCCTTAGGATGACATCCAACTTTTGCATGGTGACTTCCGTATCCAAGCCGAGCATTTCGTCGTACTCCCATGAAAACACATATTTTTATTCCGTTAATAGCCTCAGCAGGTCCTGTTCCTCTTCTACATCCAGCTTCGCGCTCAAAAATTTTGGTCTTTTCTTTTCCTCTGTTGGGCTCAAGAACACCCCCTTCATTTCTTGTTTTTGCGGTTTTGGCTTGTCTTCCATGCACTCAGGTGCCTCCTTCAGCTTTTCTATTGGTGTCTCACTCATGTCTTCATCCGACATTTTCTCTACATCCAATTTATCGATTTGCTCAGGGACATCTTCGACAGGCAGAGTTGAAGATGACCCCACGCGCCTTCAGATGCGATAACACTTCTTTCCATTGGAGTAGAAACTGTCTATCTCTCTCGCTTCATTGTCGTGTTTGAAAATTCTCCTGAGCGTGTAAACATTCTTCTTCTGGTATGCCACTTTTGACACTTCTTCCTGCAAAGGCTGCTTTTCTTTTTGGGCTTCTGTCATCACCATTACGCCCGCCGGCGACTGGTCTTTAATGTCTTCCCACTTGGGCAAAGGAGTTGGTTTGAAAGGCCCTGGCATCTCCTCGTACGCCATCTCATTAAACCAAACTGCTTCTGTCAGGTGAGCTTCGTTCAAATTGAACGGATTTATCGAGGCTGGTATGTACCCCCCCCCCCTATCTTCAAAAATTTCCTTCATCACCTAGTGCACCCTGGATGGCAGAGCATCAAAGCGGTGAATCCATGCGCGTCCGATTATCATGTGGTAGGTGGTGTTTGCATTGATCACATGAAACTTGGCAGAGTACTTAACTTTTCCAATCTGAATCCCTACACGAATCCATCCAACAGTCATCCTCGAATCAATTCCGAAGCCCATTAGTGGCGATGGCCGTTTGACAATCTTGCTTTCTAGGATACCGGCCAACTCATGGGTGTTGAGTGGTATCACGTTCACTGCTGCTCCTCCGTCAACGAAGGTTCTTTTGAACTCGACACCATAGACTACTATTCGAAAAAATCCCAAGTATAGGATATCGTCTCAAGTAGTACCCGAGTAAGAACGGGGTCGAATCCACAAGGAGAGGAGGATTAGAGGGTGACTTGCAAAACTAGAATAAACGACTAACTAAAACAATAAAACACAAACTCTCAATGGCTTTAAAGCTTTCCAAGATATTCAAATCTACCAAAATCAATTGATGGAGCAAGTTTGAGGTTTGAGTTTAAGAACAATGTAAACGACTACTAGAGCTACGATTCAAGAAACTAAGCGAAATACCAAGTAATGAGGGCTAGGGATCATCGGTTTCTCTAGTGACCAATCCTCCTATTATATTCAAGCCCGATTCTCAATTCGCATGTCTCAATCCACAAGACAAGTATCTCAAGAAGTGATTGCATATACAATCCAACTCGCGACAAGAGAAGTGTGTAAATCCAACACGCTAATCAAGCACTAAAGAGGCTATTCAAATGAGATCCTCCAAATTTCAAGTGTTTCAAGCATCAACCATATGTAAACACACATAGGTGTCTCCACATGAAAGATCAAGCAACAAATGAGATTTGTAAACTCTCACTCAAATCGCCTAACTAGAACTCGATTTCTCAAAGTTAGGATTGATGAGTTCCTCTCACTCAAATGCAACTTCAAATCAAACACGTCAAAAGTATTCGCACATCTACCTATTCAACGCATCAAATACTTCAACAAGAGAAATCCAAACATTGCACTAAGAACTCAAGTGAACCCAATTCAACCCATTCATCCTTGAAGTTCAACTTAAATCAATAGAGAGATTTAGACACTAGATAGTCCCGAATCACCCAAGCAAGTGAATTAGCTAAACATGAGTATAAATTCAAGAGAAGTAAAGAAAATTATCATTCCATTCATCATACTTGAATCCAACACAAGTTATCACCAATTCAACCTCAATACATCAACTACTACTCGATTCAAACTACAAAAACGAGCAATAATCACTTCCAACTACAATACTAAACTACCAAGTCACCCAACAAATCAAGCTGCTGCTGCTGCTACTGTCTCTACAGCTGCTGCTGCTGCAGTTACCAACGAAGAACAGAGCAGTAGCAGCAAGAAAACAGAGCACAAACACAGTAGTAGAACAGGGCACTGAATTCACCAACAAACAGCCCAGAAACGAATCAAAAAACACAGCTCCTCTCTCCCTCTCTTCCTCTTTCTCGTTCTTGGCCCTTAGAGAGCTCAAGAACAACCCAGAAGAAGGCGAAATCAGAGAGAGAGAGGAGAAACAAAACAGAGTACTGTCACGTCCGTCTCTGAGAAGAGGCCGAAAAATTCTTCCATCCTCTGTTATATAGGCTTGAGGGTTTGATTTCGTAGCCTCCAAGGCTTTATCTCTACCGTTGAATTCGTCCCAAACCTCCTCCTTCGTTGATTTTCAGACCTTCATGAACCCTAGGTCAATTTGGGGCTTTTCTCTCGGTTGCTTTTTGGGCCGAATTGATGAGTGGGTTAGGAAGAGGGTTGGACAAGGATCAATTTGAGACCAATTTTGTTTGATTTGGTGAAGAAACGAGCCCGGGTCAGTGCTTGGAAGCTTCAGCGCTGCCATGGAAGGGCTCTGTTTCTTGTTGCTGCGTGTTTGACGGGGAGAGAGAGAGAGCCGTGTGAGAAAGACGAGCTGGGGGTGAGCTGGGTTAGGGAAATTGCACCCGGCACCCCCTAGCTTGCTGGAATGTTTTAAAAGGCCCGGATCCTTACTTAAAATCTTCTGAAAATGGCAATCTGACCCCCAATCCGTTAAAAATCCTTCAAATAAGCCATTAAAACGTTCAAGACTTGCACTTAAGCCCCACTTCCGTTAGTTTCTTCTCTATTTTGCCCTCCTCTTCAACCTTTGACTCTCATTTTGACCTCTTTTCTTCTAAATCTTCAATAACGACCCCATATTCTTCTCTTGTCTTCTCAAATAGGTCTTCAAATCTTCACTTTAACTTGCAAATTAGTTCCTTTGTCTTCAACTTTAGCCTCTTTATCACTTGACTTCTTCAAATTAAGCCTTCAAATTCCTCATTCAAGCTTTCACAACTAGCCCCTTGCGTTCTAAATCACTTCTTTGCCTACAAAATGAGAGAAAACAACCAAAACTACGAAAACAAGCATAAGTCTAGAAAGAGAGATAAAATAGATAAATTACACATATTAGCAAGTTAAGAGGAGTTCGTTAACATACTAAAATATGCAATTTTAATTCATCAACACACACCCCAACTAGCCTTTTGCTCGTCCTCGAGCAAAGAGAGCGATAAGAGACGTAATCTAGTTATGAACCAATCATGAGAGACACACACTCAACATTACAAGGCTTGACTCAATTCTAAACTAGACTCAAATATTTACAAAAACGCACACACACATTATCTATCCTAAGTGAGGACTCAAAGAAACAAAATACTAAGAGTTACTAGCTAATTTTAATTTTTTTGGTGGGGGAAAAAGAAGAATGCATAAATGTCTCCTCAAATAAATTCTCAAAGTCCAAGAAGATTGAGAAAGAAGCCTAAGGACGTCTAAGCATATACTCATACAAATGTGAGCGGTGTTTGGTAGAAGGTGACTCATGCGAACCACAAAACTTGTTAAATAAAGTCCAATTTGCGAGAAAGTATGCCTTCAAAAATAAGGATCACAAGAAACTAGACATTCTCATACTTATTCAAAAGCACCCATGTAGGATGGACTTCCAAAGCTTTGAACAAAAATTTTTAAGAAGGGGAGATGTGGTTGTGGGCTTGTATGATCCTTTTGTGGATTTTTGGTAGATGGTGCGATTTATCATGATTTTTTTTTTTATTTATAGCATTAACATTTTTTTTTAACCTCAAATCCAAGGCTCTCCAAGACCCACAACAAAAAGAGGAATATACACGCGAGTGGACTTTTTAAGCTGAACCAAGGGAGCTATCTAGGTGGTGACGTAACATTATCCCCGAACACCCCTCTATTTCTTAGACATCGTATGGGGTGTCATTGGTAACCACCAATCCAATGGGCTACAAGTTTCCACCGCAAAAACGAATAGAGTAAAATCTTTTTGTGAAGTTCAAATAGCTTTAGAAAATGCACCATTTATCAAAAGTAGTAAGACGTCAAAGTTTATGTGATCAACTTAGCTTGAAGGACTTAAACATGAAACGTAAATTTAGTGTGTCGCTTTGTGAGAACGCATGATGTCGCGGAAGGTGGGATATTGGTGTAGATGTATTGAGTATAAGCAAAGAATTCCTTTCTAAAATAAAAATAAAAAGAACATGGACTAAGAAATTTCATTATTTGAAAACATCTAGCTTCCTAAAATTCCCCCTTTTCACTTTTTCTCATTTTTTTTCATCATTTTTTAATTTTTCAATTTTCAATTTTTTTTTTTCAAAATAAGTGACTCAACTATAACTTCCTAAGACTCAATAAAGCTATCAAATAAGAAAATAAAATCTAGACTCAAGATGAAAGGTGAAAATAAATAAAACTACCAATGAAAGAAGAATAAAAATATCTATGGTTTGACACGGGGAAAGAGTGATGCTTCTCATGAAAGATTCACATATTTTTTCCAATTTTTCAATTTTTTTGGATTTTCATTTTTTTCATTTTTTTGTATTTTTCATGTAAATCACTAATGAAGAAAAAGCATGCTTGTAACCATTTAAGCAAGAAATAAAATCTATTCCCCACCCCCCAACTAAAATGTCACATTGTCCTCAATGTGTGAGAACAATGGAAGAGCATACAAATTCATATAAGAGTTAAGGGATAGATAGACCTCATTGTAGCTTTCTTGGCCACCAAGCACAAGTCCTCCTCCAAGAGCAACCTACAAAATGTTCATAGAAAAGAAAAAAAATGCAAGAAATAGAGATAAACTTATTTATTTATTTACAACTAGGGAGGTGGAACAAAGACAATGATGCTATCCCACCCCCAATCTTGGAAATTCCTTTCCATGCCATGCCCCTACTTCATTCTTAGAAAAGTACTTCTCCCTTAAAAAGTGTGATTCATCAATTAGAATAGATAGGAGAAGTAGGGGCAAGACACAAAAGATGAATAAGAGATGCAAGCAAAATCTAACAATAAAGTTAGGGCAAGTTGTTATATCATGCATCAACTTAAGAAAAGGGTTTGAAATTCTCAAATTAATTGAATCATAGAATGGGTCTTCATAAGTGGCCAAATTTTTACTTGAAATCACAACTTGAGAGATATGGGCAACTTGTGAATCTTCAATCTCATCAATTTTAAATAAGTTATATGGATTTAGGGATGTGGCTTCACAAGGAATGGGTAAAATCATTTGGGAACATGAAACCACATCCAAACCCTTAGGCTCATGATTTCGATCATTGACTTGGTCAAGTTGAGCCATTATTCTCTCCTCTTTATCAAAATTTAATGCATCTTCCATGAGAAGAGATGAGTAGGAGACATCACCAAAACACAAAAATTTCAATTCCTCCCAAGTAAGCTCATCTAATTCTCTAGAAGATGTAGTAAAAGAGTCTATATGAATCGGAGAATCAACACATGAACCCCCCAACTTACTTGAAGGTTCTTCCACAATTTCTAGTGGAGGGGGTTCTCCTAGAGTATCCTCTAAGTCATCACAAAAGAAGTGATGCTCATGATCATTGGAACTATGGTGAATATTAGACTCTTCATAAGCACTAGACAAAATAACATTTCCTTTATGAATGGTAGCATCCAATTCGACTTCTATCTCATCACATGAGTGATTTCCATTTTGTGAATCCTCCTCACATTTGTCACTATGTGAGTCATCCAAAATGGCTTCACTCATGTCATGGGTTGAAGAGTCATCATCAAAAATATCAATCTCACTACCAATATCACTATCACATGCTTCTTTGGAATGTGCAAATGAGAAATGAATACAATCACCTATCCTAGTAGCAACAACTCCATCATCATACACATCATCCAAAATTTGGTCTTGAATAGACTCGTGACATGTGTGAATAGGAAGTTGAGACTCGTGTGATGATGAGTCTTGTGAAGAGTAAGTACTATAATCAAGAGAATCATCATGCGATTGTGAGGAAGCCACTCTATCATCCAAGTGAGAGAATGATTCTTCAAATTCTCTTTGTGATTCTCTTGATTCTATTAGTGATTCCAAAATTTCTTTATTCTCTTGAATATGCTTTTGAATATTCTCATATAAAGAATCACTTATAGGCGTATTTAGCTCATCATTCACAAGTGATTCCCTCTCAAAATGATTAACTCCTCTTGATTCACACATCATATCATTATATTGATAAGTGCAACAATCATGAGAGTTCAAAGTGTTTGAGGGAGGTGATTGTGCACAAGAAGCATGAGATGTGTAATCTAGTGTCCTACTACCATGCCAAGAATAATCATTCTTAGGAAAATAATCACCATTTTTAATCGTACGTTCACGTATAGAACGCATTGATTCCTTAGAATGATTTTCATGACTGGTAAATGCATAGTAATAAGGAACACTAGGCCTCTCACCAAGTCCAAAATGTTCATGAGACATATTTTTTTCAAGCAAGTAGATGAGAGGTACTTGATGAATGTCACAAGCCCTCTTGAATCTCACAAGCTTAAGTAAGCACAAGCAACTAGAAAAATGTCAAAAACAAACTACTAACAAACTAACTAAGAAAGCAAATCAAATCTAAAGCCTAGCATCTCCCCGGCAACGGCGCCAAAAACTTGTTCGACAAAATCCCAAGTATAGGATATCGTCTCAAGTAGTACCTGAGTAAGAACGGGGTCGAATCCACAAGGAGAGGAGGATTAGAGAGTGACTTGCAAAACTAGAATAAACGACTAACTAAAACAATAAAACACAAACTCTCAATGGCTTTAAAGCTTGCCAAGATATTCAAATCCACCAAAATCAATTGATGGAGCAAGTTTGAGGTTTGAGTTTAAGAACAAGGTAAACGACTACTAGAGCTACGATTCAAGAAACTAAGCGAAATACCAATTAATGAGGGCTAGGGATCATCGGTTTCTCTAGTGACCAATCCTCCTATTATATTCAAGCCCGATTCTCAATTCGCATGTCTCAATCCACAAGACAAGTATCTCAAGAAGTGATTGCTCATACAATCCAACTCGCGACAAGAGAAGTGTGTAAATCCAACACGCTAATCAAGCACTAAAGAGGCTATTCAAATGAGATCCTCCAAATTTCAAGTGTTTCAAGCATCAACCATATGTAAACACACATAGGTGTTTCCACATGAAAGATCAAGCAACAAATGAGATTTGTAAACTCTCACTCAAATCGCCTAACTAGAACTCGATTTCTCAAAGTTAGGATTGATGAGTTCCTCTCACTCAAATGCAACTTCAAATCAAACACGTCAAAAGTATTCGCACATCTACCTATTCAACGCATCAAATACTTCAACAAGAGAAATCCAAACATTGCACTAAGCACTCAAGTGAACCCAATTCAACCCATTCATCCTTGAAGTTCAACTTAAATCAATAGAGAGATTTAGACACTAGATAGTCCCAAATCACCCAAGCAAGTGAATTAGCTAAACATGAGTATAAATTCAAGAGAAGTAAAGAAAATTATCATTCCATTCATCATACTTGAATCCAACACAAGTTATCACCAATTCAACCTCAATACATCAACTACTACTCGATTCAAACTACAAAAACGAGCAATAATCACTTCCAACTACAATACTAAACTACCAAGTCACCCAACAAATCAAGCTGCTGCTGCTGCTACTGTCTCTACAGCTGCTGCTGCTGCAGTTACCAACGAAGAACAGAGCAGTAGCAGCAAGCAAACAGAGCACAAACACAGTAGTAGAACAGGGCACTGAATTCACCAACAAACAGCCCAGAAACGAATCAAAAAACACAGCTCCTCTCTCCCTCTCTTCCTATTTCTCGTTCTTGGCCCTTAGAGAGCTCAAGAACAACCCAGAAGAAGGCGAAATCAGAGAGAGAGAGAGGAGAAACAAAACAGAGTACTGTCCCGTCCGTCTCTGAGAAGAGGCCGAAAAATTCTTCCATCCTCTGTTATATAGGCTTGAGGGTTTGATTTCGTAGCCTCCAAGGCTTTATCTCTACCGTTGAATTCGTCCCAAACCTCCTTCTTCGTTGATTTTCAGACCTTCATGAACCCTAGGTCAATTTGGGGCTTTTCTCTCGGTTGCTTTTTGGGCCGAATTGATGAGTGGGTTAGGAAGAGGGTTGGACAAGGATCAATTTGAGACCAATTTTGTTTGATTTGGTGGAGAAACGAGCCCGGGTCAGTGCTTGGAAGCTTCGTCGCTGCCATGGAAGGGCTCTGTTTCTTGTTGCTGCGTGTTTGACGGGGAGAGAGAGAGCCGTGTGAGAAAGATGAGCAAGGGGTGAGCTGGGTTAGGGAAATTGCACCCGGCTCCCCCTAGCTTGCTGGAATGTTTTAAGAGGCCCGGATCCTTACTTAAAATCTTCTGAAAATGGCAATCTGACCCCCAATCCGTTAAAAATCCTTCAAATAAGCCATTAAAACGTTTCAAAACTTGCACTTAAGCCCCACTTCCGTTAGTTTCTTCTCTATTTTGCCCTCCTCTTCAACCTTTGACTCTCATTTTGACCTCTTTTCTTCTAAATCTTCAATAACGACCCCATATTCATCTCTTGTCTTCTCAAATAGGTCTTCAAATCTTCACTTTAACTTGCAAATTAGTTGCTTTGTCTTCAACTTTAGCCTCTTTATCACTTGACTTCTTCAAATTAAGCGTTCAAATTCCTCATTCAAGCTTTCACAACTAGCCCCTTGCGTTCTAAATCACTTCTTTGCCTACAAAATGAGAGAAAACAACCAAAACTACGAAAACAAGCATAAGTCTAGAAAGAGAGATAAAATAGATAAATTACACATATTAGCAAGTTAAGAGGAGTTCGTTAACATACTAAAATATACAATTTTAATTCATCAACAACTACTGCCGTCACGTACAGCGGACTCTGGTGGCTGGCATCTGTCTTTTTGTCTAATTCTGCAAATGACATTACCAAGCCATTCGAACGGGCAGCTTTGATAACCTCTCCGTTCGAGACTACCACCTCTTCTCTAAAGTCTTCTACGACCCCCAAGATCACCTTGATCATCTCTGAGCGGCACGCATCCGATAAGTTCATGTCATCAAAGAACCTTTCGAATTTGTACGAGCCCTTCATTCGTTCAGCTCGAGCGTCTTCTGTGTCTACGTCGTAATCCTCCTCATTGTGGATCTCCGCAGCAATCGGTAGTTATTCATCTGCAACTTCTTCGTGTTCCACTATCGAAATCATTGCATCTTTTCCCTTAGGCTTCTGCTGTGAGTGAGACGGAAATGGATTGCTGCGCACATCATCGGTTGGCTTGTTAATAACATAGCGAGTCATGGTGGAAAAACGGTTAATTTGAGAGCTTTGAAGGTGGGTTCACGTCGGGTTTACCAAATGTGTACAAGAGGATCCTGTAAGGACGATCCTAGTGTACACTTGTAACAGAGAGTAGGAACAAGAACAAGAACAAGCACAGAGAGTGAGAGTAAGGGTGTAGGGGAAGAGTAAGCTCCTGCTAAGTGTCTGAGAGAGAGATAGTATGATGATTAGCCAAAGAACCGAGAGTTTCCAAGGAAGGCCAACGTTCCTGTATATAGGGCATAAGGTTGTCGTTACGTGGAATTAATGCATCAACAAATGACGGATACATATCCGCCTCGTAACAGCACATTCGCCCGCATATATAGGGCAAGTTACACAATCGTCCGTATATGTAGGGAGCGTTCAAACGGTCGACCGTACATATGGGACGCGTTACATGATCATTAAATCTCTCAGACAGTTAACAAGTGTCGCGCGCGAGTATAGCCATGGGCTCGCGCGCGACGAGCCTTACTCCAACCTCCAAGCCACTTGAACCCTACAAATCCCTCGCGGTTAGTGTCGAGGGTGACCCTGTCTCACAGCCCCCATATGGATAAGCATGAATACAAAGAGTAAGTATAGAGTAACAGTGGAGTACCGTCGAACCTCCTAGATGGCTACCACGTGGACAGTGAGGCATCTTCTTGGGATGCACTATTTACAACGGTAAAAAACATTTTTTAAGTTTTCATATTCAATAGGCAAATCTCATACCGTTGGGTAGATAATTTCCCGAGAATTACAGAAATATAAATTTTTCATTTTTTGCACAAACGTAGTGAAAGTTATAACTATTTAAAGATTCGAATAAATATTAATCATAACTGATTATATCTAACTGATAATTCAGATTTTTTCAAAGTAGTTAAAATTGGATTTTGATCACATAATCAGGATCAAGTAGACGAGACGAGTCCAACGATGTAAAAATCATCATAAACGGAGCACAGGGTATGCAACGCGTGAGGCTAACACGCCATTGACGACGCTACCACGAGCCAAAAGCTAGCGACGGCTGATGACTTGGCGTTATGACTGATGTGGCGCTGACATGGCAGCCACGAGCCTGATGACGTGGCAAGCCTAGGTGGTGGCGTGGCGTGCCATGTGTCGCTTTTCTGGACCATCACGTGGCATCCGAATCAACACATGCTGACGTGGCAACTCGGACCGAGGACAGCGCGTGATGGAGGCGGACGCACCCATGCGCGGCGGTGCGTGAGGTGGCGTGCGGACTCCTCCGGCCACCTTTTTCCTTTCGATTTTTTGTGGGCACTCCAAATTAAATTTCCTATCTTTCGGGATATTTTTCATAATTTTTATAAAAACAGAAATTTTTGATTAATAATAGATTAATAAATTTGTGTTTGGCAAATCTCCATAATATCTCTTGTGATTCAAATTTGGTCTGTAATCGCTACATGCACACTAGAAGACGGAATTTCGGTTACCGTCGCTGTGCACTCGCTTTGGTGCAGCGCGGTGCCATTGTTGGCAGCTGCGTAGCTAGAATTTTGGTTATATTTTTGCTGCTTGATAGGGCCAGAACTGGGCAAGATCAGACCTGACTTCGGATGGTGATCATCTTTGGTCCACTGCCCGGTTTGCTGCTGGTGATGCACCGTTGGAGGCTTTTGTTTGTTGCCAGTTTTGCTACCAGATTTCGGTTGGTTGTTCAGCGTTTAGGCCGTTGTTCGCTGGTCGTTGTGCAGCTGTTAGGCTGTTGTGCATCGTTCACGTGATGGGTATTACAGTAAATTTAGCTAATATATCTAACTTTTTTTAACAATTGGAGGTTATTTGTACCAAACTGAAAATTTTAAGGGATATCCTATGAAGTTGAAAGTGTTGGAGGCTTAGTGTCACAAAGTGTCAAACATCATATAAATTTAGTGTCATTTATCCTTTAATTTTTGCACTTATTTTGTGTAACTTTTGCAGTTTAGCATCCACTATTATAAGTTCCTGGATCGACTCCTCATCACCTGTGTGCTTGCTAGCTAGGGTTCTCATACATTGACAGTATCATTCATCTGTAGAAACATTAGTCTGAATCATGAATTTATCTATTCCCTGTGCGCCATAGAGTGGCAAGTTGATGCTACTTTATGGTCAACTGAATCGGAAAGTTAGTATAATAACTACAACCATTATTAGGCTTCGCTTTCTTTTCCAAATTTAGATGACTTCCAATCTGACACACTCATTGCGAGATAACATGCAAATTGTACTTTTTTGTCTGATTGTTCTTTCTCGATTTAAAAGTAATAATTGAATCTCATACATGTTCTTATTAAACCTCCCTTGTCTAATATTGTTTAATATAGTTATCGTTCTGATAATGTGTTGTGAAACGAGAGAAGACGAGAGATGAGAAATAAAGAGAGATGAGATGTAAGGACAGTAGTTATGAAGTGTGTTTTATTCTTCAATCCTAAGCCTCCTTATATATACATTAGGGTGGGCAAATTGGTCAATAACAATATACAAATTGACTTACAATATGTGATGAATATTCACTAATAAATTACTCCAATATTTTCGAACGGGATTTTCATTTCAGATGAATTTTTCACACATTTTTTCAGCAAATTTTTTAGATTTTCAGCTAATACTAAACATATGGCCTACGAAACTTATTCAGTAGTGGTGGAGAGAAGTCAACCACTGCTCTACGTTTTTCTTCCCATCATCATGTTCATTTGGAATATGCTTCAACGCGCCAAAGAACTGATTTACGTTTGGCCTTTTCTGTGCTTCCATGCAGCCATTCTTGTAGCAACGGACCAGCACCGCAAAGCTGCCGTCTGAGACATCATCACTCTGGAAATCAGGGTCGTGTGGCTCCAGCCACCCGATCGACCAGTCTGAGTCGTCGGATTCAGATTCTGACAAACACACACAGTCCGATGGGACCAAGACAGCGTCATACTCCTCGTCGATTTTCCTTTCTTCCCTGCTTTGCCACTTACGCCTGACCTTTCTTGTGGACGAAGCAACCTTTCTTGGCGTAAAAAAATTCACATTGTCCACCTCTCTATAACCTAACCCGCAATCAGTAGATGAATTCAGCTGAGACCCATTAGAGCCACCCTCTTTCTCTTTACTGCCCCACAGCCACCGATTCAATTTAAGCAAAGAAACAGCCATTCTTACAACCACAAACAAGCTTAAACTTCTAAAAAGTCTAGACTCCGTCCGAGGTATGCATGCAGCAACCACCGAGTCAGATGTTGATTATTAATTAACGTCAATACTTCAATCACGTGAACTAATTTGGGAGAGCTTTTAACTACTCCAAACATCAACATATTAATTGAGGAAGCGCCAAAGCTTCTTATATAGAGCTAATGCATTACTAATACTAAATGAAACAGGAAATCCTTCCTTTTGAGGGAATTCCGAACTTTCGATGTAAACCGACAACCAGCACAAGTGGAACTTTATATCAGGTCCAGATAAAAGTTACTCCAAATCAAGAAGTAAACACAAGAATATTTCCAATAATTAGAAAAACATTCATAGCGCCGTCCTCAATTCCAAGTCCTAGAAAAACACCTAATTCATCAGCCATAACCGCGGAATAGCTAGAAATAAGAATAAATTGAACACAGGAGCACGACGGATGAAGCTTTGGGAAAACTCGAGACTACACGAGCACTCAGTGTGATAAAGTGTTCACTAACTAACCTCAAATCACCAACCGGTGAGTTCAACCAGGAAAGAACGCTAAAAGTTACTCCAAATCAAGAAATAAACACATGAATATCTCCAATAATTAGACAAACATTCATAGCGGCCTTAGTTCCAAGTCCTAGAAAAACACTTAACTATAGCCTTTTGCTAGGGCATAATACTATAGCAAATAATATAAACCGTCGCAAATTATAGATTGCGAGGGTGCTTTGCCCCTCGCATGGCGTCGCAATAGTTATGGTAGGAAAAATTATTTGGCATCTTAGTGATGACACTTTTTCATCTCGCAATAATGGTATTTAAGTAGACTTCTGTTCGAAAATTACGTGTAGCGCCCAGTGGAGTGCTTCGTAATAAGTCACAAACCCCAAGGCGGTACTCTGTAAAGAAGCTAAAATCTATAAAAAGAGACAACTTCCCAATGAATAAACAAGTATGGAATAAATTAAATTATTCACCGTTAGGAACCCTAGCCTCGCTAACTCTCACACAAAGGTGTAACGTGGTGTGAACCACTGTGTTCGTCCTAGAGATTCGAGCTAGACTGATGGGATCAAGAGGAACGTGTGGGAAAGCAGTAAAGCGATCTTCAGCTGCTGTAAATCTTCGGGAAAAGACGTTAACGCTTGAAACTTTCGCTTTAATTTTGCTTTTAGATCTATATGTGTTTAGATCTGTTTCCCCTTACTTGGTATCAAACCCTTGTGCTTGTTCTTCGTGCCTCGTAAAGGGAACCCGGATATGTACAGTAAAAACGATTTTTATGTTTTAGATTAAATAGACAAGTCTTATACCGTTGCGTAGATAATTTCACGAGGATTCTAGAAATATAACGTTTTAATTTTTTGGAAAACATTAGTGAAAGTTATCACTGTTTAAAGATTCGGATATGTATTAATCTGAACTGAGTATATCTAACTGAAAAATCAGATTTTTTTAAAGTAGTTAAAATTGGATTTCGATCACATAGTCGGGATCAAGAAGACGAGACGAGAAGGCGTAGGTTTTGGCGTGGACTGCCATGTGTCGCTGATTGGACCGTCACGTGACATCCGAATCAACATATGCTGACGGCACGTGAGGGCACGTGCAGACTCCTCTGGCAACCTTTTTCCGTCCGATTTATTGTGGGCCCTCGAAATTAAATTTCCTATTTCTTGGGATATTTTTCATATATAAAAACAGAATTTTTTGATTAATTTTAAATTAATTAATATGTGTTTGGCAAATCTCTATAACATCTCTTGTGATTCAAATTTGGTTTATAATCACTCGCCTTGGTGCAGCGGGCTGCCATTGTTGGCAGCAGCGTAACTAGAATTTTGGTTATATTTATTGCTGTTTGCTGCTGGTTATGCACCGTCGGAGGCTTTTGTTTGTTGCCGGTTTTGCTACCAGATTTCGGTTGGTTGTTCAGCGTTTAGGCCATTGTTCGCTGGTCGTTGTGCAGCATTTAGGCTGTTGTGCAGCGTTCACGTGATGGGTATTACAGTAAATTTAGCTAATATATCTAACTTTATTAACAAATTGGAGGCTATTTGTGCGAAACTGAAAATGGTAGGGGTTTTCTATGAAGTTGATAGTGTTGGAGGTTTAGTGTCAAGTTTCAAACAGCATATAGATTTAGTCATTTATCCTTTAATTTTTGCACTTATTTTGTGTAACTTTTGCAGTTTAGCATCCGCTACTATAAGTTCCTGGATGGGCTCTTCATCATCACCTGTGTGCTTGCCAGCTAGGGTTCTCGTACATTGACAGTATGATTCATCTGTACACACATTAGACTGAATCATGAATTTTTCTATTCCCTGTGCGCCATAGAGTGGCAAGGTTGATGCTACTTTATGGTCACTACGAGTGGAGTGAATCGGCAAGTTAGTATGATAATTGCAACTATTATTAGGCTTCGTTTTTTTTGCCTAATTTTAGCTGACTTTCAATCTGATACCCTCATCGCGAGGGAACATGAAAATTGCCCTTTTTTCGTCTAATTGTTCTTTCTCTATTTAAAAGTAATAATCGAATCCCATACATGTTCTCATTAGACCTCCCTCGTCCAATATGATTTATTAGAGTCGTTGTGCTGATAACGTGTTGTGAAAAGGAGAGAAGACAAAAGATGATAAATGAAGATAGATAAGATGTAGGAAGAATAAAGATATTCACCAATAAACTAGTCCATTATTTTAGAACGGGATTTACATTTCAGATAGATTTTTCACTCAGATTTTTTGAGCAACTTTTTTTTAGATTTTCAGCTAATATCAGACATATGGCCTACGAAACTAATTCAGTAACACCCACCTAGGGTGTTCTTGCATTAAAACCGGTCGTTTTCAAAGTTATGAGTTTAAGTTTGTAGGGTATAAATTATGAGTTTAAGTTTGTATCAACCATTTATGAATGATTTGTGAGTTTATAGCCTTCCAAAAAAAACTTATTCAGCAGTGGTGGACAGAAGTCAACCACTGCTCTACGTTTTTCTTCCCATCATCTTGTTCATTTGGAATATTCTTCAGCGCGCCATAGAACTAGTTTACGTTTGGCCTTTTCTGTGCTTCCATGCAGCAATTCTTGTAGCAACGGACCAGCACCGCAAAGCTGCCGTCTGAGCCATCATCACTCCAGAAATCAGGGGCGTATGGCTCCAGCCACCTGATCGACCAGTCCAGATCCCAACGAACAAATGCCGTCGGATGGGACCAAGACAGCGTCATACTCCTCGTGGATTTTCCTTTCTGCCCTCCTTTGCCACTTACGCTTGATCTTTCTTGTGGACGAAGTAACCTTTCTCTATAACCTAGCCCTTAATCAGTAGAAGAATTCATCGGAGACCAGTTAGAGCTACCTTCTTTCTCTTGACTGCCCCACAGCCACCAATTGAATATAGGCAAAGAAACAGCCATTCTCACAAACACAAACAAGCTTAAACTTCGAAAGAGTCTAGACTCCGTCCAAGGTATGCAAGCAGCAACCACCGAGTCAAACGATGATGATTAATTAATTACTCCAAAACGCCAAAGCTTCTTATATAGAGCTAATGCACTAATAATACTAAATGAAACAGGAAATCATTCCTTTTGAAGGAATTCTGAACTTTTGATGTAAACCGACCACCAGCACAAGTGGAACTTTATATCAGGTCTAGCTAAAAGTTACTCCAAATCAAGTTAACACAAGAATTTTTTTAATAATTATAAAAACATTCATAGCGGCCGGCCTCAATTCCAAGTCCTAGAAAAACACCTAATTCATGAGCCGTAAACGCCAAATAGCTATAAAACAGAATAAATTGAACGCAAGGGCACGACGGATGAAGTTTAGGACGAACTTTAGACTACGCGAGCCATCAGTGTGATAAAGTGTTCATTAACTCACCTCAAATCACCACCGGGAGTTCAACTGGGAAAGAACGCGAATTTGGCCGGCAAAAACTGAAATTGTCACTCGAAAGAGTAAGAAGAGGATGTTTTTGGATGAATCGGACGGCTAAATCGCCAGGAAAGGGAAAACTCACTAGAAAGTACAATATCGCACTAAATCAAACGGCGACTGAAATAAACCGGAGTAGTTCCACCAAACCGAGAATAGAAAGAGTGATGTTTTTCATCCACCAAACGCTCAACTACGGTTTTGGCTCCTCCATTCTCTCTCTCCCCTCTCTCCCTCAAAGATGTCCCAAAGCTCGCTCTGCATATTCTTGCTTATCGGGAAAGGTTTTTCAGGAATCCCTTCTCTCTTTAGGAACGATCCTAGTAATACTATTGGTGAGCATCATGGCTCACAAACCTGAAGTTGCAGTATTTTGTACTGCATATTATTAGTTCTCAACGCGAGTTTGGGCGGCAACAACATCGCAAGCTCATGATGAACAGGCTAGTCCGGAACCTGAAGGCAGTTACATGAGCTGTCATCGGCGTTCTCATTGGACATTCGTGTCCTCACTCATCTCCACCTCTTCGTTCGGGTTGAAAGTAGGGTGGTCGTCCAAGACAACACCGCGTCTTCGTTAACCACCGCCTGAAGCAGCCATGATAATTAACATTGCAAAGTGAGAGCTACGTGAAATCTAATGCAACAAATAACCTATCTGACTCAATCAGCTAGCGCGCAATCCCCGCAAATTATTTGAGGCCTGCGGTGAGACACACTTCACAATATGTCACAAATAAACCCTAGTGTACCTAAGCAGAATTAATAGGAGAGAGAGAGAGAGAGAGAGAGAGAGAGAGAGAAAATGTACGTATGGTCCCGGAGTACCCTTTTTACGGGACTAGTTTCGCGAATATGGGTCAAGAAGGACCGATTAGTCGACCGATTTTTGAAAACTTCAGAGCAAGTTGAAGTGACACCGCCACTCCGTGCTCGTTGTCGTCCCCTTCATACTTTTCCTTCTTGAGTGCAAGTGATACGCTTAACGTATCGGTTTGTAGCGATTCGAGATGCTACGGTCTCCGAGAGAGATAAAACAGAGTGATAGACTAGGGTTGAGAGAAATATTATTCTTATTGATTGACTAATAAAGAGGGAGTACAACGCTTAATTAGAAAATACTGACAAACCGTAGCTTAACCTAGACTCCTACGGGCTTACCCTACGGGCCAAGCCTTATTAATAATTAAATAACAACTGACTAAATAAAATATCAAATAATTGATAATAAACTGATACGATATCCGTATCAACTCCCCCCGCTTGAAAACCACCTTGCCTAGAAGGTGGGTGTTGAAAAAATCTTCAGTATTCTTGCCCGGGTCAAATTGACAACGAACGACCTTGGAAATGTCGGGTCGTAGTCCAAAATCCGCACTAAGCCCAAACATCTTTTGCCCAAAGGAATTAACCTCACTGTAAAAAATAAGCCCAAAATAAGAAATATACCCCTCTGCAGTAATAAACCCAATTTCAAGGTTTGGGTCAGGCCAAATGAAACCCTGAGCCCAAGTGAATTGGGGAGCCCAACTACTGAAACCCAATCCATAGTTTGATGCTCTAAGAGCATCTCCAACAGTGAAATTGTCTTTGGACTATATTTGTACCTGCCCTAAATTTTACACCTGTACTTTTTCAGTTTCTGCTCCAACAGCTGGCATAAATATAGGCCACCAGCATTATATTATTATTTTATAGTTTTTATTATTAAATAATTATGTTACTATATTTAATAATTATCACACTTTATTAAATTAATATTGAATTAATTATATTATTGAAGCGAGTTTAAGGTAATTTTTGTAATTTTTTTGTGTTTTTCACTTTGATTGTTGACAAGTATTTATAAATTTACCGTAGCAACGGTGAATAGGAACGTTGGAGGAGCAGTTGAGGATTAGGAGGAGGATCAGATGAGGAGCAGAGTAATAAATCAGAGTTTTTTATTTTTTACACCAGCTTCAAATTGTCCTCAGTTTAGACCAGAACTGGTCCAATTATAGGCCTGACTCAAATTTAGGCCAGATTTTACACCAGCTGTTGGAGCTGGTTTTTGAGCAATACTGGCCTATATTTGTGCCAAAGACAACTTATAGGCCATCTCTTGGAGATGCTCTAACAACCAGTGGAGGAAGAAGACCCGTTGGTGGCGTTGGATCTGGTGGTGTGGGGACAGTCTTCTGCTGGCGGCTGAGGATTGCAGCGGGTTTGTCGGATGTCGTTGTTCTTCCTGACGGCGTGTGGAGCAGCGGCGACGTGGGGGTCAGCGGCGGCTGGGTGTTCCTAGCTAGTGCCATGGCTGTGTGGCGGTGATTGAGGACGTGGAGGTCGACTGGAGGGTCTGGTGGTTCAGGCGGCGCCATGGGGTAAATCACCGTCGATTGGAGTTGCGTTTGGGCTGCGAGGTCCGTCGGAGACACCATCGCAAACGAAATAAAGGGTGGCTTTTGTGGAGGAGGCGGCGAATTTACTTGCTGGTTGTCTTGTGGCGGCGAATCTGGTGGTAGGAACGGGGGAGTGGGTTCACCGGTCTGGAGCTGGGTTTCTTGCCGCGGTTGCAGTGGGTTGTCCGGAAGTGGCTTGTTCTCCAACAGAGGCGGCGGAGGCGACGCTGGTTTCGTCAAAAAATGCTCGGATTGGAGGCTAAACTTGGCTTGATCTTCGATTTTGCCACTTTTGTTTGGCGATACGGCTTTGGGGGTCCCAAATTTATCAATCACAGAGGTTACTTGCACCACGGCTGTTGCCATGGTAGTCGCCGATATTTCTGAGGTGTCAGGTGTTTCCTTCACCTGCAGGTTGTTGATTGGCGGCGATTCTGGCTGAAGGTGCTGAGGATCTCGCGGCGGTTGCGGCTTGGTTGAATCTGTCTGGTTGGGCGGCAGTGGTTGTTCTTCATCTAACGGTAGTTCTCTGTCTCTGATTATGTCCTGGAGGCGACCAAATTCGTCCATGGAGATCAATCGGAATTGTTTTCGACTTGCGTCGAAGTATTCCAGATCTGACTGGGTGATATACCCTCTTGCTTGGAAGTATTCAAGTTCTTTCATGGTGAGATAGTTGATTGTTTCAACTTGCTGGTAGAGCTCGTCGATTTCATCGAGGAGCGCTAGTTGGACCCCTTTGCGACTGAGATCGACAATTGCGAACGGGAGATCCATAGAGTCCGGGGGCGAGTGCCGCGAAAAAAAGTCCGACCAACACTCTCAATGAAAGCACCAATGATACGCTTAGCGTATTGGTTTGTAGCGATTTGAGATGCTACGGTCTCCGAGAGAGATAAAAGAGAGTGATATAATAGGGTTGAGAGAAATATTCTTCTTATTGATTTACTAATAAAGAGGGAGTACAACGCTTAAATAGAAAATACTGACAAACCCTAGCTTAACCTAGACTCCTACGAGTTTACCCTACAGGCCAAGCCTTATTAATAATTAAATAAAAACTGACTAAATAAAATATTAAATAATTGATAATAAACTGATACGATATCCGTATCAGCAAGTCGATTCTTTCTTGAATTGAAGAAATCATATCATTTCTTCTTGAACCCTCTTCGTCATGAACTTTCCCCCCAAACTCAAATGAAGCCCCCTCTCACAAAAATGTGTGAATTAATGTGGAGAGGGTGTGGGTGCACCCCAACACCCCCCCCCCCCCCCCCATAATCATTGAATTTGGACACTTTTGAGGATTTGACCTAATGTGTTGCTGAGAGAAGAGAAGATGAAGAAGATGATGGGGGGAGGGTTTTGATCCGAATTAAGTGTGGAAGAACCTTTCTCACCTGTCTCCTTTTTTATATTGAACCTTGGAAATGACCAAAATACCCTAAAAATGACCCCGGATACCCGTGCATTCGTATGAATGGGTCAGGCTTTCGTGCGAAAGCCTTTTGTACGAGTGGGATATGCTTTCAATGCGAAAGAATTCATACGAATGGATATAAACTTATTTTCATTCGTCCGAATGCATTTCTCTAAATTTTCTAAGTCATTTCACTCACACGAATGCGCTAAGGCATTCATACGAATGCCACTAGGAACTTTTGCCTTTTTTCACAGATTCTTTGTTCTACTTCCATTATCCTTGATTTATGGACTCCGTTGACTGTTAGGAGTCAATTTTTTTTTGGAAATTTCCCGAAATATTGGGAATTCCCCATTTTCTTTAATTTTCCACATCTTGTGCGCAAAGTCTCATTTTTCTCCTCCTTTACCGCATCTTACGCATCCGGATTTCGATGCATGCACATGACCTGTATAGAAATATCCCCCACTGTCTAGAATCTTAAAATGGTAGGATTACTCCTCGTCCTCGAGTAATTCTTAAATGTGCCTTTCAAAATGATTTCGTAGTTGTTTTCCTCATTTCTCGTGCAATCATGTGCATGTGCATCAAGACAGGGAATCAAGAGAGGTCTTCGGTACTTGTGTCCCTGCACACTTATTAAAAATATTAAACCTCTCTCTGTCTCACACCTCCAAAATCAGTATGGAAATTAAATAACATGAAACAGCTAAAGCTTACTCCTACGCTGGGTTGCCACCCAACCAGCGCTTATAATTAAGGTCGATGGCCCGACCCAGTTACCTCATCCACCTATAAAGGTGGTTTGGCATGACGTGCCTCCTCTTTCAACTTCCTTTGTAGGATTCTCAGAACAACTCTGGGAACCTTGGTCTTAGAAAGAGGTTGATCCTCAAAAGTCACCTATGAAATCCCGCGCACTAAATGCATGTCAACTAACATCTATGAAATCTTCCCTTGAGATTGTTAGGGCTCTTGTTTGAATACCCAAAAGTTTTTTCCGTGTATTGTTGATTCTCATGATAAACTCCTCATTATCCACGTCCATCAGTGTCCGTACGCTAGCAAGAAAAGGCCTACCCGGAATGATCGGAACGTCTCCAACCGGCATCTCGAGAATTACAAAATCAGATGGATAGTGGAATTCCCAACTTTCACTAATATGTCCTCCACCACTCCATAGGCTTTTTTCGACGACTTATTCAAAAATTGCAGATTGATCTAGGTAGACCGCACCCCCATTCCTAATTTCTAAATACTGATAACGGCATCTGATTGAAAGTCTTAAATTTCCTCTTCCCCAACAATGCATCCTTCATATACTTTTCATACTTAGGCATCATATTGACTTCCACAATCAGGGGTATGTTAGTGTGCATTTTCGAGAAGATAGACAAAAATTGCCTATACTCCTCAGAGTCATCTTTCTTCTTCCTGCTACGGAAAAGAAAATGAACTTACTTGGACGATGAAATTGGTGGTGTTACCTCATCACGAATCTCAAAAGATTGCTGATGCACGCCATTTGATTAAGGTGCCATGACATGTGTCTTCTCAAAGTCGAAGACCTCATGCTTCTTAGCCTTCGACGCTACAAATCTGGCATTGCTCAGGTATGAGGAATCAGTCAATACAATCTCATTGAGAGTATTTATTTCGTGGACTTGGCGCACATTCTGGGTATCCACTGGTAAAGAGCATGGTGCTCTAGCAGAGAGTTGTGTTGCGATCTGGCCAACTTGCACTTCCGAGTTATGAAGTGAGGTTTTTTCTATGTGCATATCAGCAGTTAATGTCTCCATCTGAGCAGTGAACAAATTCACATCTTTTCCCACATGAATCATCATATTTTTTAGATCAAACATATCGGCATTTGGCGTAGCAGCATTTGGTGGTACCTGAGTGACTTCAGAATATGGCTTGTGTTGAAATCCAGGTTCATAAGTTGCCCCAGACTAATCTCCATACCTCAATCCTAGATGGTCTCTGGCGCCAGGCCTATAGTTACCTTGGTTCCAATTTTGGCGATTTCCTTGTGTCCACACATATCTGACATGGTCATTTGCAATTTATCTCAATGTTGAATCAAATTCATGATCTTCTACCCCTGTTACTATCTTCTTGACTTCGTACATGTTCTTTTCCAGATCATTCATAATCTTTGTGATCCCATTTTTCATTCATCCTCTTTGGTTTCAGGCAACTTTGAAAATCTTCTAGAATCATATAACTTAGAGTCTTATTTAGCTATAAGCTTCATCAATGCGATGCCTGCATCCTTGTCAACCCTGTATAGGAAATTTCCACCAGCTTATCTATTAACCAGCTCGTGGTTGTGGCGCTCTGTGCCGTGGTAGAAGACTTGTATAATCTTGTTGTCCCCAAAATCAAGGTTGGGGTATTTACGTATCGTCCTCATAAAACGGTCCAATGCATCCGCAACTGTTTCATCAGCATGTTGTTGAAATCCTAGAATGTCAGCTTGCAGGCCAATTACTCGTTGGCTGGATAGAACTTTCGACTCATTGGTTCCATGATGTGATCGACTTTGGTTCTCTGAATTCTAGCCATTTTTTTTTCTGCACCCTTAAATGAGTAAGGAAAAAGAATCAGCTTCGACGCCTCTGGAGTCACATTTGTGTACTTGACAATCTTGATTTAGGCGTTGAACTTCCCAATAAAATCATTGGGGTCTTCGTCCAAATTTCCATAAACCTGGAAATGATGTAGCACTGTTGAGATGGTTGCAGACTTGAGGTCGAAGTGCTCGGCATGAATCTATGGCACTACAATTGTATATCCATGCGTGGATGACTAGCAATTCTCAACCACTGCCTGGCCTAAATTGTTGTAAGGCATCTGGTTCTTCCTGTATTTGCCTGGTTTACTCAACTTTTTTGTCAATGGCATTGCTTCACCAGATGGAAATAAGTTTCACTTCAAAGACTCACTATTTCCAAGAAACTCGAGACTAATAGCTAATTTCCAGCATCTCGAAAAACTACATAGCAAAATATGAATCCTAGTCTACAAGGGATAGCTCAAAGGCTTGGTCTTGCAGTGATGCAGAGCAGGTGCGAGGACCTCTTTACTGATCGATTGTTCTCGTATGCGATATGTGTAATGATGCAAATATGTCATCTATCTTCCTCTCCAATCCACCCACTTGCTCGTAGAAAATAAAAATGGGTTAGGTGGTTGTGGATTTGAAATTTGGTCTCAATGGTGGTGGAGATTGCATTATATATATGTGTATATACATATATACATAAACATATATACATATACATATCTATATATGTATATACATATATATATATATATATATATATTTATGTATATATGGGTATACATATATGTATGTGTGTGTGTGTGTGTGTGTGTGTGTGTGTGTGTGTATATATATATATATATATCGTAGAAAATAAAAATTGGTTAGGTGGTTGTGGATTTGAAATTTGGTCTCAATGGTGGAGATCGCATTATATATATGTGTGTGTGTGTGTGTATACATATATACATAAACATATGTATATATGTATATACATATACATATACGTATATATATGTGTGTATATATATCTATATATATATATGTATATATATGAGAGGGGACTGTAATCATTTGATATGAGGATTTTTTAGGGTTCTTGTTGTCGATGCTACACGGCTGCACCATCTTCGTGAAAAGAGTTTTGTAAAAGAGCGGATGACACATGGGGAAGATCCTAAATGGAGCAACTGTATATAAGTAGCAACATTGTGGACAATCTAAATGAGAAAATTTTATGCCTTCTACGGAAGCAAAAAAGGATAAGCTGTGAATCATACGAAGTTGGGTTTCCCCAGATTAGGGAACATGTTCTCTTTCGTTCAGAACTCATATTATTTTTGTCAATCTGGCTGTTTCCAAAATGGACCTAGGTCACATCTGGAAAGGAAAAAAAAAAGAAAACAAGAAAACTTGAATACAAAGTCCCTTTTGCAACTAGCTTTGTGTCCATTAATTTCAACCCTAGCATCAGTTCCAGTACCTAATAAATGTTTAATGAAGTGAGGCTTAATTAGCTTAGACAAGCCATGGTTCGAGCTCCGAAGAAGGTCGAGAGGCAGCAGCAATCAGGAAATACATATAATACAACTAAGATAAGCAGGAAAACAGAAGAAGATGAGGAAACATGATAAGTGGAAGCATGAGGGCCCAGCGGTAGCTGTTAGAAAAGATGTAAATCTAGCGAAGTATTATTGAACACATATAAAGAATAAGATACCACTTACTGATTGAAGAATTACTGTACGATGCAATGATATTGAAGGAAGTCTCGTACATAAGGTTTCGGGTTCCTTCAAACAGGTTAGCCGCCTAATACGAGTGGCTTCTGTTTCCAGAACAAAAGTCTTCCCGGCAAGGTGGTTGAAAGCACATAACCACCGCACCCGAAGAACCGAAAGAAAGGAAGAGACATACTGATAACTCTTTAATAAGAGTTATCTCACGTACGTACTACATTGCCATTTGTGTGCGTTTCGGTGCAAAGTGACAAGATTTGAGCCAAAATATGAACAAAATGCACTTTTGGATATTTTTGAACTTTAAAGTACAATCCGGACGTTTCATAATGGTTTTCAGTATGATTTTAATAATTTATCACATTTTATCTTCGCGGTAGTGTTCGTGTTGTTGTTTGACAGGAATTACGCATGCGAGAATCAAGTGGAGAGAAGAAACGAGCTTCGGAATACAAGAAAAAAATAGATTTGGCGCGTTTTGGATGTTTTTGCCAAATTTGGGCAATAATTGAGGAAAACGAGAAAACGGTCCGGAAACAGAGATTTCTCTACATGGGTGAATTATACGTCGCAAAATGAATCCAAAGGTGCAAAAATCACATTCATCGGAGTTCGGGATCAAAATCTAGGTTCTTATTTGCTTTTCAAAAAGCTTAGTTGCTTTTTCAGGATGTTTTAGAGCAAATTAAGTAGTTTTTGAGGATATTTTGAGTTCTACAATTAAGATGGAGGTGAGACCGGTGGAAATTAAAAGTAGACTCGAAGATCTTTCCAAGGCGGGTCATGGAGCTAAAATGGAAGTCGGACGAGAAAGTTATGGCACGGAGAATGTTAGAAATGAAAAGTTGAAATTGGCTAAGTAACAATAGGTCGCTCGACCTCTGTAAACAGGTCGCACGACCTAGTTCCAGGAAGGCCGTGTGCAGGAACATTTCAACTAGGTCGCATAACCTGTTTGCAGTAGGTCGCACGACTTGTTTGCTGACCGAAAAAGTTCTAAGTGCTACAACTAGGTCGCACGACCTAGTTAAGTAGGTCGCACGACCTAGACGGGTGCAGAACTTTTTGGAAACGTTTTGCGGTTGCTTTGTAACTACTCCAAACTAGTTCTAAACACTTGGATAACGTATTAGACTTGGTTAGGGCTCGTTATTGGGGAGTAAGACATTATTTTGGACGAGCTTGGAGCTAGAGGAGGATCGTGGAGCTTGGGAGTTGATTTGTTTGATCTTTTCTCTTCTCTTTCTCTAGTTTTTGTTCATGATCGAAAAGTTGTATCTTGATCATGATTTGTGTTAACTAAACTCTTAATTCGGGATATCTCATAGAGAGCTAGGGTTTGAACACCATGTTGGTGATTTATGGATCTTTTTTTATGCTTTTAGCTTAATTGAATGTGTTTTTCTTAGCTATGTATGGTTTATGTACTTAATCCTATAGTTTCTATTGTTTGAGCTCGCAGTAGGATGATTATAGGTAGGGGATGTTAGAGAAATCAATATTCGCTACCCGGAAGTTTGAATCAAGAACTAGCCGTATCTAGTGTTCAGAAATCTTGCTAGTTAGCTAGAACTAAGAGTAGACCGTAAGAACATGATGCTTATTTGAACTTGAGTATGCTAGAGAAATCGGGTACAAGAGTTTGAACTTAGGCTTTTCTTGAGAAATCTTCAAAGCATAGTTGCTCGTTTGGCTAAGTAGGAGACATTCGTGTTGCTTGAACATAAATCCGAATTAGTGTAAAATCCTTAGTGACTCGAAGAGATATCCTGAACTTTTTCTCATATCGATTAAATCAATTTTAATAATTAGTTCGTTATTTACTTTCTTAGATTATTTCAACAAACTCAACGCGCTTTACCCACATAAGGCTAAGAAGTCTTGACTAGTTTACAAGAAGTCCTTTGGGTTCGACCAACCCGGTCTTACCGGAATTGTAACTACATTGACAATTGTGCACTTGCAGCTGAAACATGTCAAGTTTTTGGCGCCGATGCCGGGGACTTCGGTTGAATTAGTTAGAATTATTAACTTTAGGGAATTTTATTTTTTATTTTTTTTTTTATTTATTTTTGATCTCACCTGCTTCCTAGTGAATAAATTTGCAAATATCCTCGTGATCATGTGGGGGCATAATTACTATGGGCAATCTCCAGTCTACCAGCCGTACTACTCCTATGGAGAAACGTACACACCTCCTCCTTTCAATCAAGAAGATAAGAAGAATAAAGAAGTATTGAAGCTCATGATAGCTAAGATGGACAGAATGGAGGAAGGGATTAATATGATGGATGAAACTGTCCAGCTTCAGGGACAACACTTGGCAGAAATTTCAAGTGCATTGGCATATGCAGATAATGACGATGGGCCAAGTAGCATCATTCTTGAGTTAGTTGAGGAGTCCAAAGAGGAAGACGAAGAACCCTCAGAGGTCTATGTATATAATAATGTTCATCATGAAGTAATAGATCATCGGGCTGCTTCAGACTCAGATTCAGACTCAGATTGGGATGATATTGTGAAGCCTATACAACTTGTGACTTGCATAATTCCAGAGTCATGGAATGAGTGGGAGAGTGTTGACATCGCAAGCTTATGGCCTAATAATATTGAAGAAGAATTTGGTGAAGAACAAGCCCAAAAGTGCTTTGATAATGACTTCTCCGGAATAACTTTTGATATTTGCTTTGAGGAAGCATGCCATGAGCCTAGGGACTTATTGCACGGAGATGACGAACGACCCCAATTCTATGTCGTTCATGAATTGCCACACATGATTCTAAGAGAAGAGAAAGAAAAGGAAGCATGAACGTCATAACTCAGTGTTGTATCCGTTCCACTTGAGATGCTACATTCAAAGGACCAATCCTCTACGACTTTGGTATTGAAGAATTGGAAAAAGAAAAAGAAGAGGAAAGGTAAAATGAGGCATCGGTTAACAACTTCTCTAGTAGAACCAAGTTCAAAAAGAAGAAATTTTTCAATGAGGTCTTCTACAGCTTCTTCTTACCGTTGTCAACTCATGCATGCTCTTGTGAAAAGAAAGTGAAGGAGAGACGATGGTGGAAGAAGAAAAAGTGGAGAGAAAAATTTCCTTGATCATATTTGAGGTAATTGGGTCGGGTCGTAGACCTTAAACTACAAGGTGCTTGTTGGGAGGCAACCCAACCTATTTATTGAGTTAATTTAGGGAGTTAGTTTTTAATACATTTGTGTGTATTTTATTTATTTTGGAAATATGAGAGAGAGAGGGACTGATGATGTTTTTCTAGTGACATGTTTGAGCAGGATATCGGAGAGTCGACCCCGGTTTTTCATAGCACATGTGATCTTTATAGGGACTCGTACGAGTTGGGGATTCTCAATGCGCAGATTCTTGAAGTGGAGAGCAGTCGACCCTGGTGTGCGAGTACACACTAACCTAGGGGGAGCACAAGTGGTGCCACACTAGTGCTTGGGGACTGCTGTGTACGATTTCTTCCCCACCCTTGAGGTGGTTGTGAGTATTTCTTCCATCTTGCTGAATTTGAGTATATTTTTTGTTTGTCATGCTCCATCTCATCTACTGGCCTGTCACGTTGATTGTTGAGTTCTCTTGCATGATCTCTAAATTCGTTGAGGACAACGAAACATTCAGTGTGGGGGTGGTTTTACTCTCTACTAGCCATTTGTGTCTTGCATAGCCAGTTACATGTAGGATGTTTAGTTCGTATTGTGAGTAAGTTTTGTGATCTATCTTAAGTTTTTACTTATATTGTCGTATTGTGTAGTATGGATTTGGATATTGTCTGCATTTTTAAATAATTGAGTCTACCCACCAAAGAGTTGAGTTGTGTAGTGTAAAACTTTTTTTTTGAGTCTAAGCCTTGCATTTAGAGTTAGAAAATACACAAAAGCTAAAAAAAATACAAAAAAACCAAGAAAAAAAAAATTCATAAAAAATTGGAAAAAATTAAAAATTTAAGAAAAGGCAATTGAGAGAAGCTTAGAATTGGTTGATTTAGTGAGATGTGAAGACTTTAGGCATAGGGTGTGAATTTTGACCGAGAGTGACATTTTTAGTACCCCCTAAAAAGTATAGAGAGAATATCGGTACGCGAATGCCTACCTGTTTTCAAACTAAACTGGATTTTAAAAGCTAAAGTGTGTGTTGTTTTTCTCTACAAGAGTTGAGCTTGCTGTTTGCTAAACAAGACGAACGTTCATGTTGTCTGTCTTAGGTAGTCGCCAGCCCGCCTCGTAGTGGCACACAGAACAGCTATGCGAGGATGTGTATTAGAGCACTCCCTGCTTTTAGATCTTGCCTTGTAGGACCACTGGAGAACACTAATTGATCCTTGGATTTATTGTTAGCCTATTTGACCTCGGGAGACGATTTTTGGCCTTCGTCATACATCTTGTTTAGAATCACTCTTCTAGAGCGTCACGCTGGAGCAGTAGTTGAGGGGGTTCGTTGAGGAAGTACTTCATTATATATTTTTGTGAGTTCTGCCAATCGCATATGCTTCATTGGATATTTACAAGGGGATGCGAGGGTAAGTGATTTGGCTTGCACACTAAGGTGTGGAGGTGTTCCATGTCATTACACCATTGACACAGTAGTGGAGAATCTAAGTGTGTGACATCTAATCCGCACGAAAATGGGGTTGGTTGTACTGAATTGGTGGATCGTGCTAGGTATTGTATTTCTATCATCTTGGTGTAGGAGGTTCGGTTGGATTAGGCACGTGACCGATTTTATTTTGACTACTTGAGTGAGGGACGTGACTACATTTTAGAGTGGGGGTCTCGACATTTGACTACAGACATAGAGATTGTACATTGACGACTCCACCCCCATACACGCTTTGACTGTGGCTTTATGTCATCATGCACTTCATGGAGTTAGGGGAAGATGAATCATTATTTTGATACTAATTCACAGATTTGTTTATTTCCTTCCCCTGAGATTATTATACTGCTTGATTCTTAAAGGAGGACCACTCATATTTATTTGGTTGTACTGATATTTCATTAAGAGAAAGAGAGAAAAAAAATAGAAAAAAAAGGAGAGAGAGAGAGATAAAGGAGCGGAATAAAGAAAGAATACATATGTGCTTATTGGAAAACGAGTGTTGAAAGTTCCTAGTTCCAGATTGAATACAAAGATGAGTTTTGCGTACGCTTCGCTTTGATGGCCACGGAATTGACATGGCACCGGAGTTTGAAAAGATTGAGGGCCGGAGTCGGTGAGATTCGGGTTGCGGATTCCTATCATCAGGGTGAGGGTGTGTGACATATGGGGTTTGGTGAGCTTATGTGACGCTTTAGGATATTTTTTTTTCCTCATACAATTTATATCCTTTTTGTCTTTAAGCCTCATCATATTTAGACCTGTAGCAGACTAGGAGCTCGGACTATGAATGTTGCTTAGCCTTGGTTAACCTCTTATTTTTATCAGCACACATGAAGAGGTAGGTTTTTCTTTATAGTAAAGTTAAGCTTTCTATACTAACTATGGGGAATTACTTGTTGTCGAATTTAGTTGTGCTTCACACCTCTTGCCTAACTTTTTCATCATCCATGAGCATCAGTCTATGTAATTGAAATTGCCTGATCTCACAAAAAGAAAGAATTAAAAAAGCTTTCATGTGTTTAAGATCGAGTATACATTTTCATTGCATCATCTTGCTGCATTAGAGTGTCATGAGTCATGTTAGAGTCGTTTGAGTCTTATTGGCTAATAGATAGTAAGATACAGTAGATGAGACTTTGCTCGGGACGCGCAAGTGGTAAGTGTGGGGGTATTTGATAACTCTTTAATATGAGTTATCTTACGTACATATTACATTGTCATTGTGTGCATTTCGCTGCAAAGTGACAAGATTTGAGCCAAAATATGAAGAAAATGCACTTTTGGATATTTTTGAGCTTTAGAGTACAATCCGAGCGTTTCTTAATGGTTTTGAGTATGATTTTAATAATCAATCACATTTTATCTTCGCGGTAGTGTTCTTGTTGTTTGACAGGAATTACGCATGGGGAATCAAGTGGACAGAAGAAACGAGATTCGGAATAGAAGAAAAAGGCGAATTTGGCGCGTTTTTTGATGTTCTCGCCAAATTTGGGAAATAATTGAGAAAGAGGAGACAATGGTCTTGAAACGCAGATTTATCTACATGGGTGAATTATACGTCGCAAAAGGAATCCAAAAATGCAAAAATCACATTCATCGGAGTTTGGGATTAAAATCCGGGTTCTTATTTTCTTTTCAAAAAGCTTAGTTGCTTTTTCAGGATGGTTTAGAGAAAATTAATGGTTTTTTTAAGGATATTTTGAGTTCTAGAGTGAAGATGGAGGTGAGACCGGTGGCAATTGAAATTAGACTCGAAGAGCTTTCCAAGGCGGTTCACGGAGCTAAAACGGAAGTCGGACGAGAAAGTTATGTCGCGGAGAAAGTCCGAAAAGAAAAGCTGAAATTTGGCTAAGTAGCACCAGGTCGCATGACCGAGTGCCAGGAAGGCCGTGAGCAGGAATATTTCAAATAGGTCGTACGACCTGTTTGTAGGAGGTCGCAAGACCTGTTTGCTGACAGAAAAATTCCTAAGTGTTACAACTGGGTAGCACGACCAAGTTAAGTAGGTCGCATGACCTAGTCGGGTGCAAAATTTTTTGGAAACGTTTTAGGGTTGCTTTTTAATTACTCCTAACTTGTTCTAAACACTTGGATAACGTATTAGACTTGGTTAGGGCTCTTTATTGGGAAGTTAGACATTTTTTGGGACGAGCTTGGAGCTAGAGGAGGATCGTGGAGCTTGGGAGACAATTTGTTTGATCTTCTCTCTTCTCCTTCTCTAGTTTTTGTTCATGATCATGAAAAATTGTATCTTGATCATGATTTGTGTTAGGTAAACTCTTAATTCGGGATATCTCATAGGGAGCTAGGGTTTGAACACCATGTTGGTGAGTTATGGATCTTGTGTCATGCTTTTAGCTTAATTGAATGTGTTTTACTTAGCTATGTGTGGTTTCTATACTTAATCCTACCGTTTCTATTGTTTGAGCTCGAAATGGGATGATTATAGGTAGGGGATGTTAGAGAAATCAATATTCGCTACCCGAAAACTTGAATCAAGCACTAGCCGTATCTGGGGTTTAGAAATATTGCTAGTTAGCTAGAACTAAGAGTAGACCGTAAGAACATAATGCTTATTTGAACTTGAGTAGGGTAGAGAAATCAGGTACAAGAGTTTCAATTTAGGCTTTGGTTGAGAAATCTTCAAAGCATAGGTGCTCGTTTGGCTAAGTAGAAGACATTATTGTTGCTTGAACATAAATCCGAATTGGTGTAAAATCCTTAGTGACCCGAAGAGATATCCTGAACTTTTCCTCATATCAATTAAATAAATTTTAATAATTAGTTCGTTATTTACTTTCTTAGATTATTTCAACAAACTCAACGCGCTTTTCCCACATAAGGTTAAGATGTCTTAACTAGTTTACAAGAAGTCCTTTGGGTTCGACAAACCCGGTCTTACCAGAATTATTACTACACTGACAACTGCGCACTTGCAGTTGGAACGTGTCACATACCGTTTTTGGCAGAGCATATAAAGAATGAATGATGTATATCGGTTGTCCCAAAAATGGGAGGAGTGACTGGCTTAATAGAGAGTGAAGGTGGTGGTTGGGGCTGAACGGTTGTAACCATTGACTATTTCGAATTTGAACAGAACAGTTGCAGCTGTTATGTTAATTAACTAAAATAATTAATTAATTAATTATTTTCTGGCCCAAAAAGATAAAAGGCCCTAACTAACAACTATCCCAACACACCACGTCACAGCCCGAACCGTGCCCGAACCCGAGACTGAACTGAGCCGGAAAGACGACGGCAACGAGGCGCGTGCCCATGTGGTGATTCGGACCATAGCTATGTCCTCCATCCTTAATAAAATTTCTTTTCCTAAAGGGCTTATAGTCCAAAATTAGAGTATATAAACACTCAATTTTCTTCCCTCAATCAAGTCGTGGTTCTCTTTTTTTCTCAACATAATTTTTTATCAAGAACTCATTTTGAGAGCTCGATTTGATCATTCATTTCTCAATGGTTTTTGAAGAATGAGTTACCGAAACGACCACCAAGTTGTCCACTATACGATGATGCAATTGGTGTTATTAATTCTTAAATGAGCTGAGTTAAAACCGAGCTCAAAGCCGGGTACAAAACAATGTCAAAGACAATTGTTTCCAACAATCGCCCACAAGAATGAAAAATTAGCGATAATGCTGAAAATGCTATTTAGTGGTTAACTATCTCAAGTAGTTCATTAATCGCTTAAGGTAAAGTATCCATAGACTTTGAACTTTTTCCTTAGTAAGATGCTACAGGGTAGACTGGCTTGTCAGTGAACGAAACTCCTTGAACTGCTCGCCGCGTTGTATACCTAGTCGATAGCAACCCCACTTAATGACCTAGCCAAATTTGGTTCTCATGGTTGTGTTCATTTCGTCCGTGAAACATTGTCTTGGTTTCATGAGTAGACTTAGAAGAGATAGCCACATCATCCTCCTAGAACCGGCCCATTCCTACTCACATAGGTGAGAAACATAAGGAGTATCCATCACACTCTCCTTAAGTTCACTTAAGGTATGGTCTCATTAAAATCCTTTTGCTTACCATGTCCCCATCACTCGATGTTCGCCCTAGGAATAGATTTGGAAACTTCATTTTGGGTGAGTGATTTGTTTATTTGCACTTGTAGTTGGGTTGTCCCTTTTGAACCTTGTTCTTGGGATCTTCAGTCACCTAGGTTGGGTTTGCCACTATGTGAAAATCTTACAATATCGGATTTAATTTGATTTCCCTTGATGAACTTGCAACTAGTTCCCTCGATAAACCTTTAGTCAAGGGATCTGCTATATCATTTTGACTTTACGTAATCGATCAATATTGTACCTTTTGAGAGAAGTTTCTCAATAGTATTATGTCTCTGTCATATGTGTATAGTCTTACCATTATACATGCTACTTTGTTCTCTATCTATTGCCGATTGGCTATCCCAATGAATGCCAATAGGAAGCACTAGTTTCGGCCATGTTGGAATATCTTCGAGGAAATGATGAAGCCATTCTACTTCTTCCCCTTCATTATCTAATGATATGAACCTGCTTCCATAGTAGATCTTTCAATGCACGTCTGTTTGAAGATTTCTAACAAATTTCCGCTCCTCCAAGAGTGAACACATATTCACTCGTGGATTTGCAATCTCTTGAATCAGAGATCCAATTGGTACTGGCATAACCTTCCATCACAGCAGAATAGTTTGATTATTGTAACTCCAGATTTTTAGTGTATCGAAGATACCTTAATACTGAAGTTAAAACTATCCAGTGATCCTTTTCAGGGTTACTAGTGAAGTGACTAAGCTTTCCGATAGCTTGTGCGATGTCCGGCTTTATACAGTTCATGATGTACATAAGGCTTCCTCTAGTCTGGACATTTTCCAATTGTAGATAACTTTTGTCATGATTCTTGGCGAGATGTAAACTAACATCGACCGATGTTGTAACCGGTTTGTTATTCCCTTTATCAAATTTCCGATTACTTTCTAAATGTAATGAGATTGGGAAAGATCGTAACCCTCAGGTGTCTTTGTGATTTTAATTCCTAAAATCAGCAATTCAAGATCTTTCATGTTGAATATCATATACACTAACTTCTTTGTCTTGAGGATTATTGTCTTGTTGCTCCCTATGATTGGCATACAAACATATAATGACACATTCTTTTGCGACTGTTCTAGAATAAACACATTTGTCACATTCATTGATTCAAAATTCACGGGTTTTCATGACTTTCTTCAATTTCTCATGCCATTTCCTTGGAACTTGTTTTAGATAGTAGAGGGATTTTTTAAGTCGACAATATTTATTGTCTCTTCCAGGAACTTAACCATCTTCCGGTTGTTCCATATAGACTTCTTTTCTAAAGTTGATTTCAATCAATATTTAACCATGACAATAGTTAAAACATATATCATTGGTTTGCTTTAACTAATGATTTATGTCAATTTGTAATTGTAATTGTGAGCATATTCTCAAGTATTGAGTTGCCTCATGTTGTAATTCTCCTCGTAAGGTACCCCCAAAATTCAATTTGTTTCCATGTTTTACAAAGGGTATTACCTCATATTTTCCGTATACTATGCGATTTCATATTACCTATCTACCGACTAAATCAATGGTAGTCAAATAGTAATTCTTTGAGCAATGAACAGTTTTAAACAAATTGCTCATTCTCCACTTACTTAGCTTGCTTTATCTCTACGAGATAAACTACTTCCATTCATGATACTTTCTTTCAATTATTACTCAAGTTTTAGTAATTTTGTGTGCCTAATAAGATAGGCTCGTGATTTTTATGCAGTACAAAGATGCTGAAATTTAGTAAACAAATCATAAGTTCTATTAAAATCCTGATTTGCGTTATAATAAAGGGTAAAAGACACTGACAACCCCTGAGTTAAGGACTAATTCCACACCGCACCCCTCTGTTTTGGAAAAAGACAGTCTCCACCTTTTTTTGATGGAGGCTAACTGTTTGAGGAAAAAGACCATTTTACCCCTGAAACGTTATAAAATTACCCCCTATATATTACCCTAAGCCCTATCTCTCCTCCTCATTCAGAAAATTTTTTCTCCTCTCCTCTCCTCTCCTCCTTCACGCCTAACCCTAGCCGCCCATCCATTCGTAATACCTCCACCATCGATGGAAGATCCTACCGCCTCCCATCACTCCCTCGTGCTAGCCTCTCTCCCCCCTCTCTTTCTCACTGTGAGAGAGGCGTCGCACGGCCTAGGCAAACGACCGGCCATGGTTCACCGGTTCTGGTGCGGTGGTGTTGGCGTACGTTGAAGGAGGCGGTGGAAAGACCACTCCGGCGAGCTCTCCGATCGGTACCAAATCTAGCCATTGGAGATTCGATTCAGGTACTTCCCATCCACGAATATACTCCAGCGGTGGCTCCGTCACTTCGCCCCCACCCAATCTACTTCCAGCCGATAATATTTGTCCCTCTGCCAAGGTTTTGAAAACAGGCATGGTTAACCGTTGCCTGAAAACAGATGTGCTGAGTTTAGGAACGGGGTTTCTTGTCCAATTTAGGTGGGTTTTCTTGTTTTGAATGTGGGTTTCTTTACTTGAAACTGTAATTCACTGGGAACTTGGGTTTGCATGTTTCAGCAATAAAATTTTGAGCTATTGATGATTGCTTCAGTGAATAGTTGATGAATTTTGGTTTGCTAGTTTTGTTGTTGTTTTGCCTAATACTGGAGCTTCTCCAGTAGAAGATGTGGAAGTAGTCAGAAGTTCCTAAAAGAACTTTAGATCTTTAAAGTACACAAAATCATTTGTTTGTAACTTCTACCTTTGTGTAACTTAATATATACGGAGTAGTTCTTGGTTTTTCGGAGCATGTACTCTTACAGATTATTCGATATTGATATTGGGTTTCGACGAAAATTGAGATCTTCGGACCTTGGAGTTCATTGTGTTGGCGTGATGTTCTTGATTGATAAACATGAAAAAAAATGTCATATTTATTGAGAAATTCTTGGTTTTTTGATGTTCTTACTGTTCTTGATTTGATGATAAACATGGCAAAAAACAATGTCAGATTTATTGAGAAATTAATGGTTTCTTGGCAAAAAAAATGTTCTTGGGGTGTTCTTGGCTTGATGTTCTTGGGTTGAGTTGTTAATGAAGTTGAATTTTCCGGTGTTCATATCTTTTTAGGATTCAAAGTCTACAGATATTCACAGGGGTAAAAGTTCAATCTAGTATTCTGATTTATTGACAAATTCTTGGTGTTCTCGATGTTCTTGGTTTGATGTTCATGGTGTTCTTGATGATACACATGGACAAAAAGGTCTAGAAAAATACACAGGGGCAATATGGTCAGCAAAAAATCAATCAATCACTTTTCTAAGGGGTCCTAACAGAAGCGTGCTAACTGTCCATAGAATATTCCGTTAATTGGGTGCAGATTGTTTTTTTTCAAAACACAAGGGTGCAGTGTGAAATTAGTCCTAAACTCAGGGGTAGTCAGTGTCTTTTACCCTATAATTAAATTGTATATCTATGAGTGCTTAAAAGTCTTAGACCTCCGTGATTACTTGAGAACTCTTGGAAAAGTGTATAATTGACGAGCAAGTTCTTAGCAACATTAAAATCCTTTGAAATGTAACTTTCCACAATGTACTTACAATTTTGATTGTCTTCAACTGGATTTCTTCAATGATTATTCATACTTTCCACCTAATGGTTGACACCGCATATAAATTGAAGAATCACATTTTCCTCATTTGGTTACTATGGTGGATTTGCTCATTCTCCACAGTGTACTTAAATTGTATAAAAGCATCTAATGATTTATTTCGATTATTCTCTAAGTAGCTATACATATGCACATTTAACACATGTGATCTAATGCCATTGTGCTTTTCCGACATGGTCCAGTTTATTAGCTTACGAAATAACTCGAAATTAGTATGACCCAATAGATAAATAGTTCTTTCTTATTCATAAGTGAAAATGAGGTCAATACAATTAGCACAGACTACGCATCCTTATGATATCGCATCGATAGATGTTCCAAAATTACGGTAGGTTTGAACATCCTTCGGCAGTGTTCTTCATTCTAGGACACCTTTTATCATATGGTCTGCTTTCCCACAGTTGAAGCATTTGCCTATGATTCTTCTCAATTTCGGCCTTCTTCTAAATTTTGAAAATAGGTTTCATCTTCACCACGTGGGGATTTGAGAGAAAGGTAGTCGACGGCTTGTCGATGGAGGGACCATTCCCTTTCCAATCCGAATACGGATAGTGAGCCCTTCCACGACACATTGAAATTTATGTCTTTGATTTGAATCACCATTCTGAATTTCATGAAAAATTCGATTATCTACTTTTGAAATGTAGTAAGACTTCAATTAGATAAAATATGTATTGTCATAATATTAAATAATGAAATTTGTCCAAACATACTGACAGAGAATTCAATGATGTAAATTTTGCACTGATAAAATATACAGCAGGTAAAACATGTCTAGAAAAATACTTACAGGAAATTTAATAGTTATATTCTACACTGATAAAAAAAATACAGCAGGTAAATTTTGTTTTGTTAAATGTTAATTATTCCCTTATTTTCAGCAAATGAAATATGGACTGTACGAAAAATTCTGAACTATTAGAATTTTCAGCAGATGAATTCTGCACTGTGAAAATATATTCTGCATTGTGAGAATTTTCAGTAGGTGAATTCTACAATGTGAAAAATTAATTTTGCTCTGTCAGATTTTTGAGGGTGATGAATTCTGCTTTGTGGAAAAATAATTCTGCTTGCAAGAAAGGAGTAGAAGCAGAGAATTTCCTTTGAACAAAACGATGTGAACATAATACACTGTAAAAATAAGCTAAACAAACATAGACATATTTAATTATGTTTGATTAAAAAATGTGTATTTAAATAAAAAAGAAGCTACTTAATATGTTTTAAGATTGTTCGAAAAGATGTAAATCTGGCGAAGAAGATTTTGCAAATAAATATTGACCACACATAAAGAATAAGTACAACTTACTGATTGGTGAATTTCCGAGCTCAAACTCGAGTACAAAACGATGCCAAAGACCATTGTTTCCAACAGTGGCAGTATATCCCGCTTAATCTCAATGGTTTTCAACGAATTAGTTACCGAAACAATCACCAAGTTGCCCATATTCCTAGTACTCAATCAAGTTGGCAAGGTGGGCCGGCCTATGCTAGAAAACCGGCCCAGTCCGTCCTCAAACGAGACGAACCGACCCCTAACCAGGCCACACTTACAATGGAACCAGCCCAACCCCTCCCCCTTAGCCCGGCCCCATACCCTGAGAGCTTCAACTGTCCGCTGGGATCGACCCGGCCCGACCCGTGCTATGGGTGAACCCTGCGTGGCCCCGTTAACCCCACCCAAAAATCTATTTTTTTTCCAACAAGTTACCATTTTGTCATTGTTTTTTCAAAAGAACGGCTACTTTATAAGGCCTTTGTGACCATCCGGTTAGGTCGGAAAAAATGACTATTTTGTAACTCAAATCTTCAATAAGAAAAATCATTACAATTTCACAACTTCGTTAATGGTTATATATGTATTTATTGTTTAGTTACATATTATTTAATATACATATATAACCACATCTAAATTACATTAAAAAAAACTAGTCTAAATAATATACAAATATAAAAAGAAACTAACACGGCCCACCGAACCCCCCAAACCCACAATCTTTGGCCTAGGCGTGGTTCAGGTTCTCTCATTTTGACCCGGGCCGACCTTAGCCCGGGCACCTAACCCAGCCCGCCCCTCTCTCTAGGCCCCTGTTACAACCCGTCCCCCGCACTAACAACTAGAGTACTCAGATTACGTCTTCGGTCACCTCCTTGAACATACATAACATTCCACACTTTAAGGGCAGGGCTGGGCCGGACCATCTTAATTAGTGGAGTACAAGGAATATGCCCATGTGATACGCGGCATGATGCACTTAAAAAGTTTAACATAAAATCACTGTCTCTATTTATATATTGCAAATTATAGTTTGAGTATAGTTGTAAATTATAGATATGGTGTCATTTAAATGATGAAATTCAGCTCGTAAATGATGCTTTGATTATAGGCAGAATTATAAAATTCTTCCTCTAGAGTTATTTGGTCCTCTTTCATCTCATTATCTTCTTTTTAGATAGAAAAAAAGCCGTCTTTCATTATCTTTACAAGTAAATTCTTGTCATGCTCGTTGGTTCAAGTACATTTTAAAAACATTCCAGTACACAATAAATCAAAGTAAAATTTATTATGCCATTTTTTTCGAGATTCTGAGATGTCAAAATATTCCAATCTTCAACATTATTTATACAAACATATGATTTAATAGTTGTGACAATGAAGTTATAATTATGTTGTACGAAATATAAATTTCATAAAATATTATAGATTATTAGAGAAAAGTGAGGTTAAAAGAGTCCCTCCTACTAAAATTCGGTGTAATCATCAACGATGGCGAGTGTAAGAGTCAATATCATAAATTTTGCGCCTTTTCTTACATTTTGTCAATGAAAGGTCGTAGTCATACGAAATTCACACAAATAAAGAAAACAAATTTTCAAGCATCGTCGCAATTCTATTGAAACTGGTAGTATTTTGTTTTGAACGAATAACAAATATGAATTTCCATTTGAAAAAAACAAATCAAAACGAAGATGGATTTCAAATATTAGCATCTTCAGGTGGTGTTATAAATTTACGATCATGGTACATTCAACTGAAAATTTTACATGTTTTGGAGTATAAATATATAAACGACACATACATACGAAATCAAACAAATAAAGAGGTTGACAATAGAATGTCAACTAATTAATTTATTTATATGGAAAACTCATACATAATTATAAATCACTGGTTTCGTGTTCACTCATAACACTCAATACTTAACGGATATGTGTAAATTTTTGACTGTCCATCTTCTTTTATCTTCTAAACGCCACATAAAGCTTCAATCATCCACCATTAAAAAGAACTCCCTGCAAAGAAAAATTACCGTAAAAATTTTAAAATATCAAAGAATATGATTTATTTTATGTAAAAGAAATGAAACTTTAATATGATACTAAGAGAAAAAGAAATCTTTATGAGTGAGATGTGGCTCTTCAAAGTCAGGTCACACGTTCTCTCCGAAAACAGAGACTCATTACGAGACCAGCTTCTTTTGAATCAAAAGTTCTTCGAGTAAATATGTGAAAGCACTTCATTGAAGGTCAAAGAAGAAATGGAAGAGACACGTGGAAGTCTAGATGCAGCACATAGACTTATAGAATGAGTGAAAACATTATTTGAATAGATAAGAATTATGAAATTAATAGATCAAGAAAAACTCTCATCTTTTAAGGAATAAACTTTCTTCTAAACCTTCCTCCATGAGTCCATGAGGATGAACCCATGAATCCACAAGAATATGCAATAGTAAAAACATGCAAGGAAATTTTTAGATAACTTGTCATGGAAAAAGACACTAGAACCAAGAATACACAAAGATCAAAGAATAGATTTATGATTTACCACAAAGATCAAGAATGGTGAACAAAAAGGTGATCATAAGCTTCAATCCTTGGATAGAATGAAAAAATAACTCCCCACAAAGGTTGTATCTAGCTTGGACACACATTTTTCATGCTTTGGAGGCTAGAATATGATGGTATTTTGTGGAGGTCACAACACAAAACAGGGTTGATGTTTCTTTGAGAGAGAAGATGACTTCTTGTTACTTTGAGAGAGATAAATGAGGGTAAGAAATGATGATGATAGGCTGAATTATAAATCTTTTAAAGATGTAGATATGGTACAATTTTCATATCACACTTTCTTGCAAGGAGTGTACATTTAATAATACAATATGTTAGGCTGAAATCTCTAAACCCATAGGAAGTGTGTAAGTAGGTAACAATACATGATCAAAAATATGCTAGAAGGGGGGAGGGTTTTATAGAGTATGGCAACTTTTGCTAAAATAGTGTTTGAAATAAACAGGGAGATTGTGGAGTTTACAAAGCTTTGAAAACAGTTTTGAAGCTTTGAATTGAAAACAAATAGTTTGAACCACAGAAGATTTTCAAGGCTTTTTAAGGCTTTGGAAATTTTCTTCTATGAAACAGTATGCAAGCAAGAAAGGAACTGAAATGTATAGAGCAAGACAAAAGTATTTGTTACAAAGTTCGGCCTCTAAAAAGCCTACTCTCCGCCTGAGGGATCTTGATCCCTCTACGATTTCACCCACTTCTTATTTATCACTTCTTAAGCCCTAGATCTCAGGCCTAAGAGAATGTCTTACTCTTATCCAGCACGTGGTTCTCTTTAACCTATCTTGTACAGCTTCAACTACCATATACAATAAGAATCTAAGTTGTTCCTCTTGAACAACACAGTTCTCGTGAACAACACAGTTCAACGTAATGTAAAAGACTTAGAAACAATTCTGATGAATAGGCATATTAAGCACATATGAAGAACAATGTGAAAAACAGTGAAGCTGTAGAAGCTTGGAAGTGTTCTTCTGGACTGGAATGGATTGAGTGATGAGTGTTGATCTTCTTCTTAAATGCTCTCTCAATATGGACGTATTCCTCTGAGTGTGTAATTCCTTTTGTATCTCTGTCTCTCTTTATCCTCAATTCAAATTGAACTTATAAAGAAATACTGTAACTAAAATACCTAAAAATCAGCAACTAAATCTTGACTCTCAACAGCTCTTTCCAACGTTTGTGCGCTTGATTTTATCTCCTAATTTTTAGTATAATCTTCACCTGCAAAGCTTAAGACAAGATTTGAACATATTCCATAAAATTAGCTAAAATAAATAGTGATCTGTTTGGCAAGCCTGCAATTAGAACCTTATGCTAGATACTCAGAGCATTTTCAAAGCTTTGAAAAGCTTCTCAAAGCTTTGAACCTGAAAAACAAAGTTAGAACATAATATATCTAACAGATAGTTTATTCAGAACATAAAAACTACTTGGAGCTCTTGCGTTCAGATAATTAAGCAAATATCATGCAAAACAGAAATTTAACAACCACAGATAATTTATCTTTCATCACACACAAAAGTGCAGTTCAAGGCCTATGAGAAAAACTCCCCCTGAATTCAACACTTATCCTCTCAGGAGTTTCAAAGCTTTGAAACCTGTTTCAAGGCTTTGAAACCAAAGTTGAGTTAACAATCTCCCCCTTCATGAAAGACAAAACTAATAATTTGTTAGACTGTATATCTGTACAGAATTCAAAGTCATTATCAATATAGCAGATATTGTCATATGAAATCATCCAAAACATAATATCTCAAGAAAATTTTAAACCACATACATATACCTTAGCATTAAACCACTACATCTAGCAATCATCCATATCACAGTCTTAATGTGCTCCCCTTTTTTGAGTTTCGTCAAAAGTGGTACAAAAAATGTTGGATCTTAGATCAAAAAGTTCTAAAAACTGAAAGAAAATAGAGTTTTAAAAAAATATCACCCATGCTTTGAAAAGTTTTGAAAGAAAATGAAGAATTTCAAGGGTTTGAATTCTGATCATCATCATCTATTTCAAACCCTTCATCATCTTCTTCAGCATCACCTCCTTAAGCATCCTCTGCATCCTCTTGATCATCCACTACTTTCTCTGTCTGCATCCACTTCCTCTTTTATTTCTCAATATGTTCTTGTTCAGCATCCACCTCAGCACCTTCATATTCTTCCTCAAACAATTCTTCATAAGCCACAATTTCTAGAATAACTTTCTTCTTATGCTTCTTCTCCTTCAGAACATCCCCTATAAGAACCCCTGAGTCAATGCTGCCTTCCTTCCCTATTCCCTTTCCTTCAACAGCTTATGGATAAGTAGAATACTTAACAAAGAGTTCTCTGGTAGAATCTGAATTCTTAAAACCCTTTTGAACATGTGCAGTCTCTTCTTGCACATCCATCAAATTCAAAGTCTTGAAAACTTTGGAGATCTTGTCATTAAAAGAGGAAAACATGGACTTCATCTTATTGAAGTCAGTACACAACACAAATTGATCCATTTTCTGTTAATCTAGTTCATTCTTAATAACATCCAGCTTCTGTAAAACCTGAGATTGATCTGGAGAGGTAGAATGAAAAGCTAGAGGTATGGTTATGGCTTTTGGTTTAGCAAACTTCTTAGATTAATTCTCTATCTCAGTAAGGTCTGAATAAAACTTCCATTCTCCCTTAGCAGTCTGAACAGTTCCAATCCTTTGAAAAGAGGATTCATCGACCATTCCAAAACCAGCAGAAATATTCTCTTCCTTAGGAACAGGAGTTTCAAAGTGTTGAAAAAAGATAGGCGCGAGATTGGCATAGGATAAAGTATGGTTTCTATTCTTGGTACTATTATAGCATGTGCTCCATCACAATGCTAGCCAAATAAATCTCAAAACTATACATCAACAAATACATCAAATACAGAACCATTTAGTGAGCAAATCATTAGAATTCTCCATAGGCACCACAAACCTAATCAAGATAGTAGAAATTATTATGGCTTCAACAATTAAGACAGAGTGTGTTAACTGCTTAAAGGTTGAGGGTGTATAAGGTAGAAAGAAATCCACTTAAGCCAACCTTATTGCCTCCTTCTTACTAGGAAGACTATCAACATCATACACCTCAGGACAACCTAAAACCTTTGAAAATACCTCATGATTCAACTGTATATCTATCTCAGCAACCTTAGAAAATCAAATCAGCTCTTTACCAGGTACTTGTTGTAGTTTAAGATAGAATTGTTAACCTAGGGTATGCCTCAGTAGAAGGGTTCAGGATTTTCCAAATAGAGGTCTCTTTCAATATGTTAATGCACTTTAAATCCATCTTCTCCAACATCTTAGTGCATATCATGCTACATAATGCAGCAGAGGTTCATGCATAGCCATCTAACCCAAGCCCTTGTGATTTGAAATTTATAAGCCAGCGCTTTGATACAGAAGACTTACCAGAAACATGTTTCTTCTCCCCTTTGATTTTTCTGATTTCTGAACCTCCTTCCCTTTACCTCCTTCTCCTTGACAACTACCATATCTTTTCTCACTTTCTTAAAGCATGGCTTTGTGAACACATTCTCATTTGTCAGATTTAGCCTTCTAATATTATTTTCCTTGCTAGGGCTAGATTCTTCCACATCCTTAACGTTCTTGATCTTCTTCTTTGGTGGAGGAGATGGTATAGGCAAGCTCTCAGCTCAGCACTAGATCCTAAAGCCTGAATCTCCTCTTCAGGGCTATCCTTTCTTTTATGTGCTTGGTTCTTCTTCCTCATGTTTTCTGCCCACTAGTTCAAACGAGTTCTTTTAGGTCTTCTTGAGTCCATTCGAGAAAGGGCTAGGGTTTAGATATCGAGAAGCAGGAGAGAGAGAGAGAGAGAGAGAGAGAGAGAGAGAGAGAGAGAGAGCTGATATGCTAGAAGAGTTGGAGTGGAAGAAGGAAACTGAATAAAATCAAAATCTTTGAAAGGAGATTCTGTACTTGAAATTTTGAAAAGTTTCCATAGTTAAAAAAATAAATATTTATTTAAGGAGTGAAAATATTTCACTCAACACTAATTGATCGATAGTAACTTTCATGTAGTCTGCAGATTTATATTCAAGTCTTTGAAAAGAATTTCAATGCCTTGAAACACTCTTATACTTCAAACAAATTTTCAAAAATTTGAAAAAGGTTTCAATGCTTTGAAAAGAAGTTAATATATATACCTGATAATCCCCCTACATCAATGCATCCTGGTTTAACATACCAAGTTCCAATCTCAAAGCTGCAAATCTATCCTCAGATAGTGGGTTAGTGAAAATATCGACAATTTACAAGTTAGTAGGTACAAAAGATAAAGACACGTCACATTTCTCCACATGATCTCTAATGAAATGATGTTTAACATTAATTTTCTTAGTTCTTGAATGTTGTACTGGATTTCTTGCAAAGAAGATTGCACTATTGTTGTCACACTTGATGGGAATGTCTCTGAAATCAAATCCAAGATCTCTCATTTTTTGAGCTATCCATAGCACTTATGAGCAACATGCTCCAGCTGCAATATATTCAGCTTCTGGTGCTAAAAGTGCTACTGAGTTTTGCTTCTTTGAATGCCAGCTTATTAGGGACGAGCCTAAGAATTTACAATATCCTGAAGTGCTTTTTCTATCTACTTTGTATCATGCAAAATCAGCATCTGAATAGCCAAAAAGAAAGAAATTATACCTCTTTGGACACCAAAGACCTAAGTCTTTAGTACCATTGAGATATCTGAAGATTCTTTTGACAACCACTAGGTAAGACTCCTTTGGATCAGCATGAAATCTAGCACACATACAGACACTAAACATAATATATGGCGTACTAGCTATGAGATAAAGCAGTGAACCAATCATACCTCTGAATTCCTTTTGGTTCACACACTTACCGTTGTGATCTTTTTCTAAAGATATAGTAGAGCTCAATGGAGTTTTAGCAACCTTGAATTGAGACATATTTTATTTCTATAGCAAATCCCTGGTATACTTGTTTTGATGTAGGAAAATTCCTTTCTTTATTTGATGAACATGAAGTCCAAGAAAGAAATTAAACTCTCCCATTAAGCTCATTTCAAACTCCCTGCACATAAGACTTGAGAACTCCTTGGATAGAGCATCATTAGTAACACCAAATAAGATATCATCAACATAAATTTGTACTACTAAGATGTCTTTCTCATGTGTTTTGATATACAGTATTTTATCAACCAAACCTCTTTTAAAACCATTTTCAAGGACATACATAAAGATCCTTTCATACCAAGCCCTTGGTGCTTGTTAAAGGACACAAAGAGATTTATCTAGTTTAAAAATATGATTAGGAAATCATCACTTTCAATACCAGTTGGTTGAGCAACATAAAGGAAAGCATAGTTGACATCCATTTGAAAAAGTTCAATGTTGTTGTAAGTAAAAAATGCAAGTAACATTATAATGGCTTCTAACCTGGCTACAGGAGAAAAAGTCTCCTCATAATCGATACCTTCTTCTTGATTATAGTCCTGAGCCAAAAGCATGGCTTTGTTTCTGATTACCTTGCCATTTTTATCCAGTTTGTTCCTGAATACCCATCTGGTTCCAATCACAGACTGGTTCTTGGGATGGCTAAGTTTCACATTTGTTCCTCTTAAACTCATTTAATTCATTTTGCATTGCAATAATGTAGTCTACTTCTTGTAATGCTTCTGTCTCATTTTTTGGCTCTACAAGAGAAACAAATGCATCAAAAGCACACAAGTTCTTTAATTGAGATCTAGTCTGTGTACCAGTAGTGGGATCTGAAATAAGGTTTTTCACTGGATGAGCTGATGAATATCTGGACTTTTACCTTTGATTCCATGGTTCTTGTTCTTCAGGAAGCTTTTAAAGGCCTTGAGAAGCTGATGCAGTGGGGGATCTACTTTGTATTTATGTTTCAAGGCTTTGAGAACCACTTTCAAGGCTTTGAAAATCCTTTATGTGTTCCTGCAGACCAGTCTTACTACAATTCCTTGTATCAGCTTCATCATCTGAATCATGCTTGTTCAAATTCAAATCTGAAAAATCTTCACTCAAAGAAACATCATTGCTTTCATCAAAGATAACATGAATACTTTCCTCAACAAATTTAGTTCTCTTGTTAAGAACTCTGTAGGCTTAGCTAGTCAAAGAGTAACCAAGAAAAATATCTTCATCACTTCTGGCATCAAGATTGCCAAGATTATCTTTAATGTTGTTATGAAAAAAGCAAGTGCAGCCAAAAGGATTGAAATAAGAGATATTTGGCTTTCTACCTGTAAACAGCTCATAGGGGGTTTTCTTAAAAATAGGTCTCATAAAGCACCTATTCGAAATACAATTGGCAGTTCTAATAGCTTTTTCCCAGAAAGATTTTGATAAATGACTTTCCAAATTATTGTCCTAGACATGTCTTCAAGAGTCATGCTTTTTCTTTCAACTACTCCATTCTACTGAGGAGTTGTAGGGTCTGAAAAATTGTGAGAAATACCATGCTTGGCACATAATAAACCAAATTCAAGATTATCAAATTATCTTCCATGATCACTCCTGACGGAAGCAATATGTAGGTTTTTAGAAGTCTGTAACTCTTTACAAAGCTTTGAAAATTCAGACAAACCTTCAGACTTTTCTCTTAAAAACATAACCCAAGTAAAGCTAGAGAAATGATTAGAAACAACTAGCATGTATTGCTTGCCCTTTGGAGTTTTGACTCTCATAGGACCACACAATTCTGTATGAAGCAGTTCAATAGGTCTATAAATACTTACAAAGTTCTTAGGCCTAAAAGAGCTCAGTTCATGTTTACCTTGAGCACAAGCCTTGCATACCTCTTCATCTTTGAATTTAATGGAAGGAAATCCTCTGACTAAGTATGACACTAGCATATTCAGATTGTGTATGCTGATATGTCCAAGCTTTATGTGCCAAGGCCTTGAATCCTCTTTCAAGGCTTTGAGACACTTCAGATTCTTTCCTGCAACATGGTTCGTATTCAAGGAATAAACATTGCTTGACATATGAGTTGTGAGAATGCAATCACCAGATTTTTCATCTTTCACAACACATTTCTCCTTGTAAAAAAATACCTTGTTCTCTTTGTCACAAAAATGAGAAACACTAAGCAAATTAAAATTCAAACCATCAACTAAATACACATCATAAATGGGATAAGCAGATATATTACCAAATTTACCAATGCCAACAATATTTCACTTTCCTTTGTCAACCAGTGTGATTGTTCGTCCAGATTGTTCTTCTAGTTCAGAAAACAAAGAACTCTTACCACTCATGTGTCTGGAACAACCACTGTTCATAATCCACTTCTGATCCTTATTCTTGGTGACAACCTTCATATACCAATCAATTCCTTACCCAGCTTTTAGACAGGTGTTATATTTGGAATCAGACTCTAGATCAACCATTTTAAAGATGTCTAATCCCTTTTGGAACCCAAATTTTCCTTACATTTCCCTTGTGATGAAATGGAAAGGTGTTCCTCATGAAGTGAGGTTCTGCTCTTCTAAAGGGATAGGTCAATTTAACATGACCAATTTAACTACCGTAAAAAGCACTTAGGAGAATGTTTACTACTAGCTTTCACAAACATTGTATTGTTCTTACTTGGAAAATTTGGATTGTATCCAATACCATGTTTGTGAACAGAGTGTAAACTTCATCCAAGCATCAAGTTGAATTTGTGTTTTGAGCTAGCAAATTTTGTCAAGACTTTCTTTGATTCTTCATGTTTCTTAGTCAGAGTAAGATCTTCTGTTCCACTAAGTCATCATAATGATGCTTTAGAGCAACAAAGTTTTTATTTAAAAAGAGTTTTTTAGTACAGCTTCTTTGACCAAAGTTTTCAAGGCTTTGAAAGTGGTTTCCAAAGCTTTGAAATCTGTGTCAGATTTTCCTGAGAAACTTCAAGAGTTTTGCGTTGACAAACCAAGTCCAACTATTCTTTTGCTTGCTCATGAACCTTTACCTTCAAAGAGTTTAGCTCATTTCTGTAGTTGTATTCATTCATGAGCATGCTTTTTAAGATCTCAGAAAATACATCAGTTGGGCTAGACATTAAGTTCTTTACCATTACCTCAATGTGTTTGTCTGAGCTTTCCTTCTTATCACGCTCAACCATAAGACACAAGTTGGCTTGATCCTCTTCAGAGTATGTGTCACCTGTGGAATCAAAATCACTCCAGGATGCAATCATGGCTTTCTTTCTTGGTCCTTGTCCTTCTTTGGATAATTCTTGTTCTTCTTGTTGATCTTTAATTGCTTGAGTTGGCTGGTTCATTCAAATGTAACCACCAGTTTGTCTCATATTTCCTTTGCACTCTTTCAAGTGGATATCAGGATAATTCATCTGCATTCAAAGCTCAGTATAATAAGTTCATAGCTCTATAATTCTTAGAAACCTTCTCTAATTCAGTAGTAGAAAGAGGGTCTTCAAATTTGGGAGTTTTAATCCCCTCTCTTTTTGTATGGAATGTATTCGGTCCATTTTGAGTGATAGAACACAACTCCATGTCTTAATCTACGATGACCATATTCATCATAGATCTCCAATGCACAAAGTTATCTCCACAAAACAGAAGAGGTCTGTTTGCAGCTCTTCCCTGTGAGAAACCACCTTCACCTACATTACTCATGATCACAAGATTGTTAGATCCAAACAGTAATACAGCCTCTGATACCAATTGAAGTGTGTAATCTATATAACAAAATAGGACTGACTTTGGAATAAGCTATCCTAAAAGTATAAAAATCCTACCAAACGCAAGTTCAGCTACCAAACAACAAATCTACTCCTATACAACTCTCTATTATCCCATCTCTCTAGCTATACAATAGATGAGGATAGTGTGTCCATGACTTCGGCGTGGCCCATACATCTCGCCTACCTTTTCGTGAAACCCGTCAAATGCTCAGAGAAGATTTTGAAATTCAAAACCACTCTGTGGTCTTCTCTTCTCTTCTCTCGCGTCTCCCTATCCCGACCAATCGGCTTCCCTTCGCTCTCTTCTCCCTTCTCTCTCTATCGGAGCGCAGAGCTCTTTCTCCCATAAAGTAGTACCCGTGGCAGATAGGAGATAGGAGCCTGCAAAGTGTCCATGGGTTCTCTCTTCGAAGGTAAGAGCTTATCTTTCTTTTAGACTTCTTCTTAGTTTAGTTGAAGGCACGAATTCGTACAGTTTTCTAGGTCTGCTTATGCATCCACACAATCTATTGCAGGCTTCATATTCTTCCAGTGTTGTTAATCTTCTACTTTATTCTTCAGTTAGAAAAGCAATCAACTTCTTTTGATATCGTTTTGATTTGCATATGAAACACTAAAGCTATTTTGTTGTTTTCTCTCCATGTGAGTATCTGTGGATGGAATGAACTGTCGCCCTCCATTTGTTGTTCTTTGGTCTTTCAACTTTTGAGTACCTCTGTCTGGTAATTCTCTACTTCTTCAAAAATAGTCTTTGTTTTCCTCTCAGTAGCAGTTCTATCTAATCTACATAGATAAATTTATTTCTGGTCCTTGGCTTATATTAGATGGTACTATTACATGAGGTAACTTGACTTCTAAGTCTCCACCAATATGCTATTTGTACCTCAACATATCCGCATAGTTGAAGGTGGATTCTATCTTACACAGGAATTATTTTTCTAAGTACAGGTAGTATGGAGAAAAGCCCTTTCTAAGATAACTACCATACAGGTAGGAAAAAGGAAAGCCCTTACATAAACATTTGTGAGAAGAATATGTACAATTTACTGACTTGAAGCAGGTGATCTATCTCTTCCTGACACTTTGTATCTAACTCTATTTTTTTCGAACGTGGCCCACTCAGACCCTTTCTTTTCTTCAACTTTCTAATCGGTTGTTTGTCTGTTCAGGTCGTTTACAGAGGTGTTGGTATTGTGGTCACTATCATCTCCCTCTTCATCCTACTTAGGCCTTCACTGTAATATGTGTTGGTCTTTAATAAAGGTCAGGTTGCTAGGTAGTTGGAATAGCACCTAATATTACAAAGTGTAACTGTTTTGCATTTGGTAAAATCTGTGGGTATCCATTGGAAACCTTGGACTGATGTGGGTATCCAGCTGTAGTTGTTTGTAGTCCTCATTGGTTTCAATAGGTCTTAACTGTTTTCTTAGTTCAAAGCTCGGCTGCTTTGCAGAGTGATCTTCATCTATCCCTTGGGTTTGATGTTTCATCGAATTTAGTCATCTATGAATGTACTGAACTGTCATAAAATGCACTAATCAGACTAAATTGGTTGAGATTAGAAAAACTACGTTGATAGGATGGCAAATCAAGGACTTTGAAGTTGGCCCTGAGATTCAGAGGTCTAATTAGTACCATGTTTCTGGTACATGGGACTCTATTATGGAGGTACCTGCTACTTATTGTATTCTGTATGGTATCCAAAATGTCCTTGAGCTTTATCCATGTGTTTGCTTGAGCTTATGCTGGAATGAATTGCTAATTTTTCATGACCATTGTGTTTTAGATGCTTTCTCATTTCTGCATACTAATATTGAGGTTTGTTTCGTGGATTTCTTAGAGGATGAAGCTCTGCTGGGTGCTAAATGTCACTTGAATGTTAGCCTTTCTAGATTGAACTAATCAATTGAGCCAATACTTCTCCCTACGTATGTTTTTCTTTCAATTTGGCAGTAAAGTTATCTAAAATATATGTTAAATAAGTTGTTCTTGAATCAGTTCTTTTAAAATGATGGCCCGTGAATGTTATATAGATTAATGGTTGCCTTCAATCTCATGAACGTAGATGTAACTGGTTACATTCCATTACTAACCTGCAAACTTTTTTATCCAGCCATGTGCTTTATCAGTTTATCATATGATATTTTTGAGGTGGAGCTTTGTTGGGTCTCCAACTAAAAATGACATCCCTTTCTGCTCGGCAGCCTATGCATTTGAAGTCCCTGTCATGTTGCAAAGCTTACAAGTGTTCATTATCATCGGCGTTAGTGGTTTGCCTCACTTACCCTATACAGTGCTTGGGGATTTGATTGCTAATTTCTTAGTTCCGTACAAACCATGGCCCCCTTTGTTATCCAGCTGTAGATAGTGCTTTCTGAGCAGACAGATCTTAGCCACGTGGCCATCATCTAGCACACCATATTGTGCTCCACACACACTGGATCACCAGCCGCGCTGATGCACGTGGGGGCTGCGAGACAGGGCCCTCGCACACCACTGCACGGGACTTGTAGGGACTTAGTGGTATGGAGGCTAGAGTAATAAGTCCTGTCGCGTGCGAGCCAAGCCCGCGCGCGACCTTTAGTAACTGCTTTTGAGAGAAATATGGCACGAGCTCCATAAACCCGGTCAACCCAGTCAAACCCGGTCAACCCCATAACGGTTCCGGTATACGCGGATAACGTGCTGTAACGGTCCCTATATACGCGGACGAACGTGCCGTTGCGGTTAAGCTAATTAAGCCGCCATTGATGGGCGCATTCACAACACTACAACGGTCACATTCTCCGTTATATATAGGACGTTAAGCCTTCCATACAGAGGAGGACGTACCAGACATACGCGGAAGCTCTGCCAATCCCCTGTCTCTCTCTCATACAGTGCTACTGCCTTACTCTCTCCCTACACACAACCCAACACTTCCTGTGCCATTTTCTATTCTCTGCCTTTGGTGTACACGAAGTTCTCTCTGCAGGATTCTCTTGTGCACATTTTGGTGAACCCGACGTGAACTTACCATTGCAAGCAACCATGTCTCATGAGGATGATGTCAGTAACAGATCGCCTTCCACGGAGACCACCTCGGGGGAGGAGGCCCGCCGTACTCCTACGGCTACCGGTGAAGCTCCGACGCTAGAAGCCTTGGACGCCACCATCCAGAATCAGGCGAAGGCTCTCAAAGCTCAATCTGCATAGCTAGAACGGATCATGGCTGTCCTGGGGACTCTCGCTCCAAACCCCACACCCGCCACCACCGTTTCCCAGGGAGGAGGAGCCTCCACCACTCAAGGATTGGGAGTGTCAACCACACCACCCAATCCTAACCTGCAAACTCCACCGGCGACTACGCAGCTACCCTCATTTCAGGGGTCAACAGCTCAAATGTTGCCTCTGGCTACTCATACTCCTCAACCTCCAACCTGGGTACCTAATCCGGCTTCACAGTATCCCTTGCCTCCTCCAATTGCAACGTGGGGTAACGTGAATTCACAATATGTCCCTAGCCCTCCTGCGACATATGTGTCGCCTCCGCCTACGGCAACCCCTCCTCTTGCTGCTGAGGGAAGTGCTCCGGAGTGTATGACGTCGCTGCAACGGCGCATAGACACTATTCTGGCTCACCAATCGTTCGCGGATACCATCATCCCGAAGCTTGACAACGATCCGCCTATTCCACGAGAGATCTACCTCATGCCTAACCCTGTTGGGTACAAGGCTCCCAAATGGGACAAGTTCGAGGATGTCAATGGGAACGCCCATGAGGATGTCATGCGCTTCATTGATGTAATGGGGCCATATGGGGCCGATCCTAAGCTGCTGATGCGCAAGTTCCCGAAATCCTTGGGGAACGTGGCCTACAAGTGGTACAGGACGTTGGAAGCCGGATCCGTGAAGACCTGGGACGACATGGTCCAGAAGTTTTACACTAAGTTCTTCCAGATGGAGGAAAAGGTGAAGATGATTCATCTCTCGCGGATGTATCAGAAACGCGAGGAGGATGGAATAACATTCATCAAGAAGTTCAGGGCCAAGTCCTTGGAATGCAAAGATGTGTTACTCGAAAGCAGAATCGTGGAGATATGCCTGCAATGCATACGAGAAGAGTACAAAGGTATGCTTATCAACCTGCAAACACCTACGTTTTCGAAGCTAATCGAATGCACGAAGAACATCGAGCCTATAGTGGAGAGGCAGAAAAAGAGGAACGCCCCTCAGCGATCCTCGAGCGGTACTACTTTCAAAATCGGGAGATTCAGCTACAAGAGGGGACGTGAGGCTGAAGTGAATACGGTCTCGCCCCAAAAGCAGCCGAAGGTAGTGAACTTTGATGCACCACCTCTGCCATGTTCGGTGGAAGAAGCAAGCGACCTTTGCAGACAATGGCGTAAGGACGGTGTCCTGCCGCCGCTCGAAAAGGCACCCTCCAGGGAGATGGTGAGGGACCCGAAGTGGTGCGAATGTCACGGAAAGGTCATGCATCTTACGGCCGACTGCAAGAAGCTCGGAATCATGGTTAGCCAAAAGATGAAAAATGGCGAACTGATCGTCAGTGATCAAAGGCTGGATGTGCGAAACAATCCACTCCCTGCCCATGCGGAGCAAGAGTCAAAAGGCAAAGAGGTCGCTATGATCTCGATTGTGGAACTTGAAGATGTTGCGGAGGATGGCCTGCCCATCATTACCGAGATCCACGATGACGAGGACTACAGTATAGACACGGAGGACGAACGTGCCGATCGAATGAAGGGATCGCATGGGTTCAGCAGGTTCTTCGACGAGATGAAATTCTCAGAGAAATGCCGCAAGGAGATGACAAAGGCGATCCTAAGGATAGCAGAAGATTACGAGGAGGATATCGTAGTCTCCAATGGAAAGGTTGTCAGGGCGTCCCGCTCCACAGAAAAGGTCATAACCTTCTCCGCAAGCGACAAAAATACAGATGCGAGCCATCAGAAGCCTCTGTATGTGACAACCATCATCAATGGCATTGAGTTCAAAAGAGCATTCGTTGACGGAGGAGCAGCAGTTAACGTTGTTTCGCTCCATACTCTGAAGCTAGCGGGAATTCCGGAGCACAAGATCGTCAAGCGTCCATCCCCGCTGATGGGATTCGGAAGCGATTCCAGAATGACGATAGGATGGATCCGCCTGGGTGTCCTGATCGGCAAAATCAAGTGTTCAGAAAAATTCTATGTCATAGATGCGAATACTACATATCACATGATTATAGGCCGGGCCTGGATTCATCGATTTGATGCTGTCCCTTCAACAGCTTACCAAGTGATGAAAGCCATCTGGAATGACAGAATAGTCGAGATACCTACTTCGATAAATCCTTTCAACATTGATGAAGCGCATCTCAGTGAGGTGGTGTGGTTCACCGAGATGGCAGATGAGCAAATTCCGGGACCGTTCAACCCCACTCCTTTGCCCCGTTGGGAGGATATCAAAGATCAGTCACCCGCAGGAGTGATGGTGACAAGAGAGGAAGCCAAGGAAAAGCCGCCTACGTGAGAAGAGGCGCCGCGGATTGCCTACCAGAGAAAGAACGTGTACACTCTGAAAATGATAGCAAAGCATGACCCTGAAGGCAAGGATATAGAGAGTTTCTACGCCAATGGGAAGAAATGCTATCGCATATGAAGGTGTGCGTGGGTGTCCTCACGCGAGCATGGGGATATCCCTGAGCAAATCAATCAAATTGAACAGGTCTCGGAGACAGACAAACCAATGCCAAGCGCTCTAGAAGAGAAACTCAAAGAAGCACCCGAATGCATGGAAGACAAACCCAGACCGCAAAAGCAGGAGCTGAAGGAGGTATTCCTAAGCCCGAGCGAAGGAAAGAAGAGGCCAGTCTTTCTAAGTGCGGACCTCACAGGGGAGGAGGAGGAAAGATTGCTACAACTCTTGATTGAATACAAAGACGTGTTCGCATGGGAATACGATGAAATGCCCGGTCTGGACACAAGCATCACCATGCACCGGTTGGATGTAATTCCAGGATCCAAACCGGTAAAGCAGAGCACAAGAAGCTTTAGGCCGGAACTCAACGTGAAGATTAAGCAGGAAATTGTCAAACTCCTGGATGCCAAATTCATAGAGCCAAATCACCATCCCACATGGTTGGCCAACATTGTGCCAGTAGTAAAGAAGAATGGGCAACTTCGCATTTGTGTAGACCTCCGGGACCTTAATCGCTTCTGCCCCAAGGATGATTTTCCACTCCCCAACATCGACTTACTTATCGATTCAACCGTGGGACATCGCATGTTCAGCTTCATGGACGGCTTCAGTGGGTATAATCAGATCAAGATGGACCCCGAAGATGCACGGAAAACCGCATTCATCACCCCGGTGGGAGTATTCAACTATACGGTGATGCCTTTCGGCCTAAAAAACGCAGGTGCGACTTACCAGCGGGCCATGATGGCCCTGTTCCATGACATGATGCACAAGGAAGTGGAATTCTACGTGGATGACCTAGTTGTCAAATCCAAGGAGGAGGCAGACCATCTGGGGGATTTGCGAAAAGGGTTCAACAGATGCAGAAGCTTTCAATTAAAGATGAACCCAATGAAGTGCGCATTCGGAGTAACATCGGGGAAGTTCTTGGGATGTGTGGTACATCGTCAAGGAATAGAGCCTGATCATGCGAAAGTATCAGTCATCACTAACATGACTCCGCCGCATAACCAGAGTGCCTTGAAAACCTTCCTGGGAAAGCTATCCTACCTGCGAAGATTCATCCCAGCAATCGCCGAAGTCACCTACTGTTTCAGTGATCTTCTCAAGAAAGATGTTGTATACAACTGGACTGCAGAGCACGAGGCTACGTTCGGGAAACTAAAGGAGCTGCTGACATCGTCAAAAGTGATGATCGCACCTCAGCTCGGATCACCACTCTTGTTGTACCTAACGTCAACAAGGAGGTCTAAAGGGGCGCTCCTAGCTCAGGAGTACGAGGGTCAAGAAAGGCCCATCTACTACATCTCTCGCATCGTGCAGCCCGCAGAATCAAGGTACACGGACATCGAACGTCATTTCATTGCCTTATTCTTTGTAATAGAGAAGTTGAGACACTATTTTGCTTCGCACAAAGTAGTGGTGGTCAGAAAGAGCGATCCTATACGGTATCTTCTGACTCACACCACTCCTGGGGGAAGATTGGCAAAGTGGTATATGACCATTTCCCAATATGACATCACATGCATTCGGCCGCGGGCGATCAAATCGCAGGCAGTGGCACATTTGCTAGCACAGTTCCCTGATAACAGTCACGAGCCTGTGATTGAAGAAGAATTGGAAGGACCTGAAATCTACGCAGTTGAGCTGCCCTATTGGACGCTCCATTTCGATGGCTCGTCAACAAGGAAAGGTGGAGGCATCGGAATAGTCTTAACCAAACGAGATGGAGAGGTCATACAGATGTCTGCAAAGCTTGACTTCGCAGTCACCAACAATGAAGCGGAGTATGAGGCTCTCATCGCAGGTCTTCGCGTAGCAAAGGCATTAGAAGTAAGCAATTTGACGGTTATGGGAGACTCCAAGCTAATCGTCAAACAAGCCTCAGGTGAGTATGGTTTGAAGGAGATAAACTTATTGCCCTACCGGATCTTGGTACAGAAATTGGTGCAACAGTTTTGCGACGTTAGATACGAGCACAAACCTAGAGCGGACAATAGGCATGCTGACGCTTTAGCTACCTTGGGATCCAAGGTCAGTGCGGATAAATGTCCCGCGAGAATCTCGATTGAAGTGCGAACATCCTCGACATTCACAGAGGACGCGTGCGACGATGAATGCATGGATGATGCGGACTGGAGAAAATCAATCTTACGGGCCATCGCAGAGGGCACGAGCAACGAGAATTGGGCATCCACAAAGGGGTATTGCATACATGACAACACCCTCTACTACAAGGGTCCTGGCGGAATACTCATGCAATCCGTCTCGGAGCAAGAGGGACAAGCGCTGTTAGAAAAGATTCACCAACATGCTTGCGGGGAAAGTGAGGTGTCAATCTATCGGAAAGCCCAGAGGTATGGCATTCATTGGCCGGACATGTCGACGGCCGCAACATTGATTCAAGGAAATTGCGAGAGTTGTGCATTGATCAAAGATTCTCTATCAATCGCTCTGACCGACAATGATGTGGATTGGAGGAAACCACTCTTTGACTTTCTCACGCAGGGTATTGTGCCTGAGTCTAGAAAAGAAGCCGAGAAACTAAAGATAAAAGCAGCACGATATGTGGTGCAAGAAAATCTGCTTTGGCGAAGGGGCCATGAAGGCAACTTGCTGCGATGTCTAGACAGCAAGGAAGAACAAGAAGTGATGGACCTTTCTAATCAGGTGGAACATCAGGGAGGTGCGAAATTGCAGACAGCTCCTCTCGATTGGATACTTCTGGCCCACCATGGAGGCTGATTGCCGCACCAAAGTAAGACGCTGCCAGGAGTGCCAATTCAAAGGTAATCTAGTGCACGCCCATGCCGTAGATCTACATGCATTGGGAACACCGTGGCTGTTCCATACGTGGGCTCTGGATTTTGTTGGTCCCATTCGACCAACCTCGCACGGGAATCATTTCATTCTCGCCGAGACCGAGTTGTTCACCAAGTGGTTAGAAGCAATACCACTGAAGGCAGCAAATGTGCTAGCCGTAGTCCATTTCATCCAAGAAAGCATCATATGCAGGTTCGGAATCCCAAACACTATTCTTTCGGATAATTGTACTCCCTTTGTCAATCGCCAGGTGGATGCAAAGCTAGCAGAGTACAACATAGGACAGATATACTCCACTCCATACTACCCGAAGGGGAATGGGCAAGCGGAAGCAACCAACAAGACGTTATTGAGAATCTTGAGCAAGATGGTCGCAGATGACCACAAGAAATGGGCTGATTCTTTGAACATAGCCTTGTGGGCCTATCGGACTTCTCCAAGGACGCCCACAGGGGTCTCATCATTTCTTTTATGCTATGGAGCTGAAGCTGTGGTACCTGCTGAAGTAAAGATCAACTCTGCAAGGTTAGCTTTTCATGCATTATATGACAACCAACGCGATCATGACTTGGTCATGTTAGAAGAGAAGCGAGAGCAAGCTAAAAGGACTAACAAACGATACCAAGAAAGGATCGCACGTGCGTACAACAAAACAGCCCAACGTCGAGATTTCGCGGTTGGAGATTTGGTCTTGCGCGCGTCGGACCATTGCATGCGAGAGGCAGCTCACCCAAAATTCGCAGCCAATTGGGAAGGACCCTTTGAAGTCACAGAAGTCTTTGATAGTGGCTACTGCAACATACAGAGGTTACATGGAACGACCTCAACCCCAAGCTCAGTCAACATGCGCTGGATTAAGAAGTATTATCCTTAAACTCGTTTCTTATATGCGTTAGATTACAACGTCTACTTTATACTCTGTATTGCTAAAACTCGTGCATCTTCTCTCCCATATGAGGGAATTGTAATCTCATCTCTACCATATGATAGTATCTTATAAATAAAAAGACTTCTCCCAAATGGGAAGAACTTTATGCTTCCAGCTGTCTTTATTGCTCTGTTTATTTCATTATTTCCCAGTAACGAATACGATTTTACGAAATCTTTTAAGCCTATCCGCTGTGAAAGCAGCCTACGTGAGTATGATCTTAAGTGATCTCTAAGCCTATCTGCCACGATAGCAGCATGTGCGAATATGATCTTGAGTGATCTCCAAGCCTATCCGCCGTGATGGCAACCTATGCGAATACGATCTTAAGTGATCTTTTAAAGCCTATCTGCCACGATAGCGGCCTATGCGAATACGATCTTAAGTGATCTTTTAAAGCCTATCTGCCGCGATAGCAGCCTATGCGAATACGATCTTAAGTGATCTTTTAAGCCTATCTGCCACGAGAGCAGCCTATGCGAATATGATCTTAAGTGATCTCCAAGCCTATCCGCCGTGATAGCAACCTATGCGAATACGATCTTAAGTGATCTTTTAAAGCCTATCTGCCACGATAGCAGCCTATGCGAATACAATCTTAAGTGATCTTTTAAAGCCTATCTGCCGCGATAGCAGCCTATGCGAATACAATTTTAAGTGATCTTTTAAAGCCTATCTGCCACGATAGCAGCCTTAGCGAATATGATCTTGAGCGATCTCATAAGCCTATCTGCCAAGATAGCAGCCTATATATGATCTTAAGTGATCTTTTAAGCCTGTCTGCCATGATAGCAACCTATGCGAACACGATCTTAAATGATCTTTCAAGCCTACCTGTCACGATAGCAGCACTACACGAATGCGATCTCAAAATGATCCGTAAGCATATCTTCCATGATAGCAGCACTATGCAAAATGATCTTAAGTGATCTACAAGAGCCTATCTGCCGAGATAGCACCCGTACTTGAGTCTAACCTTAAGTAAACCTCAAGCCTATCAGCCAAGATAGCAAAGCAATGCAAGTACAATCTCGAGCGATCTAAAATCATATCTGCGAATCTATCCGACAGATAGCAAATCATAGCAACAATGCAAAGTGTGAATGCAGCACTACAGAGGGCGAAATTTGCCAATACGCGTGCGAAATTGTAATTTGTTGTAACGAAAACAGCAAATCATACAAAGCGATTTATCATTATAAGTCAAAATGACTTACAATTTATCTGTCTAGATAGCAGCTTACAAGCAAAAAGCTCAGATCAAACTAGTTACGCAGCCAACATGGCTTATAATGCATCCAAATAGTAACTTACAAGCGGAAGTTACACATCGGGGAAATCCTAACTGAAAAAGGATCGACCTAACGGTCCTAACACAAGCTATGCGATACTACGATCTGCGACCAAAGATCTGTAGCAAGTAGGGTGCTCCTATGGAAAGAACAGCCCGCCATGTCTACAAGACCTATGCGGCGCTATGTTCAAGATCCCAGGATCTGACAAGGCCCCTGTCTAATCAACACCCCAAGAGATGTGCCTGAGGAACCACCTGTTCTGGCGTAGAACAGGCAAGCAGCAACTCCTAGGGCAAGAGGCTCATTGTCCACGAAGACGAGCACAATGCCTCGCCACCCTGAGCTCAAGAACGTGGTGGCGAATGATCATCCTCCGGGCAAGCTAGAGGATAAATCCACCGTTCATTATGAACCGATAAAAAGGCCAGTACGGCGCTGCACCTCGCGGGGAGGCGGCCGGAAACATGACCTGCAAGCATAATAGACGAAGAAAATTCTTCGAGCAAACATGAGGTATTCTCTGCATCTTCTTTATGATAGTTATAAAGATCAATACGCCTTGTAAAGAATATCTTGGAAGCTATTTCTATGGCGCAAAGCACAAACTCAGGATTCACAACTTGAAGCTGCCATGAATCAACGAGAAATAAGCGTTGAAGCCAACAGTCGTAAGGACTCACAGCAAGCCACATTGTGGGATGAAGAACCCAAATAGCAAAAGGCAGGGTTTATATAGACCCTGTTGAGACTCTTCAGTTGCTTAGATGAGTCAACAAAACTTGAAAAGAGGGTAAGAATCAATCACTTACGCCTTGAAAAGAGGAAACAATCAATTACCCTACTAAAGGCTACGACGATTCGGTTGCGTATCCTAATTAATGACGGATGGTCATGATACGGATGGACTTCCCAAGGAAAGCGTGCTTATCTAATGAGCAATTAGCGAAAAAATCAAGGCAGAATATCAATAGCTGATGTCATAATTGATATGCACAGAGATATTTGAGCAAATCGTGGGAAGGGCAAAACAGGCATTCAAATTCTTTTTGAAAAAAAGGAGGGAGAAACCCTAGCAACATTACAGTAATGTTTTAGCATTTTTTCCTCGACACAGATTTGCTATTTTCTTCAAAATAAGCCCTTGACCAGGGAGTCATTAGGTGTAAACTAACGCGAGAGATTTTCCACTTGCTCCACTTCTTGCTTCAATTGCTCATATTTGGCGTTCATCTCATGGAAGAGCTTCACAGCCTCTTCAGCCTTATGCTTTTTCTGCTCCACCTTCTTCTCCTCAGCTGCGAGGTTATGGTAGCCGCGCTTCAAATTCACGACCGCGCGAATCTAGGTAACTCTTTTGACAAGATACCCAAAGCCCAGCTTGCCTTGAACTTTGGGGAGAAGGTTTTGACACATGCCGAAAAGCAGCTCCGCACTCTGAGGAGAAATGGTCGCAGGTGTGGCTGCAGATAGCTGCTCAAAAATCCAGATGGCTTCAGTAAAAAACAACCTCCTGTCGAAGGGCCCTATCTCCAGAGACCTCACAAATGATTGAGGATAGGAGAGGCGCATCCGAACTAGCCAGTCCACGTCAGCTTGCTTCAACCCTGAGAAATATTAAAACAAGTTAGACCGTTGAACTTGTAATAGAAGAATGCAAGATGCGAACAATAATCACGACATACCAGTTCCTTCAAGTATCTCGCACAAAGAAGGAATACGCATTGCTGGGGCAGTTGAAGACTGCCTCTGCTCCATTGACCTCCTGTCAGCCGCGAGTTCTAACTCCTCATAGTTTGTAGGAAGAGTATAAGCCGCACCAGGTGTGATTGCAGCCCCGACCTGCGAACTACAAAAGTTCCACGCAGGAAGAGTTGCCGCAGGCTTAGTCATTGCCGGAGGCATAGCAGCGGTAGAAGTTGCAGCCTGATTGGGGATGCCTGCAGGTGCGATAACATTAGCAACATCTACTTCTTTTTCCTCAGCATCAGCATGGGCATCTTCCTCCATCAACACGGTGTCAGCTTCGACATCATCAGAAAGTTCAATGACGTCCTCGAAGGGCTCTCCCGCATATTCAGCAGCTGCGATGGGTTTCTCAGTATGAGAACTCGGCACTGGGACGTAGGATGCAGAAGGTTGATTCCTTTGTTCCAACATGGCTTCATCAGCGTTGCCTGCGATACAAAATACGATGATGTGAGGTAACTTGTGCTGCATAATATTTTATTATCTTTGGTAAGCTAAGAGCGAGCACCTCCACGCGAGGGTGGGATTGCAGTATCTTCGTCATATGCTAAGGCCGCGGAACCTTGCCCTATTAATGTATCTTCGTTAAGCATATATTTAAGATGAGCATGACCTGGGGCGCGAAGAAACCAGTCATGATTATGTTTGGGTTACTAAGCCTAGTTCACACATGTTGTCCAAGTGATTACCTGAAGGTTCACCGCACTTGCCTACTAGCCAGCGGCGAATGTCAGCTTTCGAAAAGCCGTGCTTTAACGCACCAACAATCATGTCTCGGTAAGTTACCGCAAGATTAAAAATCTCACCTTCGTTGCCGCCCGCGATTTCTTCAAAGTCTGCTTGGACTTGCTCCAGAGCAGTCGCATCCTCTTCTTCAGCCGCTTCATCCTCATCAACTTGAGGAGCCACCTCCTCTGGAAGCACATCTTCCTCATTATTTGGACGCACTAAGTCTTCGACGTGTTGTTCTTCTAGGCTCCTTTGCTTCACGCGTTCGAGCTCCTCTTCTTCTCTCTTTCTTCTTCTTTCGGCAGCCTCCGCAGCTGTTCTCCTGGACTCGGCAAGAATGTCCTCGCATATGGTTTCGTTGGAAACACCAGAATGAGAACTCCTCTTCTGCCTCTTGGCCAAAAGGCCACTGATGGTCTCATCATCATCATCTGCAAAAGAACAATTCGTTCAATCAAGATTCTGAAGAGTTAAGATAATGAGAAGACAAGTACGATTGAGATACCTCCTGACTCTTCCTCTTGTATCTCATCTCTCTCTCTGTCTCTGACATCTTCAGTTATTTCCTCTTCTTCATCTCCTTATCTTGTCTCCCTTCTCTCCTCCTCTTCCTGGCCAAACGGAACAAAGGTCTCCACTGCGAGCTCCTTCCGCGCTTTACTGGGCATGCGACCTTTACCTTTATCCCTGGCAGTAAGGGATCTCGCAGGAGGGGAAGTTGGAGCGCTCCTGGGGGAAGAGATTGTGATCCCTCTTTGTCTGGGCCTCTTCGCTCTTGGGGCAGCAGTTGCTGGAGGAGACGGATCGTTCCTGGGTGGAGACAAGACTGGAGTGTTGTCTATCAGCGAATCAGCAAAAGCATTCATGATGTCGCGAATTTTGGTCTCAACCGCGGGGTCCATTTTCGATGCTATCCGAACTGGTTGTCCCTGTCTTCTCGCAGTAACAATGGTGGTGACCAACGATTTGGAGCGCTCACCAGAAGCAAACCTCCTAACATAGCACTGCAGCAGAAAATGAAGCATGAAGTTTTCAACATATTGGAATAAGGAAACTTAGCACATGCAAGAGAAATTGCTTACCTTAGCGAAAGTTTCGCTGTGTATGATGACATGCGAATCATCTCTCTTAACCGCGGCTATCTTTTCGTCGAGAATGGTGGAGGGACACAGGTGATTCTCGCGATCCAGCAATGAATAGAAGCCATATTCAGACTCGTCCAGGCTACAGTTGGGACGAAAGGGGAAAGAATTTGTTTTGATCAAAGGAGCTCTGCTCGGCTAAAGGGCCGACTGCGTCTCAAACCTTGTCTGCTGGGCATTCCAATAAGCGATCCAGTTTCTGGAGTAGCCACCTTCGCGGTTACATGGGGGTTGCTCGAAGGGAAGATTGCTCCTCAAGATTGTTTTACACTCCCCATACAATAACCGCTTGTAGCAGCCTTTTATGATAGACTGCAGCCAGATTGATGGTGCCACTGCATCAAAGTCGAACTGGGGAGAAACACGAGTAGGATCAACGTCCACGGTGATTTTCTCGTACCTGGGTGCGAGTTCACGAACGTACTCCGCAAGAGCAGGAAGAGAACCTCTCAGACACCAGCAGAAGAATTCGCGATAGCGCTCGTGGAAATGTTTCCCGTCCTCGAAAAGAAGCTCTTCAGAGAAAGCAACAGCCTTAGAGGGATACAGTTTTGGGAACCATCGCACATTATCAACGCGTGTGGCATAAGGTCTGGCTATAAACTCTTCCCGATTGTCGCATACCAGGCTCCAAACACACTTGGGAAAGTTAGTTCCAAAAAACCTCGCAGCCCTGCCGTTATTACGCTCCTCCTCCGCACCTGGGGGACACCATTTGCTGGGCCTAGAAGGAATTGGGGAATAAGAGGGCCATCGCTCGAAGACCCACATAGTCAAAAAAGCAATGTTAATGTAAGTCAGTACGTCGAGGCGACCACGCGATTCCTTCATTGCTACGACCAGCTGATCCAACCTGTGGTACAGCGTACCCAAGACTAAGGGCCCAAGTGCGACTTTCTAACCAAGGGCCAATCTCACAGCAAGAGGCAGAACATGATAGAAAACCCCATCATGCGGATGGCCATCGATCAGATACCTCGACAACCAGGCGCAGAGGAAGGCGCAGAGGGTTAAATGATAACCCTTGCCATTCACATAGTTTTTAGCCCTCGGGTTTTGGCTCAAAAGCTTCTTGGTGATACTGCTATTCGCATAATCACAAAAGAAGTATTGCACCCACTTGCTCCAAGTATTCTTCGCAGATGTGTCAACCAACTGCCAGTCGGGAAGAAGGTATGTGGGAGTCCACCGGGTTGAAATTTTCTTCACCTCTGACAAACACTTCCCCATCTGCTTGTACAAAGTGATCTCTGCATCAGTTCTCAAGGGACTCAAGGGATCCACCTTGCCCACGGGAGACAGATCATACAGCATGTGCACGTCTTCAAGCGTGGGAGCAGCCTCGAACTCAGCAAAGTGGAATGTGTGAGTCGTAGGAGAGTAACGAGAAAGAAGGTTTAGAAGCATGGACTGGTCCAGCTTCACGGCAGCACCCTTCATAGCACGAACTGCGAAGTATATGCCAGCATCGTTTAAAGACATGGCATGATTGGTCAATACATGGTCAATCCACTCATCCATGAAGTCCAATTTCTGAACAAACGCTTGAGTGGAAATCGCAGTGTATGGGAAGTATCCATTTTCGACTCCCAATCGAACCACGTCCTCGGAATCGATCAATTCGAGCCGGGCCGAGTTAACTGGAGGGGTTAACGTTTTCCATTCTTCAGCAGGGACAGGGATTGGAAAGTTCTTCACCTTAACCCTAGCATGGTAAAAGTCTTTCCCACCCAGATAGGGGGATTTTCGCCATAAGGCCTGGGGGAGATCAGGTATTTCTTCGACCTCTTTAATAGGTTTGGTTCCTTTTGTCTTTGCCATTCCTGCGGAAAAGCAAGAAAAATGGGGGGAGAAATACACATACTTAGTTCGAATTTCAAGATTCAGTTCAAAGCGTACGAGGATTTATTGGAACAGAGATGAACAGTCCAGTAGCAATCTCCAAGATTAAAGATTGGAATCGTTTGCATTATCAGGGATTTCAGAAACCCCACATTCAAAATCCTTATCATCTGGGGATTAAATCAAATTTGGATTCAAAGAGCGAGATCTTCTTCATAGTTCTCAGTGGATAATATGTTTCAGGAAGTTATGGGTTTGCAGATCCAACGCAGTTCAAAGCATATATCAGTATATTAAACAAAATTGAGTCAGGCCAACCTTGTTTTGGTAAATCTTGCTTGGATGCGCACAGTTGAAGAAGACGATTGACAAGAGAGAACTAGTGATTGATTATCTGGATCTGCTCTTGAAGGCTTCCGGGTATCATCCACTTTAAGAGAAAGAAGTGATGCTTTACAACAATGGAGAGCACAGAGTATTTATCCAAAAAAACAATGAAGGGTTGCGTCCTTTCAGTAGTCGAATCGCAACCGTCACCGTCGAATCGCGCAATCACAAGACAAGCTGACGTCACGCCTAAAACCCTAAAGGCCAGACGGCACGACTATAGGGGTTTTAGGTCATAATGGCACTCACGGGGGCTGAATCTGCACATATTTGAATTGGTGCGTGGCGGCGACGCGTGCGTTGGTTCCTGCGCATGGAAGCCTATCCGGCTATGAGTCTTCACGCGCAGAAAGGGGGCTAATGTAGATAGTGCTTTCTGAGCAGACATATCTTAGCCACGTGGCAATCATCTAGCACACCATATTGTGCTCCACACACACTGGATCACCAGCCGCGCTGATCCACGTGGGGGCTGCGAGACAGGGCCCTCGCACACCACTGCACGAGACTTGTAGGGACTTAGTGGTCTGGAGGCCAGAGTAAGTCCTGTCGCGTGCGAGCCAAGCCCGCGCGCGACCTTTAGTAACTGCTTTTGAGAGATTTATGGCTCGAGCTCCATAAACCTGGTCAACCTGGTCAACCCCATAACGGTTCCGGTATACGCGGATAACGTGCTGTAACGGTCCCTATATACGCGGACGAACGTGCCGTTGCGGTTAAGCTAATTAAGCCGCCATTGATGTGCGCATTAACCACACTACAACGGTCACATTCTCCGTTATATATAGGACGTTAACCCTTCCATACAGAGGAAGACGTACCAGACATATGCGGAAGCTCTGCCAAACCCTTGTCTCTCTCTCATACAGTGCTACTTCCTTACTCTCTCCCTACACACAACCCAACACTTCCTGTGCCATTTTCTATTCTCTGCCTTTGGTGTACACGATGTTCTCTCTGCAGCATTCTCTTGTGCACACCAGCTAAAGGCGAAAGACTCCCCCCGGATGTTTTCACCAGGTATTCATATGATTTTTTTAATTATAATTTTGAAACAATATATATGCGAGAGGAAGTACTCATTCTATGTCTCCTTGAACAAAATAACTATGAAGTCTGTCTTTGTAATAGAACAATGGTATCATTCCTCTCTTACTTGCGAGCTCCTTCCTCTTCTTGACTTTTCTGCTTCTGAAACAGGCTCAGCCGCCAATCGCCCTCTACTACTTCAGTTATCAATCTTCGAGAATATGCTTTCTTCTATCTTCCAAATGTTGTTCAGTTTATATCTATAAAAGTCTCTCTTGCACCTTTGTATTCCACTGTATAGGTAAGATCTTCACTTTTGTATCACTTTCTCAAAGCAATAGTCCTATTTCTTTGGTGTTTATTGTTTACATCTTACAGGAACATAATATAGATCTGACGATATTCGGCATGTTGGTAACTTCGGGCATTCATACCCGTGGGAAGATCAATGGTCCAGAACTAGGATCAATGACAATCTCTCAAACGACAGATTAATCGATTCACATAGATAAAAGTTAACTTATTTATTTGTAGAATTCATTGTACAACCATGTATTATAGTAGTACCTTATACAGATTAGTAGTTTAACTATTTTCTTGAACCAGCAGATTAAACTCGCAAATAAAATGTTATATTTGATACACTTTGTTTGTCTTCAAGCTCTTGATTGATCAATTAACTCAAATTTGAATTCAGTGTTTACAATCCACTTTGACAATATAATTTAAATTTGATTTTCTTAGCATTTACAAACCATTTCTCATTTTACTACTACATCCGTTCTCTCTCTATCTTACAAGCCGTTTTGCATAAAATTAGTCATTACCGATTTTTTTTTCACACTCATATTTTAATCACATGGTCGTTTGTCCTTTTAGCGCATAAAGGTTGCTATTCCTAAAAAGAAATATATTTACACGATCCGATACACAAGTTATTTTGGTCATTTAGCTAATAATAATCGTTGCACATCGGATATGATTGTCCACTACGAAGAGTTACGAAAGTGTTTATATTTGAGCAAACAAGTTTCAAACTTAAGATAAAATTTTGCAGGTTCTCTTATAGCTTTTTTTTTGTACATATTATTGTTTTGTAAACTGTCGTAGTTCGAAATTTTTTTTATGTGTCCGAGTACTCGGAGCATATTCTGGCAAAATTTGTCATTGAATGTTTCTATGCACAACCCAGTCTAATGATTTATAACTGAATATTATGTTGCTCAGAATTATGAGTTATCAAATGGAGTGTATCACGCATGTTAGTCTCTTCATATTGTCGCCCTTACTGCAACTTAATTTCATTCGTCAAAGCTCAAAACTGTGTATTTTCTGTGAGGTGGTTGTGCCCTGAGGGCACGGGGTATTCACTAGTTAGGTAACAATATAAGATTAAATATACTCCTGAAGGGGGTTTGAATAGAGTATGGAAACTTTTGCTAAAATGGTGGTTTGATATATAAACAGAGAGATTTTGAAGTTTTCTAAAGCTTTGAAAACTGTAACACCCTTCGTTCCCAAGCTTTCCGGACCGGAGAGCCTAGGAGGGTGCTACTCAAAATGAAGCGGCGGAAATCAAGAACAACACATCTACTACTTATATATATATTACAAACTTTTAATTATCTCAACATAATATGCTGTTATATGATATGGAGTGATACTGAGAGTTCGGCTTATTCCAATACTAACAAATACTAGCTGTGTGTCGAATCCCGCTACCCCATAATCCAGCTCTTAAGACCTGCGGTGGAAAGAAACAAAGACAGCAGTTTTTCTAAAGTCAGCAATGAAATACTGAGTAAGTAAACACCCAAGCTTGTAAACAGATTATGAGGCATATCTTTTTCAAAAACAATCTTAAATGAGAAAGAACAATACTGAGTAAATCCTTGAAGAATAAAGTATGAATACTGGAGTACATATAAAATTCTCTTTCTTTTTACTTTGCATCTCATTCCTTCTCTTGTAACTCAAATGGGGAATATGATTCCCAATCTATATCTTCTTTTCTTTCATAAAAATCTCTTTCTCAAAGAAATTTATATTATTAACTTGTTGATACGGGGAGATTCTATCCTTCCTTTCACTAGCTACCATGACCATAAGTGCCGGCACCCCCCTAAGACTTCTCGCGGCCAGAGAGGTAAGTACATGGAGACACCCTGCAGGTCGCGACCGGGTTTAAAATAAAAACGGTCGAGTGACACGAAGTCAACACGACAATCTATCACAGGCCGAGTGACCGAAGTCAACATCGACAATAATAATAATCCCCGCACAACTCTTTCCACTTTACGTTATCAACGAATTATTATTCTCGTGTGACATTCTCAAAACATTTATCTCAAAACGTAATCAATCTCATGTAAAGCATGTAAGTCATAAAACACATTTTGAGACAGATATAAAATCATATTTCGCCACGAAAGAAGCTAGGGCACGCTAGGCTTGGCATGTCTACTTACCTCAATAAAACAGCAATTAGCACGTAAGCTTTTACGGGTAGGAGTAACCCTCGTCTATGAACTCGTCACCTACAAATTTATAATTTCAAATCAACTTAAATTCTAATTCCAACTAGCATGTATAATGCAAGTAGGCGATGTGACTTGCTATGAACTCTGGTGTTGTCGTAAAAGATTCTAACTCAATTTAATACAAAGTCTAAATCTCTCTTGTCGTTATATTCGTCAAGACTGTACTAGTTTAGTAAATATATCCTCAAATTATAATTATTTAACATTAATATCAATTTCATACTAGCATATTTTAAATAGTAAGAAAATAAGTTTAGATTCAAATATTCTTAACTAGCTTAGCCTTCATTTACAATGACACATTTTATTCTCAATTTTCTTACAATCATATTTTACATTTCTAAATAATTTCTCAATAGGAAATAATTGTTTAGTTTACAAAATTTATTATTGGAGATATATTTTTAATAGTGACATAAAAGATTATATACTAACTTGTTTAGGAGATGCTTCAATAAAAATATCTATTAGAAAAATAAGTACTATTCAAAATATATTTTTTATAAGCATAAGAGATATATATTTTTAATTTAGAGAAAGATAAGGTATTAAGTAAAGAAACTATTCATAAATATTTCTCAAATTACTTCCTAACTAGTTTACTCTGAAAAAAATATTTAAACAACCAATACATTTAGAATGTCAATTCTGTGATACTTGGAGATTAGCTAATTAAACGAAACGATGTTGATTATTGGATAAATAGGCATAGTATATTAAACAACTCTAGTTCACTTTATAACAACTAATTATTGTAAACTTTTCGTAACCAAGTAATTTTTCCATACTTAAATATTAATTATAAAAGTCCGTAATTAATTTAATTCCAAACTCCCTATCTTTAATTTCTTATATAAATTTATATTTGTGTGTGTGTATATACTTATATAAGTATGAAAATATCATTTTCTTAAAATACATCAAAAGCCCCTCCTACTAGAATAACAGTTTTATATGCCACAATAAACACCCTTAGATTTCCAAAAAGTACACAACAACCCCCATTCATAACCTTTAGACAGTTAAGATAAAAGAAACTTTTTACCCTCAAGTTTCATGAAAAGACACTTTTTCTGAAAACGTAAAGAAGTATGATTTCCCATCCTAGATTCGATTCTAGCTAGCAAGAGTGTATTCTAATTGACTAAAACGTAATATTGGAGGATTTAGAGTGTACCCAAGCCAAAAATTTCTGAAAACGGTCGAGAAATGATGCGGTTCAAGTCCGCCGTCGATGGTGGTCGCGGTGCTCTACGTCGGCGATGATGCCGGCGTTCTGGGCTCCGATTGAGGCTTCTAATGATCTCCTTTGATCTCCTGGAGTCGTTTGGAATCAATGGGAGGGGATGGGTCGCGTCGAATAGTTCGGGCTGAGCTTCGTGGCGGCGTTAATGGAGATGGCGCCGGCGGCGGAGGCAGCTGCGGCCTCCTATGCTTCTGTTCCTTTTTTGGTCGTCCGAGAGAGGGGACGAGATTGGCGAGCTCAGAGAGTGAGAGGGAGAGGGAGAAACAGAGCGTTGGTGGTGGTGGTTGGTGTCCTCGTCGGCCCTTCTCCGGCGGCGATGGTGGCGTGGTCGTAGGCTACTCCAGCTGCTACCTCTAGTTCTGTGGTTGTTTCGGGTGGCGGAGAGAGAGAGAGCTGAGAGAGTGAGAGAGAGCTGTTGCAGTGAGGAGGAGATGTGGTGGCTTGGTGGTGGGTCTTCTTCGACGGCGGTAGCGGCCATGGATGTCGCTGCTGCTGCTGGGTTTCTTTGTCGCGCCGAATAGAGAGAAGGGAGAGGGGAAACGGAGAGAGACGGAGGGAGTGAGCTGAGGGATGGAGAGAGAGATGGTGGTGGCGGGTGTGATAGCGGGTCGCCGGAGAAGGAAGCGGCCTTGTGCCGCTGCCGCTGCTGCTGCTGTTGTTGGGTCTCGTCGCCGGCAAAACAGAGAGGAGACAGGGGAGAGATGGAGGGGAAGAGAGTGGAGGGAAGATAGGGTGGTGAAGATGGTGGTGGCTGTGGTGGGGTTTCGGGTGATGGAGGAAGAAGGAGTTTAAGAATAAGGAAGAGAGGAGAGAGAGCAATATTTAATTCTTTCAGTTCCTTGTTTTTTGGTACAAACCATCAGATGATGGCGTGAGAAAGGGAGGAAACTATCTCTATTTTTTATTTCATTTTATTTTATGTTTTGTTTATTTAATTGTCTTTTACTAATTTATTCCACAGAATATAAAGTTTTTATAAATAACAATCTTTACCCCCAACTTAAACAACATATACTTCTTGAAACAACAACTTCCACCCCTCTGGTCCTATAATTAACAACTAAACTATACGAAAAGTCAGCAATTACCCTTCTAATAAAAACGGGGTATTACACCCTTCCCCCCTTAAACAGAACTTCGTCCGCAAAGCTTAAACCAACTAATCAACGAAAGGAAACTATATGATTTTCTATATACAGTAAAACCTCTATAAATTAATAATGTTGGGACCGGAATATTTTATTAATTTAGCGATATATTATTATATCGATAAATTAATAATTTATTATTTTAAAGAGGTTTTTTGTATAACCTTTAAATTTCCAAGTCCAATGTACTAGTTACAATGTTTATTAGTCAGTGATGAAAACTAAATTACAAAAACATGTTCCAAGGCACAGTTTATGAATTACATTTACAAATTAATTGAATTTTTCCAATCCATTGTTTATTAATAAGTAAAAAAGTTAGTTCATGATACCAAAATTGGTCCATGGTAACAACTCAATACATTAAACATTGTTAGAAATTAATCACTATTAAAAAATTTCATTAAAAAACTTTAAAATCACATCAACTATCAACTATGGCTCTTAAACTACAAGTTGTTCAAAAATCAATCTTAACCAATCAACAAAGAAAATTGTTATGCGAGTATAAGAGAGATCACCAAGGATGCACTCAACAAGATTTGGTGAAGTGGATTGACAAAACATTCAATTTGAAAGTTAGTCAAGGAACAATATCAAACATTCTCAAGCGATCATCATAGTTCCTATGAACTTGATTTTGACAAAGGTGGATCTTCCAAGCGTCATAAACCGCCAAGTACCCGGACATGGAGAAAGTGAAATGAGGAAATTTAAAGATGAAATCGGTATAGATTTGAAGTTCAAGAAAAAAAAGTTAACATAGATTCATTTTTTACTAAAAAATCTTAGAATTTAAAACTTTTTTAATTATTAATTTATAGTTTGGTTGGGCCAATATATGTACATTGGGATTTCAGAAAAATTATTATCTTATTATTTTATCGATTGGGTTCCAATTTTGCACTGGTCCCAAGTTGGGACCGGAAAAATTATTAATTTTATCGAAGTTATTAATTTATCGAGTATCAATTTATAGAGGTTTTACTGTATTACACCGATCAATACCTTATCATTATTATGATAACTTTATTAAATCTCGTTAGATGTATGTGGCGCGGGAGCGGTACAAGGGTTAAGGTCACGAAAGCTAAAGGGTTACATTCCTCTCCCCCTTAGAGAAGTGACGTCCCCGGAACTCAATTTAAGTTGTCACGATAGATGGTCATACTTTGCGACTTCAAGTCGTTAATACTCCTCTTTAGTTGTAGCATATGGAACCTATCAGTCTTGATCTGGAGGGAATCCTTATTTGAAATCATGTCTATCTTTCAATAGGTTGAGCCGGAAATTAAGGTATCCTCCAAGATCCTACGACTTTAAATTACTCTTAGAAGTCGCTTGCCTATTCTATTTCTTAATGATAGTTGGCAACCTCTCCTTAATAAAATCTAGGTCGTCATACCCTTATCATTTCGTCAAACTTTAATCTTCCCGAATACAACGTAAGACATTGCCTCCACTAGCTCTTCCAGATAGCACATCTTACAAGGGCTGCTAAAGAATATTTATATTCGTTGCTTCAAATAATGCTTAGAATAATCCCGATAACATGGTATAAACTCCGAGAATAGCTGATTGGAGAATGAGCATCCATTGGCCCCAAAAATAATTATTCAGTGACAAGACTTCAAATAAAGAATTTATGAAATATATATATATATATATATATATATATATATATATATATATATATATATAAGGAAGGAACCTAAGCTATCCAAGCACAGCGTTGAGTTACGTAACGACCAACAACCCGTCTACTTTTACTAGTCTACACCCTAATGAGAACCCTCGATCATATCAATATCTGAAACTTGACACGTTAATCATGTGACATTTGGTCTAACTTCCAACGTCTTTTTAAATTTTCTTCACACTTCCTAGTTAGAAGGTCCTCTCATCCAGACATTTGATATTTGGATTGGTCTTGCCTTAGTTAGTGGGTGTTAATCTGTCTAGGTTGCTTACTTTATGTTCCTTCATTTGTGGTATCACATGGGTCTGCTCGTCGTGTCGATGTTGTCAGAGAGATCATTTCCTTTATATCGTAATTGTAGTCCCCCTACAAGTTATCTTGTGGTAAGTTGGTTCTGATTTTGTAATCTTCTTATCTCATCTTTATTACTAGGAACTTTAACCATCTCCATGATTTCTAATATCGATAAGGATGTCTGATTCTTAACTCTTTATGGTGTTGTAAATGTGTGATCTATCGGTCTAGGTATCCACACCATAATCTATTGCATTCCCTAATCGATCATACAATCATAACGTATCATATAAGCATGTAATGTGACACGTGGAACATAGTCATTGCTATGCTGTCAAACAATCAATATTTTCACGCAAGTCCTCTACTATACATCTTTCCTCTTCCTTGAAAAATAACTTTGACCCAAATCGGGCAATCAAGTCAGTGATTCTACTACGTTGCCATGCCAAAATCTTAAATCAATTTCCCTGAGCAGGCCTGCCTGACAACCACAATATTATGATCTCAATAATATGTCAATATACTTCTCACATATCCTTGCCTTTCATCAAATGTTCATACTAGTACATAATCATATACGATTCATAAATCTCATAGCACGTATTGCCAACTCATATTTAAACACCTTATGAAAAGTCAAACGTTCAAGCTAATAGAGATCTTTAACTTTATGGTTGGTCATTGGTGCAAATCTATTACTGAACTATCTATTCTTTTAAAATATTTAACTATGTCTTAAGGCCATATTTTGGGCATAATCTCTTAGATTAGGTTCTTCTATAATTCTAGTACTTGAGAATACCCGAGACAATATTTAAAGGATCAATTGTTGCTCATAGCGGAAATTAAAGACTTTCTATCCTATTCATGTGATCATAACCCATACGTTTCTACCTAGTGTTTTAATCAAACCCTAAATGATAATTTTTAATACATGACTCTTCATAGTCCAAATTTGTTACTTGGCTTGTAATCGTGGATTCACATAAATTTAATCAAATATCTTGAAACACTGACTGACATCATGCCTATACCCGAATAAATCTCCAAATGTAAGGCTATAATATGTCCCAAATTTCTAGACGAAATCCAAACATTTTCTTTCTTAGTAACCGATATAATCATCTCCATTAATGCAGACCATACCTCACAAGCTAAGCAGCGCGGGATTGAAGAACGTACAATATTTCCTCTTAGCTTAACAAAACATTAAAACCTCAAAGTGGTATACGTGTAGAAAAAATTCTTAAAAATAATCCACGCACCCTATTGTAAGCAAAACATCGTAACGGTACTCCAAGTATTTTATGAGATAGTTAGGCAATATGAAAAACTTCTAAAATTTACCTTAGTAGAAAAATAACTCCCGAGTCATCACTATGAAATCACATATTCATATGTGGCCTTCTAAAATTTTAGTTAAAACCTTGAAATAGTCTTCGGACCGAAATTCTAACATTATAAAACCAAATATGAAACTTTATAATAAATCTATCTACTTCTGTCATAGGGAACATCCAAAGCTTGTAGACGACCATTAGTGAACCAACAATATTTATTTCAAATTTTAAATATTACTATTTCCAAGTGAGTACTATATCTCCAAAAGCAAAACACAACCAAATAGACATCCTGATTCTCAAGAAATATTAAGGTAACCAGACTCCACGTAACACCTAAGGTAGGTAGATATCCTTAGAGCCGCCAAATCATTTATGACGGTTTAGTCTAGATTTGTCTCCCTGGTATAATTCATGGACAAGTATAGTCGAACCAACCATTCAAACCATCTAATAACTAAGACTGTCAGATTATAGTTAAAACGCGTCCAAAACTCGTCAAGTTGAGTTCACAATTAATTTTCTTAGGCGTGGGTGGGTGGGAACTCCCTCGACTGTTTCTAAGATAACTCAATTTAATCATAATAAGTAACTTTCTTATCCCCTAACTCCAAATTACCATCGCAGCTAGTACCTTGAATACGTCGTCAAATTCTTCAAAAGTCTAGTTAATGAAACTAGGGTTCACACGTTAAACATCTTAGCATTCCCGTTACATACTTTAGGTGCATTGTCTCCTATGGTCGAAATTTCATACTTCCCTTAGAATTCTTATAAGGGTCACATATCCTAGCAACATTGTCATCGAATAAGGATTTACCCCATGTGATTTTTGTTCTAAGCCTTCTATCCATGTCAAGTCTTCCTGGTATAATTAGTACTGTAGCGGTCTATTAATCAAATTTCTAGGCAATCTCATGCACAGTTATCAGGTTAAGTATCACATACAGAGTGACATATCACACAAAGATCAAATCATGCAGCATATAAATTATCATCGATAAGCATGAAATTCGTCTTCTCAAATTAATCTGTATATCAACTGCAATCCATAATCTAGTTCTCTTATCTCATAACCTTTATTTTCCATCATAGGAATAACACTTGTAGTGGATACTCATATAACTCTTCTCTTCAGATAGGACAACACATTACTCATAATGCAGAATCTAATTACTATAATCCATACTTCTCATTGTCTATCACAGGAATAACATTTGTAAATCAATCTACGAACGAATTACTCATATCAAACCAAATAATAGTATCAAAGGACGAGGGTGGGTGGGACCTAGTATACTAACACTTAAGCTACCCATAACTCAAATCGGCTTTTCCAATTTTAATAATCTTGTCCTATGTCAATTTTAAGTTTCTCTACAGGTTTAGTTCCCTTTTTGGATTGCCTGCTCTGATACCACCTGTAACACCCCTCGTTCCCAGGCTTTCCGTTCCGGACCGGAGAGCCTAGGAGGGTGCTACTCAAAATGAAGAGGCGGAAATCAAGAACAACACATCTGCTACTTATATATATTACAAACTTTTAATTATCTCAACATAATATGCTGTTACATGAGATGGAGTGATACTGAGAGTTCGGCTTATTCCAATACTAACAAATACTAGCTGTGTGTCGAATCCCGCTACCCCATAATCCAGCTCTTAAGACCTGCGGGGGAAAGAAACAAAGGCCGCAGTTTTTCTAAAGTCAGCAATGAAATACTGAGTAAGTAAACACCCAAGCTTGTAAACAGATTATGAGGCATATCTTTTTCAAAAACAATATTAAATCAGAAAGAACAATACTGAGTAAATCCTTGAAGAATAAAGTATGAATACTGGAGTACATATAAAATTCTCTTCTTTTTTACTTTGCATCTCAATCCTTCTCTTGTATCTCAAACAGGGAATATGATTCCCAATCTATATCTTCTTTTCTTTCATAAAAATCTCTTTCTCAAAGAAATTCATATTATTAACTTGTTGATACAGGGAGATTCTATCCTTCCTTTCACTAGCTACCATGACCATAAGTGCCGGCACCCCCCTAAGACTTCTCTCGGCCAGAGAGGTAAGTACATGGAGACACCCGGCAGGTCGCGACCGCGTTTAAAATAAAAACGGTCGAGTGACACGAAGTCAACACGACAATCTATCACAGGCCGATAGCCGAAGTCAATATCGACAATAATAATAATAATCCCCGCACAACTCTTTCCACTTTACGTTATCAACGAATTATTATTCTCGTGTGACATTCTCAAAACATTTATCTCAAAACGTAATCAATCTCATGTAAAGCATGTAAGTCATAAAACACATTTTGAGACAGATATAAAATCATATTTCGACACGAAAGAAGCTAGGGCACGCTAGGCTTGGCATGTCTACTTACCTCAATAAAACAACAATTAGCACGTAAGCTTTTACGGGTAGGAGTAACCCTCGTCTATGAACTTGTCACCTACAAATTTATAATTTCAAATCAACTTTAATACTAATTCCAACTAGCATGTATAATGAAAGTAGGCGATGTGACTTGCTATGAACTCTGGTGTTGTCATAAAAGAGTATAACTCAAATTAATACAAAGTCTAAATCTCTCTTGTCGTTATATTCGTCAAGACTGTACTAGTTTAGTAAATATATCCTCAAATTATAATTATTTAACATTAATATCAATTTCATACTAGCATATTTTAAATATTAAGAAAATAAGTTTAGATTCAAATATTCTTAACTAGCTTTGCCTTCATTTACAATGACAAATTTTATTCTCAATTTTCTTACAATCATATTTTACATTTCTAAGTAATTTCTCAATAGGAAATAATTGTTTAGTTTACAAAATTTATTATTGGAGATATATTTTTAATAGTGACATAAAAGATTATATACTAACTTGTTTAGGAGATGCTTCAATAAAAATATCTATTAGAAAAATAAGTACTATTCAAAATATTTTTTTTATAAGCATAAGAGATAATTATTTTTAATTTAGAGAAAGATAAGGTATTAAGTATAGATATTTTTCATAAATATTTCTCAAATTACTTCCTAACTAGTTTATTCTAAAAAAAATATTTGAACAACCAATACATTTAGAATGTCAATTTTGTGATACTTGGAGATTAGCTAATTAAACGAAACGATGTTGATTATTGGATAAATAGGCATAGTATATTAAACAACTCTAGTTCACTTTGTAACAACTAATTATTGTAAACTTTTAGTAACCAAGTAATTTTCGCATACTTAAATATTAATTATAAAAATCCGTAATTAATTTAATTCCAAACTCCCTATCTTTAATTTCTTATATAAATTTATTTTATGTGTGTGTGTATATACTTATATAAGTATGAAAATATAATTTTCTTAAAAGACATCAAAAGCCCCTCCTACTAGAATAACAGTTTCATATGCCACAATAAACACCCTTAGATTTCCAAAAAGTACACAACAACCCCCATTCATAACCTTTAGACAGTTAAGATAAAAGACACTTTTTACCCCCAAGTTTCATGAAAAGACACTTTTTCTGAAAACGTAAACAAGTATGATTTCCCATCCTAGATTCGATTCTAGCTAGCAAGAGTGTATTCTGATTGACTAAAACGTAATATTGGAGGATTTAGAGTGTACCCAAGCCAAAAATTTCTGAAAACGGTCGAGAAATGAGTCGGTTCAAGTCCGCCGTCGTTGGTGGTCGCGGTGCTCTACGTCGGCGATGATGCCGGCGATCTGGGCTCCGATTGAGGCTGCTAATGATCTCCTTGGATCTCCAGGAGTCGTTTGGAATCAACGGGAGGGGATGGGTCGCGTCGAATAGCTCGGGCTGAGCTTCATGGCGGCGTTAATGGAGATGGCGCCGGCGGCGGAGGCAGCTGCGGCCTCCTCTGCTTCTGTTCCCTTTCTGGTCGTTCGAGATAGGGGACGAGATTGGCGAGCTCAGAGAGTGAGAGGGAGAGGGAGAAACAGAGCGTTGGTGGTGGGGGTTGGTGTTCCTGTCGGCCCTTCTCTGGCGGCGATGGTGGCGTGGTCGTAGGCCACTGCTGCTGCTACCTCTAGTTATGTGGCTGTTTCGAGTGGTGGAGAGAGAGAGCTGAGAGAGTGAGAGAGAGCTGTTGCAGAGAGGAGGAGATGTGGTGGCTTGGTGGTGGGTCTTCTTCGACGGCGGCAGCGGCCATGGATGCCGCTGCTACTGCTGGGTTTCTTTGCCGCGCCAAACAGAGAGAAGGGAGAGGGGAAACGGAGAGAGACGGAGGGAGTGAGCTGAGGGATGGAGAGAGAGATGGTTGTGGCGGGTGTGATGGCGGGTCGCCGGAGAAGGAAGCGGCCTCGTGCCGCTGCCGCTGCTGCTGCTGTTGTTGGGTCTCGCCGCCGGCAAAAGAGAGAGGAGACAGGGGAGAGATGGAGGGGAAGAGAGTGGAGGGAAGATAGGGTGGTGAAGATGGTGGTGGACGTGGTGGTGTGTCTGGTGATGGAGGAAGAAGGAGTTTAAGAAGAAGGAGGAGAGGAGAGAGAGCAATATTTAATTCTTTCATTTCCTTGTTTTTTGGTACAAACCATCAGATGATGGCGTGAGAAAGGGAGGAAACTCTCTCTATTTTTCATTTCATTTTATTTTATGTTTTGTTTATTTAATTATCTTTTACTAATTTACTCAATAGGATATAGAATTTTTATAAATTACAATCTTTACCCCCAACTTAAACAACATATACTTCTTGAAAAAACAACTTCCTCCCCTCTGGTCCTATAATTAACAACTAAACTATACGAAAAGTCAGGAATTACCCTTCTAATAAAAACGGGGTATTACAAAAACAGTTTCCAAGGTTTGAACTGAAAACAGACAATTTGAACCACAGAAGATTTTCAAGGATTTGAAAGGCTTTTCAAGGCTTTGAAGATCTTATTCTCTGAAACAGTTTCCAAGCAAGAAAGGAACTAAAATGTACAGAGCAAGACACAAGTATTTGTTACGAAGTTCGGCCTCTAAATGCTATACTCTCCGCCTGAGGGATATTGATCCCTCTAGGATTTGAACAAATTCTTATTAATCACTAGTTAAGCCCTAGATCTCAGGCCTAAGATAATTGCTTTACTCTTATCCCGATGGCCGTTCTCTCTAACATATCTAGTATAACTTCAATTACTTGATACAATAAAAATATAGTTTGTTCCTATTGAAAAACACAGTTAAAACAGAATGTAAAAGACTTAGAAACAATTCTGATGAATAGGCAGATTAAGCACAGATGAAGAACATTGTGAAAGATAGTGAAGCTGTAGAAGCTTGGAAGTGTTCATCTAGACTGGAACGGATTGAGTGATGAGTGTTGATCTTCTTCTTTGATTCTCTCTCAATATGGACGTATTTATATGAGTGTTTAATTCATTTTGTATCTCTAGATCTCTTTAGCCTCAAATCAAATTGAACTTATATAGAAATACTGCAACAAAAATCCTTAAAAGTCAATAACTAAATCTTGACTCTCAACAACTCTTTTCCAACGTTTGTGAGCTTGATTTTCTCCACTAATTTTGAGTATAATCTTCACCTGCAAATCTTAAGACAAGATCTTAACATATCCCATAAAATTAGCTAAGCAAATAGTGATATGTTTGGCAAGCCTGCAATCAAAACCTTATGCTACATACACATAGTGTTTTCAAAGATTCGAAAAGCTTCTCATATATTTGAACGTGCAAAAAAAAGTTAGAACGGAATATATGTAACAGATAGTTTATTCAGAACTTAAAAACAGTTTGGAACTCTTGCATTTAGCTAGTTAGGTAAATATACTGCAAAACAGAACTTTAGCAAACACAGATAATTTGTCTTTCATCACACACAAAACTACAATTCAAGGCCTAGGAGACAAACTCCCCCTCAATTCAACACTTATCATTTGAGGAGTTTCAAAGCTTTGAAACCAGTTTCAAGCCATTGAAACCAGAGTTGAGTTAACACCATGAACTAGTCGTTTCTATACCCACTGTTCAATAACTATCTTTCCAAATGGAATCACATGTTTAAGAGATCACAAAGGCTCTCATTTGTGTCAACATCTAGAGAGTATAAATCTAGAATTTTCTCTTTCTCTCTCTATCTCTCTCATTCGCCTATAAGAACATCCCCATGGAGAGAGCAAAAAAGAAAAATAATGCACACCCTCTCCTTTTTCCCAAAACAATGACTACATAGAAACTAAAGAACGCCCTTCATGCCAGGAAAGCATGTGAGATAGAGGTGTTTTACAAAAACATGATTTACTACAACCATGTAGCCCTGTAATAGTAGCCGCGTGTAGTTTAAGGTAAAACACCACAATATAGAGTTGTTTTTCTCCATCACCAATTAACTTTCTTTTGACAAGAGGAAAAGATTTATACAGTTAAAAATCTCCAAAATATAAATAAAAAAATATTAAATAAACTAGATGTAATTTAAGAATATTTGTTCATGCCAACGTCGCTACAAAAAAATCGGTTTGCTCGTCGTAACAAACCCAAAAAACTGTTGTAGAATGAAATATTGACGAAATTCAGTAGTCGCACTACCGTCAGAATAGCTCGGTCGGTAGTTCGACCGGGCGACGATAAATCCACTGGTCGGTGGAAACTATTTACCGACCACTTATTTCGACCACTTCTCTCGTTGTTGTTCTTTTTCCGACTACCTTTCGGCCATTGAGTTTCGTGGACAACACTTTTGCCGACGATCATTTCGACTATTTTTTTCGTTGATCTTTTGCCGCCAACGTCCCAACTATTTGGGTCATTGTCAAAACTTTTTACAACGAACATATCGACATTTTTTGTCGTCGTTGATGTTATGCAGACGACTATGCTCGTGGTTGTTAATTTTAGTCGACATTTTTTATTTCATTTACACGACTAACTTTATCGTCGTGATATGTATTTGCTGACGGACGTGCTTGTCGTCTGTTTTCCTCATAGATGACCATTAATGTTGTTGCCTATCTCACACATTTCTATATACCTACTCATCAAAAAAAAAAAAACACTAGCTATGTGATCCTTTTTTATCACCGATGCACACACACACACAACACCAAAAGTTGCAAAAAACAAATTTTCGATCCAAACTATTACACTTGAATAATATCCAAACCAGAAACATCAATATGATTCAATTTTTCCCAACAGTCACAAAGCCATCCAAATACTACATATTCAAACAAAATTACTCCAAAATTACAATATCCACAATACGTTCCTCAAAAAAAACTTTATTCAGACATTTCTTAACCTTGTCCAGATGCATTTTTTAACCTTGTACCTCATAAACCTGGCGTAGAAGTGTTTATTTTTGACGCATTCAAAACCGGATGAGCATGGATGTCATGTTGCTGCCACATCTATGATGTGACGTCATTGTTGTGATTTCAAACGAAGCAGAATAAATTAAATATCAGTTCATGAAAATTGTATGCGGCTAGGGAAACAAAACTGAAATGCTGATGTACTGTGGTCAACGTTTTGTGAAAATTACATTATGTGCTCGTTGGGCCAAAATCATAAAAAGTATCGAAACAAAGTATTAACAAACAAAACACCGGGCGTTGTAAAACAATACGTGGTTCCACCTATAATTTGAATTAATAATCAAAAAATTTAGATTTCCACAACTGAAACTGTTCACATACCCGCAACTACCTCATTATGAATGAACTTAATGCGTCGTAATGAGCATCATAATAACCACTAACCAGTAATTATAACCATGCATGCACCCACAAACACTTAATTGCAACTGTTCGAATTCCCAAAATTAATGGGTTAATGGACATGCCCTACCTATTTAATTTGTAACCAACATTTCTTTCTCAGTCACAGCGAATCCCCTCCAATCCCCAAAATCCCCTTACCATGGAACCCATTCTCAAATGCCTGCGTGAAGAGGAGGAGGTCACCAGTCCTTTCACAGGACTGCCAGGGTCCTATAAGGATGCCCCAATATTCATCTCAGATGATGATTCAAGCAGTGAAAGCGAGCCTGCTGTAGGATTTTTTAAGAAGAAGAGAGATTGGCTTGAGGAAAGTCAGCTGATGGGAGATGCAAGAAAATACAAGCTACTGCAGAAGATGAAGAAGAGATACAAAGGAGAGGGGGGACTTCCGGGAAAAATCTTTGGGAAAAGGAGAAATCGGCAAAGTCCCCGACATATGAACAGCTGAAGCAGGAAAATGCAGAGCCATCAAAGGAAGAGGTCGAGGAATAGCTAGATTTTTATTTTATGCTCTTTTCTATTATTTTATGTTATTTTCCTAAAGTTTTTGTTTAATTTTGTTCTGAATACACAACTACTTAAATTTTCACAATTATTCACAACTCATGCACAAGAACAACACAGTAAGTAGCAAAGGTGTCCAAGTAAACGAGACGTAAAAAAGTTATTTCACCCGGTAAAACGGAACGCAATCGGCAAAGAGCCATGGTAATTTAAAAGTTAATTTTGTAAAATTAATTTGGAGGTAAAATTATCAACTAACTTGGTTTAATATTTCCAACACGTACACTTGGAGACATAACTTTCAACTATATCCAAAGTACCACCCAACTTCATGCATACACCAAAACAACTAAAAATTAATTATCTACACAGCATACTCAACATGTCATTTATTCACATATTGAAAGGAACATTGACATCTTACCTTAAAAATCATCCGAAGATGATGATGAATGATGCCCTCTCGACGCCTTCTTCTTGATCATCAGCTTTTTCTCCATCAAGGACTCCATGTTCTTAAGACGTGCTTTCATTCCGGTCATAAGGTTAACAGATTCATTTTCCTTTTGACAGCCTCCTCGACATTTTTCTCGGCTTCCTTTTCCTTTTTCTCAAACTCCTCGGGTCTTTTGATAGCCTCCTCTTTGCCTTTCTCTGCAACATGTGCCCTTAGCTCAGCAGCTTCATCCTTCTTTTCTGCTTCAGCAACCATGGACTCATTAGCATATAGGCCTTCTTAAAATTCAATAAATTCCTCGGGACCTCACCAACACCATATCCGGGTACAAATCCACGCTTTCTCCCAAGAACAATATACATTATCTTATCTTCGGTCAGCTTACTCTCCGTATCATTATCCCGCATCTTGACCATCTCTTTATGTAGTTTAAAAATAGCATATATATTAAAGCCATAACATGTAAAATAAAACACGGGAGGGAATTACAAAACTAACGTGCTTCTCCTCCGCATCTGCAGTAATCTAGTTGCCTAAGTTCTTCCTCGTGTGTGTTATCTTGTAGTTGTCGATGAGGGAGGGGGACTGCTGCACAAGATAATATTCCAAATATATATTTCATACAGAAATATGTTCTACCTGTTATACTTATAAAATGTTGTGAAAGAGCATATGACATGGAACTTACCATCTCATATAAATGCTGGACGAAGGAATTCGAACCTGTGGTAGAAATATTTTTTACTTTTTATCAGTTCAACTGAGCCCTGTCACTCCTACACTGCAATGACGTAATAGTGTACATTAAGTCAAAAGCTGACCTAAATTAGTTTGCTGCAATGAAAAAGCAGTCAATATTTAACCTTCAACCCTTATGTCTGAAAATATTTACACGTTGTTTCCCACTGTCCTGGGAGACACTTGCTTCTGGGTTTTTCAATGCTTGAGCGAGGGATGCGGAACTTCTTGAAGTGTTTGTGCAGCTTATATCGATACTCACAATAAGCTTCCTTTTCCATAGAATGGATGGCCCACACAATAGCTTCTCAGTTCAAGTCGAGGTGAGACAGACCCTGCCTATGACAAGATATGTGGTCATAAGTACACATTCACAGAAAGTAATTGCATGAAAAATATGTTCACACGTATACGTCACATACAGGCAAATGATCATATATGGGTTTCAGGTCAACCTTGTCCATCGCTATTAGGAATCCTTATCCAGCGGTGCATTCTTCCTCACTGATATACCCACCTCTGCAGTGATATCCTTCACATGGTGGCCAACTAGCCTCCGCTTTCCGAGAGGGATGTAAACATAATACTTCTCTCCATCGCCCAAATTCTTCCTCATTGAAATTCCAAGAGTCACACCTCTTCCTCTTCTTCTTGAAGGAGGAGTGCCACAATATAATTAATTACTACTCAGTGAATCAACCATCGAGAAATGGAGTGGCCATCTACCACCATAAAGGGTATATTTTAGATGGGTTAAGAGAAATGAGATACGTACATGATGTAGATGGGGCCCCTTGGTCATTCTCTATAGGGGAGGATTGAGCCACCGTTATATAGGCGAACCTGGGGGGACGATAGGGACCCAAATTCTTGAAGGCGCTGCAATCTCCTCGGTGTTGTACTATGGGACGCCACGTTTTGCAAGAAAACATTCAAACCTTGCCACCAATAAATAAATAAAAAAAAAGGAAAATGTTAGCTTGTAAGTACTAACATCGGCATTCAGCTCTCCCATTGTCACGTCAATAGTTTTGGGGGCCCTAGTCATTGGCGGCGACCGGCCCTAAATTTCCTCATGTTCCTGATCGGCCTGTAGTAAGACATAGACCTACCGAGCTTATGTACGGCAATAAACAACCTTCAAATTCAATAATCATTCATGAATACCCACCTCGTCGACCAAATTGTACGAGCCTTTTCAGTGCTTTCTTTTCAATCCTCTTGATCCAACTCGAACTGTGAATGAGAACAGGAATCACGAGGTAAAAGTACCAAAAACGAAAAACCACCAAAGCAAATACATGTACAATATAACCGGAAATGGATATAACGTTACAATTTGGTTGAGGAAGTCTTTCAGCAGATCTTCTTATTAACTAGGAATCAAAAGGAAACATGACATAAAAAAGTGGGAAAAAACATCAGTCGCATTTAAAAGAAATATCAAAAACCATAATATAATTCCATGACTGGTTCGTCATATCACACATATACCTCAGTGTCAGATAGAATCTCCTCCGCCATTGCAGCCTTAGGCGTAAACCTATTCTGGGTTGACCATGACCCCCCTCAACAGTCTTTCCTTTCCCGCGGGGGGATTTGCGTTGCTGGATCGCAGGTGATAAAACTTATAACATTTGCAAGTAAAGGTTACATTTCAAACCTAACAGTAATATGAAACAAAATAGGGGTGGTATAGATTGTTTCAAACATGATCTATGTTACCTCTGTGTTTGAGGGAAACAGCTATGCTCGAGCTGCATTAGATGGAGACCTCTTATTAGCTGGTACAGGAACCCCATGAACACCAGAAGCATTCCCGCGCAGGGATTTACGTTGCTGATTGGCAGGTGGTAAAACCTACAGCATTTGCACGAAAATATTGAACAAAACAGTGGCGGTAACTTGGTTCAAATATTATCTACTTTACCTCTATTACCACCGCCAACAGTACTGTGCCTTTCCCGCGCGGAGATTTAGCTAGCTATTCCACAAGTGGTATAACCTACAATGTTTGCACAAAAATGTCACATTTTTTTTGAGAAACTAAAATGTCACATTTCAAGATTACTAGGAATATTAAAAAAAATTATAGACCTGATCACTTTAACACTTAGTGGTTCCCGAATCCATGACGGAACAGACACTCTTCAGCTTGTTTGCCTGATTCATTGCAGCCAAAATAAATGATAGTACTATTAGACATAACCTCATTCCCAAAGGGATTTAGTTTCCCTTCCAATCAACACAAGATTTAAATGCTTAATGTATCAACCTACTGTTAGAACTTACCCTCGTTGCCGACATTCAGTTTCCTCCCAACATTCGAACTTTCAAATATTTTTGCTTTAGCCCATTCCTCTACATAACCAGGTAGGTCATTGTATGCCTTATTCTAAATTACCAACAATGAGATTTCAAGAAGCAGTGCAATTCCAATGACAAAAAAATATCAACAGTTTCACAATTTTACCTGCGATGTAATCCCTCTAGTACCTCTGTCAGCACTTCCATTTAGGCCATCGCTCCCCAAACTGGTCTCTCTTTCCGACACAGCCTTCCGTGTTTGTATGCCTTCAGAAATGGAAGCGCCGCTCCTCAGCACATGTGATCCTTCAGGGACTAAGAATTACAAAAAATACTTGTAAGTTATAAGCACGACAGATACAGTAACGATGCATCAAACACAAACGAAGGGTCACACTAATTGTGATGGCTGCCAGTGTCGTCGAGCTAGGATAACCCCTTCCTCGGATTTCCTTGGGCTATTTCTACATTAACCACATTGTGATACATAAGGAACTTATAGCTACCAAAATATTTAAGTTACAAAAAGACTAACGAAAAGTTGAAATAAACACTGTTCGTTACATAGAAATAAGTGTTCACACAAATAGAACAAAACATATCACCTCTATCTTCACCATCTGCGCAGCAACACCACTACCGAAAGAATGATTGTTTATGTCCTGGATGTTCTCCGAGGCTGTAGATTTTATTTTTTTTCAAAAAAGTTTATGTAACTCCACAAGAAAGGAAGTATCAGTATGAATCGATAATATGTAAACATAAAAGTTGCAATAACGTAGGACAACTCTCACCATGATTTTCGGCAGAAGTAATGTCCTCCGCGGCTTTTCCTGGATTGAACCGACCCGACCGTCTTATCTTTTTGGCGGTTGACATCATGTAGTCTGCTTATTTACAGGATATAGAATATGTCAATACAGGACCATGTAATATTAACTGAGAATATTTGAATTACTATCCATGTCAACAATTTACGTAATCCTCACCAAGTCATTCAAGCAAGTTGTCGTAATCATCTACGTAAAATAATAGCACGCAAGAAATGCAAACCTTCATGTACAGCATATGATCTAAAGCATAACCATTTAAACAGATCATCAATCTAAATCACTCAAGTCTGTATCGTAATCATCATCACAGGTACCATCTTCGCTTTGGTAGTCCGTGTCATCCTCAGATGCATAATCCTCGCCAAGTGTTTGTAGCAAGTTGTCGATATATTTAGGGTCCATAGTAGGGGAATCCTGAAAAATATTAGTAGGCAAAGACTGATCTATGTTACATCTACTCCAATCGCCTCACCACCGTTCGATGACTTCTGGTAAACATCCTTAACTCGTCTGTCTATATTTCAATCATTCACTTTTGGAACCTGATATTCAGGTAGACCATCTATCTTCAGCACTATTCGCCAGTTCCTACTCGTAATTGTGTCGGGAGCATAGATGACTTGTCCATCATGGGTTGCAAAAATGTAAGAATCATCTTTATACCAAGTCCTAGAGACGTTTACAGTAGTAAAGTGGCAAGCTTTCTGAATGCCTTTCTTATCTCCCACATTAAACCAATCCCACTTGAACACCAAAACTCGGTTGTGAGTTGGATATGTTATTTAAAATTTGTCATTTAATGTACAATAACAATCAATTTCCTCGCCTAAATGTTCCGATAGCACAACAACTCCGGAATTCTGGGTTGTCTTATGTTCATCATTGGCACGCGTGCGGAACCTGAGGGCATTCATAAAACGAGCCTTATACCGACTCACTTGATTTTCAACACCACAAGCGAGTGAATACAGTCCATAGGTTGCTTATGGTGAGCTGTAAAGCCGCTTACGGACCATCTGAATGAACGGATGTACATTTGAAGTTTAATAAGAATTCAATTACATATTACAGACGAGGCCAGGGGAACGAAAAACCTACATGCCGTTTAAACCAGGCAGGAAACTCCTGTCGATGTATACGATCCTGACGTTCTGGGTCAGTATCATGCTCATGGATTTCTTCTTGATGTTGAATGTATTCAGAGTTATATCACGATTAAGTACGTTTAAATATTTAATGCATTGGCATCCATTATTTAAGGAAATTTTATAGTGGAACCACTCACATTAAATACGGCTGAACCTCCGTACAATTTTTTAAAGTATACGAACTGATCTGCTCATACTCCTCTGCTGAAAGCTCGTAAAAGGATTACCCCTTCAAAGGGCAACATGTATTATCGAATATGGAAAAAATTGGTATATCACTACTGTTGACCTATTCCTCGTTGCACTCAGTCCTATTAAATCTCGTTTCACCTTCATGAAGATACATCGAGCAGAAAGTCAGACATTCATTCTCGACAAACGCTTCAGCAATTGAACCCTCCGGCTTCGCTTTATTTCTCACATACAGCTTCAGCATATGAATAAATCTGTTTAAATAATCAGTATGGACAACATAAACATTACGTCTTTTCGAACATATTATATAAATTTTAATTCACGTATTATACCCAACACCTAACCTTTCAATGGGATACATCCACCAAAACTGAACCAGACCCCCGTATAGTGCTTCTCGGGGCAGATGAACTGGCAAGTGCACCATGATATCGAAGAAGGAAGGAGGGAATATTAACTAAAATTTACATAATATCAACGTTTTTTCTTCTTCCATTTTTCTAAACTCTCGACAATCGGAGTTCTTGAGGAAAACTCCTTGAAGAACCCGCTCAGCTAAGTAATAGCACCGACAACTTCGTCGCTGAGGTGTCCATGTATTGTGAGTGGAAGTAGTCGTTGTAACATGACAAGGTAATCTTGGCTCTTCATTCCAACTAACTCGGGATATTTGATACTTACACAAGCTGAAATATTTGACGCATAACCATCTGGAAACTTAATCGCTTTTAACCATTCACATAAACGTTTCCTACCGGCTGCGTCCAAGGTCCATGGTACCTTGGGAATTATTACTTTCTCCCCATCTTTACCTTTTCGCAGATGCAATTTCAGCCTAATCTCCATAAGCTCTAAATCCTTGCGTGCATTAACATGATCTTTACTTTTTCCTTCTGTACACATCAACGTCCCAACAATACTTTCGCAAATGTTCTTATCGATAGGCATTACGTCCAGATTGTGTCTTAATTTAAGTTTATGCCAATAAGGTAGTTCGAAAAAATACTTTTTTTCTTCCAATTTAACTCCTCCGGGGGATGGGTCAAATTCCTCTTGCGATTTGCTTCCATATTCCCCAATCTCAAATCTTTGGGAAGTACCTCTACCTGCTTAGAATATCATCCCCCGACAACTCCTACGGCTTTGGTTTCTTTTCATTCTTCCCAAACTTTTATCTTTCCGCCACTTATGTGTCCGCCCTTGGAACCTACGAGCACCCATATAAGCTTGCTTCTTACTAAAATGTAGCCTGATCGAATGTGTGTCCTTGTTACTAGGAGGGCAAGCTAGTTTTCCTTTCGTGCTCCATCCCGACATCATTGCATAGGCGAGAAAATCGTTAATGGTCCACATAAGTGCAGCATGTAAGATGAACCGCTCACCAGTTGCTGCGTCAAAGGTCTCAACACCTACTTCCACATCTCTTTCATCTCATCAACTAATGGACACAAGTAGGTTTCGATCGCGTTTCCTAGGGAAATAGGGAAAGGTATCAGAAGCGGCATCATCAGAAAATCCTCACTCAGACACTCCTCATGGGACATATTGTACTGTCGTGCAGCGACAAGCAACATACTGCAAGCATTATTCATCATGCCGAATGGATTAAATCCATCATTGACTAGTCCCAAACGGACATTATGGGGATCTCTAGAAAACCACTCATGCTCTTTTTCAAACTGTTTCCACTGCTTAGCATTGGCAGAATGAGTTATGACTGAGTCATTATGGACACGCTCTTCCTTGTGCCATCTCATTGCCTTAGCGGTTGTTTTTTACATGAAAACTTTTGCAACTTCAGTTTAGTTGGAAAGTATCTTAGAAATTTTCTAGGAACTCTTTTTCCCTTTGTGGTACGGGGCTTCCATCTAGGCTCACCACAAAAAGGGTTTGGATAGTGGTCTTGGTGTTCGTTTTCTTTCCAATATAATGTGTAGTGGTTAGGGCACACATGGATGTTAATGTAGCCTAGCCCTAGTCAACGCAACACTTTCTTTTCTTCATAAAATGACTTTGGTAATTAGTTACCATGAGGTACTAAATCTTTAATAGCAAACAACGATAAGTTTACAGATTTGTTGCTCCATCTACAAATTGTCTTAATATGAAGCAACCTGACAATGAGTGACAACTTAGAGAATTTTTGACACACATGTTATGCTTCAGATTGCGCATCCTCCAACAACATGGGAAATTCACCCCCCCCCCACCCCCACCATTGGTGGATGGTACGGTACCGGGCGAGGGAAGTGTTCCCTCCTGTCAGTCCACGATCAAGCCCTCCATGTCATCACCTATTCTGGAATGTCGCCAACCCCACTACCACTGGTACCATAACCTATACTGGCACTTCTCCCTCCTTGGTAGGTCCACACTGTGTAGTCCTTTTGTATACCGTTCAGATGCAAATGCTCTTTAACTACCTCAACACGTTGATAAACTACATTAACACAACTACGCAAGGACATCGTACCCTCTTAGAACTATCACTTTGCAATCTAGAAACCTCGATAAACCCAGCAACTCCTTAAATATATTTAGGAGATAACTTTTCAGTCAGCGACATCCACCTTCGATCCATTGAGCCTACACAATTAAGAGTAGACAACTATATCGCCCTACTACAACCTATGATAAACAAGACATGCTGACAACACATATGTTGGAGCATGCATAGTCACATCGTGAAAAAGTCAAGAGTACTAGAAAACTAAAAAGGTGCAAGTCACGATATCACACAATTGCGCGAACTGAACAACGGCCAAGTGTAACTGCACCTTCTATTGAATGTAGATCCATATCATCACGACCTCGTCAGTGAGCATGAAGAGGCTCAGATATGTACTGAGAGCCAAGTAATAAGTATTACAGAGCCTGCAAAAGGATTTTTTCCTCGCCATGCTTATCACATTCTCTCATCATCTACCAGTGCCATCGATAGAGCCACATCATCAACTTCTCTTACAGCACGAAAACCAAATAAGATATGAGAACCGAATGTATGTGAACATTCAATTATTAGTTAAGAATTACTTTATATCAAAAAGTACACATTAAAGCATGTTACCAACCCCACAGCAGACCAACCCCACATCTTTATATAAATAAACAAGCATTTAGAACTTCACAAGTACAAATTGCGCGTCCAATGTAATTAATCAAAAGAGGCTCAAATCAGTGTGAACATCAAAGACAGACAAAAGATGCTCACAAGCTTCAAAATGATTTTGCCTCGCCATGCATATTACATTCTATCAGCTTCAACGAGCGAATTCGAAAAATGTTACAGTACTAGTGAAAGCTTGAACGAGCGAATTCAAATCACCCCATCATCACCGCCTCTTACAGTACTAGTGAAAGTTTCAGCGCAACTTTTTCAAGACATTTTTCAAATGGGGTTGGAATAAAGGAGTATTGTAACTGGTAGCACACACTATGCAAAAATTGTAGACAAGAAACAATTCAAATATTTACATAATTAATGATCATAAAATTTCATCCATGTAAGTTTGCACTTTACCTCCTTCCAAGTTTCTTACTTCTAGAACGTAAGATCCGATTCGCCTGTATTTTGTACAAATCGGCATAAGAGACAAAGAACATTCGATCAGAGCTGAACTATATTTAATACGGAACATGATGGATCCACAAAGAAACAAATTAAGACTCACAATACCAATACTAATGTTTTTGCACTCAGATAATCAGTAATATACCCAGCCAAATCAAAAAGACTAGTCCAACGCCACATACGACTCACAAAGTTTAGGGAGTCAGGGATTGACCTAAGCACACAAAGACAGAGAGCTAGGAGACTAACAGTTTAAGATAAAGATGGACAAAGAGATGGCTAGGCAGAACATATCATGACATTCCTCAAATGGTAGTCACGTGTAGCGTTGGCACGGTAATAAATAACATAAGCTTATCATGTATACAGACAAACACATGAATGCCCTAAGTTAACAGTTTGACAATGACAACAACATACTAAAGAACGAATACTTACACCCACAAAGAAGAAGAATAGCTTTATAATTTTCTTTTCAACCCTCGGGAGCCCCGAAAACAAATACCCTAGTTTGAATACAAGCATTCTTGTAGTTATTGAGCAGGAATTGACTGGAAATAACAAGGGTTATCAACAAGAACAAGAAATAACAAGAGATATCAACAAGAACTAGTAAGGTAGCAGATTTGATAGAAGAAAGACCATATTGAGCCTCCTTGAGGCTAAGACGCGATCGGCTCCATGGGTTCTTCTGTGTACACTCCAACGACCTTCAGGCGCCAGTCGGACGAGATTGAGCCGTAATGACATATCGATTCAAGGGCGGTTGTTCGATCTGTCACGGAGCTGAGAAATCGCGGGAAAGGGATTGAGAGTTCGCGCGGGGAGATTTTTTGTGGATAAGGAGAGTATGAGTGGAGCATGGGGATCAAAATCGTATTTTTTTAATTCATTTCACCTACAATATTTATTTATGTTAATTCAATTCTTTGTCACATATTTTTATTTAATTGTATTTCAAGCCCCTGCAAATTTTGTTGTTAATTGTATTTTCCGCTCGAAGTTTCAGTGTATTGGTAATTCCCTATCCACATCTTGTTTTTTAGAAATGACTTTTAGTTCTAAAGTTTGGAACAAATGTCATTTTACTCCAAGCGGAGATTGTGTGTGAAATAAATAGGTAATTAAGAGCAGAATTATTTCTAAATTAAGGCAACCAGATAATGCTATGTATTATTCAGGACTGTTAACGTTAAACAGTTTATGGATTAATAAGGGTATGGGGTTTAGTGGGGACCGCAAGTCTACCGTTAACTGTAGATCAGTAACTAGACTTTAGAGTTAACCGTTGACTCTCTTTGACCGAACCTATTAGCTAGTTTCACCTATTTAAGATAGAAACGTTGACCGTGACTGTATATAGTGTTCAAATTTGGAGCTCATGAGGATGGGTTTAGGTTTCATTGGGGACCGCAGAGTTGACAGTTTAGTGTATAATTTACTTGTGAGATGACCTTTGATTGTATATATTGTTGACTTATTATATAGTTTACCGTTGACCTCATTTGACCGAACCTATTAGTGTCACTAAGTGGTAATTGAAAAGTTCACCGTTGACTATAGAGCCAACTTTAGAGCTCACGCTTAGTGGTTTAGGGTTTAGGGTTTAGGGTAGACTTTTAACCAATTGCATGTTAACATTCTCGGATCGAGCTTGTTATTTTCTCAAAATCCATACCGCAAAGTTGCTCGTTCACTTAAAAATAATTAACTTTTGGTTGACCGTAGAATTGAATTTTAAGTTCACCTTAATCTTTGCATGACCAAACCTATTTGTTGCAAAGTGTAGCATGGAATGTAATATTTACTGATGACATTACCGTTGACTGTATAGTTGACTTTGATAATTCAATCCTTTTGAATTAAGGATTTGTATAAACTCAGGGGGAGTTATACTATGATGATGATGAAAGACATGTTTTGATTTACATACTTTTACAAAGCTTCATAGCTTTGAAGCTTTTAGTACTTATATTCTTGCTGATAGTTTCCGTGTTTCTAGACTTATACTGGACTGGATTGAAAGCTTAATTATGTTTTCATTTTAGCTCTTACAAATATTCTTGAACTTCTATATTGTTTTTATAATGATAGATAAGCTTTCAGGGTGTTTTAACTTTCAGATCACTTGATTGTTGGCCAAATCCTTGAAAGGCAACCAAAGCTCCAAAGCTTTGGAGGTTGCCCTTGGACCTCAGACTGTTATGTTTTTGGCTAACTAATTCTTGTTGCAGGTTAATCTATCTGGTTATGTGATTGATTATTGACTTTTTCTAGGGTCATATACTTAATGATGTTTATTATTTTAGCTAATCATATATAATTATATGTTGTATTTAATTTCACAAGAAAATAGCTGAGTTTATTGGTTTAATCTAATTTGTCAAACGGATCACTATATATGCTCTATTTTCTATAGATTGGATTTGATCGTGTGATTAAGTTTTGCAGGGATCGTCGTTGGATAAACCAGCCTAAAAGATTCAAACCAGCTATTCAAATATAGTTGTTGAAAGAAGTTGTTTAGAGTTGGGGATTGTTCCTAAAATCTCTCAAGTTGTTGCTGTAAGACTAGATTTGAATTTCAAAGAAGTATAGAGTTGTTCAACTGAGTTAGAGAAGACTTTTCATTCAAGGAAGATCAATAACAAACTCTTCATTCATTCAACCATTCAACATTGCAGAAGATCAATCATTCCAGATCTTAAGAATACTTCCAAGCTTAATTGCTTATTTGTTTACTGTGTTCTCTTTCCTATCCTTTCATCGTATAATTCATTAAATTTCTTAACCTCACTAACTTTAGTAAATTAGTTTTTCGAACAATCTAATGAAATAATAAGAACCTATAGTTGTTCAAACAACAAGAGGTTCTTATTGTTTCATTAGATTGTAGCTGGAACTAGATAGATTTGGAACCACAAGCTGTATAAGTGTAAGGTAGTTCACTAACGCTTGAGATCTAGGGCTGAATATGTGATTAATAAGAGTTGTTAAAATCCTGGAGGGATAGTATCCCTCAGGCGGAGAGTAGGTCCGTTGGTGACTGAACTTCGTAAACAATCATTGTTTTCATCTCTTTACAAAATCTGCATTTCATTTTGCACAAAACAAGGAAGCTCCAAAGCTTTGGAGGATTTTCTGCCTCAAAACTTTGAAGCTCCAGACTTTTTCAAACCTCTTTATCCTTGTCCAAAACTTTGAAATTTCATTACATCACTGTTTTCAAGTTTCAAAAGTTCAAATGTTAGAAAAAGTTTGCATACTCTATTCACCCCCCCGACCCTTCTAGAGTATATAGATCCTGTTTTATACCTGCATTACACACTTTCAATTGGTGGTATCAGATTTTGGGTCACTGTAAGGATCTAACCATATTGTGACTATGAGTGATGTAGGTGATGGAGGATTCTCACAAGGAAGAGCATTTAATAGGCCTCCATTGGTCTGTGGTGACAACTTTGTGCATTGGAAAGCTTGTTCATCATGGATCAGGAAATGGAGATATGGTCAATCACTCAAAATGGACCCGATATCTACTATACTACTTCAGATATGATCAGAACTGTCAAAAGAGAAGATGATCTTTCATTTACCGAATTGGAAAAGGTATAAAAGAACTATAAAGCTATGAACATGTTATGTCGTGCTCTTAGCGAAGATGAGTTAAACACAATCTCCAACTACAAAAGTGCTAAGGAGATTTGGGACAAGCTGGTTGTGAATTTTGAAGGAACTAGTCAAGTCAAGCATACTAAAATCAACATTATTCTAAGGCATTATGAGCTATTCAAGATGAATTCTGATGAATTCATCAAGGAAATGTTCAAAAGGTTCATAAATATTGTGAATAACTTAGAGTACTTAAGGAAAGCATTCTCAAATGAAGAAAAGGTCGGGAAGATTCTAAGAAGTCTACCTAAGCCAAGTGGGAATCAAAGACAACTGAAATTGAGGAAGCTCAGGACTTGAGCCTCCTGGAGCTAGATGATCTGCAAGGCAAGTTTCTCACTCCCGAGGTTTCTATGAAACAAGTGGGTGGTGAGATGAGTGACAACATCAAGAGCATGGAACTCAAGGAAAAAGAAAATGAGAGATCTCAAAGCCTTGAACAAGAAGATGATGATGATGATGATGATGATGATGAGGAAGACCTAGCCTTGATCTCTAAAGCTTTGACAGCAATTCTGAAAATGAACAAAAACTTTGGAAACAAGGATTACAACAAGGACAAGCCAGATCCTCAAGTCTCAAGGATCACAGAGGTAAGTCTTCTACACATTCACATAAATTTGAAGTAATGAATTGCTTGGAATGTCGAGATGCATATCACTTGGTTAGATATTGTCCACAAAACAAGAAGAATCGGTATTTTCCCAAGAAGGAAAATGAAAACAGAAGGAAGAAAGCTATGGTTGTATCATGGAGTGATTCTGATTCATAAACTGATTCAGATTCAGATCAAGAAAACGCTAATCTTTTCCTAAAGGCTGATCATGAAAAATAAAACAGCTCAGACAAGCACATTGAGGAGATGGTGAAAACTATCATCTTGCTAGTCCTTCTGATGTTCCACCTGAAATCCTAAAAAGTATGTTTTTAAATGAGGAAAGCTATAGATACGGGATTGAATCCTTGAAGGTGAAATTTCATGATCAAGCAAAGGAAAATCTAAGTTTAGCTTTTCACAACAAAACTCTTGAAGTATCTATGTCAAAATTGACAGTGACTTTAAAGCCTTGGACAACAGGTTCAAAGCTTTGAAGGCACAGGTCAAAGAAGTTGTAGATCAGAAGTGTCTTTTAACTGATAAATATGTTGATCTAAAACATCATGTAGATAATTTAGAACAACATAAAAATTCATTGACTAAGAAACTTCAAGAATCAAGAGAAAATTTATCAAGCTTTGAAGGCTCAGAACATAACCTCAATCTCATGCTTGGAGGAATTATGCATTCTACACATAAAGTGGAATTGGTTACAATCCAAATTTTTCTTAGAAAAACCAAACCACCTTTGTGAAAAAAGGAAACATACATTCTCCAAAATATTTCTACTGTGGAAAACTTGGTCATATGAAGCTAACGTGCTCCTTTAGAAGGACAGAATCTCACATTATGAGGAATACCTATCCATATCAGCTTATGGGACAAGTGAAGCAAATTTAGGTTCCTAAAAGAATCAGACCACCAAATATGGTTGATTCTGAATATGAATCCAAATTTCACACTTGGTTTCATAGCATGTTAAGGCATTGATTGAAATCTGCAGGCTGTCACCTAGGTTAAGGATCAAAAGTAGATTTTAGACAGTGGTTGCTCCATGCATATGATTGGAAAGAAATATTTCTTCACATAACTTAAAGAGATATCTGGAGGGACAATTACACTTGGTGACAAATCCAAATGCAACATCATTGGAATAGGTAGTATCGGTAATGAATCTTCAAGTTGTGTTTATGATGTTTACTTGGTAGAAGGTTTCAAATATAATCTGCTTAGTATTTCTCAATTATGTGATAAGGGAAATAAATTTGTTTTTGACAAGGAGAAATGTGTGGTGCAAGATGATAAATATGGAAATTGCATACTCATTGCTCCTAGGTCATATAATTTTTATGCTATGTGTACTAACAAAATTGCAGGTGAAAGTCTGAAGTGTCTCAAAGCTTTGAAGGAGGACTCAAAGTTTTGGCATGGATAACTTGGGCATATAAGCATTCACACAATGAACAACATTATCTCAAAAGAATTGGTAAGAGGATTACCATTTATAAAGTTTAAAGATGATGAGATATGCAAGGCATGTACCCAGGTAAACAGACAAGGATTTCATTCAAGCCAAAAAAACTTTGTAAGTACTATTACACCCTTAGAGTTGATGCATATAGACTTGTGTGGTCCTGTGAGGGTTCAAACACCCAAAGGTAAGAGGTATATCCTTGTTGTGGTAGATGACTACTCTAGATTTACTTGGGTTATGTTTATTAGAGAAAAATCAGAAGTATTATCTGAATTCTCAAAGCCTTGTAAAGAGCTTCAATCTTTGAAAAACTTACATGTTGCATCTGTTAGAAGTGATCATGGCAGAAAGTTTGATCAGCTAGACATTAATTTAATTTGTGCACAGTATGTCATGTCACACAACGTTTCCACACCTAGTACTCCTTAGCATAATGGAGTAGTTGAGAGAAAAAATAGGAAACTTGAAGATATGTCTAGAACTATGCTTCTTGAAAGTCACTTGCCAAAATATCTCTTGGCAAAATCTTTTAACACTGCCAATTATGTTCTAAATAGATGTTTGATTAGACATATTTTGAAGAAAACTCCATATGAACTTTTCAAAGGCAGAAAGCCAAGTGTTTCTTATTTTAAGCCTTTTGGTTGTACTTGTTATGTGCATAATAATGGTAAGGGTAATCTTGGTAAATTTGATGCTAAAAGTGATGAAGGCGTGTTTCTTGGTTATTTTTAAACTATCAAAGCATATGGAGTCTTCAATAAGAGAACCAAAGTGGTAGAAGAGAGCATTCATGTGATTGTTTATGAAAGAGATGATGGTTCCTTGAGTGAAAGTTTTGTAGATCTCAAAGCTACAAAACTTTGAACATCCTCCTGAGAAAAATTCTCAAAGCCATGAGACTGAACTTCACATATCACAAAATGTTCCAGCCACTGCATCAAGCTCTCAAAGGCGTAAAAAGATTGTTGGAGAACCAGAACCATGGACACCAAGGAAAAATTTCAAATATTTTTCAGCTCATCCAACAGACAATATCATTTCGGATCCAACTACTGGTACACATACCACTGGGCAATTGAAAAACGTGTGTGCCTTCAGTGCTTTTGTATAACTTCTTGAACCTAAGAATAAAAAGGAGGCATTACATGATGCAGATTGGATCATTGCAATGCAGAGTCAGCTGAAGAGATTTGAGAGGAACAAATATGGAACTTGGTTATAAGGCCAAAGTCTCAATCAATTATTCGAACCAGATGGGTGTTCAGAAATAAATTTGATGAAAATGGTAATGTTGTAAGGAACAAAGCCAGACTTGTGGCACAAGAGTATAATCAAGAAGAAGGTATTGATTATGAGGATACATTTTCTCATGTTCCAGGTTAGAAGCTATCAGAATACTTCTTGCATTTGCATCTCATAAATATATTAAGCTTCACCAAATGGATGTCAAATGTGCTTTCTTAAATGGTCATTTACAAGAAGAAGTATATGGTACGCAACCTCCTGGTTTTGAAGATGACAATTTCCTTGATCATGTTTAAAAATTAGGCAAAATTCTCTATGGCCTCAAACAAGCTCCAATGGCTTGGTATGACAGACTTTCAAAGTATTTAGAGGCCTAGTAGACAAAACTCTTTCATTAAGACTCATGAAAAAGACAGTTAGTAGTGCAGATTTACATTGATGATATATTTTTTGGTGCTACTAATGATGCTCTGTCAAAAGAGTTTTCAAGTCTAATGTGCAGGGAATTTGAGATGAGCTTAATTGGAGAATTAAATTTCTTTCTGGGACTTTGTGTACATCAAATGAAGAAAGGAATCTTTGTGCATCAAGGAAAATATACCAAGAACTTGCTCAATAAGTACGATATGTCTCAGTCCAAGGTAGCTAAGAATCATATGAGTTCTTCATTATCCTTAGATAAGGATACAAATGGTAAGAGTGTGAGTCAAAAGTAATACAGGGGTATGATTGGTTCACTATTGTATTTAACTGCTGGTACACCAGATATTATGTTTAGTGTCTGAATGTGTGCAAGGTTTCAAATAGAACCTAAAGAATGTCACTAAGTTGTTGTCAAAAGAATCTTTATATATCTATATGGTACCAAAGACTTGGAACTTTGGTATCCAAGAAGGTATAATTATTTTTGAGTGGATATTCAGACACAGACTTTGCAGGATACAAGGTTGACAGGAAGAGTACTTCAGGGTGTTGCCAATTCCTTGGCTCATCACTGATTAGCTGCCATTCAAATAAGCAAAATTCAATAGCCTTGTTGAATTCATATGATGAATACATTGCAGCTGTAGTTTGTTGCTCACAAGTACTGTGGATTGCTCAACAAATGAGAGACATTGGCCATGACTTCAGAAAAGTACCTATCTATTGTGACAATACAAGTCCCATAACCATGTTCATGAAATACCCCCTATTATTTGAAGGAATATTTTGGTAGTTTCACATTTCTAGAGTACTTTGGTAATATAGTAATGTCAATGTTTTATGTTTTGAAACTAGCAGTAGGTGCCAATAATTTCGAAAATTAAATTTTAATTTATTTGTTTGTTTTTTAGTTAATTTCCCCATATATTTAGTTAAACGTTAATGGAGGAAAATCAAAAAGGACAATGAGAAAAATAAACACACACACTCACACACACACACACACACACATACACACACACACACACACACACACACACACATATATATATATCTGTGTGTGTGTGTGTGTGTGTGTGTATTTTTCTCATTGTCCTTTTTGATTTTCCTCCATTAACGTTTAACTAAATACTGGAAACGTTTTCCAAATGAAAATCTAGCTAGGACAACTAAAACTTGTAATAAAATTTACCTAAGTAAGTCGGGGTTATGAGGGTAGTTTGGTCCTTATACTCTATTTGTTTCTTTGTTCTCCCATTAAGTCGATGTTATTTGATCCTTTATCTGTCAAGAAATATTACTTGTTGATAGCTCCGATATGGCTATGTTTTCCTTTCATTACATGATTATTTGTTATTGGTATGGTATTATATGTATTATCTGATTGTTGTTATGTTATAACGATTCCATGAGTGGTGTGTTGGATATAGTACCCTCTCTGGAAACTCGATCATTTCTCTTTCTTGCCCTCTAGATGGTCAAACCTTCTGGCAACTCGTCTATTTCTAAAATAGGAGGATTCCCCGCTATGCATCGGTTACTTAGATGAGAAGGAGATCATTCAGAATATTGCAGGAGCGTAGTCGACTGTTGCAAGGTATGGAGTCGATTCCGTTTCTCCGACTGCGACTTCCAAGACCCATTGAGGATGTGTCATTCTCAAAGGCTTACTCGATGCGCTTCCGTGGTTGACTGCGATAGAGGAGTACCTAGGCTGGGTGATCAATGATGAGGAATTGATTCGCAAGGACGGCATATGGACGCAGGATAATAGCTACATGGTGACTTATGTATACTAAAGGTCGCGCTTGAGGCCGAGGCGGGTTACCACTACATGGAACAAAGCAACCGTTACTAGATGTACCTTGTGGATGCTTACGATGAAGAGGATCCGTCCTCCTAAAATTTTAAAATAGGTTATGACGAGATCTCTAACCCTATATACTCGACCAAAGCCATGTCCTCGACCCCGAGCTAGTCGCCTTAGACCTGTCTCTCTCTTATGAAGAGAAACCCATCAAAATTCTATAAATGAAAACCAGGAACACCGGTACCAAGTATATGATGATCAAGACCTTTTGCCGAACCATCCTTTGTAGGAAGCTACATGGGGAATCAGAAGCTGACATGAAGAGCGTTAACCTCATCCATTTCACCAGGAATTATCGAGTGTCGGGGACGTCTCTCTCTTTTAAGGAAAATGTGATGCAACAGCCCGTACGTTTATTACCGTCGTTGTTACCGTCCGTTATGTATCCGCTCTTGCGGTCCTTAGGTCTTTCACATGCTCTAGAGTTGCATCCGCGCGTACAGGCATTTGTAGTTGGCATGTAGCTTCTATCTCCAGAGTGTTATTTTAAGCTTCGGGGCCAATGCTTCGTTTTAAGGGGGATGTGATGAAATACCCCGTATTATTTGAAGGGATATTTTGGTAATTTCGCATTTATGGAGTACTTTGGTAATATAGTGATGTCAATGTTTTAAGTTTTGAACCTAGCAGGTGGTGCCAATAATTTCGACAATTAAATTTTAATATATTTGTTTTTTTTTCTAGTTATGTATATATGTATGTATGTATATATTTTTCTCATTGTCCTTTTTAATTTTACTCTTTGTAAAAGTTTTCTTTAAAATTAAATGAAATTTGTTTTGGAAAGTCGTGAGTCACACCAAGCCATGGAACAAAGATCCTCACTGCGTTCCCAATGTAGCTCATCACTACGGGAAAAGGGCACCCATAAATTCTAGGTTGTTACAGTGCAACACTCCAGAACTAAACAAATTGATGTAAGACACCGTTTCATAAGGGATCATGCTAATAAAGTTGATGTATCTTTATCTTTTATATCTACAGCTATGCAGGTTGCTGATACTTTCACTAAACCATTGCCAGATGAGAGGTTTGCGTCTCTAAGGCTTGAATTCGGCATGCTAAACAAGGATGCTTTGGTTTAGGGGGGGTATTAGATCATATATGCTATATGTGTGAAAATCTCAAAGCCTTGGATTAATACGTTTTTAGCCTTGAAAGTATTCTTCAAAGATATGAAGTTTTCTGTTGATTCTGCAGTTCTCCAATGCTTTGGACCTCTACTTCAAAGCTTTGGAGAGTAAATCTATATATTTTGTTCAATAATTGAATCAAATAATTATTGGCATTATCTTAATAGATATTTGCTGATAATTATAAATGGTCAGAAAATATTCAAAATATCCTAAAGTATCTTTTCAGATACACCTTTTAAATCAATTTTAAAAGAGTCCTTTTTGTACTTCAAGTTTGACTCTTTTTCTTTCCTACTTAAAAGGCATAGACTGTGGGCTTCTCTCTCTATCTTTATCAATCTCTATCTACGTCTCTCTCTCTCTCTCTCTCTCTCTCTCTCTCTCTCAACTCTCTATATATCTTCTAAAACCATAAACCCAATGGAGCGCAAATCACAGAGACTTAAGCAGAAAAAGAAATGAGGAGAAAAGAAGAAGCATGAAGGTGAGAAGAAGAATGATCAGACTCTAAAGAAGAAGCCAGAGGAGAAGAAGGATGATCAGACTTCAATAAAGAAGACAAGAGTCAAGCACAGTGTTGTGGAGGCATAGAAAAAGGTTTATGGGCATGGTAAGAACTTACTTCCTAAATCATGGTTCTTAAATTTTGAAGTTAGGGGTATATGGATGGATGGTTATGCTTACTCTAAGATAGCATATTAAATTTTGATTGGTGAAGAGTTGTTGGATAATTGGATATTGACTACATAAGAAAACTTAGAGATTCATCTGTTTGGAAGATGTTAAACCCTACTTATGAGGCTTAGCCTAGGTTAACTAGCTTGTTCTATCTCAATTTTGTCTAAGAAGATGATGATAGTTATGTCTTAACCTAGAGCTGGTGTGGATATGAGGTTGGATCATAAGGTTTTTGCCAAGGTTTTGGGAATTCCGAGGAAATATAAAGTTCATGAACATCCTGACAGGAAGGAATGTTTAGAGAAAATTAAAGTTGAGTTCTTTTTAGAGGGTACACCATCTAGACCTAAAAAATTAACACATTATGTGTTAAATTGTGAAGCCAAGATATTGTTTTCTATCATTATGAGGTGTGTTCTCCCTAGAGAACATTCAAAGGAAGTGGTAACTGATAGGGTATTGATTCTGATGTACTTTATATTTCAAGGTTTTGACATTGATTTGCTTAGTGTGATTATGGAGCATATGATTTATTGTAGTACATGACTATGAATCATTCACTTCCCTATGCAAAGTTGCCACTTTTGTTTAAGAATTTTGAGGTACCTGTGATGGATGAGGAAAATATTACTAGTGGTTTTGTTTTTGTGGATGAGAGTTCTCTCCAAAGGATTGGAGTTGTGCAGACTGGTAAGAGTAGCTGGCAATTCTATTCTGAATTGTCTTATAGTTAGCTTAAAGAGAAAAGCTTCATCAAGCCTAAAGCTGCAACAACGCCAAAGACTTCAACCAATCTGGATTTTTCTCATATTATTGACAGAATTGAGAGCATGGAAGATGGACTGGAGGATTTGAGGCAAGGTTAATTTGACTTGTTCAATGAATTTGGGAAATTCAAAGCTTTGATGACTTCAATGGAAGGGAATCTGGACACAATCATCAAGGGTTTGAATCTGGAGAAGGTGCTATCTGCAGGAAGCAAAGATGATAGTATTGATTCTGACATGGTTATTGAAGAAGAAGAAGAAGAAGAAGAAGAAGAAGAAGAAGAAGAAGAAGAAGAAGAAGAAGAAGAAGAAGAAGAAGAAGAAGAAGAAGAAGAAGAAGAAGAAGAAGAAGAAGAAGAAGAAGAAGAAGAAGAAGAAGAGTTCCTATTATTCTTACTTCAAAAGATTGTTTGAGCAAATTGGTGATGAGGCTTATGGTGAAGAAGTTGGTGAAAAAGTTGCTGAAGAAATTATTGAAGAAGTTGTTGTTGAAACTGCTGCTGAAGAGGCTGCTGGTTATGAAGATGCTGGAGATGAAACTGCAGATCATGAAGAGCAGTTTGTTGATGAAGAAGCATCTGAAGATGACAAATCAGCAAGGGAAGAACAAGATAAAGTTGACACTGTCAAGGGTAAAGGAAAGGATAAGAGAAAGGTCAAGAAAGGAAAGAAGAATGCCAAGAAGAGTGCTGATGCATAAGACTGAGCTTCAAAGCCTTGAACATCTTCTATCTTCTTTCTGCCTATTTCTTTTTCTTCTTCAAAGCCTTCGAGTTTGTTTAAAATTTTCTTAAGTTTTTACATTTTCTTTCAAAAACCTCTGAAGAAGATCCTACATTCCTTAAACTCTTTTGATGAAAGTCAACAAGGGGGAGAGGATATGTGCTTATCTGGTGGATTATGTGTGTAATATTTTGGAAGATGTAGGATTTACATTGGATGATGTAGGATTTATTAATCTATGTTAGTTCAAGTTCGTTTATATTTGTGTTTTGTGGTATGTGCTAAGTTTTTTTTGTTGGTTCTTTATATGTTTCATGGATATTAATTGCTATTGAGCTGCAGGAGAGATGAAAACTGAAGAATATTGTTATGTCTTTCATCAATGGGGAGATTGACAATTCAATCCCTTTGAATTAAGGATTTGTATAAACTCGTAGGGAGTTATACTGTGATGATGATGATGAAAGACAGGTTTTGATTTAGATACTTGTTCAAAGCTCCAAAGCTTTTTTAGCTTTCACTACTTATATTCTTGCTGAAAGTTTTTGTATTGCATGACTTATACAAGACTGGATTGAAATCTTAATTCTGTTTTAATTCTATCACTTACAAATACTCTTGAACTTCTATATTGTGTTTATAATGATAGATAAGCTTGCAGGGTGTTTTAACTTTCTCATCACTTGATGTTGGCCAAAGCCTTGAAAGGCAACCAAAGCCCAAAGCTTAGGAGGTTGCCCTTGGACTTCAGACTGTTATGTTTTTGGCAAACTAATTCTTGTTGCTGGTTAATCTATCTGGTTATGTGATTGGTTATTGACTTGTTATAGGGTCATATTCTTAATGCTGATTATTATTTTAGCTAATGGTATATAATTATATGTTGTATTTAATTTCACAAAAAAAATAGCTGAGTTAATTTATTTGCTTAAAATGATATGTCGAACGGATCACTATATCTGTGAAATTTTCTCTAGATTGGATTTTATCTTGTGATTAAGTTCTGCAGGGATGGTCGTTGGATAAACCTGCCTAAAAAAATCAAATCAGCTATTCAAATATAGCTATCGAAAGAAGCTGTTTAGATTTGAGTATTCTTAGGGAGTTTGTTCCTAAAATCTCTCAAGTTGTTGCTGCTGTATGTTATAAGACTGGATTTGAATTTCAAAGAAGCAGAGAGTTGTTCAACTGAGTAAGAGAAGAGAGTTCATTCAAGGAAGATCAACAACAAACTCTTCATTCGTTGAAGCATTCAAAATTGCACAAGATCAATCATCCAGAACTGAAGAACACTTCCAAGTTTCATTGCTTATCTGTTTACTGTGCTCTTCCAAGTTTCATTAGAATTTCTTAACCTCGCCAAATTAAGTAAGTTAGTTGTTCAAACAATCTAATGAAATAATAAGAACCTCTTGTTATTCAAGTGAACAATAAGAGGTTCTTATTGTTTTATTAAATTGTAGCTGAAACTAGATAGGTTTGGAACCACAAGTTGTATAAGTGTAAGGTAGTTCAATTAGGCTTGAGATTTAGGTCTCAATATGCGATTAATAAGAAGCTTTTCAAATCGTGTAGGGATAGTATACCTCGGTCGGAGACTCGGCCCATTGGCGGCTGAACTTCGTAAAAATCATTATGTTCATCTCTTTACAAGTTTTGCATTTCATTCTGCACAACACATGGAAGCTCCAAAACTTTGGAGGATTGTCTGCCTCAAAGCTTTGAAGCTCCAGATTGTTTGAACTTCTTATCCTTGACCAAACTTTGAGATTTCATTACATCACTGTGTTCAAATTTCAATAGTTCAAATGTTAGCAAAATCTTGCGTACTTTATTCAACCCCCCCCCCCCTCTTCTAGAGTATATGGATCCTGTTTTATACCTGAATTACACACTTTCAGACTTTAGTTTAACGTTGAATTTCTTTGACCAAACCTATTAGTGTCCCCAAGTGGTAGCCGCAAAGTTGACCGTTGACTACATAATTGACTTTTGATTTGACCGTTGACTACATAATTGACTTTTGATTTGACCGTTGACCGTACAATTGACTATTTAGTTCACTTTTAACTTTATTTGGCCGAACCTAATATTTTCATCAAGTGGTAACCGCAAAGCTGGTCGTTCACTACATAATTGACTTTTGAGTTAACCGTTGACCGTACAGTTAAGTTTTTAGTTCATTGTTGACCTTGTTTGACGAAACATATTAGTTTCTCTAAGTGGAAACTAAAAAGTTGACCTTTGACTACATATTTTTACTTTTGCGTTGACCGTACGCCGTAGACTTGACTTTTTTGTTCATCGTTCACTTTGTCTGACCAAACCTATTAGCAAAGTGGACTGTTGACTGCATATTGACTTATTAGTTGACCATTGACTGTACAATTTACTTTTCAATAAATTGTTTACTTTTCATTGACCCAACCTATTACTAAATTACAATTTACACTCTTTACGCCAATTATCAACAAACAATCAGTTGCCATTACTAAACCAGAAGTCGCACAATTTTACAGATTATCAACAAAAAATATGTGAGTCGTAATACACACTTAATTAGAGAGTTCCAAATTAAAAGACGTTACCAAACACATTGCAACATATTCATATTAGTAAAGATACGAACGACATTACAAAAACATTGGTTTCATAAACATCACTATAAATAATTTTAAATGCAACACAGAAGCCCAAAAAAATCCAAAACTGTTCGAAAGTAGCCATTTATTATTTGTTGTAGACATAGCACGTCCTGCGAAATAATTGGATGGAGCGGCACCACGGCGTTCCCGGTCTGCCAACAAGGCATTCGTAGCCTCTTCATAATTTGCATACTTGTGAAAGCAAGCGACCTTGTATCCTGTTGTTTGTTGCTGACACTCTTCCCATGACTCATATACACCGCTTTGTCGGCTAACAAATACAGCGTAGTAAGTCAAATTGCAATTCAGTGCTACAAGGCAGCAGACATAGACAGTCAATAACAGTTAATGAGGACTACTTCAATCTGGCTCTACTTCAATCTGGCTCTCAAGTACTAAACCGTTTGAGTCAATAGCAAATTATTTCAATTCTTACAATAGCCAAACTGTTTCAAGAATAGTGATAGGCTCACATCTGTAACTGAATACACAATAAGAGATGATCACGGGCTGCAAAAACAAAATTTCCCCACAATGCGCATTACAATCTCTCAAGTGATCGATGGATCCATATCATCACGACCTCTTATGATCACTGATATAATCTCGCCTGCTTAACATCTCATAAAAAACACAGTCAGAATTATCAAACACTTCCAAATGTAAAGCCACCATCAGTAGTCACACATAGGTAGCATAGGTCACACAATAGTCACAAAAGATAGCATCATCATAGAGATAGGCATAAAGCAACATAAAAGAAAATACTATCCTGTAATAAAGAGATGAAGACTGGAAAATTCTAAGAAACACACGCAGAATGAGGACCAGACAACTATTACTGAAAAGCAAATAAGAGATGGTCACAGGATGAAAAAGGATTTTGCCTCACCGTGCATATTACAACTATCCCAGCTTCTAGGAGTAAATTCGATATATCCATATCATCACGGCATCTTAGATCCAGCAAGCAAAACATCATATTTTAGATAAGTAGAAACCAGCAAAGGCCCCGACATATGAACACTTGAAGGACAATGTGGAGCCATCAAACCCCTACCTAGACTTTTATTTTATGTTCTTTAATGTTATTTTCTTAAACTTTGTGTTTTTCTGCTTTGTTTTTAATGGATACCTTTCTTTAGCAAAATGCTACTATTTCTCTGCACAAAAGTATCGAGGCAAATGGACATGACGAGTGTGATGTCTGAAAACCCATAAAACAAAGGGACACAACAAGACACCACATGTGATTATGCCATAAGAGATACTGTAATACATACCCAGACATAGGTATACCGAAAGAGGCTCAGATCAGTCATGAAAAGCTAATAAGAGTTAATCACAGGCTGCAAAAGGATTTTTCCATGCATATTACTCTCTATCAGCTTCAACGAGTGAATTTGATAGATCCATATATAACATCACAGACTCTTCAGTGAGCATGAAAAGGCTCAGATATGTACTCATGAAAAGCAAATAAGAGATGATCACAGGTTGCAAAAGGATTTTTCCTTGCCCATATGACAGTACTCTATCAGCTTGAACGAGTGAATTCAATAGATCCACAGCATCACGGACTCTTCAGTGAGCATGAGGAGGCCGGCTCAGATCGATACTCATCAAAACTAAATAAGAGATTATCACAGTGTGCAAAAGAATTTTGCATTGCCATGCATATTACACTATATCAGCTTCAATGGGTGAATTTTATAGATAGATCCAAATCATCACGGCCTCTGAAATTCTCACAAATAGTCACAGCTAATGCAACCAGAAAGAACACAAATAGCTATATATATATAGATCAGGTAACTGATGGACTGCATGTACCACGTAATGTGAGAAGTACCAAATATGTCCAAGTAAATGAGACGCAAAAAAGTTATTTCACCAGGCAAAATGGAATGCAAGGAACAAAGAGCCATGCTGACTTTAAAACTTTAATTTCGTAAATATGAATTTGGACACAGAGACTATCAACTAACTGAGTTTCATCCAGCACACTTGGAGACATAACATTCTTATATCCAAAAGTATCATACACAACTTCATGCATATACCAAACAATTGAAAACGACACTAGCATATTACTCAACATGTCAGTAATTCACATATTCAAATGAAAACTGTCATCTTTAAGACAAACAATGAATTAAAACCCACAAAGAAACAAAAAAAAGACCCTAGAACAAGTTATTGGAATCAGGAACAAAGAAAGTCCCAAATACGATACCACTCATCCATCGCAGAACGACAAAAGCCCCATACACAGATAACATAATCTATTAATTGTAAATCCAAATAGTGAATTCATACTTGAGTATTGAGGCAAAAAGGAGCTTCGATTTTGATTCTTCGACGAAGTTCTCAGCAATTCTGATCAATGGCAACCAGACCCCCGTTAGGGTTCTAGATCTAAGTACTTCGTCTCTCCCTCCCTCTTTCGATTGACTTAGCTCTCACCTCACAGAATAATAGGCGCATGGTTATGCGGCTATGGTGGGAGCATTGATCGATGAAGAATAGATGAAAGCTAGAGATCAAGAAGAAAAGAGGTTTATGAAATCGATCGATTTTCCCGCAGGGTGTGAAGAAGAACAGATCGAGGTAGCTACATATCGAAATGACAAAGGAGATAATTAGTTGAAAATTTTGATCCATGTTGCGGGTTTGTGTTTTGGTGAATTGATGAATTAGTTTTATCTCTAAAACTTTCGTGAATTGATAGGTAGTTCCCCCTCCAAAATGTTTACTGAAATTATCAATGGCCGCCCAAAATGATAAAAGGTGGAGTTAAAATTTTGTAAAATTAGGTTTTTACCACAATTTTTTCATGTTATTTTAATTTTCCCCATAAATTTTGGTCAAAATTGTATATAGATCGATTGACAACAATATTGCGCGTCGTTGATAATTTTGGATTTCGGATGACTAGTCGTTTTCCCACGAATGAATCACAGTTGGTCTTTTAAAATCGAAAAGACGACTAGCCAAAAGACAAACAGAAAAAACGGTTGTTTATACTGCTATCCACGGCAACAATCCTGGTTGTCAGAATGAAACTAGTCGTTGTAAGCAGGATTTATTGTAGTGGTTGGAACACTACACATTCAAGAAAAAATCTACAATAAATACAACCCACGAGTTAATGAATGACCAATAACTTTGTTCCCCTGAATTATTAGGTAATTGACCACCTTTTAAGCATCAGATATTACACATTTGATATGACTGCTCGATCAATCCTTTCACTAACGGAAAAGGGTACAGACCACAGAGTTGTCCAGGTAAACTTACAGGCCCTGTAGCCTCAATCTCGTATACGACACTCACTAAGAACATCACCAAACTGTTGAAGTTGTCACCAATTTCTTGTCCTAATTTCCGTTTCTATTTTTCCAATAAGATTTCGTTGAAGTCCCCAATAACTATCCAAGGACTTTCAAATCCCGGAGAGTCTCCATAAGAGGTTCCAAGAGAACGTCCTTTGAGATATTATTGGATCTCCATAGAAAAAAATTACAAAGAAACCCTTTAAAGGTTCTTCCGTGGCCTAACAAAATAGTGATATGAAAACGAGTGTAAGCAAGAACTGTGACACCAACATCCCGTTTCCAAAAAAACTGAGATTGCCTGCTAATCTGATGCGAGACGCACAAAACCCATGTGTAAAACCCAACTTGAACTTTCTTCTTTCTGACTATCATAAAGTTTGTTTAGTCTCAATCAGAAAGAGGATATCCGGACGCTTGCTTCGAAAGAGGGAAATGATAGATTGGAATGTACAGGTATTTCCCAGTCCATATACATTCCAACTTATGATATTCATTGAGATCGACAGGGCTGGTCTTCACCAACCGGTGTCGAATGGGGATGAGAGAATTGTCTCGATCACCCAAATATTTTCTTCGTCGGAGTAGGAACCATCAAATATTCGCCTTTTACAATCAGTAGTAACTTCGTCTGAGAAACCCAATGCTTCTGAGAGATCCTGATTTTCATCCAAGTATTCATCTACCCAAGTTTTCCACGATATGTTTGATTTTGAGAGGTTCAATAGGCTTAGCATTGACTCCCGAAGAAGACCCCCAAAGTATGGAATCCCATGTTTTCTTCCGGATAAGAATAGTCTCCTCCATGATGTCCATCTCTTTGTCCTCTCCCTATCTATTTGATTTATCTCAGAATTCATTTCACGCCTACTGTCAAGTTTTTGTTGATGGACTACGAATCTCCCTTCTTCATAATTAGGATAGGGATCAAAACCGTCACTACCGGAAGACCCTCCTGTATGTCCACGCGCATAAATCGATCTAGCAGATGGTTCTGAATCCTTCATACCAGTAGGAAGGGATGTCGTTCCAAAGGTTGTGACAATCTCTAATAATTCCAAATACAAAATGCAACATTGCTTTTGCTGTCAACTATGTTGAAATTGTGCCCTAGAGGCAATCTATTTATGGTGACAATTAAATGGACTTACTATTCATTATGTTATCGATATGGAGATACTTTAACATGAATGAAGTCCTCAAGAGTATAAATCTTATATTCTTAAATATCCCTAGTCGAGTACTACAATTAATCAGGACGGCTGTATTGCATCGAGACTAATATGAGGGTAGATTGATATGGGGATATCAAGTGTAACAAATGGGTACGTATTAAGAGTAATGGCGTACTGGATTGACCCACCATGAGAAGGCTACATGGGAGTTATGTGAATGTCACCAGCGCTTCTCATAGTGACAATGGTGTTGTGATCCTTCGACTTGAAATCACTAGATACTCTAGTTGTAAATTATCATGAAACGTTACACCGTGACTGGGTAAATATAAAGGAGATAATCGGGCATGATATGAAGCAAGCTTAGAGATGGTAGTGATATAGAAAGGATTTGTCCCTCCCACATAACAGGAGTAAATATCCACGGCCACTCGATGAGTAGGACTTAGGAAAATGCATGGTCATGCTCAAATAAATCAATATGAGATATTGATGTTTTTTTTTTGTCTAGGTATACACACAGATCGAGAAACTATGGATTGGAAACACAAATTTGACACTCCATATCTTGTGTCCAATCCGGATAGATGAGACAAAGGGATAATACAACACGGTAACATTGGTCACAGAGGTTAGTCATATCACTGACATTCCTATTACTTGGGTAGCATTCATGTATTGCTAGATACCGCTCAATGTTTGTAATAATTGTTATTATTGTCAATGTAACACACAATAATAGATCAAACTGGGATTATTGCTAATCAGTTGGGCTAAGTAGCAATAATTAATTGATTGGACTAAAGTGTAAAATGTGCTCATTGGTTGGACTAAAGAGCAATTGGGGACTAGAATGTAAACTAGTCCCACATTGTTGGATTTATGGACAAAGAGGAATTTCTCTAACTATAAATAGGATTTATAGGCTATGAAAATTTAGTCTAGATTCATTCCTACACAATACAGTACACTAGAGCAAGAGAGAAAAGAGTGAAAAGGAGTTTTCACCCCTAGGGTTTTGGCCAAGGAGTAGTCGTCCCACCTAGGAGCCTTCGGCCTCCTTGTGGCACTCCAGGGACCTCTCGGCCAAGGTGATGGCCGCCCCTCTTTCCCTCCTTTCCACGTTGATGGATGTGATCCAGCCTGCGCAAGTCCAACTTAACATCTTGTGAGACAAGATAAGATCCTCCTTCTTGTCAAGATTGCTAGCAACATTGGAGAAGAAACCTGGCTGAGGTCTATTCGTGTGGATACGTAGAGACGCAGTTCCCATGTTCTGTGTATGTGATCGCCCCAGTCTCGTATGACTGAGGTAACATTTCTCCTTCATCATGTTATGATTCTTCACCTACGATTCATGGAGGGTTTTGAGCAGAATAATTCTATTGTATTTCCGCTCTGTAACCTGCATCAAAACCCAACAGTGGTATCAAATCCACAGGTTGATAGCACATAACGTCATTTATGTGGTTATATGTTTTATCAGTTTACACCGTTCTGTTAATTTTTGCGTAAAACTGGTATGCGTATTATGATACGCCATGAATATGATTCATGAGGAAATAAGCTAATTTTACATATGATGTCAAAATTAGTGAATTTCATGTACATGTGATGTACAAATTAATTGGTGACATAAAGGTAGTGTTTGGGCACAATGCTGGAAGAAAAGGTGTTTTTGTCCCACATTGGGGTTTGGCTAGAAGGGAAGGAGCAAAAATTTGATTTTAACCCACAATGAGGTTCGTCCATGTAGACCCGTCCGCCTCCCTTTGGTGCGCCGACCCAGCCGAAAGGTCTGACCGGGAGGGCTAGTCTGACAGGGTGGGCTCGGTTCGGCGGGTCAGTTCGGTTCGGCTAGTTGGACTAGCGCGACCGTTTTGATTATTTTGCCCCTAGTGTCCCAATTTAATTAAAAATTGACCCAGCGCGTTAAAGTTAGATTCTAACTGTATTATGTCATTTATCGCATGGTGGTTGGATGCGCCTTAGTTGAGAGATTGTTTATTTTGTGTGGTTTGATTTTGTTTTTTGATGTAATTTAATGTATTTAATTTTACGGCATGTGTGTCGTCTTCTCCCTCGCATGTGGTTTTTCTATTTAGTTTGTAGATGCTAGCTAGAAATAGATAGATGGAAAAATAGTCAAGGCATGGAGAAGAAGATCAAAGAGTTAAAGACCACAAGACAATGGAGACCCACAAGCTAAGACGCATGGAATAAAGACGGAGGCACATGGAGATGAGCTTGCTATTTTTAAGGCTCATATATATTCTCATTGGCTTGGAAATATCTTAGTCTTAGGGGCAACATCCATACCACATTTATTTATTGTTTATTGTCATGCTTTATTTTGATATATGGTTGATGCATGCAAAACGATAAGAAGATAACTAGTAAACATTTTGGATCTTTTATTTTGACTCGCCCAATCCAAATAAGTAGATCAGTTGATTTGATCAATTGTTGATATAATCAACACGTAAAATGATAAAAAAAACATATCCATCAACGATATTGTGATGACCCGGTCACACTTTTTATTATAAAATATCGATTATACGATAAAATCACGGTTTACAGTCAACCCGTCTGACAATTCCAGACGTCAAAACATCAACCAGCAGGACACACAGTCTTTCAAAACCACATTTTTTAATCAAATTTCTGAAACACTGGTACGTGACTAAAATTACTAAAAAGTTACACCAACTCGTCATAATTGATATTTTTAAATAAAATAGTGTGATACGACTAAAAAGTTACAACTTTCGTTAGAAACAACTAAAAACAACTATTTTAGCTAAACAATCAACTTTTTAGCAATTAACACCCCAATCTGGTCCAATTCCGTCCAACCTGTAAAACATAGGGATGATCCAAACAGCTCTGTATGTACCACCTTACCACTGGAGTAAAAATATAAAATTCACTAAACACAACAGACAGATATCACACAACAAAACGCGACACAAAATACACAGTCAACCTGATTAGTCAATCACCAGATCAGATGACTATAAATACTGTAAAATCACACCTAAAATATATACAAATATAGATGTATATGCATGAGCACATGGAAATTAAATTCACTTACCTCATCTGAATTTGAAATGGTAATATACCAAGTCTCTAATCATTTATCTGACAGAATAAATCAGATATCTCGAACCCAAAAGCCAGTGATGGAGAATTGACAAAATATGGGACAAAATGAGAAATCATATTGTTACCGTGCTTGCAATCTCATGTGGATGGAGATTCCAAACAAAAAAAAACAATAACTAAAGGCTCATCTCTCAGCCACCCCCCCCCCCCGTGCAGCAAACCCTGTTGGGTTTCCTTTCTTATGTCTTCACTTTTTCTTTTTCCCCTTTATTTTGACGTCCTTATGTGTCTCCACTCCTCTTCCTCAATTCCCCAAAGTGAATGATGAGTCATCAATATTTAGCTGGAGGTGTCTAATTTATCTAGAAAGTTTATAGATATGTAAAAGCAATTTCATTTGCCACATAAATTTTCCGTTATTAGAAATTTAGACCAAATAATAACTATTTATATATTTTCACACACGAAATGAATAATCTGTTTAATTTTAATGGTTGGAAGCTATCATTTCTGAATGTTAAAATTGTGAACGTCATTTATAACATATTTTAAAGTCTAGGAAAAATGTCACTCCAACCCTTGCATATGTTGATAAACTCAAACATTGTTTATAACCATTAATATGTCACGTCGACTATGAGCTACTAAAGGACTACATTTTACATAAAAGTTTTCTCATTGAAATATCTTGTAAGTGTTGGATCTTACAGATAAATATTGTCTTTTTGTCTTCTCGTTACTTAACACTCGTCAAAACTATACTGTATTAAATTCGGGCTTGCCAAAGCAAGGGGATCTGATTCATTATAGGATGACGCGATGGGACAAGCAAGGAATGTGCAACTATTGAAGTAAGAGGTTGAACGCAACTAAACTATTTTAAAAGGATTAAAAGTAAATGCAACACAATTGGAATTACCTATGAGGTTGATAAATAAGGATTTATTTGTCCAATCGAACCAAGAGTTGCATAGGATGAAATTGGAAAATAACTAACTTTTGGGTGACCTTCCAAAGCAGGCTCAAGATGAGGTGAAATATCGATCTTGGCCCACAATAAAATATATGATATTTTTCTCATTAATAGTGAGGGCTATTAATCCAAGAAAAAATAGTAGGAGCTATGTTTAATAATTTAAGTCCTTTTTAAGTATAGTACATCGTCACAATATTTGCATAATCATTTCTGTGTTGAATACCTATGTCATTAAACAAAGAAACTCGACTTTATCGCTATGTCCTTGAGAAGGACAAATTGTCTGGAATTAGTTTTCTAGACTGGTATAAAATTAAGAATTGTTCTCAAATAAAAGGAAAATGATGTAAATCCTAGAGCATATATTCTCCCTCCACCAAGTACCAAAACACACTAAATCCTAGTAGGAGGGACATCAAAGAATGGTTCTTTGGATGTGACTTGCCTCATGTTAGCTACCATGAAATCTGAGCTTTAAAAGCAAGATGAGAACATGGAGGCGTATGATATGAAGCTCTTTTCAAGAGCTGGCTAAACATAAAAGGTTTGAAGTGTTGCTCCATTTTGCGTTTTACCTTCTCTTGCATAACACTCGTCATGATAAAGATGTAATGAATTTCGGGCTTGCCAAAGCAAGGCGACTTGATTCATCAAGATGTGGCGCGACGACACAAGCTAGTAATGTGTGACTGCTGAAGCAAGAGGTCAAACACAACTAAGCTATTTCATTAGGATTGATAGCTTAGAGGTTGGGAGTTATCTATGAGATAGATAAATAATAACAAGTTATTCGCTCAATTGGACCAAGAGTTGCATTTGATGCAATCAGAATATTAAAGCTTTGTTCAATGACAATTTACTCAATATGATTAAGAACCACTGAACAAAGTGCTAATAAGGGCAAAGGTAAAACCATATTGATGGTTAAAGAGGAAGAGACAAATGGTTTTCCAAGAACCCCTACGGTATAAGCAAGTTCGTTGCTGAAACCAAGTTTCCTTAAAGCCCATAAAGGTAGTTGGAAGGAAACTACCCAAAGTACCTGGAAGGAAGTAAGCAAGGAATTATGAATTCCCTTTAAGGTGTATTTTGTTATAGAATTCAATATGCCTATCTCATCATCATGGGTATATGATACATGATGAGGCATTTATTTAAATGTGGAGGATCTTAAGAGAAGAAGACAATTCGATAGGGAAGAGATACACCTACATGTGGGGCAATGAAGCAAAGGTTGCTAAATTAGCCGTAGGAAAATATCTCTACCTTTTCGAATTATTCATGAATTAGACAAATACAATTATGTTCCTTCCATGAGTAGGAACATTATCGCAGTTTCTTGTATGGACAAGAAACGTTTTTTTATGAGAATAAAGGAAAAATGTTGTCCCATTTATTTTTAACAAAATGCATTATTGTAATTCACTCTTGTCTAATGGATTGTATATCCTTAAATCATGAGAATTTCATCTATAAGTTAATACCAAGAGATTTTTATATAATGATATGAACCTCAATTAGCTTTGGCATTGTCGTTTAGGCCACATGAATAAGAAATACATTTCTAGACTCCATAAGGATGGATTTCCTGACTCATTTGATTATGAATCACATGAGACATCTAAGACTTGTTTACTGAGCAAAGATATGATCTTTTGGTTTCATACATAGTGATGTATGTGGACCGCTAAGCACAAGTGCTAAAGATTATTTACAGTACTTCATCATATTTACTGATGGCATCAGAGAAATACGGATTTGTGTTGTAGGGTTTTGATGCAGGTTACGCAGCGCAATAACAAAAATTTAATCTTGCTCAATCCCCTCCATGGATCACAGGAAAGAATTCATAACATGATAAGAGAAGAAACATGTGTACCTTAGTTTGTGTGATCAAAATAAGAATAGTTTTTTCGTCTGTAAGAGTATCCACACCTTGGATCTTTTACTGGAATCCTTCTCCACGTTTAGTGCTAGCACCGCGCCACAAGGTGGTCGACGGCACTAAGGGTGGACGGGGTTGGGGTTTCCGCCTCAACTCTTGTCTCTCTCCTTGCTTTGTTATGTTCTCTCAATAATGACTTGTGCTGAGAAAATAAAAGGCTATAGTTCCTTTATATAGTTAATAACTCTTTATTAACTACATAATTGTATCAATACTAATCATGTCCTTACATGGAATAGTCCACTTGCAAACTAGTCCCACTAAATTTTCTTGTGGTTGTGTTACGATCCTTTTATTAATTAGTACAACTAATTAATACCCATATCCAGTTTAATACACATGGTGTGTGACCCTATAGGTTTCTACTTAGTTGCTAGTAACTATTACAAACATAGAGCGGTGTCTAGCAACACATCTATGCCACCGAACTAATATAAATAGTCAGTGATCCCGACAAACTTTGTGCCCAATATTACCGTGTTGTGTCATCCCTTTGTCTCCATATCCGGATTGGACACAAGACATAATCGTCACACTCGTATATCCAATCCATAGTTTCTCAATCCTAGGAGTAGACTTATCCAAGAAGATAATATCAATATCTCCGTATTGATTTATCTAAGTCTTGCTAGACATTCCATAAGCTCTACCCCTCGACTGGCCTTGGATATTTACTCCCATTATGTAGGAGGGACGAATCTTATCTACATCAGTGCCATCTCTCATCTTGCTTCCAATCATGCCCGATAGCTATCTTTATGATTACCCTGTTACGGTGTCACGTGTGATAATATCAAAGCATGATATTTCACAACTAGAGTATCCAGTGACTTCAAGTCTAAGGATTACAACACCATTAGTACTACGAGAAGCGCTTGTGATGTTGAGATAATCTAATGTAGCTTTCTCGTGGTGGGTATATTTAGTATGACATTACTCCTAATGCATACCCATGTATTAGACTTGATATCTCCATATCAATCTACCAACATACTAGTCTATAGTTGATCGTCCTATTAATCAATATAACGGACTAGGGAAATTTAAGATAACCAACGCACTTGTAATCTAAGGACTTCATTATATCAAATATAACCATAAATAATACAATGAATTATTCTAGCAACTAAAGTTCATACTAAACAGATTGCCTCTAGGGCATCCAAAACCAACATGTGTATCTTATGAAGAAACAACTGAATCCTTTAAAAAGTTCACAGAATTCAAAAATAAATAGAGAACTAGTTTGGCAAAAGTATCGAAGCTCTACGATATGATCATGGAGGTGTGAGTACTTAAGCCAATAGTTTGAGCATCTAAGGGAGTATGGGATGTGATCCCGACCCACTTTAACTAGAAAACCATTGTGTAATGGCGTGTCTAAGAGGAGAGATCGGATCTTGTTTGACACGGTTCGGTCCATGATGTGTCAAACATAACTTCCAGTTTATTTTTGGGTCCATGCTCTATTTACAGCAATTTCGCCCTTAACCTTATTCCATCAAAACCAGTTAGGAATAACACCATATAAGATATGAACTAGGAGGTTTCCTAGTACGTCATTCATAAGGATTTGCGATTGTGAAGTTTATGTAAAGTGTTTACAGTCAAATAAACTTTGAACCAAGTTGGATAAATCTATCATAAGGATTTGCGATTGTGAAGAACAAAGTGTTTGTTGCTCGAACTGCTGTGTTTCTAGAAAGAGATTGTCTCTAAAAGAAACAGTGGGAGGAAAGTAGAACTTGAAGGAGTTCAAGTACCACAACAGAACAGTAATCCTTTGATGGAACACGAGAAGGATCACAAGATGTTGTGGAACAACCTACTCAGGTAGCACAAGAATGTCATAGTTCAGGTAGGATACGTCAAGGGGCTAGAGAAATGTGGATCTCGTAACCCGATGATGTATAGCTCATGAATATGAGCATATAACCTATGATGTGGCCACAAGTGGGTCATGCTCTCAGAGACGGCTTAAGGCCATGCAATCCGAAATGGAATCCATGTATACCAACAAAGTATGGACTTTGTTAGAAACACCTAAAAGGGTAAGACCCATAGGGTGCAAGTGGGTTTTAAGGAAAACTAACATGGGTGGTAATAGGAGTACTTTTAAGGGACAATTGGTAGCTAAAGGTTTCAACGAGTTCATAGTATATACTATGACTAAACTTCTTGGAGTAGAAATCTACGTACGGATTGAATTAAGCTTCTTGGAGTAGAAATTTTCGATTCATGTTGCAATCAAATGGGTTTAGTTTCATCGAATGAAGATAAAAAACTTGTGTTTACAAGAAGGTTAGTGGGAGCACCGTTATATTTCTGGTCTTGTATGTGGTTGACCTAATGTTCAATGGGAATGATGTCCCTACTCTGCAATCTGTTAAATATTGGTTGGGCAATCGATTTTCAATGAAATGACTTAGGTGAAGCAACCTATAAATATATATGGAGATAGATCAAGAAAGTTGTTCGGCTTAATTCAAAGTACATATAATGAAAAAGGTGTTGAAATAGTTCAACATGCAATAACATGGATTCTTACCTATGTCACATGGAATTAGTCTTCGGAAGGATAATAGTTTTTCCAATTAGATTGAAGTCAAATCCAGGCTAATCGTATGAATAAGATTCACATGATACGTCATGTTATGTGCTAGGGCCAGACATGTCATTTGAAGAATGACATAAAGATACAAGTCAAATCAAGGTGATAGTCACTGGATAATTATCAAGAATATCCTTAAGTACTTGAGAAGCACTAATGATGAATTCTTGATATATGAAGGAGAAAAAGAGTTTAATATAAGGGGTAACTGTGATGCGAACTTTTAATCCGACAAATATTTCATATTATTGTCAAGTTTTTGTTTTGTCGTAGTCGAGGAACTGTGAGCTGGATAGGTTCCAGGAAAGATTCAGTTGCCGACTCTATGACTGAGTGTATTATTGAATAAGATGCATATACTCAGAATATTCAAGCTCAATCGATTGTTGAAAGAGGAGATATGAATACATGCAAAGTACCTACACATATCCCTCTTACCTTGCGCAGCGAAAGCGTGAAGGCCACGCTAGAATTCACTCAAGTGGATGTGAGAGACTGTTGGAATTGTTCCTAGTGGCAATCTATTTATGGTGACAATTAAATGGACTTACGATTCATTATGTTATCGATATAGATATGTTATCATGAATGAAGTCCTTAGAGTATAAATGTTATACTCTTAATTATCCCTAGTCGAGTACTACAGTTAATCAGGACGGCTGTATTGCATCGAGACTAGTATGTGGGTAGATTGATATGGGGATATCAAGTCTAACACATGGGTACGTATTAGGAGTAATGGCGTGCTCGATTGACCCGCCATGAGAAGGCTACATGGGAGTTATGTGAATGTCACAAGCGCTTCTCATAGTGACAATGGTGTTGTGATCCTTCGACTTGAAGTCACTAGATACTCTAGTTGCGAATTATCATGTTTTGATATCGTCAAACGTTACACCGTGACTAGGTAACTATAAAGGCGATAATCGGTCATGATATGAAGAAAGCTTAGAGATGGTAGTGATGTAGATAGGATTTGTCCCTCCCACATAACGGGAGTAAATATCCACCGCCACTTGATGAGTAGATCTTAGGAAAATGCATGGCCATGCTCAAATAAATCAACATGAGATAGTGATGTTATTTTTTTGTCTAAGTCTACTTACAAATCGAGAAACTATGGATTGGATTTACAAGTGTGACACTCCATGTCTTGAGTCCAATCCGGATAGATGAGACAAAGGGATTATACAACACGATAACATTGGTCACAGATGTTAGTTAGATCACTGACACTCTTATTACTTGGGTGACATTGATGTATTGCTAGATACCGCTCAATCTTTGTAATAATTGTTATTACTGCCAACGTAATTAGGAACCTACAGGGTCACACAAAATAATATATCAAATTGGGATTATTGTTAATTAGTTGGACTAAGTAGCAATAATGAATTGATTTGACTAAAGTATAAATTGTGCTTATTAGTTGGACTAAAGAGCAATTGTGGACTAGAATGTAAACTAGTCCCACATTGTTGGATTTATGGGCAAAGATGAATTTCTCTAGCTATAAATAGGATTTATAGGCTATGAAAATCCAGTCTCTATTCATTACTACACAATACATTACACTAGAGAGTAAGAGAGAAAAGAGTGAAAAGAAGTTTTCACCCCTAGAGTTTCAACCAAGGAGTAGCCGTCCCACCTAGGAGCCGTCAGCCTTCTTGTACCGCCCCACGGATCTCTCGGCCATGGTGATGGCTGCCCCTCTCTCCTTACTTTCCACATTGATTGATGTGATTCAGCCTGCGCAAGTCCAATTCGACATCTTGTGAGACAAGATAAGATCCTCTTTCTTCTCAAGCTTGTTAGCCCCATTGGAGAAGAAGCCCAGAGGTCTATTTGTGTGAATACCATAGAGACGCAGTTCCCTTGATTTGCGTATGCGATCTTCCCAGTCTGGTATGACTAAGGTATTATTTCTCCTCCATCATGTTATGATGCTTCACCTGCGATTCATTGGGAGTTTTGAGCAGAATAATTCTATTTTATTTCCGCTGCGTAACCTGCATCAAAACCCAACAAACCAGTCACCACATGTTCAATAAATACCCATAGATTGAGAGCATCAGTGCAATATCGTAACGCGTACCCCATCCTCCCACAAAAACCATAAAAAAGTCGGTAGACGTTCATATCGAATCCAAAAACCGACGTCTCTTCATTCTTCAATTGTGACTTTATTCTCCCTTGGTAACGGATTGCCAGCATTGATCGTCACTAAAGCCCGAATACATTTCCCAGCAAGGACTCCAGTTTTTGGAACTGTGACTTCAATAGCATAACCCAAAGATGCCGCAATTTCTTTCCCAATCCTATGTGATTGACAATCAATGGGAAGACCCCAAATCTGCATTTTGAGATTAGTTTCTGAAAAATTCATATCGTTCACATCCTTCATCCATGATTTCCATTTTCTCATAACAATAAGGTCCCCATAAAATTATTAGAAGATAAAGTCCATATCAAGACGAAGTCCAAGAATAAAGGCCCAATCAAGAATCACAAATGAAGCCAAAGAGCATTGAAGCCCATATCTCCAGATTATTCTAGAAGGACCTTATTGTAATGAGCTGTAAACTTATGAGGTCTATTTGTTAATGTCTCTTAGGATTTTGTGAACGGTCACATATCTGACCGTTCATCTTGGTGTATTTAAGAATCTCTTCATTAATGAAATAATCAAGCTCAGAATCATTCTCTCTTCGTCTTCATGAATGTTCTTCCCTTTTCTCTCTAATCAAACCCTAGCAATTCTAAAGCTTTTCATGGTATCAGAGCTCTAATGCTCTCCGCCATGGCTACACCACCCTCAAATCCTCTCTATCTCCTCTCTAATATTTACAATCTCGTTCCCTACAAATTAGATAACGCCAATTATGTTCTATGGAAGCATCATCTCTCTACTTTTCTTCGCACTCAACAGCTTTATGGATTTCTTGACGGTTCTGTTATTCCTCCGCCGGAGATCGTCTCTCTCCCAGACGGCAGTGGATCTCCAAATCCGGCGTATAGTGACTGGTTTCAACAAGATCAAGCTCTCCAGAAGCTCATCAACGCCACTCTTACTCCCGACGCACTCACTCATGTCATCGGTAAGACCTCCTCGAGAGTCGTTTGTCTTGCTCTTGAGGCTAGGTATGCTTACTTGACTCGATCTAACATTTTGATGTTGAAAAATGAGTTACAAACCATGCTTAAGCATTCTGATTCCATAGATCTTTACATGCAAAAGATGAAATATGTTCGTGAAAAACTTGTTGAGGCTATGGTTCAAATTGATGATGAGGATATGCTTATATATGTCTTAAAAGTATAATTATTTTCGGTCTTCATTACGGATTAGATCTAAAACTATGAGTCTTGAAGATCTTCATGTTTTATTAAAAGGGGAAGAACAAATGTTGGATTCTCAATCAGCTGATAACACTGTGCCTACTGCTTTCTCTTTCTCGTCTAATTTTGTTCGAGGTCGTGGTAGAGTTCATGGACTTCTTGGTCCTGGACCAAACCCTAACCGTGGTGGGTATGGTAGAACCCAAAATCAGGGTTCGGGTGGTCGTTTTGGGTCTAATCAGGGTGGACGTTTTGACTTCCCAAGGGGGCGTTCTGGGTCTAATCGGGGTGGTCGTTCTGCAAATGGAAGACAAATCCCTAATCACTCTTATAATAGAAATGGAAATGGCTCTTCTTCTACACCTATAAACTGTCAAATTTGTGGTCTAAAATATCACTCTGCTATTGATTGTAGGCATAGGATGGACTATTCCTATCAAGGAGAGCCACCCTCTGATCAAATCACTGGTTATCATGCTTCTGCATCTGGCTCCTCTACTCCAGATTACTGGTTGTCTGATTCTAGAGCAACTAATCATATGACAGCTGACCTAAGGAATCTTTCTCTTGCTGATACCTATACTGGTAATGATTAAGTCACCATGGGTAATGCTCAAGGTTCACAAATTACACACACTGGTACTGCTTACTTAAACACACCTAATCATTCTTTTGTCTTAGACAACACTTTAATTGTTCCTAAAATAGCTACCAATATTCTTTCTGTCTATCAACTGTGTAATCAACACAATTGTTCTTTTAACTTTACTGCAAATTCATTTTTCATTCAGGATTTGGCTACGGGCAAAATACTTTACAGAGGCTTGACTGAAAATGGACTTTGTCCTATCTATACTTCACCTTTTTCTGGTTCTGGGTCTACTAAACCCATGCCTGGTTCTGGTTCTGCTACTAACCCAAGGCTTGTTTGGGAAATAAAATAAACAATGTCTTGATACATGCTAGACTGGGTCATCCATCCAATGATGTTTTATGTAATTTATTTGGTGCTACTTATAAGTTTAATTATGGCTCTGCAATGTGTGAAGCATGTCTAAAAGGAAAAATTACTAGACTGCCCTATTCAAAATCCACTTCTGTCACACACAAACCACTTCAACTTTTACATTCTGATGGTTGGGGACCTGCTTCTGTGAAATATCTACATGGTTATAGGTTCTATGTTCTATTTATTGATGATTATTCCAAATTTACCTGGTTGTTTCCCTTGTTTCACAGATCTGAAGTTTGTGCTACATTTCAAAAATTCCATGTTCATATTGAAAATCTGTTAGATTCTAAAATTAAAATTGTTAGAACAGATGGTGGTGGAGAATATATAGCTTTTACTTTCCAAAAATATTTGCAAACTCATGGCATTACACAACAACTCTCATGTCCACATACACCTCAACAAAATGGGACTTCAGAAAGAAAACATAAACATATCCTTGAAACTGCAATTACACTTTTTCAATATGCATCTTTGCCTCATTTCTTTTGGTATCATGCTATATAAACTTCAGTGTATCTTATTAATAGAATGCCAAGTAAAAACACAAAGAACTTGTCACCTTTTGAAATAATTTTCAAACAAAAACCTGACTATTCATTTATGAAAGTTTTTGGGTGTGCTTGCTACCCTAATCTAAGGCCTTATAATAAATCTAAACTTGATGATAAAACCATGCAATGTGTTTTTCTTGGTTATGCTGATAATCGCAAAGGATATTTATGTTATCATAAATCTACACAGAGAATCTACATTAGCAGAGATGTAATTTTTAATGAATTTTTATTTCCTTATACTGACTCTTCCTCTTCTGTTTCAGGTTTAGAATCTCCAGTTTCTATCACAGTCCCTTTTGGAAATGATGAATTACCATCTTTTTATTCTGGACCAGCGCCTGTTGAGGAGCTTTCTTCAACTTCTGAGGTGCAGTCACATGGTGATAACGGTCCCTTACAAGAACAGAAACAAGAACAGATACCTTCACAAAGTTCATCTCCATTGAATGACATGGCACCTCAAGAAGAAGAAGCAGTGCCACTTCCAGTGACTGGACATCCAAGGCAAACCAGAAGCAAATTTGGTATTTTCAAAAGAAAATTATTGGCTTCAACCACTAGTATTTCTGATCCTACTTCACACATTCACAAAAGAACACCTTGTGCTCCTAAATCAGGGTTTGGTATCTCTGCTTCTACTGCACAATCCACTCTAAATGCATTTAATGCTTCTGTTAGTGATCCAACTTCATTTAGTGAAGCTAAGAAACACTCACAGTGGCAATCTGCGATGACCGATGAGTATCTTAGTATTCAAAATCAAAACACTTGGACTCTTGTTCCAAAACCCCAAAATGCAAACATTGTTGGTAATAAATGGGTTTACAGAAATAAGTTCAACCCAGATGGTAGTGTGGCCAGATTTAAAGCTAGGCTTGTGGAAAAACGATTTCATCAGACTCCTGGTATTGATTTTGAAGAAACATTTAGTCCTGTCATCAAACATGCTACTGTTAGGACTATTCTTTCTCTAGTTGCATCTTTTAATTGGTCTCTCAAACAGTTAGATGTGAAAAATGCTTTCTTGCATGGTTATTTGCATGAAACTGTCTATATGCAGCAACCTCAGGGCTTTATTGATCCTACAAAACCAATACATGTTTGTAAATTGACTAAATCTATCTATGGGTTGAAACAAGCACCAAGAATATGGTTTGATAGATTCACCTCTTTCATTTTATCTCTAGGTTTTACTCAATCTATTGCAGATTCATCTTTTTTTGTTCGAACTTCTAAAACTGGAATCACATTGCTTCTTCTTTATGTAGATGATATTATCATCACTGGTAATGAATCTTCATATCTTCACAACCTTGTTCAATCTTTGAATTCAGAAATTGAAATGACTGATCTAGGAGACTTGCATTATTTTCTGGTTTTAGATATTCACAGGACTTCATCAGGTATATTTGTTCATCAAAGAAAATATGTGCAACACATTTTGCATCGTTTTAACATGATTTCTTGCAAACCATGTCCTAATCCCATCTCCTCTGTTGGAAAATTTCATGCTTTAGATGGAGATCCTCTTGAGGATCCTACTATTTTTTGACAAATTTTGGGTTCACTTCAGTACTTGGTCTTCACTAGACCAGATATCTCATTTGCTATATACCACTTGTGCCAATTAATGCATAATACCACCATTTTGCATTTAATTGGAGCTAAACGTATCTTACGCTATATTAAAGGCACTGCCATCATGGTCTCATTTATCACAAAGGGCCTGGCCCAAAAGCTGGCCCAATCCAGGCCTTCTCTGATTGCTGATTGGGCCGGCAACCCAACAGATAGACGAAGTACTTCTGGGTTTGTTATTTACATTGGGCCCAATCCTATTCACTGGGCTGCCAAAAAGCAACCCACAGTGGCCAGATCATCTACTAAGGCTGAATATCGAGTACTTGCTATCACTGCAGCTGAATTATATTGGTTACAAATGTTGTTTCGTGACATTCGCATCCCTCTATTATCTCCTCCTACACTGTGGTGTGACAATGCTTCTGCTATAAAAATGAATGCCAATCCAATTTTACAAGCACGCACCAAACATATTGAGCTTGATTACCATTTCGTCTGAGAGAAAGCTCTACGTAAATGTGTACAAGTAAATCCTTGAGAGATCCCCAAGTGTACACCTCAAGTAGAGAATAAGAACACGGAGAGTTGTAAGGTGTGTTTAGGGAGAGAGTAAGCACTAGTAACTGTTTGTGAGAGAGAGACAGTAAGCTATGGTACTGGACCAATATGTCTTGTGTCGCAACGGAGAGCTAACGATCCTATATATAGTTGGGAAGTGACCGTTCGATGGTTTAGTGCACCACAAATGGCGGCTTAATGGTAGAACCCCCAACGGCACGTTCGACCGTGTATATAGGAACCGTTACGCATCTGCCCGCATGTATCGGAGACCGTTATGAGATCAGCCGCATTTATGGGACACGTAAGCCTAGGACCTCTCAGTCAGTTACCAGAGGTCGCGCGGAAGCTTGGTTGCCACATGCGCGCGACGGGCCTTACACTAGCCTCTAAACCACTAAGTCCCTACAAGTCCCGTGTTATGGTGCGCGGGGGCTCTGTCTCGTAGCCCCCACGTGGATCAGCACGGGTGGTGATATGGTGTGGATGGAGCACAACTAGGTGTGCTGGACGGCTGCCACGTGGCGATGGTCTGTCTATCTGGAAAGCATTATCTACAATAGCCCCCTTTTGCGCGATTGTCACGCGTCCTTCTGTTGTGCAGTCGCGCAAAATCAGCCATTCGTGGAGCTTACGCGGGCCTTTTCAAATTTTGAATTCGAATCCTCATAGCCCCCTGTCTTATCCATGATTTCATAGGGTTTGTGAAACACCATCTAGCTTTTAATGAAGCGTGGCTTCTGTGGAGTTAATCAATCGCCATCCAAATTCGCCTATTTTCGAGGCGAGGACAGATCAAGCGTCAAATCTTCCGGATTCCGAAGCATTTTTGCTGACTCAGCAGTACCCAAGGGTTGCGAATCTTCGGGGGTTTATTTAAACCCTTCTATGCCTTTGATGTAGACTTTCCTGCCTTTCCTCCTCTTTAAGCGAAACATCCACTCAAGCGTTTGTAGCAATGGCTCCCAAGCAAGCTGATGAAGTTCCAGAACTACCTAGCGAATTGTGGTGCAAAGCCCCCTACCTTGGTAGTGACGATTTTTATGTGGCCACCATTATGGCGTCCCCCCTCTAAGCATCCCCGTTGGGTGATGCTTTGCAACTTGCTCCCGAACCAGTGAGATCTGATTGGGACGTGATTAACGTCGGGGATGTGCAACGCCTCGGCGTAGAGGCCGGCTTGTATGGTTTTACCGACATTCTTCCGTGGTCCTTTATGGAGGGATTTGACTGGATGGAGGAATGGACAGAGCATATCCTTTGCTATTACGCGGCAGACTTGAATCGTGCTAATATTTTTCACGCCGTTCGTGCAACTAAAGGTCTCCATATTTACCGTGATAGTACCATGCTTCAGGTATTATTTTCCAGGTATTCCAGGAAGACTCACACTTTTCATCTCTCCCATCTCGAATTTGCCCCTACCTTGGAGGATGTGGAGGTCTTGCTAAATCTTCCAAGCATGGGGATTGGTGATCCCTTAGCACCCTTGACCGAACCAGACGAGATTCAATTATTTGAAGATATGAAGTTTCTCATAGCGGATATGGGAAGAACTGGCTCGAAATGGATGCCTGGAGCGACCGCACCCTGTGGGGATTTCCCACGTATTTCCTCCGGTCCGAGGAACACTTGATAGTCGACAAAAAAGACCCGAAAGAGGTCATCCCTGCTGTACTACCCGTTTTAAAGATAAGAATATAGATTTCTGGGAAGACTTATATCCGAAGCAAGATATTGTTCTTTCCGTTGATCTCCTACGTACAGGCGATTGGTCTCTTTGCAGGTTCGTGGACTGGGTTCGAAGAGGGTTCCTTCCGCGCTACCTGAGTATGTGTCAGACATCAAGTTTTCTGGTGACTATGAACAAATCACCGTGCCATACGATCATGTTCGCGTTAGTCCCCATTTTGGGTACGACGCCGTCGCTCCTTCATTGTGGCCTGAATCTAGTGACTAGGGCTGCTATGACATTCTCTAATGTGGCAAGGGTGTGTACTCTCTTTATGCTGAGATTCCTTTGATCCAACCTTCGCGTGACAGGAAGGGACGAAATACCCCAATCTGGGTATCTTTCTGGAACTTCCAGACTCGTCTTCTACTCAACCTCCATGATATCCCCTCTCCTAGCAAGTTACCCATATTTTCAACCAACGAGTATCCTTTTGAGGCCCTTCGCAGCCGCAATGACTGCAACTATGGCTACTTTTCCTTGCAGGCTAAAGACCGGCATTTATGCGCTCAACTAATTCTTGAGGATAAGACTGAAGTTGCTAAACATAAATCCTTTACGGCTATAGATAGTGCTTTCTGAACAGACAGATCTTAGCCACGTGGCAATCATCCAGCGCACCATACTGTGATCCACACACACTGGATCACCAGCCGCGCTGATCCACGTGGGGGCTGCAAGACAGGGCCCTCGCATACCACTGCACGGGACTTGTAGGGACTTAGTGGTTTGGAGGCTAGAGTAATTCTTGTCGGGTGCGAGCCAAGCTCGTGCGCGACCCCTAGTAACTGCTTTTGAGTGATTTATGGCACGAGCTCCATAAACCCGGTCAAACCCGGTCAACCCCATAACGGTTCCGGTATACGCGGATAACGTGCTGTAACGGTCCCTATATACGCGGACGAACGTGTCGTTGTGGTTAAGCTAATTAAGCCGCCATTGATGGGCGCATTAACCACACTACAACGGACACATTCTCCGTTATATATACGATCGTTAACCCTTCCATACAGGGGAGAACGACCCGAGATACGCGAAAGCTCTTTCAAAATCCTGTCTCTCTCTCACACAGTACTATTTCCTTACTCTCTCCCTACACACAACCCAACATTTCCTGTGCCATTTTCTATTATCTGCCTTTGGTGTACACAGAGTTCTCTCTGCAGGATTCTCTTGTACACATTTTGGTGAACCCGACGTGAACTTACCATTGCAAGCAACCATGTCTCATGAGGATGATGTCAGTAACAGATCGCCTTCCACGGTGACCACCTCGGGAGAGGAGACCCGCCGTACTCCTACAGCCACCGGTGAAGCTCCGAAGGTGGAAGCCTTGGACGCCACCATCCAGAATCAGGCGAAGGCTCTCAAAGCTCAATCTGCACAGCTAGAACGGATAATGGCTGTCCTGGGGACTCTCGCTCCATACCCCAGACCAGCCACCACCTTTTCTCAAGGAGGAGGAGCCTCCACCACTCAAGGATTGGGATTGCCAACCACACCACCCAATCCTAACCTTCAAACTCCACCGGCAACTACGCAGTTACCCTCAATTCAGGGGCCAACAGCTCAAATGTAGCCTCTTGCTACTCACACTCCTCAACCTCCAACTTTGGTACCTAATCCGGCTTCACAGTACCCCTTGCCTCCTCCATCGGCAACGTGGGGTAACGTGAATTCACGATATGTTCCTAGCCCCCCTGCGACATATGTGTCGCCTCCGCCTGCGGCAACCCCTCCTCCCGCTGCCGAGGGCAGTGCTCCGGAGTGTATGACGTCGCTGCAATGGCGTATAGACACCATTCTGGCTCACCAATCGTTCGCGGATATCATCATCCCGAAGCTTGACAACGATCCGCCTATTCCACGAGAGATCTACCTCATGCCTCACCCTGCCGGGTACAAGGCTCCTAAATGGGACAAGTTCGAAGATGTCAATGGGAACGCCCATGAGCATGTCATGCGCTTCATTGATGTAATGGGGCCGTATGGGGCTGATCCTAAGCTGCTGATGCGCGAGTTCCCGAAATCCTTGGGGAACGTGGCCTACAAGTGGTACAGGACGTTGGAAGCCGGATCCGTAAAGACCTGGGACGACATGGTCCAGAGGTTTTACACCAAGTTCTTCCAGATGGAGGAAAGGTGACGATGATTCATCTCTCGCGGATGTACCAGAAGCGCGAGGAGGATGGAATAACGTTCATCAAGAAGTTCAGGGCCAAGTCCTTGGAATGCAAAGATGTGATACTCGAAAGCAGACTTGTGGAGATATGCCTGCAGTGCATGCGAGACAAGTACAAAGGTATGCTTATCAACCTGCAAACACCTACATTTTCGAAGCTAATCGAATGCACGAAGAATATTGAGCCTATAGTGGAGAGACAAAAAAAGAGGAACGCACCTGAGAGATCCCCGAGCGGGACCACTTTCAAAATTAGGAGATTCAGCTACAAGAGAGGACGTGAGGCTGAAGTGAATACGGTCTCGCCCCAAAAGCAGCCGAAGGTAGTGAACTTCGATGCGCCACCTCTGCCATGTTCGGTAGAGGAAGCGAGCGACTTGTGCAGACAATGGCGTAAGGACGGTGTCCTGCCGCCGCTCAAAAAGGCACCCTCCAGGGAAATGGTCAAGGGCCCGAAGTGGTGTGAATGTCACGGAAAGGTCATGCATCCCACGGCTGACTGTAAGAAGCTTAGAATCATGGTAAGCTAAAAGATGAAAAATGGCGAACTGATTGTCAGTGATCAAAGGAAGGACGTGCGAAACAATCCACTCCCTGCCCATGCGGAGCAAGAGTCGAAAGGCAAAGAGGTCGCCATGATCTCGATTGTGGACTTGAAGAGGTTGAGGAGGATGGTCTACCCATCATTGCCGAGATCCACAATGACGAGGACTACAACATAGACACTGAGGACGAACGTGCCGATCGGATGAAGGGGTCGCATGGGTTCAGCAGGTTCTTCGATGAGATGAATTTCTCAGAGAAATGCCGGAAGGAGATGACAAAGGCGATCCTGAGGATAGCAGAAGATTACGAGGAGGATATCGTAGTCTCCAATGGAAAGGTTGTAAGGGCATCTTGCTCTACAGAAAAGGTCATAACCTTCTCCGCAAGCGACAAAAAGACAGATGCGAGCCACCAGAAGCCTTTGTATGTAACATCAATCATCAATGGTTTGGAGTTCAAAAGAGAGTTCGTTGACGGAGGAGCAGCAGTTAACGTTGTTTCGCTCCATACTCTGAAGTTAGCAGGAATTCCAGAGCACAAGATCGTCAAGTGTCCATCCCCGCTGATGGGATTTGGAAGCAACTCCAGAATGACAATAGGATGGATTCACCTGGGTGTTCAGATTGGCAAAATCAAGTGTTCAGCAAAATTCTATGTCATAGATGCGAACACTACGTATCACATGATTATAGGCCGGGCCTGGATTCATCGCTTTGATGATGTCCCTTCAACAGCTCATCAAGTGATGAAAGCTATCTGGAATGACAGAATAGTTGAGATACCAGCTTTGATAAATCCTTTCAACATGGATGAAGCACATCTCAGTGAGGCGGTATGGTACACTGAGATGGCAGATGAGCAGACGCCGGGACCATTCAACCCCACTCTTTTGCCATGTTGGGAGGACATCAAAGATCAGTCACCCGCAGGAGTGATGGTGACAAGAGAGGAAGCCATAGAACAGCCGTCTACGTGAGAAGAGGCGTCGCGGATTGCCTACCAGCGAAAGAACGTGTACACTCTGAAAAGGATAGCAAAACATGATCCTGAAGGCAAGGAGATAGAGAGTTTCTACGCCAACGGGAAGAAATGCTATCGCATATGAAGGTGCGTGGGGGTGTCCTCACGCGAGCATGAGGATATCCCTGAGAAAATCAATCAAATTGAGCAGGTTTTGGAACCAGACAAACCAATGCCAAGCGTTTTAGAGGAGAAACTCAAAGAAGCACCCGAATGCATGGAGGACAAACCCAGACCGCAAAAGCAGGAGCTGAAGGAGGTATTCCTAAGCCCGAGCGAAGAAAAGAAGAGGCCAGTCTTTCTAAGTGCGGACCTCACAGGCGAAGAGGAGGAAAGATTGCTACAACTCTTGACTGAATACAAAGACGTGTTCGCATGGGAATACGATGAGATGCCCGGTCTGGACACGAGCATCACCATGCACCGGTTGGATGTAATTCCAGGATCCAAACCGGTAAAGCAGAGCACAAGAAGATTTAGGCCGGAGCTCAGCGTGAAAATTATGCACGAAATTGTCAAACTCCTGGATGCCAAATTTATTGAGCCAAATCACCATCCCACATGGTTGGCCAATATCGTGCCGGTAGTAAAGAAGAACGGGCAACTTCGCATTTGTGTGGACTTCCGAGATCTTAATCGCTTCAGTCTCAAGGATGATTTTCCACTTCCCAACGTCGACCTACTTATCGATTCGACCGCGGGTCATCGCATGTTCAGCTTCATGGACGGCTTCAGTGGGTACAATCAGATAAAGATGGATCCCGAAGATGCACGTAAAACCGCATTCATCACCCCAGTGGGAGTCTTCAATTACACGGTTATGCCTTTTGGCCTCAAGAACGCAGGCGCGACTTACCAGCAGGCCATGATGGCCCTGTTTCACGACATGATGCACAAGGAAGTAGAATTCTACGTGGACGACTTAGTTGTCAAATCCAAGGATGAGGCAGGCCATCTGGGGGATTTTCGGAAAGTATTCAACAGATGCAGAAGCTTTCAATTAAAGATGAACCCCATGAAGTGCGCATTCGGAGTAACATCGGGGAAGTTCTTGGGATGTGTGGTACCTAGTCAAGGAATAGAGCCTAATCCTGCAAAAGTATCGGCCATCACTAGCATGACGACGCCGCATAACCAAAGTACCTTGAAAACATTCCTGGGAAATTATCCTACCTGCGAAAATTCATCCCAGCGATCGCCGAAATCACCTTCTGTTTCAGCGATCTTCTCAAGAAAGATGTTGTATACAACTGGACTACAGAGCACGAGGCTGCGTTCGGAAAGCTAAAAGAACTGTTGACATCGTCAAATGTAATGATCGCACCTCAGCTCGGATCACCACTCTTGTTGTACCTGACGTCAACAAAGAGGTCTATAGGGGCGCTCCTGGCTCAGGAGTATGAGGGGCAAGAAAGGCCCATCTACTACATTTCTCGCATAGTGCAGCCAGCAGAATCAAGGTACACGGACATCGAGCGACATTGCCTTGCCTTGTTCTTTGTAATAGAGAAGTTGAGGAACTATTTTGCTTCGCACAAAGTGGTAGTGGTCACAAAGAGTGATCCTATACGGTACCTTCTGACTCACCCTACCCCTGGGGGAAGATTGGCAAAATGGTATATGACCATTTCTCAATATGACATCACATGTGTTCGACCCCGGGCAATCAAGTCGCAAGCGGTGGCGGATTTTCTAGCACAGTTCCCCGATAAAAGTCATGAGCCCGCGATTGAAGAAGAATTGGAGGGATCTGAAATCTGCGCAGTTGAGTTTCCCCATTGGACGCTCCATTTCGATGGCTCATCAACAAGGAAAGGTGGAGGCATTGGGATAGTCTTGACCAAACCGGATGGAGAAGTTATACAGATGTCAGCAAAGCTTGACTTCGCAGTCACCAACAATGAAGCAGAGTACGAAGCTCTCATCGCAGGTCTTCGCGCAGCGATGGCACTAGAAGTAAGAAATTGGACGGTGATGGGGGACTCCAAGCTAATCGTCAAACAGGCCTCGGGCGAGTATGGTTTGAAGGAGATAAACCTATTGCCCTACCGGACCTTAGTACAAAAACTGGTGCAGCAGTTCTGCGACGTCAGATACGAGCACAAACCCAGAGCGGACAATAGGCATGCTGATGCTTTAGCTACCTTGGGATCCAAGGTTAGTGCAGATAAATGTCCCGCGAGAATCTCGATTGAAGTGCGAACATCCTCGACGTTGACAGAGGATGCGTGCGACGATGAATGCATGGATGATGCGGACTGGAGAAAATCAATCTTGCGTGCCATCGCAGAAGGCACGAGCAACGAGAATTGGGCATCCACAAAGGGGTATTGCATACATGACAACACCCTCTACTACAAAGGCCCTGGCAGAATACTCATGCGATGTGTCTCGAAGCAGGAGGAACAAGCGCTGTTAGAGAAGATTCACCAACATGCTTGTGGAGAAAGTGAGGTGTCAATCTATCGGAAAGCTCAGAGGTATGGGATTCACTGGCCAGACATGCCAACAGCCGCAGCATTTATTCAAGGAAGTTGCGAGAGTTGCGCACTGATCAAAGATTCTCTATCAATTGCTCTGACCGACGATGATGTGGATTGGAGGAAGCCACTCTTTGACTTTCTCACGCAGGGTATTGTGCCTGAGTCGAGAAAAGAAGCCGAGAAATTAAAGAGAAAAGCAGCACGGTATGAAGTGCAAGAAAATATGCTTTAGCGAAGGGGCCATGAGGGTAATTAACCTGTTGCGATGTCTAGACAGCAAGGAAGCACAAGAGGTGATGGACCTTTCTCATCAAGTGGAACATCAGGGAGGTGCGAAGTTATGCAGACAGCTCCTCTCGGTCGGATACTTCTGGCCCACCATGGAAGCAGATTGCCGCGCTAAAGTAAGACGGTGCCAGGAGTGCCAATTCAAAGGTAATCTAGTGCACGCTCCTGGTGTAGATTTGCATGCGTTGGGAACACCATGGTCGTTCCATACATGGGCTTTGGATTTTGTTGGTCCCATTCGACCAACCTCGCACGGGAATCAGTTCATTCTCACCGCGACCGAGTTGTTCACCAAGTGGGTAGAAGCAATACCACTAAAGACAGCAAATGCGCTGGCCGTGGTCCATTTTATCCAAGAAAACATCATATGCAGGTTCGGAATTCCAAAAACCATTCTCTCGGATAATGGCACCCCCTTTGTCAATCGCCAGGTGGCTAAGAAGGTAGCAGAGTACAACAAAAGGGAGATATGCTCTACCCCATACTATCCGAAAGGGAATGGTCAAGCGGAAGCAACCAACAAGACGCTATTAAGGATCTTGAGCAAGATGGTGGCGGATGACCACAAGAAATGGGCTGATTCTTTGAACATAGCCTTGTCGGCCTCTCGGACTTCTCCAAGGACGCCCACAGGAGACTCGCCATTTCTTTCATGCTATGGAGCTGAAGCTGTGGTACCTGCGGAGGTGAAGATCAACTCTGCAAGGTTGGCTTTTCATGCATTATATGACAATGCGATCATGACTTGGTTCTGTTAGAAGAGAAGCGGGAACAAGCTGAAAGGACTAACAAACGATACCAAGAAAGTATCGCTCATGCGTACAACAAGACAGTCCAACGTCGAGATTTCGCAGTTGGAGATTTGGTCTTGCGCGCGTCGGACTATTGCATGGAGAGGCGGCTCATCCAAAATTCGCAGCCAATTGGGAAGGACCCTTTGAAGTCACATAAGTCTTTGATAGTGGCTACTGCAACATACGGAGGTTACATGGAACGACCTCAACCCCAAGCTCAGTCAACATGCGATGGATTAAGAAGTATTATCCATAACTCGTCTCATTATATGCGTTAGATTATAACGTCTACTTTATGCTTTGTATTGATAAACTTGTGCATTTTCTCTCCCATACGAGGGAATTGTAATTTCATCTCTCCCATATGAGAGTATTCTATAATAAAAAGACTTCTCCCAAATGGAAAGAACTTTATGATTTCAGCTGCCTTTATTGCTTTATTTATTTATATAGTTTAAATCTATTTGCTATAATAGCAGCCTGCGCGAATATGATCTTAAGTGATCTTCAAGCCTATCCGCCGTGATAGCAGCCTGCGCGAATATGATCTTAAGTGATCTTCAAGCCTATCTGCCGTGATAGCAGCCGATGCGAATATGATCTTAACTGATCTTCAAGCCTACCCGTCGTGATAGCAGCCGATGCGAATATGATCTTAAGTGATCTTTAAGCCTATCCGCCGTGATAGCAGCCTGCGCGAATATGATCTTAGGTGATCTTCAAGCCTATCCGCCGTGATAGCAGCCGATGCGAATATGATCTTAACTGATCTTCAAGCCTATCCGTCGTGATAGCAGCCGATGCGAATGTGATCTTAAGTGATCTTCGAGCCTATCCGCCGTGATAGCAGCCTATGCGAATACGATCTTAAGTGATCTTTTAAGCCTATCTGCCATTATAGCACCCTATGCGAATATGATCTTAAGTGATCTTTCAAGCCTATCTGTCATGATAGCATCATGTGCGAGTATGATCTCACGTGATCTTCAAAGCCTATCTGCCATGATAGCATCCTAAGCAAATGCGATTTGGAATGATCTTTAAGCCTATTTGCCACGATAGCAGCCCTATACGTATGCGATCTTAAGCGATATTTGAGCCTATCTACCATGAAAGCAGCACCATGCAAATATTATCTTAAGTGATTTCGAAAGCCTATCTGCCAAGATGGCAGCTGTGCTTAAGTCTAATCTTAAGCAATTCTCAAGTCTATCTGACAAAATAGCAAAGCTATGCAAATGCGATCTCGAACGATCTAAAAACACATCTACGAATCTATCTGACAGATAGCGAATCATATCAACAATGCAAAGTGTGAGTATAACGCTATAAAAGGCGAAATCTGCCAGCACGCATGCGAAATTGACGTTCGTTGCAACAAGAGTAGCAAACCACACAAAGACATTTATTATTATGAGTCAAAATGACTTACAATTTATCTGCCTAGATAGCAGCTTACAAGCGAAAAGCTCAGACCGAGCTAGTTACACAGCCAACATGGCTTACAATGCGTCTAAATAGTAGCCTACAAGCGGAAGTTACACATCGGGGGAATCCTTACTGAAAAAGGATAGACCTACTGGTCCTAACAGAAGATATGCGATACAACGATCTGCGACAAAAGATCTGTAGCAAGTAGGGTGTTCCTATGAAAAGGACGGCCTACTAACACTACAAGAGCTATGCGACGCTATGTTCAAGATCCCAGGATCTGAAAAGGCCTTTGTCTGATCAACACCCCAAGAGATGTGCCTCAGGAACCACCTGTTCCGGCGAAGGACAGGCAAGCAGCAACTCCTAGGGCAAGAGGCTCCTTGTCCACGGAGACGAGCACAATGGCTCGCCATCCCGAGTTCAAGAACGTGGTTGCGAATGGTCATCCTCCGGGAAACCTAGAGGAGAACTCCGCCGTTCATTACGAACTGGTAAGAAGGCCAGTACGGCGCTACACCTCGCCGGAAGGCGGCCGGAAGCATGACCTGCAAACATAATAGACGAAGAAAATTCTTCGAGCAAGCATGAGGTATTATCTGCATCTTCTTTATGATAGTTATAAAGATCAATGAGCCTTGTAAAGCAGATTTTGGAAGCTATTTCTATGGCACAAAGCACAAACTCAGAGTTCACAACTTTAAGTTGCCATGAATCAACGAAAGATAAGCGTTGAAGCCAGCAGTCGTAGGGACTCACGGCAAGCCACATTGTGGGATGAAGAACCCAAGTAGCAGAAGGCAGGGTTTATATAGACCCAGTTGAGACTCTTCAATTGCTTAGATGAGTCAGCAAAACTTGGAAAAAGGGCAGGAATCAATCACTTACGCCTTGAAAAGAGGTAACAATCAATTACCCTACTAAAGGCTATGACGATTCGGTTGCGTATCCTAATTATTGACGGATGGTCATGATACGGATGGACTTCCCAAGGAAAGCGTACTTATCTAATAAGCAATTAGCGCGAAAATCAAGGCAGAATATCAATAGCTGACGTCATAATTGATATGCACAGAGATATTCGAGCAAATCCCGGGAAGGGCAAAACAGGCATTCAAATTCTTTTTGAAAAAATAAAGGGGGAGAAACCCTAGCAACATTACAGTAATGTTTTAATATTTTGCTCGACACAAATTTGTTATTGTTCAAAATAAACCTTTGACCAGGGATTCATCAGGAGTGAACTGACGAGACAGATTTGCCACTTGCTCCACTTCTTGCTTCAATCGCTCGTAGTTGGCGCTCATTTCATGGAAGAGCTTCACAGCTTCTTCAGCTTTCTGCTTTTGCTGCTTCATCTTCTGCTCCTCAGCTACGAGGTTATGGAAGCCGCGCTTCAAATTCACGGCTGCGCGAATCTGGGTGACTCTTTTGACAAGATACCCAAAACCCAGCTTGCCTTGAAATTTGGCGTGAAGGTTTTGACACATGCCGAAAAGCAACTCCGAGCTCTGAGGAGAGATGGTCGCAGGTGTGGCCGCAGATAGCTGCTCCAAAATCCAGATGGCTTCAGTCAAAAACAGTCTTCTGTCGAAGGGCCCTATCTCCAGAGACCTCACAAATGATTGAGGATAGGAGAGGCGCATCCGAACCAGCCATTCCACGTCAGCTTGCTTCAACCCTAAGCAATGTTAAACCAAGTTAGACTATCGAACTTGTAAATGAAGAATGCGAGATGCGAACAGCAATCACAGCATACCAGTTCCTTCAAGGATCTCGCGCAAAGAAGGAATGCGCATTGCCGGGGCAGCTGAAGACTGTCTCTGCTCCATTGCCCTCCTGTCAGCTGCGAGCTCTAACTCCTCATAGTTGGTAGGAAGAGTATAAGCCGCACGAGGTGCGATTGCAGCCCCGACCTGCGAACTCCAAAAGTTCCACGCAGAAGAGTCACTGCAGGCTCAGTCATCGCCGGAGGCATGGAAGCGGTAGAAGTTGCAGCTTGATCAGGGATGCCTTCAGGTGCGATAGCATCAGCAGCATCTTCTTATGTTTCCTCAGCAGAAGCATGGGCATCTTCCTCCATCAACACGGGGGTCAGCTTCGGCATCATCAAAAACTTCAATGTGTCCTCGAAGGGCTCTCCCGCATACTCAGCAGCTGCGACGGGCTTCTCAGTGTGAGAACTTGGCACCGGGACATAGGATGCAGAAGGTTGACTCCTTTGTTCCAACATGGCTTCATCAGCATTGCCTGCGATACAAGATACTATGATGTGAGGTAACTTGTGTTGCATAATATTTTATTATCTTTGGTAAACCAAGAGCGAGAACCTCCACGCGAGGGTGGGATTGCAGTATCTTCGTCATATGCTAAGGACGCGGAACCTTGCCCTATTAATGTATCTTCATTAAGCATATCTTTAAGATGAGCGTGACCTGGGGCGCGAAGAAACCAGTCATGATGATGTTTGGGTTACTAAGCCTAGTTCACAAATGTTGTTCAAATGATTACCTGAAGGTTCACCGCACTTGCTTACTAGCCAGCGGCGAATGTCAGCTTTCGACAAGCCGTGCTTTAACGCACCAACAATCACATCTCGGTAAGTTACCGCAAGATTAAAAATCTCACCTTCGTTACCGCCTGCGATCTCTTCGAAGTCTGCTTGGACTTGCTCTAGAGCGGCCACATCCTCTTCGAGAGCTTCATCCTCCTCGTCAACTTCAGGAGTTGCCTCTTCTGGAACCGCATTCCCCTCGTCGGTTGGACGCACTAAGTTGTCGACGTGTTGCTCTTCTAGGCTCCTTTGCTTTACGCGTTCGAGCTCCTCTTCTTCTCGCTTTCTTCTTCTTTCAGCAGCCTCCGCAGCTGTTCTCCTGGACTCGTCAAGGATGTCCTCGCTTATGGTTTCGTTGGAAACACCAGAATGAGAACCCCTCTTCTGCCTCTTGGTCAAAAGGCCACTGATGGTCTCATCATCATCATCTGCAAAGGAACAATTGGTCAAGATTGTGAAAAAAGTTAAGATAATGAGGAAAGAAGTGCGATTGAGATACCTCCCGACTCTTCTTCTTGTATCTCATCTCTTTCTCTGATATCTTCGACTCTTTCTTCTTCTTCATCTCCTTCTCTTGTCTCCCTTCTCTCCTCCTCCTCTTCCTCCTGGCCAAACGGAACAAAGGTCTCCACTGCGAGCTCTTTTCGCGCTTTGCTTGGCATGGGACCTTTACCCTTATCCTTGGAAGTAAGGGATCTCGCAGGAGGAGAAGTTGGAGCGCTCCTAGGGGAAGAGATTGTGATTCCTCTTTGTCTGGGCCTCTTCGCTCTTGGGGCAGCAGTTTCTGGGGGAGACGGATCGTTCCTGGGTGGAGACAAGGCTGGAGTGTTGTCTATCTGCGAGTCAGCAAAAGCATCCATGATCTCGCTAATCTTGGTCTCAACTGCGGGATCCATTTTCAGTGCCAGCCGAACTGGTTCTCCCTGTCTTCTCGAGTAACAATGGTGGTGACCAGCGATTTGGAATGCTCACCAGATGCGAACCTCCTCGCATAGCACTGCGGCAGAAAATGAAGCATAAAGTTTCAATGTATCGGGATAAGGAAACTTAGCACATGCAAGAGAGATTGTTTACCTTGGCGAATGTTTCGCTGTATCTGATGACATGCGAATCACCTTTCTTAACTTCGGCCATCTTTTCGTCAAGGATGGTGGAGGGACACAGATGATTCTCACGATCCAGCAGCGAATAGCAACCATATTCGGACTCGTACAGGCTACAGTTGGGACGGAAAGGGAAAGAATTCCTTTTGATCACAGGTGCTCTGCTTGGCCGAGGGGTTGACTGCGTCTCAAACCTTGTCTGCTGGGTATTCCAATACGCGACCCAGTTTCTGGAGTAGCCACCTTCGCGGTTGCCTGGGGGTTGCTCGAAGGGAAGATTGCTCCTTAAGATCGTTTTACACTCCCCAGACAGTAATCGCTTGTAGCAACCTCTTATGATAGACTGCGGCCAGATCGATGGTGCCACCGCATCGAAGCTGAACTGAGGAGAAACGCGAGTAGGATCAACATCCACGGTGATCCTCTCGTACCTAGGGGTGAGCTCACGAACATGCTCTGCAAGAGCAGGAAGAGATCCCCTTAGACACCAGCAGAAGAATTCACGATAGCGCTCGTGGAAATGCTCCCCGCCCTCGAAAAGGAGCTCTTCTAAGAAAGCAACAGCCTTGGAGGGATACAGTTTTGGGAACCATCGCACATTCTCAATGCGCATGGCATAAGGTCTGGCTATGAACTCTTCCCGATTGTCGCATATCAGGCTCCAAACACACTTAGGAAAGTGAGTTCCGAACCATCTCGCAGCCCGGCCGCTATTGCGCTCTTCCTCCGCACCTGGGGGACACCATTTGCTGGGCCTAGAAGGAATAGGGGCATAAGAGGGCCATCGCTCGAAGACCCACATAGTCAAGAAGGCAGTGTTGATGTAAGTCAGCACGTCGAGGCGACCACGCGATTCCTTGATTGCTACGACCAGTTGATCTAGTCTGTGATACAAGGTACCCAAGACTAAGGGACCAAGTGCGACCTTCTGACCAAGGGCTAGTTTCACATTAAGAGGAAGAACATGATAGAATACCCCATCATGCGGATGGCCATCAATTAAATACCTCGACAACCAGGCGCAGAGGAAAGCGCATAGGGTCAAGTGATAACCCTTGCCATTGACAAAGTTTTTAGCTTTCGGGTTTCGGCTCAAAAGCTTCTTGGTGATACTACTGTTCGCATAATCGCGAAAGAAGTATTGCACCCACTTGTTCCAAGTGTTCTTCGCAGATGTGTCAACCAACTGCCACTCGGGAAGGAGTTATGTAGGAGTCCACCGGGTTGAAATTTTCTTCACCTCTGCCAAGCACTCCTCTTGTACAAAGCAATCTCTGCATCAGTTCTCAAGGAACTCAAAGGATCCACCTCAACCACAGGAGACAGATCATACAGCATGTGCACATCTTCAAGAGTGGGGGCAGCCTCGAACTCAGCAAAGTGGAATGTGTGGGTCGCAGGCGAGTAACGCGAGAGAAGGTTTAGAAGCATGGACTGGTCCAGCTTCACGGCAGCACCCTTCATAGCACAGACTGCGAAATATATGCCAGCATCGTTTAAAGTAATGGCATGATTGGTCAGTAGATGGTCAATCCACTCATCCATATAGTCCAATTTTTAAACAAATGCCTGAGTGGAAATCGCAGTGTACGGGAAATACCCATTTTCGACCCCTAATCGAACCACGTCCTTGGAATCGATCAATTCGAGCATGGCCGAGTTAACTGGAGGGGTCAGCGTTTGCAATTCGTCAGCAGGGACAGGGATTGGCAGGTTCTTCACCTTAACCCTAGCATGGTAAAAGTCTTTGCCACCCAGATAGGGTGCTTTTTGCCATAAGGCCTGGGGGAGATCAGGTATTTCTTCGACCTCTTTAATAGGTTTGGTTCCTTTTGTCTTTGCCATTCCTGCGAAAAAGCAAGAAAAAAGGGGGGAGAAATACACATACTTTAGTTTGAATTTCGAGATTCAGTTCAAGGCATACGAAGATTTATTGGAAGAAAGATGAACAGTCCAGTGTCAATATTGGAGTTTGAAGTTCAGAATCGTTTGCATTATTGGGGATTTCAGAAACCCTACATTCAAAACCCTTACAATCTGGGAATTAAATCAAAGTTGGATTCAAAGAGCAAGGTCTCCTTCATAGTTTTCAGTGGATAATATGTTTCAGAGAGTCATGGGTTTGCAGATCCAACACAGTTCAAAGCATACATCGGTATATTAAACAAAATTGAACAAGGCCAACCTTATTTTGGTAAAGCTTGCTTGGATGCGCACAGTTGAAGAAGACGATTGACAAGAGAGAACTGATGATTGATTATCTGAATTTGCTCTTGAAGGCTTCCGGGTATCATTCACTTTAAGAGAAAGAAGTGATACTTTGCAACAATGGAGAGCACAGAGTATTTATCCAAAAACAGTGAAGGGTTGCATCCTTTCAGTAGTCGAATCGCAACCATCACCGTCGAATCGCGCAATCACAGGATAAGCTGACGTCACGCCTAAAACCCTAAAAGACCAGACAGCACGACTCTAGGGGTTTAGGTCATAATGGCACGCACGGGGGCTGATTTTGCGCGTACTTGAATTGGTGCGTGGCGGCGACGCGTACATTGGTTCCTGCGCATGGAAGCCTATCCGGCTATGAGTCTTCACGCGCAGAAAGGGTGCTAATGTAGATAGTGCTTTCTGAACAGACAGATCTTAGCCACGTGGCAATCATCCAGCACACCATACTGTGCTCCACACACACTGGATCACTATCCGCGCTAATCCACGTGGGGGCTGCGAGACAGGGCCCTCGCATACCACTGCACGGGACTTGTAGGGACTTAGTGGTTTGGAGGCTAGAGTAAGTCCTGTCGTGTGCGAGCCAAGCTCGCGCACGACCCCTAGTAACTGCTTTTGAGAGATTTATGGCACGAGCTCCATAAACCCGGTCAACCCCATAACGGTTCCGGTATACGCGGATAACGTGCTGTAACGGTCCCTATATACGCGGACGAACGTGCCGTTGTGGTTAAGTTAATTAAGCCGCCATTGATGGGCGCATTAAACACACTACAACGGTCACATTCTCCGTTATATATAGGATCATTAACCCTTCCATACAGGGGAGAACGACCCGAGATACACGAAAGTTCTGCCAAAATCATGTCTCTCTCTCACACAGTACTATTGCCTTACTCTCTCCCTACACACAACCCAACATTCCTGTGCCATTTTCTATTCTCTGCCTTTGGTGTACACAGAGTTCTCTCTGCAGGATTCTCTTGTACACAACGGCCAAGGCCAAGTACGCCCATTCTTTTGTCCAGGTACGCTCATATTTCATTGCTCACTTCATGTGCAAACACGTTTTTCGTCTTCTCTTTAACTGATTTCTTGATTTTAGTGTTGTTTGAGGCGTTTCGCATCTGGAGATAGAAGCACGAGTTTCGCTGCTCGTATACAAGTAGAAAGGGCAGCCTTGCGAGTCTCATCGATCCTTGAAAATCGTATTGAGCAAGCCATGCATATGCCTCCCGAAGTTCAATTGTTGGTTTCTAATGCGCTAGCAGCTTTCCTTACCTCTAACGGGAAAGGCTTAGTGAGAAAGAGGCTTTCCTATGAAACTCACTCCAGCGAGATACTCATGCGGTAGCTAAAGCGTCCTCGTGTCGAGGCAATCGTTCAAAGAAGCTCGAGATCCTCAGCACGTAAGAGACATGCTTATTTTCTTTGATAATCATGCCTTTGTGAAAGTCTTATTCTTTATTTTCCATCAGGTGAAATTCCTGGCAAAGGGGAGACAGGGGAGGTTGTGATGAGTGAGCTGGTCGTTCCCCCTGCGCGCATCGGGGAACAGCATCAAGAGCCCTCCATAATTATTTCTTCGGATGAAGAAAACTATGCCCAAGACTTACACACTGATCGAGGTGTGTCTCTTGTGAATGACGTTGTTCACAAGGAGGGTTTTGGGGAAACTGCTCCCCCCAGACATGATGTGGTGTTAGGAGAACGTGTTCCCTGTCCGGTGGGAACTACTGCCAATGCCCCAGATTATGCTTCTAAGCGGCCCCTGTTTCTACTAAGGGTACCGGTGTGACTAAACTAGCGCCGAGCTTTCCAAGGTCCTCTGATTTGGTTTTGGATTTGGACGTTCTTTCCTCCGGGAATACATTTGAAGTATGGGGCTCGCAGACCGTGTCTCCCATTTCTGTAAGGGGAGACTTGGTAATTCCTGAGGTGTATTTCACTCGTGAGGCCAGAGCTGATAAGGAACTGATAGCCACAGCTGGTGCTAACTTGCAGGCGACATTGCCCATCGCTCCTCTCCAGCGAATTATCGAAGGAACTGAAAAGCCTGACCTTGTCTTTTATGCCTCGTTTTTCTTTTTTTTATTATTATTTTGCGGAGTATGTCATCGTGTTTGTGCATGTAGGTATCGATCAAGCTTGCCTGGAGTGGCTTATGAAGGTCCGGGTATCTTTCCCTGCCGCTTTTACGCGTGTGCTAGAGTTGTCTCCAGGGGACAGAGGAAAAATTTTCAAAGAGTTGGCCATTATCCTGGGAGATCTGTATCAAGCTACTCCTGTAAAAACCACCTCGTCTAAAGCCCAAGAGTTCCTAGAAAATGTGCAGAAACTTGAACAACTTACAGCAGGGCGGTTGGACTTGAGCTTCCTTGCCTAGTGGTTCACGAGAATTCACAATTCTGCCAATTCGGGAAATGAGCTTGCTGCCTTTAAAAGGGAGACAGCAGATCTTGCGGTTCACAGGGAAGAATTCATTCAAACCAATGAATTGAACGAGGTCGTGAAGCGTCATGAGGCTAACAAAGCCCGTATTGCAGAGCTCGCTACTAACTCTCTGAAGTTGTCGGTGCAGGATTCCTTGTTGAAAGATTTCTTTGATGAATGAGGTTGCCTTTGCAAGGTAACATTTTCTATTGTCCCGCTTTTGCTTTGTTTCCTCTGTGGCCGTGATGCTGGTAGAACACACACAGCATATATGTATATCTCTGAATATTAAACGTTTGACCATATGATTGTCCCTTAAAGACAAATGTTGTTTTGCACCGTTTCGTGGGCAAGCATGCTATTGAGCAAATTCCTTTTTTGTTGAGGTTATGACCTGCGAAGCCTTTGACCCCTTTTATAGGAAATCTTGTAGGTGGACCTTCTTCATATGTCCCCAAGTATTCCCTGCGCTATTTTTGCTCATGATTGTTGTCTAACAAGATAGACCTGTTAGGCCACCATTCGAGTGGTAAGCCTACTTATAACCCTTCTACCTTATGAGATAGGCTTGTTATTGCTATCATGTGAGATAGGCCTTTTCCCTTATCATGTGAGATGAGGTCATATTTCTATCATAAGAGATAGGCTTTTGTCGCTATTGCGCGAGATAGATTTATATTGCTACCGTATGAGGTAGGCTTTTACTGCTATCATGTGAGATAGGCTTATATTGCTACCGTATGAGGTAGGCTTTTACTGCTATCATGTGAGATAGGCTTATATTTCCCTCTTTTTGGGATAGAATTTGTTCTGTCGCTATCATAGGAGATAGGCTTTGGGAGCTTGCTATCATGTGAGATAGGCTTAGACTGCTACCCTATGAGATAGGCTCATGTCTTGGTGTTATGGTCGACCTAGTGACCCATTACCTGGAGAATTAGATTGACAATTTTGACAAAAGTGCCCTAATATGGTAGGGTTTTTATCAATAATATGATCCTCATATGGGAGGATTTTAAAGAAAGGACGTTGCAAGAAACTTTAAACAGAGGAGGCTAGGGATAGTACTTTTTTAGCCATCGCATATTGATTGGTTGCGGGGTAGTAACAGTTCCATGGCACCGCAGAATGTTGCAATATCCGCTGTCGAAGACTTCTTTTACCTCGAGGGGTCCTTCCCAATTAGCCGCGAATTTGGGGTGGGCTGCTTCGCGCATGCAATGATCGGAGGCTCGTATGCACGCGCAATCCATTTTTTGTACTTCAGGTTTGCTCTTGTGGCCTTTTCACGTTTTTCCTCCAAAAGGATCAAATCATGGTCACGCTCATTGTTTTACAAGGCACTGAAGGCCAATCTTGCTGAGTTTATTTCCACTTTGGAGGGAACGACCGCTTCCGCTCCTTAACATAGCAGAAAAGGGGAAGTTCCAGTGGGAGTCCGAGGTGATGTTCGATATGCCCAAAGTGTCGTTCCTAATGAATCTGCCCACTTCTTGTGGTCATCTGTGACCATCTTACTCAGTAACCGTAGCAGTGTCTTGTTGGTCGCTTCTGCCTGCCCGTTCCCCTTTGGGTAATAAGGCGTGGAGCATACCTGTCTGATGTTGTATTCCATCAGTTTCTCGGCTACCTGGCAGTTGACGAAGGGAGTGCCATTGTCGGACAGCATAGTGTTGGGAATGCCAAAGCGGTGGATAATATTTTCTTGGATAAACCTGACCAATGTTGCTGCATTTTCTGTCTTGAGTGGGATTGCTTCCACCCACTTGAACTGCTCTGTTCCCGTCAGGATGTATTCATTCCCCTTCGAGGGGGGTCGTATTGGTCCAATGAAATCTAGGGACCAAATATGAAATGGCCATGGGGTCCCTAGCGCATGTAGGTCAACCCCGGGAGCATGTACCAAATTGCCATGAAATTGTCACTGTGGGCACCTTCTGACCTTCGCGCGGCAGTCAGCCTCCATGGTTGGCCAAAAGTACCCTATTGTCAAGAGTTGTCGGCATAACTTTGCACCCCCTTGGTGTTCTACCTGGTGTGACATTTCCATGACCTCTTGGGTTTCCTGTCCATGCAAGCATTTGAGCAAACTTCCATTATGCCCCTTTCGCCATAGTATGTTTTCTTGGAAAACATATTTGTTGGCCTTTCTTCTGAGCTTTTCGGCTTCCTTTCTGCCGTCGGGAACGGCTCCCCCTTGAAGATAGTCGATTATTGGTTGTGGCCAATCGTCTTCTATTGCAGCAATATCCATGGTGGCCTTGATTAAAGCACATGTCTCGCAGTTATTTTGTATAATGGCGCCGAAGTATGACATATGCAGCCAATATATCCTGTACCTTTGGGCTTTCCTGTAGATGGAGATCTCGTTGTCCCCACAAGAATTTTGATGGATTTTATCCAAAGTTTCTTGGACCTCCTTTTCAGTTACGCACCTCATAAGGATACCTCCGGGGCCTTTGTGATACAGCAAACCATCATGTATGCAAAAGCCCTTGGTAGAAACCCATGATTCTTTGCTGGTTCCGTCAGCCATCGCGCACAGAATAGGCTGCCTCCAATCCGCCTCTTCCAGAGGTCCTTCTTCGCATAGGTCCTTCACAGATGACGGGACAGACTTCACCTCAATCGATATCTTCGCAGGGCATCTATCTGAACTGATTTTTGACCCTAAAGTGGCAAACGCGTCCGCGTGGCGATTGTCAGATCTGGGAGTGTGCTCGTATTTGACGGACTCGAAATCCTGAACCAGCTTCTGCACAACTGACCGATACTTTAGTAGATTTAGAGCGTATTCTCCCGAGGTTTTTTTGACGATTAGATTTGAATCTCCCATGATAACGAGATTCTTGACTTCCAAAGCTCTGGCTGCAAGGAGTCCTGCGATCAGGGCCTCATACTCGGCCTCATTATTGGTCACTGCAAAGACCATTTTTTTTGACATCTGGATAACCTCCTGATCAGGCTTGATGAGTACTACTCCAATTCCTCCCCCCGATCTTGTGGATGACCCATCAAACTGCAGTTTCCAGTACTGTTTGCTGATGCATATATCTCGGGTCCTTCGAGCTCCTCTGGTACCGGCTCGTGCCTCTCGTCTGGGAATTGTGCCAGCAGATCTGCTAATGCTTGTGATTTGATGGCCTTGGGTCGCATGCATGTAATATCATATTGGGAAATGGTCATGTAACATTTCGCGAGTCTTCCTGAGGGGAGTGAGTGTCCCAGGAGATATAGTATGGGGTCGTTCTTCGTTGTAACTACCACTTTGTGAGAAGCAAAGTAATGCTTGAGCTTCTCAATCGCGAAAAACTAAGCCAAACAATGCCGCTCTATGTCTGTGTATCTTGATTCTGCTGATTGGATCATACGGGAGATATAATACACCGGTCTTTCTTATTCCTTGAATTCCTGTGCCAGTAATGCTCCAATCGATCTTTGAGTTGAGGTAAGGTACAATAGCATAGGTGCTCCCAGTTGTGGTGCGATCATAACCCTCGGTGATGTCAGCAGTCTCTTCAGCTTCTCGAATGCAATTTGATGCTCTTCTGCCCAGATGAACGTTGCATTATTTTTCAGCAAACTACTGAAGCAGAAAGTTAACTCTGCAATTGCTGGTATAAACCTCCGCAAGTAAGACAGCTTTCCTAGGAATGCCTACAGTGAAGCTTGGGATTGCGATGCTGACAGATTTGTGATTGCTGAGATCTTGGCGGGATCAGTCTCGATTCCATGCCTGTGAATTACACAGCCAGAGGTTACCCCAAATTCACACTTCATAGGGTTCATCTTTAGCTGAAATGCGCGGCATCTGTCGAAAACCTTTCTTAGATTTTTCAAGCGGTCTTCCTTCTTTTTTGACTTAACCACTAGATCGTCGACATAGAATTCAGCTTCTTGGTGCATCATGTCGTGGAACAGTGCCATCATTGCGCGCTGATATGTGGCCCCCGCGTTCTTCAGACCGAAGGGCATGACTGTGTAGTTGAAGACTCCTACCGGTGTTATGGACGTCGTCTTCTTCGCATCCTCAGGGTCCATCTTGATCTGGTTTTAGCCACTGAATCCGTCCATAAAGCTGAACATCTTGTGACCTGCAGTGGATTCGATCAAGAGATCCACGTTCGGCAAAGGGAAGTCGTCCCTTGGGAAGAATTTGTTCAGATCTCTGAAATCTACACATACACGAAGACTTCCATTTTTCTTTAAAACGGGGACTATGTTTTCCAACCAGGTGGGATGATGGTTGGGTTCTATGAACTTGCCATTCAGTAGTTTGACCATCACCTCCCTGATTTGACATTGATCTCCGGAAGGAAATTCCTTGCGCTTTTTTTGACTGGTTTCGAACCTGGGATGATATCCAGGCGATGCATAGTAATGCTTCGGTCAAGCCCCATCATTTTGTCATAATCCCACGCGAACACATCCTTGTACTCTTTCAGTAACTGGACGAGCCTTTGTTCTTCCGTATCGCTGAGGTCTGCGCTGAGGAAGACAGGTCTTTGTTTTTCCTCACCAGGGCTGAGGAATACCTCCTTAAGTTCCTTCTTTTGCGGCTTTGGGTGGTCTTCCATGCACTCGGGTGCCTCTTTGACTTCCTCGACTAATGGTTCTCCCTTGCTCATACTAGAAGCCCCTGATAGCTTGCAAATTTGTGTGGGGACACCCGTAACGCAATAAAACTTCTTACTTTTGGGGCAGAAGTTGTTCATTCGCTCCTCAGTGTACCCCGTGGCCTTTATCAAAGTGTAGATGCTTTTGAATGTTTTAGGGACGCCCTCCCATGCGGGCTGTTCTTCCTTCGACTCCTGCTGTGTTACTGTTTCTCCAAACGGTGAATGGTTCTGAATATCCTCCCATCTGGGCAAAGGAGTTGGCCGAAACGGGGCCGGGAGCGGCCTTTCCTCCATCTCTATAAACCACACTGCTTCAGGTAAGTGTGCCTCCTCCTGATTGAAAGGATTCACCGATGCGGGTATCGTGACCACCCTTCCTTTCCAGATAGCCTTCATCACCTGATGAGCTCTCGAGGGTACAGCGTCGAAACGGTGAATCCATGCTCGCCCGGTAATTATGTGGTAAGCCGTCTCGGCCTCAATAACGTGGAATTTGGCAGAACAGTTTATCCGCCCAATCCGGATTCCCAAATTGATCCAGCCCAAAGTCATTATGGAGCTACTTCCAAACCCTGTTAAGGACGAGGGCTGCTTGGCCATCTTATGCCCGGGAACCCCTGCCATGTCTAGGGTGCTCAAGGATATAACATTTACCGCAGCTCCACCATCAACAAAGGCTCTTTTGAATTCGAAGTGGTTGATCGTGGTCGTGACATATAGTGTCCTCTGATGATTCGCACTAATCCTTTTGTCGGACCCATCGAATGTCATGATGAGCCCCTGCGGTCTGGGGGTTCTGATAGCTCCGTCCTTTGTGGCAAAGAACTTCTCTCCATACTTTTCTGCCTCCCATAGTATTGCTCTTATCACCCCATGTCTGCAGCCTTCTGAAAATTTCATCTCATCAAAGAATCTGGCAAATTTGATGGAGTCCTTCATTCGCCCAGCTTGAGCGCCTTCACCATATTCCTCATTCTCATAGAATTCCGTAACCACAGGGACTGCCACTTCTGCCATGTCTGTAATCGATACCATGGCGATCTCTTTCCCCTTGGACTCCCGTCGTGGCGAAGGGTCGTCTCGAACATTTTTGGCTGATTCTTCAAGAACTAACTAGTCCTTCCTTATCTGCCCGTCCACCATCCACATGAGTTTCCTGCATTCCCTGGTTGGATGGGAGATTTGCCCATGACATTCACACCATTTCGGGTCCCGAAATTGTTCTCCTGTATTTCTGTGTTCAAATGCCGGCAAAATTCCATCTCGTCGCCATTTCTTGCAAAGGTCAATGGCGTCCCTGATCGAGATAAACAGGGGTGGTGGCTCTTGATATTTAAACCTCCGTTGCTTGCTGGGCGAAGATACCGCGTGCACATTGGCATCTCGTGATCGTTTATTGTAGGTTTTTGATTCATGGATGCGCAACGGAAACACAAACAAACATAACCCATGCAAAACCCTCCAAGGATCACAAGTCAAGAGACATAACGATGGTAAGAGAAGAAATCAATAACACACCTTAGGGTTTCTACTTTGATGACTTCAAACGCGAATTGTGTCACGTTCTCTATAGTTGATCCACGCCTAGAGTTGAATAATAGATCTTCCAATCCTTGGTGCTAGCCCGAATGAGGAAGAGGAAGAAGAATCACGCAAAACGAGACGAAACAAGGAGGTTTCGGCCTCCTTGTGGCCGACGGGACGGGCGGCGGCAAAGGGGGGCGGCGGCTCCTCTTTGCTTGCTTGCTCTCTCCTTTTTGTTCTCTCCCACTCAAGTTATGATCAATAAGGTCATATGTGTGGGAAGGAAGGAAGGAGTGTCCTTTATATAGTCCAACAAATCCTTTCCAACTACCTAAAGGACCTATTCTAGTCCTACTAGAATTCAATTTAGTCCCTTCCTTGCAAATTAGTCCTACTAAGTTTGCAAGGTGTTGCAAAGTGATCCTTCTAATTAATTAATTCAATTAATTAATTCCCAAATCTAGTTCAACTCTATATAGCGGGTGACCCCATAGGTTCTATCTAGTTTGTAGCAACAATTTGCTAATATGGAGCGGTTTCTAGCAAAACATCCATTCTAGCCAACTAATAGAATAGTCATCTTGACAAACCTTGTACAAGTAGTTGTCTCATCCCTTTGTCTCGATATCCGGATTGGACATGAGACATATAAGTCACACTCGTATATCCAATCCACAGTTTCTCGATCCTTGGGAATAGCCTTATTCGTGCAAATAACATCAATATCCCATATTAATTTATTTGAGTCTGGCTAGACATTCTATAAGCACTATCCCTCGAGTGGCCTAGGATATTTTCTCCCGTTATGTGGGGGGGGGGGAAATTCTATCTACTTCCACTGCGATCTCTAAGCCTACTTCTTATTATTGTATCCGGTACACGCCTTTATAACTACCCAGTTACGGTGTAGCGTTTAACGCTACCAAAATCACAATAATCCACAACTAGAATATCTAACGACTTCAAGTCTAAGGATGACAATACCATTTCACCACGAGAAGCGCTTGTGACTTAACATAACGTGTATGTAGCCTTCTCGGAGATGGGTCATCATGTGCGCCATTACCCTTAATGCTCACCTATGTGTTGGATCATGATATCTCCATATCAATCCAACCCCATACTAGTATATAGATGATTGTCCCATTAATCATTATACTGGACTAGGGATATTTAAGATAAACAACACAAGTGTAAATCTAAGGACTTCATTATATTAAATATCCAATAAATAATAAAATGAATTTTCTAGCCACAAATAAATTCATACTAAACTAGATTGCCTCTAGGGAATCTATTCCAACAGCCTCCCACTTTCACTAGAGCCAATCTGGCGCATCTCGTATGCCCATACTGCTAGTGTGCCCTTCATGCTTCCACTGCGCAAGCGGCTTTGTAAGCGGGTCTGACATATACTCATCTGTACGAATCTTGCATATCCGAACGTCTCCTCTATCGATAATATCTCGAATCAGATGGAACTTCCTGAGCACGTGCTTGGATTTCTGGTGCGACATGGGTTCCTTCGATTGCGCGATCGCCCCAGTGTTGTCACAGTACAACTCAACTGGATCCGCAATGCTAGGAACCACACCAAGTTCAGAAACAAACTTTCTGATCCAAACAGCTTCCTTTGCTGTGCCATTTTCAGCAATGTACTCAGCCTCTGTTGTAGAATCAGCCACCGTCTCTTGCTTGGAACTTTTCCAGCTCACCGCTGCTCCATTCAGGCAAAACACATATCCCGACTGTGATCTAAAGTCATCTCTGTCGGTTTGGAAGCTTGCATCAGTGTAACCCCTTACACGCAACTCTTCCTCACCGCCAAATATCAAGAAGGCATCCTTAGTTCTTCTCAAGTACTTTAGGATGTTCTTGACTGCAATTCAGTTACTCTCACCCGGATTGGATTGGTATCTGCTTTTCATACTCAAGGCATATGACACATATGGTCTAGTACATAACATGGCGTACATGATAGATCATATGGCCGAGGCATAGGGAATTCTACTCATGCGTTCCTTCTCAATCTCATTGGAAGTAAAACCACTCTTCGAAAGAGTGATTCCATGTGACATGGGCAAGAATCCCTTCTTGGAATCTTGCATGTTGAACAGCTTCAACACCTTGTCAATATATGTACTTTGACTTGGGCCTAGCAGTCTCTTAGATCTATCTCTATAGATCTTTATACCGAGTATATAGGTTGTTTCCCCTAAGTCCTTCATTGAGAAACACTTCCCTAGCCAATCTTTAACAGATTGCAGCATGGTAACGTCGTTTTCAATGAGTAGTATGTCATCCACATACAAGACCAGAAAAGATACAGAGCTCCCACTAACCTTCTTGTAGACACAAGACTCATCTTCGTTTCTGATGAAGCCAAACTCTTTGACTACTTCATCAAAACGTCGATTCCAACTCCTAGAAGCCTTCTTCAATCCATAAATGGATCGTTGCATCTTACAGACTTTTTTGGCTTGCTTTGGATCTTCAAAACCCTCCGGCTGTATCATATACACGTCCTCGAGGAGATTCCCATAAAGGAATGCTGTTTTGACATCCATCTGCCAAATCTCATAGTCATGATAAGCTGCAATTGCAAGTAGGATTCGGATGGATTTGGTCATAGCGAGTGGTGAAAAGGTTTCATCATAGTCAATACCATGAATATGTCTGAATCCTTTAGCCACCAATCGGCCCTTATAGGTAATCACATTACCATCCATGTCGATCTTCTTCTTGAAGACCCACTTGCACCCTATGGGTCGCCCCCCCTCGGGTGGTTCCACCAAAGTCCATACTTTGTCGGTATGCATGGATTCCATCTCGGATATCATGGATTCTAGCCACTTCTGAGATTCTGGGCCTTTCATGGCCTCTTCATAGGTAGTAGGCTCATCATCTATGAGCATCGTGTCACCGGAATCAGCCACGAGAAGTCCATACCTCTCGGGTTCCTGGCGCACTCTACTAGATCTACGAAGCTCTTGTGTTACCTGAACAGGCTGCTCCACAACTCCTTGTGGTTCCTGTTCATGTTCCATAATCGGTTCAGTGATTTGTGGTTCTTGAATCTCTTCAAGTTCTACAGTCCTCCCACTTTCTTCTTTAAATACAAACTCTCTTTCTAGAAACACGCCGGTCCGAGCAACAAACACTTTGTTCTCGGTTGGATTGTAGAAGTAGTAACCCTTAGTTTCCTTAGGGTACCCCACAAACTTACACTTATCCGACTTTGGTCCTAGCTTGTCTGATTGTAAACATTTTACATAGACATCGCAGCCCCAAATTCTCATGAACGACAGTGTGGGACGCCTCTCACTCCACATCTCATGTGGTGTCTTCATGACTGATTTAGATGGAACATGGTTAATGGTGAAAGCTGCACTTAATAGAGCGTGGCCCAAAAACGATAATGGAAGATCGGTTTGACACATCATAGATCGAACCATATCCAATAGGGTTCGATTCCTCCTCTCAGAAACGCCATTCCATTAAGGCGTTCCGGGTGGAGTGAGTTTGGACACGATCCCACACTCTCTAAGATAGTCCTCAAACTCTTGGCTCAAGTATTCTCCTCCACGATCCGATCGTAGAGCCTTGATACTTTTGCCAAGTTGCTTCTCTACTTCATTCTTGAATTCTTTGAACACTTCAAAGGATTCGGATTTTGACCTCATGAGGTACACAAATCCATATCTACTGTAATCATCAGTAAATGTAATGAAGTAGACGTAACCACCATTGACAGGCGTGGCAAATGGCCCACACACATCAGTATGTATGAGCGTCAATTGCTCACTAGTCCTCTCACCTTTCTTATTGAAAGGGGACTTTGTCATTTTTCCCAATAAACAAGCCTCACGTATCTCATATGATTCAAAATCAAATGAGTCTAGTAGTCCATCCTTATGGAGTCTAGATACACGTTTCTCGTTTATGTGGCCTAAACGACAGTGCCATAAGTAAGCAGGATTTAAATAATTTATTTTAATCCGCTTGGTATTAATGTTGTAGACAGGATTGATTAGATCAAGGACATAAAGTTCATTAAATAATTGAGCACTAAAATAGTGAATATTATTCAAATAAAAGGAACAGCAATCGTTCTTTATTGAAATATTAAAACCTTCCTTGTCCAAACAAGAAATAGAAATAATGTTTCTGGCCATAGCAGGCACAAAATAGCAATTATTTAATTCGAAAACTAATCCTGAAGGAAGAGATAGCTCGCACACGCCCACGGCCAACGCAGCACCTTTTGCTCCATTCCCAACGCGCAGATCTATCTCCCCTTTAGCCAATCTTCTACTTCTCTTTAGATCCTGCACATTTCGAAAAATGTGAGATCCACATCCAGTATCTAATACCCATGATGTAGAGACAGTTAAATTGACATCTACAACAAAAATACTTGGTGGTGGTGGAATCACTATTCCAAGCCTCTTGTCCTCCAGATGTTTTGGGCAGTTCCTCCTCTAGTGTCCAGGCTGACTGCAGTAGTGACACTCACCTTTAGTCACACCTTTGGCACTGCCACCAACAAGCTTAAGGGCAGGTTCCTTGGACTTGGCAACTGACTTGCCTTTGCCCTTGGAGGATGAGGCAAACCTTTTGCCCTTTCTTTTCTTCACCATCATAATGGCTTTTCCCTTACCCTTGTTGATGCTTTGTTCAGCTGTCCTCAACATATTGAGCAAATCTGGCAGTGGCTTCACGATCTCGTTCATGTTATAGTTCATGATGAACTGTCCATAATTCTCGGGCAACGATTGCAACACGAGATCGGTTGCCAACTCTTGGCCGACCGGGAACCCAAGTCGGGCGAGATTCTCCAAGTACCCGATCATACGGAGTACATGGGGTCCCATCGGGTTCCCTTCTGCCAGATGACTGATAACGCCCAATTAGGGGTTATCTTTTAGCCTGATTTCATGAGTATTTGTGTCGGAATTAGCGGTTTTTGCCGGAAAATGCCTTAGAATGCTCGGGAATCTAGAACGAGACGTTTATTTGTACTTGCTGGATTTCTACTTATTTCTTGCTATATTTGGATATGATCGCGGGTTTTCGTTCGTGTTGCCTTTTCAGGAACAGGTTCGGGAGGTGCATCGGAAAGCGTGCCGGGACCAAGCCGGGACCGTCTCGGGAAACGTGCACAAGACCGGGACACGACGGAAACACGGAAAAGCAGAAGTACACCGAAGAGGCAAACCGGGAGCGTCAGGCAGAAGAGTGGGACCCAGGGGACCAGACCTGGCCCACCAAAGGACCAAGTGGGCCCCACCTAGCCCCCACGGCCTGCGTATATACGCAGGCAGTGAGGGTGGTGGGGGATGTTGGTTGGGCCCTGGTTGCGTATATACGCAACCCTGCGTATATACGCAGCCAGTTTTGACTTTTGGTCAAAGACGGTGGACCGATGGCAGATTCCGTAATTTCGAACACAAGCGTTTTCGGGAAACAGCACTATTTAAAGGCTCGTCCAGACTCGTTTTGAGGCATCCACGAAGACACAGTACAATTCTCAGCACAACCGAAGGACAAGTCAGAGCATTCACGGAGAGCACGAAAGCGCGATTCGAGATTCGAAGACTTAGTTTGATTTCGTTCTCTCTCTTTATATTCAGAAACTGCGTTTTGTATTATGTCTAGTCGTAGCTAAACTTTTCACCTAGGTTCTCGGTGAACCTAGGGTTTCGTACTCAGATTTTATGATTACTACGTTTATGGATTCATGATGATTGTCTTAATTCAGCAAGTTGTATTTGTTATTCTGGTTTGATTATTATCGTATATGCATGATAGGATTGATCACCCAGGATTGCTATAGACCCGAGCTTGTAGGTGAAAACGTCAAGTTAGGGTTAGGAAGAAAAACCAGGATTTAGTACCTTACCCTGATAGACCGACTAGAGAAAGGGAGATAGGGCTAGCATCGAAAAACGTGAGACCAACTGTTAGTGAATTTGACCCGGGCCATTCGGACAGGTGAGAAACCCTAACAGGATTAGACCGAGACTGTAGACTTAGGCAGCTTAACAAGAATCCGAAAGTCTGCAGGATCGGGATTACGTGTGGAATCTGAAAAGTCACTGCACAACTGGTACGTTGCACAGATACCGAAACTGCTGAGTGTTTTCATAATCGAACGTAAAACTGAAATCTGTAGAAACCCTAGGGGATCCTGGAACCTAGTCTTCATCTACTATCGTTACAACCAAATCAGCTTATTTCAGAAAAAGTCACAAAAATATTTACGTTTTTAATTTCTGTTTTTAGTTTAGTCAACACCATCACAATCTACTCCTCCTTGTTACTACTCTTGGAAAACCGAAACTGACAACGTAAGTAAACCCATAATAGTCCTCGTGGGAACGATAACCCGAGTCTAATTGCACCCGGTACTACGAGATTCGTACACTTGCGATAGCACGTTAGTTTGCGCATCAAGTTTTTGGCGCCGTTGCCGGGGACTTTTTAGGGTCTATTTAGTAGTCAGAATTAGTTTTCTGAGCTTTTTATTTATTTTCAGTTTTGTTATTTTTCTTGTTATCTCACTGCGTTTTTGAATCTGCGTTTTCAGGACAGTTTAGTTGATGCCCAGATTGCCTCGCGATTTGGTGACACCACTCGACAACCCGGAAAAACTGTATACCGAACAGAACCGCAGAAACCGAGAAAACAGGATGGCAACCAACCAGAGAGATCCACCCGAGAACACCGAAGCCGGTGGACAGGAACGAGAGACACGTACCCCAGCCCAGATGGCGCGGTACATTGAGGAGCTTGTCACAGCGGGACTTGCTGCCCGAAGCAACCAGAGAACATATAACCGATCTGGGAAGGCGTTGGTGGAAAATTTCGAAGTCCCCACCGGGGGGCATGAGCGAGCTATTGTGGTGCCCGAGATCACCGCCGAGCACTTTGACATCAAACCATCCACCATCCAGACGGTACAAACTCTCTGCCCGTTTCATGGCAGGGCCGACGAAGACCCTAACGATTTTATCGGGAAATTCGAAGATTACTGCAACAAGGTCAGATACAAGGGGGTAGAAGCAGAGGCGCTCATGCTGATCTTATTCCCGTACTGTCTCTATGGAGTAGCCAAAGACTGGCTTGAATCCCGACCACCCCGATCCATCACCACATGGGAGGAGTGTGTCACGGATTTTCTGGCAAAGTTCTATCCCGCCTCCCGAGTCATATAGTTACAGAGCGAGATCCTGTCATTCAGACAGAAGATGGGGGAGACGGTGGTGGACGCATGGGACAGGCTCATGAGATTGGTCAAACGGTGCCCGAACCACGGTTTTGGAGATGCGAAAATCCTGCAGGTTTTCTACCATGCCCTAGACAGGGAGAACGCCGACAGGATTGACAGAGAGGCCGGGGGAAACTTCTTGTATCACGTGGAAAAAGAAGGTGCGTATGACCTGATGAAGCAGTTGGCCAAGCAGGACACCCGACTGTTTGACGATCGCAGGATGGCGGCTAGAGCCGAACCTGCAGAGGATGACCGTATAGACAACCTGGCCAAGATCGTTCACGACTTGGTTAAGAAAGTCTACTCGGATAAGAAGACTGTTGCAGCAGTCGAAGAACCTGATCTGGACACAGCCATCGAGGAGCTAAGGACTGAAGATACGAATTACGTACAGCAGCAGTGGGACCCGAGCCGGTACCGACCGGGTACAAGAGACCATCCCGGGTTTCGGTACGGAAACCCGAACGCAGCAGTTTATGCACCGGGATTCCAGCACAGGCCACCAGCCCAGCAGGCTGCCCCGGCCCAGCAGGCTCAGTCAGTCCCATCCGCACAGCAATACGACGCTTAGATGAAGGAGATCAAGTCCATGTTCCAGACTATGGATTCCCGGTTCAAGCACATGGACACCTTGACGGCAGATATGCAGACAACCAAAACGTCACTACGCGCTTTGGAAGTACAGGTGGGGCAGTTAGCACAGCAGCTAACGGAGAGAGACCCAGGAAACCTACCCTCGAACACAGTAAACAATCCACGGGCTCAGATCAATGCTATCTCCACTCGGAGTGGATTGGCACTGCAGGATCCACCGTATCCCAGCCACGCACGTGCAGAAAATTCGAAAGAAGTAGAACGCAACTTGTCGGGCCAGGATAACAGTACAGTCGACCGCCCCCAGCCGAAGGGCTCGGTTGAGCAGGATGCAGTGCAGAACGAGACAGGTGCAGAAACTGTACCCGTCTCCAAGGAGGTCCCGTACCCCTTGCGAACACGAAAGAGGGATGACAGCAAGGACTACGCCAGGTTTCTCGAGATGTTCAAGCAGCTGCAGATTAACATACCTTTTGCCGAGGCTTTGGCCAAGATGCCCACTTACGCCAAATTCCTCAAGGACATCTTGTATGGGAGGAGGCGAATGAGCGATTTCGAGACCATAAACCTGACGGCAGAAGTGAGCAATTGTGTGAAGAATGGGCTACCGAGGAAGAGAAAGGATCCTGGCAGTTTCGTTATACCGGTTACCCTAGGGAACGCTTACACAGGAAAGGCTCTGTGTGACCTAGGGGCCAGCATCAACCTGATGCCATTGACGATTTTCAAAAGTTTGAAAGTCGGTGAACCCCGACCCACCAGAATCATGCTGCAGATGGCAGACAGGTCCGTAAAACAGGCTTACGGGGTTATCGAGGATATTCTGGTAAAGGTCGGCGAGCTTATTTTTCCGGCAGATTTTGTCATCCTGGACATGGAGGCAGGGGAGGTACCGTTCATACTTGGCAGGCCATTTTTGGCCACAGGCGAAGCAATGATAAACTGTAAGAGCGGGGAGCTGACCATGCAGATTAACGAGGAAAAAGTAAAATTCAACGTTTTCAAAAATCTGCAACTGCCAAATTACTACGACCACGAGGACATCTTTGCTATAGATGTGGTGGACGAAGGCTGGGAAAACGAGGAGATGGACCAATTATGGGAAGAGATCGATAGCATGTACGGGGAAGAAAAGGAGAAGACTCGGTGCGAGCACGCCATGAGAGCCGAGGACTGGACCACTTTGCACCGGGACGAAGACGGTGGGCAAAAGATGATTCTGGTCCCGTCACTCAAGGAGCCACCCGCACTGGAGCTGAAACCGCTCCCGAGCCATCTCAGGTATGCATGTATTGGTGAAAATAGTACTCTGCCCGTAATTGTTTCGTCTCGTTTATCTCAGGAACAGGAGCAGAAACTGCTGGAAGTATTGCGAGAGCATAAGGAAGCAATAGCATGGACAATTGCAGATATCAAGGGAATCAGCCCCTCCTACTGCATGCACAAGATCCGAATTGAAGAAGGCAAGAAACCGGTGATTCAGCCCCAGCGGAGACTGAATCCAAACATGAAGGACGTTGTGCGAAAAGAGGTCATGAAGTGGCTGGAAGCGGGAATCATCTACCCCATATCAGACAGCACATGGATCAGCCCGGTCCAGTGCGTGCCCAAGAAGGGGGGTATTACGGTGGTGCAGAATAAAGATCAGGAGCAGATTGCGCAGCGCACCGTTACGGGCTGGCGGATCTGCATGGACTATCGGAGACTAAACGATGCAACACTGAAGGACCACTTCCCGCTGCCATTCATGGACCAGATGCTGGACCGGCTCGCCCATCATGCCTACTACTGTTTTCTGGACGGGTATTCCGGGTACAACCAGATTTGCATAGCCCCGGAGGATCAGGAAAAGACGACGTTTACCTGCCCGTACGGTACATTCGCGTTTCGGCGCATGCCGTTCGGGCTGTGTAACGCTCCGGCCACGTTCCAGAGATGTATGATGGCAATTTTTTCCGACATGATCGAGAAAAATCTGAAGGTCTTCATGGACGACTTTTCACTCTTCGGGGACAGTTTCGATGACTGCCTGTTCCATTTGGGCCAGGTTCTGATCCGATGCAAGAAGGCGAATTTGGTGCTCAATTGGGAAAAGTGTCACTTTATGGTCACTGAGGGGATCGTGCTGGGTCACAGAATTTCCAGCAAAGGACTCGAGGTGGACAGGGCTAAGATCGAGGTGATAAAGCAGCTTCCATACCCGACGAACGTAAGGGCGATCAAAAGTTTTCTGGGACATGCAGGATTTTACCGAAGGTTCATCAAGGACTTTTCCAATATCACAAAGCCACTTTGCGCGTTACTCGGAAAAGACGTACCCTTTGATTTCGATGCAGCATGTCGGCAGGCTTTTGACCATTTGAAGGAAAAGCTGACCACAGCCCCGGTTATAACCACGCCAGATTGGTCACTCCCGTTTGAGCTGATGTGTGACGCCAGCGACTACGCAGTCGGGGCAGTTTTGGGCCAGCGGAAGGATAAGGTATGCCACGTCATTTATTATGCGAGCCGGGTACTCAACGATGCCCAGCTCAACTATGGCACGACAGAAAAGGAACTGCTGGCCGTGGTGTACGCCCTGGATAAATTCAGGCCCTATCTGGTCGGGTCAAAAGTTATCGTTTTTACCGACCATAGTGCTCTGAAATACCTGCTGGACAAAAAGGACGCAAAACCGAGACTGTTGAGGTGGGTACTACTGATGCAGGAATTTGATGTGGAAATCCGGGACAAGAAGGGAGTTGAGAATGTGGTAGCGGATCACCTGTCCAGACTTGAGAACGTGAAGGTAGACCCGGTGCCGATCAAGGAAAACTTCCCGGACGAGCACATCATGGCAGTCAAAATCGGGAGACCATGGTACTATGCCATAGCCAACTACTTGGTAACTGGCACGCTTCCCGAGGATCTCACCCTGTCGCAGCGGAAAAAGTTCATTGCCGAAAGTCGACAGTATTTCTGGGACGACCCGTACTTGTTCAAACAGGGGGCCGACAACGTCCTGAGAAGGTGTATCCCGACCCACGAGGCCTGGAACGTGATCCGACACTGCCACTCATCACAGTGTGGGGGTCATTTTGGGGGAACGCGAACAGCTCATAAAATACTGCAGTCCGGGTTTTTCTGGCCGACAATCTTCAAAGACTGTCACGACTATGTGCAGGGATGCGATAGGTGCCAGAGGACAGGAAACACGTCACACCGGGACGAGATGCCGATGACCGTGTGGCAGGAGGTAGAGCAATTTGATGTATGGGGAATTGACTTTATGGGTCCGTTCCCGTCTTCGATGGGGAATCTGTACATTCTGCTGGCAGTAGATTATGTGACAAAGTGGATCGAAGCGATCGCGTGTCAGAAAAACGATGCAGCCACCGTTGAGCGTTTTCTGAAACGCAACGTTTTCACTCGTTTCGGGACTCCCAGGGCAATGATCAGCGACGAGGGCTCTCACTTCATCAATCGGGTTTTTGCGAAAGTTCTGAAACAGTACGGCGTGTCAGTTCATAAAGTCTCGTTACCCTACCATCCGCAGACGAACGGGCAAGCCGAGGTGTCGAATCGAGAGATCAAGAGCATACTCGAAAAAACAGTGAATCTCGGCCGAAAGGATTGGTCCGTCAGATTAGACGATGCGCTTTGGGCCTACAGGACAGCTTTCAAAACACCGCTGGGAATGTCACCATACCAGCTCGTTTTTGGGAAAGCGTGCCACTTACCGGTGGAACTGGAGCACAAGGCGTATTGGGCCATCAAACTGCTGAACTTGGACCAGAATCTAGCAGGGGATACGAGGAAGATGGCACTGCTGGAATTGGAGGAATTCCGCAGAACGGCTTTCGAGAGCGCCAAAATTTACAAAGAGAAGACAAAGAATTGGCATGATAACCGTATCACGCCAAAGCAGTTTAACGAAGGCGACAAAGTGCTTCTCTACAATACCCGGATGCGGTTCTTTCCGGGGAAGTTGAGGTCTCGTTGGTCGGGACCGTTCATCATCAAGCAGATTTTTGCCTGGGGGGCATTCGAGCTGGAAAATCCAAAAGACAACTCCAGTTTCAGGGTGAACGGGAACCGGATCAAGCCGTATCTCGAGACCGCCGAAGTCGTCAAAATAGACCCGGTCTATTTTGATGACCCGTGAGAGGTAACAAGGTCGGGCCGTCGACCGTAAATCACAAGGCGCTGTTTGGGAGGCAACCCAAAATTTATCGTTTATTTATTTAGTTTTAGTAGTTATTACGTTATTTTGTCAGTTCTGAATTTTCGAGAGAGGCGAGATGAGCGGGTTTTTGACTTTGAATTTGAGAGTGTGCAGAGACAGAATCATCCAAAACAGCCAAGACCAGGAAAGCAGGGGAAGAGAGAAGTTTTGAAAAAAAAAAAATGAATTTTGCCTCGGGCTGCGTATATACGCAGCCCCTGCGTATATACGCAACCCGTGGGGGCGAAATGCAATTTTTTTTTTCTTTTTTTTGGTTGTTTTTTCTGGTTGGGTATATACGCAGTACTGCGTATATACGTAAACAAGAAAGAAAAAAAAATCGAAATTTTTTCAAAACCCCGGGGGTATTTTGGTCATTTTGACCATTTAGGGTTATAAGGAGAGGGGTGGCCGGATTTCACCATTGTTGGCACCTCTCTTTCTCTCTCTACCTCCATTTCCTCTCACTTGAAGAACACAAGTTGTGCATCGGACCTCCAAATCAAAATCCGGGCACATTTCTGGAATCCCCTCGTCGCAAGGAGCAAGATTCATCCATCAAAATCCAGAAACAAGCGAAAATCGAGCGGGCAAATTCCATCAAAAAGTGAGGTGTTCTTGAGGAAAAGTGCAGATTCGAAGGTGTTAGAGCAGGAACTAGCAAAAACCGTACAAGGGAACGTGAACGAGGAGATCGAGGGCTTCGATTTGGTGTGCTCGGATTTCAATTCCGGGCAGTTGACTTTTCCGGCGACTTTTCCGGCGACCACCGGTGGTTTTCCGGCGACTTTCCGGGCAGAATCTCCGGTCTTCACCCCTGTTTAGGGAAGGTCGAAAATCTCATCCCTCGCTTTATTTTCCGTTTTGGCACGGCCCGTAGCCGGGCCCGTTATTTTCGTTAATTTTGCATTTGGAGCGGCACTTGCCGTGTGGACCTCTGGTAGATCTTAGGTGGACTATCTATTGAGACACACTATTTTGTGCACGTTTCACGTTTTTGCTTCGTTTCCCGAGTCGGCACGTTTTCCGAGATTTTGGTCTGTTATGGAGTTTCATGTGCCCGTCGTAGACCCTAACCGAGATTACATCCCTACTGACTATGAGGCGGATGAGCTTACCCCTTTGCTGTTTGACAGTTTTAGGTTCGTCAACCATCATGCCCAAAATTACTTTATGACCGGGACCAAAATGGGTCATAGCCTTCCCGTAGACTACCAGTTTGAGGTCGACCATACTTACATGCCGCCAGAGATGGCCGCTTATGCGAGTCGACCGGACATTTTCGGGACGTCCCTAGCGGGGTTTCCGGACTTGTCCGATACTGACTTGGTGCGTGAGTTCTACGCGAACCTCATGCACATGGGGGAGGGTGAAGCCAATGGGGATGTCCGTTGGGTCTATATGCGGCGTACGTTTCTGTTGCTCACGGCGGATACCATCCGCCAAGCGTACCAGATTCCGATGCGCTATTTCTCGTGCGCATATGCTGAGTGTGCAGATTACCCGCCTAACGACGCTGAGCTTTTGCGGGTTGTGACTGGGGGTACCCGGGTGCCCATTTCGAGAGAGAGGGGCCAGGCGAGATAGGCAAGAAATTGCATTCTCGTTTTATTACCGGCCCGCCACGGTGGTGGGCCGAGTGGGTAGTGAACAGGGTCGTAGGTATTAAACACTTTACCTACCTTGACTTCGAGTACGTACTCTTAGTCTATTGCCTTGTTCTGAGACGAGAGGTTGACATTCCTCGTCGGATTTGGGTGTACATGCAGGAGCGGAACTGCTCCGGTAGCCATAAGGGATTGGGGTACGCCAACCTCATTGCCAAACTGGCACGGGAGTTTGAGGTTCCGATGGATGATTTAGAGGGTGACCTACAGCCTCCTGTGCCACTGCCTTATAGGAAGCTTATTTCTCGTCACCCGGGCCCACCACAGCCAGTCGTTGACCTCGATGAGGATGACGATTTTATGGAGGAGGACCCGGCTCCTGCACCTGCCCCTGCCCCTGCCCCTAGGAGGCGTTCGACTCAGGAGCGACCAGTCAGTCGCCAGGCATCGGCCGGACTTCGGCGATGCCGTACTAGTAGAGAGAGCGAGCGGCCCGAGTCGAGTAGGCAGGGGACTGAGAGGAATGCCCAGCCTCAGCCTGCCCGTCAGAGAGAGCAGCCGGCCCCACGGGCCAACCCGACCCCACGAGCTAGACCGGCCCCGCCCCGTAGACTACCCCGAGTGGATGAGAGATTTGAGGGCTGTCAGGGCGGACGCAAGTCCATAGGAGAGAAGGTGTTTGAGGGAGCGGGCAAGATTTGGAGAGCGTTGACGCATATCCGCCGGACTCAGCGGAAGGTCACCAAGGACACCCAGGCTGCCCTAGCTAGTATTCGAGAGGAGCAGCGGGATGCGGCTCGGCACGCAGGCCGAGAACCGCCACTTCCGCTGTATTTTCCACCCACCTACTCCAGCAGCTTTACCGAGGGATGGTCGGATGACGGGGACTCTAGCGAGTGCACGTCTGCCGCGCCACCCCCGACCCAGCCACCACCGCCGACTCAGCCATCACCGCCACCTGCTCGACAGGAGAGACGGCAGCCTGGGACACGATCCCGGCAGCCTGGGACACGATCCCGGCAGCCTACAGGTCGTCAGACTGGGTCCCGTACCCAGCAGACTGGTGCCCGTACTCAGCAGCCTTCGAGTGGCAGGACGACTTTGCGATCCCAGCCACCTAGCAGTTGGACTGGGTCCGAGTCGCAGTCCTCGGATTACCGGCCCCATACACGGGCACGTCAGCCGGTATTTAGGACTGATTCAGAGAGCAGCTCGCCGGGTAGCATATCCGGTACGTCCGAGACCGGGTCAGACCCGACATTTTTTCCGGACGAGTGAGTGCCATGAGGGCATGCCACCTCTTAGTGGGGGGGTGGTAGTCGTGTCTGCATTAACCCGGTCTGCACGTTTTTTCGTATTTATTTTTATTTTTATTTTTGAGTCAGCATATTTTCTTTATTTGAGTCAACCCACCATACTCATTCTGGCCGTGCATTGTATATAATTTAAAAAAAAAAAAAAAAAAAATGAAAAATTAAAAATTTTTTATGCTGCTGGTTGGGTATATACGCAGACCTGCGTATATACGCAAACAGCGAGTATAAATTATTTTTCAAAAAAAAAATTAAAATCAGAAAATTTTGAGAAAGGGCAATCGAGATAACGAAAACAGTGAAGAAATTGAGTTTGAATCCTTTGAAAGAGAAGAAAACTTGCACCGAGGTATAGTAGATAGGTGAGAGCCAGTGACTTTTGGAATCCGCAAGTAGTTATCAACTGAGCGAAAAATCCGACTAGTTGCTACACCACCGTCACATAGGTAGTCGACAACCCGCCCACGGGCGCCGTCACGGTCATCGCATTTTTCGGTGGAGTGACTGGCTATCAAGGGACCTCACGTCCTGTTTCTTACCCCTAGGTCCAATTAATCAACCCGTTTGAAGCCAATTACCCTCTTTCTTCATAGCCACTTTAGCCTAGGCAGCCTTCTTTGAGACCTCATCAGTCGATAGTTGGCTATTCTACGTGTTATGACGGAGGGAGTGAGTAGGGACAGGTTTTAGATAGGGGAGCTTCATGAGTTATCAGTTTTGGACAGTTTCGATTTTGACACGTTTTTCGAGGGAAGGACAGGGTGAGTGAGAGGCGACAGTGCATTAATTTGCGAAGGTGGATCACTTCACTACATAGTGACCACAGGAGGAGTTAGTCGCGTGCGAGCATCTTTTCGCACAAAACGGGGTTCCGGGGGGTTGTAGGGTCAATTGGTGGTTGTGCAGTTTTTCTACATCTTTGGTGATGAGGAGGTTCGGCGGGACTGCACAGTTTTATCTCGACTACAGGATCAGCGCTTCAGGATTAGTGTGGGGGTACGTCACACGAGGACGTTTTGCGTACCCCACGATAGAGATTTATTTTCACTCACTCAGCTTTAGTCAGTTTAGTATTGTCGATATTCGTGTACGTGTGTATATATAGTTGTGTTATAAAAAAAAAGAAAAAGAAAAAAAAAAGAGAAAAAAAAAAGAAAAAAAAAAGAAAAAGAAAAGAAAAATTATTATGATCCAGTTTTTAGTGTGTTTTGTGTTTTTGTTATTTAAATAAAAAGCTGAGTGAGTGGCACAATTTTCGAGACGTTTGGCACCGCTTCACATTTGTGGCCGCGAGAACGGCGAAGACACACCGGGGGACAGGAGAATTGGGAAAGCAGGAACTTAGGTGTTTCGGACAGTTTTTCGGGATCTCGGTGAGGGGTGTGAGTTTGGTAAATTGTGAGAATGTCATAACATGTAGGATTATGCCGTACCTTGATACATACATTTATCCTACCTGATTAGACATAGATCCTTTCGGTAACAGCTCGGATGGTAAGTTAGCTAGGGATTTGCTCAGTTTGATAACCAAAGTAACAGTACTTCGGTCCACTGCTTAAATCCACCATATAAATCTGTTCAGACTTACCGATCGCTTGCAGGGAAGTAAACTCTGAAAAGGATGAGATCGCGAGGACACACTGTTTATGTTTTTGAGGTTGCCCAATCTCGCCAAAAATATTTTTGTCACTAGTCTGTTTTGAGTCGTTTGAGTCTGTGTATATTCTATCTGAGTCAGTTTTTCTATCGAGTCGTCCGGTTGAAAGGTTCGGGTCGAAAGTGTATGCAACGGCAGGGTATGTACAGAGTCAGTCACGAGGACAGAAATGCAGGCTAGAGTTGGCAGGATTGCTCGGGACGAGCAATGTTTAGTGCGGGGGTATTTGATAACGCCCAATTAGGGGTTATCTTTTAGCCTGATTTCATGAGTATTTGTGTCGGAATTAGCGGTTTTTGCCGGAAAATGCCTTAGAATGCCTCGGGAATCTAGAACGAGACGTTTATTTGTACTTGCTGGATTTCTGCTTATTTCTTGCTATATTTGGATATGATCGCGGGTTTTCGTTCGTGTTGCCTTTTCAGGAACAGGTTCGGGAGGTGCATCGGGAAGCGTGCCGGGACCAAGCCGGGACCGTCTCGGGAAACGTGCACAAGACCGGGACACGACGGAAACACGGAAAAGCAGAAGTACACCGAAGAGGCAAACCGGGAGCGTCAGGCAGAAGAGTGGGACCCAGGGGACCAGACCTGGCCCACCAAAGGACCAAGTGGGCCCCACCTAGCCCCCACGGCCTGCGTATATACGCAGGCAGTGAGGGTGGTGGGGGATGTTGGTTGGGCCCTGGTTGCGTATATACGCAACCCTGCGTATATACGCAGCCAGTTTTGACTTTTGGTCAAAGACGGTGGACCGATGGCAGATTCCGTAATTTCGAACACAAGCGTTTTCGGGAAACAGCACTATTTAAAGGCTCGTCCAGACTCGTTTTGAGGCATCCACGAAGACACAGTACAATTCTCAGCACAACCGAAGGACAAGTCAGAGCATTCACGGAGAGCACGAAAGCGCGATTCGAGATTCGAAGACTTAGTTTGATTTCGTTCTCTCTCTTTATATTCAGAAACTGCGTTTTGTATTATGTCTAGTCGTAGCTAAACTTTTCACCTAGGTTCTCGGTGAACCTAGGGTTTCGTACTCAGATTTTATGATTACTACGTTTATGGATTCATGATGATTGTCTTAATTCAGCAAGTTGTATCTGTTATTCTGGTTTGATTATTATCGTATATGCATGATAGGATTGATCACCCACGATTGCTATAGACCCGAGCTTGTAGGTGAAAACGTCAAGTTAGGGTTAGGAAGAAAAACCAGGATTTAGTACCTTACCCTGATAGACCGACCAGAGAAAGGGAGATAGGGCTAGCATCGAAAAACGTGAGACCAACTGTTAGTGAATTTGACCCGGGCCATTCGGACAGGTGAGAAACCCTAACAGGATTAGACCGAGACTGCAGACTTAGGCAGCTTAACAAGAATCCGAAAGTCTGCAGGATCGGGATTACGTGTGGAATCTGAAAAGTCACTGCACAACTGGTACGTTGCACAGATACCGAAACTGCTGAGTGTTTTCATAATCGAACGTAAAACTGAAATCTGTAGAAACCCTAGGGGATCCTGGAACCTAGTCTTCATCTACTATCGTTACAACCAAATCAGCTTATTTCAGAAAAAGTCACAAAAATATTTACGTTTTTAATTTCTGTTTTTAGTTTAGTCAACACCATCACTATCTACTCCTCCTTGTTACTACTCTTGGAAAACCGAAACTGACAACGTAAGTAAACCCATAATAGTCCTCGTGGGAACGATAACCCGAGTCTAATTGCACCCGGTACTACGAGATTCGTACACTTGCGATAGCACGTTAGTTTGTGCATCAATGACACTTGAACAATGTCTTAGAGACATCATACCTCTCAACCCTTGCCTGCTCTTGGAAGATATGCTTTAGATGCTCGATCATATCGACAGCATTCATGTTTTCGTGTTGCTTCTGAAGCTCAGAATTCATGGTGCATAGCATAATTCAGGCCACATCATTAGCGTCATCAACACGCTTTTGATACGCTTTTAGGGCTGCCGGTGTTTGGTTCTCTGGACCTGCTGGAACATGCTCCTCTATTGCGTACAGTTTCTTCTCTTGCTTGAGAACGATTCTCAAGTTTCTGTACCAATCAAGGAAGTTGGTTCCAGAGAGCTTGTCCTTCTCAAGGACAGGTCGTAGGGAATGTTGTGAACTCGATGAGTTGTTTGCCATTTGGAATTATACAAAAGGAAAATACGCAAGTTTTAGTATTTGTGAATTTTTGACTATATTCAATAATGGCTAGTTTATCAAATATAGCTCCCACTATTTTTCTACGGATTAATAACCCTCAAGATATTAATTCGGAAAATATCCTTATATTTTCTAGGAGGCCAAGATCCATGTTTCATCTCCTTATGAGCTTGCTTTGGCAAGTCACCCATAATTTGACTACTTTAGGTAGGAACAATTCCAATTGCATCCTTTATGCAACTCTTGGTTCAATTGGGAAAATAACTCATAACTTTATCCATCCATATGGATAATCCCAATTGATTGTCTCTAGGTTTATTAATCATATTAATAGCCTAGTTGTGTTCAACCTCTTATTTAAACAATTGCACATTACTAGCTTGTGCCATCGCATTCCATCATTATGAACCAAATCGCCATGCTTTGGCACGCACGAACATGATAAATCATGATGATAATGAGTGTTTAAACAACTTGAAGGCAAGAACACAATATTTGAATTTTGAGGGATTTTAAATTCAATTTTAATTGTTTTGTTGATCAATATCAACTAATCTATCTATTTGAGTTTGGGCACAACTCCAAATAATAGATCCGGGTTGTCTAATTATCTTATTATCCTAATTGTATGCATCATCCATACACCAACCACAAAATAATATGACGGTAAAATAAACAACAAGAAAACAAAAATAAAATGTGATGTGAATATGGCCTTTTCTAGACTAAGATAATTCCAAGCCAATGGAATTATCTATGAACCCTAAAAGTAAACACATCTCCATGCGTCTTGATCTTTTGGTCCATCCTTCATAGTCATGTGGAATGCTCCATGCTCCATGCTCCATCTTTTGTGGCTCCTTTTGGCTTTGGGCTTCTTTCCTTCAATCTTGGCTAACAATCTACTCTATCTAGCACTAGCTAACAACTATACTAAATAAAATAAATCTCACAAGTTGAGAAAATAAATGGCTCGCAGGCCATAAAACCCTAATTAATTATTACAATTAATTGATCAGCTCGCAGGCCGTAAACCAAACCAAACCACAAAAATTAAACATTCACATCAAACCACATCCTAAGTCCATATCCAATCACCATGCGAATTGCACATAAACAGTTAAAATCCAATTTTAACGCGCTTGGTCAATTTTAATTGATTTTAGGATATTCTAGGGTTAAAACGGTCCATGGGGCCCAACAATCTAATCGCCCGGGCCCAAAAGAGAACCGCAAAGGCCTTGGGCCGGCTGGCCCCTAGCCCACGCGGCTAGGCCGCGGGCTAGGGCTGCCCCGGCCCCTAGGCCGAGCCTTGCTTGGGCGGCAAGCAAGGAGGGGCGGTCCCTAGGGGGGCCGAACCTCCTTTGGGAGTTGTTTCCAAAACAACTCCCTTGCTTGGTGCCCAAGTTTGGTTGTTTCCTTGTATGGGAAGAACTCCTTCTTCTAAAAGGATGCCCAAACCCTAGATCTAAGATCCTAAAATTTCTCAAACTCACTAATCCATGCATCCAATGCAAAAACTAGGTCTATTTATGATATATTATTGACAAATTGCATCATATGCTTGATTTGTCTTGTTTTACGCGATAAACAACAATTTTAAGGTGTAAAACTATCAAAACTTAACACATAAACCACGTTTATGCTCTACGACATGTGGCTCTGATACCACTGTAGGGTTTTGATTCATGGATGCGCAATGGAAACACAAACAAACATAACCCATGCAAAACCCTCCAAGGATCACAAGTCAAGAGACATAACGATGGTAAGAGAAGAAATCAATAACACACCTTAGGGTTTCTCCTTTGATGACTTCAAACGCGAATTGTGTCACTTTCTCTATAGTTGATACACGCCTAGAGTTGAATACTAGATCTTCCAATCCTTGGTGCTAGCCCGGAATGAGGAAGAGGAAGAAGAATCACGCAAAACGAGACGAAACAAGGAGGTTTCGGCCTCCTTGTGGCCGACGGGACGGGCGGCGGCAAAGGGGGGCGGCGGCTCCTCTTTGCTTGCTTGCTCTCTCCTTTTTGTTCTCTCCCACTCAAATTATGATCAATAAGGTCATAAGTGTGGGAAGGAAGGAAGGAGTGTCCTTTATATAGTCCAACAAATCCCTGCCAACTACCTAAAGGACCTATTCTAGTCCTACTAGAATTCAATTTAGTCCCTTCCTTGCAAATTAGTATTACTAAGTTTGCAAGGTGTTGCAAAGTGATCCTTCTAATTAATTAATCCAATTAATTAATTCCCAAATCTAGTTCAACTCTATATAGCGTGTGACCCCATAGGTTCTATCTAGTTGGTAGCAACAATTTGCTAATATGGAGCGGTTTCTAGCAAAACATCCATTCTAGCCAACTAATAGAATAGTCATCTTGACAAACCTTGTACAAGTAGTTGTCTCATCCCTTTGTCTCGATATCCGGATTGGACACGAGACATATAAGTCACACTCGTATATCCAATCCAAAGTTTCTCGATCCATGGGAATAGCCTTATTCGTGCAAATAACATCAATATCCCATATTAATTTATTTGAGTCTGGCCAGACATTCTATAAGCACTATCCCTCGAGTGGCCTAGGATATTTGCTCCCGTTATGTGGGGGGGACAAATTCTATCTACGTCCACTGCGATCTCTAAGACTGCTTCTTATTGTATCCGGTACACGCCTTTATAACTACCCAGTTACGGTGTAGCGTTTAACGCTACCAAAATCACAATAATCCACAACTAGAATATCTAGCGACTTCAAGTCTAAGGATGACAATACCATTGCACCACGATAAGCGCTTGTGACTTAACATAACGTGTATGTAGCCTTCTCGGAGATGGGTCAATCATGTGCGCCATTACCCTTAATGCACACCTATGTGTTGGATCATGATATCTCCATATCAATCCAACCCCATACTAGTCTATAGATGATGGTCCGATTAATCATTATACTGGACTAGGGATGTTTAAGATAAACAACACAATTGTAAATCTAAGGACTTCATTATATTAAATATCCGATAAATAATAAAATGAATTTTCTAGCCACAAATAAATTCATACTAAACTGGATTGCCTCTAGGGCATCTATTCCAACATTTATATCCGTCGTTTTTAGAGTTGGGATCCATCGGCACACGCTCGCTACCGTGTCTTTTCTTCATCTTTTTTACCAATGGCTCAACGTTCCTGGTACAATCAATCAACTTCGAGAAAGTAGGAATGTTCAAGTTGATCAACATACATTTGTACTCGTCGCGCATGCCTTGCATGCATATTTCGACCAGGCGGCTCTCCAAGACTTTGTCGCTGCACTCCAAGGATCTGGCCCTGAATTTCTTAATGAAGGCAACTTCTTCTTCGTCAGGCTTTTGGTACATCCGGGAGAGGTGAATTGTGGTGACTCGTTCGTCCATCTGGAAGAACTTCGTATAGAATTTCTTTACCATTTCATCCCAGGTCTTGACAGATCCCGCTTTGAGGGCTCTGTACCACTTGTATGCGACGGTTCCCAGAGATTTGGGAAATTCGCGCATGAGCAGTATCAGCTGCTTTCGGGCCCATCATATCCATAAACCTCATCACGTGCTCGTGGGCGTTCCCACTTACCTCATCAAACTTGTCCCATTTGGGCGCTTTGTACCCAGCGAGGTTCGGCATCAGATAGACATCCTGCGGAATGGGAGGCGCACTATCTACCTTGGGGATGACAGTGTCTGCGAAACTCTTGTTGGCGATGATACTATCAATCCTTTGTTCGAGAGCCGCAATACTAGCAGGTGTTCCTCCATAGGATGGAGATGTTGGCCCAAAACCCGGAATGTAGGGCATGCTGGGGTTGTAAGGAGGCAAAGGTGGAGGCCCGTGGCTTCCTAGGGTTCCGCCTGCGTATAGAGATGATGCAGGATATGCGATGGGGTTACCTGCCGTCATCAGGGACGAGCCTGATGAGAATGGTGAGGTCTGGCTCGCCGGACCTCCTGAGAGAGGAATCTGGGCGGCAGAGACATGCACTATCGAGGTGCCTATTGAGGTGGACACCGTCCCTGGTGGGGGCAGCGAAGTTGGCAGCAGTGGGGCAGAAGTCCCCGGGAAAACGTTCTGGGCCACCTTTCCCAGAATCGCCATGATCTGAGCAATTTGCTCAGATTGAGCTTCCATGGCTCAGGCTTGGGTCTGTATCGTGGCTTGGAGAGACTCCAAGGAGGGTTCTCCCTCAACAACAACTGGAGCCCGAGTGGTGTTGAGCAGTCCGTCCTCTCTTGAGGTCTCCTCATGGGAGGGAGATTGGTCTCCGTGACGAATGTCGTGGTCCGAAGACATTATGGGCAGATTTGAGGTTCTTGAAGGTGGATGTTTCACGTCAGGTTCACCAAAATGTGTACAAGGAAATCCTTGAGAGATCCCCAAGTGTACACCTCAAGTAGAGAATAAGAACACGGAGAGTTTTAAGGTGTGTGTAGGGAGAGAGTAAGCACTAGTAACTGTTTGTGAGAGAGAGACAGTAAGCTATGGTACTGGACCAATATGTCTTGTGTCGCAACGGAGAGATAACGATCCTATATATATTGGGGAAGTGACCGTTGGGGGGTTTAGTGCTTTATAAATGGCGGCTTAATGGTAGATACCCCAACGGCACGTTCGACCGTGTATATAGGAACCGTTACGCATCTGCCCGCAAGTATCGGAGACCGTTATAAGATCAGCCGCATTGATGGGACACGTAAGCCTAGGATCTCTCAGTCAGTTACCAGAGGTCGCGCGCAAGCTTGGTTGTCACATGCGCGCGACGGACCTTACCCTAGCCTCCAAACCACTAAGTCCCTACAAGTCTCGTGTTATGGTGCGCGGGAGCTCTGTCTCGTAGCCCCCACGTGGATCAGCACGGGTGGTGATCCGGTGTGGATGGAGCACAGCTAGGTGTGCTGGATGGCTGCCACGTGGCGATGGTCTGTCTATCTGGAAAGCAGTATCTACAGTAAACAACTAACTATTTCTTTTAATTCCAGCTTTCATCAGGTAGTAGATATCTTTACTAAAGGGTTTCCAACCCCTCGGTTCCAGGAGCTCAAGGACAAACTCATGGCGAATCATTCACCATAACTTTGAAGGGGGCTATTAGAAGATAAAGTCCAGATCAAGACCCAGTCCAAGAATAAAGGCCCAATCCAGAATCACAAATGAAGCCCAAGAGCACTGAAGCCCATATCTCTTTATTATTCTAGAAGGACCTTATTGTAATGAGCTGTAAACTTATGAGGTCTATTTGTTAATGTCTCTTAGGGTTTTGTGAACGGTCACATATCTGATCGTTCATCTCAGTGTATTTAAGCATCTCTTCATTAATGAAATAATCAAGCTGAGAATCATTCTCTCTTCGTCTTCATGAATGTTCTTCCCTTTTCTATCTAATCAAACCCTAACTGATCTAAAGCTTTTCAAAAAGAACCATGGTTGCGAAGCGAAAACTGATTCGACATATTCTTCTTTGTCAAACACAAACTGACGTAGTTACCTTTTGGGATTATCAACAGCCCTGGAGGGTCCTTCCAAGCAGGAGATATCCGGGCAGAATACCCGGATTAATTGCTTTTTCCTTGAAAATATTCCTAGAAAGACTTCGTTGGCAGATACTTTTCCCCTCTTCACGGGATTCTGCAGAGAGTGTTGTAGATGATTGTCAGGTAATTGATAGAAGGACTAAAGTGAAAGAAATTATAAACTTATGACCTATAATGTGGACTGAAGTGCAAATGGGTACAAATTGATGACATGAAAAATGGTATAGCAGTATCCGTCCGATCAAAAGACCTGGTTAATCTGAGTCGTTGATTCCTTTTAAACGTTGGGTTTGAATTGCTTAAGTGGAACAGTTCCGTTCCACTCGTCTGTCTGGCGTGGCGTCTGGCATGGCAAGGGACTGGCAGATGATTGGTCGAGGCGTGTCACTGTTGCCACCGTGGCATGGGTCGTTACTCATTTCATTTTATTACATTTTAGCCCTAGTCTTCTATTATTTCTATTATGGCCAAGATTGTATAAGTGTAGTTTTTCACTTCATTTTGGTATTATGAAAAACATTATTTCTGCAAATCTTCTTCTTCTTATCTCTCGAAACTCTCTTCTTATGTGAATTCTAGGTCAGGACCTGACAAATTGGTATCAGAGCCTCCTTCCCTCTGTGTAATCTGAGCGATGGGACAAAGGAAGAACACCACGGCTGCATAAATGGAAGCCATGGATGGAGTTATGGGGCATCTACACGCAGTGGATGAGGCGATTCTGGAGCTGTGCCAAGAGTACGGCGAGCTCAGGCATGGTCAGGATGAGCTCAGGCATGTATAGGATTTGATTCATGGACAGCTGCTGCAACTCAATCAAATTGGGGATCTGAAACAAGGTCATGAGGAGCTTAAAGAGGAATTACGGAAATTGGCGAATTGTATGAATCTGATGGCTAACAACAACAAGGAGAAGGAGAGAATTGAAGCCTCTAGTTCAGCCACTAGGTCACCAACAAGCCTTCTGGGAAAAGGCAAGGCTCCTCTACACTCATCAGGTACTCCACTCAGTTCTAAGAGGTTTGAAAAATGTGAAGAACAAGGCAATGCCATTTCTAGGGTTTCAAATTCATATAAGATGCCAATTCCTAAAATTGAGTTTCCTAAATTTGCTGATGAAGATCCACTTAGCTTGGATAGTGAAGGCTGATAGATATTTTCAGCTTCACAATTTGAATGATTTACAGAAACTCATACTAGTGTCTCTCAATTTGAGTAATGAAGCTGAAACTTGGTTCAGTGCTGAATTTGAATCTCTAAATGGACTGACCAGGAAAGAATTTTATGAGATGGTGTGTGAAGAGTTTCTAGAACCTGGACATGGTAATGTTTTAGCTGTATTACAGAAACTAGAACAGAAAGGAAGTGTAGCTGATTTTCAAAGTAAATTTGACACACTTAGGCCAAGAGTGAAAGCTCTTTTTCCTTGGACTGATGACAATTATTTCATGAAGACTTTTTTGGGGGGATTGAAGTTGGAAATTAGAATTCAAGTGCATAAACTAGCTCCTAGTAGTTTGGCACAAGCCAAGGCAATGGCTAAGTTACAAGAGGTGTACTGTAATCAGCAACACCAAAATGTGGTGCAAACTGTAAGCAACACGATGAAAAATAGCAACAAAAGTGTGCAGTTAAAGTCTTACACTCCTTTCACAACTGAGAAGAAGAATGTGGTAGCTCCAACAATGCCTTATAAAAGGCTCACTCAAGAGGAAATGAAGGCTAGAAGATCTAAGAATTTGTGCTATTTTTGTGAAGAAACTTATGTGCCAGGCCACAAGTGTAAAAAGCCACAATTGTTTCTCATTTCTGGGGAAGAAGAAGCAGAAAACGAGGAAGTACTAAGTCAAGCAGGAGACACTAATGCAGAATTGAGTGATGAGCCCACAAACAACTCAGAAATGGAGATCTCTCTACATGCCATCACTTGTAACATGGGAGCTCAAACTATCAGGTTACAAGGTCATGTGGGAAAGCAGAAAGTGCACATACTCATTGATTCTGGTAGCACTCACAATTTCATAGACAAGGACACTGCAAAGAGAATACAATGTGTGTCACTTCCTAGTCACTCCATGAGAGTCACTGTGGCTAATGGCAGCCAAATTGAGAGCTCAGGGGTGTGTCCTAAAGTTAAACTGAAACTCCAAGGGCAGGTGATTGAGGCTGATATGAGAGTTATATCCCTGGGTGGTTGTGACATGGTTTTGGGGGTGCAATGGTTACAAGAAGTAAGTCCTGTGAAGATAGATTTCAAAGAGATGACAATTACTGTCAATTTTCTTGGCTTACCGGTTCAATTTAAGGCACACAAGGAAGGATGTCAGTTCAAAGCTGCTAACTACCACTCATTGCAAGCTTATTGTGCAGAAAATGAGTGTGTGACAGTTGGACATCTCTATAGCATCACTGGCACAGAACTTAAAGAAATTACCAAATTGCCCCACAAGTTTAGAGAAATGCTCGACAAGTTCAAAACAGTGTTTGAAGAACCCAAGACTCTTCCACCACAGAGGAGCCCTGACCATCACATTCCTCTTAAACCAGGAGCTCAACCAGTGTGTCTGAGACCCTACAGGTACCCTCATGTTCAGAAAACAGAAATTGAAAATTTGGTACAAGAAATGTTGGAAAATGGGGTTATACAGCACAGTTCTTGTTCATTTGCCTCTCCAGTGCTTCTAGTGAAAAAGAAAGATGGCTCTTGGAGATTTTGTGTTGATTACAGAGGCTTGAATGAAATCACTATCAAGGATAAGTTTCCTATTCCCATCATTGATGAGCTTTTGGATGAATTCCATGGGGCTCATTGTTTTTCTAAACTGGATTTGAGGTCTGGCTATCACCAGGTTAGAATGGCTGAAGAGGACACTCACAAGACAGCCTTTAGAACTCATGAAGGGTTGTATGAGTTCAAAGTCATGCCTTTTGGATTGACTAATGCTCCAGCAACTTTTCAAAGCTTGATGAACAAGGTATTCAAACCTCATTTAAGGAAGTTTCTACTAGTGTTCTTTGATGACATTTTAGTCTACAGTAAGACAGAAGAGGATCATTTGCAGCATTTACAGTCAATTTTGGAACTAATGGTGCAAAATGAGTTGTATGCAAAGATGTCTAAGTGCTCATTTCTGCAATCCACCATTGAGTACCTAGGGCATCTTATTAGCTTTGAGGGAGTGCAAGCTGATCCCAACAAGATTGCAGCCATGTTGACTTGGCCCATTCCCACCACCATTAAAGCTCTTAGGGGTTTTCTAGGTCTCACTGGTTATTACAGAAGGTTTGTGAAAGACTATGGTGTTATAGCTAGACAACTCACTACTCTACTGAGGAAAGGAGCTTTTGGGTGGAATGAAGAGGCTCAAACAGCTTTTGAGACACTCAGGAAGGCCATGAGCACCGCTCCAGTTTTAGCATTGCCTGATTTCACTAAGATGCTTGTCCTGGAGACTGATGCTAGTCATTGGGGTCTTGGTGCTGTTCTTATGCAGGAGGGAAGGCCACTTGCTTACTTCAGCAAGTCCTTGTCAGATAAACATTTGGGGTATTCCACTTATGAAAAGGAATTGCTAGCTGTGGTGCAAGCTGTCTCCAAATGGAGGTCTTATTTGGAAATTGCAAAATTTCAAATAAGAACTGATCGTTACAGCCTCAAGTTCTTCTTAGAGCAGAAAATTAGCACATTACTTCAGCAGAAGTGGGTTAGCAAGTTGATGGGACTGGACTATGAGATAGTTTTCAAAAAAGGCAAGGAAAATTTGGTAGCTGATGCACTGTCTAGGGTGGTTAATGGAGGTCAATGTCTTGCTATTTCTGTGGCTGTGCCTAAGTGGGTGAAAGAAGTCTGCAAATCATATGAAGGAGATGAGTGGGCTACTCAACAGATAGCTAAACTTACTATTGCTCCTGATGAGACTGATGATTTTATATTACAATATGGATTAATTAAGAAGAAGCATCTCATATATGTGGGGACCACTTCTACATTAAGAACAGCATTGATTTCTGAGATGCATAACAGTGGTGTGGGGGTCATTCTGGTATTAGGGGAACCTACAAGAGGCTGTCTTCTGTGTTTTTCTGGCCACATATGAGTAAACATGTCAAAACCTGGGTCAAGGAATGTTATATCTGTCAGAGGATGAAGGGGAGCCTTGGGCTCACATTAGCATGGACTTTGTGGAGGGTTTGCCTAAATCTGGGGGAAAGAATGCTATTTTGGTGGTAATTGATAGGTTCTCTAAATATGGTCACTTCCTGGCTCTTACTCATCCTTATGGTGCAGCTGGCATTGCTCAAGTTTTCCTATACAATTTGCACAAACTTCATGGTTTACCAGAATCCATTGTTAGTGACAGAGACAGCATCTTTCTCAGCTAGTTTTGGAGTTTATTGTTCAAAGGAGTGGGTACTAAGCTACACTATTCAACTGCCTATCACCCTCAAACTGATGGACAGACTGAGAGACTGAATCAGTGTATGGAGAATTATTTGAGGTGTGTCACAGCAGATAGGCCTCATCATTGGTCTAGGTGGTTGCCATTAGCTGAATTCTGGTATAATACCTCTTTTCACAGCAGCCTTAAGGTCACTCCCTTTGAATCTTTGTATGGTTATGCTCCTGTTATTCCTACTTTTCATCGGCTCAATAAGAGTGGTGTGCCAGAACTGGATCAATTCATGGAGGAGAGGAAGAAAATGGTGTTCTTGTTAAAAGCTAATTTGATCAAAGCACAAGAAAGGATGTGTCATTTTGCTAACCAGCACAGGAAGGAAAGAGAGTTCCAGGTAGGTGATAAGGTATTCCTCAAGTTGCAGCCCTATAGGCAGGGAACTGTGGTTCACAGGAGCAATCGGAAGCTGGCTGCTAAGTTTTATGGTTCATTTGTTGTTTTAAAAAGAATTGGCTCAGTGGCTTATCAGCTGGAGTTACCTCCCCAAGCTCAGGTACACTCTGTATTCCATGTTTCTCAGCTTAAACTAGCTCATGGAACTTCTGCTATTTCTGGTAATCCTGTGCTGCCAAGAGTAGGTACTGCAGGTCAGCTCTTGTGTGAGCCTTCGGCCATACTTGACAGAAAACTTGTCAAAAAGAACAATGCACCAGTGGTGATGGCATTGGTGCACTGGGCCAATTCTCTGCCTTCAGAGGCTACTTGGTAGGAATATCTTGCTCTCAAAAGTCAGTTTCCTGCATTAGATTGATTCATGTGGGCATGAATCTTAAAGGGGAGTGCTTAATTAATAGAAGGACTAAAGTGAAAGAAATGATAAACTGATGACCTATAATGTGGACTGAAGTGCAAATGGGTACAAATTGATGACATGAAAAATGGTATAGCAGTATCCGTCCGATCAAAAGACCGGGTTAATCTGAGCCGTTGATTCCTTTTAAACGTTGGGTTTGAATTGCTTAAGTGGAACGGTGCCGTTCCACTCGTCTGTCTGGCGTGGCGCTGGCGTGGCAAGGGACTGGCAGATGATTGGTCGAGGCGTGTCACTGTTGCCACCGTGGCATGGGCCGTTACTCATTTCGTTTTATTACATTTTAGCCCTAGTCTTCTATTATTTCTATTATGGCCAAGATTGTATAAGTGTAGTTTTCACTTCATTTTGGTATTATGAAAAACATTATTTCTGCAAATCTTCTTCTTCTTCTCTCTCGAATCTCTCTTCTTCTGTGAATTCTAGGTCAGGAACTACAAGTTCCTCACAATGATTTTTCATGTTCTGTGAGTTGTAGGTTATCCAGCAACTTAGTCAAGTCGGGATTTGTAAGATCAATTGGTTGATGACTGATGAGTACCCATGGTTAGTGTTTGAGAGAATGCCGTAGTCAACTATCGTAGAAAGAGTTGTAAAATTTGCCAGAAACAACTAAGAAGGACCGGTAATTAACTGTCAATAGGTACGTAGTTGAAAACCGAAAGGAGGATTAAAAGAGGCTAAAAAGAGAGAAAAATGAGCAAAAAAATGTTTGTCCGATGACTATACTTGCAGTCTCCTTCGGAAGGAGGAAACCGCTAATTGGGATTTAGCGGATAGTGAATCAGGGTACTGGATAGCAGTTATCTTCCTCCCAAGGCGATTACTGCGAGAAACAAGATATACGAGAAGATAGGAGATGAATCAGCGATTTATTAGACATTATAATATTTTATTCATCATACTCTTGACCTCGTCCTCACAAAAGGAAAAAACTGCCTACGTGAACGGGTGAAGGCGAAGCAGAGAACATCTGATCGACGCACGCCTCCGCAGTCCGCCCCACCCGACACCGTCGGCGGCGCCGCCAGATCGCCACCGTACCTCCGGCGGTCCGGCCTTCCTGCTCCGTTCTCCTTTCCCTACAGAGGATGTCGTCGGGTTTTTGGCCGCGTTGTAAGATCTTTTTTACATTCAGTATCGCTAGCAATTTATTTTTCCTTTTTTTTTCTTTTTTCTCCCCCTAACCCTAATCATATACTGTTCGTCCTTGACCAGTCTTTATCAATTGTACCAGTGTCTATGCATCCATCTGGTAAGTATTACCATTATTTATTCGAATGCCGCCGATGCTTTTTTTTTTGAGTTGAAACATGTTGAGTCAATACTCCTATATATATTCCCACAATTCATGACTCACCATTGATAATTAGATCACTAGGCTTCTGGATCATGCTACATAATTTCGCAGTTTACAGTAAATCTGGTGATCCAAATGGGTAGAAGAAATGCTTTAAAAAGCATAATTCCAGAGTCAGCAGAAACTTTAAATGAAATGGCAAGAAAACATAATATAGGGTGTATCAAGGCCTCGTTAAAAAGTTTGCCTAAGGCCTCCAAAAAAGTCTTGAGACGACCTGGGAGGGACACGGGAGGAGCCACGCTGACCAGTAAGGTGACTTGTCCTCGTCGCTAACTCCAAAAAGATTAGATTTCATTTGTGTTTGTAATTGTTTTGGTTTAGTGCCCCTATTGAAATTTTAAACCTGACCCTTAAGTTGTCTCTATTTGTGCCCCTCCCTTCACTATGTCCTACCTTCAGACATGGAGGAGGGTAAGGGGAAGAAGAAATATTATACTTCCTCCGTAACGCCTCTTTCTCTACGTTTTGACTTTTGTCACTATTCAATGTGACCCGGTGATTAGGATAGTAAAATGAACTAATTTTTTCAATAATTTTTTCAGGGTGTTGTAGAGTAAAAGTTGTTCTATAACATGGTGAAAAAATTATCGAAAAATTGTTTTGTATTGTGATCCAAATCGCCCGGTCAAAGTAATTACAAACACAAATGAAATCAAAAAGTCAAAGCGTAGAGAAAGAGGCGATACGGAGGAAGTACAATTTTTATATTTTTTTATTTATTTTTTTATTTTATTTTTTGCAAGCAATTTTTATATATTTTTAATTTGCAAAAGAATCATTTTTTGTAATAGTAATATCTATTGTAATCGCTAATTTTTTTAAGTCAATTATTAGATTTATACTTTTCCCAAGTTTAAAAATCAATTCATTGTAATTTATGCTTTAAATATCCTTATTATTATTATTATTATTATTATTATTATTATTACTATTATTATTATTATTATTATTATTATTATTATTATTATTATTATTATTATTATTATTAATTTATTGCAATTTCGTTCGTTCTCATCAATTATGAACAATATGAATTACAAAGGCTCAAAATTGTATAAATTCGAGCATATTACTACATCACATAACTCACAGGGATCTTCCCCACATAGGTTGCGAGTTTCTAAGATGAATAAGTCTCGAACCATCGCAAATTATATTCGTTCTTTTTTTGAGGAAATGTGTTTGTGACGATCGCAAAATTTGATCCACAAACATTGAGAAATTACTACACGCATAGGTGGAAGATAACCATCTTATTATAGAAAGATAAGCGCGCTTAAGAGAAAGTTGGTCACCGTATGAAAGAATATATTCGCTCTCAGGCGATAGTTGACCATTCTATGGCAGAATGAAACAATTCATTTTCTGGCATCAACAACAGGTTTGCCTCCTGGCAATTTGAAATTATCCATAAGAAAAAGAAAACAGCTCTTATGTGTTAGCATACCAACCTATGGTGGAAAGGAACTACACTTAGGGTAGAAATTGAAAAAGTAGTAGTGGAGTAATATCTACGTACCCTGACTCTTCAATATCGCTGTCGTACCCGTGTCGATACGACCCAATCATGCTGGGGTATGGGATGTGTGGCGGATGTGCTTGAATCTCACCGAACACGCTGACTAAAGAGACGTGCGGTTCAGACAAAGACTTGGTCACCATCTCTTAGCATGAAATACACTACACAAATTCTAGTCCTTCTAGATTAGCTATATTACAGTCAAATACACTAAAACTTGCTTAAATTGAATTTTATGATTTAGTGCATTCTCATGTATGACATTTTTTGAAAAAAAAATATATAGAAAAAATTATTTTTCTACCATATCCTCGCACCCGTGTCTAAAAGTGGGATACATTTTAGCCGAGTCCACGTATTCTAATTTTAAGCAAGTTTGCGAATCCGATCTCCGGATCCATATCATATCTGATACCCGCACCCGAGTCCATGTAACATAGAGTAATATAAATAAAGAAAATCTATGTGCACATTTCCTTGGTTAAGAGTCAATCTAGTCGTCAGAATTCGTTGAAAATCATGAACGACATAATACTCTTTGAAGACTGCCACTGAGAGAAGTTTGAGGTTTCTCGTGAATCAATTTGGGACGGAGGGAGAACCAATTAAAGAACTTCACTTGAGTAAAGTCGACACACACAACTGTGGGGAAAGATTGGTGACACATAGCATTGTTTTCCCTAAAGTTATACTCAGGGGCGGATGTACTAAGGGGCAAGGATGGGCGATTGCCCCTTGAATTCTGAAAAGCTGCACTGGTAGCCCCATTTTTATAAGTTGTAACAAGTACATCCTTATTAAAAAAATACATCCTCGCCCCGGCTAAAATCAAACGTTATCACATCTACCCTTTGACTTATAGCTCCGTATACTACCTGATAATTAAGATGCATTCATCAACATAGTTTATAATTTAATATTAGATGGAAAGTGATTATAGCTACACTCCAAATTATTAGACTCCTACATTTTTTGAAGAAGCAGAAATTCATTTTAGAGGCTAGAACCAGCCAAAAAGAAGGCTACAAGGACCATACTGATACAAGAGATTAGAGATTGATGGCTGCCTTGGCAAAGCCATGAGCTAGCACATTACTGTCTCTTGCAACAAAAGAAAAACCCACAAATAGCAACATTCATAGCTAAGAGCTTACAGTCATCCATTATGGCAGCTATAGAGCTTGAGTATTTCCCAGATTTTGAGTTAATTGCATCAGTAGCTATCTTAGAATTATCATAGATTTTGCAAAACTCATAGATTTTGAGTTAATTGCATCAGTATGTCCCAAAACTCATAGATTTTGCAACAGCAGCTAGGACAATCTGCTGAGGCTCCCATCTTATACTTCTGAAAAGCCATTCATTTCTATCCCTCCAAATTGCCCAGCATAATTGAGCAGCTAGACCAAGAAATATCATTTTCTCCTTCTCCTCCTCCTCTGCTTTTTCATTAATTGTCTCCCACCAAGCATGAATTGACAGATCACTGGCAATATGTGAAACAAATCTTAATGGAGAAACTAGACAGCCTTGTTTGGCAATGCAACAGAATCTTAGAAGATGAGATTCAGTTTCAATGCCCATTCCACATGAAGTGCATATTTCATCAACATTGCAGCAACCTCTAGATCTCAGAGCTGGAGCTATTGGTAGGCTTCCATGTATTAGCTTCCAAATAAAGAATTTAATCTTCGGAGCCACGCATAAACTCCAAGTCCTTTTATCCTTTTCCAAATAGACTCCTACATTGACTTTCAAGAAATTAAGCCAACCATGAACCATATCGTAGTATCAATTTCCGTAGAAGATAACTTTCGTCTGCCAATCCCTTTTCGCGAAATGCAACAATCTGTATAACTATTTGTTAAATGATGTACATTATCAAATAGTAAATTCTACTAGTGTTTTCTCATTTATATGGAAATAGACAGCACGTGTACATGTATAAATCGTGTATGTGTTTTTGTTTGGCTAGTTTACCAAGCTAGCAGTTACAACATATATATACAAACATCGAATTGTTTAAATGTGATGATATCTTACTAAATTCTGAATTCTTGTCCCAGGATTTTGAAGAGCATTGGAATAGGCGAAGTCGTACTTGAACCCGGCGACCTATTAAAGTACGTTTCTGTGATTTTCAATTGTTGCCGGAGATACCAACAATTGAAAATGATATAGCGCTAAACTAGTTTCTTACCTTGTTTGTCGAGAACTGGTTAGTTAAGTACTTACGTTGTCACTATAGAATGAATTAATGTAGCGTGTATTTATTTAGTTTCTTAATTACTCAAGCCATGTTCAGAAAGGCGAAATCTATCATCAATTCAGTTTAGGTCTTATATTATTATTATTCTACTGCATTGTCATCTATTTCTGCTTGTATAAAAGGCGAAATTCATTATCGTATCATTATTTGCTACATGATTGATCAATTTGTTGTTTGTAGAAAATGGTATCCTGAGTTGGATCAGAAGAACACCAGACCATTGGCAGCAGCAGCAGATACTCCTCTACAAACAACAACCAGAGCTCATGAGGCTGAGAGGATATTTGCTAAATTTAGGAAGGCATTACAAGCTCAAGAGAAGGTAGTAGGTCAGCTACAGGCCTCACATGACGAGGTTAAAGCTCTAGTCCGGGATCTATTACAACAGGAGGAGGAATGAGTGAGTGACATATTTCAGCTAGCTAGTTAGCGTAGATATTCACCAGTATCATCAATTTGCAATGAGTTAAAACGCCCAACTGTTAGGTACCTCAGACAATGGTCTAAAGCCTTCTACGTCCAAGGCCCAACTTTAATATTCACGGTTTAGTTGCTCAGAGTAGCTTTTTCTTTTATTTACTTTCGTCGGTAAGTATAATAATTTAAATCTATTAATATATTACATAAAGAGTTTGATGTCCACTGTTTAATTTGCCAGAAAATGTTGACCTCAAAGATTTTGGTGGATTATATTTGTGACAACTTATTTTTCTTCTCAACGTCTTTTTTGTTTTCTCAACAAACTTTCACATGGTCTCATTATCTTCCAAAGTTTAATCATGGAAAATAAGTGGACAGTGTCTGCACCTAGTTCCTAGTATATTTTGCCATAGTGTACGATAAAAAAATATTGTAGAACAAAATCTTACCCCAAAGAACGTGGCTATTTTATCATGTAAGAGGCTGCTACAAGTTCTTGTAAACCACTGGGACAAAATATATCCTGGGTTTCAAATGAATGTCTAAACATCCCACATTCCTATCTCTTACAATAATAGGAAATATAGGTTTAAAATTCAGATCTCTGAGAAATAGAAGAAAAATTATAATAGTAGATAGACATGGTGTTTGTAGTGTGTTGAGGTGTTTGTAGTGTGCTCATGTAATTGTTATTTCTACAAGGATTAGTTCCAGTTTGTTTGTCCGTGAATGTTTACGGCCACCGTATACTTGGTATGTGAACGTCTACGTACGGTCATCTTACGATCACCGTATAAATAGTATGTGAATGTTAAGTGTGCCAAGTTTCCGTATCGGTACACCATTTTGTTGGAAACACATTCATTTAATTGAAAATTTCAATCACATGCATTTCATATGAAGTACACAGCAACTACAACCACTTCACATAATGTCCACCAGTAGCTTTAGCAAAAAAAATTACAACCACCATCAAGACAACCACAACAACTAAGATATAACAAATAGACAACCGCCTCTTTGCAATTTTTTCAATCTTGTTTATCTTGCATAACAATCCGGATATATTCCCGTGCTTCTTTGACATATTGGTGGATCGAACCACATAAATAACCCGCACCCTCCATCAACCTAAATACAAACAAGGATTCAAAAAAAAAATCAAAAAGAAAAAAACACACACACACACACACTCACAAACAAGAAAAAGAATCAGCACATATATCCCATTGAACAGAAAGGGGCAAATCATCAAGAACAAAAAAATAAAATATATTCAGCAATAATAGACAAAATCACACAAATCACGTAACAATTCAATCTTCTACTTACGGGAGTCCGGTTTGCACATCTGTAGAAACATCCCCAGATTCCCGGTGTCCAAGATGACTTCAACTCCAGCTCAACTCCACACCGGCAAATACTCGAAGCCATTGTTGTCTCTCAATCCGTCAAATCTGTCACATACGGATAATCTCTCGCTTGTTATCTCTCTGGCTAAGTAACAAGGACTGCCATCTCTTCTCGCTCTACGATGCACATTCGCGGTCTTAAGTAGCAGAGACGGACAACGGTCATCTGCTATGGGCAGTGAAAGCATCGAAGAAGGAGTAGGTGTGATTTCATAATTATGGATAATTTAATTTGCAAGGACTGTAATGCACATCATGTAAGTGACATGTTTCCACTAAATATTTAGCCCCCGTTAACAATTCGGGTAATGTGTCCCACAAATATAGTGTGCAGGGGTCGTAGTAGGAAACTGAAAGTGAGGAGGGTTTAGTGTCACATATGGTATACTGCATGTGTGTTTAAGGTCAGTGACCCTTTTTTTATAGATTGGACTAATCTACCCTCCAAAACCGTTAACTAACAGTTAACGAAAATTGTCACAGTTGCTGATTGTGCTTGCAATAAGCAACTGAATGTTGTAATAAGAGGATTTTGAAATTGGGTTGGTAATTGGAACAATACCACAACTGAAAGTGATTCATATGTAAATGACCAACAAATTGTACGAGCAATGACAATTAGACAAAATGGGAGGTGAACTGGGAATTTCCAGGAGTACGGACCCGAAAGTTAGTAGGGTTTTTCCAGGTACATATCTGATGTTATCAAGGACTCCGTAATGCTGGACTTTTTAGTTTCCAATTAGGTTGTATAACCAATCTGGAGTAACTAATTTTCATCTTATTCTTCTTCCTGGGTCGTTGTTTGCAGGCCAACCCCAAAACGGTTAGCGTGCGGCAGTAGATGTCTTTTTTTCCCACTAGTAAGATGTTTCATTCTTCCGTTTGATCAATATGTACTAACCAGCTAGGTCATTCATTACAATCTCATAATCTATGTATCTACATTCTGACGGCACGTTTTCTCAGATCCTATGGCGAATTTTCTTACAAGGAGTTGAGCAAGCTTATTTTGGTCTGTGGTAAGATAGATACTACTATATAACTCCAATTCACACCATCAGCAGGGCGGAACTACAAATACATGGGCACGGGACGGTATGTGCACCCCTCAAATTTGAAATAACAACAGGTATGTCCCCAAAAATTGATAAAACAATTAAGAGTGCCCTTTAATAATTTGTTTTTGTGCACCCCAAAAACTTTTCTCTTGTGCCCCTTAGCATTTTTGTGAAATTGTGCCACTCCAGTAATAAAATTCTGGCTCTGCGGTCCATGATCGTGTGTGCATGCGATGATATCTTTGATATGAAAAATGAGAGAAGCTGAATATACTGTAAGGTAAATAGTGTACAATAGTCTATACTTATATGCTATACAACAACGCTAAATTGCAGACCTAGAATCCTGTACTATCACATAATTGTGTGAGTGACCCATGTAGTATACATATCGTAACAGCCCCCCCCCCCCCCCCCTCAAACTGAAACTGCCGTGATAAGCAAAAGTTTAGAGACCAAGTCACGAAAACGCCCAGGCGGATGAGACTTCGTATGGATGTCTACAGTTTGATCAGCCGAAGTAATTGACTTCAAGCGAACTGTGTCAGCACGAAGATGATGGCGAGTAAAATGGCAGTCTATCTCAGTGTTTTTTTTTCTCGCATGAAGAACATCATTGTGAGCAATCTGGATGGCACTAAAACTGTCACAATATATTGTAGTAGCAGAAGACTGAGGCATTCCCATATCAGCTAGTAACCATCGTATCCAAACAATATCCTAAGTGGCGTCAGCCACCGCACGATATTCAACTTCTGCGTTGGACCGAGCAAAAACAGCTTGCTTCTTACTGCACCAAGAGATGAGTGAGTAGCCCAAGAAGAAACTGTATCCAGTGGTAGAGCGCCGATTAGTCGGATCACCAGCCCAATCTGTATATGAGAACCCATGTAGCATGGGTGTAGACTGAGAAGAAAAATGGAGACCACGTAGAAGAGTACCTTTCACATACCGAAGAATTTGAAGAACAGCAGCATAATGTGTAGGTCGAGGAGCAGTCAGGAACTGACTAACTTGATGAACTGCATAAGCTATTCCGGGACGAGTGACTGTGAGATAAACTAGACTACCAACAATATTCGATATCGAGTAAGATAATAAAGTGGTTCACCCTCCCACGGAGTGAGCTTCAGGTTGGGCTCCAACGGGGTGGAGGCGACCTTTTGATCGGTCAGTTCTGCACGAGCAATAATATCATATCCATACTTAGACTGCGAGAGAGAGTATCCATCATCATTAGAAGTGACCTCAAGACCTAAGAAATAACTGAGAATGCACAAGTCTTTCATCTCAAAGTGGTGATTCAATGACTCTTTAAGCTTAGTAATACCAACCAGATCATCGCCGGTAATTATCATATCATCCACATAGATCAGCAAAAGGATAATGCCACGAGTCGTATGACGAATGAATAAAGCTGAATCATATGCACTAGAAGAGAAACCTAGCTTAAGAACTATGGAACGAAACTTATTAAATCAAGCCCGAGGGGGTTGTTTCAGACCATATAATGTGCGACGCAGGCGACATACCTGTGAGTCAGAAACACTGAGACCAGGTGGAGGTTGCATATACACCTCCTCCGTAAGAGCATCTCCAAGAGATGGTGTAAAAACTGTCTTTGGCACAAATATAGGCCAGATTTGCCCAAAAACCAGCTCCAACAGATTGTGCAAAATATGGCCTATATTTGCACCTGACCTATTTTTGGACCACATCTAGCCTAAACCAAAGACAATTTGGACCTGGTGTAAAAATTAAAAAAGTCAGTTTTAATGCTCTCCTCCTCTCCACTTCTCCTGCAAATTCAACATTTGGATTAATTAATTCACTCACTTCAACAAATTAATTAATTTGTTATTTAAAAATAAAAATAATGATTTGTTATTTATTACTAATTCATTATTTATAATAAATAAATAAATAAAAACAAATAAATAAATAATTACAAATTCTCTCACTTCAACAAATTAATCAATTCGTTATTTTTTCTATAAATTTAATTAGTTATTAAACATATGTAGTAGCATGATTGTTTAATAATGAAAACTATAAAATAATTAAATAATGCTGGTGGCCTATATTTAGGCCATCTGCTGGAGCAAAAACTCAAAAAGTGCTGGTGTAAAATTTATGGCAGGTACAAATTTAGTCCAAGGACAATTTTGCTGTTGGAGATGCTCTAAGATCATCGTTAAGAAATGCGTTCTTAACATCCATCTGGAAGAAGGACCAATGCCTCTGAGCAGCCACGGCTAGCAGAGAGCAAACAGTGGTGAGTCGAGCAACTGGAGCAAAGGTATCTGCATAGTCGATGCCATACTCTTGAGTGAAACCTCTTGCTACTAATTGGGATGGCCTTATATCTTTCAACGGATCCATCTGACTGAGTCTTAACCTTATATATCCATATGCACCGTAACAAGGTTTTACCTGGGGGTAATCACACAAGATCCCAAATCTTAGTCTTTGCCAAAGCAACTAACTCATCTTCCATCGCTTTCACCAAACGTGGGACAGCCATCGCCTCCCGATAAGACTATGGTTCTGGATGTTTAATGAATGTACTCATTACAAAATCATGAAATCGAGCAGGAATGGTCTTCTCTCTCGTGGAGCGGAGGAGTTCAGTAGTCTCGTCTCCAGGGTCAATAGGATCATTAACCATAGATTCAATTGGGGGGCACCTCATTGACCGGAGGTTCAACTAGGGGCGTTATTTCCTCTTCCAAATCATCAACAATATGCTCATATGGTTGAGCTGGAGGTTCAGGGTCAATAGTATGCTCAATCATGGTGGTAGTGGATCCACCAGGAGAGGAAATTGTCTCTGGAACTAATTATAGTATTCAAGGTATGCCACTGCTCAAATGAATCATCGTCATAAAATAGATCATAAGTCAGATCAGTAAAGGCAGGATTATCCACTAAAGTCGATGAATGAAACACAGGGATGCTTGAAAACATCTTATCTTCACGGAAGACTACATGTCGAGAGATGCGAAGGCATTTTGGAGACTGGGTCCCAGCAACGGTAACCTTTATGCTCAATTCCATAGCCAAGAAAGCAACACATGCGAGAATGCAGTCCAACTTATTATGTTCATGAGGTTGTAGGAGAACAAGACAGACACATCCAAACACACGAAGTGATTTGTAATCATGAGGCACACCATTAAGCATCTCATATGGTGTCATATTCTATATAGTGGGAGTTGGAACACGATTTACTGTATAAAGTCCAGTGAGAGCTCCTTCCCTCCAGAAACGTTTAGGACAAGAGGAAGATATGAGCAGAGCACGTACAGAGTCAAGTATGTGGCGTTGCTTACGTTCAGCACGACCATTTTGTTGGGAAGTGTCAGGGCATGAGCATTGCGATAGGGTCCCTTGAGCACGAACGCCTGCAAGAAACTGAATATTTGTGTATTCCCCTACATTATTAGCCCGAAAGACTCTGATGGGACGAGAAAATTGAGTTTTCACCATGGCAGCAAACTCATAATAAATTTGGGGTAGTTCAGAAATATTTTTCATGAGATATATCCAAGTACACCGGGTAAAGTCATCAATAAAGATCACAAAGTATCTAGAACCGCCCATTAAATCAAAAGGAGATGAAGAGACTGACAAGCTCTTATTGAAGGGAAATGATAGTTGTTTAGCTAACTGGCATGGAAGACGATCAAATTTTTCTCTTTGAATTAGACCAAGATTTACACTAGAAGCTAGTTTACGCAAGACACCAATAGAATCATAGTCAATCCTGGAATGCCAAAGACTGAGAGATGGTGATTCATGTGATAGTACAGAAGCAGTAGACTGCATCATAGAGGAAGACGGAAGCTTCAGATTAGTCAGCTCATATAAACGACCATTTTTTTGACCAATTCCAAGAATCCTCCCTGCCTCAGGATAGTGCACACGACACCTGGTAGCAGAAAAATCACAACGAGTCCGAGTTCGCATAATAGACCAACAGATATTAGATTCAGCGTGAGATCATGGACCAAGAGAGTTTTTGGGAGTGACAAATTATCCTGAGAAACGTGTCTCTTATGAGTGACCCCCATATGTGTACCATCAGCTGTATGAATAGTGGAAATATCTGGCGCATCTGTCTGCGAGGTAAATAGTGTTGAATTAGAGGTCATATGATTACAACATCCGCAGTCAAAGTACCAAGAATTCGTATTAGAGGTGGTTGATAGAGACGGAGAAGATGTTTGCTTGAGTATCATATCCAGAAGACGTTGTATAAGCACAGCGTACTCAGACTGTGAAGTCTCAGTAAGTTGATCAGAAGAATAAGGAGCAGAAGCAACAAAAACAGTATTGGACTTTGCTTGTAACTTTGGATGCACAGGACAATCGGACAAGTAGTGGCCCGGATTTTTAATCCCACAATATAAGAAACGACGGATGGGGTAGTGAGGAAGCTTGTGCCCTCGTGTACGAAAATAAGTACAATAACTAGCCATGTACGAGATCAACAACGCCACAAATATCCAATAATAATCGATGAGTTGATGAGAACTGGATATAATAGGCTTAGTCTGACCAAACCAACCCCAAATCAAATTCAGGAGGTCAAAAGATCTTATGAAATCAATGAGACAATCTCAAATCCGAGCAGAAGCAAAGGTCACTGACCGGTACGAAATGGAGCGTGGAACAGAACGGCGAGTGGAATAGCAACAACGACTAAATGACGAGTCGATGGGAAGTCGTGGCTCGGCCGGAAGTCGAAGGCTATGTTCTGAGCCAGAAGGAAGCCCCCAAGCTGGCGGCGCTGGAAAGAAGTCGCGAAGCTGCGGAGCCGAATGAGCCTGAAGAACGCGCAGAGCCGTGGAGAGCGCATGGATCGGAGTGGACGGTGAGGCAGCAACTTCGGAGGATGCGTGTGGGCACGTCGCTTCACCAAGAAATGAAACCCACAAAACCCTAGGATTGTGTAGGCTCTAACACCACGATACGAAAAATGAAAGAAGCGCAATAAACAGGTATTCAACTTAAGGTTAACAGTGTACAATAGTCTATGCTTATAGGCTATACAACAACGTTAAACTACAGACATAGAATCATGTACTTAACTATCACATAATTGTGTTAGTGACCCCTGTAGTATACACATCGTAACAATCTTAATAAATGTTTTATTTTGCTGGAGTGCAAATTGAACTCGGAGATGGGGAGTCACTCAAGTACGTTTCCTTCTATTGAGATGACTCTTTACAACATCGACGCAATTTTGACTAGGTTTTAAATAGGGACGTGTCGTTGTTGTTGTTGTTGCCAGTCCCTTTTTTTGTTGACTGGTATGATTGATTGATTTTTGTAGAAAGTTTGTTACTTGGAGGAACGAGGAACCGAAGAGAATTCTAGCAAAAACTAGTTTACAAACACGCTTGGAGGCCAGAAGACATCTTGGGAACTTTAAGAGCTGCAAAAATCATACAATCAACTGCCAGTGTCGCATGAAGACCTTATAGATCAAGTTGAGAGGACGTCGCAACCATAGTAATAAAAGATAAAACGTCATATTGAAATACTTATGTGTTGTGGGTGATCTTATCTTATTCACAACAACATTATTATTACATTACTATTGCTACTATCATCTGATTTATTTTATTTATTTTATTTTAGAAAAAGGGAAGATTTCTTAAAAGGAAAAATACGGTTACAACTTAAACAAATTTGCATACTATGTTTACATCTTCGACGGTAGGTTATCCGGCTCGGTGACCTCGTATCGTGATACCTTAATAACTGTTAATTGATTGAATTTTCGGACTTGTCGAATGTCATGAATCAGCCCGAATTACTCGTAGCCTGCCTCGTTATTCGTCATTTACTCAGACAATAATGGACTATTGATATTATATAAAACGGCTCTTACGGTGTTTGGTCGTGTGCCTTTTTTCAGTGGGCTTGGCCGTGTGCTTTCGTGATACTTCCTCCGTTTTGCAACATGCTTTTATTTGACTATTATCACTATTCATCGGGTCACTTTGACCATGTGATTCGATTAGTAAAACGATACAAGAATTTGATCATATTTTCATGATGTTGTAGAGTACCACCATAAAAAGATCACCAAAATATTGCATCCGTTATTCAGATCCCCGCGTCAAAGTGACTTAGTTACGGGTGAAAAAGTTATATTATGAAGTTTCGGGCTGAAGCATTATGTATCATCTGTTGCTGGAAATTAAACTCCAAAAAGAAAAGAGGAACTCCAGGCTCTAACTGGGAAACATGACAATTGACCAGGTTCAACTCCCCGCTAGTGTAGTTGTAGCCTCCTGTACGATTGTTTCCAAAGATAAAAAGAACAAGCAATGCCAAGTAACTGCCACCGGCATAAAGTGAAGGTTCTTTCTCATTCTTATCTAGACTCGTTTGTCCTCGAGTTCCCAACGCGGAACTTCAAGTCCTTCGTGGTACAGTTCGGAAAAATCTAACTGCCACTACAATTCACGACAACAACTACAGCAAGCCAGAGGAGAAAAACCTACAGAGAACTTGAAAACCCCGTTTTCTACAGTGAACTTGTGCAATGTCCATGAAACTGCAATAAGCAACGAGTCTATGAAAAAAGAACAATCCACACAGCCAAAGCACAACTATGATATGAATTTCCCACCAATTAGCCTTCAAGAAAAAGCTCCAACGCCCTATTTATATTTTGGGAAAAAATTCCATTCGTACGACTATATAGCTTCTTCGCTATCAGGGACTTAATCATTCCCTCAACATCTTTCAAGAATTCTCAACTACCTCTTCGTAATTCTAAAACATTGACGCTCTGTTCACCAAACAAATACCTTTCCCATTCGATAATAAACTACTAACAATAAATAGAAAGACTATTGACCGAAAGCGCAAGCAAAATAATCGGGTTACAATCTGACAGACATCACAAAAGAGCAGCAAAACTCATGTTAGTCAAAATTGTTTATCCTTGCGCTTATGCCTCGCGAAGCTTCAAAGAGTGCACAGCAACTCCATTCCGGGCAGCAGGTATACGCCCCCATCTTCCTAAGCGGGGTTCCTGTACAGAATATATGGCAGAGATGAATGTCAGAGAGAGAGCCAAACAGTAAGTGGAAAGCAGACTCCAATATGGTATTGTGAACTATCACAAAGCGAGAGAACAAAATTAAGAAAGATAATGGACAGCTAACAGTCATACGAAATATCAATACTACAGGCTGACATATAAGAGTGCACTTGTCAAGAAACATCCAAAGTACCACATACCAACATCAACCCAAAACGCCTTGTCTTCTGACTTGGTCAAACAAAGATTTTTCCCACAACTGAATTGCTACACTCTACTAGCCTCCATCATGCATCTACATTATTCGCTTGTTCTCTAGGGTGTAGCTCAGATGCAGAGAGGTCGGTATGCTATTTTATTTAATCTAAGATTCGAGGAGACAACTTTGGTTGATTGTTTGGATTCATTGGTTTCAGACACTGAGATTGCATTGAATTCATGCAACTTCCGAAGTCTGAACCTCTGAACTGTAAGGTATGGGAAATCTAATCTCCATACCAATTGCATTATGGTGTAAATGCAAAATTAACCACAGTGCACTATTCTGTGCTAAATCATGTTGTTGATGATTGGTGCTATATACTGTGTATAACCGGTACAGTTTATGTTGCTTTCAGATTTTTGCCAATGGTTATAGGCGGTCTAATCGGTGAACATAAGATTCATTGGCAAAGAAAGTGCATCTGACCCTGCCACAAATAGAACTCAAATCCCCCTACCTAAAGCAATTCTGCTTTAAAATTCGAAGTTATAGCATTAACTAGTGATATCTACACTCGCTGCAGAGAACCCATTGATAAACATCATTGTTGGGGGCGTTTGTCACAGTTTGAAAGTTCAATACAAAGACGCGTACAATTTTCTTAATCTCTGGAGTTGTTAGGCAGTCAGCAATGCCTATAAATTCAGGTGAATTCGGACAAAATATCACTCTTGGACACCACTACCTTTGATTGAATTGAAATTGATTTAATTATGTACAGCATGTCGTATGTAGGGTTCAATATCCCTCAAGACTGACTTGCCTCTCTCTTTCTTTTTCTTTCATCTCTATGAACTCTGCTGCTACATCTTCAGTCATCCTAAATTATTGTATCAGCACCTCACTCCCTGCTCCTTTCAACCAATAATTGATATTTCTGCGACTATTTAAACATCAAACATCATGTAATTTTCCCCTCAACTATTGTCAACCCTACACCTGAAGCATCTAGAATAAAGGATCGCATCGAATTCTATTCTGCCGACAGGAGACCATCAACCATCGGAAAATTTATGACTTCTTTTCGTGTAAGTCAATTTTGCATTTCTCTCAGCAAAGAGATATGGAACCATTGGAAGTCACCGATGTTTAATGCTTTGAAATCATCTTGATCCACATCCCAAGAAGCCAGTTGAATTTTTCTCCCCTCTCGCAGCCACCAATAGCATCTCCAATAACCGGAGATGCTCGTATGCACTCAGAACAGACACGTCTTTGCACAAGTATTGCTCCGATTACACCCTTGACATCATGTCTAAACTAGACTCTTTTGACAGACTGACTATCACGCATGTTACGGGTCTAATCTTGTCCTCACTCTAAAATAGGACATCAAACTTCATTAATCAACCAAGTTTCCAGAAAATTTGAACACATTTTGGAAAAAGTATTTCATTCCCAACTAGTTTATGATTAAGTAAAAAGGTCTTCTCATAAAATAAATAGGTATCACATGACCATCAAAAGAAAAGTAGAATATGGAGATCTAACCCTATTTCACTACTCCTAAAACTCACTGACCATAAACATCAAGAGATGGAGGGTGGAAGGGCTTTTTGCATCTGAAGTAACTAAACAGGAATGCTTTCTTATTTCTAGATTGCGCAGTTACAGAGATGACAGAGGTTGCTAGAGGTCAAGAACCCTGATTCAAGATTCCCTCTTGCACGGGCTATATATCAGCTAGGCCAATCTAAAGGATATAATCTTAATCCCATTGCAAGATATATATTGGTGAGCATGGAGAAAAAGCAAAGTTAGACCGATGAGACCTAAACTACTACTTCCTCTGTTCTCTCTGAATCCTCACCTTTTCATTTTATCACTATTCACTGAATCACTTTAATTTGGTGATTTGATTAGGAAACGATGTAAGAATTTGATAATCTTTGCACAATCTTGTAGAGTAAACTTCATTCTACAACACCATCAAAAGATATTAAAAAATTGCATCGTTTGGCTATCCAAATCATCAGGTCAAAGTGACCCCATTACGGAAGAAAAAAGTCAAAAGGTGAAGATTCAGAGAGAACGGAGGTAGGACAAAGTATGAAACAATTATCACATATTAGCTAACATGTTACCCGCTCCTAACAAACTACTACTCCCTCTGTCCCAAAAAGGATGTCCTGGTTTGACTTTACACGAAGTTCTAAAAGATGCTTTTGACTGGCTAGAGTTGCAATTTGTCACATGTGGTCCTTTTTCTGTGGAAAATGAAAAAGAAATAAATTGGAGAAGCGTGTGGAGGGAAGTAAAGTAGAAAAGTACGCATTTTGGTAAGTGGACGTTCTTTTTGGGACATCCATTTTGGAAAAGAAGACATTCTTTTTTGGGGAAGGAGGGAGTAAGAGACAGTGAATCCCACCTTTCCCTGGAACAAAGACCTCAACGGCTTTGAAGCAAGTAGGCCTGTCAGTGGGTCAAGTCAGACCCAAACCCGACCCGTTGGGACCAAGCTTTCAAATAACGGTCCGTAACGTAACGTATCGCCCGATACGTAACGGACACCGTGGTCAGCGAAACCGGTTCGGCCGATACGTTACGTGTGAACTGGAATCACAGAGATATCGTCCGATACGGACCGGTTCGGTTGGATAACGGGCGATACAGGTCCGGTTCGGTCCAAAACCGGTCTGAAAATCAGCAGAAAGAAGAAGAAAGAAACAGAAAAATCATAGGGTACCTTCGTGCTCCGTCATAGATGCGAAGAGTGACTGAGTGAGAGTGTGAGACTGAGAGATAATCGCAGTTCCTGTCGGAGTCGGAGATCGTACCGCCTGGCTGTTCTTCATCGCACTTCGAACGCCGCGGTTCTTCTTCGCTGAGGACATCCACCAACGACCAACGACGAAAAAGACAGTACTTATCTCTCCCTCTCAGTCTCTCGTTAGATTTAGGTCAGTAATTCCAAACCTTATCACTAAGAGTCAAACCTTATCTCTAAGAGTCAAAGTAGTGACTACATAAAGATTGTATATATTTAGTTATGAATTGTTTTGATAAGGAGACTGCGTTTATTTTAATAATGAGATAGAGTATATTATCTCAAAAAAAAAGAGATAAAAGTATAGACAGTAATATATTAATTCCAATTGTTACTTTTCCTTTAAACTTTAGTTCCAATTATTGGACTAATGGAGAAATGAAAGAAAACAACTAGTAAAGACTACAATTATATTTAATATACAAAATAGTGGTTTACAAATACTTTTTTAGATCTTCTAACATTTTTTTTTTCATTCACGCATTCGGTTACCGATTTCCGTTACGATTTGTCCGTTACAGGTCAAAACCGGTTTCCGTGACCGTTACCGATACATCGGCCGATACCGTTATCTAAAACCTTGGTTGGGACCCAACCCATAGAGGACCAGACCCGTTCCTCGACCCACGCGACCCTGACCCTCGAGACCCTCTACATCATGGGTCAGGTCGGGTCAGACCCAACTACAAACCCAGACCCGTTAGAGACATGTATCAGTGATACTAATTAAGTTCATACAAACAAACGGGGACGAAATACTGAGAGAGAGAATGTATACATGGTTGAATATACGGAGCACACACACATATACATATACATGTACTCATGTACATATACATGTACATGTACATATATACATATACACACACATACGTATATATATACACACACTTGTGTATATACATATGGCTATATATATGCGTATAGAGAGAGAGAGATGTTCTGTTATCGGTTTGTTGAGGTTAAGTTATAGTGATGGGTGGGTTGCTTACTCACTCGTGGTGGTGGTCGTGTTTTAGTTAGAGATGAATTGAGATGGCTATGGAGACGCCGTTGCTATAATGTAGGAGGGAGTTTCGGGGGAGAGAGTGAGTATCACTGGTGACTCGGTGAGGTCGTCGTGATTTTGTTAGAGATGAATTGGGATGGTTGTGGGAAATTTGTTGAGATAATGAATGTAGGAGGGAGTTTAGGAGAGTAATTAAGTATAATTCACCTGGAGTTAAAAAGAAGAGAGAAATATTCATGAGGTGGGAGAGAGAATTATGGGAGAGAGAGATTTACGGGAAGATAATTGTGGAGAGATGAAGATAAGTAATGGGGAGATAATTGTGGATGATAAGATCATGGGAGATTAACGAGAGAGAGGGGGGAGAACCAGGAAATTTTGAATTGAAAAATTTTCTGAAATGGTGAATTAGCAGCACCAAAAAAGAATAAAATACTTTCCTAAAAACATAAAAAAATAAAAGAGAATAAAATACAGTAAATTAAACTTACAGGGGTCGGGTTGGGTCTGGTTCGGGTCAGGGTTTTCAACAAATGTGTCTCGAGTTGATGGGGCGGGTCTGGGTTCATCGGTTGTGGGTTGGGTAGTTGTTGGGTCCGGGTCAGGTTGGGTCCAGACCTGGCCATTGACAAGCCTAGAAGCAAGTATCGCTAGTAGGCTAATCCACATGGTGTTTCCTAAAAATACCCATCGTTGCACAGCCTTGGTCAATTATCGGACAGACCCATTCTAAATAAAGTGCTCTGTAGGTGGTTGCATTGACTCCGATGCAGAACACACAGATCAGCAGGTGCCGAGATGGAGTCAGCCCAGCAAGACCAGGCAAGAATCATCAGAATAGATCACAGATGTTAAAGCCCAAAACCCGACGAGGATTTCACTAAAAACGTGTAAAATAAGTAGACATCCATAATAAACTCGTATTCCACCAGAGAGGGCTTTTCCATTGGTTGCATTATGATCATATGGGCTCTTCATTCATTTTACACGCCTAAAAGTATGACTATTTCTAATCCTACAAGGAGTTTCAGCTACAATCTTATTTCACTGTGGTGAGAGCAATTGGCAATTGCAGAGCAGGAAAAAAGCTGATATTGACAGGCTGACAATGAAGTCCCGCTTATCCAAAACCAGATTGGAGTCAAATCTGAAACCTTGTCCAAGTCAGAAGAGCCTTAAACCCAGTTCTACGTGACTGTAACACTATAATCTGTCCCACATATTTCAACATCCAGCAGCCCTCCATAAGCTACTCATATTTCCACGCTTATGAACGCTCAAATGCCTGCATTAAGCGAAGGTAATAAACCGGATTCATGCAGCATGGATAACTCAGAACGCATCATCAGCTATTTAAATTTATTAAAGATATAAGTTGACTCAAACTATAGACAGTAAGCCTAATGCGGGTCATTCCCTCCGCTATATAGGAGACCAGATGTAACTTATACATGTGGTGCATCACATTCATATTTCTAACAATGATGTAAGGAAAAATCTGAGATCAAATGGGAATGTAACAGAAGAAAAGGTAGGAAAATAACCTGGCCAACTCCAGCGACTAGAAACTGTCCAGATTTTGCAAAAGCCAAAGAATTGACAAACCCAACCTGTATTGCACAAGTGCATACAAATTTAGACCCAGATTGACAAAAGCAAGAGCATATTCAACACTAAGCTGTACTAAAAATCTAATGCGAATGAGCATGCAAGGCTTTCGAAATTTAACCATTATAAAAACTATTTTTGTGATGCATGATACACTCGCATTTCTCCACTAGGCCAGCTGAAGAATTCATTTCAGCTTATTCCAAATGATTTTACGGTAGACTTCGGAGTTTTTTTACAACCGTGGTTTCGGGCAAGCTTGTACATCTGATTGTTTCCACACCTAATGGCCAAATGATACACTCGCATTGTTTTTTTACACACACCTAATGGCCAAGGTCATTAACACTACGACAACACCTTGGGGTTGTGAACTTCAGAGTTGGTAAATAATTACTGGAATGGTTCTACATCAAGATTAAATATCTTGTGCTTTGAAATAAATTCTTCTAGAAAACATCTGATTGTTTCCACCAACTGAAAACAGAAATTAAAGCATCTTGTTCTAAGTGAATTTGTACACAATGCAAGGATCCAATGGATTTCTATTTGAACGGCCAGTTAGTTTAGTTTTGCCAGTATCTGGCTAAGACCCAAAAAACAAGCACCACTCGTTTAATCATTGTTCACATCAGGCAAACAATTTGTAACAAGTACAACATATGATTAACAAACAGACATATTGTCTTTTATATATCATTTCATTTCATTATGTATTATCGTTTATATGTTTAAGCTGGGCTTTTCACTTTAAAGTTCCGAAATACATGCACCGATCCATCATTTCATGAACACTAAAGTACTTCGACATATTTTTAATTTATGGGTAGGTGCTTCGGAAGTAGTTCTGTTGTTTTTACAGTTTGAACAAGGTGATCAAACAGCCTCGTCACAGCCTCTATGGAACATCAGAAATCATAAAAGAAAAAACTTTTGACATTAACTACCTTGCAGTTTGGGCCACCTGACACTGTGATACATGCAGTTGCGGTATGAAAATTAACATTTAACTCCATGCACTACCGATAGTCCTGACATCATCGCGCTCCAAAATATCACCATCTGATGTCGAAATTCTGGAGTGCAATATCAGCAAATGTCAAAAAAAATTGCGGCGCGATGTCAGCACTTTCAGTGGTGCGAGGGATGAACGTCAGTTTTCATAATCGCAGTGTGAGCCGGCTTAAACTGCAAGGTAGTTAAATGTCGAAAGTTCTAAAAGAAAATATCATGTTCCCATGTAAAACCTTGGACGGACTGTCTCATGAATTGAGTTGGTTTTACGAGTATTTGTTTAGTTTCATCCTTCCTCTGCAAGTGGATTATGGACTTCCTCTCTTAAAATTAGTTCCATTTATTGGTCACCCGATAACAGGATCATTCACTTTCTGGCAAGTGTTGTTTCTTTCTTATGATCAGATAAAGAAGCCTTGACAAGTTTACTCTCAGTTTACCCACTAGATTTTGTCAAACAGATGTATAATTTGTTCAAAGAGCTTACAAAGAGGTATGCCGGCCACAACCAGTAACTCCTTTGATGTATTATTCGGCAATTCCTAGCAGCTAGATCAAATTATATCACAGTCCCCTAGATCATGTCTAGGCTTATAAACTCAACTGGCCATAACATCATGCTCGCGCAGGTTACAGAACCATGATACTTCCCCAAGTTGTCAAAGCGGCTCAAGAAACTTCTTTTAAAAGTAGGAAGACGTGGTCAGTGGTGGATCCAGATAAGGCACCGTGACCTCACCCCACCCTCTTGAAATTTTGGTAACTATGTTAAGATAGCTGGTAGCAACGCCTGCAACCCACTACCTGGTAAGTCTTGCTTAACCCAACAACCCACAGTAATTTCCTAATTCCTATTTTGTAATTAGTTTTCTATTACCGTTACACTTGTAGCATAATTCTTTAATAATGTATCCTAATATAATTTTTCCTTTCAGTAGCTTATAAAACAAAATAACCAGCAACCTTTCCACATGTTCTTTCCTCACATATAATTTTGACATGGTCAAGATATGACCCAAAATAGAGATCATCTTTGAATAAACCAATGCTAAACAAACATGAATCACCATGCAAATAATTTTGAGCACAAAATATACCTTTCCCTTACAACTCTCAAATCCTGAATCCTCCACTGCAGTTTTTCGACACGTCATGAATAATATTTTTAAGTACCAAGTAAAATCCAAACACAGAATTCATGATTACAGGAAAAACATCGACATAGAAAAGAAAGGAAACAAGAATTCATTACACGCCAAAAAGAAGCATCATGACAAGATCAGATCATATTGAATACCCATGCAGCATACATAGAAGAAACTATAGAATTTGTATATTCCGGCTTACCAATGGAAGTTCAAACAGGGGTCGTATGCCTTTAGACTCGTTTTCAATTTCCCATAGACGAACAGAACCATTACCAGCTCCTGAAGCAGCAAGGTCACTGCTTCTACATACAACGACAGAATTAACCCAGGAATTCGCTGATGAACTATAGTTTACTGGATTATGCGTGCCATTATCTGCAATGGTTAATTCAAGTGAAGTCGTTACACAATGACAGACAATCTCAATCCACAACCAAACTACAAGGTAAAATCAATCCCCATCCTCAAACAGAGTGAGTCTTCCTCATCTCCACTGATGGACCGGAAATTCCTAAAATAATCTACGAAGACTACACTAGAGATCTATAGAAAAAACCGGGTACATATAAAAGTGGAAGAAGTTCCAACTTTGAAGCACGTTTGGTGTACTTACCCAAGTCACCATTAGGCAACTCTTCATCATCGCTTTGATCAGACTTCTGAGTCGGCAATGAATGGGCATTTTTTACAATATGAACAGGCTTCTTCCGCATTACATTCCAGTGTTCGATGCTTCCATCGTCGGATCCGGACAAGAATTCGTCATTGTTAATGAAACAGCAGCACTCTAGAGATGATGCTGGAGCACGAAATACTAACCGCGACTCCTCGGGGACCTACAATAAGAGCAGAAGAACAATTGGCAAGGGTTAACTGCAAATTCTTGTGTGATTTCCTTGTTTGCAAACAAGCCTTAACCAATATTAGTAAAGCAGTGAGCACCATACTACTATTCTTCACGAATGTCTGAAACGATATGACCAAGTTGAAGCAGAAGAAAAAGCCAACAAGCATGTTTCAATCGAGTAAGAGACTTACAAGTTTGAACTTAGAAAAAGATAGATCTCAAACAGCATCAAGAAAATCAACTAATTTCTCAACAAAAATCAAGACGCTAAAGAAAACCTTCCTATGTCATCCGAAAATATGGAAGCAACAGGAAGATGCCCAAATTATGAAGCATTTTGAGTGAAAAATAATGATCTGGAAAGAGCCAAAACATAAACAAAAAAAATATATCATGATCAAGAAATAATCTACCTTGAACAAGTGCATACTGCGATCACGACCCACAGTCAAAACACGTTCTTTCCTCAAGGAGTCTATTGTCAAAACTTCACTTTGGTGACCAAATAATGTGTTTATGTAAGATCTATCATCTGCGTTCCATATCTTAACTGTCCGATCAAATGATCCGGAAAATAGCTCTGTAGACCCTTGCCTGAAAGTCAAACACGATACAGGTCCCCGATGACCTGGGAATGCCTGCAGACAACATATATAGCTAAGTTATCAACATATATATCTAAAGAAACCTAAACTAGAGGCATCAACAAATGTTACCGTGGAAACCTTGTCAAAAGTGTTTGAAGAGATACTTCAGATAGTGAAAATTTCATACTAGCGTCCATAGAATAAGCCAAGTGCAATATTTACCCCCTCCCTCTCTCCCTGTCTCTCAGATTTATTCTAGACTTTTTGAAAAATATTTTTTTCATAATGGGAAGTAGTCTAAAGAGTGAGCAAGAAAAATAACGAATCCTGAGTAAATTCTGAAAGACAAAACAGACTCTCCAGTAGTCCTAACATAGGTGACATGTTTGAGTCAGTTGGGTTCATTTCTCTCCCTGAATCCTAGATGGTTTTTGGAAGATCTTCTAACATACAAAAGTTATTTGATCTCTAACGACTAATGAACTAAGGCGACGATAAACTGCATAACAGGAAAATGCCAGAAGGACTCCGAATAGAAACCTGAATATGCTCCCTGGTACGGGTATCCCATAAATGAATGTGACGATCTAATCCTCCACTTGCCAAGTACCGGCCATCTGAACTAACAGCGAGTGCTAAAACATTCTTGCTGTGCTTGCGAGCCTTTCCTTGAGGATCTTTTGCCCCATGGGACTTCAACACTCCATCACTAGGCCAAAGGTATTTTTCGGCTTTCCCTGTCTCCACATCCCAATGAGCAATAATGCCATCCTTGGAAGCTGAAAACCCCCTTGTATCATCCTCAGACAAAGCTACTGCAGAGACAGACTGCCGGTGCTTCACTATAGTGTGAAAACCATCAGCAGTATCGGGCCTCTGAACCCTACATTGTTCATACCAAACCCACAAAAATGTTCAATAGAAATCAACAAAAGAATGAACCCATAAATAAATAGCCCAAATCAAATGAAACTCTATACACAGCTAATAACAGTTACTACAAACAGTTGAACCCTATGAACATGATCAAACAAACATGCCATTAATTCAAATTGTTTTTAGATTAACCGATAAATCCCACAATTTCTTGTGCAGTAATTTGTAAATTCATTAATGTAGGATGCTGAACAACTGTCGCAAATTGGAACCATTTTTCAAGTAATTGATTGATAAAAAGATACCACTTGATACATTATGGTCTTAGACTACCTGTGTTAGTCTGTTTCCACAATCATCAATATGGGTTTTGGTATAGCTAAATTCACAAAGCTAGTTGAAGTCTCAAAGCCATTAATTTCACCTGGAAGCTATCGATTTCCGGACGCGGCCGCTCTCCTCAAGCTGCTGCTGCTGCAAACGCTTCCCCACAAGCGTGTCCCTATCTATATCTTCGTCGTCATCGTCTTCATCGCCGTCTTCAGCCTTTTGCTTCTCTGCAGCTCTGACCTTGGCCAAAAAAGCCTCAGCAATTCTCTTCCTCTTCTCCCCAGCAGTCTCTTGTTCTTCCTCATCCACCTCCTCCGCCGCTTTTCCACCCAAAGCCGCCTCACCATCGACATAATCATCGTCACTGCTCTCTATGTCGTCATCCACAAAATTCCTTCGAGGCTTCTTGTCACTGTTGAAAAATGGATCTTCATCGATCGAAAAGCTCTTCTTGCCTCTGCTCGGCGGTCCCTTTTGTGCAGAGGACTTCTTCCGCTTCAGGTTCTTGTTCTTCATCTTCAGTGCGAGTGTAGCTTGTGCTGTTTCGGTCAGTAGTTTTGTTTGTGAAACAGTACAGAGAGGAAAGAGGGGGCTTTTGCGGAGACAATATTAGGGTTTAACATCTCTAGGGTTTAGAACGTGGATGCGGAGAGAAATGACCGAGCCGACTAAAAAATTGGGGAAGGAACCACGTCAGGAGGAATTGATTTTTGACATGTAACGTTTTTTTTTTTTTGTCCAACTAGGTTCACTCCGCGCGCGTTCCGCGCGGCGTGCCGTTGCGTCGGGCATTGTCTTCCTGCTCTGAACTGCAGTCCTGTGTCGTTTTACAATAATACTACATTAGCACAATTGAAATCCGGTTGAATTCATATAGTTCAGGTCCTCTAATTTCTTTGTTTTCAAAGCTATAGTATAGTTTATCAAACTTTGTAATTCTTGGTCTTTGTAATTCTTGGTCTGTAATTACGTAATACCGATGGAGTTATTAATCATCCTCTCAAATTTACCGTGGCTGAGCTCATTGTTGTTAATGATGTTTTGTTGATGACATGATTGTGCTGTGTTGGTACGTTGATTAATCTTATTAATCAACAACTTGCTGTTAATTCACCCCCAACACACGCAAGCGCCGTAAGAGGAGTTTGGCCATACTGATTTTGTACGAATAGGTTACGCACAAAGTTTTGGTGAAAATCTTTCATTAAAACTTTTCACATAAGAAAAAAGAAAATTCACAACTGACAGGCGTGTATATTTATTTTCCTTTGGTTTCGAGTGCAGATCACCTGTTCTTGGGAGCTCTGAGTGTTATGAATTATTGCTAATATCATGGCGTGTACAGTTATTGAACTTTCACCAGTGACATTTACATTAGGAACATCATAAATTTATATTAAAAACCAGCGGATATGCTGTCCGTTGAGTGCAGCTCATGGTGCAGCTCATGGTGCAGCAGAGGGCGCAAGAACAAAAACAATGCAATACTGATTCTATGTATCATAACTGGATTCCAGCATGGAAGACCAATGAACCCAAAAAAATTTCTTTTGAGAAAAATAAACTCAGTTATTGATCACATATAAAGATCACTGAGAAAAAATCAATTTGGAATAGTTCCTTTCATACCAAAATCATAGGAATGTCATCTGATAACGAACTCTGCAATTCCAGAAGGCTCTGATGCTGCATCTTAATTTTTAGTGTGAGAACCTGCGTCACAAGCACAAAAAATCAGCATCACTAAGCTATTCTTCTAGCTAAGCAAACTAAAATTGTAATAACTTGGATCCTTCCCATGGCGAAACAAATTCAAGATCTGTCACTAATTAGCAAGATGCGTGATCACAAAAGGGCTATGATGTGCCTTATGTTAAGCATGCCAAAAAAAAATGTTTTATCTTACAAACTTTTGAGGTATCTTTAGGATCATTTGGGATGAAATGGAAAGCTACACAATGAATGACTGCAGTAATTAAGTTTAAAAAACATACAATCGCAAAGACACCAAAACTCATTCATCCTGTACTATAAACAAACACCTGGCGCTCGTACCTTAAGTAACATCTAATTGTAACTTATTGGTTGCTCCAGAAACCATGTATGAGCAATTTCTAGACAAAATAGAAACATAGAATGTTCTCTACATTTTGTACAATATGAACTACCGCTCTGATTCTTCTCTTGCCCATCAATTCAACCTTCTGACTCGTAGTTAGGTCACAAAACGATACAGCCGTCGCTTTCTTGGACACTACTAAGTCGTCTACCCTCGTAGCTACCTCTTGATTTCAATGATGTCGTTTATGACCTCTATGTGTTAAGTGCAGTCTTTGAAGTTATCATGGTTTGCTTATTTGCTGTGATCTAACGAACACACAAGTCAGGCATCACAAATGAAGTAAAGAATTACATAAACCAGCAGACTTAACTGTCTATGAAACCAAAGTCATCAGCAAAAATGTCAAGCAACACAGCAAAGTCAAAAACACCCAAATTCTGAAACCCGATACACCAGTTCAACATCTGAGCATCAGAATCTATCTTCACCGGTGACCGCACTTTTACCGTTTTACAGTTTCAAACGATTCCAACTTCAGACCAGGTGACCACTACATTTTATTATCATTCTATACTTCTATATCACAACGGGGGGTACTACTCCCCTACAGATGATTTAGAGCAGAAAAAGAGAAAAGTCCTATACCCTCAATCTCGTTTTGCTACCACAACTACAATACCCATTCGTCTAAGCTTTTTAAGAGAAAAATCATGAATTCACGATCTAAAAATCTTAAAAGACTATACCTTACAGTTTCAATCATTCAAATATACAATATTCGGTACTGCAAACACATCTAAACAAGAAACTGTTATACGGTACAAAATTTGACAACAAACTGCCACAATTGAAAAGATCTCATCCCATTCACAACTCATGTAGTTCACCCAAGGAATGAAGAAGTGAGAGCCTGATACTGGGACATAGTCATTCTATTGAAATCTTTCTCGTGATCCTCATTTATGATATCTCTCATTTGAACGCTCAATCCGAGTAGCAGCTCTAACAATGTCTCCTCTGGTCACTGTAACTGTAACGAAACATGTTTTGAGTAAAATACCCACCATACCAGAACAATTAGGGTGATAATAACAAAATAAATGTGCACTCACTGAAGCAGGTTGATTCTTGTAAGTGTTTCTATGAACCATGAACAGAACTTGCTGCTGCTTCCTGCCAGCATCTAGCCTCAAACCTAGATAACATTACAGACCTGCATGAAAACCACACAATTATTAACAGTAGTAGAAAAATGCTTTTAATAATGTTTAGGATGACCAGTAGCGAAGTAGAAGACTCATAATTTGCTCTTTGATGGAAGAAATGATTACCCTAAATCGTGGATTTCCAACTCATTGATCCTCATTGCCAAACCATCGCCACCCACAACTCAATTTGAAGTCTTAACCTCTTTTATATGAGGTAAAATTGACTATGATAGTTCGAATATGAAAAGTTAGTGCCAATAGGTTATGAAACATAAAGGTTAATAAGAATTGAAGTGATTAATTTGTTCTCTGAACACGGATGATGATACAAGTCAATGATGGCTTCCCATAGACCCATTAAAGATTGCATCGGACTAAATTATCTAATTCAACTTCAAAGATTCGGGAAAAACATGTTTCCTTTAAAATTAGCAACAACCCATATCTCATCTGCCAGTAAGTGAAAAACCCAATTCATTCTCCAGCCTCTGGAGAACAGAAATTAGTAAATGCAGTCTCTCGGCAGCCCTTTTCGTTTCTTTTAGCTTTTATCCTTGATACTTTAACTTATATTAAAAAGATGGGACATCTAACAGAACAAAGCACGATATATGTCACAAAACTAACTATAGATTCACTTACGTCTCTTGCCCATTGGAGGGAAGAGCTCCGTAATGACAATAGTATCCAAGAAAGGTCCACATGCAGTAGCCTCCTATACAGATTGACGAAGAAAAGTCAAGCTCCGTAGCTCATCCAGCACCGAAGAAGAGGGCACATTTAGAAAATCAATCGACAGGTTCAAATTATTCTACATACTTTTAGATTTTGATTGTATCAAGTCCCTGCGGTAGCGTCTTGTGCACTGTAGGGAAAAATTAACTCTACATAGAGATAAAAAGTAATTATTACCTTCACTGTTGCCAAATTATTTTAATAATAATAATAATAATAATAATAATAATAATAATAATAATAATAATAATAATAATAATAATAATAATAATAATCATCATCATCATCATCATCGTCGTCATCATCTAGCATTAAGTTTTTACAAATTGAGATTTGTGTAACATATCAATGAAAGTCATGAAAGCATGTGTCTACAATACCCAATAGAACCAATACCATAAAACAAAGTGAATATATTCGTATATTTTTGCCTAAGCGTATTTTAAACCCATTTGTGCCTAAGAAATTATTCACAAATTTGCAACATAAGCCTATATTATTCAATATAGGCTTATTACATTGTCCGAAATTAAAACTACAAGTTAATACATAATTCACAATCCAGGTTTACAATTGCATTAACTTACCACAACGTTCAACTGTTAATACCAAATCCATAATACCAAATCCATAATTCACAATCCAGGTTTACAATTGCTATATTATTCAATCGTTGGATATTACATTGTATATTTTTGCTATATTACATAATACCAAATCCATAATAGCGTAACCTGGAGGATTCAAATCCATAATTCACCTCTGTTGAAAGACCTGTTTGCGGACTGGCCACCGTGGGCCATTCTCAAGTCACCACAGTAGCGTAACCTGGAGGATTCAAATGTAGGCCTAGTTTTCACTGTTTGAAACTCCTGTGATCTGGCTCTTGAGCGTAGTTTCTGCTTGTAATTGGTATCGTCAGAAGACTGCAAACATTCACAAAGGTTAGGGGAAGTTATCAGGAAACATATTTGCATTTCAATCTCTGTATATGCATAGATCAGAGATGATAACACTGGTGTGAAAGAAGGATGAATGAACATAGCCAAAATGCGAATAATAAATCCAGAAGATATGATAAATGGACTAACCTAATTCGCCATTTGAGTAAGAGGTTCACTGTGTGCAATTCTGGCAGGTCTGTTGACACCTTTAACTGGAGTACCTGGAGCTTGAGTCCTCAGTTTCGTCATAGGCACTGGATTTACCAAGCACAAAGAGTTGTTTAAGCAAAATCTCGAACAGCACCCACGAGTCTTCATCGATATTTTCCCAGAAATAACATCACATTCCTCATAATCCTCCTCTTCACTTTCATTGTTCCTAGCACTGTGACCACCATGACTTCCAACAATACCAGATTTCTGCCGTTCGGAAAGAGGCTTCTTCTGGCCAATCACCGCCTTATTAACTCGTACAAGATCCTTACTAACCAGTCTAGATCGCGGAGGAGATGCGGAGGATTGCTTCTTCGTAGGCGTGTTGGCAGCCACAGCCTTTGCATCAGGTAAGAAGCGGCTCATCATGAACTGCTGAGTTTGTCCTTCAGAGGAGTTTGAACTACTATTGTACTCACTCGGACCACTCACGCTACAATTCATCGACACAGAAAGAGTGTCTAAGGCATCTGAATACGCCTCATCTTTCTCGGAATCATATCTTGAATCACCATACGCTTCCTCGTTCAAGCTCACTAATAAATCAGAAATACCCCCAATTTGTGATGCTGCAGTTTGGTGAATGCCTAAGTTTTACTTTGGTATACTTCTCCAGAGAGGTATCTTGCAGCCTACATGACAATGAATTTGATGTGTACCATAAGGTATTGCATCCACATAACACACTGTCTAGTCACGGAATTATATTGCATGGTGAGTTTAACTGTACCTGCCTTCATAGACCATGAATCCTATTACAGCACTGAGACAAATAACTGCAGGCAATTCGAGCCAGACTCCGCCTCGTCGATTCTTCTTCTCGATTGGCAGAATTGGGGTACGTCGATTCCCTGCTGATCTCAATCTCCCTCGCGTCGCCACAGAGAGAGCACACCTTGCCACAGGCTCGTTAGCAATCTGAAAGCCTGGGGAAAAAATGAGTATGGGTCAGTAGTTATGCTGGGAATATCTTTGAACAAATGATTAAGACATCGTCTTACCTTATCAAACAGTGCTCAGATGCCCATTCCTGCTGAAGGAACAACCAAGTAAGTTAAACGCCAAGTAATTGTGTTAATTATTGAAATGAGCTAATTAGAACCCAGAAAACCACCAAATCAAACACATATACAAAAGGATAGCAATCTCTTCATATAGGGGTCTAATTAAATATAAAAAATTAAAATGATAGTAGTTAGTACCAACAAAACCCTAATTGTAACTACTACTACTACAATCACAACATAAGCTTTCATGTGTATGGTTGAAAGAATTTGAAAAAGAACCAATGTGTTGATAAGTGTACCATCCAACTCTAGGATTACACACGAAACCAGTTTCTTCACCGAGTTTGTTCAACCCGAAACCCAAATCCAAACCAATCTGGAATCAGAAACCAAAAATGGTCCTTTTAGTGAAGTTCAAACATTCAGGTAAACTCGATTCTTGATTCCAGAAAAGAATTGATTTGGGACTAACAAAATTGAAAGATTACCCAGTAGCATAACCAAGCAGTTCATCAGAAGGATGCAAACTGAGAGGAACAAAACTTGTCCCCAGATGAACAAATTTCACTTCATCTGGAAAGAACGAACCAAAGATCTAATCGTTCCAACGGAGAAGGAGGAGGAGGAGGCGGGTCTTTGCTTTTGCGACCGCCATGTTAACAATGAATCAAATAAACCTTGCACGTCTCTGAACGCTATGCTATCGAATAATACACACCAAAGGAGACACATGGAAAAAGAGACGCAGATCAGTAACTCAGCAAAAATCCAGTGCCTAGTCTGGACTCTGAAAGCCATTAGAAGAAACGATTTGCCTAAATATTGTGCCTATGGGTATGATAATATAAATAACTATATGTGTAAGAATTACACCAACAAGGATTAGCAAATCTAAGGCCACATCTATCTAATACAACCTTGTCTTCAGCAGTAAGAAGATTGAGTCGGAACGTGCTGGATATTTTGATACTGCTACAGGTAGCTGACAAGTAACTGCAATTCATCAAAAAGGAAGACAAGTAGGTAATAATTTTTAGATTTAGAAACAATTGGGGAATTACATGTATATGGGCTAAATTTGATTCCTCTCATCTAAATCCAAACCCCAACTCTAAGAACCCTGCTCCACCAGCTTCCGGCCAACCCCATCTACCATGACATGGTATGAAATGAGGTTTGTATAACTTGTGTGCAATATCATCTCCTGAGTCAAATCACAAGGCGACTGAAATAATGAATTGATAAGCAGGGCATCCACTAACCAGTTCGAAACTTCTGAATTTCCTAAAAAACGGGAAGTTCAACTTCAACCTCATTTTGGTATATGACTGAATCTTTATCGAGGAAGTCAAACTGGATATGAAAAGAAACTGAACTGCAATTAGTAAAGATCGATTTATAGTGGCACGACCTTCAGAGGTTCAGAAATCTTGTGTCTCCTGTAGGCAATAGTCCATACTCCATATCAAGTTACCACATGTTCTCCAATACCTATTAAATATTCCATCTACGACACAGTCCATTTTTTGCTATTTTATTGCAAAACCCTTACATATTCATAGCCTCATAAGTAAATGAAGGGCCACGCTTTCTCTCCACCAGATAATAATATCACAGTCAGTTTCAGTTGACAAGTGACTACCAAGGTTTTAGGTTGGATGTTCTTCTGCGAGTCACAGAGTCATTGCATGTTAAGGCCTCCTATTTCCAGATACTGGAAAGTTAAGAGCATAAACATCCATTCTCTTGATGAAACTTAAGAGAAGTAAAGAACAGTGGTGTCTTATTGCCTGTTTGGCAAGTCTCTTTAAACGAATCTGTTTAAAAACACTTCTCATTTTTGGCAGTGGCTGTTCCTACTCTGTTTAAGAACAAAAAACAGGGAGAAAAACAACCGTTTAAAAAACCACCAGTTTTGATGTTTTCTTTCAATGTCTTTTCCTACTTTTGGGGGTTAAATAAATTCAACTCTTATTGAATGCACAAGATAACAATTATATGCTGTTGTACGTACAAAACGATGTTAGAGCAAATTAACATAGAAATTAAATAGTGTTGCCAAATGTGTTTGATTTTAAACTGTTTTAAACACATACCAAACAGTCTATTTTTAGCATGTTTTTTCCCCCACTGTTTTTCTTGTTTTTTAACGGACGCCAAAGAGGCTCTTAATTGATTAGATCAAGTAATATGAAGTCTCATCAACTTTCCTGTTTACCCTGACCAACCGTTTCAACATTGTGGCTAAGTACAGATATAGGAAGTTGCATCAGCTTTTCTTGTGTTATATATGTTAAGTAAATAGCATCAACATGCGAAGCAGTAACGTACGGCTCCAATAATCTTACTCAATTCAGGATTTGTTGCAGGCAAATACTGAAGCTAAGATGTTAACCAAGAAAAAAAGAGATAGTCTGCACAGTTATAATAAAGTACCTAAAAACAGTGCAGAAGGTTTCCCAGGATATGACTTGAACTCGGGATGGAATTGTACGCCGATGAAGTACGGATGGCTAGGTAGTTTAATGATCTGCACCAAGGAGAAAAATCAGAACTGAAAATCACTCGAGAATGAAATCACTACAGGTGGTAAATGATCTACCGGTAGCTTCACATAAGAGCATACTTACTTCCATCCGTTCACCACTTTCATCTCTTCCCACAAATAATAGACCAGCACTTTCAAATTGTGATATCACATCAGGATTGACCTGCATCACATGAACATATGTTTACTATCCGCATAAGATATTCCAGTTTCTGTTACAACTCTGTAGATGTGAATGCAGAAAACAGGATAACAAAATGCACTTACTTCGTATCTGTGACGATGCCGTTCATCCACAAAGTGTGCATTGCCATACCTGTGATTAATTCCAAGTCAGGCTGAGATACAGTGGTCTGAAAGATCATTGAGGGAAATGAACAATGTACGAAAATCCTGTGACATCTGAGACAACGTCCAGGATTAGAGATCCACTTTAGTAGCAAACACCAGAATCACGCATTGTTTCTTGGTTTCCCATATCGGCGAATGACGCAATGTGGAACCGCTAGTGCCAAATAGACCTGAATAATGTATGAGGTCATCCATAAGTTGCTGGTGCATTTATTTTTATCAACTAAGAAACAGTAAACTTCAAAGAGGAGACAATACAAGAATAACCAGTAGCAGCTTGATGGGACAAGGGACTTCCAATAAAATGAAATGATCTCAGATGACTAAAACTACAATGCACGGGCTTGGAAAAGCAAAACCAACAGGCTTTTGAAAGAAAATCATACATGCTCAGACAAAAATGTTATACTTGGCCACCTATTGAATGAGAAGAACTATCGAAATGTGGGGTGGTGTAACTACATGTTTTGTGATTTTTGGGCATTTTTAATAGCTTCAGGAATACTCCGTTCTTGAACTCCCAAGCATGGATCCATCTTCGCACTGTAGGGTCGTCATGTTTCGTGTGGGATGCAGCCGACTATCAGCTGAAGGTAAATTGAGGGCACAAACTGCAACTCAGCATACTGATTGTTCCTGTTATCAAAATTTTAGAAATTAGAAGCAGCGAAGTTGAGTTTCAGTAGGAATGAAAGCCAATGAAATTAACTAATTTGTAAACACCACCGGAAAGAGTGTGTGTCTTCAATCCAGGAGTAGGTTCATCAATAATATACAACCAAAAGACATAAAGCCGAGTGACTCCATGTTAAGCAAGAGCGGAGAAGTATGGCACATAGAAATTATACATCCATGGAAGGAGTAAATTCTTGAATTTCACATAATCCAAACAATTGAAATCCATGATAGAGAGACAAACGGAGGACTTCAAGAGATGAAAACAGTGCTATATGCATATCAGATAAAGCTGGAATTTATACTGTAAATTGACTGTCATACAAGAGTTGAAGAGCTGAAAAACTGTTGTGATGCATATCAAATAAATTAAGCATTAATTAAGACTGTAAATAGGGTATCATACATGTAGGCATCAAGACCGTTTGTGATCAGATATAGAAGCTGAAATCCCGAATTTAACATTAACTTAGATACTTGTGTTGTAGGAAAAAAATGAACAAAAGAAGTGAAAGAATTTTGCTTCAGAAAAGCTAACAATTACCTTCAATGAAATATTGAATACACAACTAAAAGAGGACAACAACAATGTATTACATCCACGAAAACTACTAAAAGATGGTCTAAATACTTGGAGAATAGAGAGTGGAAAAGAGAAAAGAACATCAAGAAAAGCAAAGCTATTTGGAACCACAATTATTAGTAACCTGAGACTCACTAACCCCTTACCAATTAAACAAAAGAAACAAGGAGCAGTTTTTGAACTCCAGAGCTTGCGAGAGTGTATATAAGGGTCATGGTGGCACAACGCATGAAGGTCCTGCATAAGCCAAACTCATAAAAGATGATATTATAATGATACTCAGAATAAACAAAGCTAAACACTAACAGACCATGTCAGTCATTTTGACCCGCTAAAAACAACAGAAATATATATGTTTCGAAGAACAATGGCAATCAAATAGTGAGGAAAAAAATACTTTGTTGTCTTTTCAACATAGTCAAAGGGCAGAATGGAGGTAGTCGGAGAGCAACACTGACAAGGTAGTCCTCTTAATTTCTTCAAAAGAATTAGTCCTCTAATATTGGATGGTAATATAGGCAAACATTGATAAGATAAAATACCGAAGCAGATGCATAAACTTCGACTTGAACTGTCAATTCACAAAAAAAAAATCCCGTGAGAGTTAAATGGTCAGTTAGTGCTCACTTATGCCCCATCAATGGCGACGGATATATGAGAGGTCATGCCGTACATGGCACACATTCTATGTCAGTTGTGAAGTACATCTGACATCCTAGCTTGCTGAAACCTTGACCAATGGGATGAACATTTGAATAAGAACTCAAGGGATTTAGGTCCTTACAACTTCGCAGATTTGCAGTCATTAACCTTGAAGTAGGTTCTCCTTGAACCCAGGCGCATTGTTCCTCCCATATGAGTTTTTGAGCCCTACCAGAACAGAAAATAGCTGTGTTAGTTCTCACACGACACATGCATCAACTATTAGTCAAATATGAAAATAGCAATCGTTACCTCTGGCATAAAAATGACACATGGATGTTTAGTATCAGGATTGAATTCAGTGCTGTTTGCATCATGCCAACCTAGAACAGATTGTGCAAACTCAATGACTGCAATTTGCATCCCCAGACAAATGCCAAGGTAGGGAATCTTGTTTTCCCGAGCATACTTGGCTGCAAGAATTTTCCCTTGCACTCCCCTGTCACCAAATCCCCCTGGGACAAGAACGCCATCCGCACCCTGCCAAAGAATGTTTATTTAGAACATCAATGGAGCAGTAGCCCTAAGTTTTCGGTAAGGCCTGAAATTAAATGGCCAAATTAATTAAGAATTTGCTTTACCTTCAAAAGGTCCCAAGCTGCTTTATGAGCAATAGGGTCCTACAATGAAAGAAAATAAGTCTAAGAAACGTCCATATTACACAAATTCAAGAGCAAGTGGACTGATGATGATAGTTACCTCCTTTGCTGTTGCATCTTCCAGGTCACCAGCGGCTACCCAGTTTACGATGAGCTTCCTCCGGCAAGCAACAGAAGCGTGCAGAAGCCCCTATACACAGAAACCTGAAATATTATAGCTCGAACTCTTGTATCTTTTTTCCCTCTTTAACATTTAGAGATGCGGAATTCTGAAGTATGTATGCATATGAGATTATAAATAACAGCAGACCTGCACTATGCATATGAGATTATAAATAACAGCAGACCTGCACTTAAAAAGTAATTGCCTAGTTTGTGTGCATTCACGAGGTAAATGAAGGAGCCATACAACCTCTTCTAATCTAAAGACACAAACCAAATACTATACAGATGCAATGCAGTCCGAAATTATCTACAGCATTGGCGAACTATCTCTTTTCCAATTGCCAAGAAGTTCAAATTTCTTTAAAATGCTTCTAAGAGCTACGAGGTAAATGAAGGAGCCATACAACCTCTTCGATCTTGTTCCTGTGATACAGTGAGAGAGGAAGAGAAACCTGATTTGTGCTGATTTGTGCTGGCAATGATTCAATGGCATGCATCCACTGTAAGCAAGAATAGTCCACGGTGAGAGAGAAACAGAGGGGAATCGAAGCATTCGGACGGAGAGAGAGCTGTATTTAAGGGGTTTTCACTCTTGGGTACCGGAATCACCCCTCCGGCGACCACCTGAACCACCCCCCTCATCTTTGTTGTCTTCTCCGGCTATTTCAGCAACCACCCCCGACTGCGAAGCCCTAGCCACCACGCCACCACCTATTTCTCTGCCTCTCTCATTCTCTGACCTCCTGGAGAACATGCAGAACATTAATGGTGATGAGTGGTCACCTCCGGCGAGAAAGTGAAATTGGCGAGATCAGAGAGCTAATCTGACGGCGGAGCAGCGGAGGAGCAAGGCAGCGAAGAAATAAGCAGATGCTCCGTGGATACCAGCCTCCCCATACTCGCGAATCTGAAAAATCAAGGTCGGAGGCCGAGGGGGACAACGACGGTGCGGCAGCGAGGAAGGGAGGCGGTGCGGTGTTCCTTCGTCCTCTCAGAACCAGAACACTTTCTCTCTCTCCCTCTATATTCTCTCTCTTTCCCTTCGCTCTGTAAAGAGCTTCTCTCACAAGTGCAAAAGCTTCCTTCTCTGCAAAGTGTCGTGGGTGAATCAGAACCCTCGTGCACAAACAGTGAAGCCACAGGCGCTGACGTCACAGTTCAGGGGCAAACAGTAGAGAGGAAACTAATTTTTCCATCAAATTTACATCTACATCCAATTCGTACAACTAAATTACAGCCACTAAATCTAGTGAGGACAACCAATAAAGGGGAAACAGCAGGGACAGAAACGGAAGTTAACAGAAGCTATTTTTTTCATCAAATTTACATCTACATCCAACTCGTACAACCAAATTACAGCCACTAAATCTATTGAGGACAGCCAATAAAGGGGAAACAGCAGGGGCAGAAACGGAAGTTAACAGAAGCTATTTTTTTCATCAAATTTACATCTACATCCAACTCGTACAACCAAATTACAGCCACTAAATCTATTGAGGGCAGCCAATAAAGGGGAAACTGCAGGGGCAGAAACGGAAGTTATCAGAATCTATTTTTTTCATCAAATTTACATCTCAATCCAAGTCAAACAACACAATTACATGACCCAGCCATTATTGGTTCAGTAAATTACCGTTCCGCACGAGGACAAAACAGACATTTGACTCAAAATAAATTGCAAACTTGCAAACCATGACGTGGCAAGCTACCGTTGGTAGACATTGGCGGCAAACACACATGCAAGATAATCAATGGTACACAGTGTCAAAAAATCCTAGTTGGCAAAGTGGCCATATCTCCTTTTATTATAGGTAGTATGAAATAGATATAAAACCACTAAACAGAACCATTACAACTGTCTTTTGCTAGAATGTTAAGATAATCACAACTACTAAGAATTTCACTACCATCAGAGTGAAAAGAAGTAATCTTTCTAGCAATAAAATCAGCAGCTTCATTTCCCATTCTAGAGACCCATTGCAGATGCAGCTCTTCTTCACTAAGAAGGTTCTTGATATCCAGAAAAATATCTGCAATCTCCCAGTTTGTAGCAATCCTTCCCTTCCACATCTCCACCAAATTACTGCAGTCACTTTCAAAATGGCAGAATTTGTAGATATTTAAATTTTGAGAAACAGCTTCCCTAAAGGCCAAACCCTCTGCTATAACAGCTGAATTTGCAAAATTCTTCATCCAACCACTATCGTAACAGTTAGGGATTCTTGCCTCCAAGAGGCATCAAAGTTACACTTAAGAACACCCCTAGGGGGAGAACCATTTGACATTTTTCTGCACTTTGTTTTGGGGATCTCCATTTTTAACAGAAACACCATTGAGAAAAACTTTAGCATATAAATTTCTGTGAAAAGAAATTTTCTGAATCACTCCCACAGGATCAGGCTTTCCACCTTCAAAAACCACCTTATTTCTTTCTTTCCAAATCAGCCAGCACATAATCACTATCTTTTCCAAAAAGCCTTCAGCTTTAGGCAGTTTCGTGTCAATCTCCCACATCTGAAATCGCCATTGTTGTAGGGATAGACTAGCAACATTTTCTTCATTAGGCACCCATCCCACAGAAACCAAATGAGCCTAGTCCAATCACAACCCAAAAAGCAGTGAAAATCATCTTCATTATTATTTTTGCAAAGTTGACAACAAGCACTTATACCACAACCTCTTTTCAGCAAATTGGTATTAGTAGCCAGTGCATTGACACATAATATCCACCAAAAATTTCTCAAATTAGGAGGAAGTTTTAAACACCACACTCTATTCCAGAATTCTTTACTGAAATTGAAAGAAGAAGAAGCCCTATCCACAATGTACTCTTTAAACCCAGCTACACCTCTACTGGCAGCTTGTTGAAATAATTTTCTAACAAGGAAAGTTCCTGATTTAACAGAATAGATGTCATTTGAAGATTCCTTCCAAATAGGTTTATCACTTGTGTCTCTCCAAGGAATAGGAATAGCTAGAATTTCTTGAACTTCAGCACCAGAAAACATATTAAGCAGCACATTTCTTTTCCAGCACTTAGCTACTGGGTTTAGCAGCTCTGCCACCCTCATATCATCACCATGAAAATCTCTTTCCTGAAGTTTTTGACCTTGATATCTGGGAAGCCAAAAATCCTCAAAGACCTTGATCTGCTCTCCATCTCCAACTTTCCATAGAATACCCTGTTTCAGAAGATCGGCCCCAGCAATAACACTTATCCAGGTCCAAGAGGGATTTGACCCCACTTTAGCATTAAGAATAGAGGAATTTGGGTGAAGAGAAGTTTTAAAGAATCTAGCACAAAGAGAATCGGGGTTCATCAACAATCTCCACCCATTCTTAGCTAACATTGCTAAGTTAAAAGATTTCAAATCTCTGAAAGACATCCCTCCTTCCTTTTTTGAATCAACCATTCTATTCCAGGCCACCCAAAACATGCTTTTCTTTGAGGGATCAACCCCCCCCCCCCCACACACACACACCAAAAGTTCCTAATAACTCTTTTTAGCTTTGTAAGCCAAGATTTAGGAACTAGAATACAACTCATAACATAAGAGGGAATAGACAAGGCAACAGCTTTAATAATAGTCTCCCTACCAGTAAAAAACAAATACTTCATCTTCCAGCTTTGAAGAACTTTCTCAACATTTTCACTAATAAAATTTGTGTTCTGAGCCTTTGATCTCCCCCAAAAAGCAGGAATTTCAAGGTATTTAGAATTCTTATCAATAGGAGGGATAGCACACATTGAGGAAATAGCATCCACCACATCACTAGGAGTATTAGGAGACACATACATACCAGACTTGCGCAAATAAGAGGTGGTTAATAGCAATAGACCCCCTTTTGATTTTTATACCTTTAATTATTCCCCTATTCATAGCTTCCAACATGTTTCTTGACACCACCTCCATCACAAGCACAAACAAATAAGGGGAAATTGGATCACCTTGTCTGATTACCATTTTTGTTTTGAAAAAAGTACCACATTCTCCATTGATCTTGATTGCACAAGACACTGTACTAATGCACTGACTTATCATCTCAACAAAACTACTATGAAAACCCAGTTTTACTAAAATCTGAAGCAAGAAAGTCCATTCTACTTTGTCATAGGCTTTTTGTAAGTCCAATTTCAGAGCTAAAACCCCTTTCTGACCTTCCTTCTTTGTCTTGATATGATGCAATACCTCCTGAGTCATCAAAACATTGTCTTGAATTGCCCTACCAGAGACAAAAGCAGATTGCTCTTGAGCTATCAACCTTGGTAGCAAAATTTTGAGTCTATTAGCAAGAAGCTTTGCTATCACTTTGTAGATAAATGTACATAATGCAATAAGCCTGAAATCCTTCGACTTTTCAGGATTCTTGATCTTGGGAATTAATGCAATAACTGTCTTGTTGAAGTTAGGAGGAAGGATCTGACAAATAAAAAAAAACTGAATTGCTTTCACCACTTCTGACTTTATCACATTCCATTGAGATTGATAGAAGACCCCATTGTAACCATCATACCCTGGGGCCTTATTAGGGTTAAAAGAAAAAACAACAGCTTCAATCTCATCTTCATTAGGAACAACACAGAGACTTAGATTTTCTTCAGCAGAAATTGAAGGAGTAAGAACTTTCAAAAGATTGTCATTACTGCTAGGAAGAGAAGATTCAAACATCTTGGCAAAATAAGTAGTTGCAATAGCCATTACCTCATTCTGCTCTTCATGCCAAGTCCCATCATCATCAAGGATCTTGTTGATTCTATTAGAATTTCTCCTCCTCATAGCAGATAGAAAAAATAACTTAGAGTTCTTATCCCCTTCCTTAATAAATTGCAGTCTAGACTTCTCCCTCCAAAACACTTCCTCTTTTGCCCACAAGTCAGCCAATTGCATCTTCAACTGAGATTGAGTCAAAACATTATGAGGACTCCAAGGCCTTTTCTGAGTTTCAAACAGCTCTTGACTAATTTTCTTGATCTGCTTCTCAAAATTTGGGCAAGTAGCTTTACTCCATTCCTTAAGCCCTTCTCTGCAATTTACTAGCTTTGAAGCTAAATTTGAATAAGCACTAGTACCACTTTTTTAATTCCATAACTCTTCAATGACAGAAGCACAATTCTCATAAGAGAACCAATTTTTACTAAACACAAACTGATATTTTCTTCTCAAGCCCCTCCAGTCAGTATTTAATACCAATGGGGTGTGATCAGAGCCAAGAATGAACTCTCTTAACAGCTTTGCTCTTGGATTTAAGATACCCCAATTAGAAGAGAAAAAAACTATGTCTATAATTTCCCTCACATTACCCACCTCTCTATTGTTTGTCCAGCTATAAGCCAACCCTTGAGCATCAAGCTCTAGCAAAGCACAATTACTTACAAAATGTCTAAAATGAGAACACCTCCAGTTACTATACTGAATCCCTCCTTGTTTCTCATCATTATACAGATAATCATTACAATCCCCCACCAGCACCCAGTGAATTGAAATATTTCTAGAGACTTGAATTAACTCTCTCCAAAACCTTCTTCTTGTAGTCAAGTCTGCATGAGCATACACAAAGAACCACATTTCTTGACCAGCATCGGCTCTATCAATGACCACTTGAAACAAATTCTTGGATTTCCAGACAATATTTAAGCTAACACTATCATGCCACCACAGAGCAATACCACCAGATAAACCAACAGGATCAACATAATCCGCATTCTCAAACTGAAAGGACCTTCTCAACCCATCTATTTTTTGGAACTTATTTTTCTTTTCTGAAAGGAAAACAACATCAGGACGCTGGTCTCTTACAAGACCTTTGAGTCTCTGGACTGTCAGGTTACGTCCCAAACCCTGAAAGTTCCAGCATAGACTCAACATCTATCCTGTGGCTGTTGAAGGTCAGCCACCACCACCTTGTTTTTTGAAGAATTTACCAAATCTGATTGTTTAGAAATTATCCCCATTTCAATTTCAAAATCCTCTAAATACTTTGCATAAAATTGATCACCTGCTTCAGAACTGTAAGAGAGAAAGATCACTTTTTGTTCCAATTTTTGTTCCACACGGATTGAAATCTCAGCACTAACCCCTGGCGAAGATTGAGAATGACAAACCAGATTAACATACCTTTGATCGTCTGCTGTAAATCTAACCCCTTCCTCATTCTGAGAGCCACAAACACTTTCCACATAGCCTCTTGCTCTCTTACAACGAGTACCCTCTTCCTGGGAATCATCATTCTTTCGCTTCAGAAAGGAGAGACGATCAAAAACCCTAGAAAGAGCAACATCTCTGATAGGATTTCCCCTTTCTGGAGAAACATTATGAGTCAAATGACTGTCTTGACCCTCATTAGTCGTTGCAAAATACGAAGAATCCCTTTCTCTATTGAATCTTTTGAACCGACGAGTATGGACTGACTGCGACACTAGAAGCTCTCTCTCAACCGTGGGCCGGCCCAAAGAATCACAATCTGTCTCAACAGTGGGCTCAGTTGAGTCCACGACCCGACCCAACCCGGAAAAATTATTATTTATAATTGCATGGCAATCCTCCACTCCACCTAAATTTCCAATATCAGAGGTCCCTGTTGGGTTTGGAATCGCCAGCTCAGAGACAGAAAAACCACCCGGTAACTCAACCTCAGCACCCCCGGGTTTATCCTGGGAAATTTTCTCCCCCTCGTGCTCCTCATTATCGTCCAAAATCTGAGTATCAGAAAAGGACAAATTTCGTACAATTCTACCAGATACTGAGCCGTTATCAGGAATGCCCACATGTGCTTCCACCACCTCCTTTGTACAATCGATGCCAGCTATCTGAGGCAAGGAATCAATCGCTCCCGTACGAACACCCACGCGCTTCGAATTAGCCACTACATCACGCTCCGGTGAGAGATCTTCCAATTCGAACTCCGGCGACCCCCAAATCTTGAGAAATTTCTCTGCCTCCGGCGTTAACCAAGCCGGCTTAGGTCCTCTGTGTTTTTTAGCATCACAACGCAAGAACATTCCGTAATCTTGGCATCCTCTTCTTTCCGCCGGAAGAAATCGACAATCACGATCTTTGTGACCTAATCTGCCACAGTCATAGCAGTAATCCCCCAATATTTTCATAGTGAAGACCTTGTCGAATCCGCCGTCCCTTATTAATATAGAAGAAGGCTTGATCCAGAGGCTTATCCACATTCACCAAAACCTGGATTCTCAAGTAAGTGTACCTCTGATTTTTCCCAATAGTGTCTTCATCAATATCAATAGTGGTGCCTGCTACCTTGCCAATCTTCATAGCATTTACCTTCGTCTTGAAAGCTGGAGGAACACTGATTTGAATCCAGAATGGACACATGGTTAAATCGATTTTCTTAAGCACCATATTCACTGGCCATTTCTTCAAGACAAGCAGATCATTGAACAGAGTCCAGGGGACACCACTCATCACCTTCCTACAATCTGTATAATCTTGAAACCGAAAAATATACTTGTTATGAGCCCACATCTCCACCCGTAGATCTCCCCTTAAACCCCAGATCCCCTTAGCAATCTTCGCCACCGTGTTCGCCGGTGGGGATTTTTGAGATAACAAGCGGCCGACAAGCACTTTTCTGGGAGACTTGGTTAGCAACTTGCAGATCTTCCTCCAGAACCAAAAACTCTTCTTCTACACCCCCCTCTGGATCCATGGAAATAGGTTAAAAAACTGCTTTGGAAGGCAAGTTGGAGCCCTCAAAAAAACCAGAGAAAAACCCAGAAAAAATATAGAGAAACAGAAGAGAGATGGATCAAATCTCCCAAATGGAGAAAAAATACGAACATAGAAGACGAAAGGAGAGACAACAAAGCTCGAAGATCATGGACCGAGCCAGAACAAATGGTACAAACCATACCAATTCCCACCTCAGAATTTGCAGAGCAAAATTCTAGAGAGAGAAATTTTTTGCAGTGTGAAATAAACTCAATAAAACTTTTTGACATGTAACCTCGGGTGACCTTTTTTAAGTAATCGACTTCTTTTTGAGAAATCTGACTTCATTTAGGGTTGAAGTGAAATTATATTAAAATTAATAGAAATTAATATATTTCATCCTTTCAAAACAAATCGATCTATATAATCTTTCTTCTCTCTACCACTCACTTACACTCACAGTAGTTGAAACCAAAGTTTTAAAAATCGAATCAGCCATCGAACCGGTGAGATACCGGTTCATGATTGGACCAGTCAGACCAGCGGTCGGACTGGTTCTATTGCACGTTTATTTTTTTATTTTTTGAATAAAACCCTGCACTTGTATTTAATATTAGGCATTGTCTTGGGCCCATAAGTTGTACAAGCTATTGGGCATATAACGACCCAAAAAGAAAAGGTGGGAGTCCTGGTTAATACAAAGAAACCATTAGAAAGGGGTTTTAATCTACCGGATTATGGAGATGGTCCGGTCTGGATACACTTTAGTTATGAGAAGCTAAGGGACTACTGCTGCAGCTGCGGCCGGCTGGGACATGACCGGAGGAATTGCAGATTTGAAAAGACGGTCAAAAACTCGAGGATGGACTATGGACCAGATCTCAGGGCAGTCTCGAAGGCGGAATATAGAGAGCAAAGGCAACTAGCACAAGATCTAGTGGCCAAATGATCACCGGAGGAAGAACAAGCGATTAACAGAGAGTGGCGCGTTGGTTCCACCGCTCGTCGGATTCGCCCAGGCGCGTGGATAATGATTCACAAAGGGATAGAAACGAGCATGTACAGAGTACGGAAGAAGGCGATAAGGAAATCTTGACACTTGGAAGGACATGTAGAAGAGACAAGAATAACAGCTGTGAATCGGAGGGAGGAGCATGCGATCACATAAATCAATGAAGAAGAGGACGGAGTCAGCACCCCACCACAATTTAGGGTTTCTCTGGTAGAAGACGAAGATGAGGTGGTGCCAGAAACACAATTAATATGCGGGGTAGTTGAGGAACTACCACAAGCTGATAGGGGCAAAAAAATAATTATTAAAGAAGAAGTAGTGGTCAATATCAGGTAAAACTTTACGAGCCAAGCCCAAGAACCCCAAAGCCCAGAAAGTTCATATCAAGGAGAAGACCAAGCCCATTATCTATTCCTCCACAAATGAAGGCCCAAATTATGAATGGGGCAGGTGCATCGGAGCAACCCAAGAAACTGGGTAACCCATATACAGAAATCGGGTTAGCGAGGGTTTTTGATTCAATAATCAACCTCAAGAGAAAATCAGGTGGAGACAGCGCTAAAATCCCAAATTCTCATAAGAGGTTACGGACGATGGGAACAGGAAACATGAGAGCCACTCGTAAAGTGATCAAATTTACAGACGAAGATCAAATATATGCAGAACTATTTGCAAATCACAAAGCACACAGGTCATACCAGTGGAAGGTAGCCCAAACTTACAATTAAAGATTACAGAAAGGGTTCAAAGAGAGGTAAGTCTCCAATCCTATCTTTGCAGTGATGAGGACTCTATCTATGAGAAATATATGGAAGAATTTGAAAGTCTAATGGGAAGAAACAACGCTGAAAAGGTTGTGGTGGCTGACCTAGAACAGCCACAAGAGAAATGTTAGTGCTCTCCTGGAACTGTCAGGGGTTAGGGCGAACACTGACAGTCCAGAAAATCCGAGGGCTTTGTGATGCCCATCGTCCTGGTATGGTATTCATCATGGAAACAAAAAACAAAAATAGGTATTTCAACTCAATAAGAAGGAGATTAAGATTTCCTAACAGTGTGATAGTGGATCCAATTGGTCTCTCTGGTGGCATTTGTTCATGGTGGGTAGAGGACCTGAATATTACTGTTCTTTTTAGCTCTAGAAACTTTATTGCAGTTAGTTACAAGAAAGATGCAACAACTGGAGAACTTTGGCTTTTCATCTATGGACCTCCAAAATAGATGGAGAGAAGAAGAATGTGGGAAGAACTGGATCAAGTTGTCACAAAATGGGACAATCCGTGGATCTTGTGTGGTGATCTTAATGAAATAGCTCATGAAGGTGAAAAAGTGGGAGGCTCTCAAACTCAAAATTGGAGACTAACTTAGTTCAACTCTCTGATGTCTAGATGGGGCCTGCTGGAATTGGAAGCTAGAGGGCTGAACTATACATGGTCAAATAATAGAGAGGAAGGCAATGTCAGAGAAAGAATTGACAGAGCTCTAGCAACTGCTACATGGAGGTTAGCCTATCCCAATGCCTATGTGGTGCATGATGTGATTGTAGGATCTGACCACAGTCCTCTACTTATCAACACTGTCCCAACCATGTGGTCCAGAAAGCCTAAGTTAAAAATAGAAGAGAAGTGGTCTTCTCACCCAGATTACAGGAAGGAGGTAAAAGATAGTGTCAACATCTCTAATACTGGTTCTCCTATGTACAAATTTCAGGTTAAGCTTAACAACTGTAGAAGGCCTCTAAAACAGTGGAGCAAAAAATCTTTTGGGAATAGCAAGGAAGCAATCAAGAGACTCACCTCAGAGCTTATGACAATTCAACAAGAAGACTCCACACCTGAAAGAGAATCTGCACAAAAATAGCTAAAGAAAATAAGTAAGGAGGAAGAAAATAACGAGGAATTATATTGGTTGCAAAGATCAAGGCTCAAATACTTCAAAGAAGGGGATAGAAACACCACCTTCTCCCATTTATCCACAATCCAAAGAAGATCAAGAAATAGCATACAGCAGATCAAAAATGAGAACAATAACTGGGTCTACACTGAAGGTGAAATCTCTAGCTGTTTTCTAAAGTATTTCAGAGGTCTTTCCACAGCAGCAGAAGAAGAGGATCAAGATCAAGCTTTGCAAAATGTGCACTCTGTCATCACTGAGGAGATGAACATTTCTCTTTGCAACATACTAGGGGAAGAGGAGATTAAAAGAGCAGTTTTCCATCTAGGGGCCAGGAAAGCACCAGGAGAGGATGGCCTAAATGGTAAGTTCTACCAAGAGAATTGGCATTCTATCAAGCAAAACTTAATTCTAGCAGTTCAACATTTCTTTAAGTATGGCTTCATTTTGAAGGATTGGAATAGAACTCAGATTGCTCTCATCCCGAAAGTGGCCATTCCTCAATTACCTTTGGATCATAGGACTATAAGCCTATGTAATTTTAACTACAAGATTGTCTCCAAATTACTGGCTAACAGATTAAAGCTTTTATTACCCCAAATCACTTGTGCCTCTCAAGCTGCCTTTGTGCCAAAAAGGAACATACAGGACAATATACTGATAGCTCAAGAAGTCTTTCACCATATAAAGAACAGAAAGAAAGGTAAACACGGATGCCTTGCTATGAAGTTGGATCTCACAAAAGCTTATGACAGAGTAAGCTGGTCATCTCTAGATAAAATCATGAACAAACTGGGTTTTTGTAAACATTGGAGGCAGATGATAAATCAGTGTGTCACTACTGTAATCTACACCATCATCCTAAATGGAAACCCTACCCAAAGTTTCTGTCCCCAAAGAGGCATAAGACAGGGAGACCCTTTGTCTCCCTATCTTTTTGTCTTAATAGCAGATGTCTTCTCCAAAATGATGAATCAAGCTCAAGACCTGAACACTATTAAAGGAGTTAAGATTACTAGATCAGCCATCCCTGTGTCACACCTTCTCTTTGCAGATGATTCAGTGGTCTTCCTCCATAGTGACAAACAAGAAGTGGAACATTTTTTCAAGATCAAAACACTTTATGAGAAGGCAACAGGTATGCAAGTGAACCTGAAGAAATCATATGCTCTCTTCTCTCCTAACACAGAGACACCCCTCAAAGATTCACTTAGACTACAGTTTGGAATGAAGGAGATGGCTCAGTCTGATAAATATATGGGTGTACCATCTTTATGGGGCAAGACCAGAAGTGGCACCTTAAACTTCATAGAAGATAGTGTGAGAAGAAAATGCCAAGGGTGGAAGAATCTGTACTTATCCCCAGCAGGCAAGGAAGTGATGATAAGGTCAATAGTGCAAGCTATTCCTAGCTACACTATGCAATGCTTTCTCTTCCCAAAGAAGACATGTGATAAGCTGAGCCAAATCAACAGAAATTTTTGGTGGAATGGTGATCCTAACCAAAGAGGGTTAAACTGGATTAAGTGGGACATTATGAAGAAACCAAGATTTCAAGGGGGGCTAGGGTTTAGAGACTTCTATGATTTCAATAAGGCTCTCCTGGAAAAACAAGGGTGGAAACTGCTGAATAATCCTCACTCCTTCCTTTCAAGGTTCATGAATGGTGTTCACTACCCAAATGACTCCTTTCTCAATGCAAAAAAAGGAAACAACCCAAGCTGGAGCTGGTCAAGCCTCATAGAAGGAAGGAAATTGCTCATTAGGGAGGGAAAGTGGAGAATTGGAGATGCAAGAGTGTGAGAATCAAGGACAATTGGATTCCAAAAGTTAATGGCCAAAGACATTGCATTCTTGAAGAAGTCGAAGACAACAAAGTGGAGACACTCATCAATGAGCAGTCTAGATATTGGAAGACCAGCTTGGTAAGAAACATTTTTAACTCCAGTACTGCTGAAGCCATTATTCACTCTCCCCTGCCTCACTTCCCCATTCAGGACAAAATGTTTTGGCCTTATACCAAAAATGGGAAGTATACTGTAAAGTCAGGGTATATTGCAGTTGCCAATGTCTCCAACAATTCTATTGTGTGTGAACGCTCTGCCACTATTATGGAAGCTGAATGGAAATGGTTCTGGATTCTAAACATTCCCCCAAGAGTACAACAGTTTTTGTGGAGGCTGTTACAAAATGCAGTGGCCACTACTGAGAGTTTGTGTAGAAGAAAGATGTTACAGAATCCATGGTGTCCTATATGCAAATATGGAGTAGAAACTTATGTGTATTTGCTATTTCACTGTAATTGGACCAGGAGTGTGTGGTTTGGAGCTCTGGGTTTGAGATCAGAAGAATGGCAGCAGTACCAATCTATCAGACACTGGTTCAAAGACATGGTGGAAAAAGTGAAGACTAAGAGCCTATCTGTGGATCTTATTAGCAGTATCTTTATTTCTTGTTGGAATATATGGAAGATCAGAAACAAGGTGGTGTTTCATTAAGAGCAACTCAATCCTGGCATTACCATATCCAATGCCACTGCTGAAATCCAGAGTTTTAGAAGTACCAGAAGCTCTCCCCTCCAAAATCCAGCTCAAAACAGAACCCACCCTCCTTCAGAAAGGTGGAGAGGACCCCCTGAGGGATGGTATAAAATAAATTCATATGCAAGCTGAGATAAATGCAGCAAGAAAGGAGCAGCTTCTTGGATTATCATAAATTACAAAGGGGAAGTGATTGACGTTCACACTTGCTTATGTAGTGCAGCTTCAGCACAAATGGCAGAGCTTATGGCTCTTAGAATGGCAATGAGTGGCTCCTACAACTACCAAGCAGGTGTCATCTTTGAAGTTTATTGCCAAGAGATAGTTAAATGGATTGAAGACCCTCCCAAGCTCTGTGGGAGGTAGATGCAGTTTTGGAAGATATAGGTGCTTACTCTCAAAATAGATTAGTTAAAATTGTGTGGGTAAAAAGGAAAGCCAACAAAGTGGCGGGCCTAATTTCAAAATTAAAACTTAGAGGTTTGCTCTCTTGGAATTGGGTTTGTAACCCTCTAGCTTCCTTGGAGATTTTGTTAGAATAGGACAAAAGTAATTATAATGGTGTTTTCTCTGTTTAATGAAATGTTAAAGTTTGGACAAAAAAAATGCCTAAAAAGAAGAAACATTACAAATCAGGCCCATTTGGGCTAGTTGATGGGCAAGCCCATTCTGAGACCTTCTACACCAGATAACCCTAGACTTTAAAAGATGCTGAATCTTCTTGAAGACCTCATTTGTGAGGCCTTCTTTCTCTGAAACCACTGCAGCTAGTCTTTCTCTCTCTAAATCCATCACCAAGCTCTTGTTATCTGATTCGATAATTAGGTTTACAAATCCCCTTCTTTCAGCTTCCTTCACTGCATGAATCATCGCATAACATTCTGCGATGAAGGAGTCTTCAGTGTATAGTATCGGAAAAGCCATAGCAAGGATGAATTCTCCGTTTGAGTTCCTAATCACTCCCCCTCCTGGAGATATGTTCCGATCTACTGTGATTGAAGCATCAACGTTGAGTTTGAGAGTCCCTGAAGGTGGCGGCTTCCAACGCTCTGAAGCAGAAGCTTCTCCAGAACCTGCAAGCGACACTTCCCGACCAAGATAATTATTATCTTGAAATTCAAAGTTCTCTGATAAAGAGTGAATAATTATATCATCTTGATTTTTCGATTTCGATCTAAAAATTCGTCTATTCCTTTCTAACCAAATGTTCCAAATCAGGAAACAAAGGATATGTTGGTACTTTTTATCTAAAGACAAAAACAAGTGTCCAAATTTATGTTGGAACGACAAGTTAGAAGGAGGAGCATGCAAATCTAAAAGGTGGGAAGCATAAACTTTACGAATCCATTTACAGTCAAAGAACAGATGACTAGAGCTTTTATTTCCTTTGGAGCAGAAACTACAAACAGTAGGTATGTTAATTCCTCTTTTGAAAAGATTTTCTTTTTTTGCACAACAGAAGTTGAGTAAACGCCAAATAAAGTTTTTGATTTGATTTGAATGTTAATCTGCGAAAGTTTTGTCCAGAAAATGTCTTTATTGTTGCTAGAATATGAAGGATTATTTGAAACAGGTAAAATATTGAAATTTGCAACAAGAATATTATAGGCAGATTTAACAGTATAGTCTCCATCATCAGTTTGAGACCAAACTAAGTTATCCTGATTTTGAGGGCAGGAAAGAGGAATTTTAATAATTCCTTCTGCTTTATCTTATGAAAAATGATTTTTTATTAAGTCAATATCCCAAGTAAAGTTTTGAGAAATCAAATCAGAAACCTTGGATTGCAAGGGTAGGGTTGGAGAACTAAGAGGTTTTCTACCCATACCTATTGGGATCCATTTGTTATGGTAGATGTAAGTATTATGACCATTTCTTATGCCATGATGAACACCTTGAAAAACAATGTTTTTAGCAGTCACTATACTTTTCCAAGCAAACGAAGATCTAGTAGTAGAAACAGCATCAATCAAATAATCATTGGGAAAATTCTTTCCTTTAAGAACACGTGCTAAAAGAGAATTTGGGTTATTGTAGATTTTCCAAGCTCGTTTACCTAGTAAAGCAATGTTGAAAGCATAGAGATGCCGAAAACCTAAACCACCCATCATTTTCGAGTTGCACATTTTGTCCCATTTTTTCCAAATAATTTTATTTTTGTCTAAATCGTTGCTCCACCAAAAATTTAGAACACGGCTTATGGATTACATCACAAAAAGATGTGGGGAGCAGAAAAGTAGACATACATAAGTAGGAATAGCTTGGATAACCGATTTTATAAGCATTTCTTTTCCACCCAATGATAAGAATTTTTCAGTCCAACCATGCATTTGTTCCAGATTTTAGTTTTGATATTCTGAAAATTTTTCTTTTTATTTCTACCAATGCAAGTAGGTAAATCAAGATATTTTTCGTGCGAAGATAAAACAGTAATTCGAAGAATATTGGCAATTAAAATTTGGTTTTCACTAGGAACACAAGGACCAAAAACGATAGCAGACTTATCCTTATTTATAAGTTGGCCCGACGAACGACAATATTGGTAGAGAATAGAGTTAATGGTAATGGCATTATCTTTGGTTGCTTTAGCAAAGAGAATACTATCATCGACAAACAAAAGATGGGTAATACTAGGGGAATAAAAGTTAGGTTTAACTCATGTAAGAATGTTATCAGAAACAACTTTTTTGATAAGGCAAGATAGACCTGTTGGAATAGATGCGGTAGAGGCAATCTAGTTTAGTATGAACTCATTTTGGTTAGAACATTCATTGTATTATTTATTGGATATTTAATATAATGGAGTCTTTAGATTTACAATTGTGTTGTTTATCTTAAATTTCCCTAGTCCATTATAATGATTAAATGGGACAATCATCTATATACTAGTATGGGGTTGGATTGATATGGAGATATCATGATCCAACACATGGGTATGCATTAAGGGTAATGGCATACTGGATTGACCCATCTCCGAGAAGGCTACATACATGTTATGTAAAGTCACAAGCGCTTCTCGTGGAGACAACGGTATTGTCATCATTAGACTTGAAGTCACTAGATTGTCTAGTTGTGGATTATTGTGATTTTGGTAGCGTCAAACGCTACACCGTGACTGGGTAGCTATAAAGGCGTGTACCGGATACAATAAGAAGCAAGCTTAGAAATCGTAGTAGACGTAGATAGAATTTGTACCTCCCACATATGGGAGCAAATATCCTAGGCCACTCGAGGGATAGTGCTTATGGAATGTCTAACCAGACTCAAATAAATGAATATGAGATATTTATGTTATTTGCACGAATAAGGCTATTCCCAGGATCGAGAAACTATGGATTGGATATACGAGTGTGACTTGTATGTCTCGTGTCCAATCCGGATATGGAGACAAAGGGATGAGACAATTACTTGCACAAGGTATGTCGGATGATTATTTTATTAGTTGGCTAGAATGGATGTCTTGCTAGAGACTGCTCCATATTAGCAAATTGTTGCTACCAACTAGATTGAACCTAAGGGATCACACGCCAAAAGGGTTGAACTAGATTTAGGAATTAATTAATATGATTAATTAATTAATTAAATAATTATAAGGATCACTTTGCAACACCTTGCAAACTTAGTAGGACTAATATGGAAGGAATGGACTAATCCGAACTCATGTAGGATTAGGAAGGGCCTTTAGGTAGTTGACAAGGAGTTGTTGGACTATATAAAGGATGCTCCTAGCTTCCTTCCCACACCAATGCTCATAAAATAAGTTGAGTGGGAAGGAAACAAAGGAGAGAGAGCAAGACAACTAGAGGCCGACCGCCCCTAGCCGTTTGCCCCCCTACCCGTCGGCCACAAAGAGAGGTCGTCCTTGTTGCATGATCTCTTCTTCCTCTTCCTCCGATCCAAACTAGCACAAAGGAGAAGGAATATCTAGATCTCAACTCTAGGCGTGGATCAACCGTAGGGACGTGACACAATTCACATTACAAGTCATCACAGGAGATCTCTAAGGTGTGTTACTTGTTTCTTCTTTTACCATCGTTATGATTCTCTTCCTGTGATCCTTGGAGGGTCTTGAATGGATAATTCTTTCTTCTTCTGCGTATCCATGATCAAAACCCTACAGTGGTATCAGAGCCACAAGTCGTAGAGCATAGATGTGGTTTATGTGTTACGTCTTGATAGTTTTACACTTTAAAATTGTTGTTTATCGCGTAAAACGGACAAATCAAGCATATGATGCAATTTGTCAATAATCAAACAAAACAAGACCTAGTTTTTGGATGCACGAATTAGTGAGTTTGAGAAATTTTAGGATCTTAGATCTAGGTTTTGGGCACCAATTTGGAAACTAGTTTCAAATTTGAAAACGTTTTGGACTTGGGGAACAAGGAAGGAGTTGTTTTGGAAACAACTAAGGAGGTTCGGCCTCTAGGGACCGCCCCTCTTCTTCCTTGTCGCCCAAGCCACCTAGGTCGAGGGCCTAGGTGGTCGGCCAACCCCACGATTTGGGCCGGCCGGCCTAGGCTCGGCCCGGGACGGCTCCAAGGAGGTGCGGCCATGTGATGGTAGGCCCCCTTAGACCGTTTTGACCCTAGTAATCCTAAAATCAATTAAAATTGACCAAGCACGTTAAAATTGGATTTTAACTGTTTATGTGCAAATTGCATGGTGATTGGATATGGAATTAGGATATGGACTTAGGATGTGGTTTGGTATGATTGTTTAATTTTGTGGTTTGGTTTACGGCCTGCGAGCCGATCAATTATATGTAATAATTAATTAGGGTTTACGGCCTGCGAGCCGATTTTTTTCTCAACTTGTGAGATTTATTTTATTTAGTGTAGTTATTAGCTAGTACTAGATAGAATAAATGGTTAGCCAAGATTGGAGAAAATAAGCCCAAAGCCAATGAAGCCACAAAGATGGAGCATGGAGCATTCCACATGACTATGAAGGATGGACCAAAAGATGAAGACGCATGGAGATGTGTTTGCTTTTAGGTTTCATAGATAATCCCATTGGCTTGGGAATATCTTAGTCCAGAAAATGACATATCCACATCACGTTTTTTTATTTTTTTTTATTTTGTGGTTGTTTATTTTCTGTCTTATTATTTTGAGATTGGTGTGTGGATGATGCATACAATTAGGATAATAAGATAATTAACAACCCGAATCTATTATTTGGAGTTGTGCCCAAACTAAAAAATAGATAGATCAGTTGATATAGATCAACAAAACAATTAAAAATTGAATTTTAAAATCCCTCAAAATTCAAATATTGTGTTTTTGCCTTCTCGTTATATAAACACTCATCATCATCATGATTTATCAAGCTCGTGTATGCCAAAGCAAGGGGACTTGGTTCATAATGATGAGATGCGATGGCACAAACAAGTAATGTGCAATTGTTTAAATAAGAGGTTGAACACAACTGGGTTATTAATATGATTAAAACCTAGAGGCAATCGATTGGGATTATCCATGCGAATGGATAAATAAAGAGTCATTTTCCCAATGAACCAAGAGTTGCATGGGATGCAATTGGAATGGTTCCTACCTAAAGTAGTCAAATTTTGGGTGACTTGCCAAAGCAAGATCGAAAGGAAATTAAACATGGATCTTGGCCCACTAGAAAATATAATTTCCGCATTAGTATCTCGAGGGTTATTAATCCATAGAAAAATAGTGGGAGCTATGTTTAATAATCTAGCCATTATTAAATATAGTCAAAAGTTCACAAATACTTAAACTTGCGTATTTCCCTTTTGTAGAATTCCAAATGGAAAACAACTCATCGAGTTCACAACATTTCCTACGCTCTGTCCTTGAGAAGGACAAGCTTTCTGGAACCAATTTCCTTGACTGGCACATAAACTTGAGAATCGTTCTCAAGCAAGAAAAGAAATTGTACGCAATAGAGGAGCAAGTTCAGGCAGGTCCAGAACACAATACTCCTGCAACCCTAAAGGCGTATCAGAAGCATATTGACGATGCTAATGATGCGGCCTGCCTCATGCTTTGCACCATGACATGTGAGCTTCAGAAGCAACATGAGAATATGAATGTAGTCGATATGATCGAACACTTGAAGCAGCTCTTCCAAAAGTAGGCAAGGGTTGAGAGGTATGAAGTTTCTAAGGCATTTTTCAAATGTCGTCTGGCTGAAGGAAACCCTGTGGGACCTCATGTACTCCGTATGATCGGGTACTTGGAGAATCTCGCACGACTAGGGTACCCGGTCGGCCAAGAGTTGGCCACCGATCTCGTGTTGCAATCGTTGCCTGAGAGTTATGGACAGTTCATCATGAACTATAACATGAACGAGATCGTGAAACCACTGCCAGATTTACTCAATATCTTGAGGACAGCTGAACAAAGCATCAACGAAGGAAAGGGAAAGGCCATTATGATGGTACAGAAAGGAAAGGGCAAAAGGTTTGCCTCATCCTCCAAGGGCAAAGGCAAAGCAGTTACCAAGTCCAAGGAACTTACCCTTAAGCCTGTTGGTGGCATTGCCAAAGGTATGACTAAAGGTGAATGTCACTACTGCAGTCAGCCTGGACATTGGAGGAGGAACTGCCCAAAATATCTGGAGGACAAGAAGCTTGGAATAGTGATTCCACCACCACCAGGTATTTTTGTTGTAGATGTCAATTTAACTATCTCTACATCATGGGTATTGGATACTGGATGTGGATCTCACATTTTTCGAAATGTGCAGGATCTAAAGAGAAGTAGAAGATTGGCTAAAGGGGAGATAGACCTGCGCGTTGGGAATGGAGCAAAGGTTGCTGCATTGGCCGTAGGCGTGTGTGAGTTGTCTATGCCTTCAGGATTAGTTTTAGAATTAATAATTGCTATTTTGTGCCTGCTATGAGCAGAAACATCATTTCTATTTCTTGTTTGGACAATGAAGGTTTTATTATTTCAATAAAGGACAATTGCTGTTCCATTTATTTTTATAATATTCACTATTGTAGTGCATAATTATTTAATGGACTATACATCATTGATCTAAGCAATCTTGTCTACAACATTAATACTAAGAGGATTAAAATAAATGATTTAAATCCTGCTTATCTATGGCACTGTCGTTTAGGCCATATAAACGAGAAACGCGTATCTAGACTCCATAAGGATGGATTTCTAGACTCATTTGATTTTGAATCATATGAGACATGTGAGGCTTGTTTATTGGGAAAAATGACAAATTCCCCTTTCAATAAGAAAGGTGAGAGGACTAGTGAGCAATTGGCGCTAGTACATACTGATGTATGTGGCCCATTTGCCACGCCTGTCGGGGGTGGTTACGTCTACTTCATCACATTTACTGATGATTTCAGTAGATATGGATTTGTATACCTTATGAAGGCCAAATACGAATCCTTTGAAAAGTTCAAAGAATTCAGGAGTGAAGTAGAGAAGCAACTTGACAAAAGTATCAAGGCTCTACGATCGGATCGTGGAGGATAGTACTTGAGCCAAGAGTTTGACGACTATCTTAGAGAGTGTGGGATCGCGTCCCAACTCACTCCACCCGGAACGCCACAATGGAATGGCGTGTCCGAGAGGAGGAATCAGACACTATTGGATATGGTTTGATCTATGATGTGTCAGACTGATCTTCCATTATCATTTTGGGGCTATGCACTATTGAGTGCAGCTTTCACCATTAACCGTGTTCCATATAAATCAGTCATGAAGATGCCACATGAGATGTGGAGTGGGAAGCGTCCTACATTGTCGTTCATGAAGATTTGGGGCTGCGATGTCTATGTAAAACATTTACAATCGGACAAGCTAGGGCCTACGTCAGATAAGTGTAAGTTTGTGGGGTACCCTAAGGATACTAAGGGCTACTACTTCTACAATCCAATCGAGAACAAAGTGTTTGTTGCTCGGTCCAGTGTGTTTCTATAAAGAGAGTTTGTCTCTAAAGAAACAAGTGGGAGGACTGTAGAACTTGAAGAAGTTCAAGAACCACAAAGCACTGATCCTACAATGGAACATGAGCAGGAACCACAAGAATTTATGGAGCAACCTGCTCAAATAGCACAAGAGCTTCGTAGATCTAGTAGAGTGCGCCAGGAGCCAGAGAGGTATGGACTTCTCGTGACTGAGACTGGTGACACGATGCTCATAGATGATGAGCCTACTAGCTATGAAGAGGCCATGAAAGGGCCAAACTCTCAGAAGTGGCTTGAAGCCATGAGATCCGAGATGGAATCCATGTATACCAAAAAAGTATGGACTTTGGTGGAACCACCCGAAGGGGCGTGACCCATAGGGTGCAAAATGGGTCTTCAAGAAGATCGACATGGATGGTAATGTGATTACCTATAAGGGTCGATTGGTGGCTAAAGTATTTAGATTGATTCATGGTATTGACTATGATGAAACCTTTTCACCAGTCGGTATGACCAAATCCATCCGAATCCTACTTGCTATTGCAGCGTACTACGACTATGATATTTGGCAGATGGATGTCAAAACAGCATTCCTTTATGGGAATCTCCTCGAGGACGCGTATATGATAAAGCCTGAGGGTTTTGAAGATCCAAAGCAAGCCAACAAAGTCTGTAAGCTACAACGATCCATTTATGGATTGAAGCAAGCTTTGAGTTGGAATCGATGTTTTGATGAAGTAGTCAAAGAGTTTGGCTTCATCAGAAACGAAGATGAGTCTTGTGTCTACAAGAAGGTTAGTGGGAGCTATGTTTATTTTCTGGTCTTGTATGTGGATGACATACTACTCATTGGAAATGACATTCCCATGCTGCAATCTGTTAAAGATTGGCTAGGAAAGTGTTTCTCAATGAAGGACTTAGGGGAAGCATCCTATATACTTGGTATAAAGATCTATAGAGATAGATCTAGAAGACTTCTAGGCCTAAGTCAAAGTACATATATTGTCAAGGTGTTGAAGCGGTTCAACATGCAAGATTCCCAGAAGGGATTCTTGCCCATGTCACATGTAATCACTCTTTCGAAGAGTGATTCTCCTTCCAATGAGATTGAGAAGGAACACATGAGTAGAATTCCCTATGCCTCGGCCATATGATCTATCATGTACGCCATGTTATGTAAAAGACCAGATTTGTCATATGCCTTGAGTATGACAAGCAGATACCAGTCCAATCCAGGTGAGAGTCACTGGATTGCAGTCAAGAACATTCTTAAGTACTTGAGAAGAACTAAGTATAATGTCATAATATTTGGTGGAGAGGAAGAGTTGCGTGAAAGGGGTTACACGGATACAAGCTTCCAAACCGACGGAGATAATTTCAGATCACAATCGGGATATGTATTTTACCTAAATGGAGCAGCGGTGAGCTCGAAGAGTTCCAAGAAAGAGACGGTGGCTGATTTTACAACAGAGGCTGAGTACATTGCTGCGAATGGCGCAACAAAGGAAGCTGTTTGGGAAAGTGTGTAATGTAGACTAAATACAGCACTTAAATACTCTAGAAGGGGGGGGGGGTTGAATAAAGTATGAAAACTTTTTGCAAAACTCAGTTTTTAACAAACTAAATTAAGTGAGGAACTCAAATCTCAAGGCCTTGAGATTTAAGAAACCAGTTAGAAACTTTCAAAGGCAAAATATAAAGCTTCAAGGCCTTGAACTATTACCAGTTCTAGACAGCTTATAAATCCTAGTTTGATTTGAGTTGTATGCAACAAAAAATAACAAAACTGTAAAGTAAAGAACACAATGCAATTTACAGAGTTCAGTCCCAATGGACCTAATCTCTGCCTGAGGGATCTAATCCCACCAGGATTGGGAAACCACTTCTTTTTACTCACACAAAAACAACCCTATATCTTCAAGCCTAAGTGATTTCCCTTACACCTATACAGCTTGTGGTTCCAAACCTATCTAGTATCAGCTACTAACTATTGAGATAACAAGAACCTCTTGTTGTTCACTTGAACAACCAACCACTAGGTTTAGTGAGGTTTTAAATATACAAAATATAAGCAGATTACAAAACAGATGAAGAACACAGTAGAAGAATAAGCTTGTGAAGGTCTGGATGTGTTCTTATGGAATCTGGAATGATTGATCTTCTGAAATCTGGAATTGAAGCTTGAATGTCTGTGTGTTTGAATGAATGATCTCCCACGAATATTTCACACTTCTCTCAGTTTTTTGCAAGCCTCCTTTCTTTCAAAATTCAAACCAGTCCTTTATCTACTCACTGCAACTGAATGAGAGATTCTAGGATCCCCGTTCCTACAAATCCTCTTCCTGTTTTCAACTGCAATTCAAACAGCTCTGAGTAGATATCCGATGGAGTTTGTTGAGATTTCATTTGCACGTTTAAAAAACCTGCAACAACATTAAAACATAGCAACAACAAAATCCAAAAAAATAACAGCACTAAGTCTGTTTGGTTTTCCAGTTTCTGATAAAAACTGGATGAAAGAATAAAACAATAATATGATTGAATTCTGACACATATAACTCATGATAAACTAGTTTAAGACTCTTAGAAGTCATTAAACAAACACAATAATAAAGATCAAACCCTGCAAGAAAGAATTAGATTAGTTCTGTAAAACTGCCAGCAGCTCAAGGCACATCTCAAGGCCTAGAAGCTCTGAACATGCTTCACAGTCTGTTAAAGTTAAAAACAGAAATATTTGATTCTCCCTGGTTTTAACTTTGACAGACTGTGAAGCATGTTCAGAGCTTCAAGGCCTTGAGATGTGCCTTGAGCTGCTGACAGTTTTACATAACTAATCTGATTCTTTCTTGCAGGGTTTGATATTTATTATTGTGTTTGTTTAATGACTTATAAGAGTCTTAAACTAGTTTATCATGAGTTATATGTGTCATAAGTTAATCAGATTATTGTTTTATTCTTTTATCCAGTTTTTATCATGATTTAGTCTACAGTGAGTTATATGCTCTGATACCAATTGAAAGTGTGTAATGTAGACTAAATACTGACCTAAATACTCTAGAAGGGGGGGGGGGTTGAATAGAGTATGGAAACTTTTTGCAAAACTCAGTTTTTAACAAACTAACTTAAGTGAGGAACTCAAATCTCAAGGCCTTGAGATTTTAGAAACCAGTTAGAAACTTGCAAAGGCAAAATAGAAAGCTTCAAGGCCTTGAACTATTACCAGTTCAAGATAGCTTATAAACCCTAGCTTGATTTGAGTTGTATGCAACAGAAAATAACAAAACTGTAAAGTAAAGAACACAATGCAATTTACAGATTTCAGTCCCAATGGACCTAATCTCTGCCTGAGGGATCTAATCCACTAGAATTGGGCAAACACTTCTTATTACTCACAGAGAAATAGCCATAGATCTTCAAGCCTAAGTGATTTCCCTTACACCTATGCTGCTTGTGGTTCCAAACCTATCTGGTATCACCTACTAACTGTTGAGCTAACAAGAACCTCTTGTTGTTCACTTGAACAACCAATCACTAGGTTTAGTGAGGTTTTAAATATACAAAATATAAGCAGATTACAAAACAGATGAAGAACACAGTAGAAGAATAAGCTTGTGAAGCCCTGGATGTGTTCTTCTGGAATCTGGAATGATTGATCTTCTGAATCTGGAACTAAAGCTTGAATGTTTGTGTGTTTGAATGAATGATCTCCCACGAATATTTCACACATCTCTCAGTTTTCTGCAAGCCTCCTTTCTTTCAAAATTCAAACCGATCCTTTATCTACTCACTGAACTGAATGAGAGATTTTAGGATCTCAGTTCCTACAAATCCTCTTCCGGTTTTCAACTGCAATTCAAACAGCTCTGAGTAGATATCCGTTGAAGTTTGTTGAGAATGCATTTGCACGTTTAACAAACCTGCAACAACATTAAAACTTAGAAACAACAAAATCCAGAAAAATAACAGCACTAAGTCTGTTTGGTTTTCAAGTTTCTGATAAAAACTGGATGAAAGAATAAAACAATAATCTGATTAACTTCTGACACATATGATAGACAGAAAGAAAGGTTCAAGGCTTTGGTCTTTTCTGATCTTCATTTCTTCTTTGATGTCTGGCCTTTCTCTGAGCCTTCTCCAACTTCTTCATCACTTTCAGCATCATCAGCAGACTGATTTCCTTCTTGTTCAGCTTCCACATCTGCAACAACTTCCTCAATGATCTCATCCACCTTATTGTTCTTAACCTGCACTGAATCCCCCTCTGTAGCTGCATCAACACCTGTGTCTTCACCAGCATCTTCTTCATCAGTTTGCTCATACAAATCTGTTGAAGTAAGCACCACTGGAATTGGCTTCTTTTTCTTCTTCAAGAAATCACCTAGCCTTTCATCTGAGTCTACACTGGTGTCATGACTAGTAGCAGAAGGTATCTTCTCCAAGTTCAAACCCTTGATGACAACATCCAATTTTCCATTCATCACATTCATCAAACCCTTGAACTGGTTAAATTCAGAAGACATATCAAATAACCTTTGTCTGAGATCTTCAATTTCAACCTGCTGATCTTCAAATTTCTCAACCAACAAAGAGTAATCCTCATTTGCTTGTCCTTTTCCTGATGTAGCCCCCTTTTGCTTAACAAACTCCTTCTCCTCAAGCTCAGCCTTTGACGATTCTGAGTAAAACTTCCAATGTCCTTTCCCAGTTTGAACTACTCCAATCCTCTGTAAGGCAGTTTCATCAACAAACCCAAAACCTCCAGTAATCTTTTCCTCCCCTTTCACAGGTACATCAAAATGCTCAAAGAAAAGAAGTAAAAGGTTGGCATAGGGAAGAGGATGGTTTCTAGTTCTAGTAGCACAATAGATCATATGCTCCCTCTACTGTTTCAAGAACTCAAAGCCTTGAAGGAGAAAATTCATGGATACCAATGAAGAAGTTTAAGTACCTTGCAAATCATCCAGCTGACAATATCATATCTGATCCATCAACCGGAACTCAGACAAGAGGACAGTTGAAGAATTTGTGTGCTTTTAGTGCATTTGTATCTTTGATTGAGCCTAAAAATACCAAGGAAGCACTAGAAGATGCAGACTGGATCATTGCAATGCAGAGTGAGCTGAATGAATTTGAAAGAAACAAGGTATGGAATATGGTTCCCAGACCTAAAGAGAAATCAGTTATTGGAACCAGATGGGTGTTCAGAAATAAGCTTGATGGGAATGGCAAAGTGGTAAGGAACAAAGCCAGACTGGTGGCACAGGGATATAATCAGGAAGAATGTATAGATTATGAGGAGAATTTTGCTCCTCTTTCCAGGTTAGAAGCTATTAGAATACTTCTTGCATTTGCATCTCACAATCACATAAAGCTTTATCAAATGGATGTCAAATGTGCTTTTCTGAATGGTTATTTACAAGAAGTTGTTTTTGTAGCACAAACTCCTGGTTTTAAAGTTGAAAACTTTCCTAATCATGTCTACAAACTAGACAAAGCTCTTTATGGGTTAAAACAAGCTCCAAGGGCTTGGTATGATAAGGAAGAGGATGGTTTATAGTTCTAGTAGCACAATAGATCATATGCTCCATAACCACTGTTGGCAAGTCTATCTCAAACCCTTGACATATCAGATACATCAGTATGAGAACTTTATCAGTAACCAACTCCCTTGATCTCTCCCTAGGAACAACACTCCTCATCAGAATTGTAAACAAAATCTTAGCTTCACAGTTGAGCACAGAGTGTGTCAACTGCTTTGGACCAGAGGGTACACCATCAATGAAAAACATTTCTTTTGCCTTTTCCCGACACTCCTTCCTATCAGGGTAACCTCCAACATTATACTTCATAGGGATGCCCAAGACTTTGGCAAAAGTCCTATGATCTAGCCTCAAATTTATCCCAGCCACTTTAGAAGTCAATACCATCTTATCATCTCCTTCATGAACCAAATTCAGATAAAATAATCTAGTTAACCTAGGATAAGCTTTTGACCTAGGATTTAACACCTTCCAACTTGCAGTTTCTCTTAACTTTCTCATACAGTCAATATCCAGTTTATCCAATAACTCCTCAGAAACCATACTACAAAAAGCAACCTTAAAAGAAGCATATCCTTGCATCCACACAGTCCTAACTTCAGAACTAACAAACCAATCGGAAGGAAGTGCATTTTTACCTTGATAACCCTTTTTGATTGCAGCAGCAACCTGATTAACCCTTGTTTTCTTCTCAGTGGGTTTGCTCTTCTCTTGTTCTCCTTCAGTTGGCTTCTTCTTGCTTTCTTGAGCAGATTTCCCCTTTTCTTCTTCTCCAGCCTTTTTCTTCTCTCCCCCTTTCTTCTTGTCTGACCTAGGTTGATCACCACCCTGAGTCTCTGTCTCCTTCTGTGGATCAATGCTTGAGCCTTCATCTCCCTTTTCTGTTCTGGTCTTCTTTGCAGGAGGAGTGTCCTCATGCAAACTCTGAGTATTCACTGAATCCGAATCAGAGATCACAATCTTCCCCTTCTTATTTGCCCTCTTCTTGGATCTGCCAGAAGGCTTCCCCTGTTGTTGAATCCTGGCTGATTTGTGCTCCATTGTGGGTTTATGGTTTTGAGAAGGGAATGAGATTGAGAGAAATTGAGAGAGAGTAGAGAGACGTAGAGAATTTAGAGAGAATGAAGAAGAATAAGCCCTGACTTTCAGCTTAAGTAGGTTGAAAAGATGAGCCATAAAAGGACTCTACTAAAATCAACATGCAAAAAGAATCTTGGAAAATATTTTTGGATATTTTAGAAAATTCTTTGAGTAATTCAAATATTATACAGTTATCTAAAAAGATAAGATATAATATTTGATGATCTATCTTTTTTTAAAAAAAAAATACAGATGTATCAAGATCTGGAGAACAATCTCAAGGCCTTGAGATTTTCTGCAGCTTGAGAAACTTCAAAGCTTTGAGCTATACTTTCAAGGCTTTGGAAAGTATAATCTCAAGGCTTTGAGATTTCAACATATAAACACATGTAAGTACCAATACTCCCCCTAAACCAATGCATCCTTATTTAACATCCCCAATTCAAGCCTTAGGGATGCAAACCTATCATCTAGCAAATGTTAGTAAAAATATCAGCAATCTGCATTGAAGTAGAAATAAAAGATAAAACAACATCACCTTGTTCTGCATGATCTCTAAGGAAGTGATGTCTCACATCTATGTGCTTGGTTATTGAGTGCTGAACTGGATTCTTAGAGATTGAGACAACACTTTTATTGTCACAATGAATAGGCACATTTCTGAAATTATAGCCAAGATCTCTAAGTTGCTGAGCAATCCATAACACTTGTGAACAACAAGCTCCAGCTGCAATGTATTCAGCTTCAGCAGTTGATAATGCTACAGAATTTTGCTTTTTAGAATGCCAACTGATCATTGAAGATCCAATAAACTGGCAACATCCAGAAGTACTCTTCTTGTCTACTTTATATCCTGCAAAATCTGCATCTGAATAGCCACTTAACATAAAATTAGATCTCCTTGGATACCAAATCCCCAAGTCTCTGGTTCCATTCAAATATCTAAAAATTCTTTTAACAGCAGTTAAATGACTCTCCTTAGGATCTGCTTGAAATCTAGCACACATATAGACACTGAACATAATATTAGGTCTTCTAGCAGTTAAATACAAAAGTGATCCAATCATACCTCTGTATTCCTTTTGATTCACACTCTTACCATTTGAATCCTTGTCTAATGAGAGTGATGAACTCATAGGGGTTTTAAGCACCTTGGACTGTGACATATTTTACTTGTTCAATAAGTCCTTGGTATACTTTCCTTGATCTACGAAAATTCCTTTCTTCATTTGTAAGATATGAAGTCCAAGAAAGAAATTCAGTTCTCTCATTAAGCTCATCTAAAACTCTCTGCACATCAGACTAGATAACTCTTTTTAAAGAGCATCATTAGTAGCACCAAACAAAATATCATCCACATAAATTTGAACTACTAACACATCACTTTCATTATGTTTAATGAAAAGAGTTTTATCAACTAGACCTCTCTTGAAATTGTTGTCAAGTAAAAATTTTGAAAGTCTATCATACCGAGCCCTTGGAGCTTGTTTTAACCCATAAAGAGCTATGTCTAGTTTGTAGACATGATCAGGAAAGTTTTCAACTTTAAAACTAGGAGGTTGTGGTACAAAAATATCTTCTTGTAAATAACCATTCAGAAAAGCAGATTTGACATCCATTTGTTAAAGCTTTATGTGATTGTGAGATGCAAATGCAAGAAGTATTCTAATAGCTTCTAACTTGGCAACATGAGCAAAAGTCTCCTCATAATCTATACCTTCTTCCTGATTATATTCCTGTGCCACCAGTCTCGAAAAGGCAAAATAAATGTTTTTCATTGATGGTGTACCCTCTGGTCCAAAGCAGTTGACACACTCTGTGCTCAACTGTGAAGCTAAGATTTTGTTTACAATTCTGATGAGGAGTGTTGTTCCTAGGGAGAAATCAAGGGAGTTGGTTACTGATAAAGTTCTCATACTGATATATATGATATGTCAAGGGTTTGAGATAGACTTGCCAACAGTGGTTATGGAGCATATGATCTATTGTGCTACTAGAACTAGAAACCATCCTCAGCTTGTTTTAAACCATAAAGAGATTTTTCTAGTTTGTAGACATGATCAGGAAAGTTTTCAACTTTAAAACCAAGAGGTTGTGCTACAAAAACAACTTCTTGTAAATAACCATTCAGAAAAGCACATTTGACATCCATTTGATAAAGATTTATGTGATTGTGAGATGCAAATGCAAGAAGTATTCTAATAGCTTCTAACTTGGCAAGAGGAGAAAAATTCTCCTCATAATCTATACATTCTTCCTGATTATATCCCTGTGCCACCAGTCTGGCTTTGTTCCTTACCACTTTGCCATTCTCATCAAGCTTATTTCTGAACACCCATATGGTTCCAATAACTGATTTCTCTTTAGGTCTGGGAACCAGATTCCATACCTTGTTTCTTTCAAAATCATTCAGCTCACTCTGCATTGCAATGATCCAGTCTGCATCTTCTAGTGCTTCCTTGGTATTTTTAGGCTCAATCAAAGATACAAATGCACTAAAAGCACACAAATTCTTCAACTGTCCTCTTATCTGAGTTCCAGTTGATGGATCAGATATGATATTGTCAGCTGGATGATTTGCAAGGTACTTAAACTTCTTCCTTGGTATCCAGGAATATTCTCCTTCAAGGCTTTGAGTTCTTGAAACAGTAGAGGGAGCATATGATCTATTGTGCTACTAGAACTAGAAACCATCCTCTTCCCTATGCGAACCTTTTACTTCTTTTCTTTGAGCATTTTGATGTACCTGTGAAAGGGGAGGAAATGATTACTGGAGGTTTTGGGTTGGTTGATGAAACTTCCTTACAGAGGATTGGAGTAGTTCAAACTGGGAAAGGACATTGGAAGTTTTACTCAGAATTGTCAAAGGCTGAGCTTGAGGAGAAGGAGTTTGTTAAGCCAAAGGGGGCTACATCAGGAAAAGGACAAGCAAATGAGGATTACTCTTTGTTGGTTGAGAAATTTGAAGATCAGCAGGTTGAAATTGAAGATCTCAGACAAAGGTTACTTGATCTGTCTTCTGAATTTAACCAGTTCAAGGGTTTGATGAATGTGATGAATGGAAAATTGGATGTTGTCATCAAGGGTTTGAACTTGGAGAAGATACCTTCTGCTACTAGTCATGAAACCAGTGTAGACTCAAATGAAAGGCTAGGTGATTTATTGAAGAAGAAAAAGAAGCCAATTCCAGTTGTGCTTATTTCAAAAGATTTGTATGAGCAAACTGATGAAGAAGATGCTGGTGAAGACACAGGTGTTGATGCAGCTACAGAGGGGGATTCAGTGCAGGTTAAGAACAAGAAGGTGGATGAGATCATTGAGGAAGTTGTTGCAGAGGTGGAAGCTGAACAAGAAGGATATCAGTCTACTGATGATGCTGAAAGTGATGAAGAAGTTGGAGAAGGCTCAGAGAAAAGCCAGACATCAAAGAAGAAATGAAGATCACAAAAGACCAAAGCCTTGAACCTTTCTTTCTGTCTATTTCTTTTCTTTTTTTCTGTTCTAAAGGCCTTGTCTTTCTAGTAATAAATTTTTGTTTAAGTTTTTTTTAATACTTTGAGTAATGATCCAACATTTCTTCACCTTTATTTGATGAAAGTCAAAAAGGGGGTGAAATTATGTGTTTTGTGGTTTTGTGGTTACTTTGGTTACTTTCAGTTTCTTGAATAATAATAATCAGTTGTTTTGTTAATCAGTTGTGTTCTGGTATTACTGTGATTATCTGTGAATTACTGATTATCTGTGTTAAGATGGTTTGACTGGTATTGTTTCTGCAATATGGTGTTATCTAATTCTTACAAGGAGTTGCAGGGATATCTACACAAGATTATGGGTTTTTTCTTTCATCAAGGGGGAGATTGTTGACTCAAAGACTCTTGGGTGTGTTTTGAGAAGTAACTGTTTTGAGTGATGAAAGACAAAGACAAAGCATTTCTGATACTCCAAGGCCTTGAGATACTAACAGAGCCTCAAAGCCTTGAGAGTAGTTTTTATTGTGCTGAATGTTCTAACAATCTTGTGTTGCAGATTGGCTATCTGATTATATAGATCAGAGATCTGCTGCAAATACTTATGTTTTATATTGTCTACATATCTAACACAATTGCAGATGTCCTGATCAGGGAGAATCAAAGATTTCTGGTTTTAACTTTGACAGACTGTGAAGCATGTTCAGAGCTTCAAGGCCTTGAGATGTGCCTTGAGCTGCTGACAGTTTTACATAACTAATCTGATTCTTTCTTGCAGGGTTTGATATTTATTATTGTGTTTGTTTAATGACTTCTAAGAGTCTTAAACTAGTTTATCATGAGTTATATGTGTCATAAGTTAATCAGATTATTGTTTTATTCTTTCATCCAGTTTTTATCATGATTTAGTCTACAGTGAGTTATATGCTCTGATACCAATTGAAAGTGTGTAATGTAGACTAAATACTGACCTAAATACTCTAGAAGGGGGGGGGGGTTGAATAGAGTATGGAAACTTTTTGCAAAACTCAGTTTTTAACAAACTAACTTAAGTGAGGAACTCAAATCTCAAGGCCTTGAGATTTTAGAAACCAGTTAGAAACTTGCAAAGGCAAAATAGAAAGCTTCAAGGCCTTGAACTATTACCAGTTCAAGATAGCTTATAAACCCTAGCTTGATTTGAGTTGTATGCAACACAAAATAACAAAACTGTAAAGTAAAGAACACAATGCAATTTACAGATTTCAGTCCCAATGGACCTAATCTCTGCCTGAGGGATCTAATCCACCAGGATTGGGCAAACACTTCTTATTACTCACAGAGAAACAGCCATAGATCTTCAAGCCTAAGTGATTTCCCTTACACCTATGCTGCTTGTGGTTCCAAACCTATCTAGTATCACCTACTAACTGTTGAGCTAACAAGAACCTCTTGTTGTTCACTTGAACAACCAATCACTAGGTTTAGTGAGGTTTTAAATATACAAAATATAAGCAGATTACAAAACAAATGAAGAACACAGTAGAAGAATAAGCTTGTGAAGCCCTGGATGTGTTCTTCTGGAATCTGGAATGATTGATCTTCTGAATCTGGAACTAAAGCTTGAATGTTTGTGTGTATGAATGAATGATCTCCCACGAATATTTCACACATCTCTCAGTTTTCTGCAAGCCTCCTTTCTTTCAAAATTCAAACCGATCCTTTATCTACTCACTGAAACTGAATGAGAGATTTTAGGATCTCAGTTCCTACAAATCCTCTTCCGGTTTTCAACTGCAATTCAAACAGCTCTGAGTAGATATCCGTTGAAGTTTGTTGAGATTGTATTTGCACGTTTAACAAACCTGCAACAACATTAAAACATAGAAACAACAAAATCCAGAAAAATAACAGCACTAAGTCTGTTTGGTTTTCAAGTTTCTGATAAAAACTGGATGAAAGAATAAAACAATAATCTGATTAACTTCTGACACATATAATAGACAGAAAGAAAGGTTCAAGGCTTTGTTCTTTTCTGATCTTCATTTCTTCTTTGATGTCTGGCCTTTCTCTGAGCCTTCTCCAACTTCTTCATCACTTTCAGCATCATCAGCAGACTAATTTCCTTCTTGTTCAGCTTCCACATCTGCAACAACTTCCTCAATGATCTCATCCACCTTCTTGTTCTTAACCTGCACTGAATCCCCCTCTGTAGCTGCATCAACACCTGTGTCTTCACCAGCATCTTCTTCATCAGTTTTCTCATACAAATCTGTTGAAGTAAGCACCACTGGAATTGGCTTCTTTTTCTTCTTCAAGAAATCACCTAGCCTTTCATCTGAGTCTACACTGGTGTCATGACTAGTAGCAGAAGGTATCTTCTCCAAGTTCAAACCCTTGATGACAACATCCAATTTTCCATTCATCACATTCATCAAACCCTTGAACTGGTTAAATTCAGAAGACAGATCAAATAACCTTTGTCTGAGATCTTCAATTTCAACCTGCTGATCTTCAAATTTCTCAACCAACAAAGAGTAATCCTCATTTGCTTGTCCTTTTCCTGATGTAGCCCCCTTTTGCTTAACAAACTCCTTCTCCTCAAGCTCAGCCTTTGACGATTCTGAGTAAAACTTCCAATGTCCTTTCCCAGTTTGAACTACTCCAATCCTCTGTAAGGCAGTTTCATCAACAAACCCAAAACCTCCAGTAATATTTTCCTCTCCTTTCACAGGTACATCAAAATGCTCAAAGAAAAGAAGTAAAAGGTTGGCATAGGGAAGAGGATGGTTTCTAGTTCTAGTAGCACAATAGATCATATGCTCCCTCTACTGTTTCAAGAACTCAAAGCCTTGAAGGAGAATATTCATGGATACCAATGAAGAAGTTTAAGTACCTTGCAAATCATCCAGCTGACAATATCATATCTGATCCATCAACTGGAACTCAGACAAGAGGACAGTTGAAGAATTTGTGTGCTTTTAGTGCATTTGTATCTTTGATTGAGCCTTAAAATACCAAGGAAGCACTAGAAGATGCAGACTGGATCATTGCAATGCAGAGTGAGCTGAATGAATTTGAAAGAAACAAGGTATGGAATATGGTTCCCAGACCTAAAGAGAAATCAGTTATTGGAACCAGATGGGTGTTCAGAAATAAGCTTGATGGGAATGGCAAAGTGGTAAGGAACAAAGCCAGACTGGTGGCACAGGGATATAATCAGGAAGAATGTATAGATTATGAGGAGAATTTTGCTCCTCTTTCCAGGTTAGAAGCTATTAGAATACTTCTTGCATTTGCATCTCACAATCACATAAAGCTTTATCAAATGGATGTCAAATGTGCTTTTCTGAATGGTTATTTACAAGAAGTTGTTTTTGTAGCACAACCTCCTGGTTTTAAAGTTGAAAACTTTCCTGATCATGTCTACAAACTAGACAAAGCTCTTTATGGGTTAAAACAAGCTCCAAGGGCTTGGTATGATAAGGAAGAGGATGGTTTCTAGTTCTAGTAGCACAATAGATCATATGCTCCATAACCACTGTTGGCAAGTCTATCTCAAACCCTGACATATCAGATACATCAGTATGAGAACTTTATCAGTAACCAACTCCCTTGATCTCTCCCTAGGAACAACACTCCTCATCAGAATTGTAAACAAAATCTTAGCTTCACAGTTGAGCACAGAGTGTGTCAACTGCTTTGGACCAGAGGGTACACCATCAATGAAAAACATTTCTTTTGCCTTTTCCAGACACTCCTTCCTATCAGGGTAACCTCCAACATTATACTTCATAGGGATGCCCAAGACTTTGGCAAAAGTCCTATGATCTAGCCTCAAATTTATCCCAGCCACTTTAGAAGTCAATACCATCTTATCATCTCCTTCATGAACCAAATTCAGATAAAATAATCTAGTTAACCTAGGATAAGCTTTTGACCTAGGATTTAACACCTTCCAACTTGCAGTTTCTCTTAACTTTCTTATACAGTCAATATCCAGTTTATCCAATAACTCCTCAGAAACCATACTACAAAAAGCAGCCTTATAAGAAGCATATCCTTGCATCCACACAGTCCTAACTTCAGAACTAACAAACCAATCGGAAGGAAGTGCATTTTTACCTTGATAACCCTTTTTGATTCCAGCAGCAACCTGATTAACCCTTGTTTTCTTCTCAGTGGGTTTGCTCTTCTCTTGTTCTCCTTCAGTTGGCTTCTTCTTGCTTTCTTGAGCAGATTTCCCCTTTTCTTCTTCTCCAGCCGTTTTCTTCTCTCCCCCTTTCTTCTTGTCTGACCTAGGTTGATCACCACCCTGAGTCTCTGTCTCCTTCTGTGGATCAATGCTTGAGCCTTCATCTCCCTTTTCTGTTCTGGTCTTCTTTGCAGGAGGAGTGTCCTCATGCAAACTCTGAGTATTCTCTGAATCCGAATCAGAGATCACAATCTTCCCCTTCTTATTTTCCCTCTTCTTGGATCTGCCAGAAGGCTTCCCCTGTTGTTGAATCCTGGATGATTTGCGCTCCATTGTGGGTTTAGGGTTTTGAGAATGGAATGAGATTGAGAGAAATTGAGAGAGAGTAGAGAGACGTATAGAATTTAGAGAGAATGAAGAAGAATAAGCTCTGATTTTCAGCTTAAGTAGGTTGAAAAGATGAGTCATAAAAGGACTCTACTAAAATCAACATGCAAAAAGAATCTTGGAAAATATTTTTGGATATTTTAGAAAATTCTCTGAGTAATTCAAATATTATACAGTTATCTAAAAAGATAAGATATAATATTTGATGATCTATTTTTTTTTTAAAAATACAGATGTTCCAAGACCTGGAGAACAATCTCAAGGCCTTAAGATTTTCTGCAGTTTGAGAAACTTCAACGCTTTGAGCTATACTTTCAAGGCTTTGGAAAGTATAATCTCAAGGATTTGAGATTTCAATACATAAACACATGTAAGTACCAATACTCCCCCTAAACCAATGCATCCTTGTTTAACATCCCCAATTCAAGCCTTAGGGATAAAAACCTATCATCTGGCAAAGGTTTAGTGAAATTATCAGCAATCTGCATTGAAGTAGAAATAAAAGATAAAACAACATCATCTTGTTCTGCATGATCTCTAAGGAAGTGATGTCTCACATCTATGTGCTTGGTTCTTGAGTGCTGAACTGGATTCTTAGAGATTGAGATAGCACTTGTATTGTCACAATGAATAGGCACATTTCTGAAATTATAGCCAAGATCTCTAAGTTGCTAAGCAATCCATAACACTTGTGAACAGCAAGCTCCAACTGCAATGTATTCAGCTTCAGCAGTTGATAATGCTACAGAATTTTGCTTTTTAGAATGCCAACTGATCAGTGAAGATCCAAGAAACTGGCAACATCCAGAAGTACTCTTCCTGTCTACTTTACATCCTGCAAAATATGCATTTGAATAGCCACTTAACATAAAATTAGATCTCCTTGGATACCAAAGCCCCAAGTCTCTGGTTCCATTCAAATATCTAAAAATTCTTTTAACAGCAGTTAAATGACTCTCCTTAGGATCTGCTTGAAATCTAGCACACATACAGACACTGAACATAATATCAGGTCTGCTAGCAGTTAAATACAAAAGTGATCCAATCATACCTCTGTATTCATTTTGATTCACACTCTTACCATTTGAATCCTTGTCTAATGAGAGTGATGAACTCATAGGGGTTTTAAGCACCTTGGACTGTGACATATTGTACTTGCTCAATAAGTCCTTGGTATACTTTCCTTGATGTACGAAAATTCCTTTCTTCATTTGTAAGATATGAAGTCCAAGAAAGAAACTCAGTTTTCCCATTAAGCTCATCTCAAACTCCCTGCACATCAGACTAGAGAACTCTTTTTAAAGAGCATCATTAGTAGCACCAAACAAAATATCATCCACATAAATTTGAACTACTAACAAATCACTTTCATGATGTTTAATGAAAAGAGTTTTATCAACTAGACCTCTAATGAAATTGTTGTCAAGTAAAATTTTTGAAAGTCTATCATATCAAGCCCTTGGAGCTTGTTTTAACCCCTAAAGAGATTTGTCTATTTTGTAGACATGATCAGGAAAGTTTTCAACTTTAAAACTAGGAGGTTGTGCTACAAAAACATCTTCTTGTAAATAACCATTCAGAAAAGCACATTTGACATCCATTTGACAAAGCTTTATGTGATTGTGAGATGCAAATGCAAGAAGTATTCTAATAGCTTCTAACCTAGCAACAGGAGCAAAAGTCTCCTCATAATCTATACCTTCTTCCTGATTATATCCCTGTTCCACCAGTCTGGCTTTGTTCCTTACCACTTTGCCATTCTCATCAAGCTTATTTCTGAACACCCATCTGGTTCCAATAACTGATTTCTCTTTGGGTCTGGGAATCAGATTTCATACCTTGTTTCCTTCAAATTCATTCAGCTCACTCTGCATTGCAATGATCCAGTCTGCATCTTCTAATACTTCCTTGGTATTTTTAGGCTCAATCAAAGATACAAAGGCACTAAAAGCACACAAATTCTTCAACTGTCCTCTTGTCTGAGTTCCAGTTGATGGATCAGATATGATATTGTCAGCTGGATGATTTGCAAGGTACTTAAACTTCTTCCTTGGTATCCAGGAATATTCTCCTTCAAGGCTTTGCGTTCTTGAAACAGTAGAGGGAGCATCATAGAAAGTTTCACCACACAAGTCCATATGAAGCAATTCTAAGGGTCTAGAAGTACTTACAAAATTCTTTGGATTGAGATTCTGGTTTTCTTACCTTGTACAAATGCCTTGCAAACCTCATCATCTGAAAATTTATGGGATGGTAAACCTCTTACCAAATCCGTTGAGATGAGTTTATTCAAGGTGTGTATGCTAATATGCCCAAGCTTTCTGTTCCAAAGCTTTGAATCTTCCTTCAAGGCCTTGAGGCATTTTAACTTGTCACCTGCAACAGTGTTAGTACTCATAGCATATATATTATATGATCTAGGAGCAGTGAGTATGCAATCACCAGATTTCTCATCTTGCACCACACATTTCTCTTTGTCAAATATAGCTTTATAACCTTTATCACAAAACTGAGTGATACTAAGCAGATTATATTTAAGTCCATCCACCAGATAAACATAAGAGATAGAGTTGGTAGAACCATTACCAATACTACCTATACCAATAATATTGCATTTTGCTTTGTCACCAAGTGTGATTGTTCCTCCAGATTTTTCTGTAAGCTCAGTAAAGAGAGATTTATTTCCACTCATATGTCTGGAACATGCACTGTCTAATATTAATTTATGATCTTTCAAGGCCTTGGTGACATCCTGCAAAAGTAAATCATTGCCTCAACAGGCTGTTAGACCAAGTGCAGAACTTTGAGTCATACTCAGAATCAACCATGTTTGGTGGTCTAGTTCCTTTTGGAACCCAAATCTGTCTAACCTGTCCCTTAAGCTGATAAGGATAAGTATTCCTCATAATGTGAGGTTCTGATCTTCTGAAGGGACAAGTTAATCTGACATGACCAATTTTTCCACAGTAATGACACTTTGGAGAATGTCTAGATTTGACAAAAGTAGTTTGGCTTTTCTTTGGAAAAATTTGGATTATAGCCAATCCCACTTTTATGCATTGATTTCAGACTTCCTCCAAGAATGAGATTTAGATTATGTTCTGGGCCTGTAAAACTGGCTAGGACCTTTTTATATTCTTGAAGTTTCTCAGTCAAAGAACAGATTTGTTGTTCTAAATCCTCAGAATGAGTCTTTAGATCAGCATATCTTTCAGTCAAAAGAGTGTTCTGATCAACAACCTCTTTTATCTGTGTCTAAGGCTTTGAACCTGCTGTCCAAGGCCTTGAAGTCCTTTTCAATTTTTGTCTTATAAACTTCAACAGTTTTGTTGGTAAAAACTAGGTCCAGGTTTTCTTTTACCTGCTCATGAATCTTAATCTTTAAAGAAGAAATCTCATTTCTATAACTTTCCTCATTTAAAAACATACTCTTGAGAATTTCACGAAGTACATCAGAAGGACTAGCAAGAAGTTTTTTACCATTTCTTCAATATGTCTGTCTGATGACTTTTCTTCATCATGCTTGGCCATGAAGCACAAGTTTGCTTGATCTTCTTCTGTGTCTGAGTCACTTGATGAATCAAAATCACTCCAGGAAGCCATCATGGCTTTCTTCCTTCTATTGTCACTATCTTTCTTCTGAAAGTTCCTGTTCTTCTTCTTTTGTGGACAGTTCCTTACTAAATGATCTGCATCACCACACTCAAAACAATTCATTACTTTAGTTTTATGTGACTGTGATGAAGATTTACCTTTGTAGTCCTTGCTGCCTGAAGGTCTTGATCTCTCTCTGTTGTAGTCTCTGTTACCAGAGTTTCTTTTCTTCTTGAGAATCCTGGCCAAGGACTTGGAGATCAATGCTAAAGCCTCTTCATCATCATGCTCATCTTCAGTCTCAAGGCTTTGAGATTTTTCATTTTCCTTATCCTTGAGCGCTAAGTTGTTGATGTTTTCACTCAGATCACCTTCTACATCCTTCATAGACATTTCATGAGTGAGCAGCTTTCCTTGTAGATCATCTAGCTGAAGAAGACTTAAATCATGAGCTTCCTCAATGGCTGTTGTCTTTGGCTCCCACTTGCTTTTGGCAAGCTTCTCAGAATTTTCCTGACCTTTTCTTCATTTGAGAACTTCTTTCCCAAAGACTCCAGATTATTCACCACATCAGTGAATCTTTTGAACATCTCCTTGATGGTCTCATCTGAGTTCATCTTGAACAACTCATATTGCCTCAGAAGTATGTTGATTTTGGTCTGCTTAACCTGGCTTGTTCCTTCATAAGTCACCACTAGTTTGTCCCATACTTCTTTGGCACTTTTGCAATTGGACACTCTGTTGAACTCATCTGCATTAAGAGCACAGTATAACAGATTCATAGCCTTGTAATTTTTTGATACCTTTTCCAGTTCAGTAACTGAGAGATTTTCCACAGACTTGATACATCTGACTCCATCTATGGTAGTGTAGTATTCATGAGGACCACTCTGAACTATTGACCATAGTTCCATGTCTTGATCTATGATGAACATCTTCATCAATGCCTTCCAGTTCATGAAGTTATCACCACAAAACAATGGAGGTATGTTGGCTGCCCTTCCTTGTGAGAATCCACCATGTCCTACATTACTCATAGTCACAAGAGTGTTAGATCTATATCAGTGACCAATGCTCTGATACCAATTGAAAGTGTGTAATGTAGACTAAATACAGGACCTAAATACTCTAGAAGGGGGGGGGGGGGGGGGTTAATAGAGTATGGAAACTTTTTGCAAAACTCAGTTTTTAACAAACTAACTTAAGTGAGGAACTCAAATCTCAAGGCCTTGAGATTTTAGAAACCAGGTAGAAACTTTCAAAGGCAAAATAGAAAGCTTCAAGGCCTTGAACTATTACCAGTTCTAGACAGCTTATAAACCCTAGCTTGATTTGAGTTGTATGCAACAGAAAATAACAAAACTGCAAAGTAAAGAACACAATGAAATTTACAGATTTCAGTCCCAATGGACCTAATCTCTGCCTGAGGGATCTAATCCCACTAGGATTGGGCAAACACTTCTTATTACTCACACAGAAACAGCCCTAGATCTTCAAGCCTAAGTGATTTCCCTTACACCTATACAGCTTGTGGTTCCAAACCTATCTAGTATCAGCTACTAACTGTTGAGCTAATAAGAACCTCTTGTTATTCACTTGAACAACCAACCACTAGGTTTTAAATATACAAAAGATAAGCAGATTACAAAACAGATGAAGAACACAGTAGAAGAATAAGCTTGTGAATGCCTGGATGTGTTCTTCTGGAATCTGGAATGATTGATCTTCTGAAATCTGGAATTGAAGCTTGAATGTATGTGTGTTTGAATGAATGATCTCCCACGAATATTCACACTTCTCTCAGTTTTCTGCAAGCCTCCTTTCTTTCAAAATTCAAACCAGTCCTTTATCTACTCACTGCAACTGAATGAGAGATTTTAGGATCTCAGTTCCTACAAATCATCTTCATGTTTTCAACTGCAATTCAAACAGCTCTGAGTAGATATCCTTTGGATTTTGTTGAGATTGCATTTCCACGTTTAACAAACCTACAACAACATTAAAACATAGCAACAACAAAATCAAGAAAAATAACAGCACTAAGTCTGTTTGGTTTTCCAGTTTCTGATAAAAACTGGATGAAAGAATAAAACAATAATCTGATTAACTTCTGACACATATAACTCATGATAAACTAGTTTAAGACTCTTAAGTCATTAAACAAACACAATAATAAAGATCAAACCCTGGAAGAAAGAATCTGATTAGTTCTGTAAAACTGTCAGCAGCTCAAGGCACATCTCAAGGCCTTGAAGCTCTGAACATGCTTCACAGTCTGTCAAAGTTAAAACCAGAAATCTTTGATTCTCCCTGATCAGGACATCTGCAATTATGTTAGATATGTAGACAATATAAAACATAAGTATTTGCAGTAGATCTCTGATCTATATAATCAGATAGCCAATCTGCAACACAAGATTGTTAGAACATTCAGCACAATAAAAACTACTCTCAAGGCTTTGAAGCTCTGTCAGTATCTCAAGGCCTGGAGTATAATAAATGATTTTTCTTTTTCTTTCATCACTCAAAACAGTTACTTCTCAAAACACACCCAAGAGTCTTTGAGTCAACAGTTTGGATTAGGAAATTTGTTTCTGAACTTGGTGTGGTTCCTAGCATTATGGATCCAATAGAGTTGTATTGTGACAACACTGGGGCGATCACGCAATCAAAGGAGCCCCGGTCACACCAGAAATCCAAACACGTGCTCAGGAAGTTCCATCTTATTCGATATATTATCGATAGAGGAGACGTTCGGATATGCAAGATTCCTACAGATGAGAATCTGTCAGACCCACTTACAAAGCCGCTTATTCAGCGCAAGCATGAAGGACACACTAGGATAATTGGCATACGGGATGCATCTGATAGGCTCTAGTGCAAGTGGGAGACTTTTGGAATAGATTCCCTTGAGGCAATCTAGGTTAGTATGAACTCATTTTGGCTAGAACATTCATTGTATTATTTGTTGGATATTTAATATAATGAAGTCCTTAGATTTACAATTGTGTTGCTTATCTTAAATATCCCTAGTCCATTATAATGATTAAATGGTACAATCATCTATAGACTAGTATGGAGTTGGATTGATATGGAGATATCACGATCCAACACATGGGTATGCGTTAAGGGTAATGGCATACCGGATTGACGCATCTCCGAGAAGGCTACATACACGTTATGTAAAGTCACAAGCGCTTCTCGTGATGACAACGGTATTGTCATCCTTAGACTTGAAGTCACGGGATTTTCTAGTTGTGGATTATTTTGATTTTGGTAGCGACAAACGCTACACCGTGACTTGGTAGCTATAAAGGCCTGTACCGGATACAATAAGAAGCAAGCTTAGAAATTGTAGTAGACGTAGATAGAATTTTTACCTCCCACATAACGGGAGAAAATATCCTAGGCCACTCGAGGTAGTGCTTATGGAATGTCTGGGCAGACTCAAATAAATCAATATGGGATATTGATGTTATTTGCACGATTAAGGCTATTACCAGGATCAGAAACTATGGAATGAATATACGAGTGTGACTTCTATGTCTCGTGTCCAATCCGGACTTGGAGACAAAGGGATGAGACAATTACTTGCACAAGGTATGTCGGATGACTATTCTATTAGTTGGCTAGAATGAATGTCTTGCCAAAGACCGCTCCATATTAGTAAATTGTTGCTACCAACTAGATAGAACCTATGGGGTCACACGCCAATAGGGTTAAACTAGATTTGGGAATTAATTAACATGATTGATTAATTAGAAGGATTACTTTGCAACACCTTGCAAACTTAGTAGGACTAATATGCGAGGAAGAGACTAATCCGAACTCATGTAGGATTGGGAAGGGCCTTTAGGTAGTTGACAAGGAGTTGTTGGACTATATGAAGAATGCTCCTAGCTTCCTTACCACACTAATGCTCATAACATAAGTTGAGTGAGAAGGAAACAATGGAGAGAGAGTAAGACAACTAGAGGCTTACCGCCCCTAGCCGTCCGCCCCCCTACCCGTCGGCCACAAAGAGAGGGCCGAAGCCCTCTCTTTGATCCTCGTTGCGTGATTTATTCTTCCTCTTCCACCGGTCCAAGCTAGGAAAAAGGAGAAGGAAGATCTAAATCTCAACTCTAGGCGTGGATCAACCTTAGAGACGTGACACAATTCACGTTACAAGTCATCACAGGAGATCTCTAAGGTGTGTTACTTGTTTCATCCTTTACCATCGTTATGATTCTCTTCCTGTGATCCTTGGAGGGTCTTGAATGGATAACTCTTTCTTCCGCTGCGTATCCATGATCAAACCCTACAAGACCTTCCGTACAAAGTAGGAAGAGGTAAGGGTTAATAGGATCACCTTGGGGAATACCCCTGGTGGGATGAAAATAATCTTTTTGCTGACCATTAATTAGAATTGAAAAAGAAACAGAAGACACACAAGTCATAATACGGTTGATAAAATTTGTAGGAAAACCCATTTTTATAAGGACTTGGTGCAAGTAAGACAACTCAATTCTATCATAAGCTTTTGCCATATCTAACTTTAGCGAAAAAAAGAGCCCGTTCTATTCTTTTGATTTTGGATAGTGTGGATAGTGCGAAAGCAATTATAGAATTATCAGAAATGTGGCGTCCTTTAATAAAAGCTGATTGGGAAAGATCTATAATAGTAGGCATAATTGTTTTAAGACAGTTCGCTAAAATTTTAGAAATAATTTCATAAGAAATGTTGCAAAGACTTATTGGTCTAAAATCCAAAATCGACTTGGGTGTTTTAATTTTTGGCATAAGAGCAATACAAGTCTGGTTAATGACCGAAATATCACCACCATTGTTTAAAAAGTCTAGGCACATATTTATAACATCTTGACCAATGATATGCCAATAGGTAGTATATAAGATAGCAGGTACACCGTCGGGGCCAGGAGCTTAGAGAACCAATAGAATGAATAGCATCAATAATTTCTTTTTCAAAAAAATGAGCACTTAAGGATTCATAAATATTAGGATTAATACAATTATTGATGCAATTGACAGCTTGAGGAAATAAATCACTGTCAGCAGTGAAAATGTTCAAATAGTAGTTTCTAAAGCAGGTCTTAATATCTCCTTCTCTACCACGGCTGCAGAGCCATGTTTTCCCGATTGACCTCGTTTCGGACAATCCTTCTTCTAGTGCTGTTTCTCTTTGCGATCTCGATGATCACGTCATCCGACAAGCACAACATAATCATTGCGTGTGCCTTTTTCTCCAATACCTTGAACTCTGATGTACTAGCATCCATGCCTCCCTTGTTCGTGGTCAAAGGTGCCCACAAAACCTGCAATTTAAGCAAGGCCTCCATCTTTATCTTCCACATACTGAAGTTGTTCCCTCCTGTGAACCTGTCGATTTTCAACATCGATCCGGACATCGTTCTTGGTGGAGTAATCTTGACCTAAGCTCTAATACCACTTTGTTATGGCAATTCACTCGATCACTCACCTCACGAGTAGTCAAAGAAAGATGTAAAACACAAATTTAACGTGGTTTGCTAGCCCAAAACGAGCTAACTACGTCCACGAGGAAGAAATACCTTTATTCAACGAGTATGAACGATTCACGATGCTTATACGTTCATAGGACCCCAAATGATCATTTTGTAGCCCCCAAAATCGCCCCGATACCAAAAAGAAACATTACCATCCTTATTTGTTGCCTCAAGGATTGTCTTCGTGCGAAGACCCGTTGTCTTCATACGAAGCAGTTCCTACTTTGCGACATATTCCTATTCTAGGAAGACTCTTGAATTTTTGCTAAGTCTGGGATGCCTTCGTGCGAAAACTTATTGTCTTCGTACGAAGACCCTGAACTTCACTTCTCCATTGCTCCATTGAATGTCTTCTAAACTTCGAGGCATCATTCCAACAATTTCATTCATCTATTTTTGTTATGTTACCTTATTTTCAAGCATTTTGAAAATGTGACTTGACTAGGAAAATAAACTAAAAGTTTTTAGCATTTCTCACAAACCTATGAAGTGATTTAGCTTAGAACATCGTAAAAGGATTGATTTTTCTAATCATTTTACTAGTCAAATAGCCTTACCAAAATGCTTGAAAAGAAAAGTGTAGCACAGGGAATTGACGAGAGTACAAGTTATATTTAGTAATATTAACACCAAAGGAGTTTCTATGAACATTGCCATCATATAAGGTTAGTTTTTGCATTGGGCAAATTTCACTTACACCCCCTCATTTTATGATGATCTTCACTTACACCCCTCCTAGTTTGGAAAACATCACTTACACCACATATATCCACCAAATTTGTTGTCACTTACACTCCTCTGATGTATTCACTCTGCTAGTTGATAGAGTAATTTCATAAATTCAATCTTTTGGACCGATTTACCCTTATAGAGGCTACAAAGGCCAATACAAGGTTGCGTCTATCACCTTTTTGCATTTGTGCCAAAGCACAAGGTTGCGTCTATAAAGTAAGGGTAAAGGACACTTTCACCCCCTCTAGTTTGACTAAAGGACACTTCTACCCCTTTTAGTTTAGGAAAGAACACTTTCATCTCTCCAAGTTAATGACAGTTTCACCACCTTCAGTGTGCTGAATTTCAAGAAACTTGCACACTTATTATGGCGACATTAGTATAGCGTTGGGATCTATTTCTAAAAGTAGTTTTTTGGGACAATTTACTCTCATACAATGCAAAATACGGCGGTTACCCAATTGTATAACATATGTTTTGCATAATATGAGAAGGAAATTTGCCTCCAAAACGATTTTATTGTCAGACTCCACTCGTAAACAAACGGTGTCACAATGGGGTTCAAGTTATTTGAAGTTTGGTTCACTGAAGGGGTGAAAGTGTCCTTCATTCAAACTAGGATAACAGTATCATTTACCCACGAAGTAGTACTACTAGTATTTAATTATTTAAGTAACCGCAATCTGAAATTTTGACCAAGAGCTAGAGCCTAAGAAGTCTAGAACAATGTAAGAACACGGCCTCGTTCACACGTGTCTCACCCCCGAATAGTTTATCCCGGAATAGTTTTCCAAGCAATCAACACATTTTTTAATTAGTTACAGACCAAATCCTCCAAAAACACGATAACCTCCAGCTAGCAATCGAACCATCTACGGCTACAAATTCACACCACTCGGTATCGTTGACGTGGATTTCATTTAGATGAATATAAATATTCTCTCTCATAGCAAACCACCACCAATCATTGCGACTCTCTCCAAAATCTCACTGGCTACAAACAGCACACACAAGTGGGCAATTTCGTGATGAGAACACAAAGCAATCCATCCTCCTGAAGCTACCCATCCCTTCAACGTCTTCTTCATCATTCAATTCCCCAATTATCCAATTCAACTCTCTCTGAAATGTCTGTGATCTACATCTTCTTCATACCTGAACTCGTTGAAGAGTGGGAAAAAGAGAGATAAAATTCCCCAATCTGAAACCACAGAAACTGAATCGCTCGATTTCATCGGCTAATTCTCTGAATTGGATTTGTAGTAGTTTTCAGTTCGATTCCATGTCTACAACAGTTGTACGCGAGGCGATTTTGATGGCGACGGCGGCGACGGCGGAGTCGGGAGGTGCTACGGCGGAGATCGAGGTGGAGTCAGCGAAGTGCGACAGCTGCGGGCTGACGGAGGAGTGCACGCAAGGCTACATCAACCGGATCCGTGAGCGGTTTCAAGGGAAGTGGATCTGCGGGCTCTGCGCCGAAGCCGTGAAGGACGAAATCGTGAGATCCGAGAGGCTGATCAGCACCGAGGAGGCGTTGAACCGCCACATGAGCTTCCGGAACAAGTTCAGCTCCGAGAGTCCGCCGCCGGACCCGACTTTTCATCTCATTTCAGCGATGCGGCAGCTTCTCCGGCGTAGCTTCGATTCTTCTTCTCCGAGATCGTTGAGGTCGATGCCGAGTAGTCCGACGAAGAGAAGTGGAGGGATGATGATGGTTGACCAGTCGTCGGTGCTTGCTCGATCTGGAAGCTGCATGCCTGCTCTGACTTTAGACGACGACGGTAATGATTTGTCGTCGGCGTTTCGGAGTGGAGAAGAAGGCGATGAATGTGAATAAGAAAATTTACCGCCAGGTTTCATCTACTGGCAAACTTTGAATTATAAACAAAAATAAAAAGATTTAAAAGAAAATGTACAATGGTTGTTTTCAGTTGTAGCATACGTGTTATGACTGTTCTGGTTTTCTATAGAAGTAAGATTATAAATCTTTGATTATGGATTGAATCTTTGATTATGGATTGAAACTAACAAGTTACATAATACTACTCTATCCTGAAACTTTTCGATTGACTATTTTTCACTCGTAACTATGTTATTTTGATCTGGTAATTTGGATGCCGAAACGAGACATTTTTTAAGTAATCTTTTTATGCTAATCAAATTCTTATACTGTTTTACTAATCAAATTATCGGGACTAAGTGACCTGATAAATAGTGAAAATAATTCATTGAAAAGTTTCAAACAAAGTAGATACACTAACAATTGTTGCTGTTAGAATGATGGCAAGAAATGAGAACAAGGGCAAAATTAGAGGAGACAAAAAATGACATGTAGAGAAAGGAAACAGAAAGCCACCAGCAATTCACTAGATAACAAATTCGAATTGTTCATGGTAATTTTTTTGTTTCTATGTTTCCCCAGTTTACAAGATATCGTGTGCCGACAACTCTTTCTAGGAAGATGGCTGAAACAGGAATCTAACACAACCTCGGCACAACTACACTGGGATGTCTATTTTATTTTGGACAAAGTAAAAAAGGTGTGTATCAAATTTTGAGTTGGATTCATATAGACAAATAGGTTAATTTTGAGTTGTCTATCAACACTTCTGTGAAGATATGTAAACATGGGATTACAAAAAAGAAGAAGATACATAGGGGAAGAAAAAACTCAGATACCCATTATTATGTTGGACCCTTAAATGGAGTTTGGACTTAAAAAAGAGTGACTTTTGCTAATACTTTGAGTTAAAAAACAAACTTATTATGGGCTTCTTTTTTTACAAGTGCCGCAATCTTATAAGCAGTGCTGGCATCTTTCTGTTTCCTACTCATCTTTGGACCTTTTCTCTATTGAAAAAGAGGCTCAAAAGACTAAATCCAACTATATGTCTACTTATCTAGCCATGGTGGAATAATATAAAGGTTGTCTTTTGTGTTGATTCTTGTAGCTTGCAAAATTCTCCAAAACCAAAACCAGAAAAGCATGGCTGGAATTCAGAGAAACTAAATTTGGACTTCATCTTGCCCAAGTTGGCAAGTGTAATTTTTAGAAAATGAGGAACTGAAATTTAAAGTTTGATTCTCAAACTGTTTACTCAGCACATGTTGGTGCATTAATACTTGTCTTTCAAATATGAACTGTCATGATTGGTGACTAAGAACTTTGGAAAAAAAAGGGTGATTAAGAACAAGAAGTTGATGGTTTGGTGTACCAAATTGACAACTTGATTATTTATCATATGATTGGAAATTCCATTGATTGGGATCTTGATAAGACTGATTGGTTTTTTTATATGGAAATGAAGACAGGGTTTCAATAGATTTTTTTAGACTTCAAAACGACAATGATTAAAAAAGACTTGCAAAAAAGAGGATATTGTTGAGAATGAGGGAAGTAATTGAGAGAGACAATAAGAGAGATCTTATTGATGTGTGTAAAATACTCTCCAACTCTACACCCTTTATATAGATATTAGGGTGTGCTAATAGGCCTAACTCTAAAACATAAAATATGGGCTACCCACTATGGTGGATATTCACCCTAAGCCCAAATACAAGTTTCATAACACTCCCCCTTGAATATCACCATGACTATGCCTCGTTAAAAACCTTGTCAAGAAAAACCCGGTGGGAAAAATATGCGACTAAGGAAAAGAGTACATTGGTGATGGGAGACTGGTATGGTTTGCCTCGTTGAAACCTTATCACGAAAAACCCAGTGGAAAAAACCATGATGAAGGAAAAAGAGTACAAACACTAAGAATACCGACTCCCCCTCATGATAGCATCAATCATAAAAGCTCCCTGAGATGGCGCATTCCACACTTTCGGATATGTAGCTTTAATGTTGAGGCTGGTAGTGCTTTCGTAAATAAATCTGCAGGATTTTCACTTGACCGTACTTGCTGAATAGTGACTATGCCTTCCTTTTGGAGCTCATGGGTGTAGAAGAATTTAGGAGAGATGTGTTTAGTGCGATCACCTTTAATGAACCCTTCCTGAAGTTGTGTGATGCAAGCGGCATTGTCTTCATGTAATGGCGTCGGGCTCTCTTTGTTGAATGATAATCCACAAGCTTCTTTAACATGATGCACCATTGATCTCAGCCATACACATTCTCTGCTAGCTTCATGAATTGCAAGAATCTCATAATGATTTGAAGAAGTTTTTTTCATTGTCTGCTTCATTGATCGCCAAGATATTGTTGTGCCTCCATAGCTGAATAAATATCCTGTTTGTGATCTTGCATTGTGTGGATCCGACAAGTAGCCAGCATCTGCATATCCAACTAGAGAAGCATCTGAACCTCTAGGATAGAAAAATCCCAAATCAATGGATCCACGCAAGTACCGCAATATGTGCTTAACTCCATTCCAATGCCTGCGAGTAGGATTTGAGCTAAACCTGGCCAAAAGATTAACAGAAAATGCAATATCTAGCCTAGTACAATTTGCTAAATACATCAAAGCACCAATTGCACTAAGGTATGGTACTTCAGGACCAAGTAATTCTTCGTTATCCTCTTGTGGACGAAATGGGTTATTGTTTACATCAAGTGACCTAACTACCATCGGGGTAGTTAAAGAACGTGCTTTGTCCATGCTAAATCTCTCAAGTATTTTCATAGTATAATTTGATTGATGAAGTAAAATACCTTCTTTCAAATGCTCGATTTGTAAACCAAGAAAAAATTTAGTCTTTCCCAAATCTTTCATCTCAAATTATTTTTTCAGATATGAAGCAGTCTTAATAATCTCTTCAGGAGTTCCGACGATATTCAAATCGTCTACATATACTACAACTATCACAAATCCCTTAAGAGATTTCTTTATGAATATGCAAGGACATATTTGATTATTGACATACCCTTCTTTCAATAAGTATTCACTTAAGCGATTATACCACATCCTTCCAGATTGTTTTAATCCGTACAATGATCTCTGGAGTTTAATTGAATATGTACTGCGTGCTTGTGTTGCTTCAGGCAACTTAAATCCTTCAGGGATTTTCATGTAGATATCGCTATCAAGTGACCCATATAGGTATGCTGTCACAACATCCATCAATTGCATGTCCAAATTTTCGGATGCAGCTAAACTTATTAAAAATCGAAAACTTGTCGCATCCATAACTGGCGAGTATGTTTCTTCATAATCAATGCCTGGTCTCTCCGAGAAACCTTGAGCTACAAGTCGAGCTTTGTATCTTGTAATCTCATTTTTCTCACAAATACCCATTTTGATCCAACGGGTTTCACATCACTTGGAGTTTGAACTACTGGTCCAAACACCTTGCGCTTTGCTAGAGATTTTAATTCAGCCTGTATTGCTTCTTGCCATTTTGGCCAATCCTCACGTCGTTGACACTCATCAACCAATCGTGGTTCGTGGTCGTCACCACTTATCTCAAGTGCAACATTAAAGACAAATGTGTCATCAATTACAACATTGCTTCGTTCCCATATATGTCCGGAACATATGTAATTGATCGAGATCTCTTGATTTTCAGGTACCATTGCCTCTTCAGGGGCTACATTTAGATCAATTACTCTGGGGAACTCATCACCAACATCGGTGTTATCTTTTGTCTTTGTAGAATCACTTGGATTTACTACAGTTGCTTGATTTATCTTCCTTTTTCTAGGAACTAAATCTTTTGAGCCTACAGGTCTTCCACGCTTCTGGCGTGCTCTAGATTCATTCGCTTTTATGCTCGAATCTTTTCCTACTGGGACTATTATCCGTGCTGGAGCATTCACAGCTGGTATATCAGATTTTACAACTTTACTTGTATCCACAAATACATCAGGCATTTCATTTTCTATGCTTTGCAGCTTAAGTATTCTTTGGACTTCAAATTCACAATGTTTAGTTCGTGGATCCATGTGTGATATCGTTGAAGTATTCCAAGAAATTACATGTCGAGCTTCAGGCTCTGACTTGTCTCCCCCTAATTTCGGGAATACTGTCTCATCAAAATGACAGTCTGCAAAGCGTGCTTGGAATAAATCCCCTGTTAGGGGTTCCAGATATCTAATAATAGAAGGGGACTCAAACCCCACATAAATACCCAGTCGCCGCTGGGGACCCATCTTACTACGATGTGGTGGCGCAATAGGAACTTGCACAGCGCACCCAAAAATACGTAGGTGGGAAATATCTGGTGGTTGTCCAAGTACAAGTTGTAAAGGGGAGTTCTTAAGATAAGAAGTAGGACGCAAGCGAATTAAAGCGGCAGCATGTAAAACAGCATGGCCCCAAACAGAAATGGGCAAATTTGTTTTCATCAATAAAGGTTTAGCTATCAATTGAATTCTTTTTATAAAAGATTCAGCTAAACCATTTTGGGTGTGTACATGGGCAACGGGGTGCTCAACATGTATACCAACTGACATGCAATAATCAAAATACTGTGATGTGAATTCACCAGCATTATCTAGTCGTATCGACTTTATAGGATGATCAGGAAAATGTGCTCTCAATTTAATTATCATGCCCAAAAGACGGGCAAAAGCAACATTTCATGTGGACAATAAGCACACATGTGACCATCTAGTAGATGCATCTACTAACACCATAAAATAATAAAATGGACCACTAGGTGGATGAATTGGTCCACATATATCTCCATGAATTCTCTCCAAAAACTTGGGAGATTCAAGACCAACTTTCATTGGTGAAGGTCGTATTATGAGTTCCCCTTGAGAACACGCATTACATGAGTGTTCATTTGGTAAAAGAATCTTCTGGTTCTTTATGGGATGTCCAATTGAATTCTCAATAATACGCCTTATCATGGTGGCGCCTGGGTGACCAAGTCGATTATGCCAAAGCATAAATTTCTCTGGATCACTTGGTTTCATAACGGCATTTATTTCAACTGCTTGGATAGAAGTGTGATATAATCCAGATGATAAAGCAGGAAATTTTTCTAATACATGCTTCTGGCATGAAGTATTAGAAATAATGCACATATACTCCACATTGTACTCATCGAGAGTTTCAATATGATATCCGTTGAGACGGATGTCTTTAAAACTTAGCAAATTTCTGCTGGATTTGCTAGAATATAAAGCCTCTTTTATATGGAGTATTGTTCCACCCGAAAAAATAATTGATGCTCTTCCGGAGCCCTCAATTAGACTAGGCATACCAGAAATTGTATGTACATTTGCTTGAACTAGTGATAAATTCAAGAAATACTCCTTATGGCGCAATATAGTATGCGTGGTTCCACTATCCACCAAACACGTGTCTTTGCCAATCACCATGATATCTATAATTTAAAATACAATCTATAAGTAAATAGAAATTCAAAATTATGATCCATAACTAGAACTCTTATTCAAATTTCATAGCCCAAAAAACATAACCCAAACGATAATGTATCAAAACACAACTCAAAATTCTAAAATAGATGAAATAAGAATCCTAAATCGAACATCAAATAAATTTAATGGACTTCTTAAAAGTTTGTAGTGTCATCAATCATAGCGTCAAAATTGTCTCAATGGAAAGGAGATCGTCAACGTTAAACTCCGCGAGTGGTGCCTCAAATTCCACGAGATTGAACTTGGTGTACGACAGGTACGAGACCAATTCCCACTTGTGCCACACCGACGAAAAATATTTATATTTGTGGGGGGAACTCCAATTGCAACTTATGGTGCATTGTATTGTCTTCTCCCAAATTTTCTCCCCCTATTTTGTCGTTTTCCACGACCAGATTCATGGTCACGTGGATTATTCTGAACTTGTAAATCAGCAGCATTCACTTCTGGGAATGCGCTTCCACCCGCTTCAGGGGGTGGGGGCACACCAGAGACCAATTAAGGATTGATGATGAATGACATCTACAACAATGTTATATAAAAAAATAGTTACGAACCAGTTTTGACAAGTAATGTAACTCTAATTAAAAAATAATAATAATAGGGACAATTAAACGGTAAATGCAGTTCATCCTCTTCAGGAGGGTGGATCATTATTCAATATTTTAAGCTATCTCTTCAGGAGATTTCTCGTTAAAATATTTTAGAACTGCAGGTTTTAATATTCATAACTGCAATTTATGTTATCATGTAATATGTAACTTCGGGTACATATGACACGGCCAGATTTAATATCCATGGCAATTACGAATCCTCTTCAAGAGGTGTGTTTTTGATCCATAATGAATAACTGACAGAAATATATAAAAGAAAAGAACTACGTAATATTAAAATATAATAAAATAAACAGATTGCAACCTCTTCAGGGGGTTGGAAAAAAAATAGCTATAATTGTAAAAGCGTCTCTTCTAGAGATCTAATAATACGTAACTTCAGGTTACAAGCCATGAAATAGCTGCATCTTTTAGATGCGCTTATTTAGTTATGTTGTAACTTCGTGTTACAAGCCATGAATTAGCTGCATCTTTTAGGTGCGCTTGTTATGTTGTAACTTCATGTTACAATCACATCATTATATATCAAAGAAAAAAATGCGTAAAAAATAAATTAAATTAACATAATACGACCTCTTCAGTAGGTTTAAACAAAAATTTATATGTGTCTTTCTTTCTTTCTGTACACGTTCCAACTATCAAATAGCTTTTAAAAAAAATCACATAAACAAGCATTAAGTCGAGGTCATGCTATTTGTGCCTCAATATATGTTAAGAACGAAAACTTATTCAAATCACCTTATATTAAAGACATGTCAGTAATACTCAACATACACTGTACAAGAACTCCAAATACTAGAATTAATCAAATCAGGTCCAACCTTATAAAGATGCAAAGTATATACACACCATACAACAAGACAATCCCCACTAGTCGGCGTGAAATTGTGACTAGTGGTAGTCACTTTTTTTCTTTTCTTTTTTTTCATGTAAAAGTCACCTATTACTGCCATCATTGGTGTTAAGTAGTGGCTTACCAGTACATGTTTAGACGTAAAAAAGAAGAATATTTTATATTAAAACCATATATACTCCATGAATGTTCATAGAAACATACCAAAAGCTTCATAAGCCAATAAAAAGTGAATAAAGTATAAGACTAGTAAAAGATTAGAGTTAGTTAAACCCTAGTTACTCTCAAACATATGGGTCTGAGTAGATAAAAACCAGCGGCGTTGCACTTAGCTTAATAGCAAACTGTTTGAGCACATAGATCAAGTTATCCCGTGAAAAGATGACGAGATTCAAGTTGCAAACTGTATATAAAATTATTGTTCCAATTTTAAAGGAGTGGCCAAGATCGAAAATCATATTTTTCGTCTGACCGATCCTTTTCAATCTACAAGTAGTCAACTTTATTGATAAACTGTGTACCTGTTGCGTGTAGATCTTCTTGTTTATCAGAGCGTATGTGCTGATAACGTGTTGAGAATGAGGGAAGTAATTGAAAGAGACAATAAGAGAGATCTTATTGATTTGTGCAAAATACTCTCCAACCCTACACCCTTTATATAGATATTAGGGTGGGCTAATAGGCCTAACTCTAAAACATAAAACATGGGCTACTCACTATGGTGGATATTCACCCTAAGCCCAAATACAAGTTTCATAACAGATATGTGGTTGTAGCTTAATGCCAAAACTTCAATTTATCGCAATTTCTGAATTAGGGGTTCGCTCCCCTCTCTCCCAGAGGTTCCAGATTCAAATCCCACGACGAACAATCAATGTTGGGCTTTGTGAATTTATTTGAGGTGTGTACAAGTTGACTCTGACATCACATTTATCTCAAAAAAAAATCTGGTGGCTTCTGCAGGTGCACAACTGCACATTATATGAATACTCAAATAGGAACAAAGTCATGCTTGTGGAGTATTATGGATGGGTTTATCAAATCTATGCACATAGCAATCAACACAGTCCATTCGCCCGTCTGTACTACCAGCCCTTAAATGCCCTAAATATGCTCATTTAAATAAATGTTCTATATCTACCCATTTAAATAAATGGGTTAATAATGTCATATCCATTTAGACTTTATTTAAATGGGTGGATGTATGCATGTTTTCAAGAGGAAGTATCAGATGTTGGAGTATGCCCTATAGGCAATTTATTTATCGTGACATTTATAAATGATTTCTATTAATCACGTTATCTATATGGAGATATGTTGACATAATGAAGTTCTTAGAATAAATTGTTTTATTCTTAAAAATCCCTAGTCTAGTATTATTGTTAATTAGGACGACTGTAATGCATCGAGATTAGTATGCGAGTTGATTGATATGGGATATCAAATCTGACTCATGGGTACCTATTAGAGTTAATGGCGTACTGGATTGACCCACCATGAAAACACTACATGGGTGTTATGTGAGTGTCAAGAGTGATTCTCATAGTGACAATGGTGTTGTGATCCTATGAGTCACAGCATTCTTTAGATGTGGAGTACATGTTTTAATATCGTCAAACATCACGCTGTGACAAGATGATTATAAAGTAGATAATTGGACATGCTATGAAACATGAGTAAATATCCTTTAGGTGTGGGTGATGTATATGGCATTTTGTCACTCCTACATAACATGAGTAAATATCCATTGCCACTCGATGAGTGTGACATAGAAAAATGCATGGTCGTGCTCAAATGAATCAATATGGGATATTGATCTCAGTTTTATATCTAAGTCTGCTCAGAGAATGGAGAAACTCATATTGGATAAACAAGGGTGACACTCCATGCCTTTTGTCTAATCTGAATATATGGACAAAATGATTTAACAACACGATAACATTGGTCATAGAGGTTAGTCAGATCACTGACATTCCTATTACTTGGGTAGCATTGATGTATTGCTAGATTCCACTCAATGTTTATAGCTGTTACTGCCAACGTTATTAGGAATCTACAAGGTCACACACAAGAATGGATCAAACTGGAAATAAATTCCCATTAGTTGGGCTAAAGAGCAATTGAGGATTTCGGAATTCAATGTAAACTAATCCTAAGTGTTAGGGTTAGAGGGCAAATCGAACTCTCCCATCCCTATAAATAACATTCGGCGTGGATAGATTTAAATGATGTTTTCAGCAATATTCGTATGAGATACATAAACAAGGGTCTGAGAGCAGCCGTCCAAGTCCAGCCAATTTTGTGGGACAAAATCGTCCGTCCTTCCGCAGGCTAGCACAGGCGAAGAGGGAGTCCAGTGCAGATCCGTTTGTGTGGATACTGAGGCGCCCAATTTACGCGTACTGCGCAAGTATACGGTCAAGTAATTCAGCGGAGTATTTAGGACTCCAAGTTATCGAAACCAAGGGAAGATGTTTACTATCCTAACTTTAACAATTAAATCTAATTTACCAAGTAACCGGTAAAAATGATGGATGATTTAATAGTTTGTCACCCTCAACAAGTCTGATATTTGAAAATAGCCCCAAAATTATGCGCCAGGTCCAGGGCATTTCGTGCGAAATACCCATCATTTTGTGCAAAATGATTTCGCGCAAAATGCTTCCATTTCGTGTGAAATGCTCTGCATAATTGTTCTTGAATCTTTAACTCTTGGTTCCCGAGCCTCTTTCCTTATTCTTCCTAGCTTCCGAAACTCACGTTCTTGATCCAATATGGTCCGTAAAATGATAAACATGCAATCTTTTCTTCAACTTTAGGCTCGAAACTCTCCCAAAAACCTCTAACTCGTGTGGTAAATGCTAAAGAAATATAGCTCCTTAAAGGCGCTATCAAATTCCCCCAAACTTACTCTTTGCTCGTCCTGAGAAACGATGACGCTCAACCCCATTTGCATACATACCCGTACCACAAATGCATACTCCCACTGTTTTGCATACCTTCCATCCACTAGCCAACACGACTCAAGACTCAATACACAAAGACAAGACTATGCAAACTAGATAATATACACAATGCAGCTCAAGTATGTACAATACAACAAAGTAAAGAACATATATATATATATATATTTCTTTTTTTTAGGCGAGATTGGGCAAACTCTCTATCACGAACTTAAATCATCAAATCCTCACAAACTCATTTTGAAATTTCACAACCCGTAGCAATAAATAATATAAGATGATCATATGCACAAACTCATTAAGGCGTCGCCAAACATCCACCAAATCAATCCAAGATACGGCACGTCTTTTAACTCAAAAGGGTCTAGGCATCTCAAGTTACTAAGTGATCTTTCTTCGCTAAGTCATTTGAGGTTTTCAAACTCACTTAGCCGTTATCGCTTTGAATGCAAATTGTCCCATTACTAGGACACCCAAATCCTGTGTAATACGACTTGACTTTAGTTTCCCTCTTAAGATATACGTTGGATGGAATCCAAATTTTCCGCGCACACGGAAGCACATTAGGTTATTTCACCTTAAAGCACAATTTTTTTCATTTTCTTTTCTTTTCCCCTCGGTTTTTACAACCGTTTAATAGAGCTTAAGAGCGTGAGCTTTTTAGGATTTTCTCTTAGAACCACCTTAAGAGGTGGTGATGTACGCTCCCGGCTTCACTTAGGCCGACGAATCGTACCACATGGAACCAACTCTACACGAAGGTCCACCCAAGATTATTATCTTAAGTTTCCACTCGAAAACGGAATTTTCAATCACTTATAGTCTCAATTCTCCTAGAACAATAAAAGAGTCATAAGTATGACCGTAATTTACTTTCACCATTTCCTATATACCCGGGACATCCCTTCGTAAGACTTGTGCACAAAATACTAGAATTTAAGTCTCCCTATAGTCTCAATTCTCCTAGAATAATAAAGGAGTCATAAGTATGACCGTAATTTACTTTCATCATTTCCTATATACCCGGGACACCCCTTCGTGAGACTTGTGCACAAAATACTAGAATTTAAGTCTCCTTACTACGGTGCTTCCTACTCTCATGAGCTCTTTCACTGTATTATCATCGGTTTCTAGATCCTAACTTTCCCTTTCTCATTTTTTTTTTTTTGGATTTTATGAATTTTTATACTTTTTTTAAACTCTATATGTTTGGGCCTACTTAATTAACCAACAGTTTCAGGTAGGAGGACTCAATAAATAAAAGTGTAGACAATATATATATATATATATATATATATATATACAATACAATATATTTAAACGTGTAAATGCAAACCTAACGGACTGACCTACATGCAAAATTGATTCACTAAACCAAATGTAACAAAACTATGAAATGGCTAACTAGCAGATAGCTAAAACTCCCCCACACTTAAGCTCTTCGTTGTCCTTAACGAAATATAGAATGAAATCAAGAGAACTCGGATGCCTAAGCGTAGGGCCGGTGGGTCTAGTCGGACTGAGTCTCCTCTTCGAGTCCTGATATGCATCTGAATGGTAATGGAAGAGTCCGTCATAAGTGTGTGGGTGCTCCAAAGTGACATTATCCTCCTTGTCTAAGTCTTGGATCCACCGAGCCTGCTCGTTGTTCTCAAATCTCAAATTATCCAAGCCACGACTGATCTGGCTCACACTACTGCGGATATGCTCAAACTGTCTCCGAGACCTAGCTCGGTCTGCCTGATCTCTCTACTACTCCAACATATGAGTGATCGTAGCAAGTTGGGACTCCACAATTGAGCCCGAGCTACTAGCCTATCCCTTCTTATTTGACTTTGGGGCTCTCACAGGTTCTAGGGCTTTTAGGGGGTCATGAATTTTGTCCCATTTGCGTCCCACACTCTCCTTCAAGTCTCGCTCTCCATCAGTCACTCTAACGCCAGCATCTTTCGCTAGATTAAGGAGAATGTAAGTGTGCCCAGAAGCTCTCATGTTATAGTGGTCTTTCCTCTCCATAATGCATTTATGAATGAAGAGAGGAATATCAATGCGCTTACATCTCCACAAGCAGTAGACCATGGTGCACAACTGAAACGAGTACTTGGGCTGAGGTGTAACACCTTGAACCCAGTTCTCGAAAAGCTCGCACAGCCACCTTGCACGTGGAAGCAACACTTTCCTCGATACCACCCACTCAGGCAAACTCGATCTCTCTTCCCAATCTTCCCGAGCTAACCCCTGGAGTCAAAAAGTAATCACGACCTCAACAATGTTCGGTCGTCGAATGGTATCATGGTAGACACAAGCCTCCTTCAAAGGCCTAAACTTCATTGCGGCCCCAATATTCTCTGGCGTGAGAACTATATAGGTCCTCCAGCAAAAGACCTGCATGTCATCTTTGCTCTCTCCCTCATCATAGTACCGAGCATTCAGGACAATTTCCCTCGCAAGATCAGAGTTGGACTTCCCCTTACAAATTTTAAACCATTTTTTTAGCTTCTCTTTATCAAAAATACCCTGAACCTCAGTGGGAATGTTGGAGCTTTTTGGGAAAGGCCTCTCAGTTGTCCTTTCCCTCTTCAGCAACGAGTCAACGAAAAATTATGTAAGGGCCTTAGAACTCGGGAACCTGAAGAAATAGCATTTGGTACTGCAGACAGCATCGGGGGCTACCAGAAACCATCGACTTAGCCCTCTTACCAATTTCAGGCTTGGGCGGTAAATCCCTCCTCAATTCATAATAAATTGGGGATGGAGGAACCTAACGACGACTGGCGGAACCCTCTCCCACATCCTTGTCACTACATCTTCCTCGGGGGTTATCATCAACAACCAAACCCCGTCTCCTTTTAGCACCACCCGAAGTAGACATATTCAAATTAAAATGCAAGTGAGCGGTGATAGCTAACGTGTACTAAACAAGTGCCCTAACAACTTGATAGCAACTAGCGCGCAATCCCCACAAGTTTCTTGGGGCCTTCTCGAGACACACTTCACAAGTAATAAATCGCAAAACTTAGAAAGTTCCTAAACAAGAAGTAAAGCGAGAGAGAGTGAGGTACCTACGGTCTCGGAGTACCATTCTTACGAGAACGATTTTCGTGAAAATCACTCAAGAAGGGACTGAATTGGTCGACTGATTTTCAAAAAATATGAGAAAGATGATTTGAGCACACTAGCTTGTGCTCCTTAGTGTCCCCGTCGAACTTCTCATCTTCGGTTTTCGCCAATTCCCGCTTCAAATGCACGTATCCGAGAATTTGTGCTTGAAGATCTTCGTCTTCAACTCTCCCCCACACTCAAATGAAGACCCCTCTCACAAAACTCCAAGACTTAATGTTGGAGGTGAAGTAGAAAGGAGAACCCCCCCCCCCCAAGTTTCAGATTTGGAAGAGTTTTGATGGAATGGGTCTTGGTGTTCTTGATAGGAAGAAGATGAAGATGGGTGCTCTCAATCCAAATGAACGGGTATGGAAGATGTTCCAGGCGTTTTTCTTATATATCCCCCCTTGGAAAAGTAAAAAATTCCCCCAATTAGTGAATCATGGCCGAGCATTTCGTACGAAATGCCCCCATTTCGTGCGAAATGGTTTCGTGCGAATGAACATAAGCCCCTTGTCTGTTTGTGCGAAATAGGCTTCCAAAATTTTTCTAAGTCACCATTTTGTACGAAATATGAGCATTTCGCACGAAATGCTCTGGGGATTTGAGCTCCTCTTTGCCTCAATTCCTCGTTTGGCCTCCGTTTTCCTCGATTCTTGCACCGTCGGACTCCATTAACTGTTGGGAGTCCATTTTGGATGGAAAATTCCAAAATTTAGGAGAATTTCCAATTTCTTCTCATTGTTTCTCTTGTGAGCAAAAATCCCACTACTTTGGCTCGTGATCCGCAACTTCCGCTCTGGATTTCGATGCGTGCAAACGTGATGGGACAACTTGCTACACATGATCTTCAAAATGACTTGTAACCCCTCGAACTCGTGTAACTTCTTCTTATTCTCTTTTGAATGGCCAGTTGTTCCTCCTTTTGCGTGAAATCATGTGCACGTACATCAAGAAGGGGAATCCAGAGCGGTCTTCGGTACATGTGTCCTGCACACTCATTGAAAATATTAAAATCACTCTCTCTCACCCCTTACAATACAAGTATGGATATCAAAAATAAAAAATAACTAACTCCTACTCCTAAATTGGGTTGCCTCCCAATGAGCGCTTGTAATTTAAGGTCGACGGCCCGACCCAGTTACTTCGTGCCTCTAGAAAGGCGGTTTGGCACCACGTGCCTTCTCATCCAGCTTTCTCTACTGGATCCTCAACACAAATCTATGAACCCCGGCTTTTGACATGCATCTCCAAAATAACAAATTTAGCACGGATAATAAAGATCCCTACCTTTAGGAGCACATCCTCCACCACTCCCTTGGACCTCTTGCAAGTCTTTTCTGCGAATTGCAGATTGATCCAGGTAGAGCAAGCTTCTACATCCAGCTTGCGAAAAACTGACAGTGGCATCAAATCAACACTAGCCCCCGAAATCACAAAGGTACTGCCCAGTATAAGCTCCTCCAAAGTTAGCTTCTATCAAAAAACGTCCTAGATCCTTCTATTTTTTAAGTAAGCCATGCAGAACACATGAGCTCACCAGCAATGTCAAAGCCACAGTCTGGAAGTCTTTAACTGTCCTTTTCATCTCTCATATACTTAGCGTATTTAGGCATCATCTTGACTGCCTCGTGGCACATTTATGTGCAACTTGTAGAAAATGGACAAGAACCGCCTATACTCTTCAATGTCATCTTTCTTCTTTCTAGCTTTCAAAGGATATGGAAGATACTTAAAAAGAAGGTGGTGGTGGTGGTGTTACCTCATCATCAATATGCTAAGGCATGCCCTTTGATTGGGGGATCGTGACAGGAATCTTCTCAGTTTCAAAGACCTCATGCTCCCTTGCCTTCGATGCTTTAGCTCTGGCATGGCTCATATATGGGGGATCAGTGAGTGCAATCCGACGACGAGTGGTAATAGAATTCACCTGGCGCATGTTCTCTGTATCAGATGGAAAAGATCCCGGTGCTCTAGCGGATAGCTGATTGGCAATTTGTCCTACATGCACTTCCAAGTTACGAAGTGAGGTCTTGGTGATGTGGAAGTCAGCTGTCAATGTCTCCACCTGAGAGGTGACAGTATTAACGTTTTTTCCCATCTGAAACATCATGTTCTTGAGATATGTCATTTCAGCATTCTGACATGCGGCTGGTGGTGGTTCCTGAGTAGTTGGCGCAGCTGGCATGTGCTGAAATCCTAGATGATATCTAGTTCCTGGCATGTAGTTCTCTTGATTCCAGTTCTGTCGCTGCCCTTGTGCCCCCACATATCTTATTTCTTCACTTGTAGCTTGAATCAATGCTGCATCAAAATCATGCTCCTCTACTGCAGCCACAGTCTTCTTGTCTTCATACACGTGCTTTGCCATGTCATTCACCATCTTGGTGGTCCCATCTTTCTACTCATCATTCTTTGGTTCAGGAAAAATTGAAAATCTTCTAGATTCATAATGCTGAGAATCCTGTTTTTCGATATGTTTCATCAAAGCATAAGCTCCATCCATATCAACTCTATACATGAAGTTTCCACCCGCTTTTCTATTAAGCAAGTCTTGGTTAGGACGCTCCAGGCCATGATAGAAGACCTGTAAAATCTTTTAGTCGTCAAAGTTATGATTAGGGCACTTACGTATCATTCTCATAAAGCGATCCCATGCATCCACAACTGTCTCATTAGCATGTTGCTGAAAACCAAGAATATATGCCAGCAAACCAATAACACGTTGAGCGGGGTAGAACTTGCTCATGAACTCATCCACACATTGGTCCCATATGGTGATCGACTCTGGCTCTCTGGACTCTAGCCATTTCTCTGCAGCACCCTTCAAACAATAAGGAAAGAGAATCAACTACATTGTTTCAACTGTGATGTTCTTGTACTTCATTGTTTTGATGTAGGCATCAAACCTCCCAATGAAGTCATTTGGGTCTTCATCCCGGTTCCCATAGTACTGAAAGTGATTCTGCACCATTGCGATGGTGTCAGGCTTTAAATCAAAGTGATCAAATATTTGGCACCACAATAGCCGGCTTGTGGCCCTCTTGGATGACTGGAAGTTCTCAATCAATGCATGGCCTGATTTGTTGTAAGGCAGCTGGTTTTTGCGCGCATCTAAGCGCCCTCGCATCTCAGTCAACTGTTGATTCAGTTGAGCATTTGTCAATTTCTCACCCATTGCAAAATGTCTCTGTCAATTTCTCACCCATTGCAAACTGTCTCTGATTCCCTCTTGGAGTTCTAAACAACTAATCCAAATTCTCGAGTGGGGGCACAAGGTCTCTAGAACTCCTGTGCATACACTGAAAATCTGAAACACAAGTAAATCTCAATCAGAAATCACACATATAGTAAACAAAAATAAAAATGAGTAAACTAGACTAATTGTTAAACTAAGAATAGTAAATGCAACCTTCCCCGACAACGGCGCCAAAAACTTGACGCGCCTAAATTACGCTTATTGCGCAAGTATACAGTCAAGTAATACAGTGGAGTATTTAGGACTCCAAGTTATCGAACCGAGGGAAGATGTTTACTATCCAAACTTTAATAATTAAATCTAATTTACTAAGTAACAGGTAAAAAGGATGGATGATATAATAGTTTTTCACCCTCAATCAAGTGACTAGTAAAAGTATATGAGACATAGCTGAAATGTATCAAGATGGAAAAAACTATACAATCTATAGATCACCTAGGGTAGTTGATGGTTTCGGATTCATTGTTCTAACAAGATAATTATATGTTTAGCTAAACTCGGTAATGGCATTGACAATCACCTATCGGTATCATATCGTTCTACACACCAGTACCATCATGTCCCTCTCCTGGCTACCAACACGTTCTAGTAGGCTAACAATGGTGTATGGAAATAGTGTCCTTTCAGACCACCACTACACAAACACATCACTACGTCCTACTGAGTTTACCTTCTTCGAGCCACGCCTACTCACCTCTCCACACGGTCTTGTTGATTCGAGAATGAAACTGTATACTCATACCAACTTGGATAGAGTTGCTTTCACACGCTCACTAGTTACGTAACAAGTTCAGGTCATGAATCTTACCTTGCTAAGAATTAAGCTCAGCGTACGCTTTTTTAGCCAACACCAGTTATCTTTAATCATAGTTTATTTCAGGAACTAGAACTAAAACATTAATCATAAATCTTTACTCTACCACGTCACAAGTAAAGCTCAACTTGATTAACAAACTAGTTCCTCATCCATAAATCAAACCACTGTACATGAAAGTTCAATAGAATCTGGAATAATCCATCAAAACATAAACCCTAGGCTCTCCATAGATGCGTAGGTATGAGTTTAGCTACTCATAATGACAAGAAACATCATATAATATTCCATACAATTATAAAAATGAAGAAAATATATCAAACACTAAAGACGGTGTAATTGCGTTGATCATAGCTCGTCTCCTTGCTCCTAGGTGCTCTCCGAATCTTCTCCTTATCTCTCCAACTTGTTATTGACTATGTATTGTCGTCCTTTGTTGCCTCGGTCTAAATGATGAAGACCAAGTCTTTATATTTGCAAAAGAGCCACAAAATTCCGTGCCAGCTCCAGGGCATTTCATGCGAAATGATTTCGCGCGAAATGCTCTGAAGAATTGTTCTTGAATCTTCAAATCTTAGTTCCCGATCCTCTTTCCTTCTTCTTTAAGCCATGTTTCCTGTCAAAGACAATAAAAACTATACCAATCGATTAAATCCGTCAAGTAAAGCATAAATCAAAGATATAAAACGTGCCCGGATTGGAATTAAATATATGAAGAAAAAAAGTGATAAACATGCATTCTTTCATCAACTTTAGGATCGAAACTCTCCCAAAAACAACTAATGGTAAATGCTAAAGAAATATAGCTCCTATAAGTTCAATGCAGATCAAGACTTGAAATAGCTAGTCTATTTCAAGGCCTTGAAACAACTTTCAAAGCCTTGAAACTGACTGAGCATTATAAGCATGTACTTAGGGGGAGTTTCTAATTCTGTTTGAACTCCTAACCCCTGTTCTTGATCTATCATTACTTGATGATGAAAGACAAAGTGTTTTGACATGTTTAACACTATCTAATCCATATTTTTGACTTAGTTTTGCAGGGATAATTTATTTACTATTTTACAGGATTAATTTTCTAACCTGAGTTTTGCAGTAAAGGAAACTCTGAGATAATTTGATTTTGCAATCAATCTAATGATTGCTACAGCTTCTCAACATGTTTATGGAAAAGATCAAATCAGTATTCCTGAAGATACTGAGCAACTATCTGTTGGAGAAGACTGTTAGAGAAGTCAAAGTTGTTGCCTACAAAATAGGAAAGTTTTTTGTTGAAAATCTTGACGATTTGCAGATTAAATGAGCTATATATAAGGAGCTCAGTTTGAAGCATCTGAAAGAGAACAGAACGGGCAAAAGCTAAAGACACTGAATACATTCAAGGATTGTCAAGAAACACAGAAGCAGATCATTCTCTCTCAATCCAAGAACTTGAAGAACACTGCACTCTCATTGCAGTTTCACTTTCTGTGTTCTTCAATCCTGAACTTTATTTGTATATCATTCTTATAGTACTTCCGTCTACATTCTCAAGGATTTTTCAAGTTGAACAATAGAGAATTCTTAGTTAATCAGATAGCTAGAGAAGGTACTAGATAGGTTAGTGAGAACCACAAGCTGTAACAGAGTAAGGCATCTCTCTGTGCTTGAGATCTATGGCTTAGCTGTTGATTAATAATAATTGTGTTGAAATACTATAGGGAGAAGATCCCTAAGGTAGATACGTAGGTCCAAGTGGACTGAACTCTATATATCTTGTGTTTCTTGCATTTACTTTTCAGTTACAAACTTGGAAATTTTGCAGCTTTCAAAACAGTTTCATTTCAAGGGTTTGAAACTCATTTCAAGGCCTCGAAATAGAATATTTCTTCTATTTACTCTAACTGTTTTATTCCACGGGCTTGAAACTCATTTCAAGGCCTTGAATCCTTTTACAAATCTTTTGAAACCACTTCTCTTGCAAAGTTTGACAAAAGTCTGCATACTCTATTCACCCCCCCCCCCACCTTCTAGAGGATTGATCTTGTATTTCTACCTACTATGCACCCCTTCAATTGGTATCAGAGCTTGTATCACTGCATAGATTTAACCATCTTGTGATTATGAGTACTGTAAGTGATGGTGGTTTCTCACAGGGAAGAGTTGCTAACAGGCCTCGTCTCTTCTTTGGAGACAATGTTGTCCACTGCAAAGTTTTGATGAAAATGTTCATTATTGACCAAGACATGGAACTCTAGACTATCATCCAAAATGGTCCTCATACTTTTTACACAGAGAAGGATGGGATTAGAACTCCCAAATCTGAAGACTCTCTTTCTTCATCTGAGTTAGAGCAATTTTCAAAGAATTATAAAGCTATGAATCTCTTATATTGTTCTTTGAGTGCAGATGAATTTAAGAGGATCTCAAGCTGCAAGACTGCCAAAGAGATATGGGATAAACTTGTGGTGACATTTGAAGGAACCATTCAAGTGAAGCAAACCAATATCAACATATATCTCAGGCAATATGAACTATTCAAGATGATTGGAGATGAGTTAAGCAGAGACATGTTCAAAAGGTTCACTGACATTTTCAACAACCATGATTCTTTGGGAAAACATATTTCCAAGAAAGAGAAGGTGAGGAATATTCTCAGATGTCTTCCTAAGAAAAAATGGGAACCAAAGACTACTGCTATTGAGGAAGCTTAAGATCTCTCATCACTCCAACTTGATGACCTACAAGGGAAGCTCCTTACACATGAGATATTCATGAATGAAGCTGATGGAGAACTACTTGAAGGTGTCAAGAACTTGGCTCTCAAGTCTAAGGATAATGATACATTTTAAAGCCTTGAAACTGAAGATGGTGATGAAGATCCAATTGCTTTGATTTCCAAAGCCTTGACCTGAATTCTTAAGACGAAGAAAAAATTTGGAAACAAGGACTTCAACAGAGATAAACAAAGATCCTCTAGTATCAAAGACTACAAAGGTAAATCTTCATCTCATGGTAATAAGCCTAAAGTCTTAATTTCTTTGAGTGTGGTGATGCAGGACACTTGATCAGAGACTGTCCACACAAGAAAAGCAAAAAAAATTCAGAAAGAAAGACCATGATAGAAGAAAGAAAGCTATGATAGCCTCATGGAGTGATTCAGACACATCAAGTGACTCTGAATCTGAATAAGAACATGCCAACCTATGCTTTATGGCCAAGCATGATGAAAGTTATGAAAAGAACATTAAGATAATGGTAAAATGCTTGATTTCAAAACCAACAGAAGCCCTCTTTGATTATCTTAGAACAATGCTTTTAAATGAAGAGTACTATCTGAAAGAAATTAGAGTTCTGAAAGAAAAAGTTAATGAGAAAGCAAAAGAAAATTTACATCTTGTTTGTCTAAATCAGAATCTTGAAATCTCTCAGAAGAAAACTGACAGTGATTTCAAGGCCTTGAAAACCAGTTTAAAAGCCTTGAAAACACAAGTCAAGGAAGTAGTCACTGAGAACTCTCTTTTGAGTGATAGCATTGTTAATCTAAGACATCAAGTTGATGAATTGGATAAACAAAATACTACTTTGACTGAGAAACTTCAAGAATCTGAATTTGTTAAAACAAAACTTGCAGGCTCAGAACACAACTTGAACTTGATTCTTGGATGTAGCTTAAAGTCTGTTCACAAAACTTGTATTGGATACAATCCAAATTTTCCAAAGAAAAACAATACCAGATTTGTGAAAGATGGAAGAAAAACATCTCCCAAGTGCCATTACTGCGATAAGATTGGTCATGTTAAGATGACTTGTCCTTTTAGAAGAAGAGACCCTCACATAATGAGGAACACTTTTCCCTTCCAACTCAAAGGACAAGTTAGACAGATTTGGGTTCCTAAAGAGCTTAGACCGCCTAACATGGTTGACCCTGAATATGAATCTAAATTCAGCACTTGGTCTAACAGCGGGGTAAGGCAGTGAGTGGTGTTTGCAGGGTGTCACCAAGATCAAAGAGAAAAAGTGATTTATGGACAGTGGTTGCTCAAGACACATGAGTGGAAAGAGATCTCTATTCTCAGAACTGAAAGAGCAATCATAAGGATCAATTACACTGGGTGACAAAGGCAAATAGAACATTCTTGGTATTGATGAAAATTTGAAGTGTCTCAAGTCCTTGAAAGAAGATTCAAAGTTTTAGCACAGAAAGTTGGGACACATTATCTTGCATACCTTGAACAAGTTAGTTTCCAAGAACCTAGTAAGAGGCTTACCCTCTATCAAGTTCAAAGATGAAGAAGTATGAAAGGCATGTGCACAAGGCAAACAAACTAGAAGCTCATTCAAGCCAAAGAACTTTGTAAGTACTACTAGACCCATCGAACTATTGCATATGGATCTCGGTGGTCCTATGAGAACTCCAACTCCAAAGGGTAAGAAGTGCATGCTTGTTATTGTTGATGATTTCTCTAGATATACTTGGGTAATGTTTCTTAAAGAAAAATCGGAAGCTCTCTTTGAATTTTCAAAGCTTTGTAGAGAACTTCAAACATTGAAAAATCTACCTATTGCTTCAATCAGAAGTGATCATGGTAGAGAGTTTGATCAACTTGAGTTTATATATTATGTTCTAAGCATCGCATCTCTCACAACTTTTCTGCTCCTAGAACTCCTCAACAGAATGGAGTAGTTGAAAGAAAAAACAAGACTCTTGAAGACATGTCAAGGACAATGCTTCAGAAAAACAAGTTGACTAAGCACTATTGGGCAGAAGCTGTGAATACAGCAAACTAAATTCTTAACAGGTGCTTGATCAGACCTATTGTGAAGAAGATCCCCTATGAGTTGTTCAAAGGAAGAAAGCCAAACGTTTTTACTTCAAACCATTTGGATGTACTTGTTTTGTCCATAATAATGGTAAGGATAATCTTGGTAAGTTTGATGCAAGAAGTGATGAAGGTATCTTTCTTGGTTATTCACAGACAAGCAAAGCCTATAAGGATTATAACAAGATAACCAAGCTTGTTTAGGAAAGCATTCATGTTATTTTTTATGAAAGCTATGATGGTTCTTTGAGTGATGGTTTTTCATATCTCAATCTGAACAAGCATGATTCAGATACCGAAGAAGAATCGTCAAAAGGATCCAAGGAAGTGTCACAGGAACAAGATAGGCATTTTCAAAGCCTTGAAACAGAATCTCCAGAGAAAACATGATAACAAGCTACTACTTCAAGTTATCAAATATTTGAGAAGAGAAATAGAGAGCCTGAACCATGGACACCAAGAAATATATTCAAATATCTCTCATCTCATTCTACTGGTAAAATTATTTATGATCCAACCACTGGTACACAAACCATATCACAGTTGAAAAATATTTGTGCTTTTAATGCTTTCATTTATCTTGTAGAGCCTAAAACGGTGAAGGAAGCATTACAAGAAGCAGACTGGATTATAGCAATGCAAAGTGAACTCAATGAGTTTGAAAGGAACAAGGTCTGGAATCTAGTTCCTCCACCAAGAAATCAGTCTGTCATTGGCACCAGTTGGGTTTTCAGAAGCAAGTTAGATGAGATTGGAAAGGTAATAAGGAACAAAGCTAGATTATTAGCTCAAGGCTACAATCAAGAAGAAGGTATTGACTATGAAGAAACTTTTTCCAGGTTAGAAGCAATTAGAATTCTACTTACATTTGCATCTCACAAAAACATGAAACTATTTCAAATCGATGTGAAGTGTGCTTTTCTAAATGGCTATCTACAAGAAGAAGTTTATGTTTCTAAACCTCCAGATTTTGAAAATGACAAGTTTCTAGATCATGTTTACAAACTTGAAAAAGATCTCTATGGTTTAAAACAAGTTTCAAGAGCTTGGTATGAAAGATTATCAAAATTTCTACTTGAAAATGATTTCAAAAGAGGATTAGTAGACAAAACCCTTTTCATAAAGACTCATGAGAAAGATATGCTTGTAATTAAAATTTATGTTGATGATATTCTGTTTGGAGCTACTAATGATCTTCTGTGCAAGGAATTCTCAAGTCTATGAGCAGGGAATTTGAAATGAGCTTGATGGGAGAATTGAACTTTTTCCTTATACTTCAAATTCATCAAATGAAGAAGGGCATATTCCTACATCAAAGCAAGTATAATATGTCTCAGTCCAAAGAGATTAATACCCCCATGAGTTCTACATTGTCTTTAGACAAAGATGAATCCGGTAAGAGTGTGAATGTGAAAGGATATAGAGGTATGATTGGATCATTACTCGACCTCACAACCAGCAAACCAGATATCATATTCAGTGTGTGCATGTGTGCTAGATTTCAAGCTGATCCTAAAGAATCACAATTGACTACAGTTAAAAGAATTTTTAGATATCTCAATGGTACCAAAGACTTAGGGCTTTGGTATCCTAAACATTCTAAATTCTCTTTGTGTAGCTATTCAGATGCTGATTATGAAGAATATAAAGTTGATAGAAGAGTACAACATGATGCTGTCAATTAATTGGATCATCTTTAATCAGTTGGCATTCTAAGAAGCAAAATTCAGTTGCACTATCAACAGCTGAAGCTGAATACATTGCAGCTGGAGCTTGCTGTTCACAAGTGTTATGGATAGCAAAACAAATGAGAGATCTTGGATTTGATTTCAGAGATATCCTATCAAGTGTGAAAACACAAGTTCAATATCAGTTACAAAGAATCCTATTCAGCATTCAAGAACAAAGCATATTGATGTTAGACATCACTTCATCAGAGATCATGCAGAGAAAGGTGATATTGTTCTTGAATTTGTTTCTACTAACTTGCATTTGCAGACATCTTCACTAAACCATTACCAGATGAAAGATTCTCAGTCTTAAGATTGGGGTTAGGCATGCTAAATAAGGAAGAATTGGTTTAGGGGGAGAAACATGTAAGGTTTTATGTTCAAAGGTTTGAACTGATTTTCTAAGCCTTGAAAATCCTTTCAAAGCTTTGATTTTATATGTATTACATGGTACAGCTTTTCAAGGCCTTGAAACCTTTTTCAAAGCCTTTAAAATAAGACTGCATGTTAGTTAGTCAATAATTCTAGATCTTTCAATGTTGGGTGTTATCTTTGTAGATAATTTCTCAATTTTTCCCCTCAATGTTGAAAAATTCCTTTTCAGCCAAAATAATATTATATCTTTTATTTCCAACGGCACACAAAAATTTTGAATTTTTTATTTATCGGATCTTCAAATATCAGAGAAAATATTTAGTTTCCTTTTCAAACTGAAACTCTTTTATATTTATCTTCTTCTCTCTCTCCTCCATATCTATCCAACATCTCTCTCTCTTCTTCAATTTATCAATAATAAAATAAAGCAAGACCTAGTTTTTTCATTGGATGCATGAATTAGTGAGTTTGAGAAATTTTAGGATCTTAGATCTAGGGTTTGGGCACCAATTTGGAAACTAGTTTCAAATTTGGAAACTTTTTGGACTCGGGGAACAAGGAAGGAGTTGTTTTTGAAACAACAAGGAGGTTCGGCCCCTAGGGACCGCCCCTCTCCCTTCCTTGCCGCCCAAGCCACCTAGGCCGAAGGCCTAGGCAGTCGGCCGAGCCCACGGGTTGTGCCGACCGGCCTAGGCTCGGGGCGGCTCCAAACGGGTTCGGCCATATGATGGTGGGCCACTTGGACTGTTTTAACCCTAGAAATCCTAAAAACAATTAAAATTGACCAAGCGCGTTAAAATTGGATTTTAACTGTTTATGTGAAAATTGCATGGTGGTTGGATATGGCCTTAGGATGTGGTTTGGTATGTTTTTTTAAATTTGTGGTTTGGTTTACGGCCTGTGAGCTGATCAATTTAATGAATAATTAATTAGGGTTTTAATGGCCTGCGAACCATTTTTTTTCTCAACTTGTGAGATTTTTTTTATTTAGTATAGTTGTTAGCTAGTTCTAGATAGAATAGATTGTTAGCCAAGATTGAAGAATAGAACCCTGAAGCCAAAAGAAGTCACAAAAGATGGAGCATGGAGCACTCCACAAGACTATGAAGGATGGACCAAAAGATGAAGACGCATGGAGATGTGTTTGCTTTTAGGGTTCATAGATATTCTCATTGACTTGGGAATATCTTAGTCTAGAAAAGGCCATATCCATATCACGTTTTATTTTATTTTGTGGTTGTTTATTTTATTGTCTTATTGTTTTGTGATTGGTGTATGGATGATGCATGCAATTAGGATAATAAGATAATTAGACAACCCGAATCTATTATTTCGAGTTGTGCCCAAACTCAAATAGATAGATCAGTTGATATGGATCAACAAAACAATTATTGAATCTTAAAATCCCTCAAAATTCAAATATTGTGTTTTGCCTTCTCGTTATTTAAACACTCATTGTCATCATGATTTATCAAGCCCGTGCATGCCAAAGCAAGGCGACTTGGTTCATAATGATGCAATGTGATGGCACAAGCAAGTAATGTGCAATTGTTTAAATAAGAGGTTGGACACAACTGGGTTATTAATATGATTAAAACTTAGAGGCAATCAATTGGGATTATCCATAAGGATGGATAAATAAGGATTTATTTTCCCAATTGAACCAAGAGTTGCATGGGATGCAATTGGAATTGTTTCTACTTAAAGTAGTCAAATTTTGGGTGACTTGCCAAAGCAAGCTCAAAAGGAGATGAAACATGGATCTTGGCCCACTAGAAAATATAATGATATTTTCCGCATTAATATCTTGAGGGTTATTAATCCGTAGAAAAATAGTGGGAGCTATATTTGATAAACTAGCCATTATTGAATACATTCAAAAGTTCACAAATACTAAAAACTTGCGTATTTTCCTTTTGTAGAATTCCAAATGGCAAACAACTCATCGAGTTCACAACATTCCCTACGATCTGCCCTTGACAAGGACAAGGACAGATAGTAGCTCTCGGGAACCAACTTCCTTGATTGGTACAGAAGCTTGAGAATCGTTCTCAAGCAAGAGAAGAAATTGTACGCAATAGAGGAGCAATTGTAACACCCCGTATTTTTCTAGATATTTTTGACGTATTTTTCGTAAAATTAAAACAGCTATTTTTAATTATGTGACTAGTAGGGGAGGTAATTGCAATTTTGGATAATACTATATTGTTGTGGTTGGGGGTACATTTTATCTTTTACGAAACTTGTAGTATTTAATACTTGTATTTTCGTATTTATACTATACGTAGTGTATACTTGTATGATACTTACACTTTACGTATTTTATACTATATACATACTATAAAACTTTTATAATAATAATAATAAAATATAATTTTATCCCCTTTCTCCTACATCAGATTTCTCCCCCATCCCCAACAATTTTTTTTCTTTTATTTTCTCTTCTTTGTTTTGGTATCCCATTCACCAACACCTGCTCTTGTTGTGTTTTCCAACAACACACATCCCTCACCCTCTTCTCCCTCTCTCCCCGTCACCCTTCCTCTCTCTCCTTCCTCCCTCTATTTATTTCTCCCTCCTTCTCCACCTCCTTCGGCAACCACACCCGAGACCACCCCATCTCCCAACACCAACACCACCCCAACGCCTCAATCTCTCCCTCCCCTGCATCCATCTCTCTCTCTCTCTCTCTTCTGTATTTGCCGAGAGGCAACATACCACCATCATCAACCACCGGCATCACCTCTCCATCCCTCTCCCTCTATCTCTCTCTGCCTCTGGCCTCCGAAGCAGCAGCAGCAGCAGTATGCAGCGCCACCGCCGCTGCCACCTCCAGCGACCACCACCATCGCCAACAACACCATCACCACCCGACACCACCTCACCACCTTGACCCTCACACCCTCTGCCTAACTCTCTCCCTCTCCTCTGTCTGCCCCGACAAAACAGAAGCAGCAACAGCAGCGGCAATAGCCGTTGCCACCACCGGAGAAACTGCCGGAAATTATGGCCAACACCACTGCCACCCATCCACCTCTCTTTCCACTGCTATCTCTCTCTCTCCCTTTCTCTGCGCGACCAGAAGAAGAGGAAAAAGATGGAAACAACGGCTGCAACAGCAGACCGCCGCCAACAACGGCGAACCTCCATGGATTCTGGCGAGTTTCTCGCCGGAGTTCAACCACGACGATCCAAGCCGCCAAAACAGTTCCATTCGACTCATAGGAGTCCGACTAAGCTCCAGGAGGCCTCAACCGAAGAGGAGAACGACCGGAGAACGCCCAGGCGAGCTCCAACTCCGGCGACCCCGACCCGACCCATTTCTTCATCGTTTCTCGCGATTCTTCGACTGGGTATGCTCAAAATCTTCCCCTGAGTTGTTTTTAGTAATCAAAATCAAGTTTTAAGGCCTCGAATCCACGTTTTAATCGGTTACTTTGAATATTCATGTTTAGGGGGTTAAAGTGTCTTTTTCAGAAAGTTTTCAGGGGGTTATAATGTCGTTTCAGAAACTTAGGGGGAGGCAGTTGACATTTCAGAAACTTTTTACAGTTTTTAATTTCAGATTTATTTATGAAATTAGCTTTTCTTTAATTTGATTAGATTATTATTTATAAATTATTTTGGGGGTAAATATTATTGAAGAAAATATGTTTTTGGGTTTATAAATAAGTTAAAATTAATAGTTTCTTGAGAAAAATAAAAGTAGCTAAATATAGGTTGTATATTTGTTGAGATTTTATTAAGTTAGAAGCTCCGATTTGTAGGTGACGATTCCGTAGACAAGAACGAATTCTAGGACGTGCTTGGATTTTGGTAAGTTAATATGCCTAGCCTCGTGTGCCTATCTTTCATTTCGCGTATCGCGTGAGTTATTTGTGAAATACTACCGTACTTGATTTATTTGAGTTATTTGCTTATTTTGAAATACTCTTCCTTGAAGTCTCGTATGAAAACTAATAATCCAAATTCGAAAATAAGCATCCGAAAGAAGTACGTCTAAACGAAGTACCAATCAAATCCCGACTACCATATTAGGCCTTGATTAATTAGTTCACAAGCCACAATTATCAAACGTGTTGTCCTCCTTTCATGTCTAAATATATTTTTATGCTTTTATGTCTCAAAATGTGATTTGTGTTATACGTGCTCGACTTGAGATTTTAAACACTTGTCTAAATGATTCTTTGAGAACTATCACGTGAAATTAATAACAAGTAATAACGTAAAGTGAAAACAGTTGTGCGGCGGAACCTTATATACACTGTGGTTATGATATTTGGGATGGCACGGCCACCCGTTCTATTTGGATATTTTGCTCGGTTGCAATCAGCCCCGGGTTGCTCCCTGTACTCACCTCTCTGGCCGCAAGAGTCTAAGGGGGGTGCCGACACTTAAGGTCTTGGATGCATGCGAGATGGTTGGTTCTATATTATTGGATTGGTTCGTTCCCCGCTACAACTAATTAATAAACATGGTTTTTCATGAACAAACGGAAATAAATTCTATATGAGATTTTCCCCCTAATTGGGACAGTATTATGAGATTATCCCTAATCGGGACATATGGTGGTTTGGAAAATATTTCTTTGAAATTATAAACGGCAACTGATTGAGAATCTATTACTGTACGTGTTTTATTTGTCTACTTGATCTTGAGTAACTCTTCTTTAGAAGTATTGTATGAAATTGGTATCCAAATCTGAATAACAATCCGAAAGACGAACATTTAAACTCTATTGTGAAATAATTTGAAATAACTTGAACATCTACACTCCTTACACGATTCTACTCCTTGAATGAAAATTGGTAACTATGTAAAGTGGAAAGCCGTTGTGCGTGGGTTTGTGCCATATCCCTGATACAATACATTTCTGACATATTGTGTTGGTTACTGTTATGAGATTTTGAGGCTCTGACCTCCTTTTGATTGAGTTATGGTTATGAGGCGCTATGATGCGACCTCCTCTGATTGAGTTATGGTTATGTGGGTGCTCTTGCACATATGAGAAAGAGGTTGTGGATTGGATATGGTCACGCCCCGTATCAACTAGTTACTAAATGGATTTCTGGACTCGATTCATATGTATTATGAGATATCTTGAGATTTAAAGTGATATTGTGAATTTGCTATTAAAATTGATTATCCCGAGATGGACCACATCTTCGGGACGGAACGCGAAATTTGAGATCGTTACGGAGTTTGACACACCAAATCATCGTGAATGCTTTTCCCGCGAGTATTTGACATTTATTTATCAGCGAATACGTTATTCCCGTCATATGTCTCATCATCTGTTTACGTGCTATGGGTGTTAGCTTACTCAGCCGTTTGCTGACTATTTTCTGTAAAAACTGCGTCGGCTTTTGCTATTTTAGAACCGCAGGTTGGCTATCGAGGTGGGGGAACGTTCACGACATTTGGACATGAAAGCTTGCTAGTTGGAAGATCACATAGTATATTATCTCACCTAAAAGTGTATTCCTTTATTTTCAAAAGATTATCACTGTTTGTATTTGTACGGAAATTGTAAAAGTTATAATTGAAGTTTTATGTTATCGAAGGTTGTACTAGCTGTGAACCGACGATCCTTATCCGTTCCCAATGAGGCTCATCACCTCGGGCGGAGACATCTCTTTCCAAATGTACGGTTAGGCCGACCGTATAATTTGGGGGGTGTTGAAGCAATTTCCAGCAAGTCCAGAGAACAATACTCCTGCAACCCTAAAGGCGTATCAGAAGCGTGTTAATGACGCTAATGATGTGGCATTCCTTATGCTATGCACCATGACCTCTGAGCTTCAGAAGCAACACGAGAACATGAATGGTGTCGATATGATCGAACACTTGAAGCAGCTCTTCCAAGAGAAGGAAAGGGTTGAGAGATATGAAGTTTCTAAGGCTTTTTTCAAATGTCATCTGGCTGAAGGAAACCCGGTGGGACCTCATGTACTCCGTATGATCGGGTACTTGGAGAATCTCGCACGACTAGGGTTCCCGGTCAGCCAAGAGTTGGCCACCGATCTTGTGCTGCAATCGTTGCCTGAGAGTTATGGACAGTTCATCATGAACTATAACATGAACGAGATCGTGAAACCACTGCCAGATTTACTCAATATGTTAAGGACAGCTGAACAAAGCATCAACAAGGGTAAGGGAAAGGTCATTATGATGGTGCAGAAAGGAAAGGGCAAAAGGTTTGCCTCATCCTCCAAGGGCAAAGGCAAGTCAGTTGCAAATTCCTAGGAACCTGTCCTTAAGCCTGTTGGTGGCACTGAAAAAGGTGTGACTAAAGTTGAATGTCATTACTGCATTCAGCCTGGACACTGGAGGAGGAACTGCTCAAAATATCTGGAGGACAAGAAGCTTCGAATAGTGATTCCACCACCACCAGGTATTTTTGTTGTAGATGTAAATTTAACTATCTCTACATCGTGCGTATTAGATACTGGATGTGGATATCACATTTGTTGAAATGTGCAGGATCTAAAGAGAAGTAGAAGATTGGCTAAAGGGGAGATAGACTAGCGCGTTGGGAATGGATCAAAGGTTGCTGCATTGGCCGTAGGCGTATACGAGCTGTCTCTGCCTTCAGGTTTAGTTTTAGAATTAAATAATTGCTATTTTGTGCCTGCATGAGCAGAAACATTATTTCTATTTCTTGTTTGGACAAGGAAGGTTTTATTATTTCAATAAAGAAAAATTGTTGTTCCATTTATTTTAATAATATTCACTATTGTAGTGCGCAATTATTTAATGGACTATATGTCCTTGATCTAAGCAATCCTGTCTACAACATTAATACTAAGAGGATTAAAATAAATTATTTAAATCCTGCTTACTTATGGCACTGTCGTTTAGGCCACATAAACGAGAAACGTGTATCTAGGCTCCATAAGGATGGATTTCTAGACTCATTTGATTTTGAATCATATGAGACATGTGAGGCTTGTTTATTGGAAAAAATGACAAAGTCCCCTTTCAATAAGAATGGTGAGAGGACTAGTGAGAAATTGGCGCTCATACATACTGATGTGTGTGGGCCATTTGCCACACCTGCCAGGGGTGGTTACGTCTACTTCATTACATTTACTGATGAAATCAGTAGATATGGATTTGTATACCTTATGAAGGCCAAATCCGAATCCTTTGAAAGGTTCAAAGAATTCAAGAGTGAAGTAGAGAAGCAACTTGGCAAAAGTATCAAGGCTCTACGATCGGATCGTGGAAGAGAGTACTTGAGCCAAGAGTTTGACGACTATCTTAGAGAGTGTAGGATCGTGTCCCAACTCACTCCACCCTGAACGCCACAATGGAATGGCGTGTCCGAGAGGAGGAATCAAACACTATTGGATATGGTTCGATCTATGATGTGTCAAACCGATCTTCCGTTGTAATTTCGGGGCTATGCTCTATTAAGTGCAGCTTTCACCATTAACTGTGTTCCATCTAAATCAGTCATGAAGACACCACATGAGATGTGGAGTGGGAGGCATCCCACACTGTCGTTCATGAAGATTTGGAGCTGCGATGTCTATGTAAGACGTTTACAATCAAAATATCTAGTGCCAAAGTCGGATAAGTGTAAGTTCGTGGGGTACCCTAAGGAAACTAAGGGTTACTACTTCTACAATCAAACTGAGAACAAAGTGTTTGTTGCTCGGTCCGGCGTGTTTCTAGAAAGAGATTTTGTCTCTAAATAAGCAAGTGGGAGGACTGTAGAACATGAAGAGATTCAAGAACCACAAAGCAATGATCCTACTATGGAACATGAACAGGAACAAAAGAAGTTGTGGAACAGCCTGTTCAAGTAACACAAGAGCTTCGTAGATCTAGTAGAGTGCGCCAGGAGCCAGAGAGGTATGGACTTCTGGTGACACACTTTGGTGACACAATGCTCATAGATGATGAGCCTCTTACCTATGAAGAGGCCGTGAAAGGGCCAGATTCTCATAAGTGGCTTGAAGCCATGAGATCCGAGATAGAATCCATGTATACCAACAAAGTATGGACTTTGGTGGAACCACCCGAAGGGGCGCGGCCCATAGGGTGCAAGTGGGTCTTCAAGAAGAAGATCGACGTGGATGGTAATGTGATTACCTATAAGGGTCGATTGGTGGCTAAAGAATTCAGACAGATTCATGGTATTGACTATGATGAAACCTTTTCACCAGTCGCTATGACCAAATCCATCCGAATCCTACTTGCCATTGCAGCATACTACGACTATGAGATTTGGCTGATGGATGTCAAAACAGCATTCCTCTATGGGAATCTCCTCGAGGACGTTTATATGATACAATCGGAGGGTTTTGAAGATGAAAATCAAGCCAATAAAGTCTGTAAGCTGCAACGATCCATTTATGGATTGAAGCAAGCTTCTAGGAGTTGGAATCGACGTTTTGATGAAGTAGTCAAAGAGTTTGGCTTCATCAGAAACGAAGATGAGTCTTGTGTCTACAAGAAGGTTAGTGGGAGCTTTGTAGCTTTTCTGGTCTTGTATGACATACCACTCATTGGAAATGACGTTCCCATGCTGCAATCTGTTAAAGATTGGCTAGGAAAGTGTTTCTCAATGAAAGACATAGGGGAAGCAGCCTATATACTTGGTATAAAGATCTATAGAGATAGATCTAAAATACTTCTAGGCCTAAGTCAAAGTTGATAACTCTGTATAGAGTTATATTTCTTCTACGTGTTTACTATTGTTTTGCGTGCATTCTGTGTAAATATTATGAGTTTTGTACTGTGAATGCGAGGATTTTGTGTAGTTGAGCTATATGTGCGTAATTGATAGTCCGGGCGTTTCTCGCGTTAATTTGAGCTTTAATTGTCACTTTTGATCGCACGGGTTGTGTTTGTGTTGTTTTGACAGGAACTCGGTCTTGCGAGATTATGGGAAGATGAAAACAAACTTCGGAAAAGGAAGAAAGCTTAGCAAGGAAGAAGAGAGAAAAGTTTGTGAATAAGCTGCTGCAATTAATTACATCCTTCTCCATTACCTACCTCATTAACCAACACCCTAAGAACCACTACCTTCATCTAATTTCACTACCAGACCATTAACAGTTCACTACCTAGCCTATTTCTACCAAATAAACTCACTATTTCTTAACTACCTGCAAAACCATCTCCAGCCCCTTGAACCAAATCAATTAACCACCTGAAGCTACACATAAACCTGTCACAACACACCACTACAATGCATTACACAAACCAAAGCCAAAACCCCTCAATACAACCTAATGCCTATACACCAGTACTAAAACTCTCATAATTCAACACCATCCCCTTTAATCATCCTCCTACTCCTTAACATCCACCATCAGACCTCACTCCATAACCAATTACCACCAAGGCCAATTCTCCATCCCTTGAATCACCACTGCCCGGCACCCATTACCAGCAGAACCTCCAAACCACCTTCAAAACAACCAAAATCACCAGACCTAAACACCCACTGTTACCACCGTTCAATTCATCAGACTAACATTGTAATTTCACATGAAACCTAAGACCTTTTCAACAGCCCATCCATCCATCACAACTCTCATCCAACAAACTGTCCAACAACTACCTGAAAGCACCACAAATCACCATCACCGAACCTGTAAACATCCACCTGAAACCAATTCACCTCCTTCACCACCAATTCACCCACCTGCTTCAAACAGGAGCAGCAACAACCAATTTACCCTACAAACCACCGACCAAATTAACCTAGACCCAATTCTCCAATCACCACCGCAGCACCGTAAACACCACCCAACTTCTTCCCCAATTCAGTGCCACCACAACCCCCTGAAACAGCAACTCAAAAAAACACCCTCCTAACAATACCCAGTACGCCTAAGCCACCACAAAAATTCATCACATCTCTGCCAACAGTTCACCTACACCATAGCCAATCCACCGAACCATCACAGCAACCCAGTTTAGCCACCATTACACCCTCTGTTCCATCTAACCTCCAACCTACCGACACCACAAACTCAGCCACAAGACCACCAAAACACTCTGCCTTAATCCACCAATAAACCCGCAAAATAAACCCAGCACCAGAGAAGGGCGCAAAATAGAGCAACAAATCAGAGAAGGAGAAAGAGAGAAAGAAGAGAATGGTGATCTGCTGAACCCAGGGGTGTTCGTGCAAAGACTAGATATCTTCGTGCGAACAGAAGTACTTGGCCAATCTCCGAAAGTGTTCGCAAAAACCCTCTGCTGATTTGTACGAACAGAGGCTTCCAGGCGGTGATTTTGTGGCTGGGGCAAAAGTGAAATAAAAAGAAAAATAAAAGAAGAAGGAACGGGGTTATTTACTAGCAGCCCTCTAGGGTTTAGGAGGAAGAAGACAATGATTGGAAATCAAAGCCAATTAAGGAAGTCTCCAACATTCTTGGGGCAAAAGTGTGAAAAAGAGTTTTCTACTCTAATTGTTTCGACGGGTTAGATTTACAAGGAAAAAAGGGTGGCTGTAGAGAACGCAAAGAGAAAATAAGACACACGCAGACAACAAAAAAGAAGACGAAGTAGGCAAAGCGGGGAAGCTCCGATTTCGCGTTTGATTTCTTCTTTCTCTCTTGTTTTATCAATTCTATGGAGAACTTTGTAGAGTTAAACAATACTATGTCTAGCTAAATCTCTTGTTGCTAGATAATTCATGGAGAACTTAGGGTTTTTCTCTTAGACGTATTTTTCAGATTACAAATTTATTTCACGTTTCTTGAAACTTAATTCTTTGTGTGATTTGATTCATTGATACGTTCTTGTTCTTAATTCTTAGCATGATTAGATTGATCACCTACTTGTGCTAGTTATCTAAGTTGATGCGCGACAGTGATCAAAGTTTAGATTCGTGAAGAACGTGTTGACATTCTCGTAGTTTCTTGAGACCGACAGAAGATAGAGACTTGAGTGATCAATTGTGGGTATATTCGGTTGGACTTAGTTAAGATTGAGTGATATCGGTGGACCGACAGGACCCGATGAACGAAACTTGCTAGCTGACTAGAACGGAACGGTAGACGGAGGTGGACCGACAGGACCCGAAGTAAACAGTTACGTCGAATCACATGAGATCGAGAGAAGATTGTGAAAGCCATTTGAATTAATCATGCATAGAGTGTTGTAGAACGTAGTCTGGATTCGTCTAAGTGCCCTAAGGGATCCTGAATTGTCTAGTAGTTCTCCATTTTCGTATTCTTCAGAAAATCACAAAAAAATATTAGTTTAATTTGTAATTCGAATTACAATCGCTTGTTTTGGGACGACAACTTCTTAAATCACAACCAATTTCCTTCTGTTACTTACTTTAAATTAATTGTTTAACCGAATAATCTCAAGACTGTCGCTGTCGGTTCGACAACCCGAGTTTAAATACTCTCATCTTTATTACTTCGACCGTGCACTTGCGTATACACGTAAGAAATCGTGTCAAAGGTACAGACATTGACAAGGTGTTGAAACGGTTCAACATGCAAGATTCCAATAAGGGATTCTTGCACATGTCACATGGAATTACTCTTTCGAAGAGTAATTGTCCTTCCAATGAGATTGAGAAGGAACGCATGAGTAGAATTCCCTATGCCTCAGCCATAGGATCTATCATGTACGCCATGTTATGTACTAGACCAGATGTTTCATATGCCTTGAGTATGAAAAGCAGATACCAATCCAATTCGGGCGAGATTCCCTAGATTGCAGTCAAGAACATCCTAAAGTACTTGAGAAGAACTAAGGATTCTTTCTTGATATTTGGCGAAGAGGAAGAGTTGCGTGTAAGGGGTTACACGGATGCAAGCTTCCAAACCGACAGAGATGATTTCAGATCACAATCAGGATATGTGTTTTGCCTGAATGGAGCAGCGTTGAGCTGGAAGAGTTCCAAGCAAGAGACGGTGGCTGATTCTACAACAGAGGCTGAATACATTGCTTCAAATTGCGCAGCAAAGGAAGCTGTTTGGATCAGAAAAATTTGTTCATGAACTTGGTGTGGTTCCTAGCATTGCGTATCCACTAGAGTTGTATTTGTGACAACAATGGGGCGATCGCGCAATCAAAGGAGCTCCGATCACACCAGAAATCGAAACACGTGCTCATGAAGTTTCATCTTATTCGAGATATTATCGATAGAGGAGACGTTTGGATATGCAAGATTCCTACAGATGAGAATCTATCAGATCCACTTACAAAGCCACTTGTTTAGTGGAAGCATGAAGGGCACACTAGGAGAATTGGCATACGGGATGCATCAGATTGGCTCTAGTGCAAGTGGGAGACTGTTGGAATAGATTCCCTAGAGGCAATCTAGTTTAGTATGAACTTTTTTTGGCTAGAATATACGTTGTATTATTTATTGGATATTTAATACAATGAATTCCTTAATTTTACAATTGTGTTGTTTATCTTAAATATCCCTAGTTCAATATAATGATTAATAGTACAATCATCTATAGACTAGTATGGGGTTGGATTGATATGGAGATATCATGATCCAACACATGGGTGTGCATTAAGGGTAATGGCGCACTAGATTGACCCATCTCCGAGAAGGCTACATACATGTTATGTAAAGTCACAAGCCCTTCTCGTTGTGACAACGGTATTGTCATATTTAGATTTGAAGTCACTAAATTGTCTAGTTGTAGCGTTAAACGCTACACCGTAACTGGGTAGTTATAAAGGTGTGTACCAGATACAATAAGAAACAAGCTTAGAAATCGTAGTAGACGTAGATAGAATTTGACCCTCCCACATAACGGGAGAAAATATCCGAGTCAACTCGAGGGATAGTGCTTATAGAATGTCTGGCCAGACTCAAATAAATCAATATAGGATATTAATGTTATCTGCATGGATAAGTCAATTCCCAGGATCGAGAAACTATGGATTGGATATACGAGTGTGACGATTATGTCTCGTGTCCAATCCGGATATAGATACAAAGGGATGTGACAATTACTTGCACAAGGTTTTTCGGATGACTATTCTATTGGTTGGCTAGAATGGATGTCTTGCTAGAGACCGCTCCATATTAGCAAATTGTTGCTACCAACTAGATAGAACCTATGGGGTCACATGCTAGATAGAGTTGAACTAGATTTGGGAATTAATTAATATTATTAATTAATTAGAATGATCACTTTTCAACCCCTTGCAAACTTAGTAGGACTAATATGCAAGGAAGGGACTAATTAGAAGTCATGTTGGATTAGGAAGGGCCTTTAGGTAGTTGACCAGGAGTTGTTGAACTATATAAATGATACTCCTAGCTTCCTTCCCACACTAATGCTCATAACATAAATGAGTGGGATAGAACAAAAGGAGAGAGCAAGTCAAGCTAGAGAGGCCGACCGCACCCCTAGCCGACTGCCCCTACCCGTCGGCCACAAGGAAGCCGTGGGCTCCCCTTGTTGCCTTGTGTTGCGTGATTTCTTCTTCCTCTTACTCTGGTCCAAGCTAGCACAAAGGAGAAGGAAGATCTAGATCTCAACTCTAGGCATGGATCAACCGTAGAGACGTGACACAATTCACGTTACAAGTCATCACAGGAAAAACTCTACGGTGTGTAACATGATTCTTCCTTTACCATCGTTATGATTCTCTTTCTGTGATCCTTGGAGGGTATTGAATGGATAATTTATTTTCCCGCTGCGTATCCATGATCAAAACCCTACACTTTATTCCTCCAACACTTTGAAATTCCAACTGATAGTGAGGAATTAGTAACTACTGATTTTGGAATGCTAAATGAGAAGGCTTTTAAGAATATTGGTGTGGTGAAAAACAAGTGCTAAGATATGGAAGCTTTATTCAGAATTGACAGAGCAAGATTTGGGTTCCAAGAAGTTTCTCAAACCCAAATCCTTGACTTCCACTTCTAGCCAAACCTCTCAGTCTCAAGACAATCCCCAGACCCTCCAGTTGCTGAAAGAACTTCATATGGCAATCTATGAGGTGAAGGAAAATCAGCATGGGTTTGACACTGATCTCAGAAAGGTGAAGTACATGGTTGAAAACATGTTCAGAAGCATGACACTTTTTGATGTGGCTGAAGAAGTGTCTCAAGCTGAGAAGGGTGTTGAATCAGCAAAGGATCTGTCCAGTGATCATTCAACAAAGGACAAGGCTGCTCAGGTCAAAGTTAAAGGCAAGTAGGTGGATGTTGAATAAGTGGATGAAGATCAAGAGGAAGACAGTCCAGATTCAGGTGCACTACTCATAGACATCAAGAATAAGAAACCTAAGAAGCCCAGTGTGCCAGAAATTTTGACTGCTGCTGATTTGTTTAAGGGAGAACGTGAAAAAGGTGATGATGTGGATCAACAAGAAGAAGAACAGGATGATGAGGAAGATAGTCAGGAAGAAGATGCAGAGCAGCAAGGAGATGAAGATCCCAACCCTTAAATCTTGTCTACTCTTTCTTCTCCTTTTCAAGGTCTTGAACTCTTTTCCAAAGCCTTGAATATTTTATCTCTTCAAAAAAAAAAGTTTTTCCAAACATTGATTCAACATATTCTCATTCTTTTTTGATGAAAGTCAAAAAGGGGGAGAAATTTAGGGTTTATTTGATTCTTTATTTTGCTTTTAGGTGACCTGGTTTTGGTCAGTTAGGATTATCTGAAAACTTTTCTGCTATTTGATTCAGTTTAATGAGTTGGATATTTTGGATTATATGTGTTGATTTTACATGATTAATTCTGCCATATGCTAATGAGTATTTGTTGCAGAATAACATTATCAAACAGATTGGAAGACTATGGTTTTGTCTTTCTTCAAAGGGGAGATTGTAAGTTCAATTCAGATTCAAGACTTGAAATAGCTAGTCTATTTCAAGGCCTTAAAACAGCTTTCAAAGCCTTGAAACTGACTGAGCATTATAAGCATGAACTTAGGGGGAGTTTCTAATTCTGTTTGAACTCCTAACCCCTGTGCTTGATCTATCATTACTTCGTGATGAAAGACAAAGTGTTTTGACATGTTTAACACTATCTAATCCATCTGTTTGACTTAGTTTTGCAAGGAGAAATTATTTCCAATTTTACAGAATTAATTTCCTAACATGAGTTTTGCAGGAAAGGAAACACTGAGATAATTTGATTCTGCAATCAATCTAATGATTTTCACAGCTTCTCAACAAGGTCAAATCAGTATTCCTGAAGATACTGAGCAACTATCCGTTGGAGAAGACTGTTAGAGAAGTTAAAGTTGTTGCCTACAAAATAGGAAAGTTTGTTGCTGAAAATCTTGAAGATTTGCAGATCAAATGAGCTGTATATAAGGAGCTCAGTTTGAAGCATTTAAAAGAGAACAGAACGGGCAAAAGCTAGAGACACTAAATACATTCAAGGATTTTCAAGAAACACAGAAGCAGATCATTCTCTCTCAATCCAAGAACTTGAAGAACACTGCACTCCCATTGCAGTTTCACTTTCTGTGTTCTTCATTCCTGAACTTTATTTGTATATCATTCTTATACTACTTCTGTTTACATTCTCAAGGATTGTTTAAGTTTAACAATAGAGAATTCTTAGTTAATCAGATTGCTAGAGCAGGTACTAGATAGGTTAGTGAGAGGGCATCTCTCTGTGCTTGAGATCTAGGGCTTAGCTGTTGATTAATAAGAATTGTGTTGAAAATCCTATAGGAAGAAGATCCCTGAGGTAGAGACATAGGTCCAAGTGGACTGAACTCTATATAGCTTATGTCTCTTGCATTTAATTTTCAGTTACAAACTTGGAACTTTTGCAGCTTTCAAAACAGTTTCATTTCAAGGGTTTGAAACTCATTCAAGGCCTTGAAATAGATTATTTATTCTATTTACTCTAACTGTTTTATTCCAAGGGCTTGAAACTCATTTCAAGGCCTTGAATCTCTTAGCAAATCTTTTGAAACCACTTCTCTTGCAAAATTTTGCAAAAGTCTGCATACTCTATTCAACCCCCCCCCCCTTCTAGAGTATTGATCTTGTATTTCTGCCTATTGTACACCCCTTAAGCTCCTAAAAGGCGCTATTAGATACTGTAGAGGCGCCGCTTCTTTTGTGCACTGGTGATCTTCACTAGTTAGTGTGAGTGAGGTAAACATCTAATCATCAATTATGCTCAGTCACACGGGTCCTTGGTGGATTTCGATAAAGTTTTTTTATATCCATTGTGTTACATTGCCCAAAACCCAACATTAGCTTATGATATTTTGACTATGGAAAGTGTCAGTCTTACTCTACTTCTAAATGTTTGTCGATTCCAGGTCAAATATCTCACATTATGTATTGATGTATATGCGCTATACTACCTTCGTTTCTTCCTTAAGTCCACATTTGACTTTTACCACTATTCACTGTGTCACTTGACCCGCTAATTTGGATAGCGAAACAATGCAATTTTTTGATAAATCTTTTCGTGGTGCTGAGATTAACTACTCTACAACACCATGAAAAAAATCATACAAAATTAAATTGTTTTTCTATCCAAATCATCCGGTTAAAGTGACCCAATTACGAGTCAAAAAGTTAAATTGTGAACTTAGAGAAGAAATGGATGTAGTATAAATTATTTGAGGACTCTTATTTAGATATATTTGTGTGTGTGTGTGTGTGTGTTTTTGTGATGCTAACCATAATCATTCAAGTACTTCAAGCGTCTTGAATTCAGTGAAGCAAGTTGAAGATCGTATATTCATTCTAAGGGTCTTCAGGTACTCCTCATAGTGTCATGCCTAATTCATAAGTCAAGGAGTATTCATGTAGCGTGAGTCTAGAAGTCTAGGGACTAAACTGACAAAACTGCAAAGAGATAAAATTGCAGAGAACGGATCCCTAGGGCCATGGGATAGTGCGGGATGTCTAGGGTTAGCCTCCTCATCTCTATAGACTTCCTCTCTAGCTGTTTCAGAAGTTCAGTCATTTAGAATTTTTTCTTTTCAGATTTCTTAAGATTTCGAATCTTGATCCTCCATAAGAGAGAGTTTAATTATGAACGAAATGCTTATTTTGATAAGATTGCAGTATTGATATTTATATAATTTTTTATCATATATCGTTTTCCTATTAGAACTATATTGCTTATATATTTGGCCTCTAGTGCCGTGATATTCGTGTGATTTAGGTTTCGGATATTGGCTGATTCCGTCTGTGTCTTCTTATTCACCGTCAGACATATTATATATCTCTGGCTGATTAACTTCTCTTCAGGTTAGAAGTTTGTTTAATTTATTATGGACTCATGTTGGACATGTTTTTCATTGTTGAATCAGTTTTTAGATCAATCTCTGTTTAGATCTAGAACTTCTATCAATCTGTCTACATGTGTCTAGATCATCCATAGAAGTCTTATTGGTTAATAATCTAAATCTCTTGATATTATTCTTAGATGTTGATTTGTGTTTAGATCTGCTTAGAGTCGATTTCTTCATATAAACGTGTAGAGATCATGAACTCTAAAATCATTTGGGTTATAATTAGTTGAACCTCTTACGTATCTTAAGTCGTTGTGTTTGAATTCGCTAGGCATATTCTTCTAATTTATTCTAGAGTCAGTTTGTGCAGGTCTGTGAAGCTGAGTTGTGCTAAATTGTTTGTTGATCTATTTGCTTCAGATGTGAGTTGTGTGACCTTATTGGGACTTGTTTAATAACCTCTTAGCATTGTCTAGGTTGTCTTATCATTCTGTAGATCTAAGATCTTTAGCGTTTTTTATTCCTACTGGTTCCGATGTCTCGTGTTTTACAAGTTTCGTGATAGAGGTGTTCACTTTGAGAACTATAGTAATAAACTTGTTCACTTGACAAACTACGGAGGAAAATGTCATGAGTATTGAGAGTTGAACGACTTTCCTTGTACTTAGTTCACTAGATCAACACACTGAGTTAGTTTGTTAGTTTCTAACTGAATTCAAAAGGAGTTTGGATTATCGCGTTAGGGTGCTTCACAGTTACTACATGAACTAGGCAGGTGACGATATAGTGTAAGTGATGATCTGCGTTATAGACGTTGTATTCAGTTTAGCATACGTTTCTAGTAATATAGTGGTCTAGCACTAGTTGGTGATAGAAGGTGGGGGGTTTACTCCTAACAGGACGTCTTGAGGAGATTGGCCAGTGAAGGTATTCCCACCGTAAAAATATGGTCATTAGATCGACGCAATGAGTTAGTTTGTAAGCCTTTGGAATTGTTTCAACCTCCTCCCTCTACCATTGCCTCACTGTTTTGTTGGATTAGATCAGAGTTGGCTGAAACTTTCTGCCAAACAACCCACATTACTGGTGGCTTGGATGTCCATTTGTTGATGCCTCTGGAAAGCAAGGGATGCTATCATCTACAAAAACACTCCAGCAAACATTACCTCGTGTTACTTTGAAGCTTATGGCCTTGTTGTTGCCTTGTACAACAAGTTCATGGCTTTCTTTGATTCAAATATTACTGCTAATTTAAACCATCATTTGCAACAATAGCCCCTTCCAAAGAAAAGAAAGCTCCTGGCAAAAGAGCTTATCCAACAGCTAAATGCAAGGAAATTGTTGCTTCAGGTTTGCCCCTTCGTCCCTACAAGGCTCCTTCAAAGGATGATACAGCAACGAAAGACTTAGTCAGGTTCCTCAAGGAGAAATTTGGCGTGCACAGGGTTTGATCAGTTTAATCATGTTCATCCTTGTTGGTTTTAGTTTTACCTGCGGTTTGTTGGATGTTGAGACAATTTATCTTTTATGCTTGGTACTTTGGTTTCTGTCTAGTTGTGTTCTAGGTTTTGTGTCATGTAGGTCTTATCTACATGATATGCTTTTCTTTTTTTTTTTGAGAGGAACCACGATATGCTTTTCTATTCTGGTCAATTGATATTCTCTATTTCTAGCAAAAATTTAGGTTGGCATGGTCGATGAATGATAACAATGGCCATAGCTATACATCATTGACAAATTCCAATAGAAGTTGCATAATTAACAAACATATTAAAGCTCAATGATGAACCAGCTCAGAACCGAACCGCTGGTTTCAGCAATTGGCCAAGCATACATGTGGATGCAATCTCTGTAAAGATGTCTAATGCAGCAAGAGATTATCTGGATAATCGAATAGCAAAAGTTGCACAAGAAATGCCACAGGCTACGAAACGTCAACGAAAACATATTTACACATAATTAGAAGACGGTAATGAAATTTATACCCTATTTCTTGCCACAGTAACTGAACTACATATAAAGAAGAGTAAGGGACTACTAGTACAGCAACAAAAACAAACAATTCATACATAATTTGCTCGGCAAAACGAGAGCTCTATAAACAACAGCAAAAATGTTGGTAATTACATTTTAATTACTTCCAAGGTGTACTTAAGCGAGGATCCTATGCATCTTGAGGATTTTGAAGTGCTAAGATATGCTTTTTGAATGAAGTTGAAGCCTCTTCTCTTTGCTCTAACTGGCCCAGCTTGTCAAATATGATCGCCTTCAAGTAGAAAGCTTCAGCCGCCAGCTCATGATACTGTACATCACAAACATTGTTTTCACGCCAGCATGTTAAAATGAAAAGAATCAAGAAACATGCAAAAAGACCAGATTACCATAAATCAAAGGTTCAGGCAGGACATATGAATCTGTTAATTACTACACGAACCATAATTCGTAGGTACCTATCATCTACTTCTGAAGTTGAGCCACTACGTAAGATTAAAAAGTTACGAGACCATGCAAGAAAACTCATTTCTTCCACAAAGAGGACCCGTGAAATTCAAATGTTTAATTATAGGATTTACAAACCTCTAAATGTTGGAGCTCTTCTGAAGCTTGCGTTAACAGATCTAGGATCTCCTCGGAATCTTCAAAAACAGAAAAAATGGCAGAAACATCAGAAACTTGCACAAAGAGATACCGAATGTCACAAATATTCTTTTGAGAGTCACTTTTCTTCCCCTTTTAAAACATGTCCTTTATCCGTTTATGGAAATTAAATAAAACTGTCAATATTCCCCTTGTTATTGATGTGCGACTCTAAAGACAGAGATATCTGGGTCTTTTGATCCTATCCACTAAACTAACAGTTTTAGAGGCGGAGCCAAATTGGTACAAGAAAGAAATTATATCAGCGACATGGGAATGATTTATACGATACAAAGTGCAAAATGTATGGTGCAACACGTTAGGAGTCATTGAGTGATGACTACTTGAGATCTATGAACCACGGACAGTTCTAAAATGGAGCTGAAACCTGTGTACACAGATCCGACATGGAGACACAGATCGGAAATATGTGTCGGACACGCCACCTGGCATGTCAGGGGGTACTCTGGTCCTTTCATAATGGATGGGACACGGATCTGGACACGGCGGGCTTTATTGTAATTTTTTAAACATTACGTGTGGCTTTTGTAAAAATTCTAAAAATTGGAAGGATTACATGAAATAACTTAATCATAAAGGTCTAATTTTCTCTTATCTTTTGTGGACGGCAGTGGGTACTTAATGATATTGAATAGGATGATGCATTATGCTATGAATTTGATAAATATTGACGAAAATGAAAGCAGTATTCTTATTGCAATTAAGTGATTGGTGTGTATCTATATGTATATAATATATATATATACACATATATATGTATACATGTATAAATATATTATACATGTATATAGACTATAGACGTATTCTTGCCGTGTTGTCTCCTCAGTTTTTTTAGAAAATGGTGTATTCCGTGTTCGATCTCGTATCGTATCCGAGACCCGTATCCGTCACCGTGCTTCTTAGCTTGAAATTAACAAGATCAAAACAATTCCTAAATGCTTAGTGAGGCAGCTTTGAGACAGACCATAAGGGTGATTGATATTGTCAGAAGTATGCTTAGTGTCTTAGTGAGGAAATCTAAAAAAATTAGATCCCTATCTTCTATCTTAATTCAATACTTCTATAAATTCCACATCAGTGTGGGAACAATAGGTGATCCTTCCAATTTTTTAAAACAATAGATAATCTCTTACGATACAATAGGCTTCTTGCTTTCATTATTTAGAGTACAGCTGTCAAAGTGGGTCGGGGGACCGCCAAACCGGCCCGTTTCACCCTTGAAATACCCGGACACAGGTTGTTCCAAGAGCGACCCAAGACCGAGTAATAGGTGATCCGGTCCAGTTTGAGATTTGGATGACCGCCGGGCCGGGCCACACTGGTTAACCACCACAATGGCTACAAAATTCAAGGGTAAATACCACCCACCCAAACCCCCACCCACGCACACACACACACACAAAAAAGAAGCATGGGTGTGGTGCGGTAAATTCCAAAAAATCAAGGGTATGGGTGAGGCGACTATATTTATATTATGTTTTATATTATCTGTGATACCATTATAATAATATAAAAACTACAATAATAGTAATCCAAATTATAATCAAACAGAAATTCATACACAGATTCACAAGATACAAAGTTACTATATCAACAATATCATCTCTTCATGTCGTTCGTAGCTGTGGAGAGACGAGAAATCTAAAATTTAGAAATGTTCAATTAGAAGCACACTCTTTTGGTTAAATTGTAGTAGTTGTATTTTAGAACTCTCAACTAAAACTTTGAAAGTGACCCTGACTTATACACAAAGCACCCGCTGCGGGTGCGTGACCTCCTAGAAGCGCCCGTGCATCCTAGGCACTCCTCAACGGCTAGAAAAGTGATTAAATTACATTTTAGCTCCCCCCCCCCCCAAACCCCCCAAACAGCGACATAACGGCTATAGTGGGGGTAAAATGGTCACACCCCCTAAACTACAGTGTAAGAATAAAATACCCTCCCCATAATTCCTCTATAAATACTCCCTTCCTTATTCATCCTCACTCCAAAATCACTCAAACAACTACTACTCTTAAGTCTTCATCCTCAATCTCAAGATCTTCCAAGTTTGTAAGTTGTTATCAACTGTTTTGGAAATTTGTTTTTTTTTTTAGTATTCGTTGATTTATTTACAGATGAGTTCTAGCACTCGTAGTCCGATTACCAATATTTTACAATAAGAGAGGAAATGAAGGATGGACTACTACGACGGAGAGCAGTTTGTAAAATTTGTTCACATGATTATGCATACAATCCCTTTCTGAGCACGGGAGTCTATGCAAGGCACTTGGCACGTAAACACACAATTTCTTAGACTTTATATGCCTGCGTATCGTGATTGAGACTGCAATATTAGTGGCGGTAAAAGACAAAGAGGAGGAAGAAGATAATGGTGATACTATGCTTTCAGATAATTGATGCATGATCTTAATTTCTAAATAACTTTGAAGGTGGGATTTTAATTTTTGAATTAATGCATGATTTCCGCAGGGATGTATACTTACAATGTTTTTATATATATAGATGTACAGATACATAACTAGATTTTAAAAACAAAACAAACAGTTCAGGACCGGGCCGCCTGTAGTGGGCTGGTCCTGTGGGCCGGGCCAGTTACAACACATCCGTTCTCAGGACCAGACCAGGACCGGCAAGATGGGATTAAGTAAGAAACCTTATTTGTCCTTAGTGAATATAGAGCTGGGACTCTTATAAGACGAGACTGAATCACTCATCTTGGCCAAACACATAGTAAGAGCTAAAATTTAGCAACATGGCAAGATGGGATTAAGTAAGAAACCACAAATCAGAACAAGTTTGAAGACAGATAAAGCTCAAAACATGTAGCACAATAGGCAAACTTTTACCTGAAAACCTTTGGTCAGACAGATGGCACTTGGCTTCTGTAATAAAGGCCCTAGAACGAAGCTCCAAGCCACCATGACCAAGAATCGTTGGAAGAGCACGATACAATAGGTTTAAAGCCCGTTTTGCATGGCTTTGTCCAAGTAAGAGCCACAGCTCAGCCAAAGTCAGTGTAGCTGATGCTTTGAGAAGATCCAAGTTAAATGACTGGCAAAACGAAAGGCTTGCCAAAGCATAAGGAATTCCCAGCACAGCATTGCCTGATCTCTGGTAATAGAAAATGACAAAATTTTAGACTTTAATTGCAAATGGCCAATTCATCTCACATGAAAGGAACTTAACTGTCTACCCCCACCCACTCTTGCTCTCTCTTAATTTCCTAAGAGATTCCAGAAAGGCCCACTGGACAGTTCTCCATAAAAACGTTCTTGATCCCACCTCTGTCCTATTACCTACAAGGCACTATCAGTTTTCAAACAACCATAGCTACTAGACATACGTAGATGTTGAACAAATCTACAGATAGTCCAAGAATTCAAACGTACAAAGAAGACTTGTGCTGATACTTCAGCATCTGCGTCCATCACCCAGTCTTATATCCACTGGGAAACTTCGAATAGAATTGCTGTAGTAGGAGAACTAAACATTTAAATAAAGGTCATAATAACTATCCCCACAAGTACATTTGTTTTAATGCTTCACCTATTATTTATTGATATTATTAAACAGCATTGACTCGTGATATAATCCCTTGATTCTCTTACTGGTGAAGTGGCAGTGTCTTGTGAGTTGGGCGATGTACTGCTTAAGGATCAATTCCTTTGGTATGTATTTAAATTTCAAATTCTCATTCTTTTTGTGATACTATTCATGCAAGATTACATACATAATAAGAACTGCTGCTTAATGCTGTATCGTGTTCCCCTCTTTATCAAAAGCTCTAACGATCACGCATTGGATGCGTGTATCATGTCTGGAAACCATATTTATGCTAAGAATACACCCGAAACGGAACGTCTGATGCCAGCTAAAATATTCATTCAAGTTTCTCAAAGCTAAGTTGCATACCTTGTGTATCTCAGCAAGTAATAAAAGAACTGTGGCATTCTCCACTTGCATATTGAATTTGTAGCACATACAGAAAAGGGAATGTGCAACAGCCTCTGCCTGCAAAGAACATCATACATCAGAACAAATGCCAGAATCTTCTGAAATTAGGAAAACTAAGTACTATAAATCTTCTCTCAAGTTAATTCATCCAGTTTCATAGCTCGGTGAAAAGTAAAATGTGCCAAGTGGCTAGTCAGAAAAGCTAACAATTTTTCCAGCAGGAAGAATATTTTGGATGATCAGCTTTTGCTCACCTTTCATAATACCCTACAAAGATATGTGTGATACTATCCAGTAGTTGGAAAGTAAGTGATAGCATTTGAGATTCTCCCTGTATAACAGGGTAACACCACCATGTCCATGTGTACAGAATAGTCTTCCACTAATGAAATGATATACTAAATGGTGACAGAATTTAATTTTGCAGAAATAAACCTGGCTGAACTGCTTGGCCGCAAGTAACGTTCGAGAATGGCGAAGGCTTGCTTCTATTTTTAGCTCCATGTCCACGCCAGTTACAGAAGATGCCATAACTCCAAGCTCGTCACATAATCGCTGAGCTAGTTTTAAATTTCCACTGCAAGTAGTACAATGAGACCAGATTTAGAAGTTTACCAGCAGATAAAAACTAAGATACCAATCAGTTTTCAGCAAATGAAAAGACGCCTAAAAGTTCAGAAAAGAACCATACCAGTGTAGAGCGTGTTCATGAAGCAACTGCAGTTTTAGTAACAGTATTCGAGACTTTGATACAGACAAAAACTTCTCCTCTGCAACTTCAAAAGCCGCAAAAGCTTCTGTAGATGCACATTAAATTACTATAAGTAGTGACCCCAAAAGATGGTATCTATACCTAATGTGGTGTATTACCTTGATAAATTCAATATATTACAAATGTAGGGGGAGGGAAGTGTTATGTTTGTTGTGCTTTAAGGCCCTCAGAGCATCTCCAATGGGTTATGCAAACCAATTTTTTTAGTGAAATTTTGAAGAAATTGAACTCCAATAGGATCGGCATCTAGTTATGCAAAATACAAAATAGGCATCATGCTCGCCAAGTTTGGCGAGGAATTTTGGTGCGACCAAATCTCAAACTCCCCAATGTGGCCATTGCTCTCAGCCTCTCACCCACGTTTCAACATTATATTTTTTATTGTTTTATGATTCGATTTTCTTTCCCATCTTTTTCCTAGGACTCTTTCACACACTTTTAGTCAACTCAAAGTGTTCTATTATTGAAGATTTTCTTTCCCCATCTTTCTCTCTCGTCCATTATCCTTATCAATTCCTGAGTTTAATAATTTTTAGAAGGATTTGTTAATCTGGCTTTGCAGTAGGGAGTTTAATTTCTTGTGGTTTTCATCAGGAAATTTAATTTATTCGGTGCTTCCTTTCTAATATAATAATTCAGTGTCCTACAACCGATTGTTTTATAGTGTGACACATAAGATTCTTTGTCAAATATATTGAATATGTAAAACAATTGCATAAAGAAAATGAATTGGCAAACATTTACCTACTCACTATGGGAGGACCCAAAAAATGTGTTATGTAAAATACAAAAGAGCCTTATTAGCTATAATTTCCCTAATCGTTGCCTATAAGTATTAGAGATGCTCTAACAAGGTATTGCTAGAAATAATCACACACATATTCAACTAATTTAAGCATTAAACGAACCTTTGTATCCTCTGAATAATGCAAGATGTTGGACAAGCTTGGCATATGCTAAAGCAGCATCAGCGGCACTGGGAAAGTTGCAGAAGATGAGGAAAATTTAGGTAAGATATTCGTAAAAACAAGCCAGGATCTTTTGAAATGGCATATCAGAAGCACCAAGACATTAACAAAACAACAGATAAAAGAAGACAGAAAAAAAGAGGGACATTCAAGATTACCTTGACGAGTCAGTGAAGTACGTTGCACATACCAGTGCATTTATTCGAGCAAGAGGGGCGCTGAAGAAACGGGAAAAGACTGAGAAAGATGAGAACTTAAAAAAGTACAGGATAATATAGCCATGCATATAAAATTTATAAGCATCTGCAGTTATAAACACTACACTAATTTAAGTACCAAAAGTTAGGAAAAATAAACGATGTTTGCTTAATGTTGGTAAGTCAATTTTCCAATTCACCAGGTCCCTTTGTCATGGTAAGATAGGTGCAGTTCACCACGTTTTATCACAGTCAAAAGACGAGTTTGGTTCTGGCTCAGAAGGAAAGAAGCTATAAATAGCTACAAGCATAATGCATGCAATAAATGCTGAAACAAACTCAAAACTATATCAGGAACTATCAAAATGTGCGAGAAGCAGAAAGATAGTTCAAAATGGGACAAATTTACTCTCTAAAGTGACAAAAGGTAATTTGAACTTAAACAAGAAAACGCTTACGGCAACTACTGTCATATGCAACTGCAAGACATGCATCACATACATAACAATTTTCTTGACTTTTAACCCACTCCTTTTTATGTCAGATAGATAGGAGCGATAGGAGGGAAAATATCTATGTAGATCCTAGTACAGAATCGGAATGCTTGCACTTTCTACACAACAAAGATAGCCAGGTTAGGGAAATACAAACGTTTAAAGGAGTGATGCAACAAAAGTCTATCTTGAGGTTCAAAAAAAATCTCTTTTACAGACAATTATTACAAGTTTATGATCAATGTTGGAAAGCAATTAGATTAAAACCTTAAAAAGAAAGAAAGAAACAGTTTAGGAAGACGATAGGTTGTCTTTTCAAGACGGGGAATAACATCATATATACTTTGGAAGATGGATAACAAGAATAATCCGTCTACGGAAAGTTCAAGGTTTAACTTCTATTCGCAATAGCCTGTTTGGGGAACTGGATATCTCAGTTTTTCAGAATTTGATTTTTCCAACATGTGGTTGAGAATGAAACAAATGTTTCTCTCTCTTCATTCAATCACCTGCTGAAAATCAGTTTCTAAAAATCTGAGATATATCCGGTCCCCAAACATACCCGATATAAATGAGATCACAATATCAGGTTTGGATTATACCACCATGTCAAGCAAATATATCAGTGAAAGAGATTTCCAAGAAATAAAACTTTGCCTTCACAAAACTAATATTCGGTATAGCCTACAGGACGCTATCAAATACCTGCCATACATCTCCCACGCAGTAGCACGAACTAAATACGAAGAACCCACTAATTGCAGCACTGACCCCGGAATTGAACTTGGTTGTGCACAAAAATGAAATGGATCAGATTTTCTATCGGATGCATTCTCTTGGGAAAAAACTAGAGAACCCATTGGCTTCTGTAAGTTCTTGAGCCATGCAGTACTAAAAGCACCATCGACAATCATTGTTGAACTTTCACTGCTGAACTCACTAATTACATGAGAACTAAGTCTTAGCTCCTGCAGCAGTATCAGTAAAAGCAAGTTAAAAGAAATGAACATATAATCGGAAATCTCAAAAAAATTGGACTTGAAATGCAGAAGAATTAAAATCAATACTACCTTGCAAACATTGGTTGGCAATGTCGTAAGCTTTGTGGAGGCTTTTGGGCCAAAAGAATGCAAAGGTCTTTGAACATGCTGCAAAATAGGAACAATTGTGTCAAGTCTACACCACTGTCTCCCCATAAAAGATTATGGTCAGTATATGATGATATTCCTCGGGGGTGTTTTCCCCATAAAATATACTTCTGATTAGGTAAAAGCATTATAGTAATAGCACCAATTAGGTATAGTGACTAACAAAAGGGTGATTCTTTCTGTAACCTCCAAAAGATAACAACCACAAATGCCAAAGGTAACTAGAAACCATACAAAGTTTCAAACATGAACAGAGCAATTCATTTTGAGAGCACTATAACTGCCTGCAGCCACTATTTAGATACATCTTCAATTAAATTAAGAGCCAGTTTGGGAATGCTTCTGCTGCAGCGCAGCCACTTTCCGGAAATAAAAGTAGCTTTAGTGTGTTCGGTAAAAAAAAACATTTTCCGACTCTCTGGACAGTTTTTGCTGCCCTACAGCAGCTTATAGGACGCAAGAGAGGAGATCTTTTTAGAGAACCTGATTTTGACAAGATTTATCAAATATTAAAATAACCTTGATTAAATAATAAGGTCAATGACAGATTACCCAACTCCAGTATATTGAAATGATCATGTTGCCACCACCAATTTCCTTTTGGTATATTACTGACATCCGGTTGTTGATTGCAAAAAAATAACAAAGGGGTCAATTTTACTGTTATTACTGTCAAAAAGAAGAAAGGAGGTCCCTCCCTCCCTCCTCCCTCTATCCCTTTGTCAAAAAGAAGAAAGGAGATCTCCCAAAGCCAGAACCAGATCAAGGAGATTTCCGCCGGCTTGTTGTTCGTCTGTTGGGATTCCTTCCCAAATGGTGCTGTGATGGAGGAGGAAGCACTTTCCCAATTCGCGGAGGCGTTGGAGTACAGGAACGGAGATTGGTGTGCGGCGGCGATGGGGAATGGGTTGGTCTCTTCGTGTGACCAGCGGCTGGTTAACATCGCGATGACCCTTGATTCGGAGTACCTCCATGGGCCGATTGCGGCGGTGCACTCCGTTCTCCGCCACGGTTCTTGCCCGGAGAACGTGTTATTCCATTTCATCGCCGCCGAATTGGACCCGCTTAGTCCCCTGGTTTCGAACCAGAGCCACCAGGTTTCAGATCTGTTCTTTCTTTCTTCTTCTTCTTCATCTTCATCTTCTTCTCATTCTCTTCTTTCTTCCTCGTCTTCTGCTTCTTCTTCTTCTGTTTTGTTCTGTTCTGTCAATTTACAGATCTGTTATTGTTTTTTTTTCTTTTGGAAATTACAGATGCCGTTGGCGTTGGCGGTGGCGGTGATGGTAGCGGTAGCGGTGGCGGTGTGGTAGCGTTGGCGGTGTATTAAGACTGTTCTTATTCTTCTTCTTAGATCTTTTAGATCTGTTTTCTCCATAGATCTTGTTTAGTTCTGCTTATTTTTTCTTTAGACCTGTTGTTATCTTTTCTTTAGATCTGTTATTAACTATTATAGATCTGTAAATTAGTATTGTTGTTGTTGTTGCTTAATCTGTTGGTGTTGTTGTTCTTGTTGATGAAGCTGATGTGGTTAATGGAGATGTTGATGGAGCTGAAAATCGGTGAGAGAGAGAGAAACTGAGAGAGTGATTGTTGCTGGGGGGCAAATTTTTCTTTTCATTAGGTTTCTTAAAAAATGTGCTTCCACCAGGTAGGAAGAACCTGGTGGGACGGAGGAAGTAGTAATTAGTGTATTCTTTTACATAAATTAGTTTAAATAAAAGAAATAGTAACTTGTTAATTATTTTACTTAAATTAGTTTAAATAAGAGAATAATAATTACTTAGATTAGCATAAATTAGTCCAATTACAAATCCTAATTAATGCCTAATAGGTTTTAGCCATTACAAACCCTAGTTGCGTGGGTATTGGCTTTTATACCATGTAATATTGAAATTCTATGAGGGCATTTTTGTCAATCAAACATACCCAAATCATATCCCACCTTATAGGATATGTTTCAAGGCAAAATGGGGTGTTGGGATTTGGTGGGATTTGATATCCCCTCCCAAATCCCCTCACCCAAACACGGGATGTAAAGGGAGAGGATATCAAATCTTATCTCCCTCTCATATTCCCTACCCAAACCAGGCCTAAAATCATGGTATGCATATAGTTTAAATTGGGAAAAATTCACATAATCCTACATTTAACTATTGGAGATGCCCTAAGGGATCCAACCAACTCAAAACATTTTTAATAGTGTTGGTCAATCAAACAAACCTTACTCTCAAAGGCTTACCCATCCGAGACCTGCAAACTTTTCCATTTTTCATTTTCTTCGAAGCAGTCCTTACAATAATTACTAACATATTCGGTAACAAATTACTAATAATACTAGCATTTTCAACTTCTACTAGACTCAAACTCTCTGACTCATTTTCCTAAAGTCTAGCAGTTAAAAGTTTTCCAGCTTTCGGGACCAAGATATAAAAAAACAAATTAATCCCACTCTTCTTTTTCCAGTTCATCCAATCTCCAAAAAAGTAGGAAGGAATTATTGCCAGACTATAGAGCTCGGCACACTCTACATGTGTGCGCCAATTCGCACCTTACTGTTATCAAGGCATTACATGACAACATTTAAAAGAAGAGAAAAGAAAAGTGAGATAGCTGGTTGGTTTGATATAAAGATTAAAAAAAGCTCGTAAGTGTAAAGAATCCATGGGGTTCCACCTCAAAACCAATTGGCAATGAGGGGAGTAGCCCAGGGACTTATTAATTATGTTTCTTCTTCTTGAATGTCCAATGTGGGACTTCTCAACACGCCACCTCATGTGTGGCATTCTTTGGCCTACATGTGGATCTTTTGTATGCGTGTGCCGTGTGGCGATGAGCACGTGGGTTGTTAGACCATCACGTGTGTGAACCTGGCTCTGATACCATGTAAAAAATCCATGGGGTTCCACCTCAAAACCAATTGGCAATGAGGAGAGAAGCCCAGGAGACTTATTAATTATGTTTCTTCTTCCTGAATGTCCAATGTGGGACTTCTCAACAGAAAGGAGGCCCCAGTTTGTAACTGGCTAACTGCTTAGCAGAGCATGTTTCCATATCTAAAACTAGAGTATTGCCCGTGCCCGAGGGCACTATTCCTAAATTGGATAGTTTTTGAACTTAGAGGTGTTTTTTTTTAAATGAATTTAGAGGTGTTATCCAAAAATTATATTTACAAATGTGGTGGAAAAAAAAAAGAACAACTCCCAAGTATGGAATGAGCATTACGTGTGAATCACTCACAACCTATTTCCTATTAGTTAGGGATGTAATTGAGAAAAACATCTCTCCTATTAGTTAGTGATGTCCAAAGAGAGTGGGTGGTTAGGGATGTCCAATAAGAGTGGGTAGTTAGAGATGTAATAAGTATGTGAGATCTAATGGTGGGGATGAGATTGATTTAATCTAACGGTTGAAAAATCATAGTTAGTTAAACCATGCTATTTTATAATATAGATGTGCCCTCAAAATTGGTTTCAGATTGGCATGGTTGAAACCAAAAAGTTAACACCACAACTCAAACCTATAATATATTTGTATAGAGTATTGATTAAAGGCAAATTCTGGAAAGATGAAACATGGACACCAGACAATTGGCTCTATATGTTAGAATAGAATATGCTGAAAAAAAAGGGTTACCAGGGATACAAATTTTTTACCGTTAAGTCAAATTTTGCCATTGCAATGCGATTGGAAGCCACGAGTCTTTTCAAATTTAACGTTTCTGCCCTCTTAAGTGACCTTCTCAGTAGCACAAACAGTTGTTGCTGAATTGATAAAGATGGCCCCATACTAGTCACAGGCGAATATGGTGTTCCAAGAATACCAGATCTGCCAGGGGCAGATATACCTACTTCGGCCAACAGGTTACAAATAGCAGTCAATGTATAAGCAAGGCAAGCATCGTCACTTTGCTGCAGAACAAACAAGTTAATGAAAGTAAGTATGTATTCTACATTTGACAACTGAAACCACTGTAAGTTTGCAGACAATGATAACCCAGATATAGAGATAGGGGTATTTCAATTTGCTAATCTATCACATAGTGCATGTCGTGTATTACGGCCTTCTGAAGATACCTTGCCAAAGAGATCAATAAACAGAACATCATTTCCAAACAGGATATACCTGGAAATGAAATCCACTTCACAACTAAAAGTTTGAGATGTAGATACATAATACAGCCGTCTTGTGTTTCAAGTATCAAAATGAAAATATGTTATAGCATGCATTCACACCAAACTAACATGAATTAACTACATTATGTAGTGCTAACAGATGTGGAGCGGTGAAACAATAAAGAACCCCAGAAATTAGTCTACTTTCTAAATGTATACTGCTTTTAGCTCAGTCTCATAGTGTATGATTCAGATTAAGAATGTGATAGTTGATAGAATACCCCTTCAGATACAAGCTAGAATTTTAGATCTGAAAAGATATAAATAATACCTGCTGTGAAACCCGGACAGCTTCAGCTAAAACCTATAAACATGAACAAGTTAAACAAAATTGTATATCAGACCACAGGGCTAGACCAAAAGCCAATGTGGTTAAACAAAAAGCTGGCGCTAGAAGACTAATTAAAGAAGATAAGTAAACCTACCTCCAAAGCTTGATTAGGATGACCAAAGTGAAAATGCATCATTCCCAAACACAATGCAGCAGCTTCATATCTTCCAGATCGATTGTGGCCTGATGATGAGGGGACGAAATCAGATCCTTCTGTCCCTGCACTTCAGAGACACTTTTTATCAGATAAGCTCATATTTCAAATCTCTTAACTTCCGTGTCTGTTGGTTTCTGTTTTGAAAAAAAAAAAGGTCATACTGATGCTTCATCTGATCCTGGACGACACCAGGAAGTGTACAATCAAAAAAATTAAAGGAAGAACAATTACTGAAATGATGGCAAAAGCAAGATATTCGATAGATGAATGGGTCCAGTTAACGCGTACCAAAGACCCGCCTTCAAACTCTCATTTTTCACCTTGGTGTCAACTAAGTGCCTCTTTGGCGATCATGTTCTAAAAAATCGTTTTAAAAAGTGTTTTTACTCAAAAATACGTATAACAGCTATTATTTCGGTTGTTTTATTATTAAAAACATATGTTTCTAGAAACACCGATTTTGGCATTTTATTGAGCTATTTTTTCCTGTTTTAAACAGGCTGTGATTGTCTTACCCCCAAAAAAATGTTTCTTTTCAAAGCCAAGTACTCATTCATATCCAATGTTAGTCATAGAGTGTGTTTACTGTTTACGTGAAAAAGAGTTTTGAAGGTTTTTTGGTTTATGCTATATTGCAAATTTTGAATAAGTGGCTAGGATGAAGAGAAGGGAAGATGCATTATCACTCTTCAACCTAGCCACCCTCTCAAAAACTGGACTATAATTCAATCAAAAAAAAACAATTAGCCAAACACACCAATAGTTTATCCAAGTTTTTCTCAATGAAACAATCTTGCATATACAGAAATAGGGGCCCAAGAAGATCTTGCTTTTTTACTTGGCAGTTGCTTTGGAAGCTGTTTTAACTGCTAAAAATTCGATGAAAATAGTCTTTTATTTTGCAAGTGAGTTCATCGTGTTTGCCCATGCAGCAGAGAGAGCACGCAGATATTTTTGCATTGTGACCTGGCAAAAAAATTCCGGGACTTGAGTTGTGGTGGGTGATACTACCAACAGCTATTACCATGCTGGTGGCTAACCAGCCTATTACTTTGTCCTTACATTTGGTGGTTCATCTGGAGAAAAATGGACTGGCATGTTTTTCAGGAAGAGTATTTGTCTATATACAGAATTAGAGGTTTATTTCGAATACTTTTGCTTTTAGGAGTAAAAGGAAGTATATGATTCTTATATATAGATGCAATGGATGGACTCAACCCTTAAACTGAGTAATTCTCCTTTTTACTTTGCTGCTTCTAATGGATTGCTCATTTTTTTTTAAGACGATAGTAGACATGTAAGCTAATGAATCAAGTACGGCAGCAATATTTAGAAACTAACTGTAAACATCAGTTATTAAAGAGCTAAATCGTTTAACAGCCCAGCTATTCAAAACAGAAAGACATTTTCTAGAAACATGTAATAGTGTTTGATAAGAGGTTTTTTAGTTGTGTACTTTTCCCTTCATTCGCCCATGGCTTTAATCTGGAAGTCAGATCAAATGTGGCAGTGCTCAATCAACTGCCTATGGCAATCATTTTGTAAGCTATCTCAATCTAGATTTTCTGAAAATAGGAAAATACTAGATATTTCGGCCTTAACCAAGAAAGTAATTCTTCAAATTAATAATCAAACAGCTAAATGCTTGAAATTTAAAGCAGAAAACTTTCTCTGAGAACTAGTCACCTGTAGTCAAAATAGCGGTGAAGATTCTCCAAAGCAGCAGGATAGTCGTCGTGATGAAGGAAATTTAAGTAACGTGAGAAGTGAACCTGCATAAAAAGGACAAAACCCAAAAGAAGAAAGAAAACAGTAAATAGTCAGGGTGTGGAGTGTGGACACGCTCACATACAATAGAACAAACAAATTTGGAAGCCAACCCAGTTAAGCTGAGATAACTAACACGATGTAGTTCTGGTGCCAGCTTCTGTATCTGTTTCAATATAACTTCAAAACCCTTAAAGGGAAAAGAGCACCCCTTCCTGCCATGAGAAAACTTCTTGTGTTACAAAAGACTCGAAGTGTTTGGATAAATGCAGCTGAAGCAACTAAAGTAAGTAACTTACTTTTCAATGGCATCAGCTTGTTCAAGTAAATATCCATGTATTTGTGTGTTTGTGCGCAAGAAACCCCCAGAAGACAAATTGGGGGTTCTCAACGCCTCATTAGCAGGTTGTGTAAATGGGCTACCTTCTCTAGGTCCATTGCTGCGTTTAAACTTTGAACCAGTCTCAGAATCTGCAATCATTTTGCTCATCATCAATCACTAAAAGTTATACCACCTATACACCACAATTGTTGGCAATGTCACTATGTAATGCTGAAAATGCAGACAGATTCCACTGTATTATCTCACTGTGTGCAATGAAGTGAAACGACACAGTGCACAAGTTAACTGAAATAGAATATCTCATGAGATATGGCAAAAACACGGTGAAAAATGAGAGTCTGACAGCGTATTACCACTCTGTTCCTTCTCTTTCTCCCCCTTTCTATTTCGGTAAGTTCTCTTTCTTTCTCCCCCTTTCCCTATTTGGCAAAATTATGGTTATGAAATTCCCAATTTACCCTCAAAAAATACCCCACACAAAATGTATGTACATGAGTTGATGGTTACTTTTTGGTTGATTTATCAACCCCACTAAGGGGTAAAAAAGGGAATTACCCTTGAGTTGATGACTCTCCTTAATCCAAGAGTTTTCTCCAAGGGGGAGAAAGACAAGGAACGGAGTGGTATATGCCACGCGGAGATTATAAGATATGCGTAAAATCATAATTCCGGTTTCAGAGCATTTGCTTCAAGCTTGTCAAGAGCAGAAATATCAAATAGCATTCATGATTCTTTAAGGGTGCAGCACTAGAGAGAAGTCGTTGAAAAGGAGCTTGATGCATTAAACGAGAACCGAACATGGGATCTTGTGGAACTTCCACAAGGAAAAAAGATTGATTGGCTGCAGATGGGTTTTTACAATCAAATACAAGTCTGATGGGACAATTGAAAGATATAAAACCCGAATGGTGGCTAAAGGATATAATCAAACTCATTGTACTCATTACTTTGAGACTTCGCTCTTGTAGCTTCACTTAATTCCATCCGAACCTTATTATCTCTTGCAGCTACTTTGTTGGAAGTTGTTCCAGTATGATGTTAAAAACGCTTTCTTTCATGGAGATCTGAAGAAGTGTATATGGAAATCCCGGACGGTTTGAAAAGGCTAACCAGTGGAAAGAAGGTGTGCAGGCTTCGAAAAGCTCTTTATGGGCTAAAACACTCACCTCGTACTTGGTTTGGTCGTTTTGCAAGGTTTATGACTAAGAATGGTTACCATCAAAGTCAGGGTGATCATACTCTCTTCATCAAACACTTGGGAGATGGTAAGATAACAGCCCTAATAGTCTATGTTGATGCCATTGTAATCACTGGAGACAATCAAGTAGAAATGAATTATCTTAAAAGGAAGATGGCACAAGAATTTGATATTAAAGATCTTGGAGTACTCTAGTATTTTTTAGCCATTGTAGTAGCCAGAATGCCAGATCAAGTCAAGGGATTTTTATCTCAGCGCAATTATGTGCTTGAATTATTGAAAGAAGCTGGTATCTTGGGCTGCAAGCCTATCGCCACTCCCATTGATGTCAATACTAAGGTCAGGCCACATGAGGAAGAAAGTCCTGCCGCAGAGCGATGAAGATATCAACGACTAGTTGGGAGGTTGATGTACTTATCTCATACACGGCCAGATATTGCATTTGATGTAAGTTTGGTTAGCCAATTCACATAAAATATAGGGGTGGAACATAATGGAAACAGTTACCAGGATATTGAGGTACTTCAAATTTGATCCGGGAAAAGGAATTGTATATGCTAGAGGTGGGAACATGAGGTGGAAGCTTATAAAGAGTCGGATTGGGCAGGATCTATTATGAATAGACGATCTACCTCAGGCTACTGCACATTCATTGCATTAATTGGTGGAAACCTGGTGATTTGGCGCAGCAAAAAAGCAAAATGTGGTTGCACGATTCAGTGCTAAGACAGAATATAGGGCGATGGCTTCAAGTATCATGCAAGATTTTAAGGTGAAGATTGACAGCCTAGTGAAACTTGCTGTGATAATAAGGCAGCTATATCCATGGCTCATAACCATGTACAACACGAACGCACCAAACATGTCGAAGTGGGTCGACATTCCGTCAAAAAGAAAGTCGGCAGATTACATACCAACTACAGAGCAGTTGGCGGATATATTGACAAAAGGACTTGACAGCAACTCAATAGTTCTATTGTTGGCAAGTTGGGGATGATGAACATTTACTCACCTACTTGAGAGGGAGTGTTGAAATTATTCATATCTTAGGGAATCTCCTAAGATTGATTTGACTCTGGGTACATTAAAGAAATATCCTACTAGTACTTTATATAATTTGTGATTAATATGGTCAATGGGGTATCTCTGCAATTAGTGTAATTACTCTTTACCTAGAAGAGCTACAGGACCTATCATATATACATAATCAACTGATCCAAGAGAATAGACAAAAAAGTTTGATTTCTCAACTATATGCTCTTTCGGAACATGATAATATTTGTTCCCATATCCTCCCCGTTCGTTTCACTAATGCATTTCCTTACCAAAGAATCGTCAAGTTGACATCCTCAGCACTTCTGTTCTGAAATAAGTAACAACTTGTAATAACTTTCATCTAAATGAACCATCTGAAATACAGAATAAAAATTATCGTAGGTTATGCATATGTCAACGCTTTTCAAGGTATATTTTCATTTAAATCGTTATTGGTTCAACCTATGGAAACATGATTTTATTTACCATCCATATGTTGCGCACGCCAACGACATTATGGTTCATGGTTTCTCCTTTCAACAACAACGAATGCACATTTGCAATTCGCAGTTACATTCAATTGAGGACTAACAAAATTCATTTGGGTTGAAAGATCGCAATTTTGTATCTAAATTCTAAATTTATCAACAATGTTAAAGATACAGGGCACAGGGCAGAAGAAAAAAGTCTATCATCACAAAGAACTTGAGCAGGGTTTAACACACGTTATAAGAACAGTATTGTCTGACTACAAACAAAGAAGCTTTTGTGAAGGTCTTTAAAGTGATCCAGGTCAAGACTAGCAAGCAAGCATCGGGGCAGAGAGATATCATGGATGGTAGTATTCAAATCTAAATATAGTTTAATGGGTCACACTATTAATTGAAGAGAATATAGATCCATCTACAGAATCAAGGGCCAATGCATCTTAGTAAGATTTGACTCATTGATAAAATAGTACCATTGATTTCAATAGATATGTGCCATTTGCCAAGACATAATATCGCAGTTTAATTATCGAACTACGAACTGAGGACATTTTGTACCTATTTATGATAAGGAAAAGAATAATTGACACTTAACTACCTTGCAGTTTGACAATACTGACATTTTGCTGCACACAGTTTCAAAATTGACACTAAACTATCATGCAGTTAGACATTACTGACACTTTGGAACAGGCAGTTTCAAAGTTGACACTTAAGTGCATGCAGTATGCAAATAACTGACATCCCCCTCCACTTTCGATGACGACAGTCACTTTGAAAATCAAATGACATAATGAACCGCCATCGAAATTGGAGCGGGTAGTCGGTAATTTGCATAATGCGTGCACTTACGTGTCAATTTTGAAACTGGGTGCACAAAAGTGTCAGTAATGTCTAACTGCATGATAGTAAAATGTCAATTTTAAATCTGCATGCACCAAAACGTCAGTAATGTCAAACTGCATGGTAGTTAAGTGTCAATTGTTCTAAGGAAAATGTATATTTTGTAGATGTACTTAGGTTTGTAGTTCACATCATGTATCATTCATGTGCTCACACTTTGTGAAACAATTCTTTGCATTGCATTTATACACGGCCTGCATGTCATGTATTGTTTCATTTAATAAAACAAGCAGTCCCGTAGTCCCAAGAAAGCACTTAGTTCAAAGCATGAATTTGTCTAACCAGGTAGCATTCATGAAGTTGTAACATTTAAGGTTTAACATCACTCTATTGTTCAATGTAGCAGATTAATCTTTTAGTTAACAGTTGAAAACTTAAAATGTCATAATGTAATGGAAGTTGAGCACTTGAGTAGCACAAATTCGAAGAATTCAAGTGATGAAGAAAATACTAGTCGGAATGGAACGCGAACTGAGAATAAGGACAGATCTGAAGAGGAAAGCTCTCCTATCAAACAGATTTTGTGAAGAAGCACTTGGACTACAAGGCGACCCTCAAAAAGTGTCAGTGGCAGGACATTTACCTCTCAAAATGAGACAATAAGTCCATGCTCTGTGTTTATCGACTACTGACAAAATGCGATCTTACGGTAATGATCAACAAGGGCAAAACTCAAAGTAGCCAATCCTAAGGTTTATGCAGGATGCACCAATTCACTGTGATCCTCGAATAGCATGCTAATAATGCCTGAAAAGCTATGTTCCGCACTGAGTGACAAGTCAGATATGACGCGTCTGATTCTGGGCCTTTCTCTTCACCATACAAATTATTCTAGGCCTCTTCCGGTTGCTCTTTCGCCTTTGGTAACTGCTACCATCAATCCATTGTTGAAGGGTATTATACTTTTTTTATATATAAGGAATTGTATACTACTTTCTACAAAATGGTCAGTATTCAACATTTTGGAATAGACTCCGTCACAAAGATGAGTGTACCAAAATCGTACCTCCAACCAATCCAACAAGAGCTTTTGGTGAATGAGTATGGAAAGAAAGGCAGCCTTGACCCACTTTCCTTTCCTGGATTTCATCCGTAACTTTCTCGAAAACAAAATTCTCCAAATCCATGCTTTCATACTCTAACGGTTCCAGATCAGAGCCAGAACCATCTAAACATGATGACTCGTACGGACAGCCTGAGACAGCTTCTCTGACATATGTTGCTATATTTTTCAGAAGATGACAGACGGCCTGAGCATAGAAGAAATTTTAAGAGGTCAGAACATATGTGTACTTTTCTATAAAAATGCACAGCTCAATCCATAATTGCTCCAGATTTGCTATAACTGACGAGGATGTGGTGATGTCTACATGTGCTAATGCATAAAGTTTAAAATAACGCATCAAAGCAACTAGCAGTCCAATGTAATAGCTAAGATTATCATAACAATCAACAACTTGGCATTGAGACAATGCATGTACAGGCATAAAACTACAATCACCTCCAACAGACGAAATGCGAGGTTAGAATTTTATCTACAAAAGGCAACCATACCGTTTGACCCACAGTGGCCAGTGCCATTCCAATTTGAGATAAGACTTACCACAGGTAGAGGCTCTATTTGGAAGAGAGATTAATGGATTAATATATAATCCAACTCTTGAAATGTGTGGTTCTGAATTGTTTCAGATTTCTCTCTTCATCAGTCACATTTCAAAAATCGATTATAAATTAAACCAATAATCCATCTCCCAAACAAATTAAAATGCATGCGTCCTCTAGGCTTATAACAATAATGAGTACAATCACCCTTAAAGAAGTTATTTAGCTTTAAAACCCGAGTAAAGAGAACAAAATATTCAACCTTCTTCATTCAACTGAAATCCAATCATAATCTCACCTAGGGTTTATTGTACTCAAAGAGCTATTGAGATTCACCTAGGTCTGATTGGCAAATGTATCAACATAGATAGCATAAATCATACTCATTTAAAGTAAATTATAGGAAATGGTGCTCGAATATTATCTCTTCACAACACGAAATGTCAGTTTGGCGAACTACATCCCTTGCCCAAATAAAGGTGACTCCTAATATGATTCGTTAATGAACTATTTAAAAACATTACCTCAAATGACAAAAGGTTGAAGGCAAGTAAACAACGTCGAAGAAATATTCCATGATTACTATTTGGGTCCAAAACGGTCTGGTCATCATCCACAGCACTTGAATCAGGGCCTCCAAGGATCCCTGACTCAAACAGTGTCCCAAAGAAAACGACCGAGTTATTACGAAGTGGATAACTAAAAAGGAATGAAAAAAAAAAGAGTTGATGATGAGAAAAAACCTCGCAAATCACTGAAAAAGGTAAATAAGTCATCAGGTGATGACAGTGATGACAGCCTACTGGTTAAATGATCGCTCAACCAATCATCTAATTGGCTGCCAATTTCTCTGAGCTGAGCAATAAGATCATTTAGCCTTGGCTCCAAAATATCCTCGCAAGACTGCAAGCAACCAGAAGGAAAACAAGAAACTAATCAGTTCAGCTAATCAAGAGCTGTACTATTAGATTATAATAGCTCAATGTTTGTCAGGTTGATGACGCTAATGCTCAAACATGTCGAGTTCACATAACTTAGTACATGCAATATATCTCAAGTAACCCACTTCTAGCAGAACATAATCTGACATACTTGTAACATAATCTGTATTGGTAATAGATATAAGTTTCAGTGGATAAGACTTGAGCAGCCCTGAGCACAGTTAGGCTCATTATTATTGCTCTTCATAGGTTAATTTTGCCTATGAAACATATTATCAGGTACAAACTTGCTCAGCTTAGTTTAAAACTACTGATTGTCTAGAATGGAAAATGACAAAGAATTATTTTTAATGAACGTGATATACTTATGGATACCCACTTCTGGATCAGCTCTCTTGTAGGGGAATTGTACTTACATTTAGCGACAGAGAAAAGAAAAAAACAAATGCACAACTAAGAATCGTGACAAAGGGCTTAAATATAGTAAGCACTCGATCATAAGCCATAATCGCACTCAACTGCCTTCGATACTAGTAAATACTTAAACTACAGACTAAAGAATAAAATCTGATACAACAGACCCTGAGTCCTAGAATCTGTTTCCATAACCTTACTTCCCAAATCAAGAACCTACACCAGGAACACAAGTATGATGATCAGGATGATACTTGCAGAACAATCTTGAATCCATATATTTATCTAATTTATCTAAACGATATGACTGTAATCTTATGGTACACGATAGAATATGGAATTTCAGAATGCAAAATGTGTCTCATCTTGACGACTATGGTAAAACTACATCCGCATAAACCGAATAACCAAAGAAGTTAGTAAATATCTTCCAGACTGGAATTATTATTATTTTCCCTTTTACTCCTAGCAACTAGAATGGCCTTCTATCACTTGTATAGTTGTATCTTTTTCACTGTATTGTCAAAAGACCACCTTCAACTGGGCATTTGAAAATAGAAACAGAAAGAGATTCCTCAATTACAACCAAAATCCTATCACCATCACATGGGCATAAATAAATTTAGCTAGAATGGCGAAATGTGTTTTCAGTTCTTTGTACATGGCTGGCAAATTTACACACATTATTAATTCCCAGAAACCCATAACTATCATACACCAACTAGCTAATTTTTGGTGAGATAAGTGTTCTTCAATTCACGATATGAAATGGGTACTCTTTAATTTACCAAACGAAAAGGGGAAAATGATGCTCTTAATATACTACAAGTGAATTTTATTTTTTTTCGAGCTCACAAATGAAATGGACAGCACTCACCTTAGTGATAGCTGTTAAGAATACGCCAAGGGCATTGTGTTGAGCAATAGATGAGAACGGGAACGGTTCTGATGATTGAGGAGGCGGTGCGAATGTCTGAAGCAGGATGCAAACGGACACTTTGTGCGGCGTTAGAGTGAATGCACCCGGTGGCTTCACGATACCTGCCATGGGAGATAACTGTATGCTCCCTCTTGTGCCTCAGCTGAATACCCTTCTTCTGTTCTCTCCGACTGGTGCAATCCTTGTAAATGCTAAGTGAGGGAGAAAGAGAGACGATGGGTGGTTGAAGACCTAATCGAGGGTTTTGAAATTGTAAATTTTGGAAATGCCGCTTTAGCTCTGTGTGGAAAACAGAGTTCGGGCGAGTGGTGTTAAGATCCGGTTAAGAAAACCACCCGATGACCTGACCCGACGCAGATCGTTTGCGGACATCCTGGTTTGTTTAGATAAAAAGTTTTTTTTTTTTGCAAACCAAGACCGACTTGGTTTTATCAGCGGTCCAAAACTGGTACAGAAAAGATGGGCTTGTAATAGCCCAATACATACATGAATCTGATGAGAGGCCCATTTGGGCTAAAGAATGCGCAGAGGGATGTCTTTTCGACAGTGAGAAACCCTAGCCACTAACAGCTTATCTAGAGTCTTCAAGTAATCTCTCATTAGTCTCGTCATTTCTCCGCCGCTTCCTCTCTCTCTTCTCATGTCTGCAACTTCTATAGCTTCTGGACGAGAGACAAACAATCGAATTCGATGATGAGAGATATAAACCCCCTTTCATACGCCATTTGAGCAGCTGATCGAAGTGCATATCACTCTGCGATGAGGGATTTGGCGTTGTAAGGAATGCGGAATGAGAATCCACAGAGAAAGTCCCCGTCAGAGTTACGGATTATGGCACCTCCACTAGATCTGAGGTTAGAGAGGGAGATAGTTGTGTCGGTGTTCAATTTCAACACCCAGACAGCGGTGGCCGCCACCGTCTATTCGGCGTAGGAGTCGTGGTGGCTACATGCGTTCGAGATCCTTCAAAATAAGTTTCTCTATACTCCTCTTCAGCTGCGATTGTTTCTGCAATGATATCTTCTCTTTTCTTCGGGCCATGCTGTTATTATTAATTCTTTTCTATATCAGTATTGCATGTGTTCTCGACAACTATCAGTAAAGACAAATCTTTATTAGTTTTTGGTCCTCATGTCCCTTGCTACCCAAAACCAGATTGTGCAAGTTTTTCAAATGCCCACTGATGAAAAACGCGATAAATATCTTAGTTTACCCACACTTATTGGTATTATTTTCAGAATATTAAATCTCGTATTTGGAACAAGTTAAGCGGGTGGAAAGAAAATTTTCTTTCTACGGCTGGTAAAGAAATCGTATACACTTATAATAAAGAGGATAAGCCTCTCACATCGTGGCACCCTTTACACAGGTGGCCCATTCACTGGGTTACACATCAGCTCATGGGTGCACTGGGTCAATTTCATTTCTTCCCCTAAGGGTTCTCGCAATTACACTGGTAGGAAGAGGGTCAAGGTGTGTAGTTTTTGTCTATACCAGTAGAGTGGAATACCACTCTCTACTATGCGCCACCTCTGGCGAAAGCTTCGCGTGTACGTTCTCCCATCTTTATTTGCTTTGGAATGAGAGCTGCTAGGGTTGCCGCTCCACTCGAAGATGCGAGTGAAACGGTGGTTAGGTTGGAAAACGGTATGAGGAGCTTGTGGGTCGACCGCCACGACACAAAATTTCAATAGAACGGAAAAATGCGACATGCTCTCTCCGCCGGTATGAATCTACGGCTTCTTCCAGCAGTTCAGAATCTCCCCCCCTAAACCTAACATTTTCCTCAACAGCGTCATGGGGTAAGCTCTCTCTCTCTTTCTCTCTCTCACCGATTCCTCAAAAGATTGGTTTTTGATAGGTCTCCCAGCTCTCTCTCGTCATTGTTTGTAGTGCAATTGAATCATTGGAGTTCAAGCAGGCTTAGGCCTATACTAAGAAAGGAGACAATTGTTGTGGTGCCTCATTGGTGCCTTATATGGGGTTTTGATGCAGTATGCACACCGGAAATACAAACAGAATTTCCTGATCAAAGCCTCCATGAATCGCATGTTAAGCTCTCATAACATGATAAAGGAGGTAATGTGTACCTTGTATGTTTGTGTGATCACAGCGAAGAATGGTGTCCTCGTCTCTACCGGTATCCACACCGTAGGATTGCCAAATGGAATCTTCTCCACGTCATGTGCTAGCAACATAGAAGAAGGAATCGCCTGGAGCTTGATCAATTCAAGCGGATCACGCAAAATGAGAAAGAGATCGAGCATCTTGGAGCCGACGGGTAGGGGTTGTCGTGCGCCTCTCGACTCTCTCTCCTTGCTCTGATTATTTCACTCAATGACAAGTCATGTGAAGTAATAGAGCTAGGATTCCCCTTTTATAGTCTATAACTCCTATTGACTACAAACTTGCTCCAATACTAATTTTGTCCGTACACGGATTAGTCTTATAGCCTAATCATTTCCAGACACAGCTTAGTCAATTAGCCTAATCATGTCCATACACATATTCGTCTATTAGTCTTATCATGTCCATACACGGATTAGTCGAATAGCCTAATCTTGTCCATACACGGATTAGTCGACTTTGCAATTTAATACAACTAACTTTGCATGTGGTTGAGTTTTGATCCTTGATCCATATAATTATTAATTATAGCGAAAATTACCTTTAAGAACACGGGTAAGCAAAGAATGAGGATAAGAAAGCAAAAGTCACATTTATTTACCCAAAAAAGAGATCCCACGACAATGGATTTTTTGTTTATAAAGATCGTTACTGCACCAAAATATCGCAATTAAATTATGAATTTCATAGCAAAAACCTGTTGGAAGGAGGTAAACAGACATAATATAGGTTGGAATAGATTGGATAATGGCCTTAATTAAAACTAGTTTGCATACTTGTCTCGATTATAGGTGGCTGTAAAATGCTGAGTACAAAGCATAATTATTTCCAATGCAATGTAAAAGACGAGACTGTAAGGGGGGAAAGTGAATTTAACAATTGAGGTTCAATTCCAATGGCCAACTGTGAAGCTTGCTACCTATTAGTTTTGAAACACATTCACGACAATGATTCTGATATAGTGGACGTAATTACGTTGCCAAGTTGTTGAACCATTTCAATGCAAATAAAGTTGCTTTTACTTGTCATAAGTCGTTGTTGTTCCATCTGCATGTATATAGAATCTGTTGGGTCTCCTCTGAAGAGAATAAAGAAGTACGTTTGGTGAATCAATGGCGTGTTGCAGAATTTTCGAAGTTCAATTATTGACTTGTGACTGCTCGCAAATTCTAGTGACCAACTTGTAGGAGTTCCCAATGCATCGTGTACGGTATGTATTAATAAAAAAATTAAAAGAACAGTGCTTATAAATCAACGAAGTTGAAAAGGTAACCATACATATGTCATTAGCCTGAAAGGTCTAGGAGTCGTTGGTTTTGGTTATCTACACTCCAAATTGTTATTGAAACATTCGTTCATGTTTTAAAAGAACGTACATGGTGTTCAAAGTAGAGGATTATGAAGTAAAACATCCATGTATTGATATAGTTAATACAGAACACCTAAGAGAAGGAAATTGTTGAACCTTCTGAGTGAGAACTTCTACATGTTGATTGGTTGTTATATTTCTCCAGCAAATGTTTCTACCATGTCGAAAATCTCTGCGATATTGACATTTCCAGATAGTAAAACAATTGTCTGGACATGTAAAAAAATAGAATATCACACCAGGATATAATCGGGCCCGTCCCTAGACCTTTCGGGACCTAAAGCAAGTAAAAATTTAGCGGCATTGAGTTGAAGAAAACTCGTCCTTTAGCTTTGAGTCAAATAATATAAAATTACAACAACATTTCCGAGAGTTCATTCAAGTCACATTATGGAAAATATTATCTAAACCAAACTAACATTAATATTATTCTAAAATTATAACTATTAACGGCCTGGATATAACTACTTACTTTTTGGAACTCATTACTCACCTATCATGCAAACTGGTTAATGCACCAAGATGAGGAACAAAAACCCTTTCATATCTTTGTTCAACAACTTCAAAGTACGGCTTTCCTCCCATTTTCTTTTGGAGAAATAGCAACTTCTTGACCAAATCGAGAAACTAATAAAGCATCAGGAAACCAATCTTTATTGATCTGTAGGAAGATACACCCTCAATGTATCCCTCACCTTCATTTTCCGCCGGCAGGTGGGGCACTTGCCTTGTGCTGCTAATGCTTTACAAATACATTGTTTGTAAAAGATGTGTCCACACTTGATTGTTGATTCTTCAACAAACGGGCCCATGCAAACCACACAACTGAAGGTCGGTGGTGTTGGCGGCTTTGGTGGAGGAACAATTATTGCAGGAATCTTTTGCAATAACATCAAAGTCTCGGCAACATTGTAAATATGCCCTACATAGAGAGCAGGGTTAAGTTCAATTTATATTATCTTTTTAGTGACTTCAATTTGATACTATTCCTAGCTTTACTAAGTTCTATAAAACGATCCAACAATATATAACATAAGTGAAAGCATAAGTTCCTAGATTCCTAAGTTCCTAGGTTCCTAAGAACTATTCATAGGTTACTAAGTTCCTAGGTTCCTAAGTTCCTTGTAAACGATCCAACAACAGATAACTATATTAACAATATGATAAAGTCATTTGACTCGAACCAGTTTGGTAATGGATTAGAGCTCTAATTTTTTTTCGAAATGCTCTATATTAAATAGTATAATGAAGTAGCTATAGAACAATAGATTGATCAAATGTTCGGTAAAATTCACTATGGGATGTTGCGAGATAGAAAAATGAACATAAGCTATTACTTAAAATGATTTTTGAAGGAGAACTTCTGAAATTCTTACATATAATAAGGATAAAATGGGTTGTTAAAAAAAAGTTGTAGACAAGATTTCAGTACAAGATATATGTTGTTCTGCAACTTTACTCCAATGAGTTTCGTCTTACACAATTGTTTACTTTTTCGTGATTTTTTTTTGCATAATACCAGATAATATAAGAGATTTTACCACCCATATAATAAGTAAATAAAGACTGGGGCCTTTCATACAGTTCAAACTCTAGATCATCTCAAGACCACATTAAAAAAGGGAAAAAAATATGTTGTAAACATGAATTGGTCTACGCTCATGGATCAACTTCTCCAGCTGATTGTATTCATACATAAATGTCCATTTAAAAGACTAATTAATTCATAATCCATTTTCCCAAATCACAAAGCATGTTATAATTTTTTTGAAGGAAGTAGAAAACATTACTGCATTACAATACAAAGGGAGAAATTCAAAGCGTAATGAAAGGAGGATAATACATTCCAACGGCCAGTTACATTAAGAGAAGCCCTCCTAAGCTTGTTGGGGTTGTTAGATAACCAAGACCTCAGCAGGAATGCTAAAAAGTATATGAGGGCATAAATATGTTTTTTGAGATTCTAAAATTGCAAACAAATAAGAAAAGACATTTCCATAAGGCCGGATACTTGTATGAATCATTATATTGGAATTGAACAATAAAAACGCCGTTTTAAATATGAAAATCAAGATCCAAATGGGTTTTTCGTAGTCACCCAACCAAACATTTAATAAATACTATAACATGAGCAGGAAAAAAAATCATACTGAAGCTTTATCCATAAAATGGAAGAAGTCTCAAATAATATATTTAAAAACTCTTTCTCCGGTATTGTAACATAAATTGCATAAATCAATGTTTTCTGATAATTCAATCTCTTATGGATTATGTGGTGTATAAACTCAGGGGGAGTTATACTGTGAAGATGATGAAAGACAGGATTGTTTGATAGACTTAATTAAAGCTCCAAAGCTTTAAAGCTCAAGATTTCCTATAAACCTGCTTTATACTTGCTGGCAGTTTATGTGTTGCAGGTTGCTGGGCATTGGATCGAATGCTGCTTATAAGCATTTATACTGTCTCTCACAAATATTCGTGACCTTATATAATATGATAATAATGCTAAATAAATATGCAGTTTGATATGTCTTAAGAATCACTTGTTGTTGGCCAAACTTTAAAGGTGAAAGCTGCAGTCAATAGAGCATGTCCCCAAAATGATATTGGAATATCCATTTGACACATCATAGTCGCACCATATCTAATAGTGTGCGATTCCTCCTACCGGAAATGCCATTCCATTGTGGCGTTCCGGGTGGAGTGAGTTGGGATACTATCCCACACTCTCTAAGATACTCGTCAAACTCTTGGCTCAAGTATTCTCCTCCACGATCCGATCGGAAATCCTTAATACTTTTACCAAGTTGCTTCTCTACTTCATTCTTGAATTCCTTGAGAAATTCAAAGGATTCGGATTTGGCCTTCATAAGGTACACAAATTCATATCTACTGAAGTCATCAGTAAACGTAATGAAGTAGGTGTAACCACTCTGGCAGGCGTGGGAAACGGCCCACATACGTCAGTATGTATGAGTGCTAGTAACTCACTAGTCCTCTCACATTTCTTATTGAAAGGGGACTTTGTCATTTTTCCTAACAAACAAGATTCTCATGTCTCATATGATTCCAAATCAAATGAGTCTAGAAGTCCATCCTTATGGAGTCTGAAATGTGTTTCTCGTTTATATGGCCTAAACGACAGTGCCATAGATATGTAGGATTTAAATTATTAGTTTTAATCCTTTTAGTATTTATGTTATAGATGGAATTATTTAGATCAAGGATATACAATCCAATAGACAAATGTGCACTACAATAGTGCATACTGTCAAAATAAATGGAGCGACACTTGTCCTTTATTGAAATATAAAAATCCTTCTCTTCCAAACAAGAAACGGAAATAATATTTCTGCTCATAGCAGGCACATAATAGCAATTTTCTAACTCTAAAATAAGTCTAGAAGACAAAGATAGTTCATAAACGCCTACAACTAATGCAGCAACTTTTGCTCCATTTCCGACGCGCAGATCTATCTCCCCTTTAGCCAATCTTTTACTTCTTTTCAAATCCTGCACATTTCGACAAATGTGAGATCCACATCATGTATCCAATACCCAAGATGAAGAAATAGATATATTGACGTTTATAACAAAAATACCCGGTGGTGGTGGAATCACTATTCCAAGCTTCTTATCCTCCAGATACTTGGGGCAATTCCTCCTCCATTGACCCGGCTGGCTACAGTAGTGACAATCACCTTTAGCCACACCCCCACTAGGCGTCAAGGCTTCCTTAGATTTTGCAACTTTCTTGCGCTTTCCTTTGGAAGTAGAGGCAACTCCGTTTCCCTTCCTTTTACTGACCATCAGTATGGCCTTGCCTTTGTCTTTATTGATGCTTTGTTCAGCCGTCTTTAGCATGTTCAGCAAGTCTGGCAGAGTCTTACTGATTTCGTTCATGTTATAATTCATGATGAAATGGTTATAACTGTCAGGCAACTATTGCAAGACAAGATCAGTAGCCAACTCTTGGCTGAGTGGGAACCACAACCTCGTGAGTTTCTCAATATACCCGATCATTCGGAGTACATGAGGCCCAACTGGGTTGACGCGAATTCTTAACGCGCTTAAACGCAAGTATACGGTCAAGCAGTAAGTGGAGTATTTTACGACTTCGAGTATCGAACCCAAGGGAAATACACGATTATTAGCTAATTAAGAATTAAATTTATGATACCTAAGTAACCGGTAAAAAGTGTTTGATTTGAAGGTTCGTCACCCACAAACAAGTGACTTAAACTAAAGAACAACTAAGCCAAATATTTTTGTGGAATTTTCACTTTTAAACGAAGATAACTTGTGATTGAATACGATTAATAAGGAAGAACTAGGCCATTGATGGTCCCTAGGGTTGTTAACGATTTCCGGGTTGTGCTTGAAACACTCTACGCACGTTCTAATTATACCGGGTAATACTCATCACGATCTTCTCTCAATCTCACGTGAATTTGTGCAATAAATAGCCTTCGGGTCCTCTCGGTCCACCTCCGTCTACAATTACACTCTAGTTGATTTGTTAGGCTTGTTCACCGGGTCCTGTCGGTCCACCGAATTCACTAAGTTCTAACAAAATCAACCGAAACTACCCTCACACGATTAATCAAGTTTCTATCTCCTCTCGGTCTCAAGAAACTACAAGATCACCTAAAATATTCTTTAACACGTCTCAACGAGTTCACTTTCGTGCAACCCTATCAACAAGTAATATTCTACGGGTGATCAAGCCAAGAAAATTAATAAATAAGTACAATAATAGATAAGCTAACAAGAACGTTCATAGAATTTAAGCAAAAGCATGCATCAAGTCCAAAATCCGGAAAATCATCCAACAAACCCTAGTTTTCCATCAATCACCTAGCTTAAAGTGTTTAGCTAGACATAATATTGTTCAAAATGATCAAAATCATAGAGTTCATGAAGAAAAGATGAAGAAACGAAGATCAAACGCTAAAATCTTCAATGTAACTGATGATCCTTGCTCCAAGCTTGTTCTCCCGTCTTCTCCAGCTCTCTAGACTCCAAATATGTGTGAATACCCCCTTAGGATCGTCCCAATACGTTGGAAATAGGTTATAGCCTTCAAACTTTCAAGAAATCACCAAAAACCCCAAAAAATTGCGTATGGCCTCTCTGTTCGCACGAACACCCGGCTGTTCGTGCGAACAGTGTTCGTGTGAACATGATTTTTTTTCTTATTTTCCAGCAGTCCCTTTTTCACCCTTTTTCCATCTTTAACGGACCATATCTTTCTCTTCCGATCTCCGTTTTAGCTCCGTGACCTATCGTTGGAAAGCTATTTGAGTCTACTTTCATTTGCCACTGGTCTCACTCAAAAATTCATTGTATAACTCTAGATACAATCAAAATATTGGAGATTGGTCACTTTTGCTGACTTTGCTTCTCTTGCTTCCTCTTGAGTTTGATTTGCTTCCTAAGTTCGTTTCATGCCTCCTAGCCATCGTTTAGCATCATTTCATGTCAAGACAACATGAAAAACCATACCAAGCGATTATATTTGACAAATAACATCGAAATATGCATCAAAACGCCCGGATTAACAATAAAGTGCTAAAAACTCAACTTTCTACATTTTCTCAACATTCATAGTGTAAAAATCATATTTCAACCCGGGAATCACGCAAAACGATATAAAATATGCAAGAAATATAACTCTAATAGAGAGTTATCATGGGTTCCCTTCTGCGAGATTGCTCTGGAACAGTGCTTTTGACACTTCATACCGCTCATGCCTTGCCTGTTCCTGAAACAACTGTTTAAAGTGTATGATCATATCATATGCTTCCATGCTCTCATGTTGCTTTTGAAACTCTAAGTTCATGGTGCAGAGCATGAGACACGTCACATCATTGGAATCATCTATATGTTTCTGATGTGCTCTCACGGCAGCTAGAATAGACTCATCCTGGGGTGGTTCTGGAATAGGATTGTCTAAGACGTACAATTTATTTTCTTGCTTAAGGACGATCCTTACGTTTCTGTACCATCCAAGGAAATTTGTTTCAGACAGTTTGTCCTTCTCAAGGACAGATCGCAGGGATGAAGTCGATGCGTGATTGTTTTCCATTGGAGTTCTACAAAACGAGAAATATGCAATTTTAGTATTTTGAACGATTTAACTATATTAAACAATGGATAGATTATTAAACATAGCTCCCACTATTTTTCTCAGATTAATAGCCCTCACCATTAATGCGGAAAATATCATACATATTTTCTAGTGAGTCCAAGATCCATATTTCATTTCTTCTTGAGCTTGCTTTGGCAAGTCACCCAAGAATTGGTTATTTAGGTAGGAACCATTCCAATTGCATCCTATGCAAATCTTGATCCAATTAGGTGAATAATTTCTTATTCTTTATCCTTTAGATAACACATAATTGTCATGCCTCTGGGCTCATCAATCCAAATGATTTTACCCAGTTGCGTTCAACCTCTTGATTCAACAATCAAACATTACTGCTTGTGTCGTCCTCAACACATCAAGGCAAATAAAAATGCCTTGCTTTGGCTAGCCTGAATTTAATAGATCTTGATCATGAAGGGTGTTTAGGCAAGAGAAGGCCAAAAAGCAATATTTCCGTTGAGGGATTTAATAGTCATTATATGTTTGGTTGATCCCATCAACATGATCTTATTATTTGGATTGGGCAATCCACAATAAAAGATCAAACTTGTTTATTATTATCTTGTACACGTTTTTCTAGTATCGCCATTCACACAAAATAAATAACAAGACATAAATAATAAACATGCACAAAAGAAAAATTAACGTGGCATTGATATGGCCCGTAGACTAAGATATTACCAAGTCAATGATAATATCTATATGCCCTAAAGTGTCAAGCTCATCTCCATGTGCTCCACCATAGTTGCGCGCGTCTAGGATGGGACCATCATCGTCTTTGTGGCTTCTTTGGTCCTCCGGTCTTCTTCTCCATGCTCTTGGCTATCATCTAAATATTTCTAATTCTATCATGACATCTAGAATAAATAAATAAATAAAACCTCACTTGTTGAGAAGATGGTCGGCTCGCAGGCCGTAAACCAAAGCACAAAACAAACACAAACATCCACAACCTAGGCCATATCCATCCACCATGCAACGAAGCGCATAATATAGTTAAAACTAATTTTAACGCGCTTGTTCAATTTTTGTTTGAAATTAGGAAACTAGGGTCGAAATAGTCCAAGGGATTCACCATCCACCATGGCCGAACCACCCAAGGTCAAAGACAAGGCCTTGGGGCGGTCGGCCGAGCCTCACGCGCGGCTAGGCCGCACGCTAGGCCGGCCCAACCCCTTGGCCAAGCCTTGCTTGGGCGGCAAGGGAAAGGAGGGCGGTCCCATAGGGGTCGTTCCTCCTTTATGGAATTGTTTCCAAAACAATTCCTTGCCTTGTTGCCCAAGCTTAATTATTTCCAAATTTAATAAATCCCTTTTTCCAAATTTGTGCCCAAACCCTAATTCCTAGATTCAAAATTGCTCACATCCTATGTGATCAAACTCACCAATTTACACATCCAATGTTAAATTAGATCTTGTTTGTCTTGAATCAAATTCAATTTGCATCTACTATACCAATTAATTTCAGTTTCGCGTAATATGAATAAAACGGTGTATAAACTGAATTGTAACACATAAAATCATGTTATGCGCTACGACCTGTGGCTCTGATACCACTGTTGGGTTTTGACGTAGGTAACGCAGCGGAATAGCACAATTTCCTTACTCAAAGCCTATCAAGGATCATAGGAAGAGCTATCATTGTAATACCCCGATTTTATACAAGAAGCTAATTTGATAATTTTACACAAAGTTTGGGAGTATAATTGTGATTTATAGAAGTTATGAATTAATTAAATCAAAGAATAAGGATATAATTGTAGTTTTGAGAAAGTTATAAAGTAGTTGGATATTATTTAGAAGGTTATAATTAAAGTTTCCAAGAATATAAAGTTGATAATTTAAAGAATAGGGATGTAGTTGTATTTTAAAGAAGTTATATATATTAATCAAACTAAGTGAGGGGCCTTAATTGTAGTTTTAAGAAGTTTCAAATCAACTAAATTAAAGAATTGGGTTATATTTGTAGTTTTGAGAAGTAATAAATTAGTTGAAATGAGGTTTAGGGGAGGTGACTGTAGTTTACAAGAGTTAATATTGAATTTAATTAAAAGTTGGGGAGTTAGTTGTATTTTAGAAAAATATTCGTATGTATATACGTATAGTATAATTATCTTTAACCCGTATTTTACATAACCCGACCCGTATATCCGTATTACCCGTATTTTTAATTAAAAATTATTATTATTATTATTACTATTATTCTTCTCCCAACCTCTCCCATATTTTTCTCTCATTTCTCTCTCTCTCTCTCTCTCTCTCTCTCTCTCTCTCTTTCTCTCACGGACACACCATCCCTCCTCCCACCTTTTTCTCTTCTCCTCCCTCTTTCTTATTCTTCACCCGAGCAAACACACAATCCCTCACATAACACCTCTCTCAATTTTTACTCCCCCTCACAACACAAATACATCCCCTCCTCCTCCTACTCTCACATTAAAAATTCACCATCTCCTTCCTCACCCCTCCATCACCATCCTTCTCTTACACCTCTACCCCCTTCCTCCTCCTACCTCCTCTTACAATTCATCTTCTCCCTCAATATTTTAATCATCCCCCCTCAAAATTTCACTATAAATAGAACCACCCTCCTTCTTCACCATCATCACCAACAACACCCACCTCCCTCACTCTCCATCCTCCTCCCTCTCCCTCTCGGTAAAACACCACCACCACCACTACCACTGCCGACACCACCACCACCATCACCCCCTCACCACTCTCGGCAAAACCCAGCAGCCACCACACCACCAAAACCCCACTGCCACCATCACCAAAAATCACCGCCACCATCACCACCCCCATCTCCACCATCGGAACCACCACTGTCACTCTCTCTCTCCCATTACCTCTCTGCCTCCACCCTCCTAACCTCTGTTCTCTCTCTCTCTCTTTCTGTGAAACCCAACAGAAACACCCAGCATCACCATCGTCACCACCATCCACGACGCCACCACCATTGCCGCCATCACCACCGCACCCATCACCTCCACCTCCCTCCATCCTCTCTCTCACCCCTCGGTCTCCCTCTCTCACTCCCCTACTCTGTTCGTCGGAGCCAGAAACAGAAGAAGAAGCAGCGGCGGCGGCGGCCAAAACCACCGCCGAGTCGGACCCGAGAGCCCGACCCGACGGGTGCAGGCCGCCGCGCCTCCCCCGTCCTTCTTCCTTCACTTTTGACGTTGCCCTCCACCTCCTTGGGGTCCGATCAGACCCTAGAGGTCGATTACAGTAGCCACTAGTCGCCGGAAACCATATTTTCCGGCGGGTTTCCGGGTCAACTTCGGCGATCAATTTCTTGGTCATTCGGTAACAGATTCAATTGATTTTTGACATAAATCTACTTATTTTGACCTGAATTAGAGTTTTATAACATTAAAATCATATGGGTATCCTTAAATTTGATGATTCATATTTGGGTTTTGAAGAGAAAGAAGATGAAGGAGATAGGGTGATTTTGTCATTTAACAGAAAGTTTTGGGTATTAAGTGTGAAGTCAGAAAACTAGTTTTGGTAGCAAGTGTTATATTTAAAAAACTTGAGGATTTTGTTATAGTTTATATAATCTGAATTTTATAAATAAACCTAATAATTTCTTAAATCAACTAAAAGTGATTATTTATAGTTTCTCATATATATAAAAATATATAACCTTGCATAAAAGTTCAAGAAAATAATATTTGTGTAAAATTGACCATTTTTATAATCTTTTACTTGCAAGTTTATGAACTAAACATAAATAGATATTTTTGAATGAGACTTTTAGCTCCTAATTAACAAAATTGTTGATTTAAATAAATAAATACATATAACTACCCAAGCAATATAAGCAAAGGGTAATATCTTTATAACTTATAAAATTTACCACAATTAAATAAATATAAAGCATTTCATGGGAGATTTTATTAATTAAAAATATATATGTATACATATTGTATGGAAAAAGAGGTGTTTTAATTATTTTCTAAGCATTGGATAAAAGCTAAGAATTTACTTGGTCTTGAAATTTATATGATATTGTCGTATTAAAGTTAACCAAATTATTTTGTGAAATAATAATAAAATTTACAATTTGAAAGGGAGGCTTATGCCTAATTATGTGTTTAATTAAATATGATTTTATTTAATAATTCTCTAGCTAATTATAAGTTTGCCACTTAGTTTGCTAAATGAAAAATAAAAATAAAAGAGTACTTATTCTACATAAATAAATAGAGAGTTTGGTTGGCACGAAAGTTTAAAATAAGAAGATAACTAATATTTAGAACACACATCGCATCACTTGCATTATACATGATAGTTGAAACTTAGATTTGATTAGGGAATTATAATTTGTAGGAAACGAGTTTGTAGACAAAGGCTACGTCTATCTGTAGGAGCTATCCCGTGATATTTGCTGTTGCTACGTGAGGTAAGTAAATATGCCAGGCCTAGAGCCTTATCTTCATTCGCGTCGAAATTGTGATTTCGTTATATCTCGTCTCAAAATGAATATATTCTTTATGTGTCTTACTTGAAAGCTTGCTTTACTTGTCGATAAATGCTTTTTGAAACTCTTACATGAAAAGTAATAATATGTAATAACGTAAAGCGGAAATAGTTGTGCGGGTGAACAGTATTTGGCTACTTATACATTTAACTCGGTCGCAACCTGCCGAGTCGCTCCATGTACTTACCCTTCTGGCCGCGAGGAGTCTTTAGGGGGTGTCGACACTTATGGTCATGGTTGCTAGTGAAAGGAAAGGAAAGGAAATGATAGATTATCCCCGTATCAACAAGATGATTAAATGAGTTTTGAGAAAAGGAAGTTTATAATAAAGACAAGAAAAGTTTGGGAAATATATCCCCCGTATTGAGATACAAAGGAAAGTTGAAGAACTCATATTTTGAGAAAGAAGTCTTACTATATTTCTTCACTACGTGAGATCATGATAAGTTACTTTATTGGATATCTATTCCTCATTATTTTTCAAAATGAAAGTATGCCTCATAATCTGTTTACACGTTTGGGTGTTTGCTTACTCAGCATTTCTCGCTGACTTTGGAAAAACTGCGGTCTTTGTTTTATTCCCCCGCAGGTCTAGGAGAAGGGAGCTCGGCATAAGGGAGTCATCGTATCATGTGATGTCTAGTAGTAATTTAAATAAGACGAACCCTTAGTTAATCTCACATTGTGTAATAGTATGTTGAATATTGTGTTAAGACAATTTGTGGTTTGTAATATATAATTATGTTGGTGTTTGTTTCAGTTACCATTGTTCCTAGCATCCGGGAGCAATCTCGGGTGCGGAGTGGCGTTCTCGTATTTCCTCCCCGGCGGGAATACGGGGTTGTCACAGGTGGTATCAGAGCAGGCAATCCAAAAAGGAATTAAAACCTGTAGGGTTATATAAAATGAATTTAGGGCAAGAAAATCTAAAATTTGTCAAGCCGATTGGGGATGTGGGTAGTCCGAGTCTTACTAAGTCCCACCCACCCGCGACCTTTATTTTAGCTGCTTGAGAAACTTTATGGTTTGATAATACTTGCGATGACTGATTAATCATGAGATATTTTATTAGATTTGATCGTCCTTTGGACGTATACCACTCCCTTGATGGTGAAAAGAATAGAATAATTTGGGATTATGAGAAGGAAATAGAAAGGATAAAGTTATGTGTATTATTTGCTAAATGATGCATGCTTCAATTTTACTTGTTAGGGAATACTCTATGAGTAATATTCGTGTGATAAGAAGAGATAAGTGTGCATTTCATCATCTAAAGTTCATTACCCCCGCGATAGAATAAGCAATAATACAATAGGTGATAGTGTAGGAATATGATTGATAGACCACGGCGATACTACACCAGGAGAGCTCAACAAGAACATATGGCACAAAACAACAATAGCATGGAGCAATTTTTCACCCAGATGACTCAAGTGATGAACATTAATGAAGCCCAGGGAGGACCTAACTGGGCCAAGAAGGTGGCAGACATGAAACCGCCGAGTTTCATGGGGAATGAAGATCCCGTCGAGCTGGAGGACTGGATCATGGAGATGGACAAAGTCCTAAAATACGTGGAATGCCCAGAAGACCGAAAGGTCAACTGTGCAGTATTCTACCTGAAAAGTACGGCTAATCTCTGGTGGAGAACCTCACGAGAAACCTTGTTGGCCCAACCCAACTTCAATTGGGAAGCCCTCCAGTCTGCCCTCAGATCTCGCTTCTATCCTTCTCACGTGAAGAGCAATAAGAGGCGAGAGTTTCAGAACTTACAACAGGGAAGTGACTCTGTGACCGAGTATTTCCGGAAGTTTATGGAACTAGCTCGGTTTGCAGGCAACATGGTGCCTGATGAGGAAGAAGAGGTCGACAAGTTTATGTCAGGGCTACACCTACACTTGCAAAAAGATATGTCCAACAGGACCTACCCCACTCTGCAGGAGGCCTATGATAGGGCAGCAAACCTATGGCGAATCCAGGAGATCCAAGACAACATACGGGGAAAGCGCAAGATGGAGGGTTCAGGAAGCAACACTAACGCGCCTAGAGGCAACCAGAGCAGTCAAGACAAGAGGCTTAGGCCAAACAACGGCGGAGTCAATCAAGGACAGTATCGAGGAAACCAGCAAAACCAGGCAACTCAGCGAGTTCGCCGCTATTTCTGCAAGAAGTGCCCAAGGAACCATCCTGGAGAGGACTGTGCGGGAAACGTAGTCACTTGCAACAACTGTGGCAGGAAGGGACATCGAGCCTATGAATGTAGAGCGCAACCAGCAGGGAACCAGCAACCCAGGACCCTACAAATTGGATATGGGAACCTTGGAAACCCCCAGAACAATGGAGGAAATGGCTATGGAAGGCAGCAGAACTTTAACCAAGGGAACGCTAGGCAGAATGGAGCCCAGAACCGCAACAACAACGCTGGTCAGGGGGCTAACATCAACAATGGAGCTGGTGTAGCAGGAGGAGCTGGAGCCCATAATGCCAATGTGGGAAGAATTGGAGTCATGACCAAGACTGAGGCTGATGCTGCACAAGGAGTTGTCACGGGTACATTCCTTGTCCATGATCACCCAGCTTTCGTATTATTTGATTCCGGTGCATCATACTCTTTCATATCATCATCATTTGTTGAGGAATTGGGATTGGATAAGTCATCTAGCATATTCACCCCTATAGCGACACCCACTGGCCAAATAGAAGTATGTGACACCGTGTTTGAAGGAGTAGGAGTGAAAATTCTAGAATGTACCTTGCCTGCGGATTTGATTAAGTTCGATCTTAGAGGCATAGATGTCATCCTAGGGATGGACTGGCTTAGCAAATACCGGGCCGTTATTGATTGTTATGATCAGAAGGTTCGGTTAAGAGGACCCAACGGGGAAAAGATCTCTTATCGTGGAATCACGAAGGAACCTTGCATTAGACTAGTGTCGGCAATGACCATAGTCAACCAAGTAAAGAAGGGGAATTCTGCCTACTTGTGTTACATCCAGGATGTATCCAAGAAGGAGAATGTGCTGGAAGAGATACCAGTCGTGAGGGAATTTCCTGACGTATTCCCAGATGAGATTCCGGGAATGCCACCTAAAAGAGAATTGGAGTTTACCCTGGACTTGGCGCCTGGAACCGCACCTATCTCGAAAGCACCGTACCGGATGGCGCCAGCGGAGTTGAAGGAGCTGAAAGAGCAATTACAAGAACTTCTGGAGAAGGGATACATACGACCAAGTGTTTCACCTTGGGGAGCACCAGTGCTTTTCGTGAAGAAGAAAGATGGAAGCTTGAGGCTATGCATTGACTACCGCGAGTTGAACAGTGCAACCATCAAGAATAAGTACCCTCTACCCCGGATTGACGATTTGTTCGATCAATTACAAGGGGCTAGTGTCTTCTCGAAGATTGATTTGAGATCAGGGTACCATCAACTTCGGGTAGCCGAGAAGGATATCCCGAAGACAGCCTTTAGGACGAGGTATGGCCATTATGAGTTCACTGTGATGCCGTTTGGTTTGACCAACGCACCTGCAGTGTTTATGGACTTGATGAATCGAGTCATGAGGCCATTCCTAGACAAATTTGTAGTCGTCTTCATTGATGACATCCTCGTGTACTCGAAGAGCAAGGAAAACCATGAGGAACATCTCAGAGAAGTTTTGCAGACTCTGAGGCAAGAACAGATGTATGCCAAGTTGTCCAAGTGCGAGTTTTGGCTGAATCGTGTTCCATTTCTGGGTCACATCATCTCGAAGGAAGGAATATCAGTGGACCCCGGAAAGATTTCAGCAGTCAAGGATTGGCCAACACCGAAGAACGTATCCGAGATAAGGAGTTTCCTTGGCTTAGCAGGATACTACAGGCGTTTTGTGAAGGACTTCTCCAAAATTGCTAGGCCATTAACTGCGTTGACAAAGAAAGCAGTCAAGTACCAGTGGAGCGAAAGCTGTGAAGAGGCGTTCCAGACCCTGAAGGAGAAATTAACTACAGCACCAGTATTGGCTCTTCCAAATGAGTCAGGCGAGTTTGAGGTGTACAGTGATGCATCGAAGAAGGGGCTAGGATGTGTGCTTATGCAGGAAAGAAGGGTGATTGCCTATGCGTCAAGGCAGCTAAAACCCCACGAGGAAAACTATGCCACTCACGACTTGGAGTTGGCAGCAGTAGTCTTTGCCTTAAAGATATGGAGACATCACTTGTATGGAGCTGTTTGCAAGCTCTGCACAGATCACCGCAGCCTAAAGTACATATTCACTCAGAAGGAGCTGAACAACAGGCAGCCACGATGGCTAGAGGTCATCAAAGACTATGACTTGCGAATACAGTACCACGAAGGGAAAGCAAATGTGGTTGCTGACGCATTGAGTCGAAAATCGAGCCATGTAGTGAACTCCATGATAGACTTGCCAGGCTGGCTATGCCACGAGTTCAGGAAGCTCGAAATCGAAGTAGTAGGTCAAGGAGGAGTAAAGAACCTGCTCGGGAGTATGACAGTCGTACCAGACTTCTTGGAAGAGATAAGAAGCAACCAGGCAGGAGATGTGAAGCTGGAGAGAATCAGGAAGAAGATCGCCGCAGGAAAAGCTATAGGATTCCAGATTCATGAGGATTGAAGCATTCGCTACAAAGGAAGATGGTGTGTTCCACAGAAATGTGCAGAGACGAAGGAAAAGCTGATGCGTGAAGCACACAACACACCTTACTCAGTACACCCTGGAGGCGACAAGCTCTACAAAGACTTGAAGAAGACATTTTGGTGGCCGAACATGAAGAAGGAAGTAGCAGAGTTCGTGGCTAGATGTTTGACATGCCAGAAGGTGAAGTTCGAGCATAAGAGAATGGGAGGTCTAGTTCAACCTTTGGACGTACCAGTTTGGAAGTGGGATTCCATCTCGATGGATTTTGTGACTGCCTTACCAACGACGAAGAATGGATTCAATCAAATTTGGGTTGTAGTAGACAGACTAATGAAGAGAGCAAGGTTCATCCCGATGAAGGATACGTGGAACATGGAGCAGAGAGCTGACGCATATGTCAAGAATATAGTGAGGTATCATGGGGTTCCAAGCTCGATCATTTCGGACCGGGACCCTAATTTCCTCTCTCATTTCTGGAAGGCACTACAAGAAGCATTAGGAACCCAATTGAGATTTAGTACAGCTTTCCACCCAGCTACGGATGGACAGACGGAGCGGACGATTCAGACGTTGGAAGACATGCTTAGGGCTTGCGTTATGGACTTCCAAGGATCATGGGTCGACAGACTGCCACTGATAGAGTTCTCGTATAACAACAACTATCACGCTAGTATTGGCATGGCACCGCACGAGGCTTTGTATGGAAGGAAGTGTCGAACGCCCTTGTGCTGGAGTGACATAAGCGAAACAGTGGTTATTGGTCCGCAGATTATCGAGGAGATGACGGATCAAGTGAGGCTTATCCAACAACGAATGAAGGCAGCTCAAGACAGGCAAAAGTCTTATGCAGATCAGAAGAGAAGGCCGTTAGAATTTCAAGTGGGTGAAAAGGCGTTTCTTAAGGTTTCGCCAACAAAAGGAGTAACAAGATTCAATCAGAAAGGGAAGCTTAGCCCAAAGTTCATTGGACCATACAACATTCTGGAGAGAATTGGGGAAGTCGCTTACCGACTAGATCTACCATCCAACTTGGGGCGAGTACACAATGTTTTTCACGTTTCACAGCTGAAGAAGTATGTACCTGACTCATCCCATGTTTTGGACCCTGAACCAGTAGAGTTAGACCCGTCTTTGTCATACGAGGAGCATCCAGTCAGGATCCTAGATACCAAGACGAGGGACACACGTACCAAGAGCATTAAACTGGTGAAAGTCCTATGGACAAACCATCAGACAGAAGAAGCTACTTGGGAAGCTGAGGATGAGATGCGAAAGAAATACCCACACCTATTTGACAAGGTAATTTGAGTTCCGGGGACGTCACTCTCCTAAGGGGGAGAGGATGTAACCCTTTGAATTTTCATACCATAACCCGACATGCCATCACACTAAATGTTCACACCGGACATGCCATCACACTAAGTATTCACACATTACATCACAAAAGTAGTAATACGATTGCATGCCATATTAGATTTGCATATCATACTCCATTATATCTTATATGCTAGTTAAACATAAAAGGATTTCACCCCCGTCAAGTATTTGATTTAAGCTTCGAGGACGAAGCTCAGTTTAAGGGGGGAAGGATGTAATACCCCGATTTTATACAAGAAGCTAATTTGATAATTTTACATAAAGTTTGGGAGTATAATTGTGATTTATAGAAGTTATGAATTAATTAAATCAAAGAATAAGGATATAATTGTAGTTTTGAGAAAGTTATAAAGTAGTTGGATATTATTTAGAAGGTTATAATTAAAGTTTCCAAGAATATAAAGTTGATAATTTAAAGAATAGGGATGTAGTTGTATTTTAAAGAAGTTATATATATTAATCAAACTAAGTGAGGGGCCTTAATTATAGTTTTAAGAAGTTTCAAATAAACTAAATTAAAGAATTGGGTTATATTTGTAGTTTTGAGAAGTAATAAATTAGTTGAAATGAGGTTTAGGGGAGGTGACTGTAGTTTACAAGAGTTAATATTGAATTTAATTAAAAGTTGGGGAGTTAGTTGTATTTTAGAAAAATATTCGTATGTATATACGTATAGTATAATTATCTTTAACCCGTATTTTACATAACCCGACCCGTATATCCGTATTACCCGTATTTTTAATTAAAAATTATTATTATTATTATTACTATTATTCTTCTCCCAACCTCTCCCATATTTTTCTCTCATTTCTCTCTCTCTCTCTCTCTCTCTCTCTCTCTCTCTCTCTCTCTCTTTCTCTCACGGACACACCATCCCTCCTCCCACCTTTTTCTCTTCTCCTCTCTCTTTCTTATTCTTCACCCGAGCAAACACACAATCCCTCACATAACACCTCTCTCAATTTTTACTCCCCCTCACAACACAAATACATCCCCTCCTCCTCTTACTCTCACATTAAAAATTCACCATCTCCTTCCTCACCCCTCCATCACCATCCTTCTCTTACACCTCTACCCCCTTCCTCCTCCTACCTCCTCTTACAATTCATCTTCTCCCTCAATATTTTAATCATCCCCCCTCAAAATTTCACTATAAATAGAACCACCCTCCTTCTTCACCATCATCACCAACAACACCCACCTCCCTCACTCTCCATCCTCCTCCCTCTCCCTCTCGGTAAAACACCACCACCACCACTACCACTGCCGACACCACCACCACCATCACCCCCTCACCACTCTCGGCAAAACCCAGCAGCCACCACACCACCAAAACCCCACTGCCACCATCACCAAAAATCACCGCCACCATCACCACCCCCATCTCCACCATCGGAACCACCACTGTCACTCTCTCTCTCCCATTACCTCTCTGCCTCCACCCTCCTAACCTCTGTTCTCTCTCTCTCTCTTTCTGTGAAACCCAACAGAAACACCCAGCATCACCATCGTCACCACCATCCACGACGCCACCACCATTGCCGCCATCACCACCGCACCCATCACCTCCACCTCCCTCCATCCTCTCTCTCACCCCTCGGTCTCCCTCTCTCACTCCCCTACTCTGTTCGTCGGAGCCAGAAACAGAAGAAGAAGCAGCGGCGGCGGCGGCCAAAACCACCGCCGAGTCGGACCCGAGAGCCCGACCCGACGGGTGCAGGCTGCCGCGCCTCCCCCGTCCTTCTTCCTTCACTTTTGACGTTGCCCTCCACCTCCTTGGGGTCCGATCAGACCCTAGAGGTCGATTACAGTAGCCACTAGTCGCCGGAAACCATATTTTCCGGCGGGTTTCCGGGTCAACTTCGGCGATCAATTTCTTGGTCATTCGGTAACAGATTCAATTGATTTTTGACATAAATCTACTTATTTTGACCTGAATTAGAGTTTTATAACATTAAAATCATATGGGTATCCTTAAATTTGATGATTCATATTTGGGTTTTGAAGAGAAAGAAGATGAAGGAGATAGGGTGATTTTGTCATTTAACAGAAAGTTTTGGGTATTAAGTGTTAAGTCAGAAAACTAGTTTTGGTAGCAAGTGTTATATTTAAAAAACTTGAGGATTTTGTTATAGTTTATATAATCTGAATTTTATAAATAAACCTAATAATTTCTTAAATCAACTAAAAGTGATTATTTATAGTTTCTCATATATATAAAAATATATAACCTTGCATAAAAGTTCAAGAAAATAATATTTGTGTAAAATTGACCATTTTTATAATCTTTTACTTGCAAGTTTATGAACTAAACATAAATAGATATTTTTGAATGAGACTTTTAGCTCCTAATTAACAAAATTGTTGATTTAAATAAATAAATACATATAACTACCCAAGCAATATAAGCAAAGGGTAATATCTTTATAACTTATAAAATTTACCACAATTAAATAAATATAAAGCATTTCATGGGAGATTTTATTAATTAAAAATATATATGTATACATATTGTATGGAAAAAGAGGTGTTTTAATTATTTTCTAAGCATTGGATAAAAGCTAAGAATTTACTTGGTCTTGAAATTTATATGATATTGTCGTATTAAAGTTAACCAAATTATTTTGTGAAATAATAATAAAATTTACAATTTGAAAGGGAGGCTTATGCCTAATTATGTGTTTAATTAAATATGATTTTATTTAATAATTCTCTAGCTAATTATAAGTTTGCCACTTAGTTTGCTAAATGAAAAATAAAAATAAAAGAGTACTTATTCTACATAAATAAATAGAGAGTTTGGTTGGCACGAAAGTTTAAAATAAGAAGATAACTAATATTTAGAACACACATCGCATCACTTGCATTATACATGATAGTTGAAACTTAGATTTGATTAGGGAATTATAATTTGTAGGAAACGAGTTTGTAGACAAAGGCTACGTCTATCTGTAGGAGCTATCCCGTGATATTTGCTGTTGCTACGTGAGGTAAGTAAATATGCCAGGCCTAGAGCCTTATCTTCATTCGCGTCGAAATTGTGATTTCGTTATATCTCGTCTCAAAATGAATATATTCTTTATGTGTCTTACTTGAAAGCTTGCTTTACTTGTCGATAAATGCTTTTTGAAACTCTTACATGAAAAGTAATAATATGTAATAACGTAAAGCGGAAATAGTTGTGCGGGTGAACAGTATTTGGCTACTTATACATTTAACTCGGTCGCAACCTGCCGAGTCGCTCCATGTACTTACCCTTCTGGCCGCGAGGAGTCTTTAGGGGGTGTCGACACTTATGGTCATGGTTGCTAGTGAAAGGAAAGGAAAGGAAATGATAGATTATCCCCGTATCAACAAGATGATTAAATGAGTTTTGAGAAAAGGAAGTTTATAATAAAGACAAGAAAAGTTTGGGAAATATATCCCCCGTATTGAGATACAAAGGAAAGTTGAAGAACTCATATTTTGAGAAAGAAGTCTTACTATATTTCTTCACTACGTGAGATCATGATAAGTTACTTTATTGGATATCTATTCCTCATTATTTTTCAAAATGAAAGTATGCCTCATAATCTGTTTACACGTTTGGGTGTTTGCTTACTCAGCATTTCTCGCTGACTTTGGAAAAACTGCGGTCTTTGTTTTATTCCCCCGCAGGTCTAGGAGAAGGGAGCTCGGCATAAGGGAGTCATCGTATCATGTGATGTCTAGTAGTAATTTAAATAAGACGAACCCTTAGTTAATCTCACATTGTGTAATAGTATGTTGAATATTGTGTTAAGACAATTTGTGGTTTGTAATATATAATTATGTTGGTGTTTGTTTCAGTTACCATTGTTCCTAGCATCCGGGAGCAATCTCGGGTGCGGAGTGGCGTTCTCGTATTTCCTCCCCGGCGGGAATACGGGGTTGTCACAATCATAACACGATACGAGCATAGAAGATGTGTACCTTAGTGTGGGAGATCACACGAAGAATAGTGTCTTCGTCTCTATGAATATCCACACCTTGGATTCTTGATTGGATTCCTTCTCGCCGTGTAGTGCTAGAAACAGAAGAAGGAGGAGGATGATCACGCAAAGGAGGAGGATGATCTCCGACGGGCTAGGGAGGCAGACGGGTAGGGCGGACGCCTCTTCCTTGTCTCTCTCTCTCTCTTGCTTTGTTATGTTCTCACAATAATGACTTGTCTTGAGAATTAACAAGCTAGAGATCCTTTATATAGTCATAAATCTTTATTAACTACATAAAGGCCCCAATACTAATCATTTCCTTACATGGAGTAGTCCACTTGCAAATTAGTGCAACTAAGTTTTCTTGTGGTTGCGTTATGATCCTTTTATAATTCGTCCAACTAATTAATACATATACCCACTTTGATCCATCCATTGTGTGACCCCATACGTTTCTATTTAGTTGGTAGTAACTAATTACTAACATGGCACGATGTCTAGTAACACATCCATGCCACCCAACTAATAGAAATAAGTCAGTGATCCCGACAAACCTTGTGCCCAATATCACATATTGTGTTATCCCTTTGTGTTATCCCTTATTACTAGTACCTTGCCAGCGAATCTGATACAATTTGATCTTGGGGGGATAGATGTTATATTGGGAATGGATTGGCTGGGTAAATATGGAGCAGTTATAGACTGTCACGATCAGAAAATTAGGCTTAAGGGTCCAAAGAGAGAAAAGGTTTCATATCGTGGCATCACGAAGGAACCACGTATTAGACTAGTGTCAGCCTTGACCATAGTCAACCAAGTGAAGAAGGGGAATAGTGCTTATTTATGTCATGTCCAAGATGTGTCTAAGAATGAGAATGTGCTAGGAGAGACACCGATAGTCAAAGAGTTTCCCGATGTGTTCCCGATGAGATTCCAGGAATGCCACCTAGAAGGGAAGTTGTGTTCAATATGGACTTAGCACCTGGAACAGCTCCAATCTCAAAGGCATCGTACCGTATGGCACCAGCAGAGTTGAAGGAACTAAATGATCAGTTGCAAGAGCTACTTCAAAAGGGTTAAATAAAGCCAAGTGTGTCGCCTTGGGGTACACCCGTATTGTTTGTGAAGAAGAAAGATGGAAGCTTGAGGTTGTGCAATGACTATAGAGAGTTGAACAGCGCAACGATCAAGAACAAATACCCTTTACCCCGAATTGATGACTTGTTCGATCAGTTGCAAGGGACGAGTGTCTTCTCAAATATAGATTTGAGATCAGGGTATCACCAGCTTCGGGTAGCCGAGAAGGACATCCCGAAGACAGCCTTTAGGACAAGGTATGGCCATTATGAGTTTATGGTTATGCCTTTTGGCCTAACTAATGCTCCTGCAGTATTCATGGACCTAATGAATCGTGTTATGAGGACGTTTCTGGGTCGGTTCATGGTCGTCTTTATTGATGACATCCTCATTTACTCAAAGAGCGAGGAAGATCACCAAGAACATCTCAGGGAAGTGTTAGAGACATTGAGACATGAGAAGTTGTATGCTAAGCTCTCGAAATGTGAATTTTGGCTATATCAAGTTCCATTTATGGGTCACATAATCTTAAAAGAAGGGATACCAATGGATCCAGGAAAGATTTCAGCAGTTAAAGATTGGCCAACTCCAAAGAATGTGTCAGAAATAAGAAGTTTTATGGGATTAGCAGGATATTACAGGCGTTTTGTAAAAGATTTCTCAAAGATTGCTAGACCGCTGACTACGCTAACCAAGAAGACGATAAAGTATCAGTGGGCGAAGATTGTGAAGAAGCATTCCAGACATTGAAAGAAAAGTTGACTACAGCACCTGTGTTAGCTTTACCTAATGATTCTGGCGAGTTTGAAGTTTACAGCGACGCATCGAAGAAGGGTTTAGGATGCGTGCTTATGCAGGAAAGAAGGGTTATTGCCTATGCTTCGAGACAGCTGAAAAGAGAACTATGCTACGCATGATTTAGAGCTTGCAATAATTGTTTTCGCACTGAAAATATGGAGACATCACCTATATGGGTCAGTGTGTAGGTTGTATACTGACCATAGCAGTCTCAAGTACATCTTCACTCTGAAAGAGCTAAACAACAGGCAAAGACGTTGGCTGGAGATCATAAAGGATTATGACTTGCGTATCCAGTACCACGAAGGGAAGGCAAACGTAGTAGCTGATGCGTTAAGACGAAAATCGAGCCATAATTTAGGTGATATGCTAGTTTTGCTAGACTGGCTATGCCATGAGTTCCGAAAGCTCGAGATTGAAGTGGTGGAACTAGGTGGAGTAAAGAATATCCTTGGGAATATGACAGTTGTGCCAGATGTCTTATAAGAGATAAGGAGTAACCAGCCAGGAGACGTGAAGCTGGAAAGGATAAAGAAGAAGATTGTGGAAGGGCAAGCAAAGGATTTTAAGATCCATGAAGATGGAAGTATCCGCCACAAGGGGAGATGGTGTGTACCACATAAGTGTGCGGAAACCAAGGAGAAGTTGACGCGTGAAGCGCACAACACACCCTACTCAGTACATCCATGGGGTGAAAAACTCTATAAAGATCTAAAGAAGACATTTTGGTGGCCCAACATGAAAAGGGAGGTAGCAGAATTTTTGACAAGATGTCTGACTTGTCAGAAGGTGAAGTTTGAACATAAAAGAATGGGAGGCTTAGTTCAGCCATTGGATGTCCCAGATTGGAAGTGGGATTCAATCTCGATGAATTTTGTGACTGCTTTGCCGACATCGAAGAATGGACTGAATCAGATTTGGGTCGTAGTCGACATATTGACCAAGACAGCAAGGTTCATTCCGATGAAAGATACATGGAACATGGAACAAAGAGCCAATGCGTATATGAAGAATATTGTTAGGTACCATGGAGTACCAAGCTCTATAGTTTCCGATAGGGATCCCAACTTTCTTTCTCACTTCTGGAAAGCACTCCAGGAAGCATTGGGAACACAGTTGAAATTCAGCACGGCATTCCACCCTACTACGGATGGACAAACCGAGAGGACGATCCAGACATTGGAACATATGCTAAGGGCTTGTGTTATGGACTTCCAAGGTTCATGGGTTGATAGATTACCTTTGATAGAATTCTCGTACAACAACAGTTACCACGCCAGTATTGGAATGGCACCTCACGAAACGTTGTATGGAAGAAAGTGCCGAACACCACTGTGTTGGAGTGACATAAGTGAGACAATGGTAATTGGTCCACAACTAATTGAAGAGATGACAGATCAGGTGAGACTTATCCAGCAGCGAATAAAGGCAGCTCAGGATAGACATAAGTCCTAGGTTGATCAGAAGAGGAGACCATTTGAGTTTCAAATTGGTGAAAAGGCATTCCTTGAAGTTTCGCCTACTAAGAGAGTCATGAGGTTCAATCAGAAGGGGAAGTTGAGCCCGAAGTTCATTGGACCATATGATGTCATAGAGAAGATTGGGGATGTGGCTTATCGATTGGATTTACCATCAAATTTGGGTCGAGTTCCCAATGTATTCCATGTATCTCAGCTGAAAAAGAACGTGCCTGACCCATCTCATGTATTGGATCCCGAAACAGTAGAATTGGATCCGTCTTTGAGTTATGAAGAGCATCCTGTTAAGATTATAGACACCAAGACAAGGGACACCCGCAACAAGAGTGTCAAGCTTGTAAAGGTATTATGGACAAATCACCTCACTGAAGAGGCAACTTGGGAAGCGGAGGATGATATGAGGAAGAAGTACCTTGAGTTCCGAGGACGTCACTCCTCTAAGGGGGAGATGATGTAATCCTTTAGTTTTTAATACAGTACTCCTTATAGTTCGTTGCATATCATGCATGACCTTAGGTTTGCATTTAGTAGTTGTACCCTTGAGTGGAGGTTCATACCTTATTGGTCGTTGATGATTTGATTTAAGCTTCGAGGACGAAGCTCTCTTTAAGGGGGGAAGAATGAAATACCCCGTTTTGTGACTATGGGTATTTTGGGTATTTTGTGATATTATTAGATGCGTTGGGAGTTAAATTTAAATGTTGGGAGCTATTTATAAAGGTTTGCTAGCAATTGGTGGTCTTTGTGTCTTTTATCTAAAGTTGTTAGTGCCTTTAATTAAGTTGGGGGGAGGTGGTTGTCTTATTACCTAAACTATGGTGTGAAAGTGTCTTTTTCAACTGATTTGTTATCAGTTTGACCCAAAAATCTCAACTGACGTGATTTCATCTCATCAATCGGATGAAATAGGATATTGTCATTCAAAATTTATCATCATCCGATTTTCTCTTCCTCTCTCTCGATCAAATAATAAAAAACCCTCACATTCACTCTCTCTCCCTCACGTTCAATCTCTCCCTCTCTAGTCGTCTCTCTCCCTCTCGGCAACAGCAGCAGCAGCGACATCACAACCGGCGCCGCCCTTCTCTCTCTCTCTCTCCCTCCTTTCTTCTTCTTTTCTTCTCCTTCTCTTCTCTTCCGTCCATGCTCTATTTCTTCTTTTTTACTTTCTTCTTTTCTTCTTTTCTTCTTGATGCGTTCCTTCTTCTTCTCCTTCCTCCTCCATGTTTATTTATGTTTTGTACTAATAGCCATTATTTCCGGCAGCCCTTGATTCGCCGCCAACATCTCCATCTCCGTCACTCAATCTCTCAAATCTCTCACATCTCACGCAAGTAACAAGTTACTCGTTAATTTCAGATTCGTTGTACTCACTTTGATTCCCGTATTCACCGCGTAGACATCTTTAATCACTATATTCATTGTTCTTGTGATTACCCATAAACCCTAGTTTATGTAGGGGGTTAAATTAAGCCGAAACAAGAGGATTAACTAGAAGCTATCACTTGTTTGATGTGTTGGGTTGGTAACGCGAGTTGTAATCGCCGGGTAATTAAATTGGAGTTGAAACCGAGACCGTTAGACGCATATTTGGATGTCCTAGGGCTTATGAACAATCTGTCCAGTCGCTAAAAGGTTGAAATTCGTCGCTATAGGGCTGTTTTTGGTCACTGAAAGTTGCTGAATTTGTCGTTAATGCTGTTGGGTTTGTTAATAGTGTCTAGACGTTGAATTTAGTTGAAATATTTGAGTTTTAACACTCGTTTCGTGACCTTGACACTAAATACATGTGTTTGAGTGAATTTGTGAGTTTGACTAGTGTAATGTAAGTCTAAGTTGTTTAGTAATCTCTTTGTTTAAAATAAATTAGCCTATTGAATGCTAAACTAGAACCGGCTAGTATGGTGTTGTTGACTTAGAACCAATCATCCTAACCACTTGTGTATCGGGTTACTTGGTAATGTTGGGTTGGTGTTAGAACCCTAAACCGTTGAGCGTCATATGCATGTAGTATAGTTGTCACTAGTATTATTATTAAAGTATTGTAAATTGATTAGAGTATTGTTAACTTGTAGGCGACGAGTTCACAGACAAAGGGTACGTTGAGTACTACGGTTGAGTCGCCGTAGTTGATTTGCATTTGAGGTGAGTAAACATGTCAGGCCTAGTGTGCCTAACTCCCTTCGTGTCGAATGATTTTATTACTTTACGTCTCAAAATGATTTTTGTGTTACGTGCCATTCAAATATCTAATTTTTACTTGCTAAGTGCTTTTCTTGAAAATATCACCAAGATATAATAATGGAGGATAACGTAAGGTGGAAGAGTTGTGCGGGGACCTTTATTATTGGTTACTATTGGCATTGGGCGTGTTGATCTCGGTCTTCCGTTCAATTTATTTTATTTAATCGGGTTGCAAGTCCCCGGATAGCTCCCTGTACTCACTCCTCTGATTGCTAGAGTCTTTGTGGGGTGCCGACACTTAATGTCTTGGATGCTGCGAGATGGTTGGTTTTCCCTCGTCACAACAAATTAATTAAATAGATTTGGTTTTGATCATATTAATGGATAAGGAATTAATATGTGGTTTTGGTTTTTCCCCTAATGGATAATGAATTGGTTTGGAAATATTATGGAATTTGGAACTCACATGTTTTTCTTACAAGAGTCAAACTTTACTTCCGCTGTGTTTGAAATGAACTCCTACTTGTAAAATTGGTCACTGTTTTATAACTGTCTCATCATAATTTTACATGCTTGGGTGTTTGCTTGCCAGTATTTATATGCTGATTTTGTACTGTGGTGTTTCTTTTTATTTCTGCACCACAGGTCTAGGTGTTCAATATTTGGCTTAGCGGGGGAGGCGTTGCATCACCGAATTCATTAGTCGTTTCTTTTCATAATTAGAACTCTCTTTTGGTTAGTTGTTAATACTCTAGTTTGTTTTATGCCTGGGTTTGAGGCACAAATATTTAAATTGTAATAAGTATTGTTTTAAATACTTTATGGATGTTTTGCTTGGGAACCATCTTTAAATGTCCTTGTATCCGGGTTTAATCTCGGGTACGGAGTGACACCCCCCGGGCCTCCGGCTTGGTCAAGTTGGGGGTGTTACAGGTGGTATCAGAGCCGGCAATCCAAAAAGAAAATGAAAACCTTTTAGGGTAACTAAAATGAACATAGGCAAAGTAATTAAAATTTGACAAGACGTTGGGCATCTGGGTAGTCTTGGATAGGGCTATTATGTGTGTAAGTGTTTAGAAAATAGGCTAGAAAGCAAGTACATCCAGCCACCCACTCCTAACTAAGAGATTTGGCCTACCCGAGTAACTTTGTGATTGGGTTTTGAGGCGTTTCATTGGAGTTCGGGTTAGAAGTCTACTGTTTGGGTGATCAAAGGTTGGGAGTTGTTTTCAAAAGTCTTGTGGTTATAAAGAAGTCTTGGAAATATGTATTTATTTCATGAGAGTAGTCATTTTTTTTTGCGTTATATACTTTGTGGAGTAAGAGACTTATGGAGTTGTTTTCTTTTGTAGATGGCTAGAATCAAAACAACCGCTAGGAAACGTGTGTTGCCCGTATAGAAGCACCCGGTTGTGACACCTTTGGTTGAGGGTGAGTATTTCATGGCGTTTCGTGATCGCGTCATTCAGTTCTGTGAGCATAGGTTTGTTGCATTGGAGTTTCCTCGGTACCGGAATCCAGCTTTTCAGGCTTATTGTATGGTGAAGGCACTTCCCATGGGACCCTTGTTTGGAGACATAATAGCGAAGTATGGCAACATTATGGACAATTTCAACCGAATGAATGCTAGATATTACCTCTGCCAAGGTGAATGGAGGGTGAGCGCCGACTTCATATGCAAATTTTGGAGGTTCATGTAAAGTGGAAAGACTACACGGTAATTGAGGTAAATTCTAGTGAAGTTAAGGAGGTGATCAACATAGACTCCAATGATGATGAAGAGGTGATCAACATAGACTCCAGTGATGATGAAGAGGTCGAAGAAGACCCAATTGAAGATTATGAAATTTAGGAATACCCCATGGAATATGATGAGAGTGAAGAAGGCCCAAGTGAGGGTGAGGAGATCGAGGAAGACCCCGATGAAGATGAGGAGTTGGATGAGAGCGATGAAGACGAGGATTAAGCATGTTAGAATCCTTTGATTTCCTAGACATTGATACAATTTGAATTTTATGTTTGTTTGGAATAAGGCTATATGCCAAGCAATGCTTTGAAGTTTCTTGAATGATTTTCGTATAGCCACTTTTGGGCTAGAGTTAAATTCTTAGCGATTTGCTTTAAGGATGATGAATAATGCTCATGTTTTGAGGACCCGATTTGGGAGTTTAATAAATTTAGTTTTCTGATTTTGGAGTATGATTTGATGAATTAAGATTTGTCTTGTGTTTTGTTACCATTGATTAAGTGCATAGAAAGTGTTCATGGAGTTGGAAAACAAAAACTTTGATTTTGGTGTTGTTTGATTCTGCGCAGCAGTGGGTTTTTGTTGAAGCAGACGTATTTAATTTTGGATTTATTTTCCCTGATTTTTCCTCAGAATGTGAACATACCCAGGTATCTCCCATAAACACTTCAGCCCTATATGAGTAACTTAGATACAAATTTTAAAAGTTGGTTGTGTAGTAGCAGAATTGCAAAGTGACTAGCGGTAGCATTTTTGATGTTTACCTATCTTCCAGACCGTTTTTGGATCTATAATTTTTATGGAAGTTATTAGACACGTATGGCTAATTCTGGGTGAAAGCCTAGCTCATTTTAAGGATTATAAAGTCAGTTTAATACCTTTCAAAGTCAACGTTTCTGTTTTGGTGGTCTGTGACAGTAGTTGTAGTATTCTCTGCACAACTAGAGTTCTACAATTTATTTTGAGTTGATTCTTCTTGATTATGAAAGTAGACTAAGATAGGTTGTTGCACATCAAAATTCATAATTTTTTCTTGTCCGATTGATCATTTTTCCAGTTTTATAAAAGGATGACAAGACGAGACGTGATCAGCCTATGTGTAAATGCATGTGTAATTGATTAAATGATGGTCAATGTGTGACATTACATGCCTAATTGCGCATTACATGCCATGTATTCATGTTTAATTGTACTTCATGGTGATTTATGAATAATACAATAGGCTATAGTGTAGGGATTATGACTGATAGACCACATCAATACTACACCAGGAGAAATCGTCAAGTACCGATGGCAGCCCCAAACAACAACAGCAACAACATGGATCAGTTCTTTGCTCAATTTGCTCAAATGGCTCAGAACATGAACCAGGGAAAGCAGCATGCAACCAACTGGGCGAAGAAAGTGGCTGACATGAAGCCTGGAAACTTTACAGGCAATGAGGATCCTGTTGAGCTTGAAGACTGGATCGATGAGATGGACAAGGTCATTGAGTTGGTTGAGTGCCCTGAAAACCGCAAGGTCATTCGCGCGGCATTATACCTGAAGAATGAAGCAAATATATGGTGGAGGAGCACGTGTAAGACCTTTTTGGCTCAACTCAACTTCAATTGGGAGGCTCTTCAGACTGCACTTCGCACTCGCTTCTATCCGGCTCATGTCCAGGATCAGAAGTACATCGACATTGTGAATCTGACGCAGGGGAATGGTTATGTGAATAATTTAAGAAGTTCATGGAACTATCTCGATTCGCAGGGCAGCTGATGCCTGGTGAGGCAACCAAGGTTAGGAAGTTCATGTATGGTCTCGAACTCCATCTGCAGAAAGACTTGATGTGCAGATAATATGATATCCTTCAGGAGGAATTTGATAGAGTTGCAGCTGTTTGGCATATTCAAGAGGCGCAAGATGAGAAGCGAGGAAATCGCAAGATTGAGAGCGCTGGGTGCTATGGCAACAATCAGGGTAGGAACAACCAGGGTGCTCAGTACAAGAGGTTCAAGCCCAACCATGGAGGAGGTAACCAGGGTCAGTACAGTGGTAACAAGCAGAGCAATGGAGATGAACCTTCTTGCCGCTACATCTGCAAGAGGTGTCAGCAGAATCACCCAGGGAAGGACTGCCAGGGAAACCTTTTCAATTGCCCCAACTCCGGCAAGAAAGGTCACCGTGCTTTTGAGTGCCGATTGCGACCAACTGGGAACCAGCAGGGGAACCAGCGAGGAAATTATCAAGGAAACCAGCAGTTCAACGACAACAACCAGGGCGGAAACAGGAAATATGGGAACCGCAACAACCAGAATAATGGGGGCAACAATTATGGCAGGCAGCAAGTGAACAACCAGGGTAATGGAAGGAACAATGGAGTTCAGAACAGGAATGGGAACAACAACGCTCCAGCTAATGCCAACAACAATGGGACTGGTACAGCAGGAACCACAACGCAGAACGAGAATGTTGCACGGATTGCTGTCATGAGCAGGACTGAGGCAGAAGCAGCAAATGGAGTAGTCACTGGTACATTTCTTGTCCATAATAAATCAACATTTACTCTATTTGATTCTGGAGCATCGTATTCATTTATTTCATCATCATTTGTGGAAAAGTTGAGTCTCAATAAACCGTCTAGAATATCCATCCTTGTAGCTACCCCAAACGGTCATATAACAGTTTGTGACACCATTTTTGAAAAAGTAGAAGTCAAGATCCTGGCTAGTACCTTGCCAGCGAATCTGATACAATTTGATCTTGGGGGGATAGATGTTATATTGGGAATGGATTGACTGGGTAAATATCGAGCAGTTATAGACTGTCACAATCAGGAAAATCAGGCTTAAGGGTCCAAAGGGAGAAAAGGTTTCCTATTGTGGCATCACTATGGAACCACGTGTCAGACTAGTGTCAGCCTTGACCATAGTCAACCAAGTGAAGGAGGGGAATAGTGCTTATTTATGTCATGTCCAAGACGTGTCTAAGAAGGAGAATGTGCTAGGAGAGATACCGATAGTCAAAGAGTTTCCCGATGTGTTCCCGGATGATATTCCAGGAATGCCACCTAGAAGGGAAGTTGAGTTCACTATGGACTTAGTACCTGGAACAGCTCCAATCTCAAAGGCACCGTACCGTATGGCACCAGCGGAGTTGAAGGAATTAAAGGATCAGTTGCAAGAGCTACTTCAAAAGGGTTACATAAGGCCAAGTGTGTTGCCTTGGAGTGCACCTGTATTCTTTGTGAAGAAGAAAGATGGAAGCTTGAGGTTGTTCATTGACTATAGAGAGTTGAACATCGCAACGATCAAGAACAAATACCCTTTACCCCGAATTGATGAATTGTTCGATCAGTTGTGAAAGTGTGAGTAAGCAGTTGTATAAGCAGCTAGGATACTCTAGAAGGGGGGGTTGAATAGAGTATGCCAATTTTTTGCAAAACTTCCTAGGAAGATGAAAAACTTATGCAAACTATGAATGTCAAGGCCTTGAACACAAGTTCAAGCCTTTGAAGTAGATGCAGAGATTTTAGAGCAAGTATGCCTTTTTCAAGGCCTTGAAAACAAGTTCAAACCCTTGAGAAATAAACAGTTTTTTGTATGCTGCAAAAGCTCTGAAAGTAAATGAACTGAAAATGCACAAGACAAGTGATTTATAGAGTTCAGTCCACTTGGACCTACGTCTCTACCTCAGGGATTAGATCCCTGCAGGATTTTCAACTCAATTCTTATTAATCATAAGGTATGCCCTAGAACTCAAGCACAGAGAGTTCCCTTACTCTGTTACAGCTTGTGGATTTCCCTAACCTGTCTAGTACCTGCTCTAGATAACTGATTAACTAAGAATTCTCTATTGTTCACTTTGAACAATCCTTGAGAATGAATGTAAATGTAATACAAAAATGATCTACCAAAATAGCTCTATACAGAAGAACACTTAAGAGTAGAAAACTGCAGTGAAATGCAGTGAACTTCTGTGAATGGATTGGAATAGATGAAGAACTTCTTTGATGCTTATCAATCCAGAATACTTTCTATGTATTTGCCTGTTGAGTATTGTGTCTTGTTGCTTTGAATTTGAGCTCTTTAAATACTTCAAACAGATCTGCAAATCTCTCCAGGTTTTCTGCAACAACCTTCTTATTTTGTAGGCAACAGAGTTTGACTACTTTGAAATCTTCTCCAACGGTTAAATGGTCACAATCTTCAGAGATAATGTTGTAATCTTTCATTTAACCATCACGAGAAGCTGTCATACATGTCTGATTGATCACAGGATCAAAGAGTTCAAGTGTTTACAAATCTGCAGCAGTTCAGTTTAGGAAACAATCCTGCAAAACTTAGAAACAATATTTCATGCGTTAACATGGTCAAACATATGATATATTGCGATTCAAAACATGTTCAAAAATTTGTCTTTCATAACATATGATCAAGCATATGAAGGAAAGAGAGTAAATCAAATCATAGAGTTAGCATAAAAACTCCCCCTGAGAATATGCATTCAGGTTAAACAGTTTCAAGGCTTTGAATCCAGTTTTAAAGCCTTGAAAATAGCCAAACAATTTTCAAGCCTCTGAAGCTGATTCAAGGCTTTGAAATCTGTTTCAAGGCCTTGAAATAGTCAAGCTATTTCAAGTCTTGTACAACCTGAGCTTTCAATCTCCCCCTTGATGAAAGACAAAACCAAATTCTGTTTGATCCTTAGTCTCTGCAAAATAAACTGATTAGTCCACAATTAAAATAAACTGATTAGTCCACAATTAAAAAAAGACAGTATTTCTAAAAAGATCCAACTTATTCAAATACCAACAAAAACAAACAAAAACACATAAATAGTTCAGCAGATTAAATACCAAATAATCCTAAGACTAGAAACTAAAAACCTAGAATTTTCTCCCCCTTTTTGACTTTCATCAAAAAGATAGAAGATGCTGGATCAAGTGTCTGGAAAATTTTGAAAACTTAAAGAAGTATTAAAAGCAGAGAGAATGTGGAAGTAAGAATAGGCAAGATTAAGGGGTTTGATCTTCATCTGCATCCTGATCTTCTTCCTCTTTCTCATTGTCTTCCTATCAGTCTTGTCCCGCTCTTCCTTTTCTTCTGCAGTCCCTCCTGCAACAGTTTCTTCTTCATTCTTGTCGTTTTCAGCAGCCTTTGGAGATTTCTTCTTCTTCTTCAAAGTGATCAGCAACTCATCTGAGTATGGACTATTGGCTTCATCTTCTGCCTGTTCTGCTGCCTGCTTTCCCTTGTCTGAAACTAGAGTAGCTTCTTCCTGGTCTGAAGGCTCACTAGGCAAACCCTTGTCTGAATCTCCTTTCTTTGTTTCTTCAGGATCCTCAGGAACATCAAGCAAGGTCATGCTTTTGAAGATACTTTCCACCATATACTTGACTTGTCCCATATCACTTTCTAGTCCAAAAATAGTAGCTTTGACATCCTCCATGTCAAGTTCCAAACCATCAAGTCTGTGATTGTCTGTAGGCTGAGAAGTCTGACTTGAAGTGGGATTCAAGGTATTGGGCTTAGAAAATTTATTTGCACTTAGTTCTGCTTCAGTCAGGTCTGAGTAAAGTTTCCAAACTTTCTCTTTTGTTTTCACAACTCCTGCAGTATTCATGGTTATGCCTTGTGGCCTAACTAATGCTCCTGCAGTATTCATGGACCTAATGAATCGTGTTATGAGGACGTTTCTGGATCGGTTCATGGTCGTCTTTATTGATGAAACCCTCATTTACTCAAAGAGCGAGGAAGATCACCAAGAACATCTCAGGGAAGTGTTAGAGACTTTGAGACATGAGAAGTTGTATGCTAAGCTCTCGAAATGTGAATTTTGGCTATATCAAGTTCCATTTCTGGGTCACATAATCTCAAAGGAAGAGATATCCGTGGATCCAGGAAAGATTTCAGCAGTTAAAGATTGGCCAAATCCGAAGAATGTGTCAGAAATAAGAAGTTTTCTGGGATTAGCAGGATATTACAGGCGTTTTGTAAAAGATTTCTCGAAGATCGCTAGACCGCTGACTACGCTAACCAAGAAGACGATAAAGTATCAATGGGGCGAAGATTGTGAAGAAGCATTCCAGAAATTGAAAGAAAAGTTGACTACAGCACCTGTGTTAGCTTTACCTAATGATTCTGGCGAGTTTGTCGTTTATAGCGATGCAACGAAGAAGGGTTTAGGATGCGTGCTTATGCAAGAAAGAAGGGTTATTGCCTATGCTTCGAGACAGCTGAAAACTCATGAAAAGAACTATGCTACGCATGATTTAGAGCTTGCAGCAATAGTTTTCTTACTGAAAATAGGGATACATCACCTATATGGGTCAGTGTGTAGGTTGTATACTGACCACAGCAGTCTCAAGTAAATCTTCACTCAGAAATAGCTAAACAGCAGGCAAAAAAGTTGGCTAGAGATCATAAAGGATTATGACTTGCGTATCCAGTACCACGAGGGGAAGGGAAACGTAGTAGCTGATGCGTTAAGACGAAAATCGAGCCATACTTTAGGTGCTATGCTAGTTTTGCCAGACTGGCTATGCCATGAGTTCTGAAAGCTCGAGATTGAAGTGGTGGAACAAGGTGGAGTAAAGAATAACCTTGGGAATATGACAGTTGTGCCAGATGTCTTAGAAGAGATAAGGAGTAACCAGCCAGGAGACGTGAAGTTGGAAAGGATAAAGAAGAAGATTTTGGAAGGGCAAGCAAAGGATATTAAGATCCATGAAGATGGAAGTATCCGCTACAAGGGGAGATGGTGTGTACCACATAAGTGTGCGGAAACCAAGGAGAAGTTGATGCGTAAAGTGCACAACACACCCTACTCAGTACATCCAGGGGGTGAAAAACTCTATAAGGATCTAAAAAAGATATTTTGTTGGCCCAACATGAAAAGGGAGGTAGCAGAATTTGTGGCAAGATGCCTGACTTGTCAGAAGGTGAAGTTTGAACATAAAAGAATGGGAGGCTTAGTTCAGCCATTGGATGTCCCAGATTGGAAGTGGATTCAATATCGATGGATTTTGTGACTGCTTTGCCGACATCGGAGAATGGACTGAATCAGATTTGGGTCGTAGTCGATAGATTGACCAAGACAGCGAGGTTCATTCCGATGAAAGATACATGGAACATGGAACAAAGAGCCGATGCGTATATGAAGAACATTGTGAGGTACGATGGAGTACCAAGATCTATAGTTTCAGACAGGGATCCCAAATTTCTTTCCCACTTTTGGAAAGCACTCCAGGAAGCATTGGGAACACAGTTGAAATTCAGCACGACGTTCCACCCTGATACGGATGGACAAACCGAGAGGACGATTCAGACATTGGAAGATATGCTAAGGGCTTGTGTTATGGACTTCCAAAGTTCATGGGTTTATAAATTACCTTTGATAGAATCCTCCTACAACAACAGTTACCACGTCAGTATTGGAATGGCACCTCACGAAGCGTTGTATGGAAGAAAGTGCCGAACACCACTGTGTTGGAGCGACATAAGCGAGACAATGGTAATTGGTCCACAACTAATTGAAGAGATGACAGATCAAGTGAGATTTATACAGCAGCGAATAAAGGCAGCTTAGGATAGACTGAAGTCCTACGCTGATCAGAAGAGGAGACAATCAGAAGGGGAAGTTGAGCCCGAAATTCATTGGACCATATTATGTCATAGAGAAGATTGGGGATGTGGTTTATCGATTGGATTTACCATCAAATTTGGGTCGAGTTCACAATGTATTCCACGTATCTCAGCTGAAGAAGGACGTACCTGACCCATCTCATGTATTGGATCCCGAACCAGTAGAATTGGATCCGTCTTTGAGTTATGAAGAGCATCATGTTAAGATTCTAGACACCTAGACAAGGGACACCCGCAACAAGAGTGTCAAGCTTGTAAAGGTCTTATGGACAAATCACCTCACTAAAGAGGCAACTTGGGAAGCGGATGATGGTATGAGGAATAAGTATCCTCACCTTTTTGACGAGGTACCTTGAGTTCCGAGGACGTCACTCCTCTAAGGGGGAGAGGACGTAATCCTTCGATTTTTAATACAGTACTCCTTATAGTCTGTTGCATATCATGCATGACCCTAGGTTTGCATTTAGTAGTTGTACCTTTGAGTGGAGGTTCATATCTTATTGGTTGTTGAGGATTTGGTTTAAGCTTCCAGGACGAAGCTCTCTTTAAGGGGGGGGGGGGAGAATGAAATACCCCGTTTTGTGACTATGGGTATTTTGGGTATTTTGTGATATTATTAGATGCGTTGGGAGTTAAATTTAAATGTTGGGAGCTATTTATAAAGGTTTGCTAGCAATTGGTGGTCTTTGTGTCTTTTATCTAAAGTTGTTAGTGCCTTTAATTAAGTTGGGGGGAGGTGGTTGTCTTATTACCTAAACTATGGTGTGAAAGTGTCTTTTTCAACTGATTTGTTATCAGTTTGACCCAAAAATATCAACTGGCGTGATTTCATCTCATCAATCGGATGAAATCGGATATTCTCATTCAAACTTTATCATCATCCGATTTTCTCTTCCTCTCTCTCGATCAAATAATCAAAAACCATCACATCCACTCTCTCTCCCTCACGTTCACTCTCTCCCTCTCTGGTCGTCTCTCTCCCTCTCGGCAACAGCATCAGCAGCAGCGGCATCACCACCGCTGCCGCCCCTCTCTCTCTCTCAGGTTCGTAACTCTCTTGAAAATATCTGATTTTTACTTGCTAAGTGCTTTTCTTGAAAATATCACCAAGATAGAATAATGGACGATAACGTAAAGTGGAAGAATTGTGCCGGGACTTTTATTATTAGTTACTATTGGCATTGGGCGTGTTGATCTCGGTCTTCCATTCAATTTATTTTATTTAATTTGGTTGCAAGTCCCCGGATAGCTCCCTGTACTCACATCTCTGGCCGCTAGAGCTTTGGGCGGTGTCGACACTTAAGGTCTTGGATGCTTGCGAGATGGTTGGTTTTCCCACGTCACAACAAATTAATAAAATGGATTTGGTTTTGATCATATTAATGGAAAATGAATAAATATGTGGTTTTGTTTTTTCCCCAAATGGATAATGAATTGGTTTGGAAATATTATGGAATTGGGAACTCACATGTTTTTCTTACAAGAGTCAAACTTTACTTCCGCAGTGTTCGAAATGAACTCCTACTTGTAAAATTGGTCACTGTTTTATAACTGTCTCATCATAATTTTACATGCTTGGGTGTTTGCTTTCCAGTATTTATATGCTGATTTTGTATTGTGGTGTTTCTTTTTATTTCTGCACCACATGTCTAGGTGGTGAATATTTGGCTTAGCGGGGGACGCGAATCATCACCTAAATATTTAATTATTTTGTTTCAATAATGTAGAACTCATTTGTTAGTTAATAATACTCTAGTTTGTTAAGCGCCCATGTTTGTGGCAGCCTTTGAATTGTAATAAAGTTTCAATGTTTAACTTTTAATTTATTTTACAAGGGATCCAGTGTTTAAATCTCCTTGTCTCCGGGCTTCGTCTCTGGTACGGAGTGACACCCCCGGGCATCCGGCTTGGTCATTTTGGCGGTGTTACAGCTATGCGAGCAGATAATATCAATATCTCCGTATTGATTTATCTTAGTATGGTCAGACATTCAATAAGCACCATCCCTCGAGTGGCCTATGGATATTTTCTCCCATTATGTGGGAGGGACGAATCCTCTCTACGTCACTACGATCTTGATTCCTATCATGCCCGATAGCTATCTTTATAGTTACCCGGTTAAGGCGCAACGTTGGATAACATCAAAGCATGAAATTCCACAACTAGAGTATCTAGTGACTTCAAGTCTAAGAATTACAATATTATTAGCACTACGAGAAGCATTGTGACTTCGACATTATCTAATGTATCCTTCTAATCGTGGGTCAATCCAGTATGCCATTACTCCTAATGCATACCCATGTGTTAGACTTGATATCTCCATATCAATCTACCCACATACTAGTTTATAGTTGATCGTCCTATTAACCAATATAATAGACTAAAGATATTTAAGATAAACAACACATTGCATCTAAGGACTTCATTATATTAAATGAATATTCTAGCCAAACATTGTTCATACTAAATATAGATTGCCTTTAGGGAAACTATTCCAACATAAGGGAATTCACTTAGGCTTGATATCTAGGGCTAAGTTTGTGATTAATACGGAGTTTTTCAAATACTTGAGGGATAATATCCCTCATGCAGAGAGTAGGCCCATTGGTGGTTGAACTTATTAAAAAATCATTGTGTTCATATCTTTATAAGTCATGCATTTCATTCTGCACAACACAGGAAAGCTCCAAAGCATTGGAAGATTTCCTGCTTCAAAGCTTTGAAGTTCCAGACTGTTTCAATCAATCTCAAACCTCTTTATACTTGTCCAAAGTTTTGAGATTCCAACATTACTTTGTGTTTAAGTTTCAAAAGTTTCAAAAGTTTGCGTACTCTATTCAACCCCCCCATTCTAGAGTATATTGATCATGTTTTATACCTGCATTACACACTTTCATTTTCCCTCATCAATCTCCTAGAAAAAACTCACCTTAATCACAACCAAATAAGCAGGTTTTTATTGATAAAAAATTGTATTATGCCACGTAAAATTTCATAAATCAAACAAATGTAAAGAAAGACCCGACGAGGAAAAAAAATTGTTAAGAAATCGCGATGCTATATTATCATTTTGGTAATCACTTGCAGCATAAAAAAATTCAATCACCTCGTGGTTCCGTCTAGCCTTCCGCCTTGCCTGAAATAAGTGCAAAATGACATCATCAACTTTGCAAGTATCAAATAGAATGATCCGCTATTTGATAACTCAGAAAAGCTTCTTGGAGAAATTGTGACAACATTGTCATCATCAGTAGACTCTAGACCTACGGTTGTGTGTGTTTGCACCTCTCAACTTCCACTTGATAGCCCCAACTAGAGACTAACATCAACATCCGCTGGAATTACTTCATCAACAGACGCAGACATGTTATTCAGATCCACGTTGAGAACCATTTCTGCCAACTCTTGATCTCTGCACGATTAGAAACAAAATGTGAGTATAAATTCATTTCTTGCAACAAAAGGTTGAGCATATCGTCTCAAGTGTACATGGTTATCATTATGAGAGAACATCACATGAAGTAAACAAAAGAAACACAAACTCTGATTTGTTCACTTCAAGAATAGATTTAAGGAAATGTAGAAATGATTTTCGAATAATTCAGCTAAAAAACAGTACCTAACCTCCAAAATCTGCCTCATTCCTACCAAAATACATGAGCTTTCATGGTAATTTTGGGTTTATGGATCTGAAATTGGATGAATCCTCACACTTCTAGGCATAAGAATCAACTCAAATGAAAGAAAACCCACTGAAATAAACAAAAAGTTATTCGTTTTTTCAGCTTTAATTTTTCTAACAGCAAAAGTAATAACCAAAATGCATTCAATGTCAGTAAAAATCGAATTTTGACCCCAAAAATGAGGGAGCTGCATAATTGCAAGTCTATAGTACTCATCCAGAGCATTAAACAAGTTCCCATAATCAATCAAAATTCTCGGGAGAAAAATACGAAGACAAATTCTTGAACAATCACTAAGCATTGATCTGCATAAAAACAACACTTTAAGGTGAAATTCAAAGCATAAAAAACCATAACCATCTATCTGCATATAAACCAATCTAACTCCATGTGAAAATTACAAATACTCATACATACTGAAATTTAATATGCATTTCTAGGGGAGTAATCATTTAAATTCAAGTGCTATGATTTAAACATCAAAGTTGCCTCCTGACGACAAGACCACAAAGCAGCTTGTAGCATAAAGATTCAGCATGAGCAATAGTAGAGAGACTGCGATTCTTCAGCTTCTCTACATAAATCTAAACATTTCCCTCAGGAAACTTGAGCCTCTTTTGCACAACCGAGTGAGCTCCCTGATCCTATGCCCCTTTCCACCTACAAATCACATATCAAAACATTGAAAACCGTAATTCTTCTCCTCCAACGTTCTATGGATATCCCCCCTCTCTACTTACCTAATCGATTGCTACAGACCACATTGAAGAAATTGTATAATCGAAGCCCAAAAGAGAATGAGGAGAGAGGCGTACCTTGAAAGCAGCAATGAGGCACCACCACAATTGTCTCCTCTCTCTGAGTATAAGCCTAAGCCTGCTTGAACTCCGGTGATTCAGTTTCACTACAAACAATGACGAGAGAGTGAGAGCGGAGAGACCTATCAGAAACCAAATTTTTGAGGAATCGGTGAGAGAGAGAGAGAGCTTACCACATGACGTTGTTGAGGAAACTGTTAGGTTTAGAGGGGAAGATCACAAAATGCTGGAAGAATCTGTAGATTCACACCGGCGGAGAGAGCCTGTCGCATTTCTCCGTTCTATTGCAACCTCTTTGTCGTGGCGGTCGACCCACAAGCTCCTCACACCGTTTTCCAACCTAACCACCGCCTCACTCGCATCTTCGAGTGGAGCAGCAACCCAAGCATATCTCATTCCAAAGCAAAAAAAGATGGGAGAACGTACACACGAATATTTCTCCAGAGGTGGGGCCAATTAGAGAGGGGTATTCCGCTCAACTGGTACAGACAAAAACTACACACCTTGACCCTCTTCCTACCAGTGTAGTTGCAAGAACCCTTAGGGGAAGAAATGTAATCGACCCAAATCACCCATGAGCTGATGTGTTACCCAGTGAACGGGCCAGCTGTGCAAAGGGTGCCACGCTGTAAGAGGCTTAGCCTTTTTATTCTAAGTGTATAAGATTTCTTTACCAGCCGTAGAAAGGAAGTTTTCTTTCCACCCATTTACTTTGTTCCAAATACGAAATTTAATATTATGAAAACAATACCAATAAGTGTGGGTAAACTAAGATATCTATTGTGCTTTCCAGTAGTAGGCATTTGAAAAACTTGCAAAATCTGGTTTTGGGTAGCAAGGGACATGAGGACCAAAAACTAATAAAGATTTATCTTTACTGATAGCTTGTCGAGAACACGTCCAATACTGATAGAAAAAAGAATTACTAATAACAGCATGGCCCAAAGTTGCTTTAGAAAAAAGCATACAATTATCTGCAAAAAGAACTTGTGTTAAATAGGGAGATCCTTGACCGGCACGAAATCCTTTAAGTAAATTAATATTGATAGCTTCGTTAAATAAAGCAATAAGTCCCGCAGTACAAAGATCGTAAAGGTAGGGGCTAACACGGTCGCCTTGACGGATAGCACGACTAGGATTAAAAAAATTAGATTGTTGGTCATTAACTAAATTGAACATGTAACTGAAGTTACCCAAGACATAATTCTTTCAATAAAATTGATGAAAACCGAGTTTAAGTGGAACTTTTTGAAGATAATCCCACTCGATTTTATCATAAGCTTTTGCCATATAAGGTTTTAGAGAAAACGAACAACTTTTTGATTTTTGGTTGTGAATACTAAGAAAAGTCTCTAAAGCTATTATGGAATTATCAGAAATAACTTTACCTTGGATAAAAGCAGTTTGGGAAGGATCGATAATAGAAGAAATGATGAATATAATTCTATTAGCTACAGTTTTTGAAATTATTTTATAAGAGACGTTGCAAAGACTTATGGGTTGGAAATCAGAGGGAGAAGTGGGGTTATTAATTTTAGGAATAAGAGCAATGCAGGTTTTATTAATGTCACTAAGGTTCCCTCCATTGCTGAGGAAAGATAAAGCAAAATTAGTAACATCAGATCCTATAGTTGGCCAATGATGTTGATAAAAAAACACAGGTTAACCATCGGGTCCGGGATCTTTAATGGGATGCATTGAAAAATCTGATTCATGAACTTCTTCAATCGTAAAAAGGAGAGTTTAAGATAGTAAAATTATTAGGTGTAATACGTGCAGGAATGACACTAATAGCTTGCTCTAGATTTGTTTTGAGAAGAGGTAAACAAGTTAGAAGTAATCTTTGAAATAGTTCATAATGCCATTAAAATTTGTAAAGGAAGAACCGTTGCAGTCTTTAATTGAAGAAATGATTTTTTTTTCTTTTTTCCTTTCAGCATATTGTTTTTGAAAAAAATCGTATTTCTATCCCCTTCTCTAAGCCAGTTAACCCTAGAGGCTTGCTTCCATTTTAAATTCTTATTCCGACAGAATTCAATTTAAGTTGACATGAACTATTTTTTTTGTTGCAGGACATTAGAAGTTTGATGATAAGAGTTTATATGTTGAACCTGTTGCGAAAGACTGCGTTTCTCATGAATTTTTTCACATAGTTTTATTTTCCCCATATTTCAAGTGAATTAGTCACATACGTATTTTTAATAGGAATGGAATGTAATAAATTAGAATTAGATAGGTACTCAGTCCAAATCCGATCGACAAGGACTTCACATAGCGAATTAGAACCTACTTTGTTGCCGAGGAAAAACGGGAGCCTCCATAACCGAGACCATAATGGGCTGGTGATCAAATCCACGCGAGTGAAAGACTTCAACAAAGCTGCGATGGAATAGCTTCTCCCAACTTGAACTGGCAACAACTCTATCAATACGTTCTAGCACGTTAAAAGGTTACTCTTGGCCATTATCGCAGGCAAATTTCGGTCCTCTATAAACCAGATCAAACAACGAACAATCATAAAAAGTGCCGCAAAACTTTTGAATTTGACCCAAATTGCAATCATTAATTTATGCTGACTTTTTTTTTTTTGAGGAAAGCGGAATACATTGAGACCGGGTTTAGAGACCCAAATAATAATACACAATTTGATTTGCAGCCCAACCTGGTTCGTCCAGACACAATGTTCTAACTAGATTTTACAAAACAGTGTGCTAAGCAATTGCACTCTCGAGGCACCCACCACATTTGATGCGTGATCTCAATTTCCAGCAGCTGCAAGCTATCATCAACTATGTCTGCACTTTCTGATAAGTCTACATCCATCTTATATCTCCCCCTTCTCGATCCTTTCTCTTGCCAAAGTTTCACCAGATTTAATGAATCTGTCTCAAAGAGAACTGGGTTTGAGATCAAGGGCCTTAACCAATTTGATTCCTTCCTGGAGGGCTATGGCTTCAGCAAACTTTGGTGATACATCAAAAGTAATTTATCCATATTTTCCGGCGATGACGAACCATTCTCGTCTCTAATGACAACGCTGGCAGTAGATCGTCTTCTATGACCGTCCCAAGAGGCGTTAATGTTAAATTTCAGCCAGTTGGAGGGTGGTTTCTCCCAAGAATGTGATGGGACAATCTGGTTCTGAGCCGGAGCTACCTTCCCTTCCCCACTGTCATAGTTTCCGATTGGGTGAGCTAGATGGAGATCCAGCTATGTACTTCCTCCTCCTCCATCAATTCAAGGTTATGTGCTTTTTTGTCGCTCGTCCACCATAAAACCCAGATTGTGATGAAAAAATTCTTTCTATCTTCGCAACTCATCCCCTTGAAAAGTGTCCGTAAACCATTAGAAATCTCCTCTAATGTGTGTCACGAACTCTGGGCTGAAAACGGAGCTCCACACCTTTTTTGCGCAGGTACAATACTTAAACAAATTAGACTCTGGTTCTTCATGCTTGCTACACATATGACAGTCAGTGTTTAGGGAGATACCCCTCTTTCTCAGCCCTTTCTTAACTGGTAGACTGTGATTTATTTCTCTCCAGGTGGGAAAGAGCACTTTCTTTTGGAAAATTTAATCGCCAAAAACTACTCCACCAAGTACTGTTACCATTCTCAGATTGCTCTCTGCTTTCTTCCTCTTTCTTAGTCTGCTGCAAAAGTTTGAGACCCGATTTGACTGAATAAACACTGTTTTCTTCGTAGTGCCAAATTAGTCTGTCATGCCGGTCCTATTGAGGGATGTCAATACGACGAATTTTTGAACAATCGTCTTCCTAAAACAGCTGTCTTGTGACACCCCAGGATTTCGCTTCACGATTAGTGCGATAATCGATAACCAGAAGGAATAACATTCAAGATTTAACAATTACATTGCTTTGCTGATAAACTTCATTTCTATAAGTTAAATACAAACACATTAGTACCCGGTTACACTCTACGTGTTGTCAAAGTCTATGTGACCTATATATGTTTATCACATACTTTGAAATAAAACAAGAATTTTATAATAATTATAAGTAAAAGAGCTGGGAAAATTTGGAAGAATTATAAGTTAAGCAGCTAAACTTTTCAACTCTAAGACATTAGTAAATCACGAGTAGTCTAGATATTCTTAAACCAGTACGATCTCATCAGTAAACAAATATCCTTTCGTTGATAACCATATTTATTCACGAGTGTAAGATTTTTTTTCAATATCATTTAATTTGGCTGGGGAATATCCAGATCCACTAACGGGATCGATAGAGTAATCAACTTTCGGTCAACTTCAACTAATCGTGAATTTAGCTAAAGCATGTACAGAGCCACCAGCAGGATCGATGTAGACAACGGGATCACGAAGGGATAACAAAATGATCATAAATAGTGCTTTCTAGGGTCTATCAAATCATATTTCTCCCGAGCTTTAAGGGAGCCCATACGCAAATCTCCGCTCAAAACATTTTCTGAAAGACCTTAAGTGCCGACACCCATATACCTTAGTGAACTTACAAGTATAAGTGGCACTCTATAGCTCCAAAAAATCCTTGGCCGCAATACGTTGAAACATTTTGGCTCGTCAGGACGCGATTTTAAACATTCAAGTTCTATAAAATAATACTACCTCTGTTTCTTCTCTTTCAATGGCGGTTGAATTTTTTACCCGTAGTTGGGTCACTTTGACTCGGTGACTTGGACAACAAAATGATGTAATTTTTTGACAATTTTTTCATAGTATTGTAGAGTAAACTTTACTCTACAAGATCATGCAAAGATTACCAAATTCGTGTATCGTTTTGCTAACCAAATCACCGGGTCAAAGTGACCCAGTGAATATTGTCAAAACGTGAATAAGCTGAAAGAGAATAAACAGAGGTAGTATGAAGCATTGCTTCAATGGCCTTATCCATAAGTAATAGGAGTATCGCTTGGCGCCTCCAGCCAAAACCATCAACAAACACAACTTTTTACATAATCCTAAATCTATTAGAAGTATTTTATTCTTCTCTTTCCCATAACCAAATCACATATCTATTTATCACAAATAAATTTCCAAGACATAAAGAGAAATCAATATATATGCAAACAAATTAGAGTATAAAACATGCTTCTCATACTTTCAATTAACAAAATATTTGTTCACGACGTCATACAAATGCCCATATTTTGATAAGTAAGGGGTCACACATATGTACTTACCACTGAGATGAAGCACATCCAAAAGTAAGAAATTAAGTCTAGCACTCCAGCGACAACTACTCTCTCCTACGAGGTCGATGTCAACAATCACACATATAACGTTCTCATTACAACCAATTTACACATCCATAATCTAAATACAACCCTACATGCCACATAGCCATATATATATATATATCACAAATGCACATATAATTATATTCACTTATCAAAATAAATCTAACCAAACACTTAGAAATGTAAAAACTGAAGTTTTATAAAAACTATAAAAGTACAATTATGGACATGTTTGTAAATCTGAATTTAGAGCCCTATTTATCATATCACAACGTCTCCTAAAATCATAAAATAAAGTAAGGATGAACCTACATATGTTTACTTTCATAAACATCGAGAAAATCATGCATAGCTATTATAAAATTTAAGTTACAAAAGAAACAAACAATTCTATGCATAAACAAGATTTGCAGATTCTTTCAAATTTGAAGGACAATTACTACTAGTTAGAGAGAAGAAATAATGCACATATTCTCTAGTATGAGTCCTCAATGTGTCTAATTTCATCACGATAATATGAGATGAATTTGATTTCTGAAAAGTTCATTTTCAATGAAAATATAAAAATTGGTCCAGAAAGTTAATTGCAGAAAATATGCAACTTAGAATGAGCTTATCTCCCTAACCGAAAAGGCTATGGAGTTATTTTTTTCTCGAACTGACCCTCCCTAAGTCTACTTTCTAATTATGCAAGATTTGAAAATTCTACATAAACAAAATTTGGCGGTAATCAATGTTTTTCACATACTGCCCTAATTGTATCAACATGCAATTTCACCTAGAACACTCAAAAGTTGATCAAATCAATTCTATGGCACATGAAACTAGAAATAACTTTATTTTCTCTCAAAACACAACCAATTAGACATATAACAATAGATCAATCAAAAAATTTGATGAATGGAGTGAAGATTTTGAAAAACTAACAAGTTAAAATGGCACTTGTCAAGCTAAAATGGTACATGCAAGACATGGATCGTCTATCATGTTTGTACAAACTAAAAACACAAATACTGGTGAATACTTCAAAGAAAATTTGTATTGTTTGAGAATAGTACTAACAAATCCAATTCAGCTAAAGTTGAATAAAAATCGCCAACACTTACAAAAATTTTGAGGGTTTTCATAATTTTAAGATAGATACTTAGAGTTTGATTTTTGAGCAATCTTCTAAGTATTGGAAAATTATTTTCAAGTAGTAAGTATTATCTACACCTTTTTTGTAGGAGAAAGCATAATACAATTTCATCAAATATCCAAGAAGTTATGACAAGATGAAAGAGGAGGATCCGACTCACATTTCATACTTAGAAGAGTTACCCATACAACCTTATGCTTGGTTTCTGGAAAAACCAATTGGATTTTGATGATGACTCAGGGAACACAAATTGAAGCACTCATTACCTTTTTTCATAGGAGAAAGAAGCACATTGGTTTAACAAGTATTGAATAAATTATGACTGCCCAATGATGGCTGTTTGTCACAACTTTTTCACACTTATATTTTTTTTTCTTCAAAGTGACCGTTTCTTGAGTGTCGATAGGGCACTCTCAGGGACAATTTCAGGACTTCAGTTGAATATTTAGATGAAAATGTCAACACGAAACATGTAGCTTCATATTCCATGAATAGAAAAGGAACAAGCTGAACCTAATTTCACCAAGTAATCTACAAGATATAGTTACAATGAGTTGATCAAATTTCCCAAGACCGAGCATGTTAAAGCATATGCAAAACTTTGCAGGAACTTTACGATGGATTTAAGAGGGTTTAGAGTTTTCACAAGATGAACTCAATACAAAAAGTGAAGCATTACATGTTTCAAACCCTCATAAACAAAGCACATAGGAATCGGCCAACAAATGATGAAATTAATCTGACATTTATAGAGCACATTGAGTGCCGGAAAATTTAAGAAGTTTGTGGACTAACTCGATTAATTCTTTTCACATTCAGAATTGATGCTCAAAATGAACTCACAAACTAACATAGACCATGTTCAAGCAACTAGGGGCGATGAACAAGCAGAGGTGAAGAAATTAACGCACTTCCTTTTTCAATGGCAGTTTCCAGCAAGTCAAAAGCTCCATCTCCGATGCACCTGCAACATTTATGATGAATTAGGCACAAACTCGTGGTCCTCTAGATTCGAATTCACCTCATAGATATGGAGGGATAGGTTAATTTCTCTTAATCACAAAAGAGATGGAGAGTTTGATTGATAAATAGCTATGGTCATTTGTTTTCTTACCTGAATTTCTTAACTCGTGGTTATAGCTTATGAAAAATTGAATTAGGGCCTTATATCCTCATATCTCATAGCACACCCAATAGTAGCAGTTCAGTGAGAGAGGCAGGATTGAGGGAGTTGGTGTTTTGGAGGGAAGGGGCTCTTTGAACAAGCTTCGAACATGTAAAAGAAGAAGGCAAATGTGAGTTGTATTTATAGGTCATGCTTGCTAAATGGTTCAACATGAGGGTTATTAGGGTGTTGACAACTCATTGGGTGAGGTGGAAACATCATAGGGAGTGAAAGCATCCTAATTTTCACCTTGGAAGAGCGGCGACCGGGGGGGGGGGGGGGTTAGAAGTCAATTTCTTTAATTATAAATTTGACCCCAAGGTTTCCATTTAATTACAATTTTCATCTTATCATTTTTGATACTCAACTTTGTCCAGATGTCAACTGATACTGAATGAAAAATAATTACACAAATGCCCCCAAATTTTAAAATATTACATTTTAAATCCTTAGTAATTTCCAGGCTGTTACTGTGGATGTGTCATTTCCCGAATTAGAAGTATTTTTGTCTAATTTAACTGATAATTTTGAATCACCTTTTGGGTAAAAGACACTTTCACCCCTTTGGTTTGATGCAAAGGCATGTGCAATGCTTCCTGTTTGGGAAATGACACTTTCACGCTTATTGTCTTCCAAAGTTGAGGACACTTACACCTATGACTGTGTCATATCATACTCAAAGAGAGAGAATTTGTACCTGAAACTACTATAGTGACCAACAAGCGCCCCCAGGCTAACGATATCACAATTGTGGAGTACAACTATCCTAAAATTTGACAGACATAAGGGGTGAAAGTGTCATTTCCCAAACTGAAAGGGAGTGGAAGTGTCTTTTGCATCAAATTTGATGGGGGGGGGGGGGAGGGTGAAAGTGTTTGAATGCCCTAGAGGCAATCTTATTTAGTATGAACATTGTTTTTGGCTAGAATAATAATTGTATTATTTATGGAGATATTTAATATAACGAAGTCCTTAGATTACAAATGTGTTGTTTATCTTAAATATCCCTAGTCCATTATATTGATTAACAGGATGATCAACTATAGACTAGTATGTGGGTAGATCGATATGGAGATATAAAGTCTAGCACATGGGTATGCATTAGGGGTAATGGCATACCGGATTGACCCACAACGAGAATGCTACATACATGTTATGTAAAGTCACGAGTGCTTCTCGTAGTGACAATGGTATTGTGGTCCTTAGACTTGAAGTCACTAGATACTCTAGTTGTGAAATATCATGCTTTGATATTATCAAACGTTGCGCCTTAACCGGGAACGATAATGGTAGTTATCGGGCATGATAGGAAGCAAACTTAGAGATGATAGTGATGTAGAGAGAATTTGTCCCTCCCACATAACGGGAGCAAATATCCGCGGCCACTCGCAGGGTAGTGCTTATAGAATGTCTGGCAAGACTCGGATAAACTAATATAGGATATTGATGTTATCTGCATGGATAAAGACTATTCCCAGGATCGAGAAACTATGGATTGGATGTATGAGTGTGACTTGTATGTCTCGTGTCTAATCCGGATATAGAGACAAAGGGATAATATAGTACGACGACATTGGTCACAAGGTTTGTCAAAATAATGACTATTTCTATTAGTTGGGTTGCATATATGTCTTGCTAGGGGCCGCTCTATGTTAGTAATTGTTATTACCAACTAAGTAGAAACATATGGGGTCACACGCCCTATAGATTAAACTAGACTTGGGAATTAATTAATATGATTAATTAAATAGAAGGATCAGTACGCAACCACTTGCAAACTTAGTAGGACTAATTTGCAAGTGAGACTAATCCATGTAAAGGACATGATTAGTAGAAGGGCTATTATGTAGTTAACAAGGAGTTGTTAGACTATATAAAGAACACTCCTAGCTTATTTTCACACAAGTGTCTTAATTGTTAGCACACAAGAGAGAGAGAGAGAGAGAGAGGACAAAGCAAGGAGAGAGCAAACAAGGGAGGCCGAACCCGAACCCCCTCTCTTGCCGTCGGCCCCTAGAGGCGCGACCTTGGGTGGTTTCGTCTGCGTGATTCTTCTTCTTCCTCCTTCAATCAATTGCTATCACAAAGAGATTTGAAGGATTCTAGCTCTGATCCTAGGCGTGGACTATTCATAGAGACATAAATATTATTTCACGAGTGAAGTCATCAAATGAGACAAACAAGGTATTAGATACTCTCCCTTACAATCGTTATGATGTCTAATCCTGTGATCCTTGGAGGGTCTTGAACGAATATTTATTTTGTTCATTTCGCCGCGTAATTCGTATCAAAATCCTACATAAAGTGTCATTTTTTACACAACCTAATCAGTTCCTAATAGGGTTGGCATTCGACCCAATGGCCAGACCACCCCGCGGAACAAAACCCGAGATTTACGGGCTTGGGTTCAACAAATTTTAACCCGTCATGGACTTGAAATTTGAGTCTGACCAACATATGGGTTGTGCTTGGGTTATGTAACTCCGGCCAAGCCCATCCCGAACAAACTATTACGTTTATTATTTATATGTAAGTATACGTAAATATGCATATGTACTTATGTATATAAATGTAATCTATATTAAATAAATATCATAACCCATGGGTTGGGTTGAGTTTAGCTTTTTCTTAAGGATGGTACGGGCTTGGGCTTAAGTCTTGGCCCGATCGGCAGGTTGGGTTGGACTTTTTGAGGAGGTTGGACTTGGGTTTACCTGTTTATACACTTTGCTCGGTTCGCCCGTACCCAACCCAACCCAGCCCGCCGCACGGCTAGGCCTAGTTGCTCGCTCCCATGGGAAGAAGGATCAGCAAATTGTTACGACAAATTTGTCTCTCTCTATCTCTCGTGTCTCCGTTTACCTCTTTCCTGTGTGATTTATTTCGAAGTTCTGGTTGATCTAAGAAGAACAAACCCTAGATTTTTCTCTGGAAACTTAGCCAACGAGAGAACAAGGAAGAGCTAGCGAGCTCAACAATTATCAATACTTGGTTGAGGCATTATTCTGCAAGCCCTAAGCATTTTTCTCCACCAAGCTGTCCTGCGTATAGCGGTTCACCGGTAAGACAATTCCATCGTGTTCATTCGAGTTTAAAGGCTGGCACCATTCCATTACTGTCGATCACTCCTACCGATCTCTATTTGTTTCGTAGTTTAGGGTTTCGCTGGTCATGCTTCGAAACCCTAGACCCTGAATTTTGTTGCCCGTACGATTACAACAATTGCTTTAATCCACGGTGTTTGTTGAGAGGGCTTATCAATGGCCGAGCTGAGGCATGGTAATTTTAGGAGGAAACATCAATTTCGCAGAATTTTTAATGGTATCACTGCTCTGGTCCTGTTGGTCTTCTTCTTCTATAACCGTCGTGATGTGATAACGAATCCACTGCTTAGATGGAACGGAAGGAGTGGTTTCTATGGGGGTTCGATTCGTCCTGGTGTAATCTGTAGGCAGGTTACTGAAACAGTTAGCAATTCCTCAAATCTGATTGTGGGTTCTGACCAGAGCAACAGTTTGGCTGTTACTGACCCTGAAATTTGTACTGGGTTATTCAAACATGAGGGATATGCTAGCTCTTGCCAATTCCTGGTAGCCAATCCCCAATGCTCATCTGGTGGATTCGTCGACTACGCCAAGTTTTTCTACTGTGATTGTAATGAAAACGCTTTGGCATATCTGTTACTGGCAATTTGGTTAGCTGCATTGTTCTATCTGTTGGGAAATACTGCTGCAGATTACTTCTGTTGCTCTTTGGAGAAACTATCTAGTCTGTTGAAACTATCTCCATCAGTTGCTGGGGTTACTCTCCTTCCTCTTGGAAACGGAGCTCCTGACGTGTTTGCAAGTATTGCAGCTTTTCTGGGAACTGGCACGGGTGATGTTGGGCTTAATAGCGTGTTGGGTGGGGCTGTTTTTGTCACCTGTGTAGTGGTGGGGACTGTATGTCTTTGTGTAGCTGATATGGAAGTTCGGATTGATCGCAAATGTTTCATCAGAGATGTTAGTTTCTTCATCTTTACTCTTGTCGCGCTTCTATTGATTCTGTTTGTGGGAAAAGTAAGCGTTGGGGCAGCCATTGGATTCGTTTCGATTTATTTGGTCTATGCAGTTGCTGTTGGTGCGAATGAGATTTTACGCAAACATGCTGGAAAGTTGCAACTGAACGCTGTCACGCCTCTTCTCCCAGTGAGTGGAAGTTTTTTATCCCAAGACAACGATGTTCATACCTCTTTGCTTGAAGTAGATACAGAAAGTGATACTAACCAGTCTCATAATTCAGTGCCTCAGTGGATGTGGGCGTCAAATGTTGCAATCTATTCAAATCAGAAGTTTGCTGATAGTGAAAGTCCTGTGTGGGGCTGGGAAGATGATGGCATGGCAACGGAGAGCTCGTTCTTCTCATGTTTAAAACTTTTTTCATTACTAGAGTATCCTTTGACAGTGCCACGGCGATTAACGATTCCTCAAGTTGAGGAAGAATCCTGGTCTAAAGTCTATGCTGTAGCCAGTGCTTCACTATCTCCTCTTCTTCTCGCCTTCCTCTGGAGTACCCAAGACAGTGTGGGTCCTGAAAGCAGTAAAGTGGCATATTTTCTTGGTGCTTCTATTGGCTGTGCACTTGGTGTTCTTGCTTATCGTAATTCCAGATCTGACCATCCTCCTCCTAGGTTTCTGCTACCTTGGGTTTTAGGGGGGTTTGTGATGAGTATTGTTTGGTTCTACATGATTGCCAATGAGCTTGTTGCTTTATTAGTAGGACTAGGTATGGTACTGGGGGTCAATCCTTCACTTCTTGGGTTAACTGTATTGGCGTGGGGAAATTCCATGGGTGATTTAGTGTCTAATGTCGCCTTGGCACTCAATGGTGGCGATGGTGTGCAGATTGCTTTCTCTGGATGTTATGCAGGTCCAATGTTCAATACACTCATTGGTTTGGGGATCTCATTACTGTTGGGCGCGTGGTCAGAGAAACCTGATCTCTACATAGTTTCTAAAGATAGAAGTCTGTTTTTGACAATGGGGTTTCTCATGGCAGGACTTACTTGGGCACTCATTGATTTACCCAGGAATGATATGAAGCCCAGCAAGAGGCTTGGTTTGGGCTTAATTGGTCTCTACTTGATATTCCTCACTATTAGGGTGACCACAGCCATGAGTGCAACATTTGATGCCCTAAGTTGAGATGTGAGCCCAGGACAATTCTGAAGGTCCAAAGATCAGGTGTTTAGTGGATTCAGACAGATCACTGGATATAAGATTCATCTCACTGTGGACCTCGGAGACTACTTTAGTGCTGTACAGAGAGATACTGTAAATGGATTCAGCAGAAGTTAGTTTACTGTGAGCAAACGTTGGCTTTGTCGGGCATTTAATATTAGGTTCATGGATGATGCCCAGGCTCAAAGCTCGAGGATGATACGCTTCTTTTCCTCAGAGCTAAATGTTGTAACTTGTTGCTATAATTCAACTGCTATTCGGCAAAGCTTATGGAAGATGTTCTTTTTGCCATTTCCTTGCAGCCATTATCGGTACTATGTCTGTCTCTGCTTTTATTTTTTCACTTGGTTTGGTTTTGTGTTCCTAGTGCTTCTATTCGCTTGCAGGGATTGTCTCTTAGTTTGTCAATGTACCGAGTTGGATAAACTGTGACAGTGCATGAGTAAAAGATGTTTGATATACGCCTGTTCAATTTGACATTCTATACTAATTGAACAAAAAAAGTGACATTCCGTGCTAGCTTTGATCGTAACTTTTTGCCTTCATTGGTGTGTATCCATCATCTTAAATCAGCTGCTTGGAAGTTATTTTTTCATCTTCTACAAGGACCACACGAACCAGAATTCAAGTTGATAACAACCAAGCTGGATGATCTATAGGGTTATAGATAGTGAAATATCACACACACATTAGTACATTGTTACTGTCACGAAAGTTGCTGAATGTTTTAGCAGATCCATTCATCCAAGTAAACGTATCTAATGTCCTGATACATTTTGTGATAATATATGCAACAATTGGTGAACTTTCTTCTGGTCGGTGTATGAACAAATTTGTACAGTCTGTTCTTATAGCAAGATGATGCTTACAGCATGAAGACATAAAACATATATAAGTAGAAAGTGCAAGTGGTTCTATCTCGACATTCACCATGACACCCAACTTTTGACAAAAAGCTCAAGAAAACCACCATGACTATTAAGGGTAGGGATGATAGGGTTATGATAGCTGAGGGGCAAAGACAGCAAGGCTACTACCTCTGGGATGCTGGTGTAAGTTGTTCCCATTTAGATGATAGTGCGCATGATGTTAACCGAGAACTAAACTGGTGAGTGGGAATTATTTGACCAGGACCTCTGCGAACAGACCAGAAGTTGTTTTCGTTATCTTGCTAGAACTAAGGTCGTCAGCGTGTAAAAGCATATATATTGGGGTCAGATGAAAGATGACTCCATTTAACTAAAAACCAAATATCTCATGCTAGTGGTTTTATGTTTGGCTGCCATAAGAGGATATCTTCCAGAAAAATCTCATTCGGGATTCGAAGGTTTTAGAGCAAGAGGTGCTCATTCTAAGTGGTTAGGAGGCTATAAGTTATGATCCTGTAAACTTGTAAACTGAGTTTGTATTTGAGCTGCTTGATTGCTGAAGAAAAGGGTTGTCAGAAGCTCTGAGCATCTCCAAAAGCGAGTGCCAATTTCTCCATCTTAAATATTGAATTATTTAAAATAAATTATAAACCCGAAATTAATTAATTGGAAGTGTATATACTAGACCTGCTACAACATTTTCAAGCTCAATCAACCTAAACCCAAAAGTATCCCAATTCAAAAGGAAATCATTTTTTTTTTTTTTAATCTTTCTTTTGCCACATACATAGAACATCATTTTACAAATTAATCTAAGCTACAACCTAATTATAAATGATAGTGGTGAACTTCACGGTGGTGAATGAACTTGGGCATCAAATTCCTTACCACTTGGATAAGTCACTTCTTCAAGGAAATAAAAGTTGAGTAAATTGAATTAATAGCTTCTGCTCAAGATTAACAGTTCGTCCTAACAGTCAAATGAACGTTACTGCGTCTTCCTATTTTGCTTCACTGTACGCGTCATCTCTTGGAGCTGTTTTTTTAATCTTTTGGATCGAACCTGGAAGAGGTTTTGCTCCACCTTTTAGAGACGCTCTTATGTGGCTCAGACATGACGGCGTAGATATTCTCTTGCAATGAGAAATTATTTGTGCCTATTCCTAGTGATATCAGTTTTCATATTAAACCATCAATAAGTGCCTAAACCTATTGATATCGGCTTTCTTGTCAAACCATCAATAAGTGACGAGCTACGTATTAACAGACTGTGTCTATGCCTCAAAGTTAAGCTAGTGGAACCTAAATCTTTGGGTGTCCCAAACTGTTAAGGTCATCTTTAGCACTTATGATAGTATTTTTTTAGGGTAAAAGACAGAAATATACCAAATTGCGAATCTTGGTCCCCAAAATACCAGAATCCAGACGTTTACATGAAACATATCAAAGTATGGAGTATTTAAAACCTCATGTTTTAAACATGTTTGGCAGCCCGCACTCGCGCAATAACCTTTTCTCAGAGTTTAGGCTGCCCTACATGCTTAAAACTCATGTTCAAAATGAGGTTTCACGCCAAAAAACTCATGTTGAGCACGAGGTTTTAAAATCTCCGTATTTTGATATTATTGCTGTAAATTACCGGATTTTTTGGCGTTTTTAGAACTAAAGTCTTGTATTTTGGTATTTTCCTCATAAAAGACACTTTCACCTCCTTTGACATACAGACACTTCTAATTTGGGGAAGGACACTTACACCCCCTTTAGTGTGCCAAACTTCAGGATACTAACACCCCTTCATTGTGACGCTGTTAGTCTGTTGTGAGGGTCCTTACTGAAGTTATTTTTTTGGGACATATTTGCCCGTTCTTAGTATGGATGACCATTGAAACTCCTTTAGAAGCATCAATTACAACCCAACCAAGCATATTAATTTATTTTATGACATTAATGGTGTGATGTTACGCCCTAAAATTAATGAATAGACTTGGTAGAGTTGTAATGTATACATTCGTTGGGAACTCAATGGTCATTCGATACTCTTAGACGGAAAATTTGTCCCCAAACTATTGTCAGTGACGCACCCTAATCGAGATTTAACGGCGTCACAATTAAGAGGTGCAAGTGTCCTGAAATTTTGCACACTAAAGGGATGAAATTGTCTTTTTACAAGCTGGCAGGGTGAAGGTGCCCCCCCCCCCCCCCCCCCCCCCCCCCCCCCCCCCCCCCCTTCCCTCTTTTTTTTCCCCATATTACAAATCAATCAAACTACAATGTAACTCCAGAGTTTGAACCTTGGTGAACTTTGGCAACACACTCATTTCCACTTGGACAAGTTATTTGTTCTTTTAACTTATGCTCGTTAGCTTTGCAAATGAATGCCATGCCATGAATGACAGAAGACTAGAGACATAATTACTCTGAAATGAATGCTTTGTATGTCAAAGACAACATAAGCTGAAACTTGGCTCAAATCCATAACTGTCGGCATCAGTGATTTCTCACTTCCAACTCAAATTTCAATCCTGTGGTGACTCAATGCCAAACCACTTATTGCTCTTTCAATATCGTTAGTCAAAAGCAATTTATTAAAGTATCAAGGGTTAAACCACCAACTCATCTGGAGTTTGATTGCCTTCGAAGGCTATATATGAAGGTTTAGTTTGCACTGTGGACTATACATTACAAAGTCCATTTAATGGACCGACAAGCTGGAGGACTTTTCTGGGCAAAATATTGTCATTTCCAGCATGCCGGATATACAAATATCTTAACAGGTAAGGATGGAAGGTGAACATAGTCACGGATTCGCTCGAAGTGAATTGAATGGAACAGGTGGTTTGGTGAGTTCGGTGAACTTATGTGATTGTAACTCGTATTCGAATTGGGGTAAGTTGAACGTCCAGTGTGATGTTGACAATCATGTAGTTGCAATAATAACCGCACACCATTATTCATTGAATTGAAGAAATACAATACTAATGTTCAGGTGATGGTGATTTTCTTCTTTGTTGGAGCTGTGTGAGGGAAAGAAATGGTAGATGAGAGAGGCAAAAAGCAGAATGCGGGTTTATAATGCAAGGGATCCACCAAATGAACTGAGAACTGAACCCAAGGAATTCAATTGTATGACAAGGGAAGTGGTCTTCTTGTTCAGCCGCCGGAAATAAGTCGATAAACGTGTAAGCTTATTTTGGCATCAGATGAAATACGACGTGTATGTTTAGGGTGTGTAGTAGAACCAACTATCTCTTGCTGAGCTAAGTGAGATAAGAGGGTGTATCTTCCAGAAATTCTCAAGTGGGATTTATAGGTTTTACAGGCTAGGAGCCCACAAACTGAGTTCGAATGTGTGCGTGGAAAAGGTGTCTAAAAGCACTGATTTCGGCCTTCTTGTCAAACCTCTAATAAATCCCTCATAATTAAAGATTTAACTCCCACACTCTTAAACCCTAAGATTCGAATCTGACTAAGGGTTTCTGAAATTGTAAAAAAGTTGTCCTTAAAGTACATGTTTCCTAACTTTATTATGTAAGCTCTATGAATCTATGTCAGTAGTAACAGGAGAAGATAAGTCGCATGGTCTATCTGAAATGAGTCCCCGTACTGAAACCTAGATCATATACATAACATTCGGTGGCAGTGGCTACAATGGTTCTATTGTAACCTAGATCAAATACATAACATTCGGTGGCAGTGGCTACAGTACTTCATAGGTTGTTTATAGAGCTTGCCGTAATTTCTCACTTCTAACTACCCCAACAAATGTCAATCCAATAGTCATTCACTACCAAAACCAATCTTACTTTTTCAATCGCGCCGGTCCAAAAATTTTGTAGGGAATTCGGTAGTTCAAATAAGTCTCGAGTGAAATATCATTTCTCCAAGTGATTATTTTGGATTTTCTTATGGCATGGTTATATTTGGAGGTTAGCTAGCTAGAGCTGTTCGTACAAGGACAACCCATTTTGGTGCGAATTTGGGAGACGATACAAAGCCTGAGCTGGTGTATAGTTAGTAAAACCCGAGAAGAGGTGCTTACAGTGCATATGTAAGCTACCCGAGCATATAGTTACGGGTGACCTCCTTGGTCATGGATTGTTGTGGAGCTTTTGCCTTATCATCTTATGTACTTCTATATTTAGCTGCTTATGTTAATTGAAGTTCTTATACTTAAAAAGAATTAATAAAATATTCTTTTTGGCACCAAGTTGGCAACATTATTGAGGTGGATTGCATATGCTGCATGATATGCACAAGTCATTGTCCCATGCCTTAAAAAATAGCCATCCATGTGGAACTTCAATGACAAAACCCACAACTGTCTCCCCATTTTTCTTAGTCAACTCTCTCCTCTCCCACATCTCCCTCATATCATATCTCTCCCATTCCCTCTCTCCATCTCTCCCTCTCTCTATCATGGACCAACAAGAGTTGATCCCCAGCGGCCCGGCCACATACTCACAGTGGCCGGGCCGCCGCAGGATCTCCCTGCGGAGGAGGAAGCTCCCCTCCTCGCGACTCGGTGGGAAGAAGCCCGCCCGAGGCTTCTTCCTGGCGAGGCTTTACCGGCGGGCCCGGTTACGGTTGGCGAAGCTGAAGAGAGCAAACATGCTGACGAAGCTGAAAGTGTACTACAGGTCTTTGGTGAAGGACATCATGGAAGGGACTGCAACACTGGAGGCTGTGCAGCAGAGGATGATGTTGGAGGCATCTTTTGCTATTCCTGTGATGGGAGTCTCCTTCAACAGTGGCTACTCCAACCATGTTTATGGTACATAATTTTTAAAAAAGTACTCGAGCCTCTGCAGTTGTTGTATCTGTAAACTGAGAAATAAGGTTAATGGAAATAAATTCAGTAATTTGAGTTTGTTTTCATGATGATTATTAGTAGTATTAACTGTTCAATTGTTCAACATTAGTAGGAGAAATTTGTTCTGGTCGAAAATTTGAACTGTACAGGAAATGAACTTGATCATAAATGTTTGTTGTTTTTCCCGCAGGTGTGTACATGCATGAACTGCAGGATTCAATTAATAAAATTCCTTCAAAAAATAAGTAATCTACGAATTAGAATATATTTACTCCTAAATTATACGTTAGGACCGATCATATATGGGTTGAGAAAATGTGATCCTTAACATCTGAATTGGCTATGAATTTTCAATTTCTGTGTCGGTGCCACCGGTGGTGCTCTCGTTTGATTGAATTCGATTAATCTTTATATTTTTTTGGTTATATGCCTTTACTACTTTGTCTGTGGTGCATAGTTAGTAAATATTTTGAGAATGGACATTTATCTGTGCATAGAGGAAGTTTGCATTGATTGTTGTAGCATGTCTTGTAAGATGGCGACGGGAGCAAGTTAGATATTTTTATATGTGAAGGTCTGTCTCAGTTTGCTTTACATTCAAGTATCAAGAGCGTATTTTACGTAAGGAATCAACAAAGTAATACAAATTATTGAAAGAAGAGACATATTACAGGTTTCAAAGCGATATTGGTTTATGAGCAGCATCAAATCGGAAATATACTCTAGAAAATGGCTTTCAACAAACTCGTGAAAGCAATTCTTGGTGATTTCGACCTTTGTTTTTACTATTCTAAAATCAATAACAAACAAATGCATAGGTAGGAGTTGAGATTATCTTAATGAAAAGATTGTGAAAATCTCTTAAGTAAAATTAGAATAAGCAACGCATGTGACTGTAAGTGATTCAAAATATTAAATTATATAAAATGTAATAGAGTATTTCTAATTTCACGATGTATCGTCAGTGCTTCCGTCACTCATAACATCTGTCTAAAAAGGGTATCGAAAAGCATCTGTCTAAAAAGGTATCGAAAAGCAGAAGCCTATGCACACAGAAGTAGGATCTAAAATACAAACACAACCAAAAGCCTCTTAGCTTAATGGTACCTGAATAGTGCTCGAAGTCTCAAGTAGCTGTACACCCATATTTGAGTCGGCACTTTAAATCGTAACAGACAGAAACATATTAGCCATAGCCACCTTGACATCGTCACACACCTACTGCTAAAGACAAACTTGACTAACTGATCTCTAACTTGGATAGTCAAAGCCTTATCCTCAAATTAGGAATTTAAATGTTGAGAAAATAAAGAGTAAAAACACCTAAACACCTAAAACAGTAACACCACACATCAATCATGAATTTTCCAATTTCAACAACCGAATTGACAAATAATTTACAACTCAAAAACTCAAAAATAAATTAAACTTGAACTGTGATGATCTCAAGGTTTTCTGTCTATCATCTTGGGCACATAACAACGGAGGTGAAATATTATTTTGCTCACGTGGAGTCTTCTTTTTTTATTACATTTTTTTAAGTTATGTGTCATGACTGAGATATTACAACTAGAACTTGCATCATTTTGGGTGATTTTCTAAGTGTTGTTTTCGTTTCTCAGTTTTGCGTTATGTTGGTATCTAGATTAATTTAGTTTTTAAAGAGCCGGCTCGGTATTGGAAACTTAATTAACAACATTTTTTAAATGTATTTGTGCTTTTGAGTTGTCCGGGTAATTAGCCACTCGGCAGTTTGGGGTTCGATATTACTTTTTTTGACAAAAGAGAGCATTTCATTAGGATTAAAAGTAGAAAGGCATAGTAGTACATGCTAACACAAAACATTGCCCCATACAAAGCCATAGAGGGCAAACTGCTAAAGCTAAAACTAGCTAACTACACAGTACAAAGCCCCATAAAGCCCTGGAAGGCAAACTACCAAAGCTAACAAGTGAAGTCCAGATAGCACCAAGGAACGAGAGAGCAAAAAACATTGGTCATAAAAAACATCTAAATTGTTAGATGACCTTAACAGCAGCAGAAATCACTATTAAGCTGATTTATGTCCTTTGCCAGCATTCTGAGCATCGGTGAAGAGCGGTTTGGATTCTGCAGACAATGAAAAATCAACGAATTAGGGAAAAAGAGATCAACATGCTTAATATCCTGTAATTTTATCCAGTCCAGTGCATGAAAAATGGCCGCAAGGAGTCCTTCATGCCCATGCAACATTAAGAATATTTTTTCCATTCTCCTTGATGCTCCAACCCATCTTTCTAATCTTGCCATTCTTCTTGTAGAAGGGTAGATAGAAGCCTTGCTGAAGGAACATCTTTGATCCCATAACTGAAAAGCAGTTAGTTTTGTCATACATTGTGAGGGTGAAGGTTGGGTAATATTTGAAAGCCAAGCCTCATGAAATCTGGTTGTGAGACTCTTGGTTTTGACTAATAAGGTGTGGTTAATATTGGAAGGAGGAAGACGTATTTGAGCATTTGTATACTTGTCACAATAGATCACACTATTCCTAAACTTCCATACTTACCACATGAAAGCTCCAGTCCAGAAAAAAATAGTAGAGGAATGTTAGGCTTTGCAGAATTGAGAAGAAAATAGAAAAGAGCAGTTATGTATGAAAACAAGAAATGTCAATTTGATAAGGAGAGCTAAGCAAAAAAAAAGGGTTATGACGGAACAATAAAGGAAAGGTGGGCAAAAAATTCTTGATGAATACAGCAAAGAGGACCGGTAGAGGTTTCAATAATGCCAAATTTGAAAAGAGCAGTTCTAGTTGGAAGCTTATCTAAAATGGCTTGCCAGAGAAAATTAAGATTTTTGGAGGAAGCTTGAGCTTCTAGAAATCATTCCAGGGAAAAGTGAGATTGGTTTTAGAAATTAGGAAGAAATATCTTGTTTGAAGAGAGTAAGTTAAAACCTCAGCCATAAGCTCATTATATGCAGACTTCACTGTGCAAACCCCAGAGCTGGAGAGACCCCAAATGAAAGAGTCTTCCCAATCAGCCTAAGAGATGGGAATCGCAGACAAAACATTGCAGAACCAGGAAGGGAAGGAAAGCTGCAAAACGCAAGTATTCCAAGTTCCACCATTCTTCATGAAGAGATCATTCACACATGTTAAATCTAATAGCGATAACATACTTAGTTTAAGGACTGGAGTGTAATTATTATTGTATTAGTTTTTGTATATATTACTAATCAATAGAGAAGTCCAGCACAGGACAATTTTCACCATCGTTCAAAATATTGCACTCTTGGCCCTGCATCCTCCAACAATCTCTTAATTGAGGCTGCTGCAACATCCACTATCCAATTATCTTTTCGCAAAATTATGCTTTTTCAATTCCCTAGTGGCCACCTTAAATCTTTTCTTATCCACTGTCTCATGCTGAAGAATCCCCTCCACAATCAGGAGCAAGAAGGAAACAAATTGCAATCCATTAAAAAGTTAATTTTTTGCAGTATCTAGATAGAAAGTAAGACTCAAAACTGAAGTTGGACAAGAAGCCAATTTCCATATTTGTTTTGAAATTAGAGATTGATTATTGAATAGGAAGTGATCCTTGAGGCCAAGACCTCCAAGAGATCTAGGAAGACACATTTTTTGCCATGATATCCAATGCAAAGCTCTTTTATTAACATCCATAGACCAAAAGAAACGAGACATAGCACAAGAAATCTTATTACAGAAAGATTTAGGGAATTTGTAAACTGAGAAGGGGTGCATAAGGAGACTACTGACAGCAGATTTAATTAAAGTTAGCCTCCAAGCTTTGCTTAATAAAGTACCTTTCCATCCAGCACACTATTAACGGAAGAATTTCTATTAATAACTAAAGGCAGATCAAGGTAAATTCTAAACTCAGGGCCATGACTTATATTCATATGTGCACTAATTGTGGCTTTGAGATGAAAGGAGCAGGCTCTAGCCTTGATTTGTGCAGAGTTTTTTTATCTGCGATTGCATGAAATAATCAGAAAGTATGTCATGCATAATTCTACCAGTATTAGCCTCAGCTTGAAAGAATAACATAGTGTCATTTCCAAATTGCAAGTGCGAGACATGAGGACCATTAGGACCATGCTGAAACCCTTTTAAGGATTCTAGTATCAATGGGGATAACGGATCCTCTAGTCTGATTAGGACCATGCTGACCCTCATGTAGGCCTGAAGTAATCAGTAAAGGAACCAGCACAGAATAAGATACAGAAGAAACACAATTCATGACCAATGTAGTGAAATGCAAGGGACAACCAAAATGAAGTAAAACTTGCCGTAAAAGATCCCATCTTATGCGATCAAATGCTGTAGACATGTCAAATTTGGCCAAACCCTGGATCAGAATTCCTACTCCTTGGAGTAATAAAATGGGATAGATCATGAGCAATAAAAATATTTTCAGTAACATTTCGGTTACAATAAAGCCTGCTTGATCCCAGCTAGTTATGGATGGAAGTACTGTGCTGATTCTACTAGCCAGGACCTTTGCAATAATTCTATATAGGACATTTGTTAGGCTAATAGGCCGGTATACATCATCAGTTTCAGGGGAGCCTTTCATTGCAAGCAGGAAAAAGCAAAGTCCTATTAGACTCTCTAAGCATAAAACCAGACCTCATGAAAGGAAAAGTTGCTGCCAAAAGATGGTCCTTAACGAGATCCTAATAGTGCCGAAAAAGTAAAGGAAGAATTTCATGAAGTTGTCTTAACTTCTTCAGCAGAGAAAGACTCATTAAGAAGGTTTATGTCCCTGGCTGAAAGTCTCTGCTCAATATTAGAAAGAATAGAAAAATCCTGAGAGTGCTGATTAGAGGGATGCCCTTGAAAGAGCCTTATGATTAACGAATAAAAATATTATGCCCTTTTCATCTGTTAAAAGGTTTTCTTCATCGCCTTTTAGACCCCAAATATGATTTTTCTATTCCTCGTAATCTTTACGGAAGCATGAAAAAAATTCAGTATCCAAATTCCCCCACTCAGCCACTTGCAATGAGCTCTCTGAGCCCAGAACAATTCATTAAGCGATAACTGATTATCGACATGCTCTTTTTAAGAGAAAAAGGACCTAATGAATCCTGATTCTGGAAATTAACCTGCAATTCGGTTAACTCCCGTTAAGCAAGCTCAATCTAATTAGCTAGAGAACCATTGATTCTGTTCCAAAAACACAATGTTTTAACAGTAAATTTTAAAGGTGCTGGATACGAAACAAAGGCGAGCCTAAAACTGGAAGAGACTAAACAAAGTTAGTTAAATCATCAGCAGCTTTGGTTTTTTGTCCACCATGCTTCAAAACGACAATGTCTTGAAAAAGATCTTTTAGGGCAACAATCCAGCAACATAGGAGCATGATCAGAAATACATAAGCCTAAGTCCGTAACAAACGCTTGACTAAAAATATGAATCCACGAAGGTGACACCCATGCACAATCTGATTTATACTACTCTCCATAGTTGTAAATTCCGTTTCGGTCGCCGTTCCGGTTTGCTCATGTGGGATGGAACGATTCGGGATTCGGACAAAATGCCGATCCGTTCTGAATTTACCGCACTTTTTAATATATTACATTTATACAATATACATACTATGTATTTTTAATAAAAGTATCTTAGAAATTTAATTAAACTAGAACATAAAGTCTCAAAAAAGAACATAAAGTCTAGATTTGACTAATTTATGAGTTGTGATAAATAAAAAAGAAAAAGGTCATATATTCGAACAATAAATATGATAAGATCTTACTATATTTCAAAATGTGAAATGCTTAACAAAAACACAAGTTGGCTCTGTGGTTAGGTCTTTGCTTGTTGACGTTGAGGTACCTTAGTTAGTAAATACTCTGGATTTTTCCGTTTAATACCCGTCCGTACGTATAAATAAAAAATACTTCCGCATTTCGTATTATTGCTGGACCTAATGAAAAATACTCGAACTTTTGAGCAAAAAAGTGTAATACTCGTATTTCACGTTTTAATGTACAATACTTCCGAATAAAACTTCTTGAAAACAATATTGCAGTGAATAAATTATCATCCAAAATAGTGTAACTTTTAGTAATAAGTTATTATTAAATATTTTTTTATTATATTTTATATTTTAAATATTTATTGTTATAACAATTTACAAGCATTATATAAAACTTTGAAAATGTTAAGTTAAAATAACTATAATTATGTATGTGTGTGTATACATGCATCTGGAGTCTTATGTGTTATATTATTAAGTTTAAATAACAATGTGTAAGATTAGGAAATGTGTAGTAACATTTTTTACAGAAGTATTTTGAATAGTATGATATTATTTTACACGAGTAATTAGTTATGCATAAACAGTGTAAATATCAGAAATGATAAACAATTGAGTACGTGCTTTACAAATTATTTATAAATATATGATAAAAATATGAAAAGATGACAATGTGTGACACAAAGAACTCATTATATATGCCAAAATACTAAGAAATGCACTCATATTTTTAATTCTGATTGAATAACTAGTATATGAACTATACACGTACGTATAGAAAACTTGAATTAATCAAATCGCGTATTTTAAGCCGAATTTTTATTAACGTATTTTTAACCTAAAATCGTATAATACACGTACGTACCGTATCACGTTTTATTTCCGTCCCGTATTTTACTAACTATGTGAGGTACTGAGTTCAAATACCTCCATAGCAATTTAATTTTGAAAACTACATGTGGTTCAGGAACGAAACAACATAAATTTTCCGAAACACGCCGAAATTCCTGAAATTCGCCGGATTGGGGGCAGAGTCGACTGATATCAACCAGTAAAGATTTGCCTCCGCCACGTGCCGTTTTTCCTACGATACGGAACATTCCGGCCGTTCTGGACCAGAACGGATCAGAATTAACAACTATGCTACTCTCTAAAATGAGAGTGTTTTAGTATTTTAATGTTTTAGTGTGTTACTTAATTTCTCAATTACCTCTGAAAATTAACATATTTACAAATCCAGAGAGTTATGACTATTAAGCTTAGTTTAAGCCTCAATAATTATGACTATTCAGTTTGTGGCTTTTCGGGCGAGAATCTTCATCATGCCTGAATAGTTGTGACTGATGCCGTAATATAATTTTGAACGTAGAACTAATCTAAACAATTATAGCAATTATACGTAAAGTAAAAGAGACGACGCACAATATTTTTACATTGGGGAAACCTTCACTGTGCTCTCCGCCCGAGAAGGGAAATTATGAGTAAACCCCACCTGCTAGTACCAACAATGCACGAAATGTCTGATACAAGATATATAATGAGCTATCACGCAAATCAACTACTCACCACACTACCTTTTACCTACCTAGTTTCTGCATTCTCTTGTGTAGCACCACACGCTTGTGGCAGTTCAAGCCTCTCTTGAATCTATTTGATGGTAGCTGACTAACACCGTTAGTTCGTTAAGAACAACTATATCGCCTTAGTTCGAGAGTGAACAACTCTATAAGAAAGATAACAATCTGCATAAGTAGGATATAAGACTCTAGACCTAAACGAATTCTAGACCTAACAGATACACTGAGACAAGTACTATGACTGACTCTACACGTCCCAAAAGAGGGGTAACAAAACTTCATATCTGATAGTAGCAAGTATAACAGTTCAGGTTAATAGATCTGGAAAAGTGTAGACTCTAAGGATAGATTTGAGGGAGAAATCCTAGTATTCAAATTCCGTGATTATAGAGAAAAGACAGTCTAAAACACAGATCTGACGCAAAACCAAACTAAGAATAAACTTAAAAGCACGTTGGTTTGCTCTAATAAATAAAAATCAATTCTAGACACTTGTAAACTGACGAAAATAGTTTTAGATCAATACACGTAGATTGATCTAGAGACTCAATTGAAACTAGAACCAAAATACCTAGATTGATCCTAGAAGAGTATAAAACAATTTCCGATTGAATAATCGAAGCTCAGGGAAGCTGAAGCGTTGACACGCTCCAACTGCAAGTGAACAGTTGTCAGTGTAGTGATAAAATTCCGGAAATCCGGTTGTTGAATCCTAGAGACTTATTGTTCATTAGTATTAAATCCAATCCTTATATGGGTCAAGCGCGATTGTTTGTTTTGCTGTTTATACTAAATTGAAAAGACAAATGTCTCAATTAATCAATTGAATTACTTCACGATTAACAAAGACGAATTATTTTAAATTTTTCTCAAAGTTTGACGAATTCAGGATATCTCTACGGGTCACTAGGTATTTCACACTATGTTGGTTTTACGTTCTACCAACACGATGATCCTTTATTCTAGCTAAACGAGCAAGTTTATGTTGAAGATGTCTCAACCAACGTCTATGCTTAAACTATCAAAGCTGATTTCTCTAGTCTAATCAAGTTTAGGCACGCTTTAAGATCGTTAATCTACTCTTTGTTCTTAGCTAACTAGCAAGATTTCTCAACCCTAGATACGGCTAGTGCGTGTTTCAATTTTCCGAGCAATATACGTAGATGTCTCTATCATTTACGACCTAGCTCAATTATATTAATACGTCTACCAATAGAAAAGATGAATCAAACGCATAAAACACACATAACTAGATAAGAAATCATCAATAAAGCTTAATTGCATGAAAGCAAATCCATAAATCACCAACATAGTGATCAAAACCTAGATCCCTAAGAGATATCCTGAGAAAGAGGTTTAGCTACTCCAAAACATGATCACAATGTTGGGTTTTGACGTAGGTAACGCAGCGGAATAACAAAATTAATCCTACTCAAAGCCCACCAAGGATCACAGGAAGAGACATCATAACATGATCAAGGTCATAGAAGATGTGTACCTTTTGATTTGTGAGATCACACGAAGAATGATGTCCTCGTCTCTACGGTTGATCCACGTCTAGAGGTGAGATCTAGATTCTTCCTTCAATCAAGTGCTAGCTTGAACCTTGGAGGAAGAGGGATGAAGATCAAAGCAACAAATCACCAAAGGCACAAGAGGGGAGGCGGCCTCTCTTTGCCGTCGGGTAGGGGGCGGACGGGTGGCTAGGGTTTCGGCCCTAGCACCTTGTCTTGCTCTCTCTTTTGCTCTCTCCCACTTTTGTGTTATGACTAATAATAACTCATATGTGGGAAGGAAGCTAGAGCCTCCTTTATATACTCCAACAACTCCTTGTTGTTTCCATAAAAGAGTTTCCTAATTCTAGATGAACTAGAATTATTCCCTTCCTTGCAAATTAGTCCTACTAAGTTTGCAAGGTGTTGCACAATGATCCTTCTATTAATTAATCCATATTAATTAATCCCAAATCTAGCTCTACTCTATTTGACGTGTGACCCCATAGGTTTCTATATAGTTGGTAGTAACTATTACTAACATGGAGCGGTGTCTAGCAACACATCCATGCAACCCAACCAATAGAAATAGTCAGTGATCCCGACAAACCTCTTGTGCCCAATATGTCATATTGCATTATCCCTTTGTCTCCATATCCGGATTGGACACGAGACATAAATAGTCACACTCGTATATCCAATCCATAGTTCCTCGATCCTGGGAATACGCTTATGCTTGCAGATAACATTAATATCTCTATATTAATTTATCTGAGTCTGGCCAGACATTCAATAAGCCTCATCCCTCGAGTGGCCGTGGATATTTACCCCCATTATGTGGGAGGGACAAATCCTATCTACATCACTACGATCTCTAAGCTTGCTTCCTATCATGCCCGATAGCCACCTTTATGATTACCCAGTTACGGTGTAACGTTTGATAACATCAAAGCGCAATATTTCACAACTAGAGTATCTAGTGACTTCAAGTCCAAGGATTGCAATAATATTAGCACTACGAAAAGCGATTGTGACTTCACATAATCTAATGTATCCTTTTCGTCGTGGGTCAATCCAGTATGCCATTACTCCTAATGCATACCCATGTGTTGGATCGTGATATCTCCATATCAATCCAACCCCATACTAGTCTATAGATGATTGTCCCATTAATCATTATAATTGACTAGGGATATTTAAGAATATAACACCTTATATTCTAAGGACTTCATTCATGTTATCATACCTCCATATCGATAACATAATGAATCGTAAATCCATATATTTTTCACAATTAATTGATTGCCTCTAGGGCACAATTCCAACAGTCTCCCACTTGCACTAGAGTCAATCTCCTGCATCATATGCCTATTGATCTAGCGCGGTCCTCCACGCTTACACTGCGTAGGGGCGAGACATATGCTGGCACATTGCAAATATTCACATCTCCTCCATCAACAATTTGATTGAGATTGAATATTCTGAATAAATGCATCTTATGCATTAATTTACTCAGTCCTCTATGTTAGAATCAGTGACTGAATCTTGCCTGGAACCTTTCCAGCTCACAGTCACTCCCTCTAGCATAAAACATAAAACTCGACTATAATCTGAAATCTTCTTTGTCAGATGGAAGTTCTCATCACTGTAACCCCTTACAGTAAACTTTTCCTATCCTCCATTAATCAAGAGTTCATCCTTTATTCCTTCTCAAGTACTTAAGGATAATCTTGATAATTATTAAGTGACACCTCACTTGGATTTGATTGGTATCTTTGTGTCATTCTTTATGACACGTCTGGCCTAGTACATCTCATGGCGTATCTCGTGAATCTAATTCATACGGTCCATTCCCAATCTAATTGGTAAGACAATTAGCCTTCCAAAGACTATTTCCATGTGACATGGGTAAGAATCAATATTCTTTTCATGTTGAACCATTTCAACACCTTGTCAATATATGTACCATGACTCAGGCTGAACAATTACTTTAATCTATCTCCATAGTTTTTATAGATTGTCTCGCCTAAGTCAATTATTGGAAATCAATTTCTCTAGCCAATCTTTAATAGATTGCAGAGTAGAGACATTATTCCCAATGATTAGTATGTCTCTACATACAAGACCATAAATTTAACTATGCTCCCACTAACCTTCTTGTAAACACAAGTATCATCTTCAATTTTGATGGAACCAAACTCCTTTGATTGCATCATCCATTTGAAGAGTCCAACTCCAAGAAGCTTGATCCAATCTATAAATAGATTGCTATAAGCAAGATGTGAATGGAATTAAGCATCACAACTGAGGAAAGATTTCGTCATAGTCTATACTATGAATTCTCATGAAACCCTTTCAAACCAGTTGTCCCTTAAAAGTAATCATATTACCATCCATGTTGGTTTCCTCATAACTTACTTGCACCCTATGGGTCCTACCCATTCAGGTGGTTCCACCAAAGTCCATACTTTGTTGGTATACATGGATTCCATATCATATCTTATGGCTCCAAGCCATTTCTGAGAGTATGGCCCACACGTGCCATCTCATAGGTTGTAGGCTCATCTCGATGAGTAATATATCACGGGTTATGAGAAATTCTTATTTCTCTAGTCCCTTGACATATCCTACCTGTCCTACGAGGTTCTTGTGTTATCTGAGTAGGTTGCTCCACAACACCTTGTGATCCTGCTCATGTTCCATCAAACGGATTAATGTTCTATTGTGGTTCTTGAACTTTTCAAGTTCTACTGTCCTCCCACTGTTTCTTTTAGAGACAATCTCTACCTAGAAACACTGTGGTTCGAGAAACAAACAGTTTGTTCTCGATTAGGTTGTAGAAATAATATCCTTTTCAGGATATCCCACAAAACATTTATCCGACTTGGGTCCAAGTTTATTTGTAAACTCTTTTACATAAACATCATAACCCCAAATATTTATGAATGACATACTAGGACACTTCCTAGTCCATATCTCATATGGTGTTTTTCATAATCCGTTTTTGATGGAATAAGGTTAAGGGCGAAATTTGCTGTAATTAGAACATAGCCCCTAAAAGTAAACTGGAAGTTCTGTTTGACTCATCATGGTCCGAACCGTGTCCTACAAGGTTCGAACTCTCCTTTTAGACACGCCAAAACCCATGTGGCGTGCTAGGTGGAGCGAGTTTTGGATCATATCCAATACTCCCATAGATTCTTGTCAAACTCTTGGTTCAAGTAATTTTCTTCTATGATCCAATCGTAGAGTCTAAATACTTTTGCCAAGTTGGTTCTCTACTTCATTCCTGAATACTTTGAACAATTCAAAGGATTCTGATTTGTTTCTTCATAAGATACACAAATCCATATTTCTCTGATCCTATCAGTAAATATGATGAAGTACTAAAACCATCTTTAGTATTTGTGCTTAGCGGCCTTCATACATCAATATGTATGATTCCCAAAAGATCAGATCTTTGCCTAATAAGTCTTACATGTCTCATATGATTCAATAATCAAATGAGTCCCAGAAATCCATCCTAATGGAATTCTAGATATGTATCTCTTATTTATGGGGCCTAAACGATAATGCTAAAGATAAGTGAAGTTCATATCATTATATGCAAACCTCTAGGTATTAATGTTATAGATGAAATTATCATGATCATGGATATAGAATCCACTTAGACAAAATTGCATTACAATAATGCATACCATAATAAATGGAACAACATTTGTCCTTTTATTATGATAAGGAGCTTTCTTGTCCAAACAAGAAACTATGATAATGGTCCTACTCATAGCAGGGACATTATCCCTTTTGTCTAATTCATGAACAATTTCTGAAAGGTAGAAATAATTCCCTACGGCTTTTCAGCAACCCTTTGCTTCATAGCCCCACGTGTAGGATTATTTCTTCCTTATCCAATTGTCTTCGTCTCTTGAGATCCTACACATTTCTATAAATGTGAGATCCTCATCTAGTATCATATACTCTTGATGATGAGATAGACACATTGAATTTTATAATAAAATACCCAAGTCGGAATTCATAATTCCTTTATTACTCACTTCCATGTACTTTGGGTAGTCTCTCTTCCTCTACACCACCTATGGGACTTCGAGGCAACTTGGTTTTAGCAACAGGCTTGCTTTATACTCATGGGTTCGGCGCAACCATTTGCCCTTACCCATGCTGTTAACTATTAACAGTTTTTGCCCATGACCATTATGAGTGTTTTGTTTAGTGATTTTTCAATCATATTGAGTAAATCAATTTTAAAACAAAACTGTAATTGCATCCAATGCAATTCTTGGTCCACTTGGGAGAATAACTATATATTCTTTATCTATCTTATAGATAACTCCCAATATCTAAGCTTTCAATCCTATTGAGTTAGTTTAGTTTGCGCTTCACCTCTTGCTTCGGCAGCCACACATTACTAACTTGTGTCGTCGCGTCATATCTCGATGAAGTAAGTCACCTTGCTTTGGCAAACCCGAACTTATTCCATCTTGACCATGACGAGTGCTAAGCAAGAGATTGCAAAGTGGAGCAACTCCTTAAGCCTTTCATGACAAGCTCGTATGATCATATCATATTCCTCCAAATTTCTCATCTTGCTTCCAAAGCTTAGAGTCCATGGGAGCTTGACATGAGACAAGTTACATCCAAAGAACCATTCTTTGATGTTCCTTCCATATGGCTTTAGTGTGTTTTGGTAGTTGGTGGGAAGAGAAATTTATGCTCTACAATGTACAACATATTTCCTTTATTTGAGAACAATTCTCGATTTTATACCAATCTAGAAAATAGATTCCAGACATCTTGTCCATCTCATGGACATAAAGTCGCGTTTGTTTGTTTAATGCGATGGGTATTCAACACTTATAGGATTATGCAAAGCATTGTGACGTATAACTATATTCAACAAGGATTTAAATTATTAAATATAGCTCCCACTATTTTTCTCGGATTAATAGCCCTCACCATTAATGCGGAAAATATTTTATATATTTTCTAGTGGGTCCAAGATCCCTTTTTCACTTCTTCTTGAGCTTGCTTTGGCAAGTCACCCAAGAATTGGTTATTTAGGTAGGAACCATTCCAATTGCATCCCATGCAACTCTTGGTCCAATTAGGTGAATAAATTCCTTTTATTCTTTATCCAATTGGATAACACCTAATTGTCATGCCTCTAAGCTCATCAATCCAATTGACTCTTGCCTAGTTGCGTCCAACCTCTTGCTTTCAACATACACGCATTACTAGCTTGCGTCGTCCGCAACACATCATGAAAAATTAAAACCGCCTTGCTTTGGCAAGCCCGAATTTTAATAGGCCATGATCATGAAGGGTGTTTTGGCAAGAGAAGGCAAAACGCAATATTTAATTGAGGGATTTCTTTTAAGTTGTTTGGTTGATCTTATCAACATGGTCTACTTATTTGGATTGGGCCATCCACAATAAAAGACCAACCTTGTTTATTATTATCTTGTTAACGTTTTGCTAGTATCGCCATACACACAAAAATAAATAACAAGACATAAATAATAAATATCCACAAAAGAAAATAACGTGGCATGGATATGGCCCCTAGACTAAGATATTACCAAGCCAATGATAATATCTATATGCCCTAAAGTGACAAGCTCATCTCCATGTGCTCCACCATAGCTGCGCGCCTAGGGATGTCTTTTGGCTCCTTTGGTTCTCCGGTCTTCTTCTCCATGTTCTTGGCTATCAACTAAATATTTCTAATTCTAGCCTAACATCTAGAATAAATAAATAACAAAAGCCTCACATGTCGAGGAGAAAAAGACGACTCGCAGGCCGTAAAACTTAATTAATTATTACATTAATTTGATCAGCTCGCAGGCCGTAAACCAAACCACAAAACAATAAACATCCACAATCCTAGGCCATATCCATCCACCATGCAATAAAGCACATAATACAGTTAAAACCAATTTTTAACGCGCTTGTTTAATTTTAATGAAATTGGGTAACTAGGGTTTCACAACGGTCCAAAGGATTTACCAAAGAATGGCCGAAATCAACCAAGGAACCGCCACACTAGGCCCGGGCCGGCCGGCCCCTAGCCCACACGGCTAGGCCGTGTGCTAGGGTGTGCCGGCCCCTCTTGTGCCGTGTGTTACTTGGGCGGCAAGGAGAGAGAGGGGCGGTCCCTACATGGGCCACACCTCCTCATGGAATTGTTTCCATAAACAATTCATGGAATTATTTCCAAAAACAATATATGGAATTGTTTCCATAAACAATTCCTTCCTTATTGGGTTGTTTCCAAAACACCCTTATGGTATTGTTTCCAAAATAATTCTTTCCTTGGTTCCCAAGTTTAGTTGTTTCCATAAACAACTTCTTACTTGTTTCCCAAGTTTAGTTGTTTCCAAAACAACTTCTTCCTTGTTGCCCAAGTTTAATTAATTCCATAATTGAAAACCCCTTTTCAATCATGTGCCCATGAACCCTAATTTTTCAAGAACCCAATTATTCACATCCTATGTGATTAAACTCACCAATTCTAACATCCAATGTTAAATTGGGTCTTGTTTGATTGAATCAAATTCAATATTGCATCTACTATGCCAATTTTTCAGTTTTCGCGTACTAAATAATAATACGGTGTATGAACTGAAATCGTAAACACATAATATCATGTTATGCTCTACGACCAGGCTCTGATACCACTGTTGGGTTTTGACGTAGGTAACGCAGCGGAATAACAAAATTAATCCTACTCAAAGCCCACAAAGGATCACAGGAAGAGACATCATAACATGATCAAGGTCATAGAAGATGTGTACCTTTTGATTTGTGAGATCACACGAAGAATGATGTCCTCGTCTCTACGGTTGATCCACGTCTAGAGGTGAGATCTAGATTCTTCCTTCAATCAAGTGCTAGCTTGAACCTTGGAGGAAGAGGGATGAAGATCAAAGCAACAAATCACCAAAGGCACAAGAGGGGAGGCGGCCTCTCTTTGCCGTCGGGTAGGGGGCGGACGGGTGGCTAGGGTTTCGGCCCTAGCACCTTGTCTTGCTCTCTCTTTTTCTCTCTCCCACTTTTGTGTTATGACTAATAATAACTCATATGTGGGAAGGAAGCTAGAGCCTCCTTTATATACTCCAACAACTCCTTGTTGTTTCCATAAAAGAGTTTCCTAATTCTAGATGAACTAGAATTATTCCCTTCCTTGCAAATTAGTCCTACTAAGTTTGCAAGGTGTTGCACAATGATCCTTCTATTAATTAATCCATATTAATTAATCCCAAATCTAGCTCTACTCTATTTGACGTGTGACCCCATAGGTTTCTATATAGTTGGTAGTAACTATTACTAACATGGAGCGGTGTCTAGCAACACATGCATGCAACCCAACCAATAGAAATAGTCAGTGATCCCGACAAACCTCTTGTGCCCAATATGTCATATTGCATTATCCCTTTGTCTCCATATCCGGATTGGACACGAGACATAAATAGTCACACTCGTATATCCAATCCATAGTTCCTCGATCCTGGGAATACGCTTATGCTTGCAGATAACATTAATATCTCTATATTAATTTATCTGAGTCTGGCCAGACATTCAATAAGCCTCATCCCTCGAGTGGCCGTGGATATTTACCCCCATTATGTGGGAGGGACAAATCCTATCTACATCACTACGATCTCTAAGCTTGCTTCCTATCATGCCCGATAGCCACCTTTATGATTACCCAGTTACGGTGTAACGTTTGATAACATCAAAGCGCAATATTTCACAACTAGAGTATTTAGTGACTTCAAGTCCAAGGATTGCAATAATATTAGCACTACGAAAAGCGATTGTGACTTCACATAATCTAATGTATCCTTTTCGTCGTGGGTCAATCCAGTATGCCATTACTCCTAATGCATACCCATGTGTTGGATCGTGATATCTCCATATCAATCCAACCCCATACTAGTCTATAGATGATTGTCCCATTAATCATTATAATTGACTAGGGATATTTAAGAATATAACACCTTATATTCTAAGGACTTCATTCATGTTATCATACCTCCATATCGATAACATAATGAATCGTAAATCCATATATTTGTCACAATTAATTGATTGCCTCTAGGGCACAATTCCAACACACAATACAAGTTTTCATGATCAAAATAACAAAACTAGAGAAGAAACGAAGTTTTAGAAGCCAAACAAATGATCCAAGTGCTCCCAAGCTTCTCCCATCGTTCCCTAGCTCTCCAAGACGTCCAAAAATTGTGCTAACCTTTCAAAATCACGACCTAAAAGTCTTAAATACGTTTCCATAATCATATTATAAAGTTTGGAGAAATTGCGTAAAAGCCCCAACAAAAATTCTGCATTCCAGCGTTCTCTTCGTACGAACACTTTTCTCTTCGTACGAAGAGTCTTCGTATGAAGACATTGGCTCTTCTTACGAAGGCCTTCCCAGATAGATACTGCAGCTTGTTTTGGGAAGAGATCTTCAGAGCTAGATTTTTGGCTATGTACAATGTCTTCGTACGAAGACAATTGTCTTCGTACGAAGACATCTTCTTTCTGCATTTTTTCTTTGGCTTTTTCTTTGAGTTCCTTGCTTCCGAAGCTCGTTTCCATCTCCCTCATGATCCTCCAAGCCCTATTTTCCTGCGAATCACAACAAGAAAGCACAAACCGCGACCATATCACAATAAAAGCTCAAAATCACACTAGAAACGTCCGGATTTAACAATCAAATCTCATGAACTCACGTTATCAAATTTTAGCATAATTTACTCAAAAGACGAAAAATTCTCCATGTTGAGCACGCAAAACGCAGAAAAATAAGGAATAAAATAACTCCGAAAATGGAGTTATCAACTACCCTCACACTACATTTTGCTCGTCGCGAGCAAATTCTCAAGCCACAACTCAAACTCTCAAGCCAAAACTCAAACTCTCAAGACAAAATCCTCTCACTTTGCACAACACTCCAACTTTGCATACAAAACCATTTCATCATTGCATAACTTCCCTACGCCAATTGCATACTTTCACCAATTATTGCATACAAGTCCGAGTCAAATACCAAACCACAAACCATCCTTTTACTAGCCGACATGACTCGATTATACACAATGCACCTATATGCAAATGCAATATTCACAATGCAAGTATTGAAATAACAAAAAAAAATATTTTCTTTTGCGAGATCGGGCAATTTCCATTAGCAATGAGAAATCTAGATACAAGGCATGAGTTGAAACTAAATTCGACAACGAGAATCTCCCCTAGCTAGTATAGAGAGCCTAGCCTTACTACGTACAAGAATACTCTACCTCTTCGTGTGTGCCACAAAATAAGAGGCTACGCTAGGCTAAGCCACGTTCAAGGTCCGAGCTCCTATTCCACTAACGGGTTAGAATGATGAAGTTTAGGGACATAAGGATAATAATCATGTATAAGTCCTAAAGCGTCACATTCTCATAATTAAAACCAAATCTCGCACACCCTCACCACAATGATAGAAAGCGAACCCAAAACTCACCATCTCCGGCCCTCGATCCCCTCAAACCCCGGTACAATTACGATCACCGTGGTCACCGTCTTAAGTTGTGCACGAAATGCAATTAGCCGTCAATGAAATAGTTGCTTCAACCACTCGTTCTCCCATAAATTCCCATTTATTACTTCATTCCAACTCTCTTTTTTTCCTTTTTTTTTTCTTTCTTTTTCTATTTTTTTTTCTTGGAATTTCCCAAAAATTTCGCAACAAATATACCGAGTGGTCCTCCAAGAGTAGAGCCAAAAATTATGAAAGGGGAAGGAAGCATATAATCCAATGAATGAGTATCGCATATAAAATTCATCTTCCCCTAACTCTATGAAGTACATGATGCCACCAAACAAAGCCGCAAACAAGTCAAGGCACATGTGTGGGGATGGAATCGTCGCAAGCTCAATCTCGATGTCCGTAGTCAAAATTCGGCACCCCCGCACTCGAATGTAATCATGTCCCCTCTCAAATAGTCAATAAGATGTCTGTCTCGTGCCTAATCCAACTGAACCTCCTACACCAAGATGAATGGAATCCGGTACCTAGCACGATCCACCAATTAAATTCACCCAACCCAGTTTCGTGCGGATTAGATGTCACGCACTCACGGCTCTCCACAATTGTTGTCCATGGTGTAATGACATGGAACATCGCCACACCGAAGTGCGCAAGTCTACTCACTCACCCTCGCATCCCCTCGTAAATAGCAAATGAAGCTGAAGCGATGTGTAAAACTCACAAGAGTGTATCATGAAGCACTCCCTCATAGAATCCCCTCAACTACCACTCCCTCATGACGCACTAAAGAGGTGATTCTAAACGATGTATGATGAAGACCAAGAATCGTCTCCCTAAGTCAAAAGGCTAGCAAATAATCCAAGGTTCAAATTGGGGTTTCTAGTGGTCCTACATGGTAAGATCTATAAGCAGTGAGTACTCTAATACACGACCTCGCACAGCTGTTCTGTGTGCCACTACGAGGCGGGCTGGTGACTACCTAAGACGTACACAAGAACGTATGGCTTGTTTAGCTCACACCTAACTCAACTCTTGTACGAAAAACACGGCACACACTTTAGATTTTGAAAACTAAGTACGTGTGTAAAATAGGCAGGCATTCCCGTAAAGAAAGTCTCTCTATACGTACTAAGGGGGACTCACGTTGTCACTCTCGGTCACAAATCATGCCCGATGCCTAAAATTCTCACACTTCTCGATTGTACCAAATTTTCAGCTTCTTTTGATTGCCCTTTCTCAAAATTTTAAATTGTTATGTTTTTTTTTCAATTTTTTTAGTTTTATTTTTATAAACTATACTACATGCACGGTCTACTCGATTAACTAACAACTCGATATGTTGGTGCGATGACTCAATAAAGATAAACGTGCAAACAAAATTATAAATAACAAAGAGGAAAATAAGGACATAACCAAAAAATTCTAACTACATGTGACAGGCGATGCAAAGACTCGACAAATGGCTAGTAAAAGGTGTAACCCCACCCCCACACTAGGATGCATCGTTGTCTTCAACGATAAGACGATGACTCAACAATCCTAGCGCAAGGGCTCTCTCCTCTACTCATCATCATCATCCTCTTGATCTTCCTCCTCTTCTTCCTCTTCCAACTCATCCTCACTTGGCGGCACCGGATACTCAAGCTCATCTTCCTGAAACCAAGGGTCAGTATCCGGAACCGGTGGAACAAACTCCTCAGCTGCCTGACCACTAGACTGTATAACCCACTGGCCCACCATATGGATCAAGTTACCCAGCTTCACCTAATTGTTCCTTGTGTGATCAAACTGGCGTTTTCTCTCAATTCTATCTCTGGCCATTTCCTCTTTCAAGTGGTCATAGGCCACCTGGTTTTCAAACCGCGAGGTATTCATCTTTCTACTCTTGCCCTTGGTTGTGGCTGACTCATCAAACCGAGACCACTTTCTATCGGTAAACCTTTTCAGGTCCATATCTCTCCCAATCGGTATCTCTGCAGTCTTAGCAAAATGAGTCAGCAAGCAAGTGTGCCCGGGTCCTAACTTGTTATTCCTCGAGACCCTCCCTAAGCAATTGGCCCAAATCAGCCTAGGGATGTCTACCCGAGCCCCGGTACACAAACACAAAGCGAAGACACATAGCTTGAAGGTGTAACGGGGGTTCTCCGTGATTCGCAGAACCCAATTCTGCAACAACTCACAACACCACCTAGGCTCGGGCCTAAAGTAGATCTTGTGAGCTTTCCACTGAGGCACATCACCCCTCCTATCCCACGGTTCTACTCCTTTGGAAAAACAGAAAGCGTTCACCCTAGACCATATGTCCTCGCTCCTCACAGCGGTACTGTATGCGCAAGCGTCTCGCAGTTGCGGAAATCCAAGGGTCAAGTGGATAGTCTTTGGCGTGAAGACTATCCACGTGCCTCTGCAATAGACGAGACGCGAGTCTTGGCTTTCGCCAAATTTAGCATATCTAAAATTGAGACAAACTCTCGGGCGATGTGTGGACTCGACTTCCCTACCAACTTAAACGAATTGGTCAATTTCTCATGCTCAAAAATATCTTTGATGGCTTTATGCATGTCCGGGTGCAATGGAAATTCCCTCTCAGATTGCCCCTGCTTTTTCAAATAGTGGTCCTTAATAGAGTCGAGGTGAGCCTCATATGTCACAAATCGGTAGCTATCATATAATGCGGGGCCCACACTACGCTCTTTAAGATTCACCTTAGACGTCCTCCTACCTACAATTCCCGGGTCATTAGGTAGAGGAGTGGCCAATATGGGGTACTGGGGTGATGGCGGAATTTCCAAAGGAGGATCACCCGAACCAAATGCCTCTTGAGACGACCCCTCACCCGTTTTACGTTTCTTTCCACCTCCCGCCATTTAAATGCTCAAAGTACGAATAAAACGAGTAACTACACAAGTGCGTTGTGACAAGAAGTGTATACGGAAAGTAAACATGTAGGTAGAAGATGAAAGTACCTGAGTCACCCGGATTTCCCTTCTTACGGGTGCCGTTTCCGCGAAATTATCGACAAGAAGGGGCTGAAATTTCAACCGTCAAAAAATTTCCGAAAAAGATGAAAGAAAGTTACTTTCCTTACTCTCCTCGTCGTCCCCGTCATAAGTCTCTTCGTCTCCGAAAGCTGAATCACCTTCCAATTTGGTCGATTTCAAATCTGGGTTGAAGAACCCTAGTTCTTCACCCACTAATTTCTCTCTCTTGCTTCAACCTCAGCCAAAACCTGTCACCACTCCTTGAATCTCTCTCAAATGCGCACAAAACCACTGTTTACTTGCTTGATTTGGTTGACATTTGAATTACGAGAGAAAGAGAGGAGACATTTCGGCTATGGAGGAAGAGAGGGACGAGCGTGAAGAATGAAGAAGAAGATCCGGGGATAGCTGCAGATGTCTTCAAAAATTCGTGCGAAAAGTCCATATTGCCCCCTTTTAATCCCCTCTTCTCCTTCTCTGCGTTTGTCAGAACTGTCAATTCACCAGACGTCTTCGTACGAAGAAAATTCTCTTCGTACGAAGACTCTTCATGCGAAGAGAATTAGTCTTCGTACGAGGGTCTTCCCAGACAAGTACTGCAAGCTGTTCTGGGAAGACAATTTTTAGACCAATTTTTTTTTCTAAGCATGGATCTCTTCCTACGAAGACAATTCTCTTCGTACGAAGAGAAGTCTGAGCCACCCAAAAAACATCCTTTTTGGCCTTTTTTTCGCTTCTTCGATCGTGCTCTTCCTTTTCGAAGGATCTCCTTGTCCTCGAGACTCCTTTTTTATCATAAAAAATTTCCAAAATCCGGGGAATATTTTATTCCTCAATTTTACGCATTCCAAGGCACATTTTTCAATTTCGAATGTTTTTGGCCGCGTTTTACTCTCTTGAGCATCCTTTTTGGCGTAACTTCCTCATCTGGACTCCGATATGCGCGATCCACCTGTCTACGGAAAGCTCTCAACCACCTCCACACGATGGAACTCTTTAATTCCGCTTTCAGCCAAAATTTCACCTCGTAATATGTGCCATTATGCTAGCTTTCCTGATTTCTTTATGTCTTTTTTGCGTATATCAAGAATGGCGTCCGAGAATGTGATCATCCCCAGGTGCATGTGTTGTGTGAGTGTGGGAATGGCGTCAATCTTAAATTCCTTCATTCGGGATCCCGATACGCGTTTTGGACAGATATTTCTTAGTTTTCAAGCTGTTCTTCACGCCCGCATCTAGACGGGGGATCCGGAATAGGCCTTTCACCTAGAAATCATGCACACACTCATTGGAAATTTTTAATCCACTCGCTCGCACCCCTCAAACAAATCGAACGTAATAAAATAAACAAAACAATATTAAAACCTACGCTACAGCAATAAATAGGTTGGGTTGCCTCCCAACAAGCGCTTGTAATTTAAAGTCGACAGCCCGACCCAGTTTCCTCATGTGATCTCAGATAGCGGGATTTTCTTTGAGTTATCAATCACCCCAATGAAATTCCCGTCCACATATGGCTTTGCTCGCTGTCCATTCACCTTGAATCGGTTCCCATTCTCAGCTTCTACCTCAAGCAATCCCCATGGGTAAACCTCGGTAATTGTGAAAGGACCACTTGATAAATCTCTTTTAAGAGTTATTAATATACTTTATTATTACTTTTGTTAGGATTATTTCAAATTATTTATATGATATATATGCACAAATATGTGAAAATAATGACTTATAAGTCTAAGAGTCAAAATTTGTGTTTCTAGCTTATTTGCGCATGATTTCTCTCATATTTGCGATGATAATTGCACGGATAATATTTTCTCGTGTTTCTCATGTACAGTAGGTGAAATGGAGCTTATGAGAGGCTTGGATATGCTTGGTATGGAGCTAGATGAATAGGAGAAAAGACGACGCAAAGACGAAGAATAGTTGGAAAAGTCACTCCGGACCAGCCTGTACTATTTTCGATCCTTAGGAAAATCTATAAATAATTTGGGATCAAGGCCTGAACCATTTTAAATTAGACATCCAGAGCTTTCCAACGATATATGGTAGGTCCGAAGACGAGTCCGGATGAGAGAGTAATGGCCCACGCAAGATCAGCTTACAATTCTGTCCGAGAATTAAAAACTGGAGGGGCTGAAGTGCAATTTCGGCCAAATTTCATTAAAAAGTGTGCCCAGCCCTTGAGGAACGAATTCTCAGACTATATGATAACTCTATTTTAGGATTTATTAATATAGTTTATTATTACTTGTATTAGGCTTACTTCACATGATTTATATGATATATATGCACAAATATGTGAAATTAATGACTTATAAGCCTAAGAGTCAAAATTTGTGTTTCTAGCTTATTTGCGCATGATTTCTCTCATATTTGCGATGATAATTGTACGGGTAGTATTTTGATGTGTTTCTCATGTACAATAGGTGAAATGGAGCTTATGAGAGGCTTGGATATGCTTGGTATGGAGCTAGATGAAGAGGAGAAAAGAAGACGCAAAGACGAAGAAAAGTTGGAAAAGTAACTCCTGCCCAGCCTGTACTATTTTCGATTCTCAAGAAAATATATAAATAATTTTGGGGCAAGGCCTACGCCATTTGAATGTAGACATGTAAAGCTTTCCAACGATATATGTTAGGCCCGAAGACGAGTCCGGATGAGAGAGAAATGGCCCGCGCAAGATCATCTTACAATTCTGTCCGAGAATTAAAAACTGGAGGGGCTGAAGTGCAATTTCGGCCAAATTTCATTAAAAAGCGTGCCCAGACCTTGAGGAAAGAATTCTCAGACCTAAATCACAGAGAGACGCTGCTGGAGACGATCAAAGAAGGCTAGGAGGCATGAGGGACATGGAGAACGACGCAGGAGTCGCCGAAACGCGAATTTCGTCACGAATTTGACTATTCTTCCTATCTTTTCTATCTTTTCTTGTTACTATGAACTTGTTAGCATCTGTTTTCAGTATAATTGAGTAAATTAACTTGCTAGGTTCCTACGGGGAACCTAGGGCTATGTTTTGGTTTCCGGATTGTTGATTTGAATTCACTTTCTTTGATTGAACTTAACAGATGATGAATGTTTTTGCTATGTTTAATTCTCGTTCTTAATTTATCTTTGTATTTTTTGGCCACCAATTTGAATATTATAGGTAATACGTTAGTGAAAGCAACGAATTACCCGGATAAGTGAATTAAGCACGTAGTCGCAGGTTAGAGAAATCAACCACAGGCTGTGAACGTTGAGTAGAATTAGATGATCGTCATTATATGTTTTAGGGATAATTAGAACTTGGTAACTCGGTTGTAATTTTACCTAGGAATAGATAACTAGCTTGGTAACTCGGTTAGCATTATTGCTCGTTTGGCAAATCAAAACATTATCTGTGTTTCAAAACATAATTCCGGAAATTGAAGTTACCCTAGGGGATCCGTAGGCGACCTAGTACCAAGAAAATTGTCACAAAAAAATATCGTATCTTTAATTATTTACTTTTAGTTTATTAATTAGGAAGAAATCACTCAAACTACACTTCTCTTGTTATTTCAATTACACTCTTTAGATTTTAATCTCTAATTAACAATAAACCTACTATCTGTCCTCGTGGGATCGATAACTCGGGGTTGAAATACCACCCCTATATTACTTGACCGTGCACTTGCAATAACACGTAAGAAATCGTGCCAAGTTTTTGGCGTCGTTACCGGGGACATCGGTTTATTTGCTAATTAGAAATTAGTTTTGAGAGTTTTTTTTTTTTTTTTTTTTTTTTTTTTTTTTTTTTTTTTTTTATCTCACGGTATTTCTTGAGATTTTCTGTGTGCAGACATTCTACTATAAGCATGGAGGATGAGAAATATCTTCGTTCTGAGAGCATATTTGGAGCATGCAACCTTTCATATGGGCAACTCGTGAAGGAGTGCTATGTGAATGGCATTAGAGAGAGGGTAGCAATGGAGATGCAATGTTATACATTTTGTCCTAATGACCCAACTCATCCCTCTAAATTACTTTTCTTCCTTGGCTTGATGTTTGAGGAGATAATCCCTAATGTGGAAGAATGGCGACAACGAGCAACCAGAATGGGAATGGAGACAACATATGTGGACGCACAACTTGTTCTCCATTAAAATAAAGAGTATAATCCGACCTTCGAAAAGCTCAAAGAGGGGGATGATGAGCCATTGTGTATCCCAAGTTTTCCAAACATAGAATCATGGCTCGAGTCAAGTATGGGGGCCAAGCATGATGAAATTTTTGGTGAGGTTGATGGCATTCTTCATGGGATTAATATTGATGATCTTGGCTTTCCGGTTGCAAATTTGTTGGAGCCTCTCACGTTTGAGCTCATTGAAGATACAAAAGATGTCGATATTGAAATTGTTGATGATTCGGGTGCTTCAAACAAAGGAGATGAAGGTACTAAAACATCCATAGTTTATGAGTTGTCTCTTGAAACTTCAATGAAGATATCACAAATTGAGAAGACAATCAAAGAGGACATAGATCTCTTTTCACGGCATGGGAGACTTGAGATTATTTGTGAAATCGTTATGATGTCGATTCTCATGAATTGGAAGAAGAAGAAAAATTTTCCGGCGAACTTTCACTTGTGCAACACTTGTTCGTCGGTGTTGAAATATGCAGTTCTTGTGAGAATTTGTTGTTGCTCATTTGAGAAGAGGATGATAGAGTTAAAATTGTGGAAAAAGAAAAAGTGGCGAGAAAAATTGGTTTTCAAGCGGGGGGCTGCTGCTGTGACAGTTTCAAAATGTCTCTCAGAATGCCAAGCTTAGGTGTTGTGTGAAACCCAGGTTGTTTAAGCTTTGGGGGAGGCGAATGAAGATATCAAAGAACTTAAGAAAATTTCACCTGAATACCCCATCGTCGCAACATGAATTGCAACATCATGAACCCCTTGCAGCGTCTCAATTGTAATTACTCTGTCAGTTTCATCAAAATCCACCAAAATAACCCTCAACTTTGTGATATTTCCAAATCCTACCCCATCATCTCCCTCATCGTCTCCTTCTCTGTTAATCCTAGAAGCTCAACCCAACCGCCATCACCATTGTCTCATTCTTCTCCATCGTCGCCATAGCCACCGTCCTCACCATCGACCCATCCGCCGGCAGCCATTAAAGTCGGCGGCTTTCTTCGATTCGACAAAGACCCCGACCTGGAACCCACAAACCCGTGAACTCCCTCCTGCAATCATCGCCTCTTCCATGGATTCCAGCCACAAGGTCGGCCAAACCCAGAAACCGTATCCACCATGGACTCAGGAAATTTGATCCGTCAATCCAAACCTGAGCCTTCATCTACAACCCAATTCGAAACCAAACCCGAACAACCAACAACCCCACCGCAGACCTCCAAACCTCCTGCTCGGCGACCATTGATTCCGGCCATAGAGACTGGTCTCAAGGTCGGCCAAACCCAAAGCCCCATCATCCGATGGTTGACAAAGCCCTCGCCAGTCCGCTGGAAAGAACTCAGAACCACCCACTCCCATACATCATCGATTCAACCCTCAAACACCACGCAGCACCGCCCTCTGGGCCAACAACGAACGACCTCATTCTCCATTGTTTCACCGCTGAGCCCATAGCCGCGGCGATCTCTAATGATCTCCATCACTGCCGGCGTATCAGACCCTGAATTCTCCACCGATAGAACCCAGAACAGGGCATCACTGTATGATTCTTTAGTAACATTTCCCTTTTCGTAAGTGGGTTTTTTCCTTCACTGAGTTGCACATGATTTGCATAGCTGAAATTCGATCAATTGGGCAACACTGAAGAGGATATTCCAGATTTACTGGTTGTCAATTCGTGGATGATCTGAAAGAAATTAGGTGGACGCTTGGTGCACTATTGTCCATGAATGCTTGTTTTGAAGATTTAACTGGCAGAACAAAACAATACCAGTGCTATAACTCTAGCTGAATATTTTTCGAAATTGACGAAGACATCGACCCGGGTGTGCTACTTGCGCACTCGACCGTTAGGGGAGCTCACATTATGAGTTCGGGGATTCTTCGCTCTTGTTCGTCAGCAGCAAAGGATCAATCGACCCCGGTGTGTTTCACACACATGACCGCAAGGGAGCTAGCATTGGTGCGCACAATGTTTGCTTGGGGATTGTTCTTGCTATCTCGTTCAGCACCTATCGGATTTCGTCCCCGACCTTGTGTCGGTTGTGAGTTTCTTTTCCCTCTCTTTACTTACCGTTTAGGCACATCGTACTTGCTCTAGGATTTTATTTTGAATACTTTGTCACGGTGCTTAGTCGCAGCTGGGATTAGCTGTTAGAATCCTAGGGAATACTTGATTACTTGCTTAATTTCGGTACACACAACTTGTCATGTGCACGTTGTTCGTTTTACCTCTATATTTATTGAACTAACTTCTTGTGCCGTGGCTTTGACTCCGAGTAGAATCACCGCCCCTCACATTTGAATGCCGAGTCTTCTTGGTTTATCTCTAAATTCGTTGAGGACAACGAAGCGCTCAAGTGTGGGGGAATTTTTAGTTATTTGCTAGCCATGTCCGTGTCTGCATCGCCAGTTACATGTAGATTAGATTGTCGTATTGTGAGTCAATGTAGTACTAGTAGTCCGAGTCATTTTTTATATATTGTTGTAGTGTGCTTCAATTTAGAGTAGTTAGTGTTTAGGTTGCCCGTTTACATTATTGAGCCCCCCTACCCAATTGTCTTGTGGTTAGTCGAGTTGGCCAAAAGCATATAGAGTTTAGGAAAATATGAAAAAATAATAATAAAAAAATAGAAAAATCATAAAAAATGAAACATTTAGAAAATTAGGCAACTTACGACCTAGAAACCGAAGAGAATCCAGTGAAAGAGCTCATGAGAGCAGGAAGCACCGTAGTAGGGATACTTCAATTCTAGTATCTTGTGCGCGAGTCTCATGACAGGATGTCCCGGGTACTTGGGAATAGTGAAAGTAGATTACGGGCATACTTTTGGCTTCTCTAGTGTGCTAGTAGGATTGAGTCTCTAGGTGGTTGAATAAACTGTTTCCCGTGGAAACTTGTGGACTCTAGGAATCTGGGGTGGACCTTCGTGTAGAGTCGGTTCCATGTGGTACGAGTTTCCGGCCTAAGCGAAGCCGGGAAACGTACACCACCATCCCTTAAGGTGGTTCCAAGAGAAAATCCTAAAAAGCCCACACTCTTAAGCTCTAATGCACGGTTGTAAAAACAGTGGAGGAAAGAAAATAAAAATGAAAAATCTGAAACAAAAAGGAATTGAGCTTCAAGGAGAAATAACCTAATGTGCTTCCGTTTGCGTGGAAATTTTGGATTCAATCCAATCTAGAGCTTAATAGGGAAACTAGATTTAAGTCGTATTACACAGGAATTGTGTCTCCCGTCAATGGGATTATTTTCATTTCAAAAGCAATAACGACTTAGAGGGTCTGAAAACCTCAAATGACTTGGCGAAGAAAGACCACTTGGTGACTTAAAATGCCTAGACCCTCCGAGTCAAAAGACGTGCCGTGTCTTAGTTTTGATTTGGTGGATGTTTGGGGACGCCTTAGTGAGTTTGCGTATACGATCATCATATATCATTTCTTGCTACGTGTTGTGAAATTTCAAAGTGAGCTTGTGAGGATTTGATGATTTTGGTTTATGACAGAGAGGTTGCCCAATCTCAAAAAAAATAAACAAAAATTGTGGTTTATTTCATTTCTTTGTGTATAATTGAGTTGCATTGTCGTTAGCTCATATAGTTGCATAGTCATGAGTCGTGTTGAGTCGTTTGCGTCTTGAGTTGGCTAGTAAACACTGATTTGCTCGGGACGAGCAAAAGGTAAGTGTTGGGGTATTTGATAAATCTCTTTTAGGAGTTATTAGTCTACTTTATTTTTACTTGTATTAGTCTTATTTCACATGATTTATATGATATATATGCACAAATATGTGAAATTAATGACTTATAAGCCTAAGAGTCAAAATTTGTGTTTCTAGCTTATTTTCGCATGATTTCTCTCATATTTGTGATGATAATTGCACGGTTAGTATTTTTTTGTGTTTATAATGTAAAATAGGTGAAATTGATCTTATGAGAGGCTTGTATATGCTTGGTATGGAGCTAGATGAAGAGGAGAAAAGAAGACGCAAAGACGAAGAAAAGTTGAAAAAGTCACTCCTGACCAGTCTGTACTATTTTCGATGCTCAGGAAAATCTATAAATAATTTGGGAGCAATGCCTGAGCCATTTGAATGTAGAAATCCAGCGATTTCCAACGATATATGGTAAGCCTGAAGACGAGTCCGGATGAGAGAGTAATGGCCCGCGTAAGATCAGCTTACAATTCTGTCCGAGAATTACAAACTGGAGGGGCTGAAGTGCAATTTCGGCCAAATTTCATTAAAAATCGTGCCCAGGCCTTGAGGAAAAAAATCTCAGACCTAAAACCCAGATAGACGCTTCTGGAGACGATCAAATAAGGCTAGGAGGCATGAGGGACATAGAGAACGACGCTGGAGTCGCCGAAACACGAATTTCTTCATGAGTTTGACTATCCCTCCTATTTTTCTATCTTTTCTTGTTGTTATGAAATTGTTAGCATCTAATTTAAGTATCTTTGAGTAAATTAACTTGCTAGGTTCCTACGGGGAACCTAGGGCTATGTTTTAGTTTCCGAATTGTTGATTTGAATTCACAATCTTTGATTGAACTTAATAGATGATGAATGTTTTTGCTATGTTTAATTCTCGTTCTTAATTTATCTTTGTATTGTTTGTCCACCAATATGAAGACTATAGGTAATACGTTAGTGAAAGCAACGAGTTACCCAGATAAGTGAATTAAGCACGTAGCCGGAGGTTAGAGAAATCAACCACAGGCTGTGAACGTTGAGTAGAATTAGATGATCGTCATTATATGTTTTAGAGATAATTAGAACTTGGTAACTCGGTTGTAATTTGACCTAGGTATAGAAAACTAGCTTGGTAACTCGGTTAGCATTATTGCTCGTTTGGAAAATCAAAACATTATCTGTGTTTCAAAACATAATTCCAAAAATTGAAGTTACCCTAGGGGATCCGTACGCGACCTAGTACCAAGAAAATTGTCACACAAAAATATCGTCTCTTTAATTATTTACTTTGAGTTGATTAGTTAGGAACAAATCACTCAAACTACACTCCTCTTGTTATTTCAATTACACTCTTTATATTTTAATCTCGAATTAACAATAAACCTACTATCTGTCCTCGTGGGATCGATAACTCGGGGTTGAAATACCACCCCTATATTACTTCACCGTGCACTTGCGATAACACGTAAGAAATCGTTCCACCACTCCATCTCGACTTCAACTTTCGTGAAAACAATTTCAATCGTGCATTAAATATCAATATCTTCTGTCCCACCTTGAAGTCTCGCGGTATGATGTGCTTGTCGTGCCAATGCTTTGTTCGCTCTTTATAGATCTTTGCGCTCTCATAGGCCATCAACCGAAATTCCTCAAGATGTAGTAATGTATGTTTCCTTTGCTCACCTGAGAGCTTAGGATCCAAGTTGATCTTCTTCAATGCCCAATACGTCTTGTGCTCAAGCTCCACCGGGAGATGACATGACTTCCCAAATACAAGCTGGTAAGGAGACATGCCAAATGGGGTCTCGTATGCTGCCCTGTATGCCCATAAACTGTCATATTAGTGTAGGGACCAATCTTTGCGCCCCAGATTGTCTGTCTTCTCTAGAATCCCCTTGATCTCTCGGTTACAAACTTAAGCTTGCCCATTCGACTGCGGGTGGTAGGCCAGTGATATCTTGTGTGTCTTTACCCCATAGTTGCTCAAAACATTGGCAAAGATCATATTAACGAAATGCGATCCCTCATCACTAATAATGGCCATGGGCGTCCCAAACCGCGTAAAAATATTATTGCGTACAAATCTCTCTGCAGTAGCTCCATCATTCTTGGGACAAGCCATCGCCTCTACCCATTTGGTCACATAATCAATAGTCAAAAGAATATAGAGATTACCAAGTGAATAGGGGAGTGGCCCCATGAAATCAATGCCCCAAACGTCAAATGGCTCTACCACCAACACGAAATTTTGAGGCATGTCATTTCGGGTGGAAATAGTGTCGGTTCGCTGACACCGGTCACACTGCTGCACAAATAGATGAGCGTCTTTATGCAATGTAGGCCAAAAGAAACCACTCAGAAGTCACTTCCACTGTGCGTGATTTGCCGAAGTGACCTCCAAAGTTCAACTCGTGGAAGTGTCTGAGAATCTCTAATGTTTCTGGCGCGGCTACACACCTCCGCAATACATTATCGGCTCGGCTACACATCTCTACTATGGTGGTAGGTCATATACTTAAGAACAATATTGAGCGCTTTGAAGTTTTCTAAGTCAGCAAACCAATTGGTAGATCTTCCTGCTTTTCATTCTCCAGTCGTGATAAATGGTATGCAAAAACATTCTCTACCCCCTTCTTATCTTTGATCACCACGTCAAACTCTTGCATCAACAGAACCCACCGGATCAATCTTGGCTTGGCGTCCTTCTTGGTGAGAAGGTACTTGAGGGCTGCATGGTCTGTGAAAATCGTCACCTGAGAACCCACAAGATATGGACGAAACTTGTCCAACACAAAGATGATAGCCAACATCTCTTTCTCCGTTGTAGCATATTTAACATGTGCATTGTTAAGAGTTCAACTGGCATAGTAAATGACATGAGATACCTTATCTTTTTGCTGTACCAGTACTGCTCCCACCGCATAGTCACTAGCATCGCACATAAGCTCAAACGGCAACGTCCAGTATGGTGTGGCAATTGTGGGTGCGCTGATCAACTTCTCCTTGAGCACATCAAAAGCTGCCCTGCATTTTGCGTCAAAATCAAAGAGTGCATCTCTTTCAAGTAAACCAGATAGAGGCTTTGTAATCTTCGATAAATCCTTGATGTCCCGCGCGGTAAAACCCTGCATGTCCCGAGAAACTCCGTACCCCTTTGACAGAAGTAGGGTATGGAAGCTTTTCAATCACCTCAGTTTTTGCCCGGTCCACCTCTAAACCCTTACTTGAAATCTTGTGCCCCAACACTATACCCTCGGTCACCATGAAATGACACTTATCCTAGTTGAGCACTAGGTTGGTGTCAATGCATCTGTCAAGAACCCGAGCTAGCTGATGTAGACAGTCTTCGAACCCATCACCATGGAGCGAAAAATCATCCATGAAGATCTCAAAATTCTGCTCCATAATATCTGTGAAGATCGACATCATACACCTCTAAAACGTAGCATGTGCGTTGCATAACCCAAAAGGCATGCGTCTAAAAGCGAAAGTCCCATAGGGACATGTGAATGTTTTCTTCTCCTGATCCACTGGCTCAATGGAAATTTGGTTGTACCCGGAGTTCCCATCCAAAAAGCAGTAGTGTGAGTGATGTTCCAGCCTATCAAGCACCTGATCAACAAATGGGAGGGGAAAATGATCCTTTAAAGTGGCATCATTGAGTTTGCGGTAATCCATGCAAACTCTCCACCCAACAATGGTACGTGTAGCAATTTGATCACCTTTCTCCCCTTCCACCACAGTAATACCTCCCTTCTTAGGAACACATTGTACCGGGCTAGTCCATGTGCTGTCGGAAATCAAATAAATGATGCCCGCCTCCAACCATTTAAGCACCTCTTTCTTCACCACCTCCTGCATATGAGAATTGAGGTGGCGTTGAAATTTAACTATCGGCTTCTTATCTTCCATGAGCTGAATTTTGTGTTGGAAAACTGTGGGGCTGATCCCCTTGATAACCGCTATGGTCCATCCCACAGCTTCCTTTCTTTCCTGCAATACCTTGAGAAGTTGCTCCTCTTGTTCCCGTCAAAACATGCAGACACAATCACAGGAAAAGTCTCATTAGATCCCAAGTATAAATATTTTAAATGAACAACTAAAGGCTTCAATTCTAAAACAGGAGCAGTAATAAGAGAAGGAGTGAGAATTTTCTAGCTTCCCTCATCAAAGAGGGGTAGGGGCTTGCGCCAGTGAGTTTCCATAGCATGCTATTTTTCCCTAGAATCAAGTAGAGCAATTTCCTCATATATCCACTCCAAAAGTATGTCTTCCTCCTCATCCAGTGTGTATGCCTCCACACCAAAACACTGCTCACTCACTACATATGCGGGAAACTTCATAGCTTCAGAGACGTTGAAGGACACCTTTTTGTCTGTCAATTCCCCATTGGCAACATCAATGATCGTCTTCCCCGTGGCAAGGAATGGCTGTCCCAATATGAGTGGGACATCATCATCGGCCTCCATGTCCAAAATCACAAAATCCGCGGGGAAGATGAGTATTTCCACTCTCACAAGTACGTCCTCCAAAACGCCTCTTGGGCGTTTGATGGTACGGTCAGCCATTTGCAAGCACATCCGAGTGGTTTTGGATCCCCTACACGAAGTTGCTCAAACATAGATGTGGGCATCAAATTAATGCTTGCGCCAAGGTCACATAACGCCCTTCCATGAAATGCATCTCCCAATTTCACAGGAATGATGAAACCCCCCGGATCTTTCATCTTGTTTGGGAACGCCTATTGCACCACGGCGCTACACTCTTCATTCAGGGTTACAGTCTCAAAGTCATCCATGCGCCTCATATTAGATAGGAGGTCCTTGAGAAACTTAGCATATGGGATATGGCCTCCGCAAAAGGAATATTAATATGCAACTTCTTTAAGATATCCACAAACTTCTTGAAGTGCTTAGAATCCCCTTCTCTTCAGCCTATGCTAGTATGGCACACGCATGCTGTACTCCTTAGGATTTTGCTTCTCCTCCGACTTCCTACTCGTTTCCTTTGATTGGGGAATCACGGTAGGCACGGGAATTTCTTCACTCAAAGCCTTTTCAGTGGCTTTTGTCGCTTCAGCTCGCACGTGGCTAGGATATGGCGGGTCCTCTGTAGTAACTCAACTGCGAGTGGTGATTGCCTTCAGCTGTTCTGGTGGAGTGATAGTGTTAGATGGAAGCATGCCAGGTGGAAGCCTAGTGTTCTGATTGGCTATCTGTCCAATTTGTGTCTCATGGCTCTTCATTGTGGCTTCCATGGAGACAACCTTACTCTCTATTTTATCTTGATTAGGTAACAATTTCCTCAACAACGCGTTCGTCTCTTGTTCTTCTGATTTTTGAGTATGCTGTTGGGGGACTTGTCTCTACACTTGGTATGGAACAGTGGGTCTTTGGCCGGGTGCATATAATTAACTGTTTGGATTGGCATAGCTGAAATTGGGGTTGTTGCGGTTATTGGGATGATATGTGTTGGACCATTTCTGTTGTCGTGGTTGACCCATGTAGTTCACATCTTCAATGGTGTCACTATATCCCTGATTCGCATATGCCACCATCTCCCCGACTGATTTTACCCGTGCCGATGGATTCATATTGCTGAAAGCCGAAGTAATAACTGCCAATTGATGTTCAAATTTCTGTTCCACCATTGAATCAATCTTACTAACCAATGCCCCATCATATTTCGTGTTCCTACGAGTCTCAGACCTCGTGGACTCACGTTTTTCCACATTGTCTAGCAGGTCCCGGCATCTCCGTACTCCTAGGCCCATTAAATTGCCTTGAGCCATCATATCTAGCTCATTTACAGTCTCTCTGTCTAGAGCATTATAAAATTAGTGCAAGAGTTTGTACCGTGGCTCTCCGTGAGTAGGGCATTTGCGAAGGAGCTGGTTGAATTTTCTCCATGTGTATCCCAAAGAATCATCTTCCGGTTGCGTGAATTTTGTGATATCAGCCATCCGTTCAGCAACCTTGGACGACGGGAGATATTTCATGAGAAATTCCTTGCAGCACTATGCCCATGTAGCAATACTGCCTGCTGGAAGTTCCATAAGCCATGTCTTCGCTTTTCCCGATAAAGAGAAAGGAAACAGCATGAGCTTCATCGTCTCGAGTGGAACTCTCTGATCATACATAGTGGAGGTAATTTTCTCAAAATTGAGCAAGTGATGATGTGGATCATCACCTCCAGCTCAAGTGAATAGGCACTCATCTCGAACCATGTTGATTAATGGTTGGCGTATTTCGAAATGGGTGGCATCGATCTGTGGCCTGACAATAGTGGGTTGGTAACCTTCCGGTGTAGTCCTGAGTTGTCCACCATAGGAAGGTCATCCTCTTCAGCATTATTTACCTGTGCCGCCACATTCTGTGCATTATTCCCCCCATTGTTGCCGCCATTATTTCCACCGTTATTACCTCCATCGTTTCTCGCTTGTACCCCCACACCAAGATGTGGTTGTGGATTTGGGGGGTTCAAGCGTGCCATTGCAGCTTGCATTTCGGTCAACTGAGCTCTGAGCTCCTCAGTCTCCCTTGCTCGATTAGCCACATCTCCACAGCTGAAATTCTTGCTGCTTTCGCATCCTGCATATTTTTGCGGATCCTTTCAAACTCAGCTCTAGTTTCGTCATCCGTAGTAACTGAGCTTGATTTCCTCTTGTCTCTACGTTGTGCTCGTAACAGGGATTTCGGGTCTTCAAGTGTTGGATGCAAAGGTTCGTCTCTAGAACGGGACATGCACTGTACAATCTAACCTGAAATCACATATCACACAAAAAACGTAGATGAGTAACAGATATAAAAAGAAAAGTAAAATCCCTAAGGCTAGGAATTATAACTAATTTAGCCGAAGTCCCCGGCAACGGCGCCAAAAACTTGACACGCTCCAACTGCAAGTGAACAGTTGTCGGTGTAGTGATAAAATTCCGGAAATTCGGGTTGTCGAACCCTAGAGACTTCTTGTAAATTAGTATTTAATCCAATCCTTATATGGGCCAAGCGCGATTGTTTGTTTTGCTATTTATACTAAATTGAAAAGACAAATGCCTCAATTAATCAATTGAATTACTTCACGATTAACAAAGACGAATTATTTTAGATTATTTGATGAATTCAGAATATCTCTACGGGTCACTAGGTATTTCACACTATGTTGGTTTTACATTCTACTAACACGATGATCCTTTATTCTAGCTAAACGAGCAAGTTTATGTTGAAGATGTCTCAACCAATGTCTATGCTTAAACTATCAAAGCTGATATGTCTAGTCTAATCAAGTTGAGGCACGCTTTAAGATCGTTAATCTACTCTTTGTCTTAGCTAGCTAGCAAGATTTCTCAACCCTAGATACGGCTAGTGTGTTTTTCAATTTTACGGGGAATATACGTAGATGTATCTATCGTTTACGACCTAGATCAATTCTATTAATATGTCTACCAATAGAAAGATGAATCAAACGCATAAAACACACATAACTAGATAAGATCGTCAATAAAGCTTAATTGCATGAAAGCAAATCCATATTTCACCAACTTAGTGTTCAAAACCTAGATCCCTACGAGATATCCTGATAAAGAGGTTTAGCTACTCCAAAACATGATCACAATACAGGTTTTCATGATCAAAATAACAAAACTAGAGAAGAAACGAAGTTTTAGAAGCCAAACGAGTGATCCAAGTGCTCCAAAGCTTCTCCCATCATTCCCTAGCTCTCCAAGACCTCCAAAAACTATGCTAACCACGCAAAATCACGACCTAAAAGTCTTAAATACGTTTCCATAATCATATTACAAAGTTTTAAGAAATTGCGTAAAAGCGCCAACAAAAATTCTGTATTCCAGCATTCTCTTCGTACGAACATGTTTCTCTTCGTACGAAGAGTCTTGGTACGAAGAGTCTTCGTACGAAGAAATTGGCTCTTCGTACGAAGGCGTTCCCAGATAGGTACTGCAGCTTTTTTTGGGAAGAGATCTTCAGAGCTAGATTTTTGGCTAGGTACAAAGTCTTCGTACGAAGGCAATTGTCTTCGTACGAAGACATCTTCTTTCTGCATTTTTTCTTTGCCTTTTTCTTTGAGTTCCTTGCTTCCGAAGCTCGTTTCCATCTCCCGCATGATCCTCCAAGCCCTATTTTCCTGAGAATCACAACAAGAAAGCACAACCCGCGATCATATCACAATAAAAGCTCAAAATCACACTAGAAATGCCCGGATTTAACAATTAAAGCTCATGAACTCATGTTATCAAATTTTAGCATAATTTACTCAAAAGACGACAAATTCTCCATGTTGAGCACGCAAAACGCAGAAAAATAAGGAATAAATAACTCCGAAAACGGAGTTATCAAGCGTCGCTGCACGGAGATGGAAGCTGAACCGTCGGCTGGAAACTCCTCTTGAGCTGGTGGCCAAACCTGAGAGGCTCTCTCTCACACTTGTATGAGGGTGACCTATCTTCTGCTTAATTTTCACTCAACTCTGGCTCTAATTTTATAGGTACGGTTGCTTGATTTGCAAGCAACATAGTTTAGAGAAAATCTTATAGAAATTGATTTAACGTCCAAGTCTTATTAAAAGAATAATCAATTAATAATAAAAGAGTTTTACTCATAAAGAAAATCTAACTTCCATAAAGAAAGATTCATACTTAATTTCAAATATTGTAATTAATATAAAATTAATAGTCATTATAGAAAACCAATTTTAATTTGCTTAGAATAGAAATTAAGTTGTCAATTATTCCTTTTAGTATTTATGAAATCTCAATCAAGTATAAATCTAATCTCCCAAAAAAGAATTTTGGAAAAAAAAGGGCAAAAAATATATTTGACCGAATATAATGAAGAAAATAAATAATTATGGCCGAATTTCCTTGAGAGATAATTTCTTCTATATTATTTTTGATTTATACCGTTACTCTTCCAATTAAATTTAATTAGAAAATCGATTAAATTCATAAATAGTTCTAATAGTTAAATACATTTTTTTGTGATCATTATTACTAAATATATTGTGTTCATAAAGATATATTGTATTCCTAATTAAACTCTCTTACTTGGAAGGTAATGAAACTAATCATAAGGAATTTCTAAGAAGAATAACTGACCGGCTAACTGGCAAATAGCTAGACAGAAGGACTAGGAGCATGCATAACTCAACCTTGGTCGACGGCGGCAACGGTCTCCTAGGAAAGTGTGCATGGTCAGTAGGCGCGGGGGAGTTCCTACTGTTCTTTGGTTTTTTTTCTCTTTTTCAATGTTGGCACTTTAGTCCAAACAAGCGTGGATTGATGCTGCAGGAATAATCCTCGGCCTAAGAATGACTCAAAAACTTCTAGGAGAATAGCTGAAAAAATCTTGGTGGACTAGATTCAAGACGCCTTAATTTCGTGCAAGAACATAGGTTAACATCACAAAGAATCTAAATAAAGAGACTACGGTCATTTTTAATGTTCCTATACAATGCACTACATGAGGTGAGTTATTTTGTTCGTGAATTGACAAACACTAAGAAATAATGTGGTATCCATATGGAATACATTCATAAACATCATGTTTCAATCATCTTTACACTAGAGAAATAAAAATGACAAGCCATCAATTAATCGTTGAGATATGATCAATTGAAAATGGATTGTTGAACTGCAGTTTGATACTTAATATCTTTGAGTGTCATAGTTTTTGGTTTCAGTAAAGCAACTTCAAAGGCAAATTTTGGCTACGTAATTATAGAATTTTAAGAAGAACATAACATGAAACTTGTAGGGTAAGTACAAAAAACATGTAGGTTCAAATAGGAAGTCAATCCGTTAAGTATTGAACTTGATATACAAGCTACAAGTTGAATGGACTTCACAGTCTTACCGCTGGAATTTGATTGGATTTTCAAAGTGCTTATAGACTAAGTCAAATGAAATACTCAACATCAAGCTTATTGATTGATGTATAAAGAAAAAATAGCATCAATAACTGTTTCAATTAGTCTAGAAATAAGTGAGTTATAGGGATCTAAACATGGTCCGATGTTCTCCGAAAAAAAATGATGAATTTCATTAACCAAATTCTGAAAGGGGAGTATGCAGATGAATATGCAGCACAAATACTCTAGAAGGGGGGGGGGGGGTGAATAGAGTATGCCAACTTTTTGCAAAACTTGAGGAGGAAAAGAGTGTTTGTTCAAGTGCAAAGGAGTTCAAGGCCTTGAACACAAATTCAAGCCTTTGGAATGAAATACTGTTTGCAATGAAACTGACAACTCTTTTTTCAAGGCCTTGGAAAGAGTTTCAAACCCTTGAAAAACAGACAAGTTTGAATGCTATAAAAACTATGAATGTGAATGAACTATAAATGCAAGAGACAAAGGATTTATGGAGTTCAGTCCACTTCGACCTACGTCTCTACCTCAGGGATCTTCTCCCTGCAGGATTTCCAACTCAATTCTTATTAATCAAAAGTTAAGCCCTAGATCTCAAGCACAGAGAATTGTCTTACTCTGTTACAGCTTGTGGTTCTCCCTAACCTATCTAGTACCTGCTCTAGCTAATTGATTAACTAAGAATCCTCTATTGTTCACTTTGAACAATCCTTGAGAATGAAGTATAGAAGTATTACAGAAATGATCTACCAATAAAGAACAATACAGAAGAACACTAGAGTGTAGAACTGCATTAAAGAATGCAGTGAACTTCTGTGAGTTGGATTGTGAGAGTGATGAACTTCTTTGATGCTTGTCAATCCATAATTGGGTCTCTCTTTTTGACCGTTGAGTGTTAAGTTTTGTTGCTTCAAAATGAGCTCCATTTATACTCTTTGAAGCTCTGCAAATCTTCCCAGATTTTCAGCAACAACTTCCTATTTTGTAGGCAACAAACTTTGACTCTCTTAACAGCTCTCTCCAACAGATAGTTGATCACAATCTTCAGAGATATTGTCGTGATCTTGTCTTTAAACACTCTCAAAAGCTGTCATAAGTCTCTGATTGATCACAGGATCATCTTCACTGAGTGATTTCCTTCCTGCAAAAGTCAGATATGGAAACAAATCCTGCATATATAGGAAATAAAATTTCCCTGCAAATCTGAGTCAAAATAATGGATTAAAATGTGTTAGATATATCAAACCAGTTTGTCTTTCATCATCAAATAATAACACATCAAGTACAGGGGCGAGAGGTATAGAATTAAATCAAAAGAGTTTAGAAAAAATTCCCCTCAGAACATGTATGCAGGTTAGACAGTTTCAAGGCTTTGAATCCTGATTCAAGGCCACTGCTATTTCAAGCCTGTGAAACCTGATTCAAGGCTTTGAAAACTGGTTCAAGGCCTTGAGTATTTCAAGTCCATGAAACCTGTGACTTTACAATCTCCCCCTTGATGAAAGAAAAAACCTCAGCTGTTTGATTCTTACTTTCTGCAAAAAATACTGATTAGTACACAATTCACACAAATAATGATAACACTATAATTCCAAAAGATCCAACTTATTAGTGAACAAAAGCAAAAACTACAAGTAAGTTGCAGAAAATCCTACTTACCAAAATATAGGTCATCTAAATAGAAATAAAATCAAAACAACTAAACATTTTTCTCTCCCTTTTTGACTTTCATCAAAAAGAATGAGAAGACGTTGGATCAGTGTCTAGAAAATTTTGCATGAAAACTTAATGGGAAAGAAAGGGTAGGCAGGATTAAGGGGTTGGGTCTTCATCTCCATCCTTATCTCCCTTTTCTTCACACTATCTTCATCAATGGCTTGGACTTCTTATGAAACCTCATCTAATTCCTCAATGAAGGAACTGATCTTCTCTATAACAATGTTGAACAAGAAGGTGAGTCCTTCCAAAGCTTTTCTTCTATTCTTTAGTTTCTTCTTCACAGCCAGCATTTTCTGTTGTGCAGAGGGTATTTTGTGATCCTTCTTTCCTATTTTCGATGCAGCTACAGACTTGAACGGATCCTTCTCATGTTTTCCCTTGTTGGACACATAGTACACTCCATAGGATCCTGAAGTAGTGTCTGAGTATGAGTCTGGAATGATAATTTATTTTCCTTTTCCTTTGACCCCTGTGTCTATCTGTTTCTTGTCTCTCCTAGGGCTTCCAATATGGATTCCCTTCTGCTTTTCTTGTGAAGATACTGCAATCTGTTTCTTCTTTCAGTTGCTGGAATCTGGTCCTTTTTCACCATCTTCTTGAGTGGTGAAGACTCATGTTCTTCATCTGTAAAGCTCTTTGACTCTGAGTGTTCACTGATAGTTAGAACCTTTTCTTCGGCTACCTTTCTTCTTCTCAGAGCTAGGTTTTGATCCTCCGGCCATCTTGATTCTGTCTGAGGCTCTTCTAGTGCTCATTAATGTTTGGGAGAAGAATAGATATAGGTGGATCTGATACGGAGTGAAGGAGAAGAGAAGGAGATAAATACCCAGAGAGTTTGTATTGAAAAGGAAACTTGTAATACCCCGTATTTTAGTTGGGGGTTATTTTGTAATTTTGAAAAAAAAAATACTTGAGAATTTTAATAAATTTATATTTCAAACTTGTTCTTGAATCCTTCTTGATTTCAAAGTATGAGGGTGTCATTTGAAATTTATGATAAGCTAGAATTTTATTTTGAGTTATTTTGTAATTTCGGAAAGTTGTGTAATACTATATGAACATTATTGCGTATATTTGTGACTTCTTTGTAGTTATTTAAAACGATGGATCTTGACATTTATATACGTAATATATTACTTTGAATTGCTTGATCAATTTTCTAGTTTATATAAACTAGATTTTATGTGTTATATATTAATTGAAAATTTATATTTTCACCCCCTTTACTCTTGGTTTTATACTTCAACTCCATCCATCAACTCATGTAATTGATATTTTTACCCATCAACTTCTAGCTTTCACATTTCACCTCAACTAGCAATTCATCTATTGAGTATTTATACTTAAGTTCCCGCCCACTATATTTGGTCAATTCTACTAAAGTATGGAGATATTTTTCTTTTACAAACATCTACAATTTTTTTCTCACACAAACAAATCAAGCACACTACTCCCATTATACTTTATAATTTCTATATCAATTTCAACTACATCATCTCCTATCTATATCACTCTCATTTATTTACATATTTTCTCTCCATGTTTACTCATATAAAATAAAATCATTTCTTATGTATATATTACACCCAATACATACTTACCCATTTTGTATGTGAAATTTTGTATTTACCCTAAATTTTGAGCATTTGCATGTCGACCCTCATTTTCTTCTTATTTTAATTCATACCCCAACTAACTTGTACGGAGAATTTTAATTGATCTTCAATCCCTCACCCACTAACTTAGTCAACCCTAGTAAAATATTATTTGCAATCATACATACAAATCCCATCATCATACTACTACCATCACTCCATTCACCCTTTTCCCACACTTTCACCACCACGCAATCTCTATGCATTATCATCATCTTCTTATTCACTTTTTCTACCATGGAAGAGCAACAAAATAGCTCATTTCTCTCTCTCAAAAACTCCATTCCCGGATTGGAGTGTTGACCCTCACAAAACACCTCCAAAACATCATTTTTCACATTCAAATTCATGAAAAACTCAAGTCCAATGTCATTCTATGCATGGGGGGAGCTATTTTCTTTATCTTCTTCATGATTTTAAGCTTCTTAAGGTCTCGTAAGCATCTCTTTCTATTTTCATTTGTTCATTTTGATGTTAGTTTTATCATCATCATCATCTTCTTCATCATCACACTCCTCTTACACCAAAATTCCATTTATTGAAGGGGTTTTCAAGCTCTTTCAAGCTCCCATGGACTTCAAGCTTCTCCAAGACCACTTCAAGCATCCAATTTATCCTCTATAATTCCTGTTAAGGCTTATTGTAAGAATCTATTTCCTATTGTATTTGCCCATTTTAGTGGTAGGATCATGTTTTTGACAAAAATTTACTTGATCTTTACTTGCATGTGTGTTTTGGGTCTTAGTTTGTAACTTTTGAGCATGAATTTCCCAATTCCCTTACTTGATTCTTCAAACATGATGTTAGTCTCTATTGCATGTTTAAATTTATTGTATCTAAGTGTAAAATCAAGTTATTTTTAGTTGCATGTTTCATATAATTGATTTGATCATGTTTTGAGTGCTCTAGGAGAAAATTGCACATTTTTACAATCTGACCAGTTTGTGAAAAACGTATATTATCTCTAAATTTTATCTCTGTGAAATTTTTAACTCTTACATATTCTGAAATTAGACTAAGAGAGGGTCATTTTGTAAGAAAATTCAACTCGATATCCTCTTTGGTTAGGGAGATATGCTCATTCTAAGTTACATGTTTTCTGAAACTCTGTCTTTGGACAAGTTTTACAATTTTTGTTAAATATCTCATTTCCAGAAACTTATGGAACCAAATATTTCTTGTGATGAAACTAGACACATAGGGTATTCATTATGGAGAATATGGGCATTTTTCCTATTCTTCAAGTAGTAGTAATTGTTCTTCAAAGTTTAAACTTTCTTCCAAACTTGTCTCTGCATAGCAGTGTTTGTTATTTTTGTAACTTGAATTTTATAATAGCTATGCATGATTTTCTTGGTGTTTCTGAAATTAGACACATGTAGGTTCATCATACATTAATTTCAAAATTTTAGGAGATGATTTGGTATGGTAAATATGTCTCCAAAGTCAGAGCTACAATTCTGTTCAGAATTGTAGTTTCACATTTTTTAGAAAACTTGAATTTTTGAACTTCTAGGTGTTTTGTTGGACTTGTTTTGATATTTAAACATCATTATATGTGCATTAGTGAAATTTATGACTATGTACATGTAGGTTTGCATTTTTATTATGCATGTGTGATTGGTTGTAACAAGTACGTTATTCGTGTGATTGTAGACATCGACCTCGTAGGAGAGAGCGATTGTCGTCGGAGTGCTAGGCTTAGTTTCTTGCTTTTAATTGTGCATCATCTCAGTGGTAAGTACATATGTACGGCCTTTTTATATCAAAATGTGCGTTTGTGCTTGATGTTTCAAATGAATGTTTGTTATATGAAATAGTATGAGAATGCATGTTTTCCACTCGAATGTTGTTAAACTATTTTATTCATCTGCTTTGAGAACTCTCGGAAATTACTTGTGAAATGTTGATATTCTGATTCTGGTTATGTGAAAGAGAAGAAATAAAATACCTCTAATAGACTTAGGACGATGTACAGAGTACTGTTATTAATGAGAGGCGTCAAGCAATCCTCCATTTTCTTATGGCTAAGACCATTGAAGCAATGCTTCTTATTATTGGATAGAACGTCAATGTTCAAAAATCCGCCCCCGATGAGCCAAAAGGTACCAAGTTATTGAGGCCAAGGGTTTTATAGAGCTATAGAGTGCTACTTATACTTGTAAGGGTCACTACGGTATAGGGGTGTCGACACTTAAGGCCTTTTTAGCTAATGTTGTGAGCGGGGTTGACGAATGGGCTCCCTTAACGCTCGGGTGAAATAGGGTTTGATAGACCCTAGAAGGAACCCTTAGTGATTATTTCGTGATCCCTCTGTTTACATCGATCCTGCTGGTGGCTCTTGACACGCCTCAGCTAAATTAAACTGTTAATTGAAGTCGAAATTAAAAATTGACTACTTATTAATGTTTTTTTTGTGGCTCTTGATATGCCCTAATCGATTGAAATGAATTGTAAATCTTGGCTACTCATGAACTACTATCGTTATCAGTTCAAATGAACTTGTTTACTCTGGATATTTTACCAACTACTCGTGGTTTCTCAATGTTATTAAATTGAGAGGTTTTTGTTACTCGGTTACTTCAAGTTGATCCAAATTCTCCAATATGATAGTTTTACTATTTAAATCTTCTGATTTGTTTCAACTCATGCTTCCGTGCCACTCGTTGCTTTACATGTCGTAGTGTGTACTTACTCAGTTTTTACTGATCAATTTCTTCAAAACTGCGTCGGCTTTTGCCATTTTAAAACCGCAGGTCGTCAATCAAAGTGGGGGATGGGAACGCGGAACGAGACAAAGACGTCTAGATTAAGTTAGAGGAGATCACATAGATTATTTCAAACACATTATATTTGTAAACTTATCTTCTCAAGATTGTTGTATTTCTTAAATAAAATGTAATATTCGTAACTATATTTCTACTTTTGGTTATCGATTGTCACTTTAACCCTGAACCGAGATCCCGGGTTGTTTCAAAACTGCAATATTTTTCTTATCTTAAAAGATCTGTAATGATCAATAAAGATTCAAATCTTTGAAGCCGTTGTAAATAAATAATTTAATACTATGTTTGGCTAAAATCAATTTTGAGAAAGGTAGGGGCAATATTGAGCAAATATCTACAAAGATAGCACCCAATACTGAATGATCCAAAAATTTTTCATTAAAAAGTTATCAGACTTATTTTCAAGGCTTTGAAAATAGTTTCAAGGTCTTGAAATGCTGTTAAGCTGAAACACATAAGACCAAAGCTTTGAATAGATTTTCAAGGCTTTAAAAATCAGTTTAAACCTTTGAAACACATAATAACTTACCTTCCTTACCTGATGCTCCCCCTAAACTAATGCATCCTTATTTAGCATGCCTAATCCATGTCTTAGAGCTGAGAATCTTTCATCTGGAAATGCTTTAGTGAAGATATATGCAAGTTGTATGTTAGTAGAAACAAATTCAAGAACAATATCACCTTTCTCAGCATGATCTCTGATGAAATGATGTCTAACATAAATATGCTTGGCTCTTGAATGTTGTACATGATTCTTTGTAATAGATATTGCACTAGTGTTGTCACACTTGATGGGAATAATTCTGAAATCAAATCCAAGATCCCTCAATTGTTGAGCAATCCATAATTCTTGTGAAAAACATGCTCCAGCAGATATTTATTCAGCTTCAGCTGTTGATAAAGCAACTGAATTTTGTTTTTTGGAGTGCCAACTGATCATAGATGATCCAATAAATTGGCAAGTTCCAGAAGTGCTTTTTCTATCAACTTTGTAACCTGCAAAGTCAGCATCTGAAAATCCATGCAAAGAGAAGTTAGAATGTCTTGGATACCAAAGCCCTAAGTCTTCGGTACCATTGAGATATCTGAATATTCTCTTCACAGCAGTTAAGTGTGATTCCTTTGGATCAGCTTGAAATCTTGCACACATACATACACTGAACATGATATCTGGTCTACTAGCAGTAAGGTATAGAAATGATCCAATCATACCTCCATACTCTTTCACATTGACACTCTTACCAGATTCATCTTTATCTAAAGACATTGTAGAGCTCATTGGAGTCTTGATCTCTATGGATTGAGACATGTTGTACTTGTTCAGCAAGTCTCTAGTATACTTGCTTTGATTCATAAAGTTGCTGACAGCGTAAACCTATCTGCTTTTTTGCAAGTGTACGATCAAGTAGTATAGAGTATGTAATTGTGACTCTGGTTGTCGAACCCACGAGAACAGTTTAAGTTGTTGCTAACCAGAATTAGAATAAGACACCAAGTTTGTAAAAAGGAGGAAGGTTTTGGGATTAGATTCTACTAAATAGTAATAAATAAAAACAGTAAAAGCTTATTTTATTTTTCTGTTAAATATTTTGCAGAAATTGTTGTAGTTGTAAAAGTTGATAATTATGAAAATCTAGATTCCAGGATCCCCTAGGGTTACTTTCCAGCTTTCATGGTATATTTGATTTCAGAAACACACAGTGGTTTTGTTTATGCCAGCATACCAATAGTACAATCTCCTCTCGGTCTCATGCACTTATCACTCGACTGCAGATTTTCGGGTCCTCTCGGTCCACCTAAATCTGCAGGTTCGTTCTAAGTCTGCTAGGGTTACAGGCTCTCCTCTCGGTCTCCCCCTAAACGTCTAACAGTTGGTCTAATGCTTCTGGGCTAGTCCCCTGATTCTCTTCACCTCTCGGTCCATCAAGGCAGAGTACTAAATCCTGTCTTTTCTTCCTAACGTTCACTGGTCACTCTCGCGCACCAGATCCTGTCTGTAACACTCCTGGGTGATCAAGCCATTCATGTATGTAAATAAAATCAAAGACAGAATAATAAACAAACCATCCTGTATTAAGACTTAGCTAGCCATGCATCTGAAAATCAAAACAACCAAGTCTGCTGAATTCATAAACCCTAGGTTCACCGAGAACCTAGGCAAAAGGTCTAGCTAGCTTGCATTATTCAAAAACAATGTTTCATAAAAAGAGAAAAGATCAAACTAGTTATTTTTCTGAAGATACTGGAAAACTGCTCCAATCCTGCTCTGCTCCAACTCCTGGCTGCTGTGAAACTGGCTGCTGATGATGATGATAGCTGTGAGTGTGTATGTGTTCGTAACCCTAAAACAGTGCTGGGACACCTCCTTTTATATTGCCACAGTCTCCAAAACTGATGCACGAAATTCCTGTTTTACCCTCGAAAAGACCCGTCCTGGAAGCTTCTGGAACCCGTCTGTGCGTTCAAACGCACACTTCCTGCGTTCAAACGCAGTGCGTATGAACGCACACCCTTCTGCGTTTGAACGCAAGACTTAGCCGTTTTTCCATTTTTCTCTTCTGGCTCCTGAACCCATGCGTTTGAACGCAGCCTGCCTGCGTTTGAACGCACCCCTTGGCCGTTTCTTCTCTTGAGTGATGAGCCCTGCGTATGAACGCACAACGCCTGCGTTTGAACGCAGGACTTAGCTTTTCTGCACTTGGTCTCTGACTCCTGCGTTTGAACGCAGCCTGCCTGCGTTTGAACGCAGGACTTAGCCAAATTCTGCCATTTTTCCTGCTGCTCCTGTCTTGTGCGTTTGAACGCAGCTCCTGCGTTTGAACGCACCACTTAGCATTTTTTCCTCTTTTTCTGCTCAACTTTCCTGACACGCTGCCTCCCATCCAAGTAAATCTCATGCATTTTTCGGCACCTGTTACCTGCACATAACACGCACCCGCGATCATATCCAACAAACAAAAGTATGCATAAAATTACTCAAATTTTGCAATCATGATCTATAAATCTCTGCCTCGTATCAGGTGGAAAATAAGCTGAAAATGGCCAAACTCAACTCTCACAGGGTTAAAACCAATGGTAAAAAGATGTCCCAGACTAATACATTTTCAAGCTGTCAGTTGCCCTTCTTCAATTGATGTATTTGAAGTTTAAGGAAGAAGTTCAACTCTCCCCTCATACTCATTTCAAATTCCCTGCTCATAAGACTTGAGAATTCTTTGCATAGAATATCATTAGTAGCTCCAAACAGAATATCATCAACATAAATCAAAACTACAAGTAAATCTTTCTCATGAGTCTTTATGAAAAGGGTCTTGTCTACCAATCCTCTTTAGAAATCATTTTCAAGAAGAAATTATGACAATCTTTCATACCAAGCCCTTGGAGCTTGTTTCAAACCATAAAGAACTTTGTCAAGTTTATAAACATGATCTGGAAACTTATCACTTTCAAAGCCAGGAGGTTGTGCAACATAAACTTCTTCTTGTAAGTAGCCATTAAGAAATGCACATTTTACATCCATTTGAAATAGTTTCATATTTTTGAAAGATGCAAATGCAAGAAAAATTCTAATTGCTTCTTGTGTACAAGAGAATCCTGCAGAGAGAACTCTATGTACACCAAGGACAGAGAATAGAAATGGCACAGGAAGTGTTGGGTTGTGTGTAGGAAGAGAGTAAGGCAATAGTACTGTATGAGAGAGAGACAGGATTTTGGCAGAGCTTTCGCGTATCTCGGGTCGTTCTTCCGTATGGAAGGGTTAACGTCCTATATATATAACGGAGAATGTGACCGTTGTAGTGTGGTTAATGCGACCATCAATGGCGGCTTAATTAGCTTAACCACAACGGCACGTTCGTCCGCGTATATAGGGACCGTTACAGCATGTTGTCCGTGTATACCGGAACCGTTATGGGGTTGACCGGGTTTGACCGGTTTGACCGGGTTTATGAAGCTCGTGCCATAAATCTCTCAAAACCAGTTACTAGGGGTCGCGTGCGGGCTTGGTTGTCGCTCGCACGCGACAGGACTTACTCTAGCCTCCAAACCACTAAGTCCCTACAAGTCCCGTGCGATGGTATGCGAGGGCCCTGTCTCGCAGCCCCCATGTGGATCAGCGCGGCTGGTGATCCAGTGTGTGTGGAGCACAGCTAGGTGTGCAAGATGATCGCCACGTGGCTAAGATCTTCTTGTCCAGAAAGCACTATCTACATTAGCCCCCTTTCTGCGCGTGAAGACTCACAGCCGGATAGGCTTCATTGCGCAGGAACCAACGGACGCGTCGCCGCCACGCACCAATTCAAATACACGCAAATTCAGCCCCCGTGCGTGCCATTATGACCTAAACCCCTAGAGTCGTGCCGTCTGGTCTTTTAGGGTTTTAGGCGTGACGTCAGCTTGTCCTGTGATTGCGCGATTCGACGGTGACGGTTGCGATTCGACTACTGAAAGGACGCAACCCTTCATTGTTTTTGGATAAATACTCTGTGCTCTCCATTGTTGCAAAGTATCACTTCTTTCTCTTAAAGTGAATGATACCCGGAAGCCTTCAAGAGCAGATTCAGATAATCAATCATCAATTCTCTCTTGTAAATCGTCTTCTTCAACTGTGCGCATCCAAGCAAGCTTTACCAAAACAAGGTTGGCCTTGTTCAATTTTGTTTAATGTACCGATATATGCTTTGAAGTGTGTTGGATCTGCAAACCCATGGCTCTCTGAAACATATTATCCACTGAAAAACTATGAAGGAGACCTTGCTCTTTGAATCCAACTTTGATTTAATCCCCAGATTGTAAGGGTTTTGAATGTAGGGTTTCTGAAATCCCCAATAATGCAAACGATTCTGAACTTCAAACCCAAAAATTGACACTGGACTGTTCATCTTTCTTCCAATAAATCCTCGTTGCTTCAAATCGAATCTAGAAATTCAAACTAAAGTGTGTGTATTTCTCCCCCTTTTTTCTTGCTTTTCCGCAGGAATGGCAAAGACAAAAGGAACCAAACCCGTTAAGGAATTCGAGGAAATACCTGATCTCCCCCAGACCTTATGGCGAAAAGCCCCCTATCTGGGTGGCAAAGACTTTTACCATGCTAGGGTTAAGTTGAAGAACCTGCCAATCCCTGTCCCTGCTGAAGAATTACAAACGTTGACCCCTCCAGTTAACGCGGCCATGCTCGAATTGATCGATTCCAAGGACGTAGTTCGATTGGGGGTCGAAAATGGGTTTTTCCCGTATACTGCGATTTCCACTCAAGCGTTTCTTCAGAAATTGGACTTTATGGATGAGTGGATTGACCATGTACTGACCCATCATGCCATTACTTTAAACGATGCTGGCATATATTTCGCAGTCCGTGCTATGAAGGGTGCTGCCGTGAAGCTGGACCAGTCCATGCTTCTAAACCTTCTCTCGCGTTACTCGCCTGCGACTCACACATTCCACTTTGCTGAGTTCGAGGCTGCCCCCACTCTTGAAGATGTACACATGCTGTATGATCTGTTTCCTGTGGGTGAGGTGGATCCTTTGAGTCCCTTGAGGACTGATGCAGAGGTTGCTTTGTACAAGCATATGGAGGAGTGCTTTTCAGAGGTGAAGAAAATTTCCACCCGGTGGACACCTTCAGAACTTCTTCCCGATTGGCAGTTGGTTGACACATCTGCGAAGAACACTTGGAACAAGTGGGTGCAATACTTCTTTCGCGATTATGCGAACAGTAGTATCACCAAGAAACTTCTGAGTCGAAACCCGAAAGCTAAGAACTATGTGAATGGCAAGGGCTATCACTTGACCCTATGCGCTTTTCTCTGCGCCTGGTTGTCGAGGTATTTGATCGATGGCCATACGCATGATGGGGTCTTCTATCATGCCCTTCCTCTTACTGTAAAATTGACCCTTGGTCAGAAGTTCGCACTTGGGCCTTTAGTCTTGGGCACCCTGTACCACAGATTAGATCAACTGGTCGTAGCAATCAAGGACTCGCACGGTTGCCTCGATGTGCTGACCTATGTCAACATTGCCTTCTTGACTATGTGGGTCTTCGAGCGATGGCCCTCTTATGCTCCTATTCCCTCTAAGCCCAGTAAATGGTGTGTCCCAGGTGCGGAGGAAGAGCGTAATAGCGGCAGGGCTGCGAGATGGTTTGGAACTCACTTTCCTAAGTGCATTTGGAGCCTGATATGCGACAATCGGGAAGAGTTTATAGCCAGGCCTTATGCCACGCGCATTGAGAATGTGCGATGGTTCCCAAAACTGTATCCTTCCAAGGCTGTTGCTTTCTCGGAAGAGCTCCTTTTCGAGGGCGGGGAGCATTTCCACGAGCGCTATCGCGAATTCTTCTGCTGGTGTCTGAGAGGTTCTCTTCCTTCTCTTGCTGAGCATGTTCGCGAGCTCACCCCTAGGTAGGAGAGAATCACCGTGGATGTTGATCTTACTCGCGTTTCTCCCCAGTTTGACTTCGATGCGGTGGCACCATCAATCTGGCCGCAGTCTATCATAAGAGGCTGCTACAAGCGATTACTGTCTGGGGAGTGTAAAACAATCTTAAGGAGCAAACTCCCCTTCGAGCAACCCCCAGGTAACCGCGAAGGTGGCTACTCCAGGAACTAGGTCGCTTATTGGAATACCCAGCAGACAAGGTTTGAGACGCAGTCAACCCCTCGGCCAAGCAGAGCTCCTGTGATCAAGAGAAATTCTTTCCCTTTCCGTCCCAACTGTAGCCTGGACGACTCCGAATATGGCTGCTATTCGTTGCTGGATCGCGAGAATCACTTGTGTCCCTCCACCATCCTTGACGAGAAGATGGCCGCAGTTAAGAAAGGTGATTCGCATGTCATCAGATACAGCGCAACTTTCGCCAAGGTAAACAATCTCTCTTGCATGTGTTAAGTTTCCTTATTCCGATACGTTGAAACTTATGCTTCATTTTCCGTCGTAGTGCTACGTGAGGAGATTCGCATCTGGTGAGCGTTCCAAATCGCTGATCACCACCATTGTTACTGCGAGAAGACAAGGTGAACCAGTTTGGCTAGCAATGAAAATGGCTCCCGCAGTTGAAACCCGAATTCGCCAAGTCATGGATGTTTTTGCTGATTCGCTGATAGACAATGCTCCAGCTTTGCCTCCACCCAGGGATGATCCGTCTCCCCCAGCAACTGTTTCACCACGGGCAAAGAGACCAAGGAAGAGGGGAATCACCATCTCTTCCCCTAGGAGTGCTCCGACTTCTCCTCCTGCAAGGTCCCATACTTCTAGGGAAAAAGGTAAAGGTCGCATGCCAAGCAAGGCACGCAAAGAGCTCGCAGTGGAGACTTTTGTTCCGTTTGATCAGGAAGAAGAGGAGGAGGAGAGAATGGAGGCGAGAGAAAAGGATAATGATGAAGAAGAATAAATAATCGAAGATGTCAGAGACGAGATACAAGATGAAGAATCGGGAGGTATCCCCATCGTACTTCTCTTATCATTATCTTAACTTTCGCAGTCTTGATTGACCAATTCGTTCCTTTGCAGATGATGATGATGAGACCATCAGCGGCCTTTTGGATAAGAGGCAGAAGAGAGGCTCTCAATCTGGTGTTTCCAGTGAAACCATAGACGAGGACATCCTTGCCGAGTCCAGGAGAACAGCTGCGGAGGCTGCTGAAAGAAGAAGGAAGCGAGAAGAAGAGGAGCTTGAACGCGTAAAGCAAAGGAGCCTAGAAGAGCAACACGTCGACGACTTAGTGCGTCCAACCGATGAGGGAAATGCGGTTCCAGAAGAGGCGACTCCTCAAGTTGACGAGGAGGATGCGGCTGCTCTAGAGCAAGTCCAAGCGGACTTCGAAGAGATCGCAGGTGGTAACGAAGGTGAGATTTTTAATCTTGAAGTAACTTACCGAGATGTGATTGTTGGTGCATTAAAGCATGGCTTATCAAAAGTCGACATTCGCCGCCGGCTAGTAAGCAAGTGCGGTGAACCTTCAGGTAATCATTTGAACAACATTTGTGAACTAGGCTTAATAACCCAAACATTACCATGACTGGTTCCTTCGCACCCCAGGTCACGCTCAGCTTAAAGATATACTTAATGAAGATACATTAATAGGCCATGGTTCCGCGTCCTTAGCCTACGACGCAGATGCTGCAATCCGACCCTCGCGTGGAGGTGCTAACTCTTGGCTTATCAAAATAATAATAAAATATTATTTAACACAAGTTACCTCACATCATCCTGTCTTGTGTCGCAGGTAATGCTGATGAAGCCATGCTGGGATAGAGGAATCATCCTTCTGCATCTTATGTCCCTGTGCCAAGTGCTCATACTGAGAAGCCCGTCGCAGCTGTTGAGTATGCGGGAGAGCCCTTCGAGGACATCATTGAAGTTTCTGATGATGCCGAAGCTGAAACCGTGTTGATGGAGGAAGATGCCAATGCTGCTGCTGAGGAAACAGAAGCAGATGCTGCTGATGCTCTCGCATCTGAAGGCATCCCTAATCAAGCTGCAACTTCTACCGCTGCCATGCCTCCGGCGAGGACTGAGCCTGCAGTGATTCTTCCTGCGTGGAACTTTTGGAGTTCGCAGGTCGGAGCTGCAATCGCACCTGGTGCGGCTTATACCCTTCCTGCCAACTATGAGGAGTTAGAGCTCGCAGCTGATATGATGGCAATGGAGCGAGGACAGTCTTCAGCTGCCCCGACAATGCGCATTCCTTCTTTGCGCGAGATCCTTGAAGGAACTGGTATGTTGTGATTGTTGTTCGCATCTCGCATTCTTCATTTACAAGTTCAATATTCTAACTTGGTTTAACATTGCTTAGGGTTGAAGCAAGCTGACGTGGAGTGGCTGGTTTGGATGCGTCTCTCCTATCCTCGATCATTTGTGAGGTCTCTGAAGATAGGGCCTTTCGATAGAAGGCTGTTTTTGACCGAAGCCATCTGGATTTTGGAGCAGCTATCTGCAGCCACACCTGCGACCATCTCTCCTCAGAGCGCGGAGTTGCTTTTCGGCATGTGTCAAAGTTCAAGGCAAGCTGGGTTTTGGGTATCTTGTCAACAGAGTCACCAGATTCGCACGGCCGTGAATTTGAAGCGCGGCTTCCATAACCTCGCAGCTGAGGAGCAGAAGGTGGAGCAGCAAAAGCAGAAAGATGAAGAGGCTGTGAAGCTCTTCCATGAGCTGAGCGCCAACTACGAGCGATTGAAGCAAGAAGTGGAGCAAGTGGCAAATTTGTCACGTCAGTTAACTCCTGATGACTCCCTGGTCAAAGGCTTATTTTGAACAATAACAAATTTGTGTCGAACAAAATGCTAAAACATTACGGTAATGTTGCTAGGGTTTCTCCCCCCTTTTTTTTTCAAAAAAAAAAAAAAAAAAAATTGAATGTCTGTTTTGCCCTTCCCGGGATTTGCTCAAATATCTCTGTGCATATCGATTATGACGTCAGCTATTGATACTCTGCCTTGATTTTCGCACTAATTACTTATCAGATAAGCACGCTTTCCATGGGAAGTCCATCCGTATCATGACCTTCCGTCATTAATTATGATACGCAACTGAATCGTCGTAGCCTTTAGTAGGGTAATTGAATATTACCTCTTTTCAAGGCGTAAGTGATTGATGCTTACCCCTTTTCCAAGCTTTGCTGACTCAGCTAGAGGTTTGAAGGGTCTCCGTCGGGTCTATATAAACCCTGCCTTCCACTTCTTGGGTCTTTCATCCCAAAATGTGGCTTGCCATGAGTCCCTACGACTGCTGGCTTCAATGCTTGCCTTTCTTTGATTCATGGCAACTTCATGTTGTGAAACCTGAGTTTGTGCTTTGTGCCATAGAACTAGCTTCCAAGATATTTTTTACGAGGCTTATTGATCTTCATAACCATCATAAAGAAGATGCACATAATGTGTCATGCTTGCTCGAAGAATTTTCTTCGTCTATTATGCATGCAGGTCGTGTTTCCGGCCGCCTCCTGGCGAGGTGCAGCGCCGTACTGACCTTGCTACCGATTCGTGATGAACGGCGGATTTCTCCTCTAGCTTTCCCGGAGGAGAATCATTCGCCACCATGTTCTTGAACTCGTGGTGGCGAGCCATCGTGCTCGTTTCCGTGGACAAGGAGTCTCTTGCCCTAAGAGTTGCTGCTTGCCTGTTCTTCACCGCCGCATACGCCGGAACAGGTGGTTCCTCAGGCACATCTCTTGGGGTGTTGATCAGACAGAGGCCTTGTAAGATCCTGGGATCTTGAACATAGCGTCGCATGGGTCTTGTAGACATGGTAGGCCGTTTGTTTTATAGGAACACCCTACTTGCTACAGATCTTTGGTCGCGTGTAGGAGCGATAGGCCGATCCTTTTACAGTAAGGATTTCCCTTCTTTGTAACTTTCGCGTGTAAGCTGCTATCTAGATGAATTGTAAGCCATGTTGGCTGTGTAATTAGCTCGGTCGGAGCTTTCCCGCTTGTAAGCTGCTATCTAGACAGATCATTTGTAAGTCATTTCGACTCATATTAATAAATCGCCTTGTTTGATTTGCTGTTCTTGTTACAACAAATTGCAATTTTTGCACGCATATTGGCAAGCCTCACTTTTTTTGTAGTGTCATACTCGCACTGTGTTATTGCAACGATTTTCTATCCAACAAACATATTCGCAGGTTGAGAATGATCGTTTGAGATCGCATTTGCATAGCTTTGCTATCTTGGCAGATAGGCTTGAGAATCGCTTAAGATAGGACTTTAGTACGGCTGCTATCTTGGCAGATAGGCTTTAGAGATCACTTAAGATCATACTTGCATGGTGCTGCTATCATGGCAGATAGGCTTAAAAGCTCACTTAAGATCATAGTGCTGCTATCATGGCAGATAGGCTTAGAGATCACTTAAGATCATAATGCTGCTATCATGGCAGATAGGCTTAAAGATCACTTAAGATCATAATGCTGCTATCATGGCAGATAGGCTTAAAGATCACTTAAGATCATAGTGCTGCTATCATGGCAGATAGGCTTAGAGATCACTTAAGATCATATTTTCATAATGCTGCCATCGCGGCGGATGGGCTTTCGCTATTGAGAAATGAAGAAATAAATAAAGCGATAAAGACAGCTGAAATCATAGAGTTCTTCCCATTTGGGAGAAGTCTTTTTATTATAGAATACTCTCATATGGGAGAGGTGAGATTACAATTCCCTCGTATGGGAGAGAAGATGCATGAATTTTAGCAATACAGAGCATAAAGTAGACGTTGTAATCCAACGCATATAATGAGAGGAGTTAAGGATAATACTTCTTAATCCAGCGGATGTTGACTGAGCTTGGGGTTGAGGTCGTCCCATGTAACCTTTGTATGTTGCAGTAGCCACTATCAAAGACTTCTGTGACTTCGAAGGGTCCTTCCCAGTTGGCTGCAAATTGTGGATGAGCCGCCTCTCGCATGCAGTGGCCCGATGCGCGCAAGACCAAATCTCCAACTGCGAAATCTCGACGTTGTCCCTCCTGCTCTGAGACGCATCGCATGAGTATTCCGCCAGGGCCTTTGTAGTAGAGGGTATTGTCATGTACGCAATACCCCTTTGTGGATGCCCAGTTTTCGTTGCTCGTTCCTTCTGCGATGGCACGCAATATTGACTTTCTCCAGTCCGCATCATCCATGCATCCGTCGTCGCACGCGTCCTCTGTCAACGCCGAGGATGTTCGCACTTCAATCGAGATTCTCGCGGGACATTTATCCGCACTAACCTTGGATCCCAAGGTAGCTAAAGCATCAGCATGCCTATTGTCCGCTCTGGGTTTGTGCTCGTACCTGACATCACAGAACTGCTGCACCAGTTTCTGTACCAAGGTTCGGTAGGGCAATAAGTTTATCTCCTTCAAACCATACTCGCCTGAGGCTTGTTTGACGATTAGCTTGGAGTCTCCCATAACCGTCAAATTGCTTAATTCTAGTGCCCTTGCTGCGCGAAGACCCGCGATGAGAGCTTCATACTCTGCTTCGTTGTTGGTGACTGCGAAATCAAGCTTTGAGGACATCTGTATGACCTCTCCATCGGGTTTGGTCAAGACTATCCCAATACCTCTACCTTTCCTTGTTGACGACCCGTCGAAATGGAGCGTCCAGTAAGGCAACTCAACTGCGTAGATTTCAGGTCCCTCCAGTTCTTCCTCAATCACAGGCTCATGACTGTTATCCGGGAACTGTGCTAGCAAATCCGCCACCGCTTGCGACTTGATTGCCCGGGGTCGAACACACGTGATGTCATATTGAGAAACGGTCATATACCATTTTGCCAATCTTCCCCTAGGAGTAGTGTGAGTCAGAAGATACCGTATAGGATCACTCTTTGTGACCACTACCACTTTGTGCGAAGAAAAATAGTGCTTTAACTTTTCTATTACAAAGAATAGGGCAAGACAATGACGTTCGATGTCCGTGTACCTTGATTCTGCCGGCTGCACTATGCGAGAAATGTAGTAGATCGGCCTTTCTTGTCCCTCATACTCCTGAGCCAGGAGTGCCCCTATAGACCTCTTCGTCGACGTCAGATACAATTAACGTGGTGATCCGAGCTGGGGTGCGATCATTACCTTTGACGATGTCAACAGGTCTTTTAGCCTTCCAAACGCAGCTTCGTGCTCCGCTGTCCAGTTATATACAACATCCTTTTTGAGAAAATTGCTGAAATATAAGGTGATTTCGGCGATCGCTGGGATGAACCTTCGCAGGTAGGATAGCTATCCCAAGAAGGTCTTCAAGGTACTTTGGTTGTGCGGCGCCATCATGCTAGTGATGGCCGATACTTTCGCAGGATCAGGCTCTATTCCTTGACGATGTACCACACATCCCAAGAATTTCCCCAATGTTACTCCGAATGCGCACTTCATGGGGTTCATCTTTAATTGAAAGCTTCTGCATCTGTTGAACACTTTCCGCAAATCCCCCAGGTGGTCTGCCTCTTCCTTGGATTTGACAACTAAGTCGTCAACGTAGAATTCTACTTCCTTGTGCATCATGTCGTGAAACAGGGCCATCATGGCTCGCTGATAAGTTGGGCCTGCATTCTTGAGGCCAAAAGGCATAACCGTGTAATTGAAGACTCCCACCGGAGTGATGAATGCGGTTTTCCGTGCATCTTCGGGGTCCATCTTGATCTGATTGTATCCACTGAAGCCGTCCATGAAGCTGAACATGCGATGACCCGCGGTCGAATCGATAAGTAAGTCGATGTTGGGAAGTGGAAAATCATCTTTGGGACAGAAACGATTAAGGTCTCGGAAGTCTACACAAATGCGAAGTTTCCCATTCTTCTTTACTACGGGCACGATATTGGCCAACCATGTAGGATGGTGATTTGGCTCAATAAATTTGGCATCCAGGAGTTTGACAATTTCCTGCTTAATCTTCACGTTGAGCTCCGGCCTAAAGCTTCTTGTGCTCTGCTTTACCGGTTTGGATCCTGGAATTACATCCAACCGGTGCATGGTGATGCTTGTGTACAGACCGGGCATCTCATCGTATTCCCATGCGAACACGTCTTTGTACTCGGTCAAGAGTTGTAGCAATCTTTCCTCCTCCTCGCCTGTGAGGTCCGCACTCAGAAAGACTTGCCTCTTCTTTTCTTCGCTTGGGCTTAAGAATACCTCCTTCAGCTCCTGCCTTTGCGGCCTGGGTTTGTCCTCCATGCATTCGGGTGCTTCTTTTAGCTTTTCCTCTAAAACACTTGGCGTAGGTTTGTCTGGTTCCATAACCTGCTCAATTTGATTGATTTGCTCAGGGATATCCCCATGCTCGCGTGAGGACACCCCCGCGCACCTTCATATGCGATTGTATTTCTTCCCGTTGGCGTAGAAACTTTCTATCTCCTTGCCTTCAGGATCACATTTTGATATCCTTTTCTGAGTATACACATTCTTTCGCTGGTAGGCAATCCGCGGCGCCTCTTCTAGCGTATACGGCTTTTCCTTGGCCTCCTCTCTTGTCACCATTACTCCTGCGGGTGACTGATCTTTGATGTCCTCCCATCGGGGCAAATGAGTGGGGTTGAACGGCCCCGGCGTTTGCTCATCTGCCATCTCAGTGAACCATACCGCCTCACTAAGATGCGCTTCATCCATTTTGAAAGGATTTATCGAAGCTGGTATCTCGACTATTCTGTCATTCAAGATAGCTTTCATCACTTGGTGAGCTGTTGAAGGGACATCATCAAAACGATGAACCCAGGCCCGGCCTATAATCATGTGATACGTAGTGTTCGCATCTATGACATAGAACTTGGATGAACATTTGATTTTACCGATCTGGAGACCCAGACGGATCCATCCGATCGTCATTCTGGAGTCGCTTCCAAATCCCATCAGCGGGGATGGACGCCTGACAATCTTCTGCTTTGGGATTCCTGCTAGCTTCAGAGTGTTGAGCGAGACAACGTTAACCGCTGCTTCTCCGTCAACAAATGCTCTTTTGAGCTCCACACCATTGATGACTGTCGTTACATACAGAGGCTTCTGGTGGCTCGCATCTGTCTTCTTATCGCTTGCGGAGAAGGTTATGACCTTTTCTGTAGAGCGAGATACCCTAACAACCTTCCCGTTGGAGATCAATATATCTTCCTCGTAATCTTCCGCAATCCTCAGGATTGCCCTCGTCATTTCCTTCCGGCACTTCTCCGAGAAGTTCATTTCATCGAAGAACCTGCTGAACCCGGGCGACCCCTTCATCCGATCAGCACGTTCGTCCTCCGTGTCTATGTTGTAGTCCTCGTCATTGTGGATCTCGGCAATGATGGGTAGACCATCCTCTGCGAACTCTTCAAGGTCCATAATCGAGATCATGGAAACCTCTTTGCCCTTCGGCTCTTGCTCCGCGTGAGCACGCAGTGGATTATTTCGCACATCCTTCCTCTGGTCGCTGACAATCAGCTCGCCATTTTTCATCTTTTGGCTTAACATGATTCTGAGCTTCTTGCAGTCAGTCGTGGGATGCATGACCTTTCCGTGACATTCACACCACTTTGGGTCCCTCACCATCTCCTTAGAGGGTGTCCTTTCAAGCGGCGGCAAGATTCTGTCTTTACGCCATTGTCTGCACAAGTCACTCGCTTCCTCTACCGAACACGGCAGGGGTGGTGCATCGAAGTTTGCAATCTTCGACTGCTTTTGGGGTGAAACCATATTCACCTCGGCTTCACGTCCCCTTTTGTAACTGAACCTCCCAATTTTAAAGGTAGTCCCGCTCGGGGACCTCTCAGAGGCGTGCCTCTTCTTATGCCTCTCCACTATAGGCTCTATGTTCGTTGTGCATTCGATCAGTTTCGAAAATGTAGGAGTTTGCAGGTTGATAAGCATACCTTTGTTCTCGCCTCGCATGCACTGCAGGCATATTTCCACGAGTCTGCTCTCGAGTATCACATCTCTGCATTCCAAGGACTTGGCCCTGAACTTCTTGATGAATGTCACTCCATCCTCCTCGCGCTTCTGATACATCCGCGAAAGATGAATCATTGTCACCTTTTCCTCCATCTGGAAGAATTTGGTATAGAATTTCTGGACCATATCATCCCAGGTCTTCACGGATCCAGCCTCCAGTGTCCTGTACCACTTGTAGGCCACGTTCCCCAGGGATTTAGGGAACTCGCGCATCAGCAGCTTAGGATCAGCTCCGTATGGCCCCATCACATCAATGAAACGCATAACATGCTCGTGGGCGTCTCCATTGACATCTTCGAAATTGTCCCATTTAGGAGCCTTGTACCCAGCAGGGTTGGGCATGAGGTAGATCTCGCGTGGGATAGATGGATCATTGTCGAGCTTCGGGATGATGGTGTCCGCGAACGATTGATTGGCTAGGATGGTTTCTATGCGCCGCTGCAGCGACGTCATACACTCCGGCGCATTTCCCCCAGCAGCAGGAGGAGGAGTTGTTGCAGGCGGAGGCGACACATATGCTGCGGGAGGGCTAGGAGCATATTGTGAATTCACGTTGCCCCACGTTGCCGATGGAGGAGGCAAGGGTATTGTGAGGCCGGATTGGGTACCAAAGTTGGAGGTTGAGGAGTGTGAGTGGAAAGAGGCAACATTTGAGCTGTTGGCCCCTGAATTGAGGGTAACTGCGTAGTTGTTGGTGGGGTTTGAAGGTTAGGATTGGGTGGTGTGGTTTACACTCCCAATCCTTGAGTGGTGGAGGCTCCTCCTCCCTGAGGGACGGTGGTGGCCGATGCGGGATTTGGGGCGAGAGTCCCCAGAATAGCCATTATCCGTTCCAGCTGTGCAGATTGAGCTTTGAGAGCCTTTTCCTGGTTCTGGATGGTGGCATCCAAGGCCTCTATCGTCGGAGCTTCACCGGTGGCTGTAGGAGTACGGCGGGCCTCCTCTCCCGAGGTGGTCTCCGTGGAAGGCGATCTGTTGCTGACATCATCTTCATGAGACATGGTTGCTTGCAATGGTAAGTTCACGTCGGGTTCACCAAAATGTGTACAAGAGAATCCTGCAGAGAGAACTCTATGTACACCAAGGACAGAGAATATATATGGCACAGGAAGTGTTGGGTTGTGTGCAGGGAGAGAGTAAGGCAATAGTACTGTGTGAGAGAGAGACAGGATTTTGGCAGAGCTTTCGCGTATCTCGGGTCGTTCTTCCGTATGGAAGGGTTAACGTCCTATATCTATAACGGAGAATGTGACCGTTGTAGTGTGGTTAATGCGCCCATCAATGGCGGCTTAATTAGCTTAACCACAACGGCACGTTCGTCCGCGTATATAGGGACCGTTACAGCACGTTGTCCGTGTATACCGGAACCGTTATGGGGTTGACCGGGTTTGACCAGTTTGACCGGGTTTATGAAGCTCGTGCCATAAATCTCTCAAAAGAAGTTACTAGGGGTCGCGTGCGGGCTTGGTTGTCGCTCGCACGCGACAGGACTTACTCTAGCCTCCAAACCACTAAGTCCCTACAAGTCCCGTGCGATGGTATGCGAGGGCCCTGTCTCGCAGCCCCCATGTGGATCAGCGCAGCTGGTGATCCAGTGTGTGTGGAGCACATCTAGGTGTGCTAGATGATCGCCACGTGGCTAAGATCTTCTTGTCCAGAAAGCACTATCTACACTTCTAACCTGGCAACTGGAGAAAAAGTTTCCTCATAATCAATTCCTTCTTCTTGATTGTAACCTTGAGCAACTAACCTTGCTTTGTTTCTGATCACTTTGCCATCCTCATCCAATTTGTTTCTGAACACCCATCTGGTACCAATGACAGACTGGTTTGTAGGTGGAGGAACTAGGTTCCGCACCTTGTTTCTTTCAAACTCATTGAGTTCACTTTGCATAGCTATAATCCAGTCTGCTTCTTGTAAAGCTTCCTTCACAGTTTTGGGTTCTACAAGAGAAATGAAAGCATTGAAGGCACAAAGATTCTTCAACTGTGACCTTGTTTGTGTACCAGTAGCTGGGTCAGAGATGATATTGTCTGCTGGATGAGATGAAAGATATTTAAATCTCTTTCTTGGAGACCATGGTTCAGGTTCTCCATATATCTTCTCTGGTCTTGAAGTATTGGTCTGATCATTCATTTCTTTATGATCATATTTGTCAAGGCTTTGATCTCTATTTTCAAGGTCTTGAAAATGGTTTCTGTTTCTTCTGTACTTTTCTTGAACCCAAGAGAGTTCTCAGCTTCTTCTTCTGATTCATGCTTGTTCAAATTCAAGTCTGCAAAAATTTCACTCAAAGAACCATCATAGCTTTAAATAAAAAAAAAACATGAATACTTTCTTCAACCAGCTTGGTTCTTTTATTATAAATTCTATAAGCTTTGCTATTAATAGAGTAACCAAGAAATATACCTTCATCACTTCTTGCATCAAGCTTACCCAATTTGTCCTTACCATTGTTGTGGACATAGCATGTGCAACCAAAGGGCCTGAAGTATGAGATGTTTGGCTTTCTCCCTTTGAAGAGTTCATAGGGGGTTTTCTTCAAGATAAGTCTGATCAAGCACCTGTTCAGAATATAATATTTTGTATTCACAACTTCGGCCCAGTAATGTTTTGGCAAATTATTTTCTAGAAGCATTGTCCTTGACATGTCTTCAAGAGTCCTGTTCTTTCATTCAACAACTCCATTATGTTGAGGAGTTCTAGGAGCATAGAAATTGTGAGAGATACTATGCTTAGCACAAAAAAAATCAAATTCTAATTGATCAAACTCTCTACCATGATCACTTCTAATTGAAGCAATGGGTAGGTTTTTCAAGTTTTGAAGTTCTCTGTAAAGCTTTAAAAATTCAGAGAGGTGTCACGTTCCAACTGCAAGTGTACAGCTGTCGTGTGTAGTAATAAACCGGAAATCCGGGTTGTCGAACCCAAGGGACTTTGTTTAAATTAATTATTGTTCTAAACCTTATGTGGGTACGTCGCAATTTGTGTTTTGATCTAATTCTACTAAAATAAACGCAATATTCTCGATTAACCAAGTGAAATAGTTCACGATTAATAAAGAGTGAATTTTAGGGTTTTTGTAATATAAGGGAAAATACCGGGAATTCTCTAGGTTCACTAGGTTGAGCTAAATTTATGTTTTGATTTGTAAAACAACCACGTATCTTTCACTATCAATCAAGCGATATTAAACTTACCGAGTTACCAAGTAAGTTTACTATACTTTAAACCAAAACAAACCGAGTTACCAAGTCTATTCTAGCTTAAAGCATGCATTAAAACCACAATTCTACTTTAACGATCCTAGTTAACGATGCCGAGTTACCAAACATTGATTCGACTAGGTGAATTATTCAATCTACCGACTAATCCTCACGGAGTTACCGTGTGAAAACTAATTAAGTTTATCTCTACGTTAGCTACTCGCAAAGATAATATGATTACAAACGTAAATAATCCATAATAATGAAAGATTACGTGAGATTAAGCTAAAACATGAATCACAATCATCAAAACATGGTATTTAGATCAAACCCTAGCTGCACCAAACGAGAATTCCCAGCAAATAACGTTTAGCTACTCATATTCATACTCAAAACGATAAGTTTTATGAGTTTAAGCATAAAAATCAAGAAAAGAGAAGAGTTGAGAATCCAAACGGATGATCCAAAGCTCCTAAGCTCTCACAATAGCTCCTTGATCTCCAAAAGATGTGTTTCACGTGAAAAAACTCCTCAAAAAGTCGACCTAACACACTTAAATACGTTCCTAGAATGATATAACAAAGTTTCTAATAATTGCAAAAAGACCCCGGACGTTTCTGGCTTTCTGGGCAATCTCTTCGTGCGAAGACACTTTCTCTTCGTGGGAAGAGATTGTCTGAAGTCTTCCTGAAAAAGTCCTCCTATTTTGAGACAGCATCATGTCACATGAAGAGAACTGGAATTTTGGCTAAGTCTTTTCTTCGTGGGAAGAGCTTTTCTCTTCGTGGGAAGAGTTCCTGCCTTAGCTTTTTTCTGGCTTCTTTTCTTGAGTTTTCCTTGCTTTCTTTATTTCCGAAGCTCGTTTCTTCACCACCTTTGATCCTCGCGTCCTATTTCCTGCCAACCACAACACGAAACACGAACCCGCGATCATATCACAATAAAAGCAACAAAATATACGAGAAACGCCCGGATTTAACGATTAACGCTCAAAAACTCAATTTTCACAATTTTAGCACAAAACGCTCAAAGACGATTAAATTCTCCATGAAAAGCACGCAAAACATAGCAAAAAAATAAGGAATAATATAACTCCAAAACGGAATTATCAACTACCCCCACACTACATTTTGCTCGTCCCGAGCAAATCCTCAAGCCGATTCTCACAATCTCATCTCATTTCCTCAAACCTTTCCCGATTTCCAAACTTTCTTTGCATACATACCACATTTGCCATTGCATACTTTACACCTCACATTGCATACAAAACCATTACCAATTGCATACAAGTCCGAGTAGATCCATTCACAAACCATCCTTTTTACTAGTCGACACGACTCGATTATACACAATGCAACTATATGCAAATGCAATATTCACAATGCAAGTATTGAAATAACATTTTTTTTTCCTTTTCTTTTGCGAGATTGGGCAATCTCCATTAGCTTAAATCGATTCACACGAAGCGATGAGAAATCTATACACAAGGAATAAGTTGAAATCAAATTCGTCAACATGAATCCCCCCTAGCTAGTATAGAGAACCTAGCTTTACTAAGTACAAGAACGCAATACCTTTTCATGTGTGCCACAAAATAAGAGGCTACGCTAGGCTAAGCCACGTTCAAGGTCCGAGCTCCTAATCCGCTAACGGGTTTAGAATGATGAGGCTTTAGGGTCAAATAGGATAATAATCAACTCGAATCCTAAAGCGTCACATTCTCACAATTACCACATCTCACACACCCTCACAACAATGATAGAAACCAAGCCCGAAACTCACCATCTCCGGCCCTCGATCCCCTCACACCCCGGTACAATTACGATTTCCGCGGCTATTGTCATGAATGATGTATAAGCCAAAATTTTCCGTTCGTGAATTAGTTGCTTCTCCACTCGTTATTCCACAAAACTTTTCATTCTTCCTTTATTCAACTCTCCTTTTTTTTTTTTTTGAAATCTCTCAAATTCCTGCACAATTTTCTCAATATCCATCTCGAGTGGTCTTCCAAGTGTCAAGCTAAAAATGATAATAGGGGAGAAAAGAACACGATCAACACGTATGAAACACAAGTAAATGTCTCTCCCCCTAACTCGATGAAATCCTCGGTGTAACCAACGAAGCCGCTAACACAATAGAGCACGTGTGGGGATGGAGTCGTCGCAAGCTCAATCTCGATGTCCGAAGTCAAATGTCGACACCCATACACTCGAATGTAATCCTGTCCCCTCTCAAGTAGCCAATCACATATATGTCTCGTGCCTAATCCAACCGAACCTCCTACACCATAATGAAAAAGATCCGGTACCTAGCACGATCCACCTATTCAATTCCCCCAACCCAATTTTTGTGTGTATTAGATGGTACACACTCACGGCTCTCCTCACTCGTGTCCATGTTGTAATGCCATGGAACACCGCCACACCGAAGTGCGCAAGCCTACTCTCACTCACCCTCGCATTCCCCTCGAAGATCACAAATGAAGCGTCTGCGATATGTAAGACTCACACAAGTATAGCATGAAGTACTCCCTCATCGAACCCCCTCAACTACAACACCCTCGTGACGCACTAAAGCGGTGATTCTAACCAATCAATGATGAAGGCCAAGAATCGTCACCCTAAGTCCACATGTTATCAAATAATCCAAGGTTCAAAACAGGGTTTACTAGTGGTCCTATAAGGTAAGTTCTATAAGCAGTGAGTGCTCTAATACACACCTCGCACAGCTGTTCTGTGTGCCACTACGAGGCGGGTTGGCGACTACCTAAGACGTACACAAGAACGTTCGGCTTGTTTAGCTCACACCTAGCTCAACTCTTGTAAGAAAATTAGGCACACACTTTAGATTTGACAAAAATAAGTTCGTGTGTAAAATAGGCATGCATTCCCGTAAAGAAAGTTTCTCTATACTTACTAAGGGAATCTCACATTGTCACTCTCGATCGCAATTCACGCCCTATGCCTAAAAGTCTCACACTTCTCGATTTTACCGAATATTCAGCTTCTTTCGATTGCCCGTTCTCAAATTTTTAATTTTTTTTGGGTTTTCACCTTTTTTATTATTTTTTTTTATTTTTATTTTTTTATACGTATACTACATGCACGGCCAACTCGACTAATGACTCGATACTTTGGTGGGATGACTCAATAATACCAAAACGTGCACGCAAAAATATGAATAATAAAGAGAAAAAATAAGGACATAACAAAAAACCTCTAACTAAATGCTGACACGGGCGATGCAAAGACTCAATACTGACTAGTAAAAAGGGTACCACCACCCCCACACTAGGATGCATCGTTGTACTCAACGATCAAACGAGGACTCAACAATCCTAGCACGAGGGCCAACTCCACTACTCGTCTTCCTCTTCGGAGTACGGGGCCTCCTCACCTTCGTCTCCATCATCCCCAACTTCCTCGTCCACATTCTCATCAGGCGGGGCCTCATACGCGGCCCCTTGATACCATCTCTCCGTGGTAGGGACATGTGGCACAAATTCCTCTCTAGGCACTTCAGTCGAGTAAAGTACCCATTCTCCAACCATTTGAACCAAATTACCCAATTGGGCTTGGTTACTTTGCAAGCACTCAAACTGACGCCTCCTCTCTTCCCTATCCACTGTCATCTCCTCTCGTAACTGGTTGAAGGCGGCCTCACCATCAAAACCAGCTCTCTTTACTCCTACACTCTTCCTCCGACCCTTATTCCTCTTCAAAGCTTTGGCCGTGGCATCAAACTTAGACCATTCTCTCTTAGGGAAGACGGGAATGATCTTGTCGTATTTAGGAATCGCCACCTCAGAAACAATGGCTAAGTGGGTGAGCAAGCAAGTATGTCCCGGGGCCATCTTGTTGTTTCTAGAAATTCGATCCATGATATTACCCCATATGAATCGAGGAATATCAATTCTTTGCCCTTCCCAAAGACACAACGCCATCACACAAAGTCTAAAGGAGAATGCAGGGTTTGAGGTGGTTACCAAAACCCAATTATCCAATAACTCACAAATCCATCGAGCTTCCGGTTTGAACTCCCCAGTTGGAACCTTCCATTTAAGCATTGACCCTTTCCTATCCCATGGAGACTTACCCGGCGGAAAACAAAATTTGTTGACCTTGTCATAAATGTTCTCGTCCGCCACAACCCAAGAAAAAGCACACACATCCGCTAGAGGTGGGAACTTAAGTGCAAAAGCGATAGACTCCGGTGTGAAGACTATCCACTTGTTTCGGCAATACACCAACCTATGGTCGCGACTCTCACCGTCCAACGCATACCTAAGGTTGACAACAAACTCCCTAGCGATGGGTGCGCTCGAAACTCCGACTAATTCGAACCACTTAAAAAGCCCTTCCCTATCGTAAATGCTCTTAATAGGTGGGGGCATGTCCGGGTGTAATTCGAACACCTTCTCGGGTTGGCCATGCTTGGTAAGATAATGGTCATGGTCATAATCGTAATGCGCCTCGTGAGTCACGAAACGATATGAGTCAAAGTTCGTCTCAGTCAATTTCCTCACATTCACCTTCCCCTCTCTTCGTTGTCTCATCACGGGTTCGTTAGGGAACGGAGTTTTTAACAAATCATACTTGGGCGACTCGGGCGCCTCTATGGTAGGTGGAGCAGAACCAGACGCCTCCATAGACGACCCCTCACCCGTCTTTCGCTTTTTCGAGGCCATTTAGCAAATCAAACAAAATTCGATGAAAATTAAAACTGTGCACTGTGACAGGGAGTGTGTACAGAATTAAACACGTAGGCAAGCAAACACGTAGTTCCTAGGACTCTAAGCAATCGCCCCCAAGCGCGCTTCTAAGCGCAACAAAAAGTAATATGGGCTTTTACTCAATTTGTGCCTAAGACTCGAATAATGAAATAGCTAGATTGAGAACGTACCTACGTGCCCGGAGCAAGTCTTACGGGCACAAAAAAATCGCAGCAATTGGACAATTCGGGCTGTTTTGAGGTTGCCGAAAGAGATTGTCGAAACTTCGAATTGTTTGATGCTCCGTACTCCTTGTGAAGTCCCCGTTAATGTTGCCTCAATGACCGTAAGCTGAATCACACTCCAAGTGGTCCAATTTTTGATTTTGCACTTCGAAACCCTAGTTCTTCCTCCTCTGATTTCTCTCTCGTCTCTCACTCTCACTCAAAACCACCCTCAAATCCTTGTTCTCCTCTCTGTCGCGAGCAAAACCCTTACTTGGGTGTTGAATTTGACGAAGAAACAAGGTTGAAAGAGTTGTGTGTGTCGTGCGGCAATGGAGGAGAAAGGTGGGGTCTGTGCGTGACTGGAAGAAGAAGGAAGGGAAGTGATGAACTGATGAATGGATCGGGTCAATGGGGCTTATATACCCTTTAGTGGAATTGACCCAAATACCCCTCAAGAAATCCCTCCATCTTGCTTTATTTCGGGCTTTTTGGACCTTTCACTCATTCTGGTCACTCTCTTCGTGCGAAGAGAATTTCTCTTCGTAGGAAGAGAATGTCCAGAATGTGCTCTTCTTCTTCTTGTGACAGTCTTCCTATTTTGAGACAGAAGGCTGTCACAGGAAGACAATTATTTTTTCTAAGTACAAACTCTTCGTGGGAAGAGTTTTTCTCTTCGTAGGAAGAGAACTGACAGTGCTAAAAAATTTCACTTTTGCTTGATTTCCTTCGACTATTTACTCGTTTCTTCGAATTTTCATGAATCTCCTCGACCTCGAGATCCCGTATAGATGATAAAAGATTCCCAAAGTCCGGGGAATATTTTTATCTTCAAATTCATGCTCTCGAAGATCCGTTGAAAATTTCCGGATGTTTTAAGCCGCTAAAATATCCTTTTTTCGCCATTTCACTCGTGCCTTTGCTTCTTCATGAATCTCCTCGACCTCGAGATTCCTTTTGCATCATAAAAGATTCCCAATGTCCGGGGAATCCTTTATTCTTCAATTTGACCCTTCCAAAGACCCGTTTGGCAATTCCGGATGCTTTTTCGACGCCTTTTTGCCCGCATAACATCCTTTTTGGCCTATCTTCTTCGTCCGGACTCCGATTTACGCGATCCACCTGTCCACAGAAAGCTCTCGACCACCCCCACACGTTGGCACTGTTCAATTCTGTTTTTAGTCTGTTCTTAAAAATTTCACCTCGTAATCCGTGCCAGTGAGCTAGCTTTCTCTGTTGATTAATCAAATTCTTGCGTATATCAAGACGGGGAGTCCGGGATCATGATCTTCCTCAAGTGCGTGTGTTGAGTAAGTGTAGGAATGGCGTCAATCCTCTATTTCTTCATTCCGGGTCCCGATACGCGTTTTGGTCTGCTCTTCCTCGTTTTTCGTGCGATTCTTCACTCGCGCATCAAGAAGGGGGGCCCGGAATAGGCCTTTCACCTAGAATTCCTGCACATACTCATTGGAAATATTAAATCCTCTCTCTCGCACCTCTCAAATAAATCTAACAGAATAAAAATCTACAAAACAGTATTAAAACCTACTCTACAGCAATAAATAGGTTGGGTTGCCTCCCAACAAGCGCTTTGTAATTTAAGGTCGACGGCCCGACCCAGTTACCTCAGAGATTAATTAAATTGCGGGAGTTGCATGAAGCCATTCAATGACTCCAATGAAATTCCCGTCCACGTACGGTTTCGCTCTCTGGCCGTTCACCTTAAACCTGTTCCCGTTTGCGTCCTCCACCTCAAGGGATCCCCACGGATAAACTGCGGTGATTGTGTAGGGACCACTCCATCTAGATTTTAATTTCCCTGGAAACAGCTTTAGTCTGGCGTTAAAGATCAGCACCCTCTGTCCTACTTTGAAGTCTCTCGGGATGATGTGCTTGTCGTGCCACAGCTTTGTCCTTTCTTTGTAGATTCTTGCACTCTCATAAGCCATCAATCGAAATTCTTCAAGTTCAAGTAATGTCTGCTTTCTTTGCTCACCTGAGAGATTTGCATCTAAGTTGATCTTTTTCAGCGCCCAAAACGCCTTATGCTCAAGCTCAACCGGGAGGTGGCATGACTTCCCAAACACAAGCTGATAAGGAGACATGCCCAAGGGGGTCTTGTATGCAGTCCGATAAGCCCATAGACTGTCATCTAGATGTAGGGACCAGTCTTTGCGTCCCGGATTGACCGTCTTCTCTAAAATCCCCTTAATCTCTCGGTTAGACACTTCAGCTTGCCCATTTGACTGCGGATGGTAGGCTAGTGATATCTTATGTGTCTTTACCCCATATTTGCTCAGGACATTGGCAAAGACTTTATTCACGAAATGCGATCCTTCATCACTAATAATGGCTCTGGGAGTCCCAAACCGTGTAAATATGTTCTTACGCACAAATCTCTCTACAGTAGCTCCATCTTTTTAGGGCAAGCCATTGCCTCCCCACTTGGTCACATAATCCACAGCTAACAATATATAAAGATTTCCAAGTGAAGACGGGAATGGTCCCATGAAATCAATGCCCCAAACATCAAAGGGCTCTACTTCCAACACGAAATTTTGAGGCATCTCGTTTCGGTTGGAGATATTTCCAGTTCTCTGACATCGATCACACTGCTGTACAAACAAATGAGCATCTTTATGTAAAGAAGGCCAATAAAATCCACTTTGCAATACCTTTGCCACAGTGCGTGACACGCTCCAACTGCAAGTGCACAGTTGTCGGTGCAGTAATAATCGGAAAAGTCCGGATTGTCGAACCCAAGGGACTTCGTGTAACTAACTATTAAGTTTGTTCTTTATGTGGGCAAAGCGCAGTTGTTTTGTGGTTTCTAATCCTACTAAATATTAAAATAACAATTATCTCAAATAATTCAAAGAATTATTTCAAGATTAATGAGCACGAGTTGATTGTGATGTTTATCAAGTTTGATTAAATTCAGGATATCTCTACGGATCACTAGGAATGTCACACTACGTTGGATTTATGTTTTACTAACACGATAATTTCTTATTCTAGTTAAACGAGCAATTGTATATTGAAGATGTCTCAACCAATAACTATGCCTAAACTATCGTAACTGATTCCTCTAGCTTACTCAAGTTCAAACACGCATTACGATACTAATTTCTACTCTTGTTCTTAGCTAACTAGCAAGATTCCTCAACCCTAGATATGGCTAGTGTGTATTTCAATTTTCCGGGCAACAAACGTAGATTCCTCTATCGTTCATAACCTAGCACAATCCTATTAATACGTCTATCAATAGAAAAGATGAATTAAAAACATGAAATTCACATAACTAGATAAGAAATCATCAATTAAGCTCAAAAGCATGAGAGTAAATCCATAAACCACAAGTTGTAGTGATCAAACCCTAGTTTCCTACGAGATATCCCAAAATAAGGGTTTAGCTACTCATAATCATGTTCATAATACAAAGTTTCATGATCAAGTATCAAAATCTAGAGAAGAAAAGAAGAAGAGAAGCCAAACGGATGATCCAAGCTCTCGACCTAGCTCCCAAGCACTCCAAGCACGACTTCCAAGGTGTGTTCTGATGTTGAATCACGTTCCCCAATGTTTCCTAAGTCTTTCGTGGCTCAAAACTCTCAAAACTATGCCAAAATAGCGAAAATAGCCCAAAAATCCGATCCTGGCCGCAGAAGTAAACGTACGATTACTTTCAAGTAAACGTACGATTACTTGCATTGAAGGTAATCGTACGATTACCCAATAGTAAACGTACGATCACTTCTGAGTGAAGGTAATCGTACGATTACCTTGAGGTAAACGTACGATTACTTCTGGTCTTCCACCAATCAAACTTCATCTTCTTGCTCTCTTTCCCTTTCGTCTTCACTTCCCGAGCATCCCTTTGAGCCTCCAACTTTTCCGAAGTTCACTTTTGCTCCAATGTCACGTCCCGAGCTCACGGTTCCTGAAAAACACAACACGAGAAACATACCGGAAGATCAAACGTGATAAAATATAGTCAAAATTAATGCAAAAAGTGCCCGGACTCATCATTAACGTGCAAAGACTCAACATGCTCACATTTAGCAAGAAATGATCCAAAATCTATCAAAACGCATCGGAATACACGCAAAACGGTAAGAAAACATATAAGAATATAACTCCAAATATGGAGTTATCAACTATCCCCACACTTACCCGTTGCGCGTCCCGAGCAACAATCCAAATCTCAAACTATCAAAATCATCCGAACCTTCCTCGTCTCATCTCACCTCTCGAGTCAACTATTCCAACCAAGACCATTGCATACTTTTCAACTTACCAATTGCATACTAACCTCAATTAGCCGACTCAATACACACGACGACTCAATACAAGACTCAACGATGCAACAATATGATGCAATGCAATTATATGACTCGATCCTACTAAACACATATATACACAAAATATCTTTTTAGGCGAGATCGGGCAATCTCAATTAGCTTAAAACGGTTCTCATGGAGTGATGAAGAATCTAGGAACGAGGTATGAATTGTAACCAAACTCGACAACTAGAATTTCCCTTAGTTGGTATAGAAAGTCTAGCTTTACTACGTGTAAGAATAACCTACCTCTTCGCGTGTGCCGATAAATAAGAGGCTACGCTAGGCTAAGCCACATTCAAGGTCCGAGCTCCTATTCCGCTAACGGGTTAAAATGTAGAGGCTTAGGGACAAAAGGATAATCATGTAGTAGCAAGTCCTAAGCGTCACATTCTCACGTTAAAACCCACATCTCACACACCCTCACCACGATGATAGGAACCGCAACCCGAAACTCACCATCTCCGGCCCTCGATCCCCTCAAACCCCGGTACAATAACGATCTCCGTGGCCACCGTCGTGAAACATGCATAAAATGAACATCGCCGTCAATGAAATAGTTGCTTCCACCACTCGGTCTTCATTAAGCTCCAACTTTCTTCCTTTATTTCATCTCTCCTTTTTTTCTCTCTTTTTTTTTTTTTCATTCATTTTCATTTTTTTTTTTTTTTCTGTTTTTTTTTTTTTTTTTTTTCAAATCTCTCAATATCCAAAAACACATTGTCACAACATATATCTCGAGTGGTCTTCCAAGTGTCAAGCCATACAAAACCCGTTGGGAGGAAATAACCAATCCAATGAATATGTATCACACGCAAAATCCATCTCCCCCTAACTCAACGGAATACACGGTGCCACTAAACAAAGCCGCAAACAAATCCAAGTACAAGTATGGGGATGGAGTCGTCACAAGCTCAATCTCTATGTCCGTAGTCAAAAGTCGACATCCCCACACTAGAATATATCCATGTCCCCTCTCAAGTAATCAAAGCAATATAGGTCTCGTGCTTAATCCAACCGATCCTCCTACACCAAATGATGAAAAGAAACGATCCCTAGCACGATCCACCAATTAAATCACCCAACCCAATTTGTGCGTATTAGATGCCACGCACTCACGGCTCTCCACAACTGTGTCCATGGTGTAATGACATGGAACACCGCCACACCGAAGTGCGCAAGCCTACTCTCACTCACCCTCGCATTCCCCTCGATAATCAGAAATGAAGCATATGCGATACGTAAGACTCACACAAATATATCGTGAAGCACTCCCTCATCGAACCCCCTCAACTACAAACACCCTCGTGACGCACTAAAGTGGTGATTCTAACCAATCGATGATGAAGGCCAAGAATCGTCACCCTAAGTTCAGAGGTTATCAAAGAATCCAAGGTTCGAAATAGGGTTCACTAGTGGTCCTACAAGGTAAGTTCTATAAGCAGTGAGTGCTCTAATACACACCTCGCACAGCTGTTCTGTGTGCCACTACGAGGCGGGTTGGCGACTACCTAAGACGTACACATGAATGTTCGGCTTGTTTAGCTCACACCTAGCTCAACTCTTGTAAGAAAACAAGGCACACACTTTAGATTTGAAAATCATTTAAGTGTATTAAAAATAGGCAGGTATTCCCGTAAAGAAAGTCTCTCTATACATACTACGGGGAACTCACATTGTCATTCTCGGTCACAAGTCATACCCTATGCCTAAAGTTCTCACACTCCTCGATTTTCCAAATTCAAGCTTCTTTTGATTGCCCTTTCTCAATTTTCAATTTGTTTTTAATTTTTTTTTTTTTTGATTTTTTTTTTTTTTTTTTTTTTTTTTTTTTTTTGATTTTTATATATAGATCCTACTCTATATGCATGGGCCGACTCGAAAGAAGACTCGAAACTGACTCGATTCGGGTAGGTGGACTCAATTAAATAAAACATGCACTAAACATAAACTACTCACAATACGACACACACAATATATATAAACACGACACGGACTACAAAAACTGACTCACTAACCGACACAAACAACCTATATGTAACTGGTGAATGCAGACACGGACTTGGCTAATAAAGGCTGAGAAACCCCCCCACACTTGAACGCGTCGTTGTCCTCAACGAATGCATAGGTCAAGCGAAAAGACTCAGCATTCAAATGCAGGGGGTCGTAAGTCTACTCGGACGAATCCTCGTCGTCCTGGTCCTGGTCTCCGGAATAGGCATCCGAATGGTACTCGTAGGCACCAGGGTAGGTCTCTTGGCCACTAGGCCACTGATCTCTCAGGAATCCCACATGGGTGGCCAATGCCTCTAACCACTGGTCCTGACGGTGCTGATGCAAACTCACCTGTCGTAGGCCCTGACCGAGGTTACGCAAGCTACTGCGATGATGCTCAAACTGCCTAGCACTCATGTCAGCCACATAGTCACGGGACCGACCCTGGGATGTGAGAGTCATAGTCCTGGTCAATCTCAACTCGGCCATCAAGTCCGCTAAGCTCACACTCGGCTGGCCAGGGTCAATGACAGGTGGAGGTACAGGCTGAGGTGGAACGGGAGGAGTAGGAGCTGGAGGAGTAGGAGCTGGAGGCGTGGGAGCTGCACGCGAGGAAGAGGCTCTTTTCTTAGCCTTTCCTCTAGGAGGTCTAGAACTAGCTCCTGCCTCCATCACCACTACATCCTTCAACGGGTCCGGGATTTTGTCAAACATTCTCGGGGCCTTGGGTTTGAGGTCTAGCTCTCCATCAGGCACGCTGGCCCCGCAATCCTTAGCTAGTTGCATGAGTAAGAAACTATGGCCCGCAGACTTCTTGTTCTTCTTTTCATACCTCTCGTGCAAATACAAGAAGATCCGCCTAGGAATGTCTATCCGATGCCCCCTCGATAAACACAGAGCCATGAGACATACCTCAAACTCAGCGTAATTGGGAGCCGAAACTCCCAACACCCAAGACGCTAACAACTCAATGAGCCACCTTGGCTTAGGCAGCAAGTATCCGACTGGGATCTTCCAATGTCTGATATTAGTTTTAGACCTATCCCAGTCGGCTCCTGGCACTCCCGCAAAACAAAAAACCGACACCTCATTAATGAGCGTCTGCTGGTCTTTCTGCAGATAAGTCTTAAATTGACACGGCTCTGTCAACGGGGGCCACTTAAGTGCGGCGGCGATGCGCTCAGAAGACAAAACTAGCCAGTTCCGACGACAATAAATGACACGAGGGTCATTGAGCCTAGACGTCTCACCCTCATCAGTGTGTCTCGCATTTGCATAAATTTCACGAGTCAACACAGAACTGGCTTTCTTTTTAACTAATTCCATCCACCCCGCAAAGTTCTCGGTCTTCGCGACCTTTTGTAGGTCCTCAGGCACTCCCTCAAGTGGAAAGATTTTCTCGGCCTGGACACCTCTATTAATCCTAGGGTTCGATCGGTAAAAACCCTGGGCATTCGCCGAAATAAACCTATAATCGCAAAAGACCCCGCCACTATCACTTTCTAGCTTTTTGTCATCCGGCTGACGACCACGATCCTTTCTAAATGGGGGCAATTGGGATGGAACGGGTGTATGAAAAACCCTAAGGTCAGGGGATAACGGGATGACCAATTGGCCACCCGTGTCACCCCCATCAGACTCAGACCCACTCTCAGGCACGTTCACCCCACTTCCCCCAGGTACTGTATAATCAGGATCGTTATCACGACTCGTTCTCGCACGTTTGCTCATTTTAACCAAGTATAACAAAATAAAGCAATTAACGCGACAAAAGCAAGTGCACAGTGACAAGATGTGTACAGATATGAAGCAAGTAAGCACGTAAGCACGTAATCCTAGGACTCTAAGCAATCGCCCCCAAGCACGCTACTAAGCGCAACAAAAATTAAATTGGGCTTTTACTCAATTGTGCCTAGACTCGAGTATTGAAATTGCGAGAGAGATTAGGACGTACCTACGTGCCCGGAGCAAGTCTTACGGGCACGAATTTGCAGAATTTCGACAACCCGGGCTGTTTTAGGGTCGCCGAAATTTTTGTTCCGAATTGTTCAATTGACGTGTGCCTTTTGCTCCTTGCGGTGTCCCCGTCGAAACCCTAGAATAGCTCCTTCGAATTCGACCTCAATCGCCCCCAATTGCAGATTCTCCCTCAAACCCTAACCTTGCTTTCTTCTTCGATTCACCACCAATCTGAGTTGTGGTAGTGGTGGTGATGGCTCTGTGAAGTTGATGGTAGTGGTTGGAGATGGTGGTCGTGGCTGAGAGAGGGAGTTGGCGGCGGCGATGGTGGTTTGCGATGGTGAAGGAGGAGGGTTCGTGGCCGCGGGTTGCGGTGCTGCGGTGGTCGGGTGAGTGATGAGTGAGCACGAAAGGTGGTCGGCGTAGCTTCGGCGGCGACAGGTGGTGGTTGTGACTGTGATGGTGGTGGTGGTCGTGGCGGATGTGAAGAGGGAAGAGGGTCGACGGGATGGTGTTTGTGAAAGATAGAAAGCTTTTTTTTTTTTTTTTTTTTTTTTTTAAAACCGCTTGTCAGCCCCTGGTGCAGTAAACGTGCGATTACATTAAGTAATCGTACGATTACTTGAAAGTAATCGTGCGATTACTTTTAAGTAATCGTGCGATTACTTGAAAGTAATCGTACGATTACTACCTCGTACGACCTAATGGGTAGGTCGTGTGACCTAGTAAAACTCACTGCTTCACCACTTCATCCCAAAATTTTTCTAAGGCAAAAGTAAACGTACGATTACCTGGTAATCGTACGATTACTTTTATGCAGGGAAAAATTTTTTTATATTAGCCAAGTATAACCTTTACCTCGTATTTTGATCCCGACCTCCGATGAGTGTGATTTTTGCACCTTTGGATCCCTTTTTCGACGTAAGTCTTGCTCACATAAATCACGTCCCGTTTCCGGATCGTTTTCCCCGACTTTCCTCAATTATCGCCTAATTACGCGAAAAATACCCAAAATGTGCCAAATTCGTCGCTTTCTTCAAAATTTTGCAATCACCTTCATCAAGATGGGGAGTGCGGGATCTCTTCTCGTGTAGAAAAATTCCCAAAGTCCGGGGAACCTTTCATTCTTCAATTTCGCGCTTCCAAAGGCTCGTTTTGCATTTCCGGATGCTTTTGGACGCATTTTAGCATCCTTTTTCGTCTTTGTTGCTCGTTTCTTTGCTTTGTCATGGATCTCCTCGACCTCGAGACTCCATTTACGTAACAAAAGGTTCCCAATGTCCGGAGAACCTTTTATCCTTCAAGTTGATCATTCCAAAGACCCGTTTGGCAAATCCGGATGCTTTTTGGCTCACTTTTCCTCTTCGCAACATCCTTTTTGGCATAACTTCTTCGTCCGGACTCCGATATACGCGATCCACCTATCCACAGAAAGCTCTCGACCACCCCCACACTATGGCACTGTTCAAATCAGCTCACAGTCCTGTCTTCAAAAATTTACCTCGTAATTCGTGCCATTGTGCCAGCTTTCTCAATTTCTTTACGTCTTCTTCGCGTATATCAAGAAGGGGAGTCCGGAAACTTGATCTCCCCCAGGTGCGTGTATTGAATAAGTGTAGGAATGGAGTCAATCATCTATTTCTTCATTCCGGGTCCCGATACGCGTTTTGGCCTGCTCTTTCTCGTTTTTCGTGCAATTCTTCACTCGCGTATCAAGAAGGGGGACCCGGAATAGGCCTTCCACCTAGAATTCCTGCACATACTCATTGGAAATATTAAATCCACTCTCTCGCACCTCTCAAATAATTAGAACAAAATAAAATAACAAAACAGTATTGAAATCTACACTATGCAGTAAATAGGTTGGGTTGCCTCCCAACAAGCGCTTTGTAATTTAAGGTCGACGGCCCGACCAAGTTACCTCACATGAGCTCAAATATCGGGAATTGGTTTGAGGCTTTCGATAACCCCAATAAAATTCCCGTCCACGTACGGCTTTGCTCGCTGTCCATTTACCTTGAACCTGTTCCCATTCTCAGCTTCTACCTCGAGCGATCCCCATGGGTAAACCTCTGTAATTGTAAATGGACCACTCCACCTTGATTTCAGCTTGCCCGGAAACAGTTTCAGTCGGGCGTTGAATATCAGTACCTTCTGGCCCACTCTGAAATCTCGTGGAATGATATGCTTGTCATGCCATTGCTTGGTCCTCTCTTTGTATATCTTGGCACTCTGATATGCCATCAACCTGTGTTCTTCTAACTCAAGCAATGCCTGCTTCCTTTGCTCACCAGAGAGCTTAGCATCCAAGTTCAATTTCTTGAGCGCCCAAAACGCTTTGTGCTCAAGTTCTACCGGCAGATGACATGATTTCCCGAAAACTAGTTGGTAGGGCGACATGCCCAAGGGAGTCTTGTATGCAGTCCGGTATGCCCATAAACTATCATCCAAGTGTAGAGCCCAGTCTTTGCGCCCTGGATTGACAGTTTTCTCTAGAATCCCCTTTATCTCACGGTTAGACACTTCAGCTTGTCCATTGGATTGCGGATGGTAGGCCAATGATATCTTGTGTGTCTTTACCCCATACTTGCTCAAGGTATTGGCAAAGACTTTGTTCACAAAGTGTGATCCCTCATCGCTAATAATGGCTCTGGGAGTTCCAAATCTTGTGAAGATATTTTTGCGTAAGAATCTCTCGACTGTAGCACTATCATTCTTTGGACAAGCCAGAGCCTCCACCCATTTGGTGACATAATCAACAGCCAACAAAATATACAGATTACCAAGCGACGATGGGAATGGCCCCATAAAATCAATCCCCCACACATCAAATGGTTCTACTTCTAACACGAAATTTTGAGGCATTTCATTTCGGTTAGAGATATTACCTGTTCTTTGGCATCGGTCACACTGCTGTACAAATAGATGGGCGTCTTTATGCAAGGTTGGCCAATAGAAACCACTCTGAAGTACCTTCGCAACTGTGCGTGATTTGCCGAAATGTCCCCCACAGTTCAACTCGTGGCAGTGTCTAAGGATCTCCAACGTGTCCGGTTCCGCAACACATCTCCGCAATACATTGTCCGCCCCCAACTTGAACAAATAAGGATCATCCCAGAAATACTGTCGCGCGTCTGCAAAGAATTTCTTCCTCTGGTGGTAATTCAGGTCCTTGGGCACAATGTTGAGTGCCTTGAAATTTGCCAAGTCAGCAAACCAAGGCACAGCTGCAACCACAACCATGAGCTGCTCATCTGGAAAATCCTCTCGAATCGGCAAATCTTCCTGCTTATCGTTCTCCAGTCTTGACAAATGGTCTGCAACCACATTTTCTACCCCCTTTTTATCTTTGATCACCACATCGAACTCTTGCATTAACAACACCCACCGGATCAATCTTGGCTTGGCGTCCTTCTTGGTGAGAAGGTACTTGAGGGCTGAATGGTCCGTGAAGATCGTCACCTGAGAACCCACAAGATATGGACGAAACTTGTCCAAAGCAAATATGATAGCCAACATCTCTTTCTCCGTGGTAGCATAATTAACCTGTGCATCATTAAGAGTACGACTGGCATAATAAATGACGTGAGCTACCTTATCTTTCCGCTGGCCCAGAACTGCTCCCACCGCATAGTCACTAGCATCACACATGAGCTCAAATGGTAGGGTCCAGTCTGGTGTGGTGATGATAGGCGCGCTAATCAGCTTTTCCTTGAGCAAATCAAAAGCTGACTTGCACTCCGCATTAAAATCAAAAACTGCATCCTTCTCAAGCAATCCACACAAAGGCTTCGTGATCTTCGAGAAGTCTTTAATGAAGCGCCGATAGAACCCTGCATGTCCCAAGAAACTCCTTACCCCTTTAACAGAGGTAGGGTAAGGAAGCTTCTCAATCACCTCTATCTTGGCTCTATCCACCTCTAATCCTTTGCTGGAGATCTTGTGGCCCAAAACAATACCCTCGGTAACCATGAAGTGACACTTCTCCCAGTTGAGCACTAGGTTGGTGTCAATGCATCTATCCAGAACCCGGGCCAACTGCTGCAGGCAGTCTTCGAATCCATCACCATAGAGCGAGAAGTCATCCATGAACACTTCAAAGTTCTGCTCCATCATATCAGAGAAGATCGACATCATACACCTCTGAAACGTAGCAGGTGCGTTGCATAACCCAAAAGGCATGCGTCTAAAAGCGAAAGTCCCATAAGGACAAGTGAATGTCGTCTTCTCCTGGTCAGCTGGCTCAATTGCTATCTGGTTGTACCCGGAGTACCCATCCAAAAAGCAATAATGAGAGTGATGTGCCAGCCTATCAAGCATCTGATCAACGAATGGAAGGGGAAAATGATCCTTCAAAGTGGCATCATTGAGCTTGCGGTAATCCATGCAAACTCTCCACCCAGTAACAGTACGCGTAGCAATTTGATCACCTTTTTCCCCTTCCACCACAGTTATACCTCCCTTTTTAGGGACACATTGCACCGGGCTAGTCCATGTGCTGTCGGAAATCGGATAAATGATGCCCGCCTCCAACCATTTAAGCACCTCTTTCTTCACCACCTCCTGCATGTGAGGATTGAGGCGGCGCTGAAACTGAACTACCGGCTTCTTATCTTCCATGAGCCGAATCTTGTGCTGGCAAACTGTGGGGCTGATCCCCTTGATATCTGCTATGGTCCATCCCATAGCTGCCTTTCTCTCCTGTAGTACCTTGAGAAGCTGCTCCTCCTGTTCCCTGTCCAAACATGCAGACACAATCACAGGTAAAGTCTCATTAGATCCCAAGTACAAATATTTCAAATGAACAGGTAAAGGCTTTAATTCTAAAACAGGAGCAGTAATAAGAGAAGGAGTAAGAATCTTCCTGCTTCCCTCATTAAAGAGGGGTAAGGGCTGACGCCAATGAACATCTAATGCTTGCTCTTTCTCGCTGGAATCAAGTAGAACAAGCTCCTCATATAGCTGCTCCAATAACATATCATCCTCTTCGTCCGGCGTGTATGCCTCCACCCCGAAGCACTGCTCACTTACCGCATATGCAGGAAACTTCATAGCCTCAAACACATTGAAGGCCACCTTCTCATCGTTGATCTGCATAGTCAGCTCTCCATTGGCCACATCAATGATAGTCCTCCCAGTAGCCAGGAATGGGCGGCCCAAAATAAGAGGAACATCATCGTCAGCCTCCATGTCTAAGATCACAAAATCCGCTGGGAAGATGAGTCCTTCAACTCTCACTAATACATCCTCTAAAACACCCCTGGGGCGTTTTATAGTGCGATCAGCCATCTGCAAGCACATCCTGGTAGGCTTAGGATCTCCAACACCAAGTTGCTCAAAAACCGATGTGGGCATCAAATTAATACTTGCACCAAGATCACATAATGCCCTTCCATGAAACGCATCTCCCAAAGTAACAGGAATGATGAAACCGCCTGGATCTTTCATCTTCTTTGGTAGCGCCTTTTGCACAACCGCGCTACACTCCTCATTCAGAGTCACGGTTTCAAAGTCATCCATGCGCCTCCTATTAGAAAGGAGGTCCTTGAGAAACTTGGCATATTTCGGCATTTGTGAAATGGCCTCCGCAAAAGGTATATTAATGTGCAGTTTCTTGAAGATATCCACAAACTTCTTGAAATGCTTGGCATCTTCTTGACTCTTCAATCTCTGCGGGTATGGCACTCGCACACTGTATTCCTCCCTTGGCTTCTGTTTCTCATCCGACTTCCTCACCGTGTCCTTTGATTGGGGAATCACGGTAGGCACGGGAATCTCTTCATCTAAGGCTTTTTCAGTGGCCTTGGTCGCCTCAGCTCGCGCATGGGTAGGATATGGGGGATCCTGGGTAGTGGTCCCACTGCGAGTAGTAATAGCCTTCAATTGCTCAGTTGGAGTAATAGTGTTAGACGGGAGTATACCTGGCGGAAGTCGAGGATTCTGATTAGCTATTTGGCCAATTTGTGTCTCATGATTCTTTAACGAGGCTTCCATTGCAACAATTTTACTCTCAATCTTGTCGTTGCTAGCTAACAGTTTCCTCAACATCGCATTTGTATCCTGTTCTTCTGAGGGTGGGGCTGAAGCCTGTTGTTGTGGAGCCTGTCTCTGAGCTTGGTATGGAACATTTGGCCTATGACCTGGCGCATATAAACCACTATTCGGATTGGCATAGCTAAAGTTGGGGTGATTGCGATTGTTAGGATGATAGGTGTTTGGCCATTGCTGCTGTCTTTGTTGACCCATGTAATTCACGTCTTCAATGCCATCCCCATATCCCTGATTTGCATCTGCTACCATCTCTCCCACTGACTTCACCTGTGCCGATGGATTCAAATGACTGAAAGCCGATGTCATAACTGCCATCTGATGTTCAAATTTCTGTTCCACCATAGACTCAATCTGACTAACCAATGCTCCATCTGACTTCGTGCTTCTACGAGTTTCAGACCTCGTGGATTCACGTTTTGCTACATTATCTAGCAAATCACGACATCTCTGTAGTCCCATTCCCATAAAATTGCCTTGAGCCATCATGTCTAATTCACTAGCAGTCTCCCTATCCAAAGCATTATAAAAATAGTGAAGCAGTTTATACCATGGCTCCCCATGAGTAGGGCATCTGCGAAGGAGCTGGTTGAACTTTCTCCACGTGTCACCCAGAGAATCATCTTCCTGCTGTTTAAATGTGGTTATGTCGGCCATCCGTTGAGCAACCTTAGATGGTGGAAGATACTTCCTGAGAAACTCTCTGCTACAATCTGCCCATGTAACTATGCTGCCTGCTGGAAGTTCCATAAGCCATGTCTTTGCCTTTCCCGATAAAGAGAAGGGGAAAAGCATGAGCTTTATAGTCTCGATTGGCACTCTCTGGTCATACATGGTAGACGTAATCTGCTCGAAGTTGAGCAAGTGCTGATGTGGATCATCACTCGGGGCTCCCGTGAATAAGCACTCATCCCTAACCATATTAATCAACGGTTGGCGAATCTCGAAATGCGCGGCATTAATCTGCGGCCTGACAATGGTAGGCTGATATCCATCCGGTGTAGTTCTGAAGTAGTCCACCAAAGGACGGTCATCCTCCTCAGCATTGTTGACTTGCTCTACTACGTTCCGGCCGTTATTGTTCCGATTATTACCCCCATTGTTCCCATTGCCACCGTTGTTTCCACCATTAACTCCTCCATTGTTCCCATTAACTATTTCTGCACCAGGGAGTTGTTGTGGATTCTGGGGATTCATGCGATCAATCATGGCTTGCATCGCAGCCATTTGAGCCCTAAGCTCCTCAGTTTCCCTTGCTCGATTTGCTGCATCCTCCACAGCTGCAGCTCTAGCTGCTTCCGCATCTTCGAGGCCCTTGCGGAACCTCTCAAACTCAGCTCTAGTTTGCTCGTCCATTTGAACTGAATTTGCTTTCCTCTTGTCTCTATTCTGTGCTCGCAATAAGGATTCCGGGTCTTCAAGTGTTGGATGCAAAGGCTCGTCTCTAGAACGTGACATGCACCAAATGAATCAGACCTGAAACGCGAATCACACACACAAAACAGGTGAGTAACAAATATAAACGGAAAAGTAAATCCCTAAAGAGAAAACTAATAGCTAATTTGACCGAAGTCCCCGGCAACGGCGCCAAAAACTTGACACGCTCCAACTGCAAGTGCACAGTTGTCGGTGCAGTAATAATCGGAAAAGTCCGGATTGTCGAACCCAAGGGACTTCGTGTAACTAACTATTAAGTTTGTTCTTTATGTGGGCAAAGCGCAGTTGTTTTGTGGTTTCTAATCCTACTAAATATTAAAATAACAATTATCTCAAATAATTCAAAGAATTATTTCAAGATTAATGAGCACGAGTTGATTGTGATGTTTATCAAGTTTGATTAAATTCAGGATATCTCTACGGATCACTAGGAATGTCACACTACGTTGGATTTATGTTTTACTAACACGATAATTTCTTATTCTAGTTAAACGAGCAATTGTATATTGAAGATGTCTCAACCAATAACTATGCCTAAACTATCGTAACTGATTCCTCTAGCTTACTCAAGTTCAAACACGCATTACGATACTAATTTCTACTCTTGTTCTTAGCTAACTAGCAAGATTCCTCAACCCTAGATACGGCTAGTGTGTATTTCAATTTTCCGGGCAACAAACGTAGATTCCTCTATCGTTCATAACCTAGCACAATCCTATTAATACGTCTATCAATAGAAAAGATGAATTAAAAACATGAAATTCACATAACTAGATAAGAAATCATCAATTAAGCTCAAAAGCATGAGAGTAAATCCATAAACCACAAGTTGTAGTGATCAAACCCTAGTTTCCTACGAGATATCCCAAAATAAGGGTTTAGCTACTCATAATCATGTTCATAATACAAAGTTTCATGATCAAGTATCAAAATCTAGAGAAGAAAAGAAGAAGAGAAGCCAAACGGATGATCCAAGCTCTCGACCTAGCTCCCAAGCACTCCAAGCACGACTTCCAAGGTGTGTTCTGATGTTGAATCACGTTCCCCAATGTTTCCTAAGTCTTTCGTGGCTCAAAACTCTCAAAACTATGCCAAAATAGCGAAAATAGCCCAAAAATCCGATCCTGGCCGCAGAAGTAAACGTACGATTACTTTCAAGTAAACGTACGATTACTTGCATTGAAGGTAATCGTACGATTACCCAATAGTAAACGTACGATCACTTCTGAGTGAAGGTAATCGTACGATTACCTTGAGGTAAACGTACGATTACTTCTGGTCTTCCACCAATCAAACTTCATCTTCTTGCTCTCTTTCCCTTTCGTCTTCACTTCCCGAGCATCCCTTTGAGCCTCCAACTTTTCCGAAGTTCACTTTTGCTCCAATGTCACGTCCCGAGCTCCCGGTTCCTGAAAAACACAACACGAGAAACATACCGGAAGATCAAACGTGATAAAATATAGTCAAAATTAATGCAAAAAGTGCCCGGACTCATCATTAACGTGCAAAGACTCAACATGCTCACATTTAGCAAGAAATGATCCAAAATCTATCAAAACGCATCGGAATACACGCAAAACGGTAAGAAAACATATAAGAATATAACTCCAAATATGGAGTTATCAGTGCGCGTTTTGCCAAAATGCCCTCCGCAATTCAATTCATGGCAGTGTCTAAGAATGTCCAAAGTGTCTGGCTCAGCTACGCACCTTCTCAACACGTTGTCAGCTCCCAACCTGAACAAATAAGGGTCATCCCAGAAATAGTGTCGTGCATCTGCGAAAAATTTCTTTTTCTGATGGAACGACATGTCTTTTGGGACAATATTGAGCTCCTTGAAATTTTCCAAATCCGCAAACCAAGGCACAGCTGCTACCACTACCATAAGCTGTTCATCGGGAAATTCCTCTCTGATAGGCATCTCCTCATGCTTCTCAATCTCTAACCTGGATAAGTGATCTGCCACAACATTCTCGACCCCTTTCTTGTCCTTAATCTCTATATCAAATTCTTGCATCAACAGTACCCACCGGATCAATCGTGGCTTTGCATCCTTCTTGGTGAGAAGATACTTGAGAGCGGCATGGTCGGTAAAAATAGTCACCTGAGAACCTACAAGATACGGCCGAAACTTGTCCAATGCAAAAATAATAGCTAACATTTCTTTCTCAGTAGTAGCATAGTTTACTTGTGCATTGTTCAAGGTCCGGCTAGCATAATAGATGACATGAGCTACCTTGTCTTTTCGCTGTCCCAGAACTGCTCCTACTGCATAATCACTAGCATCACACATGAGCTCAAACGGTAAAGTCCAGTCTGGGGTAGTGATGATGGGCGCTAATCAACTTCTCCTTGAGCAAATTAAAAGCTGACTTGCACCCTCCATTGAAATCAAATACCGCATCCTTCTCAAGTAATCCAGACAAAGGCTTCGTGATTTTCGAGAAGTCTTTAATGAATCGCCGATAAAACCCTGCATGCCCCAAGAAACTCCTTACCCCTTTGACAGAAGTAGGGTATGGAAGCTTCTCAATCACCTCAATCTTGGCTCTATCCACCTCTATACCTTTGCTGGATATCTTGTGCCCCAAAACTATGCCCTCAGTCACCATGAAGTGACACTTCTCCCAGTTGAGTACTAGGTTAGTGTCAATACATCTATCAAGAACCCGGGCCAGCTGCTGCAAACAGTCATCAAACCCATCACCATAAAGCGAAAAGTCATCCATGAATACCTCAAAGTTCTGCTCCATCATGTCTGAGAAGATCGACATCATGCACCTCTGAAAAGTAGCAGGCGCATTGCATAACCCGAAGGGCATGCGTCGAAAAGCAAAAGTTCCATAGGGACATGTGAATGTCGTCTTCTCCTGGTCAGCTGGCTCAATCGCTATCTGATTATACCCAGAGTATCCATCCAAAAAGCAGTAATGCGAATGACGTGCCAGCCTGTCAAGCATCTGGTCCACAAATGGGAGAGGGAAGTGATCCTTCAAAGTGGCATCATTGAGTTTGCGGTAATCCATGCAAACTCTCCACCCAGTAACTGTACGAGTGGCAATTTGATCACCTTTTTCCCCTTCCACCACAGTTATACCACCCTTCTTAGGAACACACTGCACCGGGCTAGTCCACGTGATGTCGGAAATCGGATAGATGATACCTGCCTCCAACCATTTAAGCACCTCTTTTTTAACCACCTCCTGCATGTGAGGGTTGAGGCGGCGCTGAAACTGAACTACCGGCTTCTTGTCTTCCATGAGCCGAATCTTGTGCTGGCAAACTGTGGGGCTGATCCCCTTGATATCCGCTATGGTCCATCCCATAGCTGCTTTCCTTTCCTGCAATACCTTGAGAAGCTGTTCCTCCTGTTCCCTGTCCAAACACGCAGAAACAATAACAGGTAAAGTTTCATCAGACCCCAAGTATAAATATTTTAAATGAGCAGGTAACGGTTTCAATTCTAAAACAGGAGCAGTAATAAGAGAAGGAGTGAGAATCTTCCTGCTTCCCTCATTAAAGAGGGATAGAGGTGAACGCCAGCTGGCCTCCATAGCCTGTTCTTTTTCACTCGAGTCAAATAAGGCCAGTTCCTCATACAACTGCTCCAATAATATATCGTCCTCCTCGTCTGGTGTGTATGCCTCCACACCACAGCACTGCTCACTCACTGCATATGCAGGGAATTTCATAGCTTCAAAGACATTAAATGCTATCTTTTCGTCGTTAATACGCATAGTTAATTCTCCATTGGTACCATCAATCATCGTCTTTCCCGTAGCAAGGAATGGCCGACCCAATATGAGTGGGACATCCTCATCAGCATCCATATCTAGGATCACAAAATCTGCGGGAAAGATGAGTCCTTCCACTCTCACAAGCACATCCTCCAAAACACCCCGTGGTCGTTTTATAGTCCGGTCAGCCATCTGTAAACACATACGAGTGGGTTTTGGATCTCCTACACCGAGTTGCTCAAATACTGATGTAGGCATCAAATTTATGCTTGCTCCAAGATCACATAACGCTCTACCATGGAACGCATCTCCCAGGGTCACAGGAATAATGAAACCCCCCGGATCTTTCATCTTTTTGGGTAGCACTTTTTGCACCACGACGCTACACTCCTCATTCAGGGTCACGGTCTCAAAGTCATCCATGCGTCTCCTATTAGAAAGGAGTTCCTTGAGAAATTTAGCATATTTAGGCATTTGCGAAATAGCTTCCGCAAAAGGGATATTAATGTGCAGCTTCTTGAAGATATCCACAAACTTCTTGAAATGCTTGGCATCCTCTTGACTCTTCAATCTTTGCGGGTAGGGAACACGAAAACTGTATTCCTCCTTTGGCTTCTGTTTCTCATCCGACTTCCTCACCGTGTCCTTTGATTGGGGAATCACGGTAGGTACGGGAACATCTGCATCCAACGCCTTTTCGGTTGCCTTAGTTGCTTCTGCTCGCGCGTGGCTAGGATATGGAGGATCCTCAGTAGTGATGCCACTGCGAGTTGTGATGGCATTCAGCTGCTCATTAGGAGTGATGGTATTTGCTGGAAGCATACCTGGTGGAAGCTTGATATTCTGATTGGCAATCTTCCCAATCTGGATCTCGTGGCTTTTCATTGTGGCTTGCATTGAGACAATCGTGCTCTCCATCCTGTCTTGATTAGCTAGAAGCTTTCTCAATAAAGCATTCGTCTCTTGCTCTTCTTTTTGTGGAGCCTGCTGTTGTGGAGCTTGCCTTTGCGCTTGATATGAAACATTTGGTCTCTGACCGGGTGCATATAATCCACTGTTCGGATTGGCGTAGCTGAAGTTGGGGTGATTGCGATTATTGGGATGATAGGTGTTAGGCCATTGCTGCTGTCGCATAAAATTCACATCTTCAACACTATTATCATATCCCTGGCTTTCATCTGCTAGTAATTCACCCATGGGCTTCTGTGATGAAGGGTGCATGCCGTGAAATGCTGAGGTCATGGATTCCAGCTTTTGTTCCATAGATTCAATCTTGTTGACTAAGGCTGCATCCCCCGGTTTGGAGTACCTACGAGTTTCAGTTCGTGTAGACTCTCTCTTTGACACGTTGTTCAGCAGATCTTGAGCTCGCTGTGTTCCAAGCCCCATAAAATTACCTCCAGCTAGCATATCTAACTGGTCAGCTGTCTCCTTGTCTAATGCAGTGTAGAAATAATGGAAGAGCTTGTGCCATGGCTCCCCATGATTCGGACATCTACGGAGAATTTGGCTGAACTTCCTCCAAGCATCTCCCAATGAGCTGTCTTCTTCCTGAGTGAATTTTGCAATCTCAGCCATCTGCTGAGCGACTCTGGATGGTGGCAAATACTTCCTCAGAAACTCATGACAACAATCCGCCCATGTCACTAGGCTATGGAGGCCAGCTGGCAGCTCCATAAGCCACTTCTTGGCTTTTCCAGATAAGGAGAAGGGAAATAGTAATAGCTTAACTGTTTCATCTGGAACTCGTTGGTCGTGCAGGGTTGATGTGATTTGCTCAAATACCAGCAGATGGTGATTGGGATCATCTCCTGGAGCTCCGTTGAATGCGCACTCATCACGAACCATATTGATCATATGTTGGCGCAACTCGAAGTGTTGGGCATTGATCTGTGGCCTGACAATGGTAGGCTGATAACACGCTGGAGTAGTCCTGAAATAATCCACCATAGGGCGTTCTTCAATCTGGACATTGTCCTGCCTGTTGTTTCCCCCATTATTCCCATTATTGTTCCCACCGATGTTCGCCACTTGTGCCCCCACACCAGGACGTGGTTGTGGATTTGGGGGAGCCAAGCGATCCATCATTGCCTGCATCTCAGCCATTTGAGCCCTCAGTTGCTCAGATTCCGCGGCTCTGTTTGCAGCCTCCTCTACAGCAGCTGCTCTAGCTGCTTCCGCATCTTGCACATTTTTGCGGATTCTCTCAAACTCAGCTCTCGTTTCTTCATCCATGACTACTGAGCTTGAATTCCTCTTGTCTCTACGCTGTGCTTTTAATAAGGATTCCGGGTTTTCAAACGTTGGATACAAAGGCTCGTCTCGAGAACGGGTCATGCACCGTGTAAATCAACCTGAAATCACAAACCACGCAAAACGTAGGTGAGTAACGGATATAAAAAATAAATTAAAAATCCCTAAGGTTAGGAATTATAACTAATTTAGCCGAAGTCCCCGGCAACGGCGCCAAAAACTTGACACGTTCCAACTGCAAGTGTACAGCTGTCGTGTGTAGTAATAAACCGGAAATCCGGGTTGTCGAACCCAAGGGACTTTGTTTAAATTAATTATTGTTATAAACCTTATGTGGGTACGTCGCAATTTGTGTTTTGATCTAATTCTACTAAAATAAACGCAATATTCTCGATTAACCAAGTGAAATAGTTCACGATTAATAAAGAGTGAATTTTAGGGTTTTTGTAATATAAGGGAAAATACCGGGAATTCTCTAGGTTCACTAGGTTGAGCTAAATTTATGTTTTGATTTGTAAAACAACCACGTATCTTTCACTATCAATCAAGCGATATTAAACTTACCGAGTTACCAAGTAAGTTTACTATACTTTAAACCGAAACAAACCGAGTTACCAAGTCTATTCTAGCTTAAAGCATGCATTAAAACCACAATTCTACTTTAACGATCCTAGTTAACGATGCCGAGTTACCAAACATTGATTCGACTAGGTGAATTATTCAATCTACCGACTAATCCTCACGGAGTTACCGCGTGAAAACTAATTAAGTTTATCTCTACGTTAGCTACTCGCAAAGATAATATGATTACAAACGTAAATAATCCATAATAATGAAAGATTACGTGAGATTAAGCTAAAACATGAATCACAATCATCAAAACATGGTATTTAGATCAAACCCTAGCTACACCAAACGAGAATTCCCAGCAAATAACGTTTAGCTACTCATATTCATACTCAAAACGATAAGTTTTATGAGTTTAAGCATAAAAATCAAGAAAAGAGAAGAGTTGAGAATCCAAACGGATGATCCAAGGCTCCTAAGCTCTCACAATAGCTCCTTGATCTCCAAAAGATGTGTTTCACGTGAAAAAACTCCTCAAAAAGTCGACCTAACACACTTAAATACGTTCCTAGAATGATATAACAAAGTTTCTAATAATTGCAAAAAGACCCCGGACGTTTCTGGCTTTCTGGGCAATCTCTTCGTGCGAAGACACTTTCTCTTCGTGGGAAGAGATTGTCTGAAGTCTTCCTGAAAAAGTCCTCCTATTTTGAGACAGCATCATGTCACAGGAAGAGAACTGGAATTTTGGCTAAGTCTTTTCTTCGTGGGAAGAGCTTTTCTCTTCGTGGGAAGAGTTCCTGCCTTAGCTTTTTTCTGGCTTCTTTTCTTGAGTTTTCCTTGCTTTCTTTATTTCCGAAGCTCGTTTCTTCACCACCTTTGATCCTCGCGTCCTATTTCCTGCCAACCACAACACGAAACACGAACCCGCGATCATATCACAATAAAAGCAACAAAATATACGAGAAACGCCCGGATTTAACGATTAACGCTCAAAAACTCAATTTTCACAATTTTAGCACAAAACGCTCAAAGACGATTAAATTCTCCATGAAAAGCACGCAAAACATAGCAAAAAAATAAGGAATAATATAACTCCAAAACGGAGTTATCAACTACCCCCACACTACATTTTGCTCGTCCCGAGCAAATCCTCAAGCCGATTCTCACAATCTCATCTCATTTCCTCAAACCTTTCCCGATTTCCAAACTTTCTTTGCATACATACCACATTTGCCATTGCATACTTTACACCTCACATTGCATACAAAACCATTACCAATTGCATACAAGTCCGAGTAGATCCATTCACAAACCATCCTTTTTACTAGTCGACACGACTCGATTATACACAATGCAACTATATGCAAATGCAATATTCACAATGCAAGTATTGAAATAACATTTTTTTTCCTTTTCTTTTGCGAGATTGGGCAATCTCCATTAGCTTAAATCGATTCACACGAAGCGATGAGAAATCTATACACAAGGAATAAGTTGAAATCAAATTCGTCAACATGAATCCCCCCTAGCTAGTATAGAGAACCTAGCTTTACTAAGTACAAGAACGCAATACCTTTTCATGTGTGCCACAAAATAAGAGGCTACGCTAGGCTAAGCCACGTTCAAGGTCCGAGCTCCTAATCCGCTAACGGGTTTAGAATGATGAGGCTTTAGGGTCAAATAGGATAATAATCAACTCGAATCCTAAAGCGTCACATTCTCACAATTACCACATCTCACACACCCTCACAACAATGATAGAAACCAAGCCCGAAACTCACCATCTCCTGCCCTCGATCCCCTCACACCCCGGTACAATTACGATTTCCGCGGCTATTGTCATGAATGATGTATAAGCCAAAATTTCCCGTTCGTGAATTAGTTGCTTCTCCACTCGTTATTCCACAAAACTTTTCATTCTTCCTTTATTCAACTCTCCTTTTTTTTTTTTTTTGAAATCTCTCAAATTCCTGCACAATTTTCTCAATATCCATCTCGAGTGGTCTTCCAAGTGTCAAGCTAAAAATGATAATAGGGGAGAAAAGAACACGATCAACACGTATGAAACACAAGTAAATGTCTCTCCCCCTAACTCGATGAAATCCTCGGTGTAACCAACGAAGCCGCTAACACAATAGAGCACGTGTGGGGATGGAGTCGTCGCAAGCTCAATCTCGATGTCCGAAGTCAAATGTCGACACCCCCACACTCGAATGTAATCCTGTCCCCTCTCAAGTAGCCAATCACATATATGTCTCGTGCCTAATCCAACCGAACCTCCTACACCATAATGAAAAAGATCCGGTACCTAGCACGATCCACCTATTCAATTCCCCCAACCCAATTTTTGTGTGTATTAGATGGTACACACTCACGGCTCTCCTCACTCGTGTCCATGTTGTAATGCCATGGAACACCGCCACACCGAAGTGCGCAAGCCTACTCTCACTCACCCTCGCATTCCCCTCGAAGATCACAAATGAAGCGTCTGCGATATGTAAGACTCACACAAGTATAGCATGAAGTACTCCCTCATCGAACCCCCTCAACTACAACACCCTCGTGACGCACTAAAGCGGTGATTCTAACCAATCAATGATGAAGGCCAAGAATCGTCACCCTAAGTCCACATGTTATCAAATAATCCAAGGTTCAAAACAGGGTTTACTAGTGGTCCTATAAGGTAAGTTCTATAAGCAGTGAGTGCTCTAATACACACCTCGCACAGCTGTTCTGTGTGCCACTACGAGGCGGGTTGGCGACTACCTAAGACGTACACAAGAACGTTCGGCTTGTTTAGCTCACACCTAGCTCAACTCTTGTAAGAAAATTAGGCACACACTTTAGATTTGACAAAAATAAGTTCGTGTGTAAAATAGGCATGCATTCCCGTAAAGAAAGTTTCTCTATACTTACTAAGGGAATCTCACATTGTCACTCTCGATCGCAATTCACGCCCTATGCCTAAAAGTCTCACACTTCTCGATTTTACCAAATTTTCAGCTTCTTTCGATTGCCCGTTCTCAAATTTTTAATTTTTTTTGGGTTTTCACCTTTTTTATTATTTTTTTTTATTTTTATTTTTTTTATACGTATACTACATGCACGGCCAACTCGACTAATGACTCGATACTTTGGTGGGATGACTCAATAATACCAAAACGTGCACGCAAAAATATGAATAATAAAGAGAAAAAATAAGGACATAACAAAAAACCTCTAACTAAATGCTGACACGGGCGATGCAAAGACTCAATACTGACTAGTAAAAAGGGTACCACCACCCCCACACTAGGATGCATCGTTTTCCTCAACGATCAAACGAGGACTCAACAATCCTAGCACGAGGGCCAACTCCACTACTCGTCTTCCTCTTCGGAGTACGGGGCCTCCTCACCTTCGTCTCCATCATCCCCAACTTCCTCGTCCACATTCTCATCAGGCGGGGCCTCATACGCGGCCCCTTGATACCATCTCTCCGTGGTAGGGACATGTGGCACAAATTCCTCTCTAGGCACTTCAGTCGAGTAAAGTACCCATTCTCCAACCATTTGAACCAAATTACCCAATTGGGCTTGGTTACTTTGCAAGCACTCAAACTGACGCCTCCTCTCTTCCCTATCCACTGTCATCTCCTCTCGTAACTGGTTGAAGGCGGCCTCACCATCAAAACCAGCTCTCTTTACTCCTACACTCTTCCTCCGACCCTTATTCCTCTTCAAAGCTTTGGCCGTGGCATCAAACTTAGACCATTCTCTCTTAGGGAAGACGGGAATGATCTTGTCGTATTTAGGAATCGCCACCTCAGAAACAATGGCTAAGTGGGTGAGCAAGCAAGTATGTCCCGGGGCCATCTTGTTGTTTCTAGAAATTCGATCCATGATATTACCCCATATGAATCGAGGAATATCAATTCTTTGCCCTTCCCAAAGACACAACGCCATCACACAAAGTCTAAAGGAGAATGCAGGGTTTGAGGTGGTTCCCAAAACCCAATTATCCAATAACTCACAAATCCATCGAGCTTCCGGTTTGAACTCCCCAGTTGGAACCTTCCATTTAAGCATTGACCCTTTCCTATCCCATGGAGACTTACCCGGCGGAAAACAAAATTTGTTGACCTTGTCATAAATGTTCTCGTCCGCCACAACCCAAGAAAAAGCACACACATCCGCTAGAGGTGGGAACTTAAGTGCAAAAGCGATAGACTCCGGTGTGAAGACTATCCACTTGTTTCGGCAATACACCAACCTATGGTCGCGACTCTCACCGTCCAACGCATACCTAAGGTTGACAACAAACTCCCTAGCGATGGGTGCGCTCGAAACTCCGACTAATTCGAACCACTTAAAAAGCCCTTCCCTATCGTAAATGCTCTTAATAGGTGGGGGCATGTCCGGGTGTAATTCGAACACCTTCTCGGGTTGGCCATGCTTGGTAAGATAATGGTCATGGTCATAATCGTAATGCGCCTCGTGAGTCACGAAACGATACGAGTCAAAGTTCGTCTCAGTCAATTTCCTCACATTCACCTTCCCCTCTCTTCGTTGTCTCATCACGGGTTCGTTAGGGAACGGAGTTTTTAACAAATCATACTTGGGCGACTCGGGCGCCTCTATGGTAGGTGGAGCAGAACCAGACGCCTCCATAGACGACCCCTCACCCGTCTTTCGCTTTTTCGAGGCCATTTAGCAAATCAAACAAAATTCGATGAAAATTAAAACTGTGCACTGTGACAGGGAGTGTGTACAGAATTAAACACGTAGGCAAGCAAACACGTAGTTCCTAGGACTCTAAGCAATCGCCCCCAAGCGCGCTTCTAAGCGCAACAAAAAGTAATATGGGCTTTTACTCAATTTGTGCCTAAGACTCGAATAATGAAATAGCTAGATTGAGAACGTACCTACGTGCCCGGAGCAAGTCTTACGGGCACAAAAAAATCGCAGCAATTGGACAATTCGGGCTGTTTTGAGGTTGCCGAAAGAGATTGTCGAAACTTCGAATTGTTTGATGCTCCGTACTCCTTGTGAAGTCCCCGTTAATGTTGCCTCAATGACCGTAAGCTGAATCACACTCCAAGTGGTCCAATTTTTGATTTTGCACTTCGAAACCCTAGTTCTTCCTCCTCTGATTTCTCTCTCGTCTCTCACTCTCACTCAAAACCACCCTCAAATCCTTGTTCTCCTCTCTGTCGCGAGCAAAACCCTTACTTGGGTGTTGAATTTGACGAAGAAACAAGGTTGAAAGAGTTGTGTGTGTCGTGCGGCAATGGAGGAGAAAGGTGGGGTCTGTGCGTGACTGGAAGAAGAAGGAAGGGAAGTGATGAACTGATGAATGGATCGGGTCAATGGGGCTTATATACCCTTTAGTGGAATTGACCCAAATACCCCTCAAGAAATCCCTCCATCTTGCTTTATTTCGGGCTTTTTGGACCTTTCACTCATTCTGGTCACTCTCTTCGTGCGAAGAGAATTTCTCTTCGTAGGAAGAGAATGTCCAGAATGTGCTCTTCTTCTTCTTGTGACAGTCTTCCTATTTTGAGACAGAAGGCTGTCACAGGAAGACAATTTTTTTTTCTAAGTACAAACTCTTCGTGGGAAGAGTTTTTCTCTTCGTAGGAAGAGAACTGACAGTGCTAAAAAATTTCACTTTTGCTTGATTTCCTTCGACTATTTACTCGTTTCTTCGAATTTTCATGAATCTCCTCGACCTCGAGATCCCGTATAGATGATAAAAGATTCCCAAAGTCCGGGGAATATTTTTATCTTCAAATTCATGCTCTCGAAGATCCGTTGAAAATTTCCGGATGTTTTAAGCCGCTAAAATATCCTTTTTTCGCCATTTCACTCGTGCCTTTGCTTCTTCATGAATCTCCTCGACCTCGAGATTCCTTTTGCATCATAAAAGATTCCCAATGTCCGGGGAATCCTTTATTCTTCAATTTGACCCTTCCAAAGACCCGTTTGGCAATTCCGGATGCTTTTTCGACGCCTTTTTGCCCGCATAACATCCTTTTTGGCCTATCTTCTTCGTCCGGACTCCGATTTACGCGATCCACCTGTCCACAGAAAGCTCTCGACCACCCCCACACGTTGGCACTGTTCAATTCTGTTTTTAGTCTGTTCTTAAAAATTTCACCTCGTAATCCGTGCCAGTGAGCTAGCTTTCTCTGTTGATTAATCAAATTCTTGCGTATATCAAGACGGGGAGTCCGGGATCATGATCTTCCTCAAGTGCGTGTGTTGAGTAAGTGTAGGAATGGCGTCAATCCTCTATTTCTTCATTCCGGGTCCCGATACGCGTTTTGGTCTGCTCTTCCTCGTTTTTCGTGCGATTCTTCACTCGCGCATCAAGAAGGGGGGCCCGGAATAGGCCTTTCACCTAGAATTCCTGCACATACTCATTGGAAATATTAAATCCTCTCTCTCGCACCTCTCAAATAAATCTAACAGAATAAAAATCTACAAAACAGTATTAAAACCTACTCTACAGCAATAAATAGGTTGGGTTGCCTCCCAACAAGCGCTTTGTAATTTAAGGTCGACGGCCCGACCCAGTTACCTCAGAGATTAATTAAATTGCGGGAGTTGCATGAAGCCATTCAATGACTCCAATGAAATTCCCGTCCACGTACGGTTTCGCTCTCTGGCCGTTCACCTTAAACCTGTTCCCGTTTGCGTCCTCCACCTCAAGGGATCCCCACGGATAAACTGCGGTGATTGTGTAGGGACCACTCCATCTAGATTTTAATTTCCCTGGAAACAGCTTTAGTCTGGCGTTAAAGATCAGCACCCTCTGTCCTACTTTGAAGTCTCTCGGGATGATGTGCTTGTCGTGCCACAGCTTTGTCCTTTCTTTGTAGATTCTTGCACTCTCATAAGCCATCAATCGAAATTCTTCAAGTTCAAGTAATGTCTGCTTTCTTTGCTCACCTGAGAGATTTGCATCTAAGTTGATCTTTTTCAGCGCCCAAAACGCCTTATGCTCAAGCTCAACCGGGAGGTGGCATGACTTCCCAAACACAAGCTGATAAGGAGACATGCCCAAGGGGGTCTTGTATGCAGTCCGATAAGCCCATAGACTGTCATCTAGATGTAGGGACCAGTCTTTGCGTCCCGGATTGACCGTCTTCTCTAAAATCCCCTTAATCTCTCGGTTAGACACTTCAGCTTGCCCATTTGACTGCGGATGGTAGGCTAGTGATATCTTATGTGTCTTTACCCCATATTTGCTCAGGACATTGGCAAAGACTTTATTCACGAAATGCGATCCTTCATCACTAATAATGGCTCTGGGAGTCCCAAACCGTGTAAATATGTTCTTACGCACAAATCTCTCTACAGTAGCTCCATCTTTTTAGGGCAAGCCATTGCCTCCCCACTTGGTCACATAATCCACAGCTAACAATATATAAAGATTTCCAAGTGAAGACGGGAATGGTCCCATGAAATCAATGCCCCAAACATCAAAGGGCTCTACTTCCAACACGAAATTTTGAGGCATCTCGTTTCGGTTGGAGATATTTCCAGTTCTCTGACATCGATCACACTGCTGTACAAACAAATGAGCATCTTTATGTAAAGAAGGCCAATAAAATCCACTTTGCAATACCTTTTCCACAGTGCGCGTTTTGCCAAAATGCCCTCCGCAATTCAATTCATGGCAGTGTCTAAGAATGTCCAAAGTGTCTGGCTCAGCTACGCACCTTCTCAACACGTTGTCAGCTCCCAACCTGAACAAATAAGGGTCATCCCAGAAATAGTGTCGTGCATTTGCGAAAAATTTCTTTTTCTGATGGAACGACATGTCTTTTGGGACAATATTGAGCTCCTTGAAATTTGCCAAATCCGCAAACCAAGGCACAGCTGCTACCACTACCATAAGCTGTTCATCGGGAAATTCCTCTCTGATAGGCATCTCCTCATGCTTCTCAATCTCTAACCTGGATAAGTGATCTGCCACAACATTCTCGACCCCTTTCTTGTCCTTAATCTCTATATCAAATTCTTGCATCAACAGTACCCACCGGATCAATCGTGGCTTTGCATCCTTCTTGGTGAGAAGATACTTGAGAGCGGCATGGTCGGTAAAAATAGTCACCTGAGAACCTACAAGATACGGCCGAAACTTGTCCAATGCAAAAATAATAGCTAACATTTCTTTCTCAGTAGTAGCATAGTTTACTTGTGCATTGTTCAAGGTCCGGCTAGCATAATAGATGACATGAGCTACCTTGTCTTTTCGCTGTCCCAGAACTGCTCCTACTGCATAATCACTAGCATCACACATGAGCTCAAACGGTAAAGTCCAGTCTGGGGTAGTGATGATGGGCGCGCTAATCAACTTCTCCTTGAGCAAATTAAAAGCTGACTTGCACCCTCCATTGAAATCAAATACCGCATCCTTCTCAAGTAATCCAGACAAAGGCTTCGTGATTTTCGAGAAGTCTTTAATGAATCGCCGATAAAACCCTGCATGCCCAAAGAAACTCCTTACCCCTTTGACAGAAGTAGGGTATGGAAGCTTCTCAATCACCTCAATCTTGGCTCTATCCACCTCTAGACCTTTGCTGGATATCTTGTGCCCCAAAACTATGCCCTTAGTCACCATGAAGTGACACTTCTCCCAGTTGAGTACTAGGTTAGTGTCAATACATCTATCAAGAACCCGGGCCAGCTGCTGCAAACAGTCATCAAACCCATCACCATAAAGCGAAAAGTCATCCATGAATACCTCAAAGTTCTGCTCCATCATGTCTGAGAAGATCGACATCATGCACCTCTGAAAAGTAGCAGGCGCATTGCATAACCCGAAGGGCATGCGTCGAAAAGCAAAAGTTCCATAGGGACATGTGAATGTCGTCTTCTCCTGGTCAGCAGGCTCAATCGCTATCTGATTATACCCAGAGTATCCATCCAAAAAGCAGTAATGCGAATGACGTGCCAGCCTGTCAAGCATCTGGTCCACAAATGGGAGAGGGAAGTGATCCTTCAAAGTGGCATCATTGAGTTTGCGGTAATCCATGCAAACTCTCCACCCAGTAAGTGTACGAGTGGCAATTTGATCACCTTTTTCCCCTTCCACCACAGTTATACCACCCTTCGTAGGATTACACTGCACCGGGCTAGTCCACGTGATGTCGGAAATCGGATAGATGATACCTGCTTCCAACCATTTAAGCACCTCTTTTTTAACCACCTCCTGCATGTGAGGGTTGAGGCGGCGCTGAAACTGAACTACCGGCTTCTTGTCTTCCATGAGCCGAATCTTGTGCTGGCAAACTGTGGGGCTGATCCCCTTGATATCCGCAATGGTCCATCCCATAGCTGCTTTCCTTTCCTGCAATACCTTGAGAAGCTGTTCCTCCTGTTCCCTGTCCAAACACGCAGAAACAATAACAGGTAAAGTTTCATCAGACCCCAAGTATAAATATTTTAAATGAGCAGGTAACGGTTTCAATTCTAAAACAGGAGCAGTAATAAGAGAAGGAGTGAGAATCTTCCTGCTTCCCTCATTAAAGAGGGGTATAGGTGAACGCCAGCTGGCCTCCATAGCCTGTTCTTTTTCACTCGAGTCAAATAAGGCCAGTTCCTCATACAGCTGCTCCAATAATATATTGTCCTCCTTGTCTGGTGTGTATGCCTCCACACCACAGCACTGCTCACTCACTGCATATGCAGGGAATTTCATAGCTTCAAAGACATTAAATGCTATATTTTCGTCGTTAATATGCATAGTTAATTCTCCATTGGCAACATCAATCATCGTCTTTCCCGTAGCAAGGAATGGCCGACCCAATATGAGTGGGACATCCTCATCAGCATCCATATCTAGGATCACAAAATCTGCGGGAAAGATGAGTCCTTCCACTCTCACAAGCACATCCTCCAAAACACCCCGTGGTCGTTTTATAGTCCGGTCAGCCATCTGTAAACACATACGAGTGGGTTTTGGATCTCCTACACCGAGTTGCTCAAATACTGATGTAGGCATCAAATTTATGCTTGCTCCAAGATCACATAACGCTCTACCATGGAACGCATCTCCCAGGGTCACAGGAATAATGAAACCCCCCGGATCTTTCATCTTTTTGGGTAGCACTTTTTGCACCACGGCGCTACACTCCTCATTCAGGGTCACGGTCTCAAAGTCATCCATGCGTCTCCTATTAGAAAGGAGGTCCTTGAGAAATTTAGCATATTTAGGCATTTGCGAAATAGCTTCCGCAAAAGGGATATTAATGTGCAGCTTCTTGAAGATATCCACAAACTTCTTGAAATGCTTGGCATCCTCTTGACTCTTCAATCTCTGCGGGTAGGGAACACGAAAACTGTATTCCTCCTTTGGCTTCTGTTTCTCATCTGACTTCCTCACCGTGTCCTTTGATTGGGGAATCACGGTAGGTACGGGAACCTCTGCATCCAACGCCTTTTCGGTTGCCTTAGTTGCTTTTGCTCGCGCGTGGCTAGGATATGGAGGATCCTCAGTAGTGATGCCACTGCGAGTTGTGATGGCATTCAGCTGCTCATTAGGAGTGATGGTATTTGCTGGAAGCATACCTGGTGGAAGCTTGATATTCTGATTGGCAATCTGCCCAATCTGGGTCTCGTGGCTTTTCATTGTGGCTTGCATTGAGACAATCGTGCTCTCCATCCTGTCTTGATTAGCTAGAAGCTTTCTCAATAAAGCATTCGTCTCTTGCTCTTCTTTTTGTGGAGCCTGCTGTTGTGGAACTTGCCTTTGCGCTTGATATGAAACATTTGGTCTCTGACCGGGTGCATATAATCCACTGTTCGGATTGGCGTAGCTGAAGTTGGGGTGATTGCGATTATTGGGATGATAGGTGTTAGGCCATTGCTGCTGTCGCATAAACTTCACATCTTCAACACTATCATCATATCCCTGGCTTTCATCTGCTAGTAATTCATCCATGGGCTTCTGTGATGGAGGGTGCATGCCGTGAAATGCTGAGGTCATGGATTCCAGCTTTTGTTCCATAGATTCAATCTTGTTGACTAAGGCTGCATCCCCCGGTTTGGATTACCTACGAGTTTTAGTTCGTGTAGACTCTCTCTTTGACACGTTGTTCAGCAGATCTTGAGCTCGCTGTGCTCCAAGCCCCATAAAATTACCTCCAGCTAGCATATCTAACTGGTCAGCTGTCTCCTTGTCTAATGCAGTGTAGAAATAATGGAAGAGCTTGTGCCATGGCTCCCCATGATTCGGACATCTACGGAGAATTTGGCTGAACTTCCTCCAAGCATCTCCCAATGAGCTGTCTTATTCCTGAGTGAATTTTGCAATCTCAGCCATCTGCTGAGCGACTCTGGATGGTGGCAAATACTTCCTCAGAAACTCATGACAACAATCCGCCCATGTCACTAGGCTATGGAGGCCAGCTGGCAGCTCCATAAGCCACTTCTTGGCTTTTCCAGATAAGGAGAAGGGAAATAGTAATAGCTTAACTGTTTCATCTGGAACTCGTTGGTCGTGCAGGGTTGATGTGATTTGCTCAAATACCAGCAGATGGTGATTGGGATCATCTCCTGGAGCTCCGTTGAATGCGCACTCATCACGAACCATATTGATCATATGTTGGCGCAACTCGAAGTGTTGGGCATTGATCTGTGGCCTGACAATGGTAGGCTGATAACACGCTGGAGTAGTCCTGAAATAATCCACCATAGGGCGTTCTTCAATCTGGACATTGTCCTGCCTGTTGTTTCCCCCATTATTCCCATTATTGTTCCCACCGATGTTCGCCACTTGTGCCCCCACACCAGGACGTGGTTGTGGATTTGGGGGAGCCAAGCGATCCATCATTGCCTGCATCTCAGCCATTTGAGCCCTCAGTTGCTCAGATTCCGCGGCTCTGTTTGCAGCCTCCTCTACAGCAGCTGCTCTAGCTGCTTCCGCATCTTGCACATTTTTGCGGATTCTCTCAAACTCAGCTCTCGTTTCTTCATCCATGACTACTGAGCTTGAATTCCTCTTGTCTCTACGCTGTGCTTTTAATAAGGATTCCGGGTTTTCAAACGTTGGATACAAAGGCTCGTCTCGAGAACGGGTCATGCACCGTGTAAATCAACCTGAAATCACAAACCACGCAAAACGTAGGTGAGTAACGGATATAAAAAATAAATTAAAAATCCCTAAGGCTAGGAATTATAACTAATTTAGCCGAAGTCCCCGGCAACGGCGCCAAAAACTTGACACGTTCCAACTGCAAGTGTACAGCTGTCGTGTGTAGTAATAAACCGGAAATCCGGGTTGTCGAACCCAAGGGACTTTGTTTAAATTAATTATTGTTATAAACCTTATGTGGGTACGTCGCAATTTGTGTTTTGATCTAATTCTACTAAAATAAACGCAATATTCTCGATTAACCAAGTGAAATAGTTCACGATTAATAAAGAGTGAATTTTAGGGTTTTTGTAATATAAGGGAAAATACCGGGAATTCTCTAGGTTCACTAGGTTGAGCTAAATTTATGTTTTGATTTGTAAAACAACCACGTATCTTTCACTATCAATCAAGCGATATTAAACTTACCGAGTTACCAAGTAAGTTTACTATACTTTAAACCGAAACAAACCGAGTTACCAAGTCTATTCTAGCTTAAAGCATGCATTAAAACCACAATTCTACTTTAACGATCCTAGTTAACGATGCCGAGTTACCAAACATTGATTCGACTAGGTGAATTATTCAATCTACCGACTAATCCTCACGGAGTTACCGCGTGAAAACTAATTAAGTTTATCTCTACGTTAGCTACTCGCAAAGATAATATGATTACAAACGTAAATAATCCATAATAATGAAAGATTACGTGAGATTAAGCTAAAACATGAATCACAATCATCAAAACATGGTATTTAGATCAAACCCTAGCTACACCAAACGAGAATTCCCAGCAAATAACGTTTAGCTACTCATATTCATACTCAAAACGATAAGTTTTATGAGTTTAAGCATAAAAATCAAGAAAAGAGAAGAGTTGAGAATCCAAACGGATGATCCAAGGCTCCTAAGCTCTCACAATAGCTCCTTGATCTCCAAAAGATGTGTTTCACGTGAAAAAACTCCTCAAAAAGTCGACCTAACACACTTAAATACGTTCCTAGAATGATATAACAAAGTTTCTAATAATTGCAAAAAGACCCCGGACGTTTCTGGCTTTCTGGGCAATCTCTTCGTGCGAAGACACTTTCTCTTCGTGGGAAGAGATTGTCTGAAGTCTTCCTGAAAAAGTCCTCCTATTTTGAGACAGCATCATGTCACAGGAAGAGAACTGGAATTTTGGCTAAGTCTTTTCTTCGTGGGAAGAGCTTTTCTCTTCGTGGGAAGAGTTCCTGCCTTAGCTTTTTTCTGGCTTCTTTTCTTGAGTTTTCCTTGCTTTCTTTATTTCCGAAGCTCGTTTCTTCACCACCTTTGATCCTCGCGTCCTATTTCCTGCCAACCACAACACGAAACACGAACCCGCGATCATATCACAATAAAAGCAACAAAATATACGAGAAACGCCCGGATTTAACGATTAACGCTCAAAAACTCAATTTTCACAATTTTAGCACAAAACGCTCAAAGACGATTAAATTCTCCATGAAAAGCACGCAAAACATAGCAAAAAAATAAGGAATAATATAACTCCAAAACGGAGTTATCAAGAGGGCTTCAGATTTTTTTTTTCAGAAACATAACCCAAGTATATCTAGAATAATTATCTACAATAACTAGCATATACCTCTTACCTTTTGGAGTTGGTGTCCTCATAGGACCACGCAAATCCATGTGAAGTAGTTCAATAGGTCTAGAAGTACGTACAAACTTCTTTGGTTTGAATGAGCTTCAGGTCTGCTTACCCTGAGCACAAGCTTTGCAAACTTCATCTTCTTTGAACTTGATAGATGGTTATCCTCTTACCAGGTCTTTGGAGATAAATTTGTTCAAGGTATGCGAGCTAATGTGACCAAGCTTTCCGTGCCAACCCCGTGAATCCTCTGTCAAGGCCTTGAGACACTTTAAGCTCTTACCTGCAACTTTGTTAGTCTGAAAGGTATAAACATTGTTTGATCTAGAGGCTGTGAGAATGCAATTGTCTGCTTTCTCATTTTGCACCACACACTTCTCTTTATCAAAGATAACCTTATTACCATTATCACAAAGCTGAGATACACTAAGCAAGTTAAATTTTAAACCATCAACTAGATATACATCAAAAATAGAATTTTCAGAATCTGTACCAAATTTACCAATACCAAGAATGTTGCATTTGCCTTCGTCACCAAGAGTAATTGAACCTTCAGTTTGCTCTTTCAATTGTGAGAATAGAGATCTCTTTCCACTCATGTGTCGTGAGCAACCACTGTACATAAACCACTTCTGTTCTTTGATGTTGGTGACAACCAAACACCAATCACTTCCTTACCCAGCTGTTAGACCAAGTGTGGAATTTGGACTCATACTCAGGATCAACCATGTTAGGTGGTCTGACCCCTTTAGGAACCCAAATATGTTTGACTTGTCCTTTAAGTTGAAATGGAAATGTGTTCCTCATTATATGAGGGTCTCTTCTTCTGAAAGGACAAGTAATCTTCATATGACCAATTTAGTTACAAAAATGACACTGAGGAGAAGTTTTGCTTCAAGTTTTCACAAATCTGGTATTGCGATTTCTTGGAAAACTTGGATTGTATCCAATACCAGTTTTATGAACAGACTTTGAACTTCCTCCAGAAATCAAGTTTAACTTGTGTTATGAGCCTGCAATCTTGATTTTGACTAATTCAGATTCTTGAAGTTTCTTAGCAAGAGTAGTCTTTTGTTTATCTAATTCATCAACCTGATGTTTCAGATTAACAAGGTTGTTACTCAGTGAAGAGTTCTCAGTGACTACTTCCTTGAATTGTGTTTCCAAGGCTTTGAAACTGGTTTTCAATGCCTTGAAATCACTGTCAGTTTTCTTCTGAGAGATTTCAAGATTCTGATTTAGACAAACAAGTTGTAAATTCTCTTTTGCTTGCTCATGAACTTTTTCTTTCAAAAGTATAATCTCTTTCAGATAATTGTCTTCATTTAAAAGTATTATTCTAAGATAATCTGATAGAGCATCTTTTGGTTTTGAAATCAGACAATTTACCATTACCTCAATGTTCTTTTCAGAATTTTCATCAAGCTTGGCCATGAAGCATAGGTTGGCATGCTCTTCTTCAGATTCTGATTCACTTGAGCTATCTGAATCACTCCACGAAGCTATCACAACTTTCTTTCTCCTGTCATGATCTTTCTTCTGAATGTTCTTGCTTTTCTTGTGTGGACAATCTCTTATCAAATTTCATGCATCACCGCACTCAAATCAGTTCATGAATTTGGATTTATTTTGTGAAGAAGACTTACCTTTGTAGTCCTTGCTACTGGATGATCTGTTTCTTTCTCTGTTGAAGTCTTTGTTTCCAAAGTTTTTCTTCATCTTGAGAATTCTGGTCAAGGCTTTGGAAATCAATGCAAAAGGATCTGCATCATCATCATCTTCAGTTTCACGGCTTTGAATTTTCTCATTCTCTTTGGCCTTGAGTGCTAATTTCTTGACACCTTCAGGTAGTTCTCCATCAGCTTCATTCATGTATATTTCATGCGTCAGGAGCTTCCCTTGTAGGTCATCAAGTTGTAATAATGAAAGATTTTAAGCTTCTTCAATGGCTGTTGTCTTTGGCTCCCATTTGGCCTTTCGAAGACTTCTCAGTATCTTCCTTACCTTTTCTTCATTGGAAATATGTTTTCCCAAGGAATCAATGTTATTGACAATGTCTGTGAACCTCTTGAACATCACTCTGATTGACTCATATGCATTCATCTTCAACATCTCATATTGCCTGAGATAGATTTTGATCTTGGTTTGCTTGACTTGACTAGTTCCTTCAAATGTCACCAAAAGCTTATCCCATATTTCTTTGGCAGTCTTCTAGCCCGAAATTCAGTTGAATTCATCTGTACTCAAAGAATAATACAAGATGTTAATAGCTTTGTAATTCTTAGAAAAATTTTCTAATTCAGAAGAAGAGAGTGAGTCTTCATATTTGAGAGTTTTGATCCCATCTTTCTCTGTAAAGAAAGTGTGAGGTCCACTTGAATAATGATCCAAAGCTCTATGTCTTGATCAATGATGAACATCTTCTTCAGGGCTTTCCAGTGAGCAAAGTTGTCTCCACAAAATATAGGAGGTCTGTTAGAAGCTCTTCCCTATGAGAAACCACCATCACCTGCAGTATTCATGATCACCGGATGGTTAAATCTTATACAATGATACAAACTCTGATACCAATTGAAAGGGGAGTATGCAGATGAATATACAACACATATACTCTAGAAGGGGGGATTTAAATAGAGTATGCCAACTTTTTGCAAAGCTTGAGGAGGAAAAGAGGTTTTGTTCAACTTCAAAGGAGTTCAAGGCCTTGAACACAAATTCAAGCCTTTGGAGTGAAATACACTTTGCAATGAAACAGACAAGTCTTTTTTCAAGGCCTTGGAAAGAGTCTCAAACCCTTGAACAACAGACAAGTTTGAATGCTGTAAAAACTATGAATGTGAATGAACTGTAAATGCAAGTAACAAACCATTTATAGAGTTCAGTCCAATTGGACCTACGTATATACCTCAGGAATCTTCTCCCCGCAGTATTTCCAACTCAATTCTTATTAATCAAAAGCTAAGCCCTAGACCTGAAGCACAGAGAATTGCCTTACTCTGTTACAGCTTGTGGTTCTCCCTAACCTATCTAGTACCTGCTCTATCTAACTAATTAACTAAGAATACTCTATTGTTCACTTTGAACAATCCTTGAGAATGAAGTATAGAAGTATTACAGAATTATGTACCAGTAAATCACAATACAGAAGAACACTAGCGTGTAGAACTGTAGTAAGGAATGCAGTGAACTTCTGTGAGTTGGTTTGTGAGAGTGATGAACTTCTTTGATGCTTGTCAATCCAGAATTGTGTCTCTCTTTTTTCCTGTTGAGTGTTCTGTTTTGTTTCTTCAAAATGAGCTTCATTTATACTGTTTGAAGCTATGAAAATCTTCCCAGATTTTCAGCAACAACTTCCTATTTTGTAGGCAAGAAACTTTGACTCTCTTAACAGCTCTCCAACGGAGAGTTGATCACTATCTTCAGAGATATTGTTGTGATCTTGTCTTTAAACACTCTCAGAAGCTGTCATAAGTCTCTGATTGATCACATGATCATCTTCACTGAGTGATTACCTTCGTGCAAAAGTCAGATATGGAAACAAATCCTGCATATATAGGAAATAAAATTTCCCTGCAAATCTGAGTCAAAATAATGGATTAAAACATGTCAGATATATCAAACCAGTTTGTATTTCATCATAAAATAATAACACAACAAGTACAGGGGTGATAGAAATATAATTAAATCAAAAGAGTTTAGAAAAACTCCCCCTCAGAACATTTATGCAGGTAAGACAGTTTCAAGGCTTTGAATCCTGATTCAAGGCCTCTGCTATTTCAAGCCTGTGAAACCTGATTCAAGGCTTTGAAAACTGGTTCAAGACCTTGAAATAATTGAGTATTTCAAGTCCATGAAACCTGTGGCTTTACAAATTCCTCAACTTGGTTGTTCTGGTTGGATTTTGGGTTGCTATCGTGATCTCTATTGCATAAGGATATATATTGCCTAAGGATCAGAATGAATCAAATTGCAAAAGAAATGAGAAAGGATTGAAGAGTTTACCAATATCTGATAAGGTATGAAGATTCCATCACCGGATTTTATAGAAAGTTGGGTGTATCTTTATTACATTGATTTAGGGTTCAATTCCCACTTTTCTGGGTTTACAATGAGTGTAGAAACAAGCCTGTGAGGTTCTATTTGTCACTTGCAATTAAATGAGGTAAATAGTGATTGAAAAGATAGACAAAAGTAGAGTTTTCTTACTCGATTATTGGTTAATCACAATGAGTTAGTATAACTCCTCTTAAGGGTTGATTAATGATGACGTAGAGAGCCTACAACTACAACACCTTTGACAGAGATCGAGGATATGAGTGGATAGACTCAAATTTTCCTCTCAAGTGTACTTGAAGGTTTCTTTAGAAGAAGAAGAAGAAGAAGAAGAAGAAGAAGAAGAAGAAGAAGAAGAAGAAGAAGAAGAAGAAGAAGAAGAAGAAGAAGAAGAAGAAGAAGAAGAAGAAGAAGAAGAAGAAGAAGAAGAAGAAGAAGAAGAAGAAGAAGAAGAAGAAGAAAATGTTCTTGCTTATATAGATGCTTAGCATATTGCTGAGTGTTCATACACTCATTTGAGAGCTTAATGCTTCAATTAGTAAGGTGTAATGTAGGGGGATTTTCCAAATCATGGGTTTAGGATAAGTTGACACATTGGGGGGGGTTCAATTTGTAATTAACCAAACCTTTTTGATAGTTTAGGGCTTCCACTAATTGTTTCACCCCTAGCACTTCAGTTACTTGAAACTTTTCCCATAAATATTCTGTAATTACTGTACAGCCCAATTATCAACTAATGATGTTAAAAATATTTATTTACACAATTGCCCAGAGTTTCCATAATTTTGCATTTGTGACCTACATTTTCAGGAGGTTACACTGTCAGGGTGTTGTCGTGAGGCCTGTATCGAACTTTCAGGTATCATTGTTTATTGTGTGTCTTATGAAATTACAATTTTATTTCTTCAATGAATTCCTGATAGTCTGATCTTCAAAATCATGCCGAGTTTCAGTCTTAATCTCATCATTTGATTCCCTTTAATCATGAAAGTTGTTGTTTTGAGCACTTAGATAATTTCTAAGTATTGGACAATGAAATTGTCAAACTCTTAAGATTTGAAACTTGATCAATTTAACTTGAATTTGGTAAATATCTCTTACGTGTAATCTTTGTGATGATGACGTCGAATCTAATCAAGGTGTTGGATCAATGCAACAGAAAAAATGAACATAAAGGACAAAACAATAAATAATGTCTCTAGGATTTGAACTAAACTATAATAATCCAAAAAATTACGAATTATGCCCACAAGCCGGGCATATATAGATGTAACCTTAAAATATGCCAAAAATGGCAAAATCCCAAAATTGACCCAACAGTTAGACCTTATTGAAAGAAACATGTACGCAAAAGTTTGACCTAAAACGGGTTAATACTAAGATCCTAACAAGCAATGAAAATATTACCAAAAATAGTAAAAAGTAACTAAAACGCTCGTTTGAATGGTCAAATAGTGGATTTGGGATCGAAGACGGAATTGGGGTGGCTTGTGTCATTCTGATGCCGGTAGCCAAAGTTATGGCCCAAACAGTGCAGCGACACCAAAAGCTACAATTTCATCCGACCCTTGTGCTTATCTTCCATCTCATGGTAGAGAAGCGCCACATTAGTCGTGTATGACAGTTCGGCTTCACCTAGAACATCGGCTCCTGAATCAGATAAATAATAAAATTCCTTATCTCTGAGTCATGCCCAAACGCTAAATATCTTTCTAGAAACTGAATTCAAAGTAAGTACCCCTGCAAATGCAGGAATGCTTAAATTTTTATAATTATAATATCATGATTTTACTTCAAAATTTACGAATCACATCTCATCGTGTATTTGGATTTTTTTACATATTTTGGAATCCTGAAACTTCAATCTTCAATTATTTGTTCATATTTCTCAATTCTTCTTAAATCCACCAGAAATTGGCTAAAAATTTGTCTGGTTAGGAGTTAACATCATGTATAAGACTTCTATTTTGACCATGTAAATGACATCTTTACCCTAAATGGTTTTCGTAAAAGCTTCATTGAAAGTGATATAATGTATGTGTGTCTAATTTGGGCAACTTAGACTTTGGGTAGATATTATTTTGGATAAGACAGTGTATGAGGGTTAAAATTATACATAAAATATCAACTTGGAGACTATTTAAGTAACCTGGAGTGTCGTGGGATGTCTTTTATGATGCTTCATGATATTTGAAATAGTTCTACGTCTTTTCGGGTTTAGAGTCGACTACGTCAAATGTAGAGACTTTCTACAGTTTTGTAAACTTCAAGATCCTATGTAAAATTAATTGAAAGTTTTAGTTTTCAATGGTGTGTTAAACTGAAGGGGTTGATAAGAGTATTGGCATATTTTTATGCATATATGACTGTTTTCGGATCCAGATACAATAAGGTACTGGTCAACGTTGGAGTGGCATGGGCATTTTGGTCATTAAACGTGCATTATCTTTATTGCATAAGCATTCATAGACCGTTACTCATATAGAATACTTTTTGTTGGTAGTATATACACTTTATTTGTGTAGGTGTGGCTGGTGTTGAAGGATGTCTCTGGTATGACTGTTTTCGGATCCAGATACAATAAGGTACTGGACAACGTTGGAGTGGCATGAGCATTTTGGTCATTAAACTTGCATTATCTTTATTGCATAAGCATTCATAGACCTTTACTCATATAGAACACTTTTTGTTGGTAGTATATACACTTTATTTGTGTAGGTGTGGCTGGTGTTAAAGGATGTCTCTGGTAGACGTAAATATTTGGAATGTAGTGATCTGCCATGTGAGCAGCCTGATAACTCTGCATTAGAGTTATATTTCTTACATGTTTCATACCATTTTGTGTGATTCCCGGGTTGATTATGTTAGTTATTGACAAGTCTGAAGCTCCATGATAGTAATATTTGAATGCATATGCAGAGTGCTTTGGTTTCTTGATGATGAAAGCCAAAAACACATGTGGGAAATTGCTAAATACCAAAGCTTCAAAGCTTTTGAGTTACTGTAGTCATATACACACACATATATATATATATATATATATATATATATATATATATTTGTCTAACTGTTTGATGCAGGTTTTTGATTTTGATGTGGAATGAAATTATGCTGGTATTAGTTATTTATATTCTGATTAACAAAATATGCAGGATTGAGTTGGATTGAAAATCCAAGTTCATTCTGATGAACTAGCATGCAAAGCTTTAAAGCTTTGAGATTCATTGGTTGCTCTTCACTACTAGGTTCATCTGAATAATTCTGTGTATGCAGGTTATTTCTGTGTGATTCAGAACTTGTTATGAATCTATTGTTGACTAATAACACTTGTTCTATACTGGTTATTTGATATATTAATCAGATTGAATATATATATTTAAGCTAAGTCTGTTACAAGACAAACCTAGCCCAGTTTTCTCATGAACTGTTAGCATATTGTTGAACAGATCTTGATGCTAGATTGTCTTGATGTTGTTTGATCTTGTTTGCTAAGTTTATGCAGGTTAGTTGGGCGTTCCAACTTCCATAAAGAAATCAGATAGCTATCCAAACATAGATGTTGAAAGAATCATATCACGGAAGAGGATTTGTAGGATTTTTGTGCCTAAAATCTCTCAGTTGGTTGCACACTGTTATTTATAGTGATCAGCACTTTTATTTGAAGAGAGACACAGATATTAAGACTGGTCTTTGTGAGATTTGAAGTGTGCAACAAAAAGGAGAGTTCATATCATTCAAATCTTCAGAATCATCAGGCCATTGACACTGCAGAAGCAAGATCATTCATCAGATCAGAAGAACTCTTCCATGTTTCATCAGCTTATTCTTTCTGAGTTCTTCTACTTGTACTGAATTGTATTATTCATTCTATATTTTTTAAACCTCATAAAACTTAGTATTTTGGTTTTTCAAGTGAACAACAAGAGGTTCTTATTGTTTCAACAGATTGTAGCTGGTAACTAGATAGGTTGGGAACCACAAGCTGTATAAGTGTAAGGTAGCTCACTTAGGCTTGAGATCTAGGGCTAAATTTGGGTGATTAATAAGAAGTAGTGTTTGAATCCTGGAGGGATAAGATCCCTCAGGCAGAGACTAGGTCCAATTGTGACTGAACTCTATAAAATCCTTGTGTTCCTGCTGTTTACTTTTGTTATCATTACATTCAGTCTAAACAGGAAGTTTCAAAGCTTTGGAGCTTTCCAAATCTCAAAGCTTTGAAGCCTCTGTATTCTGCAATTATATCTTCAAGTTTCTCAAAACTGTTTCAAAGCTTTGAGATATCAACTGCTTACTCTACTCAAGTTTTAAAAAGACTGTGTTTTGGCAAAAGTTATCATACTCTATTCAAACCCCCCTAGAGTATTTAGATAATGTTTTACACTTACATTACAAACTTTCAATTGTTGTCAGAGCTTTGGGTCATTGTTTAAGGATCTAACAATCTTGTGACAATGAGTAATGTAGGTGATGGAGGATTCTCACAGGGAAAAGCATCTAATAGACCCCCACTGTTTTGTGGTGATAACTTTGTGCATTGGAAGGCATTGATGAAGATGTTCATCATAGACCAGGACATGGAACTATGATCTATTGTTGTGAATGGACCAAACTTGTTCTATACTACTACCAATGGAGTTAGAACTGTCAAACCTGATGAAGATCTCTCAGTTACTGAACTGGAAAATGTATCAATGAATTACAAAGCTTTGAACCACTATCCCGCTGCTTTGATTAAGTGGATTTGTATTTTAATAAATTGGATTGTGGATTATTTTGTAATATCTTTTTAGATAAATACAGAATCTTTCAAAACGTTCAGAGATTTTGACAAAATATGTAAAATATCTCAACAAATCTTTTGAAATCTCTTTGCATGCAATCTCCCTTTTCAAATCAAACTCTTCTACCTAATTAAGCCAACTTCAGGGCTTATTTCTCTCATTATGTACTTCTATCTCTTCGTCTATCTCTCTCTCTCTCTCTCTCTCCCTTTTCTCTCAAACCTTCTCAAACCCTAGTCAAAATGGAATGAAATTTGAGAGAATCAAGCAGCAAGGTCAGACTTCCAACAAGAGGGTGAAGAGGAAGGCTAACAGGAAGATCACCATTCATGGATCAGATTCAAAAGACACAGGTAGTGTTCATGAGACATCTCCTCCGTGAAAGAAGGTAAATAAGGGAAAGGAAGTTCAAGAAGAACCAGTGGTCGAGTCAGAATCTGAGTATGCTAAAGAAGAAGTGGTGAAGGATAAAGAACAGGGGAGTAAGGATCAAGGGGAAGAATCAAGCAAGAAGAAGAAGGAAGTGACTGGTGAGAAAAGTGAAAAGAAGAGTGTACCATCTTCAAAGGATAAGAAAGCTGATGAGAAGAAGGGTGGAGCAACACCAGAAAAGAAAGGAGTGGAACACAGTGCAGTGAAGACCAAGAAGGCTATAAATTTTGGTAAGAACCTATTGCCTGAGTCTTGGTTTGTCAATTCTGAGGTTAAAGCTGTGTGGATTGGTATGCATCATCCAAAGTTTCTTTTTAAAGTCTAGTTAGTACTGATTTGTTGGACATTATGGACTTAGACTACATTAAGAATTTGAGGAATTCATCTGTTGGGAGTATGTTAAATCCACCATCAGAAGCTTACCCCTAGGTTAACCAGACTATTTTATCTAAATTTAGTTCAAGAACTAGATGATAGTGATAGGTATATTATTACTTCAAGAGTGGCTGGTGTAAACATTAGGTTGGATCACAAAGTGTTTGCCAAAGTTTTGGGAGTTCCTAGGAAGTACAAGATTAGTGATCACCCTCATAGGAAGGAGATCTTGGAGAAGGCCAAAGCCTTGTTTTTCTTGGAGGGAACCCGTTCTGAACCAAAACAGTTAACACACTCTGTGTTTACCTGTGAAGCCAAAAAAAAATTTCTATCATCATGAGATGTGTAGTTCCCAGGGAGTATTCCAAATAATTGGTGACAGATAAAGTGTTGATCTTGATGTATCTTATATGTCAAGGGTTTTAGGTAGACATTCCTACTGCTGTGATGGAACTTATGGTTTAGTGTGGCACTAGGACTAGGAACCATTCACTGCCTTATGCGAATGTATTGCCTTTGTTTTTAGAACATTTTGGAGTTTCTTTGAAGGACGAGGAGAAGATTACTACTGGTTTGGGATTGGTAGATAAAGAATCACTTCAAAGAATTGGGATTGTTTACACTGCCAAAGTAAAGTGGAAGTTCTATTCTGAGTTGAGTCCTAAAGAGTTGAAGGAGAAAGAGTTTATCAAACCTAGAGCTGCTACAACCCCCCCCCCCCCAAAGTGTCTAGTAATATGGATTTCTCACAATTACTGGTCAGGATTGAGGATTTCGAGGATGGAGTGGAAGATCTGAGGCAAGGATTGTATGACCTTTCTACTGAATTCACCAAGTTCAAAGATTTGGTGAACAATAAGTTAGACATCATCATCAAAGGTTTGAACCTAGAGCAGATACCGTCTTCAGAAAGCAGAGAAAAAATTATTGATTCAGATGAAGTACCCGGTGAAGCTCTTAAAAAGCATCAGAAGAAGAAGAAACCAGTTCCTATTGTTCTTACATCAAAGGATATTTTTGATCAATCTGAGGAAGAGGTTGGTGATGAGGAAACTGCTACAGAGACTGCTGAAAAGGAAGCTGCTGATTTGGAAAAGCTTGTTGATGAAGTTATGGAGAAAATGCAAATTGAGGAAGCACAGGGTGCATAAGGTACTGAACAAGGTGATAAAAGAGAAGAACCAGATGAAGGAGCTTCAGGGGCTAAAACAGTTGAAGAGGCTCAGGAAGAAGTTCAGGACAAGGGAAAGGGAAAAGCCAAATCTGGGAAGAAGTCTACAAAGAAGGATCCTGAAGATGAATCTTCAAAGCCTTGAGTCACCCTTCTATTTATTTCTGCTCTTCTTTCTTCTTTCAAGTCCTGAAGTTTGTTTAAGTTTTATGTTTCTCTTCAAAACACTCTGAACTAGATCCTAAATTGCTTTTACTGTTTTGTTGAAAGACAAAAAGGGGGAGAAGATTATGTGCTTTTGTGTTAAGTTTTGTAATAAGTAGGATGGATGCTAGTTGGTTATTGCTTGGTTATGGCTATGCTATGCAATATTTTGAAACTTTTTGATTTTTGGTTGAATTATTATATTTTGTTTAGTTTAAAACTGTTATCAAAACTTGTGAATTACTTGTGTTTCTGAGTTGCAGGAAATTGTTCATAACCTGGATTCAAGTAATGTGTTTTGTCTTTCATCAAGGGGGAGATTGGTAAGTCTGAAGCTCCTTGATAGTAATCTTTGAATGCATATGCAGATAGCTTTGGTATGTTGATGATGAAATCCATAAACACATGTGGGAAAAATTGCTAAGTACCGAAGCTTCAAAGCTTTGAGTTACTGTAGCCATATACATATATATATTTGTCTAACTGTTTGATGCGGGTTTTTGATTTTGATATGGAATGACATTATGCAGGTATTAGTTATTTACATTCTGATTAAAAAAATATGAAGGATTACGTTGGATTGAAAATCCAAGTTCATTTTGATGAACTAGCAGGCAAAGCTTCAAAGCTTTGAGATTCATTGGTTACTCTTCACTGCTAGGTTCATCTGAATAATTTTGTGTATGCAGGTTATTTCTGTGTGATTCAGAACTTGTTATGAATCTATTGTTGACTAATAACACTTGTTCTATACTGTTTATTTGATATATTCATCAGATTGAATATAAATATTTAAGCTAAGTCCATTACAAGACAAACCTAGCCCAATTTTCTCATGAACTGTTAGCATACTGCTGAACAGATCTTGATGCTAGATTGTCTTGATGTTGTTTGATCTTGTTTTCTGAGCTTATGCAGGTTTGGAGGGCGTTCCAACTTCCATACACAAATCAGATAGCTATCCAAACATAGCAGTTGAAAGAAGCATATCAGGGAAGAGGATTTATAGGATTCATGTGCCTAAAATCTCTCAGTTGGTTGCTGACTGTTATTTAAAGTGACCAACACTTTTATTTGAAGAGAGACACGGTGATTAAGACAGCTCTTCATATAATTCAAATCTTCATAAGCATCAGGCCATTGACACTGCAGAAGCAAGATCATTCATCAGATCAGAAGAACTCTTCTAGGCTTCATCAGCTTAATCTTTCTGAGTTCTTCTACTTGTACTAAATTTTATTATTCATTATATATTTCTGAAACCTCATTAAACTTAGTAGTTTGGTTGTTCAAGTGAACAACAAGAGTTTCTTATTGTTTCAACAGATTGAAGCTGGTAACTAGATAGGTTGGGAACCACAAGATGTATAAGTGTAAGGTAGCTTAGTTAGGCTTGAGATCTAGGGAAAAATCTGGGTGATTAATAAGAAGTAGTGTTTGAATCCTGGAGTGAAAAGATCCCTCAGGTAGAGACTAGGTCCAATTGTGACTGAACTCGGTAAAATCCTTGTGTTCCTGCTGTTTAATTTTGTTATCTTTACATTTAGTCTAAATAGGAAGTTTCAAAGATTTGGAGCTTTCCAAATTTCAAAGCTTTGAAGCCTCTGTATTCTGCAGTTATATCTTAAAGTTTCTCAAAACTGTTTCAAAGCTTTGATTTATCAATTGCTTACTCCACTCAAGTTTTAAAAAGACTGTGTTTTGGCAAAAGTTAGCATACTCTATAACCCCCCCCCCCCCTCTTAGAGTATTTAGATCATGTTTTACACTTACATTAAAAACTTTCAGTTATACACTATGAAAGTGGTGAGAACATAGAAGTTTAGCTTTGAGCGCTTAATTGTAAATCTAGGATTTTTCGTACTATTTTGAGCTAATTTATGGTCATATATGTGCTGATGTGTGCTCGTGTTGTGAGTTGCAGGTACCGGAGGCTCGGGAGAAGATCGGAGACCGGAAACGAGCTTCGGAAATGGAGGAGCATGAAGAAATGGCCAAGGAAAGAGAGGAGAAGAAGTTGCATGTTAAACTGAGAAAAGAAAGGCTGAATCTAATTCCAACGAATTGAGAAGCGACTCCCACAAATTGAGAAGCAATTCCCACGAATTAGAATGGATTTGCAGAATGCAGATTCAAGTCAGAAGCAATTCCCATGAATTGGACTGTAATGCATTGGACTGTAATTCGTAGGAATTGGAAAGTAATTCACATGAATTGGAACAGCGGCGCGCAAGAGTTAAAGTAATTCCCACTAATTGGATTCCAATTCAAACGAATTAGACGGAGACTTAAAAAATAAATTTTCGGGGACAGAATGCAATTTTGAAGAAGTGATGACGGGAAATCAGTTGAGGGAGGTCAAATACGACCTAGAGAGAAGCAAAAAGAGGAAGTCACTCATATTGCGGACAAAGAGGGACGAAAAAGACGAAGGTGGAGACTTCAAGATCGCCATTGGAGGTCTACGGTTTGAGTTTGTCTACTTCTTCTTACTCTCTTAATATTTTCTATGAAGAAACTCACTAGTTTTGCTACGGTTTTTATTAGTAGCTAGACTATTTGCTATGCGTCTCTATGAGAGCACATTGTTTATGTAGACGTTAACTTTTCGGGGTTAAGACTTTGTTTCATGCTTTGGGAATTGATTTCTATTGAATGAATTTTTGTTTCATGAACTTGTTGAAGAATCTAGTCTATTGACACGGCTAGTTTAGGATTTGATATTCAAGAACTTACGGTTTGTTCGTAAATCCTAATCTCGCTTAATGTTAATATTCTTTCTGCTGGAATAGATGCCCTAGAGGCAATATAATTTTAGTATGAATTGGCTAGAATAATTATTGTATTATTTATGGAGATATTTAATATAATTAAGTCCTTAGATTTACAAATCGTGTTGTTTATCTTAAATATCCCTAGTCAAATATAATGACTAACAGGACGATCATCTATAGACTAGTATGGGGTTGGATTGATATGGAGATATCACGATCCAACACATGGGTATGTATTAGGGGTAATGACATACTGGATTGACCCAAATCCGAGAAGGCTACATACAAGTTATGTAAAGTCACAAGTGCTTCTCGCGGTGATAGGATATTATCATCCTTAGACTTGAAGTCACTAGATCCTCTAGTTGTGGAATATTGTGCTTTGACAACATCAAACGCTACTCCGTAACTGGGTAGTTATAAAAGCGCATGTTGGGCACAATAGGAAGCAAGCTTAGAGATAGTGCGTGATGTAGATAGGATTTTTCCCTCCCACATAACGGGAGAAATTATCCGAGGCCACTCGAGGGATGGCGCCTATGGAATGTCTGGCCTGACTCAGATGAATCAATATGGGGATATTGATGTCATATGCATGGATAGGGCTATTCCAGGATCGAGAAACATGGATTGGATATACGAGTGTGACTTGTATGTCTCATGTCCAATCCGGATAATGAGACAAAGGGATGCGATAATAAGATCACAAGGTTTGTCAAGATGACTATTTCTATTAATTGGGTGGCATGGATGTGTTGCTAGACACCGCTCCATGTTTGTAAATAGTTACTACCAATTAAGTAGAAACCTATGGGGTCACACGCCATATGGATATAATTGGACAAGAGACTTAAATAATAAGGATTAATTAAGAGGATCATATTGCAACAAGTTGCTAACTTAGTGTGACTAATTAGCAAATAATATTATTCCATATATGGATATGATTAGTATTGGGCCCTTTATGGAAACAACTAGGAGTAGTTGGACTATATAAAGGAACTCCTTCCTTCCCTCTCAATACATGTTATTCATAACACATATTGAGAGGAGAGAAAAGAGTTGAGAGCAAGCAAGGCAAGTGGCGTCCGCCCCTTACCCGCCGCCCCAAACCCGTCGGCCACACAAGGAGGCCGAACTCCTCCTTGTGGCTTCGTTTCGTGATTCTGTTGTCTCCTTCTTCCGTTCTATCTAGCAGAAGAAGGTTGGGAGGTCCAATTCTCTATCCTAGGTGTGGATCAACCGTAGAGAACGTGAAATTATTCGCGTTTGAAGTCATCAAAGGAGAACCCAAAGGTAAACACATATTAATCCTTTAATATCGTTATGTGTTCTTGACTTGTGATCCTTGGAGGGATTTGAACGGAATAATTATCTTCTTCCGCTGCGATTCCATGTTCAAAACCCTACACTTTCTAATTCAGTTGTTCATATTCTATGCGTAATTCTTAACGGGAATGGAGTAATTAACCGGAATTGTTAGTTAGCTAGTGAAGTGCGCAACAGTGACTTTAGCTAGCTATGATCGATATGAGCATCAATCCTGAATTACCGAGACCGGTAGGAGAAGTGAGTAAGATTGGCTAGTGTGGGTAGATTCAGTAGGATTATTCGGCTATTCCGTTAAACGGTGGACTGACAGTACGCGTTAGCGAACCAGTAGATGACCTGCTAGAACGGACCGGTAGACAATATGAGACCGAGAGGTGATTATAGTTAACCGAGACGTAAAATGACATGAGATCGACAGAATATTGTCATAGCCTATTACCCGACTGAACTAGAATAGGATTGACGTTACACAGTTGAATTGGAAATCGTCTACAGCCCTAGGTTATCTAGAGATCGTCTAGTTTCTCCATATTTGCTCTTTAAAAATAAAAAATACAAAAATATAGTTAGTTGCTTTTTTAATTAAGTCGCTTGTTTGGGGGCGAGTGAAACAACCCGAGATCTTGGTTCAGGGTTAAAGAGACAATCGATAGCCGAAAGTAGAATATTAACTATTAAGATTACATTTCATCTAATAAATACAACAATCTTGAGAAGATAAGTTTACAAATCTATTGTGATTGAAATAAGCTATGTGATGTACTAAGTGATCTAATCTAAGTTAAACATTGATAAAGCACGAGTTTTCAAGGAATTCTTACACAAGTACAAAATCAACAGTAAACAATTCATTTTGAACTGATAACGATATTAAATCACGAGTTGACAATGCTTTTCACTCATTTCACTCGATTAGGGCATATCCAGAGCCACAAACAACATCAACAGAGTAGTCAACTTTCTTTGAAGTCCAATTTAACTATTAAGTTTAGCTGAGGCATGTCCAGAGCCACCAGCATAATCGATGTAAACAGAGGGATCACGAAGTAATCACATAGGGTTCCTTCTAGGGTATATAAAACCCTATTTCAACCGAGCGTTAAGGGATCCCATTCGTCAACCCCCCTCACAACATTAGCTAAAAGGCCTTAAGTGTCGACACCCCTATACCGTAGTGACCCTTACAAGTATAAGTAGCACTCTATATCTCTAACAAATTCTTGGCCACAATATCTTGGTACATTTTGGCTCATCGGAGGCGGATGTGTGAACAATTAAGTTCAATCCAATAATAAGAAGCATTGCTACAATGGTCTTAGCCATAAAAAAATGGAGGATCGCTTGGCGCCTCCCATTAATAACACAACTCTGTACATCGTCCTAAATCTATTAGAGATATCTTATTACCTTTATTTCTCATAACCAAAGTTGGTATACAATCTTCACTAGTCATTTCCAAGAGCTCTCAGTATAAATCAATAATCAGAATTTTTCAGTAAAACATGCTTTTCATACTCTTCCAAATAAGACGATATTATTTAAACGTCACACGCATGGGAACAATGTGATAATTAAAGTTCGCACATATGTATTTTATTTCTTCTCTTTACCATAGAAAAAATCATATTATCAACTTATCACAAGTAAAGTTCCAGGAATTATAAAGAGGATTCACTTTATATCCAATCAATTTCGAGTATAAATCATGCTTTGCATACTTTTTCAATAAAAAATATAGTCATTCGAGACATCACACAAAAACTCACATTTTGATAAGTAAAAGTCACACATATGTACTTACCACTGAGATGAAGCACAACCAAAAGTAAGAAATTAATCCTAGCACTCCCATGACAACCGCTCTCTCTCCTACGAGGTCGATGTCTACAATCACACGTATGACGTACTCGTTACAACCAATTTACACATGCATAATAAAAATTCAAACCTACATGCCACATAGTCCTATATGTCAAAAATGCACATAAAATGATGCTCACTTAACAAAATAAATCAAACAATACACTTATAATTTCAAAAATTCAAGTTTCCTAAAAACGGTGAAACTGCAATTCTGGATAAAATTGTAGCTTTGACTTTAGAGACATATTTACCATATCAAAGAATTTCTTAAAATCATGAAATTAATTTATGATCAACCTACATGTGTTTATATTCTTACAAAAATAAATAAACTATGCATAGCTATTACAAAAATTAAGTTACCAAATAAACAAACAATGTTGTGCAGAGACGAGTTTGGCAGAAATTTTCAACTTTGAAGAACAATTACTACTACTTGGAGAACAGGAAAAGTGCTCATCTTCTCCAGAATGAATCCCCTATGTGTCTAGTTTCGTCACAAGAAAAATTGGGTGCCATAAGTTTCTAGAAATTAGAGTTTTAAGAAAAATGGCAAAATTTGTCCGAAAACAGAGTTTCAGAAAACATGCAACTTAGAATGAGCATATCTCCCTAACCAAAAGGGATATAGAGTTTAATTTTCTTTCAAAATGACCCTATGTGAGTCTAGTTTCTGAATATGAAAGATGTACAATTTAGAGATAATCCATGTTTTTTATAAAGTGACCAGATTGCATAAACACGCATTTTTTTATTAAAAATCAACAAGAATAGTTCTAATGAGACATGCAACCAATGTAGACTTCATTTTCACCCAAATAGCACAATTTTAATCATGAAAATAAAATTTTTACATGCTCTTGACACAAACTATCAAAAATCTCTTGAGTAACAAATGCAAAGAATATGACATTCACAACATGCATGTGGGTTCTAGTGTGAGTTTCATGAAATAGTGTAACTTTTGAAGTCAAACACGCGATCTAACCATGGAAATTAAGAATCCATCATGGAAATGAAGAAATCTAAAATGAAATATCATCAGTCAAAGAAAACATGAACATGCATGTATGAATTCAAGACTAGAAGGAAAATTTACCCCAAGATCCAAGAAATTGTGAGAAAAATTGTGAAATTCGGCTTCAATCCATGATTAGAATTGTGAAATGACTCCTCTTCATAGTTATACCAAGCTTGGAATCAAATTTTTCATGTTTTGGATGCTAGAAAATAATGTTTTGATGGTGTTTTTGGGAGATAAACACCCAAAAACGGGAATGGTGTTTTGAGAGAGAGAATTAAGCTATTTTAGTGTTCTACAATGGAGGAAAGTAGTGAAGAGGGGGATGATGATGATGCATTGAGATAGAGAGGTAGTGTGGGAGTTGTGGAGTGATGGATGTGAATAATTGTGATGGGTAAGTGAATAATCCAATAAGGGGATGTACGTAAAAAGAATGATAGGTAGTATTGTTTAATTTGAGAGTTGACTTGCATGAGGGAGGATGAGGAGGATCTTGAGTGGAATAAAATTCTCACAACAAGTTAGTTGGGGTAGAAATAGAAAATGCCAAACAATTGAGGGGTGAAGATATAATTATCAAATAGGCAACACATAAAAGTTAATTGTCATAACTTAGAAAAATTCTAAATAATTTCAAATAAACCACTTTGTATATAAATGTCAAAATTCACTTTTAAAAAAACTACAACTATCACCCAAATATAGAAAATAAGTTTCATATAGTATTATCCAAATTTCAAAAACTACAAAATAACCCCCAAAATAAAAATATATATATCATCATAGATGTCAAATGACACACTTATATGTTAAAATTAAGAAAATTCATTAATAAGTTTGAAATTAAATTTCTCAAAATTTTAAATGTTTTCCCAAAATGACCAAATAATCATTCAATTAAATACGGGGTACTACAGCGACAACCTATTTTATCAAAATTCTTTCCTCCTGTACCGTACTCTAAGTTAATCGACTAATTAGATAATCTCAAGTCTGTCCTCGTGGGATCGATAACTCGGGGTTGAAATACCACCCCTATATTACTTGACGGGTGCACTTGCGCATACGCGTTAAGAAACCGCGTCACAGCCTTACTAATCTCCTCTTGTATGTAATATAAATGTGAACACTGGAACACATTTTGGAACTTGTGAACTTGAAAGTGTTTTTGACTATCAAACTGCCTTATTTTATTATAGATTATAACTCTGTATTTAGGCAAGTTGTTCTTAAATACTTTGGCTATAACTTGATGCTGGATTCCGTATACTAATTTGGTTAGCGTCTTCGCGGTATAGGCTTGGACAAAGGGTTTTTGGGTAGAGATCTGCAGGTATCCTCAAATCTATTAAGGTTAAAATGAATGGGTAAATGAAAGGCCATGATGGATTGAGAAACTACTATATGATGATCTCTGTACAAGATCACATGTTAACTTTTAGGGAATACTCTTTTCTATTGGGCCTAGAGACCAAGTCGATCTGCTAAATATGCGTACAAACCCAAGATGGACTAACATTCTGCCAAGTACCAAATTTTGTAAAATTTGAGCCATATCCGTGTAAATAGATGTGTGGTGTGGTTTGTATCTTGATGCGCATGCGTAATCGACCATGTGTTGTCATTGTAGAGGAGCCAATAGCTCTCCTATAGAGCTCTTGAAAAGCTGGTTCCATAGTTGTCAAAGGCGATCGCCTAGGCGCCTCAGGTCGGGTGACTCGCCTAAGCTATGCCCGCCTGAACATTAGCCATTAGGGAGTCTCCTAAGCATCGCTCGAGCGCCTTGGCGTCGACCGGTCGCCTAATTAGCTCGGGCGTCGCCTAATTTCAGGTGCGTGATTTCATCATTTGCTTCTAATTTATTGTATTAAATTTATTAGTTAGCTAAAAATAATACCTGCACTGATGGGATTTTCTATTCTATGAGGACAAATTAACGTATATTTTTGGTCATAAAGATAAGAAAATTCTTCGTGTGCTTTGACATTTGGTATAATGAAAAATACTTCGATTTTTCTTCATACTTTTGACTGTTTTTTTTTAAGAAATTTTATATTTTTGAATTTGGTAATAACATATTGAGTAAACTCCTAACTCATAAAAATATTAATAAAAAACTAAACTGGAAATCCAACACCGTCTTGTTAACATATCTATTAAGTCATTGTTTTTGGATAATCTACATTATACAATATATATTTTTAATACCTCATGTTGAATATTATATACAAGCTATTTATCATATATGTAACAATATTACATGCAATTTATAGTATGTTTATAGGTAACATATATGCAATTGTAAAATAATAGTTTGATAATTACTATTAAATAATTAATATTGTTGGGCTATCGCTTAGGCTATCGTCTGGACAGTTGGACAACTCAATCGCCTCAGGTCGCCTGAGCCTTTTGACAACTATGGCTGGTTCCATTAATCTAATAATTTTCTTTGTCATTTTCTTACATATCTCTTACTAGCTTGGGAGCATTCATTTCAATAATGATTACTTGAAAATCAAGATATACTGCAAGCTTCCCCTCTTAATCGCCTCTGGTTCAGCTTTCTTTGTTGATCCTCCAAACGGTAAAACTTTTCTCCTTCTAGCGATGAAGATTTTGGAGCTATCCCGATAACTAGTCATGTCGCCGTTCTTTGCTTTTTCATATCCCAAGTTGCATCTTTATTAATTTTTACCCAACTTGTTTGCAGTTTCGACCATTCGGCATTTGTTCCCATGTTTGATCATGACTTTTCATCTCCTACATGGTCTGCTTGAATCCAGATAAATGGATCTTTATGTATTCTGTCATGTTATCTGCTAAGTCACATTTCTTCTTGTATTATTTTTATATCTGTTGTCCCTGATCTTCCCCAGTAAACTAAAAAGCTGTGAACTGTCTTATTTTTAGGGATTTGAATTCCCCTGGAAACCATTTGTCGAGTTTACCCAATAGTCTATTGGCAAATTCGCTGCCAAAACGTTGTTGTCATATTTTTTTGAATGATGGGTAATAGAGAAAATGATTCGAATATGTTTCCCATCTTTGCTTTTAGAGTGGGACAGCTTGTGGTATGTCTATTCCTCTTATTACTAAATTATTTATCATTGGGATATGTTCATCCATGGCACTTCATGATGGATAAAAGTAATTTCTTTATATAAGAGATCTTCCCGAAATTAACACACCAATTATGGATATTTTCTTCTGCAGATGAACCTACTTGTTGTTGTCTGTCACTATCTTCGATGTGTTGCACCACTAGACACCATAATTTGAATTCATATAGTCCATTCTTTGAGTAGCTTCAAATTATTTTATCTGATACGTCTTGTAATGGAATGTTAATTCTCCGGATCTTTGGAATATCGTCATCCTAGAAATGCTTCTTTATTTTCTCCAATCTCATATTTTGTTGTCAGTGATGGATCTGATACATACAGATCTGTATTCAGAAATTGTGAGTGAAATGTTTGAAATATGGGGTCTCACAACTGGGGTTCTGCAAATGCCTTCAGCTTATCGCCATTACCCGGTCTCTATCTGCTTCCCCTGTTTATGATGTCTTTAGCTGTCAATATACTTCTCCACACATATGAGGTTCGAGATTCTGTCTCGAATGATAATATGTCTGAGTCATAGTCACATTTATGCTTCATAATTCTTGATAGAAGCCTATCTGGATTCAATGGCAGGCGCTTAAATTGTTTGGATTCATTAAAAGTCTTGATATCTCAGAAACATATGCCACCTCTCTCTCTATCTTACTTCATTCTATCCCATGATATCCAGTGAGTATGCTTTCTCCCTCCATTCCCCTTTAAAAAATTGACTTAAACTGTCTCTAACTTTTGGGATAACTGATGTGGTGGGGAAACAACACGTTGTTTCATCACCACATTGTGAAATTTTGAATTTCTTGCGCCTTTGCTTTGATGAGTGCTTCTTTGCCGCAAAAGATAATGATCTTTCCTTAGAATTTTTGAGTTTATTTTGCACTCTTTCAATTATATTCTAGAAGTTAAGTTTTTTTCTCCGGTGCTTGTAGGAAGTCCCATGTACTTCTCATGTAGCACTGTTAGATGGACTCCACATATTGCATAGAGTGTTACTTGCTACTCTTGGGGGCATATGCTAACAACACTATTACCGACTTCTCTGAATTTATTTTAGGTCACGCTGTTGCTTCGTAGTTTTGTAGTAGGTTTCGCATGACACGTAATTTATGTACACAACTAGTTTCGGTATTAATATAAAACGAGAGCCTCTGAGTGAGATTAACCGCCTAACAAGAATTAGTAAGGTGAGATTGGACACCCCTATCGAAGTCGGCGCCAAGGCACAACACTTTCAATTATTCTACGCTTAATATTAAATGAAAAAATCACATAACTAACACAGTTCATAACTAGATAAATCCAATTAAGGCCGAACGCAATATTCGGTAAATGCATGTAGCATAAATTCAGTGTCACATGGTTGATTATTATTGAAAAGCTAATTCTAAAAAAGGAAAGTAGGACTAAAAAACTCCAAAAAAAATCAATCATTATAAGCAAAGAGTGTATTTTACTATTGTGTACGAGAGAATCCTGCGGGAAGAATTCAATATACACCAAGAGTAGGGGATAGAAAGAACACAGGAAGAGGAGGGTTGTGAGTAGGGAGAGAGTAAGACAATAGTACTGTATGAGAGAGAGAGACAGGATTTTGGCAGAGCTTCCGCGTATCTCATGTGATTCGCCCTTGTATGGAAGGGTTAACGATCCTATATATAACGGAGAATGTGACCGTTGTAGTGGGTTAATGTGTCCATTAATGGCGGCTTAATTAGCTTAACCACAACGGCACGTTGGTCCGCGTATATAGGGATCGTTACGGCACGTTCGTCCGTGTATACCGGAACCGTTATGAGGTTGACCGGGTTTATGGAGCTAGTGCCATAAATCTCTCAAAGCAGTTACTAAGGGTCGCGCGCGGGCTTGGTTGTCGCTCGCGCGCGACAGGACTTACTCTAGCCTCCAAACCACTAAGTCCCTACAGGTCCCGTGTGGTGGTATGCGATGGCCTCGCAGCCCCCACGTGGATCAGCGCGGGTGGTGATCCAGTGTGTGTGGAGCACAGCTAGGTGTGCTGGATGATCGCCACGTGGCTAAGATCTGCCTGTCTAAAAAGCACTATCTACATTAGCCCCCTTTCTGCGCGTGAAGACGCATAGCCGGATAGGCTTCAATGCGCAGGAACCAATGTACGCGTCGCCACCACGCACCAATTTAAATACACGCAAATTCAGCCCCCGTGCGTGCCATTATGACCTAAAATCCCTAGAGTTGTGCCGTCTGGTCTTTTAGGGTTTTAGGCATGACGTCAGCTTGTCTTGTGATTGTGCGATTCGACGGTGACGGTTGCGATTTGACTACTGAAAGGACGCGACTCCTCATTGTTTTTGGATAAATACTCTGTGCTCTCCATTGTTGTAAAGCATTACTTTTCAAGTGAATGATACCCGGAAGCCTTCAAGAGCAGATTCAAGTGATTAATCATCAGTTTTTTCTTGTCAATCGTCTCCTTCAACTGGCTTCATCAAAACAAGCTTTACCAAAAAAACGTTGGCTTTGCTCAATTCCATTTAATGTACTGAAATATGCTTTGAACTGTCTTGGATCTGTAAACACATGGTTATTTGAAATATGTCGTTCGTTGAGAACTGCAAAAGAGACCCTGTTCTAAAATCCAGAACTGATCTAATCACTAGATTGTGACGATTTTGAATGTGGAACTTCTGAAATTCTGAGCAATATAAACGAATTCTGAACTTCCCAACCCAGAATTGACCCCGGACTGTTCATCTTCCTTTGACCAATCATAGTTGCTTCTTGAAATTCAAACTGAATTCAAACTGAAAGAGTGTATATTTCTCCCCCCTTTTTTCTTGCTCTTCCGCAGGAATGGCAAAGACAAAAGGATCCAAACCCATTAAAGAGGTCGAAGAAATACCTGGTCTTCCCCAAACCTTGTGGCGGAAAGCCCCCTATCTGGGTGGAAAAGATTTCTATCATGCGAGGGTCAAGGTGAAGAATCTACCGACTCCTGTTTCCTTTGGAGAGTTGCGGACATTGACCCCGCCTGTCAATGCAGCCATGCTAGAGTTGATCGATTCCAAGGATGTGGTTAGGTTAGGGGTTGAAAATGGATTTTCCCCCCATACCGCAGTTTATACCCAAGCGTTTGTCCAAAAATTGGACTTCATGGATGAGTGGATCGACCACGTATTGACCCACCATGCCATCGCATTGAACAATGATGGCGTTATTTCGCAGTCCGTGCTATGAAGGGTGCTGCCGTGAAGTTGGATCAGTCCATGCTTCTAAACCTTCTCTCCCGCTATTCACCTGCGACTCATACCTTCCACTTTGCTGAGTTCGAGGCTGCTCCCACTCTGGAGGATGTGCACATGTTGTATGATCTTTCTCCCGTTGGTGAGGTGGATCCTCTAAGCCCTTTGAGGACTGATCCAGAACCTGCTCTATACAAGCATATGGAGGAATGCTTGTCCGAGGTAAAGAAGATTTCCACGGGGTGGACATCTGCGAAAGTTCTTCCTGACTGGCAGCTTGTTGATACATCTGCGAAGAACACCTGGGGCAAATGGGTGCAGTACTTCTTTCGCGACTATGCGAGTAGTGGTATTACCAAGAAACTTCTGGACAAGAACCCAAAGGCGAAAAATTATGTAAATGGGAAAGGGTATCATCTCACCTTGTGCGGCTTCCTCTGCGCCTGGTTATCAAGGTACCTGATCGATGGTCACCCTCATGATGGGGTTTTCTATCATGTCCTCCCTCTTGCTGTGAGACTGACCATCGGCCAGAGAGTCGCACTTGGGCCGCTAGTCTTGGGTACTTTATATCACAGATTAGACCAATTGGTAGTGGAGACCAAGGACTCTCGCGGTCGTCTTGATGTGCTGACTTATGTCAACATCGCGTTCTTGAACATGTGGGTCTTTGAGCGATGGCCTTCCTATGCTCCTGTTCCTTCTAGGCCCAACAAGAAGTGTGTCCCAGGTGCGGCGGATGAACTTTCAAGTGGGAGAGCTGCTCGATGGTTCAGAACCAACCTTCCCAAGTGCACCTGGAGCCTGATATGCGATGACCGAAGCAAGTTTACGGCTAGGCCTAATGTGCGATGGTTCCCGAAGCTGTATCCCGCCAAATCTCTTACTTTCTCAGAAGAGCTCCTTTTTGAAGGTCATGAGCGCTTTCATGAGCGCTATCGCAAATTCTTCTACTGGTGTCTAAGGGTTTCTCTTCCTGTTCTTGCGGAGCATGTTCCTGAGCTTACTCCCAGGTACGAAAGGATCACAGTGGATGTCGATCCAAATCGCGTTTCTCCCCAGTTTGGCTTTGATGCAGTGGCGCCCTCAGTTTGGCCTAGATCCATCGTAAGAGGCTGCTACAAGCGGCTGTTGTCCGGCGAGTGCCAAACGATCTTGAGGAGCAACTTTCCCTTTGTTCAACCTTCAGGTGGCCGTGCAGGTCGCTTCTCCAAACATTGGGTTGCTTACTGGACTACTCAGCAGGCCAGATTCGAGAAACAGTCGACCTCTCAGCCCAGCAGAGCTCCTATAATCAAGAGAAATTCCTTCCAATTCCGTCCCAACTGCAGTTTGGATGACTCCCAGTATGGCTGCTACTCCTTGATGGACCATGAGAATCACTTGTGCCCATCCACCATTCTCGAGGAAAAGATGGCTGCAGTTAGGGATGGTGCTTCGCATGTTATCAAGTACAGCGAAGATTTTGCCAAGGTAAACAATTTCCTTTGTGCGCTTTAAGTTTCTTTCCTTTGATGCATTGAAACTTTACACTTCATTTTTCTGTTTTAGTGCTATCTGAGGAGGTTTGCATCTGGGGAGCGCTCCAAGTCGCTGATCAACACTATTGTGGCTGCGAGAAGGCAGGGCGAGAAAATTCTGCTAACAATGGGAATGGCTCCCGCAGTCGAGGCTCGGATTTGCGAAGTAATGGATGCATTTGCTGACTCGCTGATAGACAACACTCCAGCTTTGTCTCCTCCTAGGAACACTCCATCCCCTCCAGCAGACGTCGCCCCAAGGGCAAAGAGACAAAATCAGAAGGGTATTACAATCTCTTCTCCTAGGAGTACTCCAGCTTCCTCTCCTGCGAAGTCTCTTACTTCTAAGGACAGGGGCAAAGGTCGCATGCCAAGCAAAGTGTGGAAGGAGCTTGCAGATGAGACTTTTGTCCCTTTCGGTCAGGAGGAAGAGGAAGATGAGAGGATAGAAGTGAGAGAAAGAGATGATGATGAAGAAGAAAGAGTCGAAAGTGAAAGAGAAGAAGAAAGAGGTGAGATACAAGAGGAAGATTCGGAAGGTATCTCAAACAAATCTTATCTTCTCAGTACTTTAGCTCTCGCAATATTTATTGAACAGTTTGTTCTTTCGCAGATGATGAAACAGAAACCATCAGCGGCCTTCTGGCTAAGAAGCAGAAGAAAACCAAGGGTTCTCACTCTGGCGTTTCCAGCGAAGCCATAGATGAGGACATCCTTGCTGAGTCTGAAAGAACAGCTGCGGAGGCTGCAGAGGGAAGGAGGAAGCGGGAAGAGGATGAGATCGAGCTCATAAAGAGGAGAAGTTTAGAAGAGCAACATGTGGATGACTTGGTGGAGCAAGCTGATGATATGGATGCGGCTGCTTTGGAACAAGCTCAAGCAGATTTTGAGGAAATCGCAGGTGGTAAACAAGGTGAGATTTTTAATCTTGCTGTGACTAACCAAGAAGTGATTACTGGTGCGTTAAAGCATGGCTTATCAAAAGTTGATATTCGCCGATGGCTAGTAAGCAAGTGTGGTGAACCCTCAGGTAATCATTCAAGCATTGTCTGTAAACTAGGCTTAGTAACCCAATCATTATCATAACAAGATTCTTCGCACCCCAGGTCACGCTCACCTTAAGGATGTGCTTAATGAAGATACCCTAGTAGGATATGGTGTCGCGCCTTTAGCATATGATGAAGGCGATGCAATCCCACCTACGTGTGGAGGTGCTCGCTCTTGATCTATCAAAATAACATAACACTATATGATACAAGTTACCTCAACATTTTCTTGTCTTGTATCGCAGGTGATGCTGATGAGGATATGCCAGAACAAGGAAGTCAGCCCCCTGCATCTTATGCTCCAGAGCGAAGCTCTCATGTTGAGAAACCTGTTGCAGCTGATGAGTATGCAGGAGAGCCCTTGGAGGATATCATCGAAGTCTCTGATGATATCGAAGCTGACACTGTGCTGATGGAGGAAGATGCTGATGCTGCAGTTGAGGAAATGGAGACAGATGCCGTCGGGGCTGAGGTTCATGAAAATGAGCAGGTCGTGGAAGACGTAGCATCACATGCAAATGTTGGTGTTCAAATGAACGCTCCTGAGCCACAAGGGCCTTTCGCAGCCGAAGAATTCCCTGGTCGAGCGGCCGCTCCTACTGCTGCCGTTCCTTCAACAGAGGTGGAGCATCCAGAGATTACCCAAGCATGGATTTTTTGGAGCTCGCAAGTTGGAGCTGCTGTCGCACCTGTTGCAGCCTATAATCTTCCTTCTAACTATGCTGAACTCGAGCTTGCGGCTGACAGGCGAGCAATGGAGCGAGGACAGACTTCAGCTTTTCCAGCAATGCGCATTCCCTCTTGCGCGAAATCCTTGAAGGAACCAGTATGTTACATTTTATTTCGCATTCTACACTTTCATTTAAAAGTTTTCATACTCTAAACTTGAATCAACTTTATCAGGATTGAAGCAAGCGGATGTGGACTGGCTAGTTCAAATGCGCCTCTCATACCCCTGGTCATTCGCGAGATCTCTAGAGATAGAGTCGTATAACATGAGACTTTTCTTGACCGAAGCCATCTGGATCTCGGAGCAACTGTCTGTGACTACCCCTGCGACAATTTCTCCTCATAGTGCGCATATGCTTTTCAGCACATGCAAGGGGCTTCAAGCTAAAGTTGAGGGCAAGCTAGGCTTTGGGTTCCTTCTCAACAGGATCACCCAAATTCTCGCAGCTGTGAATTTGAAACGCGGCTTCCACAACCTTGTAGCTGAGAGACGGAAGGTAGAGGAGCAAAGGCAGAAGGCTGAAGAAGCTGTCAAACTTTTTCATGAGATGAATGCCAAGTACGAGCAGCTGAAGCGAGAAGTGGACCAAGTGAGAGATGCATCACTCTCATTCTCTCCAGAAGACCCTTTGATCAAGGACTTATTTTGAGAGACAAAAAGTATTTGTTTGAAACAAAAAAATATTATTGTAATGCTGCTAGGGTTTCTCCCCCTTTTTTTATCTAGAACTTACATGTCCCATTTTGCCCTTCCGGGATTTGCTCAAATATTTGTGTGTGTATCAATTATGATGTCACATGGCGACGTTTCTGCCTTGATTTTTGTGCTAACGATTTATTATATAAGCAAGATTTCCTTGGGAAGCCCATCCGTATTATGACCTTCTGTCATTAATTAGGGCACGCCACCGAATCGTCATAGCCTTTAGTAGGGTAATTGAATTTTACCCCTTTTTAGACGTAAGTAATTGATTCTTACCCCTTTTCCAAGCTTTGCTGACTCAGCTGGGGAACCGAAGAGTCCCCGTAGAGTCTATATAAACTCTGCCTCTTGCTGCTTGGGTTCTTCATCCCAAAATGTGGCTTGCCATGAGTCCTTACGACTGTTGGATTCAACGCTTGTCTTTTGTCGATTCATGGCAACTTCAAGTTGTGAAACCCGAGTTTGTGCCTTGTGCCATAGAAATAGCTCGCAAGATCTTCTTTATGAAGCTTATTGATATTCATGACCATTGTAAAGAAGATGTACATAATACCTCAGGTTTGTTCGAAGATTTTTCTTCGTCTATTATGTTTGCAGGTCGTATCTCCGGCTGCCTTCCAGTGAGGTGCAGTGCTGCAATGACCTTTTTACCAACTCGTAATGAATGGAGTGTTTCTCCTCTAGCTTTCCTGGAGGAGAACTATTTGCCTCCACGTTCTTGAACTAGGGGTGACGAGCCATTGCGCTCGTCTCCGTGGACAAAAAGCTTTCTGCCCCAGGAGTTGTTCTCCGCTTGTTCTTCACCGCCGCATCCGCCTGAACAGGTGGTTCATCTGGCACATCTCTTGGGCAGAAGACCAGTCAGGAGCCTTTTTCAGATCTAGGATCCTGACAAGAGCGTCACATAGCTTTGTTAGCGTTTGTAGGCCGTTCATTTTACAGCAAGAATTTTCTTACTATGAGCTCTTGCTTGTAAGCTGCTATGTCGCATAGCTTTCGTTAGGACCAGTAGGCCGATCCTTTTACAGTAAGGCTTTTCTTACTATGAGTTTTTGCTTGTAAGCTGCTATCTAGACAGATAAATTGTAAGTAATTTTGACTCTTAATGAAGCATTCTGTAGCATTTGATGTTCTTGTTCGATACAACAAATTGTAATATCGCATCCGTTATGGCTATAAAATAAGTTGTTTTTCTTTCGCCCTTTGCATTCGGATACTTGCCTGAATAATTCTTTATTTCAAGCTTGATAAATTTTGCATTCACACAGGGTGTTGCTTCCATAGCCAGCTATTTAAACAGATAGGCTTGCAGACCAACTAAGATCATACATCATGGCTGCTATCTAGGCAGATAGGCTTTCAGATCACTTAAGATCATATTTGAGCATTGCCGCTATCCCAACAGATAGGCTTTTGGATCATTTAAGATCGCATTCAAATATTTCTGCTATCTCAGCAGATAGGCTTTAGGATCACTTAGGGCCGTATTTGAATAGTGTTGCTATCTCGGCAGATAGGCTTCAAGATCATGTAAGATCGTGTTCGAATAGCGCTGCTATCTCAGCAGATAGGCTTCAAGATCACTTAGGACCGTATTTGAATAGTGCTGCTATCTCGGCAGATAGGCTTCAAGATCATTTAAGATCGCGTTCGAATAGCACTGCTATCTCAGCAGATAGGCTTCAAGATCATGTAAGATCATATTCGAATATTGTCGCTATCTCAGCAGATAGGCTTTGGTATCACTCAAGATCGCATTTGATTAGTGCTGCTCTCTTGACAGATAGGCTTTTGTTGTTAATAAACAGAGAAGTAAAACGATGAAAGACAACTAAAGTAATAAAATTCTTCTCATTTGGGAGAATTCTTTTATTATAAGAACCCTCATATGGGAGAGACAAGATTACAAGTCCCTCATATGGGAGAGGCAATATTACAAGTCCCTCATATGGGAGAGGCAAGATCACAAATCCCTCATATGGGAGGAACGACGCATGAGGCTATCAAAATACTAGACGTAAATAGGCATTGTAATCTGATGCATGCAAAGAGAGAAGTTAAGGATAATACTTCTTAATCCAGTGCATGTTGACTGAGCTTGGGGTTGTTGCTGTCCCATGTAGCCTCTGTATTTTGCAGTAACCACTGTCGAAGACTTGTTTAACTTCGAATGGTCCTTCCCAGTTGCCTGCAAACTTTGGATGGGCTGCCTCTCGCATGCAATGATCTGAAGCGCGCAAAACCAAGTCCTCAACCGCGACGTCTCGATGTTGGACTGTTTTGTTGTACGCGCGAGCGATCCTCTCCTTGTACCGTTTGTTAGCCCGCTTGGCTTGCTCTCGCTTTTCCTCCAATAAAATCAAGTCGTGGTCGCGCTGATTGTCATATAACTCATGAAAGGCCAATCTCGCAGAGTTAATTTTCACCTCCGCATATAACTTATGAACGGGAGACTCCTGTGGGAGTCCTCGGCGAAGTTCGATATGCCCATAATGCTATGTTCAAAGAATCAGCCCACTTCTTGTGATCGTCTGCGACCATTTTGCTCAGAATTCTTAACAATGTCTTGTTGGTTGCTTCTGCTTTACCATTCCCTTTTGGATAATAAGGAGTGGAGCAGACCTGCCTTATGTTGTATTCCGCTAGCTTTGCGGCTACTTGGCGATTTACAAAAGGTGTGCCATTATCCGAAAGGATTGTGTTGGGGATTCCGAACCTGTATATGATGTTTTCTTGGACGAAATGGACCAGAGCGAGCGCATTAGCTGTCTTGAGCGATATTGCCTCCACCCACTTAGTAAATAGCTCGGTCGCGGTACGGATAAACTGGTTCCCATGTGAGGCTGGTCGAATGAGGACAACAAAATCCAGAGCCCAAGTGTGGAATGGGCATGGTGTCCCCAACGCATGTAAATCTACGGCAGGGGCATGTACGAGGTTGCCCTTGAATTGACATTCCTGGCATCTCCTTACTTTAGTGCGGCAATCTGCTTCCATGGTGGGCCAGAAATAGCCAACTGTGAGGAGCTGTCTGCATAGTTTCGCACCTCCCTGATGCTCTGTTTGGTGAGAGAGATCCATCACCTCTTCCGCTTCCTTGCTGTCTAAGCATCGAAGTAGATTACCCTCATGACCCCTTCGCCAGAGTATGTTTTCTTGCACTACGTACCGGGCTGCCTTTCTTTTCAGTTTCTCGGCTTCCTTTCTTGACTCAGGCTCGATTCCTTCTGTGAGACAATCGAAGAGTGGCTTCCTCCAGTCCATGTCATCATCGACCAGGGCAATTTTTAAAGAATCCTTGATCAATGCGCAACTCTCGCAGTTTCGTTGAATTATCGCAGCAGCCGTTGACATGTCCGGCCAGTGGATCCCATACCTTTGGGCTTTCCGATAGATTGACACCTCACTTTCTCCACAAGTGTGGTGGTGAATCTTTTCCAATAATGCTTGCCCCTCCAGCTGCGAGACGCATCGCATGAGTATTCCACCTGGACCTTTGTAATAGAGAGCGTTATCATGTATGCAGTACCCCTTAGTGGATGCCCAATTTTCTTTGCTCTTTCCTTCGGCAATGGCGTGTAATATCAGTTTCCTCCAGTCTGCATCATCCATACACTCATCCTCGCATGCGTCCTCTGTAAACGCCGATGAAATTCGTACTTCAATCGAGATTCTCGCAGGGCACTTATCGGCACTGACTTTAGATCCCAGAGTAGCCAAAGCATCAGCATGCCGATTATCTGCTCTAGGTGTGTGCTCGTACCTGACATCGCAGAATTGTTGCACCAGCTTCTGTACCAAAGTCCGGTAGGGCAATATATTTACCTCTTTTAATCCGTACTCGCCTGAAGCTTGTTTGACGATTAACTTGGAATCCCCCATAACCGTCAAATTGCTTACTACCAGTGCCCTAGCTGCACGGAGACCTGCGATGAGAGCCTCATACTCCGCTTCATTGTTGGTGACTGCAAAATCGAGTTTTGTGGACATTTGGATGACCTCCCCATCTGGTTTGGTCAAAACGATTCCAATTCCTCCACCTTTCCTTGTTGACGATCCATCAAAATGAAGCGTCCAGTAAGGTAACTCGGCTGCATAGATCTCAGGTCCTTCTAGTTCCTCCTCGATCATGGGCTCGTAGCTGTTATTCGGGAATTGTGCCAGCAGGTCCGCCACTGCTTGTGATTTGATTGCCCGCGGTCGAACACACGTGATGTCGTATGGGGAAATGGTCATATACCATTTTGCCAATCTTCCGCCGGGAGAGGTATGAGTCAAGAGGTACTGTATGGGGTCACTCTTCGTAACCACCACCACTTTGTGCGAGGCGAAGTAGTGCTTCAACTTTTATATCACGAAGAATAGAGCAAGGCAATGACGTTCGATATCTGTGTACCTTGATTCGGCTGGTTGCACTATGCGGGAAATATAGTAAATCGGCCTTTCCTGCCCTTCATATTCCTGAGCCAAAAGTGCCCCTATAGACTTCTTTGTCGACGTCAGATACAGCAACAGCGGCGATCCAAGCTGTGGTGCGATCATTACCCTTTGTGATGCCAGCAAGTCCTTTAACCTCCCGAATGCGGCCTCATGTTCCGTGGTCCAATTGTACACAACATTCTTCTTGAGGAGATCGCTGAAGCAGAAGGTTATTTATGCGATCGCTGGGATGAACCTTCGCAGGTAAGATAACTTCCCCAAGAATGTTTTCAGAACGCTTTGATTGTGTGGTGCCATCATGCTAGTGATGGCCGATACCTTTGCGGGATCGGGCTCGATGCCCTGGCGATGTATCACGCATCCCAAGAACTTCCCTGAGGTCACTCCGAACGCACACTTCATGGGATTCATCTTTAGCTGAAAACTTCTGCATCTTTCAAATACTTTCCGCAGGTCCCCCAAATGGTCCGCTTCCTCTTTGGACTTGACAACCAAGTCATCAACATAAAACTCCACTTCTTTGTGCATCAAGTCGTGAAATAGAGCCATCATTGCTCGCTGGTAAGTCGCGCCTGCGTTCTTGAGCCCAAACGGCATAACCGTGTAAATAAAGACTCCTACTGGCGTGATGAACGCGGTTTTTCGTGCATCTTCAGGGTCCATTTTGATTTGATTGTACCCGCTGAAACCATCCATGAAGCTGAACATACGATGACCCGCAATCGAACCAATGAGCAGATCGATGTTGGGAAACGGAAAATCGTCCTTGGGGCAGAAGCGGTTGAGATCTCTGAAATCTACACAAATGCGAAGCTGCCCATTCTTCTTCACCACAGGCACAATGTTAGCCAACCATGTGGGATGGTGATTTGGCTCGATGAACCTGGCAGTCAGTAGCTTGACAATTTCTTGCTTGATTTTCACGTTTATCTCCGGCCTGAAGCTTCTTGTGCTTTGTTTTACCGGCTTAGATCCCGGGATTACATCTAACATGTGCATGGTGATGCTCGTGTCCAGGCCAGGCATTTCATCGTATTCCCATGCAAACACATCTTTGTACTCAGTCAGGAGCTGCAGCAATCTTGCTTCTTCCTCGCTCGTGAGGTCTGCACTCAGAAAGACGGGCCTCTTCTTTTCTTTGCCTGGGCTCAGGAATACTTCCTTCAGCTCCTGTTTCCGAGGTTTCGCCTTATCCTCCATGCATTCAGGCGCCTCTTTTAGCTTATCCTCCAAAACGTCTGGTGTCCGCTTGTCTACTTCCATGACACGCTCGATTAGATTGATTTGCCCGGGGATATCCCCATGCTTGTGTGGGGTTATCCCCGCGCACCTTCATATGCGGTAGCATTTCTTCCCATTAGAGTAGAAGCTTTCTATCTCTTTGCCCGCGGGATCATGTTTTACTACTCTTTTCAGAGTGTACACATTCTTTCTTTGATAGGCGACCTGCGGTGCCTCTTCTCGCGCGGACGACTTTTCCTAGGCATCTCCCATTGTCACCATCACTCCCACTGGTGATTGATCCTTGATATCTTCCCATTGGGGCAAGGGAGTCGGATTACATGGCCCTGGCGTTTGCTCATCTTCCATTTCAGTAAACCACACTGCTTCAGTAAGGTGCGCCTCGTCTAGGTTGAAGGGATTTACCGAAGCTGGTATCTCCACTACTCTGTCGTTCCAGATGGCCTTCATCACTTGGTGGGCTGTCGATGGAACTGCTTCGAAACGATGAATCCAAGCTCGGCCTATGATCATGTGATACGTAGTATTCGCATCAATGACATAGAATTTGGCTGGACGCCCAGACGAATCCATCCTATCGTCATCCTGGAATCACTTCCAAATCCCATCAGCGGGGACGGGCGTCTGACAATCTTCTGCTCTGGGATTCCTGCCAACTTTAAAGTGTTGAGCGAGACCACGTTGACTGCCGCTCCTCCGTCAACGAATGCCCTTCTGAACTCGACACCATTGATCACCGCCGTTACATACAAAGGCTTTTGGTTGCTCGAATCTGTCTTCTTGTTGCTTGCCAAGAAGGTCATGACCTTTTCCGTAGAGCGAGACACCCTAACAACTTTCCCATTGGAAACCACGATGTCTTCTTCATAGTCCTCTGCTATCCTTAGAATCGCTTTCGTCATTTCTTTCCGGCACTTCTCCGAAAAGTTCATTTCATCGTGCGCTTTCCCCAGTAGCAGGAGGAAGGGTTGTAGCCGGCGGGGACACATATGTTGTGGTTGGGCTAGGGGTGTAGGTCACGTTGCCCAGAAGTGTCGACGAAGGAGGCAAGGGGTATTGCGAAGAGAGGTTGGGTGCCACGGTTGGTGGTTGAGGTATATGTGTAGTAAGGGGCGGTATTTGAGCCGTTTTCCCCTGAACAGAAGGCAACTGCACCATTGCTGGTGGAGTTTGCAGATTAGGGTTAGGTGGTGTCGGTATCACCCCAGTCCCTTGGGTGGTAGAGGCTCCCCCTCCCTGAGAGACAGCAGTGCCCGAGGTAGGATTCGGGGCAAGGGTTCCCAGGATGGCCATTATCCGTTCCATCTGTGCGGATTGAGCCTGAAGGGCCTTTGCCTGATTCTGAATGGTGGCGTTTAGAGCCTCCAACGTCGGAGTCTCACTGGCGGCCGCCGAAGTGTGACGGGTCTCCTCTCCCAAGGTGTTCTCCGTGGAGGGCGATATGTTACTGACATCATCTTCATGAGACATGGTTGCTTGCAATGGTAAGTTTCACGTCGGTTTCACCAAATGTGTACGAGAGAATCCTGCGGGAAGAATTCAATATACACCAAGAGTAGGGGATAGAAAGAACACAGGAAGAGTAGGGTTGTGTGTAGGGAGAGAGTAAGACAATAGTAGTGTATGAGAGAGAGACAGGATTTTGGCAGAGCTTCCGCGTATCTCAGGTGATTAGCCCTTGTATGGAAGGGTTAACGATCCTATATATAACGGAGAATGTGACCGTTGTAGTGGGTTAATGCGCCCATTAATGGCGGCTTAATTAGCTTAACCACGACGGCACGTTCGTCCGCGTATATAGGGACCGTTACGGCACGTTTGTCCGCGTATACCGAAACCGTTATGAGGTTGACCGAATTTATGGAGCTCGTGCCATAAATCTCTCAAAGCAGTTACTAAGGGTCGCGTGCAGGCTTAGTTGTCGCTCGCGCGCGACAGGACTTACTCTAGCCTCCAAACCACTAAGTCCCTACAGGTCCCGTGTGGTGGTATGCGAGGGCCCTGTCTCGCAGCCCCCACGTGGATCAGCGCGGGTGGTGATCCAGTGTGTGTGGAGCACAGCTAGGTGTGCTGGATGATCGCCACGTGGCTAAGATATGCCTGTCTAAAAAGCACTATCTACAACTATTCATTGTCATGTTGTTCAAATCTTATCCATATGATTAGTTAAATCCCAACCATCAATTAAATTCTCATTCTTCTCCTATTAAAAAGATTGTGTTGCTTTAATTTGAAATGGACCCAAAATCTATTTGTACCACTAGTCTAGATGTTCCAAAATAGCTAAATATTTTAGTGTTTTACTATTCTCCTAAGTTTTGTTAGTTAATATGAACATTTCAATTATATCTTAGATAAAAGAAAATTGACGGGCAAGATTTATCTAGGAGTATTTGACACCTAAGATTTGAAGAGAATGAATAAATGTAATAGTCCAAACAAAACGGGTTTTACTCTAGTAAACTTTTTGAGGAAAGTTGAGAACATTAATTCATCATCAAGAAGTAGTACAATATTTCAATCCTAATAAGCTATAGCATACATCATCAGACTAAAAACTAGACAACTAAGAACAACACATTAGAGCAACTAAGCAGCTAACAACATCAACATATAAGAGTACATAGAAACTAGAAATCTAAGAATAACATGACACATCATCTAAGGAGGAGCATAGAGGCTGGTGCCCTGGACGCTAGAAGCCTCTTCCCTGAAAGAAAACACAGAACATTAAACCATCCTAAGAAACAATAAAAGAGCGAAGGACTAACCACACGAGTCGAGGATGGCCTGGCACCAGTGTCAATGGCACAAATTCCTTATTGTTGCCGTGGGTGACTTAAAGTTGAACAAAAGCCTTAGTTTTTTAGCAACACGAAGACAGCCAGACGGAGATTCCCACATATCGAAGCGTAGTCTCTTATTCTGACATCTTTGAGTTCTCAGAGGGTTATCAATGTCCATAGCATCCTGAATCATGTTTCCATTTTCCGTTGCACCAACTGAGCCAAATAAACCTTCCTCAACATGCACTTTGCCATCATCCACGCCATTATTTGCTTCTGAAATACCTGCTGGGTGGGAGGGCGAGTACCCCTTTGGTGTCTGGACTGGAACTGGAACCTTTGGAGGGCAAGGCTGGGCAACAGTAGTCCTGCTACGTTCCTTTCCAAGAAGCCGATGGAAGGCAGAATAAGCAATCTGAATTGGACCTGTCTGATCCCCGTTCAGCTTCTTAGATCGACGAACCTGAATCTCATACCACGAAAGGTCAATCTGGACAACCTGATTTGTCCGTCGATTCACGAAAGAAAGCCTTGACTGATGGTTCAGAACAGAGATGTCAAATTTGTTCCTCACAAACGATTCTGCAAGCTGTCTTGATTTCTGCTTTTGGCGGATGACAGAACCGAAGACGAAGCATGTCGGATCTGCTGTAAGATGGAGAGTCCAAGCGATGAAAAAAACCTTTATCTCTGACCCGTTTCGGTATGGGAACCTCCAAAACCAGCGATAAATCAGTGGGGTTTCGAACAACCTCCGTCACTTTTTCCCGTAGAGGGAACATGATGAAACATGATCAATTACATAGGAATCAATGGAGAAACAGAAAAAACAGTGAGGGAAAATGATAAAGGAGCAAAAATAGATCAGAACCTCGATGAAAGATAAACAAACAGGGAAGAAGAACATAAACACAAATATATGATAAATACAAGACTAAAATTAAAACCTGGCGAAGGAAGAAGCAACTGTGGTGTATTAGAAGAGCGAACGAAAGAACCAAAGTAACTACTAAGTGTAGACAAACAGAGATGCTGAAAGGGGAGATAAACCCAGATTGAAGAATTAAGCCAAGTAGAAGAAACGCATAAGCCTAAAAAGGCAATCGTGCAGATCATAGGAGGCCAGATCGTGACCAGAAGACTTGCACCAAGCGAGAGATGAAACAAAACGAGCTTAATCCTAAACGCGTTGACTTTGCCGTCGGCTAAATCAGAGAAACCCGAGAGTGGAGGAACAATCCACCCATAAGAACCAGAATCGAGTGGAAGAGTGGATCTGAGTATAAACTGTGAAAAAAACGAAATTGGAGGATGAATAACCCTCGGCGGCGGCGGCGAGAGCCAGGAAAGACCAGACGGAAATTTAGGATTTTCAAAAGAAAGGGTTATTTTCTAGAGTGGAGAGAGCGTTTTCTCTCTCTAAACGCCCCAACCCCCATAGCCTATGTGTTTTTGTTACTCTAGTAAACTTGAAAACCAACTTTTCACTATGGTCTGGTTTGGATAGAGAGCCTTTGTTAGCCTCAACCAAAAGTTAATCAAACCTCATCTCAAAATTTGAAGGATCCACGTTTCACACACTTTTCTACTTAGATAATAGTCAAAACCTCAAAACTCAAACATTCATATTCAAACACAATACATGTTAGATTTTTTAAACCATAAAACATTTTAATCCAAAGAAGGCCTGTAGGCTATAACTATTCTACCAAACACAGTCGAAGACAAACAAAATGGAGACACCGACTTGTCCAGTACAATCCACTAGCAAAATAATAGTCCACGGGCAACAAATAAAGCATGATAGTATTCTCCACACTTGGTGTGTTCTTTGGCTCTCCCACTCGACTTTTGCTCGGAAGAGACCATCAAAACTCTCTTTGACCCACCCAGAAAGCACGCACAAATCAATTCAACTGACTCATCATCATCAACAACAGCAACTTACATTATTACCATTTGCCAATTGGAAAACGTGTGATCCGCCGAAACCATGTTCAGCCCCCATTATTCAAACCTTTTCTCGCTATCCCTGTGTTCATATACTAGTACATAGTGATTTACCCATTTTGTGATCTCATCATTTTCATCTTCTTCACTCTCTCTACACACACAGATTTCACCCACCCAAAGCTTCAATCTTTAGTGGGTGAGTGAGAGGGTCAAAGTACCTTTGAGATGGCACTAGCTAGAGAAATCATGGGTTGTTCTTCTTTCTTGGAGAAATCTTCGTCTTTTGCTTCAAAATCAAGCTTTTTCTTGAATCAAAACCAGGCCCAGTTCATGGTTCATCCAGTTTGGGTTTCTCCCAAGAAATTGAAAGAAGTGAGGAGGAAGGGTTTTGGAGGTCCTGTTGTGGCGGCCATTAGTGACAAGCTGATCAGAGCTGTCCCAGAAAATGAAAAAGCAGCAAAATTTAAGGTCAGAGCGGTTTTGACAGTGAAGAAGAAGAACAAGGAGGACTTGAAGGAGACATTGGTGAAGCATTTGGATGCTATCACCGACAAGATCGGAAGAAATGTTGTGTTGGAGCTAGTCAGCACCCAAATTGATCCAAGTATGGCCTCTCTTCTCTCTGGGTTTCTTCTAAATTTGGTGGTCTTTTTGCTTTCTTTTGCCATTTTTGCTGAAATTGATCAGAGTCTGCTTTTTTTCAGTTTCTTAATGTATATTTAATGTTGCTTTTTTCCTTTAAATGTTCTTCATGTTCACCAAACATGACTTTATGAATTAATTAGGGTCTTATTTCCTTTTTCTTGCTGGAGATGGGGTTCCAAAAGTAGATTATGATCAGCTTTTCAGTTAAATTATGGATGGTTTATGTGTGAAAAAGTTGGTTAGGATTTAGATATAGAAGATAGTTTAAGGGTCTTCCATGTACTAAACTGGATGGTTTTTGTTTGTTTGATCAAGAAACACAAGCTCCTAAGAAGAGCAAACAAGCTGTGGTAAAGGACTGGTCTAAGAAACTGAATCTTAAATCCGAGCGGGTAAATTACACAGCCGAATTCACAATGGATTCGAGCTTTGGGGTACCGGGGGCTATCAAAGTCACAAACAAGCACCAGAAGGAGTTCTTCTTGGAGACGATTACAATTGAAGGTTTTGCAACTGGACCACTTCATTTCCCATGTAACTCATGGGTCCAATCCAGTAATGTTCATCCTGGAAGCAGGGTATTCTTTACCAATCAGGTAAACAAACACTTCATTGTATTTCTTCATTGACTATGAGTTTTGAATATTTTTTCTGTTCAAAGTGCCTACTATTCTATGGTCAACACAACCAATGCAAAGCAAACCAAATGCTTGAGTTGAATAAAACTTTTAGCAGTCCAATCTTGAATCTTCAGGCCTTTCGTTAGATAAGTGTTGGGTTCTTTCACTTCTTTGTCTTCATGTCCTTGTCATGTATTGTTATCGCGTCTTTGATTTATTTTTGTTGCTTTGACTTGCACTCTAGCTACCATGAGTTAGGTCAATCTGGAGAATTTAGTTTTTAAAATTCATCTCCTCCCTCTCTTCTCTTGTTTATTCAAGATCCTATCTGTTTCTTCGTTGCTAAATGAACTACAAGAAGACAATTTTTTGTTATTGTATAGATTCTCTGACTTGTTAATAAGATAGTATAAAAATTTGAGGAGGTCTTAGATCAATACAAGACATTTAATTATCATAGTACAGTATCTTTTTGTACACTGTATCAAACACTTCTCTTTTTTGTAATACTTAGTGTTTGTACATGTTCAAGAACTGCACGTGGTTATACACAAGCTTGGCAGTGAATATAGGAAAACCATGTGATGTCTCTAGTTCTCACCACTCTTCGTTAGATCAATTGTTTGTTACAACAACTAGTTTAGCACTATAGATTGATATTCGGGAAGAGCGTGGCATTTTGGATTGGATGATAATAGTTATATAGTAAATGGTTGATGTATCTGCTTTTGGGGGTTGATGTTTCATAGATATCATTCTGGGTATTTTTATTCCTTCAAATGAGGGGACATTTTCTTATGGTGTAAAGTTCTAGGTCTTCACATTTTGCATGTCCTAAGTGGCGGTACTTTGTAATAACTAGCCAAAACTGTTAAATTTGAACAGCCATATCTACCCAATAAGACGCCGGCAGGTTTAAGGGAATTAAGAGAGAAGGAGCTGACAAATTTGAGAGGCGACGGCAAAGGCACCAGAAAACTATCTGATAATATATATGACTTTGATATATACAATGATCTGGGAAATCCAGATAGGGGAATCGAATTTGCTAGGCCAGTACTTGGAGGTGAAAAAATTCCATACCCTAGACGGTGTCGTACAGGACGTCCTCCAGCTGATACTGGTCAGTCTCTTCTCTCGCGGACGTCTCTCTCTTGTTGAGCTTTTCAGTGGCTTACTGACATTGTGTACTTGTTTCTGTTTCAGACTTGCATACAGAAAGCCGATTGGAGAAGCCACAGCAAGTGTATGTACCAAGGGACGAACAATTTGAGGAGTCTAAGAAAAGCTCATTCAATGCTGGAAGGCTCAAAGCAGTGCTTCATAACTTGATACCATCTCTAATGACCAACATATCAATTCACAACCACGATTTCAAAGGGTTTGCGGACATTGACAGCCTTTACAGCGAAGGTCTACTTCTCAAACTGGGGCTGCAGGGTGAAGACCTGAAGAAATTTCCTCTGCCCAATGTAGTGGGGAAGATCAAAGAGTCTAGCCAAGTGAACCTTCTCAAATATGATACTCCGAAGATAGTTTCTCGTAAGCGAATCATTTTTATTACTATATTTGAATGTTGCTGTTATGTTAACTGCTGTTGAAATTTACGGTTGGGTATGTTGACTTTGTGCAGAGGACAAGTTTGCATGGTTGCGAGACGATGAATTTGCTCGACAAACCCTAGCAGGTGTCAACCCTGTCAAGATAGAGAGGCTTGCGGAGTTCCCACCTGTGAGCAAGCTCGACTCTGATATCTACGGTCCTTTAGAGTCTTGTCTCAAAGAAGAACACATTTTGGGACATCTAAATGGCCTGACTGTTCAACAGGTAATAGTTTCCAAGCAGAATACCAGTAAACAAGATCATATATCATGTAAAGTCAAAGCATTTTGAACGAAATATGTGCTGCGAAATCACATGTGCATTTCAACATCTGCAGTACTAGTATTTGAAATGAGATGGGATTGTCTTTTGTTGTAAAAGAACCTAGAAAAAAGCCGTGTTTGTTTATTTTCCCAACTCACATGGGATTGTGCAAGTTCTACAATCTTAAAAGGAGCACGTAAGTGGTAGTCGTAATCTTACCTGTGAAGACGGCCATTCAGGAAAATGAATCCTACTTGAAGAGACAGGAACCTATTTAATCTGATTCAATTCATTATTTTAAGGATCTAGGTATTCCTTTCGCTCGAGGTTTTTTGTAATTGTGTCCTTATGGGAGTGACCAATACCAAACACAGGTTTAAATGTTTAATAGATCAGTAAGTCGTAGTCACATGGGATCATGCAACTTCACAGTTGGCAGCACTTAATACCATAATGCTGGTGGAAACTGTTATACCATGATGGTCTACCATACCCATGAATAGTGCTAGAAAACATTTCATTCTTGTGTAACTGTGATGGTTTTAGGCAGCAGTCACTAAGATCGTCATGTGGCAGGAGTACAGGACTATGTAGATAGTTGGTAACACCATCTTGCCATGTTCCTTAGTCGAATAGACCGAACAAGTGGAACAGCATCTTTTAATCATGACTGTACCAAAAACCATCTTGCCATGTTCCTTAGTCGAATAGACCGAACAACTGGAATAGCATCTTTTAATCATGACTGTACCAAAAAGAAGCTATAAGTTCATCTGAATACTGTCTGATTTGATCTGAGCAATGGTCATGTTCTTGGTTGTTCATCATGGTCTATTCTTGTGAAATTGGATATCCTTGCACCTGCTTTTTCCTAATGTTGCTCTTTGTTGCTATCTTTAAATATCTATTAATAAATACCAGTATTGACCATTTATAGTATACACATAAGGATAATTGTAGTAATATGATAAATTACCCCAAATCTATATATATGCGAAAGAGAAATAGCAATATTGTGATTCATTGTGTTGATTATAGTATAGATATCAGCCTATATGACTACCTTGTCCTGCTCACTGCACACAATCACAAATGCTTAACACTATTCATAAATAAATCTGAGTGTTTTATTTCGAACATTTATTACATAGTCCAATGCATAGTTTCATTTGCTGGATCGGTTAGGTTGGTTCAGATCAACCAAGTTCCTTTTATTTACTAGTCCAAACATTGAAGTTATAGTAATCCTGTTCATCACACAAGGTAATATCTTACTAACGCAGTTTCTTTGATATTGTTGGCGATGACAGGCCTTGGAAGAGAATAAATTGTTCATTCTCGACTACCATGATATTTACCTCCCGTTTCTTGATCGAATAAATTCCCTTGATGGTCGTAAAACTTATGCCACACGCACCATCTTCGTATTGACATCATTTGGAACTCTTAAACCCATCGCCATCGAGCTTAGCCTTCCACCAGATGGATCCAATTCCTGCTCAAAACGCTTGGTATTGCCACCTGTAGATGCCACCTCCAATTGGATGTGGCAGCTTGCCAAAGCTCATGTTTGCTCCAATGACGTCGGCGTTCACCAACTAGTTAATCATTGGTATGACTACTATCATCTCCATTTGCAAGTCTCTTTTTTTTTGGTCAAGTAGTTTCAATTTTCATTTCATATTAGAAACTCGAGTGAAGGGCTTAAGTGAAATGTCGATCATGGTATTACAGGTTGCGAACTCACGCTAGTATGGAACCATTTATAATAGCAGCACACAGGCAATTGAGTGCTATGCACCCCATATTTAAACTACTGGACCCGCACATGAGATATACGTTGGATATCAACGCCTTGGCCCGCCAGAACCTGATCAACGCCGACGGCGTCATTGAGTCTTGTTTCACTCCTGGTCGTTACTGCATGGAAATTAGTGCCGCCGCGTACAAAAATTTCTGGCGCTTTGATCTCGAGAGCCTTCCCAATGATCTCATTCGCAGGTATGGAAATTTTCGTTTCTGCTTCATTTGATACCTTGAAAACTAAGAATAAGGCCATGTTTGGTATCAGCTGAAAATCTGAAAAATGAGCTTAAAATAATGTGGGTGAAAAATCCAGCTGAAATGATAATCACAATGAGCTGAAGTTATAGATCACTAACTTGATCCATTTAAAAAATGTAAAGAGACTCACAATCAAGTAATTGAATACACCTGTTCATAATTGAACTACCATGATCATGCTAATGTAAAATATATATATATATATATTAGAGATTTTCAGCTGCACAATCCCCAATTTTGGAGATTCTACAATTGTACAGAGATTATTTTAATCTGCAGATTATGAGCTTTTAATTTGTAGTCACAACAAATGAAATTGTCGAAAAGTGGCCGATTTTAATCCACTGTGATACCAAAACAGGCACTTAAGCTAATGTATGGTTCTGATCAATCAGGGGTATGGCAGTACCAGACCCAATACAACCGCACGGGGTAAAGCTCGTTATCGAGGACTACCCGTATGCAGCTGATGGGCTACTGATCTGGTCCGCGATTGAGAAATGGGTTCGCTTCTATGTAAACCATTACTACCCGAACCAAACCCTGATCCGCGACGACGACGAGCTCAACACCTGGTATTCCGAATCCATTAACGTGGGCCATGCCGATCTCCGCCACAAGAAGTGGTGGCCGCCGCTAGCCACCGCAGACGATCTCACCACCATCCTCACCACCATCATCTGGTTGTGCTCCGCCCAGCACGCGGCGCTCAACTTCGGGCAATATCCGTACGGCGGCTACGTCCCCAACCGACCGCCGCTAATGCGGCGGTTAATCCCGGAGGAAGACGACCCCGAATATAGCTGCTTCTATTCGGACCCACAGAAATTCTTTTTCTCGTCGTTGCCAAGTTTACTGCAGGCCACAAAGTTTATGGCTGTTGTGGATTCGCTCTCGACTCACTCGCCAGACGAGGAGTACCTTGGGGAGCGACAACAAGCGTCGACGTGGAGTGGCGACTCGGAGATTGTTGAGGCCTTTTATGAGTTTTCGGCTGAGATTGAACGGATTGAGAAAGAGATCGATAGGAGGAATGCTGATTCAAGACTCAGGAATAGGTGTGGTGCTGGGGTTTTGCCGTATGAGCTTCTGGCACCTAGTTCCGAGCCTGGTGTTACGTGTAGAGGTGTACCAAATAGTGTATCGATATGAGCAAGCTGTGCGCTTTTGACTTGCTTCTGAATAACATCATCTGAACTGTTGAAGTGGGTTATTTATAGTTGTAGTAGTAACTGCTAAGCCTCTCAAGTCAAAGCTGTAGGAGGATGCAATAGTTTTATAAAGTGATGGATCAATATGTATAGGTTTTTGTAAATGTATTTGGACCTCATCAATGTGCTTGATGAATCTATTTTGAATATAGTAATAGAAAATGTAATGCTTGGATGTTGCTACTGTAGAACTAATAGATAGCAAATGTAATCACTCTCTTCATGAACTTCTCTGTATCTATCATCTCTTTTTCAATTTCAAGCGAGCATAATCAAGTAGCCGAAAGAAGGAAAATGCATGTTGCTGAGGAGGATGCAGAAGCTACTTGTGGACTTGTGGCATCTGAAAAACAGAATTAGCATCTTCATTTTTGCAAAATGCTTCATGAATCATAAGTAACATCTTACAAGTTTACGGTGGATTAGTCTGAATAATGAATTGTATATCTACAACAACATACAGTATTATTTTCAATGGCGAAGTCCACGGTCATATGATCCCGGAACGTGGACTCCGACAGGGTTGTCCTCTTTTACTCTATTTGTTTTTTCTTGTTTGCGAAATTTTAACACGTAGTCTAACTAATGCGGTGCAGGAAGGAAAACTACCAGGGCTCTCTGCGTCTCGTGGTGGTCCGATCATCTCTCACCTGTTTTTTTGCAGATGATAGTCTTCTGTTCACTAAGGCCACCGCTAAGGAAACCAATGTTCTTTGGAGTATTCTAGCCGATTATGAGATTGCGTCTGGGCAGACTCTTAACCTCCAGAAATCGTCGGTAGTATTCTCTGATAATTTTCCTGAAGATCAACGGCTCTCTCTCAGTACTCTATGTGGTGTTCAGATTGATGTCCAACATAGTACTTACTTGGGCCTTCCCACCCAGCTTTGTAGGTGTCTTACTGCTAGTTTCAGTCCAGTGGTGGAGAAAGTTTTCAATAAAATGAAAGGTTGGAAGGGATCATCTCTATCCTCAATCGGTAAGGAAGTTCTCATTAAGGCGGTTGTGCAAGCTATCCCTACCTATACTATGAGCTGCTTCTTGCTCCCCGTAAAGATTTGCCATGACATTGAGCGAGTTATTCGTCAGTTTTGGTGGGGTGATGGTCAGAAAGAAAGATTCATTGGATTGCGTGGAACAAGTTAAAGAAAAAGAAGGATGAAGGAGGAATAGGCTTTCACGACTTTTAAGACGTCAATAAAGCAATGCTAGCAAAGCATACTTGACGTTTTATTCAGAGTCTGAATTTGTTGGTGAGCCGTGTCTATAAAGCTAAATATTTTCGAAATTCTTCAATTCTTAACTTCGAGTTGAAGAAGAATCCCCAAGTTTCACATGCTTTTAAGAGCATTCTAGCGAGTCGTGATCTTATTAAAAAAGAATTGGCGTGGAAGATCAAGAACGGAAGGGAAGTAAAAGTTTTTGGTGATAAATGGGTGCTTCGACCAAATACCTACAGTGTCATCACTACTTATCTGCTTGGTTTGGAAAATATGAAAGTATGCAATCTTTTGGACGAAGATGGTAATTGGGATGAGGTAAAGGTCCGACAAGTTTGTGGCCGATTGACGATGAATCTGTGCTGGCCACTCCGACTTGTCTAACAGCGGGCATGGACCAGGTTTACAAGGTTTTTTTGGATGATGGGAATTATTCCGTTAAAATGGGATACAAAGCTCTACGGCTGATCTCTGACCCGCCCGCCTCCTCGTTGAGTGGTTCCTCAACTGCGAGTTTGGCTTAGTAACTTTTGGCGCACGAAAATTCCATAGAAGCTATTAATTCCTTGCTGGCGGCTTTGGCATTCTTCTTTGCCGGTTGCAAACAAGCTAATTGATAGAGGATTGAATATCTCGCCTACTTGATGTTTATGTGATGAAGAGCAGGAATCCTTGGATCATCTTTTCAACAGGTGCACACATTCTAAGCAGGTATGAACCTCCATTATGGGTGAAAACATTTAATTACCCAACAAGGTGGTGTTAAAGATTGGATTGTTGATGTTTTTTTCGAAAGAAAACGCGAAAACTCGGGAGAAATTTGCTTTAAACCGCCCGGGCTATCTGGCGTAACCGCAATGAGTTTATTTTTAATAACAATGGTAAATCTCCGGAAAAAGTTGCTTCGGAAAGTTTGAAGTTTTATTTGTGGAGTAAGGAAATTAGACTCATTGGCAGATTGGAGGAACTTTCAACGCCACCGGTCCTGGGCTCTTCCAGATGGGCAGCTCCCCTTTGAATGTAGTGAAAATTAATATCGACGCGTCTTGGAAAGAGTATGGTGCAACTTCTGGGCTCGGGGTTGTGATCCGTGATGAGGCAGGTTCCTATCTGGCAGCAAGGCAGTGCAGAATTCTTCAACAACGTTCGATTTTGGTGGCTGAAGCTTGTTCAGTACGCGAGGGACTTCGTCTTGGAGGTGAGCTGGTTTACTCTAGGGTTATATTAGAAAGTGACTATTTTGGGCTGGTGCAACTCCTGCACAGAGGCTTTGATACAATCCAGAAGGAAGCATCTATTATCTCTGACATCTTCGATGTGTTGATGGTCGAAGTTTCAAGAAGTGGAGTATAAACACGTTTACATGGAGGAAAACAAGCTGGCTTATCTCATAGCTTCAAAAGCTATGGAAGAAGATGATATTAGTTATTATTGTCAAGCGCCTCTTGGGCTAACGATGTATTGAACAAAGATTTATCGGGTCTAACTACCCATGAATATAATTCCTTCTTTCTCAAAAAAAATATGCGTATTATAGAAGTTTAACTCAGTAGCTCTATTTGGTTGGCTGTAAAGTGTTTTACAAAATGCATGAAATATGTTCGTTAAAACTTGTGTCGACAATCATTTTCTTGTACTTGGTTAATTAATTCTTACATATAATTAACAAATATTATCACAAATGTGCGTATTTTCTATGTTGTTTGTGCATTACATTTTATCACAAATATTTACATATAATGCAGCTAGGGTGGTAGCTCAAGTGGTAGAGCGTTGGAAGCCCCTGCATATGGTCTCGGGTTCGAACCCGGTTGATGACAAAACAATTTCTCAAAAAAAAATTACATATAATTAAGTAAATTAGTTTGTTCAATGATTATGTGAATTGTAGTATAAAAAATGGTGAAAGACACTTTCACCTCCTCTAGTTTAATTGAAGGACACTTTCATCCCTTTCAATTTGGAAAAGGACACTTCCATCCTTTCAGCGTGTCGAACTTCAAGTAACTTGCATCTTTTGATTGTGAAGCCCTTAGTCTAGGGGCGGGGTACGCCATTCTTCATAACTAAAACATGTTTTACTTCAATGGAAAATGAACAAATAAAAATTTGTTAATGACTTAAGCTGGGTAAAAGTTTGACTAAACTTATGTAGAGTGCGGAGTAAGCATCCGTTAATGTAAAAAGGTTAGGTAAAGAGACGTTTAACTTCAGCCGCTAGATATATATTAAAACAGGAAGAACTTTTCACGTTCACTAACCTAATGTTGTCATCTTTTGCACCTTTAGATGTCTCTAAATTCAATGGTCTAGGTTCTACTTAGATTCCTTCACTCCGAACTCTCACGAAAAATATGGTGGGTCACACCAATTAAACCATCTGTCACACCACAAACAAACAATGACATCATGGTTTCTTTCACAAAATTGGTAGTGCCACTTTGTCAACAATTGGCGCAGTATTTTTTTTTCTGTTTCTTTTTCTTTTTCAGAAGTACAAATCATAGACTATTTATAAGATTGCATTTTTCTTAATAGAATGTGATAAAATTTGTATTTGTATAATTTAATCGTAAAATGTCGATTTTTGATATAGTAAAGAATGTATTGGAATTTCTCAAAAAAAAAATGTATTGAAATAAATAATTAAGCAGAAAAAGCATACTGGTACTGTAATTTTCTCTTCTTTTTCCCTCCCTTTCCATCAAAACCTGTCCACGAACGATAAAGTTGCGCCTGAAGCCAGACCTCTGAATTTCCCGCCATGCCAAGAACCATCTCCCAATTGGCGACCCTCGTCTCCCGCCACCCGAAGCCCTCTCCAGTCTCCGCCACCATTTTCCACCGCCGTCACAGCAGCGGAAGTTCTTCCACGGTCACGCCGGAGTCCGAGTCCGAGTCGGCGCATCAAACTCACACCAACACCACCGAGTTGACTCGACTAGCAACGGTGGTTGACGGCAGCGATTACGAGCACTGGCTCGTACTCACTCACTCTCCAATTGGATACCCAGATCGAAACCAAATTGTACAAGACCACATCAGAACCTTAACCATGGCCCTAGGAAGGTAACCCCCTACCTTCAAAAAGTCCCCAATTTCTTCTGCTGGGCCATTCAAATTTGATTGTTTTTCCTCCAATGTTTTGCAGTGAAGAAGAAGCAAAGAGATCAATATACTCCGTTTCCACCAAGTATTACTACGGATTTAGCTGCAAAATCCCTCAATCATTGACTCATAAGATCAAATGTTGAAACCCTTTAGAACCACTTTGTACATTTCATTTGATGAAAACCCATTTTGGTTACGCGGCAGCAAGATTCGTATTGATACTTCTGTGGTGTTCTTGTTTGCAGCATTGCCTAATGTGAGATGGGTTCTTCCAGATTCTTATTTGTGTCATGGTGAGAGTGACTATGGAGGTATGCAGTATGTTGGTTCTGTTCTCTCTTCTTAATCACCACCTGTACAGAACTTGATTCAGCTGGCCACGATCGGGTAAAATTATGGAAATAGTGTATATGACTCTCAGGCATGACTAACTCCTTTCTCGGATTGGATTAAGAAAGCGTGATTTTTTTCCATGTTATATTGGCTCAATTTTTATTTATTTTTTTGTAGTTTTTGAGATCACATCATGTGTTTATCCTTGTTGGAGGTCTCACATGCTTCATCTTCTTCTCCACTAGGTGAACCGCTTATTCAGGGGGAGTTAGCTCCCCATGATGACAAGTACCACGCGGAGTGGCTACGAGATGAAAATCAAGAGAACATGACCAATACAGGGAAGACTAGGGGGAGGAGACGAAGAAGGAAAAAGGCAAGTTTGAGTGAACTGGTAGAAGTGAAGGACCATACTGAAGATTTATAAACCGAGAACCTGTGCAGAAGCTTTTCTTTTCTTCCTATAAAGTCTGCGAGCCCCGTGTTTTGATGTAGTTAGAACTCCCACCCTGTCCGAGATTATACAGTTAAGACTTCCTAGAGGAATTACGGGATTATTATCGCACGAAGCACTTCATCGTTATCAGCAAAAGTTAGATATCATCGACTTGCTCCATGGAAGCACTCGAACTGACTGGTAAAGTATTAATCAAGCATAAGGGTACAAATAGTCCAATTCAGCTAATAGCCTCATGTGAGAGGGGACTAATTTGGGGTATTAAACACTATCTTTCACTATTTAGTACTGATATTAAAATTTGTCAAGAACCAAAACACAAT